>JARPMR010000004.1:17967313-20481479 GCA_029955525.1 Oeneis ivallda | reverse complement strand
CAAAAAAATCGGTGTATTCGTTAGAGAGCTACGAGGTGCCAGACAGATACACGGACACTAGCGTATTATTATTCACATATGGAAAATATAAAGAACAAAAGGCTATAAAAACGCGAAAACGCGCAGTACTGTTACTGCGCGTTTTTAAAACGCGCATCTGAAAAGCGCAGTGTGGCCGGGCTCTTATCGGAAACTTTGTAAGTGATAATGGAAATACGTAATTTACGAGTTTTAATAGAATTAAATAGGTACCTGCTCTTTCGTAAACGCAATAATTATTTAGATAAAATTATATTATCTATATATCAAATGAGTTGGTAAGAGACGCTATTGTAAAATAGCTTGATTTAAATAAATCGATTAAGTTTTCGAATCTGAACGAATTGTATTCGATGTTTACGGTCGCTCACTTCGTATTATTCATTCATTTATAGTCTGTGGGCACAATGTCATCTCTGCTCAACGTGGCTCAACACTATAGAAATCCAAGGTTACGTCACGTCAAAACTAAAATTGTCGATTATTCTGTGGGTCACAATTTGTGTTTTCATTTAGTTTTTATCAAAATTTTTGATCAAATAGTGTATAAATTCAATAAATGTTACGTGTATATTTTACTTTAGATGTTGTTGATTGACCACAAGGCGTTTGTGTGAATATTTAATTGTTTTATCATAGTGAAAAGTGTTGACTAAGTTACGTGTTAACGAAAAGGTGGGTTTATTTACTTTTTGTTTCAACTCCATTGGTACATACTTTACTTACACGAAACCAAGAAAAATCATAGAACATAATTATTATAGAAGATAAAATTTAAATAATTTATTATAGTTTTAATCAAATAATTTATTATAGTTTTAATCAAATAATTTATTAATAAAGAGCAATAAATTTCTTTTGTATTATTCATGTTCGTCCCCCCCCCCCCCCCCCGCTGCCAGCTAAATGGTTGAAAAATTCACAGCAATAGTAGGATATAAATAAAGAATTTTATAGGAGAAATATCTGTTTTTTCTAGGTTAAGTATTACACGTAGTGTAAGTTTCATATTTTGTAGTATTTAAACCATGGAACTCAAAATATATATAACAAAATATTTGTGACTTGCAACTACGGAACCCTACACTGCGGTGGCCCGAGCCCGACACGCACTTGGGCAGTTTTTACTCATTGTAGAAAACTACACGTGAACAATAGATAGTAGATAACCAAACAACAATAAATAACTGATTAAAACTTAACAAAAATATTTAAAACAACAATAACAAAAGTTTGAAAAAACATTGTACTGCCAATCGCGACCGGTACGTTGCTATCTGTACTGAGTGGGTCTGATTTGAGCCGCGGTGCGGAGAAGCGCGATGCAAGGTAGCGGCCAACTTGAAGTGGACGGGTAGTATTATTGCACGCCTTGCCCGATTTTTTTTAACTTGTTGCCCCCATATGCCGGCCCTTACGAAGAAACAAATTCCCTATGAGGTTGAAATGCACTGACGCTGCTTCCTCTAGCGGTGTAGAAGTTTATGAACGGCGGTAACTGCCTCTTCTTATAAAAACGTAAAGTTATTGTACAAAGGAATTCAAAATTTCCTCCATATCACAACTTTAAGAACCTGTTTCAGATTAAAAATAATTATGCATTGAAAACTGAAGAGACCTTGTAAAGTTCCAACAGGTATATTATGTAAATACCTACTACTAAAGAAATTACTACCTACTTTGAAAATTGTGCTGAAAGAAAATGAAAAAATACTCTTAAAATAAATGGTATTTGTCTCATAGCCTTACAGGTTAATAGGCGCTCACACTTAGTTTATCTGTCGTTATCTTTGAGTTAAATACTGAGATTACTATTCATATACCATTTGTAGTCAGATTATAGAGCTTGTCACTCAAGATCAAAATTATGTGATATAAACAATTCTTTAGCCTTTAGACTTTATGAGAAAATATTATTTTCGACCGTTATCTATTCTGTAGATTTTAGGATATGATAGTCCTCGATTGTGAATGTTGTGTAAGAAATTCTTGAAGTATTTTGTGAAAAGACGGTTAAAAATGAAAATGGATAATCATAAAAATGAATCGGATGCACAGGATTACAATCCTTTTGAACATCGGCAGGTTAAAAAACCAAATTCGTGAGTATCTTTCTTTACTTTAAATTATCTTATTGTGCCAAGATTACTGGCGCGGTGCCACGTTGAGAGTCAATTTAATTTTTTACACCAGCCAACCAACCAAGCTTACTGCCAACCTTACTGTCACCACATCATCAGTCTACACTAAACCCATCGCCAGCCACTAATGGGCATAGACCTCCTCTCAGAATTGAGAAGGGTTTAGGCCATAGTCAACCAAATGCGGATTAGCAGATCCTTTGAGAACAATATGGACTTCTCAGGTATTTAAGTTTGCTCACGATGTTTTCTTTCAGGGTTAAAGCAAGTGATATTTGAATGCCCTAAACTTGAATAACTCGCGAAAAGTCAGATATTCCTGAAATTGAATCCTAGCCCCCAAGAAGGAGGCCAAAGTCTTATCTGCTTAGCTTACGATACTCATTAGCTTAAACCTACATGCTTTGTTTACCCTTAGGTATCTGTTATAAAAAGAGATGAAAAAAAAGCTGGTAGTTGGAAATATATTTAGTTATCCAATGAAATGGAAAGTTATGTTCAAAAACTTGTACAAATCAATTTATTGCTCATGTTTCAGGGACTTGAGATCCTTAGCCAATCTGCTGAAAGCCTCTTTAGGTTCTGGTATTCTGGCCATACCCCTGGCATTTTCCAATGCTGGCTGGGGAGTCGCTATCGTTGGTACAGTCATCATCGCCTTCATTTGTGGACACTGCGTTCATATATTTGTAAGTTGACAACTGCCACAATTTTTAAACTACGGAAATCATCCACGGAATTCTGTAAAAAAATTATTGCTGCAGTGTGACCATTGCAGTCATCCCTGATTCTCTCTCTCGCTATTGGATTAAATGCATTGATGCAGCAAGAATACCGTAAATTAACCAACCATCACAGTTGAGATTGTAACAATGACTCGACGACGACGAGATTCGATATTTTTGTCGAAATAAATAGATTTTACTAAATTTAATAGCTTGCAACAGATTTTAAAAGCAGGATCACTCATCAGACGAGCTTTGCTCGAAGTCTATCTCCGTGATCAAATCACAAATAAGGATGTCCGTAAGAAAACCAGTCTTATCGACATAGCTCATCGATTCGCTGAAGTAGCAATGGGTGGGGAATATAACTAAAAAGTCTATTAACCTATCATTACTCTGGAAGGTAAACATCATAAGGTTTCGTATTTCTTGCAGGTGAACGTATCCAGGGTATGTTCTAAGGCAGTTCGGAAACCTTTACTAAACTATGCAGAAACGTGTCAAGTAGCATTTGCTATTGGTCCGAAAAGGCTTAGGCCTTTAGCGAAAGCTGCAGGGTGAGTTAACCTAAGTGGACTTAACAGAATTGGCACCATATTCACATCCATACCGTGCTTCTTCCTGTCTCTCCATCTATTTCATTATTTTAATCCTCATGATGTTTTTGAACCGTACCGTTCATTTAATGCGGCAAAATCTAAGAGTTCTCAGGTTTAGAAATCAAAAGCATTTATTTTAACTAAAATTAATAGGTACAACTTGGGGCTCTTATGACGGATCACGTCTCTACCAGTGGTTCAGAAAGGAGATTCTGCTTTGACTAGCCGGCAAGAAACTCAGCAGTTGCTTTTTTCAAAACAAAAAGTGTTACAGCTTTATCAATAATAGTTATTTGTGTTATATGGGGCCAAAGGAATTTTTTGTTCCCCGAGGGCGTTATTTTGAATTCAGAGCGAAGTGAAGGATTCTATAGTAGACTCCCGAGCGCAGCGAGGGATTCTAAAGTAGAATCCTGAGCGTAGCGAGGAATTCAATATACGCCGCCCGAGAACAAAAAATTTTGGCCCCGAATGACACACACTATTTTTCATCATTACCTATGAGAAAAAGCTAGGAGTATCAACATACTATGTATAGAGTAGTAGACATTACCAATACGTATATTGAAAGTTTAAATAAAACACAAATACATTTTTATGAAATAATTAAACATTAATATTTATGTTGGAAGTATGGGCGTATATGTCTAATCGACTTTGATCACGTGGCTTATCGAAAACAACATTCGACACATTTTTGAATTCTCTCTTCTGATTGGTCCGCGTTAGTGCTTTAGTATGCTAAAGCACGAACGCGGACCAATCAGAAGAGAGAAATGAAAAGTCCCATGGGGTTAAAATGAAATTTTGCTCCCGCTGTCCTCTGAAGCCAATATTCGTTTTTCAAATAGGTATGATGAAAAATAAATTGTCATATTATCTTTGAATGCAATGCTGATTTCTACCAAGATTTGATAAAATTCATCAATTTTATTGTGTAGTAAATGACATACCTACTCTTATTATCCTTAAATGTTGCTTTTTACTTATTTGCAGTTTATTCGCTGAATTTTCACTGGTGTTCACTTACATTGGAGTTTGCTGTATTTTCACAGTATTATTAGCTGATTCAATTAAACAGGTAGTATTGATTAGACACTAATGTTATTGTGGAAACTTTTATAATTTTTCATTGCTTGAGGCACATTATTTATGGCAGAGATGCGGAGCCTCTATTTTAATTTGTTTATAAACAAATTTTCTAAATAATGCAATACACATATTATTAATGCAGGTTATTTGCCTGTGCCATAATCTGTTGTTTTAGTAAGATACTTTTTGGGGCTTTTAATCGCAGAATTTTATGACTACGTAAATTTACTTTTATAACATCTCAATTAAAAGTTAAATCCGCGGAAAAATTATATCTTTCTTTGTTTATATGTGCGTTATTGTAGGTACATAGGTGTGTTGTTTTCCGTAGTTACTGGATCAATATGTACCGGGTTACATTCTACCTGTGGAATACTACTGCGTCATCTTACTCGTGCCTCTGTGTCTGATGGTCCAAATCAGATATCTAAAATGGCTGGCGCCCATTTCCTTGACTGCCAACGTTCTACTGGTGGCAACGTTCGCAATTTGCATTTACTACATTTTCAAAGACGAAATTACTATATCTGACAAACTGGTGGTGGGATACCCCGCTAGGTTTCCCGCATTCCTTTCGTAAGTATACGTATCCGTGATATTTAGCTGATATTGAAACTTATATATTTCTTTATTTACTTTTACTACTACTGATACTTTGATGACTAGACAAATCCCAATGAGAGGTCCACTTGTACTCCTCTGGAATTGGTTTTTTACCGACTCCCAAAAAAAGGAGAGGTGGTTCTCAATTCAGCTGGTGTCTTTTTTATAATTATTTTGGGCTAGGTAAATCTAGAAAAAGAACTCAGGTTCTAACTAAATAACGCCTGATAAAATATTAATAGCACAATATCACACAAACTAAATTACGGTGAGATTGCTCATTAGAGATTATGATAGATACTAATAAAAATACTTCCCAATTCAAATGAAAATCTCTGAATATTATTGTTAACATACCATTTTTGTTATAATCAATCATCAAAATGGCAATCTAATTTTGATTATAATTCTATAATTATTATTATGAATGAAAAATATAATATTTAGCACAGTCATATTCGCAATGGAAGGAATCGGTGTGGTGATGCCAGTAGAGAACGAGATGAAGAAGCCTGAGCACTTCCTCGGCTGCCCCAGCGTGCTGGTGGTCGCCATGACCTTCATCATGCTGCTGTACTGCATTCTGGGGCTCTTCGGGTACTTCAGATACGGCGATGCGTTGAGGGGATCTATCACTTTGAACCTGCCTTTGGACGATTGGTAAATAATATTAATATCAGTTATTCAAATAAAGAGTCTCCTAATCGGAACAGCGGTAATCCTCTGGTCATTTTTTCCAGGGAATAGTTAGGGTTCTTCCGTAAAAATAAAGAAACTTTTGATATTATATTGTCTTATCGCTGAACCAATCTTGGCAGGCAAAGAGATATTCTACACTCTGCATTCTACAGACGACCATAGGATAGTTTTTTCTAAGGTTGCAGTAATACTTTTTCCTAAGGTTTCAGTAAATACATAAAGCGAAACCGCTGAAACTTCTTTGACTTGCCTTGTCCCTCAAGGACAGAAGCAAAACAATCTCCATTTGGGCGATGCCTCTAGCAAACACGAATTATACGAAATAAATAAAACTAAACACCTAGTGTCTGAGTAGTGGACAATGCCGAATTCGTTTGGGAAATAGAAAGATTTTTATTCAAATCTCTGCGGCTTCCATACCGTTTCACATGTAATACTGCGGGCATAATTTCAGAGTTTCAGAAGTTTTTCTGCTATGCTTTCAACTTTCACGGCAGCCGATATCATAATCTTTACGAGTTAAATGTGTAAAAATTTACTTGTTTCGTTTTCATTACAGGCCAGCAATATGTGCGAAGGCTTTCATCGCTATATCAATATTTTGCACGTATCCTTTACACTTTTACGTAGTGGTCGACGTCCTATCTAGGTATTTGAAATCACACATCAAGAAGCAGCATTTGAATATGGCACAAATCATCATGAGAATACTTATTGTATGTTTCTGTGGTGGGTCCAAATTTGTTTTTATTTTCGAATATAGTGCTATTGCATTGTGATTAAAAACTGGTTACTTAAATATACTTAAAAGGGGAGCCCCCTTTTAAGTATATTTAAGTAACCAGTTACTTAAATATACTACACCTGATATTTGACCATGACTGTTACTTCGAAATAAGCTGTCTGCTTGGGAAAGAAACATTTTCATATTGCTGCCCTGAAACATTTATGTAACCGCGACTTCATCCAAGTGGAAACACAGTTTCGCATTTCTAATAATATTTTATTACCAAGGATTTAGATTCGGATTGAGAATACTGGCGGAGGGTTTCCACCATACAAAGAGCTAGACACTTTGGACAATGGATGATAGGATTTTTCGAGTTTCCCGTAGACCATAATCAAAAAAATCACAATTTCTAGAATAAGTGTGCAGAACTTTTTTGTACCTCCCATCTTATATACCTGAGTCCTGAAAAACTCAAAGTTTAGCCAAACGTCTTACCTCCTGTTGCCAAAATTTCTCACCTCTTTTTGTAGGTATCATATTATTGCCTCAGAGCATTCACTATAAGGTAATTGCACAGAAAAAAAATTTGCCATTCAACCTTTTCAATCCTTTCAATATGAGCCAGTTATACTACTTCCCACTAATATTATAAATGTGACAGTTTGTGAGGATGAATATATTCATCCTCACAAACTGGATGGATGGATGGATGTTTGTTACTCATTCACGCCACAAAGAATAACCGAATTGGGTGAAATTTGGAATGGAGATAGGTCTTAGGTACCTACCTAGGATTAGCACATAGGCTACATTTTATCCGGCAAAATTAAAGAGTTCCCGCGGGAATCAAAAAACCTTAATCCACGCGTACGAAGTCGCGGGCATCATCTAGTTTAAAATATGAGCATGAGCTCTTGGACCATAAACACTTTGTTATCGAGAGAAATATCTGTGACATCTTTGTACAAAGCATTTAACCCAAATAAATTGGTAATAATAATTGTCGAAGCTATTAAGGTAGTTTTAGTAGGTATTTACTTTAATAATAATAATTTAGTAGAATTTGTAGACTTTGTAAGGTAAACTGTACCAAGTGTAAGAATGTTATGACTGTGATTAAAGTTTACCAATAAATTCTTTGGTCATAGCTGCTGCACTTAAGGGCATTCATTAAATTGTATTTGGGGTTATTAACTAATCAACATAAAATCTCGTAAATAACTCTATTATTTATATTGTATTTTTATTTTATTTTATTCGATGACAAGCTAGTCCTTGACTGCGATCTCACCTGATGGTAAGTGACGATGCAGTCTAAGATGGTAGCGGGCTAACTTGAAAGGGGTATGGCAGTGAACATTCAACCCATACCCCTAATTGGTTCCTACACGCCATCGTGCCGGAACGCTAAATCGCTTGGCGGCACGTCTTTGACGGTAGGGTGGTAACTAGCCACGGCCAAAGCCTCCCACCAGACCAGACCAGAGACAATTCAGAAATTATAAATTCCCAAATTGACCCCGCCGGGAATCGAACCCGATGGTATACCTACCATCTAGCAGAAAGATGACGTGACAACAGCTAGGTATAAATAATAATTATTACAAGCTTTTATTTAACTTGCAATGTATGTATGTTTGTTTAAGTCTTGAAAGCTGAATTAGAACCACTTCTCGGTTTCCGATTGAGCATGGTATACTTACCTATATGTAAATCGGATGACAATGCAATATTACATAGAGCCGATCTGATGATAGAGCCGGATGGTGGCTATGGGAACTGGGCTCCTTTGATTCGTCTTGACAAGTACTCTGGTCCTAGATAATATGCAGGGTTTGTATGATGTGGCCAGCTACTAAAAGCTTGATTTTAAATTTTTTTTTTTTAATTTAAGCATATTAAATTTCTGTAATCAAATTCTATTCTAATGGAGAATAATGGAACTAGGGTGAAATAAGAGTTGGTAGGGAGAATTTTGGATTATTGTGCTTTTATTTTGTAAATAATTTTTAGATATTTGTATAATTTTGTTTTACTGAAAATCAACAAAGTTGGACGGTTTATCTTGCTCAGTATAAGATGCACATTTAAGCGAAATTCAAATTCATTTATTTCATGTAGGCCAAATTTTTGCACTTATGACAAATCGAGAATTTAGCACCGGTTCGGAAAGCTGATTCTGCTAAGAGAAAAAAAAGAAAATGGCAGCTTAGATAACATTTATATTTCATCTCGATCTTATTTATTTCTGATTATATTTCGTACTTGAAAATGTTATTTTTTCTTTCAGGCGCTATAGGTATAGCTCTTCCAATGCTAGAGCAGATTATTAACATCGTAGGAGCTTTATTCTACTCCATCCTAGGCCTCATTATCCCAGGGATAGTGGAAACTGTTTGCAGATGGGAAAACTTGGGCAAACTCAACTGGATCTTATGGAAGAACATTCTCATAGTACTCTTCGGTTTTAGCAGCCTCATCTCAGGATTGACGGTTACAATATCAGATATAATTAGAAATCTAGATCAAGAAACTGAATAAAAAGTATTAAGTACAACGTCTTTTCTTTCTGACCCAAATATTATGAGCTCCAATTATGGTAAACGATGGTTTTGACCTTTGATTGAAGACAGTAAGAGAGCCCCTTGAAATTTTTAAAGAGGTGCTTAGTAAAAAGGTTGCTATGGTGGTTTTCCTGTTTTGCCAGATTATGGCTATAAGAACATGGTGAACTCACATTTTTGATAGAAAGTAATGTGAACTCACCATCCTCACATAAGCGAATTAAGTTTCTAGATATTGCTGTTAAATAGCCATAAATATATTATGTAAAATTTTTAACAATAAAAATACTATAAATCTAATAGATCCAGCTGGCTAATGACAGATCACCTGCTATACTTGCTATATTTAACGTAGAAGAAACACTTTGACAACTAAATTTCAGCTTTTGATAAGCACCTCCTCGAACTTTCCGACTTGCTCTCGAGCCTGGTCATTTATAAAGACCAAGACCAAGTTTGATAGTAGTTTTTTTAAGAGTTGGTATACACTCGACCACGTGCAGTTATTCATTCGCGGATCACATTTATTATCAATTTATGTGGTGATTGATCCAATTGCGCAGTAGGTTAGGTATCATATCGATATTATAATATGAAAGCCACTTAGGTACTCCAGACGAAATAAATTTTAGTCAGATAATGTTTAGCAAGATTTTGATATATATTTTTGTAGTAAATAATGTAAAGAGGTATGCTTAGAGAAGAGATAAAATATTGTAGTTTTCAGGATGCAGAGAAAAAACACTCCAAATTTCATGAATCAAAATTTTTAATATTTTAAATTTACCGAAATACAAATTCTGTGGAAGTTTAAAATTTACATCATACCTAGTTGATGCCCGTGAATTCATCCGCGTGGATTTAGTTTTTAAAATAACTCGGGAACTCTTTGGTTTTCCAGGGTAAAAAGTCTGAACCGATTTGAAAAATTCTTTTTTTGTTTGAGAGGGTATAGAGGGTCTCGTTTAAATTTTATCGAAATCAGTCGAGCGGTTTTTAAAAAATCAACAAATAAATTATAATATACTTTGTAGTGACACGGGCGTTTGAAGTAGGTTTTTTAAAAAGATTTTTTATATTAAATTATAATATTAGTATGATACTTGATTGATTAGGTAAGTGTCTAGGTAACTGGCTGTACCTACTATTTTTTGTCTTTACACTTTACAGGGGTAATATAGTTATAAAAAATTAGGGAAAAATTCCACATGTAGAAATTATTTAAAATAAAATTGAAAATAGAAAATTCAGTCTGTCGAGCTGGGATTCGAACCATCGACTGTGAACTGATAGGCGACTGCCGGAGCCACTAGGCTACGGCGACACAATGTTGTATCGCAAAAATACCAAACACAATGCAATATTCACATTCAACAAAAAAGTGTTGGTTTCAAAAATATGTCGAGTGTCGGTTCCTTAATTTTTTCCGTCCAGCCCCCTTCCGTACCGCGCAATAAGGAACTTACGTTCCAAAAATACGCGTCGAATTGAGAACCTCCTTTTTTTGTATTTTTTAAAGTCGGATAAAAACAGAACTTCATAATGGTAAGACCTGAAAAAAATCTAATCAACACAATTTTAAAAATCGATTACAGGCGCCCGCCGGTGACTCCATACATACCTACTGAAAATAGATCTAAAATTAGATTTTCACAATAATAAAGTCGCAACACAATAACAGTATATTTATAAAAAGAAACAACATCAGAGCTACCCTTTTAGCTCTTGACACAGTTTATAAAGTAACAGTTCACTGAAATTTTCG
Organism: Oeneis ivallda; assembly: GCA_029955525.1. Taxonomy (NCBI): domain Eukaryota; kingdom Metazoa; phylum Arthropoda; class Insecta; order Lepidoptera; family Nymphalidae; genus Oeneis; species Oeneis ivallda. The sequence continues at coordinate 20,470,522 of JARPMR010000004.1, read as the reverse complement.
GTGATGGTCACGCGTACGTCTATTTGTGTATGTCGATTCCCGTGACTTCTGCCAGTACAATATTTAAATAGTTAAATAGTTAAATAAGATAGCTTTGAGTACCTCTCTGGCATATTAGTGAGCGCTACAGATGGCTACAGGTTTATACTTACGTGGTTCGATTGCCGACAAGGGCGATTTGGAATATTATAATTTCCGAATTGTCTCGCCGAATTGAAGCGAGAACTAAAGAAAGCGATGCGTTTAAAGTATGTGTTTAATTTACACTAACATACTCCAACCATGTCCAATCTAGGTATCCCGGTATCGCCATCTTAGACTGCATCTTCATTTACATCGACCGAAGTAGAGTGCAAACCTTCTTTTCAAACGATAATAATTAGTTTTACAAAAGTTAGGCACACATATGTACGTACATAATGAAAAATCTGTGAAGCAATTTCTTTACTATGCAGATTTAACGACAGCAAAACATACTTGAAAGTTGAACATTACCGAAATAGACCTTCTATAGTTCTACACAAGGGTCTTTCAATCAAATGATACCTACCTACTAATAATTAGTTTTACAAAAGTTACTTATACCTACATAGGTACACAATGTAAAACCTGTGAAGCATTTTGAAATTGCCTATGCAGATTTAACGACACCAGAACATTACTGTGTCATAATATTTATAAACGCTATTGCTAAATGCTGGCTAGACGTGATCCCAACCCAACGACCAACTCAGTCGTTCACTTCATTGCAAGCGTGCGCACACACTCAGAAACATGCACCGGTGAATACCGAAAGTAAATATCGGAACTAATGTAAACAAACGTTTTTGCTGTGATCATTTTTTGTTATACAATATATGAAATGGCGAACACTTACAATATGAAGGAATTCAGCTCCACGTAAGTACAAACCTATTGATTACTGATGCCTTATTTACTCAGCTAATAAAAACGATTTTTTTCCAATTATACTCCCATGCAATTAAATCGAATTAAGACTGTTTTTAAATAACTGCCTTTTATCATACGATTAATAATTGAACAAAAGCATAATCGAAACGTACGTTTTTCAAATAATTGTCTATGTTTGTGAGGAAATTTTCGGAATGGCTGAACCGATTTTGCCGGATGGTTCAAAGGCAGAAAGAGGATTATACAAGAAGTCACTTAGGCTACATTATATCCTGTACGGGAAAATTTAGGGTGGGTACTTTAGTATACAAAAATAAAACTATTAATAATTTAATATCATCTGGGTGAAATTTGCACCAGACTCAGAGATAGCTTGCATTCCGGAGCCGTCTCCAGTAGGTCTAGGTAAACACCAAAAACCCAAACACCTTCGGACGAAGTTACGGGCATCATGTTAATATCAAATAATATAACTACCTATATACAATTTAGTAGACTATTTTTAAATGCAATAACTTTAAAAACATTGTAACGAAAGCCTAATAATATAGCCCTTACTTAAAGCGTATTCCGTCCCACATAATATTTCAAAGTTTTCCACAGTTCGATTAACTAGCTTTGCAACGTTTACAACTTACAAAAGTAAAACCCGTTCATAAAACCAGAAGTGGTTTGCAGCCTTAAATTCTATTTTCCTCTTCAATAATATAGGAACCATCTAGGAACAATCTTGTTTACACTCAATTTCTTTAGGAGACGTACGCCACGCTACTCCAGAGTCCAGTGGTAAATAATAATTATGATGGGACTGGGAGTCGTGTTACTACGCATGCATGAGTCGAGTGAGATATCGATGAGTCCCATCATAATAATTATTATTTTAGCCTATGATAAGAGTATGAGAGATATGGTCTTAATAACGTGATGCGCGAATTCTATTCCACGGAAAAATCACCAAAATGAGCTATAGTCAGCTATCCGCGATGTACCAAAAACCAGTTCTCGTGAGCAATTTTACTAACTCGTTTGTGGTTGCGACTTGCGACTTTTAGAGACTTCAGAAAATGAGATCATTATAGTTCGGCGATATTCACAATTCCCTAGTTGGGTAAAAAGCCAAGACGAAGGGTTATTTCATTGTTTATCATTGTTTCTATAAAAAGGAAATTAATTTGTACCTACTCTCGAGTTAGTGCAATTTAATTCGCATCAAAAGTTTTGATAGTAAGCCAGACTTGGATTTTGCGGAATACTGCAATCTTGGAATACCGATTGGCATTAAATTCGTCGGTTTTATTTTTGTTAAAAATTTCAGGGAACTAACCAAAAATCCGTTATTTTTTTTCAAAATAATGTGAGGTGTTGCACGTTATTAAATAATAATCTTTATAAATTATTTTTCATTAGTCAGAGCTAATATTCGAAATCACTGAACTGATTTTGGCGGAACTTTCTGAAACAAAAAAAGATTTTGCTTCATTTGATGACTTCTTACCGCAGCTAGAATTTAGGTATCTATCTATTTATTGAGATAGAATAGGGTAAAGGAAAGAACAGAAACTGAACGCGCCAAAATTACTTTTATACTACACCTGCTCGGAAAGTACCTTCTGATTTGTGTCATATCGAAAAAGAGCGAGAAAGAAAATACGTCTTTACGTGGAGACAAATCAGCGGGCTGAAAAAATGTATGAAATTTCATTACTTACGTGCTTTAGCGGGCTGAAAAGTTGTATGAAAATCCATTACACACTTGGTTTTTTAGGGTTCCGTACCCAAAGGGTACCAACGGGACCCTATTACTAAGCCTACGCTGTCCGTCCGTCCGTCCGTCCGTCCGTCCGTCCGTCCGTCCGTCTGTCAGCGGGCTGTATCTCGTAAACCGTAATAGATAGACAGATGAAATTTTCACATATTATGTATTTCTATTGCCGCTATAACAACAAATAATAAAAATTAAATTAAAATATTTCCATGGGTACATGGAAATATTTTTATTTAATTTTTTTAACGGAACCCTAAAAGAGCGAGGCCCGACTCGCACTTGGCCGATTTTTTTTTTAATTTTTGATAAAATCAGTTCAGTAATACCAATACTTAAAAAAATTATATAAAAAAAAATAGAAATCTGTTTCAACAAACAAGACTCTTTATTTTCATAGTATCTAATAAATAAATAATTAGAAAAATATATAAAATAGTGACTAAATTATAACTAATAATAATCTTTATAAAGAGGATTCTATATACTATATAAGTAAACGAGGTTCCATATTCTATTACATACTTATTCTATGAAATAAAATAAAACTGATTACAAAGTTAAAAAAAAATCAAATTGTTATCTTGTTGTTCCTGGTCTGTGGTTACTGGCAACTTGCGTTTTCTGTAAGTCATACCTACGTATTTTAAAAAAATGAAAAATTTCGCGCGAGTCGCATTATTTTGTTATATCTAAATTTTGAATTTATAAAATTACTTACAAGCTTTTAGTAGAAACCATAAACTTTACTCTATATTAAGAACTCAAAATGTCTATTGGTGATAGCAGTGTGAATTCAAAATGTCTGTGTATAGTGAAAAATGAATGTCCCGAGAAATCTAGAAATCGATAAATACAACAAAGCATTTTATGAAGATTTACTACAGTGGAAAAGCGAGAAAAAATTCTACCATGAGTTTTTTAGAGTTGAGTTGAGTTTGAGAATTGTAAATTAATAGATATATGAATTTCAATTATGTGATTTGTCTATTATTTTCCTCGTAGGTGTAGTATAAAGCACTATGTATCACTCGGGATAAAGTGCGATTCCTTACTCTGGTGTATTAAGGCCCTCGGCTGCGCCTCGGGCCTCAAATGACACCCTCGTATGTAATTGGTCACTTTCACCCCTCGTTGAACAATGTACTATTATTACCTACAGGTACGGTAATATGATTTAATGTCGTCACCAACCGAAATCTGAAACAAGTACGTACCTAAATGTCCCCAGGGTGTGACCTATTGTTCTATCTAATATTTCATATGTTATCGGTGACGATGTTTTGGTACCCAAGTACCTACGTTGCATTTTCGTTTTTATAAATAAACCAGAGCAATGAAATGTACAGACGTTAGTGCCAATTGCCAAATTCCTAGCGTAGGTAATGATGAGGCGCAGTCAAATCGTACGATATACTTACGTTGAGTTTTGCTCGTGCACAACATGTGCTACAAAGTTATACTAAAGAACATGCGTATGTTTCATATTTATATGGACATTTTTAACCGACTTCAAAAAGGAAGAGGATCTCAATTAGTCAGAATCTTTTTTTATGTATATCTTCACCGATTACTCGAAGACTCCTGAAACGATTAGGATTTTTTTTTTTAATTTGAAATTCCCAGGTGGTCCCGTTTAAATTTATCGAAATCGGTTGAGCGCGACTAGGGACGCGGGCGTTTGAAGTCGGTTTTTGAAAATAATACTTTATACGAGTAATTAATCTAACTGCCGCACTCAGAGTCGCTAATCGTTACTTAACGACGAGATCTTGGATTTTAAAAAGTTTCTCATTAATGACAGTTCAGTACTTAATAGATTTAATGATAATTAATTAATTACTCATTAAATAATATAATTTAATACATGCGGCTGAGTGCAGCAGTTAATCACAAGTCAATGATTAATTAATCATAATTTAATGAATGACTGAGTGCGGCAGTAAGACTTTATATTAAATTATTTGGAGTGAAGTTTAAAACGCACATAACTGAAAAGTCAATGATGCGTGCCTGGAATCGAACCCCAAACCTCTCGAAAAGGAGTCCGACTGAAGTAGTCGCTGTGTATAATATGTATGATGATTGATGATAGATGGAAATTCTAACACCAGTTAGTTACGAAAATGTAACGTATGTTAAGCTAGTTACGAAAATAGTATCGATAGTAGCAGGTACCTATTAACAAAATCACTGACATTTTCATCGCGTACGCGTAGGTATGACATAGCAATCTTATTTATTAGATAGGATAATCTTCTTAAAGCCTACTTCTATCATGGCTGTATGATGTGACATAAATATTTTATTAATTGAGATAGTCGCCTTATATCTTCCCATTACTGAAGCTATGATTTCTCTTAGTATGGGACATAATTATTATAAGTAAGTGTTAATAATATTCTGTTGAAAATCTGCGAAAACAATAATATGTAAACAATAAACATCATGTTATATTAAACAACAATACACAACAACAATAAGCAACATGTAAACATATTATATTTTCAAGAGTTTTACGTTGATTGAGATAGAGGATATAATTTTTGTCACAAACTATTTTTGTCCTATTTCATCCCCATTAGAAATATCTATATATATAAAAGAAAGTGGTGTTAGTTACACTATTTATAACTCAAGAACGGATGAACCGATTGGGCTGAAAATTGGTGGAGAGGTAGCTTAGAACCAGGAGACGGACATAGGATACTTTTTATCCCGTTCGACCGCGTTTCCGTCAAGTCACTATAAAACGTGGTATAACAAAAACGCATCTGACATGGAATAACAAAACGCTAATGACAGTGGAATAACAAAACGTAAATGACAGCTAAACGTAATTTTGTCTTTGGTTAAGTATGGTAAAAAATTTGACAATTATAAAAAGTGCTATACTAAATAAAGCATTACTGATATTATAAATGCGAAAGTGTGTTTGTTTGTTGGTTTGTCCTTCAATCACGTCGTAACAGAACAGCGGATTGATGCGATTTTTTTCATGGGTATAGTAACGGATGTAGTAGTGGTGCCTCAGACCGGGAAAGCTACTATTTATCTCGGATAATGAAAGAGTTCCCGCGGGATTTTTAAAAACTAAATCCATGCGGACGAAGTCGCGGGCATCAGCTAGTTATTAATAAATGCGAAAGTGTGTTTTTTGGTTCGTCCGTCAATCACGCCGCAACAGAGCCACGGATCGATGTGATTTTTTGCATGGCTATAGTTGAAGACCTGGAGAGTGACATAGGCTACTTTATATCCCGGAAAATCAAAGAGTTTCTGAGGGATTTTAAAAACTAAATCAACGCGGCCGAAGTCGCGGGCATCAGCTAGTATTATAAATGCGAAAGTGTGTTGGTTTGTCGATTTGTTGGTTTTTCCTTCAATCACGCCGCAACAGAGCCACGGATCGACGTGATTTTTTGCATGGGTATAGTTGAGGACCTGGAGAGTGACATAGGCTACTTTTTATGCCGGCAAATCAAAGAGTTCCCGAGGGATTTTAAAAACTAAATCCACGCGGACGAAGTCGCAGGCATCATAGTTTTTGCTAAGTACCTTGTTGTGGCAACCCATGGATCTTTCTATGAAGGATGTAACATCCCATAAGAACAAAAAGTTAACGCAGCTACATAAAAAATATGACGGTTATCGCCACTGTTTTATTAAGGACTAGCTGATGCCCGCGACTTCGTCCGCGTGGATTCAGTTTTTAAAATCCCGAGGGTACTCTTTGATTTTTCGGGAATCTTTACACTCTACAGGTTCTCAACTATACCTATCCAAAAAAATCACGTCAATCCGTAGGTTTTTTGCAGCGTGATTGACGGACAAACCAACAAAGACAAAATTACGTTTAGCTGTCATTTACGTTTTGTTATTCCACTGTCATTTGCGTTTTGTTATTCCATGTCAGATGCGTTTTTGTTATACCACGTTTTATAGTGACTTGACGGAAACGCGGTCGAACGGGATAAAAAGTATCCTATGTCCGTCTCCTGGTTCTAAGCCACCTCTCCACCAATTTTCAGCCAAATCGGTTCATCCGTTCTTGAGTTATAAATAGTGTAACTAACACCACTTTCTTTTATATATATAGATAGGTACATGTGTGTCTATAGTTATAGACAAAACCACGCTTATCGTATTGTTTGAAAATATGTATAATTTTTGTTGAAAGTACCTAAACACTTCCTTGTAAAAGGAAATGCCTTTTTTATTAAATTTCAAATATTTATTTCTATAATAAGGAATAGTATATTTCTATGGGCGCAGCGCTAATTTGGGAAAATCACTACGTTGCCTTACCGCATGTATCGTTCCGTGTGACATCACCCTAAGGTAGGCCTTAGGGTGAAGTCACACGGTAGGGTGATGTCACACGGAATTACACCTAATTTGTATTTTTTCTAACATAAAAGTCAGTCAGATAAGCGGTATATCAACAGTTTTATATTATGTAGATATAAATTACCACGAACCGATTTCACCAACGTCGAGTGACGTCGTTCTGACAGCTTTTGTATTGAAAAACTGCCAAAATAATATATGATTTACGCTCGGATAAGACTTATATTTTACGTTGATGAAATCGGCGCTAAGAATATAATCTCTACAATGTTGTAAAACTGATTTAAAATGGTTTACTAATTTTATTTTTTTATTGCACTTCATGCATAACACTGGTACTTATCTGATGGCTTAAATTTATCAATGTCATAGCGTTATAGAATTTTTTTTAATTACTTTATGGAATTACCTGTATTGTATTTACATACTATAAATATCTCAGGATCATGTCATGCTTTTCTTGCGTGATTCATGATTATAATCTTACCTATTGCCTTTAGACCCAATGTTAGGATTACTTACCTTTATTTACCATTATTATAATATTCTCGGAAACAGCCCGAAATATTTTGATTGAATCTTCTCGTAGTAGGTATATTGTATACCTACCTACCGTGACACTACCTTACGTCCCGCTTTTGAGCTGAGTCCCGCTGTCTCTAAAAAATAAAATGTCTCGCTTTCGCAAACAGGAAAAGTTTTTATCGAGAACATTATTTCTAATCAATTTTCTATTTTAAAAGCATAATAATATAAATATTTCAAAATCTTTAATTTGGTACTTATTTAATTTATAGAATTTAAAGTTACAGCGTATCTAGTAGGGAATAGTCCCAACACCTAGTCCGTACAAGATACGCTACTACTACTACTAGTGGTTTGCCCCGAACTGAGACATCAATATTATGCTCGTTTTGACTAACCATACCTAAATCATCCCCTAAGTAGAAGTCTCTTTACGTAGGTAGCCCCTAAATACAATCCTAACATCCCAATGTCATTTTCACCTTTAGTTGTCCCGTAGAGGTTCGTAATAACAAAGTTGACAGAAAGCGTCAGAAGTTATAAGGCTCTGACAGACGGACGGACGGACGGACGGACGGACGGACAAGTGCAAATTCACTCAAGTAGACTCATAGACCTTCGCTTCGCTCGGTCAACTATATAAATTATAATTTATGTCTTTTTTTTTTGACTTAAAAAAGTACAATGTTCATTTATTTTATTTTTTTTATTTTTTTCTATAAAATTTTGCTGGCGTCCAGCTCTGACGGAAAAAATTAATTATCATTTTAGGTATACCCCTAATTTTTATAGGTTTGGTTGTGGATTGTGGTAGGTACCTATTCATTTTCTTTAAAATATCGTTCTTGATTTTTTTAAACTTTTTAATTATTGGCAAAGTAGAAAGTGCCGTGTTGGCATGTCAAAAGCCATAAAAACAAAAACAACAACAACTTTTTAATTTTTAAAACCGAGGTAAATTTTAAACAAAAGCATTTCATTTTGTACTTACGATAAATTTGCTTAGGTAGGTATTTCTAACATCAGTGATGCGCAGTACGAGATAATGAGACTGAGGGCTCTTGAAGCTATTTAAGTATTCTACGTTGTTGAAGCAAGCTGGTGTCAAGGGCATCAACTATTCCTAATAAATGATTAGGTATATTAGTTTAAACTCTTCGATCCAAAACATTGAAATTCCTAGAAATTCAAAATAATATCTTAATATTTTGGGTTTAGTCTGTGGTTTTTACTTAGGTATATTATACGCATGTATCACTGTGCTTAGCAATTACTCTCAGTTGATGGGATTTCCTGAATTCAATTTACTATAGAGGGGATTTTCTTAATACATTGGTAAGTACAATAATACCAAGCCACATCTTTTACTTTTCATTTAACAGTCCTGGATAAAACTGTATTTAAAGAAATCGGAATGTGTTTTGCGTCGATAAATAATAAATAATTAATAGTACAGCTGAGTAGGTAGCTAATGAGTGGTGGTGGTGGTGATGGTGGTGGTAAATGCCACGCTAGCCAGTAGCCACCCACGCACGCCAAGGTATTGGTAGACCTTACTTATCTTCTTTACAATAATTGAATAGAAACTGCGAGAGTTGGTCAACCAGCGTGAATTTACGTAGAACCATTTTTCTGGAGATATTAGTGTGTGAAAAGTAGTTCTATATGACAAAGGCTAACTATCGTTAGCCTTTGTCATATAGAACTCTAAGGCCGCGGCCGCGGTAGGCAAATGCGTCGGGACGGCGATTTCGGTGAAACAAACTCCTATAAACAAATGGGGGCGGCCGCATCGGATAAGCGTCGAGCGTTAATTTGTTTATGTGGCGCGAAATTTTCAATAGTACTTAAACAACAGAAATGGTAATAAGAAGGCAATAGAAATACTGTGTACCACGTCGAACTAATACAGAGCGCATTTCACCGCCTCGCACATACACAATTACATTACTACGCAATCACGCATACACATGTACACTGAATGCTGTGCAGACAGAATTAAGCCGTAAAAGCAGTGAGTTAAAGACGCAATTACATCGCATCGTTCGCTTACCTCACACATCGCTGTATCTGTAGTAGTGAATACGTATATATCGCGCCGGAGACTCTGGGAGTCTCCAGCGCGGCGACAAGGTCACGCGTACACAGCATTTCTATTGCATTGTTATTAACATTTTTGTGACAAACCAATGAATGTGTCCGCACTGAGTAGGTACGGCCAGTCATTACGCGATGTAAGCGCAATTCGCTAGTTTATCGCCGCTGCAATGCGGGCACACTGTTTATCGCGTCGTCATGTGCGGTCGCGAACAAATACCATGACATCATGATTTATCATATCAACTTATAAAATAAATAGTCTCAGTTAGCCATTTTTCAGTCATCACTTTTAGACTTGCAATACACACTTTATATTATAGCATAACAAAACCAGTCCAACAAAGCAACTTGGATGTATAGCTATAAAATAAAATAAACAAAAATCTCAGACCACTTTTTAGGCTAGGGACGAACTGGTAAGGCGATTGCGATGCGACGGCGATGCTATATATCTGTGTTCATAAATAACCAATTTTAGGGTTCCGTACCCAAAGGATATCTACCAACTGGTGTAAAATCTAATCTTGTACGACGGCGGTACGAAACCCTTCGTGTACGGGTTCGACTCGCACTTGGCCAGTTGTATTTTCAATTTGGACGCGAACTCTTTCTTATGACTTACGAACGACACACCGTTGACTTATGTATCACATCCAATTGCTCAGTTGCTAACCTCTTTTCGGATTTTATCGTGCTACATCGTTGGAGCGCACTACGGAGGAGAATGTCTTATTGAGATGTGATATCCATTGCCACATAAATTTGCTAGCTTTAAGAGCTATGTCAATCACTTTAGTTCTTTTACTTATTAACTTACTAGCTGATGCCCGCGACTTCGTCTGCGTGGATTTAGTTCATAACATCCCGCGGGAAATCTTTGTCACCCTCCAGGTTCTCAACTATACCTATCCAATAAATCACGTCAATCCGTAGCTTTGTAGCAGGAAACATTTGATCGTCTTGCTTATATTGACTTGACGGATACGCGGTCAAACGGGATAAAAAGTATCCTATGTCCGTCTCCTGGTTCTAAGCTACCTCTCCACCAATTTTGAGCCAAATCGGTTCATCCGTTCTTGAGTTATAAATAGTGTAACTAACACCACTTTCTTTTATATATATAAGATAACATCCTTCCCAAAGTTATCAATTATCACTCAAAGAAATTCCAAGCATAGCTTTTTTCTGAGCCTTGTGAAACACCCTTGCTAGTAGTATTCACACTTCATAATGGTATGCATTTTAGCCAGCTTTAACAATTATTAATAACATTATAAGATTTTGATATCGGAAACTATACCAGTTACCACAGAACCGGTCATAAAGGAATAGTTATTTAAGTATTCAACAAGATAACAAAGTTTTTTTTTGCGAGTGCCTAGTTTGAATCCCGAGCGAGCGAAGGATTCCAATTCTAATTCTAAGGATGCTTACATAAAGAAGCAGGTTCCCGGTACCGACAGGTCGGTGCTGGTCGGTACCGATCGGTGCGGGTACAATAGCCCCGTGTTATCATATGCACTCTCACATAAACCTTCAACCTGTCTCTTTATGTCTTCAACCTGTCTCTTTACTCGCTACGCTCGTGATTCTTATTTAGAATCCTGAGTGTAGTGAGGGATTCAAAGGCACAAGAAATAAAAATCATTGCTATCGTGTGATATATACAACTTTTCACCTCAATAGCGAAAAAAATACAAGATGAAAGAAAAATATTTATTGAAACACTAAGGAATTTTAACATTCATATAAATTACGTATTTAAATAAAACCACAGTTTCTGAGCAGGTCTTCACACCTTTAGGAAGTCTCCAATCGTTAAATAATTCACAGGCTTTCAAGTATTTTTTACGCGACTTTTCCGGATGAAAGTTTAACACTGTTTCCTTTAATTCTGATGGTGTTAAGTTGTCCGTCCCTACAATTACTCATTTTGCTGGTAAAACCTTTATAATAATTATATTAAAGTAGGTACGTAATTATTAAGATAATAGACAAATTTTCTTTTGTTTTCCCGCCATATTTTATTCCTTATTTGTCTGCGTTTGGAATTGTCATTCATAAAAAAAATAAGTAACTAATTAATTTTAATTCTTCTTAAATCTTTTACGTTTCACGTTGTTTTAGGTTTAACAGCGATTTAACAGATTTATATATTCTAAAACACATATTAACAAAAAATTAATAGTTTAACTGATTTTTTTTCACAGAGCTGTAATCGCAGAACATGGAGTTTTTCCTTCAACAATATCGATCAATACAATTAATACAAAATGTAAAGAAAATGAGGATGAAAATGCCTATGACCCTTTCCATAATAGAAAACTGGAACATCCTAATTCGTAAGTAACAAAAATACTTAAACTAGGTAGTTAGGTACCTATATTAATAAATGAATAATTATTATCATCAGATCATGAACACTGAACAACATAACTAAAAAACATAGCTTTTCTAATGGAAGAGATTCTAAAATACATGCATCTTGTATCTGTAACAATGAAGCTGGCTTCAATATTATGTTCATTGACACAATACCGCGTATTGTTCTCGGCTATTTTATTCTGACCACATACAAGTCTAAGCTAAGCTAATCATCTATTCTAATACATTTCAGGGACATCAGATCGTTCGCAAACCTTTTAAAATCTTCACTAGGGTCAGGAATACTTGCAATGCCCGCTGCATTCAAAAACGCTGGAACTGTCGTTGGTATATTCGGCACAATAATCCTGGGATATATATGTACGCACTGTGTTTATTTATTGGTAATTCTTTTATGTTTTTACACTAATTAAAAACAACGATACGACTCTTTTCTAATAAATCGTTTCAAAGATACAAAGAAATTAAAAATAAGTGTTTTCACTTTTCAATATTTTCTCAAAAGTGGTTTTTCATCAAAAAAGCCAATTGTAGGTAATACATATTTCGATTTATTAACATTCATCAAAGCTCCCAATCATAAAACCAAGTGCTCTAAAAGTTGTTTTTACTCCTGCTTAGGTACTTAAGATTTATCTGTGACTGCTTGAAAAGGACAAATAATAATTTCCAGGTTAGAACTTCACAAGATGTTTGCAGAGTTACAAAAGTTCCATCCCTCGGATATGCCGAAACTGTTGAAGCAGTATTTGCAACAGGTCCTCGACCGTTAAGGAAAATGTCATCAGCAATGAGGTACGTAGGTAACTCAAGATATTTTTTCTATTTCAATATTCTTACTAGTGCTAATACATAAAATTATGAATGGGTTTATTTTTAAGTTACATACCTATTTACATTTATAAAACAGAATTTTTTTTGCTAGCACGCAATATCACTGTGATATCAGAAGTCAATGCCATATTAATTTAGGATTTATTGTAGTTTCATCGTCGCGCAGAAGTTCAGAAAATCGTTATTATTTTACTTTGTATCACGAAATATATTTTATTCGATTGCCTTAGTATCTACAGAGTACAGACCCAATTAGAAACAAGTGGAATATCGGGCCATGTTCTGGTAATGAAAAATAAAAAATAAAATTTATCAAGTTTGATGTATTAAATATAATAACATCCAGCACAGAATTTTTTTCTACATTTTTAAAAGTTGTAAGTTTATTTTATTGCTATGAACATCCAGAAAATGTTTTATGTATGTATATGTCGCAGTAAGATAGTTGAAGCCGTATTATAGCTATATACCTAGGTTTATGCCGAGCCGTGCCGGACGGTAGCTATACGACAGCGAATCATAGCTATCTTACTAGGAATATAGCTATAATACGAACGCGATCTAGTAATATAGCTATCTGACTAGACTAATCTAGTAAAATGGTTATAGAAGTACTATGTTTGCCAAAATCTAAAGTTAGGTTAGGTTGGGGTTCGACATGAACAGTCAGGTGCCCGGCCGTAGGCCAGGCACTTAGGTTCCATTTGGTATAATCAGATATGCGTGCATACTTAACTTAGGTATATCAACCAAATAGAACCTGGCTGTTCATGTCGATCCCCAACCTAACCTAACTTTAGATTTTGGCAAACATAGTACTTGTTAGGCAAGATTCGGTGAGAAAGTGCTTGGGAATTGCGTGAGCTGATGATCTTCATAAATTATAGCTAAGATCGATCTTGATCACGTCAACTTTCAAACTAAGGAGTAACCAGTTGTGCAAATCAAAGAAAATGTACCTATACTTCTATAACCATTTTACTAGATTAGTCTAGATTCTAGTCAGATATCTATACTACTAGATCGCGTTCGTATTGTAGCTATATTCCTAGTAAGATAGCTATGAACCGCTGTCGTATAGCTATCGTCCGGCATATAGCTATAAACCTAGGTTTATAGTTATAACACGGCTTCAACTATCTTACTGCGACATATAGAAGTGAGTGGGTATATTATGTACTAATTTTATGATGGTCTTTCGCATGAAGGTCTTTGTAACTTTTGAGAAGGTTTGACTGCAATCAAACCAGATGTTATGTGATGATGCAACCTAAGATGGAACGCGCTCACCTAGAAGATGCTTATTCACTCTCAACTTAGAGGTACCGAAAGGAGGTAGGAAAGACAGGATATCCTTGCATTTAATAACTAATAATAATTTCACTGTATAACCACAGTATAAGGAGGAGATAACTATCCTTACTCTGTGGTATGACATTCTTAGTTCTTACTCGTACACCGAGAAACTTTAGTAGCTGATATCGTTATGCTATACTTAGGTAGGTACTACCTACTCGTATTACGATTAGGGTGCGATTAGGTATGCATTCCTACTACTCAATACTACTCGTATGTACCAGATACCTACCTAGAATCTAGATACCTACTATTTAAAATGTTCAACCGACAATCGCAATCGAATCATTGGCTTCTTTTTCCATAAATAACTGGCCATTATTTATTGGAACGTAGTACCTTATCGCGCGGTGCGGAAGGGGGCTAGACGGATCGACACTTTTTTGAAACCGACACTTTTTTGAATGTGAATTTGGCATTGTGTTCGGTATTTTCGCGGTACAATATTGGGTCTCCGTAGCCTTGTGGTTTCTGCAGTCGCTAAACAGCTAAAAGTCGATGGTTCGAATCCCAGCTCGACAGACTGAATTTTCTATTTTCAATTATATTTTAAATAATTTCTACATGTGGAATTTTTCCCTAATTTTTTATAACTTATTTTTAAGTTAATAGATCTATATTTTTAAGATCTAATATTGTAGTGTGAAAATGTTGAACACAATGCCAAATTAATTAATCGAAAGAAACTTCGTTCCATCCGGGTGTCCCTTGACACCTCTCAAGTTTTTGTTTATTAATGCAATCAAAATGATGAGTTTATGACACATCAATGTATCGTATCTACACAATCATGTTTCAGGATATTTATAGATTGGGCGATGGCTATTACAATTCTTGGCGCCTGTGCTGTCTATGTCATCCTGCTCGTGGAATCAGTACAACAGGTATTTCTATTGGACAGTTGTCAACACCAAGCATCACTGTAAATCCTTCCTTGATTTTTTAGACTGAGTAATCTTATTTTTCAGATCGTTGATCACTTCTATGAGGAGAACAATCTTACCATCACATTATACTGCCTGATGTTTCTGGTGCCAATACTGGTGTTTACCCAAATAAAGAATCTAAAATACATTGCACCATTTTCTGGGTTCGCCAATGTGCTATTGGTGCTGACTTTCCTGATCTGCTTGTACTATATCTGCGCTGAATTCCCTAGTTTTGACTCACGACCGATGTCTGTTCCCGTTGGACGGTTACCATTATTTGTCGGGTTAGTGATCTTTGTAATTCTTTTATTTCATCATCATCATCATTAGCAACCCATCAACGGCTCACTATTGAGCGCAGGTCTCCTCTCAGAGAAGGGTTATAGGCCATAGTCCACCACGCTGGCCCAATGCAAATTGGCGAACTTCACACACCTTCGAGAACATTATGAAGATGTCCAGGTTTCCTCACGATGTTTTCCTTCGCCGTTGAAGCTAGTGATATTTAATTGCTTAAACGCACTTGACTCCGAAAAGTCAGAGGTGTGTACCCGGGATTGACCCTGCGACCCCCCGAATAGGAGACCACAGTTCTAGCCTTTATTTAATAGTACTTAATTCATGAATTTAGAATTCCATTTTTTATAATAATATATGTCCTGGCTGCTTTTACAACAGTATAAACACCTTATAACGAAATTATTGATAACGGCAAACCAAGAGGCGATCTGGTCGATTTTACGACGTTGAATTGCGATGATTTTTTTCGTTGTGATTAAAGTCCGCTTTGAGTTAGGTTTTTAAATACTTACCCCAAAGAAACTCTGCGTTTTTCCAGGATATAAAGTTTAGGAGTCTTTCCTCCAACTTACAAACTTTCTCCTTGCCAGGCTACAGAAATGGTTTATCCGTGAAAATGTAACAAACATACAGACAGATTTACTTTCGCATACTTATTTATTCATCTGCATTATTAAGCACTAGCTGATGCCCGCGACTTTGTCCACGTGAATTTAGTTTTTAAAGTCCCTCGGGAACTCCTTGATTTTCCGGGATAAAAAGTAGCCTAGATGTTGACCCGAGTAATAAGCTACCACGGTATAAAATTTTGTAGAAATCTGTGCGGTAGTTTTTACGTGAAAGAAGGACAAACAAACAGACAAACAGACAAAAATTAAATAAAAATCTGTTTTGGGCTCAGTATCGATAGTAAAGCATCCCCCAATTAAAATTTTCAAAATATATTAAATGTACAGAAATCTTCCAGTTACAGTTTTACTATATGTATAGATACTAATAATTCTACAAGTAGGCTGCTGGATGTAGGAAACATCCAATTTTTGTGAGCAACTGAATGCAAAGCCGAATGCTTCCAAGCAAAGTCAAGAAAATTAACTTAACTACCAAAGTAACACTGAATATAATTTGTTTTAGTACAGTTATATTTGCAATGGAAGGCATTGGAGTAGTGTTGCCAGTGGAAAATACAATGGCTAAGCCTCAACATTTCCTCGGCTGTCCGGGAGTGCTGAATATTACAATGACGATTGTGGTCCTCCTTTACATGATCATGGGGATCTTGGGATACTTGCGGTACGGGGATGCTGCAGAAGGAAGCATTACATTGAATCTGCCTACCGAAGAAATGTGAGTAGCTATTTCAATTACGCTAGTACAGAATTGTGGTTAGCACAAGAAATGTCTTGTATTGTGTATTGGTATTGTCCTACTCAGTGCCGATTTCACCAACGTCGAGTGACGCTTAACAATAAAGTGCAGGTAATATAATACATAATAGTACAGGTAGATACAGTAGTAGACCAACCTTACAAATCTGCAATATGCTGTCACATGAAGCGACATTGCGTGTTCAAGTTAACGTTAAAAGTAACTTCAAAAGTTAGAGCCAGCACAGAACTCAATCAAATAATTTTACTACCAAAGTAGGTAAGTAGTTCGACTTCCTCTAATGTGTTTAGGTATGTAGAACTTCGGAGTATTTAGAAAATATCTTTAAAAAATGTTAAAATCTCGTTTTGGTACCTAGGTACAGAGATCGGTATTGTGCGTGATAGTTCAAATAGCACTAAAAACTTTGTTTTCTTTTAGACCTGCATTAATGGCGAAAGTGTTCATTATTTTGGCAATCTTCTTCACTTACATCCTACAATTCTACGTGCCAATGGAAATCGTGTGGCGTAATACGAAACATCGCGTTGGGCAAAAATACCATAATATTGCTCAGGGTGTCATGCGGGCGGTATTCGCTATACTTACTGGTAAGATACATATTATTATTAATTTTTTTATACGACTGCCTGAAAAAACCTGGGACCTCAAAATTTAAAACTGTCCCATAGAACGTCCCCCGACAGCGATGAAAATTTTTTTATTTGTTTAGTCAACGCGTAATTAGGTGACTTTTCGCTTTTATATGTATGTACAGCTAGGTAATAAATACAACTTGTTTTTAACATTTAATTCGTTTTATTGGCAGAGTTTTTTTATGATCAGACATGGCTATTACTAATAATCTTTTTATAAAAAAAAAACAAATGCACGGTTTGCTGAGGTGCCCCCTGCCATTTTCAAAACGGTAAATTATATATCGAGTAGGTAATCTATCTAGAAGCATCAATAAATAAATAAAAGATGCATTCACATTAGACGAGACCCGAGACTTGTTCATTTCATACATTCATCTCCCGACTCGCTCTTTCGGAATGGCATTAATTGGCAACAGATACATTTTGCGAAGTCGGGCTGATGCGAGATGATAAACATACATATTATGTGCAGCTTCAGTGTTTGGGTTATTCAACTTTTAATTTTGCATTTTCAGTGATCGCTGCCGCCTCGTTACCACGACTGGAACAAGTGATTGGACTCGAGGGTGCATTCTTTTATTCGTTTCTGGGCCTCATAGCGCCTTCGATTATGGATCTCATCTTCTGCTGGGAGCGGGGACTCGGAAAGTTCAATTACATTCTAATCAAGGATATAATACTGATCGTATTTGGCGGCTTTGTTCTAGTGACAGGAGTCATGCAAAGTATTAGAGAAATAATTAGGAATAACAGCGCGTGATTACAGGATAGGTCATATTGATGGTCTAGAATCAAACGTGCTAATGAGGAAGAATACTGCCAAGATTTCAGTCAGATGTCGAGAATTTATTGTTTCTATAAGTAGATTTTTAAAGATTTCCTTGTTATCTATGTGGCAATTGAATTTAACTTTGAAATCATTAATTACCAACGACCTCATTAATAAAATCATGCTATTTTAATATTACACGCTAATAAGTCCCGAAGTAGGTATCCTAGGATGAGAAAATTGTGGGAAACTGTTACAAAAAAATCCGCCAAGTGCGTGTCGGGCCACGCGCAGTGTAGGGTTCCATAGTTGCAAGTCACAAATATTATTGCTGACCTAGGATAATGCTTGTATTTTATTTATGAATATTGAATATATTTTGAGTTCCATGGTTTAAATACTATAATATACTACAAAATATGCAACTTACACTACGTGTAATACCTAACCTAGAAAAACAGATATAACTCCTTAACTTATGAACCCTACATAGCCGTGATAGTTTTCCTTTAATAGTAGTTTATGCAACTGTCATATAATGAAGGGTATTAAAACACGAGTGTGAGTTTATGAAACGAGCGCAGCGAGTTTCATAATAGTAACGAGTGTTTTAATACCCGTGTTATATGCAGTTGCATACACTACTTTATCTTCACTAATGCAATTTATCAAACAACAAGAGTAAAAGCTGACAATAGTTTATTTATAATAATACGTGTATTGTCACAGTGAACTTGCCGTCATTAAAATCTAACCAATGAGAGCGCAGCTGCGCGCGCAGGGCCAATCAGGAGCAAGCACAAGATCTTACCAAAGAGTTTTGTGTATGTAAGTTTAGTAGTTTCGACGAAGTTTTCACGTATAACCCAACTGTTTTCAAAAGCCAGCCTAATATCAAAATTTTTATACAACTTGTATGAGGATTTTGACATAAGGCTCGCCAGGTTAATTGGTCGCGTTTTATTGATGTTATAATGAGATTTTACGATATCGATGTGGATATTATACCATCATGTGAAATTGCTTAAATTGAGTGTTTTGTTATCTGCGCTATAACAGTAGTAATTATAAGTCAAGTATTGGAAACATAAGTAGAATGTTATAACATTAGTGTAGATAAATTCTTTATATACCTATACTACTGCTGTGATTTTTGACATGTATCCTATAAACAATCATTTAGCTGGCAGGGGGGGGGGGGGGGGGGGAAATGGTGTTCCCACACCCACACTAGGTCTCTGAGTCTACTTGAATGCATTTGCACTTGTCCGTCCGTCCGTCTGTCCGTCTGTCAGAGCCTTATAACTTCTGAATTACTGAACGTAATTACTTCAAATTTAAACATAATATGTAAACCGATGGCCTTCAGCCGAATATTGCTTAAAATGTTATAAAAATCTTTATTTGAGGGGGGCTCTCATAGAAGTGAATGCGAAGTAAAAACATTTTTATCGCGTTACATAAAATTGTTACATATCATTTTAAAGATAATTTCGAACCGAGTACAAATTTTTTTTTTTTAATTTTTCCCTTAAAATTGACGAAATGGGGGGCTTTCAAAGTGGAGATTTAATACGCTCGCTTGAAGACGCTCTCTAGCAAAATCGGCTAAGTATGTATTTTCAATCTGAACGTATTTTTTTATTTCACTTATATCCCGACTTGAACAACAAATACTAAAATAATATGAATATTATAAAGAAACGAGATTATTTGATTTTTAATGGGCATCAGTAATTTTCAACATAGCTTCGCAATAATGCTAATAGATGGCGCTGATGGAACTAGGAGCACAGAGTACATTATAATATTGACTAGGATTTACGACTATGATCTATCCCATAAACAGTTTTGCGTCGACCATTATTATTTAGGTACATATAATAACATATTATTCAATTAAAATTATTATTTAGTTTTAGTTAAATATAAAACATCAATAAACTATTAATTACTACATTTTGTATATTTTCTGTTCCTGTCGATAGATGACGCTTTCACTCGTTATTAATTAATAAATTCAATGTTTTCACTAACGTTCCATAAACTTTACGGGCTACCTACATATATTGAGTTAGGTGATGATTTCTGTCAACTTAGTAATCACGAACCTGTATGGGACACCTAAAAGGACATTGGGACGGATGTTAGGACCTAAGATTGTATTTAGAGGCTACCTCTGTAAAGAGACTCCTACTTAGGGGATGATTTAGGTTTGTTTGGTGAAAACAGGCATAATAATAATGTCAGTTTTGGTCGTCATGTATCGATTGAATGAATAATCATGTAATACCGTTACCGCGAGGTCTCAGTTCGGGGCGAACCACTAGTATAGTCTCTGAGCTAAACCGCGGACGGACGGACAGACGGACGGACATGGCGAAACTATAAGGGTTCCTTGTTGGCTACGAAACCCTAAAAAGTCGATGTGTCGAAGGTAAGTTATCAGCACTCTATTGACTCACACTTTCAAGGCTAGGTAATGCTCAAAGTAGGTATTTAAGGAAAAAAGAAAACTCTCTCTGACGCGGAATTACGTTTGGGGATTCGGGCTCTTTGATTCATACTATGTATTTATGCTTCTTGATTCAAATCATAATTATTGCATTGATTATGGCAATAATGCTGCAACAAGGGTGCGACCATTAAAGAGAATTTCTTAACCTATGGTTAGGGTGTAATACGCTCATATTTTATTAATGTCCAATTTTGTTTTCTAGACCATGTAGTATTTTATCAATAGGTATTTACTTAACTAACTACCTACTATGTTTTGATACGATGTTTGATACGCTTGTAAGTTTTACCTACATAATTACTTAACTAGTATTATTTGAAGACTATGACGCCCGTTTGCACTAAACTTAGGAATCGCCTAATTTCCTGCCCAACTTGTTTAGGCTTATCCTAGCGAAGAAAAAGCTTGCACTAACCTTAGGCCATTCCTAAATCCACTTAGGAGATGCCTAACTTTATGAGCCCGATTAGTAAGCGCCCAAGCGCGTAGGCGATACTTAAGTTGAATTTTTTGTAGTCTGTGGACCATTTTGTTGTCATTGATAGGTACCACAGTACCACAGAGTACCTACATTGTTATTTAGGTAGAACACTACACTGATCACAAAAATGGCACAAGATTTATTAGATTTCTTGGAAATCTTAGAAGAAGTAGATTTTCATAATGATCGACACTCGAGGACTCGCTTAATAAGATCGCGGCCAAACTGGTTCCAAAATTTTGATGAAATGGACTTTTTCAAAAGATATAGGATGTGCAAAAATACAGCATTGTGGATTTTAGATCAAATTGCCGAAGATTTGGAATATACAAGTGACAGGTAATGCAATAATTGTGATCAGATTTTAATTCTCTGTTGTCCTGGAATCAGCGTTATTCGCAAATTGATCTATCAATATTGGTTTTAATTTACTACATATATTCATGATAAAAAAAACTATATCTGGATATAATTTATGTTCGACTTCCTTATGAATCTCAACTTTTTATTACTTGTAATGCAAGTGGCTTGATAATCTTCGCAAAGACCATGTTGTGAATTGTGGGTATGTAGTATCTACCTAGGTATTAGATATAAATTAAAAGGGTTTGACTAACCTCATTATGTCACCACTAGAATTATGAATTTGGGTGATTTTTGCCCAAGCCTGTTCTTTCTCTTTATTTGATGCAGTATCGTGTGCTGTTACTTTGGAAATAATACACTGCCCCTCTTCGCACAACAAACGTACAAACCGCAACTTCTCCTCTGCCGTAAAATTGGCAGTTCTTTTTCGTTTATTTAATTGTTTTTCCATTTTAATTGCCTATTTATTTATAAAATCCCCTAAAATAAATAAACTTCAACTCCACGTACCTACTTAATGTCACCTGTGCAATATATAAACCAATAAAATAAAATACACCAATGTTATAGCTTTTGTCTCTATTCAACTCATGCCTCAGGTTATGAGAAGATAAGGTCAAAAAATATTCTAGTGTTTACATTACTTTGCAAGATACATTAAAAAAAAAAACCATAAACAATCATTCATTCCATTCGTTCCTAGAGATGCCTAACTAGGCAATGCTTATGTTACGACACAGCTAGGACAAGACTGTCAGTGCAAACGAATTTTTTTGCTAGGCCGTTCTTAAGCTTAGGTGATACTTAACTAGGACAAGCCTAACTTGAGTTTAGTGCAAACGGGCGTAATGCCCGTTTGCACTAAACTCAAGTTAGGCTTGTCCTAGTTAAGTATCACCTAAGCTTAAGAACGGCCTAGCAAAAAAATTCGTTTGCACTGACAGTCTTGTCCTAGCTGTGTCGTAACATAAGCATTGCCTAGTTAGGCATCTCTAGGAACGAATGGAATGAATGATTGTTTATGGTTTTTTTTTTTAATGTATCTTGCAAAGTAATGTAAACACTAGAATATTTTTTGACCTTATCTTCTCATAACCTGAGGCATGAGTTGAATAGAGACAAAAGCTATAACATTGGTGTATTTTATTTTATTGGTTTATATATTGCACAGGTGACATTAAGTAGGTACGTGGAGTTGAAGTTTATTTATTTTAGGGGATTTTATAAATAAATAGGCAATTAAAATGGAAAAACAATTAAATAAACGAAAAAGAACTGCCAATTTTACGGCAGAGGAGAAGTTGCGGTTTGTACGTTTGTTGTGCGAAGAGGGGCAGTGTATTATTTCCAAAGTAACAGCACACGATACTGCATCAAATAAAGAGAAAGAACAGGCTTGGGCAAAAATCACCCAAATTCATAATTCTAGTGGTGACATAATGAGGTTAGTCAAACCCTTTTAATTTATATCTAATACCTAGGTAGATACTACATACCCACAATTCACAACATGGTCTTTGCGAAGATTATCAAGCCACTTGCATTACAAGTAATAAAAAGTTGAGATTCATAAGGAAGTCGAACATAAATTATATCCAGATATAGTTTTTTTTATCATGAATATATGTAGTAAATTAAAACCAATATTGATAGATCAATTTGCGAATAACGCTGATTCCAGGACAACAGAGAATTTAAAGAAAATATGGGGCAAATTAAAAACTGAAGCGAAAACTTTTAAAGCTGCCAACAAATATTCGGTGAGCGGTACTGGTGGTGGTCCTTCTAAAAAGTTTGATGACCCATTAATGGAGCTGGTAGCAGCTATAACAGGTCGAGCCAGTACCGGCATTCTTGATATTGACGATTGTGATGCGGTTACTGATGAGGTTAATATGAGTTAAGTACTTATTTACAATTATAAAAATATTATAATACCAGCTGATGCCCGCATGAAAGTATCTTTATTGCGGTTTTTTATGTTATCCCTTTGGAACTGTGATTGTTTCCAGGATGGTAGGTAGCCAATGTATTAATCACAGGTTTAGGCTATCTCTATTCCAAATTTTATCCAAATCTGTCTAATCTATATCATGGCATAAAGAAGACGTAAAAAACATGTTCTTCTGGAAATATGATTTATTCCGGGATAAAAAGTTTGTCTATGTCATTCCTCTTACTTTACTTAAGCTCTGTTCTAAATTTAATCGAGATCGGTTAAGTGGATCCAGAGATCCTACTAGTAATATTATAAAGGTGATGTTTGTGTGTTGTGTGACCAATTTTGATGAAATTTACTATGGAGGTAGCTGATACTCTAAATTAAAGGATAGGATAATGTTTTTTTACATGGGCGAAGCCAAAATGCCAAATTAGCAAACATACAAACTTTACCTCGATATAATACCAGTTTTGATAAGTATTACTTACCTCTGTTCAATATTTGTGTAGATTAGAAGTACCTCTTTATAATATTAGTATAGATTAGTACTACTATTGCTGTATGAACTGATAACCAAAAACTTTACACCAATATTTTTTCAGGGGAAAAGGAGGACATTGCAGAAGCTTCGCCACCGATTGAATATTTAGATGACAGTATTTTCATGGAAGACTTTCCAGAGGACAAAGTTGGTATAATATATGTGTCATAAATATCTTAAAATGATTCATATATATACTTACATATTCACTTAACACACATAACTGGGCTTACTGGGAGTAAGCCCAGTGTTTAAAGTTTTAACCTTTATTTGTTTGTCCGGCCTATTCCACAGTGTTTCATATTTTGTTTCAGATTATTACTATCAATGAAGATCAGATAATAAAAGACACTGATAAAAAAGGAAAAGAATGGGCCAATAGAAGAAGACCTCAAATAGATCTTCCTAATGAAAGAATTGAGAAAATTAAAAATCAACAAAGAATAACCAACAGGTTTGCAGCAGAGCGGCTAAGAGCGGAGCAAGAAAAAACGAACCTGATCATCCAAGAAAAAAAGCAAAGTGCAGAGCTTCACAGCATAAAAATGGAAAATGAAAGGCTAAAGAAGGAATTCTTACAAACTTTATTAAAAAAAGTGACAGGTAATTTTTTTACATAAATATATATAATATATAATATTATTCTTAATAATTATTAATTTACAAAGAGAAACAATTTTGTGTGATCAAACTCCTTCTGTCCAAGTCATTTGGGAGTAATCCCACATCAGGAATTTCATTTTCAATTTGTCCTTCCTGAATAAAATTATTCAGAGCTTCTTCATTCATCCCATCAGGTGGAGGAGGCACATCTTCCCTAAAATCTATACAAATATTATGAAGGATACAGCAGGCTATAATAACATTACAAGCTGTTTCCAGTTTTATTCTAAGACCCATTGCAAGAGCCGGAAACCGCCGTTTAATTACACCATATTGTCTCTCAACAGTGTTTCGTGTCTTTATTTGGCTTTTATTATACCTCTCTTGTGCTGGGTTTCTTGGGTTTAAATAAGGTGTGAGTAGGTAGTTCTGGAAAGATAAAACAAATAAATTACAATAAATTTGTTTCAGACGCAGACACAGACAAGGACGTGGCAAAATTAGCTCAACAATTTGTGTTTGAATCCAAATAATATATTTTTAAATAAGAAAAGGTTATGTTAGTAAACAATAAATGACATTGATCAAGAAAATTTCTTTTTGTTTTAACACGTCATACAAAATATACTAAAACCTTGTAAGATTGAGGGTGCTCGCTGTCTCAAAAGTTTCTAAATAGTTGTACTGACCAATAAATGACATTAAAAGCTGATATTTTTTATCCTACATTGAAATAAATTATATTTAATTTTCATTTAAGCACAAATACTTGCCTTTAGTGGATATCCATTATCACCCAATAAAAGACCTTGCCCAAATGACCCTGACTCGAAAGCTTGGCAAACTTGGCTATTTGTAAATATTGCAGAATCATGTGTTGACCCTGGCCAACGTACTACCACATTCTGAACTTTTAAATTTGCGTCAGAGATTGTTTGGCAATTAATGGAAAAGTAACTTTTCCTGTTTCGGAAAAGTTCTGCATCATCGCCACCTAAAACATTTCAAAAATATGAAATAAATAGAAATAAGTACTATTTACTAGGTAGGTACTAAACTTTCTAAAATTACAATTAGGTACTAATGTCTTTACCTGGTGATTGTATTTTGACATGGGTGCAGTCAATAGTCCCAATTACAAACGGAAAGCTGGCTATGGCATAAAAAGAACTTTGCTTCTCCCGGATCTCTCTAGCTGTGCTAGGCATTTTGATATGTTGGCTTCTTAACTTTACAATGGCATTAGTTACTTTCTTAATAATGCGTGAAACTGTTGAGACATCGACACCATGAGTGTCTCCAATTGCTAATAGATGAGAACCCGTGGCATAAAATCGTAAGGTTATTAAAAGTTGATTCACTGGCGGCACGCTTTGATTTCTAAAAAGGAAAAGCAGACGCACGTAGGTACAAACTATTGGAACATAATTCTTTGATATTAAAATCTGATCACAATTATTGCATTACCTGTCACTTGTATATTCCAAATCTTCGGCAATTTGATCTAAAATCCACAATGCTGTATTTTTGCACATCCTATATCTTTTGAAAAAGTCCATTTCATCAAAATTTTGGAACCAGTTTGGCCGCGATCTTATTAAGCGAGTCCTCGAGTGTCGATCATTATGAAAATCTACTTCTTCTAAGATTTCCAAGAAATCTAATAAATCTTGTGCCATTTTTGTGATCAGTGTAGTGTTCTACCTAAATAACAATGTAGGTACTCTGTGGTACTGTGGTACCTATCAATGACAACAAAATGGTCCACAGACTACAAAAAATTCAACTTAAGTATCGCCTACGCGCTTGGGCGCTTACTAATCGGGCTCATAAAGTTAGGCATCTCCTAAGTGGATTTAGGAATGGCCTAAGGTTAGTGCAAGCTTTTTCTTCGCTAGGATAAGCCTAAACAAGTTGGGCAGGAAATTAGGCGATTCCTAAGTTTAGTGCAAACGGGCGTAAGTCTTTGTAAAAACTGTTATATTATTAGGTAGGTACTTATTTTTATTGTAGTTATGAAAAAAAATTAGTTTTAAATAAACTTGTACCTAGGTAATACATAAATTATGTTTTTAACATGAATAAAACGATTTCAACTTAGAATAAACGATGCCACATTGCTATTTATTATTGATATGATAACGTCTTATAAATCGATGAACACCGGCTGCACGCACGAAAAAGTGTCACGTTCCGCCTAAGCCTGAGCGTGCATGCGAGAGCGCGGAAAAAGCGATAGAGGGGCACGATCGGTCCAAGCGTTGACTTGTGACCGCCGCCGCCCGGCGCCCGCCAGTCATATAAATGTTAATTTTATTCTGATACTAGCTGATGCCCGCGACTTCGTCCGCGTGGATTTAGTTTTTAAAACCCCTCGTGAACACTTTGATTTTCCGGGATAAAAAGTAGCCTATGTCCTCAACTATAGTACCCATGCAAAAAATCACGTCGATCCGTGGCTCTGTTGTGGCGTGATTGAAGGACAAACCAACAAACAAACACACTTTCGCATTTATATTATTAGTATGATTAGAATATTAAATTGCACAGGAAAACACTGTAGTGGTAGACTCATTGACGATTTAAAAGTACTTGTAAAAGTTTATTTGAATAAAAAACATTTCTATTCTATTCTATTCTATTCTAGCATTAAGTCCATACGATGTATTACATCCATACCTACTATGTAGTATGTAGGTATAATGATCGTTTGGCAAAATCTGACGCCTTTGGAGTAGTTTGACTTTGACAAAATAGGGCTATCCACGATGGCTATATACGATAAAGTACGTTTGCCAGCTTAAGATGAGCCGTTCATTCAAAGTATCTTGTAGATTCCGGGGTTCAAGTTATTTGGAACTTATACTGAAGATCGTGATTTCTATAATTTTGAAATTGACGACCTTGAAATAATTACAGGACAATCTCTAAAGAACCTGCTTTCTAACAAAAAAAGAATGGATTAAATCGGAATACGCCTTAATGAATTACAGCGAAATACACATTTTGACTTTCATCCCCTCTCCCAAGGGAACCGTGCTGAATTTCGGAATAAAAAGTATCCTATATTAGCAAGAAAAGGTTAGAATTATTTTGCTATAATCCGCCAACAGAAAAAATCTTAACTTTTACACTACTCTCGACGCACGTTTCGCCCCGACACCGGAGCATCCTCAGGAGACGTCGACTTTACAATGATGTATTGTCTAGTATATAGTATACCTATAGTATATTGTATAGCGTAAAAACGTACCTATAAAAATGCATCAAACATTATGAGGTGCCAGTAAAAACCATGGAATTATGCAAGAAGCTTAAAGACCGTATAGGTAGTCGATATTCTGACTAATTTCTTAAACTGGACACTTTCAAGCTTTGAGTATTAAACCAATTTAAGGTCAGATATATTACTTTACTCTATGTTTAAGGTGGAAGGCACGAGTTTGCCCGCGAAATTCAAATTTAATTTGGTTTTTCGCAATTTGTAAACTAAGACGACAAAGTAGGCTTATGGCATTCTAATTGCGACAATGGCAGTATCATCTTCACAGGTTTATATTATAAAAATCTTTAAACCAATTTAATACTCAAAGCTTGAAAGTGTCCAGTTTAAGAAATTAGTCAGAATATCGACTACCTACACGGTATTTAAGCTTCTTGCATAATTCCATGGTTTTTACTGGCACCTCATAATGTTTGATGCAATTTTAACCATGGAACTAGGAATTACGACTATTCCTGGTTCCATGTACAAAACCATGGAATTAGGAATTACGTTAAAATATCATAAACAATAAAAAAATATCATCAATTTTAGGATTTTATCTTGTAATCTTGTCACTCTAAGCACCCTATACATTGTCCATCTTGCTGTACGTCCCGCCAAGGACGCGGTGCTGGACAGCACTGTCGTGCATGACAGATGCAATGAAACTTTACTAACGAACGCACGCAATTTTTTTGTAATGCCACCGCCCACCAATGTTGTCAAGATGTCAAAAGATGGGAATTCTATAGTACTTGTGTTATCTTTAGAAAAAAAAAAGGAAAAGGTTCTGGATCAAAGCAATCTTTAAAAAACGAGCCCAGTGCTTTTTTGTTTGTTCATGTAAAGTATTCCACAAACAGGTGTGGAATTTGTGTTTTTCAATAAATCACAATATAATTTCGCGATCTGCCATTTTTAGGGTCCCGTACCAAATTCTAAAAATGGAACCCTTATAGTGAGACTTTCTCCGTCCATCCATCCGTCCGTCCGTCCATCTGGCACAGTCGATTATTTCAGTAACTATTAAAGCTATCGCTAAAGCTAGCCCAACATCATTGGAATAAAAATATAATCGAAAATTATTTTTAGTTTTATTAAAAAAGGGGGAAAATCAGGGATTTGAAATTTCCAAAGTAAAATAACTATACCGAGTGGGGTATCATATGAAAGGACTTTACCTGTACATTCTAAAACAGATTTTTATTTATTTTTATCTGTAAGTTTTTGATTAATTGGGCATAATGTCAAAAATAATACCGTCCCCCCCCCCCCCCTCTTATCTCCGAAGATTACCAATCGAAAAATCAGAAATAATTATGGTCAATAGAGGTTTATGCATATTTTACAGGAAAAATAAAACCAACGCTGTAGCATAGTTTTTTTTATATTAACAATAAACCTCTACAAGCAAAGTTATATTAAAAGATGAATAAGCAATTGAATATAATAATTATTACTATCGTTTTACTTTTACTTTTGGAGTGCGGAACCCTCGGTGCGCGAGTTCGACTCGCATTAGGCCGGTTTTTTTTATTTTGCCACAGAATACAATCACTCACAAGGAGCATTTTTCCGTGCACATAATCTGTGGTGCACACTTCTCTCGGCCACAGATTAACCTCGGCGGCCAAATTCTGTGGGCTGAATGACGACTCTGCTGTACAGCAAGTCTCCACACCATCTAGGATACACGATGCACGACCGTCTTGACGTACGTCAAAGCTATTCACTATCCATCGGCGACGTACGTCGCGACTTAGTAAGGCACGAGCCTCGTGCACGTCCAGTAAACTGTTAATAATAATAGGGTATTTGACTATAATAAAAATATCGTTTCAACTGGTGTCATCCTAAAAGATTATTATCTAAAAACATTATTCCATACGACAAAACTAAAAAATAAAGCTTTATTTAATTAGAAAACATTAAATAAAATTGCTATAATTCTGGCCATGGTCACGTGATCGAAAACGTTCCGTGATCTCGAATGACGTCACAGTCCACACCACCTATGGAATTCTCATTTTGTCAATACATTTCGACGTGTTTGTGCGGCGTAATAGGCTAATTTCGTCTGTTTTTCATCGTTACTATTTTATTAAATACCAAATAGTATGCGACACGCGGCCTAAACACATATTATAAAATTGTCATTGTTTGAAATGTGAACTGTTACGTCATGAGAGCAAATGGAACGTTTCGGCGGCAATTTATTTTTTTGAATTTATTTCTCGATTTTTATGAAAAATAATGAAAATTATGCCGAAATATATGTTTCGTTAGCTTCAGCATAGCATTATTAACAATTTAAGATGATTTTCTAAAAGTAGTCAAATAGCCTATTATTGACGTACGTCAAGCCTATTCACTGTCGTTTTTGATCGTGCATCGTGCATGACCTTGGCGGGACGTACAGCAAGATGGACAATGTATAGGGTGCACGCGCGCAGAAGGTTTGCCGATGGCTCATCGATGGCTGCCCGTCTATGGTTTGCTATGGAAGTATGTAATTTCAATATTATAATGTAAAACTTTGATTGTGAGTTGATCCTACTTCTATGATTCACAGAAATATTAATATGTTGGAAGCTGTGGTTGGAAGCTTGGAAGTGCTTGGAAGCCTTTGAGTATTAAACCTATCAAAAAATGGTAGCCACTGACATAATAAATGTCACCGAGGCTCAGAGGGGCTGGAACCCAGAGCCGTAAAGCCAGTTAAATAAAAAAAAAAAACTTCACGTACATCGTGAGTTGGCACCCACCTTCAGAGCAAAATTCCTAAAAGGTCTCTGACACCATGTCAGAGGATAACTGAGGTGTTCGTGGTCTATGGCGAAACATATTTAAAAAAAAAACCTGTGAAGATGATACTGCCACCGTCGCGCGTCGCAATTAGAATGCCATAAACCCACTTTTCGTATTACCTACTTTAGAAATTGCGAAAAACCAAATTAAAATTGAATCTCGCGGGCAGACCAGTTTAATCAACCTTAAAAAAAATATATCTATAGTCTTACATCATAAATATAGTACAAGATTGCCCAACCTCCGACATATTTATTATAAAGTCTGCTTCGATAAAGAATAGTACATAGATGCATCACTTACTTTATAGTATGTACATAGCCTAATTTTCAGATATTTTCATAAAATACTTAGAAGACGTTGTCGTCTCGATCGTTATCTTTTATTTTAAGACCAAGAAAGTGTCAAACTTATAACATTTAGGGTGGAACAACATTTGTGAGGATCGATTCGGATTTTGCCTATACAAAACTGTCATTTTCCATACATTCGTGTACGCATCGAAAAGCCGATTTGATCCGTACACGTTGCTATGGAATTTGACAGTTTTGTATGGGCGAAATCCGAAACGATCCTCACAAATGTGGTTCCATCATCTCTATCACAATAATTGCGTTGACCAATAAATAATGTTTGAAACGATTCTAAACTTACCCGCCTCCATTATATTGGTTTTATCTTAGACAATTTTAGTTTGTGATCGGGTACTGTCGTAATTCCTGATTCCATGTGTAAAGCTAATGTCTGTGGCTAATGTGAAATTCCAACAGACTGTCAAGTGCCATGTTTTGGCTTTTCCTTGTCTTTTTCTGACTGACAACAACGGAAGGCAGAGGTTGGAACAACCAATATGTAAGTAATCAGAAAAAATCTTGGCAATCCACTATAAATAATAATGTTTCAGTAAATTAATTTTACTAATACAGTTTCGTTGGTTAAAAATACATTTAATTTACGTTGTACCTATTGACGTGAACCTATACGTCCATAACCTCAAAAGTTCTCAAACCTAGAGTTTATTAGTTGTTATTTTAATATTTTCAGGTCGAAGGTATCGCGTGATACGCTTTACGAATGCGTAAATGCTGTCCTCCAGTCATCTCAGGACAAGAAGCGCAACTTCTTGGAGACGGTTGAACTGCAAATTGGTCTGAAGAACTATGACCCCCAAAAGGACAAGCGTTTCTCTGGCACCGTCAAGTATGTTTACCTGGAAAGAGCATTATTGTGGACTTAATTTAATATCGGGGTTGAATTCGATAGCCTCGATTTATACAAACTGATTTAGTATGCTTTGCGTATCCAGCCTAAACTTTCACACAAAATTTATAGTGTTTTGGGCGCTTTTAGTGGTAATTATCAAACTTTTTTTTGTAAATTTTGACAAATATTAGTGAATTTTATACCAACAGTCTTGTAGACCTGTCATTTCGAGACTTGATACCACCTTATTTAATTTTGTAATAATCAAAAGCCCACAAAAATGTATCTGGACAGGGAGTCAGTGAAAACTGACGGGACTCCACCCAGAGTCTAAAAATAATGGGTAGGTTTGCTTCGGCTTACCGACTTAGTTTACAACCATAAATTAGTCACCAAGGACCAGTGGTAAGATACTAAATGTCTGTGGTTTTAGATTAATCTCACTTGTCCCTTTATAACAGCAGATCTAGGGAAAATTGTTAAATAATTCAAAATAATTTGAGAATACTTAGATAATTTTGTAAAGTATTCATGTTGATTTCTAAAACACTGCGTTAGGACAGCTACTTTTCGCTAGCACCTCAATTTATTTTATACAACTTAATTGAAGGCTTAATGATGATTTAAAAAATTGCATGTATTATCTGACTATTGATGACATACTTTATCTGATTTAATGCAAAATTACTTTGAATTTCCTTGTGATTACTTAAAAATCACTTATTTAACAATAACCTTTTTAGGCTAAAGTACATCCCAAGACCTAAAATGCAGGTGTGTGTCCTTGGTGACCAACAGCATTGTGATGAAGCCAAGACCTTGGAAGTTCCTTGCATGGATGCTGAAGCCCTGAAGAAACTTAACAAGAATAAGAAGCTTGTGAAGAAACTAGCAAAGAAGTAAGATTACAGTTAATAAAGTCCTTGCTAATCTTTTTATCAATATGTGAATTACAGGAATCATGTGCAAATGCAAGCTTGTGAAGTGATTGGTGAATCTTATTGCAAAGCTTGGTAATGACTACCAGTCTATTGTAAAACTATAATGTAGTAATGTCTGTTAAAAATAATTAATAACTGGCCCTCCCAACTTGTGATTTTGAAAGTGTGCTGCACTCCCATTTGGTGTTCTTTTTCTTTTTCATGATGGGCGGGGCTCTGGGTCTCCACACAAATGTTTGATCACACAGTTTTGTATATCATCATCATCAGCAACCCATCAACGGCTAACTACTGAGCGCAGGTCTCCTCTCAGAGAAGGGTTATAGGCCATATTCCACCACACTGACCCAATGCATATTGGCAGACTTCACACACCTTTAAGAACATTATGAAGAACTCACAGGTGTGCAGGTTCCCTCGCCATGTTTCCTTCACCATTGAAGCTTTTGATATTTAATTTCTTAAATGCACTTAACTTAGAAAAGCTAGAGGTGCATGCCCAGGATCGAACCTGCGACCCCCCCGAATAGGAGACTGCATTACTAAGCACTAGGCTATCACTGCTAGTTTTATATATGCTGCACCTAATTTAGACAGACATAATGGACATTTTATTTTGTTTGTAGATATGATGCTTTCTTGGCATCAGAGTCCCTCATTAAGCAGATTCCACGTCTGCTGGGTCCGGGTCTGAACAAGGCTGGCAAGTTCCCTGGTCTCCTCTCCCACCAGGAGTCCATGACACAGAAGATTGATGAAGTCAAGGCTACCATCAAGTTCCAAATGAAGAAGGTAGATACAAATCATCCTCTTATCCTAATCCTACTAATATTATAAATGTGAAAGTTTGTAAGGATGGATGGATGTTTGTTACTCTTTCACGCTGCAACATATGAACTGATTTAACTGAAATTTGGAATGAAGATAGCTCATACCCAGAATTAACACATACTTTTTAACCCAGTATAAAGATTTTATAAATTGCTAGACTCACTTGGACTTATGTAAGGCTACAATCACACTTGTAAGTCATATTGTATTGTTTGATGTTATTTCTAACTACTACTACTACTTCTATATGTGAAAACTTACTAGGTATATAGTTTAATTCTAGCCTTATGCGACATGCTCATAAATAAAGGCCCCAGATGGATATGAAACTTACACCATGCATACTCCCACCAAACAATTCAATGCTTAACTTCAAACTGACTATGCAATTAGAATAGAACTACAAGTTCATGCAAACTGTTGTTCAGACACATAAAAACACTTAACATTACCCAATTACATGTGACATGACTCATTCTATTACAACTCGGGTTCATGATTTCTCGAGCTTATCAATTTCTCTGGTCTTGAGAATTCTCGAGGCTAATTTCTCGGGTCTTCTCGGGTTGTCGAGAAATTTACATTTACGTACGGATTTGCATATTCTTCGGTTCCAATAATGCGATTAATCAACAAATTCAGTGGTTTCCTCTCAAATAAAAGTACCAAAATAATTATAAGACTTTTATTGCCAGTCTTCAACATAATTAGCTTCTTTTTCTTAAAGAAAACTAAAAAAATAAGCTATTCTGACATATACAATTACAGCACAAGCACAGCATAAAAAAGAGCTCTAGCTTAATTAGAAAAAAAAATCAAATGAAATTTTTGCGAGATAAATGAAACATTACAGGTACGTAACAATACAAGCGAGACCAAAGGGAATCACTGCGCTTTGGCCCGTGCCGCCCCGCCGCCGCGCGCGCGTTTAAAATAAACGGCAAACGCAAATAGTTTTATTTTATAACTAGTAGGGCGCGTGGGTGCGCGGCCCGCAAGCGGACCGCGGTTTTTCTATCGTCAAGTGGACTTTCAGGTCCTGATCATTTTCTATCAAATAGCCACTCTTCCATCTTTTAAACTCTCCGAGATAGATGCCTATGAAATTGGTATGGCCGCCATCTTGAATCCATTTTGAATTTTTTTTCAGCTCATTGCCAATTGGATGAGGTTTCGAGTATTCTTTGTTTGAGCACCTCCCACCTATCTTCAATACCCTGGCCGTGCTCCTCACCCACCTTCCAAACCCTCGATCATCATATCTCATCATTTGTCAGAATGAGAATTCTTTTATAAAAACAAATTTTGAAAAGGAACCGTATCAAAGTCTTGCATAGTTCTCAGCTTCTAGTCTATTCAATATTTGCCATATATTTTGTACGGAGAAAAAAAAAAATCCGCCATCTTGATTTTTTTTCTATTCGTCAAATAGACCTTCAGGTCCTGATCATCTTTTGCCAAGAAACCACTCTTCCATCTTTTATACTCTTCGAGATAGACACCGACGAAATTTGTATGGCCGCCATCTTGAATCCGCCATTTTGGAATTTTTTTCAACTCACTGGCAATTGGATGAGGTTTCGAGTGACATTTGTTCGAGCACCCCCCACCTATCTTCAATACCCTGGCCATGCCCCACACCCGTCTCCGAAATCCTCAATCATCAGCTCTCTCCATATTTTTCCTCCGAATGAATTTTTGTCCTCTATATGAAACCATCGGTGAAAAAAAAATTTTTCATACAAAATTTTTCAGGAGAGGTGATCAATGAGTGAGTGAGTGAGTGAATCAGTGAATCAGTCAATCAGCCCCAGCAGCTATATATATCTATTAATTAATAGACTCAAATATGATTTCTCGAGTTCTCGAGCTTGATTTCCCGGGAACAAAGCCCAACGATTTCCCGGGAATTCTCGAGCCGAGAACCCTATCGAGATGAACCCTAATTACAACAGACTGCATAATCAATAGGCAATTGCTGCAGTATTGTGTTATGTTATCTGCAATGTAATTGCACCAAAAGTGCAATTTCGCTGTCTAAATGCTCTCCATTTGGAGGTGTGTTGTGTCAGGGTTGGCAATAACATCATATACACACATTACCATGCATCACACA
Source organism: Oeneis ivallda (assembly GCA_029955525.1). NCBI lineage: Eukaryota > Metazoa > Arthropoda > Insecta > Lepidoptera > Nymphalidae > Oeneis > Oeneis ivallda. The sequence goes on along the minus strand of JARPMR010000004.1, from coordinate 20,434,658 downwards.
TGTGATTTTCTGATACTTGCTTAACTTTGATTATTTTTTTAGGTACTATGTCTCTCAGTGGCTGTGGGCCATGTTGACATGACTCCAGATGAGCTTGCACAAAATGTGCATCTGTCAATCAACTTCTTGGTATCACTCTTGAAAAAACACTGGCAGAATGTGCGATCACTGCATATGAAATCTACAATGGGTCCACCTCAGAGATTGTACTAATTCTTTATAATAAAATTTGACTGGTATTACCGTTTTTTTTTTTTTTTCAAAATCTTACTTGATGAAGTTCTGAAGATCTGTGAAACTGCTGTATTCATGCCATGCTGTATTTTACTCCTAGTGAGAAATAATATAAAAATAAGATAGTTTAAAAAGGAGCCGTGTTTTGATGCGATTTGTCCTGTTTGAAAGCTGACGTGATCGAGATCGATCTTAGCTATAATTTTTGAAGATCTGTTCAGGCCTGATCACCGAATCTTGCCTAACAAGTACTATGTTTGCCAAAATCTAAAGTTAGGTTACGTAGGAGTTCGACATGAACAGTCAGGTGCCCTTAGGCACTTAGGTTCCATTTGTTCAATATATATCTGATCATACCAAAACATCGATGATACGCAATGGATCCTAAGTGCCCTGACTTCATGTCGAACCCCAAACAACCTAACTTTGGCAAACATAGTAGGTCCTTGTATAGGAATTAGTTTAGCCTAGACAAACTAGTTTGTCCTGAAATCGGGTTGGCCGGTAATGCTTCTACAACCATTTCACTAGATTAGTCTAGTCAGAATCAGATAGCTATATTATAGATAGCGTTCGTATTCTTAGAATCAGGCCCTCTCGAGTCAAGGGTGAGCAAGATGTATCAGTCTATCCCTTTCATTTTGTATGGCATATACAGGACTAACCCTTTCTACTCACACGCTATTAAATTTACGCACACATTCTCAATTTTCTCAGTCTATCGTATTTACTAGGTATTCAAATCTTATTGGTCGGTTGGTCGGTGTCAAATTTGCGTCCCAAATTCAAATTTCAAAATTCAAAATGGCGGTTTGGAATTGTTGATTGTTTGGTTGAGGTTCTTTTGATTTTCTTAAGAGTTTTTTAAATTATTTCATCGGTTGTAAGAGTTTAAAGCTGCAGTATTTTAACAGGATATTCGTTTTTTCAATTTTTATTTAGTACTTATTGTGTTTAAATTGATAAGTATAGTGAATAAAGAGATACTTATAGTGCGATTTGTGCTAGGTTTTTTAAGGCTTTCTTATTGTTAGTATTTCGGTTTTTAAAGTACCCATTACCAGCGTTGCCATTTGGCAACTTTGGTTGCCATTTTGGCAACATTTGACCCTTCGTGGCAACCAAATGGCAACCGAGCTCAAATGGCAACTTTTTGGCAACTTTTCGACTTGTCGCGCGATCATCGGTAAAAAAATATCGAATATATTTCGCAGATGAACTGAACTCATCGAATTGAACAAAATCAAAATCTTGAACGCATTTTTATTCCCAAATGAAAACAATACTTATATAATAGACAAACAAATTGTACCCATATTTCTATCAGCAAAAGGTCTATTTTGGTGAAGCTAGAGATAAAAGTAATTTTATGTAAACAAAAATGGAAGAAACTTTGTGACCACAGAGCAGATAATTAATACGTAGTGTTTTAAATAAATTCTTTGTGTGTGACTACTGTGCACTGTGTAGTGCGATGCAAAGGAAATTTTTTCGTGGTTTTCTAATACTTTTGTTTTTAAATCTATTGGTAAGTCCTCTTTATTGTTTTAATCGAAGAAGCTACCTATAGACCTATTTGAAAAACCAATTTTACTGATTGAAGACTCAACAAGTGCGATCTGTGTTCGGTGTACACGTCTACATTACAGTAGGTTCGAGAACAGATGCACTTCAGTTTTTATATTATATTTTGATAAACAAAAAATGCTCTAATAAAACTATGCATTGGAATTTGGATCTAACAAATCCTTCCATGTCTTTTTTTGGTCTGTCCGCCCTTCTTAGTTCTTTGTCAATGTCAAACAAATGATTTTTTTTTTAATTTATTCATGACCATGGATACAAAGTCCTCTAGTCGGATACATTTTTCAAACAAATGAAAGAAGAAGTGTTGCTATCTTATTATTTTTAAATGGATGTTCATTTCATCCATTTTATAGGATAGACAAAGGTTATTATTTTTTATTTACTTACAGCTGCTTTTTTTCAGATTATTTTTTTCATTGAGTTGGAATTCACTGGGAAGAACTATTTATATTAAAAGATTTTTTCTTTTTTATTTTGCATGGTTTGACTTTTAAAAATTAAAAAATTAATAGCGCCATGAAGAGATTTTTAATACCAAAATCTTCAACATCTCGACAAAATGATGACGAAGTGGTGGTGGGTTCAGAACTGCATGAAGCTTCTTCAAAAAAAAAAAGATTGACAAAAAATCGCAGATATTCACCACAAAAACATTAACACCAGTGTCATCTACAAAAAAAACAGAACCAAACAGGTAAAAATATGGCCCACTAGTACACGCTAATTTCATTTGACCAATTAACAAAGCGGCTTGCTTATATCTTATTTGACTTATTTCTGTGGCTTAGTGGTTGAGCATGTTGGTGCTCAAGCCGGGAGTCGCGGGTTCGAATCCCGCTGAAGGAACAAAAAGTTTTTCCGTGTTCCTGGGTCATGAATATGTATTAAATCTTATATCTTTAAACGAGCAATTCTTGTATATATGTATATAATTGGAATCTCAGAATCGGCTCCAACGATTTTCATGAAATTTAGTATATAGGGGTTTTCGGGGGCGATAAATCGATCTAGCTAGGAATCATTTTTTGAAAATGTCATTTTATTCGTGTTTTATCGAATACCGAGCAAAGCTCGGTCAAATAGCTAGTATGTGTATAATATAATAAAAATCTTAAATATGTATATAATATAAAAGTATTAAATATATTTCCGTTTGCTGGTATCCGTAACACAAGTTCTTCGAGAACTTACCACGGGAACAGATAAACGTGGTGTGAAGCGTCCATAGATATTATTATTATTACTGTGTATAACATCTGGTTTGCAGTTATTATTATTATTATTATCTGATATTGTCATTTTTTGCTTTTGAATGTTATGCAAATGTTTTTTGTTTCATGATTATTTTACATGGTGTGGCTTTTTACTAACAAAAAAGAGCTATGAAAGGACTAACAACACCAAAACCTTCAACGGGTATTCAAAGCAACAACAACTTAATTGTTTCTTTTGTTACTGACCCTCAAGTGTGTGTTTCTAATAAAACTCATAACATTGAGCATGCAACAAAATTAATAACAGCCGCGACCACTATCATGACAACAACACCTGTTCACCTTCTCCTTCAAGCACCTCACTAATACCAGTTGCCTCCTCTTCAAAGTCTTCAAGCCCATCTCTAACACCAATTGCCTCCTCTTCAAAGACTTCAAGCACATCAGTTAAACCGAGATCATTTTCAGAAAAATGGCTAACTGATATCAAATTTAAAAAATGGATCTCAAAGAAAGAGCAGAATGGTCAAGTAAAACCATACTGCACCATTTGCGATTGTTTGTTGGTTAACCGAAAATTCGCCATTGTCAAGCACATGGAATCACAAAGACACATTGCCCAGATCAGACTCGTGAGCAACAATAAACCTATCGCCGAATTGTTGAAGCCCACTAATGAAGAGGTGCTGAGAAAGAGAGCAGAACTAAAAATATCAGCATTTATTGCGAAGAATAACTTGCCATTGTCCCTAACTGACAGCTTAGTGCCTTTTTTGGCCAATACATTTTCGGATTCGAAAATAGCTAATGCATTAAAGTTAGGCCGAACCAAAACCACAGCAGTCATTACAAATGTATTAGGACCAATATCCACTGAACATCTCGTGGATAATTTGAAAAACTCATTTTTCAGCATCATAATGGATGAGACCACTGACATCAGTGTCTTTAAACAATGTGCTTTAGCAGTGATCTATTTTGATGATGAAACTGATGCTGTTGATACGAAATTTCTTGATATATACGAGGTGAAGTCAGGAAAAGCGGAAGATTTAACTATGTGCCTGCTTGACTGGCTTAAACAAAGACAAATTCCTCTGACAAACTTCGTTGGATTTGCTTCAGACACGACAAACAGCATGGTAGGCGCGCACAATTCTGTGTTTAGGAATTTAAAAAAAGAGATTCCGCATATTGCCTGTGTAAAGTGTTCGTGTCACATGATTCATCTTGCGGCATCAAAAGCATGTTTGAAACTGCCAAAATCAATTGAAGATATGCTAAGAAGCGTTGGCGCACATTTCAGCCGTAGCTCATTAAGGCAGAATAAATTGAAAGAGTTTCAAGATTATTTCAAAGTAGATATCCACAAAATTTTGAGCCCAGCAACCACCAGATGGTTATCATTAAAGGCATGCGTAGATAGGGTCTTAGAACAATATGATGTTCTTGCTGCATATTTTAGAGTAGAGGTCCTCGAAGACCCCAGTAAAGTGACCGACGACATCCTATCAGTATTAAACAATAAATTTACACGCATATATCTCGAATTCATGTCGTATGTTTTGGAACTGCTCACAGATTTTAACATTCTATTTCAATCTGAGATACCTCTTTTGCACATTCTTAAACCGGAATTGCAAAAACTTATCAAAACTGTGGCAAGCAATTACATAAAAATAAATTATTGCAAATCCATCAACCCTTTGAACATTGAATATTCGAATCCTGGAAATTTTGTCACTTTGGAAAAAATATACTTGGGAGTAGCCGCACAAAGTTCAATAAACGAACTGAAACAAGTAGCCCAACCACCAATGGAACAAATCCAGACATTCCAAAAAAGTTGCTTATCATTTTATATTGAGCTGGTTGGTCAAATTATTAAAAGATTTGATTTCACAGACCCACTTTTTGATGTGATCGAAAAAATCGTAGATCCACGAAAAGCTCAGGCGAACGATCATCAAGTTTTGTATGATGTTATTGCACGCTTTCCAAACTTATCAGCTCAGATAAATATTCAAGATTTGCACACGGAATGGACGAGCCATGCGCTGTTGGACTCTGTTCATTGTGAAACAGGAAATGCCGAAGAGTATTGGAGAACCATATTTAAAATTAAAAATGCTTCAAATAACCGAGCATTCCCCAATTTAAGAAAAGTTGTGAACTTGCTTTTCGTTTTGCCTTTTTCAAATGCCTGCGTGGAACGTATTTTCAGTCAACTGAAACTTATAAAAACTGATAACAGAAACCGTCTAAATACAAACACAATATCGTCATTAATGGCTGTGAAAGCATCTGTTAAAGATGCAGTTACATTTGAGCCAACAAAAACTATGTTGGATAGGAAAATAAAATACTAACCACTAATTAGAGGTCTGAGAAATTTATGTTTATTTTTTGCATGTTTTAATATTGGATTTCTGGATGGATTTTAATATTGTTGTAAAATGGAGTCTAAATTTATTTTTTATTTTAATTTTTATCTTTTTATTTATATTTTATAATACTTTTATTTTCAGGAAAACATGATTTTAAATTTATGAGGAAAAAAAATTTTGGAATCAATTATTTATCAACCAAAAGGATTAACATTTTTTGAAAACATGATTTTTTCGATTTAAATTTTTATCAACCAAAATGCAGAGCAATAAAACAGTACTCAATAGGTAGGTATAAATATTTTTATATTACTAAAAGGCACAGAACGTTTTTTTACAGGTTTTTTTTTCTAATGGCAACATTTGAACCTACAAATGGCAACCTGGGCTGAGTATACTCTGGCAACACTGCCCATTACTTTTATCCGATATGAGGCAGTGCAGTGTTCCCAAGTGTAAAACCACCATACATTTACACGCCGTTCCTTTTACCGACGCGACTAGATGGAAGGCATGGCTAATCAACTGTCCATATTTACGTAAATATTCCCTCAAACAGTTAGAAAACGTCAAGATTTGTGAGTCTCATTTTTTATCTCGGTATATCATTAACCATAGATTGTCTAAAGATGCAATTCCTACGTTGCATTTGCAAATTAAACAACCTTGTCCAATCGCAGGTATATACTCTAAAATTGATAAATATCTACAGATACCACCTCTACAGCTTGGTGAAAAACTTGTAGTTAACGTAGTTGACCAAATTCCATCTTGTTCACAATCACACAAGCAATGTAGTAATGAGCAGACTTCTGGTGGTTTAATTCCTGTAAACCCCTTACCTAGCCCACCATGTCTTGAAAAACAGAAGTCATTACATTTAGTTCACTATTTAGAGCCAACAATTAATATTACTCAATACTCACAACCACTGAGTCCTGAACCCTGTGTTTCCATGTATTCTGAAGAGATGTCTGATGCACAGACTACAAGTTCCTTCCTTTCTGAAGATATTGTGTCTGCATTACAGACTGTACATGCCATTCCATCTGATCCTGTGCCTTCTGAAGTTGTACCAATACTACAAAATACAAGTTCTATTTCACCTTCTACCTTGGCTTCTAATGTTGTATCTGCTTTGCAGACCACCAGTTCCATTCTGTCTGATCCCAAGCTTTCTGAAGTCATTCCTGCTTTACAGACTACCAGTTCAATTCCATTTGATACCGTGCCTTCAGAGATTAAGTCTGCTTTGCAGACAACACCAGTATCTAAAAGATTACATAGTAGACACTGTGATGCCCATAAAGTCAGATATAATTCCAAGAGTACGTCTAGATGAAAATAGCAATACTCCTCGTAAGCAGACGCTACGTCAGGGTAATCTAATATTAAAAAGAAAGTTGCATAACATTACTCTTAGATATAATAAGTTAAAGGCCAAAATGCAATCATTTCCTGATAGAGCCAAACTTTTTATTAAAAAGTATCCACTTTTAAATAATTTTGGAAAATTATTAGTAGACTCACAGTTGCGATTATCTGGTGTAAAACCTAAAGGTTCTAGATACACTAACGATGAAAAAGTTTTTGCACTTTCTTTTTATAAATTAAGCCCAAGATGCTACAGATTTTTCCAAAAACGATTAAGGTTACCAGCTCCATCCACTATAAGCTCTTTATTAACTAATGTCCCTTTAAGACCAGGTATCTATGATTTTATTTTTCAGCACTTGACAGATGCATCTAAAAACAAAAATTTTATGGGGTTACAGTGTGTATTGCTATTTGATAAAATGGCAATTAACAAAAATTTGTTTTTTAATTTCCATACTGGGGTTATTGAAGGTTTTGAAGATCTAGGAGGTGGTGAACGCACAAACAATGTCGCTGACAAAGTTTTAGTATTTATGTTGCGGGGAATATTTTCACCTTGGAAACTACCAATTGCATTTTATTTTGTACGAGATGGAATTAAAACTTTATTTTTAAAAAATATTATTAAAGAGTTGGCGAAGGAAATATTAAAGACAGGATTTGTTTTGAGGTCAACTGTATCAGATCAAGGCTCTGCCAATGTTGCTGCGATAAACTCATTAATATGTAGCTGACACACGTGAAGAGCTACTTCGTGGTGGCAATGATGGATCAAACATATTACATTATGTCATTGATGGAAAAAAAATATATCATGTGTATGATGTACCACATTTATTGAAATGTTTTCGCAATAATTTTCAGAAGAAGGACTTGCTCATTGGGAAACAGCGTGCTCAGTGGGACTTTATTGAGAGACTGTACGCTGCTGATGGTATGAAAGGTGTTGCCAAGACTACCAAACTGACAGACAAGCATATCAAAACCAAGTCTTATGACAAGATGAAGGCAAGTTTATTTTTATTTAACACTCAATTATTATTATTATTATCATATTTAGTGATTTATCACATCCCATAACTTTGTCCACTTCTCACAGGATAAGAACTTTACATACATTAAGGTTTTTTAAAACCCCATGGGACATGGGTATTCTTTGAAGATGTAAGCTAATATGTCTTACTTTGGGATGGTGATGCATGTCATATCTGCCAAAGTTCATCACAATTGCTTCAGCAGTTAGCCATGTAAATGTATTAATTTATATAATAAGTATAAGTACCTATTACATTTTCCTCATTGAAGAAAGGAGGAGAATAGAATAGAAATATTTTTTATTCAAATAAACTTTTACAAGTGCTTTTGAATAGTCGATGAATCTCCCACTGGTTTGGATTGCCTTTCCTGCCGAGAAGAACCAGCAAGAAACTCGGCGGTTACTCTTTTCAAAACAAATTTACAATACAGTAAATACTATGCTATATATGCAGTGTTTCCACAATGAGGAAAGTTCCAAAAATGCATACCGACTAACTTCTATCTTAAGATGGGCAGACATAAAGTAGCCCCATTCCCGCCGGTGGAACCCGTTCACGAGCATGACGCATAACCCAGCCATTGCTTCGCTCAACCATATTTGAGGGAACGTAACGTTACGTAACGAGATATGGGAGAACAGTCACTGACATAGCTCAGCGAGTTGTGAAATTGAAGTGGAAATGGGCTGGAAACATTGTTCGAAGAGCTGATGGTTGTTGGGGTCCCAAGGTGCTGTAGTACCGACCCCTCACTGGGAAGCGCAGTGTTGGCAGGCATCCCACTAGGAGGGCTGACGACAGCAAACGAGTCGCGTAGGGAGCCGCTGGATTCAGGCGGCGCAAGAACGAATCCTGTGACAGTCCATGCAAGTGACCTTTGTCTTTCTAGCAGTGGACGTCTATCGGTTGACAAAGAAGATTACATTTTATTTCTTTCTGGCTGAAACCTTTCGATTCGAAGATTCATCATTCCAGGAAAACAAAACTTGTTTTTACTAGCACATCGTTATAATAATACTAGCTGATGCCCACGATTTCGTCCATGTGAATTTAGTTTTTAAATTCCCTCGGGAACTTCGATTTTCCGGGATAAAAAGTAGCCTATGTCGCAGGTCCTCAACTACATACCTACCCATGCAAAAAATGAAGTAAATCTGTTGCTCTGTTGCGACGTGATTGAAGAACAAACCAACAAACAAACACACTTTCGCATTTATAATAATAGTAAGGATTGCCTACACTAGCGGCACGCTATGATGGCCGGTTTGACGTTTGTCCGCTCATGAAGTTCCGTATTAATTGATAACGACTTTGAAGGAAATAATTGTATTACTTTATTGACGATAGTGATGTGCAGAGATTCATAAATTTTATCGAATGTAGTTTTAGGTTTAGGACTCAAAATTTATTTATTAAATTGATTTCTAAAATGTATACAAGTGTAGAAAAATCAGTTTGCACCATTTAAGGGGTGAATGTACTTGTGAATATGAACAATTTTCACTATGTGGACAAACCTCTGAAATCGCAAAAAAATATCAGCTGTTTCATACAAAAGGTAAAATTTTTATTTTTATATGATATATACCACAACTCGGCATTTGGTTTTCTAAATTGAAAATTTTTAAAAATGGAATCTAATACGATCGTCACATAGGATCGCTGGCTAGCACAACTACTACCTCCGGCAAACTCGCGTCAATGCTCAATGCAAAACAAAGCAGTTTCGAATTGACGTTGCTTCGAAAAGTATAAACTGTCAGTGCAATGCGATTGTGATATAGTTTTGACCTGGCTTTGGATTTCAAATATTGATACTGCATTACTGTTGACCCTTGCTCGTTAATTTGGACTCTGTTCAAGCCCTTTGTTGTGGATTTCGTCGATATGACCGAACGTACGCAGAGAACTGTTCTAAATAGTCAGACACGTGAGTTCGTAATACGCCTTCGTAACTATTTCGATCGTGAAGCTCAAAATGGAGGGCCAATTTTACCTATAACGTCAGTGGTTGAACGCGTAGCTGATGCGCTTAATATTGGACAACGAACTGTTAGACGGATAACTAAAAAAAAATATGGCGAGACTGGCACAGAAGAAAATAAACTTCACACACCAAAAAAGAGAAAACGAGCAAAACCAGTCGTAACCAAACAAGAAAAAAGTTGGTGCATTCACTGAAGGAAGCTGGATTATTCTTCGGTGGGGAAAGTTCTTTAACGAAGATTTTGAAGACCATTGGATTTCGATACAAAAAATGTAACAAACGCAAAATATTGATGGAAAGATTTGATATAGCGATGGCAAGGTATACTTTTTTACGGCAAGTGAAAGAAATCAAAAATTGGCAAAATGTTGTGTTCTTGGATGAAACATGGCTTAATGCTAACCATACTGTAGGCCGTTCTTGGAACGATGACACAGCAGCATCTACTTCCAAAGTTCCTGTAGGAAAAGGATCGCGACTTATAATTTGTCACGCCGGAACCATCAACGGGTTTGTCGAAGGTTCTCTCATGGCTTTTGCGTCAAAAACCACTGGAGACTATCATGAAGACATGAATGGAGAAAAGTTTACTGAATGGTTTACCTCAATGTTGTGTAGCCTCCCTGAACCATCTATTATAATTATGGACAACGCCCCATACCACTCGATGCAAATTGACAAGCCACCTGCCCAATCCCAAAAGAAAGCTGATATCGTCGCATGGCTTCGTAAAAATGGCGTAGATGCAAACATGAATATGTTAAAAGCGGAATTAGTACGTCTTTTAAAAGAAAACAAACCAACCAAGATCCGATACGTCATTGACGAAATAGCATTAGAACATGGGCACAGAGTTATACGGTTACCGCCTTACCATTGTGAGTATAATGCGATTGAGTTGGTGTGGGCTCAAATTAAGGGATATGCTGCAAGACACAATACAGAACCCCCATTTACCACAAAAAAAATGCTAAAATTATTAGAAGAAGCTTGTGAACATGTGACTAAAGGAGGCTGGGAAAAGGTTGTGAATAGAACTGTTAAATTAATAAGGGAAGATTATGAAAGAGATGTGAAAATAGATAATATTATAGAAAACGAACATATAATTATTAATGTAGGTGATGATAGCAGTGACGACAGTGAAAATAGTAGTATGGACGAATCTGATTAATTATGGCCTTTTGTGGCACCTTTTTTGGTATCTTTTGTATTCATATGTTTCTTGTGTGCATATAAAGTATGTATATTCATTTTCATTCAAATATTCAGTTCGTTCAAATAAATTAAATAAACATATACATTTTTGTTTTATTAAACCTATTTAATCAGGTACAAAAACAAAACTTAATTGTTTTTTGTTCGAGAATAAATTGACATTCCACATCACTATTGTAATGTGTCAAACCGGCCATCATAGCGTGCCGCTAGTTTAGCAACATAATAATACTCTTAATAGAATAGAATAGAATAGAATAGAAATGTTTTTTATTCAAATAAACTTTTTACAAGTGCTTTTGAATCGTCGATGAGTCTACCACTGGTACGGAATGCCGTTCCTGCCGAGAAGAACCAGCAAGAAACTCGGCAGTTGCTCTTTTCAAAATAAGTTTACAATTCAATAGAATAGTTATACAGTTCAATTACCACCTGCTGTCTCATGAATCGCTGGAACGAATTATGTACACGCATTTTTATCATCTAAATAGTCTTCAATTGTATAATATGCTTTTCGAGTTTATCCTGAACATACATCGTGACAGGAGATTTTTATATACCTACTAGCTTCTGCCCGCGACTTCGTCCGCTTGCAATAGTTTTTTGGTCTTAGCGTAGGTATATAGGCTATAGGTAGACTATAGCCTTCCTCGATAAATGGGCTAACACTGAAAGAATTTTTCAAATCGGACCAGTAGTTCCTGAGATTAGCGCGTTCAAGCAAACAAACAAACTCTTCAGCTTATAGTATAGATATTATAAGATGAACTTGCGATTTCCCGACACATTTACTGTTTTTCCTAACATGTGCCTAAGGTGCAAAAGATGATTTACAATAATTTATCTTTCATTGTTTCATCTAATTTAGAATAGAATTAAATGTTAATCAGACTTAAGGTTGAACACAAGGGTCTGCCCGCGAAATTCATATTTAATTTGGTTTTTCGCAATTTGTAAACAAATACGACAAAGTAGGCTTATGGCCTTCTAATTGCGCCAGTGGAATTATCATCTTCACAGGTACCTATACATAAAAATCTTTACTTACTTGAAAGTGACCAGTTTAAGAAATTAATCAAAATACTGAGTTGGACATGAGTTACTCACAAATTAGTCGATATTTTGATTAATTTCTTAAACTGGACACTTTCAAGTAAATTTTTTCATATAAACCTGTGGAGATAATACTGCCATTGTCGCAATTAGAATGCCATAAGCCTACTCTGTCGTATTAGTTTACAAATTGCGAAAAACCAAATTAAATTTGAATTTCGCAGACAGACCCTTGTCTTCAACCTTAAGTTCTGACAGAATTTTGTTTTGAATTTATTACCAAGGTTACCTACCTATTGATAGTAGTCTTGTGTAGTACATATGTACTAATTACTATTAGGAATCAATTCCCGACACTGAACGAGAACGAACTATTCCGTATGCTTAATTAGTACATCGTGCTTTTATTAGATCGTTGTCTCAGCTCTGAAAGATCAACGAGCGGAACCAAGAAATGATTAAAGTACATCGTTCATTTAGTACTTACACTAGCGGCACGCTATGATGGCCGGTTTGACACATTACAATAGTGATGAGGAATGTCAATTTATTCTCGAACAAAAAACAATTAAGTTTTGTTTTTGTACCTGATTAAATAGGTTTAATAAAACAAAAATGTATATGTTTATTTAATTTATTTGAACGAACTGAATATTTGAATGAAAATGAATATACATACTTTATATGCACACAAGAAACATATGAATACAAAAGATACCAAAAAAGGTTTTTAAAAATTTTCAATTTAGAAAACCAAATGCCGAGTTGTGGTATATATCATATAAAAATAAAAATTTTACCTTTTGTATGAAACAGCTGATATTTTTTTGCGATTTCAGAGGTTTGTCCACATAGTGAAAATTGTTCATATTCACAAGTACTATTCACCCCTTAAATGGTGCAAACTGATTTTTCTACACTTGTATACATTTTAGAAATCAATTTAATAAATAAATTTTGAGTCCTAAACCTAAAACTACATTCGATAAAATTTATGAATCTCTGCACATCACTATCGTCAATAAAGTAATACAATTATTTCCTTCAAAGTCGTTATCAATTAATACGGAACTTCATGAGCGGACAAACGTCAAACCGGCCATCATAGCGTGCCGCTAGTGTAGAGTGATTCAGTCGTTTGGCTCGGAACTACTGTACTGAATACTATATCCTTTTAACCCAGAGTTAGCTGCTGCTTTGACAGATTTCGTATAAAGCTTCTGTCAAAATTACAAATTTATTCCTGGGTTAAGCATAACCCGGCGTCTCTGCAAGCGGGCCTTAGTTCATTATGAAAGACAACAGTACCTAGTATGACTACTTTAATATTGAAATGAAAATACCTAAGTATATATTTACAAACAAAATAACTAAACATTACAGGTGAAATATGCTGCACAAGTATTCAGCAAAGAAGTTGTGGACGGTGTGGCCGTACAGATGAAGACATATCACCAACTTCAACTAGATCATAATTATTGTCCACCCTCTGTGAACATTGATGATGGCGTTTTCACTGCTGAAATTCTTTTATTTATTCATAACTTATTTAGCAGCCTGAACTGCTCTGGTTATTCCAAAGGCGATTTTTATAATTCTCTATCGTTAAATTCCAACCACTTGGATTTCTGGAATGAAGCAGTGAAGAAACTAGAATTAATGAAATTTGACGCATTAGACTCAAGAGAAAGTAAGCCATTGTGTTTAAGAAATTTTATTCATGTAATTAAAACTGTAAAACATCTTTGGTCAGATCTCAGATTAATCCCTGGCGTAAAATTCTTGAGTCTCAGGCGTCTCAACCAGGATCCCCTGGAAAATTTCTTTTCTCAGATTAGAGGTCAGGGTGGTTCTAGCACATACCCTGATTGTCATAATTTCGTTTCATTGTTTAAAACATTATTGATAAATAACATAACCACAGGCAAATCACTGTATGCAAATTGCACCGAGGATAAAGATAAAATGCTGGGTACTCTTAAGAATTTGGTTAATAGACCAAAACTTGACACATGTTTCATTGATTACAGTTCTGATATTCATAATACAAATTTTATTGAGGAATGTGTTCCTTCTGAAAACATTTTCCAGACGAACGCTTTATCTTATATTGCCGGTGCAGTTTGTCGATATTTATTTCCGAAGTTAAATTGTGATCAATGTCAATATTGTAGAAATGCACTATTATCTAACGAAATTCAATCATTTCATACTTTAATTCAAATGAAAGAATATGATGCAAATAACAGAAGATTATACTATCCATCAAGTAATTTGCTGTCCCTGGTTTGGCATTGTATATATATCATTGAACAAACTTTGCCAAACATTTGTAAAGTTTACATATATACAGATTTAATTAACAAATTTGAACTAATTAATACATCTTGGCTGAATTGTCTTGAGCATAAATCAGATTTTTTAAAAGCTTTTTGGTTATTTGTGATAAGAATGCAAGTTAGACAATGGTGTATTAACTTCAATAGGAGAATACACAATACTGACTCTAGAAAAAAGGGAAAGGAAATGGAAAATCTGATAGCGACTAAAGTTACTAAAGGTGCTAGCTATAGAACTGTACGTCGCAAAAGTAACTAAAATTTTTAATTTTTTTTCCAGATTGTCTATAGTCCAGATTTCCTTACTTGAGTATTCGAGTAAACAATAATGGCCGAATGTTAACCAGAGACAATTTATAGGGTTGGGAAGTTATCGCATGAGCGATTAAACGAATGTGAAAGCATTATACAATTGAATGATTTTCATCCCAACTGCGATGGTCATAGATGTGTACCATTACTTCAAATTTGACGTAAAAAGTAACTAAACAATATCTTTTTCGTAATTATATTAAAAAGAGGAATTTACAAGAAAAAATTAACGAAGATTTATTACTAATCAGATTTTTGTCCTATTCTAAAGTATCCCCCATTTGTGGGTAACATTGTGATATGAACAATTTTCTTAAAAAAACAGTATTGTATTTTTATTTACCTGTTTTCTTCAGTAAATAATAATGGCGGAATGATAACGAGACCAATGAATAGGTTTGGCAATTTATTACATCAACGACTTCATCAACAGACAACAACAACTCAACATCGTCAACGTATGTAACTCAATAATTATAGTATTTATAATGTTAAAAATAACATTGATGATAACGTTAAAAATAATTTTAACATTATCCTCAACGTTATTGGCACATTTATTGTATTTTTTATCAATATCCATTATATTTCACGTTTCTAAAGTTACTCACCTCTACTGTAACGATGATTCAATCATTGAAATAGGAAGACTAGTCGTAATTCCTAGTTCCATGGATTCAATCCATTCATTAAGGTCACTCATTCGCCTGTCCCCACCTCAACGATTCATAGACAATCTAGGGCTACGAAATGTCACTTTCTCCTAATCTGTGCAAATGATTTCTACTAATATTT
Source organism: Oeneis ivallda (assembly GCA_029955525.1). Taxonomy (NCBI): domain Eukaryota; kingdom Metazoa; phylum Arthropoda; class Insecta; order Lepidoptera; family Nymphalidae; genus Oeneis; species Oeneis ivallda. Next base: position 20,419,118 of record JARPMR010000004.1, on the reverse strand, counting down.
CGTTTTTGAGAAAATAAATATCTTATAATGGTAAATTCGAAGCAATGTTTGGTGTAAATCGTAACAAATGTGCTTGATGAACAGATCTAGACAGTTATAAATAGTTCAAAATGTGTGATTAGTGTGTAAATAAGTGATATTCATATCAAGAGGTGTTTGTTTACTCGAATACTCAAGTAAGGAAATCTGCACTATAAGTATCTTCACTTTAAAAACATTGCAGTTATATTATATTATAAATTAAATATTTTTTCCATTTCCGTTCTCAGCAATTCAAAATCATTTGCAACCATAAGCCTGTAACCGACATTATTTTTTAATATTATGTATGTATATTAATAGGTATAGGTCTTCAATTTTACCCATACAAAAAATCAAGTTGATCCGGTGCACCTATGCTGCGTGATTGATGGACAAATCAATAAACGAACACACTTTCGCATCTTTAATATTAGTAAGGATGGATTGAATCCGCGACACCTTTTTAAGATTTATAATATGGTCTTTTTTAACTAGTTACTTACTCGTAATATAAAATGCGTAGAGGTACATAGATTGCTTGAAGTTTGAATTGAAGTTTTAAATGTACACATTAAGTATTTAATTTTTAATTTTATTAGCTGATGCCCGCGACTTCGTTCGCATGGACAGATCCCTGCAGCATCAGGATTGAGGAGTAAGAACCCGAAGTTTTCATGGGACCATCTCGCAAAGTTTCTGTATCGATTAAAAAAAAGATTCACGCAAATCTGTTTAGAAATCACGAAGGTATCGACATACATAGGTAGACAAACACCTTTTTTTAAAGTAGGTTAAAAAAGTAGCCTATATGTTACTCCTTATAACTTCAGCTATCTGTCAGTGAAAGTCCCGTCAAAATTGGTCCAGCCTTTCCTGAGATTAGCCGGAACAAACATACAAAAATTAAAAAATGTATGTTATAAGTACCGAATATACTTTCATATGCATTTAGTAAAAAGCTGTTATTTTGAAATTACAAACAAACACTTCAATTTTATTTATTTGTACGTAAAGATGTTATTTTTTTGTTAGTCACCTTAAATTGTAAAAATTAGCAGAGATTAGTAAGATTTATAGGTTGCTAATACCTTGTATAAACCGTGCGCTACGGTAGAACATAGGTAAAGATACGTACATAGAGATATTTAATTTTATTTATTTGTACGTAAAGATGTTATTTTTTTGTTAGTCACCTTAAATTGTAAAAATTAGCAGAGATTAGTAAGATTTATAGATTAGCTAATACCTTGTATAAACCGTGCGCTACGGTAGAACATAGGTAAAGATACGTACATAGAGATATTTAATTTTAACCCTTCCTTTTGTCTTTGCTTTAGTCTGGTGTAAATGCACCTTTAGTTAGCCTAAGGCCATTTTATATATTTTATATTTTAAAAAAATGAATTTGAATTAATAAAAAGTACTTATTATGAAAAATGTACAAGCCAACTTTGCCAATCAACGATTCTTTGCCCTAAAAGCAAATCCGTTAGAATTGGCAAATTTTATGACATTTACTTTTGGAAAATAAATTATATTTCCCACGAATGCGATAGGGACTGGGATGCATTCGTTCCTAAGTTCATTCAGAACCTCATTCTTAATTCATTACTTGAGTGCGGTGCACATTTTTGTGGGCTCGATAGTTTGTAGATTGTACGTCCGCGTCATGGCGAATACGCAACTAAGTTTATTTTATTGTACGCTTAAGAATCACAATTATTGAGTATTTTAATTATAAAAAAAAAATTGGTTGTCTGTATGGTCGGTTTACGGACGATAGTTTTACGTGATAACGTCTTATAGAAGCATTGATGAAAAATTGCATACTTTTATGAATTGAATTATTATCACTGAATTATCATGACAGAAGGGCTGGCTCATTTTTTGCGCAAAGGATCAGCCTGGCTGTCTAGCGCGGAAATGCAACCAGTATTCTTAGCAGCATTCCACGCGGGCATGCTTTGTATAGTAAGTAATTTAGTTTAGCTATAAGTTTTTTTGTAACATTTTAATAATAAAAAAAAACAAAAAAATTATCATTATCTATATATATAAAAGAAAGTGGTGTTAGTTACACTATTTATAACTCAAGAACGGATGAACCGATTTGGCTCAAAATTGGTGGAGAGGTAGCTTAGAACCAGGAGACGGACATAGGATACTTTTTATCCCGTTCGACCGCGTTTCCGTCAAGTCAATATAAAACCTGGTATAACAAAAATGCATCTGACATGGAATAAAAAACGAAAATGACAGTGGAAGAACAAAACGTAAATGACAGCTAAACGTAATTTTGTATTTGGTTAATTATGTTAAAAACAATTATAAAAATTATAGTTTAACGTAATTGATAATATCATCAGTAATATGTTTTCTCTTTGAATCATCATTAACAATGCCGCGAGCAAGACGATCAAATGTTTCCTGCTACAAAGGTGCGGATTGGCGTGATTTATTGGATAGGTATAGTTGAGAACCTGGAGGGTGACCAAAGATTTCCCGCGGGATGTTATGAACTAAATCCACGCAGACGAAGTCGCGGGCATCAGCTAGTTTTGTATAATACGAAGGAGGAGTTAATTGAAAATTACAGTTTTCTCTAGTCACAAGCCAACGCTTGGGCCGATCGTGCCTCTCTATCGTTCCGCGCTCTCGCTTGCACGCGCAGGCTCAGGCGGAACGTGACACTTTCGATTTATGAGACGTTATCACGTCAAAAAAAATATTATGTAGTTAATTACTAAAGCAAAGTGTAATTAAAATGACTAATACTCATGATAAACAACCAATATTCCCCTTTCCCTTCTTACTTAGCATTTGAACCATAAACCTTTTCGCTTCGTGCATTGACCATTGCGTTATTGAGGTTTAAACTTCCATACTTAGGGCCGATTTCACCAACGTAAAATAAGTCTTATCCGAGCATAAATTTGATATTTTGACAGAATTTTCAATACAAAAACTGTCAGAACGCCCAATTTATTCCGAGGATAAACGTCACGCGACGTTGGTGAAATTGGGGCTTAAAAATTTAATTTTGTACACTGGATATTTTTTTATTTCTGCTCGTAATATAAATTCAAAAGCGACAGCAGAAGTGTAAAAAATAATTAAAATTGCTTTATGGAGCTTGTATGAAAAAAAAAAAAAAACTAATCACTAGGTAACTTTGCCCACTTTCTTTACTTAATTTGAGTTGTATTTACGATAAATCGATATGAGCAATGTTGGCTAAGAGTGCAGATTATTTTGCCCGCTATCAAAATCGAATAAAGTATTATGGTTATAATTTTTATTTAATTACGAACTCCATGGATATTATATTATATTTTAGTAAATACAAAAATAAACTGTAGTTGCAATAAAAAAATCTTGATTAGTAATTAATTAGATATGAAGAAAAAAATGGCAAAGTTAGCTTGTTTGACCACAAAAAGAGCAACTGCTGAGTTTCTGGTCGGCTCTTCTCAGCAGAATCTGCTCTCCGAACCGGTGGTAGAGTCACTACAGTCATAAAGAAATAGAAATAAAAAATTTAAACGTATAAAATTTGTTTTATTGAATAAAACCTTTTTTAATTTTTTAAGGTCCTTCAAAATAAGGATTTACCTTTACGCCTTAAAATATAAGCCGTGTCAATAAAGAAAGGAATCTGAAATGGCGGCTTGTACTTGTAATGACAGGCACAGGTTGGACCGTCAGCAAAAAACGAAGCGAAGCTGGGCTGCTATATGTGTAGCTATACAGACACACATTGTATGTTTATATTATTTATTTAGTATTTATGTTGATACCTTATTCATTTATGTACCTATATTATGTTATTAAATATACCTATATATTACTCTTGATTTATATAGTTAGCACATGTTTAATATCTCTAGGTATTTATTTATTTCTTGTTATCTTTAAGTCCTCTAACTTATCTTGTATGTTTCGCGTCAGGTCGCAACGTATTTTATATTTCTTCTTCAAAATATTTTGTAACATTATATACGATTTCACCCTCATCACTTCGAAGAATCTTTCCTCGTTTCGCGTAAACGCTCATTAAATTTAAGCTCATTTTTTAAACGTAAGATAATTATTGATCAATAAACAGCATACGAACGACAATAACAACGAAAAAACTTAACAGAAAACAAGACAAAGAACAGTAACAAAAACACAGTGTGCAAGCAGATACAGACTGATAATTTTTTTGCGTGCTGTAACGACGTGTGCGAGTGACAGGGAATGATTAGCGACGCCATTTACAATTCCTTTCTTTAATGACACGGGTTATACTAGAATCCAGAGCGTTATTAAAAAAAAAAAAAAACAAGTCACCTAAAAGTCGGCTAGATACCGGATGTACATAATATTTTAATTATTGCATCCGGTTATAGTAAATTTAAAACCTAATTTATGTTAAGTTAGAAAGGGACGTACCTGGACATCTTCATACTTGAGGCCAATAAAAGATGAGACACATGATCATATACAGTCTATTTGGGGAGAGGTTACCATTATACGTAAACAATTATGGCGTCAGATCACGTGATTATATTTTCACTGTACTAGTGATGCGAAACATTGGCAGACAAGTTGAGAATGAACGATTGATTGAATGAATACATTCTTAAATCGATTATCAATACTATTTAATATGATATTCTTCTGAATTGTGATGTTGGAAACGATATTATTAAGACCTTTCAATACGGATCCTATAATTTTAAATATTCAAATTTGTAGCTAACTGTAAATGTTACATAAAATATTATGTTTGAATTAATTTTAATTTATTACATATTAAATTTATAAATGGTTTGTCCCTACAATATTTTATTTTTATTATTATTTATATTATACTATTATTTTTATTATATTTGTTATTACAATCCTTCTCCTATTATGATTGTCGAATTATTCGACTTTATAAATCATTCGAACTGATCGAATGATTTACCATGATTAGTAACTACTTTAAACTACTTGACAATTTTGAAATAGATTTATAAACTTAAAGAATCAGGCTAACATTCCAATCGTACAATTGAAACCATTAGTTAGTCTCCACTTCTTTTCCGAGAATCCGAGTCGTGAATAATGTAGTAGGCATGTAGGCATTTCGACTAGCCTGAACTGACATTTCGCGCTGAACAACTTTTTTTTTTTTTTATTCGATGACAAGCTAGTCCTTGTCTGCGATCTAACCTGATGGTACGATGCAGTCTAAGATGGTAGCAGGCTAACTTGGAAGGGGTATGGCAGTGAACATTTAACCCATACCCTTAATTGGTTTCTACACGCCATCGTGCCGGAACGCTAAATCGCTTGGTGGCACGTCTTTGACGGTAGGGTGGTAACTAGCCACGGCCAAAGCCTCCCACCAGACCAGAACAGAGACATACAATTCAGAAATTATAAATTCCCAAATTGACCCCGCCGGGAATCGAACCCGGGACCTCCCAGTTATAAGACAACAGCGCTCACCACTGAGCCAGGGAGGTCTTCAACGCAGTCGAAACATGATGAGTAATTAAAATACTAACAAGTAGTCGTCATTCGATTATGAGCATTAATATAATACTAATGTTCAATTCGAAAATGTGTACATTAGTAGTTGTAAATTATTCGAATAGTCAGATCATTCGCAGTCACGCATCGCTAACCGGTTGCCATTTGCCTTAATACACGGATCTACGAGCGTAATAAATACGACTTCCGATTTTACAATCGACTAAGCTCGTTCTTATCATTCACTCTATGGTTCACGTTTTATTTCTAGCACTAGGGATTTGTTCTATTTCATATGTCAAACACAAACTAGGCTATTAGTCTGTGTTTTTTTTTTCCGATGGTGACTAGATTAATGCTAAAATAATATCGTAAACTGCATAGTTTGAAGTACATTTGTGTTTAATATAAACTTAAAAATGTTTTGCTTCGGGAAATAAAACGTTTGTGAGTGATTTATAGCGCGAACAGTGAAAATAGTGTTACCAAAACTGAAATGTCCTGTCCGGTATGTTTTGTTTACATATAATGGTAACCTCTCTCCAAATAGACTGTAAGTATAATGACATTTTTCCCCCCTCCCGCACCCCTCTACAAGTTCTGCTACTATGACGTATAGCTTCTATATACATAGGTGTCTGTATATATTAGTGTTACTGGTCTGTGCTTAGGATTAGCTGAATGAATCACTTTCGTATAGCTACATATTCACATCATAATCTATGATTCACATATTTTGTAGGTATAGCTGTATCGTATCATAGACTAATATGCTGTATATTCCGGCATAGAGCGGAATATGATCAGACATTTTTACTCTGTGTTATCTGTCAAGTTTGTGTCAATTTGTCAAAGTCAAAAACGACTTTTAGCAAGGCGCCAATTTTAAAAGTTCAATTTTGTTGTGACTATAACTTGTTCGTAATAATATTATTAATTGTATTATTATTTTATTCATTTTGGTATAAAAAGCACGAAACTTGCATTTTAAATTCAATAAGAGATTAATAATATTTAATATTGAAGTTGGGTATTTTTTGTGGTGACGACAGATTTCTGAGAACTGAAATCTAGGACAAGCAGCAAGCATGGTTCTCCGTTGTATCCGGATCTATTCTTGGATTTTGTTTTTTATGGAATTGGGAAGGTAAATAACCGGCGTGGCGCAGCAGCTTGATGTAATATTTCGCTAGCCGAAATCTTCCCATTGCGTGACACATTCAAGAAACCTAGAGCAAGAGAAATCACAGAAGCAATTTCAGGATTGAGAAAACTTTATAGACCTCTGATAAGTGAAAATATATTAAAGATTGAAATGTATGCTAGTGGCCCTAATTATGTGAGTATCTCATATCTATTTTATTATTTCAATTGATAAATTCTTACGTGCGTGACTAGTAGGTATTCTTATCTTTTTTGATAATAATCGGTTATAGATTTTTTCTTTTTTGCAATGGTTTAGTAGTTATCCATCTGTATCCGTAGCCAGTTCAACAGAAAAAATGAGTTTGGTTAGTATATTTTTATGTAATGGGTACGGTTTGCTGTTCTATAATGATAACTGATAAGCAATAACGTTACGTATTACGGAACTACACTGACGTAAATAGGCGGTTTGTTGTGTCCCTCGTATTTTCACAAAGTTAAACAATTTCATATCATACTCGAATTTTATTGCTGATTCTAATTTACTCGCGAGCTACTTACGTGCTTATCGAAATTATATTAGTGAAAAGGAAAACATGGGCAACCTGTTGTTATCATCAGAATTACTTGAGACAATACCAGTATGTAAAAAAGTTATTTTAGGTGATAATTTATAACTTACCTACCTAACTTACTTAAGATAATATCCACATTCTGTCTTTCATTAGGTAGCTATCAAATTAATTACAACCTATATGCTAAAGTCTTAACTATTCATAAAGTTAAACTTACTTAAAAAAAATATAATTAATACTGAATGTTGTGTAATGTGTTAGTACTTACTATGAATAATAATTGTTGTGTAATTGTTTCTATATTGTGTTAGTTATTATGCAAATGCCTCATTTAGTAAGCTGATTCGGTTGTGGATCACAAAGTCTCAGATTTGAGTCTCAGGTCAAGCAAAAAAATAGTTACTAGGTTTGACATTCTCAGTCCCATTACAGCATTAAGAAGTTGCAGTACATTTGAGTTGAGTGTGCATAAATCCTTCATATTTATAGATTTATCTCTGGCTATATCAAATTGCCCTACCATCAGACTATGAAATGAGATAGTATAAATATAACTATACCTGTGTTTGTACATACACTTGTGCAATATACCTAATATTGCATTCTGCATGTTTCGCTAATATTCTTGAGACTGGGTGCTGTGATCAGGAAAAATCCTTACTAATATTATAAATGCGAAAGTGTTTGTTTGTTGGTTTGTCCTTCAATCACGCCGCAACAGGGCTACGGATCGACGTGATTTTTTGCATGGGTTTAGTTAGTATAGAGGACCTGGAGTGACATAGGCTACTTTTTAACCTGGAAAATCAAAGAGTTCCCGAGGGAAATCAAAAACTAAATCCACGCGGACGAAGTCGCGGGCATCAGCTAGTTTGTAATAATTAGTTTACTTTTCATTACAGGTTTTACCTATTGTGTTTGGTGTAGGGGCAGTGGTAGTTTTAACATCTGTTTTGGCACACCTTGTATGGGGTAAGAAGTCTAAAAGCCCAAGCAAAAGTAAGCCACTTATAACTTTATTGGATCCAAATACAAAGTATCCATTACCACTGATTGAACGTGAAGAAATCAGCCATGACACAAGGAGATTCAGATTTGGTCTACCTAGCCCTCAGCATGTTTTAGGTAAGCCTATAATTACTATGATAATGTTATTAATGCCTTTTAATGTTAATTGCATTGATGCAATAAGTTGCTGAGATGATTAGGCAGAAGATTGATTGATTGAATTTCTTTAAAACTACAAATCTTTTCAAAACTGTTTGTCTAACCAGTCAAAACTTCTCATTCTAAAGATGCAATAAAGTTAGACTTATTTGAGACTTTACTTAGCTAAATTATTTATTTAAAGTTAAATTTAATCCAGTAATGCTAGAAATTATTATTACTCTTGATTTAAAATAATATTGCATAGTCATGTTTTTGATATTGTGCAAATATGATATTTTTTTAAGATATCAATTTGCAAATAATACTAAGACTTGTAAGTAAATTAGATAATATGTATCATCCTTTTGAGTGTTGTTATCAATACAACATAGCCATATAACCCTTATCATATGATAATGGCATTAATAGACATCTTCCATTATCTTTAGAATTTACTTTACCTACTTTAACTTCAATCAAATCCAACTTCAGTAGTCTACTTGGTGCCATGCCAAACAAAGGAGTCCTGTTAATTGTGGATACAGTAGTGACCAAATCACTGTTCTGTCAGCGCCAGTATGAGTGAATTCCTTGATTTAATATTTAAAATACATAGTTAGAAATTAAATTAATAAACTACTCTCGCAATAATATAACAATGATAACATATTGGGGGCCAAAATGAACAGGAATTACGTGTTGTTTTGTAAATAACTGCATTCATCATGAGCCACCCATTAACATCTTACTACTGAATGCAGATTTCCTCTCAGAGAAGCTCAGAGAAGGGTTTAGCCCATAGTCCACCACGTTGGCCCAATAGCAAATGATGGACTTCACACATCTTTGATAGCATTATGGAGGACTCTCAGGTGAACAGGTTTCCTCAGCATGTTTTCCTTCACCAATGAAGCATGTGATTTTAATTGCTTAAATGCACCAAACCTGCGACATGCCAAATAGGAGACCGCAGTCCTCTAGGCTATCACTGCTTCTGTAAATAACTGCATTAGAGTTCAATAATGTATATCTACAACCATTGAGTGGTGTTATCAATAGCTTTATGGTTGCAGGTCTGCCAATAGGCCAGCATATCCATTTGTCAGTCAAGATAGATGATGACCTGATTATAAGAGCTTACACTCCAGTATCCAGTGATGAGGAGAAAGGTTATGTGGATTTGGTTATTAAGGTAATTAATTCTTATTTATATATCTCTATATTATTGTCATTAGCATCTCTTTTTCTATTTTGAATACAAAATTCAAACTACTCATAGGTAGGTAGTAGTTTCATTCATAGCTTATTCAAATAGTTGCTCCATTCTATCTTATCTTAATGACAATACATATTTCTACAGATTTGTTTTTAAAATATGAATATATATTTTAAATTATTTGCTGATATGTACCTGCCTATAGTTAGCCTTTAGATACCTGAGTACCTAGGTACTGTTAGATTAGATATTACTCAAATCTATAAATACTAGAAGCTTGTAATAGGTAAGTACCTAGTTATAGTTTACTAAATAAAATAATTAAAGTCCTTTGGTACCATGCCCTCTTTTTAACTCTTTTAATATTATCTATTCTCCCAAAACCAACCCCTGCCAGCCACAAATCATATCCTTCATGGATTTCTTCAATAATAATAATAATCTGAATACCTAGGTATCCTCATCAAAAAATAGCTAACACATGATCCCAGTTGATGAGTTTATGGTACTTAAATAATTTTTATTTTAGGTTTATTTCAAAAATGTCCATCCAAAATTCCCCGAGGGTGGTAAAATGTCACAATACTTGGAAAACATGAAAATTGGCGAAACAATTCATGTACGAGGACCATCCGGCAGACTGCAGTATGCAAACAATGGCACCTTCCTGATTAAGAAACTGAGGAAAGATCCACCAGTAAAAATCATGGCCAAAAAGCTGAATATGATTGCAGGTTAGTATAAAATATTATAATTATACAAGACAAATACTTAAGTACCTACAAGACTATACCATACTCTACTACTAAGTACTACTAGACTATATATATATATATATATATATATATATATATATATATATAAGAACCAAATACGGAATAGATACACATATACAATGTTTTTTGCATGGGTACCAATTAGTTAAGGACTCCGAAAGTTACTTTCTTTCTTTCATTCTGGAAAAACAGAGGGTTCACGTGGATGAAATCACTAGCAAAAGCTAGTTATTGATAAGTGTCACATAATTAGGGTGCTTCCTAATATTAACGATACATCTGAAAACTAGTACAAAATTTTCTTTGTTACTATATTTTGTCAGTTTTCAAATTATCTTCGTACCTCATACCTGTGATTGCCAGAATTTCAAAGCTATTTAGAGTTGGTTCTTGTAATCATATTTTTGATCAAGTAAAAATATATAAATGAGTGAGTCTTTAAAGTAAAGTCTTTCTAAGTCTATAGTTTTGAATTCAATATCAGTCTCCTCATACTTATCTGACCTCTACACTTCATGTAGGACAAATTAATTTAATGTTAGCTTGAGGTAATTTATTTATATTTTATAACGATAAGACTTCAGACTTAAGTTATATAATGATATTAATTTTTAATTATGTGCTGTAGGTATTATAATATTATGCAACTAAAGATTGTTTTTACTATGAATAGAATAGAATAGAAATGTTTTTTATTCAAATAAACTTTTACAAGTACTTTTGAATCGTCAATGAGTCTACCACTGGTTCAGAATGCCGTTCCTGCAGAGAAGAACCAGCAAGAAACTTGGCAGTTGCTCTTTTCAAAATACTTTTACAATATACTTAATAGATATTATTCTATGTATGCAGAGTTTCCACAATGAGGGGAAGTTCCACAAAAGCATAGGTAATTATTTCTAATTATAATTCAACACATGTTAAGACGGGCAGACAGAAAGTAGCCCCATTACCGCTGGTGGCACCCGTTCACGAGCATGACGCATGACCCAGCCATTGCTTCGCTCAACCATATTTGAGGGAACGTAATATGAAGTATTATGTGTTCCAATGGGCTCACCATTGGAACACGTGCATGTTGGCCTTAGGTCTAACTACACTGGTGCGCTTTTAACTTGCGTTAAACGTACATAGGTATATGCGTCATTTGCGCTGTCAAAGTTACGTTCCCTCAAATATGGTTGAGCGAAACAACGGCTGGGTCATGCATCATCCTCGTGAACAGGTTTCACCGGCGGGAATGGGGCTGCTTTCTGTCTGCCCGTCTTAACATGTATTGAATTATAATTAGTTAGGTATGCTTTTGTGGAACTTCCCCTCATTGTGGAAAGTGGAAACATAGCATACATTGCATACTATCTTGTAAATATAATACTATCTTGTATATATTGTAAACATTTTTTGAAAAAAAGAGCAACTCCTGAGTTTCTTGCTGGTTCTTCTCAGCAGGAAAGGCATTCCGAACCAGTGGTAGACTCATCACTTGTAAAAAAGTTTATTTGAATAAAAAATATTTCTATTCTATTCTATTCTAACGCAAACCACGACGCATACGCTGATATGTAGTACAATCAATGCAGTGAACACAGGCAATCGAGAAGTTGCTTGGTGTTGACATTATAAATTAAGCAACTTCTTTAGAAGGTATAATCCATCCCAAAATAAGTAAAAGTATCATTTCAGCTTCGCGATTAGGTGAGCTAATGAAATAAAAATATTTCTGCTAAACATAGTTTCAAATATCTCTGAGTATGTTTAGTGCAACAGGAAAAGATAAAAAATATTAAAGCAATTGGAGTGGCACTGGCCTCTAAGGTTCCTAGTTTAGGCCTAGGGGCCAGGATTCCAATGTAATGTAACTACTACACTGATTCCCGTTTTCATCAACGTTCCCTGACTTTTACGGGCTACCTAAGCTAAGTTAGGTGACGCTATCTGTCAATTTCGTTTTCACGAATCTTTAGGGGACACCTAAATGTGAAAATGATATTAGATAAGGGATTGTATTTAAGGGCTACCTACGTAAAGAAACTCCTACTTAGGGAGTGATTTAAGCATGGTTGGTGTAAGCAGGCATAAGTTTCTCTGATAAAAATTTCTTTCTTTCTGTTTCAGGTGGCACTGGCATCACACCAATGCTACAACTCGTAAGGCACATATGTACTGATCCAAGTGACAAAACTCAGTTGAGTTTGTTATTCGCAAATCAAACTGAAGAAGACATCCTGGTGAGGCCGGAGCTGGAGAAGTATCAGAGGGAGCATCCTGAACAGTTCAAACTGTGGTACACAATTGATAGAGCGAATGAAGGTAGGTGGTTTATTATGCCCGCCATCCATAATCTAGTATGTCATCTTATTTTCATGGCAATCAAATGGCATGGCAAAGCAGAATCTAAATCAATTCTGTCTACTTGATCAATTCTCTTTCATATCTAATTTTGAAGATTTGTGTTTGCGTTTTCAAGAAAAACCGCACCAACCGCCACAGAATACAATTTCACCCTCACAACCTGGGTGCCTGGAGCACTTCGACCATCAGCTGTGCATCTTTTTTTCCCACGCACTAACAAACTGTGGAACCAACTCCTTTTGACGTTGTTCCCACTTAACTACATCAAGGGGCGGACCAACAAATTCCTGAAAAGCCGACAAATATGTTGATGGGCGCACGGCGACGGTAATCACTTAACATCAGGTGGCCCGCCTGCTCGTTTGCTCGCTATAAAAAAAATGGATGAACGATATTATACTCGTGCAGATTGCGTGTAAATAATCTACATCTTCATCACCTTTAAATAATTTACTATTATTGATTTATAGGTGTGAAATAGTTTATGTACTTAGAACTTAAACTAGAAGTTATTTTCCCTTACACCCTCTCCCACTGCCTGGAGTCACTGGTCATAGATCTCTCTGTAGATACTCGTTTCCTTGTCCACCATCTATAATTAGGAATAGAGGTTTTTTTAGCCCACGTTAGCTGCCATCGTCATGCAAGTTCTCAAGTCTTCAGTAAGATGGCCGAAGCAAGATAGCGAGCAATTTGCTCATTTAATGTAATCTTATAAGCATCGTATGTGAATTAGTACCTAAACGCTTTTTCAATTACCTAGATCTAGATGTAGAAAATATGGTATTTTCAGGTTGGCCATACAGCACCGGGTTTATTAACGACGAGATGATCAAGAACCATCTATTTCCACCCGGCGATGACGTCATAGTGCTCATGTGCGGACCTCCCCCAATGATTAACTTCGCATGCAACCCCGCTTTAGACAAATTGGGCTATGCAGAGAATTTACGCTTCGCATATTAGTCGACACGAAAGCACAAAACACTTAAAATAGAAAATGTTACTCTGGCCATTTACGAATATTTCAACTTACAATTTCGTGATTTACATTCCTACATTTTCAGAATAATGTTACAATCTCGAGAGTATATTTTTGACCCGAGTTTTTTAAAGTACATAAATAGGTAATAATCGTTACAAAAATTTACAGAATACCAACATATTAAAAACAAGTAATATTTTATGGCCATTATTAAATTTAGAAGCTGGTTGTAGCCTGTAGGTATTTTATTGTAATTATTATGTACACAAATACACATGCTTCTTAGTTTTAAGTACCTACATAAATTGAATCTTTGATTTTGTATTTGTATTAGAGTTAGATGTTTTATAAGACAATAAAATATTGTAATATTGTTGTAATAATTATCTTTTTATATATTTATACCTATATGCAGGTATATTTATGGGCAGATGTAAGGTAACACCTGCCCATCGAAATAGTGAAAAACGTTTTCGAGTCAAACTTTTGAAAAATTGAACCTTACCTGAATATTCGAAATTATTTTTCTAAAACGATATTTAAGTTCGCCACAGAATATGCCGTCATGCCCCTTGTATCCAGTGGCTGCTGTGACACGCCTGCGATTGTTCGAAAAGTAAGTGGGTATTCCAACGCTGCGCCCGCCAGTGTGGGGTCCCTATTCTAGTGCCACCACACTTCATCGTTTCTTCGGACCATGTGGCCGCATATTGCCAAGTCAGCATTGCGATTCAATAAGCCCGGTAACTCCTACGGATTTCCTCATCGCCGATTTGATCCCGCAGGGATCTTAGGTTTGTTAAACATTCAGGTATAATTAAATAGCGTTTAACTTACTAACTAAGCAGCCCCAGTGGTTTAAAAGTAACGTCACAAACTGGCTCAAGGGAATTAATTATTTAACTCCTATTTATAATTTGGTAAACCTACACAACATGTATAATTAAGTACCTTCACTTCCATCTTATCGTTCTTTCTAAACACAAGTCATGGATTTGAAATTGGAAAAGTTGTCTAGTGATATAATAGACGAAGACTTTGGTAAAGTTTTCCGTGGTATACACATTTTACAAGCCTTACTGGGACGACTAAGTGTGCAAATCAAACACGGGTTTGCCACCGTCCCGACCATTTGGTACTTCTTTTATTCGGTTGCAATTTTAACCATATCCATCATATGTTTAATTGGTTTCACACTCCAATGTGAAACTGCAAAAAATTCTATTCTAGTAGACAATCATTTTAAAATTGGACATGTTTTAAATATGTTCCTTGTTTTGAAAACCTTTATACGTGATATTATAGGGAACTCTAGCAGCGATTTCTATGTAAAGTTACACAAAATCGACCGGGATTTAAATTTTAAAGACGGTAAACAATGTAATAAAAATCTTACAAAGTATGTTACGTATGCTTCCATTGGCCTCTTTATGTACGGTGTTGCATTGTCGACTTTGTTTAATATTTACTGCGTGAAGAATTTCTGCCCCTTCTCAATCCTTATTATATTGCCTGAAGCGGCTAGCAGCCTGGACATGGTCATAGTTACATTCACTATTTATTATGTTTCCATTCGAGTTAGCTATATTATCACAACCCTAGAGACTATTAAAAGCAAACCCCAAAATGAAGTTAAATCGTTTGAAAGCCTTATGAATAAAAATGAAGATGAAGTATTTTGTCCCGTGGATGTAATACTATGGGACCATTTATTGCTGGGCATGAGGAGTGTTTTGACTATAATGGCAGATTTTCGGGATCTATACCAATACCAGGTAAAGTTTGTATTTTGTACATTAAGTACATTATTACTTATTTTAACTATAACGTAATGTTTTACTTTTGGGAATTTTATTCACCAATCCTTGTCTGTACCCAGATATTTTCATTTACGTGTCAATTGCTGTTTTGGATAATGATTGCCATTCAGAGTAGTATAACCAAAATCAAAAATCAAGTAAGTATCCAACTAAAACCTACCTATTAATTTTATTATCATTATAACAATAATTTAGCGACCCGCTTTCGCACTGCTGTAGCCGTGCGAAGCCGGGGTGGTAGTACAGAGAATTTCTTGACAGAAAAACCCAATATTATCTGCTTCATTTATTGGCCCACTAGACCAACGAGGCACTTAACCTACTAACGTAGGTAGCGTGATGAGTTTCCGGTCGATTTAGATATATTATGTACCGATCCATTTCCTTACTTTCCATAAATAAAGCATATTCTGTATGTATTATACAGAATATTATAAAACTTTCCGGATATTATAAACCCTACCAATCAATATCCGTTACAATTTAGAGGAACTAAAAAAAACCCAAATAGACGCGGTTATCAGTTTTATATTTATACCTACCTCCTAATTAAAAATATCGGATATTTTCAAACCTAGATATGTATAAAAGTAGGTAGGTACATTTACCTTTATTAATGTAAAATATTATTTGCAGTGTCCACTAGATAATATGATCCCGACAGCAGTAGTTGCTGCAAGTATGGTTCTTATGAAGGCGGTTTTTTTTGCCGTATGCGTGGCAGCTGATTCTCTTTCAAACAAATTGGAAAAGTCAAGAAAAAATTGTGTCGATATCAGACATACATGTGATGAAAGTATGTATTTTTTTAAGAATATGTACTTAGGTACATATTAGCCAAGCTGAACTGAACTTAACTTATGGTCTCCCCTCCCCTACAAATAGCTGAAAGCTTGTGATAGGAGTAGACACGAATGTGGTACGAAATACGAATCGTACCTACTCGTACCGTACACCAATAGTGCAATTTGTGGAGATCGAACCGTCGACTTTTCAGTTTTTAGCCCGCACCTTTGACTGTTGGGCTATTGAGGGCTGAGGCCTGTTTTTATATCAATATTGACCGTAGTCAAATCATTATGTTGATGGGTTTGAGTCTTATGAATAATAAAATTGAACTTTGTAATCAATCTAATGGACTTAACGCAAATTAATACAAAATGTATTGGGAGGAAATAATATAATCGAAACAATTTACCTAGTAAAAATGTTGGATAATAAAGTATTTTTGGAAATTATATATACAATATAAGTATGTAGGTACATATTGCTATAAATACTGCCTAATTTTTAGGGTTCCATACCCAAAGGGTACCAACGGGACCCTATTACTAAGCCTCCGCTGACCGTCCGTCTGTCTGTCCGTCTGTCAGCGGGCTGTATCTCGTAAACCGCAATAGGTAGACAGTTGAAATTTTCATTTTCAGAGTGTATTTCTATTGGCACTATAATAAAAAATAATAAAAATTAAACTAAATTAAAAATAAAGGGGCTCCCATACATGGAAAAGGAGTCGAAATAAAATTAAATTTTTTTTTACCCTGGCATGTGGGGTGTCATTGTCTAGAGCTCATTGAGTAGAGTTCAAATACGTTTTGTATTATTTTTTAACTACAAAAATAAAGAAAAGGCCGTCAAAAATTTATTTTTAGACCATTTTTATTATGGGGTCTATCTCAAATTTAAACTGGTTAGAAATTTGACTGTATATTATGTACTATTAGTATATTAAAACAACAAATACTGAAAACACCGATATAATAATAATAATAATAATATAAAAATTGTGACCAAAACAAACAAGCATTTTTTCCCATTTATGCTAATTTAGTACCATCTAAGAACTAAGATATTTAAGTTATAAAAAAAGTGATTTGGTCATATGTACGGGACCCTAAAAGAGCGAGGCCCGACTCGCACTTGGCCGATCTTTTTCAAACAAAGGTCAATTCCCAGTCCTGGAGAAAATAATATAAAAACTTTAAATTCTGTGATATTGCGATTTTTGAGCACAAAATTAGAAAACCACTGTAACACCAAACACTTTTTTCCAGGCATTTCCAGACGCAATGCTAAGCGTATGCTTCTGTTATTAGAAACTGAATATGAACTATCCATTTATGATATTTACACATTAAGTACTCGTGTACCAGTCAAGCTATTGGCGATCATTGCTACATACACAATTGTCCTATTGCAGTTTGCATTAGGGTAAACTGTGGTATTAAACTATAAAAATATATGTACTGACTTCATTATATTAGACATTTTAGAATAAGAAAGAATAGTTGTGTAGAATTTATAAATACTTAAAGTTACATAATATATTACATTAAATTCATAAGTTTAAAGTTTGCTATAGTTATGAAAACTGCGGAATACTTATCAAACGATATATTGGAAGAGATTCATTTAAAACTCTTCAGGCCGTTTCGTGCCATACAAATGGTGTTGGGATCATGTCGAGTCGATGCTAGAGACAGATTTGTAACCTCTCCAACAAAACCACAAAAGCTCTATACGGTGTTCTGCATAATCATTTGCACAGTTTTCTATATAAGTGTCGCTGTAAACTTTTTATCGAGATTCTGGCCATACCAAAATATATATTACTTGAATTTAACAGCACTAAGTTTACATTATACAATATTTGCCTGCAATATCGTGCACGTTCGCTTCCTGAACAACGATGAAAATGTGAAGTTTTACATAAAAACCCAAGAAATCGATCGCAAGCTGAAAATTAACAACAATAAATTCATAAACGACCTGATATTCAATTCAAACATAATAACGATTATGGTGGTAATTGTAATTTTGTTAATGTTATATGCTACCTCTTTATCCGAGAATTTCATAATCTTCGTCAGTTTCGGCGGGCTACTTTACAGCCAATTGACCTGTACGTTAGAGTGGTTGTATTGTTCAAATCTTTTGATATTCTTCTACCTTCGCCTGCGCTTTATTAATGCAATAATAGTTAACCATATAGAAGGTACGGAAGATATAGATATTGAAAATATGGATCGAGTAAAATTTCCTAGCATGAAAGTGTTGCGGTTTATAGCGGCAAGCGGACATGATTTTAAATATAGCGAAACGGACATTTATCTTCAAGATATTTTCGAGGAATTAATTAGATTTCAAAATTTATACAGGTTTCAGGTTAGTAGATATAATAATTTACATTGTATATCTTGCTTATATATCGAATTAAAATAAATACAACTACTAGCTTATTTAGATCTATGAAATTATATTTATTTTGTATTTATTAATGTTTCAGGTATTTTTGTTTTGTTTTAAATTTGTTACAAGCACCCTACTAGCTTTCGAGTATGGACTTTTGGCATTGCAAAATAATGTGAGTACATACCTACCTTTTCCTACAAATGAATAATCTTAATGTAGTTGTCTGTACAAGTTCCGCACCCAGGGGGGTGCCAACAGGACCCTCCGCTGTCCGTCCGTCCGTCAGCGGGCGGTATCTCGTGAACCGTAATAGGTAGATACTTGAAAATTTCAAAGAATGTGTATTTCTAATTCTGCTATAACAAAAATTTTAAAATATAAGGTTAAAAAAATTAAAGAGGGGTCCCAAATAAGTATACCTACCTACCTAATTTGTTTTTGCTCGATCTTAATAATAGCTGGTGTTAAATCTTGTACGATGGTACGGAAGCTTTCGTGTGCGGATTCAACTCGCACTTGGCCAATTTTTATAAGTAGTCAATATAAAAGATTTTTTTTTTCAGATTTTGATATGGTTAGAATTCGTAGTTCTACCGACAGTAACTGCAGTCGATTTACTCATAGTGATCGTCATTAGTATACGATGTGAAGCATTCTCGAGGGAAATCAAAAAGACGAAATATTTGTGTACTACTGTTTTGTCTCTATATTATGGAGGCAAGTATTTAAAGTTTTATAAAAGAATGTACAAAATCCTTGGCTACCAAATTCTTTACTTTTATTCATTTCATACTAATATTATGATGACTGCGAAAGTAGCTCTGTTACTAGTAGTCGGTCTATTACGTTTCTACTGCTCAACCGTTGAAGCGATCTTGAGATGGACATGCGTCTGAGTTTAGAACTTTAGGCCATAGTCAACCACTCTGACCAAGTGCAAATTGGCGGCCTTTGAGAACAATATAGAGAACTCGGCATGCAGGGGCCTATACCTACTTATTAAAACTTAATTTTTACCAATGCAGCAGTATTATTTCAATTTTGTTTTAAAATGTCATACAATGACATTTGACAACCATAAAGTAGACAAAAAGGTTGACATTGTAGGTATGACATATCAAAACAATATAGTATATTTACTGCGGTAGTAAATATACTAAGTTTATGATTGACATCATACTGATTTATGCGTTTAAGTACCTTGTACATAAAATGGCTAGGTTCCTTACGATGTTTTACTTCAACGTTAAAGCAAGTGATGTTCTTTCGCTTAAAACCCATTTAAATCTGAACAGTTACGAGGTGCGTGACTGGGATTCGAAACCCGGAGCCACGAAAAGGAGACTGAAGTCTTCATTGCGCTGTCACCGCTGCACCTACCCACATTCGACATACCGCTGCTTTAATACAAAAGTGACACAAACCGGTACAACACTTTTTACAGGAGAGCCATTCAAGTTTTGAAAATGTTTCATCTAAAGCTATATGTTTTTTCATTAATAAACTTTATATCCACTTCTAATTCTAGGACCATTGAGACGGAAAGCTATTAAAATGCTGAAGATGATCATAGAGAAACCACCACGATTTTCAGTATACGACATGTGGTATATGGACGCGTCAACTATGATCAGTATGATTAATTTGGTCACAGCACTTATGGTAACACTACTTCAGTTTGCTTTGCTTTAGGCTGGTTCCAAACAGATTCAACTTCAGAGAACCTAAAATATTAGACACCTAAATACACCTATAATATGTATGCTATAACTACTAACTATAATGCAGAAGTCAGTTTAGCTTAGCTCGCATAGCTGGAGTCGTTTATTAGTCTTCTTTAGCAGCCGTTATTAGCAGTCTTTTGATGTTCCTTTGTTCCTGACTTTGCTTCGGTCCTAGCTTAGTTTCGGTCAGAGATAAGACTTAATATCTTATCTCTGCTTCCCGCAACCTGCTTTAATGACGAGATAATAAGCAATTCGCTATCGCTATTTTTGGCGCCGACGTATTGTCAGATAAAACATAAATAAAGTTTACTTAATAAAAAAATTTATTTTAAATTGTATCCTTAATTGGTATTCTAAATATACCCTATACAAAAATTATATTATTGAAATTATTGTAAATTATAACGTGTATATTGGTTGTAAATCACTTATACAATTATTCTACATTGGACGGAATATTGTTATTTAGTCCCTTATAAAAATAATAATAATAGTATAAAATTATTTTCATTATATTTATCATACAATAAGCTTCAATTTGTGCCTGTGTTTATTTTTTATCGTTTTTACAGAAAACAGTACTTACTACTTACACTTACTCAAAAACAGCACTACAATGTCATTATTTGTAGAAAATCTGAAAAATTTATGTAAAAATATTTTAATACAAAAATCTGTGTTCAATTGTTTTTAATTTAAAATCATGTCATATAAATTAATGTAACATGATTAAAAACTACTGCAATCAATTAGGTTACTGATTCTGTATCAACTATTTTTAGGTTTCATTTTAACAAAAAAATAATGTATTTGTATAAAACGAAATTGATTGTATAAAATATTTTGTCACTGCATTTGCTATTACTTAATATCAAATACTACTCTTATATGTATAATGTTAAATGTATAATATATTAATATTTTTATATGTATGATATATAAATATTTTTATATTAATATATTATGCATTTGTGCAATAAGGCACTTATCAGATCTATAAAATAATATCACTAAAGTAGAATCAATAATTCAGTAGACTGAAATGACAGTTGCTAATGTCACTTTGTAAAATAATATTGCCATATTTATTGTAATAGTGATGTTCTAGTACAGTAGGTGATAGCTGTAGTACTGTACTTTTACGTTTCATTTTATAAATCTCATGAGATCACATAATATGTAATAGAAATAGTAATAAAGGTCACCTTTTTAAAGCTGTAATAATATAAAGCACGAATAGAAATATTTAAGATCTATTTTTAGTACTAAAAGTTGTTTTATCTCCTCAGTATAAGCCGACAAAGACGAGTTCAAAATATTTTTGTATCAATTATACAATTTGGGAATTTTCTTAGTAAAAAAAAAAGTGTTTTGGTACACGACATAATGAGTAAGTGATAGATGTGGATCCTTTGGTCACAACACTATTTTTTTCATCAGAAACTGACAACACTGTAAATGTCAATTCAGTCTACTGAATTATTGATTCTACTTTACATAATATACAAAATTAAATTACATAACGCATTTGAAATTAATTCATTACAAAATTGCTTTGGATTTATGAATTATTACAAATGCCAGATTCAGATTGGAATATCTTACCTTAGATTTTTTTTTTCAAATGGAATTTTACTTTACTGTTTCAGTCTACATTTTATGTTTTTGCATCACAGATTAATATAAAAACGATACCCTTTTCGTCGACAGAATAATGCTTGTTAGGGCTAACAATACAATTGAATAAGTATTTACTTGTGCACTGTTACACCGATGATCAAGGAAGCAGAAACACCATATAGTTTCATCATACCAGTCTCTGAAAAACAAAAAGTACTATCATGAAAACATTACTTGTGACTTTAAATAAATATAATAAGTGAAGTTGCTAGGAATGCAATTGGGTATTTGACTGATATTTTTTATTTATTAAAAACGTTAACACAATGCCATTTTTCTTTTTTTAAATATATCTCAACTAGTCTCTGAAATGACATAAGAGAGATAGCGGGAAATCGATGGATGAGTCGGGCCAAAGACAGACAGGCATGGAAAAAGTTGGAGGAGGCCTTTACCCAAACTGGGGTCCATATCCTAAAACAAACGAAAAACTAACACAAATACTAACTAACTAGAGTAAGAAATACTACTAACATATCTAATAAATCTGAAGTGTAATTAGAACTGTAAGTATTGGAATGGAATAAATGACTTAAATAATAATAATAAATAATAGTCTCTGAAATATAGAGCTTTAAAGTTACCTGTTATACAAAGAGAGTGCTATTGAGTTGTGACGTCAAAACTCAAAAGCTCCATACACTCTTCGTAGAAAATTTCACTTTAGAGAGCGACATACAGTCATAGTAAAACAGCTTATATTATCATATATTTTGTTTTTTGACCAATTTATTTTCTGTTTTACAAATGCTATTCTTGTAAACATGTTACATTAATTCGATTGTAAATACTAACTACTAACATTTAGACTACGTTCAAATACCCAATTATCTTCATATTATTCAAAGTGCACAGTTTGCTTTGGAAACAGTTCACTTAAGCATTTAAATTTTGTAAATTGTAATTTCTATCAGAAAAATGCTGTTACATTATATTGTTAAATGTAGGTACTTATAAGATAGACATACAATGCATTCAGACTGCAGGACTGCAAAATTGGAGAACATAACATACTGATTAAAATTATTTCTTTTTGTCTTATTTGCATAGATTGATATCCTACATTTTTATGGAAACTCACTTGAAATTCAAAATTATTTATTTCACATAGGCCAACCTGTGGCTCTTATGACAAGTCATGACTCTACCACCGGTTCGGAAAGCGGATAGTGCTGAGAAGAGCCGGCAAGAAACTCAGCAGTTGCTCTTTTAAAAATAATCATTTTACAATATTATTATGAAGCTATTAAATTCAAAATTATTTATTTCATGTAGGCCAACCTGTGGCTCTTATGACACGTCGTGACTCTACCACAGGTTCGGAAAGCGGATTCTGCTGAGAAGAGCCGGCAAGAAACTCCGCAGTTGCTCTTTTCAAAATAATCATTTTACAATATTATTATACAGCTATTACATTGTAATAAGGTTTTTATACTATCTTGTGGGCAGCTGGATGCCAAGCCGATTTAACCTATGCAACTTTGTTAGAATAAAATATGAGCCGGCAAGAAACTCAGCAGTTGCTCTTTTCAAAATAATCATTTTACAATATTATTATACAGCTATTACATTGTAATAAGTTTTTTATACTATCTTGTGGGCAGCTGGATGCAAAGCCGATTTAACCTATGCAACTTTCTTAGAATAAAATATATTTCCACAATGAGGGGAGGTTCCAAAAAAAAAAGAAAAAGTACTACAATTCAATTCATGTTAAGACGCGCAGACAAAAGCAAAAGTGTATTTATTTGCTGATTTATCCTTTAACCACACAGTAAAAGAGCAATGGATTGTGGTTTTTAGCATAGCGGAGGACTTGGAGATCTACCTTTTATCCCAGAAAAACTAAAGGTTCTTGCTAGATTTTTAGAAATATAACTCCACACAGACAAAGTCAAGGGCAAAAGCTAGTTTGTTTTATAATTAGGAAACTATATTACCTTTTTATATCCAACTCCTTGATAGTGTTATTGACATAGTTGGCTAAATTGACATCTTTGGCAGCTCCACGGCAACCCTCATATGTATCAGCCGGTATATCCATTCTGAATGCTTTGAAATTACTAAGACAATCTCGTGTGATAACTTCCTTGGCTGAAAATATATTTAATTTACTTTAGTTATTTTCCATTTATTCTAGAATAGTTGGTCTTTTGATAATAATTAATTGATTTACAAGTTTTATTGTGTGAAAACATACCCTCTTAAATTAAAAAAATAACTGTTTACAAAATAATATATATGTCAAGAGTTTATAAGCAAGGGTTTTTACAGCAGTCTAGCAGAGGGTAAGACTAAACTATAACTGTAAACTGTGTAATTTCCTAGTTAAATGAATTCTTATTCTTAGTGCTTTCTCACACAAATTGACCAAAATAAAATCAGTATTTAATCAGCAATGAAGCCAGACATATTGAATAAATGTGATGTTACATCTGTGTTGAAAACTGATCTTTCCATGTGTATAGCCTTAGTAGCTAAAGATCACACACATTAGATGTGTGACTGATAAATGTAAAAACGAATCTCGCCTTGCTGTCTTAGTTCGCAATAGGCTTGTTGCCGCACTCGTGTAGCTCACTCGTGCAATCATGCGTGCGGAAAAACAAACCTGGCATGTGGAACGTATAGCAACAGTAGTGCGGCCCTAAAGCAAATTTATTTTTTGGAATTTCTAATGCAAATTTTTTTTTTGGATATTCTTTTTTTTTCATAGACATCTGATAAAACTATGAATATGAATCTGTTTGTTAAATTTCACATACATTCTTTGCTATGCCTAAAATTTACAGGTTTGTCATACGAATTACATCTTTACAATTTTTATGTCAAAATAGTCCTTCAATTGTGATACTGACCCCCTTTCCTTTCAATCAGTTTAACACACACGTCTTCATGGTCAGTACAGGGGGTGCCCAAATATCCAACTCCCCTCCAGTTGAATGGTTCTCCACAGCCTGGTGTAGCTGTTGTGCATTGGTAACACCATATTGCATAACCTGGCAAATAATAAACCAAGTATTTCAATTCAATTTTCTTTTTATAGAACCCAATTTGTGAGGTGGAAGAGACATGATTAAGAAGATAGAAAATTACTGGTGAAAGCTTGGAATCCAACCTTCTCTTGAGAATATTGAGATTCCAACTTGCAATTTTGACAATGTACCTATAATAGACCAGGATCCCTGGTCCATTTTTACCATTGATTACTATCAAGCTAATTTTCCATGAGTAGCTTCATTTTTTGCTTGATAGTAATCATTTAGCTTGATATTAATCAATGGTAAAAATGGACCAGGAATAGGGTATTTGACTATAATAAAAATATCGTTTCAACTGGTGTCATCCTAAAAGATTATTATCTAAAAACATTATTCCATACGACAAAACTAAAAAATAAAGCTTTATTTAATTAGAAAACATTAAATAAAATTGCTATAATTCTGGCCATGGTCACGTGATCGAAAACGTTCCGTGATCTCGAATGACGTCACAGTCCACACCACCTATGGAATTCTCATTTTGTCAATACATTTCGACGTGTTTGTGCGGCGTAATAGGCTAATTTCGTCTGTTTTTCATCGTTACTATTTTATTAAATACCAAATAGTATGCGACACGCGGCCTAAACACATATTATAAAATTGTCATTGTTTGAAATGTGAACTGTTACGTCATGAGAGCAAATGGAACGTTTCGGCGGCAATTTATTTTTTTGAATTTATTTCTCGATTTTTATGAAAAATAATGAAAATTATGCCGAAATATATGTTTTGTTAGCTTCAGCATAGCATTATTAACAATTTAAGATGATTTTCTAAAAGTAGTCAAATAGCCTATTCAGGAACCATTAGTAGCAGGATCCAAATATTATTAACTTGCATTGCAGGGAGGTGTTATGAGTTTAATAGCTTTTCTATCTATGTGTGTATCATAGTAGTGCTCTATCAACCAGGTTATTTTTTATTCCAAGGTGTGATCATGGGGGTTGTTCTTAGCTATATTTGATGAATATTTCTTCAGCTCTTTGAAGATAATCAGCTCTTTTTTCAAATGTGCAAGGATACAATTGATTTTTAGGATTTTGTACCCAAAAGGTTCCAACAGGACCCTATTACTAAGCCTCCACTGTCCATACATCCATCTGTCATCAGTCACTTTTACTTTTAGCGATAAACTGTGTTTACAACTGTTTTAGCATGATATAATTTAGCTAGGTACAGGCTAGGATTTACTTTCTACAAACTTATTTCAGGTTATGTCAACAAAAAAGCAGTACCAAGGTACTGTTGGTAATATACCTAGGTATTTTGTATATTACCTATTAAATATAAAACTCTGTTTTCGATAGCCTTATGCTAAAATAATGTAATTTTAGCTCTCCATATTAAAACAGCAATAATTCAAGACAATAATTAATTAATTAGTAATAACAATGATAGTCTAAAGTATTCCAAATACACTAAAACATTACTTAGGTAACGTACTACATTTATTATCAGTATTATCAGTGTATGTAACCAGTTTAATACCTATTTGAGGACTCAAGTCAGACCATAAGAACTGCTGCTAACAATCAATGGTTTTTTATGACAAGCAGGTTAAGCTTTGTACAATATTCAATGCAAGATTTTTCAAATGCTTAACCACACCCAGATAGCTGCATTTTCATTAGAAGTTATCCTAAATATTACATACTTACATCCATTGAAAACTGTTGACAATACTGAAACGAACGCAATTAACTGCATAATTATCTGCGTATAAATTGGGTTGTTGTGTCTAATATTATTTTTCTTCTTAATTTTGTAGCCGGGAAATTAAAATTTTGTTTGTTTTGCTTAGTCTTCTACATAGACCACGAAATCGCGATATATTATCAGTGTTCGTGGTGTTATATTATAATGTACTCTGTGATCGCTCATCGCCTTCCTAAAGTCCACAGAATAATGAATAGAATTTAATTTTTAAAATAGACAACATTACACAGAGTACTGCCTACACACGCAGCAAACGGAGTGAGAGGGAACCACAGAACAAAGCATTTTGTACGTTTAGTCCATGTTTGTGGTTTAGTCCAAGAAACTTACTATTTAAATACCTACAACCGGTAGGTATAATATAATGTTTTGAATAGAGCAATAGCCGAGTTTCTTGCTGGTTCTTCTCGGCAGGAAGGGCATTCCGAACCAGTGGTAGACTCATCGACGATTCAAAAGCACTTGTAAAGAAGTTTATTTGAATAAAAAACATTTATATTCTATTCTATTCTAAATTATAATAAAGCTTCTTGGTTTAGTCATGGTTAATTCTTAGGTACTATTAAAGCTTCTAGTTTTCTAAAAAGTCGTGTGGTGTCGTGTGAAAAAAAAAACTTGAGAGGTGTCAAGGGACACCCGGATGGAACGTAGTTCCTTTCGATTAATTTTAGTGAAGGAATTGAAATAAACTAGTGGTGTCATCTAGTATTAATTTGATTAACTACGATGAATTATATTTAGTTTATTTCTACTATCTATCTACTATCTTTGAAGAAACGATCCATCGAAATAAGACAAATTTAATCTTCCCACGACTTCGTCTTCGTCTCTTTGTTTTTCCGAGATAAAAAGTAGCCTTTTTCATTCTCCATGTCCTCAACTACACCCACAAAGTACATTATACAACACTCATGCCACAGAATCATCGATGTATAGAATAGGTACATAATATTACAGGTTACTACGTTGATCCATTGCTGCGTTGATTGAAGAACAAACCAACAAACACACTTTCGCAGTAATTGTACTTTATAAACTTAATTTTGAAAAATAATTGCAGAAATGATGAAATTATAATATGAATTATTTAGCTGGTAACTAAGAAAAAAAAACTTGAGAGGGTTCAAGGGACACCCGGATGGAACGAAGTTCCTTTCGATTAATTAGTGGAGGAATTGTAATAAACTAGTGGTGTAATCTAGTATTAATTTGATTAACTACGATGAATTATATTTAGTTTATTTCTATTGCACTGTTACAAAACCAAAGAGTTACTCTGGTTTTTTAACAGATGGCGTTAGTAGTACAATAACATTTTATTCAATTTATACAATAAAAAATTAGGGAAAAATTCCACATGTAGAAATTATTTAAAATAAAATTTAAAATAGAAAATTCAGTCTGTCGAGCTGGGATTCGAACCATTGACGTTGAACTTTTAGGCGACTGCCGGAACCACTAGGCCATGCAGACGCCGTGTTATATGGCGAAAATACCGAACACAATGCAAAATTCACATTCAACAAAAAAGTGTCGGTTTCAAAAATGTGTCGAGTGTCGGTTTCTTAATTTTTTCCGTCTAGCCCCCTTCCGTACCGCGCGATAAGGAACTACGTTCCAAAAATTGGTTGTCTGTAAAGTTGGTTTACGGACGATAGTTTTAGGTGATAACGTCAAGAAACATTGATGACAAGTTGTATACTTTTATGAGTTGAATTGAATTGAATTGAATTATTATCACTGAATTATCATTATTTTGTATAATACAAAGGAGTTAATTGAACATTACAATTTTCTCTAGTCACAAGCCTACGCTTGGGCCGATCGTGCCTCTCTATCGCTTGTTCCACGCTCTCGCTTACACGCGCAGGCTCAGGCGGAATGTGACACTTTTTCGTGCGTGCAGCCTGTGTTCATCGATTTATAAGACGTTATCACGTCAAAAAAATAGTCACGAAATTGCTTATCTTATCTTAATATATATATAATAATTTGTCCGCGATGGACTCCTAAACTACTTAACGGATTTTGATCAAACTTCGTAACTATCTGTAATTTGGTCTAACTTGAAAGATAGGATAGTTTTAGTAGTTATTTGTTTTATTTATATAGGTAAGTTGGCGGTACGAAGTTCGCCGAGTCAGCTAGTCTAATATATAAAATTCTCGTGTTACAATGTTAGTTACCTTACTCCTCCGAAACGGGTGGACCGATTTTTATGAAATTTTGTGTGCATATGGGTAGGTCTGAGAATCGGCCAACATCTATTTTTCATACCCTTAAATGATAAGGGTGACCAACCACTAAATATTTTTGCTAGCTCAGGTCAGGTAGGTCAGCTAGTAGCTCTATAAAAAGTGAGGCATATGAGGCCCTTGTTATCTACCTTTGCTTCTTTCATATTTCTCGCATTTCTTTTCGTGAAATGTTTAATACCAGCTCCCTGAATTGCTTACTTTCCGCCATCTTAGTAGGTAGGTAACCATGATTGAAGCAATTTTAATTGAATTCAAATTCGCTTTCAATTTTTTGTTGAACAGCAAGTGACATTCAACAAAATTCGCCTCGTGGGAACGCCGTATAACGTGAATGAAGTGAACACCATTTCGAGTGAACGATATGGCCTCTCCCTTTATACACTGCCCCCGTAGCCATGTTACACTTACGATTGTCTATTTCTCTTTCTACGATTCTTTCTACGATTGCAAACGCTTGAAGGTTTGGCTAGGGATAGACTAGATGGCGCAGCAGCTGATCAAAGATACAAGTGTCTTGATAATATTTCGCGGCTTTTTTATTTTATATGTTTTTTTAGCATTTAATGCATAAATTATTCACTGTAGTGTCCATTTAGAATGCACATTAAAATAATTAGGTAATTTAAGCGCCATCTAGTTTTCGATTTTGAAACTCAAACCTTTCAACATTGCTAACTAGATGGCGCTTAAATTACTGAACTGGGGGCTGTAGTCTTTGATACGGCCTAAGCTTTAGATGTCTGAATAGGCTTAAGCGAGTGTATGGTCATGGAAATGGATCTTTGCGTGAGATGGACGAATGAAGAACAGTACGACTTTTATAAAATTATGTATTAAGTATTTTGTAGAAAAACATAATTTAGGTAAATTTTCTTAAACTTCAGAGTCCTCAGTTGGTTTTTCATCTGGGTATACAGCGGCTCTAAGCATCATCAAATCTTCTTTATTTAAATCGATGCACATGGTGCCTATAACATCCTCTACTCCTATAGTTCCATCATTACTAATGTCTACCTCTTTTATTAGATTATCTAGTAGCTTTTGAGGCATTTTGTGACCTAGTTTTGATAAGGTATCCTTAAAATATTCTCTGTCTATTGAACCCGTATTACCGGGATCTAGTACTTTCAAAGCCGAACGTAATTCTTCCTCAATTGGAAAATCTCGCTGTCGTAATGTCACCATTTTCAAAAATTGATTATAATTTATATGACCTTGAGGGTGCGGCGGCCTTACACAATACGCTATGAGCTCCTCTAACTGTTCAGGTGTATATGTCATCAGAAGCAATGCTTTCAGCATATAAATTAGTTCTTTTTCAGTTATGTATTGATCGATATCAGTATATGCTGGTGTGTAGTTTTGATAAACTTCCCAAAGTTGCTCAACTTCTGCTGTTTGGTCTGGTCTTAACTCAAATTTAGGTTTAAGAGCTTCCGAGGAATCACTAAAATTGAATGGCGCCGCTGGATCTGGTGGTGGTGGCTCAACGTATTCTTCTTCCTCAACTTGTTCTTCCTCCTTTTGTTCTTCTTTTTTTTCTTCACCTTCAATCTGCTCTCCTTCCAATTCTTCCCCTGCAAGTTCTTCACCTTCTCCAATTACTTTTTCTTCTTGCCTTTCTTCTCCTTCAACATGTTCTCCCTCTACATGTTCTCCTTCAGTGTGTTCTCCCTCTACATGTTCTCCATCAATATGTTCTTCTCCAACTTGTTCCCCTTCGAGATGTTCAGCTTCCGCTTCCTCAAGAACTTCTTTAACTTCGCCTTCTTTTGTTTCTAATCCTTCACCGGCGCCAGTTTCTAGTATTTCAGTACCACTTACTG
Organism: Oeneis ivallda; assembly: GCA_029955525.1. Lineage (NCBI taxonomy): Eukaryota > Metazoa > Arthropoda > Insecta > Lepidoptera > Nymphalidae > Oeneis > Oeneis ivallda. The sequence continues at coordinate 20,388,130 of JARPMR010000004.1, read as the reverse complement.
CGATTTCATCTTCCATGTCTTGAAAACTTCAAATTTTAATTTGCCAAATAAAATTCTTCTTGTTTGTTAAATGTAAAGCATCACAGGTAATTCATACCAAGAATTTGTCCTCACATCTAGGTTTCCTAAAGTGAGTCCTTAAAATAAGTATTAAATTCCCCGTAAGTCTGTCATATAGACTAAGACTTTCGAGTGATATATAATCGAGAACATCGATAAAATCTTCTAAAAGTTCATCTCGTACATTATCTATAAAATCAAACATTTAGAAAAAAATCCTTAGTAAAATAATTTGTAGGACCTTGTTTATAATAAAATAAGACAGTAGAAAATATGACAGATTTACATTTTAGTTGACACTATTAATTTTTTTTTGATAAGTAATAACAAAGATATCGAACTTATCAAATATGCCAATAATAAAATAAAATAAAAAAAGAGTATTAAAACACAAATCACAAAAATTTTTAAAGGGGATTTTCGGTTTTCTTGATAAGTACCTACCTACAACACAAACTATTTCTTTATTTAACTAAAAAAGCTCTTTCAACACTTTTCAACACGATTCACTTCATGAAATAAAAGCTTCAAAACGATTATCAGAACTTTAACGGTTAATAATTGTGGGTTAATTCAAAACTTGGCACAGTAGCAATTAGGTTTCATCGTCTCTCAATCAAAAGTCATGTTCATGACAAACCACAATCATTAATTTACCAGCGGGTGATTTTCGGAATCGATTTCAAATTAGTTCTGCAATGCAGTTGCTGTTATTTTTTACCTTCACACTATCAGATAGAAGCTAGCGTTACTTTGCGGAATTCCATGATACTAACTCAAGGAATCATCGTGAGGAAACCTGCACTCCTGAGAGTTCTTCATAATGTTCTTGAAGGTGAGTGAAGTCCGCAAATTCGCATTGGGCCAGCGTGGTGGACTATGGCCTATGACCCTTCTCTGAGAGGAGACCTGCGCTCAGTAGTGAGCCGTTGATGGATTGCTAATGATGATGATGATGAACTCAAGGAATAACTAAAATTGTTTCCTAGTTATAATCTGCTAAACCAGAAAAAATCTGTATGCCTAAACGCACCGCTCGCGCTGTAGCACCGTTTGTTTCGGCGTTGCGTTGATCTTGCGTTTCTTCTACGTCTGGAGAACTGACGGTAGGTATACACTATACAGCATGAGCGGCGCATTTGGCCATGTAGTAAGTATACAGAATAGACTTTTTTTCTGGTTTGGCAGATTATAGCAAAAGAATCACTTCTAAACGCCCTAGTTTTAGAACCTTAATTTCGGTTCTGAATTCAAATCACTGTGATTCCGGAATCCGGATGTTCACAAATCACACCCGACCTTAAACTCCAGTCTCCAAAATAACAGTAAGTATAATAGTATAAAAGTTTTTACAATTAAGTAAATGATTCCACGGCCAATGCTTTCAAAAGGCTCACGTGCCTTGGAGAAAGACGCCGGCAAACGATGGTGAATGGTGGTGCGCGTGGGCTGTGTGAAGTGAACAAGAGGACATTTGAATTTAGAAGGCGAATCGTGCGGGAACATCGCGCTTGCGTTCAATCATCTTGTTTTCCTGCGTGCTTTTGGCGGGAAGTTTTAGTATTGATGCATTTTTAAACCACATTTAAAAGAATTCAGTAAACTTATTTGTAAACTGTGATTTTTACGTATATTTAAAAAAACTGTGCATTACTGAAGTCCCCAAGATGGTAAGTTGAGTTCATTTAAGCGTGCTTTCACAAAAGCTTAGGATTGACCATGGATCGAAAAAGTTTATTTCTGAAAAAAAAAATAAGGAATTTGTCTACTTATGTTTTAATTTTGATGTTTCTACATTAATTATTATCAGCCACAAACTTTGTCGACCTACCTACTGTAAATTCCTTGATTTTTCTTTTATAATCGATTTAATCTAACTAGATAAGTATAAGTAATAAATAATAGCCAATCTAATTTGAAATTGATACTTTATCTGTCGATTGTCTATCGTCAGTGTCATTTCAATGCATTAATTAGTTAGGTAATTTATGTAATGTATTTAAGTGTGTTTATCTCTACTCCTACCTATTATTTTGTAGACCAAAATTAAACTCAGCAAAATTGTCTTCATTAAATAATTAAACTCTCGTTTCGTCCGCGTCGCCGCAATTCACTTGCCCAACACAAATTACTTTTGGTACACCTTCAACTTAACAGAATAAAACGTCATTGACGTGCACTGTGCAGCTTCTTATAGGCAGGATACTACTAGGAACTATTTCGAAGACTCTATGCCCATTTTCAACAACGTTCCTTAACTTTTAAGGGATACCTAAACTAAGTGACGCTTCTGTAAATTTCGTTAACACATTAAGGTGAAAATGACATTGGGTAGTATTTAGGGGCTACCTACATAAAGAGACTCCTACTTAGGGAATAATTTAGTTAGTGAAAACGGGCATGCACTGTTTATTTAGATCATGTAGGTACTGACCTGTTCTACGGACTCTATGGTAGGTAGTAGGTCTGTAGACTGCACTGTATCATGCACTGTGCTATCCCGAGTTTTATGCACGTCGGACGGTCAAAGTTAAGTTACCGTTAAGTTTGGACTTGCACAGCAAAACTCAAACAAGGTGGGTTACATAATGATAAGCCAATATTCGTATCTTCATGATCAAGATTGGGGGTCAAACGGTTAAAAGTTCAAGAGCCCTTCCAAGAAGAAGAATCCACTTGTTCCGTGTATCACAGCATTTTTTGTTGTGAAATTTAAAATTAACCGTAACCGGGCACACTGTCTGATAAACAATACATTCCACCAGAGAATAGGGTATTTGACTACTTTTAGAAAATCATATTATATTGTTAATAATGCTATGCTGAAGCTAACAAAACGTATATTTCGGCATAATTTTCAGTATTTTTCATAAAAATCGAGAAATAAACTCAAAAAAATAAATTGCCGCGGAAACGTTCCATTTGTTTACATGACGTCACAGTTCACACACAGTTCAATGACAATTCCAAAGCCCAAAGGTGGCGTGAACTGTGACGTCATTCGAGATTCAAGAACGTTTTCGATCTCGTGAACATGGCCAGAATTATAGCAATTTTAATTAATGTTTTCTAATTAAATAAAGCTTTATTTTTTTGTTTTGTCGTATGGAATAATGTTTTTAGATAATAATCTTTTAGCATGACACCAGATGAAACGATATTTTTAATATAGTCAAATACCCTATTAATGCTTACGAACACTATTGCATACCCTGACTTCGATCTTCGACCCATAGTATACATACATTTCTTTGTAATTTGAGTAGGTACTAAACCATTGATTTAACGTAACGTAAATTCATTAGATATCCCTTCGCAGTAGATTGGATTAAATGTCTGCAACCTGCATCATCAAGTTCTAATAGACGTGTACATACATACATGAAATGCCACATTAGTAAAATCACGGTCAAGCGTAAACGTGTCCTGCCATCTAAAAGGTTTAAGGTCTAGTTGCACATCAGGCGGTTAAAATAAAGGCTGGAACCACATCTGTGCGCATAGATTCGCATTTTGTCCATACAAAACTGTCATTTTTCCGAAAAGCCGAATTGATGCGTACAACGATTCTATGAAAAATGACAGTTGTTTTGTATGGAAAAAATGCGAATCGATGCGCACAGATGTGGTTCCAGCCTTTATTTTTTTAAGTTGATTTCATCCACCAGAAAAAAGCAAAGGGGTTGCAGAAGTCAATATTCGTACCTCCATCATGATAAAAAGCTCTGACTGCGTGCTGACTCGTGCAACCCAAAGTGTTTTTTTGGTGGTGAAATAAACTTTAATAGCCTTACAATACCCAGATAGGTTTTTATAAAGCCTCTGTTTTTCCGGAATAAAAATAAGCTATAGCTATAAGCCTATGTATGTCTCCAAGTCTTCGACTACGCCTATCCATGCAAATAATCACGTTGATCTATTGCTCCATTACATTGCTGTGTGACTGAAGGGCAAACCAACAACAAACATACTTTCGCATCTATACCTTATCAGTATTTGTAACGATTTTTCAAGGATCTAAGGATAATGTATTCCATTAGCAACCCATCAACGGCTCACTACAGAGCGCAGCGCAGCTCTCCTCTCAGAGATGGGTTATAGGCCATAGTCCACTACGCTGGTCCAATGCGAATTGGCAGACTTCACACACCTTTGAGAACATTATGGAGAACTCTCAAGTGTGCATGTTTCCTCACCATGTTTTCCTTCACCGTTGAAGGATGTGATATTAATTGCTTAAATGCACATAACTCCGAAAATTCAGAGGTGCGTGCACGGACTCGAACATGTGACCTCCCGAATAGGAGACCGCAGTCCTAACCACTAGGCTTTCACTGCTTTAGGATAATATATATATCCCGAGGAAATTCCATTTGCATTCGTTCCGAAATATAATAGGGGTCCATACTCGTACATAAGCTTAGCCAAACTTTGGGCCAAGGTTTTCCACAACTTTAATCCACAAATCAGTATCATAAACCACCACAAGGCCGGTCTGCGGTTGGAGTATTTCATAAACAATACATAATTACAAAAGTATTATTAGAAGTACCTAGTATTAAGTAGTGATGATATACGGTTCATATTTCTCTTGTAGTAGCTCCTTAAATAAACAACTTGAACTTGTGGTATCTGAAATGAATGATAATTATGACATGTTCCCAAAATCATGTCACTTTTTCCGCACGCTACGTTTCCGGTAAAGTTCTTGTGGATGTCTAGGTATAAGACAAAGATAACTGCCTCGTTGGTCTAGTCATCTAGTGGTTAGCTTGTTCGACTGCGGATGACGAGGTCCCGGGTTCGATTCCCGGGTCGGGCCGTTAAACAAAATGTATTGGGTTTTTCAACCAAAGAAATTCTCAGCCCGGAGTTAGGAAGTTGGCGGTGTGTCACCCCCGTGCCTCGGAGAGCACGTAACGCCGTCGGTCCTACGCCTGATCTCTCTCCGGTCGTGTCGGATGTCCCATCGGACTGTGAGAGTGAGGGAATAGATAGTGCACCTGTGTTTGCGCACACACTTGTGCACTATAATATCTCCCGCGTCGATGGCTGATCTCCAAGGAGGTTGGCCGCCGTGATCGGATTCGGTCGGGAGGACATTACATAATATGTACGAGTATGTAGTTATTAAAAAATCGGAGACCTGGGCCCAAATCTGAATTTGCCATGAAGTAGATTATACGTTACCGGCTTACTTGCCGTTTAAAGTACCAAGTCTACCGTCTAATTGGTTCGTGGTCTAAACTAAGATTCGTTTAATCTCCATTAGGATTTAGGACATAGACGTGACTAACACAAGAATCCCGGTGACTTCGATTGTAATAATTTGCAAAACAGTCTAATTAATCCCTGCAGCATTGCTAAACTGCTCCTTATAAGGTTTCAATAATATTTTCCGATTGCAACATTATATGTATACCTAAGGAGAGCGCACACTGGCTACTTTTAGCGGCAGCGATCGCTCGCTTTTGTTTATTGCCTTTAGCGTCTTTATGGCAATTTGCGTTCGATCACGGAATCGCGCAGCAGATGGCAGAGCAGAGGCCATAAAAACGTGCGAATCGCGCAGTAGACGCAAAATGCCATAAAAACGCTAAAGACAATAAAAGCTCGCGATCGCTGCCGCTAAAAGTAGCCAGTTTGCCGACTCCCTAATACGGTCATCATTTTTTTATGCACTGTATAATCACTCAACACCTTGATTGAACCTCAAACAAAAATGGTGAAAATCGAATTCAATGTCATTATAGAATGATCATCGACCACCATACAAACAAATAGCCTACTTACATCATCAAGTAGGTAAGTACATCACTTCGGTATTACAGCTTTACGTGACTTTACTCTAGGTAGGTAATATAAGAAGCTAGTTTAAAGGTAATAAACAAACTGAGCTTTATAGAAGTGCAAATACATAAAGTGATTAATTAGGTTGGCTAATTGCATATTTTTTTATTAAAACATGGCTTAATATAATTGACCGAGCGAAGCGAGGTCTCTGAGTTTACTAGAGCGATTTGCACTTGTCCGTCCGTCCGTCCGTCCGTCCGTCCGTCCGTCTGTCAGAGCCTTATAACTTTTGAATTACTGAACGTAATTACTTCAAATTTAGATATAATATGTAAACCGATGGCCTCCAGCCGAAAATGGCTTAAAAAGTTATAAAGATCTTTATTTCAGGGGGGCTCTCATAGAAGCGAATGCGAAGAAATTTTTTTTATTTGCGATTCATAGGTTTTCTGTATATCATTTTAAAGACAATTTGGAACAGAGTACAACCGTATTTTTTTTAAATTTTTTTTCCTAAAATTGACGAAATGGGGGGCTTCCAAAGTGGCGATTTAATACGCTCGCTTGAAGACGCTCTCTGGGAAAATTTTCTATATATTTTCAAGTTGTACTTATTTTCTTACTTCACTTGTATCCTGTACTTGAACAACAAATACTAAAATTATATGAATATTATAAAGAAACGAGATTATTTAATTTTTAATGAGCATCAATAAATTTCACATAGCTTCACAATAATGCTAATAGATGGCGCAGTCATTAACTATTCCATTTAACTAGGAGTTACGACTACGATTTATCCCAAAAACAGTTTTGCGTCGACCATTATTATTTAGGTACATAATATAATAACATATTATTCAATTAAAATTATTCTTTAGTTAAATATCATTTTGTATAGTTTCTATTCGCGTCGATAGATGACGATTTGTACAGATGCCCCTAACCCGTTTTCACTCGTTAGTACCTACATAATAATTCAATGTTTTCACTGACGTTCCCTAACCTTTACGGGCTACCTATGATAAGTTATGTGATGATTACTGTCAACTTCTTTATCACGATCCTGTACGGGACACCTAAAAGGACATTGGGACGGATGTTAGGACTTAGGATTGTGTTTTGGAGCTACCTACGTAAAGAGACTCCTACATAGGGGATGATTTAGGTATGTTTGGTGAAAACGGGCATAATAATAATAATGTCAGTTTTGGTCGTCATGTATCGATTGAATGAATAATCATGGGATACCGTTACCGCGAGGTCTCAGTTCGGGGCGAACCACTAGTAATATTATGCCTCCATTTTATTCGTACTTGAGTCTTGAAGGCATAGTGCCTAGTGGATTGGAGTCATTATATAAGTAGATCTAAAAGTAGATATTATAATAATATATAGGTACATGATATATTTACATGGCAAGCTTGTAAGTTGTAGTAGTTTCGACAGGTTAGGTACCTAAATCAGATCAAAATCGTTTAGGTACTTTACATTTTTAACTGTTATTTTATATAATTGGAGCAAAGTAACCTGCACATAATACCTACCGATCTCAACTCTGACTTACGACATACTCAAGCTCTACTAAAGTTATTAAGTATATTAGGAATGTAAGATTTTCAGTTGATATTTTCGTTTCGGTTGATTTCAAATAAATTCAAATCGATCTATAATCTATAATCTATAATATATAATAAAACTGTAACAGGTCCAATTCTGTACATTGAAGATATTTTTAATATTTTTGTTTGAGGGCACTTTATAATCGATACTGAAGCCAAAACAATTTTTTTTTAATTTTTTGTCTGTCTGTCTGTCTGTATCTTGGCCGCGCATCACGTCGAAACTACTGGACAGATTTAAATGAAATTTGGCATGGTTTAAGTTCATACTACGAGGTATAATAAAGGATACTTTTTATCCCGAAATTCAGCACGGTTCCCTTGGGAGAGGGGATGAAAGTCAAAATGTGTATTTAGCTGTAATTGTGTTTAATAGGTACATAGGTACCTATTGGAAGAAATAAAAAGTTATTAGTCACGATGGTTCCAAAAGGTTCAAGGTAAGAATAAAATAGGTGCACAATAATTATAGCATCGAACTTTCAAAGCATTGTGTCTAGATGGATCTGATTGATGTTTGCAGCTAATTACGAACATTATGGAAATTACGCCTTGCGTAAATACATAATACCTAATTATTATTTATGGCGTTAGACAGGACTACTTATCTACTTTCCTATCCTTCAAATCTTTACCAAGACCATCTACGGAGTTTCAGCAAATCTGCTGTAGCCTGCTACAACCTACTATGTATCTATTAATAGTCTAAATGCGAAAGAAGTACGAAAGTTTGTTTATTTGTTGGTTTGTCAGCAATCCCCGGTAAGGTAAATCACTACATATTTTAAAACGAAGTCCCCATCGCGTCTGTCTGTCTGTCTGTTCGCGATAAAATCAAAAACTACTGAACGGATTTTCATGCGGTTTACACCCTATCGGTGATTCACGAGGAAGGTTTTAGTGTATAATTTGTTAAGGTTTTGTGTAAATTGGTTGAAATATGATGATAATTGTTGACAATGTCGGAAAAATTCAAGCTGCCTGGGAGCTTTCATCAAAAACGCTGCTATTCCTTTGAGATATAACAAAACAATATAATATTATGGTGGTGGTATAGTGGGATAGGTCTATACATAAAAGTCCGCGATGGCTTATATCTATCTTTTAAGGATAGCTTACTATTGGTACTCTACCGAAAAAAATGCCCTAACTTCTAAAAAATGTGCGGTAATTGGAAATCTTTTTAGATTTTAGACGGATACAGTAGGTATTAAGCCTTATCAACATAAATACGTTAGTTACCACAAGCGTTTCATCCGCATGATAATCCCTATATAATTTAAATGAATATCACAAGAGTTACCTACCGCAAAATAAAAACGAACGCGCGCGAAAATAAATCCACATATTCGACGTAACAAGCTGATGCGACCCTACGGCCTACGGCGGAAAAAACAATAAGTATGTACCTAGACATAATATTATGCTCTACTACCCGTGAGAAGCCGGGGCGGGTCGCTAGTCTATTTTACATACAGGAAATGTGAAATGGAGTGGGTACGAGTTACAACACAACGGGTGGGGATTGAACCGACGACCTTTCAGGTTTGAGACCTTTAACTTTAAGTTTTAACCGTTGGGCCATTGAGTATAAGCTTACTTTCATGTTTTAACTTTTTGTAAGTTAAAATATTAATAATATCAAACTTATAAAAATTATTTGTAAACAACCGCCTTCAAACTCCCGCTTTACTACATTAGTCATTACACACATACTATACAAAGTATTTAATATATTGTTATTATTTTAAAACCGCTTGACCGATTTCGATAAAATTTATATGGGACCACCTGGGGAGTATACCCTTTCAAACAAAAAAGAATTTCCCAAATCGGTTCAGGCGTCTTCGAGTAATCCGTGGACATACATAAAAAAAAGATTCCGACTAATTGATAACCTCCTCCTTTTTTGAAGTCGGTTAAAAATCTTATCTTTATCAATCATCGTAGATGATAATGAATTTAAAAACAATTAATTTAACCACATATCGTAATAATACTACTAACCAGGAGGCAGATAAAGCAATACATTACAATTAAGCATTTCTAATTAGTGAATGATTTGTTACGGTTGCGGTGGTTATGATAACAGTTTAAAAATTGTTATTTTATCGCGATTATTGGGATTTTGGACGCATCTTTGAAGAAACAATCAAACATCGAAATAAGACTTTAATCTTCCCACGACTTCGTCTTCGTCTCTTTGTTTTTCCGAGATAAAAAGTAGCCTATTTCATTCTCCATGTCCTCAACTACATCCACAAAGTACATTATACAACACCCATGCCACAGAATCATCGATGTATAGAATAGGTACATAATATTACAGGTAGGTAGGGGCCCACTACGTTGATCCATTGCTGCGTTGATTGAAGGACAAACCAACAAACACACTTTCGCATTAATTGTAATTTACAAATTTGAAAAAAAAATTGCAGAAATGATGAAATTATAATATGAATTATTTAGCTGGTAAGAAAAAAAAATTTTTTGTTGTATAAATCAAATAACTGAGCTATTGAAATAGCACGTCATATTCTACAAAATGTAAGATTCCGAAACAGCAGTTCTAATGGACATTGCATAAGTCATACTGAGTAGGTATATTGATTCATGATTAGTAGTTAAGTACCAACTTACTTATAGGTGTAAAATTACCGAGAGAATGGACACAACCACAAGCGGAACGTAGCCTAGGAATATTAACCAAATCTCATCTAGGGACTAGTTCTGTGATCTCATCCGGACTTCGGCGAAAATTCTAGATAAACCTGACTCACTTATGGATAATGGATATTGTTCAGTTAAACGACTAATATTTAAAAAAAAGGAATAGGTATCAGCCAAGATGAAGTTGACTTAATATTCTCCTCTCCCCTCCAAATAAGCGGAAAGCTTGTGCTAGGAGTGGGGACGAAAATAGTGCAACGGGTAGGGATTGAACTGCGACATTTCAGTTTTCAGTTCGCATCTCTAACCGCTGGGCTATTGAGGCTTTTGGAACATAGTTCCTTATCGCGCGGTGCGGAAGGGGGCTAGACGGAAAAAATTAAGACTAAATTGAACCGACACTTAAATTGAACCGACACTTTTTTGAATGTGAATTTGGCATTGTGTTCAATATTTTCACACTACAATATTAGATCTCCGTAGCCTTGTGGTTTCTACAGTCGTTAAATAGTGAAAGGTTGATGGTTCGAATCCCAGCTCGACAGACTGAATTTTTTATTTTCTATTTTATTTTAAATAATTTCTACATGTGGAATTTTTCCCTAATTTTTTATAACTTATTTTTAAGTTACACATTTGCACATTTCTTCATCCTATCATTTATTTCCGCAAGTAAGCGATATCCGCCCGTGTTGCGTATTCCGGCACGTCATTATACCTACCATACAGATTTTTCTGGTTTGATGTATTATAGCAAAATAATTTTGTTTTCCTTGTGTATTATCAGTTTTGTCACGCTCTCTAGTCGATGTGAACTCAGAAAGAAGTCTTGGAAGACTGAGTTACATTTCTCTAGGCTTGATATAGTATGACTAAACGATTTGTTATGTTGTGTTTGCAACTAGCAAGTGGAAAGTCCAGATGCGCTGTCCACTTGCTGCCCATCATAATAATACGAGTATGTCATATGCTAATGGTCTGTGGATATTACCGACTTACTTAGGAATATCGGAATGAGCGAATAGCATTTTCCGTCGCATTTGTTTCGTAGAGCATTTCCGGGAAAAGTAAACACATGACTAGAAACTTGAAATCTTCAATAAGAGGTCGTTGACCGCTGTGATCATTTCCTAGCAGATTTGCACGGGGGGAAAAAAACAATAATTTAAGTAAATAGAGAGCTAGAATTGGGTATTTGACTGTAGTCAAAATGTTGATGTTCATTATTTATAATCGAAAATGTAACATGTAATGTAAGAATAACATTTGTAAAAACAGAAAAATGAAAATAAATCGTTCCAAAAAACAAATAAAATATACAGCTGTAAAGTTTCCTGTTAGACAGAGAGAGCGCTAGTGAACTGTGATGTCAAAATTAAGCAGCTCCATACACGCTCCATATAAAATTTTGTTTTAGAAAGAGACACTATTCATTCACAGTAAAACAGCTTAGAATTCCGAGACAAGTACAGATATTTAAAAAAGAGAAATTATGGCAGTGTGTTCTAATATTTAAAAACTTTATTTTAAATAAATAAAAAATATCAGTCAAATACCCGCAATTTTAGTAGAAAAAGTTTTTTATTCAAATAAAGTTTTACAAAGTGCTTTTGGTGTGGTCCACTGCAGGTTCGCAATGTCGATGTAAAGATCCTTCCTTATATTCAAATATGGATCGTAAATATTATGCATCTGGATATTTAAAATTGAACTACCTATGCAACTGTTATAACGTTATCTGTATTTAAGGTACTTAACCTTTTTAATTAATTAAACAAATACTTTTTTACAGGTAGGAAATATTTCGATTTTCCGGGTGAAAGTGAAATGCTCTCTAGGGAGCACTGTGGACAACATAGTATAGTTACGCAGGCAAACATCGAATCACTGCACGTCGTCGGAAAGTCTTCGTAACAGTGCAAGCACTTTTAACTTTACGTGACAAACAATAATTATCACCACGTTCTTACGTGAAAGTGAAATAAAGACCTAATGACACTTGAAGCACTTCAAGAAGATATTAGATGAATGCACAACAAAATCACATTAGAAACCATTGCCTTTTGTACCTAGGTACCTTATATACTTAAGTCATACTATCATCATCTCAGCAGATCTACTGCTGGACATAGCTCTCTTGAAAGTTCGCCAGTCGCTGTGCAGCCTGCAGGTATGAAGCTGCTGTCAGTGACATTCATAAATCGATTTTTATTACCATCCATGCCTCACTAGGAACCTAGGTACTTGAGTTTACTGCAAGTTGTAACTAATAGGATCTTCGGACAGGAAATATTTTTATGAAAAAGAACTTAGTAAAGTATTATATTCTTGACCGAATTCCAGCCACTGCAGCCAGTCTCAACGGAGGCCGAGACTAGCGCCAAATACGCAGGAAATATTATAGTGCACTCTCTATTCCCTCACCCTAACAGTCCAATGGGATGGCTGGGTTAGGCAATCCGACACGGTTGGAAATTATGGTTGGAAAGAGATCAAGCGCAGAGCCGACGCGGACGATTTTAAGTAGGTACTTGTTTTCCGTGTCACGGGGTTGTATCTAATCTAACAGCGCCATACGTTCTATTCCGAACTCCGGACTGCTACTTCTACCTCAGCAAGCCCCAATAACTTTTTTCTGATCCAAACTCGAACCCATAGACTTTTAGTGATCCACAGTCGAACGTAACGTAATAACAAAGGCTTTATGCAGATTTTCATTGAAACACATCCTTATTAATTTCAATGCCCAATGCACCTTTTCGTAGTAAAAGGTGTGAGTATTGGAATAGTTAAGGTCACAGTTAAGAATATTATTTGACAATTTAATCCGATACTTCGTACAATCCTCGTTACACTCGTTACGAGAGAATACTACGTGAAGGGAGAAACTTAATACCTTAAGGTATTATCTGTGCTATGTCAAGCCATTTGTAAGAAAACTGGCCATTTGCTACCAATTATACATTTACCTTCGCGAGCAAATAATAGGACGGCCGGATTGGAATGGAACTTTAAGCGTTAAGCAATATTTACTTTGTCTCAATCTTTTACACCTTCGTCTAATTAATGGGAATGTGATAATTTACCCTTCACGTTATTTAAGCATAGGTGTATAAAATCTCCTTGACAGTTACTATACCTATCACAAAAATATACCGAGATAGAATGGTTATCAAATCATCATCATTTTACTGATTCATGCACTCGTAGTAGTGAAAAAAATCGGCCAAGACCGAGTCGGATCCGCACACGAATGGTGCCGTACCATCATCGCCAGCTACGTAGATTTATCTAACGGTTTTTAATTTTTAACTTTTTTTTTTAATTTTTGTTATATAAATGTAGCATCACACTAACACTAAGGTGTACATGTAGCACTGTACACATAATGTAGCATAGCACCTAGGAATGCCAAAGTGTCCATACAATAAGTATATTAGGCAATGTATTCGTAAACGAGTGGTTGGGTCACTAAATTCTAAATCATGGCGATCAATGGCTATTGTTTATTCTAGCATAGCAACCATTTGTAAATCTTTGTACCTATTTCAAACTATTTTGATTTTGTTGTCGAGAAACCCGAGACTTTTATAAAAAAACAAAATTTTATACATAATGTCAATATCATCGATTTAATGCTGTTGATACCTGTTAATGAATCATCATCATCATTATCAGTATTTATCAGCCATGGCTAACTTCTGAGCGCAGGTGTTCGCTCAGAGAAGGGTAGATTACTAGCCGATGCCCACGACTTCGTCCGCGTGGAATAAGTTTTTAAACTCCCTCTGGAACTCTTTGATTTTCTTAAAAAGTAACTAATGTCACTCTCCAGGTCTCAACTATACCCATGCAAAAAATCTAGTCAATCCGTTGCTCTGTTGCGGCGTGATTGATGGACAAACCAACAAACAAACACACTTTCGCATTTATAATATTATTAAGGATTAGTAAGATAAGTATAGTCTATTTGGGTTAAGACTATCTCGCAATCTAACATACCGTTCGAGATTTAGGTTGCCTAGCATCCTAAATCTCGAACTGCATATATGACTGTCGTGTAATTAACATAACATATTAATTTGCAATAACAATATTGATGTCAATAATTAAGATAAAAACTATGGACCAAATTACAGATACTTATAGTTACGAAGTTTGATCAAAATCGGTTCCGTAGTTTTCGATTTTATCCCGAAAATACATCGTGACACGAGATTTTTATATATATTGATAGGCCACACGTCAACCACGCTGGCCCAATGCAAAAAAGAGGCTTCAAACACATTGAGAACATAATGGAGAATTTTCACGGGTGCGTTTTCTCAAAATGTTTTCCTTCATAGATTAATTAAATTGCTTTAAACGCTCCGTAAAATCAGAAGTTCGTACCCAGATTGAAACCGCGACCCCCTGAATAGAAAACCAGTCCTAACCACTAGGCTATCTAAATCTAAAATATATAAAAGGAAAAGGTGACTGACTGATCTATCAACGCATTACGCACAGCTCAAACCACTGGACGGATCGGGCTGAAATTTGGCATACAGATAGCTATTAAGCAGTAGGCATCCGCTAAGAAAGGATTTTTTGAAATTCAACCCAATTGAAATTTTTCAATTGGTGATAAAATAGGGGTTTGAAAATCGAACTTAACGTGAGCGAAGCCGCGGGCAAAAGCTAGTTCTTTATTTGAAAAGTCCCGTGATCGCAAGTCTCCACTCTACTTGTAAGGTATCTATCTGATAGGTATAGGTGTACTACAACCCTATGATACAACCACATATTATAGTAGGTAGCTGTAAGAAACCTTTCCCATTCCAATACATTCACAGATCTACTTTACACGCACAGCACTTGACCGCTTTTACAAAGAATAGGCGTTGCACATGCAAATACTTGCATCACGATCATTGACACTGCACCAGCGAAACAAATTGGATACTCGTTCAAAGATAGATTGTCCTTGATGCCTACATATCGTGACGACTCAAAGCCGAAATGACTAAAGAACGTGATGAATTCATCGATGTGATGAATTCATTTCGCTTAGAAACGTATTGGGCCTAATTGGTACTTAACCGATTCTTTCATTCTGAGCTTTTATAAAAATGATTATTTCTACTTTTTTTATCCTTCTTCATCCTGAAACACGACTCTATACAACGAAGTAAATACGTAGATTAGATACTTATTACAAGTTACTTTGAAATCTCCGTCAGGCATTAATATACAACACTGGTTGTTTATAATGGCCCGGTTAGACGCTCCGTCTTGCCTGTACAGTTTTAACCGAGAATTGCGCAGTCCAATCTTCCACAAGTAAACGACCATGATTAACTCTGTCTGCGCAGGATACCTATCGTCTTGCAGTCCACAGTCCACACGCACTGCGCTAACTGGGCTTGTACAAGTAAGCCATCAGGTAAAACGGAGCGTGTTGCCGGCACTAACGACAGTATATAATCCAAATAGGTTCACGTAGGTACTTAAAACTTTTGTCTTGTACTAAGTAGGTTTATGAAGCATAAGAAATGAAACCCTGTGGAATGACAAATAAATAATTAGCGATGAATGATATTAGGAACAATATTTAAATGGGTTATTAACAAACTTTTAAAAGCTAAGTACATAGTACCTACCTACCTTCTACCTACCTAACCATACGACCGATCTTAACTCACTTTTCGGTTTTATCGTAAGTTTTACTCGATCGCAATTTGGTTTTTACGATCAATGAATGTCGTTTAAAATATACATCCATGAACTAAAGTTGACAATCACACTTCTGAAACAGAGATGGATCGGACATAATAAGCTACATTTTTATCCCGGGAAATTGTTCTAATTGATTTGTGGAAACCTAAATCTACGCAGACGAAGTCGAGCAGCGTCATCTAGTTCTAGTTTGCTAATATAAATAAAATAATCGGTGTAAGAAGGTATTTCAAACCTGCACGTTCCAGCGAGCTGCATAACACGGTACCATTTTTGCTTGACCTTGCCGACTCACCAAACTGTCATCGCTTCATTACCGTACGTACCTCCCAGCAAGGCGTCACTAATCGATCACTACATACATCAACGTGATATTGGATGCTAAGAGAACAAAAGCTTGAAAGCTTATAAAGTTTTGCAGATACATATTAGGTATAATGTATTCCTAAAGACGTTTTCAGAATGGTCAGTACGTCAATGAAATTCTTTCTATTTCATACACCGCATAGGTCCCATGTGTAGATAGATAGTGGGTACGTTTATGCACATGCGGGGCGTTGTGCGGCGCGTGGTGCGTCATGTCGCGCGGTAAACTCAAAGCTGTAGTAAATAATCTAAGCTAAAACTCAAATAGCTAAAGTATTCTCGTGTAAGCTGAAACCGTATTAAATCTTAAACTAAGCATACTGAACAACGTTTAAGCACAAGCCGCATAGCGAACTAAGTTTCAGTTGTTGCTGCTACTTGAAACTGCTATGGCTAGTGAAGCTCAGACTAAGTATGAAATGACGCCGAGCTAAACTAGCTTAGATGTCGGTGTGGCTTGCGCCTGCTTTATCGACCAAAAAAATATTGGTTGGTTGGCGCGAATTGATGTTTTTTCGAGTAGACAATGCGTGTTCACGAGCTTTTGGTCACCTACCTACACGGTACACCCTCTGGGGTTTCGACTATTAGAAAATTGTTAATTAGGGTTCCGAAAAAAAAAACAAAGTTCTTAGATACAGGATCGCTTCGTTGTCCATCTGTCTGTCCGTGTGTCAAGACCCTTTTTCTCGGAAACGGAATGCTGAATACAAATTCGGTGTCTTTATGCACTGAAAATTTCAAGTTTCTAGCTTAACTCAATGAAAAGTTACTTTTCAAAGCGTATTTCCAAAAAAATTTCCAGTGACGTCTTTTAGTGTTGGCAACTGTGGAAACCTACACTGCGCGTAACCTGACAAAGATTTGACCGTTTATTTCTTTTTATTATATTGTTTAAAATACGCGTAATCTGAAAACGCTCTAAGCGCTTTCATGAGGCGTGCTACAGATTGTCTGTTGTAAGACCTTAATATTCTAAACGACCAGTGGATCGGTAATTAGATGCTGCGTTGTTTTTAGTCACGTTTATAGGCCACAGGCGGCTATGATAATTAATGTGGTTCCGATTGATTATAGTGGCGTCGGTACAAGTACAAAATAATAATTATGAAATTAAAAAAAAATTATAATATTATGTATAGTTATAATCCTTATCCTTACTATCCTTACTAATATCTGTGCTAATATTACAAACGCGAAATTGTGTTTGTTTGTCGGTTTCTTGGTTTGTCCTTCAATCATGCAGTAACTGAGCAACGGATCGACGTGATTTTTTGCATGGGTATACCGTATACGGAAAGAGCAAACGAGCAGGCGGGTCACCTGAGCAATTACCGCCGCCCATTTGTAGCACCAGAGGCACTACCAATGCGTTGTTGGCTTTTCAGGAATTTGTTGGTCCGCCCCTTGAATAACCCCAAGTTGTAATTAAGCGGGAACACAGTCAATGGGAGTTGGTTCCACAGTTTGGTAGTGCGTGGAAAAAGATCTGGCACAACGGATAGTCGAAGTGCTCCAGGCACCCAGGTGGTGTGGGTGAAATTGCTTTCGGTGGTGTGCGGTGCGGTTGTAGAAGAGAGAGGGTGGTTTATGGTCAAATAGCTCTTCAGAACACTCCCCGTTATATAGCCGATAGAATACTCACAGAGAGCTTACGTCTCTGCGGTGCTCCAGGCTTTCCAGTGAGCTAGTTAGTTTGGGATTGTCCACAAGCCGTACTGCCCTCTTTTGAATCCGGTCAAATAGAAGGGGTTGATATTGAGGTGATCTGGCTCAAAGGTGAGAACAATACTCCATGTGTGGGCGGACTTGTACTTTATAAAGTAGGAGCCTGTGCTCGGGCGCAAAATACCGCTTTGCTCTGTTGAGCACCCCAAGTTTTTTAGAGGCTAATTTAGCTTTTCCTTCCAAATGATCCCCTAACTGGACTTGGTTTGAAATGCGAACATTTCCCCGCGAATTTATCCCGAAAAATCAAAGACTTCCCGTGGGATTTTAAATACTCAATTCGCGCGGATGAAGTCGCGGGTATCTGCTAATAGTAGTTAAAATGAAGAGATCCAACATGACTGTAACCTAACATGTAGAATTGTAGACAATAATACCTATGTATAGGTATGGCTAGACACCTTGCCTTAGTATAAATACCTACTCCCTTGCTCTCTTTGTGCCTAGATACAACAAAGAGTCTTATTGGGATGTAATTTGTCTGTAACCTTGGGCTAATGTGGAGCTTGCTTCCATTTGAATAATTTAAAAGACCTATTTGTTATGTCTTCAGGAAGGTTAATCGTTGCGTCACATCTCGTCGTAGTTACCTACTTATATCTTCAGACTAAATAAACGCTTATATTTTGCTCTAACAAGTTACATTATAAAACAAAGTCCCCCCGTCGAGCTTTAAACGGGTGCTTACCCGTAGGGCCGTAATCCCTCGAGGTAGGTAGGAATGAAAAGTAGGCAAAAACGAGATCAGTTCTAAGGTACCTAAGCACATTGGCATATTCTTCAATCATGGCATAGTATAAACTATAAGGAGAGATATCCTATCCTTTGCCTATGATACTTTGTTTTGTTTGTTTCTACGGTTACTTGAATACGTGTACGTCTGCCTATTCATAATTCATTCGTATTTTAAATACTGTAGTAAGTATTACCTTAGAATAAGATCCTATGAGAATGGTATTCCCACGCCTGTCTCATTCATATTAGGTATGCTTATTAGATATATGAATGAAATGAAAAGTAAGTACCTAGGTACCTATAATGTCTAATATGAGAATTAACCTAAGGTGTTAATCGAAGTAATTATTGGTCAAATGACTAGGTACTAGGTAGCTATATTCTCAAAGTAATATTAAATTAACGGTCTTTTTTGTTGCTACATGGTTGCTACTAACATAATGTTAGTGTATATTGATAAAGTCCCGATCGGGACTTTACCTACCAACCTATACAATAGGTAATTATAATGTTTTTATAAGTATAGAAATATATAGTTTTATAGCTTCTTGGACGAAAAAATAAATAAAAAGAACAACAGAAAAAGAAGAATAGTTACATGTTTATGTACTGTTTTAATAATGTTCTCAAAGGTCTGCCAATTGGCATCTTGGCCAGCATGGTGGACGATGGCCTAAGCCCTACTCATTCGAGAAGAGACCTGTGGTTGTTTAGAAAGTGAGTTTTCCAGAAGGTTGAAGGGATCACTGATGACCTTGCTTAGTATAGGTACCTGTGTCATTAAGCTGGACCTTCGCTGATGCCTTCAATAGATACAGAAACGTGCTTTTATGTAACACATTTGGAGTAAAACTCTCAAATGTAAGAGCTGAATTTCGCAGATCAACAATAAAGATATGACATAGCACGGATCATCGTTTCGCCACATCAGCCCAATTCCTCTATGACATTGCTATTATGTTGCAAGAGCGCCGTGAGAATATGCAGTTGGGTTGACCTATGGATTTTTCTTTAGATAGGTACCTACCTAATGTTAATTATAAGTAGGTATAGGAGAAAGAAGCAAGGCAGGTACAGGTTCTTTGGAAATATGAAATAACTGTTCAAGATGCACGTGTCAGTCGAGTTAGCTAGGCATAAGACTGGGTTTCCACGGCGCGGTTCGCACCCGCGCCCGCAGCGGTTGCGGTACCGCTAGTACTGCGCCCGCCGCAGGCGCAAACCGCGCCGTGGAAATTGAAACTTCATTTTCCATACAAATCTGCATTCTACGGAGGCCGGCCGCGGGCCCGCAACCGCTGCGGGCGCGGGCCGCGAACCGCGCCGTGGAAACTCAGTCTAAGTGTTTCAGAAAATTCTCTATCATGAACTATAGGTAGTATACCCATCGATGTATAAGTACCACAGTACCGAAACAAAGATAACTATCTATGCCTACCTGTCTGGCGTTTCTATAAGTGTATTAATTTTATTATTGTTATTATTTCACTTTTTATATTAAAAAAAGTTAGTAATGTACCTACCTAGCCTATCGCCACAATGGAATTTATTCAGAAGCGAATGAAACAATCCTGTTTCTCTACTATAATATCGATAGCATCATTCAAGATATAAATCTAGCAAGGTATATCATTCGTGGTAATTAGGTAATTACCTAGCAGATCTAATTGCTCACTAGTGTGCTCGCATTTATTTCGCTTCCTTAATAAAATATACTGAGGTAATTACAATAATATCTATATCCATAGGTTTCACAATAATTTTCTTCATCCTTCGCGCCTAAAATTTAACTATAGACAAAAGCAAAAAAAATAAGTGGCACTCGGGAACTGCCGTGGTAAAGCTATTGCATAGCATTTTTTTATCAACTTATGCAATTATAATATTCATGCAATTTTTTTTTGCATAATAAAAATTATGCAAAAAAAACAAACAAACAAGAAAAGCGAACTTTCACTACTTCGCGAACCTGCGACATCATACACCATGCGGTAAAGAAAGCGGCCGCTCGCCCACTGCGCCAAATAGAGCTACTTGAGAACCTCTAAAATGTTGAACGCTTACTGAACGACGGTGTTAGATTTTTTTTGTTACGGAATTTCTTGATTCGGTCGCCGCGCTCAAACTGTTTGTCCTAGTTAGAAAAAGTTTAAAGCCCGCGATAAAAGCTATGCAATAGCTTAAAATCGGGTAGTTGATCGTCATCTCAAGCACACGAGTAAATATTCCGACTCTGTGTCTCAAGTCTCAACGCATCGCCAATCCACTTTGAGCAGCGCTTTTCTGACTTCTCGCGATTCATTCACACTCCTTTGGAAACAACACGATGAACTCTCAGGCATACCTAAGGTTTCAATCCAGGGTGAATTGCCAGTTGCCACTTGCCACTCCATCGAACTATTTGTGTGAGGCAAATGGGAATCTATTCGCATTTGACAGAGAATCATGTCTATCAAATGCGAATAGAGAACATATTTTAATTTTTACAGGCTTTTATTTAACTTGCAATGTAGACTGTAGTATGTAGGTAGGTGTGTAATGTGTATGTTTAGGCCAAATCTTGCAAGATGAATTAGAGCCACTTCCCGGTTTCCGCTTGAGATGAAATGCATGCAATATTATAGTGACATACCGAGAGCTGATCTGATGATGGAGCAGCCGGAAGATGGGAATGGGAAGTGGGATTAACTCTCTAGTAAATCTAGGGCTCGTTTGATTTATCTTGACAAGTAACCTACTCTGATCGTGATTGATACCCAAGGTGATGATGAAGGCGGCTATGGGAACTCTGTAATAAAATGACGTTACCCATCGTGTTTGGGTTTGTTTGATTCGTCTTGACATGTACTCTGATCGTGGTTGATATTCAGCGTCTGATGATGGAGTTGGAAGGCGGGTATGGCAATTCTGTAATAAAGCGACGTAACTCCATCGAGTTTAGGCTAGTTTGGTTCGTCTTGACCAAGTACCTACTCCTGATCCTAAATAATATCCTGGGTCTGATGATGTAAAAATAATGTCCTCCCGACCGAATCCGATCACGGCGGCCAACCTCCTTAGAGGTCAGCCATCTGCGCGGGAGATATTATAGTGCACAAGTATGTGCGCAAACACAGGTTCACTCTCTATTCCCTCACTCTCATAGTCCGATGGGACGGAAATCCGACACGACGGGAGAGTGATCAGGCGCAGGACCGACGGCTTTACGTGCTCTCCGAGGAACGGGGTTGACTAACCGCCAACTTCCTAACTCCGGGCTAGTACTGAGAATTTCTTTGGAAGAAAAACCCAATAGGTACACTTTTTTTTAAACTTTTTAACGGTCCGACCCGGGAATCGAACCCGGGACCTCGCCATCCGCAGTCGAACAAGCAAACCACTAGACCAACGAGGCAGTAAGTGATGAATTGATGATGTAGCCAGCTAATAAAAGCTTGTTTTTTAAAAATATATTATTTTTTTAATTTACACTTGTTTCTTGTTTCCTTTGAGGTTGTCCTTGTCAGCCGTGGGCAACGGTCGGGTGAACATCGGTTACCTAAATCACTATTCAAGAACTCATCATACATTCATATCTTCCTTAACAGATAATTACATATTATCTATTTTGTTTGCAGAAACTGTTAAGACGACCTCTTAGAAATCTATGCAGCCTCCTGTATCTAGTGCAATTGACCTACACCGCGACGGCGACACAGTTCGCGTCCCATGTAAGCGTGAACACGCCCACCCAGAGCTTTTCCCACGGAGTCGGCGATCCGGTGTCAGTGCTGGAGCGGCGAGCGTACCACCGCCTGCCACCAAGCCCACCCATGAGAAGATTACGAAGTGAGTAACCATACAGCTTACTAATATTATAAATGCGATCGACTTGTATTTTTGCATAGTAGGTAGGTATAGTTGATATCACATAGGACAGGGATGGCAAACCAATGGCACGCGTGCCATTAATGGCACGCAACACAATATTTTGGGCACGTCACTGATCACAAAATTCATTATGATGCACTACGAAAAAAGTGTGAAGTAGGTACTATATGATCTTATCTAATCTGCAACAAAACAACAGAAGTTACACTAATTTTACTTTAATTTAAATTACGCGTATAATCGAAACATTGCAAAATGTTCCTACTTTTTTGTAGTAAATAAAGAGTTTTGAGTTGATAGTATTTATTATTATTGTTTTCCCAATAATCACAAAATCAAAATTACTTGGTGGCACGTTTAAACCTCATTCAACATTTCTTTAGAAAAATGGCACGTTGATACGTAAAGGCTCGCCATCCCTGACATAGGATATCACACACCTACCTTTTATCCCAGAAAACAGAGGGTACCCGCGGGATTTTTAAAAACCTAACCCCACGCGGATGAAGTTGAAGCCTGGAGGCAAAAGCAAGTTTATTTTAAGAATACCTGCAGATCTACTGTAGCAGAGATTTGTAAGAAGATATATTGCTATCTCTTTATCGTTCTGTTAATTTAAGCCTCAATAGCCCAACGGTTAAGGGTGCAGACTGAAAACTGAAAGGTCGCAGGTTCGAATCCCACCCGTTGCACTATTGTCGTGCCCACTCCTAGCACAAGCTTTCTGCTTATTTGGAGGGGAGAGGAGGATATAAGTCAACTTCAACTTGGCTGATATTCTTAAAAAAAAAACACACACAATACATTCAGGAATTGGTAAATGTTTAAAGAAAAATTAATACTTATTCCTTTGCAATCCGCCAATAATGCACAATGGCATTGTGGAATCAATATCTCCTTATGATGCTCCGGAGTCCGGTTTCGTAGGTACGTCGAGTGCTAAAAGATTTATTCTGTTTAGCGGATTATATTATGTAGCAAAGGTATATTTTTTTAAATTTTAAATTTTTTTATAAATATCATGGAATTCCGCAAAGTATACCTATTAGTAAAACTTACCCCTACATCGCAGCATAGTTGCCTTTACCAACCTACATGGTGTAAACTTTGATATAATATTATATAAATTGTGTTACAGGGCCGAATACGCAAGGTCATGGCGGTTATCCTCGGCAAAAGCCATCAATACCTTTCCAAGTAGAGGATGACATACCGCGAGGGAACTCCATAAGTAGACCTTGGCAATACAATGACTTTATGGGTGCGTACGTATAGGTACCTACTCTTCTCAAATCCAAAACCTACTAAGTAGGTAAGTAAGTGCTAAGTAACAAAATCCGCGTCAAATGAAAAGCTCCATCCAGTTCTCCTTGTATTATTTTGAGATAATAACTAATAAGCTATACATACACATTACTTTGTCGTCATCTCTCGCAAATCAATTATAGGAAGCGCCTTGACTGTCACCGCGACCTACCGCAACATACAGCTTAAAACACGGGTCACGGTCACAATATCTGTGCACCTCGCTGGAATGCGATGACCCTCCCACTTTTTCCTTCTCGCTCGCCTCGCCCCATTGCTTTAACATAGAGCACTATTACCACAGTAGAATTATTATGACACTGTGCTATTACTCCTACATCAGTATATTAATCTGGTATTAAGTACCTACCCGCTTCTCTGTCTACGGTATTATTACCACAGTATTACACCGTATTAGAGCGCCGACATGACGTCATCAACGCCAGGTGCACAGTTAATGTGATCGGGTAGTAGAACTTAGAACACTTTATAGTGTAGGTATAGAGCACATACTACTGCTGACGAGAGCTGTATAGCTTGGCATAAAAGGGTAGAAAATAATACAGGCATCACTATCGTTAATCTTTTTCTTCTTCTTTATCAACCTAATAATAGACGTCCACTGCTGGACAAAGGTCTCCTGCATGGACCTCCACAGGCTTCAGTCTTGCGCCGCTTGAATCCAGCGGCTCCCTGCGACTCGTTTGATGTCGTCGGTCCACCTATTGGGGGTCTGCCAACACTGCGTTTCCCGGTACGGGGTCACCACTCCAGCACTTTGGGACCCCATTGACCATCAGCTCTTCGAACTATGTGACCCGCCCATTTCCACTTCAGTTTCGCGACTCGCTGACCTAAGTCGGTGACTATTGGTTCTCCTACGGATCTCCTTATTTCTGATTTGATCTCGCAGGAATATACCGAGCATAGCTAGCTCTCTCCATCGCTCGCTGTGACCCTGAGCCTTCTTATGAGGCCCATAGTAAGGGACCATGTCTCGGATCCGTAAGTCATCACTGGCAACACGCACTGTTCGAAGACTTTAGTCTTCAGGCACTGAGGGATTTGGGACGAGAAGATTTATCTCGGAGCTTCCCGAACGCTGCCCAGCCGAGTTGGATCGTACCGTTTATAATTTATCTTAAATCTAGCAAAGCCATATAGTACCTACCAATAAAAAATAGCAATCCAAAAACCACCTCTTCAGTAGAACTATACCTACATTGGTTAGTATTTAATTGAATTTTCGAGTACAATTTAATACAAATACTTACAATCTGTAGTAAGTAGGTAGTACACAGAATAAAAGAGTATACTCTACTAATCTGTGAAGTAGTAATTCCGATTTTCAGTAGGTACTCTTACACTAGCGGCACGCTATGATGGCCGGTTTGACACATTACAATAGTGATGTGGAATGTCAATTTATTCTCGAACAAAAAACAATTAAGTTTTGTTTTTGTACCTGATTAAATAGGTTTAATAAAACAAAAATGTATATGTTTATTTAATTTATTTGAACGAACTGAATATTTGAATGAAAATGAATATACATACTTTATATGCACACAAGAAACATATGAATACAAAAGATACCAAAAAAGGTGCCACAAAAGGCCATAATTAATCAGATTCGTCCATACTACTATTTTCACTGTCATCACTGCTATCATCACCTACATTAATAATTATATGTTCGTTTTCTATAATATTATCTATTTTCACATCTCTTTCATAATCTTCCCTTATTAATTTAACAGTTCTATTCACAACCTTTTCCCAGCCTCCTTTAGTCACATGTTCACAAGCTTCTTCTAATAATTTTAGCATTTTTTTTGTGGTAAATGGGGGTTCTGTATTGTGTCTTGCAGCATATCCCTTAATTTGAGCCCACACCAACTCAATCGCATTATACTCACAATGGTAAGGCGGTAACCGTATAACTCTGTGCCCATGTTCTAATGCTATTTCGTCAATGACGTATCGGATCTTGGTTGGTTTGTTTTCTTTTAAAAGACGTACTAATTCCGCTTTTAACATATTCATGTTTGCATCTACGCCATTTTTACGAAGCCATGCGACGATATCAGCTTTCTTTTGGGATTGGGCAGGTGGCTTGTCAATTTGCATCGAGTGGTATGGGGCGTTGTCCATAATTATAATAGATGGTTCAGGGAGGCTACACAACATTGAGGTAAACCATTCAGTAAACTTTTCTCCATTCATGTCTTCATGATAGTCTCCAGTGGTTTTTGACGCAAAAGCCATGAGAGAACCTTCGACAAACCCGTTGATGGTTCCGGCGTGACAAATTATAAGTCGCGATCCTTTTCCTACAGGAACTTTGGAAGTAGATGCTGCTGTGTCATCGTTCCAAGAACGGCCTACAGTATGGTTAGCATTAAGCCATGTTTCATCCAAGAACACAACATTTTGCCAATTTTTGATTTCTTTCACTTGCCGTAAAAAAGTATACCTTGCCATCGCTATATCAAATCTTTCCATCAATATTTTGCGTTTGTTACATTTTTTGTATCGAAATCCAATGGTCTTCAAAATCTTCGTTAAAGAACTTTCCCCACCGAAGAATAATCCAGCTTCCTTCAGTGAATGCACCAACTTTTTTCTTGTTGGATACTCCTTCTGTAAATAGTAGCCGTAAACATGTCTTCGGATAGCATCGGCATCAAAGCTATCGATGCCTACGACTGGTTTTGCTCGTTTTCTCTTTTTTGGTGTGTGAAGTTTATTTTCTTCTGTGCCAGTCTCGCCATATTTTTTTTTAGTTATCCGTCTAACAGTTCGTTGTCCAATATTAAGCGCATCAGCTACGCGTTCAACCACTGACGTTATAGGTAAAATTGGCCCTCCATTTTGAGCTTCACGATCGAAATAGTTACGAAGGCGTATTACGAACTCACGTGTCTGACTATTTAGAACAGTTCTCTGCGTACGTTCGGTCATATCGACGAAATCCACAACAAAGGGCTTGAACAGAGTCCAAATTAACGAGCAAGGGTCAACAGTAATGCAGTATCAATATTTGAAATCCAAAGCCAGGTCAAAACTATATCACAATCGCATTGCACTGACAGTTTATACTTTTCGAAGCAACGTCAATTCGAAACTGCTTTGTTTTGCATTGAGCATTGACGCGAGTTTGCCGGAGGTAGTAGTTGTGCTAGCCAGCGATCCTATGTGACGATCGTATTAGATTCCATTTTTAAAAATTTTCAATTTAGAAAACCAAATGCCGAGTTGTGGTATATATCATATAAAAATAAAAATTTTACCTTTTGTATGAAACAGCTGATATTTTTTTGCGATTTCAGAGGTTTGTCCACATAGTGAAAATTGTTCATATTCACAAGTACATTCACCCCTTAAATGGTGCAAACTGATTTTTCTACACTTGTATACATTTTAGAAATCAATTTAATAAATAAATTTTGAGTCCTAAACCTAAAACTACATTCGATAAAATTTATGAATCTCTGCACATCACTATCGTCAATAAAGTAATACAATTATTTCCTTCAAAGTCGTTATCAATTAATACGGAACTTCATGAGCGGACAAACGTCAAACCGGCCATCATAGCGTGCCGCTAGTGTAATATACCTACTTACTACCCATCTACTACTTATGTGTTTAGGCTTTTACTTTTTTCTTTTTTTCCATGTTGATAGCTGTGCCGATACAAGTGCTGCCCCCTTCGCCCTATAAAGTGGACTCCCCAGATCCGGAGTCCTTGTGGCCGATAGGGTTGTTCATACCACCTGTCACGCCACAACGATTTGGCTCTCTTCGACGCTCAGACAGCCTTAAGTCCGGTAATGTATTCTACTTTTAACTTCCTAATGGGTAATGTAAGGACCTTGGTACTTGATAGGCATATATGTCGGAGATTAAAATTAAAATGGCCATTATTTAAAGCGCCATCTGTTATGAAATAGTTGTACTAGTTTAGTCAGTCATTCAATTCACTCGAATTGTTTGTACTAGTTTATTAAGTCACTCAATTGACTTGAATTGTTAGTAAGTTTATTAAGTCACTCAACTAACTCGAATTGTTTGTACTAGTTTATTAAATTACTCAATTGACTCGAAAGCGACATCTATATCGAATTCGGGTATTGTTTGTACAAGTTTATTAAGTCACTCAAGTGACTAGAAAGCGCCCTCTATAAGCGAACTCAGGTATTGGATGTACTAGTTTATTCAATCACTCAATTGACTCCATTGACATTCAAACCTGGATGGAGTTGGCGTGGCGGGGGTTGACGATTCGTCTATAAGTAGGGCTGGTGCCCGCCAGACGATTATTATTATCATTATTATTCGACAAATTATCATTATTATTAAAGAAGTCATCATTATTATTTAGTCATCAGATAGTCATGAGACAGTTGGTCTCAGTTGCTCACGAGAGCTTGGTGGAGCATGGTCTCCCAGTCACACCGTCGCGCCAAACCCATCGTTCGCTATATGGTGGTGTTAATTATTTACCTAGCTATTTACAAAGTATTTAAAGTAATTGTGTTTTGAACTACTGTACGTTGATTCTACAAACTTTTAAATGTTGTGTGCAGTGCAATAAATCATGTAATCAGCTTCTCGCGTTTATTTGCCCGAGTACCCACAACTATGCAATCAGATCAAGAAGAACAACATGCCCACGATAATGAGGAGCCACCCACCCATGCGGCCTCCGTTATATAAGTATATTAAGCCGTAGAAAGAAACTGACCGTAGAGAGAGACTACCACCGCGCACCGGTTCGGAAAGCAGATTCAGCTGAGAAGAGCCGGCAAGAGACTCAGAAATTATTGCTTTTTTTGCCTTTAGCAAATCTGTTTGCTGCGAAACTTCAACGGAATGTGTGTTAGATGCCAAGAGAATATAACCACTACAAGCTAGATGCTATCCTACCTACACTAGCGGCACGCTATGATGGCCGGTTTGACGTTTGTCCGCTCATGAAGTTCCGTATTAATTGATAACGACTTTGAAGGAAATAATTGTATTACTTTATTGACGATAGTGATGTGCAGAGATTCATAAATTTTATCGAATGTAGTTTTAGGTTTAGGACTCAAAATTTATTTATTAAATTGATTTCTAAAATGTATACAAGTGTAGAAAAATCAGTTTGCACCATTTAAGGGGTGAATGTACTTGTGAATATGAACAATTTTCACTATGTGGACAAACCTCTGAAATCGCAAAAAAATATCAGCTGTTTCATACAAAAGGTAAAATTTTTATTTTTATATGATATATACCACAACTCGGCATTTGGTTTTCTAAATTGAAAATTTTTAAAAATGGAATCTAATACGATCGTCACATAGGATCGCTGGCTAGCACAACTACTACCTCCGGCAAACTCGCGTCAATGCTCAATGCAAAACAAAGCAGTTTCGAATTGACGTTGCTTCGAAAAGTATAAACTGTCAGTGCAATGCGATTGTGATATAGTTTTGACCTGGCTTTGGATTTCAAATATTGATACTGCATTACTGTTGACCCTTGCTCGTTAATTTGGACTCTGTTCAAGCCCTTTGTTGTGGATTTCGTCGATATGACCGAACGTACGCAGAGAACTGTTCTAAATAGTCAGACACGTGAGTTCGTAATACGCCTTCGTAACTATTTCGATCGTGAAGCTCAAAATGGAGGGCCAATTTTACCTATAACGTCAGTGGTTGAACGCGTAGCTGATGCGCTTAATATTGGACAACGAACTGTTAGACGGATAACTAAAAAAAAAATATGGCGAGACTGGCACAGAAGAAAATAAACTTCACACACCAAAAAAGAGAAAACGAGCAAAACCAGTCGTAGGCATCGATAGCTTTGATGCCGATGCTATCCGAAGACATGTTTACGGCTACTATTTACAGAAGGAGTATCCAACAAGAAAAAAGTTGGTGCATTCACTGAAGGAAGCTGGATTATTCTTCGGTGGGGAAAGTTCTTTAACGAAGATTTTGAAGACCATTGGATTTCGATACAAAAAATGTAACAAACGCAAAATATTGATGGAAAGATTTGATATAGCGATGGCAAGGTATACTTTTTTACGGCAAGTGAAAGAAATCAAAAATTGGCAAAATGTTGTGTTCTTGGATGAAACATGGCTTAATGCTAACCATACTGTAGGCCGTTCTTGGAACGATGACACAGCAGCATCTACTTCCAAAGTTCCTGTAGGAAAAGGATCGCGACTTATAATTTGTCACGCCGGAACCATCAACGGGTTTGTCGAAGGTTCTCTCATGGCTTTTGCGTCAAAAACCACTGGAGACTATCATGAAGACATGAATGGAGAAAAGTTTACTGAATGGTTTACCTCAATGTTGTGTAGCCTCCCTGAACCATCTATTATAATTATGGACAACGCCCCATACCACTCGATGCAAATTGACAAGCCACCTGCCCAATCCCAAAAGAAAGCTGATATCGTCGCATGGCTTCGTAAAAATGGCGTAGATGCAAACATGAATATGTTAAAAGCGGAATTAGTACGTCTTTTAAAAGAAAACAAACCAACCAAGATCCGATACGTCATTGACGAAATAGCATTAGAACATGGGCACAGAGTTATACGGTTACCGCCTTACCATTGTGAGTATAATGCGATTGAGTTGGTGTGGGCTCAAATTAAGGGATATGCTGCAAGACACAATACAGAACCCCCATTTACCACAAAAAAAATGCTAAAATTATTAGAAGAAGCTTGTGAACATGTGACTAAAGGAGACTGGGAAAAGGTTGTGAATAGAACTGTTAAATTAATAAGGGAAGATTATGAAAGAGATGTGAAAATAGATAATATTATAGAAAACGAACATATAATTATTAATGTAGGTGATGATAGCAGTGACGACAGTGAAAATAGTAGTATGGACGAATCTGATTAATTATGGCCTTTTGTGGCACCTTTTTTGGTATCTTTTGTATTCATATGTTTCTTGTGTGCATATAAAGTATGTATATTCATTTTCATTCAAATATTCAGTTCGTTCAAATAAATTAAATAAACATATACATTTTTGTTTTATTAAACCTATTTAATCAGGTACAAAAACAAAACTTAATTGTTTTTTGTTCGAGAATAAATTGACATTCCACATCACTATTGTAATGTGTCAAACCGGCCATCATAGCGTGCCGCTAGTGTAGTACCTAGTATCTACGTACCTACGAGAACCTAGTCAAATTATAGAACTGCTTTCGCTGCTATGTTGTGAGAAGCAAAACTGCCTTTTCGCAGTTTCGAAATTGTTCTAAATTGCCTCATTGTTTTAAATAAGTGTTAATGTTTTAAAAAATCTTGTTTACAGCATCCGATTCGGAAGATCCCTACCTCCTTGAAGGTTCAGAAGCTATAGCAGCAGTAATCAAATCCACTCGCCGCGGCCAACTGTACTTCCACGAAATACCGCACGTCAAGTCCATCCTCGCAAACCAAGACCTCAGGGTCCAAAACAATCTGAGACCACATCGGATCGCAAGCATACGACAAACATGGCCATACAATTATAGACCATAGACCGTAGCATGAAATGAAACAAATGTTTTAATTTACTGTTATATTTAGGTATAAATCTTATAAAAATACTCATTATATTATTAAACGTACCTAAACTATGTATACAAATTGTATTTGTAAAAAATATACTATAAAAATATATATGAGTAAGTTTATCTTTTGAGTAAGTTTATTTTTTCTACCCTAGTTTGAGCATTAATTTTTTCCCCCTCTTTCTGCGTCGTACTCCTTTGCTGAGGGTTGTGACCCCTTTACATAAAGGTTGGAATTTTCTTGGGATAATGCAGTGGCTCCCCATTAAATACAAACTATTACTATGCTATTTTAATCATCTTAATCTAGGCTCATATCTGGAAGTAACTTTCTTGACTCAAAACTTATCATCTATTTTTATAAAAATCACAAAAGTACAAAACTTATAAGTACAAAATCTTTATAAAGCGATGTAATTCTAACTTAAATTCTAAAAGATCACATTAATGGACGGAAAAGATTTAGTTGGTAGTGATCAAAAAATGAACTAAGTAGGGAATTCATTTTAAATTATTTTATAATGACAATAATAATAATAATGAACTGTAAATGATAAGCCTAAGATAATAGATAAGTATTAACTTATCACATCAAGTCATTAGTGATTATACATTACTTAGTTCAATCTTTAACTGTTAAATTATGACTCATTACAATTATTATTAAGAGGACTATGTATTATATTACGCATCCGTCTTTCTCGCACATTCTTATATGTATTTTCAATAATTATAAAAATCTCAGATACTTTTGACAAAATGTGGTCGATTATTATCTTCGACAATTAGGTAAATTACGGATATCTACATATAATAAAACAGAAACGAAACTAATTCTGTACATGAAACAGATTCAAAAAAGGGTTTTTGCTTCTAATTGTGTTCAAGATACAGATATCAAAACAGAAGCTAAATTTTTTTTTGTCTGTTTGTCTGTCTGTTTGTTTGTCCTACTTTCACGTAAAAACTACCGCACAGATTTCTACAAAATTTTATACCGTTGTAGCTTATTACTCGGGTCAACATCTAGGCTACTTTTTATCCCGGAAAATCAAGGAGTTCCCGAGGGACTTTAAAAACTAAATCCACGCGGACAAAGTCGCGGGCATCAGCTAGTTTTAGATATAGATACTTTGTACCTAGATTTTGATAGAGAAATTATTGAAAAGAATAATAATTGACCACAGTTAGTTCATTGAAGATAATAATTGACCACAGTTTTTCAAAGTATCTGAGATATTTATAATCATTGAAAATATTAGAATGTGCGAGAGAGAGGTATGCGAAATGTAAGTCCTCTTAATACTATTACTATTAAATATTATTTTTGATGTAAGCTTTTTATAACATTACTTGAGCTTGCTACTCCCTTTGTAACAAACCGCCCCCCTCTATACTGAAAAGAATGAATTCTTTAGACGTAAAAAATAAATTTTACTGTTGGCTTGGAGAGAGCTCAAGTGCTTTGATGCTGGAATTTATATGGATTAGTTAAAATATATTTTATGTGAAATTTTTCAATAAACACTACTTTGAATTGATATAATATTTTGTTGTTATTTCTACTATCTTGAAGTAACAAAAACACTATGATGAAAGAAAATAGTCAGTCCCTTGGAATTCATTATACTAGTCAGTTTATACTTTATTTGAATAGTGAAATGTATCTTTGTGGTAACAAATAAGAACTTCCAAGCTCAAAGTGACTATTTCTTTATATTCTAGTGTTAAGAGATTTTTCTGTAGTCAGTCAGCTCAAAGATTTTTTCTTAGCACTGACAAGTTAAAGAAGATCTTAAAAATAAATAAATAGGTATAAGAAAGATCTAAATATCACAATTATTGTGGGATGTACAGATGAACTTCTCAGTTCTTTCATGTTACCTTACAATGGTCATATACAAAATTTAAAATAGTTATATACAACAACTAATATAGTAACTATCATAAATGGTGGTGCAGAGATTCTGTATGCAAAGTTGCATAGATCTCCATTACAGAAGCACATGTAAACTTTTCTGTGATTCCACATAGTGTAGGCGCACCTCTCTTCATCATCACTTGGTGACCTCTGCAGACACATCCTTTGAGTTGCAGCTCCATAATCTGCAAATGAAATTCCACTGTAGTAACTCAAAATGTGATTGAAATGATTTCTTTACTCTTGGACCAGTTAGAATATATCTCTATCTCATCCAAGAATCCTACTAATATTAAAAATGCGAAAGTTTGTTTGTTTGTTGGTTTGTCCTTCAATCACGCCGCAACAGAGCCATGGATCGACGTGATTTTTTTGCATGGGTATAGTTGAGGACCTGGAAAATGACTTAGGCTACTTTTTATCCCGGAAAAATTAAAGAGTTCCCGAGGGATTTTAAAAACTAAATCCACGCGGACGAAGTCGCGGGCATCAGCTAGTTACTCTATAAACCCACAACGAATAAACTAATTTGGCTAAAATTTGGAGTTCCAGAGGGAATTAAAACCTTAATCCACGCAGACGAAGTCGCAGGCAACTAGTGGTTCGCCCCGAATTGAAACCTCGCAAAACCTTTAGGTTGCTAGGTTGCCTAGCAACCTAAATCTTGAACTGTATATATGACTGTCATGTAATTTACATATTTTAATTTGCAATAACAAATATTGATGTCAATAATTAAGATAAAAACTATCTTATCTTTTAAGTTGGACCAAATTACAGATAGTTACGAAGTTTGATCAAAATTGGTTCAGTAGCTTTCGAGTTTATTCCGAACACACATAGTGACACAAGATTTTTATATATAGACTAGTGATTTTCTCATTATTGGTAATTCTAGTGTGAAAACCACCTATAATAGATAGCTATTTCCCATTGTTATTCAAATTCAAATTTATTTATTTCACATAGGCCAACTTGTGACTCTTATGACAAGTCAAGAATCTACCACCGGCCCTGTTATTTTGTATTTTCAAAAAATATATTATTTAAGCATATAAATAAAATTAAAATTCATCGAATTCAATAAATTGTAAAACAGCAACATATACTACATACAAGTATGATACAGTTATATTTTATTCAAAGACAATAAATAAGCACTTGACTGCAATCTCATCTGATTCATTTATATCCAGACTAGCTGATACTAATAGTATAGATATTGACTCTCTTATCATTCATCCACAGTTTGGTAAATCACAGTATTGTAATAAACATTACTAGCTGATGCCCGCACCTTCGTCCGTGTGGATTTAGTTTTTAAAATCCCTCGGAAATTCTTTGATTTTCCGGGATAAAAAGTAGCCTATGTCACTCTCCAGGTCCTCAGCTATACCCATGCAAAAAATCACGTCGATCCGTAGCCCTGTTGCGGCGTGATTGAAGGACAAACCAACAAACCAAAAACAAACACACTTTCGCATTTATAATATTAGTAAGGATTTTAGTAATTAACTTACCATCTGTTCTAAAGGCACCTGTTGTTCCTTCAATTATCTTTCCACACCAACCTGATGGGCATGCCACCACATGAATGCCAGCTTCAGCATCAGCATCCGTCACATTGTATGGAAAAGGATCCCCGCAGGTACCTAATTCACCTCTTGATCTACATTTGACACAGCGTTTGTGTAGGCCTAGAAAATATACATAACATTTTAGAAAATTTATATACTTTAAGCACTTAAACTGATGATTATTATACCTTTGGATGAACATATGTTGTTTCATTTGTCTACATAAATGTAACTAAAAACAGCCTTCAATATATTTTTAAAACTACAGAGAATCAAGTAAATATGTAAAATTTTTTCGAGGTTATGTAGTATTTTATTAATCTGTAACAGTTTGGGTAAACAGCTTTTCACTTTAAATTACTTATTCATCATTAAATATTAAATAATAAATAATCATTAAATAATATAATTTAATACATGCCGCTGAGTGTGGCAGTTAATCGCAAGTCAATGATTAATTATAGATAATTTAATGAATGACTCTGAGTGTGGTAATAATTAATGTACATATTTTCAAAGGATATGCAAAAAATCACCATTGTTTTTCACCTTTACTTAAGCGAAAGTTGTATTTTCAATGATTATATATTTTTCAGCAGGTTTAAAAATAAACTGATGATATCCAATGGTTATATTAAAAATGTACTTTAATTTGGAGTCTCATCTCAAGACCAATTTTTTTGATTTTCTAGTCCAAAGCTGCCATTGACCATTTTTCATTAGGTACTACATCAAGCAGTGCGGGTCACTATAATTTGTAGTTTTAAAGTAAGTAGGGGGTATAATATGCTAATAGGTAGGTAAAGTAATAAGCTGACTAGATAAAATAATATTACATCCAAAGATTTAGGATTGGTAGTCGCTTCGTTGACTAAGCTCAATCCTAAATCTATGATTACAAACAAAGTATTATTGCCATAAGGTAGGGGTAGGTGTGAGAGCTGCGTATGGGACGTTCTATAATCTATTCATAGCATAAACTATAATTACTTTAATTATTTATAAGTAGGTACATCGCGAAGTCGCGAACTCTCACTTTACCTTGAAAAACATATTCGTGTCAAAATAACTTACATTTCGCATCCTTAATTACCACCACTCCTACTAATAAAAATAGAAGAATCGTTTGATAATTCATTATTGAGCTTATTAACGCAAACAACTATTAATTGAACACAAAATCGAGTTTTAATGTTTTAAAACTTTTCATTTTGACACTAAAGCAAATCGCGGGTCTTGCACATTCAACCTACAAAGTCACACTCACGACACTCAGTTCAGTACAGAGTACTCACTACCATCTCACTACAAAGTACTCTGCAAGGAACATGCAGGTACTCTGTGCATTCAACAACACATCAACACCATAGACCACGAACACTACGATAATAATCAACACAAATCAACCAGGGCCTACTCAGCTCAACTAATATTTTATGCTGGAGGTACATATCTTCTGTCTAATGAAGGTGTGGACCGTATGTCATGGTTATAAGAGTCATAATTGAATGAACCGTACATTTTCTGTTCACTCTAATAATACAATCACAATTCACGCACATATTTACAGTTTTTATTACTATACTAGTATAGTTATATACAACAACGGCCTAAACTGTGGGGCCAACTTAGAAATTTTACCCTAAATTTAGGGAAAATTAAGCGACGAATGTTATTATTTGGGAAACCTAAATTCTTTTAACATAATAAACTTTTTTTTAAAGTTTATTAGTTTTGTGATGCTGGATTTTGAAAACTTGTAACAGCCTTTAGACTGTTAAAACTTGTCAAAGTTAAAAAAATATAGTGTGTGCTTAAGACCGCACGACAGAAGTGAAAACTTCATTGGCAGTCGCAATCAATTTATATACCCTAATTAATTTGATAAATATACTCTAATCAATTTATATATGACAGCTCAGTCTCACTCACTCTCACTATGTGAGACAACAGAAGAGCAGCTGACTGTACCTATCTTTCTCGTTCGGGTACACTCGGCGGTCGCGAGTTGCCCGATCGAGCCTTTCACCTCAGAGCGTCAGCACTTAGAACGGATCAGATTAACTTACTACCTAGGTAAAAATAAGTGTGCGGTGCGCCAAAAGAAGTTTTCACTTCAGAAGTGATTAACATTTATTCCCGAAAATTTTATAGTACAAGATAATTAGTAAATTATTAATTACATATTTCTTTATAAAGAGAAATCTTAATGCTAGAAATACCACATAAGATTCAGTAAGATTTTAGAAATGTCTTAAAAAAGAGCAAATGCTGGCAACACATTTTATTCTTTGTTTTGACTTTTGAGCAATTTTTTTCACATTTCAAGGAAAACCGCCATTGCTCGACAAATAATATTTTCATCCAGGACACTTAGGATTTTAATTTCTTTATAATTAACTTGTATATTTTATTTCAATTTAGAGATATAGTGTGATTTGCCCTTGGTTTGGAGTTTTTCAGTGTTGTATTGTGTTCTTCATTTTGTGTTGGTTGTGTCACGTGTTATTTAATTTTTATTATACAGTGCAAATTTTTATATACGCGACGAGGAAATGTTGTGTTCCTGGATGTGGAAATATACATAATTTACATGCAGTACCCTACACAAAGTCTGCTCGTCTCGTTGTAAGGCTAGTAAGTATTTGTCCCACTACAAATGAAGTGCCCCCATTGACAAGCAAATCAACACTTTCAGATAATAATGAACCAGTTTTTAAGTTATTAGACTCTGCATAAAGAAGAATTCTATAGTTCCAACACTTCCAATAATATGCCTTTATCTTGTGAACAGTCTTTAACTAGTTATTCACAAGTAGTGGCCCACAAACGAACTCATAATGAACCAGTCTTAGAGCCAACTGTAAATATTATTCGATATTCCCAACAACTGAGTCCTGACCCAATAAAACCATCTGTAGGGAATCAGACTCCTATGTCATTAGACTCTTATCATAATGAAAAAATCCCTACTCAACCAGTGGTTGAGTAGGGATTTTAGTTAAGATTAGAAGTTCAAAGCGTACTCACTCTCACAGAGATATAATTCCAAGAGTTTGCCTAGATAAAAATGAGAATACCCCTCGTAAACAGAAGTTACGACAGGGTAATAAAATAATAAGAGCAAAGTTAAAATGTATGACTCAAAAATATAATAGATTAAAATCAAAACTGCAATTTAGTAAAGTTCAAACTTTTATTAAAAAATATCCTCTGTTAAGTAAATTTGGTAAATTATTATTAATTGATTCACAGTTGCGATTATCTGATGTGAAAGTTAAAGCTCTGAGATACACCAATGATGAAAAAAATTTTGCACTCTCATACAAATTAAGTCCTAAATGTTACAGATTCTTTCAAAAGTGTATCAGACTACTGAGCAAATCTACTATAAACTATATTAAAAGATATCCCTGTAAGATCTGGTATTAATGATTTTATACTACAGCACTTGGCAGATGTTGCTAAATATAAAGACACTATGGGGTTGCAATGTGTCTTACTGTTTGATGAAATGGCTATTAAAAAGAATTTATTTTTTAATTTCCAAACTGAGGTCTTTGAAGGTTTTGAGGATTGGGGAGGTGGTGATCGTACCAATAATGTTGCTGATAAAGTTTTAGTTTTTATGTTGAGAGGAATTTTTTCACCCTGGAAGATACCTTTAGCATTTTATTTTGTAAGGGATGGCATCAAAACCTTTTTCTTAAAAAAGATTCTTAAAGAAATCATTGAAGCAATGTATAATGCAGGGTTTCTTTTGAAATTAACTGTATCTGATCAAGGCTCTGCCAATGTTGCGGCTATAAACTCCTTAATATCTGATGCACGTGAAAAGATATGCTTCGCAGTGGCAATGATGGGTCTAATATTAATTATTATGTAATTAATGGCAAAAAGATATATCATATTATGTATGATGTACCACATCTACTGAAATGTTTTCGAAATAACTTTCAGAAAAAGGACATAATCATCGGAAGTCAGCGTGCTCAATGGGAATTCATCGAGAAACTGTATGCTGTAGATGGGATACATGGCACTGAGAGGAATACCAAATTAACAGACAAACATATCAAGCCCAATTCATACAATAAGATGAAGGCAAGTGTCATTACTTATCAGCTATCATTACTTTTACAGTCTTCAGGTTTTTTTGTTTAACTCTGAATCCCCCTAAATGAGGCTGATGTCTTAATCATAAGACTTTCATGGCTCACAGTTTTTTATAAATAATTTCTGAATACTCTGGTATTTTAGTCTTTTCTGACCTACAGACTAGTTGTAGGTGTTAGTTGAAGTACCTATTGAAAAGTACAAATGCTTACTAATATAAATGCAAAATGTGTTTGTTGGTTTGTCCTTCAATCATGCTGCAACAGAGCTGCATTCTTTGCATGGGTATAGTTTAAGACCTGGAGACAGATGCTAAAATCAGAGTTCCTGTGGGATGAATCCACACAGATGAAGTCGCGGAAATCAGCTGCTTAGTAATCTATATTTCCATGTTAATATAAAATTTACATGGTGTCGAACATAATATGCTTTTTACCTGACTATAGCAAAGCGAAAAGGAATGGTTTTGATTTTATCAGCCTAGTTTGTATGTGTTCCAACGTAGTGCCGTGCGTAGTAATGAATGAGTTGTCAGTCGATTTGTTAGTATGGTCCGGATGACAAGGCTACATTTAATTACATTTTATATAAAATATTCTTCTATTCTATGAAAAAAAAATTTATGACTGCTGTATTAAGTTTTTAAACTTTTATCCTTGTTATCCCAGAAAATCAAACAATCCTCACAAGATTTTTAAAAACCTAAATCAAAGCAAAGTTTTGAAATAAAATAAAATTGTTACTTTATTTTTTTACAATATTGTGACAACTACACCCAAACAGCAATTTTAAATTCTATCATGAGATTAAAATGATTATTTTTTTGTGAAATTGCATTAAATTGACATTTTAACTTTTCAGGTGAAGTATGTACAAGTACAAGTGTTCAGCAGAGATGTGGCCCACAACGTCGCACTGCAGATGAAAACATATAAGGACATTATATCGGTTCATGATTATTGTACGATACCTGTAAACATCGATAATGGCTTTTTCACTGCTGATATCATTTCTTTTATAAATGATTTATTTGATAGCTTGAACAGTTCTGGTCATGTTAGAAGCAATCTAGGTAATGCCTTGTCCTTAAATTCTAACCATTTAGAGTTCTGGAATGAAGCCTTGAAAAAGTTAGAATCGATGAAATTTGATGCTACAGACTCCAGAGAAAGTAAGCCTCTTTGTTTGTGTAACTTTATACACAACATTAAAACAATTAAAAATCTTTGGTTAGAATTGAAATTGATTCCAGGCGTAAAATACTTGAGTCTTGAGCGTCTAAACCAGGATCCACTGGAAAATTTCTTTGACCAAATTAGAGGACAAGGTGGATGCAGCACACATCCAGATTGTCATCAATTTGTTGGGTTGTACAAAACATTATTGATTAATGATATTTCAACCAGTAAATCTCTAATTGCACTAGTGACAATGACAAAATTCTGGGTACACTCTGTAAATTAGTTCATAAGCGAAAACCCAATACTCAACCTAATGAGTTCAGTAATGACATTTCAAATTTAAATTTTATTGAAGAATGTATTCCATCTGAAAATACATTCCAGACTCAGTCTGTGTCCTACATTGCTGGTGCAATCTGCAGATACTTATTACCAAAAATGAGTAGTTCACAGTGTCAAAGCTGTAGAAGTACACTATTGTGTAACAAAGTTCAACGGTTGACAATAATTGACAAAACTTTGCCAAAATATGTAAGGTTTACATATATACAGATTTAATTAATAAATTAAAAGGTCTTGTCACCTCATGGTTCAATTGCATTGAACACAAATCAGATTTTTTTAATGCTCTTTGGCTATTCGTGATTAGAATGCAAGTTAAACAATGGTGTACTAACTTCAATAGAAGAATTCATAATGTTGATTCACGTAAAAAAGGAATGGAAATGGAAAATTTAATTGCCACTAAGGTTACCAAAGGTGCGAGCTACAGATCTGCGCGACGACATCGAAGTAACTAATATTTATATTTATCACCATGACCACAAAATCCCCTTTATGTCTGCTTATTTTATATTAATCCTACTATTGTTATAAATGCTAAGGTTTGTGAATATGAATGTACATGTCTTTCACGCCACAACGAATGAACCGATTTGCCTGAAATTTGGAATGGAGATAGCTCATACCCAGGATTAACATATGCATTTTATGCCGAAAAATTCCCGAAAAGGGTTCCCGCGTAAATTTAAAATCGTGGACGAAGTCGCAGGCATCATCTAGTATTAAATAAATTTTCGTATTTTCGTAACAATCTTAGGTTTTTATATTTTCATTTTCATTACTTTCAAATTTTATTTAAGTTAACAAATGTACTTACTTGTTTTTTGTATCAACTTAATCTATATCAGTTATTTTAGTACAGTTCATCCGCACTTGTGATTTGAAGCGTGAATTAAGATATAAATTATAATTATTCTTAACATCTTTGAATTATTTTGTTGGTACTAAATTCTATATATAGGGGTTTATGTAATTACATTATAATCAGCTAGAGCGTACTTGTATTTAAAATTATTGTAATTGTATTACAATTATTGCTACTGTTTACTACAGTAATTTTAATATAATGGTAAGGCATTGTATGATATTACCTAAAACCCTATAGACCTTATAGGAATTCTTCTATTTTTATCAATAATGTTTTTGTTAAAATACAATTATTTTAAGGATAATTTTATTTATATGCTCAGCTATGTAGCATTTTTGAAGGAAGCTACGACAAGTCAGAATCAATGAAATTCGACACTACAGGCTCAAAAAAGGCTTTTTTTCGTACGTTTATTCACGATATTACCAATTAAACGGAAATAAAATCAATTCAAGACTTAAAATTCTTCTTGACTCTTGAGCAAGTGTCTAATTAATTGATTAATGACAATTCAACAAACAAAAAGTTTAACATTACAGTCAAGTAAATTAATATAATATTATTAAGTATAGCAAGATTACTAATTTACAATTTACAATAATTTAATTTTATAAACAAAATATAGAAATACAAGAACAACAAACAAGATATATAAATATATAAATTTCAATTTTAAAATATTTGTAGGGGAGGATGTGTTTAAATTGCATTGAGCACATTAAGTATATAAACTGAAAGCTTTTTGTTGGTTGTTTTTAGAATGGAATTTATATACTTAAGTATGTTTAAATTATTTATGTATAACTTTAATAGAATAGGGTATTTGACTATATTAAAAATATCTCTATGTACATACATAATTAGTAATTTATTCAAAGGTACATAAGCCACAATGTCAAGATTTATGCCATTTCGGAAATGTCTTCTGAAAACTAATTTTAAACTAAAGTTTTAAACTAGTTCTAAATGTTAAAATGACAAAAAAACCTTATGAATGAATTGCTTAGTCTAGTTTTAAGTGTGATTGTGAAATGGTGATAATAAAAAGAAAAAGAAAACCCTGGCAGAGTTTGTTGTAGGTTCTTCTCGCACCAGGGCGCGTTGGAACCTTCTTAGTTTGTTTTAAGTGCTGTATTAAAAATTATCACCATCATTTATCAAACCGCAAAAAAACAAGTAAAAAAAAATAAAATTACATTTTAAATAAATTATTTTACACTAATTTTTTTGGTTTATTTTAAAAACCCTTAAAACGAATCTTAAAGAACGAAAAGGAATCGGAAAATTTTAATAATCGGTAAAAAAAACCGGTAAAGTACAACACTAATTCTTTGCGATTAGTTTACGGTTTTGTACAATCGGTAATGAAGGGCATCCCTAAAATTACTACGCTGCGATCACGTGGTCTGCGGATGTGACGTCATTTCCCACTCCTTAAATTAAACATATATAGAATTGAGAGAAAGAGAAGAAAATGTACGAGGTTTTTATGAATGAATCACCATAAGAGAAAGGGAGAAAGAAGAACAATTATTAATGACATTTAAGGTATACATATATATCGATTTTTCACTATAGATAGTACGTTTCTATAGACAAATTACTAGGCATAATCTTGTCTATGGAGATTGGCTGTCTATCTTGTTGTTCCTGGTCTGTCCTGGTCTGTGAAATCAACACTGACACCACCGACGAAAACAAAGGCTGACACCATGACACCTCACACCACAGACCAGGAACAACACTGACTGAGTCATGAAGGTAGCAAATACATGGAGGTGCCCTACCTACAAAAATCGGGTGCATACCTACAGAAAAAACCTCATAAAATGGCCGCCCATTAGGGAGTCTGCTTCGAAACTATCGACATCGCTAAGGAGTGAAGCGATAATCAAGCATTTATGTATACGTAGTATTTATAGGTAATAATAAATACGTAACGTACGTTTGTACTCTATCAGGTACATATTATTCGCGTGGATTTAGGTTTTAGGCTGCCGTTTTGTGAAATTGAAAGAGATCACCATATATAAAAAAGTACTCATTTATAAATTATAATATGTATC
Organism: Oeneis ivallda; assembly: GCA_029955525.1. NCBI lineage: Eukaryota > Metazoa > Arthropoda > Insecta > Lepidoptera > Nymphalidae > Oeneis > Oeneis ivallda. The sequence goes on along the minus strand of JARPMR010000004.1, from coordinate 20,344,602 downwards.
AATCGTTTGTTAATTATAAGCCACTATTTCTTTTCATTAAAAGAGCAACTTGCTGGCTCATAGTAGGAGAATTTCTTTCTATAAGCGGTGGTAGAGTCGAAACATGACGTGCTTAGCATGAGACAGCTATCTGCATGCCCTACATATAAATAAACAAATATAGAATACTAGTTGACCCGGCGAACTTCGTACCGCCAACTTATTTATATAAATAAAACAAATAAACTATCCTAATCAAAAAAAACTATCCTATCTTTCAAATTGGACTAAATTACAGATAGTAACGAAGTTTGATCAAAATCGGTTAAATAGTTTAGGAGCCCATCGTGGACAAATAACGTGACACGTAATTTATATATATTACTAGCTGACCCAGCGAACTTCGTACCGCCTACTTATCTATATAAATAATCCAAATAAACTATCCCAATTCAAAAACTATCCTATCTTTTAAGTTGGACCAAATTACAGATAGTTACGAAGTTTTATAAAAATCGGTTAAGTAGTTTAGGAGTCCATCGCGGACAAACAACGTGACACGTAATTTATATATATTAAGAAGATAAGATAAACACCAAACTTCTTATATTATCTGATAATATGGTGATGAGCAGTAATGCATTAGAATTTATTCAAGTCATTTAGCGTCACCTATAATAGTATCGACTAGTCGATACTCCATTGACACAAATCCAATAACACGCAACTACTTGACAGGCTGACAGCTGAAGTTCAACCAATAAGAGTGAATACATAGTGTGTTGTACATAATGCTCATAAAATGGCGGATGTCACCCGGCTTGACTAGTAGTTACTTTATATACTTCATCTCCATGATCGATCCTCACAAATGTGGTTTCAACCTACGGTAGTAAATATCATTCGTCTATGTTTCAACTTGGTTTCAATTGCTATACTCTATGGTTTCAACCTTACAGTCGAAGTATATAGCCCATGGAACTAGGAATTACGACCAATGTAGCCTGTAGGTACCTACTCTGTGGCCATGAATGTAAAGGCAAGTGCCAAAAGAAAAATACAAAAAAAAAAATACAACTACAACGTACGTCAAGCCTATTCACTGTCGTTTTTTATCGTGCATGACCTTGGCGGGACGTACAGCAAGATGGACAATGAATAAGGCGCTTTACTTTAAAGAGTAGATCACACAAAACCTGTGCACAAAATCTGACCATCCAATGGTCTAAGCACAAAACGTACCTATACAAACATGTTTGACCATCTAGGCGGAGTGCCGAGTGGTTTCGTTTCTACTCTCTTGGAGTTAAGTCTGTGCTTTCAACAAGAGAGAGTCAAGCTAGCAAGCAAACTTGAAGCCATGGGACTAGGAATTACGACTATCCTATTTCTATGCTTGAAACAAATTTTGCTTCAATTCGAGCAAACGAACGCAAACGAACGACTTCTATAATCTGCTGTCTGTTGTGGTTCAGACGATGCGAATGTCAAGCGATTTGGCAGTTGATCTTTGCCTCGTCTGAAACCTACCCCTTATTCGATGCATATTAGACCATAGAGTACAGAGGTAAAGACTAACATTGTCAATTGGCAAACTTGGCGCTCTCAATCTTCCAAATTGAATCTTTACAACATCAATATGGCGGATAAATGGGAAAGTAAGTTTTCTATTAATTTTATTAAATCTAGCGGCTTGTATTTTACCTTAATAAGCCACGGAATGAATATTCTCTTTATGAAAATTTAAATTACGGTGTTTTTTTATGGCCTCTTGTAACGTCCACTGTCGAACTCTAAATGTAAATGAATGTTCAAAATTTGAAAAAATTCAAATTTGTATCCGATTTGACACTTATTTTCCAATAATCTAAATAAGTTTTAAAGTAACCACTTGCTTATTGTCTAACTTTTTGTTAAATAATTGAAACGATTACTTCAATTCTTGTTTTTTTTTCAATATTTATTTTTTATCAGGTGATCAAAGAAGTGATGAAAAAGGTGCTACAAAATTTCAATATAATATAAAAGATGAACCAATGGACACTGATTTACACGATGAAGAGGAAGTTCCGCCCGCTTTTGGACCTGCAGCGTTGGGTCTCCACAGAGTGGGAACCAAATTACCGCCAAAACCTACGCCTAGCGAACCTGTACAGAAACTGAATGCAAGGGGTATGCCCGCTCGAATCAGGAAGAAAAACAGATTTATATTTGTTGATGATTTCATCAACACATCACCACCAAGACAGTCGCCTAAGCGAACACCAAAAATATTGGCAGTGAAAACTCCCAGTAAACAGTCTAGTGCTAAAAAACAAAAGTCCCCAACTAAAACTCCTAGAAGTAATGAGAGGCCTGAAGATAAAACTGATAATCAATCACCAGATCGTAAGAGTGGTCAGCGCATTGGTATGAGGTTGAGGAATCTTTTGAAGTTACCAAAAGCACATAAGTGGGTCTGCTTTGAATATTTTTATAGCGATATTGACAAAGCATTGTTTGATGGTGAGAATGACTTCATGATTTGCCTCAAAGAATCATTCCCTCAATTGACAAATAAAAAGTTGACCCAAGTTCAATGGGCTAAAATCAGGAGAATGATGGGCAAGCCTCGAAGATGTTCTCAGGCATTTTTTGCTGAAGAACGCAAAGAGCTGGACAGAAAAAGAAAATTAATTAGATATATTCAACAAAGAAAATCTGCAGATATGTGCATTAAAGATTTACCAAATGAAATTCCAATGCAGTTAGTTGTTGGAAGTAAGGTCACAGCAAGATTGCGCAAGCCACAAGATGGTTTGTTTACAGGCTGTATTGATGCTGTTGATACTTCGAACAACACATATAGGATAACATTTGAAAGGCCAAAACTGGGAACTCATTCTGTTCCAGATTTTGAAGTTTTGTCAAATGAGCCACCAGACACAATTTGTCTATCTAGTATTGTACAAAATTTTAGGCCACGCTATGTAATGCAGGAAATTTATAATCTCCACCAGCATAGTATGCCAATCAAAAATAGCCAAGGAGACCCAATGATTGGTTGCAACGATTTATCAAAACATCTTGACTCAAATTTAGTTAGTTACCCTATGCGTTTGTTGGAGTTAATAATTAAGTTGACCAAGATATTACAAGCAAAAAAAAGTAAAATTAACAGACTTAAAGAATACAATTGTGAGGCTGAGAAAAGAAAATCATTTGGCCAAAAAATGCCTGAAGACTTTGAAAGAAAATATGCAGCGGTTGTTATAGATCTTGAAAGAATGAATATGGATTTGCAGGAATACATCAATGAAATACAATTATATTGCCAGCAAATTGCTCCAGGACCAAGTTTAGCAGCCATGTTAGCGCCTTCACATCTCAGAGAAAAATGTCGCGAAGAAGCAGCAATACTTGTAGAAAAAAACAATAATGGGACTGTTACAGATGTAAATACTGTAGATCTTATAACAGATCTCACCGCTTTAATGTTACAGGTCAGGAGTCTTTCAGATTCTGATCAGAATGCATATGAATTGAGTGTTTTGCAGGGTACTATGGATCAAATCAAAATGAAATTAGAGCCTCCATATCAGAGATTGTTCCAAAATCATGTGGAGCTTCATATGCAAAGAATTCAGATGGGCTTAGGTCAATTCACATCTAGTAGTTATGTGGCTGGAACATAATACTACATGATGGACTACATTAAAATATATCTAATTAGTTTTACTTACTGCATTGAAAATTTCACAGTATATCCAATAATAAATGAAATTATAATAATTTAAAGATACAATTAAGTATGTTTATTATTTTAATGGTTTTAAATTGAATTTTCAGAATTTTTTTATATTTTTCCTAAAAGATTATAATATAGGTTTTAGTTTACTTTAATGTTTTAGATTTGTGTGATAAGGTATAAAATGGATGAAGCAAGAAATTAAAATATCAATACAACACAATACTTTATTTAACACCAGGGTATGTAATATGTATATGTAAGATGAATGTTATAGTTTTAACAGTAGTGCAGTTTGTTGAAACATTAAATAGCTACAATTGACTTGTCTTCTTTTTTTCATACAACACCAGAAGAAATACATTAATTATTATTAAGATGCAATAATGTACAGTACCCGGCGATATATATTGCACATCGGCCTTTGGAATAAAACGCTATTCTATTCTATTCACAGTTCGACTGCATTTTATTTATATATGTTACGTGATGTGCTCGCCGATTGTGAAAAGATTTCAGTAATTACTACGTGAATTTCTGGCTAGCTTTCCTTGCAATAGAATAGAAATAGCGTTTTATTCCAAAGGCCGATGTGCAATATATATCGCCGGGTACTGTAGCTATCGATTTCACAATTATTTGTCATACCCATAATACATAGTATTAGTTACTACCATAGTCCGTAAGATTATACCAGAATAGGGTAGGTCACTGATATAAATGTAGTACCTACTAGATGACGTGTTCCGAACACTTACCACGTTCAACTGAGTTAAACCGTATGCCGAACAATGCAGTTATTGTGGTCGGCGGCACTCGCGACGTACGTTACGGACGCGGGCGCTATTTATGCGATTAAACTGTCTTAAGTACCTAATTGTGAATTGAAAAGCCAACAATGCCTATATTCAAGTAAGTGAAAAAACAGTATATTATATAGTTATTATAGTGCATAATTAGATAACAACAACGCAATTCGTAACACTAGATACGAAATATAAATTATTTCTTGATTTATTCAAAACGAACGACCGAGCAGTGAGTGGGGCGCGGCACGCCTCTGCGGCCGCCGCGGTCGCGCAAATTGCAACCTTATTTACCATGCCGGCTCCTGTACACAGTTCTTATTCCGAATTGCCGCTCTATACGTAGAACTCTTTGGGGTAGGTACATATTTTTTTTTGGTGATTGTTGATCCCTACACTAGCGGCACGCTATGATGGCCGGTTTGACGTTTGTCCGCTCATGAAGTTCCGTATTAATTGATAACGACTTTGAAGGAAATAATTGTATTACTTTATTGACGATAGTGATGTGCAGAGATTCATAAATTTTATCGAATGTAGTTTTAGGTTTAGGACTCAAAATTTATTTATTAAATTGATTTCTAAAATGTATACAAGTGTAGAAAAATCAGTTTGCACCATTTAAGGGGTGAATGTACTTGTGAATATGAACAATTTTCACTATGTGGACAAACCTCTGAAATCGCAAAAAAATATCAGCTGTTTCATACAAAAGGTAAAATTTTTATTTTTATATGATATATACCACAACTCGGCATTTGGTTTTCTAAATTGAAAATTTTTAAAAACCTTTTTTGGTATCTTTTGTATTCATATGTTTCTTGTGTGCATATAAAGTATGTATATTCATTTTCATTCAAATATTCAGTTCGTTCAAATAAATTAAATAAACATATACATTTTTGTTTTATTAAACCTATTTAATCAGGTACAAAAACAAAACTTAATTGTTTTTTGTTCGAGAATAAATTGACATTCCACATCACTATTGTAATGTGTCAAACCGGCCATCATAGCGTGCCGCTAGTGTAGTAAACACAAAACTAATGAATAAGTGCAGACATATCTCTTCATGGTATATAAAAATATACTTTTTAGGAATGTCATTTGTAACAAAGTCAACATTAGGCTTACATGAACATTTATTTATTGCTTTGTAATTATGTAAATACCTTAGTCAAAAAAATCATTAAATGTGTGATTTAATTAAGTATACAAATTATGTTTAGGTTCCTAAAAACCAGCCCACTAAATCAGCTTATCCCATAAGAATTATAAAAAATTAAACCTAATATAATTTTTTATATTTCAAAACGGTTTTCAACCATAGGAATTTGATTGAAATATTTTAGACTTTACGAGCCTAAAGGTTCCCATCCACTGAGAGGTAGCAATTTTTTTAACTCAAAATCAACTAAGTTTTTTAACATTCCAAAATTAAGCTTTAAATTTATTCAGAGTTTCAAGTAGCTCATCAGCATCTTCTGAAGTTTTGACTCTTATAAGAATAGATGTCGGTGGGGGCTTCGCATCTGGAGTAGGCATGCATACCATCATAACATTATTTTTACCCATACGCTGAGTGGGTAATGAAGAACTCAATATCATATTGATTAAAACATTGCCCAAAGATGTGTTTGCCCTAACTAGTAATTGATGTTTGCCAGTCTCTTCAATTTTCTTTATGTAAAGTGTGCCGACACCCTTATCTATGTAGTTGCCATCTTTCTTGACAAATACCTTGCATTTTTTTTCATATACACTATTTTCTTCTGCAATAGGTGTATACTCGACTTTTGGAGGCTCATCTTCATTATCACCTTCATTGGCAGGTTCGTCACTTTTCTTAATGTTTGAGTTAAAAGAAAATGGTTTTCCAATACCAAATGAGAATGGAGTACCATTGTTGGCACTTAAAGTTGTATTGATAGAAAATGGAGTACTTGGAGTGCTACCACTAATAGCACTTGTGGTAGTGTTGGTACCAAATAGAGTACTACCATTATTAGCACTTGTCGTTGTGTTGGTAGAAAATAAAGTACTACCATTAGCATTTGTGGCTGTGTTGACAGTAAATGGAGAAGTACTAGCTGTTGATGGTTTAATACCAAAAGAAAATCCTGTGCTTGGTGATGCAGCAGCAAAAGGGGATGAAGTAGTGACTGTTTTAATTCCAAAGTTAAAGTTAGATGTTTTCTCGACTGATTCACTTTTCATAGTGCTTTGACTTGAAAATTCAGAAGTAGTCTGTGCAGGGTTATTAGAAAATAATGTAGATCCTGAAATATTTCCAGATGATGCTGGACTTTTACTTTCTTTGTTATTGTCTTTTGAGTCTGATATATTTTTTGATGGTAGTTGTTCTTTACCTTTTTCATATTCATCTTGGATATTTTTTAGATGCTTTTCATAATCTCTAAATATTGGAGTTAAAATACATAAAGGTGTCTCTTCAACATGTTTTTTAATCCATGCTGACACAGACTCATTTAAACCCTTTAGATTATTATAGTAGACCAGCTCTTTATCATCTTTCACTCCTGATTTATTCACTGGTTTGTTATCTTCTTTTGTAGATTGTGGAGAACTAGCTACAGTTGCTTTAAATGCAGTAGGAGTATTTGTTTTTGTTGAAAATGGAGAGTTGTTGCTATTAATGTTTGCAGAGGGTGCTCCAAACAATGTTGAAGATGCTTGAGAGATTGGTTTTTCTGTATTTGCATTTAATTTTGGACTGAAATTAGTAAAGGGTGTGGAACTTATTGAAGACTGCCCTTTGAATGGACTATCATTTACTGTTGAATCTGGCTTAGATGAACTAAAAACAGATTGTGTAAAAGCAGGGCCAAAAGCTGCTTTTGTGATAGGTGTTGAAGTTCCTGACAAACTGAAGATTCCACTACTGGGACTACTTGTTGGTTTAGTGGTCATGGAGCTGGATGAAACTACTGCTGTGTCACTTTTGAGTGCTGAAGATTCATTGTTAGATTTGCTTCCATTGGTTAAATTCGCTAGAAAATCAAAGGATGGTTTTTGTGTTTTGTTGAAACCGCTAAATCCACTGAATATAGGTTTCTGTGCCTGAAACACAAGAAAAACAATGATAATTATATGTATAATAGTGGATTAATATGTATACTTAGACTAGTCTTGGCCACAAATACAGGGGCACTCTCTATACCCTCATCTCATTGTCAGATCGAACTGCATCCAGTGTGTGGCAAGCCAGCACAGAACCAATGAGTTTACATGCCCTGGGGTATGAGAGGTTTGAAAATGCCAACTTTTAAATTATACTTGCCTAATGCCTATTACTAAATACTTCTTGATAGGTAAACCCAAAAACATCTTCAGCCCTTCAGTAAACTAGGTATAACAATGTTTATTCAGTTAGCATGACAGCTTTATTAAAAAACATGGTTTTGACGTGATATTTAGCAAGAAATAAATATAATTTACACACTATGTTAGTCTAGAATATTTGTGTAAAATAACTTTTTGACATCTATGAACTATTGAACACAAACAGGCGTTACTTTGCAGAATTCCATGATATTTAAAGTCGATTTTCAACAAGTAGCACGTACTTAAGTACTCTACTCGAAAAGGACACAATTTTAAATGTAATTTTTGTAATGGAATAAAACAACATACCACATCACCCGTAGCTTGGGACCGCCGTTTAGCGGTTCGTATTACTCTTTTCTCAAGAACTTCTTTTGGTGCCATTTTAAATCCACCATCTTCTTCCGTTTCTGCTGGCTCTTCCTGGTCCCAGTTATCAGGTCCCAGGTGTGTCTCTGCTTGTCTTTTTGCCGACATTGTTTGCAAAAGGTTTTGTCCGGAATCTCAATACCTACATTTCTTAGCCCCCAGCACTAATGCGCGATGCGATAAGTCACTAATTAGAGTTATGAACTATATGGAAATATACTAACTATCTTAGGCAAGGATCACAGGATTATTGGTTAGCAACAGAAACATCTGCAATAATTATCACCGTATGTATCGCGGGAATCAAATATCCACAAAAATGTGGGACCATACCCAATACCTACCCATAGACCTGTGCCACAGACCTGTGCCCATGTTCGTGGTCTATGCCTATGCCATAGACCACGTGTAGGACATTAGACATAGACCACGAAAACTAGTGAACACTAGGATGTGGGCACTATGTTTGTGGATCCTGGGGGTCTATCGCGTAATTTTTTCTTAGTCCTTAAAGGATTGCATCAATGTCAAAATATGATTTTGGGCTTCCCTTGGCCAAAACCATGTTTTGACAATGAAATAGTCCTTTAAGGACAGCGATAAAAGTTACGCGATCGCCAGGCTGGGACACAGTTCTGTCAGTTCATAGTGTTCTGTGGTTCATGTTCAGTCAGGATGATTATACGAGTCTGCCCGCGAAATTCAAATTTAATTTGGTTTTTCGCAATTTGTAAACTAATACGACAAACTAGGCTAATAGCATTCTAATTGCGCCAGTACAATTATCATCTTCACAGGTTTACATAAAAATCTTTACTTAAAAGTGACCAGTTTAAGAAATTAATCAAAATACTGAGTGGACGTGGTTGGTGGTTTAATCAAAGGACGTGAGTTACTCACAAATTAGTCGATATTTTGATTAATTTCTTAAACTGGACACTTTCAAGTAAAGCTTTTTATATAAACCTGTGAAAATGATACTGCTATTGTCGCAATTAGAATGCCATAAGCCTACTTTGTCGTATTAGTTTACAAATTGCGAAAAACCAAATTAAATTTGAATTTCGCGGGCAGAACTGTGTCTTCCACCTTCAGTCCATTCTGGCTGTGCCTTTGAGTATATAACCCTAAAGAAGGATATAATTAAGGGTGGAACCACATTTGTGAGGATCGTTTCGGATTTCGCCCATACAAAACTTTCAAATTCCATAGAAACGTGTACGGATCAAATCGGCTTTTCGGTGCGTAAACGAATGTATGGAAAATGACAGTTTTGTATAGGCAAAATCCGAATCGATCCTCACAAATGTGGTTCCACCCTAACTTAACCAACACAGGAGTGGAATTGACGAGCGTACCCCTCTGATTGGCCGCCCTGGGGGTCTATCGCGTAACTTTTTCTCAGTCCTTAAAGGACTGCATCAATGTCAAAATATGATTTTGGGCTTCTCCTATTGGCCAAAACCATGTTTTGACATTGAAATAGTCCTTTAAGGTGCAAGATAAGGGTCTGCCCGCGAAATTCAAATTTAATTTGGTTTTTCGCAATTTGTAAACTAATACGTCAAAGTAGGCTTATCATAAGCCTACTTTGACGTAGGTACAGTACAGTTCTTATGGCCTCCTTATTGCGCCAGTGGAATTATCATCTTCACAGGTTTACATAAAAATCTTTACTTGAAAGTGACCAGTTTAAGAAATTAATCAAAATACTGAGTTGGATGTGAGTTACTCACAAGTTAGTCGATATTTTGATTAATTTCTTAAACTGGACACTTTCAAGCAAAGATTTTTATATAAACCTGTGAAGATGATACTGCCATTGTCGCAATTAGAACGCCACAAGCCTACTTTGTCGTATTAGGCCCTTCGTATACAAGGCTACGCAAATCTTCGATACTCGACGATTTCCGCAATACAAATTCATAGAGCTTCGTACACAGGTATGCGTTGCCGTCCGCCGACATTTTGTTCATTCGTCGCCGACACCAGTAGCATCTCCGCTAGGAGTAATAGTGTTCTGTGAGTAGCATGCTACCTGCTGGCCGAGATCGTCGCTACAAATGTTGCTGCGACTTCCAAGATGGCGGAGCAATAATAAAGTTTGTTTATTTGGAACAAGTAAATCCACTAAATATGTATAGTATATAACTCTTTGGACATCCTGTACAAAGATAGGAATTTAGCATGTGTTTGTTGAAATTCTTTTGCAGCAACACACAGTCTCTTTAGTATCTTCTGCTATGATGATTTCTTTGCTTTCGGTAAAGACAGTAAGCTAAAATTATAGTTTCATCGTAGGTATCTTGTGTCAGGAATTTTGTAAATTCGTGTGGTAAGCCGTGTAGCCGCTACGCCTATATAATATGGCCGAAATCCGAATAGACAACTCGCGTCTTGCGTTTCAATGCCGTGTGTACGGGCCGTGCGCTACAAGATATTCGCGACTTAAGTATACAACATGAGTATTGAAGATTTGCGTAGCCTAGTGTACGAAGGGCCTTACTAGTTTACAAATTGCGAAAAATCAAATTAAATTTGAATTTCGCGGGCAGAAAGGACAGCGATAAAAGTTACGCGATCGCCAGGCTGATTCTGTAACTCAGTGGCTATCAAAAAATGATAGCCACTGACATATATTTTTTATCCATTGAAGGTTTACTACGAAAATTATACTTTTATTTTCATAGCAAACCTTCAATGGATAAAAAATATATGTCAGTGGCTATCATTTTTTATAGTTACAGAATCATCCCTGATCTTCCCCACTACTCCTTTTTAAAAAAAATAAAAAATAATGTTTGTTTTATAGTTGAATAAGAATTACCTAATACCTATTATAGAAACGTGCGTGAAAGCTTATTTAATAATATATGATATTTTTGCGGGAGTTAATTTGAGTGGTAGACTTTTTCGCGAAGTTACCTTGTTTGAAAATTCAAAATATTAATAGCAAGTAATTGCAGGCTTTTGTTGTGTGAAAATGGAAGTTTCTAATGAAATAAAAGAAGATATTCGTAAAACGCAATCAGACTTAAGAAATGCGATACGAATTCATCAGGTAAAACTATTACCTATCTTTATTAAGCGTAAAATTTGATTTCGCAAACAAGTACTTTAACTAAGTATTTGTAATTAATAAATGGATGTTTTCATAGATTTAGGATTGGTAGGTAGTCACTTTTGAAACTAGTCTCAAGCTAACAATCCTGCATCGATGGTTTTTAATTTTGTAATAGGTAATATAAACAGTATAGATATGTGATTATTATTAATTACTTGCCTTTACTATTTGCGACTAGTAAATTTAAATTTAAATTTACAGATATGGGTAGCGCGCTTGCAGGAAGACGAAAACGTGAGAATAATAAAATACATACCTAATTCTTTCTACTCATAATTTTATGAAAGGTGCCATCATAATTTATATTTATTTTTCAGAACTTGCATGTTAAAAATAAAGTTAGTGAAGCTGAAAAAGATATAATATCTATAAGTCAAGCTCAGGTAATTATTGTCATTCATTGTCTTAACCCAACTTCACATATTGGTCCCAAATCCCAATACTGTTGCCCAATGTCTCAGTGTCCCAGTTGATAAGAATTTTTTTCAACATTTAATGCTAATGCTAGGACTAAGAAGATTTGTGCAATTATCAAAAAAACCTAAAAGCACTAATGTGTTGAGTAAGCCTTAAATTAGAATAAAATAAAATATCTAATTCTTCTTTATATCAACCTATAGACATCCACTGCTGGACAAAGGTCTCCTGCATGGATTTCCATACGGTCTTGCACCATCTGAATCCAGTGGTGCAAGACAATATAATAGTTTTTTTTTCAAATAAACTTTTACATTGATGAATCATCAAGTTAATCAACCACTGGTTCGGAATGCTGCTCCAACAAAGAATACCAGCATAAAGCTTAGGGTTTAGACTTTAGACACACTTTTTTTTCTTTTTTTTTCGTTGATAGATAGGCTTGGTCTTGACGACAATCAACGCTGGGAAGCATTGATGAGGTCTAGGATGGAGCGCACTTGCCCAGAAGATGCCTATTTACTCTTGCCTTGAAGGTACTCAAATTATAGGTGACACGTACAACCAAATCAAATTATAGGTACACTGAAGCATACAACCAATACAATACAATTGTTGTTGCTACTACCTTGTGCTTGCTAATACCTAGTGCAATTTTAGTATTTTTAATGCATAATTTTCTTGTAGAAATTGGTGGTTGACAGACTTCGCAGAGAGTTAGAATTGTACCAACAGCGCCTGAGGGCTAGAAATCGGCAGATTAATATAGAAAATGACAACAGATATGTCGCCCAACAATTACGAGACCATCAGCTACAATATCGTAACAGAAGCCGTACAACTTCACTATTGAAACCTTCTGTTCTTAACGAGATACAGATAAAAACTGAGAATAACAGCAATGAAACAAATAATGTTTCTGATTCTGATAGTGAAAATAAATACAACGAAAAGGAAAATGCTAATAACAGTGAGAGGGATGATAGGGATAAATGTCAAAGGAATTATGCACATAACATAGTGCATGATAGCAGAAGCAATTTTGCTAATGCACTAAATAAAGTGAAGGAATCTTTCATGTGAGTCATCATTTTTTCATTTATTTGAAAGAAGTAAGAACAAATTGTATATTTTTATTCAGTTTAAGCTGATGATGTCTGTGTGGATTAAGGGTTTTTAAAATCGTAAAAGTAAGATGGTAAGTGACAATGCAGTCTAAGATTGTAACTTAGAAAGGGTATGGAAATGTAAATTATACTCACATACTCATCATACAATTCACTATTTCATAGTCACAGTTCACTATTTCATAGTACAAGCACTGATCCTATGAACATTTTTTGACATTAATTGATAGTTTTTATAACATAAAACCTTAATTTTTAACCTTTACCATATAATAGTTTTTTTAGTATAAGATTGAATTAGTCAGCAACATCTTTATTGGTGCAGGAACTCTATGCTTTCACACATGTTTGAATATGTAGACCCAGCATCAGCACCTATGTACAGTCAACTTCAAAAGTCCATACATAGCTTAAAGGCTAAAATCGTGCGCAAGCAGTGCTGTGAATCACTCGCATGCTTACTCACACAAATAAATATTATTTGTCAATAATATCAACCTTAAGTCATCAACATAAGGTTCAAACAATTTCAGTTCAATACTACTATAAAATGTCGACAATATCAACCTTAAGACAACTTACATTAGGTTTAAAACATTTATATTCCTACTCCTGTCTACTGACTTTATTGAGTCATTCTTTATTTCATAACTTCATCTATAATTACCAGTCTCAGTGTCGTGGTAACTTAGTTGGCATACTATGCATCAGCTCCAAATGACCTAGGTTCGAATCCCTCTTAAGTCTTATTGCATTTTTTTAGTTTTTTATTAATGTCTGTTTGTTAATATAAGTAATTATTGTTCATTAATATTATGAGTAAAAAAAACAAAGAAAGTAGGAAGAAAACACTTTTTATTTTGTTATTAGACTTTATTTTAATTTATTTTTTCATTTTACATTTTCTGAAAAGAAATAAATAATATTTAGCTTTAACTTTTTTGTATTAATTTTAAAGGTTATAAGCTTAAGTGATCGTTTTCATATGGAAAAGAAAATTGAAGCCAAACCTTGAAAACTAGTAACCATTCGGCGGCGCTGCTTTTTTCTCTGTTAATTTTGATTATATTTATATAATAATAATATTATTGAATATAAGTTAAGAAAAGAAAATACGTTCTGTTCTTTGTTTAAAGATTTAAAAAGTAAAAAAATGAATAAATAAACAATAAAAGCTAATAGTTTTAGTACTTAATATAACCTCCACTATTTTCAATAACAGCAAGCAAGCGCCGCAGCATGGATCCTGCTATATTAGAACAGATATCCGTTCCTCTAATATTCTCCCACACTTCCACACAGTGAGCCTCTAATTCCTCTGCAGTCCTTTCGTTTCGCATATCCCACCTTTGCACCATCAAACCCCATAAATTTTCTATAGGATTCAAGTCTGCTGATCTTGCTGGCCAGGGAATAACAGTTATGTCTGGGTTTCGATTAAACCAATCACGCACTATATGGGCTCGATGCACAGGACAATTATCATGCACAAATGATAGTTGTGGCATATCAACAGCTGGATAAACACTCCGCACAGTTGGCAGCATGCTGTCTTGTAATACTTCCACATAATGTGCTGCTATGGCGCGCCCTGCTATCGACACTAATTCACCAGGTCCAGCGGCACTCATCCAGCCCCACAGACTGATATCCGTCCAGATTCCATGTTTGGCACAACATTTTTATGTGCATAACGGGTTCCATCTCTGCGCCACAAATGAAGCCTACCGTTTTGAGATGACATAAAAGACTTCTCATCGGTGAATATAGTATTCTCCCAGTCAAAATCTATATACTCCCTTGCAAACAATAATCTATTCCGTTTATGAATTTCGGTTAGAGAGGGTTTTTTGGCTGGCTTTCTATGGTGCAATCCTTCGCTATGCAGAGCTCGACGAACGGTGCATGTAGAAGTACCGAACATGTTCGCGAGCTGGACAGTTGGTATGAATCCATTGTTTTCATATAGTTCAACAATAGATCTCCGTTGTAAAGCATTAATATGACGCGGGCGACCACTTCGCGGTTGAGATGTTAAATTACCCTGTTCTTCGTGGCGCGACACCCAACGCTTTACGGTGATCCACTAAAAAATAAACAGCGAGATTAAAATAAACACTTTTAAAACTACTAAGTATCTTGTCCTAATTGTATAGATATTCACTTACAAAACATTATCCTAAGTTTGTAAACACAATTTCTTTACCTAATACACGTTTCATATAAATAAAAACAGTACTCACGGTGAAACCAGTTTCATTGCAAATTTGAGATATATTGTATCCGAGATTATGTAGCTCAACAATCCGCATCCTCTCTTGCATATTAATATTAGCCTGCATTTTATGTAAAATATAAACGTTTTCAAGACTCAAGAAACAACACGAAATAAATAGAAGGATTTGCTAGTATCGACTGTCAAATCTTGTGTCCGTCAGTACTCAGTGACCATTTATCTAACTTCATTACTGCGAATTTTTAAACTACCTACATAAGTGAAATTATGGATATTACTCATACTTACAACTTGAACTACTTGTATTATACATATAACCGTAAGTGTGTGGGTGACAGACTGCATGCAAGGCAACTTGTTTGCTTATTCTATATGGACTTATGCCGTCGAGTGTACATCCCACTTCCTACTTCCTACTAATATCATAAAAGCGAAAGTTTGTGCAGATGGATGTATGAATCTTTGTTAAACTTTCACGCAAAAACTGTTAGACGATTTTGATGAAACTTCACAATGTTATAGTTTATACATCTGAATAGAATATAGGCTATATTTTATCTCTGAAAATTAAGCCACCTGTACAAACTAAAATTATTTTATAC
Source organism: Oeneis ivallda (assembly GCA_029955525.1). Taxonomy (NCBI): domain Eukaryota; kingdom Metazoa; phylum Arthropoda; class Insecta; order Lepidoptera; family Nymphalidae; genus Oeneis; species Oeneis ivallda. The sequence goes on along the minus strand of JARPMR010000004.1, from coordinate 20,328,870 downwards.
TTTGTAGTGGCGTTTGAATTCTGTTTTTTTATTTAATTTTTATGTATCTAATATATAAAATTCTCGTGTCACAATGTTAGTTACCTTACTCCTTCGAAACGGGTGGACCGATTTTTATGAAATTTTGTGTGCATATCGGGTAGGTCTGAGAATCGGCCAACATCTATTTTTCATACCCTTAAATGATAAGGGTGACCAACCACTAAATATTTTTGTTGGCGGTACGTAGTTCGCGGGGTCAGCTAGTTTATATATATATTTACATATTATATACAGAGGTAGCAAAATCCAAGAGCGGGAGTGGCAGGAACAGAGATCAGATTCTGAATCATCGCACGATCTGTCACCGACACCCTCGCCGCCCCCTTTGCCTGAGCCTGGTGAACCCATTACTAAGGAGGTTTTTCTGAGGTAAGGTCACAAAAAAAAAAGTGAATAGGTACTGTAGTTCTTGCTATTCACGAGCGCGCGTGAGTTTTACTTGTGGTAACGTCGTGTACATGCACATTGCGTAAGTGTGCGTGCCTGTCCGAGCCAGGAGCGTTCAGGCGCGAGCAAGCTCTCTGATCACACTTATATAGATACAACTTAATACAACCATATGAGCCACGCGTATTTACGTATTGCAAGAACTATATCCATGGACCTATATACAATCTATTTGTCTGTAGTTGTCTTAAACGGTAAACAAGTGCGTAAGCCTGCGATAGGACATTCTTATCGCACATTCTTCGTCAAGAACGTCGTATATGCTCAGCCACGTATGTCGGTTCCACGTTTCTGCAAAACATTTTATGCGTTTTTTTTTACCTTTTAAGACAGCTAAGGGTGAATACTATGCTAGAGACTATGGAAAAATCATTTTTTAAGAGTAAGTAACTTTACTCCCTTCAGTATTGAATGGTTGTTTCTGATATAATGCTACTTCAATCCACATTATTTTATGGGTGAGACATAAAGAAAGTTCGCATTGTGTTGCAAGCATCAGTGAAATTCAATTATTATTGTCATACTTTAAGGCCACAGAACAGGAATCAAATAAACAACAATTAAAAACAAGAAGCAAAAAGAAGAATACAAAGATTGGGATGTTGTCTTTGTCAAAAATTAATTATTGTTTAGTGATTTTTAAATAGAATACTGCAGTTTATTAAAAAGTTACATAGTCTTAGTCCTAGTCTCCTTAGTCTTCCTACTTCCTAGGACTGTTTGTAATAAATAGAATAGATATTATATAATCTGACTTAGAATTGTGTTATAATTATGCCACTGAATCCTAATTTTTTACTAAATTCTTCAGGCTTCTAGGTTTGATCACGCCATTACAAAGAGAAATTTTAGAAAGGAAAAGAAATGAACGTCGCAAAAGATCTACCACAAGTACAAATAAGAATGATTTCCTGTATGGGAGCTATGAGATGATGCCGGTGAGATACGACATTTTGGTTTACTTCAATATTATCATCATCTCAACTGATAGTTGTCTGTCTACAACTGGACTTGAAAAGATCAACCAACCTACCAGTGACTAGCTAGCTTTATCTATACCTATGCCAAAAACGCATGAGTGTCGTGGAACACGCGGTTGGAATGAAGTGCCTTTTAAAATATTACCCTTTAGAATCAACGCCATCTCTCGCTACATGTTAGAACCATCTCGTGAAAAATAAGGAGACATTAAAGCAAGTTCACGCTGCCCACAATAGATGGCGTTAGTACATTAAATAAAAAGAAAGGTATGATCTGAAGTCAGGATTCGAATCCCCAAACCGATAGTTTCACTCCACCCCACCAAAGCTATGATGGAACGTGTGTAATAAGCGAAGGCAACAAGGGCCTCCATCCGCTAAACCATCCGAAAAGGAAATTCGTTCAAAGACACGTCGATCCTTTACTCAGTTGCTGTGTGATTGAAGGCCAACAAACACACTTTCGCATTTAAAATATTGTATTAGCATGATTTATTGTGAAGTAGAAACAGCCTAGTCTGATGCCCTAACTTAGTATTACGAGATCCTAAACGATCGATACCATACCTACTGGTGGCCCAAACTGTTTGTTAAGTATAGGCCTAATGTAGCTGTTTATGAGCAAAATATTTTCTACAGCATGAATCTCTTTTTGTATTTTAAATTTTGAGCAACAAGTCCTGTGTTCCATAGGTATTTGCGAACGTCAGTCAGCAAGATTGAACATTGTGTTTCAGAAACGCAAGAAATACAACCAATTTCCATATTTGCAAAGCCACAGTGATCCGCCCCAAACACGCTCGGCAAAGTTACGGAAACAGCAGGTATTTATTATACTGGCATAATCTTTTTTTCCATATTCCCGTACTTGTTACATTACATTAATGTATTTTTAACCACCGAGATAAAAAGAGGGGTGTTATAATTTGACCTGTGTATCTGTTGGTCTATCTGTTACCTCGTAGCAGCCTACCTAATGGACTGAATTTAATGGGGTTATTTTCTGTTTGAAAGCTAACGTAATTGAGGTGGATCTTCGCTATAATTTATGAAGATCTGCTCATGCGTTTGAAGATCATCAGCTCATTTCCTACTTGCTTAAAGGGTCTTATAAGCTTTCACTGCACTGGTGTGATTGATTTGAAATTTGGTGTACTGTTACTTCGGATTATTTCCAAGGCATGGTAACCTTGAGCTGATGCTGCAGCATCAAGTAGTCTGCGGGATACCCAACTCCTCAGCAACTTACAGCAGTTATAGTGTGTTTGGCTCATTTGATTAGAATAGTCTCAATGTTAGTGGTGTTAGGTATATGATTATCGAGGATCGAGCAGGATGATCTGATGTGGAGCAGAAAACTAGATTACAGGATGTCAGGTATATCGTACATAGTCCGGCCATAGATTCACATGTGGCCATAAAGTTTCAATTTACACTTGTATTTCATACATTTAATAAAATCGATACTGTGCACAGTCTGAATTAGTTTGACAAATGTGCGTAGTTTGACGACTTCGCTGGCGCAGTGGTGACCTCTGTCTTAAAGTCGGAGATCTCGAGTTCAGTTCCCGGCGGTGACAATTACGAAATTTATAATTTCTGAATATTTTCTCTGGCCTGCCCCCTTAGCCAAGTTACACTTCGTTGTATCTATTCTCCTTCTACGATCGTTAACGCTTAAATATTTGGCTAGGGCTAGACTAGATGGCGCTGCAGCTGATCAAAGACAGAAATGTATTGATAATATTTCGCGGCATTTTGTATTATAAATGTTTTTTTAGCATTTAAAATGCATAAATTATTCACTGTAGTGTCCTTTTAAAATGCACACTATAGTAAATTAGATAATTTTATTATTGTACCTTGTTCGAGTTTAAAAATCGCAAACTAGATGGCGCTGTAGCCCTAACCAAACCAAGCGTTAACGATCATAGAAAGAGAATAGAAACGATCCAATGTAACTTGGCTAAGGGGGCTGGTCTGTTTGCTTTGGGCTAGCTACCATCCTACCGTCCAAAGACGTGCCGACAGCGATTTACGTTCCGGCATGTAGAAACCGATTAGGGGTATCGGATTATTAAAACTGCCATATCACCTTCCAAGCTAGCTCTCTACCATCTTAGACTGCAATGTCACTTACCATCAGGTGAGATCACAGTCAAAGGCTGAATTTCATAACAAGATGTCATAAATAAAAAAGGTTTTGGGGTTGGCAAAAATTATTATTATCAGTGCTGACTTGGTTGAATGTAATTTGGAATGTTGATTGAATTTTCAGAGTCAAAACAAATCATCTCGTGAAGGTTCGCCCTCTGGTTCATCGTCGGAAAACAAAGCAGGTACTTTCCAACTTAAAACTTCAACTTATAAGTTACTTGATTATGATACAATCCACATAGATCTCTTGAATGTGAAGAGTTTAGGCCATAGTCCAACACGCTTGCCAAGTGTGGAATGTGTATTGGCAGACGTCACCCATGTATTTTCATGCATTATTATCCTAGTGGTTTTTCCTTCACCAGTAAAGCAAGTACTCGTATAGTTGCTTAAAACGTACGTAATAGGAATGACTGAGGTGTCAATCGATTTGTTATTAAAGTCAGGGTGTCTATTTTTCTTCTTCTATAACAACCTTTAGACGTCCACTGATGGACATAGGTCTCCTGCATGGACCTCCACAGGCTTCGGTCTTGCGCCGCCTGAATCCAGCGAATCCCTGCGACTCTGATGTCGTCGGTTCACCTAGTGGGGGGTCTGCCAACGCTGCGCTTCCCGGTGCGGGGTCGCCACTCCAGCACCTTGTGACCCCATTGGCCATCAGTTCTTCGAACTATGAACTGACTCAGGGTGACATAGGCTTAAGGCTACATTTATTACGAACAGAACGAAGTCAATATGACGGTTGTTATATTCAATTCTTCAAAATAGGGTTACAGTAGGGGTGTCTGGAGGCTTTGGCCGTGGCTAGCTACCACCCTACCGTCAAAGACGTGCCGCCAAGCGATTTAGCGTTCCGATACGATAGAAACCGATTTGGGGTATGGGTTGAATGTTCACAGCCATACCCCTTCCAAGCTAGCCCGCTATCATCTTAGACTGCATCGTCACTTACCATCAGGTGAGATCGCAGTCAAGGTCTATTTTGTCATCGTATAAAAAAATGCTTGTAACTTTGTATCTTACAGGTTGGAGTAGCAGTAAGGCAGAGTGGGTCGCGGCGCTGCCTGCCGGACTATCGGTCGAGCCCGTATATACTCCTACTAAAAAAGTTTGTCATGGGTGTGGCAGAAATGGTAACTAAATCAGATATTTGTTTAAAATGTTTTAGTGTATTTGTCTTAAATACTCTAAAATCAATTAAATACATATTAAAAACAAACTACATATCTGTAGTTGTAGAGTACAATATCTATTTAAGGTCTACCCGAAAAAAAAAAACATCTACTCGAGAGGTAATTTTCAGATTGCTTTATTTTAATTGTTACACTTTGGGTTGCTAGATTCAAGATAAATTAATTACTAGCGATATATATATAGCTATAAAATATTACCGATATAATATATTTCAACTTAATTTTGCCAAGCTATAATGTAATATGAGTTAAGTTCGTTTGAACAATTAAATATCACGAGCTTCAATGGTGAAGGAAAACATCGTGATTAAAACTTGAGAGTTCTCCATAATGTTCTCAAAGGTGTGTTAAGTCTTCACTTTTTTCGCGTTGGGCCAGGGTGGCCCTATGACCATAGTCATAACTAAGACTGGCCAAAACCCTTCTCTGAAAGGAGACCTGCGCTCAGTTAGCTGTTGATGGGTTGCCGATGATGATGATGATAAGAATGTCAAAAGTAAATTAAATTTAATAATACATTGGAATATGTCACGTAAAGGTTCCCTTTGCGGCGAAAGACTTCTCCAAATCTCCAAAGCTTTCTGTCTCGAGCTTGCCTTGAACCCCTTACACCCTGTATCATACTAATATTATAAATGCGAAAGTGTGTTTGTTGGTTTGTCCTTCAATCACGCCGCAACAGAGCTACAGATCGATGTGATATTTGCATGGGTATAGTTGAGGACCTGGAGAGTGGCATAGGCTACTTTTTATCCCAGAAAACCAAAGTGTTCCAGAGGGATTTTAAAAACTAAATCCATACAGATGAAGTAGCGGGCATCAGCTAGTAATGTTTATTACAATACTGTGATTTACCAAACTGTGGATGAATGATAAGAGAGTCAATATCTATACTATTATTCAAGCTTAAATAAAAATGATTGTCCTTTTTATATTTGTACAATTTTTTCTTTTGTATTTGAGTAATATAGTCTCCCTTAATAATGAGTTCTATCTGTCTGATTCTTTCGACTAGCTCGTACTTCGTTGCTAACAGGGGGACAGACATGAATTTAAGAGTTCGATCTGTCTCCCTATTAGCGAGAGGGTGACAGATCGAACTTTTTTAATACTATCTGTCCCCCTATGAATAATCGTTGGGACAGACAGAAATTAATAAGTTCGATCTGTCCCCCTATTAGCGACAAGGTGACAGATTGGAATTTTTATTCCTATCTGTTCCCCTGAGGGGACAAATCACGGGGACAGAAAGGAATAATCCATATTTTCAGACGTGCCGTCGCTGCTGGTGTGGTGCGTGTCGTGCGCCGTGTGGCAGCACACGGGATGTGGCGCGGACGGCTGCTGCGCCGGCTGCGGCGCGCCGCTGCCCGATCCTACCGCCTGCACCAGCACGCCCACGCAGAACCTCGACTTGTACAGAGGTGAGTAACACCGCATCCAGTGCGACAAGTATAACTTGGCGCGGCTGTGCGCCACTGTGCTCAACATTAGTATTGCCATTGTATAGAATATGAGACTTAAATTTGTCAAAAAAACCATTTTTTATTATTTTACATAATAAACGCACACAACACACAATTCAAGATTTCCATGGACAAAGAGTATAAAAATTGGATGACCGAATTATTTCCTCAAAACGCCACCGCCAACTTATACTTGTGGCACTGTACATGTACTGAATATCTCTACGCTGTCAAACTGCCTCGTTGGTCTAAACTTCTAAAGGTTAGCATATTCGACTCCGGATGTTGAGGTCCTGGGTTCGGGTCGGGCCAGTAAATGTATTGGTGGTAGTGGTAAGTTTTCAGGACTTACTAACCTGGAGTTAGGAAGTCCTGCGCCTGATCTCCGGTCGTGGCGGATTTTCCGTCCCATCGGACTATGTGAGCGAAGGAATAAAGAGTGCATTTGTGGCGCGCACACACTTGTGCACTATAATATCTCCCGCGCAGATGGCTTATCCCCGAGCAGGTCGACCGCCGTGACCGAATTCGGTTGGGAGGAGAATAATATTTTATTATTTACTAGATGATGCCCGCGACTTCGTCCGCGTGGATTAAGGTTTTTTAATTCCTGCGGGAACTTTGTAATTTTCCGGGATAAAAAGTAGCCTTTGTGTTAATCTTGGGTATGAGCTATCTCCATGCCAAATTTCAGCTAAATCGGTTCATTCGTTGTGGCGTGAAAGAGTAACAAACCCATCCATCCATCCATTGATCCATCCATACATCCTCACAAACTTTCACATTTATAATACACTCTGTTGCATTGAATTCGATCACTTAAAGTATCTTTGATTGCTTATTAAATAACTTGATATTGATTCTTTTTTTTCATTTTTTCATTTGTGTGTTTTTGCACTGTATTTTTTCATTTATTTAATTGCACGTGCTGGCCACTAATAATAAACGTTCCAAATTCAAATTTAATTCTTTTTAAGAAAGATTTTCTTTCATTTTGCAAATCGAACACCATTCAAACGCGGGAAAAAATTATAAATTTCGACGTTATTCGTTTTGAATACAATAAAATAAACTTTAAAGTTTTAACTAATGAGTAAAAGTAGTGTTTAAGTTTATAAAAATTGTATTTCGAGATGGGAGACAATCTGATAATAGCATCTAAAGTCGTCGCACTTCTTAACGAAGGTTTTAACAAGTGCTATGTTGCACAGCGCCTTGGAATCACACGTTCCAAGGTTCAAAGAGTATGGAAAAGGTTCCAAGAGACTGTTTCTCTTGGTAGAAGGCCTGGTTCTCTTGGAAAAAGATGTACTGATCCAAGAGACGATCGATTTCTCGTCACGACAGCTCTAAAAAATCGTCATAAATCTTACAATGAGCTAAAAAATCACCTACAAAAAGTAAGATCAGTGACTATTAGCAAATGGACTGTAAGAAAGAGACTCTTGGACGCGGGTTTACATTCACCAATTTCCGCTAGGGGCCCAAAATTGCTCCATACTCATTGTGTAGCCAGACTCAGGTTTGCACAAAGTTTGTTATTATGGACTAAAGAGGATTGTAATAGGGTTATCTTTTCTGATGAGGCTCGTATATGTTTAGACGGGGAAGATAGAAGGCGTAGAGTGTTAAGAAGACAAGGTGAACGTTTTCCCGACGCATGTTTCGAAGAAATCTCACCGTATGGAGGTGGTTCTGTAATGTTTTGGGGCGGAATAACTTCCCAGTCTCGTACAGAGTTAGTTTTTTGGAAAATGGTACACTAAATGCACATCAGTATATCACTGAAATTCTTGTTCAACATGCGCAACCCGCTTTGGTTGCTATGGGTGACAGATCAATTTTTATGGATAATAATGCGCGACCACATCATGCCTCTCATGTCTCCGCCTATATAGAAGAGGTCGGGATCCGTCGATTTGATTGGCCGGCGAGAAGTCCCGACCTTAATCCTATAGAAAATCTATGGGACAATCTAAAAAGGAAGGTCCGAGCAGTTACGCCAGTCTCACAAAATCTCACGGAGTTGAAAACGGTGATTCAAACTCAATGGGAACTAATACCACAAGAAACCATCAATAATTTGATCAGAAGTATGACCAGAAGAATAAAAGCTGTTGTCTTTTCAAGGGGAGCACATACTAAATACAAATTTTAACCAATTTAAATTGAACAAAGTATCTGTATAAAATAAATTAATGATTAGCATGTCATATTTTTACTAATAACATTTAGTAATGCCTATGTGATTCATTTTTTTTATTAAATCTTTCTCTGAATTCAAGATGTTATGGTTTAAAACGAAGATAAACAATAAAAAACACATACAAACTAAGAAACAATTAGTATTGAACCATCATTCGCTATAAAATGTATTGATAACTACCAAAGGCGTAAGTGATCGAATTCAATACAACAGAGTTTATTATATTAGTAGGATTTCTATGCTGTACTTTGTAACAGGAACAAAAAACTCGAGTAAATTTTAAATTCATATCAAAACTTACGGGGCAGGCGGGACCCACTTCTTTTGGAAATCACGTGCCTGTGTGTTGACCATATACACTTTTTGAGATGTACTCAAAATTTATTAGGAACAACGATCCAAAAGCGATCCTACCGCGTTTGCCAGATCTCAGTCACACAGTTCTAATATGAGCATATAATTTAGGACCAGCTGCCGAATTCATAATATTAGTAGGATTTCTATGCTATACTTTGTAACAGGAACAAACATCATTTGGACACAGTCTACGATATTGTTCTTGTGATAATATCTTAAATGTCCTTTTATCTTTTTAGATAAACTCGCGGAACGAAAACGGTTGCAAGAGAGAAACATCGAATTGTGTGTAGAATTACGTAAATTAGAACTTCGCGCGGCGACTTTGAAGGAGAATTTAGACGAACACAACGCAGAGAAGCGGCAACTGTTGGCGGACCAAATTAAAACTCAGAGGAACCTCCAGAAACTGTTAGACTTCATAAGCCAGTTCAAAGAGACGTCCATTAGTGTCAGATCTACGTCTGCCAGCGAGTCTGGCAGTGAAGTTAGTAAAAGCAACGAAGAATGAAACGGTAAGAGGAGACCTACAATATATTTAATTTACTTAGAATAGAGAAGTATGTAAGCAGAGATAGCCTAGTGGTTAGGACTGTGGTTTCCTATTCGGGAGGTCGCAGGTTCGATCTTGGGCACGCATCTCTGACTTTTTGGAGTTATGTACTTATAAGAAATTAAATATCCCAAGCTTCAACGGTGAAGGAAAACATCGTTAGGAGACCTAAACTGAGAGTTCTTTATAATGTTATCAAAGGTGTGTGAAGTCTGCCAATTTGCATTGGGCCAGTATGATGGGCTACGGCCTATAACCCTTTTCTGAGAGGAGACCTGCGCTCAGTAGTGAGCCATTGATGGTTTGCCGATAATGAAGATGACTCCAGGCCCAAAACACAAAAAACGTCTTGACCGATTTAATTTTTTCTTTTTTGTTTTGTTCGCTCAAATACAGCGGTGGTTTATTCCCTATTTTCTTAACCCCAAAAAAAAATTGGTTGTCCGTAAAGTCAGTTTACGGATGATAGTTTTACGTGATAACGTCATAAAGAAACATTGACGATGGCTGGCGGGCGGCGGCGGGCGCTCTCTAAGCCAACGCTTGAGCCGATCGTGCCTCTCCATCGCTTGTTCCGCGTTCTCGCTTGCACACTCAGGCGCAGGCGGAACGTGACAGTTATTCGTGCGTGCCGCTGGTGTTCATCGATTTTTAAGACGTTATCACGTCAAAAAAACAATTGAAAAATAGAAATTGGTAATTTTGTATAGGAATCACCACTTCGGATTGCTCTTGACAGATGGCGGGAGCGAAGCCGCGGGTAAAAGCTAGTATCATTTTAATCGTATAATTTTAACAATAGTAAATTACTGGAAAACGGCGATATTGACTATCTCCATCATGCAATTTTAAACGCCGTGGTCTTAAAAGTGAGAAATCGGGTTTGATTGCCGGCTGAATATTCCGTGGAGAAATCGATAAAGGGGTAATGGGTTTAAAAGAAACTTCCATACCCCTTTCAAGTTAACCAGCTTCCATCTTAGACTGAATTGTTACTTAAAAATTATTTTTGTCCTTGGAATTGACTTTTGTTTCAACTTTTATATTTTGTGATCCACTAGTACTAATGCTGTTTTTGCAGTCTACTTTGTAGACAGCCGGTTGCACATGGAAGGTGAGAGGCAAAGTGCCTAAGTTATGCTTAAGTTATGAACGAGCTATTTTGCAGCTGTCAAATGGATGCAAAACTGTTTGTTGATGATCAAGTTTAGTAACTTAAAGGGATAAAATGTTTCTAAAATGTTTGTCTTAATTTGTTTCAGATAGGCGTAGGCGTTCCCGTTGTGTGATATAATATTACTTGTTATGTTGTTTTGTGGTAGAATATTTCAAATTGAAATATTTAGTAGAAATTTTTATACGAAATTGGATGAAAATGTTGATCTTTTATTTTTATTAATAAAAAAAAAAACATATCAATTGTTGCCATAAAAAGTGATTAATTTTTCAAATGTATTAATTAAATTAATTGGTCAAATGAGTGTGAAACTGTCCAATATAAGAACAATTGATTAATATTTTTTGTTGTTAATTGCATTGTATTGTAGAAATACTGAAAATGAATTTATTGTTTTATTACACAATAAGATATTTTCATAATAATCAATTAATATGTTTTCTTGATGAAAGCAATATCTCAAACCTTTATTCCAAAAATTATTTTATAAATTAGGCGGTGTCCACATCATCGCGTGTTGAATTTGAGTTGAAAGCTGCGTGCGGCGTATAATATATTTTAGTTGCAAATTGTACAAGTAACAGTTAAGCCTTGGACTGAAAACCGTATGCTCGACGATTTAAACCCTATAATAATTATACACTATTGTCATTCCCACTCTTAGGACAAGCTTAAGCTTAATTGGAGAAGATTGGGGAATATTTGTCATGGCTAATTTTCTTTAAAAAAAAAAAATCTGTTTTCGCCCAACACAACGCACAACGCAAATTTTAAATGGTGTGGACGCGGCTTAAGTTCATTTGTTTGTGTTAAGTATAAATTGATTAGAGCATACTCCATATTATATAAGCTAATTATGAGAAAGACGAGGCCAAAATAGAAGTGGTTAAAATAGAAGTCGATAAAATCAGCGTTACCTACGACTTTATGAAATGAAATGAATGAAAATTTTATTTGCACAAACATGGGCCATATACGAGTATTTCGAAACATGTTTTTAATTCGTCAATTTAGGCGTGCAAAATAGAATGCAAACTACTGAAGTTATTATTTAGCGTTCTTTTATATTAGTCCGATCAGAATCTAAGTAAATATGAACAATCAAGGGATTGGAAAATGGATAAGTGACGTCATCATTTCGCGTTAATATTAACTACTTTGATGATCTATATATCTCTGTGATGAATTCCTAAAAGTTTTTAATTTATCAGTTTTGATCTACATTTTATGTTATTTGTATATACTTACCTAATTCAATATTATGATATTACCAAGTACCAACATGAAATTTTTTCATTGTTATTATTGTCTGAATTTGTGTTACTCCAAAGCAAACTGCAAACTGCACATTGATTGAACATAATGAACACAATCGATTTGCTGTCTCTTTTTAATATTGGGTATTAGAGAGGTTCAGCAAATAGATCGTCACATTTTAGCTGAATTTGAATGATAGGGCCATCGAATGCTATAATAAAATTTTCGTATGATTCGTATTTGACCAATGCACAGAGACAAATATTTAAAATAATACCATTTATTTTAATTTTTATGAAAACTGCGACATGTATGCGTTATATAAATAAATAATTGGCAAGCCTTGTTTTGTATTTTGCGGTAAGATTTTTAAGTTTACTTATATGTCTTTTGTAGTTAACTGTTTATTGTTAAATATTTATAATTTAAAATCAATTGGTTACGCGAAAAAAGTGTTCAGTATTGAGTTTAGATAAGAAATAAGTACATTTTATAAAATAATTATATTTTGTCGTGTCATCGTCAATTTTGCTAATTACTTATTGCAAAATTATTATTGCTTCATGCAATAATTGTCTTTTGCGAATTTAAGTTGATCGCGCACCTAATCGCGCCATAGGAATCGATCGCACCGTACGAACTGAATTTTAAGGCGGTCTCTCACCGAGAGCATTCGCCTGTTGTGTAACAAACTAAGATTCCATTTTGAGCATTACGTTACAATACTGCCTCATTGACTGACGAGCAATCGCCTGTAACGATCCAAGATTCGATTTTGAGCATTAGCTGCAGTCGAATCAGTTATTTTTTGATGACATGAGGCATTGATTTTACACATTGTATTTTTACTGGTTGCGCACTATGATGCTCGGTTCTTCTCACTCACTGATGTAATGCTCGAATTTGAACTGTTACATTATAGATAGGAGAATGCACCTAGTGAGGGATCGCCTTTAGAATTCTTAACATGAAATATGCTATGGAGACACTTCGCTCACCGATCCGCGTCGAACCGAACGAATAGCCGGAAAAATTTGGATGACGTTATCAAACTTGGCGCGGAAGATGCATGCGCCCCAACATGCGCTGAATAGCACATTCTTTCGAGTGTAGAAGGCCTTTAGAAACTTCTGTTCGTTCGGCGCGGACGATACTTTCGGCGCAGACTGATGAGCGATCAGCTTTAGGCGTATTTTAATGATTGATTTTGTCTATGCAATTAATATTTTCACGTACAAGGAATGTTAAACAAAACATACAAAAGCTCTCCAAAATGAAGCCGTATTGATTGTTTCTGTGATAATAGGTATGTTTTCCTGTACTGTTTAAATGATTAGTTTGTTAAATAAGATGTAAATAAATTTGTGCAAATTGGTATATTTTTGTATAATTTATGAGTCCTCTAGAGGTATAAAATTAAAAACCTCAATAAAAAAAATTATTATTAGCATCCATAACGTAGGTACTCGTTTATTCATCGGATTTCAAGCCTATGCAAGTTCCAGTACCTTCTTTCCTAGTGTAATATCTTTTCTTAACTGCTCAATACTACGTTCCAGCATTTGGCACTCAAACCCTGTTAGATTTTTGTATCTCTGCATCTCACCAGCTCCATTTTTATCCACGAACACTAGCCCCGAGAAATAGGATGTGCCGAAATCGTTATTTTCCACATAAGCATTAATTTGTGTAGGTCGACTATAAAGAGCCTCTAGAATGCCTCTTGTGAACTCAACAATGCCGTTGGCAACTGACAGGGTGGGCGAATAACCTTTCTTAGCGTTAGTAACATTCTCCGACGAAGAGCGAACGTTCGCCGTGAATTCTTCAACTTCTTGATCGTTCATGGTACACGTGGGCTTCGTTTGAGACAGCAGAGGGACTATCGTGTTGTCCGAGTGACCGCCGATCACAGGTACGAAGCAAGCTTGAGGATTCGCATCATTCGCTGCTGCGTACAGCGCTTGTACTTTCAACGGGTCTCCGGTCGTGATTCCGAACAATTTTCTCGGGTCATACTGCCCGTTGTTTCTCATAACCTCAGCCGCCATTGGGACAAGAATGTTTATCGGTTCGGTTGCGATTCCCACGAACGGCATGGGGGAAATTTTCGCAATTCGTGCCGATAAGGTCCTTATAAATTCGGCATTTGTTTTGAACCAGGATTGCTCGGATGTTCCAGGGCTTATTATGACGCCGCCAGTTGCTATTATGAGATTGGAACTCCGTAAAGCTCGTTCAAGCGTGGTCTCTCCGATGAAACCTTGAAGAGTAGAGTGGATAGGTATGTGTGACAGATCTAGCACGACGCCCGATGTATGTTGCAAGTTATCGTGAATTACGAGTTTCGTGATCGTTGGTATAGTTCTTAGTAACAACGAAACGGTTTGCCCTATTTCAGTCGCACCCCCTACAACAGTAACTTGATAATTTCGTGATATTAAGTTGTGAGGGACAAAACGTAGTAAATTATTTGCTCGGAACATGGCTGTTTTGAAATATTTACATGGATATTTGTATTAAAATACAATGTTTATGTTAACAAAAATTTGACAAGTGTATTTTTGCCCAGTTTGCCAACACAGTCAACATCATTTTCCAAGATAATTCGTAATTCCTAGTTCCATGAAGAGAATATAAAGGAATCAAACCACTCCGTATCATTTTTAGGGTTCCGTAGTAAACAAGGAACCCTTATAGTTTCGCCATGTCCGTCCGTCTGTCTGTCTGTCCGTCCGTCCGCGGTTTAGCTCAGAGACTATTGGTACTAGAAATCTGTAATTTGACAAGGGTATAAATATCAATCACGCTGACAAAGTGGTGAAATAAAATTGTGAATAATAATTTTTTTTAGGGTACCTCCCCTACATGTAAAGTGGGGATGAATTTTTTTTCTCGTCTATCCCATAGTGTGGGGTGTCGTTGAATAGGTCTTTCAAGAATATTGTGGGTTTGGGAACACAATTTTTCAATTCAGGGATCCGTTAATTGTGCAATATGATATTTTAAAGTGCTAAATTTTACTAGAGGCAAGTGTCCCCCCCTCTGCCAGCTAAATGGTTGTATAAAGGATACAAGAAAAAAATTCACAGCAGTAGTATATATATTTATAATGAATTTTAAAGGAAAACTATCACGGCTAAGTAGGGTTCATTAGTTAAGGAGTTATATCTGTTTTTTTTAAGTTAGGTATTACACGTAGTGTAAGTTGCATATTATTTTGTAGTATATTATAATATTTAAACCATGGAACTCAAAATGTATTCAATATTCATAAATAAAATAACCTATCCTAGATCAGCAATAATATTTGCGACTTTCAACTACGGAACCCTACACTGCGCGTGGCCCAACACGCACTTGGTCGGTTTTTGTATAAGTACCTATGTTGTATACCTACCTCATAGTTCTCAAATATGTATTCATAACATAGATGTACCTTATATTACGTAGTACTATTATATTCTGTGCTAATATTTACTACCGTAAGGCCCGCTTGCAGAGACACCCGGGTTTGCAGGAAGTTAACTTCTATGTAATACTATGCGTGGAATAATAGGAATAAAGGTGGATGTGAAAATGTGAAACCTTTTTTGCTTTTTGGCAAGCGGAAGGGCCTTCTTGAGACAGCAAGAAGACAGAAAACCTGACATATTGATGCAAATGTCATGAAGGACAATAAAGATGCCGGGGAAATTTCGAATTCTGTTAAATTATAAATGTTATCCACATGCTTAAAACAATTTACCAGCAATGATCTCATTGAAGTCAATACCATGGTTCTTGCGTTCTGCGATTGCGTTTAAGCAGCCAAAGTGCTTGAAAAATTCCCAGCAAAGACATGTACAAATATCCATCATAGGCGCTGCAAGTGAAATCGGAAAGAATACGGCACTGTTCCTGAAACAGAATCAGCATATAAGCAAGCTGCACTTATACGATGACAGCGACAAGGTGCTAGGTCTGGGCTTGGAACTGTCTCACATACCCGGAGGACCAAGGATAAGCGCCTATGCCGAAGAACAGAGTTTGCCTGACGCAGTTCGGAATTCTCATCTTGTGGTAATGGTTTCAAGGACTCCAAGAAAACTTGGGAACACTCGGGAGCAAATGCTGGCGACAAATGCCCTACCAGTGCAAAGGCTTTGCAGGACGATATCTAATATAAATCCGGACGCGTTTTTAGCTTTCTCGACCAATCCTATTAACTCCATCGTACCATTTGCAAGTGCGCTGTTATTTCATTACAATGCTTTTAGCCCCCACAAAATTTTTGGTATAACCCATTTAGATACCGCAAGAGCGAGAGCCCTCCTCGCTAAAACTTTAAACGTGAACCCTCGATCGATCAACGTGCCTGTTATAGGTGGCCACTCGGATGAGACAATAGTACCGTTATTTTCAAGCATTTCTCCAAGCCATTTCCGAGTTAAACCTTGTCAAGCCGATACTTTAACGCGTTTGGTGAAAAAGTGTGGAACAGAAGTGTTGAATCACAAACTCGGTAACGACTCTGCAGTTCTGGCCGTGGCTTGGTCGATCAACGAATTCGTTGAGAGAATAATCGAAGCTCTGTATGGCGGTTATGTGATAGTGAACGGGTATACTTCAAACCCGCATTTCGGTACAAAATTTTTCTCAGGTCCCACGAAAGTAGGGCCCCATGGTATTATAGAGACTTGCTCAAATTCAAATTTTCCATTGAGCGAATAT
This sequence comes from Oeneis ivallda, assembly GCA_029955525.1. Taxonomy (NCBI): domain Eukaryota; kingdom Metazoa; phylum Arthropoda; class Insecta; order Lepidoptera; family Nymphalidae; genus Oeneis; species Oeneis ivallda. Next base: position 20,312,319 of record JARPMR010000004.1, on the reverse strand, counting down.
GAACGTCAGCTTATGGAACGAGCTATCCCTATAATAAATCGGGACGTCGCTCAAGGCGAAGATCATGTCCAAGTCGTTGAGACTGCACCTAATTTGTAAAATATTAATGGCTTTTACAGTTTATTAAAATTGTATTGTTTGTAGTTACTGTTTTACAGTTTCAGTAAAAATGCTCTTGGTTTAAAGTTTTCTTTTATGTTTTCTATAACACTTACCTATCTAGGTGTTGGATACTCCGAGCATGCATGAGTGCTATGCTCGAGCATAGCACTCTCTCCATCGTCTGTTTGCGACCCTGAGTCTTCCAAGATAAGGCCCATAGTAAGCGACTATGTTTCGGATCCGTACCTAAGTCATCTAGCAAAACGCACCGTATGAGTGTTAGTTGCGTGGAATAAATGTTTCAAATGAAGATGCACGCCACAAAGTTCGGGGAAAATGCAAACAAAGGCCGTTAGATAACATTGCCATAGACATGCACTATAACAGGACGGGAAGGATAGTAAAAGTTCCAATATCGGACAAATAGCACGGCGTGGCTCTAAGCGGCCATTGGAGTCGCATCTCATTCCATAGATCGTGTAACTAGTTCAGCGACGCCGACGACTGCCGGGTCTACGGCGAAGTGCACATGAGTCGTAAAAGTATAGTGATAAGTTTAAAAATTGTACAAATTGCAGTCTATAAATGCATAAAAATAAACAAGAAATAAGTTTAGAATAGAATACAATTTTTTTTTTCAAATAAACTTTTTTACATGTGCTTTTGAATCGTCAATGAGTCTTCCTCTGGTACGGAATGCCCTTCCTGTCGAAAAGAACCAGAAAGAAACTCGGCGGTTGCTCTTTTTAAAACAAGTTTACAATACAATAGATACTATAGCTGCTATGTATGCAGTGTTTCTACGATAAGGGGAAGTTCCAAAAATGCATACTACTTACTTACATAATAATAATAATAATAACCGCCGTGTGGCACCGGCATAATAGAATGTTGCCACCCCTTCCTTTCCCATGGGTGTCGTAAGAGGCGACTAAGGGAACTGGGGTACCAAATAACATCTAGGTTCCCCTAATCCGAGCGAGCTGGCTCTAAAACAGCCTCCTTGGGGACCTGAGTGGACCCCGAGTGACGTAACTGCCACTCACCCCCCCCCACCCCCTTTATGATGATGGACCAAAATAATAAGAATACGCGAACAGGGCCGCTGCCTGGGGGGCGCCAGGGCGCGTCTGGGACTGGCGCTGGACGTGACAGCATGCGGACCGCCAGTCACACCAGCCGGCCGCCACTACCATCTCGTCGGCCGGCCAATCCATCATCCCCACCAGAGGGCTTGGCACCGACAGGGTCCTCAAGGACCCAATCTTCGGGGCCCGCCGCTGGTGGAGTGCGCCGCATGAGATGGACATCTCAAATGAACGAAAATGTCATGCGTGCGTACTACAGGGCGACGGGAGGGGAAACCGGACGGACTGGCTACCGAGCGGCAATGTACCGCGAGTTCTTGCTGCTTGAGCCGAATCTCACTGTCACGGAACAAAACCTGGCAGACCGGGCTCGGTATATTCAGCGCTCGAACATCTTTAGCGCTACCGAGCTCGAACGGTTACGATGTGAGGCTGTTCCCGAGGTGACAACCCCAACCACAGAGCAAATTGTCTCTCTGGCGGAACCTTTCCACGAAGAGACCGACGCTAACGCGCAAGATTTGCCTGTGGTTGAGGAGGACACGGAGGAAACAGTTTCTCTTGACATAGAGCGGATGGGAAGGATTTTAGAGGAGGCGATTTCTGAGATCCGCAGTGCTCCTCTAGAGAACCGTCCGCGGCTCTCCCGACTCACCTTAAATGTAGCGACGCGGGATGTCATTGAGGCCATAAACCAAATGCTGCCTCAATACCTTGAGCGCAGCACTGGCCTGGATGATACGGCTTCTATTCTCTTTGGTGCGGCCTTAGCTGTTCACCGTTTCATGGGTGTCAAGACCCAGGAACGTGGACGCGCTACCCTAAGGCGCAGCACGGAACCAGCCTGGAAAAGGAGAATAGAACACCGTGTCACCCTGGCCAGAGCTCTCATTGGCAGACTGCAGAGTTTCAGATCGGGCAACACTAGGCCAAGGATTGTGCGCTCCGTTAGAATAGCCTTTAATGGGCTCGGGGTGCGGCTAGATAAAAGAAGGAAGAACTAAAAGGCGGCCCGCCGTCACTTACGACCACCGATGGTAGGCCAAATCGAGCCATGAGTTCTCGCAGCTTACCAATTGTCGCGGTCGCTGTGGTGCCACTCATTTTCTGTACCTCGATCCACTTACTATGAGCATCGACGGTGATCAAATAACGCTTACCTTGAAACTCGGCAAAATCAATATGTAACCGGCTCCAGGGGTTCGCCGGGTGAGCCCACGGGTGCAGCTGGCCGCGGGGCGGCGCGTCGCGCTGCTGGCAGCACGCAGAGCATTCACGAGTTAAACTTTCTATTTCTTTATCTAATTGAGGCCAATAAACATAACTCCTTGAGATAGATTTCATCTTGACTACACCGAGGTGACCCTCGTGTAGTTCTCTCAATACGCGACGCCGCAACGCGTCCGGTATGACCACCCTGTGGTTGTATAAAACACAACCGCTTTCTATTGTGAGACTATCCTTACGATGAAAATAAGGCTTTTCCATTTCTACCACCTCCGAAGGCCAACCATAAACCAAATATTTGTAAATATTTTTTAAAATAGGATCTCTCAAAGTCTCCCGAGCTACTTCTTTAGCAGAAATAGGAAATGATTCTTCAACATAATTAACATAAGCGATCGGATCCAGTTCCGGTTCTCTACGTTCACACGGCAAGGGGAGACGAGATAAAGCGTCACTACAGTTGTCTTTAGACTTAACAAACTCAATATCAAAGTCGTACGCCGCTAAATTGACCGCATATCTCTGTAGTCTACTGGCAACTGTTTGTGGCAACCCTGACTTTGAGCCGAAAATAAACAAGAGAGGCTTGTGATCTGTCTTGATAATAAAATGACGGCCATATAAATAGTGGTGATGCTTATTGACTCCACTGACTATAGCTAAAGCCTCCTTATCGAGTTGGCTGTACGCGCGCTCGGCTTTATTCAACGTACGCGACGCGAAACAAATAGGGTGCTCCTCACCGTTCGGATAGCGATGCGCTAATATACTCCCGATGCCGTACGAACTACTATCAACAGACAGCACCAATGGAAGCTTAGGGTCGTAGTGCACAAGAACATTTTTGCTCAATATCATTTTCTTAACAGCTTGAAATGCTCTTTCACACTTTTCACTCCAGTTCCAAACAACATTTTTTTTCAACAGCTCGTGCAATGGTGCCAGTAACGTACTACTATTTTCCATAAATTTAGAATAGTAATTCAATAAACCCAAGAAAGAACGCAGCTGCGTTATATCGGTTGGAGCGGCAGCATCAACAATTGCCTTGACTTTGTTTGGATCTGGGTGTAATCCATGCTTATCAATAACAAACCCCACATAGGTTATACTATCTTGCAAAAATGAACATTTCTCATACTTAATTCTGAGACCGACATCACGTAAACGTTCCAAGACGCGTTTTAAATTAGACAGATGCTCAACTCTGTTACGGCCCGTCACAGCTATATCGTCGAGATAAACAACCACCCCACTCAAACCACGCAGCGTTTCCTCCATAAACTTTTGAAACTTTTCCGGAATGCAATTCAGCCCGAATGGCGTGCGCCTGTACACAAACGTCCCTAAATGGGTGGTGATCGCGGTACATGCTTGTGAACCATCCTCCAACAGTAGCTGTTGGTAAGCATTAGTGAGGTCGATCTTAGAAAACTGCTCGCCGCCGCTCAACGCGGCAAATAGCTCTTCGATCCGTGGCAAAGGGTAAGGCTCACGTAACAATTTTGGATTAATAGTTACCTTGTAATCCCCACAGATACGTATTTCTCCCGATTTTTTTATTACTGGTACAATAGGTGTTCCGTATTCCGAGTAATCCACTTTAAAAATAGTACCCTCTGCCACGAGTCGATTTAACTCCCGCTCGACAGGTTCGCGTAATGCCAAAGGCAGATGACGTGCTTTAAGGAAAACTGGAGTTTTATCTTTTAATTTTAATGACATTCGCACATTACAAGTCCCCAAACCGGGCGAAAACACCGTAGGAAATTCCTGCCGTAAGTTTTCCACTACATGTTCATCTCTTAAATTACATAAAAAATCATTAATTTGCACCGACCCTATTTTCAAATGCCGTAACCAAGAACGGCCCAAGAGTGGCGGGCCACCCTTTTTAATAACAAATAATTTTAACTGATTAGCCCAATATTTTCCAAGCACAACATCAACTAACAAGTAACCCACTGGTTCTATCAAAACACCCGTATAAGAACGTAAACGAACATTATTTTTGTTCAAATTACAATTTTTAAAATACCGCTCATAACAGTCATAATTGATAGTAGACAACTTACTACCAGTGTCCAGTTCAAAATCCAATGATAATCCATTCACCTGAACAGGCACACTATACGGCCGATCACTTACACCGCACACATTTAAACTATACATTTCACACTCAGAGCCGCTATCACTGTCGAGATAATTATGCGATTTTCCCTGGGCACGACCTTGCCTGTTGCCTGCCCCGCGTCGGATTACGCCTTGCTCTCTGCACTGAACCCTAAGATGACCTTTGACCTGACAAACATCACAAGTATAGTTCTTAAAACGGCAGTAATTTGGGTTATGGAGCCGTCCACATCGCCAGCAAGGGCCCGCAGCCGGCCTGGGCATCGCGCCGGCACCGCTGGCGCCGCCACCAAAGTCGCGCGGCGCGCGCGCCTCGGCCGCTACCCGATGCAACGGTTCTGCCGCGGCGGGCGCGGCCCTCGCGCCATCGACCGCTTCGCCGGTGGAAACGCTCGCTTGAGCGTGCCTGTCTGCCGCTTCTAGTGCCAAAGCCAATTCCACTGCTCTTTTGTACGTCAACTCAGGTTCGGCGAATAACCGAGATCTCATATCATCATTCGCCAGCCCCGATACGAATTGATCTCTTAAATTTTCTTCGAGATTCGATCGAAAATTGCAAGTACTCGCTAAGTGTTTCAAAGCTTGTAGGTACTGACTGAGCGTCTCGCCCGCCCTCTGCCGGCGAAGCCGAAATACGTGCCGCTCCGCAATGTCGGACCTCTTAGGTTCAATATGTTCACCGACTAACTTCACTAAGTCTTCAAATGATTTCATCTCCGGCGTGTCCGGTGCACACAAATCACACATTACATCATAAGTAGCTTGGCCCACTACCGTAATCAACGTAGCCACCTTTAAATGGTCCTCGATTTGGTTGAGTTCGATAAACTGTTCCACGCGTCTTATGTACGCCGACCATTTTTTACTAGTTAAATCGAAGCACTCAATTTTTCCGATGGGCATTTTGATAAATTATATATTTTACAAGAATGCTACGCGATTTTCTCGTCGCCAGTTGAATATTACTATTAAAAAGGCAATAAATTACTCCAGAGCACTGAATCAAAGACCGCGTCGGTGACACAACTGACTTTATTAGTTTTAGATTTACCCACATGCAACAATGTACACCTTTGGCGTACTCAGATGGACTCAGACCGAACTAGACGCACTGGATAGAAAAGTCCGCACGACTATGACTCTACCGCATGCACCACCCCAAATCGTCTGTTATGAGGTTGTATATACCCCGAAAATGTGGAGGTCGAGGCGTATTAAGCGTCAAGACCATGCATAATCGGGAGATATCCAGCCTCAGAACCTACTTTGAGACGAAGAGGGAGTGTCCAATGCATAGAGACGTCATAGAATGTGATAAAGGACTCACTCCCCTATCTTTGGCCAAACTCGAGTGGCAGAAACCGGTGGTACTAAGCACCTCTGACCGGGAGACCGTATGGAAGGAGAGGGAGTTGCATGGACGCTTTTTTAAAGCTCTTAATGAGCCTCACGTAGATAAAAAAGCGTCCGTGCAATGGCTGCGCTTCGGTGACCTCTTTGGGGAAACCGAAGGTTTTGTGTGTGCAATACAAGATCAGGTGGTTAAGACGCGGAACTACCGAAAGTACATCCTGAAGGATGGCACTCACGACATCTGTCGAGCGTGTCGCCATCCCGGTGAGTCACTCAGGCATGTGCTCTCGGGATGTTCCGCTCTTGCTAACACTGAGTATCTGCACAGACACAACCAAGCGGCCAAAATCCTTCACCAAGAGCTTGCTCTGAAGTACGGTCTCCTGGATGAGAGAGTGCCGTACTTTAGGTACACACCGGTGCCGGTACTTGAGCGTGACGGAGTACGGCTCTATTGGGACCGGTCCATCATCACGGACAGGACGATTCCGGCGAATAAGCCTGACATCGTGCTGATGGACCGGGCACAGTCGAGGGTGTTTTTAGTGGACATCACCATCCCACATGACGAGAACCTCGTAAGAGCGGAGACAGAGAAAAAACGAAAGTATCTAGATCTGGCTCACGAGGTTACTGGCATGTGGCATGTGGAGTCCACTGAAACCATCCCAATCGTCATTTCTGCGAATGGGTTGATCCCAGTCAGCCTCGCTCACCATCTGAGGCGACTGGGGTTCCGTGGCAGTTCGCTCGCGGCCAAGATGCAGAAAGCGGTGTTGCTAGACTCGGCTAGGATAGTCCGTCGGTTTCTCAGCCTGTCGCCCTGACCCCCGGCCGTCTGGTCTCCCCTGCCGGGGCGTAATCCTCCGCCCGCTACAAGTATTTATTTATGTAATCTATATGTAAGTTTATTATATGTATATATATTTATTTTTATTATATTTCTACTTTGGCTTAATATGTATTTATTTTGTACGCGGGTGTGAGAGTCGAAATATATATAATAATAATAATAATAATAATGTCCTCCCGACCGAATCCGATCACGGCGGCCAACCTCCTTAGAGATCAGCCATCTGCGCGGGAGATATTATAGTGCACAAGTGTGTGCGCAAACACAGGTGCACTCTCTATTCCCTCACTCTCATAGTCCGATGGGACGGAAATCCGACACGACCGGAGAGAGATCAGGCGCAGGACCGACGGCTTTACGTGCTCTCCGAGGCACGGGGGTGACTCACCGCCAACTTCCTAACTCCGGGCTAGTACTGAGAATTTCTTTGGCAGAAAAACCCAATACATTTTTTTTAACGGCCCGACCCGGGAATCGAACCCGGGACCTCGTCATCTGTAGTCGAACAAGCTAACCACTAGACCAACGAGGCAGTTCTTACTTACAATGCAATATATGTTAAGATGGTCAGACAGAAAGTAGTCCCATTCCCGCCGGTGGAACCGGTTCACGAGCATGACGCATGACCCAGCCGTTTGCTTCGCTCAACTATACTTGAGGGAACGTAACAACCCGCATCACACGACACCACCACAGAAATGTTTAAAGAGTGCGTTAAAAACTGTAACCCGACTACTTACGAGTATCTGGATGTAACATCATCACATTGATTATTATTTATGTTCTTATAAAATGTTAAAATGTAGTAGATATCACCATGATCGGACTATGATAACGAACTCATTGACACCTCACCATCAAAATTGGCCAGAAATTAAGGCGCTACGGTGGAACAAACGTAAATTACAAACATACATACATTGAAATCATAACCCTTTTGGCTTTGCCGTAGTAGTGTAAAAATTTTCAGGAAAATTCTATCTATTTAATTAAATAATCTCAGGTCAAACTGCAATAAACCGGTAGGTATCTAGTGGTTAAGACAGTTATCCAAACAAAAAAGCATTTATCACGTGGCGACTGTTATCTCGTGTGATCTTAACCTTAACTAAACCGTTCACTGCACAGAGCAACCGCAAATAAGGTTCGTAACGACAGGGTTAACTTTAAGATAATCGTCGTGCGGCCATACGGGAGCCCTATAACGTTGCTCTTAATGTAAGACCCTGACTGCTGCATGCCTGTTTGAGGGTTAAGGATCGTAAGGCGGGTGATAATGTGCCCTTTAACTTGACTTGATGGTGTGAAACTATTCTGTGATTATACGGGGCGTTGTTATTTGCCTGACATGTGTATTGTTTTAGGATTTGCTTTACCTAATAGGAAAAGTACCTTAATATACGATAAATATATATATATATATATAGATATAAACGATAAGAAGATACCTTATTAACTTCATATAACAGAAGAAAAGGTTAATAAGCACTTAATTAGTGGTCTGTCAATCCACACGTGGCCAGTGCAGCGTGGTGAACGTTGCTGGCCTATGCCCTTCTCTGAGGAAACCTGCGGCATGGTAGCAGGCTGGAGATTTGTTAAGATGATGATGAAGTAAGCATTTTATTTGAATAATAAGTACCTACCTCCTAAAAGAACAATAATAGGATATTTGACTGATATTTTTTATAAGTATATTTAAATTATTATAGTTTAAGATAATATAGGCACAATGCCATTTTTCTTTTTTTAATAATATCCTAGTTTCGGAAATAGAGCTTTAAAGTTTCCTGTTAGATAATAAAGAGAGCGCTACTTGCGTGTGACGTCACAAGTCAGTAGCTCCATACATGCTCCATAGGAAATTTCATTTTAGAAAGAGACAGATACAGTCACAGTAAAACTTTTAGAACTTATTTGTTTTTTGATAGATTAATTTTCTGTGTTTACAAATGTTCTTGCATGTTACATTTTCGATTAAATACTTAATTACTGAAAAACAACATTTTGACAGCAGTCAAATAGGTAGGTACCTTATTATTGTTAATGACTGTCTCAAAAACCAATAGATAGGTAGATATACCAACTCCGTAGGTATGTAGAGAGTCTACGAGCTACGAGACCTTGAATATAATAAAAAGTGTTTTTTTTTTACTTTTAACTTCAATACAAAGTGTTTCCAAATTGTTAAGGGAATAAAACCAATTGTCCGGAACGCTGTTCCACCTTTTACTTTACCCTTCAATAAAAACAATCAGGTAGGTATTTTATTTAAATTAAGTAATACACTTTAATACTTATAACAAGTTCATTTGAATCGTTCATCTATTTTTCATTTTAATGATGATAGTTATTTTCATCGACTTGAAACTTAACAATGAGGGTCACGTCAGCCAATTTATAAGTGTGACTTGCCAAATTAAGGGAAAATATCTACTTAAAAATAAAAAATATATAATATCAATGCTATTATCATCTACTTAGCTTGAGAATAGGTACCTACTGCTCCATTTATAGGTATCCGAAAACCAAGAAGCGAACATAATTATTATAAGTACCTACCTAAATAGCTAGTTTTAGTCCCGTGGGTGTCATTGACGCATCGAAGAGCTACGTTTCTCTACGGAAACTGTTGACGCGTCGAAGAGCTACGTTTCTCTACGGAAACTGTTGACGCATCGTAGAGCTACGTTTCTCTACGGAAACTGTTGACGCCTCGAAGAGCTACGTTTCTCTACGGAAACTGTTGACGCATCGTAGAGCTACGTTTCTCTACGGAAACTGTTGACGCATCGTAGAGCTACGTTTCTTTACGGAAACTGTTGACGCCTCGAAGAGCTACGTTTCTCTACGGAAACTGTTGACGCGTCGAAGAGCTACGTTTCTCTACGGAAACTGTTGACGCATCGTAGAGCTACGTTTCTCTACGGAAACTGTTGACGCATCGTAGAGCTACGTTTCTTTACGGAAACTGTTGACGCCTCGAAGAGCTACGTTTCTCTACGGAAACTGTTGACGCATCGAATAGCTACGTATCTCTACATAAAACGACTATCAGCTTTTTTTTCAGTTTCCAAGACAATGCCAACCTGAGCACGTAGAGATCATCTTATAATATCAGGTTTGTAATAAAATGAATACGGTACGAACAGGGTACGGTAGGTGGTGCTTGAAGTAGTTTTTTTGTAAAGAACATTTATTCATTTTAAACTAAAATCCTCACGCGGGCACTATAGATAGTTGGTAGCTAGGTACTAAACATTTTAAAGACAATTCGCCTAAGCGTTAGCATAAAATGCGCTCACGAGACCCAAGGCACACGAGAGAGCCAAGTTTTAAGCACCGCCGGGTCTCGCAAGTCGTTATCGTCAACTTGTTTGCTAACCCGCGGCAAGAATTGCAAATGGCGATAATTCTAACTACGCCAATAAATCAGCTACACCCGTTCAACTTTTTTCCTCTAGGGTGCACCTCGCTTCCATTGTTAGTGATTGATCGTTACTTAGAACTTTCTTTGCGAACTGTACAAGCATGTGTTACCTACTTGTTAGGGAAAGAGTTCGCTTTGATATGCAAACTTGTTTCCCAGTTCCCACCGATTTATCGTTTTTTGATTTTGTCATTTCATCTTCAATTTGTATAAAATTGAATTCCAGATGAATCTAGCCGTGTGAATATTTAAAGCCGTTGAATTGACCTAAGTTAATTGTAAGAAGTAGGTAGGTATCTACCTATATGAGTAGGTGCGTAGGTGTAACTTTTGAGAGTTTAATATTAAAGTAGTTTAATAGGTACTTTCGATAATATGATGTTAGTATACCTACCTATAATTATTTTACTCGATAGAAGACGAAAATTGACCGAGTAAACTAGGTACTTACTTAAGTACATAATAGATCCTTTTCAAATATTTGTAGCGTAACATTGTTATTAGGAAGGAGACCGAGAAAAGCTATAAATTAGTTATTGATGACACCCCCGGGATGCGACCAGCAGGCAGCAGCCAGCAGGCAATGATGTAACGTCGATTTATAACACACTAATTGCCCCTAATTAAATGCCATCTATAAACCTACGCAGACAGTATAAGTACATACCTTTTTACCTACTCTGATCTGTAGAAAATTGGTGTGAATACTACTAAGGGCCGATTTCACCAACATAAAATAAGTCTAAGCGTAAATTTGATATTTTGACAGTAAGTATTTTCAATACAAAAACTGTCAGAATGCTCAAATTATTCCTCGGATGAACGTCACTCGAAGTTGGTGAAATCGGCACTTAGGCACTTAGTTTCTTGGTAGCTTTTCTCTCTAGTATCCGCTTTCCGAGTTGAGTTCTACCCTGCCAATAATAACAGCAGTAAAGTTGGCCTATATACACTAACGATGTGTGACTGTGATAAGCTGACAATTCTGTTTACCTACATTATATTTTTGACTTCATAATAACATTAAAAAAATAAAAAAAATATTTCCTTCAATGTAATGGTGTGAGTTTGGTGATTTTGAATAAACCGCGCATAATTTTACGTGCATTATATTAGGAATTATAAAGTATCTTAATGATGGTTTAGATACGATTTCGTGTTAATAAATATTGCCTACAGAAAAAAATATTTAAACTCAATTTTTGTAACACGTCTGTTCCGTATTACTTAGCTACATAGTAAATCTATGTAGTTTAGTAATACGGAATAGACGGATTGGTAGTCGCTCGACTAAGTTACCAATCCTATATTATGCTTCGCTACTTGATTTTTCAGTTATTTGTACCGTACCTGTTATTTAAAAAGCTTTAATTTCGTCATTACAATAGCAAAGCAAGTTAACAGCAAGCCGCCGATGCCGTCGCGAATATAATTCGATACCCGCAATAATTAGCGGTGCAATGGAGCAATTTTATAGAAACTACCGACAACCAACGCGGAAGCGAAACATGGGTATACTTAGCGTAATATTTCCGTTGTTCACTGAACATGAAAATGAAGTCTTTCATTTTCATGTACCTAGGCATATTGTAGGTAATGTGATTTCCTTATTTACCGCTTCTAGTCATAAACAAGTTTGCTGAAAAGGAGCTTTTAGTCAAAGTTATATTATTTTGAAAATACTTAAGTATTCACAAAGTCCAACTTCAATCTTCATTCGGTCTTTCATTCTGTCAATCTTTACCTAACCTTTGGGCTTTATATTTATACCTAACTGCCTATTAAATTAGATTTCAGTCAGAAATCGACGAATGCTTCTCTAGGGGATTCTAAAGAAACTTACTGTAAAAGTGTCCGTGAAAAATTAGTTCCCGGCCTAATAATGTGAGAAGTAAGCAAAAAAATTTACATTTTCTTTAAAACGTGTCTGAAACTTTGGTTTGAAATGTTCAAAAGGTTTTCTATGCTAACTAAAAATAAAGGTTCTCACTTGCGGATGAGAACTAATTTTTCACGGACAAAATAACCAAAGGTTATCTAACGATGAAATAAATAATTTTGGATTTGATTTCAACGATTCTAGGTTAATTTTTCTGATCAACACATATTTGAAGTCTAATCAACCAAAATTCTTTCAATAGAAGGTATCTGGAAAAGTGGAGCCTTTCCGCCAATCTTTTGTATTGCTCATACGCAGCTAACACGGGCATTGTGATCCAGGCATAATTTAATGGTTTCTCACAATAGGATTTGACCTATAAATTGCGCAGAGATCATCAGAGCCCTTAGGCTGGTGACACACGCGCGCACGGCTCTGCACTGATAGATAAACCGCGGGACGCGTGCGTGCCGCGTGTGCACATTTCATGTCATTTATTCTAGCTTTCGAATTACAAATCTACTAGAATATCAACTTCGGTAATTCGGTTTCATAAAAAAATAAGCAGTAATAGCCTAGTGGTTAGGTCTGTGGTCTCCTATTCGGGGGGTCGCAGGTTCGATCCCGGGTACGCACTTCTGACTTTTCGGAGTCAAGTGCGTTTAAGCAATTAAATATCACTTGCTTCAACGGTGAAGGAAAACATCGTGAGGAAACCTGCACACCTGAGAGTTCTTCATAATGTTCTTGAAGGTGTGTGAAGTCCGCCAATTCGCATTGGGCCATCGTGGTGGACTATGGCCTAAACCCTTCTCTAAGAGGAGACCTGCGCTCAGTAGTGAGCCGTTGATGGGTTGCTAATGATGATGACAGGAACGGTAGTTTGGTATCCCGCACAATACAAGCACTGAATATCAAAATTTACCTCCATCCGTCTGGCAGCCTAACAGATTTTCAGTTGACCCGAAATTATGCGACCGATGAAACGAGACTCGCACCTCACAAAAGTGCGCTAGCCTGACCCCACATTAAAATAATTATAAAACAAGATTCTTAGAAGGATTTGTATGTATTTTAATCGAAATAATTAATGTAGGTAGATACTTATTGTATTGTAGGACTAATATGTATTTTATTTTTTTAGCCGACTTTAAAAAAAAATCTTTTTTTTAATGTATTATGTATCCACCGATTACTCGAAGACATCTGAACCGATTTGGAAAATTCATTTTTTGTTTGTAAGGGTATACTTCCTAGGTGGTCCCATATAATTTTTATCGATATCGGTCAAGCGGTTTTTAAAATATCAACAATAAATTACATATTTTGTGTAGTGTGTTTGTGTAATGTAGTAAAGCGGGAGTCGGTTGTTTAAAAAGTATTTTTTTGTATTAAATTATTTAAAGTGAGCGTTAGTGCGGAAGTGGACTGTAAAAAATACAGGATTGAAACCGAAATAGGTAACCTACTATAATTTTTTTTCTGTCTAAACATTGTTAGCTCTACGCTAAATGCCTTGCTAGTACTTGTGTGTGCCTGTGAATTGGGAAAAGCGATCAATTAGCACGCGTCACCATACTTACAATGTCAGCAATCAATGCTGTTGTGGGTGAATGTGGGTTACTGCTCGTATTGGTAATGGCATTAAGAGCCACTTGCATTGAGAACTATGGTGGCCATAGCAGGGTAGGTACGGACGGAAACAGTTGCCTAAAAACAGTCGGTTTTGACTAGCCTACTGACTAAAATTTCGGGGTCCAGGGTTTAATACCAGGTACACAGATCTGACTTTTCTAGTTATGTGCGAGGAAACCTTCATGTCTGAGAGTTCCACATAATGTTCGCACTTGGGCAGCATAGTGGACTATTGTCTAAGTATTGCCTAAACATCGAGAGGAGTAAGGACACTTTCTGTGGAAGGAATCTTATGCCCAGTTTAGATGAATGAATGAGTCGACTTTGAATTCAGCTGCCAACAAGGGAGTCGGATTTAATAAAAATTTTGGACGGTTGCAAGTTGTATCCAGGTTGCAACTGTATTTCTTCATTGAAAAACCGTTGATAAATTTGAATACTTTTTAGGGTTCCGTAGTAAACAAGGAACCCTTATAGTTTCGCCATGTCCGTCCGTCTGTCTGTCTGTCTGTCTGTCCGTCCGCGGTTTGGCTCAGAGACTATTGGTACTAGAAATCTGTTATTTGACAAGGATATAAATATCAATCACACCGACAAAGTGGTGAAATAAAATTGTGAAAAATATTTTTTTTAGGGTACCTCCCCTATAAGTAAAGTGGGGATGAAATTTTTTTTCTCGTCTATCCTATAGTGTGGGGTGTCGTTGAATAGGTCTTTTAAAAATATTGTGGGTGTGGAAACACCATTTTTCAATTCAGGGATCCGTTTGTGAAATATTATATTTGAAGGTGCTAAATTTTATTAGAGTCAAGTGTCCCCCCCTCTGCCAGCTAAATGGTTGCATAAAGGATACAAGAAAAAATTCACAGCAGTAGTATATATAATGAATTTTAAAGGAAAACTATCACGGCTAAGTAGGGTTCATTAGTTAAGGAGTTATATCTGTTTTTTCTAAGTTAGGTATTACACGTAGTGTAAGTTGCATATTTTGTAGTATATTATAGTATTTAAACCATGGAACTCAAAATATATTCAATATTCATAAATAAAATAAAAGCACTATCCTAGGTCAGCAATAATATTTGGGACTTTCAACTACGGAACCCTACACTGCGCGTGGCCCGACACGCACTTGGCCGGTTTTTTATTTTTTATTTATGTTCACTCTAGGCCCTATCAAATAATATAAATAACTTATTGATAGATTTAGAGATCAGATAGCAACTATTTTTTTATTGTTAGATAGGTACTTTCTTAAGTAGCCAAACAGAGGTAGGTACCTATTATTGCATAATTATGCAAAATCGTTGACTTTTATCCTTTGCTTTTATCACATTAAATAAATACGTTAAATATTACAATAATTTGTAATGTTATTGTGCCTTCACTATGACTGGCTATTTCAACCCCTAGTGTTCTAATCATTATGCTGGTGTTAATACCAAATCGGGATTACACTCCATTAAGTTTGGCTTTGGTTTCCACCGCAGAATAAATAAGGATTATTTTAACTACTAGTTAAATGTCGTGAGAAATAACTGCCAATAATAAATCTTGTAGTTAAATAATCGTGGTTATATTATGCAGTTTTGTTGGGACTTACTCAAATAGATAGATTTCTCTGATTTGAACTTCGAGCAGATCTGATAATATTGTTTATCTATTACTTAATTAAACTTAGAATTACCTACTGTTCCACTAAGTAGTATTTAAGTTAAAGGTAGATTCTCAGAATGCAAATGTCGGGGGTGGCTTATTTTTTAATTATGGTAAACTTGATGTAAGTTTATAACAATAATATTATATTACAGAGCTTAAAACTGAATTCCACGACTGTTTATTGTCGTACACCAACTGAAGTCACAAAAGCAAATTAATTATATTTTTTAATAGCTCCGCGTTCATAAATGAATGACCTAGAGAACGTCAAACATTAAGGATCCTAGTCTGTGATCTCTTCAGTACATCACATTAATCTTAGATCGTACTTATCATTTAATTAGATCCAGCGAGCGCCCTTGTGGCTTCAATTTTATTTTATAACGTCATACACACGTTCCTCCCTTGCTAAATACATTGCAAATAAATAGTCCGTGTGAATTAGTTTGTTGTTGCAAACGCATAAGGTTGAAATTCACCTGGCATAGTATTCCATGGTGTTTTGTAGTTTCGATAGCATGGGTCCCCACTGTTTCGGTCGTTGTCTATTCGCTACTGGCCAGTTGATGCGGCAAATTAGTAGGGTAGTCAACAACTGAAAAGGAAAAACCAATTTTTCTTAAAATTTTGAAATGATCACATCAACTAATATTACAAATACGAAATTGTGTTTTGCTTGTCATTTAATTATGCAACGATTGAGTAAACGATCGACCTGGTTATAGGACAGCACATTTATGATACCACTAGCTGATGCCCGCGACTTCGTCCGCGTGGAAAAAGTAATAAAAAAGAATTGTTTTATGTTAATCGTGAGGTTTTTACGATTGTACTACGCCACTATATAATATTCTGTACCTACTTGGTACCTGCAAACCTACAATATCAATTCAAAATGGAAATTTTGTAAATAACCACAATTTAGGCAGGACCAGCAGCATCAGGATTGAGGAGTTGGTAACTGGTCTTCAATGATGGATTGGCAACTGGTCTTCATTCTCGCCTGCATCACTGGACTGTAGTCCAGTGATGCAGGCGAGAATTTTCGATTGCACTACGCTTCTTTTTAGTTTATACTTGGCATCTACAGTAGCAACTGAAAACCGATATTTTCTTGAGCGAAGCGAGTGCGAAAATTTTTTGATCGCACTACGCCTCTGTGTAGCCCATACTATTTGGTATCTACAAAAGCAATCTATAATCGACATTATCGCTAGTAAAGCCAGTGCGACATTTTAAGGATTGCACTACGCCACCATAATTATAGTCCATACTTGGCACCTACATAAGCAACACAAAAGCGACGTTATCGCGTGCGAAGCAAGCGCGAAATTTTCAGAACTGCACTACTTAATTATGTACTCCATACTTGGTTT
Organism: Oeneis ivallda; assembly: GCA_029955525.1. Classification (NCBI taxonomy): domain Eukaryota; kingdom Metazoa; phylum Arthropoda; class Insecta; order Lepidoptera; family Nymphalidae; genus Oeneis; species Oeneis ivallda. Next base: position 20,295,584 of record JARPMR010000004.1, on the reverse strand, counting down.
ACACTCACAACAACAATTAAGAAAAGACATTTTCGCCAACGAAGCGAGCGCGAAAATTTTTAAGATTTCATTGCATCATTATGTAGTCCAAAACGGACATTTCGCAAAATTTTTAGGGCTGCACTACATAACTGTGTCATTCATACTTGGTTCTTACAGTAGCAATCAAGAAAGACACATTTCGCGAGCGAAGCGAGCGCAAAATTTTTCGATTGCACTACGCTTATTTGTAGTTCATACTTGGGACCTACAGTAGCAACTGAAAACTGATATTTTCGCGAGCGAAGCGAGCGCAAAGATTTTTTGATCGCATTAAGTACGCCTCTGTGTAATCCATACTAATTGGTATAGACAAAAGCAATCTATAATCGACATTATCGCTAGTAAAGCGAGTGCGAGATTTTTTACGATTGCACTACGCCACTATGTAGTCCATACTTGGCACCTACATAAGCAACATAAAACCGACGCTGTCGCGAGCGAAGCTAGCGCGAAATTTTTTAGGAATGCACTACTTAACTATGTTCTCCATACTTGGTTTACACTCACAACAACAATGAAGAAAAGACATTTCCGCGAGCGAAGCGAGCGCGAATTTTTTTACAATTGCGTTACATCACTATGTAGTCCATACTTGGCAATCGAAAACGGACATTTTCGCAAAAATTTTTAGGGCTGAACTACTTAACTGTGTCCTTCATACTTGGTTCTTACAATACCAATCAAGAAAAGACACAATTTCGCGAGCAAAGCGAGTGCAAAAATTTTAGATTGCACTACGCTCCTTTTTAGTTTCTACTTGGCACCTACATTAGCAAGCGAAAACCGAAATTTTCGCGAGCGAAGCGAGCGCAAAAATATTTTGATCGCACTACGCCTCTGTGTAGTCCATACTAATCGGTATAGACAAAAGCAATCTACAATCGACATTTTCGCGAGCGAAGCGAGCGCTAAAATTTCGATTGCCCGACGTTTATTTGTAGTTCATATTTGGCACATACAGTAGCAACTAAAAAGTGATATTTTCGCGAGCGAAGCGAGCGCGAAATTTTTTAGGACTACACTACTTAACTATGTACTCCATACTTGGTTTACACTCAAAACAACAATGAAGAAAAGACATTACCGCGAGCGAAGCGAGCGCGAATTTTTTTACAATTGCGTTACATCACTATGTAGTCCATACTTGGGAATCGAAAACGGACATTTTCGCAAATTTTTAGGGCTGAACTACTTAACTGTGTCCTTCATACTTGGTTCTTACAATACCAATCAAGAAAAGACACAATTTCGCGAGCAAAGCGAGCGCAAAAATTTTAGATTGCACTACGCTCCTTTTTAGTTTCTACTTGGCACCTACATTAGCAAGCGAAAACCGAAATTTTCGCGAGCGAAGCGAGCGCAAAAATTTTTTTATCGCACTACGCCTCTGTGTAGTCCATACTAATTGGTATAGACAAAAGCAATCTACAATCGACATTTTCGCGAGCGAAGCGAGCGCTAAAATTTCGATTGCCCGACGCTTATTTGTAGTTCATATTTGGCACATACAGTAGCAACTAAAAAGTGATATTTTCGCGAGCGAAGCGAGCGCGAAATTTTTTAGGACTGCACTACTTAACTATGTACTCCATACTTGGTTTACACTCAAAACAACAATGAAGAAAAGACATTTTCGCGAGCGAAGCAAGCGCGAAATTTTGTAGGACTGCACTACTTAACTATGTACTCCATACTTGGCTTCACTTACAATAACAATGAAGTAAAGACATATTCGCGAGCGAAGCGAGCTCCTAATTTTTTACAATTACATTGCATCACTATGTAGTCCATACTTGGCAATCGAAAACGGACATTTTCGCAAATTTTTTAGGGCTGCACTAATTAACTGTGTCCTTCATACTTGGTTCTTACAATACCAATCAAGAAAAGACACAATTTCGCGAGCAAAGCGAGAGCAAAAATTTTAGATTGCACTACGCTCCTTTTTAGTTTCTACTTGGCAGCTACATTAGCAAGCGAAAACCGAAATTTTCGCGAGCGAAGCGAGCGCAAAAATATTTTGATCGCACTACGCCTCTGTGTAGTCCATACTAATTGGTATAGACAAAAGCAATCCAAAACCGACTATTTCGCGAGCGAAGCGAGCGCAAAAAATTTCGGTTGCCCTACGCTTATTTGTAGCTAATATTTGGCACCTACAGTAGCAACTAAAAACTGATATTTTTGCGAGCGAAGCGAGCGCAAAATTTTTAAAACTGCACTACTTAACTATGTACTCCATACTTGGTTTACACTTACAACAACAACGAAGAAAAGACATATTCGCGAGCGAAGCGAGCGCCTAATTTTTTACAATTACATTGCATCACTATGTAGTCCATATTTGGCAATCGAAAACGGACATTTTCGCAAATTTTTTAGGGCTGCACTACTTAACTGTGTCCTTCATACTTGGTTCTTACAATACCAATCAAGAAAAGACACAATTTCGCGAGCAAAGCGAGCGCAAAAATTTTAGATTGCACTACGCTCCTTTTTAGTTTCTACTTGGCACCTACATTAGGAAGCGAAAACCGAAATTTTCGCGAGCGAAGCGAGCGCGAAAATATTTTGATCGCACTACGCGTCTGTGTAGTCCATACTTATTGGTATAGGCAAAAGCAATGTATAACCGACATTTTCGCGAGCGAAGCGAGCGCAAAAATTTTCGATTGCACTACGCTTCTTTGTAGTTCATACTTGGCACCTACAATAGCAACTGAAAAGTGATATTTTCGCGAGCGAAGCGAGCGCGAAATTTTTTAGGAATGCACTACTTAACTATGTACTCCATACTTGGTTTACACTCACAACAATAATGAAGAAAAGACATTTTCGCGAGTGAAGCGAGCGCGAAATTTTTTAAGACTGCACTACTTAACTATGTACTCCATACTTGGTTTACATTTACAACAACAATGAAGAAAAGACATTTTCGCGAGCGAAGCGAGCGCGAAATTTTTTAGGACTGCACTACTTAACTATGTACTCCATACTTGGTTTACACTTACAACAACAATGAAGAAAAGACATATTCGCGAGTGAAGCGAGCGCGAAATTTTTTACAATTACATTGCATCACTACGTAGTCCATACTTGGCAATCCAAAACGGACATTTTCGCAGTTTTTTTACGGCTGCACTACTTAACTGTGTCCTTCATACTTTGTTCTTACAATACCAATCAAGAAAAGACACAATTTCGCGAGCAAAGCGAGCGCAAAATTTTTCGATTGCACTACGCTTCTTTGTAGTTCATACTTGGCACCCGCAGTAGCAACTGAAAACTGATATTTTCGCGAGCGAAGCGAGCGCGAAGGTTTTTTTGATCGCACTACACCTCTGTGTAGTCCATATACTAATGAGTACATAATTTAATATAATTTTTTTACAAAACAAAGTATATATTTGTTTTTCTTAATTTTTTAAAACCGCTCAACCGATTTCGGTAAAATTTAAAAACCACCTGGGAAGTAAAAAACAAACAAAAAAGTAAGAATTTTTTCAAATCGGTTCAGGCGCCTTCAAGTAATCGGTGAACATACATAAAAAAATTGAAAAAATAGATTCCGACGAATTGAGAATCTGCTCCTTTTTCGAAGTCGGTTAAAAAGAAATCTACAATCGACATTCTCGCAAACGAAGCGAGTGAGACATTTTTTACGATTGCACTATGCCACTTTGTAATCTTCACTTGGTTGGTACCTACAATATGAATTCATTATCGACATTTTGTAAACACCCACTATTTAGGTGGGTATAATCATCAGCAGCATCGGGATTGAGAAGTTGGTACCATTAGTAGTTGTAGCATGGGGAGGAGAAGGGAGGTGGATGATTCCTAAACCGAACCGAGCGATAATTAAATTAGCTGAATAGATTGATGCCATCTAAGAATACAAAGCTACTGTGGGAAATTTTAGTAAACGGAAAACGGAGACGCGAAATTTTTACGGCTGCGTTATGCCACTACCCTAAGTAGTTCATACTAATTGTTACCTATCATTGGTGAGCAGTACCCAGCAGCATCAGAATTGAGTCCTCTTTTACGGCTCCACTACACTATTATATTTTAAATATTTGGCACCTACAATATCAATTCACAATCGACAGTTCGTAAATATCCATGATTAAGTGGGCAGTACACTGCACCATCAGGATTGAGGAGCTAGGGCCTGGAAGTCAGTGATATTGTCTAAAATTAGTATGTAATGAATAGCTCAGGTCAATAAGATCTATATACGTATATATCGTATGCGAGTGACCTGGAACTATCCGAGAGAAGTTTTGTCCTATATCTCCGATAATATCTAGCAGATCTTCACCAAAATTGGTCATTGTATTTCTTGTCGTACACACTTTCAAATAAAGAAAGAATTATTAAAATCCGTTTAGATTTGACTGAGTTATGGAGTAAAATCAACAAAAAGTTTCATCCCCTATCCTGGAGTAACCTTATGTTTTATCGAGATAAAAACTATCCTATATGTTGACCCGGAGTATCAGCTACCGCCGTACTAAATTTCATTTAAATCCGTTCAGTAGTTTTCGCGTGAAGCGCGGACAGACAGACAGACAGACAGACAGACAGACAGACAGACAGACAAAAATTAAATAAAAATCTGTTTTGGGCTCAGTATCGATAGTCAAGCATCCCCCAATTAAAATTTTCAAAATATATTAAATGTACAGAAATCTTCCAGTTACAGTTTTATTATAAGTATAGATTTAGGTATCCTAGAAAATTAAAGGGTGCCCGAGGGATTTTTATAAAACCTAAGTCCAATTACCACACCACCACAATCAACTATGCCCATGCAAAAAACCACATCGATCCGTTGCTCCATTGCTTTGTGATTTAACTTATATTAGTAAGAAAGTAAGGACTAGAAAGTGAATTCCTTTTTAATACATCGATGCCTTTTATTTACTTTAATTTGCTATGCTGATTTCCTTATGATTTGCCTTTAAATGCTATAGCTTGCCATGCGATTCTGTAAGATTAGAATATTATTATTAGTGATATAAGTCAAATGGCTAGTGGCAGCCCTGATTGGGCAACCAAACTGCATTTTATGTCTTGCGCCTTCCCGCCGGATATTAAGCCCCCAAACTTTATCACGTCCCTCTCTTACAATATTGTGCAGTGGAAAGAATTTTTTACGCCACTCATTACACCGCTCAATTCCCACGAATTTCAACTTTTTTACGGCCACCGTTCTTTTATCACAATTACGTTTTGGAAGTAATGCGTTCACGCTGCATAATTTCTAAGTCATTCAATTCGGTCGAATGTTCTTAACGTTCCATTTTTAATTGAATGAATGAACATTACGTCGGCGAATTCGCATCACAATAGACGTAACGCGCATTTAATTTATCTACTGTGCCTTATTTTGTGAGTTTACAGTTCACTCACGTGTTCCGAATGTTTTGTGTTGATAAAACGTGCTTTTAATTTTAAATTAGTACTTAGTAAATTGGTATTAAGTATATTAGCATAAGTGATTTTGCGTGAATTAAGATAAAATATATTAGATTTAATTAGAATTATTTAGGACTTAAACTCTCATTCTCACAGTAATGCTTTTCACACGGAATTTGATCATAGGTACATTGCTGTATTAAACAAAGATTATAAAAATATTAATGGTTATGTGTGAATAGCTGATCTGCTTTTTATCACTTTCTTATTATACGATTGATGCGCATTTTGATTTGGACATCCCTAAGTAAAATAAGTAAGAAAAAAATAGAAATTGAAGTCAGCGTATTTAGTTGCTATTAGCTTGTTCCAAAATAAGCTTAGCATATTTATACTCAAGGATAGGTGCCGAACAAGTAGCTTAACTTTATTACTCATGATTTCTTTGTACCATTTTTTTAAATTAAGTTGTTATAAAACGTTCTACAGTTAAGCAAATTAGTAAAATATCGGGCCCGTATCCGTAGACTGTATTTATACAGTGAACCGAGCGAACATCTGCCGCTGGAAAAAATTCGGCGTAGCGAAAAAGAAGAGTTTAAACTGTATTTAAATTTGCATCAGTGGCGGTTGTGATGCAGATGAGTGACGTCACGTGCGCCCGCACCAGTAATTGACGCTTGACGCCCCGCCACGGACGAACAAATTCCGGAAAATGTATTCATTTTTTTGAGGACACTTCTGAAACGAATAGTTTAAACTAAGTGGCTGCCTGTCGTGACTGATTGTTATTAAGTGGTTTCTTGTTTTGTGTGTTGTACATAAAATATAATGTAGGTTTAAAATACAATTTTGTATTTAAGTACATTACTTATTTTATGTACTACAAGTATAACAACATTTTTATTAAAATTTGGAAAAATTAATATTTGTTTAATTTGGTATTGTACAAGCGATCCATTTTAACTATACTATATCGTACAATGCACTAGACAATACTGCACTGTAAAGTCGACATCTCCTGAGGATGCTCCGGTGTCCGGACGAAACGTGCGTCTAAATTAGCGTAAAAGTCTTGTGTGGTGGTGCATGTGTGTGGTGGTGGCAATGCTTGCTTGGGAACTTTGCTTTCTTGCTTGCTTGAGAAGGTGAGCGGTGCTTAGCTTGCTACTGCATGTTTGACCATACAGATTTTTTCTGTTGGCGGATTATAGCAAAATAATTCTAACCTTTTCTTGCTAATTAAAAAAGTTTATTAGAAAAGCTGAACGTGACTAATGTTCTACTCTCTACTCCAAACCAAATAATCGGAAAGCTTGTATTAGGAGTGGGTACGACAAAAGTACAACGAGCGGGAATGGAGCCGTTGACCTTTCAGTTTTCAATCCGCACCTTTAACCGTTAGGCTGTTGAAGCAATCAATAGCTATACTCAATATTTCGTTCTACTACCCAAATAATAATAGACTAAACGAATCAATAGAGATTCAATAAGCAATATACACACTACACATGTAACGCAAACAGTACAAGTAAAAAGAAAAGGCGAGTTAATGTGAAGGCTGTAGCAAAGCCGTGTTATTTGTCAACGGCCTGCGGAGGCCTGGGGCGGGGACAGTCTTAAAATCAATTTTCATTTATTCGAAGATTATCCGCGTTAGTTCGCCTCCTACACACTCGTTTTTACAGACTTCACGAAATACTAGACAGGTGAAAAATAAATAATATTATCTAAGCAGTCTGCCAATTCCGCACTTGATGGATTATGCCCTAATAAACCCATAACATTCGAAAGAAAAGTCTTGTACCCAGAAAAAAAACCGGCGATGGGTTATGTAATAATTAGGGTTAATTCAATTAGGATGGTCATTAGACGATAAAAACACAATTATAAGTTTAGTACATCGATAATATTCGACGTTAGTTAGTAGTAGTGAACTAGTGGTGTGAAAGGGATTTGAGGCTTTAATCTTAATTTTTTGTTCATGCTCCGAAGTAAAAGGCAACATGTTGCTTTGCTTCTATGCCACGTCTGCGGAGTCCTACCTCCTACCATTAATATGTATGCTACACAGAAAACGTTGTGCTACAGCAACGCGACGCGATACGATGTCGCTAGAGAGCTTGCCTGACTCAGTGACGAGGTCCTTCATTAGCGAAAAATCTGTGGAGTGCCACAGTCTCGCTGCAGCGCCGCAGCGCTTATTTGTTTGTAGCTCATACAGATGACATCGCACCACGCTTGTTAGTAGGTATATAATATGATACATTACGTTTTGGCATCGCATTCGCAGCGCGCTGTATTGTGGCATCACGTATTTACGATTAGGACTACTAGCTATGATTGACGCAATTTTTGACGTGATAACGTCTTATAAATCGATGAACACCGGCTGCACGCACGAAAAAGTGTCACGTTCCGCCTGCGCCTGAGCGTGCAAGCGAGAGCGCGGAACAAGCGATAGAGAGGCACGATCGGCCCAAGCGTTGGCTTGTGACACATTTATTCATCAATGTTTCTTTATAACGTTGTCACGTAAAACTATCGTCCGTAAACCGTAAACAGACAACCAATTTTTTTTTAAATAAAATTGCTACACTTATAATATCTGTCACTTTGCTCGCTCTATGCAACCGTATGGCCACACCACAATGGAATAGTCTTGGGCGGGCGCACAGCAAAATCTTTACAAATGTGGTTCGTTATCGTGCCGCCCGATTGACCGGAGCGGGCCGCACATTTCTCAGCCTGAAAAATAACGGATTTATTTAATTTTATGGCCACGCCACGTGCTGAATGGACGATTGGACTTTTAGGACGCGGACGGACGGGCCTGACTCGCGCTTTATTCTTGTACGTATCGATCTCGTTTGATCAGAGTATAACCGCCGGTATCCTTACTAATATTGTAAATACGAAACTGTGTTTGTTTGTTGATTTGTCAGAGTTCCTGCGGGATTTTTAAAATATAACTCCACGTTGATTAAGTCACGAGCATAAGCAGTATATTTTAATTTTTATCCCGCTAAAACAAACGGGGGTGAGATTTTTAAAAACCTCATACTGCGCGAACGAAGTCGCTGGCAACAACTGGTACATGATAAAGACTAGAAATGTTTCATTTCGATCGATAAACGGATGAAATCACAGGCATCTATTAGTAAAGTATCAAAGACACGGGGATGAGAAATAAAGGTAACTGGTAACTGAATAGAGCGCTTAACAAATATTGATTTATTTTGCGTTAAATTGTCAACACGTTTTTCGCTGCAGATCGATTTGAGTTTTTTACGTTGTTTGCTAACTAATGGTGTAGTTAGTGCAATGTGTTCCCCCGTGTTTACTTTTCCCATGCCGTGCTTCGGTTGGACTGCGGGGCAAGTATGATCTCATTAATTTAATCCAACGATCCATAATACAACGATTCGTCACGTTTTGAATCTCGTCATCTATGTTTGAGGTTGTTTAGGTCCACCGTAAAAAATAATCTGTGGGATTGTCTAAAAATGATCGTATCAGTGTAGCGATCGCAATCAACTCTGGCTGAATTTATGTATATTATATATCTATAGGTATTTATAAATCAATGCATTTTAAGAATTAGCAGGAGGGTACCAGCCTACCAGCCAATAAGATGTCATTGCGATCGTTATACTGATGCAATCATTTTTAAACAATCCTGCACCTGATTCGGAATTCAGAAACGAAAATGGTTAGAAACTTACCAAAAAATATTATTCCTAAGAAACTATACCGTTGAAGAGCTACCTTGGACAAGACATTTTGAGAACTATGGTAACTACTGATGGTAGTTAGGTACTTCTAAAGTGGTATTATTGCTATTGAACTTTAAAAAAAATATACGTATTTAATTGGAATATGATTGTAATATGTATTAATAGCTTTATTTAAGCCTCAATAGCCCAACGGTTAAAGGTGCGGACTGAAAACTGAAAGGTCGCAGGTTCGAATCCCACCCGTTGCACTATTGTCGTACCCACTCCTGACACAAGCTTTCCGCTTATTTGGAGGGGAGGGAAGAATATTAGTCAAGTTCAACTTGGTTGATATTCTTTTTTAAAAAACAAAGAAAAAAAAAAGCTTAACAATAGGCTGTTATAAAGCCACAAAACTGGTACCAACACGCATTATTATAAGATAGCCACGAAATGTAGACCGCAAATAGATATTTCCAGTGCTACATTGCGGTTGGCACAATATTTTTAATTAGGCTAACTGAGAATTGGGTATTTGACTGTAGTCAAAATGTTGATTTATAATCGAAAATGTAAAATGTAAGAATAACATTTGTAAAAACAGAAAATAAATCGGTCCAAAAACAAATAAGTTATAGAGCTTTAAAGTTTCCTGTTAGACAGAGAGAGCGCAACTGAAGTGTGATGTCACAATTCAGAAGCTCAGAAGCATAGAAAATTTCGTTTTAAAAAGAGACAGATACAGTCGCAGTAAAACAGCTTATGATTCCGAGACTAGTAAAGATATTTAAAAAAGAGAAATGGAATTGTGGTTATAATATTTAAAAACGTTATTTTAAATAAATAAAAAAATATTAGTCAAATACCCAATTAAACATAAACTTACCTCTAGAAACATTTTTTTTGGTTGGCATGAGTTTATCATTGTTAACTGCCCCGTTCGCGTTAGTACAGTGGTTAGCTAGTTCGACTGCGGGTCCGATTCCCGGGTCGGGTCAAAAAATGTACTGCAAAACTGAGCTTTTGTCTCGTATGCATTATGTACAGTAATTTTTGTCGAATCCGGCTTCGATAGACAAGTCCACGAATTTATTTTTAAACAACTTCAAAAAAGGAGGAGGTTCTCAATTCGTTGGAATCTTTTTTTTTAATCTATGTTCACCGATTACTCGAAGACACCTGAACCAATTTTTTAAAAATTCTGTTTTTGTTTCAAAGGGATTCCCAGGTGGTCCCATATAAATTTTATCGAAATCGGTCGAGCGGTTTTTAAAATATTATCGACAATAAATTATTTACATTGTATAGTGGCACGGGAGTTTGAAGTCAGTTTTTTATAAATAGAAGTCAGGCTGCCGCTTCTGTATGGAAAGAAATGTTGAGGTCTGCGTTGGAACGCGCTTGCCTAGAAGATGCATCTTGCCGTATTTAGCTTATACGTGGGCGTATTTCACTTATCTCTCTCACTCACAACTTTACGCAATTTCTTGCCACTCTTCTCAGCAGAATCTGTTTTCCGAACTAGTTAGTGGTAGTCTTGAATTGTCATAAGAGCCACAAGTTGGCCTATACCTACATGAAATAAATAAGTAATTTTGAATTCGATTTTGAATTTGTTGACGCAACCAAGTAGGTACCTATGCGTTCATAAAGCTCGCAGCTTAACTCTTTCGTTTAAAATGATGTTGTTAACAAAACTTTGTCTCCAAATTGTCTTTAACGGATCCAACATAATCCGCACCTCCTGGCTGCTGGAGCCCTCCCCGCTAAGTCCTAGCAAAGAAAACGGGGAAAGAGAAATTTGCATAAATTAAAGTGGCACCTTTCGTCAGTTTACAAAGTGTGCTAATGACGGCTTAAGGTTCGCACTTACTACGTTATATGCTACGAAAATATCCTAAGGTACAACTCTTACTACAAAAAAATAACTAGTTTAATTGAAAACCTACTTCCTAATAATATTATAAATGCGAAAGTTTGTGAGGATGGATGTATGGATGGATGGATGGATGTATGGATGGATGGATGGATGTATGGATGGATGGATGTTTGTTACTCTTAAATGCGACAAGGAATGAACCGACTTGGCCACCCAGGCTTAGCACATTAGTTACATTTTATCCCGGAAAGTTAGAGTTCCCGTGGGAATTAAAAAAAGCTTAATCCACACGGACGAAGTCGCGGGCATCATCTAGTGTATTAAAAATCTGTTAGCTTGTGTAAATGTTGATGTTGTACATTTAGATTAGGGTATTTCGTGAAAAGACAATGAGCGTTTATTTTATTAGTGGTAGGCAGTAAGTAGGTACACATACCTTTGAGTATTAAACCAGTATATAGTTCTATCTAGTGCGAGTGTCATACAAATACAATGTAATGAAAATGCAGTAGGTAGAGGTACCTACCGATCTCCTCGCTCAATTAATAAGTGGCAATTATATATACTTAACTCACAACTATCGACCCCGTCGACTGAACAGAAAATTGTTGGATCTATAGGTACCTACTTCGTTATTTGCTTCTTTACGTAGGTATATAGGTAATTGATTAGTAATATTTGCCCTAATATACCTATTAATGTATGGCAATTATGTGACCTGAAATATATTATCCTGATCATTTTTCAAATTGTGCTGGGTTTTAAATGAATTTGCTATGCAAGCATCATATGCAGGAATATGCAGGCATCTTCCTTCAGCTTACAAAGTATGCTAATGACGACTTAAAAAAGCTCTCAAGCGAGCTGATTTGGTGTCACGTGTAGCGCCATGTGCTTGAAACTATGATACTATGATAATTGATAACTCATACAAGAAAAAGTTTAAAAACTGTAACCAGACTTTGGAAAATTGTATGTAAATAATTGTATGTAAGTAATTGTATGTAATTGTATGTATTGTATGTAATTGTATGTAATTGTATGTAATTGTATGTAATTGTACTATGTAATTGTATGTAATCTTCATATTGATTTTGTTCGTATTTAAAAATAGCCTAATAGCTGATACGATGATAGCTGATGCTCACGAATGGATTTAGTTTTCAAAAATCCCGTGGGTACTCTTTGATTTTCCGGGATAAAGACTAAATATGTGACTCTCCAGGTACTCAACTATACGAACCCATGCAAATATCATGTCGATCCGTTGCTCCGTTGCAGCTTAATTGAAGGACAAACCGACAAACCAACAGACCAACAAAAAACACACTTTCGCATTTATCATATTAGGATAGATTAGTTGAGGATGGGAGTTAAATTTTAAGTATCTTCTATTAAAAAAGTACATTTCATTTTTGTACGAAAAAGTACATGATGCTCAGCTATGTAGGTATTCGGTAGGTGAATAATTTATCGTTTATCTTAAAATCTGAGTAGCGACGCAGGGCTCCGTTGGCCGTAATAAGCAAATGATGGCATGTAAAACGGGCCAGCCTGCGAAGTTCGCGTTACTTATTTAAATTTTGTTTACTCCAGTTGTTATAATAACATGCCTCCTGACGAAGAATTAAATTGATTTTAATTTGCTGCTTTAATTATATTACAGACGGTTTACTCATAACCAACTTAATAACCAGTTAAAGACCTTGAGAACTTTGTGACAACAGGTTGCAGGAAGGAGTACCTAAATTACTTTCATTAAAATAGAGCTGAAAGACCGACGACATCAAACGAGTCGCAGTGAGTCGCTGGATCCAGGCGGCGCAAGAACGAGGCCTGTGGAAGTCCATGCAAGAGACATTTGTCCAGCAGTGGACGTCTATCGGTTGATAAAGAAGAAGAAGAAGAATTAATGACATATCATTTTAAATTTTGGAGGTGCGCAATAAATAAAATGATGATGAAAAAACACATTTCAAATCCACGTTAAGTGTGGGCCCTGTGGTGGTACCTATAAGGTTGAGAAAAAAGAGTAATAACTACTAAGCATCATTATCAAGTGAAGATATACCAATTTGTATTGCGACTAGAGACGTACTTAGATAATATGTATTTGACGTTCCTTTCGTTAAGATTTCTAAAACTATTCTATTAAGTTTCTGGCTTAGGTTTCTTGAATTACTATTCAAGATAGGCAATCAGACATCATCCCAAATTATTGAATTAAGTAGGAAGATCTAAACTACACCTTTTTAAATGGAGGTGCGCAAAACTTGTCGCTGTCCACGAGATTAGTTCATCAATCGGAACATTGTATTAGTTAAATTTCTATTTTAGTTTTGTACTAATTTAGTTATTGTAAGGGATTGCAAGAGATTATCTGCAAACCCTCAATAATTAATTATAAACAGTAGCCGACCATATCGCTACCTTGCGATCGCATCCAGGCGTTGTGTAACTAATGACGACCCAAATTCGCAGCAGGTGAAAATAATCAAAACAATCTTTAAAATTATCTGAAAGTAATATCAATATGCCTTGGAACTTGGAAGGCGACAAAAGTAAGCCGTTAATTAAACAAAAAATCTCGCGTAAAAAACAAGGTTAATAGAAATTAGAACAAGATCATTTTAGAATAAATCTCATTTTATTATTGGAGTTTAGAGCGATATTTTGAGGATAGAAGTATTTAATTCATACCTATATTTTAGCTATCTACCGAACCTGTAACTACTATCACTACTGTCTCTGTAACATTAAAAATATGACCAGCAATACAGCGTGTAATACAACAATAATATAATAATTAATCAATTCAAAATTTATTATTTTTTTATTAATCACATTACACCAAATCCTTTTGGATTTTGAATTTGACCAACGCAGCTCTTTTGATTTCGCTCCCTTAGGTACTGTACTTTTACGGGCTGAATTAGGAGAAGCTTTCTATGAATTTCGTTTTCACGAACCTTTAGGGAACATCTAAAGGTGGAAATGACATTGGATAGGTTATCAATTGTATTTAGGGGCTACATGCAAAGAGACTTCTACTTAGGTGATTATTTAGCTATATGGTTAGTGCAACGGAAGAGCCGCAAGTTCTTGACGCATAATTTTTAAAAGTGACTTTATGTGTTAAGGCCTAGGCACAATGGTCAAGACTACCTCCCGCTTGAAAAGCAGATAATGTGAAATATTGTGAAATTATTCACTTTAGAAATTTAAAATCGAGTTTGACAATTTCATGCCACGATAATTTGCTATCGGCCTTGCTTGCTTTATTCCTAACAATAACAATACTTACGCAATAAAATAAAAGTAGCTCATAATTCGATTTGGAGATTTTTCATCTGGAATAATTAAATTTTGTAGATCAGATTGCGCATTTGAAGTGATAACTGCTAAAATCTTTGAAAAAACAATTAACGAAATTGACAACGGCATAATTATAAATTTGTAAAGTTCACAATATTAGATTCACGTGTATATACCAATAGGTCCTAGCTGATGCCTCCGACTTCGTCCTCGTGAATTTATTTTTTAAAAATCCCGCAAGAACTCTTTGAACCGTTGCATTGTTCTGTTGCGATATTAATGTCATTGAAGGACATACAAACATACATACAAACAAACACATTTTCGATTTTAACATGAATTTTATAAAAACTAAAGATCATGCCTACTTCATGCATGCAGTACTACTAAATCCTAACTACGGGTGGATCCATTCAGGGGATCCTAGTGGATTGAGGGGAAATAAATACCTAGTACAAAAGTTTGAAAACTAGACCTGTATCAATCAAGAAAACTTCCAGCCTTTTATAGAGATTTAAGCTTTGGCTATTCTTTAAAAAAGGCGTTTCTGAGTCAGCTTTCATTGAATTCGACTTAAGCCAATTAATCACTCTTATCGGGGTTTTTCAAGGGACGGCTGACCGGCGCGCATTGTGGGGTAAGCGGCACTATTGTGGCCCGTTTTGCCCCATTGTTGGCAGCTATTGTGCCGTAAACTGATGGTGTCTGTGACTGCGCGGTGTAAGCTCACGATTAGTCTTCCAAGATTTGGTCTACACGTTGTGTATTTGACTGCAGACATCTTATTATTAGTGTAAAATGTAAATTAAAAATTGCATGCAATTGTACAAAATGATTTATACTTACCTACCTACCACAATATTTGTACGCCGTGCCGCTACGGATGGGTTAAACTTTTTATAGCAATTATCATCTTTTGTAACACACATTGCATAATGCAAATAAAAAATTCAATTTCTATTTCTATAAAAACAAGCTTTTGGTAGCTGGCTCCATCATCAGAACCTGGATATCATCTAAGACCAAACTACTTGTCAAGACGAATCAAACGACCCCAAAATCGATGGGATTACGTCGTTATGTTACATTACAGTACCTTCCAGCTCTACCATCAGATCCTGGATATCACCTAGGACGAGAGTACTTGTCAAGACGAATCAACGAGCTCAAGTCTATGGTGTTACGTCGTTTTACTATAGAGTTCCTGTAGCCATCTTCCGTTCCCATCATCAAATCAGCTCTATATCCCATACCATAATATTAAGTAATAATATCCATACCTTATAATATTGCATTGTCATCCGATTTACATGTACCTACATGCAAAATTTCAGCTCAATCAGAAACAGGGAAGTGGTGTATAATTCAGCTTGCAAGATTTGTCCAAAGTACAAACATACATTACATAACATAATAATATTTTCTATTAGACTCGTTGATTCATAGGCTCATATCACATTAGTATTAAGGTAAAACGGACATAGCATCCTAAATAATTGCAGGCATGAATAATTTCTCTCCGTCGTATTCATCATTGCTGAAGGTCTTGTTCCTTTCCATTAATCATATAAATAATAGAGGTTTTCTTAGGATATACGTATAAATTATAATACGGTGGTCTCCGCAACTATGAAAAGAAGAAAGAAAACTGTATTTAGCTGATAAAAAACGTGTAAATTGTCAGCTAGAGTAATGATTGTAAGCAAAAAATTGTATGTTTCGAGTTACATGGCAATAAATTAATCGAGTATAGAAATATACGCGTCAATGTGGCTCGCTTCGGGTTACTTGTACGTAGGGTTGTACGTATGTCCCTATGATTTATCGATAGAACAATTACAACCACGATAAGCGCTCTCATGTATCACTTCACGTTTACAAGGACGTCTAACGTGTTCTTATGTACGTGTATACATATATTATGCTCATCAAGTTAATATTATAGAATGGATTTTTCGTATCATTTACCGTTACAGTTTAATATGGAATTTGGAAATATTTAATTCACTACTCTATGCTGTTAAATCGCACGATTTCTTTTGCACTAAACTAAAAGCAATGAAACAGTACGTTTTATACTTTTAACTTTTTTACTTTAATAAATTGGATTGGCGTTTGTTTAAAACCCGATTATTGTTTTCTTCACATGATGGAAACATTAATGTTAGATCTTATTACTCGTATTCCATCCATAGCGTCGCGACAATTATAAAAAATAACTCCCGTTTATTTGATATCTAACGCTTTTGGCATTACTTGCACACAAAATTAATATTTTTTCTTGTAAACGATAAAAAGGTGACCATATTCACAACCTTAATTTTCGGCGGGGTCGCAGTGAATGGATTGCAAATTGATACAGAAACGCAAAGGCGTTCCTTCCGATTTATATTTAGGAATTTTGCGTATTCATGCCGTGTACGTTTAAATTGATCTATTCTACTCAGCGTAATAGCAAATCAAATACCACTGTTTGATTCAATGGGAGTATATTATTATATACGGTTTTATTTTGAGTACAATTGTCGATAATTGTATGGTTAATTTGCGATTTTTTTTTATTTACTTTACCTACTGATAAACAGATAGAAGCCACAACAGTATTATGTACTAAATCCACAATTGATTGATATGAAAATTAACTGTAATTGCCTAGATAGGAATGAGGCAGTGAAAATGAAATTGGTAGGTAGATACTAGAGCTGGTAGTTTAGGTCCAGTGTGAAATGTATAAAGGTATTTTGGATAGTTATCTTACCGTGTCCAACCGTAAAATTGTGAACCAAAATGCATTGATATACATATCAGTGCACCGTTCTACAGTTCAACCGTATTTTCAAACATGTGATCTTCCCTTTACATTGTCCTGTGCTTTAGGTTGCTAAAGATGCTCAATCTTAGAAACAAATTAGAAAAAATAAGCTACGCCAGAAGATTCGCTCCGTCGTGGTCGTCGTCGTTCCTTCATTCAGCTCACCAACTCTACCTCCGCTCCACTTGGCTTGGTAGGTTCGCTACATTTAGGACCTTCTTTAGTTCTTTGCGAACTAATATGAGAGTAAGATTAAAAACTAAAAAATAAAAAATATTCAATAACGGTAAATATTTTTTCCGGTTCACTATTTCTCAATACTTAATTTTTTTAGTATGTTTATTATTTATATTAATACTTACTAACGAATTATTCGGTGACATATATAGTGAATTAGTGATAGTAGCAAGTCATTCCTGCAAAGTCGAGACGACTCACAAAATTAAAGTCCAATAAAATTTCTTGGCGGTATCAATTTTATTGGACTTGTTATATTTAATTAAGTTAAGGTTTGTACCTACAAACCTTAACTTCACTACATATTATAAAAAAATCGGCCAAGTGCGAGTCGGGCCTCGCTCTTTTAGGGTTCCGTTAAAAAAATATTAAATTAAAATATTTCCATGTACCCATGGAAATATTTTAATTTAATTTTTTTATTTTAATTTAATTTTTATTATTTGTTGTTATAGCGGCAATAGAAATACACAATCTGTGAAAATTTCAACTGTCTATCTATTACGGTTTACGAGATACAGCCCGCTGACAGACGGACGGACGGACGGACGGACGGACGGACAGCGTAGGCTTAGTAATAGGGTCCCGTTGGTACCCTTTGGGTACGGAACCCTAACAAAGTCCCCCGCCGCGTCTGTCTGTCTGTATGTCTGTTCGCGATAAGCTCTAAAACTACCGAACGGATTTTCATGCGGTTTTCACCAATATAGCGCCGCCGCCGTCGCCGCGCCGCGTTGTATTTATATTATAAGCCGAACGATACTTCTTTTATAAGCCTACGTACTGTTCAATATCCTGTTCAATACACCTTATGGAACATTTCAGGGAGTTTGCAAAGCATAGGTCTAATATGCTCTACTACCCGTGCGAAGCCGGGGCGGGTCCCTAGTAATTAAATATAACAAGTTATAAATTTTATTGTTACGATATAACTTGAGATATTAATTAAAAGTATTGTGGTGGGTAGCAATAAATCATCTTTTATGGAACCCTCTTTATTGATGTCTTAATTGATTCAATACAGAGTAGGTAGGTACAGAAAAGATGGATAACAAGACAGTGAGGTACAAAGGGGTATGCAGTGCTCTTGTTTGACACGTTTTTGTGGCTTGAATTTTAAAAATCTTCATTGTGATTTGTGATAGATAGTGAATTTCAAGTGCCTGTGATAATATATTTTTTTAATTTGGAATCTATTCTAAATTTTAATCTTTGTGTGTGTCTAAATAAAGTGGTTTTTACTAGATGTACTTACCTAACCGGTTAGACAGTTAGGTTTCTGCGATTAGTGTAAGTAATATAATTGGTTCAGTGCAATCAGTGTAGAAAAAAAGTATTTTGATATTTTAAATTTCGATTTTTAACAATGATTTTCTGAAATTTTAAAGGTGTTAAACCCTGAAAAAGAAAACACACTTTCACATTTAGGTATCCTTATAAACTATGCACAACACAAAACTTAATGACACTTTTAAAAACCTTTCACAATCTAAAGCATGTTATATTTACTCTTATTGGGCTCCCTGTACTTATTATGATCAAATGGTTGAGAGTTAAAACTTAAAATACAAACTTTTGTTTTCTGTTACAGAGTTTAAGGGATGATATGTTGCGTTACCGTCGGCATGAGACTAGACCTATGTTACCGGTAACCTAATGAATCAAGGAATGCCCCTCCGCATTCCGCACACAATACTTGAATGAGGTGTCGCCGGCTAGTTTTATCAATGATAAATGCCTTCTTGCATTCACTTGCATAATATGGTCATAATTTGTATGGTTATGGTACTAACTTGGATCAACTGAGCTAGTTAAGTACAATTATTATTGTACAATTAATTATACTATAGGTACAATTAATTATACTATAGGTACACTACGTAGTGCTTATTGAAAAAAAAAATTGGACTGAAGTTTTTGTATGCTTTTTCTATTCAGTATCTATCTATTTATAATAACTTAAAATTTTAATAGTCTAAGAGCCTATTTTTCAATCTCCGAATAGTGTTTAACCAAGGAATAAAGTTGAATTTTTGACAGATTTTTGATTGGCAATCAGTCAAAACGTCTAATTTTTTCATCTTTAAAAGTTTACTTGCGATGGAGATAGGCCCTAATTTAATAATTTGCATAATTTGAAACAATTTACGTAATGACTTCTTTAATATTAAACAAAACTATTCCTTGTAACATTGTTTAAACCATGTTTAAACATTGTTTAAGTAAACATTGTTGAAGAACATGATTTATAACTAGGTGGTATGTAGCTAATTAAGAACTTGTAACTATGTAACCAGGTTTTAATTACGTTAGTAGCCTAGTTGATAAAGCTCAGAGACCATAAATGCATCATCCGAGAATAATTCGATTCAGTATCGTTTTTATTTAAATAGGCCTAAATGCAATACCGCACAATCTGTCCACTTACGGCCTTAAGCGTCGTTTCAGGGGCAGAACGGCGTATCTGTATTTACAGCTTTGTGCGAAAAGCTCCGCAATGGTGAAGCTTTCGTACGAGAAAAGGAAGGGCATCACTCCCCGCCTAGCTTCTACCGGCTCATTCGCTCCCCGACCGCGGCAGCGTACACACGTCTTGACGTACACCGTGTTTCAGTAAACACACGATCGCGAAAAACTTTTCAATGCAGTGACGAACTGTTGAGTTTTAGCTTTAGATCCTCAAAATATGAACACAATAGTGCTGTGAGTTTTGCTAAGTGAAAAGAGACTGATCAGCGGCTGCACTGAAGAGCCTAATTACGAGCTAGGCTAATTGGCGGGACCGGCGTTTCATGAAGGTGAGCCGACTTTTATTTCCGTTCGGCAATCCCTCTAATTGCGTCAATTAGTGTAATGCGGCGACAGCTTTGAAGAGCCCGCTTAATGATCTCTACACTGGCTCGTAGTGGTTGAAAAACTATTAAAAAGCGGGAAATGAATTTTATTGCGATTGTAACTAATTAGCTAACTCACTTTTCCCTTCACTATGGTGATTTTTATAGCGATTAAATTGTATTTTTGTTTCACAACCACAAGGTGATTAGAAAGAGAATGGTAATGTAAGTACCAATCTTTGGTTAAAAACCATTCAAACAGAGGGAAAGGAATTGCAATTGTAAATTATTATTAGCTCATAATAAGAATTTTCAAGATATTTGAAGGGAAAAGTGATTGCACTTTTCCCTTTCTCCTGTATTAATATCAAAACAATTACCTAAAGTGAAATGTTTTGTCTGCATCGTCTTCATATTTAATAATTTAATATAAAAAATTCATTTTATAAAAACCGACTTCAAACGGCTCGCGCCACTACAAAGTATATACTTTGTTGTTGATATTTTAAAAACCGCTCGACCGATTTCGATAAAATTTTAATGGGACCACCTGGGAAGTATATCTACTTTTTGAAACAAAAAAACAAAGTTCCAAATCGGTTCAGGCGTCTTCGAGTAATTGGTGAACATACCTAAAAAAAAATATTAAAAAAAAGATTCCGACGAATTGAGAACATCCTCCTTTTTTGAAGTCGGTTAAAAATCATCTAGGTATCACCTAGATGATTTTTTTTCGATGGCAAGATAGCCCTTGACTGCGGTATTACCTGATGGTCAGTGAAGATGCAATCTAAGATGGTAGCGGGCTAACTTAAGGGGTATGGCAGTTTAAATTAAATCTATTCCCCTAATCGGTTTCTATACGCTATCCATCGGTTTCTATAAGCTATATCCATTGCAGGCTGGATCTATGGTAATGCAAAGGTCTATGTTAGGGATCTACCGCGTTCTTAGGTCGCTAAATTAATTAGTCAAGATAAACAAATTAATCATAAAGAAAACAGGATACCGCTAGACGTTCCTATAAGAAAATGTAATATCCTTAATTGGAGTAGGTAGTATCGTATATCTAGCTAATGAATAATATTGAGAATAGCCGAGACCACACGCAATAAGAAAATGTAGATGCGGTAATATTTATGTCCTAGAACTTATTTATGTTAAGAAGGTTTTTAAATAAACTTGAAGATCAAATAGATTGGGTATTAAGTTTTAAATAACAAAAAATCAATAAAAACCTTCGATTATGATGATTTAAAATAGTATTGATGTTAAAAACTTTCAGTTATATATAACACTACTCAATAAAATAGTTACAATTAAATTAAACAACAGGTAAACTCTTGAAAAAGTTGAAATTGATTATATTATTAGGTATATACGTCATCTGAAAATTTGAGTACTATCGAATAATTTAGAACTGGTTTCTTACTTAAAAAGTGTAATCTTTAAAGTTCAATTATTCTTTGAACTTAGTTTGCAAATGGTTTTGTAATATTGTTTTATTTAAGTAAATGGTAATTTAACTAAGCTAATATTATAATAGTCCGAATCAAATGGCACCTAAGTAGGTAATGCTATAAAGTTAACTTTATAGTTAACCAGAGCTAATGTAAATAAAAAACATGTCACTAATATTAACCATCTAAGTATGTTTTTAAGAAACTATAATATTTGCCAAGCAATTATTTATCGTTAAAAAAATAACATGAAAATTTTAGTCATTAGACGAGTCAATGTACTGTAGAAAATGTTAGAAAAGTCTTTTCAATTTATAAATTAGTTGCGCGACATGGGCCCAAAAGCCAATTAGAACGGCGTATCCGCTTGTTCCTTCTCTAATTAGCAAGTGGCTCATTAGCTACATCACTAGACCAAAGTGGAGTGTAGATATAGATCTAGAGACCACTGTAACATTTCCTATACCCTAAAAACATAAAAATACTGGAATATCTACGGAAACTATTGAAATAACTAAGTATTTGAAAAGTTATTTTAAAATCAGATACATTAAAAAAACATGTCAGTAAAATTCACATTTTCATTTTCGAAAACTTTTTAACATTAATAATTAAAAAGGTAATGAAGAGAATGGTTGTAAAGTTGTCAATTTATAACTTAGTTGCACGAAATGGACCCAAAAGCCAATTAGAATCCGTATCCGCTTATTTCTTCTCTAATTAGCAAGTGGCTCATTAGCTACATCACTAGACCAAGAGAAGTGTAGATGTAGATCTAAAGACGACGACAACTTTCTTATACACTGAAAACATTGAAATGTACTGAATATATTGGAAAATCATAAATGTACTGAATATATTGGAATTTATCGTTGGAAATTATTGATATATTAATTTCTGCATAATTTTTTAAATTGAAGTCCGATAATATTTATAATTTCTTTTACTAAGAAATCTTTAATGTAAAAAATTAAAATGATAAAATGAACCATTAAACGAATTAAAAATCCTTACTATATAATAATATAAATGCGAAAGTGTGTTTGTTTGTTGGTTTGTCCTTAATCACGCCGCAACAGAGCTACGGAACGACGCGATTTTATGCAAGGGTATAGTTGAGGATCTGAAGAGTGACATAGGCTAATTTTTCCCCGGAAATCAGGAGGGATTTAAAAAAAACTATATCCACGCGGATGAAGTCACGGGCATCAGCTAGTAAAGAATGAAATGGTTGTGAAGTCTTATCAATTTAAGCCAGTTAGAATGGCACATCCGCTTTTCCCTTCTCTAATTAGCAAGTGGAAGTGGCTCATTATCATCTTTTGTGTCATTATCAACAAAATTTGGTGTGGATTTAGGTCTAGAGACGACGATACTCTGAACAAATTGATGTTACTTCAAATTATGACAGTATTAAAATTCACCTTAGGGATCTATTGTGATAACGAAATCAAATCATCAATCAAATCATGTGATTCAAATTCACAATTTATTTTTCAAAAAAAATCCTACACTATAATTTGTGTGTTTATTGCGTGGGACAATAAATATGTAGGTAGGTATTAGGTTTTTCGTTCCCTTTCGTAAGGTGGGTCATTCCCGTGCTTCGGAGTGCACATAAAGCCGTCAGTCCTGCATCCGATGTCTCCATCCCATCGAACTATTAGAGGGAGAAGAAAGTGCAACTATGCCCACAAACTCACACGAAGATTTGTAACCTCTGTGGATATTTTCCGGCGTCGCCAAAGTTGCTCGGGACGGGAAGGACATTTTTAATAGAGGAATATGAATTCTTAGAGCCGTCTCTTACACTACATCACTAGACCAAAGAGGAGTGCAGCAATGCTTCATTCGTTTTAATTATAAACATGGTTCTCTTCTTATAATTACGGCGCGCAATTAAGGGACAACATTTTATTGCTTATCTAGACGATAATGACTGTTTATAACGAATTAGCTCTCTATATTTGTTTTATAGGTACGAGTACGTGTTAGTGTTGACGCAAACGGCCGCTTTTATCTACACAAATTGTTGAGCTTTTCTAATATAAAAAATTCTAACAATAAATAATAAAACTCTGCCTGTTTGTATGCGCTAAATTGATGTCTAAAGCCCTGAAAAGGTAAGAGACTGAAATTTTTACAATGTATAGTATTACCACAGAGTAAGGATAGGTATTACTCAGTATGGATAAAGCAGATCACTTTTCTTTTCATGGTCTTACTTCATGGGATTAAGTTTGATATTAGCTTAAATGATAAACGGTAGATCGCAGATATTTGTTTCGTATCGTCGCTCCATGGCAAAAAAATTGATTATTATTATAATTTTGAAACATGATATAACCTTACAAAGCCCGGGTACGCTGCATATATCCATTAATTCATTTGGGCTAATTAATAAAGCTGGTTTAATTAACGAGCCTGTTAGTACAAATTAATCAACGCTGATTGGTCCATTGCCATAGCCGTGCCTAATATTAATTACAGTTAGGATTATTCCATTTCGTTCAGCCGCTATATTAAATTGGTGATAACTTTATTATTGACAATAATAATTACCTATTTATTATCTGGTTGACGAAATTGTTACAATGTCAATATGATGTTTTGAATAATACACGAAACATCGGGTTGAGTAAACTTAAAAAGATTTTTTCTCACCTCCGGGCGGAAAGCGTCAATTTTCCTCCCGCTGCGCTAAACGAAAATGTCGCTTTCCGCCTCCGTCGAGGAGAAAAATAGTATACACACCACGGGCAGTAAATAAGAAAGCCTCAGATCACATGTTTATTGACCTCGGCTTCGCCTCGGACAACAATTACCTGTGATCTGAGACATTTCTTATTTTACTGCCCTAGATGTGTAATGTACTATTTCGGTCTTAGAAAAAGAGTATCTGGATCTTTGAGTAATAAACCAGCAATGGAGAGGAATTGACGCCTAATTTATTTGCAAAAAAGTCTGTCAATTACGGTGGGGGGCGAGGTAGCACACATGAAAACTTGCTTACTACAGTTGCATTTTTCCATCACGTCGCTATGCACGCACACAATATAATTAGCAAACACTACCTTAAAGTATATGCACACTATCACATTCACACACAGGGACGCTCTATCATTACATGAAACAATCGCATCATTTGTGTAAGCATTTTAGGGATTTGACCCTATCGATTATCGACTTTCGATAAGTTTTTCTAATAATTATTTACAACAGAGTTACTTTATTCGAGAGTAAATTTTTTTGTTCGAGATCTTTAACATGGTAGGTATATAGAAGCGCTAGGAAACGAGGTTCTTGCCGTTATTTTAGTCATAATATGCCTTTGCTATTAGATTGACTCTCTGTAGGCTTTTAGTACTTGCGTAAAGATACAGCTAGAAACTTTGGACTATATTGACGCTGGAAAGCGATCTAGCTTATTTCGAAAAATAACAAAATTACTTTTTTATATATTTGGAAGAAAAAGATACTGCGTCGGATTGTCGGATTTTCGTTTTCCTATGACATTATTTTTCTAAGATACTATGTTGACCTTCTCTACATGTTTATATTATATTTTTTGTTATTCATATTTTTCAACGTACTCAAAAATGCTGTAAATACTAAGACACCATCTATTTTTCAATATTATACAGATACTTCAAAAAAGTTATCAATACTTTTTAGCAGTGCAGTGCACTTAGGTGTACCTACTGTAAGGACTTAGGATTATCTGATTATTAACAGATTTTGTAGATACCAAGGTATTTACTCCGTCACTATACTCTCAATCTCATGCTGAAAGCATGCTGTAGGTACCACAGTATATCACCTTAGAGCAGCTGTTTAGTTATGATTTAAGGTTATAAGCCACCAGGGAGTGCTGTACTTTGTCATAGATTTTTAATAATATTGTTTATTAAGTTGAGAGACATTTAATTTTTATTTGAATACGTAGTGGGTATTAATATTGAACACATTGATTTTTTAAGTAATCTTGTTTAAATAAACATACAGCATTTTTAATGAAACATCATTTGTTTTATTTATGTTTAAAGCGAAATTTACGATGTATCTATTTCTAAAAAGTATATTAAGTACAAACTGTTAGGACTACATCATGTTTCCTTAAAAATAAATACAGCATAATTAGCATTTCAGAGTTTAGAGTTATTTCGTGGTTTCATATGTATCAAATACCAAGTTACAGCAACATTGCTTCTTGAAATTGAAAAACTATTAGTCGAAATTGATATAAAACTAATGTATAAAACTAAAGTAATTCTACTTTAGAATTATATAATTAGTATCATCTGATGTGTTACATTAAAAATATGCTTTTTGAAAAAAATCTGCTCCTGATAGCTTATTATGAGCTGTTATGATTTTTTAAAACGTTATTGGCTCTGGTTTAAAGTTCACTTTTTCGATTTACAAGATCGTTTTCCAGCGTTGAATAATATTCTCTCAGTCCAGTATGGAGGAAACATAAAAAGGAAAAACTGAACCCTAAAAAAAAAATTTATTTAAAGTTATGATTGGTAAGTTAAAACTTGTACCTACATACTTTACTTGGAAGGCTTATTTTTTTCATCTACTTCATCTGAACGAAGTGTATATTTGTTTGTAATGCAAGGCTGCCGCCATGGCTATAGTGGCCAGCCCATCTGTAATAAAACACCGCCAAGCTATTTAGCTTTCCGGTAAACCTAGCGGGATGAATAAGAAGTATGGGTACTTTAATTCAATTGCCAAGTTTTAATGAACCAAATATGTTTAGAATTTAAATATTTTTTTTCGTCAATGAACCATTAGTAAGACGATAAAAATATCTCGGTATAAATAATTTATACAATCCCCCCACCAATATCGACATATGAAATCTTGCTGTCCAGCCCTAATTTTATTGCGGTGTGGCCGACTTCATAAAATTAAAGTCCTAATTTTCGAGTAAGTAAGACTTACGTAGAACTTATCATTATTATTAAACAATTTTTTAGTCTCGTTTTCATTATTTTTTGTATTATATTTGTAAAAATCCTTTCTTAGCGGATGCCTACGTCATAGTAGATATGCGTTGATAAATCAGTGAGTCAGTCACCTTTTCATTTTATATATTTAGAAAATCATATCACACTGGCTATATGGAAATATATACCTATAAATTTTGAAATAATTGAGTAAAAAAACTAATTTTATGAATTCGCTGAGTTTATGGAGCTCTAGCTGCATCAATGCATTTTAAACAATGTGGGAGAGTACCAGCCAATCAGACACCATTGCGATCGTTATAATAATGCAATCATTTTAACCGACTTCAAAAAAGGAGGAGGTTCTCAATTTGAATTTTTTGTATATTTGTTACCCAATTATTCCGCCAAATAATGAATGGAATTTGATAATTTTTTTTTTGTTTAGTAGGGCATACTTCAGAGGTAGTTCCCATATAAATTTTTGTTGATATAATGTTAGATGTTACTCCATAACTACGTCAAATCTGAACCGATTTCAATTTTTTTTGAAAGAAAGCATAATAAGGTTGGGCCTATTTAAAAGGTGAAGAGAAGATGATTCATATCTTCGGTGATGGAGGAAGGAACTCAATGATTAAGAGCAAATTGCTCGCGATCAGAGATATCTATATAAATAAAAGAAAGTGGTGTTAGTTACACTATTTATAACTCAAGAACGGATGAACCGATTTGGCTGAAAATTGGTGGAGAGGTAGCTTAGAACCAGGAGACGGACATAGAATACTTTTTATCCCGTTCGACCGCGTTTCCGTCAAGTCACTATAAAACGTGGTATAACAAAAACGCATCTGACATGGAATAACAAAACGCAAATGACAGTGAAATAACAAAACGTAAATGACAGCTAAAGGTAATTTTGTCTTTGTCGGTTTGTCCGTCAATCACGCTGCAAAACCTACGGATTGACGTGATTTTTTTGGATAGATATAGTTGAGAACCTGTAGAGTGTAAATGTAAAGCATCCCGGAAAATCACAGAGTACCCTCGGGATTTTAAAAACTGAATCCACGCGGACGAAGTCGCGGGCATCAGCTAGTACACAATAAAGCTTAAAATAATAATGTAAAAAAAAATATCTTTAAAAAACCGACTTCATACGCCGATCGGGCAAATTTGGGCTAGCGTCGCGCATTAGTTTCATCATTTATATTTAGGCCCGCCCGACTTCAACATACATGTACAAATTAAAATTGTTTTATACTTTGTAGTTGCGTTTAAAGTCGGTTTTATAGAAATAATTTTTTATCATTATTTGATAATCCCACAGACGATCAAAGTTCGTATTTATATATCTAGTCATATTTTACTTAAAGCTTATAAATTAGTCGTTCACCCCTTCCTATTCTATCGTGATTTTAATTCTATGGGATCAATTTATAATGCAGTTCAAGATAAAGGTCTCTAAACGAATAGTAAGTAGGAAGATTAATTTTCAATATTTTCCCCAAATTATTTCATGTACGATTAAGTAGCAACATTTTCAGATCGACAGTTTTCTTAAGTTTTCTGCATAAGTATTGCATTATTTGGATAAAATAATACATCAGAAGTAAATAAATGTTATCCTTTAGTAAACTGGATGTTTTAAATATTTTTTTAGAAGAAAATACTCTCATATTCGGCATTTATAGCGGAGCTCATTCCCCGCTAACCATACGTAGTTGACAGGCGCGTGACTCGAGTCAAACAGTTTTATATAACGAGTAGGACCACTGCTCATACCCAACTTACAGAGGGGTACGCGCGTCAATTCTTCTCCTGTGTTGGTTTATTACTCAAAGATCTGGATGACCGAGCTTCGCTCGGTTTTTTATGGTAAATCGTGTTTTTTGAAATTATATTGGGATAAGAATTACTTGTTGAGTCATGTTTATAAGTTGTTCTCGAGAGTCATTACGAATCGTCTCGCTCGTAGGTTTGACGACTTCCAGCCTCCCGAACAAGCCGGATTCCGAAAAGGCTTTGGTACCATAGATCACATTCATACGCTGCGGCAGGTTATACAAAAGACAGAAGAGTATAACCGGCCACTTTGCTTAGCGTTTGTGGACTATGAGAAAGCCTTCGATTCGGTGGAAACTTGGGCTGTGTTGAGGTCGCTGCAGAGATGCCGGATTGACTACCGGTATATCCAAGTGTTGAAGTGCTTGTATGAAAACGCCACAATGTCAGTACGTATACAGGACCAGACTACGAGGCCAATCCACTTGCAGCGTGGAGTGCGACAGGGAGACGTTATCTCCCCGAAGCTCTTTACCGCTGCGTTGGAGGACGTCTTTAAGCTTCTGGATTGGAACGGGCTTGGCATCAACATAAACGGCGAGTACATCACTCACCTGCGATTTGCCGATGACATAGTAGTCATGGCAGAGACTCTGAGAGACCTCAATACAATGCTCAATGATCTCAGCAGGGTTTCTCAACAGGTGGGCCTGAAAATGAACATGAGCAAGACGAAAATCATGTCCAATGCTCATGCACAGCTCCACCCAGTAATTGTTGAGAACTCTGCACTCGAAATTGTCGACGAGTATATTTACCTGGGACACACAGTCCAGCTAGGTAGGTCCAATTTCGAGAAAGAGATCAACCGCCGAATCCAACTCGGCTGGGCAGCGTTCGGGAAGCTCCGAGATGTCTTCTCGTCCAAAATTCCTCAGTGCCTGAAGACTAAAGTCTTCGAACAGTGCGTGTTGCCAGTGATGACTTACGGATCCGAGACATGGTCGCTAACTAAGGGCCTCATAAGTAGGCTCAGGACCGCTCAGCGGGCGATGGAGAGAGCTATGCTCGGAGTGTCCCTGCGGGATCGAATCAGAAATGAGGAGATCCGTAGGAGAACCAGAGTCACCGACATAGCTAAGCGAGTCGCGATACTGAAGTGGAAATGGGCGGGGCACATAGTTCGAAGAGCTGATGGTCGTTGGGGTCCCAAGGTGCTGGAGTGGCGACCCCGCACCGGGAAGCGCAGTGTTGGCAGACCCCCCACCAGGTGGACCGACGACATCAAACGAGTCGCAGGGAGCCGCTGGATTCAGGCGGCGCAAGACCGAGGCCTGTGGAAGTCCATGCAAGAGACCTTTGTCCAGCAGTGGACGTCTATCGGTTGATAAAGAAAGAAGAAGAAGAAGAATTACTTACTGATGAAATTTGAATAATATTTTTCGATCTTACCGAGATAATAATATGAAAATATGAACTGGTTATTTAAATAAAAAATCACGAGTGCAATTACGAATTAGATGCGTTGATAAAGGGCCCCCCAATAATAGCTTTTCTCAAAAAAGAAGGAAATTGAAAAAAAATGATCATCTGGACTCGAAACGGAGTCTTCTGGTTTCGGGACGGCCCGATTTCCCACCTGAGCTATTATAACCTTGTAGTTGGTGGTGAAACTTACCTTCGTATTCTGATGATATTGTAGCAATTTTTCATTGCCTGAAAACCTAGCTAGATCGATTTATCGCTCCCGAAACCCCCTGCATACTAAATTTCATGAAAATCGTTGGAGCCGTTTCCGAGATTCAGATTATAATATATATAATAAATATATATACAAGAATTGCTCATTTTAAGGTATTAGATAAATAGATAAATCGCTTTTATCTTATTCTAAGACCGACAAAATTTGACAAAATTCGATTGTAACCTCAAGCTGTAATACAAACATAGTAGTATTATTTTCGACTGACGACTTTAGACGCTCGCAAGCAACCGTTGGATACAGGCGGCGCAAGACCGAGAAGGTGGAAGTCTGCGAGAAACCTACATAATATGTAGGTCTACTGCTGGTAAGAAAGAAATGCATTAAGAGTTTTCCTGTTTTCCATGGAACACGTTGATGTCTAAAAACCCAGAAAAATAGAAAATATGAGAAGGTTTTTACGTCTATATTTCTAGCTGTTAACGGCAATGACATGCAATGCAGTGTTGTCATTGGCAATAGCACGCAGCGGGGACGTTGCACTAATTGGGTGCCTCATGTCTTCTACTGCAAACAAATTAGCCCCGAAACAAGTGCTGCTCGGTTAGGGTTGACATCTCAAAATATTTAGATAGGGTTTAAGAGTTTATTTCAAATTAATTATATTTTTATCAATTTAGTTTATATTTTTATTTATTTCTATATATAATAGTTTTTGATTAATCGGCCAAAATGTCGAAAAAAATACCGTCCCCCCCCCCCCCCCCCCCTTATCTGCGAAGTTTACCAATCGAAAAATCTGAAATAATTATGGTCAATAGAGGTTTATGTATATTTTACAGGAAAAATAAAATCAATGCGAAAATTATTTTACTTTAATTAAAAAAGGGGGAAAATCAGGGGTTTGAAATTTCAAAGTAAGATAATTATACCGAGTGGGGTATCATATGAAAGGCTTTTACTTGTGCATTCTAAAACAGTTTCTTATTTATTTCTATATATAATAGTTTTTGAGTAATCGGCCAAAATGTCGAAAAAAATACCGTTCCCCCCCCTTATCTCCGAAGTTTACCAATCGAAAAATCTGAAATAATTATGGTCAATAGAGGTTTATGTATATTTTACAGGAAAAATAAAACCAATGCTCTAACTAGCATAGTTTTTTTTATATTAACAATAAACCTCTACGAACAAAGTTAACGATAAATAAGCAAATTAATATAATATTATCGTTTTACTTTTACTTTTGGAGTACGGATCCCTCGGTGCGCGAGTCCGACTCGCACTTGGCCGGCTTTTCTTTTATTTGTCAACGCACGTGTCAAAGGTCTCTTGCATGGACTTCCACAGGCCTCGGTATGCGCCGCTTGAATCCAGCGACTCCCTGCGACTCGATTGATGTCGTCAGTCCACCTAGTGAGGGGTCTGCCAACACTGCGCTTCACGGTGCGGGGTCGCCACTCCAGTACCTTGGAACCCCAACGACCATCAGTTCTTCGAACTATGTGCTCGCCCACACTTCAGTTTCAGTTTTCGCTGTCAATAGCTCATGTCAATTTAGTTTAGTTTAAAGATTGTGCACAAAATAATTAGCCACAATATGATTATTATTTATTTAAAAATTTTAATTACAAAAAGCGATCCAAAAATTGAACACAACAAATTAGTAATCCATGAAAAATAACCCATTAACCTAACCACTCAATATCATCTTAAATCGTCATCGCAAGTTATTTACAATTTTATCTCCAGGAAGAGCACCGTTTTACATCGTCCGAGTGATTTCGAACTAATTAGATATTTTATATATCCTCAACGAGGTGGGCGGCGTTGGTGTTATCCCAAGAAATACGAGAAGACGCTTTTGCATTGCAATCGGAAATCCTTTTCCTGATGGCCTGAAATATTTTGTAATATAAAACTTATATTTTAATGAGGATTTTTTTATAAATTTTTAGAGTAAGTAGATTATTTCAGTGGGTGAACTAATCAGTTGTAGGGTAGACCGGGGACGATAGTAACATTTTTTAAACAACGGCTTGTAGTTCAGAATCTACAAGTTTCTATTGAACACGGTTTAAACATAGCATACTCAGCTTTATGCTCTATGCTTTTGTAGTGTCTGATTTTATTCATTGTTGCAGAACATTGTATAAATCGAATTTTTGTCCAGGGATACCCACTGTTACAATTGACCCCAAGTACGGGTCAAATGTACCACAACTTTGGAAGTTAATTAAAGCCATATGTATGATTTAATCAAAATAGTTTTATTATTATTCCTTAAACTTAATCGGTCTGATAAGTTACATCAGTCATAAGTCTCAGAATTAACATTATAATGAAAATTATAACTTTTTAAGTTTAACGACGAAGAATATAATTATTTTAGCTTGTTTCGGAAGTAAGTAACTTGTTATAAAATAATATAGCTAAAGAACATTACTTTCGCATTTCTTTTTGTAAGCTATTTGTATTAAAAACTAAAAAGAGATCACCTTTTTCAAAAATCACATTTTGTATGGAGTTACAATTGACCCCTGGTACTATTAACCCCGTTCCACACTTATTAGTCATAATTCTGGAAAGCTCTTTTCAACTACGTCATTACGTCCAAACGAAAGTAAGAAATATAACAAACTTAAATTTCCCTCCTTTAAACCATAATTTTTAAACTCAATATAATGCAAGCTCCAGTTCAGCATTGGTGCATATTCGAAGTTACAAAATCTCTAAATTAAAGTAATTTGACTGGTCTAAAAATAGGTAATCATTTTCAAAATATTCCTCCTTCTGGCGAAGTGTATTACTATTTTATACCGATCAAATAAATTTTAGTTTAGAGATTTTGTAAATCAAAATAGGCACCACATTCGATTTGGAAATCATTCCATGATTAATATAATGACTTCCAATTGCAGCAATTACATTAGGTTTTGTTAGGAGAACATAGTATGTAGATACATGGATCAAATTCATTTTAATTAAATAATAGATAAAATTCACTATATGAAAATATGGCTCGGGGTCATTTGTACCGTGGGGTCAAATGTAACGTTTCAAGTAACCCCGAATGTGCTGTTACAATTGTGCCAAAGTGACCAAAACCAGAAAAGTTAAAATAACTTCCGTTTTAAATGAAACTGACCTTCAAACTACTACACAATTGAAGCGTTGATATTTAGTGGATACAAAATTAATTACGATCTAGCATTAAAAGTATTTTTATTGAATAATGAGCCAATACTAAGCGCAAATTTTTACTGGGGACATTCGTAAACAAAAATTGTTCAATAGCTCGTCCATCTCTCACCGTATCAAGTCGCCGACTGGTGAGCAGGTTGAGAACCGCTCGACTCTCGAGGCACGTAAGCATGCACTCACACAAGCTTTTTTTAGGTAGTTGTCGAAATATCGACGATGTTACTATTGCCCCGTGTTACTATTGTACCCGGTCTACCCTACCTACTAATGGAATTAGCGTAAGGAAGAATGTAGTGCTACTCGTATTAAAATTAAAAAGTTAACTTTGGCACAGTTGATTTTTAAGCTTCAAGACCAGACCAAGTTATTAAAAAATACTTACTAGATTTTATCTGCGATATTGTTCGTATAGAGATAGCTTTATTTAAATATCCCTCAGAAATTCAAAGTCGGCTCATTAGTTTAGGCCCTACGGTAGAACATAGGGAAAGAGAACAAAAAGAACAAAACAAGACTCATACAATATACATACATAAATAGACTGCTAAAATCATATTAACCTTTGCTTTTGGTTTTGCTAGTCGGGTAAAAAAGACCGTTGAAACTTGAAATCGCAAAAGGTGTTTATTTAAAGTTGGCAGCCCTGATCGAAGGTCACCAGTAATTAGGTTGGCGGGCTTGTTTTTCAGCAGTGGCGGCGTCGGCGGCGCTTCCTCTTGTTACTTATTTAATTACGAACGCCGCTCGCTCTCGTGTTCCAGTATTATGTACACCTTCATTAAAAGCGTGGACTTCGATAATATTGTCAACAGAAAATAGGTATATTACTAGTGGTTCGCCCCGAACTGAGACCTCGCGGTAACGGTATCCCATGATTATTCATTCAATCGATACATGATAACCAAAACTGACATTATTATTATGCCCGTTTTCACCAAACATACCTAAATCATCCCCTAAGTAGGAGTCTCTTAACGTAGGTAGCTCCTAAATACAATCCTAAGTCCTAACATCCGTCCCAATATCCTTTTAGGTGTCCCGTACAGGATCGTGATAAATAAGTTGACAGAAAACATCAATCACCTAACTTATAGGTAGCCCGTAAAGGTTAGGGAACGTTAGTGAAAACATTGAATTATTTATCAAACATTGAATTTAACTCGTAGTTCCATGGGAATAGTTACTGACTGCGCCATCTATTAGCATTATTGTGAAGCTATGTTGATGCTATATGAATTACTGACGCCCATTAAAAATTAAATAATCTCGTTTCTTTATAATATTCATATAATTTTAGTATTTGTTGTTCAAGTACAGGATATAAGTGACCTAAAAACATAAAATCAGTTTGAAAATCCATAGCGGATTTTTCTAGAGAGCGTCTTCAAGCGAGCGTATAAAATCGCCACTTTGAAAGCCCCCCATTTCGTCAATTTTAAGGGAAAAATTAAAAAAAAAATATTTTTGTACTCAGTTCAAAATTATCTTTAAAATGATACGTAACAATTTTATGTAACGCGATTTTTTTTTTTTTACTTCGCATTCGCTTCTATGAGAGCCCCCTTGAAATAAAGATTTTTATAACTTTTTAAGCCATTTTCGGCTGGAGGCCATCGGTTTACATATTATATCTAAATTTGAAGTAATTACGTTCAGTAATTCAAAAGTTATAAGGCTCTGACAGACGGACGGACGGACGGACGGACGGACGGACAAGTGCAAATCGCCCTAGTTAACTCAAAGACCTTCGCTTCGCTCGGTCGATAAGTAAAAAAACGGGTAACAGTTTTTAAACTTTTAGTACCTACTTACTGATATTTTGGTTAGTTTTTGGTTCAATGTGTTATTATTTTTGTTATGTACTCTCTGATTTATTAATACTCTCACTTTTCACTGTCGGTCAGATTCCTATACATACCTACCGTAATTAATTAATAAGTAACTTATCTTATAATTACCCATTAATACACAATAGATAACCTCTGGTGGCGTGACTAATGACGCGCGCTGACGTTTGTTTATTTTGTGACGAAAGATATAATGTAAATAATATTATTTAAATGGCAATTCTAATTTTAAGATAGTAATCTTAAAAATAAATTAATGGTAATTGTAGATATAATTTATTTTGACAACCAGGCCAGGCGCACTCCGAATTTTAGGTATAAAGCTACAAGTATCTACCCGGCGTCGTTGCGGCCCGTCTCGACGGGCCAATTTGATGGAATAACGTAGTCCGAAGGAAGGAATGCGATAGAAAGAGAGGCAACATCTTGGTGAATATGATCTGTAGGTAATTTAGTGCTGTGCGCAGTGCGACCTGAATGGGGATGTCCACTGCGATTTTATCACTACAGAGGGCGCATCGTCGCAATGGCCAATGCGAAGCTGTCATCTTCAGTTTCTTATGTCTACATGGGAGTGTTTTTTTATAAATAAACTACCATGCCAATTTGTTCTGTGCCAGGATATAATATGTGGTGTGCATTTGTTTCCTAAAAATGCTGCATTAAAAAAACAATGGGAGAACGCTATACAACGAAATAATTTTGTGGCCACTGTAAATTCTAGGTTATATCGTAATCACTTCAAAGATACTGATAATGTTTGGGAATCCGTTTACACAGGTGAGTTGTTTCGCATTTCACATTCGCACATTCACAATAATTAAACGTAAATTACACGAAAAATATAGTTATCAAAGTAGAATTTAACTATTACCTTTCGATGAGATTAGCTTTCTTTCCCGTTAAAGCTGCACCTCTTTTTCTTAGTTCAGTTTTAAGCTGTGGCACGCTCAAGGAAGAATACATACCGCAATAGACAGACATTACAAGAAATATCACCCAAAACGCAAAAAATCAGAAAAAACGGCAGACTTTAAATAGGACGTAAAGAAAGTTTTAGTAATGATCTGGTCATTGCGCCTGTGCTGCCACCTACATTAGTTTTGCGTGGAGATCCTCATTGCATTTTATTGTGTGGTAGCAAGAGTCGTTATTTAAATGATTTTGCGGAGTGAATCTTCTGTAACTGTACTATTAAAGTGTAA
Organism: Oeneis ivallda; assembly: GCA_029955525.1. Classification (NCBI taxonomy): domain Eukaryota; kingdom Metazoa; phylum Arthropoda; class Insecta; order Lepidoptera; family Nymphalidae; genus Oeneis; species Oeneis ivallda. Next base: position 20,259,164 of record JARPMR010000004.1, on the reverse strand, counting down.
TCTGTGCTTAAATTATAGCTAGCTATAAAAAGCGCTAGTTATAAATAAATATAACAAATAGTGCAGATCAAAAAACGAAAAAAAGCGATTTAGATTAAATTGAGCTATTAAATTATACACATCTAGTTAGGGAATTACTTGATAACTTTCACGACAAAATAATAACAGCGGTTTCAAGAATTTCCGAGAACAACACATATTTTAGGGTCTGGTACCTAAACAGATGTTTGAAAGTAAATTCATCATGATTCATGATGTAGTCAACCCATATTTTCGATCGATTTCATTCATTCCCTAATTGGTCTTACTACATCGGCGGTTCGAATGCAAATACTCTGTTATTAGGCAGGTTAATTAAAGAGTTATCGTTCGTAATTAACCCGTTTCGGTACAGAACCTGTGCCCATGCCTCGTACAAACACCACTAATTAAGAAATTCCTCTTCATTAGTTCAATTAGACTTATTCACGTCAGAAATATACCAATTACCAATACAGTCATACAAAATAAGTAAAATTACGCTTGCTATCATTTCATCGTTATTTCTTTTGAATAATGATTAGTAGCCGTTGATATACGTATTTATATACATATTATAGTCCATCTCCCATATTATCTTTGTCCGTAGGTAGAGATACCTTATATGATGCGTATCTTTAACACGCTTATATATTTTACTAAATAATTTACAATAATAATAATAGTAAAAATATATGGGATCAGAACGAAAGCCGTTATCCACTCTAAAATTTCGAATGAAAAATAAGAACAATATGAATTATTATCATAATAAACCATTATTTAATGATCATTAATCATGATTAATTGAAACGGATAATTATTTATTGGAAAATTTATTGGAACGGATAAATTAATATGTACCGAGTAAATATTTGTCATTTTTGTATCCTATTGTTTTGTGCTAATTAATAATTGGGTAGCTTTCCCTAGATGTGAGTCCACGGCCAAGTGCGAATTGACACTGATACTGAATTCGCACACCTTTGAGAACATGACAGAGAACTCAGGCATGCAGGTTTTCTCACGATGTTTTCCTTCACCGTTAATTTCTTAAAACGCACATAACTTCGAAAAGAGATGCGTGCCTGGGATCGAATCCTGGATCCCTCAGAAAGGAGGGTCATAGTCCTATCTCATAAGTCCTAAACATTTTGCCATACAGTGTGACGATGGCCCAGGGGCAACCAGGGTGGACATTTTTGACGAAATTTTTATTTAAAAAAGTCGGCCAAGTGTGAGTCGGACCTCGCTGTTTTAGGTTTCCATACATATGACCAAATCATTTTTTTGAAACTAGATATTTATTCAGATACTAGCTGATGCCCGCGACTACGTCTGCGTGGATTTAGTTCATAACATCCCGCGGGAAATCTTTGTCACCCTCCAGGTTCTCAACTATGCCTATCCAATAAATCACGTCAATCCGTAGCTTTGTAGCAGGAAACATTTTGATCGTCTTGCTCGCGGCATTGTTAATGATGATTCAAAGAGAAAACATATTACTGATGATATTATCAATTACGTTAAACTATAATTTTTATAATTGTTTTTACCATAATTTTTTACCATAATTAACCAAATACAAAATTACGTTTAGCTGTCATTTACGTTTTGTTCTTCCACTGTCATTTTCGTTTTTTTATTCCATGTCAGATGCATTTTTGTTCTACCAGGTTTTATATTGACTTGACGGAAACGCGGTCGAACGGGATAAAAAGTATCCTATGTCCGTCTCCTGGTTCTAAGCTACCTCTCCACCAATTTTGAGCCAAATCGGTTCATCCGTTCTTGAGTTATAAATAGTGTAACTAACACCACTTTCTTTTATATATATAGATTATTATGTTACTTCTTATACCCACTACTGTGAAAATTTCAACTTTCTACCTAAGTATTACGGTTTACGAGATACAGCCCGCTGGCAGACGGACGGACAGATGGACAGCAGAGGCTTAGTAAAGGGTCCTGTTGGCACTTTTTGGGTACGGAACCCTAAAAAATATTATTAGAAATTTTGCAGTAGAAACTATGTAAGTACTCCCTGTAATTCCGACTGCATCAAACAACGCGTAACCTTAGCTTGCTGCACTGCGAGGGCTTCTTTCATTTGACCTTTTTCTAATGCTAAGTAATTTAATTAAGCATTAGGTTATACCTCTTAGGCATGGTGCACACTAAACGCTTATCATTGTTTATTTTTGTTCTCATTTATCCAAAAAAGTCGTGTCTATAAACAAGCAGTTTGTTTTTAAATTTGGGAGCAGAATAGGTATACGTTTGGTGTTTTTCAAAAAGTTGTCCACTTTTATAAAATTAAGGTGTCCCTTCTAGAAAAACGTAAAAGTAGCAAAGAAATAGTTTCTGTCACGAATTATGTATGATTTGAATATTATCTGGGTCTCTTTACAGCTGTACGTATTATTTTACTTAAAAAAAAAAACAGTTTGTTTAGGGTAATGAAAATGTTCTTCCATACAAAATTCCGTTGTCCCCTACCTACGGGACCAAAAAACTTTGTGCAACTATATTTTCAACTATTATAAACAAGATTTAATATCTTTTCTACACCTAAGTATTATCTGACGCTATTTAAAAGTCTAATTTAGCTTTAAGTGTCTGATTTATAGTATTAGGTCTAATACTATCCGTTCGCTTCAAGTTGGCCGCTACTTCGCGGCGCGCTTCCCCGCACCGCGCCTCAAGGCAGACCCACATAGTACAGATAGCAACGTACCGCTCGCGATTGGCAGTACAGTGTTTTTCAAACTTTTGTTATTGTTACGTTTTAAATATTTTGTTAAATTTTAATTGTTTTTTATTGTTGTTTGGTCGACTGTTCGCGTGTAGTGTTCTACGATGAGTAAAAAAGGTAAAGTTTTGCATAACGCAGACTATATTTTATTACTTTAATTAAATAATTTCTTCGAAGAGGACAAAAATAAGAAATTAAAAATCACGCCCTTCGACATTTAAGACGTCATTGCCATGTAAAGCATTGCCAGAAAAGAAAACTTCCAACACAGTCGTGGTAACTGTAAAAAATACAACCACTTTTTGCCAACGGTACAATATGTCGTCATTTTGTAACGGTCCTCGACGGCCAACTTGAACCGGACGTATAGTAGTTAACTTATGAAATGGGTAACCATAGTATCCATTGTTTTGAGGACAAATCAATCGATACCCTATTCAGCATACCCTTTTGTTTTGTAACTAGTCGTTCTTTCTCAGTAGCGAAGGCAAAATGTCATTTCCTTGCAGTATTGTTAATTCTGTTGTCGATAGGAAGTCGTGACCTGCCGGCGGGTTATCGACAATAATTAAGAATGAACCGTTGACGTCAAATATCGTATCGAATTGGTTGACAACATAAGCACTTCAACCCACTAAAGCGTGTAAGGAATGAGACCCAGTTAAACAATCATAGTACGATTTATTCCACCCATTCACTGAATTACAGTCTTTGATTTGCATTTTGAAGTTTTTGTGTCTAGGCAGGTTATTTGAACGAAAGTGGTGCAAAGTGAGGATTCGAAAAAAGAGGCTAAATTCAAGCCAGATTTTCTGTTAGATGGCACTGTAGACGTTAGTTGCCTATTTTCTACCACTTTTATGTTAGGATTATCCTAGGATCTAGCCAGAAAAACTCCAAGCCTTTTGGATTATTGCAGTATTGCAGCTGCAACTGCTAACCTAACAACGAAACTACTAATAAAAAGTATGATCCAGCTACGGAAAAATGGATGACGAATCGATTGACACCTCGTTCATCAAAAGTAGTTTAGGAGTTACGGTGGAACATGCGTAAATCCAAACATTCATACATAGGCTGCTAAAATATACCTTCCTTTTGGCTTTGCTGTAGTCGGATAAAAGTAAGTGTGGGTGGAATTGAGGCGTTATTTCATTTAGTAGAGACTCGAGACTTGAGATAACCTTCATTATGACAAAATATAGAGGCTCATTAATATTAAGTTATCAATCGTACGAGTAAATTTGTTTCTTGAGGAGTAAATAGTGTTATCGCACGGTGACACAACGGCTTGATACTTTTTAGGGTTTCGTAGTAAACAAGGAACCCTTATAGTTTCACCATGCCATGTCCGTCCGTCAGTCCGTCCGTCCGTCCGTCCGCGGTTTAGCTCAGAGACTATTGGTACCTACTAGAAATCTGTAATTTGACAAGGGTATAAATATTAATCCATCACTCAGGCTCAAAAAAAGGCTCAGGGTCACTCAGCGAGCGATGGAGAGAGCTATGCTCGGTATATTCCATCGAGATCAAATCAGAAATGAGGAGATCCGTAGGAGAACCAAAGTCACCGACATAGCTCAGCGTGTCGCGAAACTGAAGTGGAAATGGGCGGGGCACATAGTTCGAAAAGCTGATGGTCGTTGGGGTCCCAAGGTGCTGGAGTGGCGACCCCGCACCGGGAAACGCAGTGTTGGCAGACCCCCCACTAGGTGGACCAACGACATCAAACGAGTCGCAGGGAACTGCTGGATTCAAGCGGCGCAAGACCGAAGCCTGTGGAAGTCCATGCAGGAGACCTTTGTCCAGCAGTGGACGTCTATAGGTTGATAAAGAGGAAGAAGAAGATAAATATTAATCACGCCAACAAAGTGGGGAAATAAAATTGTGAAAAATATTTCTTTTAGGGTACAATTTTTTTTTCCTCGTCTATTCCATAGTGTGGGGTGTCGTTGAATAGGTCTTTCAAAAATATTGTAGATGTGGGAACACCATTTTTCGATTCAGGGATCCGTTTGTGAAATATGATATTTTAAAGTGCTAAATTTGTCCCCATCTGCCAGCTAAATGGTTGTTTATAGGATACATGAAAAAATTCACAGCAGTAGTATATATAAAGAATTTTATAGGAAAACTATCACGGCTAAGTAGGGTTCATAAGTTAAGGAGTTATATCTGTTTTTTCTAGGTTAGGTATTACACGTAGTGTAAGTTGCATATTTTGTAGTATATTATAGTATTTAAACCATGGAACTCAAAATATATTCAATATTCATAAATAAAATAAAAGCACTATCCTAGGTCAGCAATAATATTTGTGACTTGCAACTACGGAACCCTACACTGCGCGTGGCCCGAAACGCACTTGGCCGGTTTTTTATTATTTAATTTTAGTTGTGGTTATCTAAAGTAATCGATTATATTTTTTATTACCATAAACAACTTATCGTCATAACATGCATATAAATATATACTTACATACTGTACAATGCGTTTTTAAATCTTCATATCTTTTAAAAAAGTTTCATAGAATAGAATAGAATAGAAATATTTTTTATTCAAATAAACTTTTACAAGTGGTTTTGAATAGTCGTTGAATCTACCACTGGTTCGGAATGCCCTTCCTGCCGAGAAGAACCAGCAAGAAACTCGGCGGTTGCTCTTTTCAAAACAAATTTACAATACAGGAAATACTATGCTATATATGCAGTGTTTCCACAATGAGGGAAGTTCCAAAAATGCATACCGACTAACTTCTATCTCAAGATGGGCAGACATAAAGTAGCCCCATTCCCGACGGTGGAACCCGTTCACGAGCATGACGCATGACCCAGCCATTGCTTCGCTCAACTATATTTGAGGGAACGTAACAATCCGCATCACACGACACCACCACAGAAATGTTTAAAGAGTGCGTGGCATACTTATGCTACCCATGTTACGGCTAGGGCTTGCATTCGAATATTCGAATATTCGAATTATTCGAATAATATTTCTTGTCCGAATATTCGAATATTATATCTGCTATATTCGAATATTCGACCAATTTTCCGAAAGCCAAACTCGGAATATTGATGTGCATGTCGCAGGCATTTTGTGTGATTCCGCCGTTCACATACGGCGTCGTCAGTTTAGAAACGCTCGCTGTTATGTAATGCCGCGGCAAATTGAAGTATTTAGTTCTGTTTCTTATGCCTAACAAGTACTATGTTCGCCAAAATCTAAAGTTAGGTTAGGGTTATACATGAACAGTCGGGTGGTAGTGTGAACAGTCAGGTGTGTGTGAAGAGTCTGGTGAACACTTAGGTATATTGGCCAAATGGAACCTAAGTGCCCGGCCCGCGGCCGGGCACCTGACTGTTCATGTCGGACCCCAACCTAACCTAACTTAAGAGGCAGATTCGTGTCCCTGGTGCTTGGGAATTGCGTAGATTCGCAATAACTACATCTAAAACTACAGTGAAATTCATCGCCTCCAGGCGATGGATATGGGGAGTCCGTCGCCTGAGGGAGTAAGGTCCTCGGGCCGGGAGACACACTTTGTTCCTTGTGTGCCTCAGATAGAGTGATGAGTGAAGAACTCTGTGTTTGAGAGGAGGTTCTGTCTCGACAGGTGCCACTGGCTGGGTTGCGTGTACGTGATTATGGTCCCGTTGCCCAGTCACCAGGCGATGAGAAGAAACACCGTGGGGTTTTAGTCGGTTAGAGTCCGATATAACTGTCGCGTAACCCCGGGGGCGGTGGTATCCATGATGGATTTCCCCACGTAAAAAAAGGTATATTGGCCAAATGGACCTAAGCGGGCACCTGACTGTTCATGTCGAACCCCAACCTAAGCTAACTTTAGAGGCAGATTCGTGGCCCTGGTGCTTGGGAATTGCGTAGATTCGCAATAACTACATCTAAAACTACAGTGAAATTAAAACAATTGAACGAGTTATCATTTTGCCTTCGGCATATTACATAACAGCGAGCGTTTCTAAACTGACGACGCCGTATGTAAACGGTGCAATCACACAAAATGCCTGCGACATGCACAAAATGTTACTTTTAAACTCCGCGCGCAACATTATGCTTAGAAGTAGAAGAAAATAATTATGCTTAGAAGAAAGCAGTGATGAGGTCTAGGTTGGAACGCGCTTGCCTAGAAGATACCTATTCACTCTTGCCTTGACGGTTCTTAAGTTGTACGTGCAAGTTTAAGAATAAGTCAAAGTTAAATGATAAGATTAAAACGCATTTTATTTTTGTGCAATGTAACATTGATCTGATTCTGATCTGATAATTTCTTCTTCTTTGTCAACCGATAGACATCGACTGCTGGGCAAAGGTCTCTTGCATGGACCTCCATAGACCTCGGTCTTGCGCCGCCTGAATCCAGCGGCTCCCTGCAACTCGTTTGACGTGGTTAGTCCACCCAGTGGGGGGTCTGCCAACACTGCGCTTCCCGGTGCGGAGTCGCCACTCCAGCACCTTGGGACCCCAGCGACCATCAGCTCTTCGAACTATGTGCCGTGGCCATTTCCACTTCAGTTTCACGACTCGCTGAGCTATGTAGGTGACTTTGGTTCTCCTACGGATCTCCTCATTTCTGATTTGATCTCGCAGGGATACTCCGAGCATAGCTCTCTCCATAGCCCACTGAGTGACCCTGAGCCTTCTTATGAGGCCCACAGTTAGCGACCAATTCTCGGATCCGTAACTCAACACTGGCAACACGCACTGTTCTTTTAGTGACTTAGAAGACTTTCGTCTTCAGGCGCTGAGGGATTTTGGACGAGAAGACATCTCGGAGATTCCCAAATGCTGCCCAGCTGAGTTGGATTCGGCTGTTGATCTCTTTCTCAAAAACCTGTTGAGGATTTGATCCCAGAGCCAAACTGACCCGACGCTATACCGAAGATATCCGGGACGTCAGCCTATACGAGAATAGTATGGCTCAAGCAGCTCAAGAACAACAAGGCGCCTGGTGATGATGGAGTCACTGCAGAACTCCTGAAAGCGGGTGGAAAACCGGTAACTTTAGATCTTTCAGCGATTGTTCAATTCCGACATGCACGAGGGTATACCGCCGAAAGCATGGCACTGGAGCGTGGTGGTTCTGTTCTTCGAAAAGGGTGATAATACCTTGTTGAAGAATTATTTTAGACCCATCTAGCTGCTGAGTCATGTTTATAAGTTGTTCTCGAGAGTCATTACGAATCGTCTCGCTCGTAGGTTCGACTACTTCCAGCCTCCCGAACCACCCGGATTCTGAAAAGGCTGTGGCACCATAGATCACATTCATACGCTGCGGCAGGTTATACAAAAGATGGAAGAGCATTAACGGCCACTTTGCTTATCGTCTGAGGACTATGAGAAAGCCTGGGATTTGATGGAAACTTGGGCCTTATTGAGGTCGCTGCAGAGATGCCGGATTGACTACCGGTATATCCAAGTGTTGAAGTGCTTGTATGAAAACGCCACTATGTCAGTACGTATACAGAACCAGACTAATCCACTTGCAGCGTGGAGTACCTATGATAGGGAGACGCAATCTCCCTGAAGCTATTTACCGCTGCATTGGAGGACGTCTTTAAGCATCAACATAAACGGTGAGTACATCACTCACTTGCGATTTGCCAATGACATAATCGTTATGGCAGAGACTCTGAGCGACGTCAATACAGTGCTCAACGATCTCAGCACGGTTTCTCAGCGTTGGACCTAAAGATGAACATGAGCAAGATGAAAGTCATGCTCATGCTCCACTCCACCCTCATTAAGAATATTGCACTTGACATTGTGCACGAGTAAATAAATTGTTAAGCACCAACTTTTTATATTTTTTGGAGGACTGACTTAGTGCCATAACAGTCAAATTCCAAACAGTTCTTTATAAGTAAGATTTTGTTTTGATTCAGAGATATTAGACTCAAAGTAAGAGATTGGCAGTTAAAAACATGATTATTATAACATCTTTTGTCTTTTTTAATTATTCGAATATTATTCGAATAATTCGAATAATACCCGAAAAAAAGACGAATATTCGAATACCAAAATTTTCGAATATTTGCAAGCTCTAGTTACGGCATCGAATTAAAAACTAATATTCAAATACTCATTTTAAGACATCACTTAGACACAAATAAAGTAGAAACACTGAATAGCATAGGATTATTTTGTTACACAGGTCGATTATTACTGTCTCATGAATCGCTGGAGCGAGTTATATCCACGCTTTTTTGTCATTAATATTATTAGATAATGTAGGTACGGGTAGGTCGACCAACTTATCTGTTCAGTTGACGGAGTCGCTAGTGGAGCGTTTAGGATTGCCTCTTTAAGCCGATCTAAAGCCAATCTAAGCTTTTAAGAAATTAATTAATTAATTTTCATACCATTGTATGGCACTCGCACTAGAATGTAGTGACCGCATTAAATACCACGAACACTTTTACAGCGGAATAACATTTTAAAATAGTGGCCTTAGTTCCAATTTTGCCCACCTGAACAGATAAATTGGTGGCACTTTTAAGTCACCATTTCACTCACATGTGTGGTGAGTGGTGACTCAATAGTGCAAAATCGCAAAGTTTTCATATTATACTTTTTTTTTATTCACTACTTGATGATGCCCGCGACTTCGTCCGCGTGGATTAAGGTTTTTTAGTTCCCGCGGGAACTTTGTAATTTTTCGGGATAAAAAGTAGCCTATGTTTTAATCCTGGGTTAAGTTCAGCCAAATTGGTTCTCTCGTTGTGGCGTGAAAGAGTAACAAACATCCATCCATCCATACATCCATCCTTACAAACTTTCACATTTATAATATTAAGTAATATAGGATAGGATTACACAATACAGTAGGTACAAAAGGCAGACTCAATGCTAAAAGCCGGTGTCAAATACCTACCAAGTTTCATATACATAACTTGATAAATGGCGGATCTTCTTACAAACTATTAACCCCTATTTAACCCTTTTGGGGATAGAATTTTTAAAAACTGTGAAATACTTATCTTAATATTTTTAATCAAAAGCCAAAATACCAAGTTTCATATACATTACTTGAAAATGGCAGACTTTCATTAAAACTATCAACCCCTATTTTACCCCTTCGGAGGTAGAAATTTCAAAAAAGGTAAAATACGTAGGTAATTCTTTATTTTTAATCCAGAGCCAAACTATCAAGTTTCATAAACATAACTTGAAAAATAACTAGAAAAATGAAGGACTATCATACAAACACTCAACCCCTATTTAAACCCTTTGGGGTAGAATTTTCAAAACTGTGAAACATGTAATTCTTTATTTTTACTTTAAAGCCCAAATACCGAGTCTCATGGGTATAATTGAACATTGACGGACTTTCATACAAACTTTAAGCCCCCATTTAACCCCCTTGGGGATGGAATTTCAAAAAATCCTTTTTAAATGCTCGCCTACGTCATAAAAGGAACCTACTGTGAAAATTTCAAGTTTCTAGCTTCAGTGCGTTGATTGATCAGTCAGTCAGTCAGTCAGTCAGGACAAGTCTTTTTATAAGTATGGATGGAAGATTGTAATTTTCAATCACGGGTGAATAGGCATCTAGGCAAGCAAGTTCCATCTTAGGCTGCATCTTCTGAACTTTGTGATTTAAAAATTAAAAAAAAATCTGGTGCAGCACATTCCGGGCTTCAACTTTGAAGTATTTATTGAAAGCAATCGACTCCTCGGTGGCCCTCCCACTTTGCCCTTTTCATATTATTGAAACAGAATATATGAAAAAAGTTGCAATCTTTACAAAATAAGTTGTTTGTTGACATAAATATTATGAACTTTCATAAGCCGCAAATTAACATCAAAATGAATATAAGTTTGGTGATGTATTCAAGTACAAACTTGATTTTTGGATGTCGAATGATTTAAACACTTGATAAAACTATAAAAAAACGCGGTATCATACAGGTACTCTTGGTAGTAAGTCTTTGCCGTTAGTGAAGACACCAGATCTTAGGTAGGCAGGGATCGAACCCGATTAGGTAGATACCTATTAGTGACCTTTATATATATATATCAATGAACTTTATTTATCGGTGCTACCTTAAATATTAAAAACTGTTTAAATTATAGCAGGCCAAGATTTAATACACCTACAACGATTCACAAAAAAACTTCCTCAATTTATAAGCCATTTCCGATTTGAGTGCTTTTAAAGAACAGTCAAAAGTTTGCAACGCTGGCCTCGTTCGGACGATTTTATGCAAATTTTGACAACTTCTCGTTAAGTAGGGGACAAACTGTGTCTACGTTTAACGTTTTACTACTTCGGTATTGAGAGGCCTTGTCCGAATTATTTCATTAAAAAGTTTCAGCCATTATGGGTCTTGCATCTTGATATTCAGTCGATGTTATGAAAAATATAAAATCGGTGTCCATTTGGCTCAATACGAAGCTTTAGAGGTCTAAAAGCATGCTTTTCTGATGGGAATTTTTTAGCAGTACCTAGTGAGTTGCACAAGCCCCTGTCAATTTAGTTCATAGATTTTGTGTAAAACGTGTGTTTATCAGAACAGGCACCGAAAAAAAAATATTCAGTTCCTTTCATTAGAGGACAGATGAAACCGCGCCGCGAAAGCTACTCAAGAGATATTAATAGCTCGTCCAACTGGCCGGTCAACAATGAAATTCACAATGAGGTTGATACCCCTTCATAGAAAGCGTTCATTTCCTCTACTTCATTCGTGGAGTAGCAAACATAGTCTGTAATGAACGAGCGGGAACGATCGCCACGGCAATTTGAACGTTCAGTGGGCCGGCGCATACCAACAGTCCTCGAAATTAGTGCCGGCCGTACCCGCACCTAGTGCTTACAACGTGAGTAATAATGAGCATTTTGTTCAATTTATTTAAAACTTTCAAGCTTTCGACCGGTAAGGTTTTATAAAAATACCTCGGGAACCCTTTGTTTTTCCGAGATAAAAAGTATAGGATAAGCCTGCGTCACTCTCCAAAAACTATTCCCATGCAAAAAAAACCGGTCAAGTGCGAGTCGAACTCGTGCGCCGAGGGTACCGTACCTACCTATTATACCGCCATTATATTACTATTATTATATATAATTTTCAACTTTTTTATTTTTTGGAATTTTTCCTTTATTTGTTGTGCTGTAAGACCTTGCTTTTGCCAAATTTTGTGATTCTAGGTCAACGGGAACTACCATATAGGTTTTCGACCCAAAACCTATAGGGTACTTCCGGTTGACCTAAAATTGACAATTTTGGTTAAAAGCAACGGCTTTCAGCACAAGTAGGTAAAGGGAAAATTCCGAAAAATAAAAAAGTTGAAAATTAAGGTAAATTTTGTTACTTACAAGTTTTCGCGAAAATCTAAATTTTCCCATATCTTTTTATCGTGTTGACTCAGGACCTTAATTTTTATACACCTAATAGGGTCTGGTATAAATTTCAACTTGCTAGGTCCTGAGAAAATCAGTGGTGACACACGGACAGACAGACAAAGGACTGATCTTATGAGGGTTCCTTTTTTTACCTTATGAGGTACGGAACCCTAAAGATAACCCAGTGTAGGAACCGATAGACGTGCTCTGCTGGACGAAGGTCTCTTGCATAGACTTCCACAGGCGTCGGTCTTGCACTACCTGTATCCAGCGGTTCCCTGTGACTCCTCTGATGTTGCCGGTGGCACTTTCCGGTGTTTGGTTGCCACACTTGCACCTTGGAACTCCAATGACCTTCAGTTCTTAGAACTATATGCTCCGCCCATTTTCACTTCAGCTTCAAAAATAATAAATAAATCTTTTTAAAATAAAGCGTTAGGCAGTCAGCTATTTAGACAATGAATAGCGTCAAATAATTCTCCAAAAAAATATGTCTCCGAAATTGAATGGCTTAATTTGCGCGAAATATTTCAAAGCACTCAGTGGAGTTTGGAACCGGACGGGTAATCACCGGAGTCAACAGCGAAGCGGGTCAGCTTTCAATTTAGCGGAATTAATAACAGCACAAATCCCAGTCCCCACTGACCGCGCGCTCGCAACTGTGGAGTCTGTAGGTACTCTGTGCCGAATAGAGCTTGCTTACTGTGGATAAACGCAGGTGTCATATTACTTGCGACCGCCGGGAACGTGATCGCGAACCGAATATTTTATTACCATACCACCTTCATACCACAGATGGATTCAGTCAAGCTTTTGGAAAAAACGAAAACCAAGGAGTTTTTGCAAGACTTTAATCACAGGGCACAGAATATATTATAATAGTACTACGTAGTGCTTAGGGCCTAGTTCACCATTCCCAAGTAAACTTTAACCGACGAAATTCGAAGGTATGTCTGATTGCCGATATAAGAATGTCAAAACGTCTTTATTCCTTGGTAGAGTTTACTTGACTGACATTTGACGAATATTATGTGACCCTACAAGTATTAGTCGATTATTCGCGTATGGTCAATACATTCCCATGTTTTACCAGTATTAAGGGAACATGGCTAAATTTCCATTTAAAAATATTGTTTTCTGTACATAAGACAAATATGAAAACGTCAAAAACTAATTCGTGGCCATTCCGCGTATGAAGCGGAGCAAACTCCCGATTCAATAACAAGCGAGCATTTATCATCGAAGTTGACAAACGATGTCGACTTGCTATATCCACGACAAATGTTTGAGAACTATTGCGTACGCAGTAGGTACTCTACTTCAATATTTTTCGTGATAAATCAACTTACAACGCTTAAATTCTAGCCTACTTACGACCTACTCTATCAATAAGAAAAAACTCTCGACAAACTGGAGCGCTATAAAGGTACTTGCTCCGAGTTGATAACTAATGTATGCAAAAATTGCATCAAAATCGACCCAATACAATTTTAGAAAATATACCAATAAAAAGTATTTAACAACCTGCTCAGAAATTATTCCGTACTTAACGCAAAAACTGTCGGAAAATCGGAAATCAGAAACAAACAAACACACAATCTCTTCGAACGTCGTGGGTAATCCAGAAATATGATCCACCTAATTATCAACAACATCATCATCATCAGCAGTAGCAGCAACCCTTCAACGGCTCACTACTGAACACAGGTCTCCTCTCAGAGAAGGTTTATTGGCCATAGTCCGCCACGTTGCAGCTGGTCCAATGCAAATTGGCAGACCTCACACACCTTTGAAAAGTGTGTGTTTGATTTCCGAGTATACAGTAGATTATGTACTTCCTAGTATTCCCATTAAAAGCGTTGAAACTGAAGAGAAGTCATTTTTGTGAAAGATTCATTAACACGAATGGAATCGCGGACTTTTGAGAATAGGCGCTATATTCACTGTGAAACCTGCCGTGAAATTATGTAAGAAAATTGTGTTCATTTGACAACAAACGTATTTATTTATCAACTAGCTGATGCCCGCGACTTCGTCCGCGTGAATTTAGTTTTTTGTTTTTTTTTTGTATTAAAACCTTCCGTGGAACTTAAAATAAATTAACCGAATTGGTCCATCCATTCTTGAGTTATGCGCTTACCAACATTCATTTTTATTTATATAGAAGATTTATTGTCAAATAAATTAATAAAACATAATATATTTATGTTTTAAGCTGTTAAATCATTCCGATTTTCTTACGCTATCGCATTAGGTATTTAACAAAATCAATATATTTATCATTAGACAGAAAATGTATCAATCATCATCATCATCAATTCATCTATCAAACATACATTTTAGGCTATCAAATAAATCCTATGAGTTACACAATCCCATGGCTGATCAGTTATTATTATTATTTTGAGCATAGATTTAGGATTGGTAGTCGCTTGTAGCGACTAAAATGCTTAAAATCATAGATTTAGGCTAGGATTGGTAAATCCTATATCTATTATTTTGAACATTTTCCTTGTAACAATTCGGAGATTCCAAGTAGAGAAAATTACCTAGTATTTACGGAAAGCATTGGCTTAGAAGAATGCATAATGGGCGGAAAAATGTCAAACGTAAGTGTATTAAAGTTGGGGCGGTGTTCCGCTGCGTGCCGCAACTGATGTATGGTCGCGACCGACAAATTGAAAACAGGAGTAAATGGCCCGCTCGCGGCCGAGACCTCTCCACAATGGCAGCATTTGTATAAATCTGCCTTATATAAGCCATTTATTTTTTAATAAAAAAATGGATTTAAAATAGCAAACTTTATACCCGGTCTATAGATTTTGATAGAGATTATGCCATGGTAATATTTGAAATTTGCGGTGACCTTCGTTCATGCTTAAACATAAAATGCGTGCAAAGCTCTAAATATAATAAAAAACATTTTCCTGACCGACTGACCTATATCAACGCACAGCCTAAAACACTTATTTAGAAACTTGAAATTTTGACAGACCTTTTATGACGTAGGCAGTAGGCACCCACTGAAAGGAATTTTTTAAATTCCACCTCTAAGAGGGTTAAATAGGGGATGAAAGTTTGTATGAAATGTTTTACTTTTGGTTAAAAATGAAAAAATACCTGTTTCAGGATTTTTGGATATCCTACCCCCTATCCCATTTTCAAAGATTACACATGATTGAAGCCGGGGCGGATTGTCTGGTATATTATAACCCGCTACAATTTCGCACGGCTGCCTTTAATAAAGAAACAATTGAGATTTTCATACAAAAAAAAAAGGCAAATCGGTCAAGCCGTTCTCAAGTGATAATCTTTCATACATGCGGCAATTGATTTATATGCATAAAGTTTATCGATAGATTTTAAGATATAAACTTAAGAGCGTAAGAAATAAATTTAATAAAATGGAAGTCTAATAAAAGGCATTTGATTTTTTGAAACTATTAAATACACTCTTTTTGGAGCGAAATTTTGATCCTGTGTGGACGTTGTTTTCTATTAGAATTGTATTCAATATTGAGTTTCGCTCGCGCAGAAAATAGCTGTGGAACGCGTGAGAGCCTTTGGCTTATTCCGTATACTTCTGTGGAATTATTTTGCATTCGTAAATTAGTCTTTTATAGACAAACCGGCAAATTGTTAAAACTCTAACCTCTTTTCGCGGGAGCACCTCTAACTACCTACTTCTAACTTTTTGAAGCTATATACGTTTTAAGCTATTAAATATCACTTGTTAAATGGCGAAAGAGAACAGCGTGAACAATTTTAAAAATTGATTAGTCATTAATAAAATTGAGGTCGAAATCAGAAATATATTACAGATTAAAAAATCTACTAAACAGTAATTGTTTATTCACGCACAAATAGATAGATACGTGTAATAATATTCGTTTAAGTACTTCAGCCAGATTTTGTACTAAGGGTAGAATTTTCTCGCAAGTCTCATACTTTCGATGTCTCTATAAAGCTAAGAGCGAAGGGAATAACATAATAAGGGGTGCTTGTCCCTCACAAATAGTTAGATTATATAAATAAGGCGCTCGGAACAGTTTAGACGATAGCGATCTGCGGCCGGCCGGTCGGATGAGACCGTCTCAACTCAAATTGAGTCGGGTTTACATAGATTTTTTTCTTATTACCGATGCTCTACGCACTTGTAGCCTCTCAAGTCTCAACCCTTTCACAAAAAATCTGTATATATTTTTGTAATAAGAATAGGTAAAGGTTATATTATTAATGTGCAACTGTGTTTGTTTATTGGTTTATCTTACATTCACGATGCAATAGATATACGAATCGAATTAATTTTTTTTGCATAGGTATATTTAAGGAATTGAAAAGACACCACTTTGGCTTTTTATCCATGAAATAAAAATAGCCCTGCGGGATTTAAAAAACCTTATTCCACGCAGGCAAAACCTAGATTTATTATAAACTCATTACAGACAAACACAATACAGATTATTAACTAGAGTTATCCTGAGACTTTGGTCTAGTCTGTTTGGGAGGCTTCGGCCATGGCTAGCAACCACTCTTCCGGCGAATCCGTGCAGCCAAGTATTTTTTTTAATATATTTTGTCTACTTGGCAGAATCCAGAATATGTATTTCGAATCATTCGAAATAAGGGTGCATTATTTTGAGAGACCAAGTTATACCGGTTCAGTTTCTCAACGAAGATAATGTTAAGATTATCTGTTATTCATAATTATAGTTATTAATAAAATGTTGGTTGTGTAAACTGTAAAGTATAAGTTGCGGTTTGGTTGTCGTAACGCGATATCATGAGATGCATCGCCGCCCACGGATAACCAGGTTAGGGTTACTTCTCTATCCAGTTTACTGATACGTTACAAATTGAGCCGTCGACACTCGATATGTATATTGGTCCGTGGATTTATTTCCATTGATTTTTCACTGCGTTCTTGATAATTAAATTACCAGATACGGAGTATTGTTAACACAGCTATACATTCACTGTTTGTATCGATATACGCCTGATGTTTTATTGTATTCGGTTTAATCGATTACAGTTTTAACAGAATGAATATTGATTACACTAGCGGCACGCTATGATGGCCGGTTTGACGTTTGTCCGCTCATGAAGTTCCGTATTAATTGATAACGACTTTGAAGGAAATAATTGTATTACTTTATTGACGATAGTGATGTGCAGAGATTCATAAATTTTATCGAATGTAGTTTTAGGTTTAGGACTCAAAATTTATTTATTAAATTGATTTCTAAAATGTATACAAGTGTAGAAAAATCAGTTTGCACCATTTAAGGGGTGAATGTACTTGTGAATATGAACAATTTTCACTATGTGGACAAACCTCTGAAATCGCAAAAAAATATCAGCTGTTTCATACAAAAGGTAAAATTTTTATTTTTATATGATATATACCACAACTCGGCATTTGGTTTTCTAAATTGAAAATTTTTAAAAATGGAATCTAATACGATCGTCACATAGGATCGCTGGCTAGCACAACTACTACCTCCGGCAAACTCGCGTCAATGCTCAATGCAAAACAAAGCAGTTTCGAATTGACGTTGCTTCGAAAAGTATAAACTGTCAGTGCAATGCGATTGTGATATAGTTTTGACCTGGCTTTGGATTTCAAATATTGATACTGCATTACTGTTGACCCTTGCTCGTTAATTTGGACTCTGTTCAAGCCCTTTGTTGTGGATTTCGTCGATATGACCGAACGTACGCAGAGAACTGTTCTAAATAGTCAGACACGTGAGTTCGTAATACGCCTTCGTAACTATTTCGATCGTGAAGCTCAAAATGGAGGGCCAATTTTACCTATAACGTCAGTGGTTGAACGCGTAGCTGATGCGCTTAATATTGGACAACGAACTGTTAGACGGATAACTAAAAAAAAATATGGCGAGACTGGCACAGAAGAAAATAAACTTCACACACCAAAAAAGAGAAAACGAGCAAAACCAGTCGTAGGCATCGATAGCTTTGATGCCGATGCTATCCGAAGACATGTTTACGGCTACTATTTACAGAAGGAGTATCCAACAAGAAAAAAGTTGGTGCATTCACTGAAGGAAGCTGGATTATTCTTCGGTGGGGAAAGTTCTTTAACGAAGATTTTGAAGACCATTGGATTTCGATACAAAAAATGTAACATACGCAAAATATTGATGGAAAGATTTGATATAGCGATGGCAAGGTATACTTTTTTACGGCAAGTGAAAGAAATCAAAAATTGGCAAAATGTTGTGTTCTTGGATGAAACATGGCTTAATGCTAACCATACTGTAGGCCGTTCTTGGAACGATGACACAGCAGCATCTACTTCCAAAGTTCCTGTAGGAAAAGGATCGCGACTTATAATTTGTCACGCCGGAACCATCAACGGGTTTGTCGAAGGTTCTCTCATGGCTTTTGCGTCAAAAACCACTGGAGACTATCATGAAGACATGAATGGAGAAAAGTTTACTGAATGGTTTACCTCAATGTTGTGTAGCCTCCCTGAACCATCTATTATAATTATGGACAACGCCCCATACCACTCGATGCAAATTGACAAGCCACCTGCCCAATCCCAAAAGAAAGCTGATATCGTCGCATGGCTTCGTAAAAATGGCGTAGATGCAAACATGAATATGTTAAAAGCGGAATTAGTACGTCTTTTAAAAGAAAACAAACCAACCAAGATCCGATACGTCATTGACGAAATAGCATTAGAACATGGGCACAGAGTTATACGGTTACCGCCTTACCATTGTGAGTATAATGCGATTGAGTTGGTGTGGGCTCAAATTAAGGGATATGCTGCAAGACACAATACAGAACCCCCATTTACCACAAAAAAAATGCTAAAATTATTAGAAGAAGCTTGTGAACATGTGACTAAAGGAGACTGGGAAAAGGTTGTGAATAGAACTGTTAAATTAATAAGGGAAGATTATGAAAGAGATGTGAAAATAGATAATATTATAGAAAACGAACATATAATTATTAATGTAGGTGATGATAGCAGTGACGACAGTGAAAATAGTAGTATGGACGAATCTGATTAATTATGGCCTTTTGTGGCACCTTTTTTGGTATCTTTTGTATTCATATGTTTCTTGTGTGCATATAAAGTATGTATATTCATTTTCATTCAAATATTCAGTTCGTTCAAATAAATTAAATAAACATATACATTTTTGTTTTATTAAACCTATTTAATCAGGTACAAAAACAAAACTTAATTGTTTTTTGTTCGAGAATAAATTGACATTCCACATCACTATTGTAATGTGTCAAACCGGCCATCATAGCGTGCCGCTAGTTTATATTATTATTAATTCCATAGTTATTATTCGAATATAATTTTATGATACTGAATTCCAATATGATATTAATTTCATTTATCTCAGTTACAGTAGGTACTTTTATTATAGTAATTTTTTAGACATACTCATCAAAATTCCTATATCATGTTATCTGAGTGGAACTAAAAATAAAGAAATATTTTCTTTTAAAGATAAACAGTGGAAACAAAAAACGTCGGTGACAATTATTCCGAACAAGGCCATATTGGGCGTCCCTTTTATTTCAGAGCCCGGTTAAGGGTTAGCTACACAGAAGACGTTCAGACAAAATCTCTTCGGAGAAAATAAGAATTGCAATCTTTTAACGAAATCAAACAAATAGCCGAGCTTGTGCAGTGACCAATTCAAATCGTAGGAGCAGTCGGGACTGGCAGCGGGATGGAATCCAATCAGCGAAACTAGTTTCAGTGATGCCTATCGCTAGTTTCACATTCTAAGATTTGTTTCTTGAGATTAAATCAAAGGCGAATTACAGTAGCGGCGAAAAAGAAATATGGCGAGTCCGGCCCCGCTCTAGGACGGGGGTGTGCTGAAATTGCTTTTCAATCCCTCGGACTTTGGACTTGTAAAGAAGTTATTACCTTCCGAGGAGATAGCGGCGGGTCCGGCGATACGGATATATGTCTTTTTCATATGTAATATTCCTTTTTCGCGTTTTATTAATGGAAAATGTTTCGTGGGACAGTCGACCGGCTCTCGCCTCAGATATTAAAAAGCCGCACACAGTGTGGCTTCTTTTATTAGATAGTCGTAAAGGAGTTTATGTTTTTTGGACGGGTTTGTTGTATTACCTACGTGTTATAGGGTTATAATTTTTTGTTTATTGTTAATAAATTGGGTCATTACTGTGGTTTTTTGATTTTATATCATTGATTACGTCGACAGTCTCTTCTTTGTTGACTTATGTACATATAACTAGGCTTTACTTATATGAATTTGTATATTTTTTCAATATGAAACTCATGAAGTAAGTAACTACTAACTGCATAGTAACCTTAGCCAACATAATAAATGTTTGGCTTTTCAGCGGGGTAATGCAGCCAACTTTCTATATATTTTTTCTCGTTCCAGTTCTTTGACTACCGGTTTTTTTAAAGGAGATCGCCAAAATTAGGCCAAATCGTTACAGACACCCCGTATACACCAAAAAATAGAAGATTTTTTTCTGATTATATATCAGATTAAATATTAACAACTTTCTATGGTAATGTACTAAAACATATTTAATAAATAACCCATAAAAACCACAATGGTCACGTTTTACTGGTCTGTACTCTGTGGTCTAGCTATGTCTATACTCTATGTCATAGTGTATGTTAGTTAGGGATGCAATTCTTTCCGAAAAAAATCGATACTTAAATCGATTTGAATCGAAATCTATTCGATATGATAAATAAATTGAATTTTTAATTTAAATATTAATTCAATTGCTAATAATAATAATAAAAATTGATTTTTCATCTATGTATTAAGGAGAGGCAACGGAAACTGAGCATAAAGCTATCTTGTGAGTTTTCAAGTAATTAACACTGTCTTTGAGTCATCATCATTAGCAACCCATCAACAGCTTACTACTGAGCGCAGGTCTCCTCTCAGAGAAGGGTTATAGGCCATAGTCCACCACGCTGGCCCAATGCGAATTGGCAGACTTCACACAACTTCAAGAATATTACGAAGAATCTCTGGTGTGCAGGTTTCCTCACGATGTTTTCCTTCACCGTTGAAGCAAGTGATATGTAATTGCTTAAACGTACTTGACTCCGAAAAGTCAGAGGTGCGTACCTGGGATCGAACCTGGCCCCTCGAATAGGAGATCACAGTCCTAACCACTAACCACTTGTCTTTGAGTACATTGTACATTGAAAATTATTGTTATCACAACATAACAAATCGAATCTCGATTTTCTAATGCTGAATATTGATTGATCTTGATCGATTCAGTACCATCTATATCAATTTAAAAGTTCATTTTTTTGGTTCAAGAAGTCGATTCTTTTATTAATCGATTTCAGATTGTCATGCGTAATCCCTAACCTAGATTTTTTTATTTTACATTACATGACATTTTTACTCTTTGTATTCGTTTTTCGTACTCAAGCGCTTACGGATGTGTTTCCATTATTTTCGCTCTCATCTCTCTCGCAGAGATCATTATTTTGGTCTTAAATACATTTCTGTGGAAAAAACTTGTCATTTTTACCGTTTTATCAAGTACTAACCTAACCTAACCTAAGTAAACCAAAAATATTGTTTTCTCCTAATCCCCATTGAATTTTGAAAAAAATCTTTGAGATGCTAAAATGTGATATATTTACCGATTTAATAATACAAGAATGATTGCTGTAACGTATTTAGCCCAAAAGTGTATGGATTTTTGGCGGTCTCCTTTACAATATTCTTAACTAGATGATGCCCGCGACTACGTCCGCGTGGATTAAGATTTTTAAATTCCCGCGGGAACTCTTAATTTTCCGGGATTAAAAGTAGCTTATGTGTTAATCCTGGGTATGAGCTATCTCCATTCCAAATTTCAGCCAAATCGGTTCATTCATTGTGGAATTATAGAGTAACAAACATCCATCCAGACATACATACATACATCCATCCATCCATCCAAACATCCTCACAAACTTTCGCATTTATAATATTATTAGTATTAGTAGGATTATTATTTTATGTCATGTTTATTAAAATACATACAATTATGCAACTATTATCCTACCTGATATTCCTATAATTTTTTTTTTTTGGATCTCACAAAATGAACCGATATTGTTGAATAAAAAAAACATAACAAAAATAGTATGTATTATTTTGTTTAAATAGTAGCATTCAATATTATACGATAATTATACACCAATGTAAGCTACCTCAGCAACAGCTGTCACAAACACCACTAATGAATAAATAATCCAAACAAACAGATAACAAGAGATGCCAATTAAACAATACACTAATTAATTACAAACATTGGTGTAGTGGACCTAATTAGAGTAGGTATCATTATTTAACGGACAGTGCGCGCGGTGTACCGTAACAATGCAAAGTTTATGTATTAAAGTAGTTCTCTGTATCTATACGGCTTTAGCACAAGACTGAGTATTTTATAAACTTTTTTTGCTGTTTTTTTTATTCTTTGACATAATGTAACCAACATAAAAGAAGGTTTAAAGATATGTTAGATACATAATTATGTGTTTTGATTCATTATGATAAAAAATATGCCATCCGTAGGTTGTAAAAGCAACATGACAATGTTGACGGCAAAGGCTTATTAATACCAACATTAAGAAAAGAAGTGAAGTTTCACTTTTATCCAATATCTTCACCATTTTACATGCTTCTTGTACTGTATAAGAATAAAGACATTAAGCCATGGGCCATTAAATAGCGGTGCGAATTCAAAGGGTTTCAAAATTATAAAGGATCTAATAAAATAAGCTATTCAAAAGACACAAGCCCTCAACATACACCGCCGGGCAGCTATTAGCTAAGCGACACCACTTCAATAAAAGAAATAATGTCGCAACTCTTAATCATCAATTTACATTGCGATGTGAAGTGAAAAGTGACAAAAAACAGAAAAACTGTCGTTTGCAAATTGCAATGCATAAATGAAAGTTACCTGATCAGAAATTAGGAGATTCATAATTTATGAGAACCAGAGTTACCGACATAGGCTGCCGAGTCGCGAGTTGAATTGGCATTGGGCGGGACACAGGGCTTCATTGGCTCGGCGGAAGGGTGCGTTTATGCACACGCGGCGCGTTGTGCGGTGCCCGCCGCGTGCGCCGCTGCGTTCAACGCAAACACTTCTGTATGAACGCTCTCATACTTGGCCATATGTTTGAGTTTACCGCGCGACACGACGTACCACGCGTCGCGCAACGCCCCGCGTGTGCATAAACGTACCCGAAGAGAGAGCAGAGCGGACAGAAAGTTCCACCATCGTAGGGTTAGCAAACCCGCCACTAGTTGGACAGAAGATTTTTTTAAAGCGGCATTAATTAATCTAGCAGTTGCTGGTCACAAGTGGCAGAAGATCGTATTCCTGGCAAGAGACATGTGGACGTGGATAACCATTGGTTGAGACGGTGACGACGGCGATGATGAAATGGCCATGTTACCATGTCGTCAGTTCCAGGGCCGGTGCCGTCACACGCATGACGCAAGAACAATGCGGGCAGCGGCGCGGCTGATTATACCTGTCCGTCAACATTAATAGAATATTGTGTGTGATTCAAATTGAATTAGCCCGCCGTTGTGGAATTACCCGTGTATGTATCGTATTGGTTTTGAATATTTAGTAGCCAATTTAGATCATGTTGCTATTGTGATTTGGTAATAGAATACGCCCCCTGAATGTTTTGTGCTGTCTCATTAATTTTGCAACATGTTAATTCGATTCTAATAAAAAAAATTAAGTGGCACTCGGGGACTGCCGCGGTAAAGCTTTTGCATAGCATTTTTTATCAACTTATGCAATTATAATATTTATGCAATTTTTTTTTTTGCATAATAAAAATTATGCAAAAAAATAATTAAAAAACAAATAAACAAGAAAAGCGCACTGTCCTCCTCTGATCCTCTGGAGTGGTAAGCAAGCAAGAATTTGATTTTGTCATCGACCCCCAAGTTTTCCGACCAATTGACCACGAATATGTACCTCCAATGATCCAATAGCTAGGGTCGTTGCACATCTCGACCGCAATAAACTCGTCCAAATGGTCGAGTTGTGATAATTCATTTTTATTAATTTTTTTCATGCACAACTCGACCAACAGCAAAATACTGAGTTGTTTATGTACAGTCAAATACATCACGTATCTAATATTTTGTTTAACTCAAAAATTAAATTACTAACAAAAATGAAATCAGCGTTTCATACATATTATCAGGACTTCAATATTATGTATGAATGGTATTTTTGAAAGAGCTAAATTTTTTTTGAATTTAAAAGTTCTAAAGTCTTTGGGGGTGGAATTTTCAACTTTTGCGAAACACATTTTTCTTATTTTTTTATCGAAAGCCCAAAAATTAAAGTTTCATGGATATTACATGAAAAATAATTTGATAAATGACGGACTTTTATACAAATTTTCAACCCCCATTTAACCCTCTTGGGGTTTGAATTTTCAAAAATCCTTTCTTAGCGGACGTCTACGTCATAATAACTATCTGTGTGCAAATTTTCAGCCCGATCCGTCCAGTGGTTAGAGCTGTGCGTTGATAGACCAGTCAGTCAGTCAGTCAGTCAGTCACCTTTGCCTTTTATATATTTAGATTATTCTTTTATCGAAAGCCCAAAAATTAAAGTTTCATGGATATTACATGAAAAATAATTTGATAAATGACGGACTTTTATACAAATTTTCAACCCCCATTTAACCCTCTTGGGGTTTGAATTTTCAAAAATCCTTTCTTAGCGGACGTCTACGTCATAACAGCTATCTGTGTGCAAAATTTCAGCCCGATCCGTCCAGTGGTTAGAGCTGTGCGTTGATAGACCAGTCAGTCAGACAGTCAGTCAGTCAGTCAGTCACCTTTGCCTTTTATATATTTAGATGAAAGCTAAAGTACCAAGTTTGATGGATATTACTTGAAAATTAACTTAAAAATCTGGACTTGTATACAAATTTTCATCCCCTTTTTGAAGTCTTTGGGGGTGGAATTTTCAACTTTTGCGAAACACATTTTTCTTATTTTTTTATCGAAAGCCCAAAAATTAAAGTTTCATGGATATTACATGAAAAACAATTTTATAAATGACGGACTTTTATACAAACTTTCAACCCCCATTTAACCCTCTTGGGGTTGGAATTTTCAAAAATCCTTGCTTAGCGGACGTCTACGTCATAATAACTATCTTGATAGACCAGTCAGTCAGTCAGTAAGTCAGTCAGTCAGTCAGCCACCTTTGCCTTTTATTCAAATTCAAATTATATATTATTATTATAATTATTTATAATTATATTAATTATAATTATATATTTAGATGAAAGCTAAAGTACCAAGAGAGAGATTTGCTATCTCTTTCTTTTTATACCTGTACTGTACTTTTTATACCTCAACCCAACCTCTCTGTAACTGTAAACGACTGTACTTTGTGCGTGCGGTCGAGTTGTGCATGAAAAAAATTAATAAAAATGAATTATCACAACTCGACCATTTGGACGAGTTTATTGCGGTCGAGATGTGCAACGACCCATTTGCTAGCAGTTTGTAGAATACAGCTGCGGATATAATATTGTTTAGTCAGCTGCTGTTCAAAGCTTAACGGGAATGGATATTTTAATTTTTATATGAATAAATATTTGAGTGATTTACTTTTATTGGGATGTTTTGTTGCTATCAGTAGGTAACTGAAGGTTTTTGTCATTATGCAAGAATGAGAATGCCTAAAAAAATTGCTTCTAGACATAAAGAAAACAGATAATTCTAGACATAGCTATTAAAAATGTGTCAATAAATTTAATTCGTAAGGCTGAAGTCAAAAGATCGCACTTCCGCTCTGCTTAGTCTGACACAAAACAGAGTTAAAACGAGACAAAATTGTAGCAGAACTCAGAATATTATGTCCTATCTCAATTCTGTCTCAAGCAGGAGCGCAAACAGAGCAGGTCTCATGCCTTACAAACAGAATTTGACCACGCAATATGGCTTATATCATTATGATGTCTCGAATAATTTACACGCCGTAACTTGTTACTTTGTTTATTTTTTTCTTCGATGGTAAGCTAGCCTTGGACTGGGATTACACCTGATGGTAAGAGACGATACAGTCTAAGATGATAGCGGGCTAACTTGGAAAGGGTTTGGTAGTGTACATTTAACCCATACCCCTATATAGTTTGCAGGAAATAGGAACTAATGTCAACTCTCGTATACTCTATGTTCTGTAAACTATCCCTAAAGAACGCGAATATCGTAGTTGAAACCTTTTTTGCTGAAATCTATAACAATTGGGGTCTTATTAAGTACTACTTTATCTGTAAACTATGCCCTTCTTATCTAGAACCCATACTATTGAAAGTGAAGTGTTGTAGTGAAATCTAACTCTACCTAATAAAGGTCTCAAAGAGAAGCACGTGTAACAGAATACGGTTGTTAGACTAATTTAGAAGGAAGATCATCCACGTAATTAATCCACTTATCAGAATCCCGTCTTTGAAACTGGATGCTCAACTCCGGAACTTTAGTCTTCGGTGCGGTACCCTATTATTCTATAACTTGAGACTGCGTTTATAGTCAATTAGGTTTGAAGTTTTGTTTTTGTACTAGCTGTAATTATTCAAGTTAATTAGTTATTAATCCTACTATCCTACTAATATTATAAAGGCGAAAGTTTGTGTGTATGTTTGTTCCTCTTTCACGCAAAAACTACTGGATGGAATTGGCTGAAATTTGGAATGGAGATAGATTATACCCTGGAATAACACATAGGCTACAAATTATCCCGGAAAAATCCAAGGTTCCCGCGGGATTTTGAAAAACCAGCGATAGATGGCGCTGATTGTACTTAAATCACGCTTACATTATCCGCAGCATCGATTTTTTCATCGGGATTCGGGTTTTTTTAAATCCTGCAAGCAAGCATGCAAGAAATCAAGCAAGCAAACAAGCAAGCAAGCTTCGGTTTCAAAAAACCATAGCAAGCATCAGTTTTTGAAATTTCAAGCACAAGCGACTGCATATCCTAACGCTTACGAACGTCAAAAATTGACATTGTTACATAAAATTAAATTATTATCTATCTATACTTATAATAAAACTGTAACTGTAACTGTAATTGTTCCTACTAATATTATAAAGGCGAAAGTTTGTATGTCTGTCTGTCTGACCCGAAACAAACGCGGACGTATATTCATATATTCATTATTTTCAGCCAAATTGGTTCATTAGTTGTGGCTTGAAGGAGTAACTAACACGTGAATTTTGGTTCTTCACAATCCCGGGGAAACCTTGAATTTTTACGGGATAAAAAGTAGCTTATCCAAATTGGTCCATTAGTTATGGCGTGAAGAATTAACACGTGAATTTCGGTTTTTCAAAATCCCGCAGGAACCTTGGATTTTAACGGGATAAAAAGTAGCCTATGTATGAATCCAAAGTATTATCTAACTTCAATCTAAATTTCAGCCAAATTAGTACATTAGTTATGGCGTAAAGGTTTTTCAAAATCCCGCGGGAACCTTTGATTTTTACGGGATAATATGTAGCCTATGTGTTATTCCATGGTATAATCTATCTCCATTCAAAATTTCAGCCAAATCCATCCAGTAGTTTTTGCGTGAAAGAGGAACAAACATACACACACACACACAAACTTTCGCCTTTATAATATAAGTAGGAAGTAGGAAATAGGAAGTAGGATAGTAGGAAGTAGGAAGTAGGAAGTAGGATAGTAGGAAGTAGGAAGTAGAATAGTAGGATTGAACTCCAGGCCCTATAGCTCCTCAATTCTGATGCTGCTGTGGTACGCCCACCTAAATCATGGATATTTACGAACTGTAGATTGTGAATCGATATTGTAGGTGCCAAATATTTAAAATATAATGGTGTAGTGGAGCCGTAAAAGAGGACTCAATCCTGATGCTGCTGGGTACTGCTCACCAATGTAGTATGAACTACGGAGTGTAGTGGCATAATGCAGCCGTAAAATTTCACGTTTCCGTTTTCCGTTTACTAAAATTTCCCACAGTAGCTTTTTAATTGGTATTTCAGGAACCCACTATGAATTACACAGTCAAGTAGTGCCGCACTAAAAAATTGTTGTGAAAATGTCCGTTTTGGATTGCCAAGTATGGACTACATGATATGCAAATGTAATCGTAAAAAATTTCGCACTTGCTTCGCTCGAGAACATATTATGTCTTTTCTTGATTGGTATTATAAGAACCAAGTATAAAGTACATAGTTAAAAAACACGCTCGCTTCGCTCGCGAAAATGTCATTGTTGAATTGCCGTTGTAGGTGCTAAGTATGGAATATGGCGTAGTGCTATCGTAAAAAATTTTCGCGCTCGCTTCGCTCGCGATAATCTCGATTGTAAATTACTTTTGTAGATACCCATTAGTACATGGACTACACAGAGGCGTAGTGATATCAAAAAAATTTCACGCTCGATACGCTCGCGGAAATATCAGTTTTGAATTGGTATTGTATGTGCAAAGTAGGGTAGACTGGGTACGGTTGAAACATTTTAGCGTTTATCGTCTATTGCATCGGGATTAGTTAAGCGAGCGATGAAGGAAATGTATTAAGTAAAAGACCATATATCTGTTTACTAATGGGCATTGTTATTTGAGATCATCATCATCATCATCATTAGCAACCCATCAACGGCTCACTACTGAGCGCAGGTCTCCTCTCAGAGAAGGGTTATAGGCCATAGTCCACCACGCTGGCCCAATGCGAATTGGCGGACTTCACACACCTTCGAGAACATTATGAAGAACTCTCAAGTGTGCAGGTTTCCTCACGATGTTTTCCTTCACCGTTGAAGCAAGTGATAGTTAATTGCTTAAACGCACTTGACTCCGAAAAGTCAGAGGTGCGTACCCGGGATCGAACCTGCGACCCCCCGAATAGGAGACCACAGTCCTAACCACTAGGCTATCACCGCTTCACTCTATTCACCGCTATTTGAGATCACTGTATAGTATTTTATGTATAAAAGCAAATTTAAAAAAAAGTGTAATTTGTTTCAACCGTCCCCATGCCAGGGTCGGTTGAAACAGTGCCTGGGGTCAATTGAAACTCATGCAAATAATACGAAATATAATAAATAAACATGTTTTATTCATCGTCTAATAACATTTTACGACTCTTAATGGCACAGTTGAACATCACAAATATTTTTTTATTAATATGCAAGTCTTTCACGATTCCAATAATCTAACATTATTTTTAAAATATATGTCTGCACATCTAATTAAATATTTAGATAGCTTACGCTCTTTTTCCTGGTTAAACACTCGATTGTGAGCCTTATAACCCATTTCTTGATTTTCATCGCCACCAATCGCATCTCGTTTACGTACATACCTACCTCAACAGGGAACAGTGGTTCAGTCCATTGTTTTCTGCCACTGTTTTTAACGAAGATCCGGCTTTTACATCTTCATAGGCTTGTTTATACTTCGATAAGTCGGCCTGACCTCTCGTAGTCTTCCTTTGGCATACTCTTGGCATCTAAGAAACAAGAAAATTAAATAAATAAACTGTTTCAACCGTACCCACAAAAAATGTTTCAACTGTCCCCAACCACCTTCTAGGGATAAAACGGTTCACAGTAAGAATGATAACAAATTTGAATAAAAACTAATCATACAGCCATATTCTACAAACTTCAATTAAAACGATGCAAAACTCTCAATATTCTAACTTTAATAAAACCATGATAATTGCAAAAATGTACGAACAAAAAATACTTACTTTTGCGTCAAAAAACACAATGAGGCCTTCTATACATAAACACAGCGCGCGAAGAGAGACACAACACTAAAATTCTTGTTTTGACTTGTCGCCTGCTTCGTTCTCCCCTTGTACCCCTCACCTCATCATCCACGGTGTCGAGATAAATACGCTTTGTTTCAACCGTCCCGCGTTTCAACCGTACCCAGTCTACCCTATGTGCAAAGTACTTATAGATACACACAAATATATTCCACTAACTTAACTACCATTCGGTTTGTATTAAGAATCGCCCTCTCCCACGCTATATCACTGGACTACATCATTGAAGATCAGTTACCAACTCCTGAATCCTGATGCTGCTGGGTACTGCCCACCTATATTTTGGGTTTTTACGAAATTTCGATTGTGAATTGATATTGTAGGTACTAAGTAGATAGTACCAAGTAGTGGCGTAGGTAGTGCAACTGTAAAAACGTCGCGATTAACACAAAGCTATTCTTTTAAAACTTTTTCCACGCGGACGAAGTCGCGGGCATCAGCTAGTTTAATTATAATGCTTTGTTTTCTGTGAGGAAAATCCTTACTACTATTAGGTTTACAAAGATAAAAGTTTAAAAACTGGACCGATTTTACATCAAATTTTCCGTGGTCAACCCGTACGTAAAATTTGGTGTAAAATCAGTCATACTAATTTTGTTCGTACAAAATGTCACCCGGACCATCATAATGATCGTAACGAATCGATTGACACCTCATTCATCAAAATCGGTTCAGAAGTTTATTCAACATTCGTTAATGGACACATATATACATACCTACACTCATACATAGACTGCTAAAATCATAAGCCTTCCTTTTGGCTTGCCATAGTCGGGTTAAAGTAGCCTTTGCCCGAATTCGTCGCCGTGGGCGTCGTATATACCTTTTATATCGGAAAATCAGAGTTCCCGCGGTTTTAAAAACCCGCGCGGAAGAAGTCTTGGAAAAGCTAGTACTCATTTAAGAATCTTCCGTTTGTATGAGGTGCGCTCAAGGTAAACTTGACTAAGCGTCCGTTTGGCAGAAGATAGCCCCCATACAGTTCATAAAGATTAATATCAAGGATAATAAAACACTTCTGCTCGGCGGCTTTTCACACTTAGTTCGCATATTTCGCTTAGTAGCCATAGCACGTTGTATGAACTACAGCTAAGCTTTTGCATTATATTCACAATACAAGTATTCGATTCTCGGGATACCTTTACAATTTACGAGCATTTACCAACGATTCATTAATTTGTTTATACAGCAATATGCATGACTCGTAATACAATATAACAGCGTAACTAAATATTAACCGGAAATTTAATTTCGCGTTTCCAATAACTGCTAATTTAATATTGCATATCTACATTTCTCCGATTATTGCAGTCAGCTAATAAAAATAATTCATTAAAGTAAACAATTCGACATTAAAGTTGCTACGGCAGGAATTTGTTTATATGTTTCGTTTATTTTATTACGATCATAATTTAACGCATTTACATTTTAATTGATAGCTAGGTAGTATATTCTGAAGCCGAATTTTTTCTATAGATACAGATAACATAGAAGTCTATGATTTTGAAATAACTGCCTCTTGAGTGCCTCTTATTTAAACGCATTTGTAGTAGTAGATAACAGTTAATAAATATTTTTATATAAAATGGATCTAAATCTTTTACTCGTACAGCTCATACCTAAATCTAATCATGGATCTAAAAACTTAGTTAAACTAGATTTTACATGATGTCTGTTATAAGGTTGACTTCAGCTTTAAGAAAGGATTTTCAGAAATTCCACCCGAGCGAAACCGGGACGGGTCACCTAGTCTATAGTATTCCCATTTCATCAGCGCAAATATTTTAAAAGTAATTAAAATTTCTTGCATGTCTCAAGGTTGTCTGGGAGACAAGCCAAGCCCTTTGTATAAATAGGTATATTTTGTTTTTATTCTCAAGTAGGTACTGAACTGCTGCGGCCATGAAGGGTTATAAGTTATAAGTTATAACAAAGGCATTTCCACACTTTAATTAACAGTAAATTAACGCCCGCGCCAACTCAACCAATCGCCTGTTCTCTAATGGGCGCAGATCTCTCGAATGAGAAGGGAAGGCAAAAAGGCGAGAAGGGAAGGCTATGGCTTCCCTTCTTGCCTTTTTGCCTTCCCTTCTTCGTGGTCTATGGTCCAAGCTGGTCAAGTGTGGTTATTTAGACTTCACACACATCTTTGAGGACAATATGGAGAACTTTTACGCATGCAGATTTCCTAACGATGTTTTCCTTCTTTGTTAAGTCAGAATGTCAGATTTGATTTGACACTGCTTAATCATATATAACCACCAAACGCGTAGTCTGTAATGGTTGGTAGTTTGGGTACACGCAGGGAATGTAGCCAGTAAGAGTAAAATTTCATTTTAATCGTAGCAAATCAAATTAATTTTGTAACTAATTGCGATCCAATAACGCTTAACATGTTATGGGGCACGAGTCGCCATCGATTTAATCAAAGGCCATCATAATCTGAGAGTTAATGACTTAATTTCGTCAGAGACAATTGAAATCCATCTATGAGTTAAAAATGCCGCGGTAACCCTTTATTTTCCGGGGTAAAATGTATCTTTGTCATTCTTCAAGTTCTCAACTGTACCTTCCTACCCATGCAAAAAATCAAGTCGATCCGTAGCTCTATGAGAAAGTATGTTATGGATGGTTGAGTCGTTATACATTTTGAATAGTTGTATACCTCACTTCTAAACATCGTCACTACATATTATAAAACAAAGTCCACCTCCTCGTCTATCTGTCTGTCTGTTGGCGATAAACTCAAAAATTACTAAACGGATTTTCATGCGGTTTTCACCAATAGATAGGGTGATTCATGAGGAAGGTTTTAATAGATTACAATACAGTAGAATATTTTTTTATTCAAATAAATTTTTACAGAGTGCCTTCGAATCGTCAATTTGTTAAGGTTTTGTGTATATTGGTTGCAATATGACGATAATGTTGAAAAAGTCAAGCTGCCTGGAAGCTATCAAGCACAATTTGTACCTAAAAATGTTATTATGTGATGGTCATTTTTGTCGTGGGCTTTATGCCTATTTGACGAACCAAACACGAATACATTGAGTGTTTGAGTTTTAATTACTGTCGTGGCCTGTTCAATTGATATAAGTGCCCATATTTTTGATTGTTGACGAACTTTACGATGTTCATAGAATTTAGAACGGCATAGATATCATTAAAACGTGGTTCACTTCTCATATTGATTTTATCCTTTTCTTTTATAAAATTTCGTTAGGTATATTGGCCCTAACGGTGTTAATTTGATTCCAAGCGAACACCTGACATGTGATTGTGCATGTAGACTGTAGGTAGACGCGAACCGAGGACGGACAAGACAACAATTACATCAGTTTGAGATTCAGTGTAATTAGACGCGTCATGTTAAATGCTCAATTAATCAGTCACTATTCCATCATTTCCATAATCCGTAAGCTGTGGACCGCGGCGACGAACTTGCAATAGCTTGTGACTGTGTGTTTCAGGTTAGGTACTACCTAGTAGTGGGTAGGTACACACACCTCTGAGGTAAAGTGAATTTAGAAAATTAAATCGCCGATAGCCAGTGCTAATTCACTAATAACTGCAATTTATGTCTCTACAATTTGTCGCTAATAGTTGCCTATACTGACTGATAAACTAATTATATTTATTACCGCAATGACGGGCAGTTGGATCGTGGCTGTTAAATAAAATATTATTATAAAGTAGATTGATTGATGATGATTTTCCGGTATTAAAAGTTCCTGAAGAAGACCATAGGCTGTCGCCTTATCAAAGTTTGGTCAATATCGGCTTAGGAGTGAAAAAGTAACAAACAGACAAAGAGACAGAGTTACTTTCACATTTATGTAATATTACATTATATTACAATATTTTTTTACATTAAGTAGTATGGAATTGTTTATAATATTACTAAGTCGTAGTTTTTCACGAATTATCCTGTTTTGATTTTATTCATAAATTATATTGAATTGGAGAGGACCTACCTACCTACTTTGAATCACTACGAAAACCCACCCATCATTATGACGTTCGACTGACCAAAGGTAATTTCCCAGATTAGACAGTTTAGTTCCTTTTATAAAAGACTAGCTGATGGCCGGCGACTTCGTCCATGTGGACTAAGCTTGTAAAATCCCGCGGGAACTGCTGCTCCCTTGCTGCTTGATTGAAGGATAAACCAACTAGCTTCGAGAGAACAGACAGACACAGAGACACACTTCAAACTTATGCCCTCTTTTTTATCGGGTATAAAAAAGACTTGTATGCATACATAAGGAGGCCATAGTCCCAAATGACTCAAGCCATAATTGAATCGATTCAGTAATCTGATACAGGCATTGATTAGATTACGTTGTTTGTAACTTAATCATAAAGACCTATTATTATTCGTTCGCTAGTACCTGCTCTATTAATACGGTACATCAAATATAATACCAACTTGAAATTCTAATTAGTAATGAACGTATTGGTGGTATTGTACCGGCGATATTTATGCTGATTGCACATTTCACAGCATATAGCACGCCCATTTCGCAGTAAACGAACTGAAAAAATTTGGAATGACAGCTTTTGCAGTAGGTGCTATCTATCTTAGAACTTTCAGCATTCGAATTTACAGTAGGTCAACCTGTTTCTCACATTTTTATGAGTTTCTTTACTGATTTTTCTAAAAGTTACTCCTTGATTACGAGTTTATCTGGTGAAGTGGGCGTACCTGGAAGGGGTGCAGTATTAAGCTATTGCATAGCTTTTATCGCGGACTTTGAACTAGGACAAACAGTTTGAGCGCGGAGACCGAATCAAGAAATTCCGTAACGAAAATAAGCCTAACACCGTCGTTCAGTAAGCGTTCAACATTTTAGAGGTTCACATTTTGCCGCTTTCTTTTTATGATGTCGCAGGTTCGAATCTCACTCGCGAAGTAGTGACAGTGCGCTTTTCTTGTTTGTTTGTTTTTAAATTTTTTTTTTGCATAATTTTTATTATGCAAAATAAATATTGCATAAATATTATAATTGCATAAGTTGATAAAAAATGCCATGCAATAGCTTTACCGCGGCAGTCCCCGAGTGCCACTTAATTTTAATTTATATATTAAACCCTTACCCTTATTAGTGTCTAAACGCTATGTTACCGCAATACCTACTAGTTTAGCGACATAGCTTTGCACTGAGGTAGCTAACCACGGCTGAAGCTTCCCATCAGACCAGAGGTAATATAAAAATTGTTAATTCCAAAACTACTCTCGTTGGAAATTAACTAGGTATAGGGATTTCCGCAGCGCGAGGCGTGCTAATAGATGTGCGATTTACTTTGCGTGTAATAATCGGCGAAGCTCGACTAGTGTCAAGCCAATCTTAAGCTAACGTCGCTTCAGCGCAGCATAACGAGCTTAAAGCTAAGAATACCGTATGGGTTCGAAACTAACGGGCTGCCTCGATAAAATCCATTCATGCATATTGGCGGTTTAATACGTCCATACTTTGAAAGGAGTTTGAAAGGTATCAAAGAAAGTAAACAAATGACTTGTGTTTAGAACTCAATGTTGAAGTGATTGTGTTTTATTTTAATGTGTTCTTCCCTTTTTAGGGTTCCGAAGTAAACAAGGAACCCTTATAGTTTCGCCATGTCCGTCCGTCTGTCCGTCCGCGGTTTAGCTCAGAGACTATTGGTACTAGAAATCTGTAATTTGACAAGGGTATAAATATCAATCACGCCGACAAAGTGGTGAAATAAAATTGTGAAAAATAATTATTTTTTTAGGGTACCTCCCCTACATGTAAAGTGGGGATGAATTTTTTTTTCTCGTGTATCTCATAGTGTGGGGTGTCGTTGAATAGGTCTTTCAAAAATATTGTGGGTGTGGGAACACCATTTTTCAATTCAGGGATCCGTTTGTGAAATATGATATTTTAAAGTGCTAAATTTTATTAGAGTCAAGTGTCCTCCCCCCTCTGCCAGCTAAATGGTTGTATATAGGATACAAGAAAAAATTCACAGCAGTAGTATATATAATGAATTTTAAAGGAAAACTGTCACGGCTAAGTAGGGTTCATTAGTTAGGGAGTTAAATCTGTTTTTTCTAAGTTAGTATTACACCTAGTGTAAGTTGCATATTTTGTAGTTTATTATAGTATTTAAGCCTTGGAACTCAAAATATATTCAGTATTCATAAATAAAATAAAAGCACTATCCTAGGTCAGCAATAATATTTGAGACTTTCAACTACGGAACCCTACACTGCGCGTGGCCCGACACGCACTTGGCTGGTTTTTGTATTTTTTCCTCTGACATGGCGATCGGAGATTGTTCAGGGTCGGTATTTTGAATGGCTTTTTTTCCAAGTTTACTCTATTTTCATTGGTCTCTTGCTATACATGTTACACTAGGGACTAATGTACAATTTTATACCAATACCAACTTCTTAATTATTATCTTAATTTTTTTTTCTTGTTTGGTTCGTTAGCTCTTTATTTTGTCCATCGTTGGACATAATATGTCTAACGATGTTGTGGCGGTCTGATCAAAGTCTTCCCCGGATCGAGCGGGATTGTGTCTTCTCGCATTTCTCTTCCCCGTACGCGATCTCCGTTCAAGAACCAAGCGAGTCCATTAGCCATTGCCCATTTGTGGTCCTATATATAAGCCCTGTTCATCTCCACTTTGACGAACAGTTTCAAAATTATATCGGTCAGTTCTCAGTCCCGTTTTCTTATGCATATTGACACAGGGATTAATATAGAAATATAGATACTCTTATGTCCACACACATGCGATTTCAACTTCAACTTGCGTCTTCAACATTCACATCATCTTGCGTTGATCTTAAGTAATTTTTTGACATTTCACAATACAATTTCATAGCTATTCCGTAGACCTTTACTCTCACTTTTGATGGCGATCAGCACCAAAATGGCGATATTTAAATTTAGTCCCACCAACACACTAGTATCATAGAGGTCAGTAATATACCCACCGTTTATTTAGGTAGTAGGTACGTTGTTTGTAACATAATCTAGCAGTCGGTGGTATTATAATAATAGTATTGTTGGTAGCCTGTAGGTTCGTTACTGGAAAAGTAGGAATATGTTACTCGAAACTCCAATTAGTGCAAATCGTTGAATGCTTCAATATTGTTGGTGACTTGGTGTAAAGTTGGTCTCCGCGATTTCCACAATAATTAAATTAATAACTGTTCTACTCGGTCACGTTAGCTTATACAGCTACATAATAGGTTATCCTATAGTAAATTCCAAAAAACCAAGTTTTTTGGATATAACTTGAAAAGTAACTTTAAAAAATGAAGAACGTTCATACAAACATTCATCCCCTATTTAAAGCCTTTGGGGGTGGAACTTCCAAAAAGAGTGAAACAAGTTTTCTTTATTTTCAATTGAAAGCCCAAATACCAAGTTTCATTATACCCTATTTAACCCCTAAGGGTACGCTAAAGCAGACACATTACTGTACGCACCGCATTCTGGCGCGACCACAGACTAATCAGTACGCGCCTCGATTGACAGTGCGTTACCATACTCATAATAATATTGATAACTAGCTTTGTTCGCGACTTATTCAGCGTGGAATTAAATTTTGTTAACCCTGGGATAATTGTTCTACGCTTTTTTCCGAGAAAAAAAAATGGTTGTTTGTAGGTTTACGGACGATACTTTTACGTGATAACGTCATAAAGAAACATTGACGATGGCTGGCGGGCGCCGGCGGGCGCTCTCTAAGCCAACGCTTGGGCCGATCGTGCCTGTCTATCACTTGTTCCGCGCTCTCGCTTGCACGCTCAGGCGCAGGCGGAACGTGACACTTTTTCGTGCGTGCAGCCGGTGTTCGTGGATTTATAAGACGTTATTACGTCAAAAAAGCTACTCACTCTCCAGGTCTTCAATAATAACTATGCAAAAATCACATCGATCCAAAACTCTTGCGGCGTGATTGCCTTCAATCCTTATCTTATCCTTTTAAAAGATAATATTACTACAGTGTAAAGTGTATTAGGTAGGTACTAAAGATGTATGACTCCGATTGCCACGACCACTGAATAGGTAACACGCACGACGACAAATTAATATGTGCTCCTTAGGTTTCACTTTAGACTGCTAGTTGCTACACTAGCACTTTGTTTGAACGTAACTCAATCAGTGGTATTATAATAACAGGGTATTGTTGGCTCGGTTCTGGGAAGTTAATTAGGTAAGTACGTGGAACACGTCACTCGGTGCTCTAATTAATTGAGCGTATTATTGGTGCAGGCCAATTAATGTTATAACTAAATACATTCTCAGTAGGTAGTACACATTGACTATTTTGCTTGGGTGCTTATATTTTAGCGCGCAGAGTTCTTTCTTCCTAAAAGATCAATCAATAATACAATAATAATTGATTTGATTAAGTGAATAAAAATATTATTGGGTTATATAAATTCATAACTTGAAAATAAATAAAAAAATAAGTGCATTGCAGAAGAAGAGTCCAAGCGACGCGACTTTATGAATATTTTCTAAGTAGTTGCAATGTTAACTGAACTTTGTTTAAGTTAACGTTATTCGTGAGGAAAAACAATAAAACAAAAATAAATCCAGGCGCGTTGACATATTCACACCTTTCCCTTATAGTTTCCTCTAGTGCATCTGCCTGCTTATCTGTACGTTTGTAAGTCAAATGTATGTTATTTACAAGCTGAAATTTACCTACTGATACTTTCAAATTATGGCAGAACATTTTTTTTTCAAGAAACCACCCGGACCTGCAACTTCTTTCAACTAAAGTGGTTTTAACCAAGATTAAAAGTTTTTTTAACTATCATGAATACTAAATTCTACTTTATGCTGACACGCAATTAGCCAGCTATTTATTTTGCTTCAGCACCAGACATCGTCGCTTCGTTTCGACTTTCGAGCAATGTGTTTTGAGCCATAGTATGCGATCTAGGCGATGAACATTTTTATCATAAGTGATTTGTTATGCCATATTTTCCATAACACGACTGGATACCTACCCTTGGCTGCCTGATTGCCGTGTTTTCAAATGACACAAAGGATGATTGAAGTCATATCTTGTACAACGTTCATTAGACGATATTGTTTGTGTGTAACTCAATCAGTGGCAGCCAGTGGTATTATAATAACAGGGTATTGTTGGCCGGGTCCTGGGATATTAATGAGGTAAGTACGTGACGCATGTCACTCGCTGCGCTAATTAATTGAGCGTATTATTGGCACACCGGACGATGCGGTTTAGACAATTTAACGAGTTATTTTGAATTAGATAAAATTATTACTAGATATTATGTCCATCCTTACTTCCTTACTATCCTTATACTATAATATTAGTATATTATAAATACGAAAGTGTTTTTGTTTGTTGGTTTGTCCCTCAATCACTGCTACAGAGATCAACACGGACGAACACGGATCGACGTGATTTTTTGCATGGATATAGTTAAGGACCTTGGAAGTGATATAGGAAAATCAAAGAGATTCCGCGGGATTTTCCATGCGGACCAAGTCGTAGGCATCAGCTAGTCAGCTAGTTGTCCATATATGCGAATACATGCGCCGCAATCGTGTTCTATGGCGATTCTTGCAAGAGACCTAAAACCTCAATGCGTTGTCGTCCCAACGACGTTATAAGATAGGTATTTATGCCAGTTGAAATCTATGTGATACTCTCACTTAAGTCAGACTCAAGAAAGAGTTAAGACGAGTGGCTTATTATTTACAAGGTGTGACTCGTCTTAACTCTGGTCCATCATCAAACGCTGGATACCATCTGGGACCAGAGTACTTCTCAAGACGAATCAAACGAGCCCAAACTCGATAGGATTACGTCATTTTACTACAAAGATGCCACCTTCCAGCCCCATCATTAGCTAATCCTGAGGATCCTGGCCAGGATATTGGGACAAACTATTTAAATTATTGGATTGTTATCGGTCCTTGATGAGTGTGCAAAGTTTCAAATCAATCCGACGTTTTGAAGGAGATGAAAATCGAATCCAAAAATTCTGTTACATAAATTCATAGATAACATACGAAGCATAATAAAAAAGCGTGTTAAAGATAAAAAATTGTTGATATCAGCCAAAAGGATTAAATTGTTACGGCTTAGACGGCGAACCAATCTTGAAGAAGTTTTGCACAAAAATAGCTTGCGATCTGGAATCGCAGATAGGCTTTTGGTCCAGGAAAATTAAGAAGTTCCCATGGGATTTGGACATGCACGAGGCGCCTTAATATTCAAAGCGGGAATAAAATACCTTGTAAGCACACGAGGGTGATGAACAACAGATGAAAAAAAGTTCAACAGAGAACCTACCTCCTTTCAAATTCAATTAAAAATACCAAACATCGAACGACAGTGCTAACATTAGTACAAAATATCTTCAATTACTCACCTTCGACCGAAATTCAAGGGGAGAGCGGGGAGCAATTTAGCAGCAATTTTAATAATAAGTCCCTGGTATTTCTATTATAGCCGGGAGGCGATCAGGTGGGTCGATCCGGGGCTTAATAACTCTCGATTAGCCTATTGGATTCGCTATGAATGTTTGCTATTTTTTCTATATCGCTACGCACGTTTAAATGAAGCGGAAATTAAAAATAGTTTGTTTGTTCAATGCAGACTTCTATTCCATTATTAAATCGCCGGCGTAATATTGTGGACTGCATCGAATGAGCTTGGCCCACATGGTAATGAAATGAAGCGGTTTCGTGTCTGCGAGTATATTATTACTTACTATCATGATTTAATTAAATTGATGTTTTGAACAATGGTGCTCATTTAAACTGCTTTTTAGGGCTCCGGACCTCAAAAGGTAAAAAAAGGAACCCTTATAAGATCACTCTCTTGTCCGTCTGTCCGTGTGTCACCACTGATTTTCTCAGGAATGGGTGGATCTAGCAAGTTGAAAATACCAGATACTGAGGGCTATAGTCCCTAGGTGTATAAAAATCAAGGTCCTGAGTCAACACGATAATAAGATATGGGCAAATTTAGATTTTCGCGAAAACTTGTAAGTACCAAAATTTACCTTAATTTTCAACTTTTATATTTTTCGGAATTTTGCCTTTACTTGTGCTCTAAGACCTTGCTTTTAACCAAACTTGTCAATTCTAGGTCAACCGGAAGTACCTACCCTATCGGTTTTGGGTCGAAAACCTATATTATGGTAGTTCCCGTTGACCTAGAATCACGAAATTTGGCAAAAAGCAAGGTCTTACAGCACAAATAAAGGAAAAATCCAAAAAAAAAAAAAAAAAATAATAATATAATGGTGGTATAGTGGGTAGGTACTGAACCCTTGGCGCACGAGTTCGACTCGCACTTTTTTTATTCAGTTATTCAGTTAAATATTATTTGGACCAGTAGGTAGTGGTATTCTCTAACAAAAATCGGCCCCTAAAAGTGCACCAGGGTTCCGTACCCAAAGGGTACCAACGGGACCCTATTACTAAGCCTACGCTGTCCGTCCGTCCGTCCGTCCGTCCGTCCGTCCGTCCGTCTGTCAGCGGGCTGTATCTCGTAAACCGTAATAGATAGACAGACGAAATTTTCACATATTATGTATTTCTTTTGCCGCTATAACAACAAATAATAAAAATTAAATTAAATTAAAAAAAATAAATTAAAATATTTCCATGGGTACATGGAAATATTTTTATTTAATTTTTTTTAACGGAACCCTAAAAGAGCGAGACCCGACTCGCACTTGGCGGATTTTTTTTCTTCAGAAAAACAAAGGGTTTCTGCAGGATTTTTAGTTGTACTTAGATGTTTAGTTTTTTTTTAATCAAAATAAGCAAAGAAAGATGTTTAATAAATAAAGCATAGAGTAATTTTAATTGGCAATTACTCGAGTAGGGCGTATTCGTAAACCTTCACGTAAGCTTTACGCGCTCTGTGTAGCCAATTAAGGGTAAGAGTCAACAAATGCCATACACTGTCTGCCAAGGTGGTTTCTGGGTTAGCGCGTTCCATCTTAGACTGCAACATCACTTTTACCTTGTATAAACGTGGAA
The DNA here is from genome assembly GCA_029955525.1 of Oeneis ivallda. Classification (NCBI taxonomy): domain Eukaryota; kingdom Metazoa; phylum Arthropoda; class Insecta; order Lepidoptera; family Nymphalidae; genus Oeneis; species Oeneis ivallda. The sequence continues at coordinate 20,217,143 of JARPMR010000004.1, read as the reverse complement.
AAAATTACCTTTATTTACACACCCAATGCATGGATGGCAAAAGCGATGCGACAGCATAAATGGCTTGGTTACAAAGATACATTTTCAAGGTGCTACTAACTGTAGCTCCATATCAAACTAAAAACCCTGTTTTGACAGGATATAAATTAGACTAGATGAGTCCTTGTATTGTCCTCTATTAGCCTGAGAAAGTTCAGTCGTTCCGAACACTAGCCCGGACAGACAGACAGATAGACATCATTCTTATCGCATGCTATCGTTCATGAAAATAACAAAGACTATTTATATGTTTGTGGTAGGTATATGGAAGATTGTTGATACCTTAGTTTAGAGAAAAATATCAGTATCGACGTTAATTTACGATTAAAAAGAATGACTTTATACAAGTCTAAAACTTTTGGTGATAAGAATTTTTAATTAAAAGTGTTACAGCGTAATGTGCAGCGTGCGTTCCCTGCGTGGGAGGGGTGATTTTTAATTATTAAAATTTCTACGCCAGCGGCGGTTGCCGATATTACTTTGATACTAGCCGTCCTGATATTATTGTCCATTAGTCACACAGTGTCCTTTTTTAATTTTTACATTCCAGTTTCGGCTTTATACGTATAAAAGAGCTTTTTGCTACGTCCCCGTCAGTTGCAGTAAGAAATAAAAATAGCAAAACGACTGTAAATTTCCAAAATGCTAAAATTCATCATAGTTACCAAAAATCTAAAATCCATGAGATTAAAAAAAAATTTTTTTTTTTAAATTGTCAATGTGGGCATAGGTAGTACAGAAATAGCAGTATTTCTCGTTAATTCAGCTTTTACTTTCTCAATTTATTTTTGGCATTATTTGTTTTTCAATATACATAAATATAGTTTTTGGAAATTTTTGTAAGTTTGTACTTATTGGGTTTTAAGTAACTGCAAATGAAAATTATTATTATTATCATATTGTCGCATATACGGTGATGTTTCAACATTGTAGCCTTAATAGTTACTGAATATAATAGCTGTGGCATCTAATATAGGCGTATCTCTATATTATATCTATAAAATGACGCAATAGTCGCCCCGCGAATTGAAAATAACGGAATGCTTTAATTTCCCTGCGAGTGACAGGTCACGTGCCTCCCTGCCATCGCCACTGCCGGCACAATTAGCCTGCTCATGAGATTAAACAAGTAGAATGTTTGCATTTTTTCATACGTTCGTACGACCCTCGCCTCTTGCCTGCGGGCTGCAGCAAACTGTCAACTTATATAATAACCGCCTCGAAATGAATGGGATATGGCAAGCGCAAGCATTGTTATGGACATGCGAAATTGTTCTTGTGAAGATGAGTTGACTAATAGTTGAAACCGTAAAGTTATGAGATAATATTGTTTTTGACAAGCTTTTGTCTTCGTCTACGTGGATTTAGGTTTTCGGAAAATTGCCTGGTAGTTTTTTTTTACAACAATAAGCTATGTGATCTGTTCAATGATTGAGTTGTAAAAGAACAACAGACACAGTTTCAACCAAGTGAATAGGCATTTTATAGGCAAGCGCGCTCCATCTTAGAACTGCATCTTCCCTTAGCGTCAGATCATCCCCTCTAAGAAACATTTCAAAGCCAAGTTACAATTCGTTGTATCTATTCTCTTTCTACGATCGTTGACGCTTGAAGTTGGCTAGGGCTAGACTAGATGGCGCCACAGCTGATCAAAGATAAGCGCGTGTCTTAGATATTTTAAATAACCCCCCCCCCCCCCCCCCATCCGCCAAGTCCGTACTGTCGGATAAGGAACTTTGTTCCGATACCATTTTCGAAAAATCTAATGAGAATGATTCCATAAAAAACGGTTAAAGAATAAGTTTTAGACCTGTATCAGGTATAACTATGCAATCTGCATGATTGACATAGATCAACTGAATACAGTGATTGCAATAAAAAAAATGTAAATCGGATCACAAAAGTAAATGTAGTTTTTAATCTCATTAATCCGACAGAGATTCTTGGCGTTTTAATTTGAAAGACTAAGCGGAGGCACACGAGCGGAAAATGAATGGCGATTGTTGCAAGTGTGAATTGTGAGCAACAGCCCTGACTCTGCCATAGGGTTGTCACTCGTACACATTCATCGTGACATGCCCCTAGTGTTACAGTAGCATGGCGCTTGCTCATTACCATTTTAATAAGTACGTACGATTCACATTAGAAGTAGAACGTCACAAAGTAGCGGCTGTAAAGAAAATTGAAATGTTTAATTTGACTATTAACTGCCGTTTACCATTTTTAATCGTTATTGTAACCACATGTTATGTTACTTTTACGTTTTACTGCGTTAGAATTCTTGATTTTTTTGCAAATAGGAAGATCGTTAGAATAAGGATCGTCTTATTGTATCAACTATCTTTTGCATTTTGCACTCATTAAGTTTCGTGGCAGGAATGTGGCAACTGGCAACCCTAATATGGCCCTAATACACGGATTAAGAGCAAGCGTATTCAAAGTCACGTCACTGATAACATCTACTGCAGTGTATTGAATTGTGACGTAATACGGGTATATATTATCCGAAATATGTAGTTAATTAATTAATTATTAATTTAACACAATTTAATATATTTTATAACCCGTGGTAACTTCACAGAATTGCGATTCCAATTTGTAATTATAATCACTGAATATAAAACTTGTTTCATAATAATTACAAATTGCTGTAGTCACAACAATAATATTGCTTGTTCGTAATAAGTAAAAAGAGACACCTGTATCTTAAAATATACTTACTCAGTATTCCCGGCAATAATTATAATGAATTTATTTCTAGGAACTGATTTGTACGAGCAACATAACGAGTTGAAATTACGTCCAGAGCACAGGGGTCAAAAGTCGGCGCACAATAGATGCATTGCGATCCAATTAAAATTAATTAGCTTCAGAACACACTACAGCCAAGCAACAAATCAACGAAAGATACAACCTCGGATAGCGATGTCCGTGGATAAGGACACGGCTGCGATTTTAAACATCGCTACTGCGAATTTCATTCTAAATATTCTTTATTAGTGTCGCAATTTCTTTGGTATAACATAGGTTTTGTTGTTCGTGGTATACTGTATCAGATGTGGACTCTTGTTATTCATGTTCTGTTTCTTGTATTTGTGTAATATCTGCCAGCGAAATAATTATTTAATGATAAAATAACACACAAATAAATCGTAATCTGGAAATCTAGAAAATTACGTGACACGTTTTGCTCGTAGTTTTCGACATAGAGATTTTGGCGTTTAGTGTTTAAATGCAAATCATATTGGACATAACATTAGAAATATTGTCCTTAAACTAATAATATAGGTAAACCTGATGCTTGATAAGAAAGCCAGAGTAACTCAGCGGGCGATGGAGACCTATTATACTCTTTTCATAACAACTCAAAGTTTCCTTACGTGATCAAACAATCAGATATAAGGAGGTCCGTACAGATATATAGCTGAAGTTGCAATGGGCGGTTCAAATATCGGATCGGACTGATGTACGCTAGGGTTCAAAGTGGTAGAAAAGGTGACTTCGCACCCGAAACGTAGTGTTTAACTTAGTGGATGCCAGCTAATGGAACAAAAGAAGCCAAGAAGCGAACAAGAAAATGTCCATCAATGGACGTCTATCGGTTAAGACGATAGCGAACCATTTGGCAACATTGGCATTAACAGTATATCACCTCTTCGATAGCTTTTCCCTTGCTTTTCCCGTTGTTTTATATATCTACTTCTTGCCAACTATTATGTCTTTGCTTTTATTTTATTTTAATTGGTTATAGAGAAAATAGTTTTAATAAGCGTAGGCTAAAACGGAAACTTAGTGATGCCGTTTATAAATTGGATTCGTTATTAAAATAGTGGTTATTTTCGATGTTAATTTATCAAAGTGGCGCGTGAGAGGAGACGCTGTTAATCATACTAGGTAACGATTGCCAAAATAACTAGTATTCCTGTGCGGTATGATTAATGATCCAGTATGTACTTAATTAAAATGTACATACATGTGTTTGGGTCACGCGTAATTGACATCTATGATATTATTATCAACACATAAAGAAGATGGGTTGTTAAATTAGAAATAGATTTATTTTTATTTATTAGAATAAGAGAATAAGCCACACATTGATGTAGGTATAGAAAATACTGATTTAACTGTTAGCGTGTTGTTACCATAAGGCTCACTTTTGGAAATTGGGAAAAGTCGTGGAACGAATTCAGTCAAAATTGGAGTATTTATAAATTTTCCAAATGAATCAATCGTTTTTGCGCCATAAATAATCAGAACGCATAGAAAAACTGTATACAATCATAGGAAACGTAAATTACATCACTGAATCTAGAATAAGCGAATTTTGTTTTATATCTACTTCTCTTGTTTTTACGGGCTTATCTTTGAAACGGCTGTACTTATTTTGACCGGAAATTGACAGGTTTAATTTGTAGAAGATTATACAAGAAGTAACTAAGGTTAAGGCTACGTTTGTGCTAAAAAAATAGAGATCATTTGTAAAAAATAAAACTTTTGATAATATTAACCTCTAACCTAACCTAACCCCTCAATCGATCTTGGTGTAAGAGCACAAAATTTACATTCCGAAGATGGATAGGATTCTTTTTATCCTGGGAAATCAAAGAGTTCTGTTAGTCTCTAGCACTCGATGGTAAAAATAACACAACGAAAAGTCTGGAACTAACTATAGTTTATTTGTTTTTTTATAGGATTCTCACAATTCACTGACTTTAGTTAATTATTCAAATCACTACTTTACTTTTAAAATTACGCGACTCGCGAGGACCTCCAAAAGGTCTTTCGGCGACTAAGTTCAGGACTTTAGCTTCCTTGCTGTACCAGACCGGCGCGGCGGGCAGGAACCAGGTCCGTAACTGGTGGCAATTAGGCTAATTCCAGAACGACTACAAGAGTTTGAATTAATTACCCGTTTTATAGGCATATATTGCTTACTAACATTTTATTATTTACGTAAATCGATAATAATCATGGCTCAGCAATCTCGAACTTCGAACTAGGGATGTAACAGTTCGCACGGGATTTTTTAGAACATAAACACGCGTGAATTTGAAATGATTCGATGCGATACAAAATATAAACATGTTATTATCAAAATTTGGTCTGCTTAATTATTTATTCGACTATAGTATAGATAAATTATAAACAAAGTTACCTAAACCTGTATCAGTTCATTAGGCAATTAAATGGTGAATAAATTAGATTAATTTATATTGCGTATCTATAACGCGTTTAAGAGATGCCTTCTGTTTGATTAAAATATTATTTTTAATACCTATTAAGTGTAATATAGGTTAATGAATTATATAGAAAAGAAAAGGAAGTCGGTAAAAAGTATGACATTGTACGATTTTATTAGGAGTTACTAATGTTGGGACTTGGGAGTGGGTACGTCAGTAGTGCAACGAGTGAGCATCGAACTGTCGGCAACCCGCATTAGGTCGACGCGTCGACCGTCGCGGGTTGCTGACCGAAAACTAGGCTATACCAAAGCTAAACTAAGTCAGCTAAGCTAAACTAGAAATATGTCCTGTGCACACCAAGAACTAAGCGGAAGCTCAGTCAGTGTTGTGAAGTTCAATTTGACGAACGTATTGCTTGCCGTGGATATAATGGATGAAGAAAATGAATACGGAACTTCACTTTTTGTGCCTTTACATACATCTTAATTGCTGTGATGACTTACGGTGCTGAAACGTGGACACTGACAGTAAGGCTAGTCCACAAACTTACAGTCGCTCAGCGTGCTATGGAGAGAGCTATACTCGGAATTTCTTTGAGAGATATAATCCGAAACGAAGTAATTCATAAAAAACTAAGGTGACTGACGTAGCTCTCAGGCAGTGTGCTGGACATATCTGCCGGAGGACCGATGGCCGCTGGAGTCGTAAGGTCCTCAAGTGGAGACCGCGTCTCGGCAAACGGAGTGTAGGGTGCCCCCCGGCTAGATGGAGCGATGACATCCGGAAAGTGGCAGGCATCGATTGGATGCGAAAAGCCGAGGTAGGCAACGTTGGCGCTACCTGAAAGAGGTTTATGTCTAACAGTGAATGCATGTAGGCTCATGATGATGATGATACATCTTAAAGAAACAGGACAGTACTGGCGAAGGAAGTGCGAAAGGCTTAGCTCGTGTAGCTGCACATCAACTTAGCTTCGCATATTTTAGTCAGCTCACATACTTAGCTTAGTTTGCTTAGTTTGCAGTCTGCACGCAACTATGAAAAACTTTTTCAGCTATGCGAGCTAAGTCAAACTAAGTTAGCTTAGTTTTCGGTCTGCAACCCGTTTAAGTATCAGTTTTAAGTCTACACCTTTAACCGTTGGACTATTGAGGCTTCTACTCGGTAGTAAATATAATTCGTCTATGTTTCCATGTTATATATTTCAGTGACATATAGGCCGTTAATAAAATCTTCAGGTATGGTATTGCCACGTATAAAAATCCGAGTAATTCAATTAGCAGGAAAGCTGCGAGGGGCGCAGGGCAGGCCTAATAAACATAATATAAATAATCTGTGGCGATAAATCTGCGGCGCTTTATGGCGGGAGTGGGTTGTCACTCTGTCTAATTAGCGCTAGTGCTGCTGCGAGGGACCACGGGAGCGCTGCAGCGCTTTATTCTACACATAAAGTTACGCGTAGGTAATTGTTAAACTTCGTCCATCTGTCCATTTGTCACTGATGCTTAACATATAAGTGCAAAAGTCGTGAAAGTGTTTTTTTTATTTGTCCTATAACCACGCAAATATGCAACGGTTTGACGTGATTTGCAGTGCTTCATGCCAAATTTCATGCTTCTAGGTCAACGGGAAGTGCTCTATAGGTTTTGATTCCCTTGCGAGTGTCAAGATATGCGGCATAAACCGAGCTTAGAAGGCCGTATCTTTTGATTGCGTTGACTTAGAAGTTTGATTTTTTTTCACTGCTGCAAGGGATTGCAGTCCTGAGTATTTGATTTCAACTTGATACCTCCACGCGTTCCAGAGAAAAAGGGGCAGACAGACAGACGGATAACGAATTGATCCCATAAGGGTTCCGTTTTTAGTACGGTGTACAGAACCAAAAAAAAATACGTGTGGCACTCGGGGACTGCCGCGGTAAAGCTATTGCATAGCATTTTCTAGTCGCACGCACACAAACACCGTGCCGAAGTCTGCCGAACTGAAACGACGGGGTGTTAGGTTTATTTTCGTTAAGGAATTTCTTGATTCGGTCGCCGCGCTCAAAGCCCGCGATAAAAGCTATGCAATAGCTTAAAAATAACTGATAAAACTCACTGACACTCAATAAAACAGTCTCTATAACGTTAACGAGAAACTTACATATTATTTATTAAGGTTTAGTTGGGTAGGTATAGATAGAAAAGGCTTTAAAATAAAACAGAAAATATATAAGCGGTGTAAGCGAAGCTCAGCGCTTCAGCGGCTTTCGTATCACCTGCTCTCGTCAAAGCACTCTTCATCAGGCTTAGTTAATTATGAGGACATATCAGCTTTATTATAATTACTCATTTTAATGTCGCTGCGCCTAGAGCGAGCCGAGCCTTTTACACCGTTACGACACTTTCATAGCCCGGTTGTGGGAAATTGAATTCGTTTTTTTAGCTTTTTAAGGTCGAAACACACGCTGCGTGACGGAAACGCAGCGCTAGCTTAACTGTAGACTGTAGTAACTACTACGTCACATTGAACGCATGCATACAGACCACGACGCATCTTTGCATTTTTGGGAGAGCATTATGTGGGATGCATAAAGACGTGTACTTATATAAATGCAAAGCTGAGCTTATGCCTCACAGACTGTATTTATGTGTACGAATGCTATAGACCGTGCAAAGTAGAAGACAGTAAGAAAGAGGACCCTGGCGTAAGCCAGGATTAATGGTAGGAGGAAGAAAAACGTTACGTGTGTACGAATTATGATGACATACGTATAACCTGTAAGAAACACGCTGTAGTAGCTGCGATTGCTTGCAGAATGCTTGTCCTAAATGCACTTTTGTATAGGTTGGTAGTTCGACTCTTTAAGGTATTTAGAGTCTAACTACATTCGTACAACTTTTACATATTAAGTTATTGTAGCAGCCGCGTTGAACGTCGCCGTGCGTTGTGTGTTACAGGCTTATCTAAGTTGATTTTCATAATGCATGTAAGTAATGAACTTTTACGAGTTGAGTTAATTTGGTTATTTAAATACTTTTTTAAACAATCTTTGATATGGTACAGTACTACATTTGTACCGCGACTGCTTAAGTTCAATGCTTCTTTGAAATACGACCTTAAGCAGACGATGGAATTTTGGTTATAGTCGGTGGCATAGGTTCGACCTATATACCTATATATAAATCACACTGTTGTGTGGTTCATGTACTTACTGACATGTACATGAGACATGTAGGTCTCATCTTAGTTTTAGTCTCAGATTTTAGTTTTACTAACTAGTAGTTTAACTTATTTATTTTACCTGCTTGGTCCTTGATGGTTGCATTTTTAACTTGCCGAAAAAACAAAAGACACTGGAAATAGTGTGGCGGATGTTGAGGTAAGTGATGAAGAGTAATTGACGCACATAAAGATAAAATAAACGACGAGAAATTATATGAAAATTCAAAACAGAGATGTAACATGCACTAGTGTAAATTTCGGTATCACATGCACGCACCATTACCTCCATAATTTAATTAGTTTCGAGTGATCATTTCATTAATAGAGGCGATATTTGGCGAGCTCGTATGCCCGCGGCTTTGTCAATTTTAATTAATACCCGATAGGTGAACCGAAATGTTGGAATTCTTCGTTAATTAGCCCGGTTCGAGATTTCTAATAATTTAATTAAAGGAGAGAGTTAATAAGCCGCCCGTCCTAATGGTATTCCGGCTACGCGTCGGCATTCGCGCCTCGAACCAGCTAGTCTACATTCGGTATGTATCGAAGGTGTTATTGCTACCTAATGATTATTATTATTGATTTATGGTGACTTAAGCTAATTTGGTTTAGTGTTATGATCTGTTTGTCATAACATATGCCTACGAAGCTCTATGGATAAAGGTATTATTATCAAAATGTTCTTAATTAAGTTAACGTACGTTAAGGATAAAATATTTGAGTCAATTAAATGGAGTGAATCTCCGAAAAAAATAAAAAAAAACAAAAAATAAAAAAAAACGATAGAAAATAAGTTTGTAGAGAATTATACTTTCGTTACACGATGGATTTATTTTGTCTACAGCAATATATCTATATTATCTAGATGCCTATGATGATGAGCAAAAATAAAGAGAAAAAGTATAAAATATCACTTCCGTAGTCTGTAAAATTTTAAGTGATTCTGACTTGCGGGTAGTCCCAGCCAAATTGATATCTATTGGCATGTCGGTGTTCGGGCTCCTTGTTCATTTTAAATGACCGACAACCGTCGGCGGGCCTTTTCAAACAAATGGCGAGTTACGAGTAAATTGCTGCATAATGCAGGCAAACATTGCATTTTGTTGTCCTCCTCGACAAAGGAAAATTGGTTTGCTTATAGTGACGACATTAAACAAATAAGCACAAGATTGTAGTGAGTACTTTACCTAAGTTGCTCGTTTTTGGTTTAGAAATATTTCGCTTATAAAATATCTACGGTTTCGCTTACGCGAAGAAAACAATTCGCGATAGTACGTCTGTATAGTTACAAAAATTGGCCAAGTGCGAGTCGGGCCTCGCTCTTCTAGGGTTTCGAACTTATGACCAAATCACTTTTTTTAAAACTAGATAGGCACATATTTAGTTCTTAGATAGTACTAAATTAGCATACATATGGGGGAAAAATGCTCGTTTGTTTTGGTCACAACATTGATGGCCCCCCATATCTTCATTTTTAAACTAAAAATAATAAAAAATATGTTTGAACTCCACTTAATGAGTTCTAGACAATAACACCCCACATGCCAGGGTAAAAAAAAACTTATTTCGACTCTTTTTCCCTGTATGGGAGCCCCCTTTATTTTTAATTTAAATTAATTTTTATTATTCGTTGTTATAGCGGCAATAGAAATACATATCTGTGAAAATTTCAACTGTCTACCTACTACGGTTTACGAGTTACAGCCCGCTGACAGACGGACGGACGGACAGACGGACGGACGCACAGACGAACAGCGGAGGCTTAGTAATAGGGTCCGGTTGGCACCCTTTGAGTAAGGAACTCTAAAAAGGTAAGGAACTCTAAGGTAAAAGGTCGGATTGGCGACCCTGCACTATAGTCGGAATTTTAATTCGATTCCAGATTTGACAATTTCAGTGTTGCAACGTTATGACAAGTACTAAATAGTGACGTTACGAAATTATTCGATACGGAAATGGAATATTTCCGAATCGATTCCTCTCGTTTATAGTAGTATATCTAAACAACTACTACTTTAATAGAAACTAAGTATATCAGGAAATTAAATATTTCTGAACGGATAATTTAGTTATGACGATTAATTTTATTAAGGATCTGAGAGTTTTCTTTAATAATTGTGTGTGAAATAAATAAAAAAATGTGATCATGAAGGAACATGAGAAATAAAACAAATAGATGTATTATGGTAATATTTTATTTTATAAATCGTCGCCGTCTTCGCTATCGCTATCGCTGTCACTTTCTGTAACATGTATTATAAATGTGTCTGTGATATTGTCAATTAAAATATCTAGCCTACTCATTTTTTCCTCTTCTTTGACAACATGGGATACGCATTTAGACCATTCGGTAGCCGTAATTTTTTGAATGCCTTCCTCAAATAAATTTCTCACGTCTGTCAATTTGAAGGTTTTATTATTTTGAGCTACATGCCCCTTTACCTGCGCCCATATCAATTCGATAGGGTTCAGCTCGCAATGGTAAGGGGGCAGTCTTAAAACCGTGATCCCATGTTGTGCTGCCATTTCGTTTACAGCGTACTTATTAAAAGACTCGTTATGTGGAATCAGTTCTAAAAGCGTAGCTTTAACAATATCTGGTTCGTAATGAATATTTTTATTTAAAAGCCAGTCTTGAATGGCAGCTTTTTTCCAGCTCATTTTTGGTGCCGTTTCCAATTTTCGGGAGTGGTAAGGTGCATTATCCATCACCACAATTGAGTTTGGTCTTAATTTTGGTAAGACTCCAGCGAACCGAATGACAAGATAAACAAAATGGCGATAGCTGCACGAGCGCGCACGGGTTGCCAATACAGAAAACTATCTAGGTTCTTTTATTATAAGTTTTGTTTTTAATATAAAAAAAGAAAATATTAACTTATTATAAAATAAAGCAGCGGTTACTAATTAATAAATAATTATTATGAGTAATTATGTATTTATTTAAATAAAAATCAATAATTTAGTCTTTAATTGGCACACCAATATTATGATTACATAAACATAAATCGCGATTGTTTATCGATTTTTGTGTTCATCACTACACTATTATATGTGGTATCATTATTTTACAAAATGACAGTAGCTAATGTCAAACGTGGAATCGAATTATAATTCCGACTATAGGAGGCGTAGCGTTGGGAGACCCCCCACTAGGTGGACAGATGATCTCAATCGAGTGGTATGCAGCCGCTGGTTACAAGTGGCACAAGATCGTAATCTGTGGCGATCCTTTCAAGAGTAAGCAGGAGATATATTACAGAGCACAAGTTTGTAGTGCATTCTCTATTCCCTCTCTCTACTATTCCATTAAGACAGCAGTCCGAAACGACTGGAGAGAGATCAAGGCAAAGGATCGAAAGCTTTACATGCTCTCGACACGAAGGTCCATACTAACTATATCTATTCAACGTATAAAAGAAGTTTTATAGAGACGGGATTAGGAAGTTTGTCCGTATTATGAGGCAATATATCTTGACAGGACAAGTTCCGTAACATCAGTTCACACAAGCATGCCTTGAGGTGGAGACAATATGTCGGCTGTAACCCTTTATCTAGTCGCCGACGGCGTATCCTGAGTAAGATCTCAAAGGAAGCTTTAACCAAACACGGGCAATAAAATATGCTAATATTTAAGTTGCTTAGGTACTTTATACCCCCCACGTTACGTAAACACAATAGATATTGTAGGTACAAACTATAAGTTAGAGAGTAAAGGTTCTATTGAGTTTTTTTATCTTTCTCGATGCTGGTTTGTGAACTTTTTCTAGTATTTAAATTATTAAAAGTATGACGAAATGAATACGATCATGTAATTTTTTTATTTCCATGAAGATGTATTTCAGGCTACATGTAGACTAAATCTAGATGCAGTCACATTTAGACAAAATAAGGACATGTATAGAAAATTGTTAAATATATTTAGCGGGTTGGTATGGGCGCTAACCCGTAGTCCCAGTATGCTGACCCATCAGTGGGACCACGGGTAAATAAAATTACCCGTAGACCCATGACGCTAGAGATTACAGTTCGGTGAAGTATAGAAAATAAATAGTAAAGGCCAACAGCTACGAGCAAAAATAGCTAAAATATCTCTAAACCTAACGGTTAGTTAAAGGCGTGAGTCTTTTCATCTCAAGTCTCAAAAACTAAGCCATTACATACAGGTACATACTTAAACACTTAAACGGCGTACGGCACATCCGCACGGGATTCTGAAGTTTATTTTTATTTTCACACGTTTAGGTTATTATAGATAAGACACAAAAGATGTACCTAAACTGTCTATTTTAAAATGACATTAATTTCAAACCAGCTTATCGAGCTTAAGCTGAAGAATTAAATAACATGCATGACACGCGTGGGTCCTATTAAGGCTTTGAGTAATAAATATTAAGGACTCGTATATGTCTTTTAGTCTAAACTAATAACGATGGAGTCTTTAAATAACTACTATTATAGTGCCCCTGTAAAATCGAGGCGAGTCTTTATAATATAAAGAACTAAAAGACTTGAGCCTCTTTAATCACTAGCTTGTTAAGTTACTGTTAATATACGTACCTATACGTACATGTAATTTTGAAATGTGTTCCCATAGATTAGGTGCATAGGTATATTTTATTTTAATTACCAACCGATTAAATCGAATCGATCGAATTAGAAGAACTTTTAGGAAGTGAGAAATGATATATATCTTTAGTTCCGGTATACGAATAGGTACCATTTAATGGTACATTTAGCATACGATGATCGCGAATCAGAGGCCGTGGGTTCGAATTAAAACGTGCAGCACGATCAGACAGCGATTATACGCAATTAGCACCTACGAACAATTCGTACCGCTTGATGGTTAAGAGCATACCACTTGCGCGATTTTTCAAACAAGCCTATTTTTCAGCCTAATATTTATTGTTTTAGATCTAATGTAAAATTTATCTCGCTAATGATGTACCTCGTTATTATTAATTATGCCTTGAAGCAAACTAGTAAAATTAAATATTTATGTTTTGAAGTCCTTTTTATACTTAGTAGGTTATTATAGTTATTTGGTTATTTTAGTTATTATTTGCATATTAAATCAATTAATCAATTTCGCAATTAATTCTTATTATTAATTTTGTAGTTAGGTATTATTCGCAGATATTAAGGAAACTTCTTACGTAATTTAACTATTTAGCAAAACTAACGACGAGAATGCATACCTACTTTATTTATTAGTAATTTGAAAAGTCTCAAGTTAAAATAAAAGTAAGTAAAAGTTTAGTTTGTTACAATAATATATTCATTAATTTTGCAAAAAAATAACGTAATATCAAGCGCAGATTTGCGCTATTATAACAAAGCTCATCTCGCTCCTGAGTAGGTCCTACCCGTAAATTATAATTGAAATAGTAAGTATTCTCTCACGCACGAATAATACTCATCATAAGAATGATATTGAGGAGAGCACTCTTACGAGGGTAGGTTAAGCGTTCGTGATCCGCGATTGAGACCAAACCCTTTCATTGCGCTTAACGCTTCTCAAGAATAAAGCATAACGGTTTAATGCTTTTTGATTTTACCTATGCAGTACCCAGGTAGAATGTTTCGTAGACTATAGTCTCTGATTTCTAGATAGTTTTTTAAGCGGATAGTAGGAGCGCAAGTTTTATTTTGTGTACTATTTAATTATATTTAAATGATGTTATTGTTGTTCTAGCCAATCTGATATTGATTGCCACAAGATCATATTTTGGTGTTTACCAATTTATAAACATAGCTAAAACACCATCATTACAAAGGTTTAGTGACACACATATATTGCAAATGTCTACAGCTCGAGCAGAGCAATGTCATCAAAACAATAGCTGCCTATGTATTATATATATATATATATATATATATATATATATATATATATATATATATATATATATATATATATATATATATATATATTATTATACGTATATATCGAAATAACTTTACGTTTCAATTGATATTTTTGTTAGCAAAAAAAATTCCAATATAAAACGGTGTGTTTCTTTAAAACTATCTAGCGATAGTGGTGTTGTTTCACATCCTAATCCTGCGGCCGGCGCGGTGGGAAAATGGCGGAAATTGAAAATAAACATTTCATCTGCGCCCCGGCAGCGGCACGCACTGCCCAAATTCACAATACAACCAATTTGCCGCCGCGCACTGCGCAGCGACCACCTTTGTATGGGAATTGAAAAATAATATTACTCTTTTTTTCTACCGCGTGCGCGTGCAATCTCGAAAATAAACTATGATTCCTCCATAGTTCCCTTTACAGGAACTGTGGACGCCATTGTCATTGGAATTGAAGCAACAAGTGTAAATACATTGCAACGTAATTTATACTATGAAGCGCACTTTTAAATATTATTTTAACATTGAATACAAAAATATGTACATCGAGATAGAACAATAATTATAGTCGCTACTACTCATATGGATACTACTACTCAATACTCGTATGGATTCTTGGTGAAGGAAAACATCGTAAGGAAATCCGCATGTTCGAGAGTTCTCCATAAGGTTCTCAAAGGTGTTTCGCACATCATTGAGAATCTTATGGAGCCCATGGCTTATGGTCTGCCAATCCACACTTGATCGGCGTGGTGGAATATGGACTTAGAAACCCATCTCATTCGAGTGGAGGCCTTAGCTGTGGGCCGGCGATGGGTTGAGATTAATGAAATAGTTTAGCCAATTAATTTATCGTTAAGATTCTAAATTGGGGAACAGTACCTAGTGAGATGGCTTATTTTTTCCTCAATGTTTATAATATAATAGACACACTAGCAAGTAGTAAATGACGTTAGTAATATGATACGTAATATACTATATTATAATATATTATAATGTTGTCTTCTGAAGATATACTTTAAATTAAAATTAACTTATAAATAAAATATAATACCTAAAATATATTATTAAAAGGAGTCCCTTTAGGCAAGGTTCCGAAGATACTGGCGTACGATACGTAATATTGTTTGTTTACGTAAAATCACGAAACACTTATTTTCCTTATTTATGATCACGTAATTAAAGGATTCTAATTTAATTGTATTGTCTACCATGCGTCAAGTGACCGCAAGATGATTGACAATATGACATGAGGATAACTTCAGAAATAATAATTTAGTTTCATTCATTAAATGTTAGCTTAGTTTGTAATAGAGTTCTCATTGATTGATTTCCTGTTTACTTAAATAGTAAACGTGACAGGGTTCCAAATTATCAAGATAATTACGCTTCTTGATAATTATCCGATAATTATCCGATAATTATCGGATAATTACCGGATAATTATCACCAGTATAAGAAATTAATTTGTTAGGTATATTGTTTCATAACTAATGCATTATAGGTTTGAATTCTAACAAAACAATAAAAACAAAAAAAATATATAAGTAATTTTTATTTGAAATGCGACACAAATTAACATTAATTAAAGTAAAAATCAGTGTTCGTCAGATTCGACATTATAATATATATTAAATTGGATTGACCAAAGATGACAAAGGAATATCATCATCCGATGATGATTCTATTTCCATTGGCTTTATTGCAGCTGTAGCTGCAGTAGAACTTATTTGTTGTCCTAATAGCCAACTAAGATCTTGCTTCTTGGTTTCGTTTGCTTGGTTGTAATATTTAAACATAAATACCAGCTTTGCAGCCTTTTCGTTGCCTAATCTGTTTCTTAGCTTTGACTGCACTAGCCCAAATGTAGAAAAACATCTCTCTAACGCCGCAGTTGAAGCTGTTGCGGTTAATAACTGTTCACAAAACTTTATGAACTTTTCTTTTTGTGGCCATTTCTCTTCATCTTCTAAACTCACAGAAGTCCACCACAACATAGGGCAGGTTTTCTTGAACGATTCGCCAAACATGAATTTGGGAAAAGGAAGAGCTTTTGCTGTTAGCGCCGTTATGAAAGGAGCGAAGTTTTCATCAACTTCTTCAGTTATAAAGTCATATGCTTGTTTCTTCTGTTCATTATTTAGGTTTCGACCAAGGAACATATCTAGCATATTTGCAGTATAATGTAAGCCTTGCAGGGCCATTTCTCTGCGTTTCAGAAATAGTTTTTTTGTTTTTGCACTTTGGTCTGCAACACTCAATAGGTCAACTTCGAGCTTATTCCATATTTCAACAGCTACAGCTATCGTGGTAGTATTACGTTGCATCCTGTCGAGAGCTGTTGCAATGGGTGACAATGTTTTAAGGAAATCTACAGCATTCATCGTAATCTGACAGTCATTCACAATTTTGATAACGTCCCTGTCGATTTTTTCTTTATGATCTTGGCTGACTTGAACTAAAATCCCTCTATTGTCCAGATATGAACGAATAGCGTCGCTCATCGTGTTCCATCGTACTTCTAGAGGGAGAACTAACTTTTTATCACCTGCTTGTTTGTATAGAGCTGCTGGAATGTGATGGTTGCGGAAATATTTTACTACTTTAACAATCGATGCGGTAACTGCAGGGATCTCCAAATCTTTAGCAAGAAGATTTAAGATATGAGCTGAACATCCATATTGTATTATATCTACGTCTTCAGTTTTCTCAAGATGACTCCGCATTAATCGCTCATTTGCAGCACTGTCTGTCACAAAACTTCTGACAATAACGCCTAATTCCTGCTTGGCTTTAGTCATTGCCTTTAATGCGATGTCCTTCAAATTAAGCGCTGTGTGTGGATTTGCTTTTGTATCCGCAATTTCTACAAAAATTGAGTCACCTTGCGCAGTAACAATGCTGCTGCAAACCAGAGGATCATTGTGGATATTGCTCCAGCCATCCTGAGACATGCAAACTGTCTGATTCATAAGCTTCTCTTTGCATTTAGCCATTGTTTCTACATAATTTTTTTCTAATATGGGATTGCCAATTTCATATGCTGATGGAGGTTTATACCCCGGGCGTAAAAGAGCACACAATTGTTTAAACTCTTCGTGTTCAACATGATTGAATGGAGTGTTAGTCGTGTAAAAGTATTTGCCTATCTGTAAATCAATTTTTTCTTTATATTCCTTGGTTGTTGTTATGACTTCGGAATCTTTTACATATGGAATTTTTGGTTGTGTAGATAACTGCTTTCGGCCACTTCCAGTTTCTTCACTAACTTCTAATGTCATACCTAAACAAAATAACTTATTTCATTAGGTATTCTTAAACAAAAACCGAGGTTACTTAGGGTCAGTCAGTTCAGATCGAGACGCGACGCGGCGCGCACTTTTTAAGATAGTGATACAAAATATAACAATATTTACTACACAAAAAGATAGGTATGTTTCATAACTCATTGCAAGAATTCGAAATTGCCTCGCGGAGTCGCGCAGCGCGTAGCCACTGGCCTCTTCAAGCATCGTCGCGTCGCGTCTCAGTGTGGACTGACCCTTATTCTCGTCATGTTATCAAAATTTATTCATTTTATTTTACATGAAATGAAGTCAATAGATTATTATAAAATGCCAAACCTGTGTGTGGCCTCAGCGTAGTCAGTTGTGACTGATGCTGAAAACTGGAACTGGTTGATGGCTGGGGTTCTGTTTCTGCAGTGTGCACTTGAGGATGACATACTTTTAAGTGAGATTTCATTCTACTTAATATTCCTTGCATCTCTTTGCTACATTTTTTGCACCGAGCCCATAGCCCAGTATTTTTTGTCTTCGTGCAAATAAAGTATGACCATAACGGATCTTTCTCACGAGGCATTTTTCAAATTTAACTCAATTACCAGTATTTAACTTAACAAATCATATAAACTCGTGTTCACTCAACTTTACATAATCCAAACTAACAGAATTTTTATGGTACGGGGAATCCCCACGGCGCGCGGGCGCGGCACTTTGACACTTCGTGCGTTCGGATACGCAAGTACGGAAACAAAGAGAATATAACCACTACGTTTTATACGGAAATACACGTTCCAGTATTGCTCCTGACAATTTCAGAGTTGCCGTGTTTTAATTCTAAAATTGCCGTATTTTTAGGAAAATCTAAGAAATTTACCGTATTGTACAAAAAGAAGGTTAAAACTTTTAAAAAATATTGAAATACATGTTTACACATATATTTAAAGTGTGTATAGTGCCACAAACCTTTCTTGTCCAGTGGTCACTATACTATAGTTGTACTAATTTTATTCTTCACCACAGGTATAGGTTTTGAATGGTTTCCAGTACGGCAATTGCCGTATCAAGAACAACGCTGACACGTTCGAACTTCGAATACAGTTCACTTTCACGAGCGCAATTTTTTGTTATTATCAATCGATAATTATCCATCTGTAATTATCACGATAATTATCCTTTCGAACCCTGAAACGTGAGGTACAAGGTTTCCTGTGTAACAAAATTTCCCGTGTCTCAAATCAGTTAGTCAGTACCTAACATGTTTACATACGACTCACGAGTATTTTATCAAACAGGCTATAATATAAATGCGAAAGTAACTTGTCTGGGCATGGCCAGCGTGGTGTACTATGGCCTAAAAACCCTTCCGTTTTGGAGGAGGAGATTTGTGTCGGCGATGGTTTTAGATGAATGAATGAGTTCTGTACAAAATATGGGGGCGTTATTTTTTTTAAAGGCCCAAGCCGAACTTGACGATATTCTCCTCGCCCTTCAAATACTTAATAAACAGAAAGCTTGTGTTACGTTCTCCACCTGTTATCGGACATATGGGGATCAAACCGTTGACCTTTCAGTTTTCAGCCATTGAGCTGTTGAGGCATATTTGCCGCCAGACATTAAGAGAAAGCACGGAAATTCGGGAAACCTTTGTACAGGCAGAAAGCTTGTACAAAGGCTATACGTATTGGTAAGATTAAGAAAACTCTCAAATTAAGATGAATCCTAATAAAATCCAATCAAGCGAGCAATTACGAATATACACATTATCAGCCGGGAAGTGCATTGGAACAAGCGACTCATTAAGGCGTTATCAACAGGAAGACGATAGTGACGTGCGTGGGTCTGGCGCGGCCATTCAATTTCATTCAGTTTTTACTTGAGTACCGCATCGGGTACACGTGTCTTTACTAAGGCTCGGTGTGTTTACGATTTTCAGTTGTTACTTTTTTCTCGTAATACTAAGTCTAGACATTGATCATTGATGGTTGGAATTTGGATACAGTAGGATTTCAAATATTCACGTTTGTTTTTGTAAGTTGATTTTGATCATTTTTAAGTAGGTAAAATTAAAATTATGTAAGCGAACTTGTGTGTGAAGTCAAGACTCTACCACCACCGGTTCGGAAAGCACATTCTACTGAGAAGAGCAAGCAAGAAATTAAGCATTTCCTGTTCTCAGAACAAAAAGTGTTACAATATAAGTAGATAAGTAGGGCAATTAAATGTATTAATAAGTAGTTCCGTTTAACTTGAGTAGCTATTTTTAAGTAATTCAGTCAGTTTTTACAAGCTTTTATATAGCTTGACCAGTTTATTTATTTATTTGTTTGTTTGGGTCAAATCTTGCAAGATGAATTAGACCCACTTCGCGGTTTCTGACCGAGCTGAAATTTTGCATTTATGTGTAAATCGGATGACAATGCAATATTATTGTGACATGAAGCTGATCTGATGATGGAGACGGAAGATGACTATCGGAACTCTGTAATAAAACGACGTAACCCCATCGAGTTTGGGCTCGTTTGATTCGTCATACCAAGTACTCTGATCCTAGATGATATTCAGAGTCTAATGATGTAGGTACTAAAAGCTTGCATTTAAAAATTAAATTTTTAATTTACACTTGTTATTATTACTAATGCTACCGTACTACCTAGAATACCGTATTGGTTATATGTGTCTTTATTAGCGTTTCATGTGTTTACCTACGATTTTCACGAGTTAGGTTATTTAAACATGACGCGTAGACTTGGTGGTGGCAACTTGGATACATGAGGTTTGTTTTAGTAAGTTGATTTTTTCAGTTCTTACTTGAGTATTTAATTATAGTAATTTTAGTAATAGTAATTATAGGTAGTAATTTAGTTTTTACTTG
The DNA here is from genome assembly GCA_029955525.1 of Oeneis ivallda. Lineage (NCBI taxonomy): Eukaryota > Metazoa > Arthropoda > Insecta > Lepidoptera > Nymphalidae > Oeneis > Oeneis ivallda. The sequence continues at coordinate 20,196,690 of JARPMR010000004.1, read as the reverse complement.
AGTACCGCTTCTCGAATCGTTTGGGTTTTTAGTGGATTTTGATTATATCTAAGTCACTTAGTGATATCTTGAATGGAAAATGAAATTGAAAATTAATATCTACATATTTTATGCATTGGTAAATTAATTTGGCAAAGGTAAATATTATTCCTTAATTTAATTTTATTAGTAAATTTAATTATTTAGATTGCACGTCTTTACTTTAATACCTAGTTGGTTTTTATACAAACTGGCGAGTAAATGACAATAAGCAATTCAAGTAAAGTGCAGCTCAAAAAATGCTTAGCAAATTTTAATTAAACTAATGTAAATTTATATATCAACTAGCTGATTCGGCGAACTTTGTACCGCCAACTTACCTATAAAAATAAAACAAATAACTACTTAAACTATCCTATCTTTCAAGTTGGACCAAATTACAGATAGTTACGAAGTTTGATCAAAATCGGTTAAGTAGTTTAGGAGTCCATCGCGGACAAACAACGTGACACGTCAGCGCATACTAGTGGGACCGAGGACAACCTAAACAGTTTTATCGACTTCGAAATACGGTTTATTGTAAGCCGCAATGTCGCCCGAGTGCGATTGGAGTTTTGTTTTGTTTTCAACCATATGATTAACGAAATAAAGCTGATTTAAGTTGTTATTATGTATTAAAACAATCCGAGACTCGATGCCACTTCTAACCTTTGGTGAGCATACGGCCCGTATGCTGCCGTCCAGGAAAATGTTAAGCACGATGCGTCATGTCTGTAAGGGTCGGTTTTTAGGGTACCGTAGTAAACAAGGAACCCTTATAGTTTCGCCATGTCCGTCCGTCTGTCTGTCTGTCTATCTGTCTGTCTGTCCGCGGTTTAGCTCAGAGACTATTGGTACTAGAAATCTGTAATTTGACAAGGGTATAAATATCAATCACGCCGACAAAGTGGTGAAATAAAATTTTGAAAAATAATTTTTTTTAGGGTACCTCCCCTACATGTAAAGTGGGGATGAATTTTTTTTCTCGACTATCCCATAGTGTCGGGTGTCGTTGAATAGGTCTTTCAAAAATATTGTGGGTTTGGGAACACCATTTTTCAATTCAGGGATCCGTTTGTGAAATATGATATTTGAAAGTGCTAAATTTTATTAGAGTCAAGTGTCCCCCCCCTCTGCCAGCTAAATGGTTGTATAAAGGATACAAGAAAAAATTCACAGCAGTAGTACCTATATATAATGAATTTTAAAGGAAAGCTATCACGGCTAAGTAGGGTTTATTAGTTAAGTTATATCTGTTTTTTCTAAGTTAGGTATTACACGTAGTGTAAGTTGCATATTTTGTAGTATATTGTAGTATTTAAACCATGGAACTCAAAATGTATTCAATATTCACAAATAAAATAAAAGCACTATCCTAGGTTAGCAATAATATTTGAAACTTTCAACTACGGAACCCTACACTGCGCGTGGCCCAACACGCACTTGGTCGGTTTTATTATTTTAGGTGGATAGAACAATTTTGTCTTTAGGAGGCATCAATGTATCCAGTCAGTTATTGTTGATCGAGTTACTGACTGTTAAGTAAAACAAGACAAAATCTTAAACATAGGTATGTCAAGAACTTATAAAAGTGTAGAGAGTTGTGTACCTATTGAGATTTAGTATCAGGTCCTAGAAAAAATTAGTGCGAAGCCATTGTTGAAGACAACTAAAAAATGAAGGAAATAAAAGTTTATCTTTTCTTTTCATTAACAAAGCTGAAAATGATAAAAGCCATGTTGACTCTGTTACGAATTATTTTAAAAGATGTATGATATTTTGTTCTGAAACATGTTCTAAATGTATTCCCGCTTTAACAGGCAGACGTAGACAGACACTTGGTTATTATAGGTACGAATAAGGTATGAATTGTAATGATGTAGCCTCGCAATTTAGATAAGTATTATAAAACAACCAATTTCGTTATCAACTTAGTCAAATATTTTAATTAATTTAAATTGGATTACGGCATAAAAAAGTAATAATTCTACTTAATTAAATTACGTTTTCAACCCCAAATAGTTGAAATTAATTACGCGTATCGTCATTAAAGAATTGAACACATACCTAAATTGAAAAATTAGTCTGAAAGCCACCTATCTCCAGGGCATAATGCAGTAAGTATATCTAATGCAAATGAAAATATTAGTTTTACTATGATTTACAGACAGTTTTGTAAAACTTCTACCTATTTTTCGCTTTTATGGTAGCAAAAAACCTGAAAAAACCTACTATTAATTGAAACTTCAATCAAGCCAAATTCAAATCAATTTAAGTAATTTCAATTTCTTAACTATTTTTCAGACATGGTAATTTTAAACTTCTAAATAAGTATTATTATTTCCAATTCAATAAAGTGTAAGTATTATTATTTATTAAAAAATAGAATCACTAAAGAGGCCTTGTAAATTATAATTAAATGAACTAAATTCACTCGATAGGCCACGAATTAATGAATTTAATATAATATAATGATTTCCCACAAATAAAAGCAATTTTCTTAAAGCCGTGCCCATGGCAAGTGTAATTTAATTAATGGCTGGCATAACTCTGATTAATTAAACTATTTCTGGCTTTCAACAACAGTGGACCGTGGGATCCAGAGCTAAATGCAACTGTTCAATGCGATTGAACAAAATTGCATTCTATTTTAATTCGATGTGGGATTGTCTAGAAATGATTGCATCATTGTGATTGGCTGGTACTCTCTTGCTATTGCTTAAAAAGCATTGATGCAGCAAGAATGCCATAAATTCAGCCAATCAGAGATGACTGCGGCCCTCACATTGATGCAATAATTTTTTGTCAATCCCACAGCGGAGCAAGTTGCAACTTCTCAATGCGATTGTACAAAATTGCATTCTATTTTGATCCGATGCTACAAGACAGAATCCCATTTCAATCTGGATATTTTTAAATATTTCAACGTCCGCAATAAATCATATCCGATCCCAAAATAAACTTCACTCCGAGAAGTTTCATTGTTTCCGAAACTAGTTACATTAGTCTATTATTTGTCGGAATGTGAAAATAGCAATCCTATAAGAGATCATAAATAAAACATCGACCGATACCTCCCGATAGCTTTTGTCTAAGCTAATAAATGTTTAATATGAATTAGGTAAAAGTGGCACTCCCTGGAGGTGGGGGATCTTCATTGCATTAGCGAGGGCGACTGCATAATGTCAGGATTGACACACGGCCGCTCGCACCATCACTATTATATCGTAATATTTTTAATGGAACCCGGCCTAATCAAATTTATTAATTCCCTTTAATTTCCAATATTGTCTATTATAAGCTATAGAAATACAGGAGCGATATTCTTACTATACATCGATGTTACTAATATTTATAAATGCGAAAGTGTGCTTGTTTGTTGGTTCGTTCTCCAATCACCCAGCAACAGAGCAAAGGATTGACGTGATTTTGACGGGTGTGACGTGATTTGCATGGATATAGTTGAAGACAAGAGTGACATACCTAAGCTACTTTTTATCACGGAAGAAAATCTTTCTCAAGGATTTTAAAAACCTAACTCTACGCGGACGAAGTCGCAGGCAAATTGTACTATTTTTAATGGAACCTAGACTAATCATATTTATTGATTCCCTTTAATTTCCGATATTGTATATTGATAGCTAGTGAAATCGAGGAGCGATATCAGAGATAAAGCTCCATATTTGAGTACGTAATAGAAAATGTTGAATATTAAAGTCATCGCACTATAACGCTTAGAAAAGAAGTTTCTAACAAAGTTCCGCTCCAAACGTAAGCTCATAACAACCATAATGAATGTGTGAGTTCCATGTAATTATAATTAAGTTTTTTATGGTTATTGTGATGAAATATTATGACACCCTTTCAATATACAGTACTGATGCGACTATACTAGCGTAGTCGGCCTTTGAAGGCTTGCTAAAAATGGCTTATCACCGCGTCGACTATTGCGCTTCTAAGCTTTATAGTTCGATGATGAAAGTAAATGAATAATTATGAGTAGGAGATAGTGTATCCAGTTCGCTGCATAGAACGGGTGTGTCTAGCACTTATCTGAGAAACAATTAACTAGATTACTTCTTCCAGAAAAACTCGTTCTCTAATAGATTTACATCTCGATTGAATTTTAATTGAGGTAACGAGGGAGTGCACTTCAATAATGGAGTAAGTTAATTATAAAAAGCAATTGATTTAAATTGAGCGTTGTCGCGGACGCGGTATGACTATGAGTAAGAGAAAAAGTTTTCAATTTCACTAAAAGGGACTGGTTTGTGTCTCAGAAGTCTCGTCTGGTTATCGGCTTGTAATGTATGAACTTACTCGCCGCGGCTTTATTTTATAACTCACTTCACGTAATAGGCCCGGAGTTGGTTTAATTCACTTTGCCCCTCGCCTCGCGGGCCGCGGCTCGTTTACTAATTTAGCTTTGTGCTCATCTTGTAAAACGTGCTAATCGGGGCTGTTGCCACCGAAATATTTATCTACATTTGAGTACTTTTGTTATTTTTAGATCTACTAGGGGTTCTACACGAGCTAAGAATTCACGTCCTATGATATTTAATTATTGATACCATGTTAAATGTCCAAAGAAAATGTTAATAATAATGAAAAATCGGCTGTGTTAATCAAAATAATTATATTTATATTAAGTTTTTTGGTAAAGAAATATCTGCATACAGAAATATGGTAACTTTATTCCTAATACATAATTATAATTAATTATACCTATTGTTCTTTAACAATTAAGGTTAATATGACTCAAATTACCTATACATTATGTAGGTTTCAGCTTTGGTGTGAAGTCAATTGAGATAAACCTCAGAACAAAAGGGATAAATAATGAAATTGGTGCCCATTCTACTAAAGCTTAACTTTTTTATTACATATTCGAAGGCCACAGATTCACACGTTATTTGTGAATTTGAAGTAATAGTTCAGGAGTTATAAGGCTTTGACAGCTACACAGACGCGTGCGAGAGAGATGACGCTCTACAAAACTGAAGTTAGCCGCCTATCCCTTTCAAAGCTCAATGTGTAACTTTTACTGCCGGATGTTCGTTGATCGACATAAGTTTCGTAGGATTCGGGGAATATAGAAATTTTCTCGTCATAAAGTCATCCATAAACATGCTTCATAAATTATCATGACAACGATTTGGAACATTTTACAACTGCCATCAAAGATTCTTTACGATCGAATTGTGATGGTGACTGTGTATGTCCCATAATTAATTTGAGACGTTTGTTTTATAATGTTATAAAACATCAGCAGTATCGGATAATATTACAGGCTACAGCTCAGTTACACGAACGCGTTATGTTAACATGCGTCATAATAAAAAATTTGTTACTACTTTTGAACATCAAATACTAAGATCAAAAATAATCAAACTTTTTTTTAATGAAAAATTCAAACAACATTCTTATTAATATTATAAATACAAAAGTTTATTTGTTTGTTGGTTATTGGTTTGTCCTTCAAACACGCATCAACGCATTGTTTGCATGGGTATAGTTGAGGACTTGGCTACCTTTTTTTTATCCCGAAAAAAAAAAAACAAAGGGTTGTCGCGGGATTTTTAAAACCTAACTTCGTGCCAAGGAATTTGCCATTCTGTCATTTTAAGCACTTTTGATTAATATAATAAAAAACCGGCCAAGCGCGAGTTGGTTTCACTCACCGAGAGTTCCGTACTCCAGAAGTAAAAGTAAAACGATAATATTATATTAATTTGCTTATTAATCGTTAACATTATTTGTAGGTATTATTATCAAAAAAACTGTGCTTCTTAGAGGGTTGGTTTTATTTTTCCTGTAAAATATACATAAACCTCTATTGACGACCATAATTATTTCTGATTTTTCTATTGGTAAACTTCGGAGATAAGGGGGGAAAGCGGTATTTTTTCGACATTATGCCAGATCAATCAAAAACTACTAGTGGTTCGCCCCGAACTGAGACCTCGCGGTAACGGTTTCCCATAATTACTTATTCATTCAATAGATACATGACGATCAAAATTGACATTAACTGCAAAATTGACATAAACAAACTGCAAAGTGAAGTTTTATTGATGTTTGCTAAATGACTAAATAATAATTTTAATTGAATAATATGTTACATATAGCTGCATTTGCTATATAAGATGAGAGCGCCATCTATTGACATCATTGTGAAGTTCTGTTGTTGCTGCTCATTAAAAGTTAAATAATTTAGTTTCCTTATTACATTTATCTAATTTTAGTATTTGTTGTTCAAGTACATGATATTACGCTAAAATTATAAAACTTTCAAGCCCCAGCTTTCAATGGTTATTCCGTTGTGAGGTCAAATATAATCTCCACTTTGAAAGCCCCCCATTTCGTCAATTTTAGGAAAAAAATTAAAAAAAAAAATACTTTTGTACTCTGTTCCAAATTATCTTTAAAATGAGGTACTGTAACCCTATGAAACGCAAAAATTTTTATTTTCTTCGCATTCGCTTCTATGAGAGCCCCCCTGAAATAAAGATTTTTATAACTTTTTAAGCCATTTTCGGCTGGAGGCCATCGGTTTACATATTATATCTAAAATTGAAGTAATTACGTTCAGTAATTCAGAAGTTATAAGGCTCTGACAGACGGACGGACGGACGGACGGACGGACGGACGGACAAGTGCAAATTCACTCAAGTAGACTCAAAGACCTTCGCTTCGCTCGGTCGATTATACATAAATATAAATAAAATTCTGTTTTAGACTGTACAGGTAAAAGGCCTTTCATATGATACCCCACTCGGTATAGTAATCTTACTTTAAAATTTCAAACCCCCGATTTTCCCCCTTTTTTAATTCAACTAAATATTATTTTCGATTTTTTTTGTTCCAATGATATTGGGCCACTATTATATACAACTATTCTAAATTTCATGTCGATAGCTTTATTAGATACTAAAATAATCGACTATGACAGACGGACGGACGGACGGAGAAAGTCTCACCATAAGGGTTCCATTTTTACCATTTTGGTACGGATCCTTAAAAATGATATTTTGAACTTTATCGGTCTTAGGTGGCATTAAAAAAATTTAAACAAGCGTTAAATGTGCGTTCCAAACTTCCAATACAAAAACTCTCTTTTTTGTGGTGAGAATGTAAGCATTTGAATAATTAAGCGTTATCGCAATAACTATATTAATTATTTATTTCTAGTATAATAAGTTTGATAGCGCGTCTGTTTTATTGTAACTTGTTTTGAAAGCTTAATGAATACGCATCACTAATTTATATGCTATCTCCTTATTAAGTTTTATTACTGAAACACTTACGTTAATTAGAATAATTTTAATTATATATTCTGTCATGAATAGAAATGGGTTTTATGTGATAGTGGGAATCAGTTGTATAATACTTTAGATAAGTAAACATCACCATGTCGCCTGCACACTGAGCCTGTCTGGGGTGGAGTGTACCTACATTAAAACAGATACCAAAATCGTCATTAAATTATCATGAGAATTTATTTGATATAGATTTATTTTAATTTTTGAACTTTAGTTCAGAAATTAAAATTCTATTTCCTTAAAATATACCACCAAGGAAGTTTAATAAATCAATTAATTTTTCCTGAATGAAAGTAATGATGATGTGTGTTTGTTTATTTGTTGGTTTGTCTATCAATCACGCAAGGGAGCAACGGAACGATGTGATTTTTTGTATGGGTTTAGTTGAGGACTTGAAGAATGACATAGGCTGTTATTATGGAAAAACAGAGAGTTCCAGCGGGATTTTTAAAAACCTGACTGCACGTGGAGCAAGTCGCGGGCAAAAGCTAGTCTATGTAATATAGAAAAAAATCATTAAATACCTAAATGCCTACATTAAGTTTAACACATCACTCTACCTTTGCTTTGCATTAGATATAAAAATAAATAAATAAGAAAAGAAGTTTTAGCTAACGGAGGCGACCTACATAGATATATACTAGTGGTTCGCCCCGAACTGAGACCTCGCGGTAACGGTTTCCCATAATTACTTATTCATTCAATAGATATATGACGATCAAAATTGACATTATAATTATGCCCGTTTTCACCAACCATACCTAAATTATCCCTTTGTAGAAGTCTCTTTACGTAGGTAGCCCCTAAATACAATCCTAACATCCCAATGTCATTTTCACCTTTAGTTGTCCCGTAGAGGTTCGTAATAACAAAGTTGACAGAAAGTGTCAACTAACTTAACATAGGTAGCCCGTAAAGGTTAGGGAACTGTTATAGTGAAATCCTCAAGGCCTCAATCAAACTTAGGTATAGTTTTTTGGAACATTCAAATTAAATTACTTGTACACAGCGTCAACTATCGACACGATCAGAAAACATGTAAAAACAAACTGCAACGTGAAGTTTTATTGATGTTAGCTAAATGACTAAATAATAATTTTAATTGAATAATATGTTACATATAGCTGCATTTGCTATATGAGATGAGAGCGCCATCTATTGACATCATTGTGAAGTTCTGTTGATGCTGCTCATTAAAAGTTAAATAATTTAGTTTCCTTATTACATTTATCTAATTTTAGTATTTGTTGTTCAAGTACATGATATTACGCTAAAATTATAAAACTTTCAAGCCCCAGCTTTCAATGGTTATTCCGTTGTGAGGTCAAATATAATCTCCACTTTGAAAGCCCCCCATTTCGTCAATTTTAGGAAAAAAATTAAAAAAAAAATACTTTTGTACTCTGTTCCAAATTATCTTTAAAATGAGGTACTGTAACCCTATGAAATGCAAAAAAATTTTTTTTTCTTCGCATTCGCTTCTATGAGAGCCCCCCTGAAATAAAGATTTTTATAACTTTTTAAGCCATTTTCGGCTGGAGGCCATCGGTTTACATATTATATCTAAAATTGAATTAATTACGTTCAGTAATTCAGAAGTTATAAGGCTCTGACAGACGGACGGACGGACGGACGGACGGACGGACGGACGGACGGACAAGTGCAAATTCACTCAAGTAGACTCAAAGACCTTCGCTTCGCTCGGTCGATAATCAATTATAATAGTGGCCTATTGGTCTAATTAAAGAGAAACAAGTAAACATCTTCAAGCTCGCTGTTTGTAAAGTTTGTTAATGTTACTGTTTAAAGAGTCACTTTAACCAACTTTACAATTACAAACAGCGAGCTTTAAAAAGGTGTTTATTTAATGTCCAGTTGTAAAATTTATACTCATGTGTGGGTTGCAACTTGCGAGTTATGAAAGTCGAGTTGTCCGATCCGAATTGAGTTCGACATCTCAAATAGATAAAGCGATATCTACCGGGTTATAAAGCAAACTTTATAGTTTTGTTTTTGGCAGTTCTGACACCGCTTCTATCTACTTATTTGTTCTTACAGTTGCATCTAACTGTTGTGAAACTTTCAGCTTTCCGAACGTATATCCTACCTGAGTATCACTTACTTTGGCTGTCGCGGGAGTTGGTTTATATCAAAGCCTGCGTTTTCACCTTTAATACTATTCGAAGGATACCATGTCTAGTATTCTTTTGTTTTGACACTTATCTAGTATCTCTCTATCTGTATGTTTATTTTACGTTGGGTCTTTTATTGTCTGCTTGTTTTTTGTAAGAATGTTTACTTAGGTATACTGTCCATCTTTGAGTAATAAACCAACTGTCCATAAATACTCGACGCATTGGAGAGTGGAGTAACGTGTTTGACAGTTATGTAGGTTTATGTTTGTTTGTTAGTACACCGATTTCCTTCTTATAATGTAGAAGTTAAAGAAAATTAAGAAAAATTAATCAATCCTGCCTTAATGTTAGTTTTTGCCCGCGATTTCGTCCTCATGGCATTCGGTTAAACCGATGTTTTATCAATTTTAATTTCCGTCATTTTCTAAGTTTTTAACTATATCCATGCCAATAATCATGTGATTCTATTGCTCCATTGCTGCTTGACTGGAGGATATATCAAAAATAAAACACACTTATAAATTATTGTTAGTATCATTTGCGTCGCTTTAGTTAGTCCGTGAGGATTTCAACTTCATAGTTACGTCGAACCGTTACAATATAGGATGTTATCGGTTACGCTAACATTTTACGAGCTGGGCATTCATTGATAGGGTTTGATTATTCCTTAAACTAGTTGACGGAGACACCTGAAAACAATAAACACGAAACTAAACATACTTATGAATTATTTATTGTTAGTATCATTTGCGTCGCTTTAGTTAGTCCGTAAGGATTTCAACTTCGTAGTTACGTCGAACTGTTATAATATAGGATGTAATCGGTTATACTAACATTTTACGAGCTAGCCCCATTCATTGATAGGATTTGATTATTCCTTAAACTAGTTGACGGAGACACTTGAAAACAATAAATACGACACTAAACATACTTATGAATTATTTATTTTTAGTATCATTTGCGTCGCTTTAGTTAGTCCGTAAGGATTTCAACTTCATAGTTACGTCGAACCGTTATAATATAGGATGTAATCGGTTATACTAACATTTTATGAGCTAGCCCCATTCATTGATAGGGTTTGATTATTCCTTAAACTAGTTGACGGAGACACCTGAAAACAATAAACACGAAATTGCCACAATAATCGGTCCTCGTGATCAACGCAGCGGGCGGCACACAATGGGCCAGATCGCGATAGGGGCTTAGCTGAACGGCAGCTAACTCGATTATGTGGCCATCCGTGATTGTGTTTGAGCCTATTAATGTTTGAATTTCGTTATATTATTGCGGCGGCCCGGTAGCTACGGTAATCCAATATGGTGGGGCATTAACGAAATTTTGCTTTTAACGCACACGAATTCTATGATAGTACCCCAGATATGCTATAGATTACTCTATATAGAGTGGCAATCCGGATGAGGGATTATCTAAAAATTAACTGATGTCCGCGCCTTCGTACACGTGCATTTAGTTTTTAAAATCCTTCGGGAACTCTTTGATTTTCCGGGATAAAAGTAGCCTATGCCACTCTCCAGGTACTATACTATACTCATGCAAAAAATCACGTCGATCCGTAGCTCTGTTGCGACGTTATTGAAGGACAAACCAAACGAACACACTTTCGCATTTATAAAAGTATGATAGTATGTATGATTATTGCTACAGTGTGACGATCGCAGTCACCGCTGATTGGCTGAATTTATGGCGTTCTTGCTGCATTAATGCATTTTAACCAGTACTGAGAGAGTACGAGCCAAGTGATTGCGATTGCCATACTGATGCAATCATTTTTAGACAATCCTACCGCCGAGTTTGCATAGGATGCGCGAGAAATATTTTTTGTAAAATTTGAGATCGCGAACATCTTGATTTGATTGTTATTCTATTAACAAATAAATAAATGAATTAGGAATAAATTGTGACGTCACGAAATCTCAGACAATATAAAGCTAGTCTTTCAAGTCTTTCATAGCAGAGATGCAAGCAGCATATCAAAATCGAGCCGAGAGTAAATGAAAGAGGCTTAAACACTACTCATTAAGTAGGTGTTGGGGAACAAACAGAGCTACTCGCAGATACATCGGATGTGCAGATGCGGCGCGAGACTGGGGGGCGCGTACATTGCTAGATTAAAGAACAACTTAAAGGAAAGCAATCTGCTAAATAAGTGCCGCTGTTGCGACTCGACGGCGAGTATGCTCTACAAGGCTCGAATGTAGCTTTAATATTTTTCATGTGTTTTGAATTTTGTTTCACCTTTGTAATTAAAAGCTTACCAGAAATGTACAGATTATTCAAGTTACTAATTGTTTATCTTTTCTATATATAGTAATATATTAATGTCACTTATTGGGTGGTAAACACGTGTTCTGCCGCACTATAATAGCACCTACCTAGTTGTCTAGTCTAAGTTGAGATTGGACGCCACGGTTGAAATCAATAGGACAATATTTTTTCCTTTTCTTTTGGAACGAAGTTCCTTATCGCGCGATGCGAAAGGGGGCTAGACGGAAAAAATTAAGACTAAATTGAACCGACACTTTTTGAATGTGAATTTGGCATTGTGTTCAATATTTTCACACTACAATATTAGATCTCTGTAGCCTTGTGATTTCTACAGTCGCATAAAGGTCGATGGTTCGAATCTCAGCTCGACAGACCGAATTTTCTATTTTCAATTTTATTTTAAATAATTTCTACATGTGGAATTTTTCCCTAATTTTTTACTGCTACAATTTATTTGCTATAATATTTTAAAAAATTATGTCGGTTTATGCACATTAAGAACTTCGTTCCATCCGGGTGTCCCTTGACACCTCTCAAGTTTTTATAGCTAGCTTTTGCCCGCGGCTTCGCTCATGTTGTGTTCGATTTTTTGCGGATGCTTACGTCATAATAGTTATCTGAATGCCAAATTTCAACCCGACCCGTACAGTGATTTGAGCTGTGCGTTGATAGATCAATCAGTCAGTCACCTTTTCCTTTTATATATTTAGATAAACTAAACACATTTTATCCGTTTAGGTCTAGGGGACTTCTTTTTCTTCTTCTTAAGCAACCTATAGACGACCACAGCTGGACAAAGGTCTCCTCCATGGACTTCCACAGGCTTCGCTCTTGCGCCACCTGAATCCAGCGGCTCCCTGCGACTCGTTTGTTCTTCAAGGTCTATAGGAAAATCTAGAAAAATTCCGCGACAGAATTCCGCTCATAGAATAGTAACAAAATTGTTGTCACAGAATTTCGCTCATGGTTATTACTTCATTATCCACCTTGACGAATAATAAGTTAATATCAGCTAGTTTTCTATAATTTATACTAATCAAATACTATTTCAAAGTACAATTTAATGCCAATTTTCTGTGAAATAAGGCCTATTTCTATGGTACAATTCTTAGAATAAATGAGCTAATTCAACTCTAGTTGATTTGTTAGAAATAGATTAGGTAAGCTATAATAATATTATCTTAATTGGTTTCTTATGCTTGCAAAAAATCAAAAGCAGCGATAAAAATAAATCAGAGCACTGTGAACGTGCGAATTAATAAAAAGTAGCATTTTATCAATTTACTTAAATTAGGAAATTGGAAACGTTATATTTTGGTTGTAAAAATGTAAATAATTTTTCAACAATAATAACTTCTTGAACTATATTGATAACTTGTAATAGTACAACGCGATATTTTCATTTTATTTGCTTTAGTTACAATATTTACTAGATATCTGTTGCTAATAAAACTTTTGTGAAAATGGGCAGACAGAAAGTAGCCCTATTCCCGCCGGTGGCACCCGTTCACGAACATGACCCAGCCGTTGCTTCGCACAGCCATATTTGAGACAGACGGATGGATCGACAGTGGATGCTTAGGCTGGAATTACTTCTGTGCGCATCGATTCGCAAAGGCAAAGTGTCACACAGTGATAAAGTTTGCAGAAGTCAGTGCTCGCTATGTTTTGTAAATAATCGCAGTAAGTTCATTTCTACAGTTTTAGCTTAGACTGATATAATTATAATTTTAATTAGCAAAAAATTAAGGTAAAGGAGTTACTTGCCACTGAAAATTTTACTCATCATCACTAACAACCAATCAACAATGGCTCACTACTGAGCGTAGGACTCCTCTCAGAGAAGGGTTACAGGCCATAGCATAGTCCATCACGCTGCGCGCTGGCGAACCGAGATCAACTCCCCGAATAGAAAACCGCAGTCCTGTCCACTAGGACATAAATGCTTAACGCTCGTACCTACTCTACCTATAATAATCTATTTTCTGTACGGTAAACAAGGGTTTTCTTGCAAAAATGCAAAAGCGAGGCGTTAAGCATAGGACGTTTCATTGCACACTGAAGTGACAATGAAACCGTGAAAAACTAATCTCTAAAACGCTACTGTGAAATAGCAAATTCTAAAACGTCGTAAGTGTCTTGCAAAAGGGCGTCGGTTACGCGTTTCGCCGTTTTAGTTTTCAGCGATTTGCTTACCTTTTAATACTAGCTAAGGAAAAATAGACTTTATTAATGTTTTACCTTGTAAAGCCCAATGCAAGTCGGGTGTAGTTGGTTGAATTATTTAGCCCGCCTCGTTACTCCACTCGTTTCCGCAGGTGTGGCAATCATATTGTCTCCACACGGGCTGAGGGCGGCGGAGGGGGTGAGACACGCGAGGGGGAGGGCGCAGGCTCCCTCGCGCTTATTCTTTAATCTCGCTGATGAATTATGATTAGCAGAGTGCACTCAATCCTATTACGCGCCGCCTTAAATGGACTCGAAGATTTGTCTTATTAGCTATGGTTAGATGTTAAAGAGTACTTCACTTTGATTAAATAGATTGCTGTAAAGAGAGATACTTTTAAATTTATATAGACTTCGAACTATTTAGTGCTTACAATTTTTTTTTCGTGTTACTAGACTACAGTTCGCGACGTTTTGAACTCAGACTTTGCATAAGCAAAGTCTCGGTTTGCACATATGTAAGTGTAAACCGAGAGTGGAGAGTGATGAACGTCTTGACGCGTTCAGCACACCATAGTGTTTTTGACACACGTAGGTACTTTTGGCGATTACTTACACAAATTCAAAACTTCGCTTGAGCTTCGGACTTTATTTACTCTAGCTGCGTTTGTCAAAGTGTCGTTAGCGATACCTTGGCTAAGATAAGATTAGCAAATCTTTGAATATTGCAGATTTGAGTGCATAGAATTGTAATTAATGTGTTATTAGGATATTATGGTTGTTAGAGCTTGACTATGACAACACGGAAAATTTACTTAATGTTCTGAAATAATACTATTTCATAAAATCATTATAACACTCACAGACATGCTCACACAAACATACGCACACCCATACACTTTGATTATCAAAAATAAATTAATAAATAATATAGTAGAAATAAGAGCTATTTGTATTGTTTGTAAATAAGGGTATATGTAAGGGGAGAGCACTGATGCCTATATTACGAGTTTCGAACTTATCTTAGGCATCAGTGTCTCAATCTAATTAATTATGGGTAATTGTTGTCACCTTATTTTCATTACTTAAAATAAATTTCATTTCAAAAAATTAAATTAAATAAGAAGAGATAAGAATTCAGAACTGCTGTATAAAGTCGAAAATTCATTCCTCATAAAAAATCCCGGAAAAATTTGTAATGAAGTTTCGTAGAGTAAATTTGTAGTGAAGAATTTAATTATTTATTTAAATACACAGAACGTCACAGCGTGCAATTGCACCGCTATTATTTCTCATATATAAATTAATTTGTTCGACTGCAACTTTTGGCGCTGCCTGTTAAATGCATTCGGAACATGCATTAAAATTTTCCGCCGAAACAAAAACCTTTATGGCCCGTGCAGCCGCGTAATAGCTCGCCCTGGGACCACAAACTCCGATTATCCAAACATAGAGCTCCCGGAACTGCGCTGTGAAATTTTAACGTGTAATTGATTATGAAGTTGGCCGCTAATGGGCGAAAATAGTTTCTAATTTGGAGTGTGGCAGCGCTGCGTATAATTGGTCTCGCTTTGGTCTACGTTAATCATTTATGTCGGTGCAAGAGCGCGCTCCCTTGCGGGCCGCGGGGCAGCCTTCAATTTAGCACCGGGTCTCACTACACCGCTCGTTTGCAATCTATCATTCCAAAGAACACTTCCCGAGCCCGCTTTGAGCCGTGATAGCCCGGAGGTTAAATGACATGGTTCTTTTGTTACGTATTTTTGGGATTCTCGAATCGGAATCTCGGAATTTTTCCTCTGTTACGATGGTTATATACTCAAAGGTTACGAGTCTAACAAAGTTAGTACGAGTTTGTACGTCAGTCGGGCTACAGTCGGGTTAGTACGAGTTTGTACGTCTCAATAACGATAATATACCACATCCACTCCTGATACAAGCTCTATGTTTTTTTGGAGGGGAGATATTAGTCAGGTCAGCATGGGTAATATTATTTAAAAGAAGATAATATTATAGTAGGGTTAGTACGAGTTAACACGTCTCAATAACATTGATAGATTTCGAGTATCAATACATAATTATGTATTATTCCATTTTACTTTTACGTTTTATGAAAATAAAAAGTAAAATGGATCCAAACCGCTTTAAATAAGGCTCATTGCAAAATGAATTAATATGTCGGTAGTACCAAAAGTAAACTTAAACAATCTAACGATTTTATTTTGATGTTCGAGATCTATCTATTAAATGTGTAAACTTACACTAAGAGACAGTACAGTACCCAGCAGTAAATATGACACGTCGTGCCCCAAAAAGAGATAATCAGCCAACCTCGGCTTCGTAGAGAGTCGTTATTTCATGTGTCACAAAACACAGGACGCTCTTCGAATTAGTCAGTCGACTATTATAGGTAATAATAATAATATAAACAGCCGCGTACTGTACTAGGTATATCTACATTCACGTTTGATCATAAAATTTTAACTCGTGCGTATTGACACGCCAAAACGTAATGAAACGATCGTCGTGAGAATTTTCCTGTTATTTTATCGAGGTAAGAAATTATTTATGCGATTATTTAATAGCTGCATCATTGCAGCCATAAAACTACCTCAAAACCCTATACTTAAAGAAAATGTTACTATGTTACGTCATAGACACTTTTTCAAAACAACTTAGGTGAGGATTGAAAATTTTGTAATCTTAGGTATTTATTGACCTTATTCTCAAAGTTTACAATTATATTTTGGCGCAAGAAAATAATGAGATTTTCGTGCGCGTCTAATCGTTAGTTAATTGGTGCGTATTGAAATAATATCATTTATAGTACCTGCTTATTAATTAATTAATACTTATTTGTACACGTATGTTGAAGTTGGACTAGCGTCGTGATTCGGTTTCATCGTTTCTTTTTGGACGCGCCGGACTTCAACATACTTTGAAGTGGCGTTGGAAGCCGGTTTTAAAAGAAATTTTTTTTCGTTCAATACTGAAATTGCCTGTTAAGAATTAATGGACTGTGCCTTAAATGCTTGACGCCAGTAGGCCTATAGTGTCATCTATTTTTGCTTAGCTGAGCGGTTTCAAAGGCGTAAGCAACACGCTAAGCACAGGCTACAGCCCATAGTTAGGATATTTTCGTTACACTGACAATGAAGTCGTGCTACAACTCTACAAGTGAAAAACCGAACATAAGATCGTCGTACGGGTCTGGCTACGTTCGTTGATTACGTGTTTCTCCGAAATATATCCTGCGATATTTTGTTTACCTTTCAAGACAACTGAGAAAAATAGATTATGCGTGATTTAATGTAGACTCTAAACTTATTGGGCAGATTAACTTGATTATCTATTTATTCCGGTGTCAAGTTTTTAACTTGAAAATGCTGAGACAGATAATAATAATTAGTGGATAGTAAACGAATTCACCTATGAATATAACTAAACATCCAAACCTCATTCCGAGGCAGGAAATAATCCCTACAATTATTCCACGCGCGACTGATCGTAAAATCTTAATTCGTGCGTATTGACATTCGAAAGTCAATGCTAATGGTTGACGTGAGCTTTTTTCCGCCTAATCTCGCTGCATTCGCCACGGTTTGTTTCGGAAGTGCCGTGGCATGTCGCTGTCACATCTCGGACTTTAATTATTTAGGGAGGCCTCACCAACTGTCTACTTCTAAAAAGTAAAAAAAAACGCTATTGGATTACACTTTTTCGTCCAAAACGTAACAGTTTATCCGTACGTCGATGTAAGTAATTACTATTGAAATTGCGGTCGTTCTTTTTATGAAATATTCTCAGTAACCATATTATAGTACCGCATTGTGACGACGGGTGACAGCCGACAGGAAGTGCGACGCAAATTGACACGACACTGTCCGCAATCCTACAGAATTCAGTTAACGCTCGTTCAAAATTCAATTCTTTTCACCAGAACGATAATCGACGACTCTTATTCCGGTCACGATGAATAAGTTCATATTAAGTAGGAAGGTATACTAGCATTTGTCTATGTCTTTATTCGCTTTACCGTTTATCTCGGGTTCTATTTGATCATATTTTGTGGGGTATTTTCTCCTCATTGATTGAGATATTGAGAAGATAATATAAACAGACACAAACTACTAGTGGTTCGCCCCGAACTGAGACCTCGCGGTATCCCATAATTCCCATAAGGTAGTTTTAACTATATTATATTGTAATTAAAACGCTCCGAATCTGATGACGTCAATCGTCATCTGCTTTCGTGGATGGGATGCATATTTACAATATTAAAGACAGCGCCATCTAGTAACAGTATAGTGAAGTTTTGTTAAAAACATTAATGCCCATTAAAACTCAAATAATTTCGTTTCTTTATAATATTTATCTAATCTTAGTATTTGTTGTTCAAGTACAGAATATAACTCAAATTATGTGTAAGTTTCAAGTTTTAAAACAAAGTGGTTTTAGAAATCTAGCCTCGAATACAATCTAAACTTTGAAAGCCCCCCATTTCGTATGGGAGCCCCCCTGAAATAAAGATTTTTATAACTTTTTAAGCCATTTTCGGCTGGAGGCCATCGATTTACATATCATATCTAAAATTGAAGTAATTACGTTCAGTAATTCAGAAGTTATAAGGCTGTGACAGACGGACGGACGGACAAGTGCAAATCGCTCTAGTAAACTCGCTTCGCTCGGTCGATTATATTATACTCCATTTCACTTACATGGAAAACTTACAGTTTAAAGAAATTATACTTACAGTTTATAGATAGGTAATGATAGGAAAGGAAATGATAGGAAATAGGAAAATTAAAGGAATGATAGGAAAATTAAAGCCGATTACAAGTTTTCACTCTGTGAATACATCTAAAAGTACTAGAAACTGTATTTTGAATCAATCTAAAATAATTGGTAAAAACCGAATGAATACGTAGTTTCTCAGATTAGCACGTAAAGACCGACTAACGAATCGAAACGCAGCGAATCGACTTTGTTGTGATTGTGCGTTGTAAAAATATGTAATGTATGCGTTAAAATATGGTGACTTGAAATATTTATAACTCGTAATTAAATTACTGATTTATTTTAGTTTTACCGTTATGAGCAATACTTTGTACATGTGTTGACAACATATAAAACTATAATTAGGTACAATATATCATGTCGCATGTTCTGCATATTAAAATGTTCATGTAAACGGTTTTATTTTACAAGGTTTTACTTTGCTTTGCGCTTGCAAACTAACTATTTTTAACTATTTTTAGGAGAAAATTTTATTAATTAATTAAGTAAGTGAGTATATAATGTACTTGTATTAACGTTTTTGATGGAATTCAACTTTGACGTACGTAGTATTTTCAAACATTCAAGTTTTGTAGTTTAAACAAACTTGAGCAATACGAGTGTATAAAATATTGTGGATTTTCTTTTTGAATCACAATTGCATACTATCGTATTCCTTAGATGAATTTGTGTTTTATAAAACATGGTTTTATAGACTGCAGGTTAAACTTTGCAGAGTATATTTGTAAAATTATAGAGAAAATTAAAAACTCTTCACTCCAGTCTACTTAAATTGCAAAGTTGAGAGTCGATACAAAAGAGTACAACCAGGGCCTCAATCACTACTCAATCGCAACTTTGTCCTTGGTGTGAAACGACAATCCACGATGATCTTTCAATAACTGTCCAAAAAAATCGGAGTAAATACAAAGTATTACCAACTCTCGCCGGCTCCACTCTATCCGATTTTTGATGTAGAAAAGGACATAGTGGACATGCTCTAAAGCACAGAGCAGGACTAGGATTACAAAAATGTAAACAAAGCCAGTGACTGTGTCCCAGTTGGAACAGTTGATTAGTTTCCGTGGAATAAATAATCACGTTCACAATTCGAGACGCGGTGTGCATGTTTCCGGTCAATATCCGGACCCATTATTTATGCCGGATCGTTCCAAAACATACAAAAATGACCGGCTCCCATTCGTCACGGACCCACACAGCTTATTGTTTTAGCCGGTTTGCACTACGGTGTACTGCAGTTACTAGAAAATTAAGAAAAACAGACCGTATAGTAAAAATTCAGACCTATGGCAATTACGGTATTTTGTTTTTCTAAATAGTTGTTAAGGGTAGTGGTAAGACTTCCGTTTCCTTTTGAGAAGGTCAAGAGATGCATGCCTGGGATTTCGATCCCAGTCATGCATCTCTGACTTTTCAGAGCTATGTGCAATTTAAATGATATCACTTGCTTTAACGGTGAAGGCCAACATCTGCGAGGAAGCCTGCACGCTTTTGTCTTATTCTCAAAGGTGTATGAAGTCTGCCAATCCGCAAGAATATTGAGATGTTGAATCATAATTCATAAACTTACAACTCGTCTGTAAAAGGGTCGATAGAGTGATATTTCTTTAGCAAAGAAAATAAACTTTTCCCTCGCAATTAATTCCAAACTCCATGCGTATATGGATGTGTGGTTGTGCATGTCCGTTGTTGCCAAATTCAATTGAAAAATGTTCGTATTTAAAGTGTTAATTAACCGTGACGACGCCATTCCGTGCCTGACTTTATTGCTTGACGGTCGGTTTTAGGGTTCCGTACCCAAATGGTACTAACGGGATCCTATAGTAATTGTATCAGCCTCCACTGTCCGTCCGTCTGTCAGTGGGCTCTATTTCTTGAACCACAATAGTTAGATGCTTGAAATTTTCACAACAAATAAAATAAAAAAGTAAAAATTAAAGAGGGTCTCCATTTTGGTTCTGCTCGATCTTAATAGGTGTTAAATCTTGTACGATATATGAAACCATGCGTGTGTGGGTCCAACTTGCACCTGACTGATTTTTTATTTTAATCTGGACGGTTTAAATGATTACTGTTTTTAATTGCATTTATTCAATATTTTAAGTCATATAGGTTGCTATAGTTCAAGAACGGAGTCGTGTTTCATGTTCTCATTATTCGGTTGACTAGTTGTGCTAATTTTTTCCAACAATTATATTATTTATTACTGTTGTCGATAATTTCATGGTTCTGGATTTTGTTCTGTAGTATCAAAAGTTAATAAACTTATAACTCATAAGAAAATATAACTATAAGAATTGCATATAATAAGTTTTAAGCTAATCCTGCGTTTAAATGATTTCTTATAAGATAATTATTTATTATGATTGACTCAGAGTTTCCGAGTAGGTATAGAGCACTGACCGCGTGAAAAATCTTGACAAGTTTTTGCATAAAACTATAAAATACTACAACACATGAAATACTACTTACCTACAAATGCCTTACATATCTTTTGAAATATGAATAAAAAATTAAGTAAGTATATTATGAATACTGCGTAATATTTTTTAAATGCGGGTCCCGCATAAAAAAACGGAGCATGAATTGTCACCGCATATTTGTTAAGTTATGCAAACAGCAATACTAACTTGAAGTCAAGTTACGTCACATGTCCACCACCTCCTTCAGAAAGGTGCGCTTTAGTACTATGTACTTCCATTGGTGCCTATTGCGTCTGCCATTCATTCTGCCATTTTACTATTCAGTGCATTTTGGATTATGACCTTACCGTACCTATTTAATACATAAAGATTAGGACACATACCTATATACTCACACACTGTTGTAATAATCTAAATATATATAATTTAAAAAATATTTTTCAAAAACCGACTTCAAACGCCCGCGCCACAACAAAGAATATAATTTATTGTTGACTGGCTGATGCCCGCGACTTCGTCCGCGTGGATTTAGTTTTTAAAATCCCTCGGGAACTCTTTGATTTTCCGGGATAAAAAGTAGCCTATTGTCACTCTCCAGGTCCTCAACTATACCCATGTAAAAAATCACGTCGATCCGTAGCCCTGTTGCGGCGTGATTGAAGGATAAACCAACAACCACACTTTCGCATTTATAATATTAGTATGAAGTAAGGTTTTTTATAAACCACTCGACCGATTTCGATAAAATGGGACCACCTGGGAAGGATACCTTTTCAAACAAAAAATAATTTTTCAAATCGCTTAATACCGATTAAGCGATTTGAAAAATTATTTTACATAACATAGGTACATAAAAACATACATAAAAAAAGATTCCGACGAATTGAGAACCTCCTCCTTTTTTTAAATTGGTTAAAAAGGAAAACGTGACTGACTGACTGAATGACTGATCTATCAACACACAGCTCCAACCATTGGAGGATTAGGCAGTGGCATACAGATAGCTATTAGGACGTCGGCATCCACTAAGCCCCGCCGCACATGCACCCACTCGCATTGGTCTTCACGAGCCGCGTGCGAGTGGCAATATTTATAACCTATGGCACAGTACCGAACTCCGCATTTGCTCGCACGTGTCGATGCAGGCACGTACATGAGCGTGTACGCGCGTGCCGGCTAGGTGATCGAGACACTAATTTCGAGTGGCAGTGGCGCGAGTGTTTGCAAGATGAAGGAACTAATTGAAGCTGTTCGAAGCGAAAAATGTTTATACGACGTATATAATTCACATGTAATTCCTTGAAATCGTTCCTAGTCATTCTAAAATAGTTTTTGAATTTTTCGTCTGAAAACTCAGAAGTTACTTTGCAATTCTGCATGTGTTGTTTGCCTTTTGGACATGAAGGAGCTCTTCCAATTTTTTTTCCGGCTTTCCTTATTTACAATAATCTATATAAAAACTCAATATCATTGTCGGATTCTGAACTTAAATCTATCGCGTCCATCTAGCTTGATTCCCGTCGACGAATGCCACTGAGGCGTCGAATGATGTACGATTCGTGTAAGCAAATGCGGACACACCGTGTCCACCAATGTCAGTGCCACATTGGTGCAGTATCGTGAACAAGTGCGAGTGTGGGCATGTGCGGCGGGGCTTAGAAAGGATTTTTGAAAATTCAAACCCTAAGGGGGTAAAATAGAGGTTTGAAAAATCGAATTTAATGTGAGCGAAGCCGCAGGCAATAGATAGTAATAAATAAAATCGCATCTGTATGGAGAGGCTTAACTTTTAAGGATGATTATACATTCAAATTTAATTAGGTTTTTCGCAATTTGTAAACTAATACAACAAAGTAGGCTTATGGCATTCTAATTGCGACGATGGCAGTATAATCTTCACAGGTTTATATAAAAATTTACTTGAAAGTATCCAGTTAAGAAATTAGTCAGAATATCGAGTACTTTGTGAGTAACTCACGCCCAACTCGATATTCTGAGTGGACGTACTTTGTCGTATTAGTTTACATATTATTGCGAAAAACCAAATTAAATTTGAATTTCGCGGGCAGACCTGTATAATAATATTAACGGGTATAGCTTAAAAATTATTTATTTCATAATAGCTTTTTCCACCGATTTTGTCCCCGTGGAGTTAGGGTTTTAAAAATCTGTTTTTTTTCCGGATTTAATCGACTACATATCCATGCAAAAAATCACGTCGATTCGTTGCTTGCTGTAGCGCGATTGAAGAACAAACCAAAAAACAAACACCATAATATGTATTATGGATCTACAAACCAAGTTGTGGCGCCCGTGATCAGTCCTACCACCCGTTTGTTAGATTCTGATAAGAAGAGCCGACAAGAAACTTAATAGTTCCCTTTGTAGCTCTTGCATTAAGTTGTAAGTAAACAAACAAGTTAAATAAAGAACAGGTCGTAACAATTCCACTTCTTTTGTGTTATTTGGTGAGAAAACGATGATTTAATTCTGTTAATAGATAAAAGCGATATTCAGCTTTTTTGCTGCATTTTGTGATGCTTGGAATACCTCCGCCGGCATTGACCTCATTTACTTTTTGTAAAAGTTATTGTAACCTCAGAAACTAAGTGGAGCAACCACAAAAAGTATTTCTCTTATTTACATAGGTATTCCTTCAAGATAACAAATGTTTATACAGTTGTACGAGAGAATATCAGCTAGTTTATTCAGTTGAGTTAAGAATATCTATTGACTCTACTTAATTTACGTAAGACATACCTACTTACTTAATTATAATAAAATTTAATTTCATATTTTAAGTTAATTAATTTTATACGCTCGTAAGCCTTCTAAAAAAGTCTCAATAGCCCAATGATTGAAGTTTTTTCTTTTTTAAAAAGACTCTTACGAAATGTCTCCTTCTCCAGACAGATTTTTCTGGTTTGGCGAATAGCAAATATAAGTTTGTTGTTCCCTTTGTGATCTCTCCCTTTTGAGGTCTCGGCAAAAATCGACATCCAACGGCTACGAGAGATATACTATGTCTCGAGACAAAATTTTTGTCTCTAACCAGCAAACGACATGGTACAAAAGTTAATAACGAGACGGTGTGTTTGAGACACCTTGATGGTAACTCTGGTGGTCGTATCTTCTAGTTTTAACTAGACTTAAAATGTCGATATAATATATTTCTATCCTAATAGTAAGTTATCATTTGTTATAGTGCGAAAGGCGGACGCCGCAGCAAGCAAGCGGCGGCAGTCCAGAGCTGGGTACTCAAATGCACGCTATGGATGTGACCAAGGAGGCGCGGGCTTCACCCCTGCCCGCTGGCAGCCAGACCGGCGCCTCAGCCTCGGCGCAGCCTTCACAACCACAGGTGCAGTACTATCTATATTGTCCAGCGCTTTTTACGAGAGAGCAGTCCAAGGCTGGGTACTTAAATACATGTTCAGGTGGCACGTTCAATTCTCCCTTCATAACAAAACCTTCTCGATCTGTAGCGAATCCAGGTTTGAAAATTCTAATACGTGCAATGACTCAAGGTGGCCTGGAGGTATATTCTAGCACGAATGCTCTTTCCTCGATTACGATGGAACGCCGTAATGGAATATGAATCTTTTATATATTTTTGGAACGTAGTTCCTTATCGCGCGGTACGGAAGGGGGCTAGACGGAAAAAATTAAGGAACCGACACTCGACACATTTTTGAAACCGACACTTTTTTGTTGAATGTGAATTTTGCATTGTATTCGGTATTTTCGCCTTAGAACACGGCGTCTGCATGGCCTAGTGGTTAGGACAGTCGCCTATAAATTCAACGTCGATGGTTCGAATCCCAGCTCGACAGACTGAATTTTCTATTTTCAATTTTATTTTAAATAATTTCTAAATGTGGAATTTTTCCCTAATTTATTATTGTATAAATTGGATAAAATGCTAACGCCATCTGTGAAAAAACAGTAACTCCACCAGAGTAACTCTTTGGTTTTGTAACAGTGCAATAGAAATAAACAAAATAATATAATTCATCGTATTTAATCAATTTAATACTAGATGACACCACTAGTTTATTACAATTCCTTCACTAAAATTAATCGAAAGGAGCTAAGTTCCATCCGGGTGTCCTTTGACACCTCTCAAGTTTTTTTTTTTAAGTTATCTTTGATGCCACCCACATATCCGCTAGCAAGCCTGAAAATTAATTGCTTCTGATAATTTATTTATCTTTTACCAACTGAAAAACAGGATGTGGTACTCTGATTAATATGTTTTTCCTGTATAATAGTAGCAGTTTTAGACCACAATTTTAATGAAATTATTCTATGATTAGATATGTGCTGGATGCAGCAAGGTGATCACGGAGAGGTATCTGCTCAAGGCGTTGGACCAGCTGTGGCACGAAGACTGCTTGAAATGCGGCTGCTGTGACTGTCGGCTTGGGGAGGTCGGACACACTCTGTATACGCGGGCGAATCTTATACTATGCAAGAGGGATTATTTGAGGTGATTCTTATTTTTTTGTACATTTTTGTCCTCCTTTGCCCTTTGTAATCTTTTTCTTGGCAAAATGACCGTGGTCGTCACGAAGTGACTTCTTTAGCGACAAACGTGATTCGCCTCACATGCTTTCGCCACTTCTCCCTGCTGATACACAGCCTGGTACACTCGTGGACCTACGATTAATTTGGTTGGCCCATCGCATGGCGACATTCCTCATCCTATAGTGCCATCCACTTATTGCTTACAAATTCGAAGCCTCAAGAACCCAACGAACGGTTAAAGGTGCTGACTGAAAACTGGAAAGTCTACGGTTCGATATCACCCGTTGCACTATTGTCGTACCCACTTCTAACAGCTTTTTGCTTATTTGGACGGGAGAGGAGAATATTAATGAAGTCAGATTTTCATTAAAAAAAACTTTTATATGTTTGGCAGGCTATTCGGCAACACGGGCTACTGTGCAGCGTGCAATAAAGTGATCCCTGCGTTTGAGATGGTGATGCGAGCACGCAGTAACGTCTACCATTTGGAGTGCTTCGCGTGTCAACAATGCAATCACAGGTGAGTTCTCTTAAGCCTACGTACTGTGCGTTTTTATTAGTCTACTTATGCTGAACAAGCGTAGGTACCTACCTACTAATGAATACATATATCTATTTTTCTTCTATGACAGCTATGCTCGGAGTGTCCCTGCGAGATTAATCAGATACAAGGAGATCTGCAGAACCAATTTTACCGACATAGCTCAGCGAGTCGCGAATCTGAAGTGGAAGTGGGCTAGGCACATACTTAGTTCGAAGAGCTGATGGTCGTTGGGGTCCCAAGATGCTGCAGTGGCGACTCCGCACCGGAAAGCGCAGTGCCAACAGGCAGACCCCCCCACTAGGTGGAACGACGAAATCAAACGAGTGGCAGGGAGCCGCTGGATTCAGGCAGCGCAAGAGCGAGCCCTGTGGAAGTCCATGCAAGACACTTGTCCAGCCGTGGACGTCTATTGGTTGATAAAAAAAAGATGAAGATCTTCTAAACTACTGATTTTCACGGACAAAGTTGAGCGTAGCTTGGAGTATCATTATAGGCTTTTAGGCTTTATTCCAACGAAATAAGCTCACGAAAAAAAGATTCTTAATTTTAAGTCTGCTCAGCTTAATTAGTACAACTCATTGAAAAGTCAAAAGATGGCTCTTTATTAGATGATTTATATAATTATTATTGTTACAAGTTCCATCTGCAACTATGTAAGTTTATCGCGCGAGTTGGTATTCGAACTCGAATATCTGACACCAAAATATACATACAGGCATAAAAATGTATTCAGGCCACGCTTAAAACTTGGAACTGTATAGCATGAATCCTTAATGCCGTTTCTCCACATTTATCGCATCAAAAGTGGATTCGCGATGCGAGCTCACTTAATTTTCTCACCTGTCAAAAGCGATTGCGTCCGTGAAAATTGAGCAGGGACGTTGCTATATTGAATACAGGTCCAGTTTGGGACTTCTTTTATGAGCGAGATAAAATATTCAATGTGGTATGATGCGGGAAAGAGACGGCCATTCTCTAACGGCAGTTCTCCATGGTTTATTCAACTCACGGACGACAAACAAAGAGCACGATTAAATTTTCCGCTACATAAGAAGCTACATGCAAAGGAAATTTGCTTTTAAAACACCCGCGATTGTTTTTGTGCGTTGCATAAATTTGTTATGTTTTACATCAGTGTTACTATTACTTTATTTTAGTTCGATTTAGTTTTCGACCTCCTTGATTAACCGGGATAAAAGTATGGAATACTTCTCAAGGATGCAAGCTATCAAAGGTGAAGTTGTTGAAACTTTCATTGAAGTTTGTTAACTAATTGAAGCGAGAAGAAGTAACAAACAAACAGACATTTTGCTGAATTATAATTTAAATATTAGCTATTTATTTTTTGAAAACTGCAATGGGTACTTAAATACTTAAGACTTTTGGACGTTGGCAATCATTAAAAAAAGTTTGGAAAATATCACTGGTTCAGAAAAAGAAAACACCACGCAAAGTCGCGGGCAATTTCATTACCAAAAAGATTCAGTAACTTGGGCGGAAAATAGCAAATCAGCTTCGAATTCCCTGAACACAATTTAGTCTAGTTGTGTTTAGTCAGTACAGTACTCGTACTAGAGTGTGTTGGCAAACAGGTAAACTGTGCTTGATTTCCCCGCGCTCGCTCAGATATTGCACTGAGCGATGATGCACCGCTTAACTGGAACTTATTAATGAATCTGTCGATACTGACTAGTGCAGGATATTAAATATGGATAGTATTTATACTCTCCGTCGCTAGGGACTTAGGGATAAAGATAGGTATATTTATCTAGCTTCCTACAGCTAAAATAGATAATAGTAGTAGACTAGTAGCGATCCTACTTGAAGTTTCATGGTAGAAATAGATACAAATCGTATGACCCGAGTAGGACCACTAGTACTCTCACATAGTACCCCTGAGGGTATTAGTGGTACTAGTTTGTATGGCTGGTACCCTTGAAATCAGTCAAATTACTTTATGTGGTACCCACTATAATTAGTGATTAAATATAGGACAAAACAAAACAAGAAAATATCACATGTTTCAACGGTGAATGAAAATATTGTGAGGAAACTTGCATGTCCGACAATTCTCCATAATGTTCTCAAAGGTGTGGCAAGTTTGTCAATTTGCATTGGGCCAGGGCTAGCCAGCGTGATGGTGATGACGTATACACAACACTAGGGCTTCTAAACAACATTCTCAGACAGACGACCTGCGCTCAGTGGTGAGCCGTTTATGGATTGCTGATGATAATAATGAAGTAACAAGAATTCGTTTTTGTAGAATTGAGCAACTATAAAAATTTAAATTCAATCTCTTATAGTGCTTTAAATAGCTCGGAGCTGAACAATTCGTGGACAAGACAGGTCGAGTTAAAATATCGAATAAGATTGCAGGCGCGAAGCAGCAATCCACCGGACTGCGTCCGCTTAAATAATAGAGAGGTCGCGAGATTGGAGCCAGCCTGAATGGTTTATACGTCACTTGTGGACCTTTACCGCCTCGCAAGAACCTGTGTGATGCTTTCGCTCTATTGTGTATTCATTTCATTGCTATGCTGCTTCAATTTCGACGTTATAGGTACTAGACATTTAAGTAGAAAAATATGTGGTCAATTATTTTAATTTACCACGTATATATAATACGAGTAAATCTCATTATGCATCATTAGGTTCCTTAACTATATTTTATCATCAATGATCATTCATCATTAATTTAAACCCACCTGGGGACGGAAAGGAGACCTCCTTTCATATTGAAAAGGCTATTTATAAGCCATAGTTAACCACGCTAGCCAAGTATCGATTGGCAGACTTCACACACCTTTGAGAACAGTATGGAGACCTCTCAGGCTTGCAGGTTTCCTCAAGATATTTTCTTTCACCGTTTAGCAAGTAATATTTGATTCCTTATAACTCCGAAAACATGTCTGAGATTCGTAACCCGGACCCCGAAAAGCTCTGATTTAAAGTATACAGGGTGGGCCAGACCAGGTGGATATAAAATTTTTTTTAGATTGTTCACTTAGGGGCCTACCAGGACCCGGAAGGAAAAAAATCGGTTCCCACCCGATTACGAGAAAAAAAATTTTATTTAAAATTTTGGAAAATCATTGCTTTGACGAACTTTTAATTTTTTTTTAATTTTTCCAGTAACAATTTCCGCAATTTTTTTATGGAATATCTTTACCTAATAACTGTACTCTCTTAGAAAAAAATTCCAGTCTGGTTAGCTGGTTTTAAGAGCATTAAATTTTAAATTATATCAAGAAAATTAAGTTCATCCAAAATCTACAGAAAACTTTAAAATTCCATTAAAAATAAAAATCTCCAGCGCTATGCACTGGTGATTTTTTAAAAACTGTAGCAACTAATGTTCTTTTGATTGCCAAAAGAAAAATTGTATGTCAATGTGCCGGATAAAAAGTTATGATTTTTCAAAAGTCTTCGTTCCTCATTCGTGTAAATAACGACCTTATTGAAAAACATGTTAATCGTTTGTGGAGACTGCAGTATGTCCTTTAATTGTAACTGCCTCGTTGGTCTCGTGTTTGACTGCGGCCGACGAGGTCCCGGGTTCGAGTCCCGGGTCGACCCATATCAAGTATTGGGGTTTTCCGTAAGAAATTCTCAGTACTAGCCCGGAGTTAGGAAGTTGGCGTTGTTTCACCCCCGTACCTTGGAGAGCACGTAAAGCCGTTGGTCCTGCGCCTAATCTCTCTTCGCCTGCGCCTAATCTCTAACCGGTCGTGTCAAATTTTCCGTCCTATCGGGCTATGAGAGTAAAGAAATAGAGAGTGCACCTGTGTTGGCGCACACACTTGTGCACTTTAATATCTCCCGCACAGATGGTAGACAGACAGAGATTAACCATCTGTGCGGGAGATATTAAAGTGCACAAGTGTGTGCGCAAACACAGGTGCACTCTCTGTTTCTTTACTCTCATAGCCTGATAGGACGGAAAATTTGACACAACCGGAGAGAGATTAGGCGCAGGCGGAGAGAGATTAGGCGCAGGACCAACGGCTTTACGTGCTCTCCAAGGTACGGGGGTGAAACAACGCCAACTTCCTAACTCCGGGCTAGTACTGAGAATTTCTTACGGAAAACCCCAATACTTGATATGGTTCGACCCGGGACTCGAACCCGGGACCTCGTCGGCCGCAGTCAAACACGAGACCAACGAGGCAGTTAAAATTAAAGGACATACTGCAGTCTCCACAAACGATTAACATGTTTTTCAATAAGGTCGTTATTTACACGAATGAGGAACGAAGACTTTTGAAAAATCATAACTTTTTATCCGGCACATTGACATACAATTTTTCTTTTGGCAATAAAAAGAACATTAGTTGCTACAGTTTTTAAAAAATCACCAGTGCATAGCGCTGGAGATTTTTATTTTTAATGGAATTTTAAAGTTTTCTGTAGATTTTGTATGAACTTAATTTTCTTGATATAATTTAAAATTTAATGCTCTTAAAACCAGCTAACCAGACTGGAATTTTTTTCTAAGAGAGTACAGTTATTAGGTAAAGATATTCCATAAAAAAATTGCGGAAATTGTTACTGGAAAAATTAAAAAAAAATTAAAAGTTCGTCAAAGCAATGATTTTCCAAAATTTTAAATAAAATTTTTTTTCTCGTAATCGGGTGGGAACCGATTTTTTTCCTTCCGGGTCCTGGTAGGCCCCTAAGTGAACAATCTAAAAAAATTTTATATCCACCTGGTCTGGCCCACCCTGTATAAATTTTTACATCAAAAATTAAGCGTTTATCTGTACTGTAAGGTAGTACTACTACCTACTAGTACTAACAGTAACAGGTAGTAGTTACTAGCAGTAATATTATCTTATCATGTATATTATCGACTGCATGTTTCACAAAGTTCAAAATTATCGGGACACGGCAGTTGCATCAACATACAAATAACATCATACACAGTGCAACAAAAATAAAAAAAAGCCGGCCATGTGCGAGTCGGACTCGCGCACCGAGGGTTCCGTACTCCAAAAGTAAAAGTAAAACGATAATATTATATTAATTTGCTTATTTATCGTTAACTTTGTTTGTAGAGGTTTATTGTTAATATAAAAAAAACTATGCTAGTTAGAGCATTGGTTTTATTTTTCCTGTAAAATATACATAAACTTCTATTGACCATAATTATTTCAGACTTTTCGATTGGTAAACTTCGGAGATAGGGGGGGGGGGGGGGGAACGGTATTTTTTTCGACATTTTGGCCGATTAATCAAAAACTATTATAGATAAAAATAAATAAAAATCTGTTTTAGAATGTACAGGTAAAGGCATTTCATATGATACCCCACTCGGTATAGTTATTTTACTTTGAAATTTCAAACACCCGATTTTCCCCCTTTTTTAATAAAACTAAAAATAATTTTCGTTTTTTTTTATTCCAATGATGTTGGGCCACTATTATACACAACTATGCCAAATTTCATGTCGATAGCTTTAATAGTTACTGAAATAATCGACTGTGACAGACGGACGGACGGACGGAGAAAGTCTCACCATAAGGGTTCCATTTTTACCATTTTGGTACGGAACCCTAAAATCAAAACAAAAATCATAAAAATAGTTTTGCATATCTATACATATTTACACTCAACAATACGGCAGGCTATTAAATATCACGTACAAATCAATTTCCACGGCCGGCAGAAATCTGAATCCAATTTGCTGGCTGTCCGACGTGAGCCGAGAGCGGCGGACGGCAGATATCGAGGGGGGCGAATATCGCTAAACGGCTAAATAATTTAGTAGCAATCTGCGAGCGCCCGCGGCATCGGCCACGGAAGCTGCGCAGATCGTGCGGACCTTTATGTCTTGTCCCTATCTGTGTCTGCACACGGTCTGGATTGAGTGAGCTGCTACTTACAAATTAAATATGAATTTATGACTCTGATGACATCCAAAGTGGCTCCAACTTTTTTTTTTTAAAAAGAATATTAGTCAAATTGAAGTTGACTAATATCCTCCTATCCCCTCCAACTAAGCGGAAAGCTTGTGCTAGGAGTGGGTACGACAATAGTGCAACGGGTGGGATTCGAACCAGCGACCTTTCAGTTTTCAGTCCGCAACTTTAACCGTTGGGCTATTGAGGAACTGATGAGAAAGGTCTAAGTTGGGGCCTACCTTAAAGAAGTCTGATCGTGC
Source organism: Oeneis ivallda (assembly GCA_029955525.1). Lineage (NCBI taxonomy): Eukaryota > Metazoa > Arthropoda > Insecta > Lepidoptera > Nymphalidae > Oeneis > Oeneis ivallda. The sequence goes on along the minus strand of JARPMR010000004.1, from coordinate 20,164,309 downwards.
AAACCCTTACATGCCCTGTCCATGTCAGTTTCTGGTCTGGATTTGGGGAAGTTGGCTGCTACTTATTTAAAGACGAGTTTATTGCTAAAACACATCTGAAGTGGCTGGAACTGATTCAATGAGAAAGGGTAAAGAGTTGGCGCTACCTCTCAAATCGTGCAATATTTTATGCAGTGCCTGTAAGCGGTCTATGGATAGTGGCGCTGCTACTTACATAAATACAAATAGTTATAATTGCAAAATTGGCTCTGGTGACATCTAAAAGTCTAAGATCGTGATTCGTGCGAATCTTTATGCCTTATCCTTATATAAATAAAAATAAAATTCGCATTTATTGCATAGGTCATTTTCCTAAAGTTATTTCGATAAAGAGGTTAACACCTAGATTGGATGAGAAATAGAATAGAATAGAATAGAATAGAAATGTTTTTTATTCAAATAAACTTTTACAAGTACTTTTGAATCGTCAATGAGTCTACCACTGGTTCGGAATGCCGTTCCTGCCGAGAAGAACCAGCAAGAAACTCGGCAGTTGCTCTTTTCAAAATACATTTACAATATACTTAATAGATATATTATTCTATGTATTATTATTCTATGTATTATTATTCTATGTATTATTATTCTATGTATGCAGAGTTTCCACAATGAGGGGAAGTTCCACAAAAGCATACGTAATTATTTCTAATTATAATTCAACACATGTCAAGACGGGCAGACAGAAAGTAGCCCCATTGCCGCTGGTGGCACCCGTTCACGAGCATGACGCATGACCCAGCCATTGCTTCGCTCAACCATATTTGAGGGAACGTAACAACCCGCATCAAAAGGCTGAAGATAGAAAGATTTGGCGTTGTTGAATTAATATGCTTAAAATATATAAAAAATCTTCCTTACTAATATAAAAAAAAACCGGCCAAGTGCGAGTCGGACTCGCGCACCGAGGGTTCCGTACTCCAAAAGTAAAAGTAAAACGATAATATTATATTAATTTGCTTATTTATCGTTAACTTTGTTTGTAGAGGTTTATTGTTAATATAAAAAAAACTATGATAGAGCGTTGGTTTTATTTTTCCTGTAAAACATACATAAACCTCTATTGACCATAATTATTTCAGATTTTTCGATTGGTAAACTTCGGAGATAAGGGGGGGGAACGGTATTTTTTCCGACATTTTGGCCGATTACTCAAAAACTATTATATATAGAAATAAATAAAAAGCTGTTTTAGAATGTACAAGTAAAGGCCTTTCATATGATACCCCACTCGGTATAATTATCTTACTTTGAAATTTCAAACCCCAGATTTTCCCCCTCTTTTAATTAAACTAAAATAATTTTCGCGTTGATTTTATTTTTCCTGTAAAATATACATAAACCTCTATTGACCATAATTATTTCAGATTTTTCGATTGGTAAACTTCGGAGATAAGGGGGGGGGGAAACGGTATTTTTTTCGACATTTTGGCCGATTACTCAAAAACTATTATATATAGAAATAAATAAAAAGCTGTTTTAGAATGCACAAGTAAAGGCCTTTCATATGATACCCCACTCGGTATAACTAGTGGTTCGCCCCGAACTGAGACCTCGCGGTAACGGTATCCCATGATTATTCATTCAATCGATACATGATAACCAAAACTGACATTATTATTATGCCCGTTTTCACCAAACATACCTAAATCATCCCCTAAGTAGGAGTCTCTTAACGTAGGTAGCTCCTAAATACAATCCTAAGTCCTAACATCCGTCCCAATATCCTTTTAGGTGTCCCGTACAGGATCGTGATAAATAAGTTGACAGAAAACATCAATCACTTAACTTATAGGTAGCCCGTAAAGGTTAGGGAACGTTAGTGAAAACATTGAATTATTTATCAAACATTGAATTTAACTCGTAGTTCCATGGGAATAGTTACTGACTGCGCCATCTATTAGCATTATTGTGAAGCTATGTTGATGCTATATGAATTACTGACGCCCATTAAAAATTAAATAATCTCGTTTCTTTATAATATTCATATAATTTTAGTATTTGTTGTTCAAGTACAGGATATAAGTGACCTAAAAACATAAAATCAGTTTGAAAATCCATAGCGGATTTTTCTAGAGAGCGTCTTCAAGCGAGCGTATAAAATCGCCACTTTGAAAGCCCCCCATTTCGTCAATTTTAAGGGAAAAATTAAAAAAAAAATATTTTTGTACTCAGTTCAAAATTATCTTTAAAATGATACGTAACAATTTTATGTAACGCGATTTTTTTTTTTTACTTCGCATTCGCTTCTATGAGAGCCCCCCTGAAATAAAGATTTTTATAACTTTTTAAGCCATTTTCGGCTGGAGGCCATCGGTTTACATATTATATCTAAATTTGAAGTAATTACGTTCAGTAATTCAAAAGTTATAAGGCTCTGACAGACGGACGGACGGACGGACGGACGGACGGACAAGTGCAAATCGCCCTAGTTAACTCAAAGACCTTCGCTTCGCTCGGTCGATTATCTTACTTTGAAATTTCAAACCCCTGATTTTCCCCCTCTTTTAATTAAACTAAAATAATTTTCGCTTTGATTTTATTTTTCCTGTAAAATATACATAAACCTCTATTGACCATAATTATTTCAGATTTTTCGATTGGTAAACTTCGGAGATAAGGGGGGGGGGGGGAACGGTATTTATTTCGACATTTTGGCCGATTACTCAAAAACTATTTTATATAGAAATAAATAAAAAACTGTTTTAGAATGCACAAGTAAAGGCCTTTCATATGATATGCCACTCGGTATAGTTATTTTACTTTGAAATTTCAAACCCCCGATTTTCCCCCTTTTTTAATAAAACTAAAAATAATTTTTTCGATTTTTCTTTATTCCAATGATGTTGGGCCACTATTATACACAACTATGCCAAATTTCATGTCGATAGCTTTAATAGTTACTGAAATAATCGACTGTGACAGACGGACGGACGGACGGACGGACGGACGGAGAAAGTCTCACCATAAGGGTTCCATTTTTACCATTTTGGTACGGAACCCTAAAAACGAATGTTTTTTTCGGTTTGTTCTTCAATCGCGCAGCAACGGAGCTACGGATCGACGTGATTTTTTGTATAGGTAGGTTGCGGATTTGGAGAGTGACATAGTACTTTTACCCCCAAAAAACAGGTATCCGAGGGATTTTTAAAATCCGAGTTAGAGTTTAATCATACGGACGAAATCACGGGGAAATAAGCTTGTACCTAATAATGAATTAGCAGCAGAAAACAAGATACAAAATAAATGGAAGTAGGTACATCATTGGTTACGACTCAAAAACTTTTCCATTGTTTCACGGTTGAGAGAAATCAGAAAACAGTTAAACTAGCGGCACGCTATGATGGCCGGTTTGACGTTTGTCCGCTCATGAAGTTCCGTATTAATTGATAACGACTTTGAAGGAAATAATTGTATTACTTTATTGACGATAGTGATGTGCAGAGATTCATAAATTTTATCGAATGTAGTTTTAGGTTTAGGACTCAAAATTTATTTATTAAATTGATTTCTAAAATGTATACAAGTGTAGAAAAATCAGTTTGCACCATTTAAGGGGTGAATGTACTTGTGAATATGAACAATTTTCACTATGTGGACAAACCTCTGAAATCGCAAAAAAATATCAGCTGTTTCATACAAAAGGTAAAATTTTTATTTTTATATGATATATACCACAACTCGGCATTTGGTTTTCTAAATTGAAAATTTTTAAAAATGGAATCTAATACGATCGTCACATAGGATCGCTGGCTAGCACAACTACTACCTCCGGCAAACTCGCGTCAATGCTCAATGCAAAACAAAGCAGTTTCGAATTGACGTTGCTTCGAAAAGTATAAACTTTCAGTGCAATGCGATTGTGATATAGTTTTGACCTGGCTTTGGATTTCAAATATTGATACTGCATTACTGTTGACCCTTGCTCGTTAATTTGGACTCTGTTCAAGCCCTTTGTTGTGGATTTCGTCGATATGACCGAACGTACGCAGAGAACTGTTCTAAATAGTCAGACACGTGAGTTCGTAATACGCCTTCGTAACTATTTCGATCGTGAAGCTCAAAATGGAGGGCCAATTTTACCTATAACGTCAGTGGTTGAACGCGTAGATGATGCGCTTAATATTGGACAACGAACTGTTAGACGGATAACTAAAAAAAAATATGGCGAGACTGGCACAGAAGAAAATAAACTTCACACACCAAAAAAGAGAAAACGAGCAAAACCAGTCGTAGGCATCGATAGCTTTGATGCCGATGCTATCCGAAGACATGTTTACGGCTACTATTTACAGAAGGAGTATCCAACAAGAAAAAAGTTGGTGCATTCACTGAAGGAAGCTGGATTATTCTTCGGTGGGGAAAGTTCTTTAACGAAGATTTTGAAGACCATTGGATTTCGATACAAAAAATGTAACAAACGCAAAATATTGATGGAAAGATTTGATATAGCGATGGCAAGGTATACTTTTTTACGGCAAGTGAAAGAAATCAAAAATTGGCAAAATGTTGTGTTCTTGGATGAAACATGGCTTAATGCTAACCATACTGTAGGCCGTTCTTGGAACGATGACACAGCAGCATCTACTTCCAAAGTTCCTGTAGGAAAAGGATCGCGACTTATAATTTGTCACGCCGGAACCATCAACGGGTTTGTCGAAGGTTCTCTCATGGCTTTTGCGTCAAAAACCACTGGAGACTATCATGAAGACATGAATGGAGAAAAGTTTACTGAATGGTTTACCTCAATGTTGTGTAGCCTCCCTGAACCATCTATTATAATTATGGACAACGCCCCATACCACTCGATGCAAATTGACAAGCCACCTGCCCAATCCCAAAAGAAAGCTGATATCGTCGCATGGCTTCGTAAAAATGGCGTAGATGCAAACATGAATATGTTAAAAGCGGAATTAGTACGTCTTTTAAAAGAAAACAAACCAACCAAGATCCGATACGTCATTGACGAAATAGCATTAGAACATGGGCACAGAGTTATACGGTTACCGCCTTACCATTGTGAGTATAATGCGATTGAGTTGGTGTGGGCTCAAATTAAGGGATATGCTGCAAGACACAATACAGAACCCCCATTTACCACAAAAAAAATGCTAAAATTATTAGAAGAAGCTTGTGAACATGTGACTAAAGGAGACTGGGAAAAGGTTGTGAATAGAACTGTTAAATTAATAAGGGAAGATTATGAAAGAGATGTGAAAATAGATAATATTATAGAAAACGAACATATAATTATTAATGTAGGTGATGATAGCAGTGACGACAGTGAAAATAGTAGTATGGACGAATCTGATTAATTATGGCCTTTTGTGGCACCTTTTTTGGTATCTTTTGTATTCATATGTTTCTTGTGTGCATATAAAGTATGTATATTCATTTTCATTCAAATATTCAGTTCGTTCAAATAAATTAAATAAACATATACATTTTTGTTTTATTAAACCTATTTAATCAGGTACAAAAACAAAACTTAATTGTTTTTTGTTCGAGAATAAATTGACATTCCACATCACTATTGTAATGTGTCAAACCGGCCGTCATAGCGTGCCGCTAGTGTAATATAGACACGTCCGATTACGTTAAACGTCAAACTTCGCGTCGCGCCGCGCACAATGGCGCGTCGCACAAAGCTTAACTTGCACCCAGTCATTAAAATTTCGTTCTACATCTTTTTCATTACGCGACTGCAGACAAAAAATAGCAAAATAAAAAGGACAACCCCCAAAAAACAAAAGTCGGGAACGGAGAGAACAGGAAATAAAGTTAATTAAGAGCGGCGAAATCGACTGAGTTGCGGTGGAAATTGGCCCTTTTAAAAAAGAGACATTTGTAGCCGAGCTATTGCGCTTAATTTTTGTGACAAGTGAAACAAAAGAGTTGGCGGGCGGCCGAGTCGCGGGGGAGGAAGACGCGGGGAGAATGGGGTGCAAAGATAAGGTTCGACGTTATCACCGGCGCGGTTCCGGGCGGCCAGTGGCGAGTCGAAGGCGATACCTTTTGTTTTGCCACATTGAGGGATGCGCGCCCGCGTGACGTTATCTGTCTCTGTGTTCGTAGCTCCGAGTTGACCTTTCCACTCATGCTAGTAAATTTTATTTCTTAGACATTTTCGGTTTCTTTCCGGTGTCCGCTACGCTTCAGCGATGATAAAACGATAACATAAGATGTTATCGTTTTATGCTTTATGCTTTTTAGGGCTCTCTGAGCTTTAGAGCTATGGAATCTGAATGTTTGTGATAGATAATAATATTTTAACTTACGGTTAATACTACCTCTTGCGGTGATACAAAATTTGGTTCATTTTGATTGGTTGATACTTGAATCAGCCTAGTTGTTTAGTCTAACGCGAAAATGAAGTCAGTTTCCTTGGCACCTTTTAAAGCGGGTCTGACTAATTTATTACTCACCTATTAGTTTTAAGTTCTTAGTCAAAATATGTTGCTTGGTTATTTCGCTACATTCACATGGGCGTAAGGTGAAAAATTTATTCTATAATTTATTTATTTATTTATTTATTATAATGGGGTAGTAAGGTAATAATTTATATATTTATTACTTTTCTGTTTTACAATAGTTCTTGTAGTATTTTTATATAAAAAAATATAAAGAAAATAAAATCATAAAAATCTACGGGTCAATTTTTTTTCTGATTTTTCAAATCGTGGATTTAAGTTTGTAGTTAATTTGAGAGTTAGTAGACTCCTTTTTCGGGAGGCCCAAGATTCGAATCCCATGCAAAAAGTAACCTCTAACTTAACGATGTTATCTTCGTAAGTTGTATGAAGTCTGTGAATTTGTGCCGTACATACCAATTGCACCTGCTGAAAAGATGGCAGCACTTATTTAAATAGCTGTTCTTTTTGCGTAGATTCTGCGTCGGCGATCGGTTCTACCTGTGCGAAAACAAGATTCTGTGCGAGTATGACTACGAAGAGAGGCTGGTGTTCGCCAACATGGCGTATAATCCTCCGCCGCTCGCGCACCTTAAGAGGCAGACCACACACCTGCCGCCGCCGCCGGTAAGTTATATCTATCCAGCATTTGAAATGGATCTGATGAATTTAGCATGCGCTGACTTGCTGTTGTCTTCAGACACCTAGCCTCAGGCGTCATTAGCCATTGCTGGACATGACTAATTTCTTCTTGCACCTCCAACTAAGCGTAAAACTTGTGCTACGAGTACTGTTGACGGTTTTCAGACCGCAGTCTTTAATCAGGGTTTCCTTTTCTTTAATATAAAGAATAGCGCTTGACTGCTACCTCAACTATTGGTAAGTGAAGATACAGCCTGAGCTGAGATGGTGCGCGCTTGCATAGAAGATGCCTATTCACTCTTGACCTAAAGAAGTTAGTTTCCACTGGAAAATAAAATCATTAAAGAACGTACAAATCAGAAATGAGGAGTTCCGTAGGAGAACCAAAGTCACCGAAATAGCTCCGCGAGTCATGAAACTGAAATGGAAATGGGTGGGACACATAGTTCGAAGAGCTGATAATTGTTGGGGTCCCAAAGTGCTGGACTGGCGAACCCGCACCGGGAAGCGCAGTGTCGGCAGAACCACTGCTTGTGTCCACTAGGTGGACGGATGCCATCAAACGAGTCGCAGAGAGCCGCTGGATTCAGGCGCCGCAGGCGGTGCAAGACCAAGGCCTGTGGAAGTCCATGCAAGAGACCTTTGTCCAGCAGTGGACGTCTATCGGTTGACAAAGAAGAAGAGGAACGAATGGACAATGCCTAAGTGAGAAGGACTCAGTGTGGACAATCTCTACACTTCACTACACACTATAAACGAAGCTCATCCCACCACATTAATACTCTAGGTGGGATTTACCCAAGCTATAGGTTTAATTTGGAGGTTAACAGGGAATATTTGGGATTTTTAAAGATATTTTTAAAAGGGGGCCTAATTTTGTATTTTCTTATACAGACAAGCAACGCAATGAGCCTCATGAATGGCTCCAGCCGCTCCGGCGACATGAACAACAACATGTCCGGGTCTTCCCCGGCGCCGTTCGCCCCTCCCCCGCACCTCAAGCCCCTCGGCCTGTCCGCGTCCAGCTGAGACTACCGCGTCTGAGACGGCCACCCCTACGTCAAATACCAAAACTGAACAAAACTGTGAACTATAACGACTAAAATTACCGTGCTACGTGCTGAATGTAACTCTCGTTCGTTAGAGCAGTGTCCAAACTATACACGTGAACTATTTAATTTTTTGGTGTAACTCAATATTACTTGGTAAGTGTGAAAAAATGTTTTAGACGAACTTTTGTACGTCAGTAGTGTTGTTGCAAAGCTAATGCCAAATCTCGAAATTCGGGAGTCCGGCATAATTCTCCCGTTATGTCGTTAGATAATTAATTTCTTGCTAGGTACTTGAAAGATTTAGATAGATTTATATTCAATTAATGTAACTAATAAAATGTTTTAATCTCATAAGATGATCTCATAAGGGCAATCTCGACTTAGAATAATGTTTGAAGAATTCAATAGAGATCCGATTTAAAAGTAATTATTTACTTATATAAATACGCGGGAAAGACTGCATAATTATTGACGGGGTTAAGTTGGAAAATTATGGTATTGCCACAAAAAAATTATAAAAAACTGTTATTTTATTATTAAAATTACTATAAAATTGATTGGCACATTTCTTATTCACATAAGTTTTTTCATCCTTTTTTGTGGTTCAACGATTTTTGTTTTATTGAATGCGTAATTTATGCAGTATAAACAATAAAACTGGACAGGACTTCGCTGGACTGGACAGGACGAGGCTTTAATATAAATGGCGAATACATCTCACACCTGCGGTTCGCCGACGATGTGGTTATCTTGGCAGAGACTCCAGAAGATCTGGAACAGATGCTGAGTAGCCTAAGCCGCTCTTCCAGACGAGTTGGTCTTGGGATAAACATGGACAAAACCAAGGTTATGTTCAATCAACATGTTGTCCCGATACCCGTGAACGTCGAAAATGTTAGAATCGAAATTGTTTCAGAGTACAACTACCTTGGCCAGATCATACAACTGGGTAGAAACAACTTCGACGAAGAAGCCAACAGAAGGATACGGCTGGGCTGGGCGGCATTTGGAAAATTATGTCGGGTCTTCTCATCGTCAATACCTCAATGCCTGAAGACGAAAGTCTTCAATCAATGTGTCCTTCCCGTCCTCACTTATGGCGCTGAAACGTGGACACTAACAAAAGGCTTGATCCACAAATTTAAAGTCACTCAGAGAGCTATGGAGAGGGCTATGTTAGGAGTTTCTCTTAAGGACAGGATTCGGAATGAAGAGATCCGCAAGAGAACCAAGGTCGCCGACATAGCCCAAACCATTAGCAAGCTGAAATGGCAGTGGGCAGGCCATGCTTGTCGTAGAAGCGATGGCCGATGGGGCCGAAAAGTTCTAGAGTGGAGACCGCGAACTAGTAAGCGTAGTGTGGGGCGCCCTCCAGCACGTTGGACCGACGATATAAAGCGGGTGGCGGGAAGTGGCTGGATGAGGAAGGCTGAGGACCGGGTGTGGTGGCGTTCTCTGGGAAAGGCCTATGTTCAGCAGTGGACGTCCGCAGGCTGAGATGATGATGATGATGATGAAACAATAAAATATAATAAATTGTAGTGATAATAATCGTCTGATGTAAATATGGAAAATGTATTTCGAATATTTTAAAGATCAAACTTTATTTCAGTTTTGCAATAATTTCTGATTAATGTAAGTAATTCTTTTGGCCTAGCCAAATAAAAAAAAATTTTTTTTCATACGCTCGCTGTCTTGTTATTTCGTTTTGTATCTATAATGTATATTAACTGTTAAGTTTACCTACTATGAACATCGTTGTAATGTTTGTATTATTTATGTAAATAAAAGTATTCTTAAGTAGACTATTGTATCTAATAATAAATGACTTTACATTGGTGTACCTATATTAAATATTTAAATATAGTAAAATGTGGAAATAAGTAACTGTTAAATAAAATTTTCATGATTAATCATAATAGTTCAAATTAGTTTGTTTAGTCATATTTTAAATCCTCGTATTACGTATTAATAATTTCAATTCCGCATTTACGTAAGTAGGTAAAAGTCTCAAGCATTCCTAAGTGTATAAAATGTTGCTATCATGTGAACCTTCTGTGTAAAGTGTAACTTTCAAATTTACGTTAACTGTGCGTAAATTTGTCATGACGGAGAATTTTCAATCTTTTTCCATTCATACTATTGAAAGATTTGCGCACAGTTAACGTAAACTTGAAGAAAGTAACACTAGGGCCTCTGTGAACAATTTACATTAAATGTGTCAGATTATTTCCAAACCAATGATATGACCAAAGAAGTAGCTGATTAAAGCTTTGTTCAAATCAGATTTATTTTATTTTATTACCTTTTACTACAAAACATTTAAGTATATACCTACATTTCATCATACTCTCTATTACTACTCTATTCGAAAAACGAATATTGGCTTCAGAGGATAGCGGGAGCAAAATTGAATTTTAAGGCCATGGGACTTTTCATTTCTCTCTTCTGATTGGTCCGCATTCGTGCTTTAGTATGTGTTTATTACTATTGCGCTCGCCTGTCGATCGCTCATTCGGTTCGAAATTCAAAAATGTTTGAGAAGCTGTTGTCTTCGATAAGTCACGTGATCAATTTGTCGATCAGATATACGCTCATGCTGTATCCAACATAATTATTTCATAATAATTTATTTGCGTTTTATTTAAAGTTTCAATTTACGTACAGGTAATGTCTATACATAGTAGGTTGATACTCCTAGCTTTTTCTCATAGGTAATGATGATGAAAAATAGTGTGTGTCATTCGGGGCCAAAATATTTTGTTCTCGGGCGGCGTATATTGAATTCCTTGCTACGCTCAGGATTCTACTTTAGAATCCTTCACTTCGCTCTGAATTCAAAATAACGCCCTTGGGAACAAAAAATTTCTTTGGCCCCATATAGACATCATGTATAGACATCGTATATTGAAAGTTTAAATAAAACACAAATAAATTATTATTAAATAATTAAACATTAATATTTATGTTAGATACAGTATGGGCGTATATCTGATCGACAAATTGATCACGTGACTTATCGAAGACAACAGCTTCTCAAACATTTTTGAATTTCGACACATACTAAAGCACGAACCCGGACCAATCAGAAGAGAGAAATGAAAAGTCCCATGGGGTTCAAATTAAATTTTGCTCCCGCTATCCTCTGAAGCCAATATTCGTTTTACGAATAGATATGATGAAAATAACTATTTCGTACCAACTTTATAACCCTTTTTCTAACCGTTGGAGATCGCTGCCGGACATCGTTGGTATAAGTACTGCTTTGTGATTGACATCCCACCGACACGTACTAAACGCTTGGCTTTCCTTCCTTTCTTCCTATCCTGATACGCGCGAGGAATGCCCGTCCGGCTTCCGTTTTTAGGGTTCCGTAGTAAACAAGGAACCCTTATAGTTTCGCCATGTCCGTCCGTCTGTCTGTCTATCTGTCCGCAGTTTAGCTCAGAGACTATTGATACTAGAAATCTGTAATTTGACAAGGGTATAAATATAATCACGCCGACAAAGTGGTGAAATAAAATTGTGAAAAATATTTTTTTAGGGTAGGTACCTCCCGTACATGTAAAGTGGGGATGAATTTTTTTTCCTCATCTATCCCATAGTGTGGGGTGTCGTTGAATAGGTCTTTCAAAAACGTTGTGGGTGTGGGAACACTATTTTTCAATTCAGGGATCCGTTTGTGAAATATGATATTTTAAAGTGCTAAATTTTATTAGAGTCAAGTGTCCCCCCCCCCTCTGCCAGCTAAATGGTTGTATATAGGATACAAGAAAAAATTCACAGCAGTAGTATATATAATGAATTTTAAAGGAAAACTATCACGGCTAAGTAGGGTTCATTAGTGAAGGAGTTATATCGGTTTTTCTAAGTTAGATATTACTCGTAGTGTAAGTTGCATATTTTGTAGTATATTATAGTATTTAAACCATGGAACTCAAATTGAGACTTTCAACTACGGAACCCTACACTGCGCGTGGCCCGACACGCACTTGGCCGGTTTTTATTCCAACTAATATTATAATGACTATATAGAGTAACAAGGATTGACGTCAAAACATGACCTTCGAGCTACAAGGTGTAAGAAACTTTCTTAGTAACTACGAGTACATTATTATCATCGCTTCAGAGTTCAGCGGAAGTTAGAAAAATGCCTCATGCAAAAGGTGATGCAATATTATCAACTCTTACACAAAATGTCCGCAGCATTATTGGATCATCATTCAGCGCATCATATATTTTGTACCGTATTGGAATATTGTACAGACAGCAAAACTGTGAACGCAAGTAAGTGAACGTAAGTTCAACTGTGCAAGAAAAAATTGACAATTTTAGCTTCAACTCTCGGTACTTGTTATTTATGTTTTATGAGTAGTTAATAGGTATAATATGTATTATGGTCTTAGATCATTCATGGTTGAATGGTCTAAGAACATAGTAGTTATAAAACAAAATTTCCAAGAAAATTCAAATGTTATTAACACCTTAAAAAATATAATAAAAAATATAAGATGTGAAAGAAGGAAAAATTCCTCGAGTGCCCTAGAAGTGCTCTAAAGAAGGGTTTTGAAATTCCATCGCTGGTGGGGTGAAGACTGAAGATGGGTGGTAAAGTTTTTATAAAGAAATTTTCTTTATTTCTTTTAAAACCTTAATCCATGGGAACGCAATCGTAGGCATAAATTAAGTTTGATTTTAGGTATGTACTTACGTATGTCTATGTATTAATTAAATCACATTACCTATTTGTATTTATTACGTTACACCAACCAATAAACATTCTGTTCAATTTTGAAGGACGATTGCTTTGTTGATGGGCCGTATTTATTTTTCCAACGCTACTTCCCGGCGGCGGACATGAAAAGAGAAGAAAAATCACCCCAATTTCCCACTTCTCCGCCTGTCCTCATTGTCGGACGAGCAGTCTGATGGAAATGTTATCAATGCCATCTTTAATTTCATCAGTAAACAAAAGTGATGATGCTGAAAAAACAACTCTAATATTTTTTACAGTAGATTAAATCTGCCTACCTTTAATATTAATTAAATACAGGATTTTTCTATGTTCGATAAGCCCGTTTTCACCAACGTTCCCTAACTTTTACGGGCCACCTAAGCTGTGTTAGGTGACGCTTTCTGTCAATTTCGTTTTCTTAATCTTTAGGGGACATCTAAAGGTGGAAATGAAATTGGGTAAGGGATTGTATTTGGAGGCTACCTACGTAAAGACTAGGAGTCTTAGGTGATTTAGGTTTAGGTGTTAAAAACGGGCAGTCTATTCAACAAAAATAGGTAAAAAAAATTGGCAGTCAAAGGGACTGCCGATAGAAGTGTAAACTAGATTTGCTAAAAAATTAAAAACAAATAAGAAAAGCGCACTGTCACGATTTCGTGAGTGAGATTCGAACCTGCGACATCATACATTAAACGGTAAGGAAGGCGTTTGCTTGCCCGCTGCGCTGTACAAGGTTGCTTGGGAACTTCTAAAATGTTGAACGCTTACTGAAATCTCCAGGTGACGATTGTGAAGGTGACGATGACGCGAAATCCATGTTTTTTGCTCACCCAAAAAAGTGCTCAACGCGCCTAAAGAAGTTTTCACTTCAAAAATTTAGCAATTTAAAAATAATAATTAAAAATTCCTAAACTGCCTCTACCGTCCACCGTACCGTACCTGCCGTAATCGAACACCAAAACCTACCACTTGTAAGACCACACCGTTCACCAATGGATGAGGGAGACCTAAAATAGTAATGTACAAGTAAGAACCGGTCTACACGATGCGATGCGGTGATGCGGCTACTGAGCTGTGCCGTTGCGACGACGTCCTAAATAGAAATATACATTTTATGCTGCATAGTCACCGGACTTGGGACCAGCGAGACGAGGGGTATACGGCTGTACGCGTTGTGATGCCGAGGTGCCGACACCGCTCTGGCTGCATTTCTATTAACAGACTGTACAATAAAATTTGTTCATTATTGCTTTGCTGTCGCCGCTGCGGCTTCGTAGCAAACTAACAACGTTGCGTTGCGCACTGCCCGTGTCCAACAAAATCCGGCGAAATATTCGTGGTGTGCCGGCTCTAAGGCCAAAAATGTATGCCATTAGACTTTTGTCTACTCACTAGCGTAGGCACTAGACAAACAGGGCATATTCAAATAAAAGAACTCAAATAAAGGTGTGACGCGTGAACAAGCCTTTGCAGCCGGCCTCTTCAGGCGTGAACGACACAATGAGGCGCGTGAAAAATGGCGCCGGCCGAAACGACGGCCCACAAATCACAACTGAAACCGTTCGAAAAACGAAAATAAACATGCCGGTCAAGTTCGAACCGGACTTCCTTTTAGACGGTTCTGTATTTCTCGCATTTGAAAAGTGGTAGCTTAGTAGTGAGCACTGCGGTCTCCTGTTAGGGAGGTTGCGGGTCCAATCCTGGTGATGTACCTCCGACTTTTCGAAGCTGCCTTTAAGCAATCAAATATCACATTCTTCAACGGTGAAGGGAAACATGTTGAATAAACCCGCAAGTCTGAGAGGATCTCCTCAATTAATGTGTGTGAAGTCTGCAAATTTGCACGGGCCAGCATATAAGAGGAGAGCTCTACTCAGTATTGGGCTAGTAATGCATTGAGATGATTTTAAATAAGTTTGAATTGTAAACATACATATATTCATTTGAAAGATTAAAAACAATATACTTAGCACAGGTTAGGGTACAGGCGTCATTACCGCTTTTTAGCTCGCTGCTTAGAAGTTGTATAAGAATATTTTTGGTTAAAAGTAAAACCTACTATAGTTACTAGCTAATACTCTTAGAGCATTTAACCATCTAAATGCTCTAAGGTAATATACTACACATATGGATAAGAACGAAAGGATCTTTGCGCAATTTGTAAACAATGCAAGAAACTTAAAGTACCTCCTTATTACATTGAGAATTACTTAGTACTTCGGCAGGGAATCCTAAAAATGGAAAGAGCGTAAGCCGAGCGCACACCACTGATGGCTTCTTGCAATAATTTCCGTTTTCAATGAACGCGTTCCGTTTTCTTTTTCTTATCACCGCACGAACTAGGATGGTTGGGAATAAATTGAAATACAAAATTGATTGTTGACTTTTCCCGGTCGCTTTATTACTGTCATAAATAGAAAAGAGATTGAAAATTGCCTATAGAGGTGGTGCCGACTGCCGGCAGATTTGATGATTCGGATTCCGTTTTTATACGATTGAATTTTATTGTGCCTAGTGTATGATTTGCTTTCATTATTTGTTACTAACTTCAACCGAATTACTTAATTATTATACAAGTTTTATAGAATTTAAATATCACAAGCTTCAACGGTGAAGGTGAACATCGTGAGGAAACCTGCACACTGGACACCTGAGAGTTCTTCATAATGTTCTCAAAGGGGTGTGAATTCTGCCAATTTGCATTGGGCCAGCATAGTGGACTACGGCCCAGCATAGTGGATAACGGCCTATAGCCCTTCTCTGAGAGGAGACCTGTGCTCAGCAGTGAGCCGGTGATGGGTTGCTGATGATGATGATGATGATGAGTTTTATAGACAGAAAGGTAGATGATATAGCCTTAAAAAATTAGGTTATATCACCTATGCCCAATAAGGTTACCTACGTAAGCATGCATCTACGCATGTATATATGCACAAGCAATAAAGAGTCTAAAACATAGGCATAACTAAATAAAGAACGCTATTATATTTATGAGCAATTTCCCGTTTACAGTCACAGTCCTCAATGGCTGTTAAAGAAAAGTTAACAATCGTTAGCTCTTACACCCCTCTATAGGGATTTATGAAATTAAGAAACAACACGCTGCGCTTTAACCATTGTAGCTTGACCCCAAACCAACATTTATATTGTGAAAGATCGGTTAATTTTTAACCGATTTCCAAAAAGGAGACTACTTTTATCACGGACAAATAAAGGGTTCTCGCGGGATTTTCCGAAAAATAATTTTAGGCGGACAAAGTCGCGGACATCAGCTAGTAATCAATAAAACAATAATAATAATCTGCTTCTGCAACCAAGGTTGCAACCGCTATAATGACCACTGACCAGTCGTGGTCTTGACCACGTTTTGCATGAGGTCATAATTATTTATGGAGCATTAATTTAGCTTTATGAGCACTTTATTTAATTCTCAATTCACCAGATCAACTCTCAAACTAAAAAATAACGCTAAAAGAGTCAGCTTAGCGGAATAGCTTAGGTAGGTATTTTTAAACTTACCAAAGTTGTACGACCACTCATTATTATCAAACTAAAACATCCCCGATCCCGATTAGCATCACAATTTCCCTGCAAAAGCGAAACAGAGTCTTTTTAGGATCGGTATTATCTACCCGGGGAGTTCTTATTTTAATTCGAGTTTTAATTATTAAAACTTTTATGAACTGCTTATTTCTTTTTATGAGATTGTTAAATTAAATCTTTTTGTTTGTTAATTCATTGCCGTCAGTGTTAATTGCTAAAATTTCGTAGAATAGCCGTTTCAGACTTGTTTTGTAAACAAGTACAAAATGAAATTATTACGTTTTCAGCAAAGTTATTTGTATAGCATGTTGCTATTGAAATTAAAAAGGCGCTTTGTAACTAGCACATAAACGCAACTCTAGAAGTTTAAATCTTAGAATTTGTTTTTTATTTTGCCTTTAACAAAAATTTCGAACACTCAATTATGTTTTTGTAAGGTATCATCAAAATCCTGTAACTATACCTATTGTTTTTCATAGGTATACAAATTAAACATTACATCTTCATTACATGCAGACTAAGGGTACGTTTATGCACAGGCGGCGCGTGGTGCGGCGCCCGCCGCGTGTTCATAAACGTACCCATAGACTTACTTATACACACATCAAAAGTGTCTAGGGATCAAGCATTTTTATGCGGATTTCTTGAGATTGAGATGTGGCTTTGTAATAAATTTATGATTTTATAAATTTATATGGATCCTTTTTGTTGCATTTCATAATTTGAATCAGGAACTGTCAATCAAATTCGAGTAAAAGATGAAAATCAGCTGTCAATATTTTCCCTATAAAAACATACAACGCATTGAAGACATTATTAGTGCTACTGTTTCCCTACTACTGATTAAAACCAACGTTATTATGGAGCGGCGACGTCATTTAAGCAGGGAAGAAATGCTCAGAGCCGTGGGAATGATAGAAGCTGGTTCCCGGCAACGTACTGTGGCTTTAGCTCTGAATACAAGTCAGAGTGTTATCAGTCGACTTTGGACACGTTACCGAAGCACTGGTACCGTGGCTGAGCGCCATGGAGGACGGTATCGCTGCACCACACGGAGACAAGACCGATACATTCAAATCTTAACTCGAAGAGCTCCAACAATAACCGCCATGATGTTAGCCGTGAGGCTTCATCACTCTTCAGGGAACTTAATTAGCGACCAAACAGTCAGAAACCGCTTGCATGAAGTGAACCTTCATACCCGAAGACCGCTACGGGTACCACCTATAGCAATGCACAATCGTAGGATTCGATATCAATGGGCTCTTGAACACAGAAATTGGGCAGAAGAACAATGGTGTTTCGTGTGCTTTTCTGATGAGTCTCGTTTTGGTATGAGACCGGATACAAGACGTATACGACACTGGAGAACCCCTGGACGCCAACAGCGATTAAAATCCTGCCAGGAAGTCCATCCTTATAGTGGTGGAACCATCATGGTATGGGCGGGTATTTGGATCGGCGGAAGAACTGAGTTGATTTGGATCAGAGGCAACCTCAACGCTCAAATTTATGCTGAGACGATTGTATCAGACGTCATCGTTCCTCTACAAGTGCAAATCGGTCCCTTATTTCAGTTAATGCATGATAATGCACGACCGCACACCGCAAGAGTTGTAAGACAGACTCTCGCCGCAGCTAACATCAATGTCCTGC
The DNA here is from genome assembly GCA_029955525.1 of Oeneis ivallda. NCBI lineage: Eukaryota > Metazoa > Arthropoda > Insecta > Lepidoptera > Nymphalidae > Oeneis > Oeneis ivallda. Next base: position 20,146,235 of record JARPMR010000004.1, on the reverse strand, counting down.
CCTGGCCTGCTCAGTCGCCAGACTTGAACCCGATTGAGCATGCATGGGATATGCTACAGAGAAGAGCTCTGCCGAATATGGAGGGTATCCAGTGGCAAGAAGACCTTTTTTTGTTGTTGCAACGAACATGGGCGGCCATTCCACAGCGTGATTTGGATGAACTCATTTTGAGTATGCCAAACCGATGTTCTTGTGTTGTTAGTGTTCGCGGTAGAAACACGGATTATTAATTGTTTAAGTTACCCAATAAAATTTTAAAGAAAACTGTTATTTCAGTCTTTTTTTCGAACTTTAATGTTAGTGGTTCAAATGTCAAAAATCCCTTTATTAGGAAAATGGCAAATTTCTTTATTAATGCAAAGGTGACTTGGTTTATCGTTACTGTGACAAACGAAAACACTTTATTTGATGAATCCTTAAAGAAAATTTTAATTAATATCAATCAGGAGAAAAGTTATTGCAAAAATATATGTTGATCCCTAGACACTTTTGATGTGTGTATTTACTACAAAGCATGCAGAAGAGCATAATAATTAATATTAAATATCTATGAAATGATATGACACTTTATAATTCTTTACGGACGTGATATTGCGTTTAATATTAAATTAACATGGTAGTTCATATTGTGTTCATAGCAGAACACAATACTTAAATGTTCATAATATCATATGAATATTCTTTACTAAGCAGTGATAGCCTAGTGGTTAGGATCGTGGTCTCCTTTTCTGGGGGTCGCAGGTTTGATCCCGGGTACGCCGATCCCTCTGACTTTTCGGAGTCAAGTGCGTTCAAGCAATTAAATATCACTTGCTTCAACGGTGAAGGAAAACATCGTGAGGAAACCTGCACAACTGAGAGTTCTTCATAATGTTCTTGAAGGTGTGTGAAGTCCGCCAATTCGCATTGGGCCAGCGTGGTGGACTATGGCCTATATCCCTTCTCTGAGAGGAGACCTGCGCTCAGTAGTGAGCCGTTGATGGGTTGCTGATGATGACGATGATGATTCTTTACTACCATAAGGTCATAGTGGACTATATTATTATGACTCCTTTCAGCAATTCATGAGACGGCAATTAACATAATATTGTTATCTTGTAATATTTAATTTTATCAACCCCTGAGTTTCTTGCTATAGTTCTTCTCAGTTGGAACGTCATTCATTTAGAATCAGTGGTACCAAGATTAGATTCAATAGCACTTTGTAAAAGTTTATTTGAATTAAAAACGACTCTATTCTATTCTAATATACTTGAAACGTAATAAATGATTATTATCTTTAACTTAACTATTGAAAGCAACTCCTTCACGTATTATCACGTCCAAGTCCGTAAAATATCGTAAAATTGAAAAGCGCAAAGAGCTATTCACATCGTATTCTCAATCGGCGGTGAGTCGTAGTAAGTAAATTTAACTTTAAAATATGCATAACAGTTTTCCGATGCGATCCCCTTTCGGAATTTAAATACATCGAGTGGTATTAAGATACATTCCCATTCTACTGCACTCCGTAATTCGGAAAAGAAAGTTCACTTATAAATTCCAACTAGGTATCCTACATTATAGAGTATAGGTATTGCAGGTAAATGCTTAAATTTGTCTTTAAATATTTAATATTATACTAGCTGTTGCCCTCGCGACTGCGTCCGCGTGGAATTAGGTTCTTTGAAAATCCCGTGGGAACTGCTGGTTTTATCGGGATAAAAGTAACCTGTAACACTTTCTGCAACCATACCAATCAAAGAACCACGTAGATCCGTTGCTCGATATAACTAACTTGAAAAATTATGGACTTTCAATTATGTATAACTCTTTTAGGGGTAGAATTTTCAAAAACTGTGAAATTACCTATGTCTCAATTAGACAAGATTTGTAAGCACAAGCTAGTTGCGACTGATTATACCTAGATACTTTTGACGCTTCAGTAGGACGATTAATAAAAATAATCCAAAAAAAAAGAATTTAGAATTAAGGAGGGTCGACTAGCATCGATTCGTAGGAGAACCAAAGTCACCGACATAGCTCAGCGTGTCGCGAAACTGAAGTGGAAATGGGTGGGGCACATCGAAGAGCTGATGGTCGTTGGGGTCCCAAGGTGTTGGAGTGGCGACCCCGCACCGGGAAACGCAGTGTTGGCAGACACTGGTGGACCAGTGGACCCCACCAGGTGGACCGACGACATCAAACGAGTCGCAGGGAGCCGCTGGATTCAAGCGGCGCAAGACCGAAGCCTATGGAAGTCCATGCAGGAGACCTTTGTCCAGCAGTGGACGTCTATAGGTTGATAAAGAAGAAGAAGAAGACTAGCATCCCGAAAAACACCAACATAAAATAAGTTTTATCCGAGCGTTTTGATATTTTCTATACAAAAACTGTCGAAACGCTCAATTTATTCCTCGCTAAAACGTAACTCGACGTTGGTGAAATCAGCACTTAATCAAACGTCAATAACCAAAATAAATAGGTATAGGATTTATTTTAGTTACACAGCCAGCCAGAGAACATTATAATTTTTAGAAGGAAATATCGCAATTTGGCAAGACGCTCTGGGAGTGCACGTTAAACTTTTGCAAATAAGTAGAATTAAGTAAGGTTGCAGGCTTAACGCCTCCGTAGTTTGCTCTAATAGCATTAACAAGTTTCCAGACCGTATTGAGGAAATCTCGTACATATTGCAAATTAACATCGAAAATATTACTCAAAGATTTACATTTAAAATTGCAGCAAAAAGATGACAAAACCTGCTAAAAAATTAGTGCAAGAAAAATGGTCAAGGGAAAGATAAAGTTTAAAAAGGAAAGTTTATTAAGAACTTTAAAATTTCATTAAATCTGATAAATAACGATCTAAGTATATGCCAAGACATAAACAGAGGTCATTACATAATGGAATAGAGAAGGAATATTTAGTGATGCTTCACCGCGCACTATTTGGTGTTTAGCTTCAATACGATTATTCCGATCGCGCTCTTCCGTAGTTTCCAACATAGCGTCTTCTTCTGTGTATGTCGAATCAGTGGATGTGTGTAAACTTGTATCATGAGTATAATTTTCTCTCGGAATTGAAGTTTTAGTCATTATAACCTCTCTCTGTTCGTCGTTCACTTTAGTAGTAACTGTTTCTGCAACAGTCTCACTTGTAACTGTCGGCTTGTATACCGTAGAAGCTGTAGATGTTTCAGTTGCATCTGTGTTAAACTGAGTATAGACAGACTCAGTTGAATCCATCTGAGTATAATTATCGCTTAATATATCAGCTATTATGTCGGGTATTTTTGGTGCCTCTGGCGTAGAAGATGGTGAGTCTTTAGTAATTGCAACGCAAACGTCAGCACAAAACTCTGTTGAGTACCGTTGTTCTGCAGCACATATAATTAATTTTCTCCATCCAGTGACAACTTGGTAGAGATACGGCTGTTTACAATCATTAATGTATGTCTGTATACCAATCACTTCACTGTCGCATACGAGGGGGCCTCCACTATTTCCCTATGAATAAAGACAAAATTAATCTGTACTTAGGTATAATAAAACTATAACTGAAAAATTTCTGTACATTTAATATATTTCGAAAATAAATGACCGAGGATGCTTTACCATCGATTCGATCGATGGTAAAGCATCCTCGGTCATTTATTTTTATTTTATCGATCGCCCAAAACAGATTTTTATTTAATTTTTGTCTGTCTGTCTGCGCGTCTTCGCATCACGCGAAAACTGCTAAACAGGTCTAAATGAAATTTGTATAGCGGTAGCTGACAACGTATAGGATAGTTTTTATCCCGATAAAAAATTTGGTTCTTCCAGGGTAGGGGATAAAAGTTTTTATCGATTTTACTTCGTAACTCCGTCAAATTTAAGCCGATTTTAATAATTCTTTTTTTATTTAAATGTGTACATACTATCAGATACGTTTTTTCTAATTTAGATGAAGATCTGATAAATATTATCGGCAATAGATGACATAACTCTTCACGGACAGCAGCAAGTCACTCGCATATATGAGACAGCGATCGAATACATCCATACCCTAATATGAGTCTTAGCTACAGGCAAAAAGATTGTCATTAATCTACAGGCCTCAAATGTTTGCACCATTGTGTTTGTTTTGTAGCCTACCCGTGCGAAGCCGGGGCGGGTATCAAAATAATATTGTAATCCTGCGAAAAAATTCAGAAATTTAAAAGCAAGAAACTGTACCTTACAAAAGTTAGAATCCGCTACAGCGTTAGACTTATCACTTTCGGCGCATACCATAGTTTCTTTACTATAATTATTCCCACAATGTTCTTGGGCTGGTGGCAAAAGTTGAACGTTTATTTGTACAAGGCCACGTTCGGTCCCATTATCACCTCTCTGTTTGGAAAGAGGCAAATGATTATTAAGCAAAATCTTAAACCGTAGGAAAAGTAATCTTAGTTATAGGTATTTTGCGAAATATTATTTTGCTCCCATATTTTAACCTATCACGGCTTATTTATTGTATTAGGATCACCTGTTTTTACAAAAAATGTAAGTAGTAAAATGGGCTTAATACATTCTAATCTAACGAGTAGGTGCCTTAAAATTTTGTTTTTAATTATAGTTCCTTATTATAATTTTGTTTCTATACCGTAAACTGATATGTATCAATACTGGTCTTCTCTATCTCTTCGCAGTATATGGATGTCACGTGACTTACATACGTGATACTCTTTTGTTTTACTTTTCAAGCTAGTAAGTGAAATCGGAGATAATATAAATTGGAGATATAAATCAAACTATTTGCAAAACTCACAGCATAGACAAGCATGTAGCAGTTTTTCAGTACTACATCCAGATTATTGATTAACGTAGCTGGTGCAACAGACGACGTCTTACTGAAAGGCAACAGAGTCTTCAGCAAGGATATATCCGTTTTCCACCATTCAGTTGCACTGTAGTTGTGAGGGCGCAATATCACGATTACCTAAAAATAGAATCATAAGTGAATTTTTCTATTATACAAGATGTGGCTTCTCCACACTCGATCAAAATTAATATCCAAAGCTCAATGGCTCTACAACAGGTGATCCCACATGCGAAATCACAATCTCAGATGAATTAAGTTAAAATATCGTCGCTGTAGTTGAAAAATTAAATAACTACACTTATTGCGAAATCGACCTTATTGCATTTCCAGAAAGTCTAATTAAAGCTGCATCTTTCTGTAGTTCTATTTTAGATTATCATCATATTTTATTAAAAAGATGTTATAAGTAAAGCGAACCAGTCGGTCTCCAGTTGCAACACTAGCCCGGAGAAAGATCAACCTTGTGCGACGATCGAACCCGTATACACTCACGTACACAATATTTTGTTGTCTATTTATCACCATAGAGATGAACGTATAATCCCGATAAAACAATTTGTTTCTAGGATAGTCCAGCTGTATTATTAATGTAAACTGTAAAGTAAGTGAAATAGGTGTTTACCTCGCGTTCTTGCTCTTCTTCGTCCTCATTCAAAGTGAATTCCTTGTCTATGTTGACGGCTCCAAGTCTCGCTAGCAGTGTTTTTTGTGGAAACTCAACTGACACGTCGCCAGATGATATTAGCCAATCATTACTGATCAACGTTGCACTTCTAGTAAATCTAGCACCATTGTCCAGTATCTTCTCATCCGAATAGTATAGAAAAGCCTGTATTCAATACGTAACATTAATGTTATAATATTCTTCTCGCTTGTATTCAGCAGCGACAGTGATTCGTTTGAGTTTGTTCATCAACCTAATGGGAAGTTTTCCAGCACTGCGTTTCGCAGCACATCTTTTCGTGGTAACGTATGACCCCGCCCTTTACCACTTGCACATTACACATCGCGATCTATGTCGGAAATTTTAGTTCTCCTACAGTCCTCTTCATTTCTGATTAGGAACCTCATATATACGCTTTATATTATTAATACTTTTATACAAGCTTTTGCTAGCGTGTTGGCATGGAGTTAGGTTTTTAAATCACAACGCTTTGTTTTGCAGGATAAAAAGTCTTCAACTTTAAACATGCAAAAAATGATTGAAGGACAAACAAACAAACAGACTTTTGGTACTGTACCTAATTGTCACTTTATACTTGCCGTATTAGGGGATGAAAATAGGTAGTTAGATACATACCTTTTACACACCTACCTATTTATAATCTATTTTTCCTTAGCTTTTATACATATTTAACATTCACCCGGTAGTAAATAATACTATTTTTATGCATTCACCACTAATATATTAAATTAGAAGCTTACCATGAAAGGAAATGTACCTCGCTTCACTACATTTCCACTTTCAGCTACCACGCCTTTTAATGCAACTACAAAAAAGCAAGGAAATTTTGTAACAATGAAACATTAATTTTAGTAGATTTGTATACCTGATAAACTTACCAGCACACAGAACGGCGAGCAAAAAAACACGCATTATCAACAAATTATTAAGTAATTAATAATTATTCAGAAAAGACTATTTAGAAATCATTTGACTTTACCCAAAATACTTTGACAGATCAAAATTTGAAAGAAGAATGGAAAACGATTTTTTCTCGTAGCATATTTTTTATGTCAGCGAGGGACTGTAAGAATAAGAGCAAAGAGTTCTGATGACTTTCAGAATTTTATAAATCACTTGTTCAAACTACCTAAAAGAAAATGGTTAAATTCTTTTACACTTTCCTCTTGTAAAAACAGAATTAGCGGAGTCACGTCGCCATTATTTTCCGGCGTTATCTCTGACAAAGTTGCGACGAGTCTAGTCGAACGCATTAATCAGAATCTAAACAGAGCTAAGACGTATTATCCTCAATAAGGCAAAAAGAATGAGTTTGCAAATTTAAAACTCGTGTTTTATAGATAAGGTGCAGAATAAATCCGGGAAACATCTAATTATTCATGTAAGGGGGTGTTTAAGGACGCGTATTAATACGCTTGGCATGAGACGATGCGACTTTTGAGAAATTCGCTAAGAGTATAAAAAGTGTCGTTTACTTTTTAAAATATTGCAGACGGCTACATGACTTGGGCGGGCGCTAACCACGCCGGTTTGTTTCTAAATTCGGATAAATGCTCCAAATAATGATTGCAAGTAATTTAAACAAGAGATTTTTTTTAAAATATTTACCCAAGGATCTTGCTCATATTATCCTGTGGTTAACCTAAAAGGCGTTTGTGAGATCATTAATATTAATATTTAGATTTTTACAATTTACGTTAATATTTGTTATCTTGATACAGTCTGGCATAGTGGTGAGGGCTGTGGTCTTACAGGTGGGGAGTCACGGGTTCGATTCGAAATTAATTTTTTATTTGAATTTATATTTTCTGAATTGTCTCTCGTCTGTTGTGCCTACCTTTGCCGAGGCTTTTGTTACTATCCTACCGTCAAAGATTTGCTGCCATAGCGATTTAGCGTCCCCGTGCGATGGCGTGTAGAAACCGATCAGGGATATGGGTTTTATTTACACTGATTTACCCTTTCCAAGTTAGCCCGCTACCATTTTAGATGTACATTCTCACTTACCATTAGAAGAGATCGCAATCATAGGCTATTTGTCATCGATTAAAAAAAAACAAAATTGCTATTGAATCAAAAATAAGTCTTTCCAAAAATTTATTGTTTTTTTAATTAAAAGCTACCTGGGGTAATTTAAAATCGAAAGCACGATAACATTGTGATATTACCCACAAATGAACAGAAGGATCGTATCCAAACCGCTGATGTGGCGACGTCAGAACGACTTGCTCAGACGGTTATAGCGCGCCAATATAGCTGGAGCTCTTCTAATGCCCCGTACCTTGGTTGTTTGGTTTGTTTTCTGCACCTTCATCGGGGATGTAGGTGTCAACTTATAACGGCGTGTCTATAACGACCCGAATGAACGAGCTACGTGTTTTGGCGGCTTCCCGCAATTGCTTACACTTCCTCGGAGTAGCCTTAGTTTACTTATTTTAAAACCATTTTTGACGCTGAATATCTGCTTTCCACCACTTGATAGACTTATAAATATTAATATAAATTAAATATCACTTTGTATAGAAGGGGTCGTTTAAGTTTCACGGAGAGAATGGATTTAAATACGAAAATATTCAATAGTATTACGAGTAGTAGTAGCAGTAGTATACGAAAGTTAATTTTGAAGCAGCCAGTAAAAAATCGCGAATAGTTATTAATATATAACATAACACAAGTCATAACCAAAGTTCGGTTTGCTATATAACCCGCCCAGACATTCATTTTCATCTTATACATACGAGTATGATGCGCAATCTTCTGTTATATAACATAGACCTTATATGGAGGAGACCTTCGTCCAGCAGTAGACGCTATAGGTTGATTAAGAAGAAGAAGATAATATAACATAGTTGTCACGTAAAGTATATTCTGGTATAATAATAATATTATATAATATTATTATACTTTTAAAAACTTTGAAACATACCTAAGTAGGAATTCAAACTTTTGCAGTGCCAAGGCACCGCTACGCTTAACGCGGGAGGTGATATGAATATTAAACGGTTCAAGAATTAGAAGATTTATACGATGATTCGGAAGTTAGAGCCCCCACTTAAATGAATGTTTAACATTATCTGCGCAGTTTTAGGGAGTTGAGCTTCTTAACAAGTTGCGAAAACTTTAATAGACAGCGGCTCTCGGGCGATTAATTCCGAGACGTGGAATGGTGGACGGGAATTCTTAATGTGAAAGGGTGTCCTTCCGATCGATGTATTAAATGCATTGGACTGACATTGTTCCGATAATATCTTTGTTTAATTTTAACTTACAATCAAGATCGACAATGTTTTAAGTTGTTAAATTTTTATTTACCTACTTCAGCGCATTATAAACACACTAGCTGATGCCCGCGACTTCGTCCGCATGAATTTAGTTTTTAAAATCCCTCGGGAACTCTTTGATTTACCGGGATAAAAAGCCTATGTCACTCTCCAGGTCCTCAACTTTACCCATGCAAAAATCACGTTGATCCGTAAGCTCTGTTGCGGCATGATTGAAGGACAAACCACCAAGCCAACAAACAAACACACTTTCGTATTTATGTTATTCTTCTTCTTCTTCTTCTTTATCAACCTATAGACGTCCACTGCTGGACAAAGGTCTCCTGCATGGACTTCCACAGGCTTCGGTCTTGCGCCGCTTGAATCTAGCGGCTCTCTGCGCCTCGTTTGATGTTGTCGGTCCACCTAGTGGGGGTCTGCCAACACTGGGTTTCCCGGTGCGGGGTCGCCACTCCAGCACCTTGGGACCCCAGCGACCATCAGCTCTTCGAACTATGTGCCCCGCCCATTTCCACTTCAGTTTCGCGACACGCTGAGCTATGTCGGTAACTTTAGTTCTCCTACGGATCTCCTCATTTCTGATTTGATCTTGCAGGGATATACCGAGCATAGCACTCTCCATCGCTCGCTGAGTGACATAGTTAATTTATTATATTAGTATGATTGAAATATAATACTATAACATAGTAGTAGTATAGTACTATAACCTTTTTCTCGTGGGGAAATCCATCATGGATACCACCGCGCCCGGGGTGACGCGATAGTTATGTCGGACTCTAACTGACTAAACCCCCACGGTGTTCCTTCTCATCTCCTGGTGACTGGCCAACGGGACCATAACACGTTCGCCTAATCCGAAAAAGTGTTTGTTTTTTACTTTATGATTCAATCACGCTACACGAGAGCTACGGATAGACAGTGATTTTTGCATGGAGTTGAGAATTTGGAAAGAAGCCTACCCGCGGGATTTCTATAAACCTCTCCCAGTTAGTGAAATCTAATTTTGTTTTAAGATGTTTTTTTACGAATGTTACAAAACATCTTGCGACTTCTGTGTAGAAGCACTTCTGCAAAGGTGGCTGAAACAAAGCTTGTGCTGTAATATAAACTCGATTGCAGCGCACCGGCCGGCATTGTTTGACGGCGTCATTTTCGGATGCCCGTCCCGCGCTATTGTGCACGGCTTTATTGAATTTGATTTACGCCAATTTTTGTAGGCTTCGGTTTTTATTAACTGACCTCGGCGCCGATGTAAACTTAATTGAATCCGCCAACAAAAGGCATCGAATGAAAAGAGCGTCAGTGTGCAATGCAGATTATAATAGATTTTTCCGAATTTGCATGGGCTTTAAGTTACCCGATATTGGATTTTTTCACGGTGGTTGAACTGTTGTTTTCACAACATTTTATAACTCGCATATGAATTGATAAATAATATTTGAATATTATTTCGTTTTGTTGCTGTAGGTAATAGATACCTAAGGTAGCTAATATAGCGCGTAAATATTAGAAAGAACTTTTGTTATGAGTATGTAGTTTAATAGTCATTAATTGCCTGCGTACCACAACATCTCATGTCGCTCCCGCGTGTTTGGGTTTTCAGATACTAGTAAGTACCTAGATGGTGCAAAAATTTTACAAGGAAGATTATTTGTAAATGGAAAGTCGGGACAAGTCATGGTAGTTCATAAAAATAGTTGTAAAACTATCAAGCGAAAGAATAATCCAAAATCTTGGAGCTGTAAGAACCTCATTTGTCTGTTTTACTTATATCTGATCAAATTTTACGTTAAGGCGGCCTTTCTTCAAATTTTCTGCAACAAAAGCGAATTATACGCCGAGAGACCGTAATCTGAGTTAATTATCTGAAATTCAGTTGTATTTAACGTCGTTTCAAAACGAGTTTTCACAATTAATGTAGTCGAGGCGAAAGAGATTTGTAAAGGAATCGCAAACACAATTAGGAGAAAGTTGTTGTTTGTTGAAATTGTCAGGGAAAGAGTGTGCGTGACACGTCTGAGACGCATGACTCCGTAACTGACATTTTAATTTAATTGTTTGCTATGATTGGTTAACTGCTTGGCCACACTCCCAACTCAACAATAACGTGTACGATTTGTAAAATTGTGAACTGTAGGACTTACGTCACCTAAGTTATACTAAAACTAAGTAGAACTACGTTTAGCGACGTCATACTCAAGAAATCAACCAGCACAACGAACCTTGCGTGATGACAGCAGCTCAGCAGTTGGAACACCACCATAGAAACACTTGTTATATCATTTTAACTTCAATACATGGAAGGCAAGATTAAAAATAAAATTATTTAAAAATAAAATTTAAAAAAATATATTTAGTGTTGGCTACACCCTGTATCATACAAAATAAACTGGGACAGGGTATGTTTAAGCGGATAACTGATAAGTTTTGTAAAGATAGGTATTTAAAATGTTAAAAACATACATAGACATAATTAATATTTGCTTTTTATCCTAGGAAATCAAACAGTTGCCTCAAAAAATTTACAAAAAGTTAACCCGTGGGTTTAACGTTTTTTAAATTTTTTGAGACAAAGTTGTGGGGAACGCTGGTTCAAAATAAAATCAGTTACATCTCAATAGCACGAGGCAGCCGGCCGCTAAAGCTCGTTATTATGATTGTACCCTATAGAGAGATACAGAATCAAATCAGACGGAACAATGGCAGTGCAATTAAACCCGCGAGGGGAAGTCTTGTAACCGACCCATGAAGCTAGAAGAAGATTTTTCTTGCCATTTTACAAATAAATACGCGGTTTTAATATTCGTGTAAAAATATTTTTTTACATACTCAACCAATCAAAAATTAAAAGAAATCGAGTCTCATTATAATGTAAAGTTTCGAGCTCTTTAATTTTCGAATTAGGATCTTTTCGCATATTTTGTCTACCCCTTTTCTCGTATTATCTCTATATCTCTATCGAAACTAACATGGTTGCACACCATGATTCGTCTCATTACGTCAAAAGTAGAGATAAAATTATTTTCTCTATTTTTCTCTACGAACTCTAACATGACGTGTGGCGACGTCATTTTCTCGAATTTTTAAGTTTAAAAGAGTAAACGAGAAATCAGTTTACATCGACAATATCTCTCTCTCTCTCTCTGTTCGCGAGATATCACTTCGAAGTGCATGCTAGGCCTGCAGACCTCGTCATTGCTTTCCATCAGGCATGATTGTGGCCTATCTCGCAAAACAAAAAAAAACCCCTTGCCTGTAGTAGGAAATAGGATATTTTATCCCAATATATTTAATAGGACCACGTTATTATAAAAACAAAACTTGAATAAACGAGGATAAAGTCGCGTGCATTCGTTAGAAAACTCGCAACTAGAGCAGAAAAAGGTTATACGTTTATTCTAAGAATTAAATTCCGTTTTTGTACTACACAGTTTTGTATGGAGCTGGATGGTTAGTTTGAAATGTAAAAGTTTCCTCTCATTGTCAACTGTAATGCAAATTCTTGCCTGAATACGGTCTGTTTACTTCTTCGCCCCTTTTGTTTTAGCCGTAACGAGCAGAAAAAGGACCCATTCAGAGGATCCGAACCTAATTACCCTACCCTCGGTTACAAAGGAGGGTTTCTAATTAACGACTTTATGTCAAATAATTTGTTTGAGCCGACGACGTCTTACTTCGTTTCAGTCGCGGATTGGATTAAGTTTGCTTTCGGTCGGGTACGTTTGTTTTAGGAGAAAAGCGTTTGAGTGGATCACTTGTGAGCCGCTTGTGTTTAAACAATAAATTGTATAAACTCCCTCTTCAATGATTTCAACCCGTTTTTTAGAGCACAACATAATGTAATAGGTACACAGATAAAGCATTTTTTTCGAGTTTGCAAGAAGACGTACGTACTTAGGTATGTAAAAAGAGATTCCCTATTATAACTCATAAGTATTAAAATGTGATGCGAAAGTATTTATTGGTTTGTCTTTCAATCACGCAAGCAATGAAGTTGCTTAGGACACAGGGTGACATGGGCTACTTGTAATTCTGGGAAAACTAAGGAGTCGAGTTCTGATTTTTAACAAACCTAAATCCACGCGCGCATCCGCGTGCAAAGGCTCGCCTAATATAATATCAAGAAAAATACAGGGTTTAGGAATTAATTAGTTATCAATGTGAATGCGATTTGGATGAATGATCGTCGTCACAGTCACCGAGCGCAACGCGTCTTGTCCCGTCAGCTGTTCGACAATACGCAGCCGTATTCTGGAATATGCATGATGAGTGCTGACCGATATTGAAAAACTGTTGGATGATTTTAGCAAGTGTCTATTTCGAAAAATATCTTATTTCAGCAAGAAAAAATGTTGTTAGAGAAAATTGTCATTTCAATTTTTAGTTTTTAAATTCAGGCAAAAATGCTCACCGGTGTCATGGCGTCGATCTTGACGTCATCTCTATGTTTTTCATAGTACTTTGTCAAGGTTTGAACATAGATGTGACGTATCGCTCTGATTGGTGTTCAATCCAATATGGCGGACTGCAGTATTTTATACTTTTATTTTATTAAAATAACTAGTGGTTCGCCCCGAACTGAGACCTCGCGGTAACGGTATCCCATGATTATTCATTCAATCGATACATGACGACCAAAACTGACATTATTATTATGCCCGTTTTCACCAAACATACCTAAATCATCCCCTATGTAGGAGTCTCTTTACGTAGGTAGCTCCAAAACACAATCCTAAGTCCTAACATCAGTCCCAATGTCCTTTTAGGTGTCCCGTACAGGATCGTGATAAAGAAGTTGACAGTAATCATCACCTAACTTATCATAGGTAGCCCGTAAAGGTTAGGGAACGTCAGTGAAAACATTGAATTATTATGTAGGTACTAACGAGTGAAAACGGGTTAGGGGCATCTATACAAATCGTCATCTATCGACGCGAATAGAAAATATACAAAATGCAGCAATTAATAGTTTATTGAAGTTTGATATTTAACTAAAGAATAATTTTTATTGAATAATATGTTATTATATTATGTACCTAAATAATAATGCTCGACGCAAAACTGTTTTTGGGATAGATCGTAGTCGTAACTCCTACGAGTAGTTCCATGGAATAGTTAATGACTGCGCCATCTATTAGCATTATTGTGAAGCTATGTGAAATTTACTGATGCTCATTAAAAATTAAATAATCTCGTTTCTATAAAATATTCATATAATTTTAGTATTTGTTGTTCAAGTACAGGATACAAGTGAAGTAAGAAAATAAGTAGAACTTAAAAATATATAGCCAATTTTCCCAGAGAGCGTCTTCAAGCGAGCGTATTAAATCGCCACTTTGAAAGCCCCCCATTTCGTCAATTTTAGGAAAAAAATATAAAAAAATACGTTTGTACTCTGTTCCAAATTGTCTTTAAAATGATACACAGAAAACCTATGAATAGCAAAAAAATAAATTTTACTTCGCATTCGCTTCTATCAGAGCCCCCCTAAAATAAAGATTTTTATAACTTTTTAAGCCATTTTCGGCTGGAGGCCATCGGTTTACATATTATATCTAAATTTGAAGTAATTACGTTCAGTAATTCAAAAGTTATAAGGCTCTGACAGACGGACGGACGGACAAGTGCTAATCGCTCTAGTAAACTCAGAGACCTCGCTTCGCTCGGTCAAATATCAATCTTGATGAATCTCGCTCAAAATAGAAAAATAAATACGTTTTTAAAATCCTTGAAACCTATTTCATTAGATAAATTCATAATTTGATTGATTATTATTATTATTGGTTACTGTAATCATGCCTATTACAGAATATACAAAAATACAATGCAATTGGCACTTACTGGCTATTTCACCCACTCCGAGTAACGTTGAACCGAGGAATAAATTGGACGTTTAACAGATTTTCAATACAAAAACTGTCAGATCATCTAATTTAATCCTCGGCTAAACGTTATTCGGCAATGGTGTAATTTTCCTTTTTAACTATGCTCAAAAAAAATTTAGTTATTTGTACGTATGCAAAGTTGTTTTGCATCTGAAAACGAAAATGACTTAAATCTGCAGATATAGCTTAGGGAACTCGCGGATATGATCACTATAAATATACCTGGTAAAACCGTATCTACTTTGCAAATTCAGCCGATATACCTACAGCTAAATGCTTAGTTATTGCATAAATAATAATTTAAAGATTCATTATGGATAAGATGATGAAAAATGATGACTCATCAAATAAAAATAATGTATCTAAGCGCGGCACTTACTGGCAACATAGCTACACTTTAAGGATGATTATACGAGTCTGCCCGCGAAATTCAATTTTAATTTGGTTTTTCGCAATTTGTAAACTAATACGACAAATATAATATTTGCGCCAGTAGAATTATCATCTTCACAGGTTTACATAAAAATCTTTACTTGAAAGTGACCAGTTTAAGAAATTAATCAAAATACTGAGTTGGACGTGAGTTACTCACAAATTAGTCGATATTTTGATTAATTTCTTAAACTGGACACTTTCAAGTAAAGATTTTTATATAAACCTGTGAAGATGATACTGCTGTTGTCGCAATTAGAATTCCATAAGCCTATACTTTGTCGTATTAGTTTACAAATTGCGAAAAACCAAATTAAATTTGAATTTCGCGGGCAGAACTGTGTCTTCCACCTTAACAGTTGTCATTTGTATGTAGTGACGTAGCATTCCTACACTTTGAGAAGTGAACTTTTTTAAACTAGGTATAAACATGTATACAATTGATTTTTGGTAACTAGTTATATCACTTACGGTACAGGTATGTCTAGACTCTAGAGTTAGACTGCTCCTTAGAACTTATTGTTCCAGTAATCTGTCATGCTCACAATGCATTTGTCGGCACTATTGGCCGCTATTAATTGAATTAATGCTAATTACGCGTCTGTTCAATTAGATAATAATAATAATTATTAGGTATGGACTAGAGTGTTTCCGTTATAATCACTGGAATACAATGAAATCTTAATCCAATTAGTGAGAACAAAATTACTAGTAGATAGTTTATTTTACAGAGGAAATTTTTGATTTTTAAATATTTCATCGATATACCTCAGGATATCCTCCTCACCTCACTCAGTTTATTAGTAGTAGGAAGTACTACTAATAAACTAGTAGTAGTGAGGACTACTTCAGGATATTACTAGAAAGTTAAACCCAAGGGATATCATAAAGTCCTTTGAAATGTCAAATATTTGTCATGAATAGAAATGGGCTATGAAATTAATAATAATTTATGTTAAATATGCCAACTTTTGTTTGATTTGTATTAATCGTTACAGCAAAGTCACATGGTTGCGTTGCTGCACCGTGACCTGTTCGGTGACACTCCGGTGATTCTGCGGAGCCGCTGCGGCGTGTAACATGGACGATGCAAGGCAACAGCCATACCAGACCGCAACGCTTATTCCTTTGTATGGAAACAAAACTAGCTTATTCTACGATTTTCGAAACTAATCCTAAAAAAATTCACAACCCCAAAGAAGAAATAGACTCGCTATTCATTCAAATTTCAAAACCGAACATATCACTCCGGCTTAGGACCCATATCACAATATCAGGTGCTCGTAGGGTTCATATGGGCATTAATAATGATAAATTCGAGTCATTAATTCGTTGGGATTAGTCTTGGAGGCGAGTGCGCGCCGCCGATAACCAAATATTAACTCAATTAGCAACGAGACGCGGCGGGCCGGCATTCAAATGTCTGCTAATCCGTCCCAAAGCCGGCTAGAATTAGGAATGGTCAGTCTGTCGGGCTTAGATGGTGCCTTCTGTTTTAAATACAATGAGTAAGAATGTGTGGTACTTTTTTAAATTCAAATTCAAAATCATAATCACTTATTTCATGTAAGTAGGCCAAATTTTGGCACTTATTACAAGTTGTGTATCTTAGAACACCGGTTCAGAAAGCTGATTCTGCTGAGAAGAGCCGGCAAGAAACTCAGCAGCAGCAACAAAATAATATAATAGGTATCGTAATAATACATCATAAAAATACAATTTAAAAATATACAAATTTTGGCTGATAAAGTCCTTGAAGTATAATGGAATTAGTAATTATTATTATTTTTTACTAGCTTTGGCCCGCGACTTCTTCCGCGTGAAGTTTTAAAAATACTGTTTTTCCAGGATAAAAGATAGAATATGTTACTTTTAATTATTCATGCAAAGTTGCTGTTTGATTGAAGGATAAACCAACAAACAAACACAATAATGAGGATATTTGCATGGATAAGCACAGTAGGTAAGTAACGATTGTTCCTACGTAAATTCAATTAACAGGAATGAAGACAACAATTATATTTGGAAAGGCTTTTGTTGCCGGGTGAGTAAGTGCAGCCAGTCAACTGCGTCGCCATTCAATCCGACAGTTTTACGACGGGCGTTTATTTGCACGTTCCGCTCCGTTCACGGCTTTATGGCGCTTTTTTATGGCGCCACTAGTTCATATTTTGGCAGGGTTAACGGATTAAAGGTTAAATTAACTGCGAAAAAATGCAAGCAATTTAAGAGGTAGGCTCAAAATAAATATCGAGGAATAGCATACATGCATACTGCACTATAAATATTATGCTATTAAAAGATTGCAGATGTAATGTCTAACTACACTAGCGGCACGCTATGATGGCCGGTTTGACACATTACAATAGTGATGTGGAATGTCAATTTATTCTCGAACAAAAAACAATTAAGTTTTGTTTTTGTACCTGATTAAATAGGTTTAATAAAACAAAAATGTATATGTTTATTTAATTTATTTGAACGAACTGAATATTTGAATGAAAATGAATATACATACTTTATATGCACACAAGAAACATATGAATACAAAAGATACCAAAAAAGGTGCCACAAAAGGCCATAATTAATCAGATTCGTCCATACTACTATTTTCACTGTCGTCACTGCTATCATCACCTACATTAATAATTATATGTTCGTTTTCTATAATATTATCTATTTTCACATCTCTTTCATAATCTTCCCTTATTAATTTAACAGTTCTATTCACAACCTTTTCCCAGTCTCCTTTAGTCACATGTTCACAAGCTTCTTCTAATAATTTTAGCATTTTTTTTGTGGTAAATGGGGGTTCTGTATTGTGTCTTGCAGCATATCCCTTAATTTGAGCCCACACCAACTCAATCGCATTATACTCACAATGGTAAGGCGGTAACCGTATAACTCTGTGCCCATGTTCTAATGCTATTTCGTCAATGACGTATCGGATCTTGGTTGGTTTGTTTTCTTTTAAAAGACGTACTAATTCCGCTTTTAACATATTCATGTTTGCATCTACGCCATTTTTACGAAGCCATGCGACGATATCAGCTTTCTTTTGGGATTGGGCAGGTGGCTTGTCAATTTGCATCGAGTGGTATGGGGCGTTGTCCATAATTATAATAGATGGTTCAGGGAGGCTACACAACATTGAGGTAAACCATTCAGTAAACTTTTCTCCATTCATGTCTTCATGATAGTCTCCAGTGGTTTTTGACGCAAAAGCCATGAGAGAACCTTCGACAAACCCGTTGATGGTTCCGGCGTGACAAATTATAAGTCGCGATCCTTTTCCTACAGGAACTTTGGAAGTAGATGCTGCTGTGTCATCGTTCCAAGAACGGCCTACAGTATGGTTAGCATTAAGCCATGTTTCATCCAAGAACACAACATTTTGCCAATTTTTGATTTCTTTCACTTGCCGTAAAAAAGTATACCTTGCCATCGCTATATCAAATCTTTCCATCAATATTTTGCGTTTGTTACATTTTTTGTATCGAAATCCAATGGTCTTCAAAATCTTCGTTAAAGAACTTTCCCCACCGAAGAATAATCCAGCTTCCTTCAGTGAATGCACCAACTTTTTTCTTGTTGGATACTCCTTCTGTAAATAGTAGCCGTAAACATGTCTTCGGATAGCATCGGCATCAAAGCTATCGATGCCTACGACTGGTTTTGCTCGTTTTCTCTTTTTTGGTGTGTGAAGTTTATTTTCTTCTGTGCCAGTCTCGCCATATTTTTTTTTTAGTTATCCGTCTAACAGTTCGTTGTCCAATATTAAGCGCATCAGCTACGCGTTCAACCACTGACGTTATAGGTAAAATTGGCCCTCCATTTTGAGCTTCACGATCGAAATAGTTACGAAGGCGTATTACGAACTCACGTGTCTGACTATTTAGAACAGTTCTCTGCGTACGTTCGGTCATATCGACGAAATCCACAACAAAGGGCTTGAACAGAGTCCAAATTAACGAGCAAGGGTCAACAGTAATGCAGTATCAATATTTGAAATCCAAAGCCAGGTCAAAACTATATCACAATCGCATTGCACTGACAGTTTATACTTTTCGAAGCAACGTCAATTCGAAACTGCTTTGTTTTGCATTGAGCATTGACGCGAGTTTGCCGGAGGTAGTAGTTGTGCTAGCCAGCGATCCTATGTGACGATCGTATTAGATTCCATTTTTAAAAATTTTCAATTTAGAAAACCAAATGCCGAGTTGTGGTATATATCATATAAAAATAAAAATTTTACCTTTTGTATGAAACAGCTGATATTTTTTTGCGATTTCAGAGGTTTGTCCACATAGTGAAAATTGTTCATATTCACAAGTACATTCACCCCTTAAATGGTGCAAACTGATTTTTCTACACTTGTATACATTTTAGAAATCAATTTAATAAATAAATTTTGAGTCCTAAACCTAAAACTACATTCGATAAAATTTATGAATCTCTGCACATCACTATCGTCAATAAAGTAATACAATTATTTCCTTCAAAGTCGTTATCAATTAATACGGAACTTCATGAGCGGACAAACGTCAAACCGGCCATCATAGCGTGCCGCTAGTGTAAGTACCTACCTATAGTTTAACTATTACTATATTTATGGCCGATTTCGAGTTTTCAAGTGACGTTTTACCTAGAAATAAATTGATTAATTGGGCTTTCTGACAGTTTTAGTATTAAAACTACTGTCAAAATATGAAGTTTATGCTAGCATAAGTTTTATTTTACATCGGTGAAATCGGCCCTAAGCCGCTTATATTAAGAAGAATTAGAAGAATTTCGCCTAACTAGTTTCGAACCCATCCGGGCCCTTAATCACGAGCATTATTATTCTTGCAACATTCATTCAATTAAAAGTAAGTCATTTTCTGATTTGCCGCACTCAGAATCGCTAAACGTTACTAGGGATCTCCACAGTATATATTTAAAAAGTTTACTCCCAGAGCCTCTCTCGAGTGAACTTTTAAATTTATACTGAGGAAATTAAATTAGATCGGATTTGAGTTACCTACCTACGAGATCAAATCAGAAATAAGGAGATCCGTAAGAGAACCAAAGCCACTGTCATAGCTCAGCGAGTCGCGAAACTGAAGTGGAAGTAGGCAGTACTCACATTCGAAGAGCTGATGGTCGTTGGTGTCCCAAGGTGCTGGAGTGTACCCTACGCCGGGTAGTGCAGTGTTGGCAAAACTCCCACTATAGGTGAACGGACGACATCAAACAAGTCGCAGGGAGCCGCTGGATGCAGGCGGCGCAAGACTGAGACCTGTGGAAGTCCAAGCAAGAGACCTTTGTTCGGCAGTGGACGTCTATCGGTTGATAAAGTAGAAAACGAAGGAGATTGTAGCGACTCTGAATGCGGTAGTAAGTGTTCACATATCATAAAGCTGGTTTAAAGTTAAAAACGTTTTTTGACGACCTCCCTGGCGCAGTGGTGAGCGCTGTGGTCTTATAACTGGGAGGTCTCGGGTTCGATTCCCGGCGGGGTCAATTTGGGAATTTATAATTTCCGAATTGTCTCTGGTCTGGTCTGGTGGGAGGCTTTGGCCGTGGCTAGTTACCACCCTAAAGTCAAAAACGTGCCGCCAAGCGATTTAGCGTTCCGGTACGATGGCTTGTAGAAACCGATTAGGGTTATGGGTTTAATGTTCGCTGCCATACCCCTTACAAGTAAACCCGCTACCATCTTAGACTGCATCGTCACTTACCATCAGGAGAGATAGCAGTCAAGGACTATCTTGTCATCGAATAAAAAAGAAACTTCACTCCTACGGGATATCGACATATGGACGTGTCATATCTGTGATTAACCGTGTGTGCTCCGCAAACAGGCGGTAACGAGCGATCAATGCGCGATCACACGCGCTAATCACTCGCGACTGACGCCGATCGCAGCTCCGCGGCGGGTGACGGCGTGACGCTAATTAATTACTGTGCACATATTGTTGTCAATCTCAATACCGATCCCAACCGAGTATTGTATAATACTGCCTCGTTGGTCTAGGGGTTAGCTTGTTTGACTGCGGATGTCGAGGTCCCGGGTTCGATTCCCGGGTCGGGCCGTTAAAAAAATGTGTATTGGGTTTTCTTCCAAAGAAATTCTCGAAAAAGCCCGGAGTTAGGAAGTTGGCGGTTAGTCACCCCCGTGCCTCGGAGAGCACGTAAAGTCGTCGGGCCTGCGCCTGATCTCTCTCCGGTCGTGTCGGATTTCCATCCCATCGGACTATGAGAGTGAGGGAATAGAGAGTGCACCTGTGTTTGCGCACACACATGTGCACTATAATATCTCCCGCGCAGATGGCTGACCTCTAAGGAGGTTAGCCGCCGTGATCGGATTCGGTCGGGAGGACATTGTTGTATAATATGAAAATATTGTCTACGTACGCAGAATGTTTTAATTTCTAATTATTTATTAAGTACCTCTGCTCTGAGTGAATATTTTATTGTATAGCTTAACAGTTTTTTTAAATAGACTTGTCTTCGGCGACGAATATTCGTGATAAAATAATATTATAAATTTATAAGTATGTATTATTTTGATAAAATAATGAATTTCCATCGCTTAACCGAGAACTGAAGACGTTCTGATAGTTTTCGTATAGAAAATCTGCCAAAACACCAAAATTCCTCGGTTAAACTTAGAAGTCGACTTTATATTATTACGAGCTTTTGCCCGCGGCTTCGCTTATGTTATGTTCGATTTTCGAAACTTCTATTTTACCCGCTGAGGGGTCGAATTTTCAAAAATCCTTTCTTAGCGAATCCCCTACATCATCATAGTTATCTGTATTCTGTATGCCAAATTTCAGCCCGATCCGTCCAGTGGTTTGAGCTGTGCGTTGATAGATCAGTCAGTCAATCAGTCAGTCACCTTATTATCCTTTATATTACTACTACCGTACCGTTTATACTACTCAAAATCAATAAAAGGAATTTAAAAAAACCGGCCAAGTGCGAGTCGGACTTGCGCACCGAGGGTTCCGTACTCTAGAAGTAAAAGTAAAACGATAATATTATATTAATTTGCTTAATTATCGTTAACTTTGTTTGTAGAGGTTTATCTACATATATAAAAGAAAGTGGTGTTAGTTACACTATTTATAACTCAAGAACGGATGAACCGATTTGGCTGAAAATTGGTGGAGAGGTAGCTTAGAAACAGGAGACGGATATAGGATACTTTTTATCCCGTTCGACCGCGTTTCCGTCATGTCACTATAAAACGTGGTATAAGAAAAACGCATCTGACATGGAATAACAAAACGCAAATGACAGTGGAATAACAAAACGTAAATAACAGCTAAACGTAATTTTGTCTTTGGTTAAGTATGGTAAAAAATTTGACAATTATAAAAAGTGTTATAATAAAGCATTACTGATATTATAAATGCGAAAGTGTGTTTGTTTGTTGGTTTGTCCTTCAATCACGTCGCAACAGAACAGCGGATTGATGCGATTTTTTGCATGGGTATAGTAATGGATGTAGTAGTGGTTCCTCAGACCAGGAGAGCTACTTTTTATCTCGGATAATGAAAGAGTTCCCGCGGGATTTTTAAAAACTAAATCCATGCGGACGAAGTCGCGGGCATCAGCTAGTTGTTAATATAAAAAAAACTATGCTAGTTAGAGCGTTGGTTTTATTTTTCCTGTAAAATAATATATGTAAAGCTCTATTGACCATAATTATTTCTTTACAAGACCTTTCATATGATACCCCACTCGGTATAGTTATCTTACTTTGAACTTTCAAACCCCCGATTTTACCCCTTTTTAGGGTTCCGTACCCAAAGGGTACCAACGGGACCCTATCACTAAGCCTACGCTGTCCGTCCGTCCGTCCGTCCGTCCGTCTGTCAGCGGGCTGTATCTCGGTAACCGTAATAGGTAGACAGTTGAAATTTTCACAGATTGTGTATTGCCGCTACAACAACAAATAATAAAAATTAAATTAAATTAAAAAAATTAAATAAAATATTTCCATGGGTACTTACATGGAAATATTTTTATGTAAATTTTTTTTAACGGAACCCTTAAAGAGCGAGGCCCGACTCGCACTTGGCCGATTTTTTTTAATTAAACTAAAATAATTTTCGCGTTGGTTTTATTTTTTCTGTAAAATATACGTAAACCTCTATGTACCAGAATTATTTCTGATTTTTAGATTGGTAAATTTCGGAGATAAGGGGGGGGGGGGGCGCGGTATTTTTTTTTGACATTTTGCCCGATTAATCAAAAACTATTATATTTGAAAAAAATGAAAATCTGTTTTAGAATGCACAAGTAAAGGCCTTTCATATGATACCCCACTCTGTATAGTTATCTTACTTTGAAATTCCAAACCCCCGATTTCACCCTTTTTTAATTAAACTAAAATAATTTTTGCGTTGGTTTTTTTTCCTGTAAAATATACGGAAACGTATATTGACCATAATTATTTCTGATTTTTAGATTTGTAAACTTTTGAAATAAGTGGGGGGAACGGTATTTTTTTCGACATTTCGCCCGATTAATCAAAAACTATTATTATATTTGAAAATAAATAAAAATCTGTTTTAGAATATACAGGTAAAGGCCTTTCATATGATACCCCACTTGGTATAGTTGTCTTACTTTGAAATTTCAAACTCCCGATTTTCCCCCTTTTTTAATTAAACTAAAAATAATTTTTGATTTTTTTTAATTCCAACCATGTGGGGCCACTATTATACACAACTATTCCAAATTTAATGTCGATAGCTTTAATAGTTCTTCTTCTTCTTCTTCGTTTGTAAAATAATCGACTCTGACAGACGGACGGACGGACGGAGAAAGTCTCACCATAAGGGTTCCATTTTTACCATTTTTGTACGGAACCCTAAAAATGACTGTGAACATGACAAAAGAAATTTGTCGCTTTTTTAATAGAATTGCATTAATCATGTTTCAGGATATAGCAGTACACGCATGATGCACTCGCATGTATCTATATTTATTTCCTTTTCCATGCTGCGGCTCAAGTATCATAATCAGCGCGAGAGCGCTTTCTTGTGGCATTCTTGCGTCTTATGCATCGACGAAGCGCTGCAACGCGAACGGCTGCGATTTTTAAGATTTCAGATTTGTGTCGCACTGATTGTACTTGTGCTGATTTAAGCTTTTCCAAAGCGTGAGTAATTGAATCAGAAATACTCATCTCTTCTTCTCTTTCTTGGCTAACCCTTTATGTTAAAGAAATGAAGAAAGAAAATAAGTAGTTTATTTTACTTCTTAAACAAAAAGAGATAAATATTAAAAACAAACAATTTCAAAATTGGCTCTCAATTTTTGCACTCATATGGCACAAGCAAACATTTAGACAGTTAGGTACCGACTTAGAATTATTGCTGTAGGTATTTTTTTTAAAAACCTGATCTCTCTCCTGTTTTGTACTGGATAGTCATTAGAATAGAATAGAATAGAATAGAATAGAAATATTTCATTCCATCGGAATACTCTCATATTTCGAGTAACGTAATCGAAACAGTGCACACACTTGTGCACTATAATACATCCCGCATAGACGGCCGCCGTGACCAAAATTTGGGCAGGAGGACAAACTATTTTTCAGACTGTTCTGTACTATGTAGGTAGTATGAACACAGCCTTACTAGAAGCTAGACTACATAATGACGTCACGCGCTGTATGGCTAGTAATTAACGACTGATTAACGCACAATTAGGCAGTAATCACTGATAACAGATGTCTCTGGTCGAGCCTAATTGACCATATTGTGTTGGCTACCGGCTTGTTACACTCATAGAATTATATTATTGCATTATTTTAATTAAGATTTTGCTTACTAAGTGGAAAAACTATGTCGTAATTATGGTACAAAGTGTAATATTTATAGAAACATGTATATAAGTGTCCATCCGTTTGTCTTCTATAGCTTTTTTTATTCAGAAACTATTAAATCCTGCATTTTTATTCAAAAATTTTTAGTTACTGCCTTGATTGGTCGTTCCTAATTAAATATTATGTAGCGCCTATTCTAATTCGGAATGTCATTCGAACTTCCGTATTTTCCCATTAGCTATAACACTCTTCAAATCAAGAGTGTTATTCGCAGGCCGACAGAAAACTATTCAAGACTACTTTTTCATGCCCAAGAAACACAAGGTTTCAACGGGATTTTCAAAAACCGAAACCCTACGGATGAAGGCACTGGAAAAGCTAGTAATAAATATTTCAGAGTTTTAACAATACTTTTTAAACGACTTCAAAACAGGAGGAGGTTCTCAATTCGTCGGAATCTTTTTTTTTTATTTTTTTATGTATGTTCACCGATTACTCGAAGACGCCTGAACCGATTTGGAAAATTCTTTTTTTGTTTCAAATGTTATACTTTCCAGGTTGTCCCATTGAAATTTTATCGAAATCAGTCGAGCGGTTTTTAATATATCAACAATAAATTATATACTTTGTACTGGCGCGGGCGTTTGAAGTCAGTTTTTTAAAAAGAATTTTTTATATTAAATTATTAAAAATTCAGATTTCGGTAAAGCCGCGCCTGCAAAGGTCGATTAGGCTTCGCGGCTCGTAAATCAGTCTTACGTCCGGTGTCCGGCGTATCACTTCAGCGGCCGGGCGGGGCCGCCTACAAACTAAATACAGAAGCTAAAATATTGAAATTTTTCTATTCCAAATAGAAATATTTTACCAGCATTTTAGTTTTGCAGTAAACTATATTAGAATAGAAAAGAAAAGTTTTTTCTTCAAATGAACTTTTACAAAGTGCTTTTGAATCGTCAAGTGAATCTACCACTGGTTAGGAATGCCGTTTCCATGAAGAATTCGGCGAACAAGAAACTAGGCGGTTGCTCTTTTGAAAAAAAAAAAAACAACTATGCCAAATTTCATGTCGATAGCTTTAATAGTTACTGAAATAATCGACTGTGACAGACGAACGGACGGACAGAGAAAGTCTCACCATAAGGGTTCCATTTTTAACATTTTGGTACGGAACCCTAAAAATATACCTAATATCAATAATTATATTGGACACAGTTTACCTACAGTTATTACTGTCTAATTTGCTGAAGCGTGCCATATCCACGTTTTTTCGTAGTAGTAAATAGTATTTGGTCGGTTGGAGGCTTTAGTCGTGGTTAGTCACCAACACCCTACCGTCCGAGTCGTACAGCCCAGCGATTTAACCTTAGCGTTCCGGTACGATAGTGTGTAGTAACTGAATAGAGGTATTGGTTTTATTAAAACTGCGCCAGAGCTCCTACCAAGTTATCCCGCTACTATCTTAGACTGCATCGCCACTTACCATCAGGTGATATTGCAGTCAAGGATTATCTTGTCATGACCAAAAAAACTTTATGTATACCTCCGAAGTCAATAAATATTTGCAAAGCATTGCGCAATATTCTTTAATTAATTGTTTTTAACGGATCTATTTATTCATGCTAAGAAATATGTAATATGAGTACGTTAGTGAATATACACACCTAATAATACGACTATCTTGTCATGAAAAA
The DNA here is from genome assembly GCA_029955525.1 of Oeneis ivallda. NCBI lineage: Eukaryota > Metazoa > Arthropoda > Insecta > Lepidoptera > Nymphalidae > Oeneis > Oeneis ivallda. Next base: position 20,119,605 of record JARPMR010000004.1, on the reverse strand, counting down.
AAAAAGGTAAAATGGTTGGGTATTGTGACATGGTCGCCATGTACAGGTTGCCTAGTGTGTGTGTGTGTGTGTGCCTAAACGACATTGTGATAACTTTTTTTGAAAATAAAGATATTTTATTTTATTATTGTTTTAATTAATTTACTGCATCACTCGCGTGTCTCAGCGATCCTGACATCAAAGAGCGGAACATGAGACACGACTTGTGAGACTGATCTGCATTCTTGCTAACGTCAACATTCCAGCAGCAGGTAAAGGCATGTTAAACATTAGCTGTACCTATTCTATTATTAATTTGCATAAAGTTCAACTTATAATTACTTATACTATATTAAACCTAAAACCATTACACCTACCATTAAACCTACGAGGCCAATCCACTTGCAGCGTGGAGTGCGACAGGGAGACGTTATCTCCCCGAAGTTTTTTACCGCTGCGTTGGAGGACGTCTTTAAGCTTCTGGATTGGAACGGGCTTGGCATCAACATAAACGGCGAGTACATCACTCACCTGCAATTTGCCGATGACATAGTAGTCATGGCAGAGACTCTGAGAGACCTCAATACAATGCTCAACGATCTCAGCAGGGTTTCTCAACAGGTGGGCCTAAAAATGAACATGAGCAAGACGAAAATCATGTCAAGACAAAAATTGTTGAGAACTCTGCACTCGAAATTGTCGACGAGTATATTTACCTGGGACACACAGTCCAGCTAGGTAGGTCCAATTTCGAGAAAGAGATCAACCGCCGAATCTAACTCGGCTGGGCAGCGTTCGGGAAGCTTCGAGATGTCTTCTCGTCCAAAATTCCTCAGTGCCTGAAGACTAAAGTCTTCGAACAGTGCGTGTTGCCAGTGATGACTTACGTATCCGAGACATGGTCGCTAACTAAGGGCCTCATAAGTAGGCTCAGGACCGCTCAGCGGGCGATGGAGAGAGCTATGCTCGGAGTGTCCCTGCGGGATCGAATCAGAAATGATGAGATTCGTAGGAGAACCAGAGTCACCGACATAGCTAAGCGAGTCGCGATACTGAAGTGGAAATGGGCGGGGCACATAGTTCGAAGAGCTGATGGTCGTTGGGGTCCCAAGGTGCTGGAGTTGCGACCCCGCACCGGGAAGCGCCGTGTTGGCAGACCCTCCACCAGGTGGACCGACGACATCAAACGAGTCGCAGGGAGCCGCTGGATTCAGGCGGCGCAAGACCGAGGCCTGTGGAAGTCCATGCAAGAGACCTTTGTCCAGCAGTGGACGTCTATCGGTTGATAAAGAAGAAGAAGAAGAAGATTAAACCTAAATTTACTCTAAAATTAAACCTAAAATAAAAACTAATTAAAATCTAAAACCCCATCCAAGTCACCGCAGTGTGGCATAGTACCCAAGATGCTGGCAGCATTACCCCTTTGGATGGCCAAGCTAATCCTTTGGCCAAGGTAGCTGCCAGCTCTTGGATCCCCGGTAGACTCGATCACTCTTTTCGATATCTCTAAAAAAAGTGCGCGAGCCTCCAGGCCCCACGGCCCCAGGGTCTCTACACCAAAAGGCACAAATATGAAACTACTGTCAAGTTTTTCATATTTGCGCCTCTTAGCCTGTTCGGCGCTAGTAGCCGCTGCACCCGCCACAGAGGAGGTCGCATGGATGTGGGAAGCAGCTAGAGTATCTACACAGGTGGCATCCCACACAAGCGACCTCCCTGTCCTCCAAGAAACAAGAGTCATACCATCAGGTATCTTGCCATCACTACGTGCCAAACCAATAGGTTCTAATACAGCTGGCACGTGAGCAGTAGCAAGACACCTGCGGATGATGTCGTTGAGGGCATTGTGGCGGGAGAATTTATAATCGACCGAGCGAAGCGAAGGTCTTTGAGTCTACTTGAGTGAATTTGCACTTGTCCGTCCGTCCGTCCGTCCGTCCGTCCGTCCGTCTGTCAGAGCCTTATAACTTCTGAATTACTGAACGAAATTACTTCAATTTTAGATATAATATGTAAACCGATGGCCTCCAGCCGAAAATGGCTTAAAAAGTTATAAAAATCTTTATTTCAGGGGGGCTCTCATAGAAGCGAATGCGAAGAAAAAAAAAAAATTTTGCGTTTCATAGGTTTACAGTACCTCATTTTAAAGATAATTTGGAACAGAGTACAAAAGTATTTTTTTTAAAATTTTTTTCCTAAAATTGACGAAATGGGGGGCTTTCAAAGTGGAGATTATATTTGACCTCAGAACGGAATAACCATTGAAAGCTGGGGCTTGAAAGTTTTACAATTTTAGCGTAATATCATGTACTTGAACAACAAATACTAAAATTAGATAAATGTAATAAGGAAACTAAATTATTTAACTTTTAATGAGCAGCAACAACAGAACTTCACAATGATGTCAATAGATGGCGCTCTCATCTCATATAGCAAATGCAGCTTTATGTAACATACCTATTATTCAATTAAGATTATTATTTAGTCATTTAGCAAACATCAATAAAACTTCACGTTGCAGTTTGTTTTTACATATTTCTGATCGTGTCAATAGTTGACGCTGTGTACAAGTAATTTAATTTGAATGTTCCAAAAAACTATACCTAAGTTTGATTGAGGCCTTGAGGATTTCACTATAACAGTTCCCTAACCTTTACGGGCTACCTAAGTTAGTTGACACTTTCTGTCAACTTTGTTATTACGAACCTCTACGGGACAACTAAAGGTGAAAATGACATTGGGATGTTAGAATTGTATTTAGGGGCTACTTAAGTAAAGAGACTTCTACAAATGGGATGATTTAGGTATGGTTGGTGAAAACGGGCATAATAATAATGTCAATTTTGATCGTCAATTATGGGAAACCGTTACCGCGAGGTCTCAGTTCGGGGCGAACCACTAGTTAAATTAAATCTTACTGTTATTATGAGAAAGTTTGGATGTTTGTTACTCCTTTCACGCCCCAATGATTGCATCGTTTTGGCTGAAATTAAATTTCATATTACCTATCTAGGGTAGGTTTACAAATTAACTTAATTAGTTTTATTGTAAACAGCTTAAGTAATTACTTATTATAACAACTGAATGATCATTCAATAACGTATGCATGCTGGGTTACGTCTATAAATAATAATTTGTTGAGCATTTAATCATGTGGCTCTCATAATTTGGTTAATATATCTATCTACAAATGTATTATTGTGTATTCAACTGGTGGCTTTTTAGGGTTCCGTAGTAAACAAGGAACCCTTATAGTTTCGCCATGTCCGTCCGTCTGTCTGTCTGTCTGTCTGTCTGTCAGTCCGTGGTTTAGCTCAGAGACTATTGGTACTAGAAATCTGTAATTTGGCAAGGGTATAAATATCAATCACGCCGACAAAGTGGTGAAATAAAATTGTGAAAAATATTTTTTTTAGGGTACCTCCCCTACATGTAAAGTGGGGATGAATTTTTTTTTCTCGACTATCCCATAGTGTGGGGTGTCGTTGAATAGGTCTTTCAAAAATATTGTGGGTTTGGGAACACCATTTTTCAATTCAGGGATCCGTTTGTGAAATATGATATTTTTAAAGGAAAACTATCACGGCTAAGTAGGGTTCATTAGTTAAGGAGTTATATCTGTTTTTTCTAAGTTAGGTATTACACGTAGTGTAAGTTGTATATTTTGTTGTATATTATAGTATTTAAACCATGGAACTCAAAATGTATTCAATATTCATGAATAAAATAAAAGCACTATCCTAGGTCAGCAATATTTGAGACTTTCAACTACGGAACCCTACACTGCGCGTGGCCCGACACGCACTTGGCCGGTTTTTTTGAATAGGTTATTATATATAGGAAATTTCTAATGGGTTAACTTATACCCTACATTAACACATAAGCTACATTTTACACCGAAAAATTAATGAGTTCCGGCGGAAATAAAAAAAAAACATTAATAAATACACTCGAACGAAGGCGCGGGCATCATCTAGTGCGATAATATTAACTTCGTCAGCGTTGATAGCTTAGCCTATGTGCTAATCCTGGGTATGAGCTATCTCCATTCCAAATTTCAGTCAAATCGGCTAATTCCTTGTGGCGTTTTATCCCAGAATATCATGGAGGTCCCAACTATAATATTGATGTAAACTTGAACAAAGTTCAAAGATTTATCTAGAGGATATTTAACCCCAAATCCAGGTTAAATAAGGTATTTTTCTTAATTCCTACATTATAACTACCAAGCTATAGGGGTGTTAAAAAGCTTTAATTAATTTGCAACTTAGGCATCTAAATACCGTCGTCGTTGTTAAGCGACGCCAAGAATTTTCTCAAAGACATTCCTCAAGTGCCGTCCTCCGCTATGCTTTGATAACTCTTTAGAATAACTCGCCAGTTTTTATTTTACGTTTTCGGAGATCAACGCCGCTAAATACTTTACAAAATAAATTGTAGGTGTAGATGGTTAGATCATTTTTAGTACCACGCATATTTTATTTAATTTTTTTTTAAACTGATGACAAATAAAAACAAAAATAATATAATATATTTTTACAAGCTTTTATTTAACTTGCAATGTATGTATGCACTATGCAGGTATGTATCTATGTTTAGGTCAAATCTTGCAAGATGAATATTAGAACCACTTCCCGGTTTCCAATTGAGCTGAAATTTTGGATGGATGTAAATCGGATGACAAATTATTGTGACATGGAACTGATCTGATGATGGCGCTGGAAGATGGCTATCGGAACTCTGTAATTAAACGACGTAAACCCATCGAATTTGGGCTGGTTTGATTCATCTTGACAAGAACTCTGGTCCTAGATGATATTCAGGGTCTGATGATGTAGCTAGCTACTAAAAACTTGTTTTTTTAATAAAAAATTTAATTTACACTTGTTTAAATTCCCTTGACTGCAATGTCATTGCAATAAATACAAAGCCCAGCAGAATTCTAAATTGGTGGGCCTAAAAATAAACATGAGTGAGACGAAGATCGTGTCTATAGTGCTCATGAACCGACGCACTCATGTGCGTCAATGGTACATGCCAATGTAGGGTAGGCTGGTCTAAGAGCACGCATACGATAAGAGTACGCAATGTCAACACTCGTGACGTTGTTTACGATACGCGGCTAACTTATGTGTTATTTTGAAGTACAAAGCTATTGGCAAGTGCTGTGCTAAAAAATAACAAAAACATGCAAAAACACAAAAATTACATAAGTTTAAACATTTTTACCTATTTTCTTAAATAATTTTAGCATTTTGGGAGTATGTTTGTAATAAAACTACAAAATTTTAAACAAAATCGATAATGCGGCTTAATCGGCAAGGAATTCCCCTAGAGGTCACAGCGACAGTGATTCCTGTCGATGTTAATAGATTCCGTTGCACTTCACTCTATTATAAAATCGTTAATGTGTGAAAGAATACGCACTTGAGTATGTCACAAGAGTACGCGCGTACTCTTACACACATTATTTTATTTTTATATTTTTCACATGTATTTTAATATTTATTTGTATGTTTAAATCCGCTTTCGGATGTAGCTAAACTACCACGAGTTGAAGTAATCTCAAGATCGAACCGCAAAAGAGCAAAGTTAGAGATTTTGAGTTGACCTCCATGCTAGTTGACTCTCGAAGAGGATTCGGCCTCAAAATAAGCACCAATGAAAAATAGACTGCGAAATCTATTACTAAAGGGGATATAAAACCAAAACTTTTCCAAGTACCAAAGACTAAACCCAAAAAGAAAATGTGGGGACATGTTATATTTATTTGTGACATCTACAAGTAGCATGGACGGACACGAATTATGATATAATTTTTCCTGCGTACTCTAATCAACTTACATGCGCACTCTTATCCAATAGCTCGTGTAAGAATACGTATTTACCACTTTTGCTATTTTTTCATTTTTTCAAAAATATGACACATTTTTGTTACATTTCATGTTACTTTATGAAAGCTGTGTAAATTGAGTACAAAATAAAAATTAAGCTGATTATCTACAGTTAGTGAATTTTATTTTAGAACAGTTTGAACCTTAAGTGCGTGCTCCTAGACCAGCCTACCCTAATGCTCATGCATTAGGCACGATTTCCTCCCAGAACATAGGTAATTAACTCGTAATCGAAAAATTGTATTAAATCGTAATCATAATTAACCGTTGCGAACTCTGTACTGAAATTGTAGACGAGTAGTTATAGACTCGTCTTATTGGACCTACAAATACCTGAGATACACTTGTCCAGCTTGGTAGATTCCAATTTTGAGAAAGAAATCAATCACTGAATCCAACCCGGCTGAGCAGCTTTTGGGAAGCTTCATGATGTCTTCTCGTGCAAAGTCCTTCAGTGCTTGAAGACCAAATTTCGCACAGTGCGTGTTGTCAGTGATGACTTTCTTCCTCTTCTTCTTCGTGATAATCTTGGAAGTGAAGTCTTTAGCGATATGCGATAGGTACGCCTCATGAGTATTCGCCACTTCTCCCTGCTGGCCGACAGCCTGGTACAGCGATGATTTACGGATCTAATACATACCTAGTCGCTTACTATGAACCCTGATAAAACAGCTTTGGGTCACTCAGCGGGCGATGGAGAGAGCTACCTATATGCTTTGAGTAGGTAGATATCCCTGCGGGATCAAAGGAAGATCAGCAAGGAGTGATAAGTAAATTATTGACATAAAATTTTGAAAAAGTTTTTCAGCCAAATCTTTTTTCTACTAATAATTTCATTTACGATAACTTTAGTTTTAGATTTAGTATTGGTATCTTAGTCGCTTCCAAGTGACCAATCCTAAATCTATGACTTTTATACTTTTTTTAACTTTATTCATAATACTTATTTAATTTTAATTTGCAATAAACTCTACTTGAATTGAAATGAAAATTACATTAAATCATAAATATAGATTCTAATTTATAAAAAGTTGTCCAGCTTGTAGACAGGTTTGCTCGTTTTAAGGTAGACAAGGTTTTTGTTTTAGTTTCATACCTATACTTAGTATAGTACCTACTTATTTCTTGTAAATCCCATTAAAGTTTTATATCATTATTTAAAGCATTATTTATCGTTATACAAAAACTAAGAGTTCTGAGCCAACAATTTAACGATCGAAATAAATTTTAAATCGACATCAATGTTAACAAATTACTTGATAAACTCCATAGCGACAGTGCTTTAGAGGCGCCTCCCACCTGGCTTGTTTTTCGTCCAGATGAGGCGTGGCTTGCATTGGGCGGAGCATATCGTGTTGGGCGTTGGTCCCGCCCAGCGACGGTCACGCCCACCCGTTGATGTTTCAGTTACCGGCGGAACGTCGCCTGGAATGAATCTCCCGAGATCCTTACGACTTTAAAATATTCGTTGAGGGAGAACTTAGAAGTTACTCCTTGCTGGCGAAAATAAAAATTAACAATTCTTTCTTACTTTATTCGCTTGTATCACGTCATTAGTTATGCTATAACATCATTCATTGATTGACTTGTTTATCAAATATTTACAACAATTCACAAAGATAATATTGAGCAGAGTCTACACAACTCTAGAAGAATAGAATAGAATAGAATAGAATAGAATAGAATAGAATAGAATAGAATAGAATAGAATAGAATAGAATAGAATAGAATAGAATAGAATAGAATAGAATAGAATAGAATAGAATAGAATAGAATAGAATAGAATAGAATAGAATAGAATAGAATAGAATAGAATAGAATAGAATAGAATAGAATAGAATAGAATAGAAATGTTTTTTATTCAAATAAACTTTTTTACAAGTGCTTATGAATCGTCGATGAGTCTACCACTGGTTCGGAATGCCGAAAAATGGAATGAAGAAAACACCGGACCAAGTAAATTTTCCGCAAGTTTTCAACGAGGACCAATTTTCTATACAATGACGCAATTAAACACAAAGCCAATGTAAATTTGATTTCTGCACTTACCTACGGTATAAAAGAGGGTGTCAGCTTGACCTATGTCTGACTACCACACTGTTATAAAGTATATAATCCATACTATAATTTTTAAAAACAAACCAACAAACAAAAACGCATTTAATGCGAAAGTGTTTTTGTTGTTGTTTTTTCCTTAAATCAAGTAGCAACGGAGCAACGACATGATTTTTTTGCACGAATAGATATAGTTGAGGACTTCAAAAGTGACATAGGCTTATTTCCTGAAAAAACAGGTTTCCCGCAGGGGCCGCGGGATATTTAAAAAAAGTTGCGGGTAAAAGCTAGTAAAGGTTAATAAAATTGATTTTAAAAATGTTAGATATTATATTAAGTATATCGTAATGTAGGCATAAGTGTTTCTGTAAATTAAATTACAGTGCAATATCCTGTAATATCCCCTATCCCATATCCTATCTTCTTCTTATCCTATTCCATAGTGAGCTGTTATAGTAGAACTCGTATAAAAATACAAAAACATATTCAGTGTTCGGATAAAATGCTAAACAGAACACTGGAGAGCTCTAACGGAGAGAAACTGTAATATTATTCAGAGAACGATGCCGGGTGCTCTCATACGTCTCATTTACATAACGATTATTTCATTATACTGTATTTTTTCTCATTGCGAGGTAAAATTAAGTCAATATTATGATAGGAAAGTTCTCGTCAACGACGAAAAAGCTTGACGTTTTTAATTTGACGTCAACATTATGTCTATATACATAAAAATCTCGTGTTACGATGTATGTTCGCGATAAACTCGAAAACTACTGTACCAATTTGATCAAACTTCGTAACTATCTGTAATTTGGTCCAACTTAAAATTGAGATAAATATTTGTTGCAAATTAAAATATGTTAATTACACGACAGTCATATGATTATACAGTTCGAGATTTAGGTTGCTAGGCAACCTAGCAACCTAAATCTCGAACGATGTTAGATTGCGGTTGTCTAGATTGTGTTATAATTTTGTATTACTGATACAATAAATGTGAAAGTGTGTTTGTTTGTTGGTTTGTCCTTCAATCACGTCGCAACAGAGCAACGGATTGATGCAATTTTTTGCATGGGTATAGTAATGGGTGTGGCCTTTGCCCGGTGGTTGGACAATTAAAGTCTTAACAGTATTACAAATTACAATAGTGAAAAAAAATAATTAATTACAATAGTGGTTCCTCAGACCGGGATAGCTACTTTTTATCTCGGATAATCAAAGAGTTCCCGCGGGATTTTTAAAACTAAATCCATGCGGACGAAGTCACGGGCATCAGCTAGTTTCAGTAATCACCTCCGAGGACCAATTTCAGCGTTATTTTAACCTTTTAATTTATTTTAACGTTTGACCTGGGGATAAAGTCGATGTTCCGACAGAATTTGTATTGAAAAATCTATGAAAACAATCTATGTAATTAGGTATATTTCGGTGAAATGGCAATGGTGAAATTGGCTCTAAGTAACCATTATAGGTAGGAATTTTTGTTTGACTATCAATATGTTAAAACAAGCAAAATATTAAAAATGAATAAAAAACCCGACTGCTTTAAAGAATATCAATGAAAATATCAATCATCAAATTTATGAGAAAAAAGATGAAAAATATATTATTGTAATCACCTTTTCAAACCCTTTAATTTGATAACCCACTCAATAGGATTCGAAGAAAAAAAAATTTGAACCCCACATTATGGAGTCCAAAATCCGCCATTTGGAATTTTTCGAATTTTTATGTTCTCGTTGACACTCGCGCTGGCATGGCGAATCTAACGACGTGCTACTTATCAAAATCAGCCTACGCGTTTGGTCTCTAGAGTGCCACAAAGGAACAAACAAACATACATACATAGACTGATAAACACATTACCACTCCTTTGCGTCGCACAGTCGGGTGAAAATAGAAATTGAAATTCGACATGAAAGCTTTAATTAAAAGTGATTTTAAATTTTAAAATAAAACTTTTTCCGTACTCTATTAATTTTATCACAAAAAGTCCGGAGTGCTATTATTATCACTATTATCAGTGCCGTATTTCACGTTTAATCTGCAATGATTAATTAAGATGTTGCGGAGGGCGGCGCGCCGCGTATACATCATAATATCATCTTGTCTACATTTTATTTTTACACAGGGACGGATTAGCTTGAAGGTCAAATTTAAAACTTTTTTCGAACCTTTGTATTCATTCATCACCTATTGCCGACCCATTATGGGCACAGGCTTCAACCTCTTGAAGGAAAGTTTAGGCCATAGTCTACACATAAACATAGTCATAATCATCATTATCAACCCATCATCAGCTCACTACTGGCGCGGTCTCCTCTCAGAGAAGGGTTATAGGCCATAGTCCACCACGCTGGCCCAATGCGAATTGGCGGACTTCACACACCTTCGAGAACATTATGGAGAACTCTCAGGTTTTCCTTGTTGTTTTCCTTCACTGTTGAAGCATGTGATATTTAATTTCTAAAACGCACTTAACTTCGAAAAGTCAGAGGTGCGTACTCGGGATCGAACCTGCGACCCCCCGAATAGGAAACCACAGTCGTAACCATAGGCTATCACTGCTTTTAACAAAGTATTCCTTACTAATGACTCTACTACGCTGGCCACGTGTAGATTGGCAGACTAGTCATATACATTTGACGGCGAACTCTTAGGCATGCAGGTTACCTTCAATGTTAAAGTAAGTAATATTTCTTCAATAAAAGGCCGGAGAATTAACCACAAAGCTATCTATCACCACTGAACTTTTTTCTTCTTCTTTTTCAACCGATAGATGTTCACTGCTGGACAAAGGTCTCTGGCATGGACTTCCATAGGTCTCGGTCTTGCGCCACCAGTCTTCAGCAGCTCCCTGCGACTCATTCGACGAGTTGCAGGCTCCAGGCGAGGGTCTGGAACACTGCGCTTTTCGCTTTATATAGGTTTATGTATAACACGTTCAAATAATAGACGGTAGGTATGTACAATAGGCACATCCGTGTGAAGCCGGGGTGAGTTAGTATGTACAAGATCAAGTCAAGTATTCATACTTTCTAAGCATAGGAAACTTTTGCGATGCGTCAGTTCACTGGGAAACTTTTTTTATATCTATATACAATATCGACAGTTATTTCGCGTAGCGATATCAATGTCATAATGGAATCAAGACCCCGAGTGCGGCCCCGAATGAAAAATTAGCAAAAGTAATTCATTAACCGCCCGCAAAGATTTAAAGTCCTTATTTCGAGCCAGCGCAAAGTATTTTTTAATTCCGCCGCATTAGCATTGTCTTCCCTTGATTTATAGCGCACTGTACGCAAATAGACTGAGATAATGGCCTTTTCACACCTTAATTAAAAATGGTACTTAATTGATGGCAAAAGAGTGTGTTTTATGTGTTATTATTTTTATAATATTTGCTCTATTGCACAATATTTATTTAGTTGCTGTTTCAACGTTGGTTTTATACCTATCTGCATGTCTGAGAGTTTACCATAATGTTCTCAAAGGTGTGTAAAGTCTGCCAATTGGACCAGTGTGGTTGACTATGGCCTATAACACTTGTCTGAGAAGAGACCTGCACTTAGTAGTGAGCCTTTGACGCGTTGTTTTGAGCCCTCAAACATGAAGGCGCGAGAAAAATAATTTTAAAGCGACTCTGATCGATAATACTTCTACTTTGAAATAAAAATCTTTCCACGTTAAGTAAGAGAATATGGGAATCTGTAAACGTAGTTTAATGGCACCTGATACCCTGCGGCCATAAACACTCGGCTTTAAGTTTATGTAAGGAGATATAGGGTCGGTCGAAACCCACCTTGTTCACGCTTATCTGTTCCTCTCTATACTATACCTATCTACATGCAATATAATAATATTTTAATAAAATATTACGAATATTTTAATTTGATCTCGTTTTATTTGTTTACAAGAAAATCAGTAACCCAACTACCACCAATTGGATATAACATCTATTCTGTTATATTGATTTCGTTCATACAAAATTTAGCTTGAATCACCAGGACCAAACTCGTAATGAATCGCCAGGACCAGACTCGTAATGAACCACCCGGACCAAAGTCGTAATATAAGGAAAGGAAAAAAAGGAATATTTATGACATTGTTAATAACATCTAACTATACTGTACTCATATTCAGCAAATAAAGTTTCATTTCATTTCATTTCATTTCAAAAAACAACTGACAACCATTTCATTACTGACATCTCAATCATTAAATCGGCTCAGTAGTTTAGGTGCTATGGTGGAACATACGTAAATACATACATAGTCTGCTAAAACCATAAACCTTCCTTTTGGATTTGTATAGTAGTTGGGTATCAAAAAGAGTATCTTTTACAGCTAATTTATATTAGTTAAAAGTTTGAGTTCGCAGCATACCTACTGTGCTCTTATACACAATATTAAAATGTTATTGTAATGTTTATCGAGCTGGTGTCAATTAGCAATTAAACAAATAGTGCTATGAATAACACAAACGAATTCACAGGATATTAAGTATGTACCAACCTACCTGATGTAAAATTATTTATCAGGGTTGTTCAATCATGAAATAAAAAACTTGAGAGGTGTCAAGGGTCACACGGATGGAACTAAGTTCCTTTCGATTAATTAATTTGGCATTGTGTTTAACATTTTCACACTACAATATTAGATCTCCGTAGCCTTGTGGTTTCGACAGTCGCCTAACAGCCAAAGGTCGATGGTTCGAATCCCAGCTCGACATACCGAATTTTCCATTTTCAATTTTATTTTAAACAACTTCTACATGTGGAACCTTTCCCTAATTTCTTATGACTTATAAGTTATAAAAAATTAGGGAAAAATTCCACATGTAGAAATTATTTAAAGTAAAATTGAAGATAGAAAATTCAGTCTGTCGAGCTGGGATTCGAACCATCGACTTTTAACTGTTAGGCGACTGCAGAAGACACAAGGCTACGGAGACCCAATATTGTACCGCGAAAATACCGAACACATCAATGCCAAATTCACATTCAAAAAAGTGTCGATCAGTGTCGAGTGTCGGTTCAATTTTGTCTTAATTTTTTCCGTCTAGCCCCCTTCCGCACCGCGCGATAAGGAACTACTTTCCAATAATAATTGTTGTTTGATTAAAGAGATAAATTATAATGGCAATTTTAATTTAAATGGGGTAACACCAGATAATTCGTCAAAATTGGTATATTTTGTATCAACTGCAACAAAACGGCATCCAAATTTTAACATGCTTGCAGTTTAAATGAGGTCCACCTCTATACTCTAATTAGTTTATAAAATCCCCTGTCACAAACAGCAACTTTTTTGCTTAACTTGTATTCAGCTGGTCGATTACATAAAAGGTTAGGGTACGTTTATGCACACGCGACGCGTTGCGCGTCGCATGGTGCGTCGCATCGCGCGGTAAACTCAAACATATTATAGCCAAGTATGAAAGCGTGCATGCAAGAGTTTGCGTTGAACTGGGCGGGCGCGGGCGGGCGTCGCAGCGGGCGCCGCACAACGCGCCGCGTGTGCATAAACGTACCTTTACGATTGCTTCATTGTTGTGATTAGTTGAATTTATGGCGCTCTTTCTGAAACAATGCATTTTAGCCAATAGCGAAAGAGGATCGGCCAATCAAAGTGATTGCGTTCGTCTCACTGTAGCAATCATTTTTACACAAACCCACATTAGCTTGCAGTTCAGTTGAAGTCCGCCTCTCTAGACCTTAATTAGTCTCAGAAGTCCCCTGTCATAAATGGCAATATTTACCATTTTTGTCTTCTATACAAACACACGTATGTTTCACGTCCCCCATATTAATTGGCGGTGCAAAAGCTTCCCAGCGCGCCATAGTTTAGCGAACACGACACTCGTGACTCGAGCCCTGTTCCCCGCATCATAACCGTGCGTTTAAAGTGGACCGCCGATTTGTCGCTCGCTGAAGCCACAAGCGCCCTCTGGCTGGAACTGTAATTACGATAAATGATGTTTATAATTAAAATAACACTCGTTATTCTTGGCCCACGAATCAAAGCGAGGCTGCGAGTAGCTGAAGCGTTAACCCGACCACTTCACTTTGTGAGCTATTTTTAGCTGTACGCTTGCGTATCTCTTTCGTTGGGGGTTAGGTTGCAAGTTGTAATGAATGTTTTAATTGGCCCAAACGAATAAAACGTAAGTGTTAATTAGCTTAACATTTGACTTCGTTAAGATTTATTTCTGTGAGCCTTTGAAAACGAATTTGTAGAATTAACAAAATTGTGGATGATGTTATATTAATTTTCAGTTTTAAAAAACTCACCGTGATTTACAATTGTCTGGCTTCTGCTGAAGAATTTGTCCGCATGAGATAAGTTTTTAAAAATCCCGCGGGAATCCTGTTTCTCTTGTATAAAAAAATATTCTAAGAATGTCACTTTCTAATTCTTTAGGTTGCTGCATTGAAGGACAAACCAATAACTTAACACATTTTCGCAGTTATAATATTATCAATCTATACCAACTATCCTATAATATATATATATATATATATAGGGAGCCGCTGGATGCAAGCGGCGCAAGACCGAAGCCTGTGGAAGTCCATGCAGGAGACCTTTGTCCACCCGTGGACGTCCATAGGTTGATAAAGAAGAAGAAGAAGATACCAACTATCGTTTATAATATTACGTAGTTATCGATCTTAACTATTTTGTGTGTAACATCTGATTGCGATCTAGACTATAATATAAAGTATTAAAGTAGATACTGACCTAGATGTAGATAACTCCAATTGGGTGTGTTAATGTTAATCGATTTGTGAAAAGGTATCTGACTGATACCCTAGGACTAAAGTCGCAAATGTAAAAAAATCATTTGATGTTTTCCATCTCAACTACGTACCTAAGCCTTATTACCCTATGACATACAAAGTATCTCAGCGTCACTTTCAAGTGCTTTCAACTTCCATACAAATAACTTCAATTAAAAATAAGCTAATTTCCCACAAACCTGAATGTTCACTGTACAGTCGAGCCCTTAATTAGCATTCTTACAGCCCCAGCACTAGACGTGGCCCGTGCTAAGCCGTGCGTGTCTCGCCCTGAGCCACCCCGCTTGTCTACTGTGTGCCGTCTGTACTTACCCATCAGCTGATGTTAGATAAACATTGATACTGACAAGACTACAATAATAACTAGCTGATGCCCGCGACTTCGTCCGTGTGGATTTCATTTTTAAAATCCCGCGGGAACTCTTTGATTTTCCCGGATAAAATTTAGCCTTTGTCACCCTCCAGGTTCTCAACTATACCCATGCAAAAAATCACGTCGATCCGTAGCTTTTTTGCTACTTGATTGAAAAACAAACCAACATACAAACACACTTTCGCATTTATAATATTAAAAAGTATCCTATGTCCGTCTCCTGGTTCTAAGCTACCTCCCCACCACCCCACCGATTTGGCTGAAAATTTTCAGCCAAATCGGTTCAGCCGTTCTTGAGTTATAAATAGTGTAACTAACACGACTTTCTTTTATATATATAGAAAATATTCTTTTAGATTTGATATAGTATAATGTCCTAATTTAATATACCAAGTATAATAAATATTTTTCTGTTTATTTTTGGATTCTTTCATACTATTATAATAATATTTCAATATTTTTTAAGAGAACCGACTTCAAACGCCACTACAAAGTATAAAATAATTTTAGTTTGTACAGGTATGTTGAAGTCAGGTGGGCCTAAATAGAAACTAAATGAAATCGATGCGCAACGCTAGCCCGACTTTATAGTCCGGGAGGAATCGGCGCATGCGTACCGAAAACTATTCCACCTCAATTTTTTTATGCGATCCTCTTCACATGGCCCTCCTAATTATATAAATGCATGTTGCCAGGGCGCCACCTGGTGCCATATTGTTTAAACCGAAATTGTTTAAACAATTGCAAGGAATTGTTATTTTTCAACCGGACAAATTTTTTTTATATTCTTTATTGAAATACCAATAAAAAAGGTCCTATGACTTTTCACAATAAAGTTAATATTTTTAAAGATTTTTAAAGGTTCGAAAAATCTCAAATTTGGGTATTTTCGACCCATGAAAAATATATTAAAAAAAACATAATGTTTAAGTAGTAATTTTTTTTTAATTCTCTATACAATAGTTAATAATATTGTTAATAGAGATTTAAAAAAATTTCATTGCTTATATCTTTTTTTTAATTGTTAATTTCGCGCGCTCACAAGAATTACGCTTACCTTTAAGAAAATTTTTAAGAAAATTTTATTGACCTAATAACTAGGCCAGTGTCAGTAACTGGGTCTTTTACTTTACTTTCCGTTTTAATAACAAAAAAGTAATATAAAATGATAAAAATAGTACATTGTTACCTTAGGGATGAAAGTAACTTATTTAGTCCCGAGACGGGGTTTGGCGCCCGAGCGTAGCGAGGGGGCCTATAGTTCGAGGGACTAAATAAGTCTTTATCCCGAGGTAAACACTGTGCTTTTCATTACGAATATAAGGAAAGTCAAAATAAAAATAGAAATTAGCTAAAGAAAATTGAGTGAACTTTATTTTACATAAATCAACAACTTTGGTGAGATATTTATTTAAAGTTTATGTTAAAATTAGAACAATTAGTAATAGTTAGTGAAAGGTTTTTGCCGGGTATATTGATATTTGATATTTTCTGGGAAAATTGAGTTTCTACAGTATCCAGGGATTCTTGGGTGAATGTTGGCGACATTGGTATTGGTGTCTTTTCTTCAGCTGTTACAGTTATATTGTTGGATTCCACCTGATAATCTTTTGAAGTGCTCGGCTGTGGGGTATCAGTGGAGTGCAGATTTATCATTTTTGTTACTATGTGTGATAAATAAAATATGTATAGAAAGTTACAATTTTATACAAATTACTTATGTGCGTAAACAATAAAAAGATTAACTTACCTTCATTACTAGGTATATTTCATCAGGCGCTTTGTTTAAGAAGGTTTCTACCTCTTGAGAAGTGAAAACTTTGGATTTTTTCGATTTAAACCCATCAGACTGTCTTTTGAGAAATGATATGAGTCTCTCAAAATCCTTTAAATGGACGTTGTGTTTAATACTTAATGTTGTCTTTAACATAGAATACACGCTCCATAATGTTGAAGGTTTATAAGTCTTTGATAATTCGTTGAAATATATTAGCAAAACGTTTTCTGATAACGATTTCACTTTTTTCTCAGCGCGCCATTTCATAAAATCGTCGTATGATTTTAGGTATCTTTGTTTTGATTTAGGTGGTAAAAGGTTTTCCACTACTGCTTGAGCCTCTTCTCTCACAAAATCAGGCGTTAAATCCATATCAGAATCAGATGAACTCATTGTGTCAATAAAAATCACTGTTAAACAGAAGCCTAAGCAAAACTCTACAACTCGAAAAACAAATGAAGATCGGATTGCCGCTTGCCACTTTCCCGCCTTTTTTTTTTCTTTGGCCTAGCCGGAGAGCTATGCATTTAGCTTTTTAATAGTCAAGTATTGTCTATGATTGTCTATGAATGTCTATGAATCAGTTGTCTTTACTTTATGAATAAAGTCTATCTTTCTTCTTGTCTATGGATGCACTCGGGTATGTCGTGTTTCATTTGAACTCCAATAAAAATGTGACAACTAGTTTTTTTTAATTATTTGACAGCTGTCAGTTGAAAACGATTCTCCCTAGGGCTGAAAAGTATTACTTTCAACCCGCTTCTCAGGCAACTTCAGACCTACTTTCCGTGTATGAGTAATGAAAAGTAATTTTAATGACATGTTCCGATTTATGCTTTAACTTTTGAAATATTGATTTCAGAAAAAAAAATATTAAAAAGAAATTGTAGACAATTTAATTATTAATAACATTGCTCTCTTTAACAATCTTGATAAAGTTGATAGTATTTAAGATAAATGATAAATAATGATTCAAGACACAGAGAGGCCGATGCAACGCATGAGTCAGAGAGAGACAGCGATACTTAAGGGACCTTTAAGTAGCAATGCTATTAATAATTACATTGTCTACAATTTGTTCTGAAATCTGAAATCAATTTTTCAAACTTTATTTTACTTACGCATAAATCGGAACATGTCATTAAAATTACTTTTTTATCAGTTTATATTACTTTTTTGTTATTAAAACGGAAAGTAAAGTAAAAGTCCCAGTTATTGACACTGGCCTAGTTATAAGGTCAATAAAATTTTCTTAAAAATTTTCTTAAAGGTAAGCGTACTTCTTGTGAGCGCGCGAAATTAACAATTAAAAAAAAGATATAAGCAATGAAATTTTTTTAAATCTCTATTAACAATATTATTAACTATTGTATAGAGAATTAAAAAAAATATTACTTAAATATTATGTTTTTTTTTTTTAATATTTTTTTCATGGGTCGAAAGCACCCAAATTTGAGATTTTTCGAACCTTTAAAAATTCATATCTTTAAAAATATTAACTTTATTGTGAAAAGTCATAGGACCTTTTTTATTGGTATTTCAATAAAGAATACAAAAAAAATTTGTCCGGTTGAATTAATAACAATTCCTTGCAATTTTTTAAACAATTTCGGTTTAAACAATATGGCACCAGGTGGCGCCCTGGCAACATGCATTTATATAATTAGGAGGGCCATTTGTAGAGGATCGCATAAAAAAATTGAGGTGGAATAGTTTTCGGTACGCATGCGCCGATTCCTCCCGGACTATTATGTTATATTATTATTTTAAGCTTTTTAGTGGTAGCTTCATAGGAACGATCTTCATATTCTCTGATCGCGCGAGATTTGCTCTTATTCATTGAGGTGTTCCGTCCTCTATTACCCAATATCACCGAAGATATTCATCAGATCTTTCCCAAATTTAAATGGGACCAACCTTATGATATGTCATTTCAAATAAAAAAAAATTGAAATCAGTTCAGATTTGACGGAGTTATGGAGTTATGTCGACAAAAAAATACGCGTCGAATTGATAACCTCCTCCTTTTTGAATTCGGTTAAAAATGAACCTTCTCGATTTAATTGCATGTAAACCTAGTATGTTCATAACATAAGCACTGCAATTGCTTTTGTTGAAAATTAATGAATATTCGGGTGCTCTCAATTTTATTGAAAAAGTAATTAATATATTATACATAGTTATCTAGGTAAAATGGAACTGTTGAAAATCAAGTTATTTTCTTATTCGAAAAATTATTGCCAATCAGAAACTGCAAATGTAGACAAAGGTATACACGCGCGCTGGGAAATACATTTCAGTGCATCTGGTATCACTTTACCAGCAATAATTAACTTTATTTACATTTCGCCTTCAGGCAGTTATATTAGGGTAGAGACACACATGAATCAAAATCAATTACTATTCGCCATTTTAGTTAGCTTTTAACTGACTTCAAAAAAAGGAGGAGGTTATCAATTCGACGCTTTTTTTGTCGATGTTCCTCAATAACTCCGTCAAATCTGAACTGATTTCAATATTTTTTTTGTTTAAAAGGACATTAATTAATATCGTAAGCTTGGTTCCATTTAAATTTGGTAAAGATCTGATGAATATTTTCAGTGATGGAGGACGGAACTTCGTCAAATCTCGTTTCTTCGTCAAAACCGTTTTCAATATTTTTTTTTTGTATTTGAAAGGACATACCGTCAGGTTAGTCCTATTTAAATTTGGTGAAGATCTGAAGAATATCTTCGGTGATGGAGGACGGAACTCCTCAATGAATTTTTATTCATTTATTGCAAATCGCTCGCGATCAGAGAATGTAAAGATTGATCCTATGAAGCTATCACAAATAATACTAAAAAAACTTCCGACTTCAAACGCCAATTTTTTCAAAACAATTTTAGTTTGTACAGGTATGTTGACGTTGGGCTAGGTTTGCGCATCGATCGCGCAGGATCGCAGCAGTAGTAGCAGCAGCAGCAGCGGCAGCAACGGCAGCAGTGGCAGCAGTGGTAGCAGCAGTAGTAGCGGTAGCAGCGGAAGTTGCGGTAGTAGCGGTAGTAGCGGTCGTAGCGGTAGTAGCGGTCGTAGCGGTAGTAGCGGTCGTAGCGGTAGTAGCAGTAGTAGCGGTAGCAGCGGAAGTTGCGGTAGTAGCGGTAGTAGCGGTCGTAGCGGTAGTAGCGGTCGTAGCGGTAGTAGCGGTCGTAGCGGTAGTAGCGGTCGTAGCGGTAGTAGCGGTCGTAGCGGTAGTAGCGGTCGTAGCGGTAGTAGCAGTAGTAGCGGTAGTATATATAGTAATACCAACAAATAAGGTAGTATTTATTCGTACCTTTAAAAAAGTACTTGAAATTCATCTCCTCTCAGAGACCGGTGTATCAGAGCCTTATTCGAGGAGGTTCCGCCGGACGTATAATTAAAACCATCCTTTACTGATTTATCGCGTCCACAATTTATTTCTTTATCTTTGTGCAGGCCACTAATATATCTTTATTCAGTGCTCGAGATAAAATTAGCGAATTTGTTCGTTCCTTGTTCGCCGCACCCCGCTTTATACTTTCGCTCTGTTTGCTTAAAGGGTTGACTGAAAATTCACGTTTATTACGGAAAGAAGACGAATTATTTTTATTTTATTTTATTTGGCTTTACTTTACCTATTAATATACTAACTTATAATTTGTTGAAAGATCTTGCTTTTATAAGTCAGTGTATGAGGTTTCTTAAAAAATATTAGAGGAAAATATAAACCAATCAAATTAATAATTTCCTCCCAACCGAAAACGGCTACGGCGGTCAATCTCCACAGAGATTAGCCATCTCCATATGCACCGTAGAGATGCAGAGAGGTGCAGTGTGCACAAACACTGGTACACTGTCTATTCCCTCACTCTCAGAATTCGACATCAGGCGCAGGGCCGACAGCTTTGCTTGCTCTTAGAGGCACGGATTTATAGAGCACAATTTAAGAGCATTCGTAAAAAGTAGGTAGCTTTGTTTGTGTCATGCGTCATGCTCGTGAACGGGTGCCACCGGCGGGAATGGGGCTACTTTATGTCTGCCCATCTTAAGATAGAAGTTAGTCGGTATGCATTTTTGGAACTTCCCTCATTGTGGAAACACTGCATATATAGCATAGTATTTACTGTAGGTATTGTAAATTTGTTTTGAAAAGAGCAACCGCCGAGTTTCTTGCTGGTTCTTCTCGGCAGGAAAGGCATTTCGAACCAGTGGTAGATTCATCGACTATTCAAAAGCACTTATAAAAGTTTATTTGAATAAAAAATATTTCTATTCTATTCTATTCTATTCTATGTGTCAATCATAAATATTTGCAGTCAATCATAAAATTGCCTCGACAATTAGGACTTACGTACTCAAATGGTTAATGTGTGTTCATTAAAAATAAATGCACATGCGATGCAGTTACTGCTGCGAGTATTTGCATAGGCCGTAACAGCAGAAATGCACCATTTAATAAATTTAAAGGGCGATTTATTAAAATTTTCATCAAGCAAGCCATGTTGAGGTTCGATAAAAAGATTAATAATTCACAAGTTTACGGTGTTTAGTGAGGCATTGTTGCATGGCGCGCTATCGCCCGATCTCTCGGTGAAATGGCACCGTATAAAATGCATCTAAAGAGAAGGCTGACGGCAGTGCGCTAGCTCCATGTTATGACACCTAATATGCATTTGGCACGCGATCCCGTGCGGTGCCTGTGTCCGTGTTAATGGTTTTGTGTAACGCTTAGCCCTGTATTGGCGGACCGTGATTGATAGGTACGTTTGTTTGGAATAACCTCATACTGTAATCCATTGATCTATCTATCTACAGTATGGTATGGATTATTTTAGGAAACTCCTACCTCTGACGACCTGGTCTCAGGTTCTACTTCCGGCAGGGGAAATTCAGGACATTCTCAAGAGATTCATAATATTATATTTGATCGCGAGTTAGTACATCGATGATCGACGGTACGATCACAACAGATCGAGTACAGTTAGAACAACGTAGGACAAGAAGTTAATTTCCATACTGAGAATATGGAAATTAACTTCTGGGACATGATAAGTAGAGATCTACATCAGTAAACGACAGAGAGAGATTCTGGTGTTTGCGAGTTAAAATTACGGATAGAATACGTAGATACATAGATAGAGAAGTACCTAAACCCGGTCAAATATCCTCAACTAGGTAGGTCAATGAAAATCGTAATAATCCCGGTCCACGTATAGGTAATACTAAATGGTAACGGTATATTTAATTGTGATGTCATTATTAATTAGTTTACAACTGTGACTCGATGGACGCTGTGGATTTTGAACCGCGCACCGCTGCGAGGGTTTTGATCTCATTAAACGGAGCTTATGTAATGTGTTAATATTGTATTTGTTGTATCTATCAATACATTACGCATAAACCTTCGGCTTAACCATGTATTATTTAATGGATACTTAATCATAGTTAATTTATCGAAAATGAACTGATTATTCTTTACAAAACCAACAAACAACAAGACTTTACTACAATAATTGTTCTGTTCTGTTCTGTATTATTTATCGAAACATAAAACCAAAATTGCAATGCGACATAGTATAAAAAATCTTATATCCCTGGTAGATACGATGGCCCTATTACCAGTGGTCCTAGGCCGCTCGTACCCTGGACTAAACTGAAATTAACTAGCATTGCATTGCGTCTCCACTGATAAAGAGGCCTGTCAAACCGCCTTTTGCTATACCTTTCTTGCTTACGTTTGTCTTATTCTGAGCAAGACGGAAACAGAAAATGGAGGCTCCTAATTCCTATTGTCTTGATCTAGATGGAGTTACGGGCCATGCTATTATGAAGTGAACCGAAAGCCTTGCGACAGATCGCAGACACAATGACATTTGCTCGACAGCGACATTTTGCGTTCAATTCAAAATTAAAGAACTATGTCAAACCCCCATATATACTATACACTATACTTATCTGTCTTGCTTACCTTTGTCTTACTCTGAGCAACGCGGAAAATGAAAATAGCTTAGAATGTCTTGATCGCAATGTAGCATGGACGGACGGTGTTGCGGGCCACAGCTAGTATGAAGTGAACCGAACTCGGCGACAACTCGCAGTCACAGTGAGTCATGCTTATTAAGTACATATTTGCTCGACACCGGTCCATTAATCAATTTTTGCATTTTTAATCCGCCCCTCATTATTTGCCCGTGAATTTCATTTCCACCGTTGTTCCAACATTTTAAATTTTAAACTGGCCTGGGCTTCAAAACGCACATTTCCAAGTAATTTACAATTTATCGTGTTCGCCTGCAAATGAGCAAATATTTTTCGTTTGTTAAGCCACTTGTAATTAAATATATTAAAATTTTATTTGAAAACGCGGTTTCGTATTGTTTTCGTTGCCAGAGCTTTCATTAAAACAGGAAGTGAAACACCTATACAAATAGTTGGGTAGGTACCATCAAGCTATACATTATAAATCAATTTAAATAGATGGCAATGTTTATTAATAATTAATTCACATTTTACATCATATTATTTAAAATTAACTTTAGGCTGCAGTATTATTATACAGTTCAATCAAATAACTTATTTCCAGTACAAGTCAAGTCTATAACAGGTTTTCTTGAATTCCAATGTTAAAACAACACAGCCTACTTTCAATTACTTTCAAGTAATGTAAAAACAATATATAAAATACCTGTAATGTGTGTGCCTGATAAAATTTGAATATGAGAGAGTTTGAGTATTACCTAAGAAATACATAAAAGATTTATTTCACTTTTGATCAATTTAGATTTAATTTAATATTAGTAATTGTTCATTAATTTTATTATTACTGTTCAGGAAAAAATAAATTATTATATACCTTGCCAAATGTGTAATGCCTCGAAATTACGTATACTCATTGCCGATAGTATAATGTTATTTGCAAATTCACGAAGGAGATGTAGAATCTCGTTATAATTAAATAAAATAGGTATAAAAGTGTAATGTACGAGTAATGTAGCAGCTGAATTTATAAGGCACCTAGTAAATAAGTAAAACGCTTGCAAGTTTAATAAAATACACGCACGAGTACACAAGTTTCCACTTTTATCTGAAGTGTCGTTCACAGCCAATTGAAATATTTCGCTGAAGCGCCTGTCCAGCGCTCATCAAAGCGGAAAATCGATGAGCGCCCAAGAGGAAACTGATATTGATAAAGAGACGCACTTATTCAATATTTTCTGTAAATATAACGTAAGATTACAGTAAGTAGGTTTCTAATTTCTTTGTACTTATACGAAATATTAACTGCTTTTTCGGGATAAAAGTTAGCCTCTCCAATTCCTCAACTATACCCATGCAAAAAATTACATCGATCCGTTGTTCCGTTGCTGCGTGCTTGAAGATCAAACCAACAAACACAAACTTTCGCATTTGTAATATTAGTAAGGATGAAACTTACCTGAGAGTTTTTCATAATAGAACATTAATATTTTACTACCTAGGTTAGTTAGTGAAGTTTTCTTACCCCACTTGGTCTGTGTGGTGGACTATGGTCTACACCCATCACATTCTAAGAAAAGACCCGTGCCTTGAAGCGGACCACCAATGGGTCAAGATGATGATGACGATGACAGGCAATCAGCTAGTATACTATAAATATATTTGAAAGATTAAATAAAACCTGAAACCAAAACATAACATTAAAAATGTAGTCATGTAAATGGCGTGTATTTCAAACTTCCTCCATTAGAGCGCATGAAAAAAATGCGGTTGGATTTTAAACGGCCAGCGTTTCGTACATTTTTGACGGCGGTCTTGTGTAATTGATAAAGGCACACGCGGTCGCACCATGACATGTTGTATTTATGCGCATTTAAAAGCTTCGGACTCGCGGAAGTAGAGCAGAAGCACACATAAGACTTTTGGCATCAGCGACAACAAGTGATCGGAAATTGGTTGCAGAACTTATACTTCCTGGAATATAGTCAAAAACTGGCGATTCTTTATGACTAAAAATATCCTCGCAACCGAACCCGGCCATGCTATCTTCATCCGACAAGACCGGAAGAGATTAGGTAAATTACCGACGGCTTTACGTGCTCTTCGAGGTAAGGGGGTGACACACCGCCCTAGTACTGAAAATTCCTTGACAGAAAGCCAACGGACGGGCCATAAAAATGTAAGAAAAAAAATATTATTAAATTTATTGACCCGACCCGAAAATCGACCTCGTTATATTCTGCAGACGCATCTACGAACCACTAGACCAGTCAGACATATTTTAAATAAGTTAACAACGCAGTTATGTGTACAGTGTAGGTAACTTAACAAGGCAGTTAGTATAATAAAATTATATTAAAATTATTTTGCTACTCTTACAAAGAATGGATCCTAAGCTTGGCGTGGTGACATGAAATATGATAATAAATTCGAAGCTTCCTGTTATATTGAACGCGTGGAGTTAAGAGAGTTCAATAGGATTTTTGAGCTTCAAAAAGTCCATAAAATCACCTATTGCTGCAATACTAAAAGAATCGCGTGTATGAAGGCCCTTAAAAGCATCCGACTCGCGGATTTAAAACTGGAATTAATTACGTGTTCCCGCGATCAATCCTCCGAATGACAGCTGCTTTTTAGCGACCGGTAATACATTTTACTGTTATTATAATGAATTGATTAATTAGTTAGTCATCCGTAATTACTTTTATTAATCTGTAAAATGTGAAAACTACATGCAAAATGGTGAGTAGTTTTTATATCGATTCATTGGATGGTTAATTTAAGTATCATGTTATGCAGCTACATGAATCTAAATATTTGATAGGTATGACTATGCGGTAAACTCTTTTTGTACCTATTCAAGTACAGTATTCGGGTACAGAAACAAGTAGAGAGTGTTTCATCCTACACCATTTTTAGGGTTCCGTACCCAAAGGGTGCCAGGGGGACCCTATTACTAAGCCTCCGCTGTCCGTCTGTCCGTCCGTCCGTCCGTCTGTCAGCGGGCTGTAACTTGTAAACCGTAATAGGTGGACAGTTGAAATTTTCACACAGTATGTATTTCTATTGCCGCTATAACAACAAATAATAAAAATAAAATTAAAATAAAAAATAAAGCGGGCTCCCTTACTCATGTAAGGGAGCCCGCTTTATTTTTTAAAGGGAGTCGAAATAAAATTTTATTTTTTTACCCTGGCATGTGGGGTGTCATAAAAAAATTGTTTGAGCTCAAATATATTTTTTATTATTTTTTAGCTTCTAAAATGAAGAAATGGGGGGCCATCAAAGTTGTGAAAAAACAAAAAAAGAAGCATGTTTTCCCCATATTATATGTTAATTTAGTACTCCCATATATGCTAATTTAGTACTATCTAAGAACAAGATATCTAAATTTAAAAAAAAATTTGGTCATATATACGAAGCCCTAAAAGAGCGAGGCCCGACTCACACTTGGCCGATTTTTCTTTTTACCCCTTTTACTATTAGATAGATAGATAGTGCAAAAAATTGACATAGGTATCTTTCATTTCATTGTATTAAAATGAATGTAGAAATATTATGAAGTGTTTGGAAATTGTCCCTCAAGTAGATTACGCCTACTTCCCACGGGCACTAAAAAGACGTTACATTTAAATCAGATACCAACAAAAATTAACTAGGTATATCTTATGTAAACTAATTCTTGCCTACCCATTTTGTGTATAGAACATAAAGTAACCAAAGCTCCTAAGTTTATGCTAAACACCTTAATAATCACGACAACTTGATTCAACGTAGCTACAATGCTAACTAGACCGATGTAACTTGGATATTTTAACTTATTTACAGCTACAAGCAATCACCGTGATTTTCTTTGGAAAATGATCTGTATTAATAATCATGTAAGGGTTACATTGAGTTTCATCATAGGCAGATTTATTATTGTCCTTTAAAATTTCGACCAATTTTCAACTACCTTCAATTATCATAATTCTCATTAATTGTGAGCTTTATTTTTAGAGGATTAAAGTGGTGTGTTGATATTCGTGAATGAAAAACAAACTTTGCACATATGTACACAAAGTTGGGCCAAGTCGGAGCTGTCAAATTTGTTTAGCGGTGAGGGCCGCTAAGTTGCGACGCCTCGAGCACATAACTAAGTGCTTACTTGCCTATAACTTGCCAAATTGTTACATTTGTGTTTCAGAATTAATACCGCAATTTATGTGCGTGGTTAAACTAATTTCGATCAATATCTTTAAAATTATCTCAAATTAATATTAAACTCTTGCATAGCTTTTATCGCGGGCTTTGAACTAGGACAAACAGTTTGAGCGCAGCGACCGAATCAAGAAATTCCGTAACGAAAATAAACCTAACACCGACGTTCAGTAAGCGTTCAACATTTTAGAGGTCCACAAGTAGCTCTGTTTGGCGCAGTGGGCGAGCAGCCGCTTTCTTTACCGTATGGTGTATGATGTCGCAGGTTAGAATCTCACTCGCGAGTAGTGACAGTGCGCTTTTCTTGTTTGTTTATTTTTTAATTATTTTCTTGCATAATTTTTATTATGCAAAAAAAATATTGCATAAATATTATAATTGCATAAGTTGTTAAAAAATGCTATGCAATAGCTTTACCGCGGCAGTCCCCGAGTGCCACTTAATTTTTTTATATTGCTTTATTGTAGCTTTTGCTCTCGACTTCGTCTTCTTTATTTTTTTAATACTTATCAAATCATATACTAATCACCTTCTAGGTTTTCAAATAGGTATATCCAGAAAATCACGTCAATCTATAGTTTTATTGTTTTATTGTGGCGTGATTTAAGGACGAATCAACAAACAAACACACTTTTTCATTATTATTATTATTATTATATAGGTAAGTAAGATATTTATTTTGTAATATCCAAGCAAGTTCGTAGTATAAATAATAAATTAATAATCTTATTTAGGTCCAATTTCAGCAAAGTAAAATAAATCTTATCCAAGCGTAAATTTGTTATAAAAATGGCCAATTTAAAAATTTATGTAGTTTTTACTTACTCTTAGAGTGTTGACAAACGACAAAAGAAGAGGCTCTTCAGTGTCAGTGTTCAGCCTTATTCAGCCAATGAGAATAGTATCTTATTTCCCAACAGGTTCTTACATGATTGCTGAAAGGTAATCGAAAATTCGTCGAAATAGTGAAGTTTCCACGCAGTAACTAAGCATAGAGAAAGGATCGCGTTACACAACAAGCACTCCTGGGGATTCCCTGGTCAAAGTTCAAGAGAAGCCGGACAGATGTGGCCGGAGCTAATTACAATAAAAAGAACAAGTCAATAAAGACTTTTGAATGTGCAGAAATTAAAATTTTCGAAATTATGAAATGTGTTATGAGAAAACAGTCTTGGGTGAAAAATAACTGAAGCCTTATAAAATGGGCAATCTTCAATTAGGAAACAGAATTTTAAAAAGTTTTGCTCGTGAAAATTATATTTTATTTTTTATTGTGTAAAAAGACTGAGGGTGTAACTTATGGCACATTATGTGAATTGGTGAGGATACTGGGGTAGTTTATATTTTACTCACTTTTGCCAGAGACCTTGTAACTCCACGTAGTTAGATTTTTTTAAACCCACGATTACCTTGGTTTTTCCGAGACCTACTCGTATCTCACTCTTCAGGTCTTTCACAAATCAACATATACACAAACTTTCGCATTTATAATACTATTGAGGATGTTTCTGCATGTGTGGTGAAAATAATTAGGTACATTAATTTTCACAATACATGCAAGGATGACTTATATCTAAAAGAAATATAAGTACTTGAATAAAAAAGTGAGTGAATAGAAAAAGATACTAAAATATAGTTATATTACTTAAAGCAAATGTTTCAACACTTCCCGTCACTCGCGCATGTTGCAGGTTGTATGTAGCACGTACTAAAGCCGTCATAAAGTGTGAACGACTTTCTAAACGCGTGCTAGTCACTCGATGGTTATGGATATTGCGTCCTTTTTTGTACAAACCCTTTTCAATCATAAAATATATAATACTAGCTGACCCAGCGAACTTCGTACCACCAACTTATCTATATAAATAAAACAAATAAACTATCCCAATCCAAAAAAACTATCCTATCTTTTAAGTTGGACCAAATTACAGATAGTTACGAATTTTGATAAAAATCGGTTCAGTAGTTTAGGAGTCCATCGCGGACAAACAACATGACACGTAATTTATATATATTAAGATTATGAAAAATTTTCGTGAATAGATATAAATAAAACTAACATAATGATAAAATAAAATAAATGAAACTTTGTGTATTTTATCGAATCTTATGTTTAAAAACTTTTATAATCTAGCCTTACCCATCAGATTATTCAAGAGTTAATGATCCATCAAATTCAATACTTCAAATTGTTGTTGCTACTGTCCCAGCAGTCTACATTTATATAATTAGCAGTCTGTATAGTTAGTAAGTCCAGCAGTGAAATATAGGGGTAGGTAGGTTTTAGTTATACCCACTAAGATGCTCGATTTCACGTTGTTCAGCAATGTATAAAGGTTAAAAGTTTTATTTACATATTTCGAATGATCACATAGTTTATCAACCAATTTGTTGATAATTGTCACTGAATTGGACTTATAATATCTTCCTTTAAATTTAGGGTTTGTCAGTGAAATCGGGAATAAGATCTTTTGCATATTGGCAATCTTTTTTTACAATATTTACCTTTGAACCTTCTCAAGCTGTCATAGATGCAAAAAAAATAATCAAGGACATTAAAAAAACGCATTTTAAAATATCGCTATAGTATCAGCATCAGCCTTTGTAAAGCTCTAAACATACAATATGCAAGGTGCTAAGGGCCGTAACATACTGCGCCATATTTCATCAAGTGCCCTAAGTTCGGCAGTTTCGCACAGTTATGGCACTGTTAACACGTGTTGACGCTATATTGTTTCTACCTCACATCCAACTAAATCATGGGAAACGTGAAAAAAGTTATCGGGATATGAGCCCATTTATATCGTGGAAACTTTTTTCTACACCCTCTGTAAGATTGATCGGGTAATGTATTTTTACCCATTGTTTTTTTTAAGAATCTCCAAGTAAAAAGTAGGATACTATGACGTTTTTAAAGAAGGGTTTCACTAAACTAGCATTTGTCGTCGTCGTGTTACTCGTTTTCACGTTAAATCAGAGCAATCTCTACCACAATCTCACAGACTACCTATTTATTATAAAACCTTCTGTATTAATAAAATATTATGCATACATCATGCAATAATAATAATAATTGTACTTTTTTTTGTGCAATAAAGTGTTTAAAAAAAATATTTATTAAGTCCCTATTACTAACTATTAATCACTTATCAAACAATATCTCGTTATAACTATTAATCACTTATCAAACAATATCTCGTTCTGTGAAAGTATCCTAAATCAGAATAATATTGAACCGGGCGGTCCGGCAAAAAGAAGTGCTAGCAATATTTTCTGGTAAGCTCGGAAACGAGCCAAAACGTATTTACGTGTCGCACGAGAAAAAATCCACGGTTTATCGGCCTTACCGACGAAATATGGCGTTTGGATAGATGGCGCGAGTGCCGCCGGGCGTAAACCTTAATTACTGCCTGACTGTTGAGGTTTTTTTGCTATTTACGATGCAAAAATGGCTAACCGTTAGACGTTACAATGTTTTGAAAAAAATCCTATGGGGTTTTTTTGTATTTACCAAAATAGACATTTTCGTTGTTCTTATTTTTTCTAAGATTGTTACGGTTTCATTCATTCATAGGTGTATTTATGTTAAGAATATTGTGTTTAAGCTTCCGTGGTTTTTCTTCAATGTTCCTTCTTCAATTCAATTCAATTCTTTCTTGATTTTCTTCAATCCCTTAGGTTTACCCACAAACTTGCCAACACATTACATTTTTCTTGTATAATATTATGTACTGTTAGTAAATGAAATTTTTTAATATTACTCTAACAACGAAAGGATTTAAGGGGTTAAATTCATAACTTGTATTTACACTGAAAACAGTATTCTCCTTTTATTAAAAGAAAAACCCTAAGCTATTCCCTATAGAATGTTATAGATCGCTTTTAATACTTTATTATTCCTTTAACATAATGTTTGAAGAAATTTCTTTACAAGCTAATATTGTACTTGTCCACATCTCCATAACCCATGTATGTGATTACAAAATTCAAACTTCAAAAGTTATAGTTTCAGTTAACCCCACAAAGGTATGTTGGCAGGTTCTTGACAAAATTTTCATAAGAGGCGAGCAGTAAAGCGTCGCCCGGGGCGACTCCGGGTTTCGTTTGAGATCACTTTGTTGAATTAAGTGAGCCTTTATCGAAAACAGGGTCTCGCTGGCTACTGGACACAGCTACGACGTAGAACGTTAAATTACACGTGCTGAAACTTTTTATATTTTGCGTTTTTATTGTGATATTCTTACTAATATTAATGCTTGTTTATAAGTGTGATTGTTTGTTGGTTTGTCTTTCAGTCACGCTGCACGGAGTAACGGATTAACTTGGTTAACGAAGTTAGGGTTATACCCCTAATAGCTGATAAGCTAGCTACTTATAAAATTGTCTAACTCCACTAATTTCATGGTTTGATATAAAAATAATACGGTTTTGTGAAGATCCATTAATTTAGATCAGCTCTATTTTATTTACAATGATTTTATTTTGTACTAGTTTTTGCACGCGACTTCGTCCGCGTGGAGTTAGGTCTTTAAAAGTGCGGAAATCCTATGTTTTTCCGGAATAAAAGTCTATGTCACTCGCCAAGTACATGGGTCCCTATAAAAAAATACGTCGATTCGACGCTCCGTTGCTGCAACCCTGCAAAACCAATTAACAAAAACACTTTCGCATTCATAATATTATGAAGTAAGAATAGTAAGATAATATTACACATTGTGCAGAATATTGTATATAATACTTAAATAAAGTAAGTTAACTATGTTACGTGAACAATAAAACGCTACGTATGTAGTCCAAAGTTTCTTTCAAAGACGTCACCCTGAATAAGTCCAGTGAAGCGAGCGAGCTTGACAGTATCATATCTAAAGCCTGCTTTGTAGCGCCAAATTAAACTTTATTGGACATTTCTCCTTGTTTGCAGACCCTTGTACGTCTTACGGCTAAAAATAATATAATTTATGATGTTTATTTAGCACATTGTTAATCCAAAACTTATTACTAATTATTTTTATATAAAAACCCCCTAAATAAATAATGCTGAATCTCTTTTTACCCGACTATAGCAAAGCCAAAAGGACGGTATGATTTAGTCTCCGTATGTTTGTATGTATGTGACTGCGAATGTTCCACTGTGGCACCTAAACTACTGAGCCAATTTTAATGACGTCGATTCCGATGAAGAAAATAGTTTAGTAAACTATTTTCATAACATCATCAGCAACCCAACGGCTCACTACCGAGCGCAGATCTCCCCTCAGAGAAGGGTTATAGGCCATAGTCCACCATGCTGGCTCAATACAAATTAGCAGACTTTATACACCTTTGAGAACATTATAAAAAACTTTCAGGTGTGCAGGTTTCCTCACGATGTTTTCCTTCACCGTTGAATTTTGTGATATTTAATTTTTAACGCCCTTAACTTAGAAAAGCCAGAGGTGCGTGCCCGTGATCGAATATGCGACCTCGAATGAATATAGAATACAAAAATCTGTAAAAAATACTCCTCAGTTAAACATAACTTGCAATGGTGAAATTGGAACGAAGTGAAATAAAACAGTTTTTTGTATTTTCGTGACTTTAAGCTATGTGAAATATCACACTTTTTATTAGGTACATGTCAAGCTAAATAGGAATAGGAATAAGAATAAAAAATAAGAATAAAATTGCTTGGAAATTTAAAGAAATATTTTAAATACAAAATATCGTAAAAGTACATTGCTGTTCACCTTTCATAAAAGTATGTTTCGCATATCAAATATAAATTACAAACAGTCATATCACAGAGATGTTCGGAATACTTTCAACAAAGGAGAACGCGAGGTTCAAGAAATAAAATTACTAAAACGTGGACGATTTCCGTCGCCGGACCGGACGCGGATTCCCGAAATGTGTTTACAATGAAGGCCGAGCGTATGACGACATATTTCATCATTCCGAAGAAATGCTTGCGACTCTACAAAATGAGTCGACGCAAAACTGTACAATCCGAGGAAAAATCGTTAAATATATTTTTTTCTTTATAACCTTAATTAATTTATTATTTACTGTCCTCAATACATTTAAATAAGATAATCTAAAATTTAAATTAAAACTCAATTAATTTCAAAATTAAAACTAAATTATATCTTACCACCCTTTTATGGGTGGTGTCACAGATAATAATTAATATTACAATTTCGTTAGTGTAGTTGTTTGTCTGTGACGTCATAACTGGATAAATGTATTTTCTTTCTTTCCAACGCAACGTGGCATAGTGCCCAATGCTGCTGACAGCATTTACCTGTGGATAGCCTTCGTCCAAAATAGCTACCAGCTCTTGAATCTTTGGTCGATTCGATGGACCTCGGACCCAGGGTTTCCATTATATATGTGAAGTCACCTGGGCCACAGCTGAAAGTCAGCGCCTGGCATTATATTTTTTGACATATGACGTAGGTCATAGTTCTGACCTGTACACCCTTTCTGGGTGGTGTCACAGACGAAAGTGGTACTTTTGTATCTAGTTTCGTCTGTGTCACCATTGATGAATAAATAAATTTTCTTTCTTTCTTTGAAGTCTGCCAATCTGCACTTGACGTGCGTGGTGGGCTATGACGTAAACTCTTCTCATTCTGATGGGAGAACCATGCCCAGTATTAGTTAAAAATTCAGATGGTGGAAAAATTGGTTTTCAACAAACAAACCATTACAAGTTAGAGTTATTTTATCTTTAGCGGCAAAATTATACTCAGAATTGAAGTCCACTTGTGAGCGCAAGTGTATCGTATCCAGGGGCGAGTCCGAGCTGGTTCCGGTCACTCTATAATAAAGTTATTCCCCATCTTTCGATAAACTTCACTTTGCGCTATAAATTACCCGCTCACTCACGGAAGTCGCTTGCCAAATATTGACTAAATCTACGAGGATAACGCTACATGTATTTTGTAACTAACAAATAGGTAGTAAGGATATTAAATAGATATACAAGTCCTTCCTTCCTTATGTTAGTTTTTAGTCGTTATAAATACAAAAATTACTACATTAGGTACTACTGCTCCAGCTCAACACAATGCCGATAATAGATCTAATTGGAAAACATCATACGTGACAGGTAATCCATGCCAAGGATCGCAACAAGAGAATATTTCTAGAAATAATTATAGATAATATTATGTGTTCAATTGGCATACAATAGAATTTTAGTTTAATTTAATATTATAAGGTTACCGTGCAACGCGACGTAGACGTCGTAGACTCGTAGAAGTCGCAGTCTACGAGTTCCAATATAGCGCTACGAAATTGATCATATTATTTTACTTTTTTTTTTTTAATAACACTAACCTACAAAAATATTATATTAAAAATTTATCCCCATAGCCTTACAATTCTGCACAGTATGGAATTCATAGGTGTAGGCTTATTGGTTAAGAAGATTAAAAATACTTCTTTAGTCAATGTAAAATTTTGTATGTTTTATATTAATCTTATGTGTCATATAGCCAGTCCAAACATTCGACGTCACTGTTTGCGGCAGACCCTGTGTCTGATGGTGCGGCACTAACGCAGTATGAATGAAATTTACTGTCAATATCTGGCCCGCATGCAGCTTTGTGAAGCAAAATGCCTTTTATATCTATCCACCATCATTTCTCTTTTTGTTTATCCCTTTTTTGGTTCAATTATTTTCTACTGTGATATTGATTTGATGACACTGATTTTATTTTTTGCTCTTTCGGTCAGTTAATGTTTTCAGTAAGCACATTTCTTTTTAGAAACATTAGTCAGTGTGATTCTCCGTCAAAGTCATATTTCAACTTAGAAATAAGAAGTCAACAACGTTTACAGCGAATGTTAATCTTCGCTTAGCAAAGCAAACTCTTAAATATTTCCTCCTTTCTCCAAGAGACTTTCCTCAACTGACTGCTAAATAATGAGGACAAAACCTCTACGCAGCTTATAAGCGCCCCTATAATTTGTCCGGGATTATCGCGAGACGAAGCGAGGTGAATCCCGGCGATTAGTCACAAGTATCGCGAGATGAATTCACACAGCTCGGATCTAAAGCTTATCGCTCACCCGGAGAATCGAACGAACTCCAACAGAATTCTGATTGCCTGGTACCTCGATTAAGTATTCAGGTAAAGGTGGTATTATCAAGATTGACTACAAATGTTGTACGTGGATTATTTTACGATTATTGTTATCTTTTAGGGGAGACATTTTGAGATATAGCTACGTAAAATCGTTTGATGTGGCAATTTTATGTACCTTCCATTACAATTATTACTGTACTACTTACTTACTTGTGTGTTATTATCGTTATTATTACTGTAGGTACCTTTGTTTTTCCAAATTCCTTAACTACTAATATCATGGCGTTATAATAAAATATTCAAAAAAGGAACGTTCAAAATATCAAATCACTTATTTAATTTAGGCCCCCTTTAACAAAGCAGAATCTGCTGCGAATTCAGTCTTCAGACATCATTTATAACGAACAAGCAACGACGCAAGTCATAGAGTTTCAAGAATTTCTTTTATTTAAAGTACTTATGGCAAGGAAAATTTCCCCGACTATATCACCACATAAGCTTCACTTTTTGGCGGCTTCATCATCATTCCTAATTCGTGCGTAGCTACGATAGAATGTTCCTACACAGTGACGTCATTATTATTAACTTTCATTGATAATAATAATTAGTAATAAATTTAATTTGACATACGAATTCCAAAAGGATCAATATGCATGAAATTGATTTAATTTACTGAAACTAATTTGACACTAACAAATTTCGGGAGGATGTGGTTCAATGCTCCGGCCCATGTCCCCTGTCCTCACCGCGTACAGCCTGGTGTTCAAACGCACGACTGAAACTCGTAATTAATAGACAGCTTAAGTTTATTGGTGTAGAAAACAGTTCGTGTAATAAGGATATCCCGAGAGTAAGTAATATTAGCATGTTTTGAACAGAACATCGTAATCATTTTTGCATTTTTACATTCGATATTGTAGATCAAAAACTTTTTTTGAAATCGTTGTTCGATGCTCGCTACTTCATACCGAGAAAATACGTCCGTGTACATTTTAAATGCTCTAAAGTTGTAAGAGAATCTACTAAGTAAGAAAGCAACTTTCGTTATGTTTAGTTAGTTTAGTTTACGTTATAAGTACTTTATAAAAAATTGGATACGTTAATACATTATTTACTAAAATTTTTTTTAAATATATAGACTAGTGCTTAACTGCAATCTCACCTGATGGTAAGTGAAGATGCAGCCCAAGATGGAGCGCGCTTACCCAAAAGATATTGCCTATTCACTCTTAAGTTAAAGGTACCCCAAGTAATACTCAAAGAAAAACGTGTAGAGAAAAGTAGCCAAATATGGAATATCATTTTACATGGCTCTGGTTGTTCCACCTACTAGCACTGTTCCATTTCACCGAAATAACAGAGAATACTTACTTACATATTTACTCTTGACCTTGGACATTTTTATTAAAGTCATTATGAGCCTAAATGCATCCATAGTTTGACACAGGCCTCTTGTAGCGCCAACGTTGTCTATCCTCGGCCGTTCGCATCCAAGCGATGGCTGACACGGATAACGTCAACGTTCCATCTAGTCGTAACATTAGGTATTCACAGCAAAACATCCGATAATCGATATCAAAATAGCACCTTCGTTCGTGAAGTTTATGTAATCTGAGTGGTCGGGCTCTAGGAATGGTGTCTGGGACATCGGATACCGCAAGCAGACGTGCGGACTGCGGACGCGAATGTGGATGCGGATCGGACAGGAATTAATTGTGGCTCGCGCTTGAGGTGCGCCGTAATTACCGTTCCTGTGGATTACGCGATATTATGCTATCCAACTTTACTCGTATACATCGACTCATATTTAGGGGAAGCTTCCCAATGATTGTGATAGAATGCATTTAATGTATTTACTACTAGCTGATGCCTGCGACTTCGTCCACGTGGAGAAAACCCCTGCAGCATCAGGATTGAGGAGTTGGATCCTAGAGTTTAACTATGTAGGTAGTCTTTGATTGGTACCTTTAACATTAATAACAACTATTAATAATCGACAGTTAATAAATCACAACAGTTTAGGTGGGCATAACTACTGCAGCATCAAGATTGAGGAGTTTGAATCGAAAGTTATGAGACCATCTCGTAAAGTTTCTGTATCGATTAAAAAAAGGTTCACGCAAATCGGTTAAGAAATCACGGAGATATCGATATAATATATAGGTAGAAAAACAAAACTCTTTTTTCAAGGTCGATTAAAAAAGTAGCCTATGTTACTCCTTATAACATCAGCTATCTGTTGATGAAAGTCCCGTCGAAATCAATCCAGCCGTTCCCGAGATTACCCAAAACAAACAGACAGACAGACGGACAGACAGACAGACAAAAATTAAAAAAATTGATGTTTTGTTTAAAGTACAGAATTTACTTTCATTTGCCTGTAGTAACAAGCTGCTATTTTGACATCACAATAGATATAGATATAGATCTATAGATAGATTTTTCTTTATCCGTTCAAATAAATTATTTTCACAATATCATAATCTTGGATAGTCTCTTAGGTTCTTGACCAGCGCTTCCGATATGAAAACTGTCAAAAAGCCGTTCGTTAACTTATTGTACACCAAGGGTACACATTGTGCTGAAGGGTATAAACGTATTACCTGATGACTGCTGCAAAGCCGTGAAATAAAATAATGTAACCATGCCACGCACGACCATACCTGATAAAAATTTTGATTGAAAATTTTTAACCGATAAGATACCTATTGAGATAAATAAATAATTCTATTCAATATCCAACGAAATTCTAATTATTTTGAACAAACTACACGTGTGCTCAAAATATCAATTAGGCGGATCCCCGGCTACGAACAAAAGATATTGCACCCCTAATGAATTTGTAATCTCGGTAATCTGTTCAATGAGAAATGGCATTTTCCGAATAGCGGCGCGCCGGCAAACAAATTAAACCTTACCCAAAAATGAATTTATCACGTAGGACCCACTACGAGGTCGGGACTGGCTAACTATCCATTTGTTTTTAAACAATGGCGGTCGCACTTTGTTCGCGCGTCACGTAAATTCTTTTCTAAAAACTTCTGTAGCTTTTAACTATTTCTCTAATGTTTTGTCTAAACTATTTATTTTTTCAGTGTGATGACATATTAAACTACGAGTACGATATGGAAACTATAAAAGCTATTACAGTAACTTGTAGTAGTTTAAGAAACACTTTACAGCTACACAAACGTACCTATCTTCAAATGTTAAAAATAATACTTTTTCTTTTGCTTTTCCTGAACGTGAAAAATTTCATTTTGGCAAATCTCTACTAAGGCACTTTAACCTGGTTTTGAATAGGTATTTTAGATCATTATGTTTCTTTTAGAGTTTTACTAAAATACTGAGCGCCAAAGTGGCAGTTTTATGTAAGTTGGATGTTCTTTTAATAATAATAATAAAGTTAGGTTGCTAAAAAAGGTACTGTGTCTATTTTATATTTTTTGTATAATTTGATAGTACATATTTATTTTAATTTTTCTGTAATCGTAACCATT
Source organism: Oeneis ivallda (assembly GCA_029955525.1). NCBI lineage: Eukaryota > Metazoa > Arthropoda > Insecta > Lepidoptera > Nymphalidae > Oeneis > Oeneis ivallda. Next base: position 20,080,977 of record JARPMR010000004.1, on the reverse strand, counting down.
AGGTACTGAGATATTCGAAAATAGCCATATAAATTATCAACATTTACGCGAAATCTAGTAAATATATGATATTGCTGTCGTTATCCACGGGTGCTGCGCTATGTAAATTTATGAGTGCCTATCAAAATTAACAAGGACTTATCATTACCACCAAATGTTACCCAATGTTCGGACACGAGCGTCGTCCCAAATATTTTAATTTAAGCCAAGTGGTCACTGCAAGACCAGTCCGCTGCGACATGTGGCGGCCGGTGATTAATATGCAGGACGAAAATCGTCCATTCGTTTACTTGTTTTGCCTTTTTGAATTCACTGCTAACAATATTATGCCTAGGCTATAAAACAGTCTACAGAAGATATCATTTTGAAGTCTTTGGCTTTTAAGTAGGAGGTCCTAAATTTCCCTAAATTTTTTCAGTCTCTGGTTCGATTAGATTATGGTATCTTTATATACCTACCTATCCGTAAATCTCAGTGATTTAGCACCCTGGTGTCAAGTCACATAGGCACATTATTTTAGAATTAACATAACTTTTTATATCAATTTAAAACCTAAAAAATATTTAATTTTAGATAATAGTATATATTTTATGGGTAAGAATTTATTTGCTACAAGAAAACCGGCTACGTATTTAAGACACTACGATTGAACATATATAAATATACATACGTATATACATACTGTTAAAATCATTATCTTCCCTTTTGGCTCTCCGTAGTCGGGTAAAAAGGTCGCATCTAATTGCCGTCTCATGGAATTATGAGAATAAGAGAATGAAAACTACGCCTGTGTTTGCACAAATAAATGTGCACCATTATATCTTCTGCGCACTTGGCTAGTCTATAGAGAATGACCGCCGGCCGTGTGCGAAAATCGGTCTGGAGAACATTTTTTCAGGTGATAAAAGCACTATCGAGATAAACATACGCATCGGTGGCGGTGTGTATAATGCTTCAGCAATTAGCGCGCAGAGCATGTGTGTCTAACTGCCCTAGAACACCGCTAATTTTAATTGTTGAGTTATGTTTTAATTAACTTTGTAAGACCAAAACTGAAAAATTAATATATGGGTCTATAAAACCAAATTCAAAAATAATAAGGCTAAAATTAGAATAATTAGACAGTAAAGGTATTAAAAAAGGAAAAAATGTTGTTTTACATAACCTAACAAATGTATTTATTTGTGAATACAATGGTATTCACAAATAAATTGATTAATTACCAATTATGAAAACTTTATTTAAATTTATTTTAATCATAAAACAAAATAATTCAGCCATCAAAAATAAATTAAGTTTAGAGCATTAAAATTAAACAACGCCGACCATCGTGTTATCTCCGATGCAAGTTGAAATAAAATGTGAGTTAAGACTCAAGTTTGCACAATAAATAATTGTTTCCCAAGACGTAATTGCCGTAATTTCATGAATAATTACCGCCACAGCGCAATTAAATAAATTACAGTAGGAATAACGACCTCCTTCGGGCTTTAGTTTAAACTTAGGGCGCCGGCTGTTGCAGTTCCCGAAACATAACTCTTACATTTTCAAACACCAGTATTTCACTGCAGTGTACAGCGCGCAATCATAAAATAAGAGATTCGAAGATTCGAGTCAACCGACGATAAAAACACGTTGAAATACGATAAAACAAATTGTGGCAACGCAAAATCTAAACACGTAACCGCAAATCATAGCGCCGAGGGCGGTTGGGCTGAAAATTTCAAAAAGAGAATCGGCGCTGTCATATACGCGATATGGCCGGCTTCCAAAATATCGGGGACGCGCGGGCGACGGCTAGCGGGAGAAGGGGTAGCTTCCCCACATGGCCAGTTAGTTACGCCGCGAATTATAGGGGCCATTACGATTCATTAAGGCCAGTTAGGCTTAAACCGGTGTTTACCCACGCACACAGTAAACCCGCACGCACACGTGAGGGTTTCGCAACAGTTGGCGGGCATTGTTTCAACGTGTGCGACGGAGATAGAGACAGAGCTGCATTGTAAAATTTTAAGCTGTGATATTGCGGGTGTAATTAGTGGCGCTCGTAACGAGTTTAGGGTCTTGGGTACTGAAGTGTGAATTTTTGATTTTTTGCCACTCTTACTTGTACGCAGGCAAATCTTCAGTAATGAAGTTTACCCCTCAAAATAATATAATTTTCCTAAATAAGTAATAGCACGCAAAATCTTATCTGTTATGAGGCTGGTAGCAGCTTTACTTTTTTCTATGTCGCGTCTAGGTTTTTATTATGTACTAGCTGATGCCCGCGACTTCGTCCGCGTGGATTTAGTTTTTAAAATCCCTCGGGAACACTTTGATTTTCCGGGATAAACGTAGCCTATGTCACTCTCCAGGTCCTCAATTATACCCATGTAAAAAAATCACGTAGATCCGTGGCTCTGTTGCGGCGTGATTGAAGGACAAACCAACAAACAAACACACTTTCGCATTTATAATATTAGTAATTATGATTAGGATATTAAATTACATAGGAAAACACTGTAATATTACGTCCATACGATGTATTACATCCATACCTACTATGTAGTATGTAGGTATAATGATCGTTTGGCAAAATCTGACGCCTTTGGAGTAGTTTGACTTTGACAAAATAGTATCCACGATGGCTATATACGATAAATTACATTTGCCAGCTTAAGATGAGCCGTTCATTCAAAGTATCCTGTAGATTCCGGGGTTCAATTTATTTGGACCTATACTGAAGATTGTGATGTCTATAATTTCTGAACTACGAAATTGACGACCTTGAAATAATTACAGGACAATTTCTAAAGAACCTGCTTTCTAACAAAAAAAGAATGAATTAAATCAGAATACGCCTTAATGAATTACAGCGAAATACACATTTTGACTTTCATCCCCTCTCCCAAAGGAACGGTGCTGAATTTCGGGATAAAAAGTATCCTATATTATACCTCGTAGTATTAACTTAAATCGTGCCAAGTTTAATTTAAATCCGTCCAGTAGTTTCGGCGTGATGCGCGGCCAAGATACAGACAGACAGACAGACAGACAAAAAATTAAAAAAAAATTGTTTTGGCTTTAGTATCGATTATAGAGTGCCCTCAAACAAAAATTTTCAAAATATCTTCAATGTACAGAATTGGACCTGTAACAGTTTTATTATATTATAGATAGATTTAACTAACATACCTACATAGCATGGTTACACAACTTGGTTTCAAATGAAACACATAGGAACAAATTAATCCTACTTAAATTCGTATTACATATTTACATTGTACCATGAACACGTTTTACCAGTATGTACTGCTGGAGGCTTGCCAAAATTAACACTTGCGAAATGTTGATAAACTAGCGGCACGCTATGATGGCCGGTTTGACACATTACAATAGTGATGTGGAATGTCAATTTATTCTCGAACAAAAAACAATTAAGTTTTGTTTTTGTACCTGATTAAATAGGTTTAATAAAACAAAAATGTATATGTTTATTTAATTTATTTGAACCAACTGAATATTTGAATGAAAATGAATATACATACTTTATATGCACACAAGAAACATATGAATACAAAAGATACCAAAAAAGGTGCCACAAAAGGCCATAATTAATCAGATTCGTCCATACTACTATTTTCACTGTCGTCACTGCTATCATCACCTACATTAATAATTATATGTTCGTTTTCTATAATATTATCTATTTTCACATCTCTTTCATAATCTTCCCTTATTAATTTAACAGTTCTATTCACAACCTTTTCCCAGTCTCCTTTAGTCACATGTTCACAAGCTTCTTCTAATAATTTTAGCATTTTTTTTGTGGTAAATGGGGGTTCTGTATTGTGTCTTGCAGCATATCCCTTAATTTGAGCCCACACCAACTCAATCGCATTATACTCACAATGGTAAGGCGGTAACCGTATAACTCTGTGCCCATGTTCTAATGCTATTTCGTCAATGACGTATCGGATCTTGGTTGGTTTGTTTTCTTTTAAAAGACGTACTAATTCCGCTTTTAACATATTCATGTTTGCATCTACGCCATTTTTACGAAGCCATGCGACGATATCAGCTTTCTTTTGGGATTGGGCAGGTGGCTTGTCAATTTGCATCGAGTGGTATGGGGCGTTGTCCATAATTATAATAGATGGTTCAGGGAGGCTACACAACATTGAGGTAAACCATTCAGTAAACTTTTCTCCATTCATGTCTTCATGATAGTCTCCAGTGGTTTTTGACGCAAAAGCCATGAGAGAACCTTCGACAAACCCGTTGATGGTTCCGGCGTGACAAATTATAAGTCGCGATCCTTTTCCTACAGGAACTTTGGAAGTAGATGCTGCTGTGTCATCGTTCCAAGAACGGCCTACAGTATGGTTAGCATTAAGCCATGTTTCATCCAAGAACACAACATTTTGCCAATTTTTGATTTCTTTCACTTGCCGTAAAAAAGTATACCTTGCCATCGCTATATCAAATCTTTCCATCAATATTTTGCGTTTGTTACATTTTTTGTATCGAAATCCAATGGTCTTCAAAATCTTCGTTAAAGAACTTTCCCCACCGAAGAATAATCCAGCTTCCTTCAGTGAATGCACCAACTTTTTTCTTGTTGGATACTCCTTCTGTAAATAGTAGCCGTAAACATGTCTTCGGATAGCATCGGCATCAAAGCTATCGATGCCTACGACTGGTTTTGCTCGTTTTCTCTTTTTTGGTGTGTGAAGTTTATTTTCTTCTGTGCCAGTCTCGCCATATTTTTTTTAGTTATCCGTCTAACAGTTCGTTGTCCAATATTAAGCGCATCAGCTACGCGTTCAACCACTGACGTTATAGGTAAAATTGGCCCTCCATTTTGAGCTTCACGATCGAAATAGTTACGAAGGCGTATTACGAACTCACGTGTCTGACTATTTAGAACAGTTCTCTGCGTACGTTCGGTCATATCGACGAAATCCACAACAAAGGGCTTGAACAGAGTCCAAATTAACGAGCAAGGGTCAACAGTAATGCAGTATCAATATTTGAAATCCAAAGCCAGGTCAAAACTATATCACAATCGCATTGCACTGACAGTTTATACTTTTCGAAGCAACGTCAATTCGAAACTGCTTTGTTTTGCATTGAGCATTGACGCGAGTTTGCCGGAGGTAGTAGTTGTGCTAGCCAGCGATCCTATGTGACGATCGTATTAGATTCCATTTTTAAAAATTTTCAATTTAGAAAACCAAATGCCGAGTTGTGGTATATATCATATAAAAATAAAAATTTTACCTTTTGTATGAAACAGCTGATATTTTTTTGCGATTTCAGAGGTTTGTCCACATAGTGAAAATTGTTCATATTCACAAGTACATTCACCCCTTAAATGGTGCAAACTGATTTTTCTACACTTGTATACATTTTAGAAATCAATTTAATAAATAAATTTTGAGTCCTAAACCTAAAACTACATTCGATAAAATTTATGAATCTCTGCACATCACTATCGTCAATAAAGTAATACAATTATTTCCTTCAAAGTCGTTATCAATTAATACGGAACTTCATGAGCGGACAAACGTCAAACCGGCCATCATAGCGTGCCGCTAGTGTAGCGATCATTCTATAGAACGGCATCGGCCTTAATTGCAGCAACCGATTCTGTCGAGCAAAGTACTCAAATGATGAATTGAGATATAAAAAAATATATATATTGACATATATGCGTGTCACGTGCGTGTATATAGTACGTACGTACTGTTTCGTTCGAGCGACACGAATGCTTTTTAACCGACCTCCAAAAAGGAGGAGATTCTCAATTCGACCGGTATCTTTTTTTTTTTTTGGAACGTAGTTCCTTATCGCGCGCTACGGAAGGGGGCTAGACGGAAAAAATTAAGGAACCGACACTCGACCTCGACACATTTTTGAAACCAACACTTTTTTGTTGAATGTGAATTTTGCATTGTATTCGGTATTTTCGCCTTAGAACACGGCGTCTGCATGGCCTAGTTGTTAGGGCAGTCGCCTATAAATTCAACGTCGATGGTTCGAATCCCAGCTCGACAGACTGAATTTTCTATTTTCAATTTTATTTTAAATAATTTCTAAATGTGGAATTTTTCCCTAATTTTTTATTGTATAAATTGGATAAAATGCTAACGCCATCTGTGAAAAAAACAGTAACTCCACCAGAGTAACTCTTTGGTTTTGTAACAGTGCAATAGAAATAAACAAAATAATATAATTCATCGTAGTTAATCAATTTAATACTAGATGACACCACTAGTTTATTACAATTCCTTCACTAAAATTAATCGGAAGGAGCTACGTTCCATCCGGGTGTCCTTTGACACCTCTCAAGTTTTTTTTTTTATGTCCACCGATTTCTCCGGGATAACTGGACCGATTCGCGTGATTTTTTTGGAACGTAAGTTCCTTATCGCGCGGTACGGAAGGGGGCTAGACGGAAAAAATTAAGGAACCGACACTCGACATATTTTTGAAACAGACACTTTTTTGTTGAATGTGAATTTTGCATTGTGTTCGATATTTTCGCGACACAACATTGGGTCTCCGTAGCCACTAGGCTACGGAGATTCAATGTTGTACCGCGAAAATACCGAACACAATGTAATCGAAAGGAACTACGTTCCATCCGGGTGTCCCTTGACACCTCTCAAGTTTTTTTTAATCGACAGAGGATGTTTGCGAAATGGTCCCATAAAAATGTTCACCTTCAACTCCTCAAGCCTGATGCTGCAGAGATATTGCTCACTTAAAATAAAGAGATTTAGGAAATGTCGATTATGAATTATTATTGTAGGTAACAAGTATGGACTACATCATGGAGCTCCAGGTCCTAGCTCCTCAATCCTGATGCTGCAGGGTACTGCCTACCTAAAACTATGGGGATTTAGGAAATTTCGATTACGAATTGATATTGTAGGTAACAAGTATGGACTACATCATGGAGTTCCAGGTCCTAGCCCCTCAATCATAGGATACTACACTTAAAAGCTTAAAATAAAAATTCTTTTCAAAAAACCGACTTCTAACGCCACTACAAAGTATAAAAATAATTTTAGTTTGTCCACGTTTGTTGAAGTCGGGCGGGCCTAAAATACAAACTATGAAACCGACTCGCGATGCTCGCTCGACTTCTACAAAAGAGGCTCTCATATTGTGTAGCGTCGCGCATCGGTATCATAGTTTGTATTTAGGCCCGCCCGACTTCAACAAACGTGGACAAACTAAAATTATTTTTATACTTTGTAGTGGCGTTAAAAGTCGGTTTTTTGAAAAGAATTTTTATTTTATCTTCTGCAAAAATCACCTCAGGTAGCGCCTTAAGCTAACGCGCGTGTGTATCGCTACTTTTGGCCGTTTGTCGCATTTGCAACGCATGATTGAAGCGATTCAGTAGTGATACAATCGCAAAAAGACTGCGATACAGGGATACAGCCAGACAGATAAACACTAACCAGACAAAAGTTAAAAAAATCTGTTTTAGGCTCAGCAGGTATCGATAATTAAGAGTTCCCCGGTTAAATTAAAATATATTTAGAATGGTAATGTACCCACAGAAATCTTCCAGCAACAGTTTTATTGGAACGTAGTTCCTTATCGCGCGGTGCGGAAGGGGACGGAAAAAATTAAGACAACATTGAACCGACACTCGACACTGATCGACACTTTTTTGAAACCGACACTTTTTTGAATGTGAATTTGGCATTGTTGTGTTCGGTATTTTCGCGGTACAATATTGGGTCTCCGTAGCCTCGTGGCTTCTGCAGTTATAAAAAGTTATAAAAAAAAACTTGAGAGGTGTCAAGGGACACCCGGATGGAACGTAGTTCCTTTCGATTACATTTACAATTTTTCCCTAATTTTTGGAACCTAGTTCCTTACCGCGCGGTACGGAAGGGGGCTAGACGGAAAAAATTAAGAAACCGACACTCGACACATTTTTGAAACCGACACTTTTTTGTTGAATGTGAATTTTGCATGGTGTTCATAATTTTCGCGATACAACACGGCGTCTGCGTGGCCTAGTGGCTCCGGCAGTCGCCTAATAGTTCACAGTCGATTTTTTATAACTTAAAAAATTAGGGAAAGGTTCCACATGTAGAAATTGTTTAAAATAAAATTGAAAATGGAAAATTCGGTCTGTCGAGCTAGCATTCGAACCATCGACTGTGAACTATTAGGCGACTGCCGGAGCCACTAGGCTACGGAGACACCGTGTAGTATCGCGAAAATACCGAACACAATGTAATCTAAAGGAACTACGTTCCATCCGGGTGTCCCTTGACACCTCCCAAGTTTTTTATAACTTATAAGTTATAAAAAATTAGGGAAAGGTTCCACATGTAGAAATTGTTTAAAATAAAATTGAAAATGGAAAATACGGTCTGTCGAGCTGGGATTCGAACCATCGACCTTTGGCTGTTAGGCGATTGTAGAAGCCACAAGGCTACGGAGGCCCATTATTGTACCGCGAAAATACCGAACACAACAATGCCAAATTAATTAATCGAAAGGAACTACGTTCCATCTGGGTGTCCCTTGACACCTCTCAAGTTTTTTTATAAGTATAGATCAGTTTGATGTATATCTTGTTTCTTTTTAACTGACTTCAAAAAGGAGAAAGTTCTCTATTCGTCGGAATCTTTTTTTATGTATGTTCACTGATTACTCGAAGACGTCTGAACCGATTTGAAAATTTTTTTTCGTTTCAAAGGGTTATATTCCCCAAGTGGTCTCATTGAAATTTTATCGAAATCGGTCTAGCGGTTTTTAAAATATCAACAATAAAATAAAAATTATATACTTTGCAGTGGCGCGGGTGTTTGAAGATGGTTTTTTAAAAAGGATTTTTTATATTAAATTATTTAACTTTATAATATTAACGGTATGAAACTTCTCCATTTGTCTTCATAAAGTTATTCGACCTGAAAATAATGCGCACTTTCCTTCGTTAATTGGTGAAATATCTGCGGATTAATCGCTAAATGGCTGTCACAAAGGTAGCGCAGCTGCAGGCGTTTATTGACATCCGTTTAATATCTCTTGTTTGATATATTCGTCGTAACTCAAAGCCTGGTATTTGAAACTCGCTTTTATTAGCTTGTACTCGTACTATGAACAAACTTTTAAATTGATTTTTATAGTTTTGGGCACATTTCTTCGTTCCAGTGGTTGATGATAATATTTTAATATTTAGCTTTTAATTTTTGATACCTATCTACGATTTTGTTTTAATTAGATTTAATTTATGTACTATTAATAATTGATGACATATTATTAAGTTGAGGTTATGATGATAATATACTATACTGTTGGTATATGTTAGTGAATAATGAATGAATTTTTACAAAAAATCAGCTTCTTTGTGATTATCATCACTATTAGCAACCCATCAACGGCTCACTACTAAGCGCAGGTCTCCTCTCAGAGAAGGGCCATAGTCCAACACGGTGGCTAAATGCGGCAGGCTCAAGGCTCACACAACTTTACGAAATTTATGGAGACCTCTCAGGCGTGCAGGTTTTCTTACGATGTTTTCCTTCAACGTTGTAACATATTGTGATATTTAATTGCTTAAACTTACATAACTCTGAAAAGTCAGAAGCCAGATCCTGGAATCGAATACCATCCCCCCTGAATGGAGATCGGAATCTTTCCCACGGATTATCTAGTACCCAGATTAATAAATAACCTACCTAATGACCTTAAATCCAAAATAACAAGAAACAATATAAATTACAAAATCAAAGAATATTTACTAAATAACCCATAATTAAACAAAATAAAATTAAGAATATCTATCTAAATATTAAAATAAAAAATAAAATTAAATAAATAGATTACAAAATTATTCTTATCCAGGCAATTCATGTTCAAACGGAATCAGCCTGTATAGTATAGTATTGCATCCGAACGCATAGATCCATAAGTACTACTACCTACTAGTTTCGTCTTCATAATATGGCTTTTATATTTTATTAAATACCGTCACGTTTGTGTCTGCTTTTTAAAATTTTTGTCTTTACCGCGATTAGTTTAAAATTTTGTCACAGTATGTTTTATATATATACTTAGAATATTTTATAGTTTATATAGAATACAATATAATTTTTAGAGGAATGTGCAGCGCCCAGACAAGGGCAACGCTTAAGGGCGCTAAAGAAATAAAGAAAATATGTATAAATTATTGTAAATAAAATAAAAAAATAAAAAAATAAATAGAGTCTAGAGTTATATAACCTCTTTACAAGCCTATAAAAGGAGGCTATCTAAAGTAACTCTTAACTTAAACAGGATAGAGACAAGGATAGTAGTAAAAATAAAATTGCAAATATCATCTGGCTTGGGTCAATTTGTAGGTGGCTGGATGCAGGTAAATAACGGAGGATCGTTTACCGATGCTTTTGGCAGCCGTAGAGCGTTGAGCAAACATAACGATTATTTGTTCGGACTTTATTTTATTTTCGCGCAAATAACTTTTATTTGCGCCAGCTTCGTTCAATTTTGGTGCAAATATTACTAGGTAATTATTTAAACATCCGAGCTAGTTTTTAAATGAATTGAAGGAAAAAATAATAATGTCCTTGATTAAACTTAGTCTTTGATTAGTTAGTTAGAAATTTACTTGGTCGTAGAGTCCATATTTTTCTATCCAGAAAATTTACTACAGGTAACTAGTCTATGTCCGCGACATCGTTCATGCGAAAGATGGTTTATTCCGTGAAAGCTGAGAAAATAGTCCAAAAATGATAGTCCATGCAAATGCCTTCTTCCCTCAAGCTGTTAGATAGTCAGATGGATCCTCATTCGGATTTATGATATTTAATTAGTATTTATAAAAAGAAATTAAGAGTAAAGTTTTTACTGAAACGTCGTAGGTACTAAATAGAAATCGCTTTTCAGACACCATTATGCCGAAACATGCATCACGCTTAATCACGGTCCGGAAAAATCAGTATTTAACCTGTGCGGACTCATTTAAAAGCGGTCCGACCAATTTATTTTCCAACCCAGACGCATTAACAAAGGCCGGCCCGAAAGAAGTACGAAAAAACAGCCCAACTAAGCCCAGAGGCTATCTAATAACATTTATTACTCGGCCGCTGGTCCCCAGCGTCCACTTTCAGTCGCTGATAAACTGACGCCATTTTTGCCGCCATATTTATTTATAGGTGTTGGTCGGCGGGCGATAATGTCGATGCGTGAATCGTTCATTACGCGAAGAGCCCGGAGCCGGAACGCGACGGTTTATCGCGGTTTTGGTATATTGGCTTTGCATTTGCACTTCACTATGAAATCAATGCATTTTTTTATTTATCTTTTTGACTGCGCAAAATTTTTATCAAACCTTCCTGCCGGGTAGAAAATATGGAGTGCACTCTACAAAGCAAACCTTACTAACATAAGATACCAATGCGAAAGCGTGCTTATTTGTTCGTTGGTTGGTTTGCCCTTCAATCATTCAGCAACGGAGCAATTAATCCATGTGATTTTTGCATGGGTACATGGGTAGTTGACAACGTGACTTTATGACCGTATTATAATATCTTATCTTATTATTATACATACCTACCGGAAAAATGAAAGTTTCCTCGGGATATTTATACTCCTAACGTGGATGAAGTCGCGGCCACAAGCTAGTATGGAATATAATACTGGAATAATAATAAGACTATAGATAGATTTTTCATTCCTTGAGAGGAAATACAGAGATTTTTTAAGCTATTGCATAGCTATTATCGCGGGCTTTGAACTAGGACAAACAGTTTGAGCGCGGCGACCGAATCAAGAAATTCCGTAACGAATAAACCTAACAACGTCGTTCAGTAAGCGTTCAACATTTTCACAAGTAGCTCTGTTTGGCGCAGTGGGCGTGCGGCCGCTTTCTTTACCGTATGGTGTATGATATCGCAGGTTCGAATCTCACTCGCGAAGTAGTGACAGTGCGCTTTTCTTGTTTGTTTGCTTTTTAATTATTTTTTTGCATAATTTTTATTATGCAAAAAAAATACTGCATAAATATTATAATTGCATAAGTTGATAAAAAATGCTATGCAATAGCTTTCTTTACCGCGGCAGTCCCCGAGTGCCACTTAATTTATTTTTATATTTTTGATTTTGTTTTACAGCTTGTAAGTAACATAAATTGTGCGAGAAAGTTAAGTAGAGAAATAGTTGATTACTCAATGACCGAGATAAGCGCGATTCAGGAGCGTCTATTAATCATATCGATGGGAACGCGCGAGTGTCGGCGGGATTTATACGGGAAGTTTTCCGCCTCGCACGCACCCAGCGTCCAACTAATGATCTCGATCACGAGTATAAATGACGCCGCTGTGAAAACACTGAATCAACACTTTACTTGTAACATGAAAACGAATTAAAGAGGGATGTCGAGTAAATGAGTTTTATAATTTTCATGCTAAGGTTTAGTTTAATTCGATAATAATTTACCAGACTGCGAGGGACGATATAGTTGAGAATCTGTATATCAGTTGCTAGCGCTGGTGCCTGGTTTAGCATCTTCTTTTTTCTTCTTCTTTATCAACCCATCATCGGCTCACTACTGAGCGAGGTCTCCTCTCAGAGAAGGATTATAGGCCATAGTCCACCATGGTTTAGCATCATTGACCCATAATGGATATCTGGGTATCTTTAAAGCAAGAGTTAAGTAATAGGCATCTTCTAGCCAAATGCGTTCCACCTTGGACCACATCATCACTTTCCATCAGATGTGACAGTTGGCAAGCGTGTGCCTATAATGTATAAAAAAATAACTGATAAGTAATACAATCTTACTCTTTCAGTTAGAAAGATTTAGATTTAGAACAGATTGAAAATTACATGTAAGCTTTTATGAAGATTTATTTATTTTAGATCGTATTTACGCACTTCGAAATCGATCAATCCCTGTATTCTCTCAGTTTTAAATAGCATACCTAACCATATAATAATAAATATTTGATCTTAAATCGATCAGCTGCGGGATTGTGTAAGAAAGAACGTATGGATTAATTTTCAATTTATAAAATCAAGCATAGATTAAAAATAGTTTAATGAATACGATTTCTTTACACATACAATACAATAATCACTTGTTAGAATAGAATAGAATAGAAATATTTTTTATTCAAATAAACTTTTACAAGTGCTTTTGAATAGTCGATGTATCTACCACTGGTTCGGAATGCCCTTCCTGCCGAGAAGAACCAGCAAGAAACTCGGCGGTTGCTCTTTTCAAAACAAATATACAATACAGTAAATACTATGCTATAATATATGCAGTGTTTCCACAATGAGGGAAGTTCCAAAAATGAAAGTGTCTTCTAAGTATTAAATCGACAGAAATTACAAGTGAAGATTATTTTGATTTCTTCTTATCTCAAGATTTATACCTGCCTAAGTAGTCACGAAATGGCAACGTTGAATCAGACCGTAACTAAATACAATTTAACCTCCTTAACGTGGGTATGTCCGAGGTAGAGACGCCATGATTTGTGTGCGGGCGGGGTCCCTCGGGCGCTCTCTGTGTTTCGCTGCCTCCTGCCTCCTTGCGATTTATGTGGAGGATTTCGCTGTCCACTTCAAACAAACATTGTGTTAAATTATAAGGTAAACCTAGTTTCAGTTCGTGTTTCTGTCTTATTATAATAAACTAACTGATGCCCGCGTGGATTTAGTTTTTAAAAACCGCTTTCCGGAACCACACACATCATTTTCTGGGATAAAACTAGTCTATGTCACTATTTGAGTCCTCATATATACTCATGCAAAAACTCACGTTGATCCGTAGCTGTTGCGACGTGATTGTAGGACAAACCAACAAACCAGCAAACAAACACACTTTCGCATTTTATAATATTAGTAAGGCGGTAAGGATTAGTAAGGATAAATAAATAAAAGCCGTGATAGCTTGGTGTTTAAGACTCGGCTTCCTTTTCGGAGGTCGGAGTGCAGGAGTCTTGATTTGTCTTAAGAGTCTTCTGTCTCAAGTCTAAATGAAATAAATAATTTTGAACTTGAACTTATTCAATCCGAATGAAGTCGTGATCATCAGCTGCACTAGTTTGCACTAGGGAAGAAAGAAAATAACAAAAAGTTTGAGCAAATATACCTATCAGTAAAAAATATGGCCGTTAAAAATTATTTAAATAATGTCCTCCCGGCCATCTGCGCGGTAGATATTATAGTGCACAAATGTTTGCGCAAACACAGGTGCACTTTTTATTCCCTCATTCTCAGAACCCGATGGGACGGAAATCTGACACAACCGGAGAGAGATCAGGCGCAAGACCGACGGCTTTCTAACTCTGAGAATGACTACATAACTGAGAGTTTCTTGACAGAATCGAACCCAGGACCTCGTTATCCGCAGTCGAACAAGCTAACCACTAGACCAACGAGGCAGTTATTATATTATTAAACTAGCTAATGCTCGCGATTTCGTCCGCGTGGATTTAGTTTTTAAAATCCCCAGGATATCCTATAGATAACAAGTAGCCTTAGATGTCACTCTCCAGGTCCTCAACTATACCCATGTAAAAAATCACGTCGATCCGTAGCTCTGTTGCGGCGTGATTGAAGGATAAACCAAACAAACAAACAAACACACTTTCGCATTTATAATATTAGTATGATAACAATAACGATATGAAATAAATATTAACATTCTTGAGCAGAATATGTGCATTGTTTCTAAAAGGTTTGTATTAAATGAGTTTCCATAAAAAAGCTGGCCATTCATCTCGCCTTGGGTGGTATGCCCCAGACGCGCATTCCCCAGGATATCCTAGATAACAAGTAGCCTTAGATGTCACTCTCCAGGTCCTCAACTATACCCATGTAAAAAATCACGTCGATCTGTAGCTCTGTTGCGGCGTGATTGAAGGATAAACCAAACAAACAAACAAACACACTTTCGCATTTATAATATTAGTATGATAACAATAACGATATGAAATAAATATTAACATTCTTGAGCAGAATATGTGCATTGTTTCTAAAAGGTTTGTATTAAATGAGTTTCCATAAAAAACCTGGCCATTCATCTCGCGTGGGTGGTATGCCCCAGACGCGCATTAGACCTTCATTAGCCGGCCCTTGTCTTTGGATTTTGATTTGTGGACGAATACCACAGATCAATGACTTTGTTTCAGAGTCTGACCACTTGGGCCCCATAATTTATTAACCAAGTATTAGTAGTAAAGGAATTACATATTTTAAAATGAAGCATAATAATTATTATAAAAAATTCTTTTCAAAAAACCGACTTCTAACGCCACTACAAAGTATAAAAATAATTTTAGTTTGTCCACGTTTGTTGAAGTCGGGCGGGCCTAAAATACAAACTATGAAACCGACTCGCGATGCTCGCTCGACTTCTACAAACGAGTCTCTCATATTTTATTTTAAGCTTTTAAGTGTAGTTTCCTATGATTGAGGAGCTAGGACCTGGAGCTCTATGATGTAGTCCATACTTGTTACCTACGATAATAATTCGTAATCGACATTTCCTAAATCTCACAATAAAATCTAGTGTTTCAATTTTAGTTGACAAAAGTACATGTTGTACTAACAATATAGACATAATTAGTAGTAGTACTAATCCAAGTCGACATTAGACTCCAATAGGAATAATTCTAATATTGTTTTAAACTAACCAATAAGACAACAGATGAGCAATATAAGATTAATCTTGTACACCAAAATATACAGGGCTTATCTGGCAAAGAACACGAGATTGAGCTATTTATTAAAGAATTCGATATTGACATGCCTCACCGAGCATTGGCTCAATTCTCATCAGTTAATTATACATTTTGATAATTATTTACTGTCAAGTGCGTTCTCCAGAGGGACTGCTATACGCGGGGGTTCTTTAATAATAACGCGCAATAACATTAATTGCAAAGAGCGAAAAGACATTGTTAGTCTTTCTATGGAACGCATTATTGAGCTGTCTTGTGTCGAGCTGGACCGATATCTGGAGCTGGGGGGTCGGTACACGCAGACTATAATGTCTGCGTGTACCGACCCCCCTCGGGCGATTTTGTTCATTTTGAGGAGGTCATGGAGGACGCCTTAGGGCGGCTATGTAGGTCATCAAAGAAAATAGTAATTTGTGGAGATTTTAATATAGATATTTTGCATCAAACGCCTATCACAGGAAGATTACTAAACTTATTTAAAAGTTTCAACCTGGAAAATATTTTTGTTGAAGCTACAAGAATAACAGCGCATTCGGCAACTTGTATTGATAACATTTTCTCTGATTGTAAAATTATCAAAAAATTGATTATCACTTATTTAAGATCTGACCATTGCGGGCAAATGATATCTATTCCGAGCAGTGAGCAGAATGTAACAAAAGTAGTAAAATATAGGCCAGTTACCACCAAAAAAGTAAGGCAATTCAAACAAAATATCGCAGCTGCAATGCCGACGCTTGATGTTGCACAGGGTGGTCCGAATGAAATTTATAGAGAGTTTTTTGATCTATTAAACTCTCAATTTAACTCTGTCTTTAAGGTAATAGAAAAAAGATTATTTAAAAATCTTAAATTTAGTGATTGGGCAACTGTTGGCATCTATAAAAGTAGAAATAGGCTGTTTGACTTGTATGCAGAAAAACAATATAATTATGCCCCCGCGTTTATAGAATATGTAAGAAATTATTCCAAATTGTTTAGAAACGTGTGCATACAAGCAAAGTCACTTCACATAAAACAAAAAATTGTCAATTCGGATAATAAAATAAAAGCAGTATGGGACATCATTGGTGATGAAATGGGTAAGAATAAGGTACATTATAATAAACTGGAGCTTAAAATTAACAACCATGTAATTGACTCCGATATAGAAATTGCAAATACATTTGAGAACTTTTTCAAAAATATACCAGTAACCACGACCAGTTCTCTAAATTCCTCGCCAACAGAAGCCTATAATCTTCTAAGAAGCAATGTCTCTGAGTGCAATAAATTATTTAGGTTTAAACACGTTACCCCATATGATATTATCAAAACATTTAAATCATTGCAAAATAAAAAAAACGGGAGATCTATGGGGAATATCAGTTAAAATAATTCACAATATCATTGATATTATTGCGCCCTATCTTGCTTTAATTTTTAATAAGTCTGTAGATTCTGGATCTTTTCCAGACCTGATGAAATGTAGTAAATTAATACCTCTTTTTAAATCGGGAAGCAAATGTGACCCGAATAACTACAGACCAATTTCAATTTTGCCAACTCTCAGCAAGATATTTGAAAAAATAATGCTCAACCAACTGCTTCTACACTTTAATTTAAATAAACTTCTTCACCCTGAGCAGTACGGTTTTACTAAGGGTCGATCAACAACCGATGCAGCCGCAACGCTGTTGCAACACATATTCGATGCATGGAATAACTCACAGAATGCCATTGGTATTTTCTGTGATTTATCAAAAGCATTCGACTGCGTTGATCGCGAGACCCTTTTGCTTAAACTGAGCCACTATGGTATTAGAGATTTTGCGCTTAGCCTCATTGCGTCTTATCTTAGTGATCGTGTTCAAAGAGTATGTGTCAATGATGTAAAATCATCCGGATCAGCCTCGGTAATGGGTGTACCCCAGGGTTCTATTCTAGGTCCATTCATGTTTTTGATTTACATAAATGATTTACCACATTTTGTCCAAAATACTTGCGATATTGTACTATTTGCTGATGATACGTCTTTGATTTTTAAAGTCGATAGGACGAAAGACAATTTTGACGATGTAAATATTGCATTATCTCAAGTTTCTGAATGGTTTACGGCAAATAATCTACTTTTAAATGCTAAAAAAACCAAGTGTGTTGAGTTTTTATTGCCCAACACCAGAACTGTCAGTAAAAATTTAAAGATAAGTAATGAACCCTTGAAATGTGAGGACTCCACAGTGTTCTTGGGATTAACCCTGGACTCAAAGCTGCAATGGGGCACCCATATAGCAACACTTGCTGGCAAGCTTAGCTCTGCTGCTTACGCTGTTAGGAAGATTCGACAGTTAACTGACATAGAAACTGCAAAAATTGTTTATTTTGCATATTTCCATAGTATTATGTCATACGGAATCTTATTATGGGGTAAAGCAGCCGATATTGGAAAAATTTTTGTATTGCAGAAGAGGGCAATTCGCGCAATATATAATTTAAAACCGCGGGATTCCCTTCGAGAAAAATTTAAAGAAATAGGCATTCTTACAGTAGCTTCACAATATATTTACAACAATATAATATTTGTCAGACAAAACATTGTGAATTACAAAAAAAAGGGTGATTTACATGATAGGCAAGTTAGAAATCCAAACAGGCTCGTGATTCCTCGATGTCGCCTCAAGAGGGTCCGAAAGACATTTGTGGGAATGGGCGTGACGTTTTATAATAAAATTCCACAGTCGATCTTAGACTTGCCTTTACACAAGTTTAAGAAATCAGTTAAAACTAATCTCATGAAAAAGGCATATTATGCAATTGAAGACTATTTAGATGATAAAAAAGCGTGGACATAATTCGTTCCAGCGATTCATGAGACAGTAGGTGGTAATTTAACTGTATAACTATTCTATTGAATGTAAACTTATTTTGAAAAGAGCAACTGCCGAGTTTCTTGCTGGTTCTTCTCGGCAGGAACGGCATTCCGAACCAGTGGTAGACTCATCGACGATTCATAAGCACTTGTAAAAAAGTTTATTTGAATAAAAAACATTTCTATTCTATTCTATTCTATTCTATTCTTTATTTTAGGTGAGCAATATCCCTGCAGCATCAGGCTTGAAGAGTTGAAGGTGAACATTTTTATGGGACTATTTTGCAAACATCCTCTGTCGATTAAAAAAAAAATCACGCGAATCGGTCCAGTAATCCCGGAGAAATCGGTGGACATACATAGAAAAAAAAAAGATACCGGCCGAATTGAGAACCTCCTCCTTTTTGGAAGTCGGTTAAAAATAGTAAAATTTTACTCGTATAAATGGAAAATTTATGAGGGATGCATTCTTAAGTTTGATATTCAGTTTCACAATTGAAGTGAATGTAAGAATTAAGACGTCTATACTAATTATTTAGTAATACTTTATAAAATTGTTAGCATATAATTCAAGATCAAATTGATATACTTAAAAACTGATGATAATAATAAACGATTTATTAATATTATTATTAAAACTTAAAAATTGGTTGCAAAAATTTTTTTTTAAATGACTCCTTACAATCTTTTTAAAAATAAAGTTTGACATTATTATAAACTGGACCGCAAAGAAAAAGGGTCGGTTAGAAAATCTTCAATATCTTCAAAAGTGCCTGACCTAGCTTTATGAAATAAAGACTAAATTAAAGAATATTTTTAATCCACTTAAATGAAAATAAAAAAACATTAATTCAAGCTTTTTATTTTTAATAAATGTAAAATAAATGAAAATGCGTAGTTTTTCATTTTGAAGATTTTCTAACCGACCCTTTTTCTTTGCGGTCCAGTTTAGTTATAATAAGAATAGTATAAACAAGTAGAAACTTTATTATATACAATCCTTTACAAATATAGATGAGTAGGTACAGCCCAGGATTAAAAAAAAAGTGAAACAAGATTATCGTGATTGTCTGGCATCATTTATACCCGTCAAAGCAATGACTGCTGAAATCTCCCGATTCATAATTAATGATAATATCCGGCAGAGGCGAGTTTTTCACTTTTTTCACCGACGAGAAAAAATCCTGCCGCGTGCCGTCGGAAAAATAATCGCTTGAACGTCACTCTTTTATGAAAGTAAACTGAACAATCAACAGCTTGGAGTATTTTTATTAAAACACTAGCTGATGCCCGCGACTTCGTTCGCGTGGATTTAGTTTGTAAAATCCCTCGGGAACTCGTTGATTTTTCGGGATAAAAAGTAGCCTATGTCACTCTTCAGGTCCTAAACTATACCCATGCAAAAAATCTCGTTGATCCGTAGCCCTGTTATGGCGTGATTGAAGGTCAAACCAACAAACCAACAAACCAACAAACAAACACACTTTCGCATTTATAATATTAGTAAGGATGTCAAATTATAATTTTACTATTTTTCATGGAAATAGCTACATATTTCATTATAAGTACTCGCTATTCTTTCAAATCATTCATTGAAACCCATGGCCGGTCCACTATCAAACTCCTCTCCTCCTCTCAAATGAGAAGAACTTTAGCTATAGCCCATCACACTGGCTAAGTGTAGATTCGGCAGACGTCACCTTTGTGAAGAGTCACCATTGTGGAGAGCTCTTAGGCATGCGGGTTTCCTCACGATTTAAGTATTTCTTCGCCGTTAAACTGATATTTAATTGCTTAAAACATAATTTCCCCGGACTCCTGGAAAGGAAGCCGGGAAGCCTTAAGACTAAAGGCTGCCACCACTTATGTTAACGCTATACCTAATATGAATTTCTTTGTTTCCTTCTGATCACTCAGTAAGACATAATTTTGAGGACGTCATTGGTAGCTGATATAGTTTTGGACCTATGGTTCCGAGTATTGGAGCTAAAACAATCGAAGTTCAGGTGAGATTGCATTTAAAGGATATTCAATTAGCAGTCAACGAATTAAAAAAGTTATTTCTGGGAATGCTAGGAGAACTTTGCTCTATTAAATTCTCGTCAAGTTAGTAAAGTTAACGCCAAATTTTGTACAACAATAATTCAGTAAAATAGTACGAATATTTTTCAATTACTACTAGCATCAATATGAACCTGACACCGTGCTGACACCCTTTTGCGCTAAACCGTGTTGGTTTAGTACTCAAAGGCTAAACCGGAAATACAACTTAAAAGGAAAATTTAAAAAAGGAGCGCTCGCAACCGGAAGCGACGGGCAGGAAGACGACGACAGCGCCGCGTCGCTGCTCTGGCGAATTAAAAATTAATCGAGTATCCGTTTCCGGGTACCATGATATTTTTCTGTTTTATTTTTGTCATGAAATCTGTGGAAAAGGCCATTTGTAACTACTACCATAAATTTATTTATATTTAAAGTTTCCGTTTATGAAAATTTTGTTTTACCAGGTTTAAACCGTTTGTTATTTTTTGACGAGAGCTCGATTCTGACCTACTACGTTGGAAAGACTGAAGATGATTTCAAACTGAAGCAACTAAGGCCATTTCGGCGATGTATATTAACAAAGTCGAGACTATAATAGTAGGATGCCATAGAGTAATAGTGATTTCTGATAAATATTACTCTGCCAGCACTACGCTTTCCGTTGTGAGGTCAATTAATCATAATAGTTGATACAATAATATTGTTTTTTTAAAGAGCAAACTTCCAAACCATTAGTAGAATGACTTAAAAAGAAACCACTTTGTAAAAATATTTTGAACTAGCTGATGCCCGCGACTTCGTCCTCGTCGATTCACTTTTTAAGATCCCTCGGGAACTTCTTGATTTTCCGGAATAAAAAGTAGCCTATGTTACTCTCCAGGTCCTCAACTATACCCAAGCAAAAAATCACATCGATCCGTAGCTCTGTTGCGACGTGATTAAAGGACAAACCAACAAACAAACACACTTTCGCATTTATAATATTAGTATGATAGACAACTTTTATTGTTTTTATTCTAAGTAGAAATAAAAACAACCAAATTCGATTTTGAAAATTCAACCCCTAAAGGGGCCAAATAGGGGTTTGCTATTTTACCCCTTTAGGGGTTGAATTTTCAAAAATCTTTTCTTAGCGGATGCCTACGTCATAATGGCTATCTGTACGCCAAACAGCCTGATCCGTCCAGTGGTTGATAGATCAGTCAATCAGTCACCTTTTGCTTTTATATTTATTGAGCAGGTGTTGTATTCTATATCGCCCGTTTGCTGCTACATTTTTTTTTAATCCCAATTATTAACCTACCGACTTCAAAAAAATCGGCCAAGTGCGAGTCGGGCCTCGCTCTTTTAGGGTTCCGTTAAAAAAATTAAATAAAAATATTTCCATGTACCCATGGAAAAATTTTAATTTAATTTTTTCAATTTAATTTTATTTTTATTATTTGTTGTTATAGCGGCAATAGAAATACACAATATGTGAAAATTTCAACTGTCTATCTATTACGGTTGACGAGATATAGCCCGCTGACAGACGGACGGACGGACGGACAGCGTAGGCTTAGTAATAGGGTCCCGTTGGTACCCTTTGGGTACGGAACCCTAAAAAAGGAGGTTATGAATTCGACGCATACTTTTTGGAACGTATTGGAACGTAGTTCCTTATCGCGCGGTGCGGAAGGGGGCTAGACGGAAAAAATTAAGACAAAATTGAACCGACACTTTTTTGAAACCGACACTTTTTTGTATGTGAATTTGGCATTGTGTTCATTATTTTCATAGTACAATATAAGATCTCGGTAGCCTTGTGGTTTCGACAGTCGCTAAACAGTTAAAAGTCGATGGTTCGAATCCCAGCTCGACAGACTGATTTTCTATTTTCTATTTTATTTTAAATAATTTCTACATGTGGAATTTTACCCTAATTTTTTATAGCTTATTTTAAAGTTATAAAAAATTAGGGAAAAGGTCCACATGTAGAAATTGTTTAAAATAAAATTGAAAATGGAAAATTCGGTCTGTCGAGCTGGGATTCGACATGTGAGTGATATGCCAATAGCACAATCTTACTTTACCGAACCATTACATGAATATGCCGTGATTGATTATATAAAATATGTGTCTCCAGACATAAAGTCACAACACAGATAGCATTATACTCAAAGCTATAGATGCTTTATTATAGGAACAGTGAGATAGAATCTATTATCAGTATAATAAAGGCGAAGCTTCGCCGCCTATGTAACAAATGTCAGACGCTCTAACAATTTAATTTATATAATATATAAAAGAGAAATATCTCACTCTAGTTTGGAGTGAAGATCATAGTGGGCGTTCCTATCGAAGGGCGGGGCTTGAGACGGACACTCCTTGGTTTTCTCTTTTTTACTTCAACGCTTATTTAGGTACACGACGTCCAATTAACAAGACCTGCAATATTCCTCACAGCTTCCCTTCTCCCGTCGCGTAGCGAGCTGCGTAGGGGGTCACGCGAGCTCAATTAAACTGGCCATATTTATATAAACGTAGCAACAAAGCACCGAACAACTTTAGTCGTTATCGCATTTATAAAGTTCTCGAGACAATTCCGCTTTATGGGGTGTTTTGCTCGAGATAAATTTTATTTCTTTTGTCTGCTTACTTTTGTTTTGCAGTGTACTAAAACAAAATGTGTACCTATTTAAGTACCTACTTAATTTGATTGTAATTTTTCTTTAGTCAAGTCGCAATCTGCATAATCATTTTTCTAGAAAATCGTATTACACAGTGGATTTTTTCAGCGAAAGTTCATTTCCAAAACTTATTATCTTCAAAACTTAGGTAATAAGCACACTTCATTAAAATATTTTTTTAAATCTAAGCTTAAATCACTGCGCAAAAAAGTGCGTATCAGCGCAATCGAGTGATATACTTACGATGTCACCATTTAGATCTTGTATGTACTTATGTATGGGACATACAATCCTATTTTTAACCTACCTTCAAACTAGGAGTAGGTTTTCAATTCATTCAAAAAAGAGCAAGATCTTTTTTTAAATCATTGCATTTTTTTTACTTGTTGTCAAGATACCCCTTCTCAGGTGAGATCGCAATCTCACCGCTGAATCGCTTGGCGGCATGTCTTTGACAGTAAGGTGGTAACTAGCCACGGCCAAAGCCTCCCACCAGATAAAAATAATCATGGATATACACAGTGAAACTTATCATAATACGTACCTATATTATCTTTCTTGTTACAGGAATAGCGCCCAGAAGATTGATAACATACCGCATTCAACACGCCAGCCTCCCATACACCGGAGATTAGAGAAAATAATGCCCATACAAAAACCCGTATCTACTGTAATGAGTGATAGATGAGGCTGGGAGATTTCTCTTTATATTGTTATGATACACTGAATGCTGGTATTGCATTGGTAATAATCCACTACGTTTTGATGACCTTCCTAGCGCAGTGGTTACTGCTATAGTCCTGTAAGTCTCTAAAAAAAATAAGAAACAAAATAAAAATAGTGGGATTCCCAGCTGGGACGATTCAGAAATTCATAATTTTTAAATTTTCTCTGGTGTAGTCTGGGTTTGGCTAATTACATGGAATTTAGTCATTGTTGCGAAGTCATCTTCATGTTATTAAGGTGTATAAAATCTATGATGATTTTCCAACAAATACCTACCTATACCAATACCTACATAATTTTTTTTCCATCAATGCTAAGGCTAACCATCCTCAAACAACATAGAAATTATACGCAGGTACCTAGAGGACTTCTGTTAGTCGAAGTAGGTCATACCGCCAACAACTCTTATAATTTTATAGACATTATGAACTCTCATGACTTTTACACAATACAAATCATATCATCATACATGCACTGAAAGTATTAAGTTAAGTTATCTGTTTCTAAAACTCTACTTTTAAGTTTACAACGTAAAGCAAAATTTTTGGTGTTCTAAAATAGCTCAAATAGTCCTTTGGCATTTTTGTACACAAATTTATTTACTTTATGTCCTCACACACTCCCACAAGCTCGTACGAGTCAAATAAATGGATACCTACTCCTACACAGGGCACTGTTATCTCAGGCGCTTCCTTCGCCGGTTAATTGTGCGGACTGCCAAATGTGTCTGTGCACCACTAATGGACCTACACTGTACGCCCCAAGTTACTTGTGAAGTCGTCACTAGTACTCTCTAGCTTGCTCATCGAAATTCTAATTTACCTCTATGCAACCTATTTACTAATAGGTGCAGTTTTACTGTAAAGAACGGATTTTCTTACTAATATGTATCACAAACTAGCTGATGCCCGCGACTTCGTCCGCGTGGATTTAGTTTTTAAAATCTCTCGGGAACTCTTTGATTTTCCGGGAGAAAAGTAGCCTTTGTCACTCTGCAGGTCCTCAACAGCTATACCCTTGCAAAAAATCACGTCGATCCGTAGCCCTGTTGCGGCGAGATTGATGGACAAACCAACAAACAAACACACTTTCGCATTTATAATATTAGTAAGGATGCTCAAGGATTTTTGTTTGTTGGTTTGGCCTTCAATCATGCAACAACGGCGTAACGGATCGATGTGATTTTTGCATGAGGAAGTACTCAACTATAGTTGAGCACCTGGAGGCTGAGTGAATTTTTATTCTGGTTAAACAAAAAGTTCTCGAGGGATTTTAAAACTTAACTCCACGCGGACGAAGTCGAGGGAAAAAACAAGCTATTATGTAATAACTCTTGAATGTGTTTATTAAAAGTATTAATTAATACTTTAATACATTTATCTTCTTCTTCTTTATGAACCGATAGACGTCCGTCCACTGCTGGACAAAGGTCCCTTGCATCCCACAGGTCTCGGTCTTGCGCCGCCTGAATCCAGCGGCTCCCTGCGACACATTTGATGTTGTCGGTCCACCTAGTGCAGGATCTGCCAACACTGCACTTCCCGGTACGGGGTCGCTACTCCAGCACCTCGGGACCCCAACGACCATCAGCTCTTCGAACTTTAGGGTTTAATGAACTGGATGCAGAGAAATAAGTCCAAACCCTTGTACACAATTTAATACGAGTGTTCACAGTGCGTACAGTGCAGTGTACCGATAATGACTCTCTAATAAAACCACATAAAATTTTCTATAATATAATAAAATACGATAACCGCGGCGGGGCGACTCGCTGAATCAGCGACAGGAGTCGCGTTACGCGATGCATTTGTCCCTACAGAACTATGTACCCCACCCATTTCCACTTAAGTTTCGCGACTCACTGAGCTATGTCGGTGACTTTGGTTCACCTATATGGATCTTCTAATTTCTGATTTGATCTCGCAGGGATACTCCAAGCATAGCTCTCTCCATCGCCCGCTGAGTGACCTTGAACCTTCTTATGAGGCCCATAGTTAGCGATTATGTTTCGAATCCGTAAGTCATCACTGGCAACACACACTTTTCGAAGACTTTAGTAGTAAGTTTATAAAGGGAAACAATTAAAATTTTTGCTTGAATTGTTTATCCCCAATAATATTACAAATGCGAAAATGTGTTACTTATTTTTGACGTGTCCTTCAACCACACCACAATAGTGCTATGTATTGATGTGATTCTTGCAAGGGTAGTGTAGTAATTGAGGACCCGCAGAGTGACATAGGCTACCCTTTATACTGGAAAAACCAACAACTTCCGCAGTATTTTTAAAACTTAACTCTAAGCTAATGAAGATTAATTAAAAATTAAAATCTATAAAATATTTTTTTTGTTACAGAAGGAAATTAAGGCAGCGTCAGAACGAATACACATCAACTTGTTCTTAAGCACATTCAATTTGGCACTTACACCCCATTACAGCAAATTATCGATGTCACCTACATCATTGTGTGAACTCAACCCTAAGTGCTACTTGTGTGTGTGCGACATCCTAGTTGCTGCGTGTGTAATTGTGTGCGTTATCTGAAAGATTCCGCTTCATTTCCCTCGACCCGCGCATGGCGTCACATGTTATAAATAAAGCTTCCTGTATTCTACACTTTACCCATAGATTTGTTTGTAAGAAGAGCAGTATCTAGTAGCGACTAAGCTACCAATCCTAAATCTATGACTTTACCAACTGTAATTTGTATACACTAGTAGGTAACGATGTAGGGTAATATTAAACTAGTTTTGTATAGGATAGGTCTCAACTCCTGGACCGCAAAGAAAAAGGGTCGGTTAGAAAATCTTCAATATCTTCAAAAGTACCTGACCTAGCTTAATGAAATAAAAACTAAATAATTTTAATGTGCTTAAATGAAAATAAAAAAAAACTAGAATTCAAGCTTTTCTTTTTAATAAATGTAAAATAAATGAAATTGCTTATTAGTGATGATAGTTTTTCATTTTGAAGATTTTCTATCCGACCCTTTTTTATGCGGCCCAGTTTATTACAATAAGATTTTAAAAACTACCGCTATTGTTATGAATGCAGTACTAACCATCACTTGCCACTTCATAATACATTACTTTCTTGTGTACAAAATATTGTGCGGTGATTTGTATCTAATGGAGTTATAGTGAGTTTTAAACAGTGTAAAACATTTTCTTTTTGTTATTTATGTAGTGTCATTGTTATTGTTCTTGTGTGGAAGACTGGGATACACATTTATAAGCCACAATACCCGCGGTAATAAGGAATGTCAACCTAAATACAGGTTCCCTAGTTATGTGACAGACCCGATCACCCATGCATATGGCCAAAATATAACTTTTGTAAGTACTCCGCTTATTATTACTATTAGTATGTTAAGGTCATGTTGTTAATAAATGAAATAAATGAAATGAAATGAAACCTATAGGATTCGAATCCTAAACCCCCTAAGTTCGTGATTCGAATGCCAATCTAACTTTTCGGGGTTATTTGCGTTTTAAGTAAATAAGTATTACTTCCTTTAACAGTTAAGGAAAACAATTTTAATGATCGATACATACTTACAGCATACCTAGTGTCCACCAATGGTTAAAAATTTCGGTCAACGTTTACATATAAAAAATTGCATGATATCTCTAAATACCACACCATATAAATAATGCTGTGTATCAATTATGTAAACATAAATTACACATAAACATGAGCGGTTCACCGAGTCCCGTCGTTTAGGAAATGAACGTCAGCTCTTTTTATCTAAATGGCAGCGAGGAACGTAAAAGTGGCGTAAAATTCCTGTTTGATACAATAAATAATGAAATAAAATTTTTATCCACATACTTGCTTAATGTGGTAAGAGTTATAGCGCTTATATTATACTGGCCCCTAAAATAAAACAAGGAAGATTATGTCAATATATAAAAATATTCGCATTCACTTAAATCTATTAATATTTTTTTGACAATTTTTAATAAGGTTTCCAATATTTTCTATCTCAACTAGCACCCATAATTTTGCCATAAGTTTCCTTTCCTCGAAAAAATATTTTGAATATTTATTTTAAAATATAAAAGCATAAAATTAAAGTTCACGACAGCAATTTTGGTTTTTTGTAAATCCATTAAAGTTGCTTCCCATCGGATTTTGAAAAATAAAAACCTTACTTTCCCTATCAATACAGCTAGATAGTATTCGCATCGGCCGTATTTGAAATTCAGACCATTCAGACTTCATACTTCTCTTTAAACTGGCTATTGGGGCTTATTTATACCGATGTTGGTTAGGTGAACAAGCTTTGATTGCAATCATTAATTTGAACGAAAAAGTTTTAATTTTACTCCTTCAATTTTTTAAAACTTAACCTTGTAAAAGCTGTACAACTGTTCACGTTTACGATCAACAAACAAGGAAAATAATTGCGAAAAGAGAAACAGCAAACAAAGCACGGTACAAAGCGGCGTTATTCCGCAACCTTTTCGCGGGCGGGTAATGAAGCCATATCTTTAATAGCCCCGATAAGGGCGCTAAATGTTTGCGCACACGCCAAATAATAAGCGACTCGATCATTTACCGAGGGGTGAACCTCTGACGAGAAAAAAAGAGTATTCGCTCGTAACGTTACCGCTTATCGGTAAAGGAGATGAGTGAAATTGAATAAGTCTGCGGTGACCGTCATTTTGCTTGTTAACAACGCGTGTCGATTTCTGAAAGTATTATGGTAGAAACATATTTATTCTTCTAGAGTTCGTCTATTAACACTATGGGAATGTGCATCATAAGCAGGGATGAGAGTGTATGTATTAGAGAGTGTTGAACTGGTAACAAAAATAGTAAATTTTATACCACACCAAACTGGGTCTATGATAGAAGTACAAGACGAAAGATTCCGTCACTCAATCAGCCGGTGGTACAGATTGACAGGCACAGGCAATAATATAATATTGTGGTCATTTTTAAATGTTTGTAGTTATCATTGTGACCTGAGCAAGAGCTAGAACAAGAAATGGATTGGTAGGTATATTTCAATTTCTAATATACATAAATATAACTATCGAACAGTTCAATGTAAATAATATATGTAACATTTCCTGCCGTATTATTAGCTGAGCGCGTAAAATGAGAATACTGAAAATCTATTTTTCAGCCAGTCAATCTACCGATAGTAAAATCTGGATACTGAGAGAATACCTACTTACTTCTTCGAGACTTTTCGATAGTCGGGAATTTAAGCGCATCTACCTTGGAAACGTTAAATGGCGAATTGTTCCGATAAAGACAGATCGGTAACGTCTTGATATCCCCTATCTCCAACTCTTTACGGTTATTTCCTCGTAAAGGCAACTTTAAGTAAAAACAACTTTACAGCCATCGATTTATTGCCTTCTTTTTATACTGCGGTATTTTTACTGCAACGAATGACAGTACTTTTCTGGGAAAGTAGTTGTCCCGAGTTTATTTTTCGATTAGGTCATTATCTTTACTAATTCGTACGAGTAAGATAATGACCTAATAGTAGCAGTCTACTATGATACGCATTAAATAAATAGTTATAACATAATCTTCTTTTTTATCAACCTATAGACGTCAACTGCTGGACAAAGGTCTCCTGCATGGACCTCCACAGGCTTCGGTCTTGCGCCGCTTGAAGCCAGCGGCTCCCTGCGACTCGTTTGATTCGTCAGTCCACCTAATGGGGGGTCTGCCAACACTGCGTTTCCCGGTGCGGGGTCACCACTCTAGCACCTTGGGACCACAACGGCCATCAGCTCTTCGAAATATGTGCCCCGCCCATTTCCACTTCAGTTTCACGACATGCTGAGCGCTACGCGAGGCTACTTAAATTATTCATAATATTATTACGTGTTAACGACGTGCCTTACATAAAAGATATGCCATACTTCTATTTTCGTCTAGATTACTCAATTAGTCAATCTGTTTTGCTAAAGGATAATAATCTAAAAATTTTGTAAATCCCGACATGTAACAGGACTTCTACCTACTACGAGAAAACATCCTACTTCCTATCAACCTTATTTCAAAATTATAGTTATACTATGTATATATAATACACTCAAGAGCAATATAAAGGAGGAAAATAATCGTCATACAAACAGAAACGCTCTAATTATAAAACCTCTAATCCGACACCCTGCCACTTATCGCCGGGCATCATCGAAACTAAAGGGAAACGAGTCGCAATCCCACATCAAATAACGGCAGGAATGACGTACAGAACAAACTTCGCATTTTGTACTACGAACACACGGGCTGCATGATCGAAGAGCTATTTTTAAATGCAGTGTGTGTGTCTAGTAGTAGTAGTACAAAGTATCTTTTAACTCCTATAGGAAATCGTGAAGGTGAAAGTGAATCTTGAGAAAACTTGCACGACCAACAGTACTCCATAATGTTCTCAAATATTTTTTATATTCAAGTTTGCCAATTCGCATTGAGCCAGGGTGGCGCACCATGGCCTATAACGCTTCTGTGAGAGGAGACCTACGCTCATTAGTGAATCCTTGATGAGTTGATAATGATGATGATGATAATGATGACAGGTATAAAACGAGTGAGGAAAGTATGAGCTACTTTTCAGTAGCTGCAGCGACGCAACAAACTCGCATTAGTTTTAGGCTAAGGTGAGGTAAGTGTGAAGCAGTAATAGCCTAGTGGTTAGGACGGTGGTCTCCTATTCGGGGGGTCACAGGTTCGATTCCGGGTACGCACCTCTAACTTTTCGGAGTCAAGTGCGTTTAAGCAATTAAATATCACTTGCTTCAACGGTGAACGAAAACATCGTGAGGAAACCTGCGCATCTGAGAGTTCTCTATATTATCTTCATATATTGAGCCGTTGATGGGTTGCTGATGATGAAGTGTGAGCCACTCCAAAGGCGTGAGCATCACAAGTTTGATTACTTTTTGGTCCGTGTGTCCCCCAAGTGAAATACCAGATGAATATTGTTTCAAACGGAATTAGGCACGCGCCGCAGGGACGGGGATCACTTATAATTGTTATTTTATTCATAGAAACAACACTCCTACGGGACACTGGATAGGTGAACAAATATTTTGACTCGTCGAGCACCTTTTAGCGCGTATGATGTTATGAATGACGCAACTTGACTTTCACATAATATTTTCCATTGATACAGGTACTTCATTTCAGTAGGTACGTATGTGTATAAGAATATTAGATGACTATTTTGCTATAAAATTACTTCAGAAAATTTACTTTTACATATCCTACTAATATTATAAATGCGAAAGTTTGTGAGGATGGATGGATGTTTATTA
Source organism: Oeneis ivallda (assembly GCA_029955525.1). Taxonomy (NCBI): domain Eukaryota; kingdom Metazoa; phylum Arthropoda; class Insecta; order Lepidoptera; family Nymphalidae; genus Oeneis; species Oeneis ivallda. The sequence goes on along the minus strand of JARPMR010000004.1, from coordinate 20,049,694 downwards.
CTCTTTAACGCCACAAGGAGTAAACAGATTTGGCTGAAATTAAGAATGAAGAGAGTTCATACCCAGGATTAGCACATTGGCTTGGCTTGACTTTTTATGCCGGAAAATTACAGAGTTCCCGCGGAATAAAAAAAAAATCTTAATCCACGCGGACGAAGTCGCGGGCACCATCTAGTATAGTCATAAATGCAAAAGGGTGTTTGTTGGTTTTTCCTTCAATCACAAAGAAATGAAAAAACACGCGATTTTTTACATCGTTGTAGTTACGGACCTGGCTTAAGAAAACTAGTATACGCATAAATAATTGCTGTAAGGACGTGTCATTAACATCAGACATGCTTCTAGATTTTTTTCTTGCTATCGTACTTACAAAATTTGTGTACCATTCGTACTTAAAAGGAAGAAAACGGAATAAGTAAGCTAATGCGGAGGAGTTTTCCCTCAATTTAAATACGGATTATGAGCGTCGTAACCTGTAGCCACAAGATAACCCGGGAGTCGTCCGACTATCCCGCACAATCATCCCGCAAATCCCGTATCATTAAGTATCGCTAAGAAAGCGATTCGCGGTCATTACCATGTTAATAACGTGGGGGAAACTGCGATTAATCAACTTGACGTTTAGACACCGAACTAACCTCTGCGGTTGAGACAATTTTATGCATAGGTTTTCGATTTGGTGTCGTGTCGTAAAGACGCGCTTAAGTCTGCATGAATATTCTAATGTTAATTTCGTTTGGCGACCTCAATTATTATAAGCTTGGGGTTTTGTAAAACTCGAATAACTTCAACCAAGTTTAATTACAATTACTGCCTAAACAGCACAAATACAATTTCTTTATTCTTACTTCTTTACAAATAACATAAAAGCGAAAGTGTGTTTTTTCATTGGTTTTTTGGTTTGACCTTCAATTACGTAGCAACAGAGCAACGGATTGACGTGATTTTTTGCAAGAGTATAGTTGGGTTCTTGAAATCTAAATAAGCTACCTTTTATCTCAGAAAAAGTTCTCGGGAGATTATTAAAAACGCGGTCAAGGGTTGAAAGGGTGAAAGTTTCACAATACATATTATTTCTAAAAAGAACTCGCCACAATTTTGACAAAAATAAGGCAATTACACTCGCATTTCTATAATCCTCATTTAAATTATAAAAGCCTGACTAAATACAAATCCAACATTACATAATGTGCATAATCTACGGGCTCACCGCGACGGTCAGAAGCTGATATTTCTCCTTTTAATCCCTGTCAGATTATTTAAATTCCCACCTGCGAACAGAAGCTTTGCCTTCCGTTTTTTTATAACGAAATGAAATATAAAAATATTCGTATTTGTTTTGGACGCACGGAATCCTTTAATTTTAGGCACGGCTGCGTGACAGTTCACCCACGGTCCGCCTGCAGTTTTTGGGTCGCTTTGACGGAACATTTTCACGTTTCATGTTTTCTAATTCCATATTTTGTTTTTGTTCTAACATAATTTATAAAATAAAGAATGTTTTTGCTATAGTATAAAAAATCTTTTTGTGCGATTACGGTTTTGTTTTGAGAGGCGGGATAGTCTATGTATTTTGCTTTCCTTTTCAGTTGAGAGTTAACCATGACTTTTTTATCTTGTCTTTCTCAATCAATTGACTTGTTTTAGTTATTTTTATTCTAAAAAATATTTATTTACCGACCAATTGCCAATCCAAAATGATTGTGTCATTTTAAAATATTTTTCACTTCTCTCTTTTAATTTTTTTTTGATTTCTCATAAAATGTTTTGTATTAATTTTTGAATACTCAAAGACAGCCTTTATTTTTGAATCTTTTTTCATGAAAGCTTTGTTGAATGAGTCCGAGAACGGTTTTAAAATGAAATTGCCATCACGAAACAATTAGATTGTGGGCATTGTCCAACCACCAAGAACAGAAAAGCGTTTCAGACAGGAATGCAGCAATTGTTGCGACTCGTTTTATACCGCGGCTGTCGCCGTCGTTTTATTCGCTCCTCTCTGCTTTAAATTCTTTCCACTCGTAGTGCTTTATGTAACTTTTTAACTTTGCGCGCACCCGTAGCACGTAGCGTACCGCGAGAACGTTCCATAATGAAAACAACTTTTTGAATTAACGTCGCAATGGAGTTTTTGCCATTCGGCTTTCAATTCAAATATAAAACTCCTGTATCGAGCTTGAAGTTGTGCGAAAAAGCGCTCCCGTTTTAAAATCCATTCGTTTCACATACGAGAGGCTTAATTTACAGTCGTATTTGAGTGCGTCGCATATTTTATTTTAGCTTACATGTTTGCGAGCAACTTGGAGTGCGCTTCTCGAAATAAAGTGGAATAATTTATTTTTAATTGTTAACTTTTTATATGAGTTTGTGACGAGCGCCGTCACAACGCAAAGCAGCCTACACGGGCGGCGTGAATCACCGCACGAGGGACCCGCGTGAACACGCCGTCACAGCGCAAGCAGCCCACAATACACGTGCCGCCTGACTCACCACGCGGGGCCGACGTGAACGCACTCGCCAGGCCAATGACCTCATCGGCGCGACCTCCGCCGAACCGCGCCGAGGCCCACCGAAGCAGCCAACAGAAAAGTATAAAAGCCGAACAAGAGCGTCCAGCATCAGTTCGCTAGCGGCGCTCGTACCATCGGGGTCGGTCTGATTTCCCTCTGGATCGATCCCATCGTCGGCCTGATTACCCTCTGGGTTGACGAGTGGTACGAGCTCTCTGGTGGACCCACAGGGGCTGTTGCTCGCGCCTGGCCTCGCGGCCCGGCCCGTCCAACCACCCCGAGCGTCTGCGTTCCCCCCGCGACCGCCGCGTCACCCGCGCTCCACCGGGAGTCCGACGTCCTCCCGTCAGCCGCCCGGGCGGTCCCGCTTCATATAATATTGTAACCGTGTTTAGGCTTGCGTCAACGTCTCTCGATATCATGTAATAGGTTAAGAGAATTGTAAATAAAAGTCGCTATTGTTTATCGAGCATTTTATTCTTTGTCCTAGGAAATAGTGAAAAGCGAGGTTCGATCCCTCACATCTAATGAACGAAGTGGGTCGCTCTCAGCCGGGCCGATCCACTCCGTTACATTTGGCGTCCAACGTGCGTTCCGTTACATTTGGCGTCCAACGTGCGTTCCGTTACATTTGGCGCCCACCGCAAAAACCCGCGATACCGTTCCGTGAACACGTGGAAAAAAAAACCACCTACTCGTCCGTGAAAATACCGCGCGAACCAAGTAGGTAGCCGGTTCGTTTTGCGTCGCTTAAGAATCGCGTCGCATCCGTAAAACCACTCACCCGCGCCAATCCGTTACGCTTGGCCGGCCCGTCCGCCCGCGTCGCGTCGCGAGAAAAAGTACCGCGTCGCGTTCACAGGCATATTCCGTAAAAATAGACACGCTCCACGCGACCGTGGTGGTGTCTACCCGTACCGAAAAACACAGAGTGGCAATTAAACAGTAGGTCATTTCACTTTAGGAATACTCGCGACTTTTACAACTTAACGGTTACAAACTCTTTCACGTAATCGATTCGATTTATCGGGTCCACTGAAAGGGTGAGTAACCGATCGTATAAAGAGAAAGAAAACGTAGGGAAAAGAATAAGAAACCGCGAAAATAGATGCTTATCCCGGATTAGTCGGCTTGATTAACCTCGAGTAGTTAGATAAATCACGGGAAAAGCATCTCATCGTTTAGAAAACTACTACACGTACGACACAAGGGGGAACACCGCGAGAATTAGGGAAAAATTAATAATAAAAATACAGTAGGTAGAAATAACGCTCGCCGACCGACCGTACTTGCTGTAACCGCCGGAATAATTAAATTGAGCACCGCGAAATAACCTAGCAACAGGGTAGGTTACCGTAGATATTAAAACTAAAAGATATAAACTAGCTTCAGTACCGTTACCGTAGATATTAAAAATAAAAGATATAAACTAGCTTCAGTACCGTTACCATAGATATTAAAATAAAAGATATTAACTAGCATCTATACCGTTACCAGAGATATATTAACTAGCATCCGTACCGTGACCATAGATATTAAAAACAAAAGATTATAAACTAGCACCCGTACCACTACCGTAGATATTAAAAATAAAAGTGATAAACTAACTTCCGCACCGTAGATAAAATAAAAAGACATAAACTAGCACCCGTACCGCTACCGTAGGTATTAAAAATATAAAGATATTAACTAACAACAGTACCGTTACCGTAGAGGAAAAAAAAAAGATAGTCACTAACACCCGTACCGTAAAAAGAAAAAAAAAAACCCAAGACAGGGAGAACAAATCGAAGGCGAACTATGCCAACTGCCTGGATCTACTCACTAAACAAACAAAAACTAACAGAAGAACTAGAGAAGAGAAACATACCAGCTCCAACTACAAGCACAGTGGAGGAATTGAGGAAGCTGTTATCAAAAACGATAAAAACCGAAGAAGCAACTAACCAAGACAACACAATGGGTACCGAAAACGGAGCAACAGACTTCGACAAAGCAGTGTCCCGATGGAAGATACAATTCGATTCAACAGGAGACGCCGTAGAATTTCTGGAAAGAGTAGAAGAACTGGCCGAAACATTAGAAGTTAACAAAGACAAGATAATACACGTCATACCAAGATGTCTCAGCGGAAAAGCAGCACTATGGTACAGGAACAACAATCAATATTGGGAAACATGGGAAGATTTAGCAGACAGCTTCAAGTTGTACTACTATCCGAAAAATTATGAGAAAAATCTTTTAGAAACGATCATAAACAAGAAACAGGAAGCACGTGAAGATTTCGTCGACTATCTAACAAACATGCAAACATTATTCAGAAGATATGGGAAATTAACACCAGAACAACAACTAGAGAGAATCTATGACAACATGAGAAGCAGCTACCAGTTCTACATCAAAAGAAGAGATTTCAACACGATGACGGAATTAATACAGCTGGCAAAAGAATACGAAAAAATTCGAACAGATCAGTATCAGTATACACACAAGACACCGACATACTACCACAAGGGAAACCAACCAGAACACTCCAGAGCAGGGTCCAGAAACCAGGAACACAAACAGAAGCCGGAAGGAAAACTAATCTTACCAGACTATGACCCAGGGAAATGCTGCTGGAAGTGCGGAAAGAAAAACCACAGGGCCCGAGACTGCCGAGGCAAACAGGCTATTTTCTGCAGCCGTTGCGGATTACTAGGAAAACTAACTCGGGATTGCTGCAACGGAGCGAACAAAGTGAGAAAAACAGGGTCACAAGCCTACACAATAAACGTACAAGAAAGAAAAAAAGACAATAGAATATTCGCAGAGGTAAAAATAGGCGACAAGACGTACGAAGCACTGGTGGATACAGGGTCAACAAACACGTACATAAACAAGACCATCATGAACCACATAAAAGAAACTAGGAAGGACGTAATACCCAAATCAAACACTATAAAATTAGCAGACGGTTCGAAAATAACATCGGACACGGCAGTGAACATCGAACTCGAAGTCGCAGGACAGAAACTAACACACCAAGTGATATATCTACCAACAACTACAGTAATGATAATGGGCATGGACTTGCTAAGAAGACTGGGACTAGCAATAAGATGGGAACAAAAACCAAGTAGACAAACCGACAAAGAAGAACCTAAGGAAAAACGCGAGGGCAAGCAAAGGTTAACAAAGGAACAACAAGAAAGACTACAAGCTAAAATAGCCGAGCAATCCGAAAAAGCGAAAAAAAGGCCAAAAGGCATTAAAGGGGGGAAACATATCACGAAACTAAAACATAAAGAACCAATAAAACAAAACGTGATAGCAGATGAACTATCAAGAAACCCAGTATGCGCCGCGTCACTTGACGAAAACGAATGGTACACAAGAAAATTAAATAAGGTAATGGCGAACCCCGAAACAGAACCAGATTACCGAATACAGGAAGATAAACTGTATAGGAGAATAATCAATCCACGATACGGGGGCAAATTAGATCCCGACACCGAATGGAAGCTATGCGTTAAAAACTCCGACAAAAGAAGAATCCTCTCACAAAACCACGACGAACCTAGCACAGGACACCTAGGGGTATCAAAAACCTTCAACAAAACAGCACAACGTTATTATTGGCCAGGCATTTTTAGAGACGTCGCAAAATACGTAAAAAAGTGCGAAACATGTCAGAAACATAAACGCGCGAACGCAGCCGTAAACGCACGAAAAGAATGCGTACCGATGAGAGGTGGCGAAATAAAAACTTTGCTCGGTGATAACGCGAAATCAGTCACAAGCAAACATTATAAAGACACACTCAGGAAGTATAATATAGGACAAAAACTCAGCCTACCGTACTCACCAAAGTGTAGTCCGACCAAACGAGGGTACAAAACACGCGAAAACACGATAGCCGCCTTTATAGGGAAAAATCGGGAAAAATGGAATAAGTACATAAGGAAAAAAACATCAGAATACAACACCGAGTTAAGAAACTTCAATGACGAAAAGAGTCTCCCGACACCGACGGTTGAGAAAAAAGAAAAACAAAAACTAGAAGAAATTTATCAAATGGTACGAGAGAACCAGAAACTAGCATCAACAAACCAAAAGAAAAACTACGATAAATCGAAACGAGAATGGGAACCAAAGATGGAACAACTCGTACTTAAACGAGATTTTCCACTGTCAAACGCAGAAAAAAAGTTCTGCGCGAAACTAGCACCAAAATACTCAGGCCCGTACAAGATAATAGAAAGAAAATCGCCCGTGATATTTTTATTAAAAGCACTCAACGGAGGCAAGATATGCACAGCACACATAAAGGATATAAAAAGATTCCAAGAATAAAACGATAGAAACGTAACCGATAAAAGTCAGAACACGACACGAATAGTCCAAGACGACACACACCATCCAACATAGACCCGACCGGGAAGGTCCGACCAGACAAACATCGGACTATAAGAAAGCATAGACAAAGAGCACAGAATACACAAATGTCACTAGAAAGAAATCAACCTACCCTCAAGACAAGAAATATAACATCGAAATCAAGAAAATGTCAAAAAAAAGGATCAGTTACAGTGGAGTAAACGATGGCGGACGCGACAACCCCAGCGTGCTCGGAAAAAGAAGCGGCAATGCAAGGTCCGTCAACCAAAAAGGAACCCGATGACGACCGAACGATGTCACCAGAATGCCAGGCAATGGCCACAGAGGTAGTGGCAGCCGAGGGGCAAAAGAAGAAGAAAAAGAAAAGGAGAGGAAGAAAACGCATGGGTAACCACCGAAAGGGGATAGTGAGGTTACCCAAATACAAAAAGGGTGACAAAGGAGGGAAGGCACAGCCAAACGCATAGGTTCGAAAAATACAAAGTGACATACAGACGACAGTAAACCACTTTCTAGTTCTTTTGATACAGAGGATGGTGTGTAACCAACGGTGATGTTTACAGGTAAACATCCCAAAGCGAGAGGGGGGAGTGTGACGAGCGCCGTCACAACGCAAAGCAGCCTACACGGGCGGCGTGAATCACCGCACGAGGGACCCGCGTGAACACGCCGTCACAGCGCAAGCAGCCCACAATACACGTGCCGCCTGACTCACCACGCGGGGCCGACGTGAACGCACTCGCCAGGCCAATGACCTCATCGGCGCGACCTCCGCCGAACCGCGCCGAGGCCCACCGAAGCAGCCAACAGAAAAGTATAAAAGCCGAACAAGAGCGTCCAGCATCAGTTCGCTAGCGGCGCTCGTACCATCGGGGTCGGTCTGATTTCCCTCTGGATCGATCCCATCGTCGGCCTGATTACCCTCTGGGTTGACGAGTGGTACGAGCTCTCTGGTGGACCCACAGGGGCTGTTGCTCGCGCCTGGCCTCGCGGCCCGGCCCGTCCAACCACCCCGAGCGTCTGCGTTCCCCCCGCGACCGCCGCGTCACCCGCGCTCCACCGGGAGTCCGACGTCCTCCCGTCAGCCGCCCGGGCGGTCCCGCTTCATATAATATTGTAACCGTGTTTAGGCTTGCGTCAACGTCTCTCGATATCATGTAATAGGTTAAGAGAATTGTAAATAAAAGTCGCTATTGTTTATCGAGCATTTTATTCTTTGTCCTAGGAAATAGTGAAAAGCGAGGTTCGATCCCTCACATCTAATGAACGAAGTGGGTCGCTCTCAGCCGGGCCGATCCACTCCGTTACAAGTTTCTAGAAATATATATTATTCTTGAGTCTAAAAAATGATTTCAAATAATGATTTAACAGATATTAATTAATAATAATAAGTGGCAGTAAAAGTATATCTACAGGTGTAAGGGATATGCTAACTAAAACTTTATGACGAGGTTACAACTAAAGCCTACAACGGTTTTTTTTTATTCAATTACAAATACCTAGGTACTTATCTTGAAAATAATGGATTACCGATATTGTAATTTTTGAGTTAACTAAGGGCCTCATAAGTAGGCTCAGGACCGCTCAGCGGGCGATGGAGAGAGCTATGCTCGGAGTGTCCCTGCGGGATCGAATCAGGAGTGAGGAGATCCGTACGAGAACCTAAGTCACCGACATAGCTCAGCGAGTCGCGAAACTGCAGTGCAAATGGGCGGGGCACATAGTTCGAAGAGCTGGTCGTTGGGGTCCCAAGGTGCTGGAGTGGCGGCCCCGCACCGGGAAGCGCAGTGTTGGCAGACCCCCCACCAGGTGGACCGACGACATCAAACGAGTCGCAGGGAGCCGCTGGATCCAGGCGGCGCAAGACCGAGGCCTGTGGAAGTCCATGCAAGAGACCTTTGTCCAGCAGTGAACGTCTATCGGTTGATAAAGAAGAAGAGAAAGAATTTTTGAGCACCTGATATATAAATATAACAATATATAAAATCGCAAAAGATGCGATCACAACGCTCTGCGATCAACGAATGGCGATACCGGCATACCGGTAGCTTGGGTCCTACGCCAGTCAAATGTATTGTACCATATTTTTCCTATTTTCAAGAATATTCCCATTTTTTTGTTTTTGCAAACACTTTTAAAAATAGGTATTGTATAAATGATCTATTTAATACATGATGAATAAGAATTATGCTGACTGGCAGTAAAATTTTACGATAAAATAAGTGCCGATATTTCGCTTGGGAAGTTTCAGACAATGCGCTTTTATAAATACTGTAACCCTTTGCCGTGCCACCCCCATCGATTTATAAGTTGGAACAAAACTGATTGCGAACGACACCTCCAATTGAACGGATTGCTCAAAAGCACGACCACAACAAGGCAACCGATAAATCACCCGCGAACTTCAAATAGAAATGTCATATTATTTCCACAAAAGATTTAACTCGAAAATAAATTATATTTCCCCCCATCCGCCATTGTTCAGGGACGTGTGGAAGCCGCACCATTCTCTGCGATATTTAAAAAACCATTAAGTGCACGCTTTTGTATGGAAAAATACAGACGGTATTGTGTCTAATTGTCTTGCTTTCGAATGCGATATTTTCACTACCAAATAATAGGCTTGAAAGTGGGTTATCGTTCAGTATTTGTTTCAGGAAAACAAACATTAATTCTTAAGGCGGATTCGTTGGTAGAAAATGTGTAATCCTTTTGTTGTTTTATCGAAATGTTCGCCATATGGTTTACGATCGGATGGACCATCACATACGGCGAAGATAATATTTATTTTCATTTTCTAGTGGATTGTATGATAAGCGATATTTTACCTACAGATAAAATATTATACTATCTTCGCCATGTGTTACGCGTTTATGAGCCCTAGTAGGCATACTAGGCCTAATCAAAGAATTAATAATATTATAACAAAGGCGGACATGGATATAACATCATTATTTCAATGCGACTTCAAAATTCATTTGTATCTTTAGTTTAGACTATGCTGTAATAAATAGCATAGTGTAGCAAATATTATGTAGTACGTCGTAGTAAAGCATATTGATTTGCACTGACACGTTCCGGTTCCGGTTTATCGGCTTTCTACGCTTGTGACGCAGCGCCGTATGAATTGATATTAGTTAAAATACCTGAACTGTGCTTGGTCATAACTAGCTTTTACCCAAAGTCCAGGTTAAGTTAGGCTTTTAACTAGTGGTTCGCCCCGAATTGAGACCTCGCGGTATCCCATAATTCCCATAAGGTAGTTTTAACTATATTATATTGTAATTAAAACGCGCCGAATCTGATGACGTCAATCGTCATCTGCTTTCGTGGATGGGATGCGTATTTACAATATTAAAGACAGCGCCATCTAGTAACAGTATAGTGAAGTTTTGTTAAAAACATTGATGCCCATTAAAACTCAAATAATTTCGTTTCTTTATAATATTTATCTAATCTTAGTATTTGTTGTTCAAGTACAGAATATAACTCAAATTATGTGTAAGTTTCAAGTTTTAAAACAAAGTGGTTTTAAAAATCTAGCCTCGAATACAATCTCCACTTTGAAAGCCCCCAATTTCGTATGGGAGCCCCCCTGAAATAAAGATTTTTATAACTTTTTAAGCCATTTTCGGCTTGAGGCCATCGGTTTACATATCATATCTAAAATTGAAGTAATTACGTTCAGTAATTCAGAAGTTATAAGGCTCTGACAGACGGACGGACGGACAAGTGCAAATCGCTCTAGTAAACTCAGAGACCTACGCTTCGCTCGGTCGAATAATAATATGGAAACCCTTTGCTTTCTGTGTATAAAACATCCTACATACCACTCTCTTAAAAAGGATCTTGAAGTATGTCGATGCCAAAAAATCAAGTCGTTCAATGGATCAAATAATAGTTTTGCGTTGTGAGAAACCATCAAACAAAATATATACTCTTCTACTTTCAAGTATAGAAATAAAAATCAGACTCACGTACGGTCGTCAATGTGAGATTAAACATTGCATGCAATTGGTACCACTTATTATATCTGGATAATTGTTGGCAAACACAATCCTCGAAGCATATTTCCGTCACGCGCTCGCCAACAAATCCGTGAATAGCCATAAATTCCGCGCAGCCTGATTTACAGCCTCCAACTAAATGTTTGATTTGTGCTCGTAAATCGAGATGAGCCTTTCATGCGCGCAGCTGATCCTTCCGTTTTTTCCCCTACTTTTGTTAATGTGGAGAAATCAGTATTTTATATCCGAGGCTAAAAAATAGTTATGAGTACCAATTTGACCAACGCCGAGTAACGTTAACCGAGGATTAAACTGTTCTGAATTTTTAAACTGAAAATCTGCTAAAAAAACAAAATTTATTCCTCGGTTAAAATGGTGAAATATGCACAAAATCGACTTGAAATTTGGTAAAGTATAGATATGCACTATGGTAACCTTGACATGATGTTGCAATTAGGGCATTCTGCTAACTACCGAACTCCTCAGCAACTTAAATTGTAACGTAAACGTGTTTGAGTTCATTGATTTCATCCTGGTGAATAGTTGGCTTATATACAGTGACCAGGATCATAAGGGGTCATCATCATTCCATTACTTCATTGTCGATTTCGGCAATAGCGACTGGATCTCTGTTAACTTTGAAGAGTTCAATAAGGGCTTCGCTCGTATGCCCTGATGTGGCTGATGTACCCTATTTTTGCACGAAATAATCGCGCTGCTGAACCAAGTGCCTCCACTCCCCTCGGTTTTCAGCGAGACTTTCCCATTGAAAGGAGTTGCTGTTACATCTGGCCATATGCCTCTTTAGCACATCTTTATACCTAAGGAACTGACCGCCTTGTTTCCGCTTTCCGTCCTTCTCGAATGGGGTAGGTAGGTGGTCCCGGGAACTCAGCTCTATAAAACATAGGCCTACCAATTTGGTTTTGGTACCGTATTTGGTAGACGAATTGTCTGGTATTGGAGCGGGAAGGTAGAGAGTTACAGGATAATATATAGACTGACTATTGATACATACACAGACTGACTTTTGATTCAATATGATACCTAAATATTTAATATGGATATATTTACCTCTGGAAAACAAAGGATTCCCGCAGGATTTTTAAGAAACTTAACTCCTAACTAATATAAGCATACGAAGACGGAGCAAAAACTAGTAGCGTAATAATTAAGTATAATAAGAAAATATTTGGCCGCATCGATCCGCTTCAGTAGAGTTTCGCTCAGTGTGGTTTCACCTTAAAGTTCATATTAATTTTTCGAGTATTATAATCATAATCCAAACATAAAGCCAATCCACGTCTGAAAAGCGACTAATTAAGAGTTGCATAGCCGCTATGAGTTAATGCAATAATACAAAAGTACCAAGTTTAATTAGTAGCTGAATTCAGAGCTAACTTGCGCAGCGAGCTCTATTCAAACCTACTAATGTGTGAGAGCGATAACGTATAGCTTTATAATAAACTGCCAACTGGGATAGCATTAATTAATACTTATATTTATAGGTAGTTAGCTAGTTTAGCTTTTTCTATTTGGTTCACATTAAAAGGATTTAAATTTCAATATTTTTTTATTCTTCTTGCCTTAGCCCTAGTTAGCCCTTGACTTTGATCTGATAGTAAATCACAATGCTGTATAGTAGAAATACATAATCTGTGAAAATTTCAACTGTCTATCTATTACGGTTTACGAGAAACAGCCCGCTGACAGACGGACGGCTTAGTAATAGGGTCCCGTTAGCACCCTTTGGGTACGGAACACTAAAAAGGCTTGGCGTTACTCAGCAGGCAGAAGCTCTATCAGTTACATTAAAACGCTTAGAAAGGAACTGTTTAATTTTCAGGTTTCGGCACCAAACCAAAACTGCATGAAAATAGAACAGAATTTCCACGTCGCCGAGGGCGGCGAATAAATCCGGCAAACAGGAGGCAACGCTTGCAATGTCGTTAATTCGACGATTTAAATCGGAAACACGCGATAAATTCCCGCACGCGTTTGGATTCAAATACCGCCCAATTTGGGTACTACAATGGTAACTATTGAACTCATGTAAATGTCCCGCTGAGGCCTTTTTATGCATACCAATTATTAGGGGTGAAATCTAATAATAAGGTATTGTGTAATTAGCAATAACTAGAATTGACTGAACGGTAGTTGCTATAAAATTATTAGAAGTTATAGTTTTAGAACAATCGCCAATAGGTAATAGTGAAAATAAAAATTGTCTGCAAAAAACACAATGTACGAAGATAGTACAGAGAAATTTGTAATGAATAAGTACAGTCCGCGAGGCGTGAGACTGAGGCGTGAGATGGTACTACTATTAGTAGGTGCCAATCGGATATCAAATAGTACATTGTTCTACGAGGGGTGAAAGTGACCCATTACTTACGAGGGCGTCATTTGAGACACGAGGCGAAGCCGAGTGTATCAATACGCCCGAGTTAGGAATCTCACTTTCTCCCGAGTGGTACATAGTGCTTTATACTACACCTACGAGGAAAATAACAGACACATTTTTTAATTATTGAAGTTTACTTTAGAGGTACGCCGTCTACTTTAGAGGCACGCAGGCTACTTTTAAGGTACGGCAGCTACTTGAGGTACGCCGGCTACTTTAGAGGTACGCCGGCTACTTTAGAGGTACGCCGACTACTTTAGAGGTACGCAGGTTACTTTAATTTGAGGTACGCCCACTACTTTAGAGGTACGCAGGCTACTTTTAAGGTACGACACCTACTTTAGAGGTACGCCGGCTACTTTAGAGATACGCCGACTACTTTAGAGGTACCCAGGTAGCCTGCGTACCACCAAAGTAGCCTGCGTACCTCCAAAGTAGCCTGCGTAAAACCAAAGTAGCCTGCGTACCTCTAAAGTAGACGGCGTATATCTAAAGTAGCTGTCGTACCTTAAAAGTAGCCTGCGTACCTCTAAAGTAGTCGGCGTACCTCTACGGTGACTACTTTAGAGGTACGCAGGCTACTTTTAAGGTACGCAGGCTACTTTCGAGGTACGCCGGCTACTTTAGAGGTACGCCGATTACTTTAGAGGTACGCAGGTAGCCTGCGTACCACCAAAGTAGCCTGCGTACCACCAAAGTAGCCTGCGTACCTCCAAAGTAGCCTGCGTACCACCAAAGTAGCCTGCGTACCACCAAAGTAGCCTGCGTACCTGCAAAGTAGCCTGCGTACCACCAAAGTAGCCTGCGTACCTCTAAAGTAGACGGAGTACCTCTAAAGTAGCTGGCGTACCTTAAAAGTAGCCTGCGTACCTCTAAAGTAGCCTGCGTACCTCCAAAATAGTCACCATATAGAGGCACGCCCACTACTTTAGAGGTACGCAGGCTACTTTCAAGGTACGACACCTACTTTAGAGGTACGCCGGCTACTTTAGAGATACGCCGACTACTTTAGAGGTACGCAGGTAGCCTGCGTACCACCAAAGTAGCCTGCGTACCTCCAAAGTAGCCTGCGTAAAACCAAAGTAGCCTGCGTACCTCTAAAGTAGACGGCGTACCTCTAAAGTAGCTGTCGTACCTTAAAAGTAGCCTGCGTACCTCTAAAGTAGTCGGCGTACCTCTACGGTAACTACTTTAGAGGTACGCAGGCTACTTTTAAGGTACGCAGGCTACTTTAGAGGTACGCCGTCTACTTTAGAGGTACGCCGTCTACTTTAGAGGTACGCAGGCTACTTTTAAGGTACGACAGCTACTTTAGAGGTACGCCGGCTAATTTAGAGGTACGCCGACTACTTAAGAGGTACGCAGGCAACTTTTAAGGTACGCAGGCTACTTTGGAGGTACGCAGGCTACTTTTAAGGTACGCCAGCTACTTTAGAGGTACGCAGGTAGCCTGCGTACCACCAAAGTAGCCTGCGTACCTTTAAAGTAGACGGCGTACCTCTAAAGTAGCCTGCGTACCTCCAAAGTAGTCACCATAGAGGTACGCCCACTACTTTAGAGGTACGCAGGCTACTTTTAAGGTACGACAGCTACTTTAGAGGTACGCCGGCTACTTTAGAGGTACGCCGACTACTTAAGAGGTACGCAGGTAGCCTGCGTACCTCCAAAGTAGCCTGCATACCTCCAAAGTAGGCAGCGTTTCCTAAAGTAGCCAGCGTACCTCTAAAGTAGCTGTTGTACCTTAAAAGTAGCCTGCGTACCTCTAAAGTAGTCGGCGTACCTATACGGTGACTACTTTAGAGGTACGCAGGCTACTTTTAAGGTACGCAGGCTACTTTCGAGGTACGCCGGCTACTTAGGAGGCACGCCGGCTACTTTACAGGTACGCAGGTAGTCTGCGTACCTCTAAAGTAGCCTGCGTACCTCCAAAGTAGCCTGCGTACCTTAAAAGTAGCCTGCGTACCTCTAAAGTAGCCTGCGTACTTCCAAAGTAGTCACCATAGAGGTACGCCCACTACTTTAGAGGTACGCAGGCTACTTTTAAGGTACGACAGCTACTTTAGAGGTACGCCGGCTACTTTAGAGGTACGCAGGTAGCCTGCGTACCTCCAAAGTAGTCTGCGTACCTCCAAAGTAGGCTGCGTACCTCTAGTAGCCGGCGTACCTCTAAAGTAGCTATCGTATCTTAAAAGTAGCCTGCGTACCTCTTAAGTAGTCGGCGTACCTCTACGGTGACTACTTTAGAGGTACGCAGGCTACTTTTAAGGTACGCAGGCTACCTTCGAGGTACGCCGGCTACTTTAGAGGTACGCCGGCTACTTTAGAGGTACGCAGGTAGTCTGCGTACCACCAAAGTAGCCTGCGTACCTCCAAAGTAGCCTGCGTACCTTAAAAGTAGCCTGCGTACCTCCAAAGTAGCCTGCGTACCACCAAAGTAGCCTGCGTACCACCAAAGTAGCCTGCATACCTCTAAAGTAGACGGCGCACCTCTCAAGTAGACAGCGTACCTCTAAAGTAGCTGGCGTACCTTAAAAATAGCCTGCGTACCTCCAAAGTGGCCTGCGTACCTTCTAAGTAGCCTGCGTACCACCGAAATAGCCTGCGTACCTCTAAAGTAGACGGAGTACCTCTAAAGTAGCTGGCGTACCTTAAAAGTAGCCTGCTTACCACCATTTTTTTAAGTATTTGTATTACTGAACTGATTTTGTCAAAAATTAAAAAAAGACAACCACGTATGTAATCGATTTTCATACAACTTTTCAGCCCGCTAAATCACGTAAGTAATGAAATTTCATACATTTTTTCAGCCCGCAGATTTGTCTCCACGTAAAGACGTATTTTCTTTCTCGCTCTTTCTCGATATGACACAAATCAGAAGGTACTTTCCGAGCAGGTGTAGTATAATAGTATATTAAATACTGACTTGAGGGCGACACGGCGCGGAGGCTAGCTCACCACTATATTTTGTTAGAAGATGTCAACGCCAACTCTCTCGCCATCGTGCGAATATGAGACGGTAGCCGAATGTGTGAATAAATATTTTAAACCAGAAGCTAAGGAGTTGAGTGTTGGCATACGCTGTGTATTCAGAATATAAAATTAATACAACCACCACATTGCATACGTTGGCTTTACACTGAGTGTCTTTCAGGCTTCAAGGCTGAATAGTTCCACATTCAGGCATTTTCAGTTTATGGTTTAATTTACCTCACCTATGTACTTTGAAGTAAACGATTAGAACTAAAAGTATAAGCTTGCACAATAGTTGTTTGTATTGTAACAAAATTGTAGATAACAAACTATAAGCAGATATAATATCCCCTCTTCATATGAGAACGTGTATAAAGAATAGTTTTCACAGTGAATGGGAATAACTTATTTATGATAAATCGTATAAATCATTTTGCTAACGCTCGAGTTGCCGCGATAAAAGCAAACGAATAAACTTTTGTGTGATTCCTAAGCGAGATACTACTGCGGTGGGTACAGAAAGTTGGCACTGTGCTCGACTTTATACAAAAGAATATTGAAGACATGCCTTGTATTTCTTTTTGTGTATTCTGCTAAATAAATACCTACGTGTATTTGTCATTGCATTCATCGTTTTGCGTATTTTATAAATATTACATCATACCTGTTTACCTACTTGAAAAATTATGATTGATGGAATAGTATATTACACATCTAGGGCAGTAAAAGAAGAAATGTCTCAGATCACATGTAATTGTTGTCCGAGGCGAAGCCGAGGTCAATAAACATGTGATCTGAGGCTTTCTTATTTACTGCCCGTGGTGTGTATACTATTTTTCTCCTCGACGGAGGCGGAAAGCGACATTTTCGTTTAGCACAGCGGGAGGAAAATTGACGCTTTCCGCCCGGAGGTGAGAAAATATCATTTTACAATTACAATAGGTATTAAGTCGTTAAATAAAGTCCAAACTAGCAAGCCATGCCAATGAAATTAATTTTTGCTTTGTATGTAGGTATGCTTCTCATCACAAAACTCTGAACTCAGAACTCTGGCAGAGCGATTGCATAGAAATAATAAAATAAAACAAATTACTAATGGTCGATTTCACCAACGTCGAGTGACATTTATTCTTGGAATAAATTGGGCGTTCTGACAGTTTTTTCAAAAAAATTCAAAATTCAAATTCTCAGTCTTAAAGTGTAAAAATATTGTGAAAAAATATGCTAACGTCAACATGCGTTACTGCTTGGTGCGTGGTCCATTCCTGCGCTCGTACTCTATACGTTTACTCTATAAATAGGGTCGCATCTACACAAACCTTACCTTTGCCAATTGAAATGAGAACGTTTTTCTTACCTCATCTTCCGGCCTATATGCCACTTGTAATGCGTTTAATATTTCACGATACCGCCGTCGGCATATCGATATCTGTAGTGCCATAAATAAGCAACAAAAAGCGTGATGCGCGGACGTGGGGGCGGCTCGAATCGAACTTATCAATATGATATTAGCTTTGTGATGCTCTTCTTTTTTAAATGGGTTGTGATTTTTTAATAAGCTCGGGTATATACCCGAGACAATTTGTTTGCAATCTGGTTTCAGTGTCTGAAGAAAGCAGTTTTATATTTTGCTAACCGACATTACAACTTAAGAACCTACTCTTTAGAGTATTATAATACTAAAACCATTGCGCTATTATATTTCCAACTCTCTCAGCGGTATGCAGAGCATGGAAGTAGATAGGAGCCCATAATTTTTTTCTTCAAGGGTAAGCTGGATTTTAAAATTTATTTATCAGTCTATGTATGTCATGTCTATGTCCACATCTTTCAAATGTGAAATTGTGTTTGTTTGTTGATTTGTCCTCTGACAGTCAGCAATGGAGCAACGGATCGTCTTGATTTTTTCATAGACGTAGTATAAAACCTATAAAGTGACATAAGGATACCTATTTTTTATCCCGGAAAAACCTTTGATTTAAAAAAACTAAAGACGAAGCCATGAAAAGAAGTAAGTATAAAAATAGCCAACATTTTACCCAAAAAAAGAGTTTCCGCAGCGACTGTGTCATAAAGTATCGGAGTCCCTCAGAACACTTCTAATATGATTGTAATCTACATATTATTCCAATAAGTGCGTTTCCTCCAATATTGGCTGGAACAAGCCGACCCTCGGTAAGTTTCACCTTTTATTGTTTTATTTATAACTTTGTGATTGATGACGGCTGAGGCCAAAGTTGGCTTCATAAATATTGAGGCGAGCTCACGCTGCGCAGTAGTTTTCCTAACTGAATGCTTTTTGCGAATGCTTTTCTCCTCACTTAAGTACCTTCAAGATTCCTTGAAAAAGAGTGTCTACTTATATTGATAAATTTACAGAAAATTGAATAATATCTTTAAAGATTAACTTACTTTACAATACTTAACTTAATATTTTTGTTCGATTGCTTTTCTCGCTTGCAGAGTAGAAATGGCTTGCTGAAAAAGTGAATGTAGCTTGCTTTTTAAATTTTAAAATTTTAAGTGCAATCTTAGATTATATTTTATAAGCAAGGAATGAAATATGGGAATAATATTGTGTTATTTTACTTTTTATTTAATAATAACCTTTAATTTAATAATATGACCTTTTGCTTGCGACTTCTGAGTTGGGTTTTTAAAATCCTACAGGAACCCATTGTTTTTACGGAGCAAGAAGTGTTCTCAAAACAACAAACAAACACATTATCACATTTATATAGCACTAGGAATGGTGCCTATATTCTGCAATCACAATGCTGGTTTGAATAAACTAAAAAAGCTTATCATAATGATTGCTTTTCCGTGGCCAGGCGTTTTTGGTCGTAAAATTAAGAATCGGGTTGTGTGCCCACAAATAGTGCGTTATCAGCAATCAACGGAAACCAAAGCCGAAGCGCTGGACGATTCAATTTGCATAAGCGTTCATAGTTATTGTTTTGTTTTCAAGCCCATCCATTGCACTTTTAATGGAGGGTGTCCACAAGGGTTTTCTCATATTAAGCGCAAATTATACAGTGCAGGTGAAACACAATGATTATGACGATGATGATAATGATGATGAAAGTTCATTTCTCAAAGTGTATGTCAATAAAAAAACTGCCAGAATGTAATAAATATTTCTTGGTTAAAAACGTTACTCAGGGATGGTGAAATCAGCACAAATTAATTTAAAGTAGTAGTTTGTATGTCAGTATATAATTTGTTTTTGCGCTTATTATTAAATATCGACTGAACAGATTGATACGAAATGTTTAGACTACTTCTTTGATTGAAGTTTACCTACTAGAACATAATTTCAATGATCCGTAAGTATGTATCTCTAGATTTTCTGAATCTAATACTAGAGCTTAATTTTGATTACGAACTTAGCTAGCTTATGATAAGATACTATTGAATTAGAACTAAGCTTGAGATTTAATTATGGTAATTTGGTAAATGGTAAATTACTACAAACTTACAATGCATGTTACATATTTTATAAGGCATGGTTAAATGCATGTTACTTACTGTTGTACGTGTAAGTAACATGCATTTAACCAATAGTAATCCATTATTTTACAATAATTGCCATCACATCAAAGTTATACATGAAGAAAAGCCTTCTTGAAATGCCAAAATGTAAATGCTATTTGTAACCCGACAGGTATGGCTATAAGAATAAACGGCCCCGCGCTATCAGTAAAGGTGGCGCGACAATAGCGTTTCAAATGCGATAGGGCGATATCTGGTGAATGAAGTGCCTCCATAAAGTGGTGTGCACAAAGAAACGTCCGCACGGCCCGGCGGCCGATAGCACAATGCGGCAAACGACGACGGTACTTCCTGTTCCGGCCGCGGCGCCACTGTCGCACAGATTTATGCCCGTCGCTTCCTCCGCCCCATATGCGTGCCTCCCTCCCACTCATTTACACAAAACTCGAGTTTTTCAAGCACCTGTGTTTACACGAGTGCCACAACGGCCGCGCCGGCTTTTTAAACTCGTTCACTCCAAGTAAGTATTTCATTACGGTGCAGAGTTTGAATGTGGGCATTTAAAAGGATCTGCTTTCCGAACCAGTGCGTGGTCTATCACTCTACCAAGACTCTAGTCTTGACCTGTCATAAGAGCCACAAGTTGGCCTACATGAAATAAATACTGAATTTGAATCTTTTAGTTTTTTAAATATTAGGGGACATCGCAGCTATAATACAGATCTGAATAATATCGCTTACTAATTAATTGATAATGATTGTATACTGTGACTTACTGCAGGTACAGCTCTGCACCTTACAAATAGAATATGTGAAGGTAGAAAAGCCAAAAAGAAAGTGAATAATATCTACTTAGTTCAGTGCTTACCTAATGGAGCATCGCTCATCGGGATCTATCCTCGAATAACTAAGGATTGCATCGATCTACTCTTTACGGTGATGTTTCTTCGAAACCCTTTCGGTTTTTTTGTTTGGTAAGTATTTTTTTATTTTTTTTATTGATAGATAGGCTTGCGCTTGACGACAATCAACGCTGGGAAGCATTGATGAGGTCTAGGTTGGAGCGCGCTTACCCAGAAGATGCCTATTCACTCTTGCCTTGAAGGTACTTAAATTATAGTTGGCAAGAAACACGGATGCTGGGAGGGTGTTCTACACCTTGGCGGTATACGAGTTTTAAGTACGTACAATAAGTAGGAGACCGTAGTATTACAATTTTATAAAAAAACTTTAATACTAATTTTAATCACGGCATACAAACATATTTATAATCCTATGATTCATTTATTCAACGTGTATAATAGTATGAGTCCGCAAGAATTCTAGTAGCAAAGTTTCATTTATAAATTTTGTATAGCGTTAGTTGACGTTAACTTGGTATCTTTGTTATGTTTACGTGTAGGCGACAGGAGGGGGAAAGGGAGAAAGTTAAGATTAAGATATAGCCAGCCGCTACCTAGAATCAATTAGTAATTATTTTAATGAATAATGATTTGTTTTTGACTGAGTATGTGTAAAGACGATATTTTCATAGACGAATGATATTTAATAGCGCAATATTTTAGTCTATTTTGTTTCTTCAAGTCTCTATCTGCTTATACCTTGTTTGCTTGTTTGTATCTGTGAAAACAAACAAGCAAACAAGGTCTAAAAATTAAATGAGTTCCAATATGAAACAGGTATTAAGTGTAATTAAAGTATGATTATTATGCCGATTATTTACCTATTAAAAAAAACTGTAGGTAGGAAGAGCCATCGATTTATTTTTCGTGTAAGTAATACATATTTTTTTTATTTAAACTCAACAGATTTCAGACTCTTTGATTATCAATCAATGGATAATTTAAGGGAGAATACTATTATTTGTTGCCGAACGTGTACTTATAGAGGCCTTAACATTTTCATGTATATTGGCACTTACTCATAGCCAGCATATTTGCGGGCGAATAAACAGCTTGCATTATTTTATAAGTGAAGCCGAGCAGTTTCCCAACTTGTTGGGAAGTTGGTAAGCTAAAACTTTACAACTGTGCGATTATTTAGATATTTGGAAAGGTACGCCACGAGCGGGCGGCGTCAAAGGGAAACTTTCCAACGGTTTGCAATACACCGGTTTCCATTCAATAACAATTGTAAATAGAAATTAATTGGAGCTAAATTACTTTTTGTTATTAGGAGTAATTCGCAATAACTCCCTGAGAGTTATTTTAAGCAAGCTTTTACCCGCGGCATCGCTCCCGCCATCTATACAGAATAATCCTAAGTCTAGGTGATAATCCTATTACCAATTTTGATTTCTTCGATTTTTCAGGGCTACCCCTGGATTTTTTTTTATTTTTTTTTCTTACTATAATTATTAATTGGAATTCTTCCAAGATTAAAAGAATAGAACAGAATAGAAATGTTTTTTATTCAAATAAACTTTTTTACAAGTGCTTTTGAATCGTCGATGAGTCTACCACTGGTTCGGCCAAAGTACAAAGTAGCCCATATAGTAAAGCATTCGGAATACAAGGTATCTTAACTCAGTATCTTAAATTGAAGCTAAGGTAGTAGTTATAAATAACAGGTAAACGGTTTTTTAATCAATGGAAATCAATATTCATTAAGTCAATACCTACCTACATACTCTAATATATTCAAAGATATATTTATATGAAGTATTTATATGAATTTTAAAGCACTAGTCACCAATAGTATCTCAAATTGCCCCAAACGTTAAATTGCAGACGTAACAAATCAAATCAGCTCAGTTACCTGTACAGGAGGAATGCCTCGAGTCGAGAGGCTCTTAGCGACTGAGTTTAGACTCGCTCAAAGTTACAAAGGCATACCATTCCCAAATAACCAAAGCATCACTCAACTAAGGATCGATGAGAAGTCTGAATAGTTCATTAATTATTTAGTATTCGTGAATGTTGTCAAGTCGAATGGGATATCTCTCGATAAAATTAGAATCGTAACTACTTCTAAATCTGTGTGTGGTGTGGTCTGATTGTATTGAAGTTGTTTTGACCGCGGCATTGAGTTTCAAGATCTCTTGCATAGACTTCTACATGCCTTTGCCGATTCACGCACTAGAAGCGTTCATGGGCATGTGGACGGAATGTCATGTCACCTCTAGTAGCTCACCAATCGCGCGATTGGCTACCCGCGAGTCGACTCGCGCATAAATCTCGTCATGGACATGCTCTAAGGTGGTAACTTCAGTGTTGCCAGACCCTTAGGATTCCAAACACCATCAGTTCATCGAACTATGTATAGTTAAAAATGCGATGCTGTAAACCCGTGCTAAATTATTCGCAAGATGTTGAAGAACGCGTAAGTGGAGACGTCAAGAGTCGACGAGACCCTTCTTAGAGTTTCTTAGATGCGTGGGTTTCACGTTACTAAATAATTAACGAGTGATTAAATATTCACACACATGAAAAGTTGGAAAGCGAAGATTTGCGAAAGATTTTGCAGACTGTAGTTACGTAGCTATATACCTTACCTTTGTACCATAAGTATCTATTACAAAATATAATCTTCTATAGGTACCTATAGGCTATAGTTCAATACAGAGACTAACAGACTGATCGAGAAAGAGAAAGGCTATACAGGTGAAAAATTTGTAATTTTGAGGAAATATTCTTACAGTTACATCTAACGTGGGACTTTTTGAAATTCCATCCCCTAGGCCGTGAAGAGGGGTGGCAAAAATTTCATATAACCTTCAATTTTTTATAAAAATTCCTCATACAAGTCCATACCATGTCTTTATAAGTTAGTAAGATACATAATATTCTACATAATTTATGTGTGGCGACAATTAGTCGTCAACACGGGAAGACCAGTGTGTTGCAGACCTAAAGTTACCCATCTTTACACCAGTGTGTAAAGTTCTAAAACAGCACACATTCTGCTTATACCAAAGACATAATCCTTTATGCTAATAGCAATTTGTTATCGTAAGCCTAAGAAGATTTGTCTCGAACAATAAACTATGCTTATCTTACGTAAGGAGTTCGGTGAAAGGGCCAAGGAAGGGCCCTCGGAGGGACAAGCTAAGTGAGATGCCACTTAAGCAATTATCTTAGACCCTGCCACAAGGTACTGTGATCTACTGCCTCAGGGCAGGTACATTTGCGGCAGATTTATGGAAATGAACGACAGGTTGAGCTAACTTACTACGTGAATATTATAACATCCTTACTATCCTTAGTAAAAGGTATTATAATTAATGCGAAAGTGTGTGTGTTTATTGGTTTGTCCTTCAATCACGCAGCAACATTGCAATGGATCCACGTGATTTTAAGCATGGGTATAGTTGAGGACTTGGAGAATGACATAGGCTAACTTTTAATCACGAAAAATCAAAGAGGGAAGTATTTGATTTTTCGTGATTAAAAGCTAGATGGGACTTTTAAAAACTAAATCCACGCAGACGAAGCTTTGGACGAAGCCGCGGGCTTTCTAACGATATCCTAAACAACCAAATCTGTTCGGGAATTTAGAAGTTACAGTGAAATAAAGAAACTCGCATACTTATTTTTAAACATACATGAACCTTGGTTACATAACACTATTTTTCAGGGCAATTTTTAAGATACCTATAGCAACTCATCTACTTTTAAACGAGCAATTCTTGTGTATAATCTGAACGGCTCCAACGATTTTCATGAAAAGTATGCAAGGGGTTTCGGGGGCGATAAATCGATCTAGCTAGGTTTCATTTTTAGAAATCGTAGTTTTATCCGTGTTTTCAGGTAATGAAAAACCCCTACAATATCATTAGAATACGAGGTAAACGCCACTATCTATAAGGTTATGATAGCTCAGGTGGGAAATCGGCCGGTCTCGAAAACCCAGAAGACCCCGGTTCGAGTCCAGATGATTATTTTTCCCCTTTTTTTTAAGTTCCTTCTTTTATGAGAAAAACTATTATTGACGGCCCTTTATCAACGCATCTGATTCGTGATTGCACTCGGGATTTTTTTATTTAAACAACCATTCATATTTTCTTATTATTATGTCGGTAAGATCGAAAAATATTATTCATATTTCATCAGAAAGTAATTCGTTTCTAAATATATTTTCCAAAAAACACGAACACGATTAATAAAAAAAAACTGAGTAAAGTTCGGTCATCCAGGTACTGTATATATAACAAGTCGTGTATTAACTGCCTATTTGCTGCAATATTTCGCATAAGCGCGAGATGCATCGTAGCCGGCACGTGCATACAATCAGTCATGCGCCGCGTGTTGTCGCCTCGCTCCGGAGCGGGCGATCGGTTACCCGCTGCATCCTAAATATTTGCGATAATATTGGTGGCTGGTTGACTGCATAGACACACCGTGTCCTAGCTGTCGACTGCCGAATACTGAACCACCGTTTAAGATGCTGCAACAATCCTGAGCTGCAACTGTGTAAGGAATGGTATTCATTTGTAAGCTTAAAACGTATGGTTTCATCTGTCAATTCATATTCACATATCAAACATACATTACATAATAATGTAGCATAGTTGAAAGTAATATTGTGTACGTTAGCTGTCAAATTGGCAGCATAATTATTGTCTCCAAATCTTCGAAATCAAAATCGACAGACTTCACACACCATTGAGAAAAGAATGAGAACATCACGCCATGATGTTCTCATTCGTTTCTTGGTTATACTAATTGGTTATAATAATAGGTTGGTTATGCTAATTGGAGGTAAGTAATACATCCAGATACGACTAACACATATAACTAGCTTTTGTTAGGAGTTAGGTACTTAGTTGGTAAGTAGTATCCTAACCACTAGGCTAAGAGGTATCACTATTCTCAAAGTGAGATAGAATTATTGTTATTTAGAAGTAACCTCGATTCAAATGCATATTTATTGCAAGCGATCGTTTACGACGATCACGTACGGCGTCATAATGACTGTTTGTTTAGGCCGCACCACACTGCGCGGTCGGCTGTGTTGACTCGGTGACATTAGCTGCAATCGACGTGATCTCTAATTCCTCGTTTCGGCTGGTTATGCTAATTGGCAACATGTAGTACATGTAGATACGACGAATGTAAATTTGGAATGCCCTTCCGGCTTCCGTTTTTCCAACTGACTATAACTTGGGTACCTTTAAATCAAGAGTGAATAGGCATCTTCTAGGCAAGCGCGTTTCATCTTAGGTTGCATCTTCACTTACCATCAGGTGAGATTGCAGTCAAGCGCTGGTCTATAAATTAAAAAAATATGTATATTATGACTAGCTTACCCGCGTGCGTAGTTAGGTTTTTAAAAACATCACGGGAACCATAGTATGCTTTTCCAGGATGACGCAAAGTATGTTATTCTCCAGGATCTCAAATATAAAATGCAAAAAAAAATGTTAATCTGCTGCTCTGTTGGTGAGTGATTAAAGGACAGACCAACAAACAAACTTACCTACATTGTATTTGTATTGACAGTAGATACATTAAAACTCACGCATAAATAATAGTTTCACGCAATAATAATTGATTTCTATTTCTTCAATTTATTTATCACATTTTTTACCTTTTACTATTTTTGTAATTTTTTATACTTAGATACCATTGAAAATCACCTATAATATTATTATATACATAATACTAGTATAACTATAAACTTTGACTAAACTAACACTTGCATTATTTTTACTATGCAGTTTCACATTAATTTTAAAAGGATCTCTCTAAGCCCATTGAATACATTTTATTATCAGAATAACTTGTAACCTTCTAGTCGTTTACGTTTAGACCCTTTTAATTCTAACCCCAATTTTATCAATTTAAAATATAATATTCAAAATGAAAAATGTATTTATCTACAGATAAGCATCAGCGAAAATAATATCTTAATAGGCAAAATTATTTCGTTGTATTAATTGCACGAAACAAAATATTATAAAATGGATACCACCTTATCTCATTAAGGCGTAGTCACGTATGGGTACAGTCGAATACAAAAACAAGTAAGTAGCTTAATTCTATCAGGTCTATATAATATTATTATTATTGTGACGACATTTATGTCAGCAATCATATTATTATTGAAGACTAGCTTTTGCCCAGAACTTCGTCCACGTTGATTTAGGTTTTTAACATGAAAAAAGTTGAAAACCTTTAACCGGTCCGCGGAAAGTTGGTAATATCCGTCATATTCAATTTTTCTCGTAAAAAATGTAGTCTATGTCATCCGGACGATAACGATACAACGAATCGATTGACACCTCATTCATCAAAATCGGCAAGTGCAAAAGCAGTGATAGCCTTGTGGTTAGGACTGTGGTCTCCTATTCGGGGGGTCGCTGGTTCGATCCCGGGTACGCACCTCTGACTTTTCGGAGTCAAGTGCGTTTAAGCAATTAAATATAACTTGCTTCAACGGTGAAGGAAAACATCGCGAGGAAACCTGCACACCTGAGAGTTCTCCATAATGTTCTTAAAAGGTGTGTGAAGTCCGCCAATTTCCATTAGGTCAGCGTGGTGGACTATGGCCTATAACCTTTCTCTGAGAGGAGACCTGCGCTCAGTAGTGAGCCGTTGATGGGTTGCTGATGATGATGATGATGATGATGATGATACCTATTAGTACCTAAGAATTAATAATTTCCGCTGATTTTTACAATGAACTCTCACCTTGGAATGGCTTGCTGAATTTCCACGCGTTGTGTTTGTGCATGTACCTACATACACGGTCGAATGTCGAGTCAGCGGATGACCGACAGTAACAAATTTAGTCGGTGGCCGCAAACGCTGTTGTTTTAGGCCGTAGACAAACACTGCACCGTGACCGGTGCTAATACTTGTTTGCTTTCTGTATTTATGGTACAGTCGCGCTCACTCGCCGGAATAATTAGCTCGTTATAACAACGCGACGCATTTTATTTTTATTTATATGATTTGGATTAAATAGCCTCTAGGGTTCAGTATTTTATGCAGATGAAACAGAGTTTAAGATTTTTTGACGTAATAACGTCTTATAAATCGATGAACACCGGTTGCACGCACGAAAAAGTGTCACGTTCCACCTGAGCCTGCGCGTGCAAGCGAGAGCGCGGAACAAGCTATAGAGAGGCACGATCGGCCCAAGCGTTGTTGGCTTGTGACTAGAGAAAATTGTAATTTTCAATTAACTCCTTCTTTGTATTATACAAAATAAAGATAATTCAGTGATAATAATTCAGTTCAATTCATAAAAGTATGCAATTTTTCATCAATGTTTCTTTATGATGTTATCACGTAAAACTATCGTCTGTAAACCTACTTTATACAGACAACCAATTTTTTTATAGAAAAATACTATTTTGAGATTTACTACAGCGCATTGAAAAGTTCTTGTCTTGGAGTCGAAGGAGATATATTCGGTGTGTCCGAAAAAGCTGCCAAGTATTAGGATCGTCAGGTGACGCTTAACTGAGGAATAAATTGGACATTCTGACAATTTTTGTATTGAAAATCTGCCAAAATATATTTACGCTCGGATAAGACTTATTTTACGATGGTGAAGTCGAAATCGGCCCTTAGTGCCAATTTCACAACCGCTGAGTAAAGTTTAACTGAGGACTTAATTTCACGTTTTGACAGTTTTTGTATTGAACATCTGTCAAAACATCATATTTAATCGTCGGTTAAGCCTTACTCGATGATGGTGAAATTGGCATTTAGATGAGTATTTGCTCGCTGGTTTCCGTGCGAGTAGCGCAATGTGAGTACACCGAATGATATCCTTTTAAAAGTACGTAATCCACAACAATCATAGGTATCCAAAATCGGTTTCACTGCACTCTTTGATCATTTTTGCAGCACTGAACCTGCACGGGGTCTAAAAGTCAATTATCGGTCAGTGAGGAGCACTTAGCCGTCGTCGGTCAGTAATCTCGTTACGTCATTTAATCGATCCCACGTTAAATCGATTCCGTCGGCCGCTGTAACCTGAACCTATCACCGGTCATTTTAGCGCCTGATTTAACCCAAGGTGTAACGAAAGTAATTGGTTAAAAATTAAACCCCTTTCAGTTAATTAATTAATTTATTTATTTCGAAAATACACGTGATATTATGGTGTCACAATATTATGTCATGTAAAATGTATAGCGTGCAATAGTGGGTAAAGATAATTAATTAATATTAATTTGAATTACAACAAAATATGAGACAATACAAAATGAACTGCGCTGCTAATAATAATTTAATTAATAAACCATCGATAACTAGCAAATACAAAATACATACAACAATAATAAAATAATAGAATAATTTAAAAAAATCGGCCAAGCGGGAGCTGGACTCACTCACCGAGGGTTCCATATTCCAGAAGTAAAAGTAAAACGATAATATTATATTAATTTGCGTACGTTAAATTTGTTTGTAGAGGATTATTGTTAATATAAAAAAAACGATGCTAGTTAGAGGGTTAGGCATACTTAGGGTTATGGTAGGGCATAGTTTTATTTTTTCTGTAAAATATACATAAACCTCTATTGACGATAATTATTTCTGGTTTTTCGATTGGTAAACTTCGGAGATAAGGGGGAAACGGTATTTTTTTCGACATTATGCTCGATTTATCAAAAACTATTATGTATAAAAATAAATAAAAATCTGTTTTAGAATGTCCAGGTAAAGGCCTTTCATATAATACCCTATTCGGCATAGTAATCTTACTTTAAAATTTCAAACACCCGATTTTCCCCCTTTTTTAATTAAACTAAAAATAATTTTCCATTTTATTTTATTCCAATGATATTGGGCCACTATTATATACAACTGTCAAAATTTCATGTCGATAGCTATATTAGATACTAAAATAATCGACTGTGACAGACGGACGGACGGATGGACGGAGAAAGTCTCACCATAAGGGTTCCATTTTTACCATTTTGGTACGGAACCCTAAAAAGAACAATACAATTACAAAATGTCAATAAAGAAAAATGTCAACTAAGTAGGAATTTTAAAAGATCATTACCGATAATTTATGTTAATATTTTATTTATCTGCGTAGGTAATTCAAAAACTTTTAGAAGTTACTTATAACTAATTAGTTTAGGTTTTTAAAATCCGTCTGGAATCCTTTGTTTTTCCAAGATAAAAAGTAGCCTATGTCACTCTTCAGGTTCTCAATAATTATTAGAAAAATATCCTTGTAAAAAATCACAAGGATCCGTTGCTCCGTTACTGCGTGATTGAAGGAAAAACCAACAACAAACACTTTCGCATTTATTATAATATTACTACTATAATAAATGTCTTTAATATAATACTATAAATAACGTCTATCGGTTGATTATGAATAAATAAAAAATCAGATAATGAAGAAAATAGATTTTCAGGAAGCAAATCGATGCTTATATTAAAATAAAAGTCGATTTTCGGTTCGTTTCGAAAGTGGACATCGTGATGCACTTAAACGTGCCGATGGTTCATGTAATTCCATTAACGTCTTAAAATTGGTTTAAGGTTCGCGTTATACTTAATCGTTTTTACGTCATAGCAGATAAACGTATTACGTTCCAAAGTGGATTACTGGCTAGAGAGATCACGTTGTCGTGTCGGATGTTGAAATCTTATTATAAATCGGTTTAATGTGTTGATTATGTAGAATATACTAACGTCCTACTAATCCTTATAGGAATTTGATGATTTGTTGGTTTGTCCTGCAATCATGCAGCAACGCGAACGGAGCATGGATCGACTTGATTTTTTGTACGGGGACTTTAAGAAATAATAGTAAAATACTTGAAGATAAAGTAGTGTAGTAGAAAATGTCATGGGTTTATCTTATGAAAATGTTTCCGCACACACAGTTTTCTTTCTCTTTCCGTTCAATCTCTTTTCCGTTCATACTTATTGATAGATTTAAGGCATAGTTATAGTCTTCCATAGTTAAAGTAAACTTGAAAAATTACACATGGGCTACGGATTCGGTGTAGCACATGCATTTTCATTTTTCACAGAATTTCATCGATTTATTGCTTAATTAATTTTGTATGTACCATCACGCGTCATTTGAGCCGACTGGGTATTGATTCATAATTAACCCGATTTTAAATATTTTAACATAAATGAAAAATAAAATGAAAGCAACAGGGAGCTGGAAACTGCACACAAATTAAGTTCAAGTTTTTACACAACTACTTATTTTTTATTTATTTATTTTATTTACAATTACCTACTTACTACATATTTTCTTTATTTCTTTAGAGCCCTTAAGCGTTGATTGCTTCTCTGGGCGCTGCACATTCCTCTTTAAACTATAATGTATTCTATCTACTATACTATAAACTATTCTAAGTATATACAATATACATATACATAAATACTGTGGATGTGACAAAATAACCTAACCGCGATACTGACAAACTATTACTGACTTGTAAATATTATATTATAAAAACTGAAGTAAATACAATAGCTAATATAGTCAAACTGGGACTTTTATTTGTTAACTATTGAAACGGCTCGGCAATGGTATAATTACATTCTGCCATACATAGAGTAACTATGAGAGGCTTAATGACTCCCTTCTAATTGGAGCCTAAGATTTGGAAGCCATTGTCTTACATATTCATAGAGGCTAAACCTTCGGGCAGGTGGTATAATTTATTCAAAGGCATCGGACATGCAAATTGGGGAATATCGGTCATGTTTATGTCAGATTTGAGTGAAAATTATTGCGAATTGGCTTTCTGTGTGAGTACCTCTCCTGAGAGACGTGTCTTGAATTATATCACTACTGTTGAGTAAGAATTATTGTTATTGTTATCTTTAATATTCTATAATTGTAATATTTTGTTTATTCTTCTTTTATATACCAAAAGCTTAATATACTTACCTCTTAAACAGTAAAGTTCCAACTTTGAATAAAAACGTTCAGAAGAACCCGAAAATTTTGACTCGAATGTAACAGAAAAAGCATGTACCTACCTACTTTATATAATATTATTTAAATTTTTAATTTTGTAATAAATTAATAGATATTAAATCTATCATTAAACAACACAGTCACGTCTGGCTACCAGATCGTCAAAGAGGAACTAATCTAACCATGATTAATTGAATTTGGAAGTGGCTCGAGCAATGCCAACAGTGCCTCGAATCTGTTACTTCAGTCGACGTCTAATACAGTCTAACTATAACTTTGTGCACGTACTTGCAAAATCTGTTCAACTTCTCTCGGAGTTTCACCTGACAGGTTAAGATTTCGCTACAGTTCTGTTTGAGTAGCAAACTGTTCGGCTATTTTGGATTATAAATTTAGGTACGGGAATATTATACGGATTGCAGTTCGATCAACTTAATATCAAAGGCAAGCAGACTTGCAATCGTATCTCATAATGGAATGCAATTATAATTTTGTACTATTTAGGTCGATTTCACGTAAAGTAAGTCTTATCCTAGTATTTTCATATTTTGACAGATTTTCAATACAAAAGCTGTTACAACACCCAAACTCTTTAAGCCGCGTAACTCGACGTTGGTGAAATCGGCACTTAAATTAATTATTTGTTAATCAAAATTTGCACGATTAATTATTATCATAATTTACGAGCAAAGAATCCGAGTCAATCACAGTTTTGTTCTTATTTCAACAATCGATTCGGATTATTTTGCTTGTGAGTTTATGCATAATATACTGCTACATAGCTGTAAGTCATTAAAAAATGCCGGGCTATGGGAAAACCTATGCTAAGGAAATTAAGTAACTTCCCAAACTTAGCGGTCGAAGTTGAGTCCAAGTAATAATGTTATTCTGATACGTCGTACACAGAAAGTACATTTAATTAATGGATTTATTCCCGGAGTAGGGTCCACAGGCGGCCTGTTACTCTTGTTTTAACAGGGGTCAGCCACAAGTGGGAATAGTGCTTAAGTTTTTGATAGTTTGAACGGCTTGAGTATTTACTGCTTAAGTTTGAGGGTCAGTTGGAGGAAGTTCGATCCCGGGGGCACACACTGATTTACTGTAATATATCCAACTTGCATATAATGATAAGCAAAATAAATTTATCTTATAAGTAAGTATAGGTATATGATTTCATCCTAGAGGTCTCTACTATGTATAAGTATAATTTTTATTTTTATTAAAGTGTTAACCTACACTTAAGGAAATATCAAAATAAAAATTTATAAACACATCAAAAATTCCGAAGTCAGTGGGATTCGAACCCATATCTCTTGGGAATTGCGCCCGAGTGTGTTAGCCACCTACGCCATGGCTACGGTCGAACTACCCTTAGCATCGAAATTAGTGATAAGTATTTATTTTTTCAGTTTAAGCAACTGTTAGCGACATCTAGTAGCAAAACGTTACAGTTGACTACAACTACTTTCCAAGACCCCATATTGCAATGGAGCTCATTAGGAACTAGAGATGACACATTGCTTTTTACTATTTTTATTTTTATTAAAGTGTTAACCAACACTTAAGGAAATATCAGAATCCTACTATCCTACTAATATTATAAATGCGAAAGTTTGTGAGGATGGATGTATGGATGTTTGGATGGATGGATGGATGTTTGTTACTCTTTAACGCGACAACGAATGAACCGATTTTGCTGAAATTTGGTACAGACATAGATTATAGTCTGGAATAGCACATAGGCTACTTTTTATCCCGGAAAAGCAAACAGTTCCTGCGGGATAGCATCGCTATTTTTTACGCATTTGTCCTTCAAAATACGCGCAATGGAGTTTTAGATTTACGTGATTTTTTTGCACAGGTGAAGTTAAGGGCCTAAAAAATGACAAAGGCTACTTTTTATCCCGGGAAAACAAACGGTTCCTGCGGGATATTAGTATGCTACTTTCACATATTTATCTTTTAATTACGCGGCATTTATGTATGTATGTATGTATGTATGTATGTATGTATGTATGTATGTATGTATGTATGTATGTATGTATGCATGTATGTATGTATGTATGTATGTATGTATGTATGTATGTATGTCCATCCAAACATCCATACATCCATCTTCACAAACTTTCGCATTTATAATATTAGTAGGATGTATGTATGTATGTATGTATGTATGTATGTTCCTACTACCTATCCTACTATCCTACTTCCTCCTACTTATATTATAAATGCGAAAGTTTGTGAGGATGGATATATGGATGGATGGATGAATGGATGTTTGTTACTCTTTAACGCGACAACGAATGAACTGATTTGGCTGAAATTTGGCACAGACATAGATTATAGTCTGGAATAGCACATAGGCTACGTTTTTATCCCGGAAAAGCAAACAGTTCCTGCGGGATAGCATCGCTATTTTTTACGCATTTGTCCTTCAAAATACGCGCAATGGAGTTTTAGATTGACGTGATTATTTTGCACAGGTGAAGTAAAGGGCCTAAAAAATGACAAAGGCTACTTTTTATCCCGGGAAAACAAACGGTTCCTGCGGGATATTAGTATGCTACTTTTCACATATTTATCCTTCAAAACGGAGTTACAGATTGACGTGGTTTATTGGATAGGCATAGTTGAGGACTTGAAAGGTGACAAAGTCTACTTATAATTCCGGAAAAACAAACCGTTCCCGCGGGATATTCGTATGCTACTTTTCACATATTAATCCTTCAATTATGCGCCAATGAAGTTACAGATTGACATGGTTTCTTTGATAGTCATAGTTGAGGACCTGAAAAGTGACAAAGGCGAAAAGTTATAAAGCGTTATATCCCGGTAAACCAAACAGTTCCTGCGGGATTTCCGCATGCTACTTTACACGTATTTATCTTTTAATTACGCGGCTATTATGTATGTATGTATGTATGCATGTATGTATGTATGTATGTCGCTATTATTAAACTATACTTTATATATTCATACTTTATATACTTTATACTATACTATACTTTATATACTTTATATTATTTATATTATTAAACTATACTTATAATAAAACTGTAACTGGACGAATTCTGCTGGTGCTGGGTCCTGCTCACCTAAATGGGTAATGGGTACCAAGTATGAACTACGCAGTGGCAAGCTGCCGTAAAAAAAATTCGAGCTTCCGTTTTGCTTTTACAAAAACTTCGTACAGTAGCTTTGTATTCTTAGATGACATCAATCTATTCACCTAATTTCACAATCGTTCGATTTGGTTTAGGAATCATCCTCCCCCATTGTTACACCACTGGGCTACATCATTGAACTCCAAGTAGGTACCAATTGATCATTCTTTATGCTGCTGGGTACCGGCTGAAGAAAATGTCGATTGTGGGTTGCTATTGTAGCTCTATACCACGTAGTACGGACTAGATACTGGCGTAGTGCAACGAAGAAGCAATTTTTAAAACTTTTTCCACGCGGACGAAGTCGCGGGCATCAGCTAGTAAATTTATAAACACATATAAAAAATTCCGAAGCCTAGGAATATGTAACCTAAAAAGTCACTTGGACTGTGTATAAACACTTACAGGAAGTTTATTTCGCCAAGTTTTAGTTAATCTAAGTCAATAGCCCAACGGTTAAAGGTGCAAACTGAACACCAAAAGGTTAACGGTTCGATCCTCACCCGAAAACTATTGTCGTATACCTACTCGCTCCTAGCACAAGTACAGTTAAAAAAAAGAAAAGTTAACTTACCATGGGGAACAAGGGTTAAATTGTAAAGGAAGAATTAGAAAATTAATCTACTGTCTTGGTTGAGAAAAAAATATGTTGGTATTTAAAATTAACCCTGTATAAACATAAAACTATTTGGTCAAGTCACAGTAGATACAAGTTCTAAAGCAACATTTAATATAAAGTTAGCGTTGGTTTCCGTTGGTCAGTTGGCCGAGCAGCGAGCTAAAGGCTAACGAGTTAATACGTACCGGATCCGACGCCCGTCGGGATTCGAACCCCGGACGCTGGAGGGTAGATTTATTAGGAGGTTATTTCTAAACACCGGGATCACGATTTAAAGTTAAATCCCAGTTCCCTGGCTCTTAAGCTTTCTAAATTCCTAGTTAAGCGTAGTGGGTTTAGGTTCAATGGAAATATTTTTGGAAAAGCTAAACTATAATAATAAGAGTAAGACGTAAAACGTATTTCGATTGCCTAGAAGTAAAACAGAATTCAGATAACTTGCATCCTAATATTTCCCCAATTTTTTTTTTAATAAGTAATCTAAAAGTAAATCTGATCCGAGAGATAAACAAACAAATAATAAAATAAAATAAAAAATAATTAGCGCGTTTTTCTTCTTAACCATCGATTTAATGTCGCTGTTTTAAAGAGTAACTTGAATATTAAGAGTCCATCAACAACAATCCATCAACTGCTCACTACTGATCGCAGGTCTCCTCTCAGAGTAGGGTTAAACCACCCTTCGGGCCCAATGCGAATTGGTAGACTTCACACTTTGAGAACATTATGGAGAACTCTCAGACGTGCAGATTTCCGTACATGTTATATTAAATTGCTTAAACCCACATAACTCCGAAAAGTCAGGTGCGTGCCCGGGATCGAACCTGCAATCCTCGAATAGAAGACCGCAGTCTTAACTACTAAGCTATCACTGCTATTAAGATTTATGTTACGGTATTATTAATTTATTTGATATGTTTTTTTAACAGCAGTTCTTGTATTTTTTTGGTCACCTTATGTACGGAAAAATTAAAAAAAACCGGCCAAGATCGAGTCGGACTCGCGCACCAAGGGGTTCCGTACTACCGAAATTAAAGTATTCGAGTAAAACTATAATATTATACTATATTAATTTGCTTATTTATAATATTTTTTGTTTTAGAGGTTTATTCTTAATATCAAAATAAATATTTTCTTTTATTTTCTTTCACACAATAGCACAATTTTATTTATTTGCCTTATTTGAGGAAGGTTCAATTAAGCTAGATCTCTACATTGTATGAGCACCCATAAAACTCAGAGGACTATCTTAATTGGCGATAACTATGTATGTATGGGGACACCCTATACTTTTCAACTTTTTTTATTTTTTGGAATTTTTCCTTTATTTGTGCTGTAATACTTTGCTTTTTGCCAAATTTCGTGATTCTAGGTCAACGGGAACTACCATAGAGGTTTTCGACCCAAAACATATAGAGTACTTCCGGTTGACCTAGAATTGTCAATTTTGGTTAAAAGCAAGGTCTCAGAGCACAAATAAAGCAAAAATTCCGAAAAATAAAAAAGTTGAAAATTAAGCTATATTTTGATACAAGTTTTCGCGAAAAACTAAATTTGCCCATATCTGTTTATCGTGTTGACTCAGGACCTTGATTTTTATACACCTAATAGGGACTATAGATCTCAGTATGGATCTCAGGTGGTGACACACGTACAGAAGGACATACGGACAGACGGACAAGAGAGTGATCTTATAATGGTTCCTTTTTTACCTTTTAAGGTACGGAACCCTAATGCCGCTCTGCAATATGAGACGCTTCTATAATATAATTATGTATTTTGGCCGAACTGGCCTTTCATTTTCTAATTTTATTTACCTACTTCAAAGCAATATCTATAGAATTGTTAAGAAAGTAATTACTTAAATTAAAAAGTATACTATTGTTCCTACACCAAGTATCTAAATTCAAACAAATTAAAGCTAAATAAAAATTAAAATGGCTAAACAAAGGAACTCTTTTAAAAATACTTTTGAAGTCACAACCCATTGTGAGGGAAGTCGCAACAAATCAAAAGAGTAATAAAGGCGAGTCTTACAACTCTTTAAAGCGAGGTAAAGTATTTCTTTCATCGGTCTCGGAGTTGAGTCGGGAATTTCCTGGAACAAGTGAGCGGAATCGGGAACAACTTCCTTTCCCGGATGCAACTGCACGTACACTGGTATGCGGTTTTCTTTTTTAGAGAAGCTTTATGAGTCATTGTTTAGTCTTAATAATAAACACTATCCCTCCTCTTCCCGCGGGTGTCGTACGAGGCGACTAAGGGAATATAGCGAAGAACGGGCAGCAGCGTCCTCTGTGCTACTACTACCATCTACTGCGATCACCAACCCGTCTGCCCCGCGTGGTGATTATGGGCAAACCCTCCCCTTGGGAGAGGCCTTTAGTCCAGCAGTGGACTGTTATAGGCTATTGATGATGATGATGATGATGAATAATAAACTTAGAACACGTCATCGTCTCAACTGATACTGATTTTCACGGCTGGACATAATTTTCTTGCAAGGATCGTGACAGAATTGATCGCGTACCACTCGTACTTCCAGCAGAGCTTACGAGTGGTACGCGATCACTCTGCCATACAATACAAGCAGTGATTCGCCCGTCCGCCCGCCCATTGAAATCGCCCGACTTTCTAGTGGGGGCAGTTGAAAAATTTTACTAGAGTCTAATTTTACAACTGAAGAGCCTACTAATACCTATAATAAATGCGAAAGTTTGTGAGGATACATTTTTGTTACTTTTTCATGCAAAAACTACTGGACTAAAACTAATATAATGCACGTAGGCTATTTTTCATACCGGAAAATTAAACAATTTCCGCGGGTATCAACAACTCTTAATCCTCGAGGAAAAAGTCGCGAGCATCAGCTAGTTAAAAATACGTATAGGTATAGGTATCGAATGAATTTTTAAAACACATGCATTATTGCATAAATTCAAACAATAATGGGATGTGATCAATAAACAATAACAACCGAAACTATTTTATAAAAAAATTCTAATCTAACTATTCTTACGATTAAACAGAATTGTATTTTCTGTCATCTCTGAATATAAGCTAATTCACTAAGTTCAGTGGTATATTTTTTTTTCAAAGAATATCAGCTAACCTGACTGATAGCCTCAGCTGTTCCTTCCAAATAATCTTGTGCTAGGAGTGGGTACGACAATAGTGCAATGGCTGGGGTTCGAACCTGCGTCCTTAAAGTTTTCAGTCCGAACCTTTAACCGCTGGGCTATTAGGGCATTTGCAATGTATTATCAAAATTATTATGAACCACTTAATATACAATGCAAATCGAGGAACGAAACTAACATAACAAGTTACAAACAGGCTAACATTAAATAAACAATCCCGATTCAATATTGATTTCAGTTTATCTAACGATATAATCAACCGCAATTTGCCTTAACTTTGGATATCCGAAACTTGATTTCAATCCAAATAATAGCAAAACTGTACTCCGCGAGAAAGTAAGATAGCATAATAAAGTTCAGTTAACTATATTTAATATAGCTTTAACATGGTGTCTAACTATTCCTCTTTTCACTTTTCAAAATTCCAAAAATTTTTAAAATTTTCCGTTAGCTGTTATTTGAAATGCCCAAGAGCTTTCAGTTTCGAAGCGAAGATTCACTTTACACATACATGCCACAGGTCTTTCGCAGGTAATTATGTAAATGATTCAAATCCTACAGAATTATAAATGTGAAAGTGTATTTGGTAGTCCTTCAATCACGCAGCAACGGAGCAACGGATCGACACGATTCTTAGCATGGGTACCTTTGAGGACCCGGAGAGTAACATAGACTTTTTATACCGGAAGATCAAAGGATTCGTGCCGGATTATTAAAAACCTAACTCCACGCGGATGAAGTCGCGGGAAAAAGCTTTTAATATATTTTTATCTGTACCCACGACTCAACTACTGAGCTGATTATGATTAAACTTTAGAAAGAGATAACTTGCATTCTGGAGACGAGCACTGTATTGCTATTTATTATTATATTGAGCACTGATACTTTTAACACGGGAAAACCCGGGTTCCCACGAGCTTTTTTAGAATCTAGGTAATCCCACACAGCCAAATAAATGCTCGGTGTAATACTAGTTTATACCCTATACTAACGCTTACATCAATACAGAAATCTTCAATGTAAGTAAACGTACGCCTTGGTATCAAGTGTAACACAATAGGGCCTCCGTTTTCCTCCTCATAGTTATCTCTATTAATTTCCTGCGTAAACAATTCAATCAATGTTTCTTGACGTTGGGGTGCGAAAGCTACGAGCATAAGTGCCTATTTAACCACCTATAATAATGTAATAAACTAGATTTTGCCTGTAGATCTTGGTTCTTTGAATTATTTTAGTTTTAATTTCAGTCGAATAACATTAAAGCTAAAATATTATGAAAATTTACTCAAACACGATCTAAACAAAAGGAACAAAGAACATGGAACATAATATTATTACTTTTATACTCAATGTTCAATGAGATGTATTCAAAGTTCAAACCAATCACATTATTTTAACACGTCATCTAACTATAAGCGTTAAAATAAGTGCGTTAAAAATTAATAATATAATGATTATATTATTATTGTTTTTATTCATCCTATCCTACTACTACTAATATTATAAATGCGAATGTTTGTGAGGATGGACGGATGGATGGATGTATGGACGGATAGATGTTTGTTACTCTTTAACGCGACAACAAATGAACCGATTTGGGTGATATTTGGAATGGAGATAGCTCATTCTCAGGATTAGCACATTTTATCCGGAAAAGTAAAGAGTTCCCGTGGGAATTAAAAACCTTAATCCACGCGGATGCGGATATCATCATCGAATTTTAGTAAAAAAAAATTGGTTGTCTATAAAGTCGGTTTACGGACGATAGTTTTACGTGATATCGTCATAGAGAAACATTGATGAAAAATTGCATACTTTTATGAATTGAATTGAATTATTAGGTATAACTGAATTATCATTATTTTGTATAATACAAAGAAAGAGTTCAATGAAAATTACATTTTTCTCTAGTCACAGGCCAACTCTTGGGCCGATCGTGCCTCTCTATCTCTTGTTCCGCGCTCTCGCTTCCATGCACGGGCTCAGGCGGAACGTGACACTTTTTCGTGCGTGCAGCCGGTGTTCAGCGATTTATAAGACGTTATCACGTCAATAAAATAAAATAAAGTGTGTGTGTCAGCTCCGACGCACGACTGGAGTTTACTCCTTACAACGTTACAACGTCGTAATGCATTCGCAGCACTCGCTCCGTCTAGACGCCGCTCGGACCCGATCGGTACGCGCTCGGCTTCCCGAAGCGAAAGCTCTTTCGCACGAAAACCAACCTTATTTACTCAACGTTAAGGTAGAAATTTGCATCGTTGTGAAAAACGTAACGAGGTCATTGATAAGTAGATTTTACTACTCGAATTTTTCTCATACCGGGCGCCTAAAATCGATTCTTAAGGAGTAAACTCCAAAAAGCTGTGTTGCTTTATTGATTACTTAATATTTCCATACTAAGCCAATAGAACAGAACTGTATTTGATTTCATAGTCGAACCTGTCAAATAGACTTTATCAGCCAATTTCAGTGAATAAAAGGCTTATATTTTATTATAATTATACCTGATTAGTCTGTTTGGTACAATCTTTACTAATCGCAAAGTGACACACAAAATATTAAGAAAAATATACCATATAAAATTTTAAATATCTCGTATCATACGAATGTTTGTCTGAATTTTAACTGTACCCCTGTACCCACAGTATTCCACCAACGGTCCTAAAATTTTAATCCGACAGTGAATATTTCAATATTGCATGTAAATCGTATCGTAAAACTCTTCAATATCGTGCACTTTATAACACTAAAATGTGAATACACACTCCACGTATAATCAAATACTCCGACCGTCAGAGTGGAGTTGAAATAGAATTTTTTCGCCCTTAAAAATTGCGATCACGTATCCAATATAGTGAAAACAATATTCTAGTGACCGGGTGATTTCAGCACAGATGCCTGCCCTTTCAATATTATGTAGGTAAAGCAAGCTTTGTGATTGCTGTGAAATATAGGTGTCATAACAGATCACTTGGCCTTTTGTTTTTATATTATGAGATAAATTTCTTTTTATTTGATCTTCTGGTTTAACACTAAACTTAATACTTTAGTGTCCAAAAAATTCTTACTTACTCATACTAATATTATTTATTATAATTTAGTGTAAATAAAATAGAACATGCAAACTAATTTAATTAATGTAATTCATTGCATGTTTTTAACCGACTTCTATTCTTTCTCTAATTTTATTTTTAGTTTAAAGATAATAACATTATATTGAATACATTATTTCCTTACTACAAAGTACATAGACTAATCTAACCTGACAAAAAATGTGTAGTTTATTATATCTACACTTTTTTTTCTGTATTTTATTTGTTGACTTATTGAATGTGCTTCTATAACAGAAAACGATTTAATTTCAACAATATTTGTATTTTTATTTCACAAGCTTTACTTGCATATTCCAACACCCAGAACATTTTTCTCCCTCGCTCATGAAATTATTTTTGTATAGGCAACATTAATTTTGATTTTCGATCACATTTTTCCGATAACATAGTATCAAAATTTCAAATCGCATATATTATATCGTTCGACGTCGCTTACTAAATGGTTGGGGGCGTTTGTGGAGCGCGTATCGATATAAAATCCATATAAAAAAACCGCATTAATCTATGGGTACTTATCTCGAGCGTGTTATTTAATGACGCGTCGTTTCGCGGTTATTTGTAACTTTTTTTTTTTTTTTTTTTTTTTTTTATTTATTCATTAGTAATCAACAGCGTTCATACAATTAATTACAAGATATTTCAGTTCTTAAATAAAGCCAAAAAATGATTACATTACTTAATTTAAAAAATATAAAGTTTAACAGAGAATTTATAAGTAATAGTAAATAATAATTAATAATAGTATAAAACATAGTTATAAAATTAGTTAAAGACAATTATCAGAAGAGCGAGTAAAAATAAATGATAATCTGACTACACATTGCATGCGTGCGCTTGTGCGTGTTTGAACGTTTGTGTGTGTGTGTGTGTGTGTGTGTGTGTAGTGTGAGTGTGTGAGTGCGAGCGAGTTTTATAGCGATAGATGGCGTTCGATGATGTGGTATAGATAGGGGGTTTTTTTCGATGCTTGACGTTGTACTGTGCACTTTAGGGAATTTAAAAAAGGTTTTAAATGATGCCTGTTTGAAATAAATAATATGCTTCGATCAAAATCTATCGTAAATAAGATGCCTATCTAGTCCCAATAAAGTATTAAAATACAGTTGCAAATAATAATTTCCCATTTCATTATATTTCGCTTCAAACTACTTGGAACATACACTCGGGTCTCTATTTTAACAAACACAACTTATTTCTCTTTCTTTGCTTAATAAAAATTCTTAGAGACTGTGAGATGCATCAGCAGTGGTAATATTCCGTAATCCGTAAGAAATTGACAATCAAATTCTTTGAAAGTTTAATAAGTTATTCTTGATTTATTAATTCAAATTTTCTTGCTGTAAGTTATATATTATATTAACATTTTATGTGCCGATTTCTTCAACGTTGAGTTAAGCGAGGAATAAATTGGGCGTTCTGACAGTTTTTGTATTGAAAATCTGGCAAAATATCTTTACGCTCGGATAAGACTTATTTTACAATGCAGATAGTGAAATCGGCCCTAAAGCTTACAAAAAATTTACAAAAAATTGTGCTCTAATATCGTTCAAAAGAATCAAGCATATTGTGCCTTCAAATTAAAAGTAAGCAATGTATTAAAACATTAAAACCATATTCGAAACTAAACATAAAATCCAACATGTAATGGGAATGCTTTAAAAAGCGGGCAGTTTATCAGACGGCGATTATTCGGAACATTTTCCTGAACGGTCGCCAATTTGCATGAAATATAAAGGTGACCGCGCATAGTTCGCCTTGTTTATGGCGGTCACTAGACGTTGCCGTTGTTTTGTTTACTCTCCCCTTTCGCATTCCTGTCTTACTTCCTTTATTGTCTTACTTTCCGCTCGCGACGTTAGATAAAACATATTTATTATGACT
The DNA here is from genome assembly GCA_029955525.1 of Oeneis ivallda. Classification (NCBI taxonomy): domain Eukaryota; kingdom Metazoa; phylum Arthropoda; class Insecta; order Lepidoptera; family Nymphalidae; genus Oeneis; species Oeneis ivallda. The sequence continues at coordinate 20,006,152 of JARPMR010000004.1, read as the reverse complement.
GGACAAAAGGGATATTATTATATTCTGTTTCAATGTACTTTGAAATTAATAAAAACCAATTTGTCGCTTTTCGTTTGTGAGTTGTTGTAGGAAGTCAAGTACTATAAGATCGGCCCTTCAATTGAGATGTACACGATTGTTCAAATGATTGTATGATTTTTATTTGAGTAACTAGATGATGCCCACGACTACGTTCGCGTGATTTTAACGTTTTTTAATTCCCGCGGGAAATCTTTGATTTTCCGGAATAAAATGTAGCGTATACGTTTATCCTGGGTATGAGCTATCTCCATTCCAAATTCCAGCCAAATCGATTACGTCGTGGCGTGAAGGAGCATCAAACATCCATCGATCCATCCATCCTCACAATCTTTCGCATTTATAATATTAGTAAGTAAATACACACATCAAAAGTGTCTAGGGATCAAGCATTTTTATGCGGATTTCTTGAGATTGAGATGTGGCTTTGTAATAAATTTATGATTTTATAAATTTATATGGATCCTTTTTGGTGCATTTCATAATTTGAATCAGGAACTGTCAATCAAATTCGAGTAAAAGATGAAAATCAGCTGTCAATATTTTCCCTATAAAAACGCAACGCATTGAAGACATTATTAGTGCTACTGTTTCCCTACTACTGATTAAAACCAACGTTATTATGGAGCGGCGACGTCATTTAAGCAGGGAAGAAATGCTCAGAGCCGTGGGAATGATAGAAGCTGGTTCCCGGCAACGTACTGTGGCTTTAGCTCTGAATACAAGTCAGAGTGTTATCAGTCGACTTTGGACACGTTACCGAAGCACTGGTACCGTGGCTGAGCGCCATGGAGGACGGTATCGCTGCACCACACGGAGACAAGACCGATACATTCAAATCTTAACTCGAAGAGCTCCAACAATAACCGCCATGATGTTAGCCGTGAGGCTTGATCACTCTTCAGGGAACTTAATTAGCGACCAAACAGTCAGAAACCGCTTGCATGAAGTGAACCTTCATTCCCGAAGACCGCTACGGGTACCACCTATAGCAATGCACAATCGTAGGATTCGATATCAATGGGCTCTTGAACACAGAAATTGGGCAGAAGAACAATGGCGTTTCGTGTGCTTTTCTGATGAGTCTCGTTTTGGTATGAGACCGGATACAAGACGTATACGACACTGGAGAACCCCTGGACGCCAACAGCGATTAAAATCCTGCCAGGAAGTCCATCCTTATAGTGGTGGAACCATCATGGTATGGGCGGGTATTTGGATCGGCGGAAGAACTGAGTTGATTTGGATCAGAGGCAACCTCAACGCTCAAATTTATGCTGAGACGATTGTATCAGACGTCATCGTTCCTCTACCAGTGCAAATCGGTCCCTTATTTCAGTTAATGCATGATAATGCACGACCGCACACCGCAAGAGTTGTAAGACAGACTCTCGCCGCAGCTAACATCAATGTCCTGCCCTGGCCTGCTCAGTCGCCAGACTTGAACCCGATTGAGCATGCATGGGATATGCTACAGAGAAGAGCTCTGCCGAATATGGAGGGTATCCAGTGGCAAGAAGACCTTTTTTTGTTGTTGCAACGAACATGGGCGGCCATTCCACAGCGTGATTTGGATGAACTCATTTTGAGTATGCCAAACCGATGTTCTTGTGTTGTTAGTGTTCGCGGTAGAAACACGGATTATTAATTGTTTAAGTTACCCAATAAAATTTTAAAGAAAACTGTTATTTCAGTCTTTTTTTCGAACTTTAATGTTAGTGGTTCAAATGTCAAAAATCCCTTTATTAGGAAAATGGCAAATTTCTTTATTAATGCAAAGGTGACTTGGTTTATCGTTACTGTGACAAACGAAAACACTTTATTTGATGAATCCTTAAAGAAAATTTTAATTAATATCAATCAGGAGAAAAGTTATTGCAAAAATATATGTTGATCCCTAGACACTTTTGATGTGTGTATTTATAGGATTAGTAGGAATTAAAAAAGCACTTTATAACAATTCCTTTCACTGTTGATTTCAGTAATTTCTTTGACAGTTAACTTCAGTAATTCCTTTCACAGTTGATGCAAGCAAAAATACCTAAGTTATATCATTGTTAGCTTTTGCCCGTTACTTCATCTAGGATTTAGATCCTTTAGGTTCAAGTAAATATCAAGAGATGAGAGTTCTATGGTTTTTCTGAATAAAAAAAAATTATGTCCGTCTAGAGGCAGATGTTTCGTCACAATTGATGCAACACTCACAGTTCACTTTTTTAGTTGCTGAAACGCGCATAAATTGGAAAAGTCAGAGGGGCGTCGAATCTGCGACTGCTCTATTTTTTTTATATATATGGATTAATTATTTCTGTAACTTCCGATCGCACAATGCAAGCATAATACCTTCGTTTTCATCGGGCCAGCGATATTGAATTACGCCGCGCTGTCAATTGAGAGTCATATTGTCAACAATCAGCACTCGATCATTCTTCCTTTTCTAATGAAGGGTGACGTATTGAAGTCCAAAGTGGAATTATTAAAAAACCATTTAGATGTGGGGCAAACACCGTGATGGATGGACTCTCGAATCCGATCCATTTCAATTTGAGCGGCCGATGTCTCCTCGCACGAGTAAAGGGTGAATCCCTTGCGTATGGTAATTCGTTTTAAGTCGACCGTGTAGCTTTGGTTCTGTTTAAAATGTTTCGTATTTTAAATATTGGCTTCGGATATTTTGTTGAGCGTAAAGGATTTGCTTGAAGTGTATGTTTAATAAATATTCTATGTTAATTTGTTGTGCAAATGTTTTTTCTAGATAAAATAAGTCTCCAGAGAATATGGAGTTGCTTTTGAGGTAATAATTACCTTTGTCCACGTCATCTATTATTATTTTTATGGATTGTTTTTTACATAAATAATAAAAAAATATATATATTTTCGGCCTAATTTTGAGATACCTACCAATCCGGTAAAACCTTCGGTGACGTGAAAACGTGAATTATATTATGTAGACTTGTAGCGTAACAAAAATTATTCGAGCAATCAAGCCTTTCGTATTAATTGAAAATATTATTTTTGTTGAAAATAAACACTCCAATCTGGAAGGAACTGGGTACTTCTTTGACTTCTAAGCTTTTTTTCTATAATAAAATTTAGTGTATTATGAGTTATGACATTATCATGGGGAATTATTTGAATTTGAAAACTGTTACACTATAATCCATATTCCAACTTACAGGCCTTTGAGTATATAAAAGTTACAGGCACGCGTGCTTCGCTCACTTTTTCGCTATAATAATATCATTTCTGTGTAAAAAATTATCTAAATAAGTTAAAGTAGACCCTGACGAAAAGGCGTTTGTGGTGTGAACTTTCGTGAGTTTTCTCAATAAAACCAGTCCCATTTATAAGGCAATAACGTGTAGAGCATTACTCACTGGTAACAAGGAGTGATGAACAGATAAATCATATCTAGTCGCCGATTTATATCGCTATAAACAGGGAGGAATTGCGGTCGTAAATAAATACTATTTAACTCTTTATGGAGCCTTTATTTCGGGCAATAAGCGTATATTTTAAGTAACTTGTAACATTTCTTATACTTAAAGTTTTTTTGTAATCTTCATTTCTTTTTGTGCTTCCCAGGTTAAAGATTAGTAGGTTAGATAGGTTTAATGGCGTGCAGAAACCGATTAGGAGATTAGAGGATTACCATACCCCTTCCAAGTTAGCCCGCTACCATCTTAGACTGCATCAATACTTACTACGAGGGGAAGATGCAGTCAAGGGCTATCGTGTCATCGAATAAAATATAAAACATATTATTAAACACGCTAAAATTTTGTTTCCTGACCGAAATCTCTAAAACAACAACATAAGGTTTATAAGAAAGGAATTTAATTTATAACCTGCAATAATATTACAGTAGGTAAACTCTATTTTACAAAACTTTATGCGCACAAGCCCATCTGAACTCGTTATTATGTAGCTACGAAGCGTAGATCGTCTACGCCGTAGACAACCTACTGCGTACAATGTTAAAAACCCGAGCCGTTAACTTAGACTCGCTGTATAAAATAACCATCTGTGGAAACCGCCGCTTATCCCTTAGAAAAACTCTCCTTTGTGAGGATAACTCGCTCTTTATCCCCTCTTATGATATGTTTATGTACTTTGAGATTTTATGTGGACGTTCTAACGCCAAGCACGAATTTTATTGGGTTTATAGAATTTTATGACGTCATATCCTATGAAGTGGCCGCTGTTTTTCATTGTTTATTGATTCTGATGCGACCGTTCTCTCGTCGAACTGTCTTATATTGTTAAAATACTGTCGCATGTAACGCTTTAGATGGTATTTTATGTATAAATATTTTCAAAATGTAATAAATAGCTAATTATATTTTATAGAGGATGTATTTACTGGTGTTCCTCGATGGCCTGTATGTCTAGAATACTCAGTAACTTGGGTACTTTGCCACACTGCGGTGACTTCGATGGGGTTTTAGATTAATAATAATAATATATATTTTTTTTAATAATAATCCTGTGAAAGTATATACTTTTTATTATTATTTTGTTTTTAATTTATTTTTAACCGACTTCAAAAAAGGAGAAGGTTATCAATTCGTTTTCTAAGACGCCTGAACCTATTTGGATTTTTTTTTGTTTGAAAGGGTATACTCCCCAGGGGACCACCCATATAAATTTAATCGAAATCGGTAAAGCGGTTTTTAAAATATCAACAATAAATTATATATACTTTGTATAGTGGCGCGGGAGTTTGTACTCGGTTTTTTAAAAATATTTTATTATATTAATTAATAAAGATTATTCATATTTCATTATATATTGATAATATTATTGGGTTTAAATAAATTACAAACAGACTCTATCTATACGCTTCAGTGGACGGAGTCTTTGGTATGTAGTATGTAATATATGAATCTCTAGGTGTGCCCCTGCATTAGTGAAAATCACATCCAGTGGTGTTAACAGATCAGCACCGCCCATTACTACTTTAGTCAGTACATAATATTATATTAACTGAGTGAAACTTCTATGAATTCTTGCACCATACACATACACATACCTACAGTTCGTGGGCGAGTTCATGCTCTTAAAGCTAATATTATACTTATTAAGGATGATTATACGGGTCTGCCCGCGAAATTCAAATTTAATTTAGTTTTTCGCAATTTGTAAACTAATACGACAAACTAGGCTAGTGGCATTCTAATGGCGCCAGTAGAATTATCATCTTCACAGGTTTACATAAAAATCTTTACTTGAAAGTGACCAGTTTAAGAAATTAATCAAAATACTGACTAATTTGTGAGTAACTCACGTCCAACTCGGTATTTTGATTAATTTCTTAAACTGGTCACTTTCCAGTAAAGATTTTTATGTAAACATGTGAAGATGATAATTCTACTGGCGCAATTAGAATGCCTTATGCCTACTTTGTCGTATTAGTTTACAAAATGGGAAAACCCAAATTAAATTTGAATTTCGCGGGCAGACTCGTATAATCCACCTTAAGAAATACGAACTAATAAAATAAATACTAAAACTATTTGAGTTATACATAACTATTATGCAACTATAAGCAGTGTAGATACTTTTATAGACACAGTAGGTACTTCGCTGTTATTCCTGCAAAATCACGGTGTAAAACAGCGTTTGAAGTGGGCCTTAACAGTTTGACGGCACACTTAATGTATTTATACCGGGCAACGGGCAGCGGCATCTGTGGCTAATGATATCGCCGGACCGCGCCGACCTCCCCCCCTTTCCCCCCTCCTACAGGGCCCCCATGACTCGGTCATTAGTTAAACACGCACAGCCGCCCGCATGTCGCAAGTTTATCTTTGGCTAAACTATAGCTATGTTGAGTCGATTAGCCCTTTGATCAAATAATCCGGCGATAAAATAGGGTTTGTCGAGGAAATTTAATTACATTAAATGTCATTGTTCGGCCACTCTGGCGGTGAAATGGCGCCGTTAATTCGTAGCTCAGATCGCTGATGTGTGTATGGTAATAATTAGATGGGCCACGATGGGTTATTAGTGGTTTAAGCTTTGAAACGTAAATAATATTGTCAAATTCAAGCCCAATGATGTCAATTTATTGGAACGTAAGTTCCTTATCGCGCGGTACGGAAGGGGGCTAGACGGAAAAAATTAAGGAACCGACACTCGACATATTTTTGAAACCGACACTTTTTTGTTAAATGTGAATTTTGCATTGTGTTCGGTATTTTCGCGATACAACATTAGGTCTCCGTAGCCTAGTGGCTCCGGCAGTCGCCTAACAGTTCAAAGTCGATGGTTCGAATCCCAGCTCGACAGACTGAATTTTCTATTTTCAATTTTATTTTAAATAATTTCTACATGTGGAATTTTTCCCTAATTTTAAATGGAAATTATTTTAATAAAGGATTTTAAAATTGAAAATGGAAAATTCGGTCTGTCGAGCTGGGATTCGAACCATCGACTTTGAACTGTTAGGCGACTGCCGGAGCCACTAGGTTACGAAGACTCAATGTTGTACCGCGAAAATACCGAACACAATGTAATCGAAAGGAACTACGTTCCATCCGGGTGTCCCTTGACACCTCTCAAGTTTTTTATTACTTTCAATTTACTAACTAGTTACCTCAGTAACTCAATGGAAATGGTAACACTGAAACCTTAAAGAGAAGATCGATATTTTCGTTAAACTATTGAAATACCAATTAGGTACATAATTATTATTATAACACTTAGCGTTCACTTAAAACAAAAAGTTTATTCCAAAGAAAATTTCTGTAGACAAATAGGTACAAATTAAAGTCAGACAAAGATTTTGTTTTACTTTGAAAGTATAAACTTTTGAAGGTATAAACCTACTTGATCTTGTATTTACTAACTCACCCCGGTCTTCTTGCACGTATTATTACTGTTCTTTTGACTTTTATTTGAACGTATTATCCTTATACAACGTTAAAAACGCAGTTTTGGCAAATCCTCCGCTAGGTTAGACTAACGATATCACACCAGTCGCAGGGAGTCGCTGGATACAGGCGGAAAAAGACTGAGAGATGTGGAAGACTATGCAAGAGGCCTATGTCCAGCAGTGGACATCTATGGTTGATCTAGAAGAAAAAGATACGATAGGTATGTCATGATCTACTTCATTTCATATTTTCAACCGACAAAAAAAAGACGGAGATTATCAAATCTTTGTATTTATTTTTTAAGTATGACTACGCATAACTTTTTAGGTTCACATTAAATAATTTAACTATAATTAAATTGTACTATAAATGCAAGATGTATATGGCACAAGTAACCTCTGCGGCGGCGTCCACTCGATTAATACCAACATTAATCTCGACTGCCCCCGGGTTACGCGGGGCCCTTTAATTTATATCCTCGTTCCAACAATTGATGGCCGTCAAAACGCTCAAGATATTTATTTTACAAACGATTCAATACATACCGTGAAATTGTTGTATAAACAATGCTTATTGTGTCGATTTTATTTGAGTGGTTACAGATCCTTTTTTTAAGAATATCAGCTAAGCTGAACTTGACTAATATTCTCCTCTCCCCTCCAAAAAAGCGAAAAGCTTGTGTTAGGAGTGGGTACGCCGTACGACAATAGTGCAACGTGTGGAGATCGAACCGTGGACTTTTCAGTTTTTATTCCGCACCTTTAACCGTTGGGCTATGGAGGTTGTCTATAATAAAATTCAATCTTATATTATTACGGTTAACCTAACAAATATTATAAAATAAATGTGAGAGCGTGTCTGTTTGTTAGTTTGTCGATTTGTCTTTCGATCACGCAGCAACGGAGTAACGAATCGACGTGATTAGTTGAGGACTAAAGTAACTAAGTATGAAAAATCCCACGCAAACCTCTCTAAACTAAAAACCTCTAAAAACTATAATAACCTCAATTATATTCCTGCGAAATTGAAGGACAAACCAACATTCTAACAAACAAAGAAATAAACTCACTTCCGTATTTATAATTTATGTAAGAATCAGTGACATAACAAATAATAAAAAAATTCACTCAAAGGCAGCTGACTCTACCGAATGCTACGAGTAGCATAAATTCAAGGAAGACGGTAATATGACCAGGAAAATTTCCATACTTCTTTCTGTCAAACCAATAATTGTTTTCAGTGTGCAAACTGTAAAACAAGGCTGGCAATGAGCGGTCACGGCGGCAGGCTGGATGGCGGACGCAAGGCATGCGTGAACAGTGCTCGTGACGTGACTTCGAATATTAATTCGCTCACTGCCAACCAGTAACCAAACTTCACTGCCAGACTGGATTGTATAAACGGGCGAATTATTTTTGCGATTGACGCATTGTTCTGGGAAATTAAACTATAGTGCCTACTTATTCGATTATGGGTAGTACACGTCTCTCATCTTCTATAAAATATAAAAAAAACAAATAACAGAAACGGTATTTTTTTCGACATCGGCTGGGCCGATTTGTCTAATGCTCGTTTTCACCAACCAAACCTAAATCATCCCCTAAGTAGGAGTCTCTTTACGTAGGTATCCCCTAAATACAAACCCTTACCCAATGTCATTTTCCCCTTTACGTGTCCCCTGGTGAAAACGTTTTTGACAGAAAGCGTCAACTAACTTTTCTTAGGTACCCCTTAAAAGTTAGGGAACGTTGGTGAAAATGGGCATTAGTGCTATTATTAAAAATGTCCAGTATCTACCGCTTTTTTTTTCACCAGTATAAAATATAGTGGTTAGGACTGTGGTCTTCTATTCGGAGGGGTTCGATCCCAGGCACGAACCGCTGACTTTTTGTGCATATAGGCAATTACATATCACATGCTTCGTCGTGAAGGAAAACATCGTGAAGAAATCTGTTCTAAAGGGTGTGTGAAATCTGCCAACTCGCATTGGGCCAGTGGGAGAGGAGACTTGCGCTCAGTAGTGAGCCGTTGATAGCTTGCGGATGATGCGGATGATGATGATGTATTACAAGCCCATTTTTTTTTTGCTTTTTAAAAAAGAATATCAGCCAAGTTGAAGTTGACTTATATCCTCCTCTCCCCTCCAAATAAGCGGAAAGCTTGTGTTAGGAGTGGGTACGACAATAGTGCAACTGGTGGGATTCGAACCTGCGACCTTTCAGTTTTCAGTCCGCACCCTTAACCGTTGGGCTATTGAGGCTTTACTATTTCAGAAAGATTATCTTCCATCGTATTGACATACCTACATACGTGTACGGTTTTTATTAAAATACAAATTGTGCAGAAAATATATCAAGACAGGAATTATTCATATCATGTTCAAATAACTGAACATTTCAAATTTACTTGAAAGGGCGTTTAATCTTACCATTATTCAATAAGCGTCATCAAAAACTAATTATGCGATAGAGTTTTACCCTTAAAATTATAAATTCGACGTTGACACAGGGTCTTCGAACAAAACTAATATGGAATAAATTTTCAACTTAATTTAACTATACAAACACAAAGGGCCGAGTGAAAGGGACCGACTGAATTTTAGTATTGAGGTGGAAACTAATGATAAGGTAGTTTACGCGACATGGAGCTGCGAAACAAATAGAGTAACAAGATAATAATATACCTAGGCACTTATGTCTAAACTAACTCTTTTTTATTGATGACAAGATAGCCCTTGACCGGGATCTCACTTGATGATAAGTGATTAAGGGTATGGGTTTATTTATTTATTTATAAATAAATAAATAGACCCATACCCTTACTCAGTTTCTACACGCCATCATACCGGTACGCTAAATCACTTGGTGACTCATCTTTGACGGTATGGTGACAACTAGCCACGACCCACGGCCAAATATAAGCCTCCCACCATACAAACTTTAAATGCAGGTATATTTCTAGCACAGATTCCTACACAGCTACGATTCATTTAGCATTTATCACGAACTCAGGTCTTTCGACATCTATGTACGAGAACTTCATGGATTTTAATAGGATTATACTAGTATTTGGAGAAAGATATTAAACACAAGTGTAAATTAAAAATTTCATTTTTAAATGCAAGCTTTTAGTAGCTACATCATTAGACACTGAATATCATCTAGGATCAGAGTACATGTTATGACAAATCAAACGAGCCCAAACTCGATGGGGTTACGTCGTTTTATTACAGAGTTCCGATAGCCATCTTCCGTCTCCATCATCAGATCAGCTCCATGTCACAATAATATTGTATTGTCATCCGATTTACACATAAATGCAAAATTTCAGCTCGATCAGAAACCGGGAAGTGGGTCTAATTATTCATCTTGCAAGATTTGACCCAAACAAAAAAATAAATAAATAAACTGGTCAAGCTAAATAAAAGCTTGTAAAAACTAACACGAGTAACTAATAAAACTATAAATAGGAAATATATGTGTCAAAAAAATTAAAAACTCTTGACTGCATAGCGCAGACATTTATTTACTTTAATTAATGACAAGTCAGTAAATATATTATAATGCCGCGTCTCCACTCTTCCTACATCGCACGGCGCGGCGGCGCGGCGCGGTTCGCAGTGCGATTTCGCGCTCGACTGTTCACCCGCATCTGACGCGATCGTCCGCGCACCCGCTCCGCTGGCTCCAAGCGCCGACAGACTCCACACGATGGTATTTTGCGTAGTTTTAAATTGTTTAGAGTATTTATTTATTTTGATGAAATGTTCTACTTTATAATGTTGTCCCCGTCGTCAACCGATAGACGTTCTAAGCCGAAAAGTCTTTTGTAGGGACCTTTACATGTTACGATCTTGCGTCGCTTGTATCTAGCAGCTTGTGACGATTGATTCTTTGGAATAAGTACCCGCCCCATTGCCAATTCTGATTCGCAGCTGACTCTTCTACCAAATGTTAAAAAATAAATTATTTATCGCATAAAAAGTAAAGAAAATTATTTAAATAAAAAATCCAGATTAGAATAATTTTGAACTTTAGTGAAGTTTTATATTTTTTGTTTTCTGCTCTTTAATTTCTGAATATTATATTTCATTTCTTAAAAAATTAAAAGAAGAAAAGAGGTTCTAAAACTAAAATTAACTGCAATTTTCTTAAAGCGTACAACATTTCAAACGTTGGCTATAATATAATAATATTAATATTACAAATGTGCAACATCTATTCGCAACATCCATTGTTTATTTAAGTCCACGCAAACTGTCGCCGACTGAGATCGATGGGCCGACCGCAAGTCACCGGTGGTGTGCGCCCGCCTTAAGTGACTGATTACCGCGACAAGAAGTTTGGTTTAGCTCCTATGCTCCTACTCAGACACTTCCAGTTATGTATGAAAAGGCTTAGTCAAAGGTCTTCAAAGGCCTTAAGTTTTTATCTTCTGCGTACCTACGTAAATTATTATTATGATACAGGTTGGTAAAGGCCTTTATGTAGTTACTAATATTATAAATGCTAAAGTGTGTTTGTTTTTTAGTCACGCAACAATAGAGCAACTTTTTGTAATTTTTTGCATGGATATAATTGACTACTTGGAGAGTGACCTATTCCTTTTATATGACGGAAAGAAGTGGGTTCCCAAGGGGTTTATGAAACCACGGGCAAGAGTTAGTACACTTATAATAATAGGGTATTTGACTGTAGTAAAAATATCGTTTCATATGGTGTCATCCTAAAAGATTATTATGTAAAAATATTATTCCATGCGACATAACTAAAAAATAAAGCTTTATTTATATAGAAAACATTAATTAAAATTGCTAGAATTCTGGCCATGTTCACGAGATTGAAAACGTTCTTGAACCTCGAATGACGTCACAGTTCACACCACCTCGACGTGTTTGTGTGGCGTTTATTATGCTAATTTCCTCTGTTTTTCGTCGTTAATAGTTTATTAAGGAATACCTAGAAAAATAGAAACCAATTTTGTAAAAGCTAATACTGGAAATCTTCTACAAGTTGATGAAATTACGATTGAAATTTGGACTGTGACGTCATTAAAGCAAATGGAACGTGTCTGCGGCAATTTATTTTTTGAATTTATTTCTCGATTTTTATGAAAAATACTAAAAATTATGCCGAAATATACGTTTTGTTAGCTTCAGCATACCATTATTAACAATTTAAGATGATTTCCCAAATGGCAGCTACCTTGGCCAAAGGATTAGCTTGGCCATCCAAAGAGGTAATGCTGCCAGCATCTTGGGTACTATGCCACACTGCGGTGGCTTGGATGGGGTTTTAGATTTTAATTAGTTTTTAATTTCCCAAAAGTAGTCAAATACCCTATTCTATAGACGAAATACCCAGAGACAACACGTTTAATGTCTATAAACAAATCTGCGAATCAGTAGCGTCAGGTGGCGGCAGCGCGGGCCCGTGCGGCGTAAATAATTGATAAATTGCCACCGAGCTCCCTGAAGTGACCCGACCCAAACTTTGAATTTACGACCATTTAATTGTAGCTTAATTCCCAAAGTCTTGCCGCTCGTGAAATATAGTTTTAGCAAAGCTGTGTTTGGATTTAACCACTTGGTCTTGGTATCATGGTAAGAGTTGAACTATAGAAAAGAAAGGAGAAAGAAAAAACTTTTTTAAATTTTTCCTTTAGTAGATTATACTAAGGAACTTGAAAAAATTAGGAAAGTTAGAAAAAAGTGTAAGGAAAAATTCAAGGACGGATTAGCTTCTTGTCATTTTTGGAAACCCAAATTCTTCCCCCTTCTCCCTTTCCCCTTCTATATCTATGGTCGTGCTTATTTGTCTTCGTAATGCAAAATGCTGTATGTGAATAGATAAGTAGACAGAATTATAATTAATGCAAACTGGAAAAATCTGAAATAACTTAGGAGGCGATTTTCATTTGCGAAATGATTTATATGAAATCACAGGCTACTAATTAAATAGTTCATAAATCATAATGCAGGCTCCTAATTAATTACTATTCCGAATTAATTAGCGACACTATTGACAATACACCGTCGCTCATTTGACTTCGAAATATTTGCTAAGACAAACACTAAGTTGGAAGCGCAACTACTAATCATATTAGTCCTATTAATTACTTCCCCCGCTTTGTTGTTGCCGAATGAAAATGTATGGAGCTAAGCTTTAAGTAACTTCGTATTCGAAGGCACTTCGGGATAAGACTAAAGGAAGTTAGTTGTTTATGTTATGAACGTGCTTTGTTATCGGAATTAATATAGCTGATGAAATCCATAGTTTCTAGTATATCTAAATTAAACGTACACAAAGCACAGAAAAGTTTTTATTTAATAATTTTATTGCAATAAAATAAAAAGGTAGGAATGTGTATTGAAAAAACTCAATAAAAACAAAACGAGTCCAAACTTTTTTACATATTTTTTTTTTAGAGCAACCACTGAGTTTCTTGCCATAATTAACTTCTCGGTGGTATACAGGAGAAGAATTGACGCGCGTACCCCTCTGTAAGTTGGGTATGAGCAGTGCTCATACTCGTTATATAAAACTGTTTGACTCCAGTCACGCGCCTGTCAACTACGTATGGTTAGCGGGGAATGAGCTCCGCTATAAATGCCGAATATGAGAGTATTTTCTTCTAAAAAAAATATTTAAAACATCCAGTTTACTAAAGGATAACATTTATTTACTTCTGATGTATTATTTTATCCAAATAATGCAATACTTATGCAGAAAACTTAAGAAAACTGTCGATCTGAAAATGTTGCTACTTAAACGTACATGAAATAATTTGGGGGAAATATTGAAAATTAATCTTCCTACTTACTATTCGTTTAGAGACCTTTTTCATGAACTGCATTATAAATTGATCCCATAGACTTAAAATCACGATAGAATAGGAAGGGGTGAACGACTAATTTATAAGCTTTAAGTAAAATATGACTAGATATATAAATACGAACTTTGATCGTCTGTGGGATTATCAAATAATGATAAAAAATTCTTTCTATAAAACCGACTTTAAACGCCACTACAAAGTATAAAACAATTTTAATTTGTACATGTATGTTGAAGTCGGGCGGGCCTAAATATAAATGATGAAACTAATGCGCGACGCTAGCCCAACTTTGCCCGATCGGCGTATGAAGTCGGTTTTTTAAAGATATTTTTTTTACATTATCATTTTAAGCTTTTTTGTGTATATCTCTGATTGCGAGCAATTTGCTCTTAATCATTGAGTTCCTTCCTCCATCACCGAAGATATGAATCATCTTCTCTTCACCTTTTAAATAGGCCCAACCTTATTATGCGTTCTTTCAAAAAAAATTGAAATCGGTTCAGATTTGACGTAGTTATGGAGTAACATCTAAGATTATATCAACAAAAATTTATATGGGAACCACCTCTGAAGTATGCCCTACTAAACAAAAAAAAAATATCAAATTCCATTCATTATTTGGCGGAATAATTGGATAACAAATATACAAAAAATTCAAATTGAGAACCTCCTCCTTTTTTGAAGTCGGTTAAAATGATTGCATTAATAAAACGATCGCAATGGTGTCTGATTGGCTGGTACTCTCCCACTATTGTTTAAAATGCATTGATGCAGCTAGAGCTCCATAAACTCAGCGAATTCATAAAATTAGTTTTTTTACTCAATTATTTCAAAAGAGGTATATATTTCCATATAACCAGTGTGATATGATTTTCTAAATATATAAAATGAAAAGGTGACTGACTCACTGATCTATCAACGCACATCTACTATGACGTAGGCATCAGCTAAGAAAGGATTTTTACAAATATAATACAAAAAATAATGAAAACGAGACTAAAAAATTGTTTAATAATAATGATAAGTTCTACGTAAGTCTTTCTTACTCGAAAATTAGGACTTTAATTTTATGAAGTCGGCCACACCGCAATAAAATTAGGGCTGGACAGCAAGATTTCATATGTCGATATTGGTGGGGGGATTGTATAAATTATTTATACCGAGATATTTTTATCGTCTTACTAATGGTTCATTGACGAAAAAAAATATTTAAATTCTATACATATTTGGTTCATTAAAACTTGGCAATTGAATTAAAGTACCCATACTTCTTATTCATCCCGCTAGGTTTACCGGAAAGCTAAATAGCTTGGCGGTGTTTTATTACAGATGGGGTGGCCACTATAGCCATGGCGGCAGCCTAGCATTACAAACAAATATACACTTCGTTCAGATGAAGTAGATGAAAAAAATAAGCCTTCCAAGTAAAGTATGTAGGTACAAGTTTTAACTTACCAATCATAACTTTAAATACATTTTTTTTTAGGGTATAGTTTTTACTTTTTATGTTTCCTCCATACTGTACTGAGAGAATATTATTCAACGCTGGAAAACGATCTTGTAAATCGAAAAAGTGAACTTTAAACCAGAGCCAATAACGTTTTAAAAAATCATAACAGCTCATAATAAGCTATCAGGAGCAGATTTTTTTCAAAAAGCATATTTTTTAAAGTAACACATCAGATGATACTAATTATATAATTCTAAAGTAGAATTACTTTAGTTTTATACATTAGTTTTATATCAATTTCGACTAATAGTTTTTCAATTTTAAGAAGCAATGTTGCTGTTACTTGGTATTTGAAACATATGAAACCACGAAATAACTCTAAACTCTGAAATGCTAATTATGCTGTATTTATTTTTAAGGAAACATGATGTAGTCCTAACAGTTTGTACTTAATATACTTTTTAGAAATAGATACATCGTAAATTTCGCTTTAAACATAAATAAAACAAATGATGTTTCATTAAAAATGCTGTATGTTTATTTAAACAAGATTACTTAAAAAATCAATGTGTTCAATATTAATACCCACTACGTATTCAAATAAAAATTAAATGTCTCTCAACTTAATAAACAATATTATTAAAAACCTATGACAAAGTACAGCACTCCCTGGTGGCTTATAACCTTAAATCATAACTAAACAGCTGCTCTAAGGTGATATACTGTGGTACCTACAGCATGCTTTCAGCATGAGATTGAGAGTATAGTGACGGAGTAAATACCTTGGTATCTACAAAATCTGTTAATAATCAGATAATCCTAAGTCCTTACAGTAGGTTCGCCTAAGTGCACTGCACTGCTAAAAAGTATTGATAACTTTTTTGAAGTATCTGTATAATATTGAAAAATAGATGGTGTGGTGTGGTGTGGAATAACAAAAAATATATAATATAAACATGCAGAGAAGGTCAACATAGTATCTTAGAAAAATAATGTCATAGGAAAACGAAAATCCGACAATCCGACGCAGTATCTTTTTCTTCCAAATATATAAAAAAGTCATTTTGTTATTTTTCGAAATAAGCTAGATCGCTTTCCAGCGTCAATATAGTCCAAAGTTTCTAGCTGTATCTTTACGCAAGTACTAAAAGCCTACAAAGAGTCAATCTAATAGCAAAGGCATATTATGACTAAAATAACGGCAAGAGTCTCGTTTCCTAGCGCTTCTATATACCTACCATGTTAAAGATCTCGAACAAAAAAATTTACTCTCGAATAAAGTAACTCTGTTGTAAATAATTATTAGAAAAACTTATCGAAAGTCGATAATCGATAGTGTCAAATCCCTAAAATGTTTACACAAATGATGCGATTGTTTCATGTAATGATAGAGCGTCCCTGTGTGTGAATGTGATAGTGTGCATATACTTTAAGGTAATGTTTGCTAATTATATTGTGTGCGTGCATAGCGACGTGATGGAAAAATGCAACTGTAGTAAGCAAGTTTTCATGTGTGCTACCTCGCCCCCCACCGTAATTGACAGACTTTTTTGCGAATAAATTAGGGGTCAAGTCCTCTCCATTGCTGGTTTATTACTCAAAGGTGGTATATTTTCCGAATGAGTTAGATTCACTTGACGATATGAGACCACGTGTTAAAAATCTTTTTGAAGTCCCAATTTCATCTCCGTTATCATGCTTTTGTAATCATAAGTAGGTATTAAAAAAACTCCATGAGCACAAACTAAATAGAAGGTGAATTTAAAACTGCACATTAAACTTATTATATTTGTATAGATCGGTTATTTGACATTATAATTTAATTAATAATAATTAAATGTTACCGTCACATTGTCGGTAACGTCGTAATTGTCCATATCGTGCTGTGGTTGAATAACCGCATGGCGCCATTCCGAATACAGCACAGGATTTTGGCAGCATATTAAAGAGCATAGGTACGATTTGATTAATTTTAATTAACTTATTGTATCTGAAATAATATAAATTACTTATGTATAACGTATTTTATTGACCATTGTTTAAAGCTTAACTCGACAATACCTACTTACATTATAAATGCGAAAGTGTGTTTGTTTGTTGGTTTGTTGGTTTGTCCTTCAATCACGCTGCAACAGGGCTACGGATCGACGTGATTTTTTGCATGGGTATAGTTGAAGACCTGGAGAGTGACATAGGCTACTTTTTATCCCGGAAAATCAAAGAGTTCCCGAGGGATTTTAAAAACTAAATCCACGCGGAAAATTTAATTTCCTGTACTATAATATCTCGTCTACTGAACTTTAGCTAGAGATGGATAAACTGCACCAGGCAGCTCGTTAAAATCGTAAAGCGAGGTTGATATTCAAATGTAATTAGGAGTCCTAGGTTGAACGTTACATTGTAATTGGATACCTAGATCGAAGTGCGGTTTAATAACTGCAATGTTTCTGCCTGCGTGGAAGCGAGCTTTGACGATCCAATATGTGTCCTTGATTCGTAACGGTCATAGCCCAAGAGCCGATGACTGCATTTTTGTGCAAGTGTTAAATTGAAAGAAAGACAGTTCAAGTCCACGTCCATTGCACTATTCTCGAATCTACTTCTGACACAAGCTTTAGCCTTAGACAGAGTAAAGATAGATAAAGTACGGAAACTACCTATAAACGTTCGAAACGGCTCACTCACACAAACATGCGCATCGATGAGACCAAATACCGGTCCTCACTACTGACAGCACCGCGAGGCCCGCTAATTGTCTCGTCGATGCGCATGTTTGTGTGAGTGAGGCCGTTTCGAGCGTTTGTAGGTAGTTTCAGTACTGGTTATAATTCTACTGTGCCTTAGAGGAGGAAATATTAGACATAGTCGGTATGGATAATATTCCTTAAAAAACGAAAACAAAAAGTTGCCTTTATGAAAGTGTTACGAATTGAAACTGCAAAAGAATATTTTTTTTTAAATAACACGCTTTCAAAAATTTGGTGATTTATAACTGACTTCCAAAAAAGTGGATCTCAATTTGGCCGCATTGTTTTATGTATGTTTTGCAAAATATTGTATTTTCAGTTATTTTATATTGGTCACCCGCTCTCGGACGATCAATATCGACTGCATCGACGTTTGATTGATATTAAAGTTGAAACGTTCACCGACGGTAACTATGTAATTCGAAATGCCGTTTTACAGTATGAAGCTCGGTATACTGTCAGATTTGCGAATATATTATAGTAGTTGGATTGCGAAGACAATAATTTGATCAAACTGGAAGCGATTGTATATCGCATGAGCCGCACATAATATTATGTCGTATAAAATACAGCAAAAAGCATTATTTGTAGAGATATCGTAAAAAACGTCAGACTAGACGCATAAGATTAAAGAAATACAAGTTTAGCAAAAACAGCTGTTTAATTATTTACTTCCTTATTACTACTCCAAAGGCAAAAGTGTGTTTGCGGGTTTTTGCTCCAATCACGTCGCAACAGAGCTACGGATCGATTTGATTTTTAATAATAGATCTTTTTTTTGCTTGGGGTTGAGGTTTGAAGATCACTCTACAATAGGTATACTTAGGTTACTTTTAATCCCGGAAAAACAAAGGTTGTCCCGGAATTTTTTAAATTGATTTTTTCTTTGCTTTTTTTCGCTTCAATAAACTTTTTTTTAGTAAAAAATATGAGCTTATAATAATTAATGTACCCTTAAAACAATATTGGAGTAGGTGTGTATGCTCTAAATAATGGAATTAGTCAACCCTTCGATAGCTCAGTTGGTAGAGCGGTGGACTGTAGCCGGTAGTTTGTCATCCATAGGTCGCTGGTTCAAATCCGGCTCGAAGGAAATTATTTTGCATAAATTAGATATTCTGATATCTAATCAAGACTGAGTTAAAACGAGACAGATTTATGTCAGGATATATTTGTGTCTCATCTTGAGTCTTGAGTAGAGCCAGAGTACGATCTTTTTTTTTTTTATAAAAATAGCGAGCAAACGAGCAGGCGGGTCACCTGATGTTAAGCGATTACCGCCGCTCATGAACATTTGTAGCACCAGAGGCACTACCAATGCGTCGCCGGCTTTTCAGGAATTTGTTGATCCGCCCCTTGAATAACACCAAGTTGTAATTAAGCGGGAACACAGTCAATGGGAGTTGGTTCCACAGTTTGGTAGTGCGTGGAAAAAAAGATCTGGCACAACGGATAGTCGAAGTGCTCCAGGCACCCAGGTGGTGTGGGTGAAATTGCTTTCGGTGGCGTGCGGTGCGGTTGTAGAAGAGAGAGGGTGGTATAAGGTAAAATCTATAGATCTATAGACCTATAAGCCTAAGTACCTAGTTTACCAAGTATTAAGCGACTCCTGAGTGCGGTAATTAATGTAATAAACAATTAATAACTACCAGGCTTTCAGGTACAGTTAAGAAGTTTTGATCTGTTCGCGACGGGCCGTCATCTGCCGCGGCGCCTTTTATATGGAACGGTGAAACAACGAGGAGGCGTCGAAGCTCACTTAAGCCCTTTGTTCCCTAATTCCTTAGATGAATACTGCTCAGGCTTGCCGTGCGTACACTGCTACCACATTGTTACACAGAAGATAAAACGAATGAAACAGGCTCATTTTACAATCAAATAATGTTTTTGAACTTAGGAATGAAATTGACCTTTTGGCAGACATTTATTTTGGAAATTAATCGAATCATCCAAATTTCTCAGAACACTATTTAGCAATCAAAACTACTGGCCCTTAGCTTTGTAAAATTGATTTTAGGTTTAATAATATTATGTTTAATTTGTTTATAAGGCATGTTAAAATATAGTTATGGATAGTTACAATGATTTTTATAATTTTTTATTTTCGTTTGTAGTAACTAGTAAGTAGGTAAGTAAGTAGTGGATGAAACGCAAATTTGGGGACTGTGACCCATAAATGTAAACTCGAAAATAATATAATTGCTGCTCTTTAATAAAGTCGCCTGCAATGTACACGTATCGTAAGAGCCCCGTATTGTCTTGACGCCATCAGTCAGTAGAAGCGAATCTGCGAAAATTGTAACAATACAGGATTAGCAGTTGACGCCTTTATAAATATTCATTTCAGGAGTATTAAATTTGAGGGCCGTTTTCGAGTTTCGTTTTGTTTATGCGACAGATGTGTTGACTCCTCCCGAGATATGATTTAAATGCGTATACAATTTGAATTTTCCAAAGTTCACAGACTGATTAATTATTATAAAGATCCTGTAGTTTTATACCTACTGTGATCTAAATAGAATCACTTACATCTCCATTGTTACGCTTGTCATTCCGAGGTAGTTCAATGATTTCACTTACCTAAACGTAAAATTTATCTCAAATAATTGATGAAAAAATACGCTTGTGATTTTATCTACTGAGTATAATATGACGTCAAAGAACATTGTTAACAATACTCATGCCTAGTTATTTGTTGGTTTGTCCTTCAATCACATAGTAATGGAGCAACGAATCGACTTCTTGAATGATTTTATGCATGGTGTAAGGCTGCCTGTCCATTGATGCGGAGCGGAGCAGAGATGTGATCGGTGGACCAATGATATTGTTAAGAGATGACGTGTTGAAATTATCGCGTCATCTATTATTGACCTGATTGGTCTGCGAAGCTTATCTCCGCTCCGCTCCGCATCAATGAACATGCAGCCTTAGACTTGGAGAGCGACGTAGACTACCTATACCTATCCGAAAAACAAAGAGTTCCCGCGGAATTTAAAAAAGTTCCACGCGGATGAAATCGCGACTAAAAGCTATGAGTAGTACGAATAAAATTAAAACCATTAAGTGCCAATTTCACCAACGTTACGCTAGTTACTAGTTATTATTCTGTGCCAACGTCGAGTGACGTTTAGCCTAGTAATAAATTCTTGTATTAAAAATACTGTCAAAATATCAAAACACTCGGATAAGACTTATTTAACGTTGGTGAAATCGGACATAAGTATAAGAAATATGTACTTACATATTGACTATACTCTATTTGAAACGTGAAATGATTTAGTACCTGTGACGTGTAAGGTTTATATTGTAAACTGTAAGGGAGTTGGCAGTCAATGGACCCACCACTATCCATAGTGAGGTAGCGGAGCGCGCTATCGCGGTATCTTCACGCTCGGTCGAGTGGAAGGCTTCTGCTTCATCACACCTGCTCATCCAATACCGATACGCACTTCGCGAGTTTGCGCTAGTGAAAGCCAAACTTGAACAACTTACATCATGGATTATACAATTAGCCTTCTAATAATATACTTTACTACCATTAGTAGTCTGTGTGCCTGTCAGTCAACTTTTCACTGCTCAACCATTGAGTCGATAGTCGAGTCGATATCGAAATTCTAAGATAGCTTACTAGTTACATCCTCAAGCTCATTTTTATTCTAAGTAAAAATGTTACCTCTTCTCTCCTCGTTGAAACACTCGGCGATTGTAAGATTTAATTACGCGGATAAAAATATATATTTATATAAACAAAATATTATAAATGCGAAAGTGTGTTTGTTTGTTTGTTGGTTTATTCTTCAATCACGCCGCAACAGAGCACCGGATCGACGTGATTTGTAGTTGTATAGTTGAGGACCGGGAGAGTGACATATGGATACTTTTATTCCGGAAAATGAAAGATTTTTAAAAAGTCGCCGGCCTCATCTAGTGATAAATAATATCTACTCTTTGGCTATATAATATGAAATCTCATATCTCGCTGTAAAGGTTTCGATTTCAATGTTTTTGATACGAATTACTTTGATTGGAGCTTAGCCCTGAATAAAACTTAACTAACGTTAATTTATTAGGTTTAATTTGGCATACAAATTAACTTTTGGGGAACCGTCATGATTTGTATCTCCATCATACTAAGTATACGACATATATATGAAAAGTAATGTTTGCTTGAGTCATTAGCATTACATACCAAGAGCCTCTCATCCCATTCCATGTAGGCGCCATTACACATGTAATTGACACAATCAATACAAATATTGTGGCCACTCCCATTGATTCGTAACTCATAAATTGTTACTAGGTATTGTTTACAAATAATTAATTGGCGAATACAATTGCAATTGTTGATACTGGCATAATAAATGCTTAAACGTATACACTTAAATAAATAGACAAGTATTATTAAACATTGAAATCAACATTCTAAAATAGACCTTAACATATTAGTACAAGGTTTTATTTGCTTCGGCTAGTTCTAGAAATCGAGATGATAGTTTCCAACGATCGTATATGGGGAATTTAAAAGCATATTAATTTTATTCATTGGGAAATAGAGAATATATTGGCTTGGATTAGTTTAACGATTTCGACAATTTTCATAAAGCTTAACTAAACCGGTTGTTGTTGAATACTAAACTCTATGACAAAGCGTTAAAGTTAGTTATTATTTTAGGGGTTATTTGTACGGAACTGCATACGAGGTGATACGGGTGGCGGGAGCAGGCCGCTTTGCAACGCGTGCCTGTGAATAATTCGTCTCTAACGGACGATTAACGTCTGACGTCAGTCGATCGGCCATTTTTATACTTTTTTTTAATCGTATGGCGTTATATAAGCGTTACGTAAGCGTATTTATAATAATATTAGATTTAAAATATTATGTCAAAATTTAGTAGTACCTACAAAATAGATAAATTATACCTTGACGTCCAGTTTTCCTAACCACGTGACTTTTTTACGTGATTTTTATACTGTCTCTCAATAACTAGTGGTTCGCCCCGAACTGAGACCTCGCGGTAACGGTATCCCATGATTATTCATTCAATCGATACATGACGACCAAAACCGACATTATTATTATTATGCCCGTTTTCACCAAACATACCTAAATCATCCCCTATGTAGGAGTCTCTTAAACACAATCCTAAGTCCTAACATCCGTCCCAATGTCCTTTTAGGTGTCCCGTACAGGATCGTGATAAAGAAGTTGACAGTAATCATCACATAACTTATCATAGGTAGCCCGTAAAGGTTAGGGAACGTCAGTGAAAACATTGAATTATTATGTAGGTACTAACGAGTGAAAACGGGTTAGGGGCATCTGTACAAATCGTCATCTATCGACGCGAATAGAAAATATACAAAATGATATTTAACTAAAGAATAATTTTTGACTGCGCCATCTATTAGCATTATTGTGAAGCTATGTGAAATTTACTGATGCTCATTAAAAATTAAATAATCTCGTTTCTTTATAATATTCATATAATTTTAGTATTTGTTGTTCAAGTACAGGATACAAGTGAAGTAAGAAAATAAGTACAACTTGTAAATATATAGAAAATTTTCCCAGAGAGCGTCTTCAAGCGAGCGTATTAAATCGCCACTTTGGAAGCCCCCCATTTCGTCAATTTTAGGAAAAAAAATAAAAAAAAAATACGGTTGTACTCTGTTCCAAATTGTCTTTAAAATGATACACAGAAAACCTATGAATCGCAAATAAAAAAAAAATTCTTCGCATTCGCTTCTATGAGAGCCCCCCTGAAATAAAGATTTTTATAACTTTTTAAGCCATTTTCGGCTGGAGGCCATCGGTTTACATATTATATCTATATTTGAAGCAATTACGTTCAGTAATTCAAAAGTTATAAGGCTCTGACAGACGGACGGACGGACGGACGGACGGACGGACGGACGGACGGACAAGTGCAAATCGCTCTAGTAAACTCAGAGACCTCGCTTCGCTCGGTCAATAATGAATACTGATACTGATGATTACAATGGGAACAAAGATTAGAGCATATATAGCCTATATTTAATAATGTAACTAAAGTTAAAATATATATACTTAAACACCTAGTATAAAAATCAAAAATGTGGAGATCTATAGAAGAATTACCAGACTTATCGACTTAGCTAGTCGTGTGAAATTTAAATGGCAATCTGGCGGGGCACATAATATTATTAGCTCGAATAACCAATGGACTTTGGGATCTCACAGTGCTCGCACTGGGCAATGCATTATTGGCAGAACACCAATATAGCTCGATGACAATCCTAACAGAGTCGCTGGAAGCCACAAGCACTTCAAAATCGTTTTTTGTGGCGATCCTTGATTCGTACATGGAGTACGGAATTGAGCGACTATCGATGATGAAGACGGCTAAATATTTCAGAATTTAGCTTATTCAGTTAGATGTATGTATTATCAATTCGAGTAAAGCATAGGTTGTCTAGAAATGGTAGTTACAATATTATATTGTGTGACGATTGCAATCACCTCTATTAGCTTATATAATATGACTCCGAAGGAATTGCTAGATTTGCCACTGCACAAATTTAAACAATGCGTAAAAACTCACTTACTGAGTCGCGGTTATTACAAAGTTAATGACTTTCTTAATGACAAAGTTGCATGGGATCTTAAAATGAGTATTTGAATATTAGTATTCAATTCGATGCCTTAACATCGGTAACCTAAGTATGTCACGCTCTCTTTAAACATTTCTGTGGTGGTGTCGTGTGGTGCGGGTTGTTACGTTCCCTCAAATATGGTCGAGCGAAGCAACGGCTGGATCATGCGTCATGCTCGTGAACGGGTGCCGCCTACGGGAATGGGGCTACTTTGTGTCTGCCCGTCTTAACATGAATTGAATTGTAGTACTTTACCTTTTTTTTGGAATTTTCCCTCATTGTGGAAATATTATATTTTATTCTAACAAAGTTGCATAGGTTAAATCGGCTTGGCATCCAGCTGCCCACAAGATAGTAGGTATAAAAAAACTTATTACAATGTAATAGCTTCATAATAATATTGTAAAATGATTATTTTGAAAAGAGCAACTGCTGAGTTTCTTGCCGGCTCTTCTCAGCAGAATCCGCTTTCCGAACCGGTGGTAGAATCATGACTTGTCATAAGAGCCACAGGTTGGCCTACGTGAAATAAATAAATTTGAATTTGAATTTGAATTAGCTCAAATTCATTGTTACGGCAAGTATACCAGCCAATCACAAGCAACGGTCGACATTGTAGCAATAATCTACGCAGCTTTTGCGGACTTGACAAGCTCATAAGGTAACTAAATAAATATTAAAAGAAGATGAAAACCATCCAGGAGAAAATTCCACTCAAGATGGACCCTAGATACACACTAATGTAACTCTGCAAACATATAAACCTAATAAGTACGCTAATTCGTTCCTACAATAAGATATTACACATAGTATAGTATTATATCTATTCCACACCGCAACCCCTAATTAGGAAATCGTTAGACAAGGATTAAAGTAGCTAGATGCCAAACGGTAAATCAATGAAGCCTGTCTGGTCAGGTTAATCAAATGTATCCACTAGGGCTTAGGTAATTCGAGAGGTACAGTCGAGAATAGAATATTAAAAATTCAAAATTCATAAAATAGATAGTTAATAAAAAAACAAATAGATAGATAGATAAATACATAAATAGATAGATAGATTCATCAAATTATTTTTAAATTAATTAATTAGATAATAATATTAAATCATTAAAATAAATTATATCTGCAATTCCATATATTCATGCAATTAATCTGTTCGCTAAAAAATAATTATTGAGGATGAATAAAAGTTTTTTTTTATTTTATTTGGGTAATGAAATGAATCAAATAAAAATTTGGGGTTTTTTTATTGATGACTGCGATCTCTATTCTATCGATACAGTGTAAGACGGTAGCAGGCTAACTTGGAAGGGGTATGCCAGTGTAAATACGGCATTCCGAACCAGTGGTAGACTCATCGACGATTCAAAAGCACTTGTAAAAAAGTTTATTTGAATAAAAAACATTTCTATTCTATTCTATTCTAAAAAAAAAGAACACATTCCCCTAATAAGTTTAAATTTATTTTTCTTTAAATATAATAAGTACACAATTAAATATAAACTAAATAATAATAAGTACACAATTAAATATAAACGTTTCGAGCATAACTGTCCAAGTCAACGTCGGCAACATGCAGGAACATTCCAGAAATAACTGTGCACCCACTGACTGGATATTGCTTACTCAGTCAAATGAGCTTAACACTTCTTTAACCAAGATATAGACAACGTTTACCTACTTAATATAAAACAAGTACCTAACTTACACTAGCGGCACGCTATGATGGCCGGTTTGACGTTTGTCCGCTCATGAAGTTCCGTATTAATTGATAACGACTTTGAAGGAAATAATTGTATTACTTTATTGACGATAGTGATGTGCAGAGATTCATAAATTTTATCGAATGTAGTTTTAGGTTTAGGACTCAAAATTTATTTATTAAATTGATTTCTAAAATGTATACAAGTGTAGAAAAATCAGTTTGCACCATTTAAGGGGTGAATGTACTTGTGAATATGAACAATTTTCACTATGTGGACAAACCTCTGAAATCGCAAAAAAATATCAGCTGTTTCATACAAAAGGTAAAATTTTTATTTTTATATGATATATACCACAACTCGGCATTTGGTTTTCTAAATTGAAAATTTTTAAAAATGGAATCTAATACGATCGTCACATAGGATCGCTGGCTAGCACAACTACTACCTCCGGCAAACTCGCGTCAATGCTCAATGCAAAACAAAGCAGTTTCGAATTGACGTTGCTTCGAAAAGTATAAACTGTCAGTGCAATGCGATTGTGATATAGTTTTGACCTGGCTTTGGATTTCAAATATTGATACTGCATTACTGTTGACCCTTGCTCGTTAATTTGGACTCTGTTCAAGCCCTTTGTTGTGGATTTCGTCGATATGACCGAACGTACGCAGAGAACTGTTCTAAATAGTCAGACACGTGAGTTCGTAATACGCCTTCGTAACTATTTCGATCGTGAAGCTCAAAATGGAGGGCCAATTTTACCTATAACGTCAGTGGTTGAACGCGTAGCTGATGCGCTTAATATTGGACAACGAACTGTTAGACGGATAACTAAAAAAAAATATGGCGAGACTGGCACAGAAGAAAATAAACTTCACACACCAAAAAAGAGAAAACGAGCAAAACCAGTCGTAGGCATCGATAGCTTTGATGCCGATGCTATCCGAAGACATGTTTACGGCTACTATTTACAGAAGGAGTATCCAACAAGAAAAAAGTTGGTGCATTCACTGAAGGAAGCTGGATTATTCTTCGGTGGGGAAAGTTCTTTAACGAAGATTTTGAAGACCATTGGATTTCGATACAAAAAATGTAACAAACGCAAAATATTGATGGAAAGATTTGATATAGCGATGGCAAGGTATACTTTTTTACGGCAAGTGAAAGAAATCAAAAATTGGCAAAATGTTGTGTTCTTGGATGAAACATGGCTTAATGCTAACCATACTGTAGGCCGTTCTTGGAACGATGACACAGCAGCATCTACTTCCAAAGTTCCTGTAGGAAAAGGATCGCGACTTATAATTTGTCACGCCGGAACCATCAACGGGTTTGTCGAAGGTTCTCTCATGGCTTTTGCGTCAAAAACCACTGGAGACTATCATGAAGACATGAATGGAGAAAAGTTTACTGAATGGTTTACCTCAATGTTGTGTAGCCTCCCTGAACCATCTATTATAATTATGGACAACGCCCCATACCACTCGATGCAAATTGACAAGCCACCTGCCCAATCCCAAAAGAAAGCTGATATCGTCGCATGGCTTCGTAAAAATGGCGTAGATGCAAACATGAATATGTTAAAAGCGGAATTAGTACGTCTTTTAAAAGAAAACAAACCAACCAAGATCCGATACGTCATTGACGAAATAGCATTAGAACATGGGCACAGAGTTATACGGTTACCGCCTTACCATTGTGAGTATAATGCGATTGAGTTGGTGTGGGCTCAAATTAAGGGATATGCTGACACAATACAGAACCCCCATTTACCACAAAAAAAATGCTAAAATTATTAGAAGAAGCTTGTGAACATGTGACTAAAGGAGACTGGGAAAAGGTTGTGAATAGAACTGTTAAATTAATAAGGGAAGATTATGAAAGAGATGTGAAAATAGATAATATTATAGAAAACGAACATATAAATATTAATGTAGGTGATGATAGCAGTGACGACAGTGAAAATAGTAGTATGGACGAATCTGATTAATTATGGCCTTTTGTGGCACCTTTTTTGGTATCTTTTGTATTCATATGTTTCTTGTGTGCATATAAAGTATGTATATTCATTTTCATTCAAATATTCAGTTCGTTCAAATAAATTAAATAAACATATACATTTTTGTTTTATTAAACCTATTTAATCAGGTACAAAAACAAAACTTAATTGTTTTTTGTTCGAGAATAAATTGACATTCCACATCACTATTGTAATGTGTCAAACCGGCCATCATAGCGTGCCGCTAGTTTACCTTATAGCAATTCATATGATAACAATAATAAATAATCGACAGAATATCATCAGTTCAGGTGGGCAGTACCCTGCAGCTTCAGGATTTATTTGAGAGCATTTCTATTTTAGGTACCTACTTCCTTATTATCAGCATTATTTATAACTAGTTGATGCCCGCAACTTCGTCCGCGTGGATTTAGTTTTTAAAATCCCTCGGGAACTCTTTGATTTTCTGGGATAAAAAGTAGCCTACATGTCACTCTCCAGGTCCTCAACTATACTCATGCAAAAAATCACGTCGTTCCGTAGCTGTGTTGTGGCGTGATGGAAGTACAAACCAACAAATAAACAAACTTTCGCATTTATAATATTAGTATGATATTATTTTGGCTCTACCTACTTCACTGCAATACGTATATTTAAATAGGTATTTTATAATTTTCAATAATTATTTAAATTATTTTTATGTAGCTAATGAATCTGTCTGAAACAATGATTAGAGGCTAGAGAAGTTGCCAATTAATCAAATCAGCAACTCTTCATAAAATATCTAAAGGCGCGCTTAGTAAGGTCACGTTATTATGAGCATAAAATAGTGAAATGTGACATCATAAACATAATATTCTTATTGTTTATTCTAATAGGAGGTACAAATAAAGGTAAAAGTAGATAGGTAACTTATCATCCCCATACAATTGCCTCATAAAATCGCATTTCGACGACAGTGAAAAATGGCAGTCATCATTTCAACACCATTTTTATGGGCACAATTTCTTTCGCATAAAAATAAAAATCGGCCCGTCTTTATAAAAACATCTCTTGCATTGTCATTCATGAGGGCGGAACGCGTATTTGTCACCCGCCATGTCGGTAGCGGATCGCGTTCCAAATATAAAAATGCAATTTTAACAAAAACTTGCCAGATTCGAACCCCTACAACCCTGCAATAGGAAGAATGTTTTGTTTGGCACGCACGTCAGATTGTTATCCTTGTTTGTTTTTACAGGTTTTTACCCATGATGAAACAGATGAACGTATGTAACCATAGATTTGTTTTGTGGTAAGAAGATGTTGGATATTAGGTATGTCTATTTTTGCATCCTCTTTCTTCGCAAAAATCAAAAACGAAGCGTTACGTTACGTTAATTTGACTGAAATCATCGTAAAAACCACCAAGTCACTGTCTCCGCCTCCTCTTTGTAAACGATAAGACTCATAATGATTTTGATTTTTTTCTAATTTTTGACATTTTTGTCATCACTCGTGAGTCATTGTGGCTATATTCTCTTGGAATCATGTCACGGTATTTTTTGTGCAAGTTTTCAGTATCCCGAGACAAAAAATTTTTTCGAAAGCAAAAAACAAAGTATGTTTCTATTTAAATAATACCCCTATAAAGAAAGTTTACAATGTCATTTTACTGGCTCCAATACAATAGTCAATAAATTTCACAAACGAAATCAAACCTGCGTCTCCTGAGGGTATTATGAATTTGGTATTCACTGCGTCGTCAGGAAAGCATCAGTGGCGAAATATTATAATGGCATAATGGTATCACATGGTGTTGTTCTTAGGGACGTACTTTCTCTACCTTTTTAAGGATATCGAAGACAATGTCGATATCGATCTTTAATGTAGATATGATAACAACAGGTTTAAAGCTTTATAAGTACTAACCAAAAAGATTTCCTTACAATGACAATGTAAATTACTTGATATATAAGTAAATAATATCCGCGTGGAGTTAAGTTTTAAAAATGCGATGGGAACCTTATGTATTTTCGAAATAAAAATTAGTCTGTCAAATTTCAAGCAGTGCATAAAATGAAGTTGAACCGTTGCTCTGTTGCCGTGTGATTGAAGAAGATGCCAACAATCATGCAACAATGGAACAACCGATCGAAGTGATTTTTCGGACGCGTATAGTTGAGGAGCTGGAGTCACGTGGGATTCTAATTTTATTCCAGGGAAACAAATAAAGAGTCCAGGGAAAGAATGATTAAAGTCACTTGAGGAGAAATTGAAAGAAACAATGATTTTTAAGTATGTAAGAAGACTTATTGTTAACTAGGTGATGCCCGCGACTTCGTCTGCATGGATTTAGTTTTTTAAATTTCTCGGGAACTCTTTGATTTTCCGGGATAAAAAGTAGCCTATGTCACTCTTCAGGTCCTCAACTATACCCATGCAGAAAATCACGTTGATCCGTAGCCCTGTTGCGGCGTGACTGAAGGACAAACCAACAAACCAACAAACCAACAAGCAAACACACTTTCGCATTTATAATATTAGTAAGGATTGATTGATGACAAAAAATCATTGCTGATGGCGGTATTAACTCAAAAATAATTTTTGGGTGACTAATCATTTTTCCCTGGACTCTTCAAATGGTTTCCGCGGGATTTATAAAAAACCTAACTCACAAAAGCCAGCATATTTATTTATTTATGAAATATAAAATGACAAACTTCATGACACTTGAAACATTGGTAGGAACTTACATAAAAGAATAATTTGAAAATACAATTTTTTTTAATCCTGTGCTCATCGATAAAATCAGAAAGAACATCACTACCTAAAGCACCTCTGGCATCGCACCATCGACGCTGTACCTAAGCGGGGCTTAGGCTCGTGATATGAAAGCGAAGTGTCGTCACTACAGAGCTCGACTGCCAAACAGATCCATGAAACTCGCGAGATCTCCAGTTTTACTGTTCGTCGGATTGTCGTGTGCTTAGTTTTATAGCACTCCCGGTGTTTAGATCCCGCCGCGTTTGGTGCGACTCCCAAGCAGCTCGGAATATTCATGTATGAAAATCAACTTTGTGAATTGCCCTAACTCGTTTATATTGCTGTTCGTAACTATGGAACTATATAATTGCCTACTCTATAAAACCATAAACATGCAACGTGGAGAAATGATTCACAACCTTTTTAGGGCTGAATTAACTTTTAGGAGATTACGATATGAGAGCTTTTTATGAATTACCTAAGAGGTTGGATATTCAGATTTATTAAATTACTAGCTAATGCCCGCGACTTCGTCCGCGTGGATTTCATTTTTAAAATCCCGCGGGAACTCTTTGATTTTCCCGGATAAAACTTAGCCTTTGTCACCCTCCAGGTTCTCATCTATACCCATGCAAAAAATCACGTCGATCCGTAGCTTTTTTGCTACTTGATTGAAAAACAAACCAACATACAAACACACTTTCGCATTTATAATATTAAAAAGTATCCTATGTCCGTCTCCTGGTTCTAAGCTACCTCCCCACCAATTTTCAGCCAAATCGGTTCAGCCGTTCTTGAGTTATAAATAGTGTAACTAACACGACTTTCTTTTATATATATAGATATCCATAATTTACATATTATATGTAAAGATAAACAGAATAAATAATTCTACAGATTTTGATTGGGATTAAATCATTTTAGTAGGTACCTCTAATAAATACGAAAGTGTGTTTGTTTTTTGCTATGTCTTTCAATCACGAAGGAACCGAACGACTAAGATTCGTTTACGTGAATATAGTTTAGTAAAACCTAGAGTGAAAACTGTTTCCGCGATATTTTTAAAAAACTTTACACAACGCGGACGAAATCGCCGGTAAAAGATAGTTCCATATAATTAGCTGTGTAATACTACAAAAGATAACATAAAAACAGTGCTAATTGGGTATCTGACTGTAGTCAAAATATCGATATTCATTATTTATAATCGAAAATGGAACATGTAAGAATAACACTTGTAAAAACAGAAAATAAATCGTTCCAAACACAAATAAGTTATAGAGCTTTAAAGTTTCCTGTCAGACAGAGAGCGCTACTGAAGTGTGATGTCACAATTCAGCAGCTCTACACACGCTCCACAGAAAATTTCGTTTTAGAAAGAGACAGATATAGTCACAGTAAAACAGCTTTTCCGAGACTAGTAAAGATATTTAAAAAAGAGAAATGGCATTGTGTTATAATATTTAAAAACTTTATTTAAATTAAATAAAAAAATATCAGTCAAATACCCAATTTATTTCTTATTTTTATAGGCACAAGCGTTTGCGTGTTTGGATCTTGCGATTTTTAACCGACTTCCAAAAAGGAGGAGGTTCTCAATTCGGCCGGTATCTTTTTTTTTTTTTCTATGTATGTCCACCGATTTCTCCGGGATTACTGGACCGATTCGCGTGATTTTTTTTTAATCGACAGAGGATGTTTGCGAAATGGTCCCATAAAAAATGTACACCTTCAACTCCTCAAGCCTGATGCTGCAGGGATATTGCTCACCTAAAATAAAGAGATTTAGGAAATGCCGATTACGAATTATTATTGAAGGTAACAAGTATGGACTACATCATGGAGCTCCAGGTCCTAGTTCCTCAATCCTGATGCTGCAGGGTACTGCCTACCTAAAACTATGGGGATTTAGGAAATTTCAATTACGAATTGATATTGTAGGTAACAAGTATGGACTACATCATGGAGCTCCAGGTCTTACCTCCTCAATCATAGGATACTACACTTAAAAGCTTAAAATAAAAATTATTTTCAAAAAACCGACTTCTAACGCCACTTCAAAGTATAAAAATAATTTTAGTTTGTCCACGTTTGTTGAAGTCGGGCGGGCCTAAATACAAACTATGAAACCGACTCGCGATGCTCGCTCGACTTCTACAAACGAGTCTCTCATATTGTGTAGCGTCGCGCATCGGTTTCATAGTTTGTGTTTAGGCCCGCCCGACTTCAACAAACGTGGACAAACTAAAATTATTTTTATACTTTGTAGTGGCGTTAGAAGTCGGTTTTTTGAAAAGAATTTTTTTACTTTAATAGCCAGAATGCCAGTAAGCGACTTTACACTAAATCCTGAACAGTTAAATCTAACAGTGATTATCCAAAATGTAAACGCGCATGGGAATGGCAATTAAGAATGAAAAATGATCATTACTGGCGTTATAATTAAAAAGCCGCAACATGTTCTTATGAGTAGCCCGCTCAGACTTTGATTAATAATACGCTATGACAGTCCTTTGTCATGAAAACTGACACGAATGTAGGTATCCACTTTTGTTGCTGCTCGCATTATTGTGCCGAAAATAAAGGTGCCTCATTTATACGGGTGGAACGAAAATTGATTTGTATGGATTGTTAGAAAATTATTTATTTTGCAAAAGGTTTTTCTTTTAGGTAAGTACAGCTTTACTCAAAGCAAAGCAGAAAGGAAACTTTGGAAAGCAGTCCAAACCGCGGTGGTTAAATCTTGACTTTTCATAAGAATCAGGACCGCCTACATGAAATAACTTAATATTGAATTAAAATTTGAAATAGGAAAGAAATACTATTTGTTTTTTATTTTATTTGTTTTCCTTTAATATTTCACACCTTGCCTAACCACCGTTGCTTTGAATCATCACAAAAATCAGATGTCATTTTATATGACCTAGCCATTGCAGCATAGTAATTGACCGAGCGAAGCGAGGTCTCTGAGTTTACTAGAGCGATTTGCACTTGTCCGTCCGTCCGTCCGTCCGTCCGTCCGTCCGTCCGTCCGTCCGTCTGTCAGAGCCTTATAACTTTTGAATTACTGAACGTAATTACTTCAAATTTAGATATAATATGTAAACCGATGGCCTCCAGCCGAAAATGGCTTAAAAAGTTATAAAAATCTTTATTTCAGGGGGGCTCTCAAGAAGCGAATGCGAAGAAATTTTTTTTATTTGCGATTCATAGGTTTTCTGTATATCATTTTAAAGACAATTTGGAACAGAGTACAACCGTATTTTTTTTAAATTTTTTTTCCTAAAATTGACGAAATGGGGGGCTTCCAAAGTGGCGATTTAATACGCTCGCTTGAAGACGCTCTCTGGGTAAATTTTCTATATATTTTCAAGTTTTACTTATTTTCTTACTTCACTTGTATCCTGTACTTGAACAACAAATACTAAAATTATATGAATATTATAAAGAAACGAGATTATTTAATTTTTAATGAGCATCAATAAATTTCACATAGCTTCACAATAATGCTAATAGATGGCGCAGTCATTAACTATTCCATTTAACTACGAGTTACGACTACGATTTATCCCAAAAACAGTTTTGCGTCGACCATTATTATTTAGGTACATAATATAATAACATATTATTCAATTAAAATTATTCTTTAGTTAAATATCATTTTGTATAGTTTCTATTCGCGTCGATAGATGACGATTTGTACAGATGCCCCTAACCCGTTTTCACTCGTTAGTACCTACATAATAATTCAATGTTTTCACTGACGTTCCCTAACCTTTACGGGCTACCTATGATAAGTTATGTGATGATTACTGTCAACTTCTTTATCACGATCCTGTACGGGACACCTAAAAGGACATTGGGACGGATGTTAGGACTTAGGATTGTGTTTTGGAGCTACCTACGTAAAGAGACTCCTACATAGGGGATGATTTAGGTATGTTTGGTGAAAACGGGCATAATAATAATAATGTCAGTTTTGGTCGTCATGTATCGATTGAATGAATAATCATGGGATACCGTTACCGCGAGGTCTCAGTTCGGGGCGAACCACTAGTAATAAAAAAGTATTCAGAACAGAATAAAACAATAATCGTAATAATTAAATTGGTACAGTCTTATTACCACGTACCTACTACAGTTGAGTCTACCACTATACATCACATTTTGATAGGCTTTCAGTATACAGGCAGTTTAAGGTCATAATCACAAAATCCACATCCGTCAAGTAAATCGCGGCTAACGAGTGTCAACTTGTAATCTATGTAATTAAGTGAATGTCAGGGCGGGCTTAGTATTCGCTGGGCGGTGGAGTTTGTAGGGTTTTGCGTAGACAAGTTATAAAATGTTGCTCTTGTATGATTTCAAAATTATAATTCGATACTTTATTACGCCACAGTACATACCAAGCAAAGAAACAAACATAAGCCAACAAGAAAGTAAAAAAAGCTTTTTAAATGCCTACTGAGATGAAAAATATAAGACTAAGGTAATTTTTTTAGAAAAAATCAAAAACATAAGAAAGAGAAAATGCTAAAGGCATCCTTATCACTTAAGAAGATACCTACTGAGTTATAAAACTTTTGTCTGGTGGGAAGCTTTGGCCGTGGCTAGTTACCACCCTACCGTCAAAAACGTGCCGCCAAGCGATTTAGCGTTTCGGCACGATGGCGTGTAGAAACCAATTAGGGTTATGGGTTTAATGTTCACTTTCATACCCCTTAAAAGCTAGCCCGCTACCATCTTAGACTGCATCGTCACTTACCATCAGGTGAGATTGCAGTCAAGAACTATCTTGTCATAGAATAAAAAAAAAAGGAATTTTTTTGAACTTAATATTTTCTAATTTACATACCTTCATCTACCTACTTATTATGTATAGTCTATCAAACTGAGAAATTTAGGCAAGTTTAAAATTATAAGAAAATATGTTAGATGTATCTACCTACATAATTATGCACGCAGCCTCTTCAGAGATACAATAATAGGCATAAGCCGACAGAACCATAAATGGTTCTGAAAAGATGAATGTAATACAGGTAAATGACATCAACCACTATCGAGTTAACTATGGCAGAACACACGCGATCTTTAAAGAGTACAGACCTAAATGAGCATATTCAACAATGTCAGCAGACGGTAACCCCCTCGAGATTCGCACCGCAGACTTCGCGAGTCAACTCTTGCTAAATGAATTATTTCCCGCCGAGATGGCGCCTTCTATTGACGGAGCAAACTTCGCTAAATAGTTTCGTTCCCACTGCTATTATTGTTCAGGAACTGTCGCGCAACTCTGACTGACAATGGTGTCGGGCGTATACCATTTAGCAGTTGCAAAGTCTACAGATAACCAGAATATCTCAGTTGGGAAATGTGTGTAGGAACGTTGAAATGGCACGTCGAAGTTAGTTATTGTGATGTTATTGACAATGATAAAGTGACTGTTGTGGTTCAGTTCATAGATAGCTTGCGCAACACATTCTTATATTATGAATTACTGTTGAATTTAACTATATTGATAAATCTGCAATCTGCGATACAGGAAAATTACATCATCAGCTCACATGCCAGAAGTTGATAATAATAGGTAAGCTTTGATTATAAAAATAAATCTATTTCTGGCAAAGACTGTCGCTTAGCTTTATGAGAATAACAAAAAATGTCAATCATTTCTGAAATTTGACACTTTTTCTAATAATACTCCTGTACAAGATTTTATAGATATAATAAATTATTATTTATCGATAGATAATTTTTTTTACCAGAATACTGCCTCTGTGTTGGTAAGAAATCAACTCTTGTTTTTCATTTTCAGTCCACGTTTTTTCAGTTCATGGACTGAAGTTATCAATGATGGCAATATGGCATGTGGCGAATTTTGGGATGTGGAACTCTTGCAGTTAAACAGCGCGGACGTACTCATAAATATGCGCTATGTTACTCTAGGCCTGACACTCTAATAACTGAATTGTTCATTATAATATCCAAAGCTTGAAATCTTTTTGAGCAGATTGAGGGACTGAGTTAACTTAAATAACTAGGTACTTAACTTACTTAATATGAATAGGTACATTTGCACGTCCATCTGTACAAAACTCAAGGTTCGTTACATTATCTTTACAAATCGATTTAAAAGTTTTCAGCGAGACTTTCCTCACGTTGCCTCAGGTTGAGACAGCGACTCCACTTGAGCAACCGCAGCTGCTTCTAGTGGATACAAAACTTATTTTATACATACAAAGAAATAAATTGCCAGTTTAGAATTTAATATGAATTACTTTTAAAAAAAATCCTTCGAGCCGGATTTGAACCAGCGACCTATGGATGACGATTAAACCAGCTACAGTCCACCGCTCTACCAACTGAGCTATCGAAGGCACAACGTATAAAGCCATTTACGGATTTATAATGTGCTCTTATTATGTAAGCGCCGAGAGTCATACGTGCCATTACGCTCATTCGAAAGTAGCTGCCAAGGTGATCGCATATCTACACGACCCGCTTGAGGAGCAAAGGCCGCCAGAGCTACTGACACCGACACAACTAATTTTTTATTCTGAAAATTATATACATATACTGAAAACAGCGGCAAGATTTCACCGCACCGATGCTGACAACAAAAGAAATCAGTGCTGATTTGTCCCTTGGTCACGTATTTTAACATCACGTTCGATTCAATGTTGCTGACGTCACTCGAATTGTCAGCAAACTGTAGGTACCTACTGTTACGATATAATTTATAGGTAGGTATAATATATTTTATGAAGTGCGTGTGAGGTCCTAAATAGATCGCACTTCAAAGCTGCTTTAATGGTATTGTGGCAAGAATTCCAAATTCAAACCCACCAAATAATTACGGATGACGTAATTTTCAATCTGAAGAAATTTTTGCTCAGCGAAATGCAAAATGTTTATTTCTGAGACTGTTACTGTATTTTGAGCTTATATTTCGTACACAAGATTATTATTATAATCATGTAGTAATAATATATTTACTTTGATAAGATAAGCAGAAAGATAAACAAATGACTTTTAACTTTTTTGTGACATTTTGGGACAATAATTATTCTGTAAGCCATTATTCAATGTATTAGTAATTAGTAGTAGTAGATACCTACTTAGTTTTAATTCCGGATTAAAGTTAAATGTGCGCCCGCGACTTCGTCTGAATGGATTTAATTTTTTTTAAACACGTGGGAACTCTGAGTTTCCAAGATAAAAAGTAGCCCAAGTATGAATATTTCCTGAGTATACAAAACTATCTGCTTGCTTTTTGTTCCGATTGACGTGTGAAAATGTACTTAAAGTAACAGTCAGACTTACGAGTAGTTCCTACTATCACGTTCATAGTATTTTTAACCGACTTCCAAAAAATGAGGTGGTTCTCAATTCGTCGAAATCTTTTTTTTATGTATGTTCACCGATTACTCGATGAGTCCTGAATCGATTTGGAAAATTCCTTTTTGTTTAAAAGGGTATAATTCCTTTTTGTTTTCCAGGTGGTCCCATTTAAATTTTAGAGAAATCGGACGAGCGGTTTTAAAAAATCAACAATAAATTATATACTTTGTAGTGGCGCGGGTGTTTGAAGTCGGTTTTTTAAAAATAATTTTATATATATTAATTTATTCATGTAAAATACCATACCATGTATTATATTATTTACCTACCTACTTAGTAAATCACAAAAAGAAAAAATGCACCTAAAGTACTCGTATTTAAGTTTCACATAATTCCAGTAACAGCCAGTTTGAAATTAAACTTGTCACACCGTTATCCTGCAGAACCGCCATCTACATTTCAATTATAATCTGTTACAGACATCCCCAATCCCAGGTGAGACGCAAATCAGCTTACTTCACTAACCTGCAATTCCCAATTAATATGTTAATGTAAGGATATATTCGGTGAGACTGCACGTTGCATAAACTCCGACACTGAAGATGCAGAAACTGCCTCGTTCGTATTCATAGCTGATGTGGTGATGCCAATACAGCTTAGAGGTACGTCAGTCGCACGATTCTACGAGTACACTCGTATCACGCTGATACTTAAGTCATTTTTATTGTTGTAGTTCTAATCTAAGCCATACGATCTAGCCATCAAGCAGTGGTAGATTAGTCCTTAAGACTTCTGCGTCTTTTTCGGAGGATCCGGGGTCGAATCTGATACAGGTACTTGGTACTAACACTTACTTTAACAGTGAAGGAAGTGAAGTCATCGCGAGGAAACTTGCATGACGGAGTTCTCCATAATGTTCTAAATGGTGTGTGAAGTCTGTCAGTCCGCATTTAGCCAGTGTGGTGGACTATGGCCTAAACCCATGCTAGTATGTGAGGAGATCCGTGCCTAGTAGTGTCAACAATCGTTTGAGAAGAATGTGTCCCCCCTCCGTTAATGTGATGATGGAAATAGTATGCACGCATGATCACTTGACACTGAAGAAAATTACTAAAAATCAGAAGATGCTTAGATATTTTGGAAAGTATATCCAAAATAGTACTCTGTAAACTAAGCTTATTAGTACAAATCGTCCGATGCTTGTCCGATGCGATGTGCGAATTCGCGATAAGTGGAGCACACCTTTCACCTCCACCGCGTTCACAGAATTACTTAATCGGAATCGGTTGTAAGTCCAAAAATGGCCACACTTACTATGCCTTCGATAGCTCAGTTGGTAGAGCGGTGGACTGTAGCTGGTAAATTGTCATCCATAGGTCGCTGGTTCAAATCCGGCTCGAAGGAGTTTTTTGTAAATAAATAAAATATTTTAAAATTTTTGGATAAGATAGCCGGCATCAGCAGAATCAATACAAGGCTTTTGATTCACAGTAGGTAAATAATTCATTTTTTTAGATTATTATTTTTCTGGTAGGTATCTGCTCTGGTGAGATAATTCGATCGACACAGCTAATATCTAGGTAATGTTACACGTATTCCCCCTACTGCCAATTTCTGTTTTAGGGGACATCGGCTTAAAAAAAGCATGGTTTTACAAGTTATCAAACACAAAGGTATCATAAGCAGAGAAAATTATTGTTATGAAAAGCAAAATAATTATTCTTCGCGACATATTAAAGTCATAAGAAAACACATACTATTTTACACGTTCGATAATCACGTTCAATAACACAGCCAAATAAATGTTTCAACTTCAAACACCAAAACTAATCAAGGCAAAGAAAAGAGTATTTAAGAAAAACCTCTGGAAAAAACCTTATGAAGCAAGCTAGCTATGCGCCTGATGTTCCAGTTATTAAAAAAAAGAATCCTTCGAACCGGATTTGAACCAGTGACCTATGGATGACAATTATACCAACTACAGTCCACCGCTCTACCAACTGAGCTATCGAAGGCACAGAAATAACATTCAATTGCGCTCACACATTGCGTTAATTGCGTAAGGCAAAGTGAAAGGTGTCTTCGTGACGTTACTTAAACTTTAGTTTTTAATTAAGCAATTTTTTCCCTTGCATGCATCTATGAATGCAATCGTGTGGAGTTAGGTTTTTAACAAGTGTAATTTTTTTTAAACAAGCTTTTAGTAGCCTGCTACATCATCAGACCCAGGATATCATCTAAGACCAGAGTACTTGTCAAGACGAATCAAACGAGCCCAAACGCGATAGGGTTACGTCGTTTTACTACAGTTTCTATAGCCAACTTCCAGCTCCTTCATCAGATCAGATCCATGTCATATACATATAAAATATTGCATTGTCATCCGATTTACATATTTGCAAAGTTTCAGCTCAATTGAAAACCGGGAGGTGATTCTTATTCAGCTTGCAAGATTTGACCTGAACAAACATACATACTTACATACATATGTACATACATACATACATACATACATACACATACTTACATACATACATACAAAAAAAAAATTGTGAGCCGTCGTGGGACGCCTGGCAGATGTGAAACATCGACATTATTTTGTAAAAGTAATATGCAGAAAAGAACCCCCCCTACCCCTACCCCTACCCCTACCCCTACCCCTACCCCTACCCCTACCCCTACCCCTACCCCTACCCCTACCACTACCACTACCACTACCACTACCACTACCACTACCCCTACCACTACCACTACTACTACTACTATTACTACTACTACTACTACTAAACAGATTGTGATAGGAACTAAATATGTCACTAGGTATACATATAACATCGCATGCCGTGGCGAGGCGTCGCCAAGCGAGATATCTGTTTTACGTGTCGCTATAGATGTTTCACATCAAAATTTGAGTGTCTTGGAACACTCGGCTGGAACGAAGTTCAGAATCAACGCCATCTCTCGCCACATGTTAGAACCATCTCGTAGAAAAAACGCTGCCCACAATAGATGGCGTTAGTAAATATAGTAAATTTTGTCGCAAATATTTAGTTCGAAATTTCTCTTCTATAAAACTTCGTCACAAAAATTGAAAAAGAACAAAGACAAGATCTGAAGTCAGGATTCGTACCCCCGAACCGATAGTTTAATTCCTTCGTTTAACCGCTGCGCCATCAAAGCTTTGATAGAACGTGTATAATAAACGAAGGCAACAAGGGTCGTGACAGAAAATTCTTACACATTTTTTTCGTCTAGCTCCCATCCGGCAAACCATCCAAAAAGGAACTTCGTTCCAATAAAATCTTGTAAAAATCCCCCAAGAACCCTAAGTTGCTTTTTTCAAAGTCAAAAATGCCTATGAGACTGACTCACCACTTTGACTTTTTATATTTTTTATTTATAAGGGTAGGTATGTTATATTTCACACAAAAATACATAGTTCTTAATTCTCAAATAATGGTTCACTACCTAAATACTTTATTTTCTAGCATTATATAAAATAACTAAAACGGATGTAGCCTGACATGTCGCCTACTGCTTAGAAATGACTTCTACCTTATGGGTTCTGTGTTCCACGATAAAGGACTAACACAACATCCATTGCGCAATTTCTTTAAACTTTTCCTACCACATACAATATAAAACCATCCTTGGATAAGAAAATTGGTAATTGAATACTAATTTCTAATGGGAAAATAGCATGGAAGTAGGAATTACGACTACGAGGTACGCCTAATTTGAATATAGTAAGAACACCTACTGTCGCATCGCGATAAGCGTACTTCCGACCTGTCTTGCCGGAATTGTACGGTCTTTTAAAATTTAAATAGGTAAATTTAAATAAAACGGAAAATTTTCATTAAATATTTAAAAAAAATAGTAATGTGCTTAGGTTTCCATCGAAACGCTCGGATGTAGCTTGGGCGTCCAAACGCAAGATTTATTACTACCACACTTATATACTTTCGAGCATCTTTTTCAATGCAATGTTTGCTAGTGGAACAAGGTGCTTAAGTGATGCCTCACTCCTAACTTCAGTGGCGTTGGTTCATCATTTAGTTGGAAAACAACAAATCGAAACAATACTATTTTCTACACCCGTAGCAAACTACACAGTCCCATTACACTTAAAGACCTTTTTAAAGAAAATTGCGCTATTAGCCATAATACCTGTTTTCGAGCATCGCCGTTGAATATGCATAGAACATTTCCTTGATAAATTGACAGCCATCATCGCAAAGGGCACCGCAAAGATCAAACACAGGCTTGGCTAATAATTTAGGAGGGCTCAACACTTAGCATAAGGTCAACCTGACATTTCGTACAACATTTACGTCGACGCCAATTCATAACATTGTAGGAAACAGGCGTCACGCAAGAGTAGTTGTAGTGATGGAGTTGATCTTTAGATATTATGCAATATCGATAAAAAAATCTATTTGGTACATTTCAAGATTCTGACATAGCCCACATAAGAAAAAACAAGTCTTAGTAATAGTTCGGCATTTTTACACTATTTACACAAATTATTATTATTTAGAATTAATCTGTCCCCAATCATTATCATTACAAAAAAAAAATATGTGAATGCGATTCTATTCTCCTCTTTTTTGAAACGAAGTTCCCTATGGGGCGTTGCGGAGGGGTACCCTATTAATTGGTGATTTTCTTAAATTATTTATTTATTATTATTAAAATATAAGATTAGAGCACAAATATACTTAATTAAATTAAAACTAATTTATCGATATTATTAAACAATTGTTATCCACATCCTTTCACTTACATAAAAGGGTAGTACTTTAAACGGAATTGCCTTGTCGTAGCCGCTAAAATATTTATACCTACTCGAGTTAGGAAGAATGCCCGATTTAATTATTACAGTCATTCTAACTGCTGTTTGACATGAAACGCATTTTCTTATTTAGCTCCTACTCCTATAAATACATTGTAGCAAGATCCTATGGCACGATATCAGTATTTTTATCCCTTCCGGCCATTTTAATTAAGAACTTCACGGTTTTGTTAAGCGCGGTAGCCTTATTTTTGTGCGCGTAAAAATATATGCTGAAATAATATAGCGGAACAATATTGAATGGTCTTAGTAATAAATAATAATATTATATTTTCATATTGCTTAACACTAACAGCAACATGGATTGATAAACGGATGACAGTAGTGAAAGTGAGAAAGTGTCAGCATGGGTTCACAAAATCTTGTGCAGTTCAACCCTTCAAAAACACAAGTCTGTGCTTTTACCGCCAAAAAGACCCCCTTTACCACGCGTCTTCTCTTTCAGAACACTTCCCTCATTCCCTTCCAATAGCATTGGGATTCTTGGTGTTCGTATTTTGAATGAATTCCAGTTCCGGGATCACTTTGAAGGAAAAGCACATAACAGAGGAACGCTTTAGTTTTGCGCTGGAGCACAGGCTCTTACTCTATAAAGCACAAGTCCGTCCACACATGGAGAATTGCTCTCACCTTTGGGCTGGAGCACCTTAGTATCAACTCTTTCCATTTGACCGGATTCAAAAGTGGGCAGCTCGTCTTGTAGACAATCCAAAATTAACCAGCTCGTTGGAAAGCCTGGAGCACCACAGAGATGTAAGCTCTCTTTGCATATTCTATCGGCTATAATAGGGATGTGCTCTGAAGAGCTATTTGACCTCTTTCTTCTACAACCGCACCGTTCACCACAGAATACATTTCACCCTCACCACATGGGTGCCTGGAGCACTTCGACCATCCGTTGTGCCAGGTCTTTTTTTCCACGCACTTCGAAACTGTGGACCAACTTCTTGAGACGGTGTTCTCCCTAAGCATTTGTAGTTCCTCTGGTGCTACAAATGTTCATGGGCGGCGGTAATCACTTAACATCAAATGAACGGCCTGCTCTTTTGCTCGCCATACATATATAAAAAAAAGCCGG
Organism: Oeneis ivallda; assembly: GCA_029955525.1. Classification (NCBI taxonomy): domain Eukaryota; kingdom Metazoa; phylum Arthropoda; class Insecta; order Lepidoptera; family Nymphalidae; genus Oeneis; species Oeneis ivallda. The sequence continues at coordinate 19,961,847 of JARPMR010000004.1, read as the reverse complement.
CCAAGTGCGAGTTGGACTCGCGCACCGAGGGTTCCGTACTCCAAAAGTAAAAGAAAAACGATAATATTATATTAATTTGCTTATTTATCGTTAACTTTGTTTGTAGAGGTTTATTGTTAATATAAAAAAAAACTATGCTAGTTAGAGCGTTGGTTTTATTTTTCCTGTAAAATATACATAAACCTCTATTGACCATAATTATTTCAGATTTTTCGATTGATAAACTTCGGAGATAAGGGGGGGGAACGGTATTTTTTTCGACATTTTGGCCGATTACTCAAAAACTATTATATATAGAAATAAATAAAAAACTGTTTTAGAATGCACAAGTAGAGGCCTTTCATATGATACCCCACTCGGTATAGTTATTTTACTTTGAAATTTCAAACCCCCAATTTTCCCCCTTTTTTAATCAAACTAAAATAATTTTCGCGTTGCTTTTATTTTTCCTGTAAAACATACATAAACCTCTATTGACCATAATTATTTCAGATTTTTCGATTGGTAAACTTCGGAGATAAGGGGGGGGGGGGGGGGGCGGTATTTTTTTCGACATTTTGGCCGATTACTCAAAAACTATTATATGTAAAAATAAATAAAAAACTGTTTTAGAATGCACAAGTAAAGGCCTTTCATATGATACCCCACTCGGTATAGGTTTTTTACTTTGAAATTTCAAACCCCCAATTTTCCCCCTTTTTTAATCAAACTAAAATAATTTTCGCGTTGCTTTTATTTTTCCTGTAAAATATACATAAACCTCTATTGACCATAATTATTTCAGATTTTTCGATTGGTAAACTTCGGAGATAAGGGGGGGGGGACGGTATTTTTTTCGACATTTAGGCCGATTAATCAAAAACTATTATATATAAAAATAAATAAAAAACTGTTTCAGAATGCACAAGTAAAGGCCTTTCATATGATACCCCACTCGGTATAGTTATTTTACTTTGAAATTTCAAACCCCCGATTTTCCCCCTTTTTTAATAAAACTAAATATCTTCTTCTTCTTCTTCTTTATCAACCGATAGACGCCCACTGCTGGACAAAGGTCTCTTGCATGGACTTCCACAGGCCTCGGTCTTGCGCCGCCTGAATCCATGCGGCTCCCTGCGACTCGTTTGATGTCGTCGGTCCACCTGGTGGGGGGTCTGCCAACACTGCGCTTCCCGGTGCGGGGTCGCCACTCCAGCACCTTGGGACCCCAACGACCATCAGCTCTTCGAACTATGTGCCCCGCCCATTTCCACTTCAGTATCGCGACTCGCTTAGCTATGTCGGTGACTCTGGTTCTCCTCCGGATCTCCTCATTTCTGATTCGATCCCGCAGGGACACTCCGAGCATAGCTCTCTCCATCGCCCGCTGAGTGGTCCTGAGCCTACTTATGAGGCCCTTAGTTAGCGACCATGTCTCGGATCCGTAAGTCATCAGTGGCAACACGCACTGTTAACTAAATATAATTTTCGATTTTTCTTTATTCCAATGATGTTGGGCCACTATTATACACAACTATGCCAAATTTCATGTCGATAGCTTTAATAGTTACTGAAATAATCGACTGTGACAGACGGACAGATGGACGGAGAAAGTCTCACCATAAGGGTTCCATTTTTACCATTTTGGTACGGAACCCTAAAAATATAGCTGCATGATTCTCTTTTGCAGTTAATATAAGCTTCCAGCGCTTCCAAAACAATGTTTTAAAAGTTATATGTAATGCACCATGGTACATAAAAAATTCCGAAGTACATGAATATATACCGACATCCCCACCGTGAAGCAGGAAATAAATAGCCTACCTTGAGGCCTATAAGCAGAGGCTAGAGCATCACCAAAACAGCTTAGCCGTCCAGCTCTTGGATGCTAGTGGTAACACATTCCGCCTTAAGAGGGCAACGTTGGCCAACATAGCATAGTAAACTATAACTATATGCTCTATCTATAAGGAATGCCACGTCATTGGATGTGCAAATTCTAAACATTCAAACTAAGAACCCCTGATCTGCTTATAGTTCGTGGACTGATCGCAGATGGATAAGAGATATGTGAAAAAAAAAAAAAAAAAAGTTAATATATGATAAATGTAATAATGAATATACCTACATGTTCAACGTTTTAAGCCATAGAAAGACAAAATGGCACAGAAAACACAAAACGCATTAATTAGATACTAGAAGTTTTTGTCCGCATGGAGTTGGGTGTTTTGAAATCTCGCGGAGAACCTTTGTTTTCACAGGATAAGAAGACCTACTTCCTATGATACGCTAGAGTCTAGATCTCTAACTACAAATATTCATAAAAAAATCAAGTCAATCTGTTGCTCTGTTGTTAGGTACGATATTGCTGAAAAAACATGCAAACAAACACACGTGCATATTCATAAGTATCTAGGTAAGTCTGATCTCGTCAATTTTATTTTCAAGTTTATTGTTAAGGACTAAAGTACAATCCTTTAAGGGTGTGTCATTTAAGAAAACTTTCACTAATTTACGACGGCCCAATTAAGTCAATCTCCCATCAAATCCCCCTTTCTTAGCGACTCGTCTGAGGCATAAAACGCGCGAAAACCTAATGCCATTTCACGGCGGAGTAAACCTTTCTCTCGGAGTTAGCGTCTATTTAAACTCGGATTAAGTTAATCGATCGAGAAAGCCCTTAATTATGGCTTTATCTCGAGCAATGAGGATCGAAGTTAGTTCGGCTCGGATTTAATTAGTGAGTTTAGACTAGCTTTTCAAGAGTTTGTCTGCTAACTTTTCTACTGAAATACGTTCGAGCATAATTAGGTATCTTATCTAGAATGATTTTGAATATTTGAGACTACTCTAAAATTCTCACAGTACTTCAATATATATTAAACAGGTTGATCACAAATTCGAGAGGTAACTGTTTCGATCCCGGGCACACTGACTTTCAGAGCTATGTGCGTCCAAGCAAATGAATATGAAATGCTTCAACGGTAAAGGAAAACATTGTGAGGTCGAAACCTCGACGCTCGAGAGTTCCCCACAATATTCTCAAAGGGGCAGCGTGGTGGACTAAGGTCTTTAACCCTTCTCTGATAGTAGACCTGTGCTCAGTAGAGACCCATTGATGGGTCAGACGAAAGTTTTTGATAAGTTCAAAAATATCTTTATCTGTACAGTACTGAATTATTCTTTGTTTCGTACGCGTACGGTAACATTGGTATTACGATAGCATGTAGGTACCTACTAAATCTAAACGTTAATATGTCATTGATATTTATGTTTGTCACCCGCATTTTCAGTAAGTACACACATCAAAAGTGTCTAGGGATCAACATATATTTTTGCAATAACTTTTCTCCTGATTGATATTAATTAAAATTTTCTTTAAGGATTCATCAAAAAAGTGTTTTCGTTTGTCACAGTAACGATAAACCAAGTCACCTTTGCATTAATAAAGAAATTTGCCATTTTCCTAATAAAGGGATTTTTGACATTTGAACCACTAACATTAAAGTTCGAAAAAAAGACTGAAATAACAGTTTTCCTTAAAATTTTATTGGGTAACTTAAACAATTAATAATCCGTGTTTCTACCGCGAACACTAACAACACAAGAACATCAGTTTGGCATACTCAAAATGAGTTCATCCAAATCACGCTGTGGAATGGCCGCCCATGTTCGTTGCAACAACAAAAAAAGGTCTTCTTGCCACAGGATACCCTCCATATTTGGCAGAGCTCTTCTCTGTAGCATATCCCATGCATGCTCAATCGGGTTCAAGTCTGGCGACTGAGCAGGCCAGGGCAGGACATTGATGTTAGCTGCGGCGAGAGTCTGTCTTACAACTCTTGTGGTGTGCGGTCGTGCATTATCATGCATTAACTGAAATAAGGGACCGATTTGCACTTGTAGAGGAACGATGACGTCTGATACAATCGTCTCAGCATAAATTTGAGCGTTGAGGTTGCCTCTGATCCAAATCAACTCAGTTCTTCCGCCGATCCAAATACCCGCCCATACCATGATGGTTCCACCACTATAAGGATGGACTTCCTGGCAGGATTTTAATCGCTGTTGGCGTCCAGGGGTTCTCCAGTGTCGTATACGTCTTGTATCCGGTCTCATACCAAAACGAGACTCATCAGAAAAGCACACGAAACGCCATTGTTCTTCTGCCCAATTTCTGTGTTCAAGAGCCCATTGATATCGAATCCTACGATTGTGCATTGCTATAGGTGGTACCCGTAGCGGTCTTCGGGAATGAAGGTTCACTTCATGCAAGCGGTTTCTGACTGTTTGGTCGCTAATTAAGTTCCCTGAAGAGTGATGAAGCCTCACGGCTAACATCATGGCGGTTATTGTTGGAGCTCTTCGAGTTAAGATTTGAATGTATCGGTCTTGTCTCCGTGTGGTGCAGCGATACCGTCCTCCATGGCGCTCAGCCACGGTACCAGTGCTTCGGTAACGTGTCCAAAGTCGACTGATAACACTCTGACTTGTATTCAGAGCTAAAGCCACAGTACGTTGCCGGGAACCAGCTTCTAACATTCCCACGGCTCTGAGCATTTCTTCCCTGCTTAAATGACGTCGCCGCTCCATAATAACGTTGGTTTTAAGCAGTAGTAGGGAAACAGTAGCACTAATAATGTCTTCAATGCGTTGTATGTTTTTATAGGGAAAATATTGACAGCTGATTTTCATCTTTTACTCGAATTTGATTGACAGTTCCTGATTCAAATTATGAAATGCACCAAAAAGGATCCATATAAATTTATAAAATCATAAATTTATTACAAAGCCACATCTCAATCTCAAGAAATCCGCATAAAAATGCTTGATCCCTAGACACTTTTGATGTGTGTATTTGTCTGAGTATTAAAAAGGTCTACAGTGACTACAGTCGACAGTGGGTATGAACTCTATTGTTTTGAATATAACTATAGTCATTTTTATTGTATAAAGTATAGTATTGTATAGTATTGTATTGTGTATAGTCTATTGTACCTATTGCGTATAGTATCTGTCGATACTTGTATCCAATGAATGCAGAACAGAGAGTTTGCAGCAGTTTCGCCTCAGTTTCGCTAGTCATACAATGGACAATGGTCAAATAGTCTCGCTTCGGTATAGTAATATGGTTTTGCACAGGTATGCCAAAGGTCTAATACCTATACGACATCCTATAAGAATATCATAGGTGACATTTGACACTCAAGAGTCAAGATGTTTCCCGCATAATTGAACGTAACGCAAACCGTCAGGAAGGCTTGTCTGTCTGAATTAGCGTTTAACCGCCAACCTGCAGTGTCGCCATATTAATATTCATAATCGCTCCTTGCATGTCATTATGGCGACGAAACTTGAGATGGTAATTTATTTTAGCATATCTGAGACTCCTCGTAAGTAAATAAATGTTTTATAATCATTTATAATGTTATGTGACTTTTATCACAACGTTATTATAATTTGTGTTAAGAAACGAATTTCTTGACGTTATTGATTGACGTAGCAAACACCATAATATTGAATTATATTATTATGCTGATGCCGTTCAGTTTATCCGTAGTTTCCGCAAAAATCCCGCAGGAACTTTTTGATTTTCCGGGATAAAATGGAGCCTCTATAACTTTCCAGGTCCTCAACTATACCCTGGATTTAAAAATCATGTCGGTCCGTAGTTCTGTTTGTTGCGGCGTGATTGACGAACAAACAAAAATACCAACAAGCAAACATACTTTTGTATTTATATTATTAGTAAAGATAGTAAAAACTCATACTTAGGAACACTAGCCACAAACACGGGAAGCGCAAGACCAAGGCGTTAGTAAGTCTATAAAAGAGACCATAGTCGAGCAGTGGACATGTATCGGCCGATAAAGATGAGAGAATAGGATACTGATTTAATCATGGAACTAGGAAAACGAATATGGATGTAATGAATGCAACCCTCTTCGTATTCTATGTATCTATGTATTGTCTGTGATCTTTTTCTGTCAACTGTCAAGATTATTTTCTTTAGACGTAGTCGCAATTCCTAGTTCCATGATTTTCTGTGCACTCAGTGTGAATTACAAATGATTGCTAAACAGGAAAACATTTACACCGCTCGCGGAGCATTGCAAAGGACGAAATATCAATGAAGTGGTGATATTTACAAAATCAGCGAGCCTCGTGACTTGCGCTCCACGTTCCGTTGGGACCACAAACCCTAATTATGTCTGAAACAATACTGCCTTTATTTTTATCCGTTTTCCGCTCAATCATAATTACCGGGGTCTATCCTGGGATCCATTGTTTCCCGAGATGGCTTGAATGAATTACATCGTAAGGTGGTAGCACCTACAGTTAGGATGTAATTCAAAGAAATTACGCCATTGAGATTTTCTTTTATAACTATGAGCAAAACAACAAAGTTCCATTTTCAAGAACTCACAATAAAGCTCCAATATTTGCGACTGATTAAGGTATACAGAAAATATTTGATGTTAATAAAACAATTCGTCAAAGGACAGCATCGAAAGGAAACAACAGTAAAATGCCTGGTTGTATGAAGAGATTTTATGAAGGAGATGCCTTTTACTTAACGCTAACAAACGTTAATATGATATGAACATTGCATTGATTCACCATCTGTTAGCATATAATTATATACATTATAATACGAAAAAAATAACATTTTCGTAATTCATAATAAGTTTCTACGAAAACTTTAAGGTCTAATATTAAAGTTTTCGCAGAAACTTTAACGGTTGTTTAGTAAAACGTTAGTTAGGATAAGCAATAGTTTCAATCATCCCTTACCCTTAGATTATTATGGTTGTAGAGAGTTATACTAATGGGTACTATCTTAAAATTTTATGGCTAGATTTATCAGGCTCTATCGATGGCAAAAATTAAGAATTCACTTAGGTAGGTATTCTATTTTATCGAAAAAAAAGAGTCAAAACCAATTAAGCCCTAGGCAGAAAAAGTTCATCATATTAATTATTTTCATCGGTTAAAGCCGTGTAACCAGAGAGCCCTATTAAGAGTAGATATGCAAACACTCCCGTATACGTCTGCATAGCGATACAATAAAAGCCTTTGAAATCAAACAACAGCTCAATAAAAGCGAGCGCAATTACCTGCGTCTCGCATATTTATCTTTTTCCCCGATATAAATGCTTTGTGGGGGTCGGACAATAGCGGGTGGGGGTGAAGCTTTATAATTTTTTAATTAATGCCGCCGAAAATATCAAAGTCACTGGGCGTGCCTACTAGTCGGGAATGCTATTAAATTTCTGATAACGTTTTAAAAAGCATTCTCTATTTACCTCTTGCGTTTTTAATTTGCATATGAAGCACAGATCAATATTATTTTCTCAACACATTTTTCTTCAATCACTTATAACCGGAATAATCTCGCATTATTCAACACATTGTCATCACATCAACCTTTTGTCTAAAGACGTTGGACTTAGGTCTCCGGTCTCCCTAATGAGCGCAGGGCGCATTATTGCAGTGTTGGCAGACCTCTCACTATGGACCGACGACATCAGACAAGCAACACGGAACCGCTGAATGCAGGCAGCACAAAACCGAGACCTGTAGACCTGAAGAAATATACGCACAAAAAGAAGAGATTGGCATAAGATTCAGTTGTTCACAATTGAAATTTCCAATATGCACGATTATGCAGACATTATCCTTAAATTATTATTGTCCTCTAGTACATATTATTGTGTTGTAGCGCTAAGGGATAGGTAGGTACAAAAATCTCGGACCAACACAGTTATTCGACACACTTCCAGATTTCCCCTATTTATTTTTAACAACGTTAAATAATTATGTTGTTCATGTATTTTATTCTAATTATCCAAGTGGAACGGGGTAGAACAACCTGACGAGCCCCTTGTAAATGAAGTAATTCTATTGGAAATTCATGTCACTTTACAAGGGTGCGTGCGGCTTTTGAAAACTGAGCGTGAAAATCACCCATTAGGTAAACTTGTAGGAAAACAGGGGTATAAAATATTTGCCGCACAATCTACTGTGTTAATTGTTACAGATTTAACATTAAATTTTATTTGTATTTAGGTATATCTTTTGAATTTAAATCGCTGACTGAATTAGAAAGTCATAGATCCCTAATCCCAATTCATTTGTGCACCTACACAATCAAAAGGGGGAATCGGTGTCCAGACAACGTTTGATAAAATTTTATTACACGCACAATGCCTACCGAAATTAGTGTTATTAGCGAGCGCTCATGTAAATGGCCCTCTATAGGAATTTATTGGAGGTAATTGATTTAATGCGTCTCTTTGTTCGCAATTACAGCCCGCACTTTTGCTTTGGGGATGTCATTTTAAAATTAAATTAAGCGCTGCACTGGGTAAGCGTCTACGAATAGCTATATTATAATACTGTATAAGTAGTAAAAAACTCTAATAAGTACCTACTTGTTTACATCATTAATTTAAGTAGGTACATACATTTACATTTATTGATACTCGTAGTACTGAACAAATTTTTTCGTATTCAAATTTTCAATTAAAATAAACAATAAAAAAATAAGCAATCGATGATTATAATACACATACAAATTATAATCCTATTGGTTTGATTCGAAATTGGTTTAATGCTTCAAATTCCATGTAAAAAATTAAATCCTTCGAGCCGGATTTGAACCAGCGACCTATGGATGACGGCCATTTTTCCACTACAGTACACCGCTCTACCAACTGAGCTATCGAAGGCTTGTTGTGCTAAAGATATTTGGATAACTATTATGGTACTACACATTCTTAATTTTTTTTGCGGTGAATTTTAGAAAGTAACCTTTCGTAATATTCTTCGTATATTATGTGTCTGTCTTTGTAAAACATGTGGTTTTAATTTTAATTCATTTGCAAAGGATAATTAATCGGTGATTTCTAAAAATCAGTGCTGTGGGAAGCGGGGTAGCGTTTTATTTTTCAATAATTTCTAAAACGCTTCTTAATTTTATAATGTTATTTAAGTATTTTACATTTCATAAAGTTGGCGAATTTTTGCCGAGCAATATGGCACCGTTCGCCATGCTATTATAATAATTATCATTTATTGTGCCTATGAATTTTTACATGATTAATGTGTGAATAGATTGCATACGTAACATAATATGGGTTCATCATTTCATCATCATTATCAACCCATCAAAGGCTCACTACTGAGCCAGGTCTCCTCTCAGAGAAGGGTTATAGGCCATAGTCTACCACGCTGGCCTAATGCGAATTGGTGGACTTCACACACCTTCAAGAACATTATGAAGAACTCTCAGGTGTGCAGGTTTCCTCACGATGTTTTCCTTCACCGTTGAAGCAAGTGATATTTAATTGCTTAATCGCACTTGACTCGGAAAAGTCAGAGGCAGTAAGCAGTGATGGCCTATTGGTTAGGACTGTGGTCTCCTATTCGGGGGGTCGCAGGTTCGATTCCGGGTAAGTCAAGTGCGATTAAGCAATTAATATGGGTTGATATTAATAAAATATTAGGTGCCTAGGACTTCTTATTTTTTCAACTCTAATAATTTCTGATTTTTCACAGTTTACTATATTTTACAGCTATTTCGGATTGTATAGCATTATTACCCACTGAAATAATTACACATTATTAGTTACTGAGGTAAACAGCAGTCACGATTGGACAGAATTCTAAAGCCTTAATTCCTTATTCTTTAATAAGCATTAATAAATAATTAAGGTTCCTTTTTTTAACCGACTTCAAAAAAGGAGGAGGTTCTCAATTCGTCGGCATCTTTTTTTTATGTATGTTCACCGATTACTCGAAGACGTGAGGACCCATTTGAAAAATTCTTTTTTTGTTTTAAAGGACATACTTCTCAGGTGGTCCCATATAAATTTTATCGAAATCGGTCCAGCGGTTTTTAAAAATATCAACAATAAATTAAATACTTTGTATAGTGTGTGTGTGTAATGTAGTAACGCAGGAGTTTGAAGTCGGTTGTTTGAAAAAGAATTGTTTATTTACAAAAATTATACCATAAGGGTCCAGTCCAAAATATAAATAAATACAGTATAAATTATTAACATTTTTGGACTGGACCCTTATGGTATAAGTTTTGTAGTCTAAGTATGTACCTACTTACCTTTATATTTTTTGGACACTCAAGAAGAGATTGAGGGTCTTTTTTTATTTACGTCAACTTTATTACTTCTTTCGTGTAAACAAAACGGCAAGACATGGAATTTATCAGGGAATTCATAAAAAGCATAATTTCCGGTCACTCCGCTCAATTTCCACGTTGCAGCGAAGGCTGTAATTATACAACCGCGTAATTGCATTGCCAACAGACTGTCTGAGTTGTTGCGACAACAGTTAAAAAGATTTTTTTACTGAAATACAATCCGAATCATTTTACTGAAATTAATATTACTCAAATACCCTTCCTTAGAAAGGTTGGCGAAAGAATAGGATTCAAATAATTATTTCATGACTAAGTTTAACTCGCGACTTTGTCCGCGTGGACTGGGTTTTAAGAATCCCGCAGAAGAACTTTTTTTCGGGCTAAAAGGTAGCCTTTGTCACCTCCTAGTCCTCAACTATACCCATGCAAAAAACCACATCGATCCGTCGCTTTGTGATTGAAGGATAAACCAACAAATAAACTTCGCATTTATAACAGTAGTAAGGATTCATAATAATATTATCGTAACTGAAAACCGGATAAGGAAATTCGCATGCCTAAGATCATGAACATCGTACGCATTAACAGTGCCGCGGCTTTATCAACACTGTTTAATTGTTGGCGGGAGACTATCTTGAGCTTTACTGCCACCGATTGCTGCTATAAAATCTTACAGCCCTTTTGTTCGGTGCGACTCTCTAGACAGGGAGTTGGTGGATATTATACGGTACACACAGCTTTTCAAAGGATTTTTCTCGTCTCTTTAGCTGAAAGCTAGAGAAAAAAGCACATGACGTAGACAAAATTATAAAAACTAAAATACTTACTTTTATTATTACTATCATTACATGCTACGATCGTTTAATTTTTTTATAATATTAATACGCATTTTTCAGTTCCTAATTTTGAATTTAGTACCTTCTTTTTTGCCACGGAATATGTATATATGTAGTATTATAATATATGTATATATATTATAATACTACAGCATATGCGATTAATTTAAAAAAAACATAAATCCGACTGCAGTAAAACTACCAAGGAAAAATATACGAGTAATGTATCAAAAGAAGAGCTATGTATTTAGTATATACCTATGGTGAAAGCGCGTATCATAAACACGTACATACCACTTTGAATAATTTAGTTTGGAGCGAATTTTCACGCACTTCCGCAAAAACCGCGAGAACCTAAGTCATACATTTCATAGACATGGATACATTTACATGAAATAATGTTTGATATTGTTTCGTTTGGAATTTGAAAGGTGGAGGTTTTTATTACTTGCATTACAGTTTGTTTGCTTTAACATGTAAGTATGTTTTTATGTATTCAGTTCACAAACTAAAACATAATTTATTTTCTAGATAGATTCTTAGCATATTCATCTAATTCTATACCAATGCTCAGTTATCTTATTTTATATCATTTGACAAAATTTTGCAAGGAGCTTGCCATCCTGATGAAAATATAGGACAGGTAGACATTATGTCTTGTAAAATCAAAGAATTCCCACGCTATTTTCAACCGACTTCAAAAAAGAGGTGTTTCTCAATTCGTCGGAATCTTTATTTCTATTTTTTTTATGTATGTTCACCGATTATTAGAAGACACCTGAATCGATTCGGAAAATTGATTTTTTGTTTTAAAGGTTTTTGAAATCGGTCGAGTGGTTTTTAAAATATTAACAATAAATACTTTGTAGTGGCGCGGGCGTTTGAACTCGGTTTTAAAAAGATATTTTTATATTAAATTATTGTAAAATATATGTATACTAGCTGATGCCCGCGACTTTGTCCGCGTGGATTCAGTTTTTAAAGTCCCTCGGGAACTCCTTGATTTTCCGGGATAAAAAGTAGCCTAGATGTTGACCCGAGTAATAAGCTACCATGGTATAAAATTTTGTAGAAATCTGTGCGGTAGTTTTTACGTGAAAGAAGGACAAACAAACAGACAGACAAACAGACAAAAAAAATTTAGCTTCTGTTTTGATATCTGTATCTTGAACACAATTAGAAGCAAAAACCCTTTTTATACGCTTTTTATTAGCTTCACTTGTATGTTTGTAACAATGTTTGTAACAATGTTTGTAACCGACTTCTTTGGGCGCGATTTTGACCCACTTTAAACGGCCAGATTTCGTTCAAACTTTGTAGATTTATGGAGGACCGATGACAATACACTAATTTGATAAAAAAACAAAAAAAAAACTTGTATGTTTGTAACCGACTTCTTTGGGCGCGATTTCACTTGTATGTTTGTAACTTGTAACCGACTTCTTTGGGCGCGATTTTGACCCACTTTAAACGGCCAGATTTCGTTCAAACTTTGTAGATTTATCGAGGACCGATGACAATATACTAATTTAAAAAAAAAAAAACAAAAGTCATTCAAAATTAGTTGCCGAAAAAACAGCTATTATATACTAGGAAGGTACTGCACTAGCGCCCCTGGTAAAATAAATGTACATAATATTTATAGATATAGATATATCACCATCCATGTTAATTTTACATGGATATATATAGATATATTAAACTTAAAAAAACAAGCTATTAAAAATAAACCAAACTAAAAAGTAGAAAATAAATAATAGTTTAAAAAAACTAAAAACACGCTTTTTATAGAAAACCAAACTAAAAAATAGAAAATAAATTTTAATAAATTTAAATTAAGAATACGGTCCAAAAATTTCAATAAATATAAATTAATAATAGTGTAAATAAAAAAAATGTATTTCATTTTAAAAAAGCGTGGGGTGCTTTTTAAGATATTATCAAAATGATAATCACTCTACTCATATCTGTCAATAAAATATTTATAACTATTGACACCATGCACCCCACGCTTTTTTTAAAATAAAATACATTTTTTTTATTTACACTATTATTAATTTATATTTATTGAAATTTTTGGACCCTATTCTTAATTTAAATTTATTAAAATTTATTTTCTATTTTTTAGTTTGGTTTTCTATAAAAAGCGTGTTTTTAGTTTTTTTAAACTATTATTTTTTTGAATCCATTTCATGTACAGAATTGGTTTCGTTTCTGTTTTATTATATGTATATAGATTAGAGTTAACTTAATAATACTACTACCTACCTTCATAACAATAAATTGAGTCACACGTTCAACGGACGGATAATGTATATGTAAGTGCAGAAAAGAAACCTGCATAGACGTAAAACTATACATTGAGCAAATATGGAATATCACACATGTGATAACGGTTGAATTGGCAGGCTTTTGTGAAAAATTCTCACGTTCTATGCGCGCAACGCACCGTGTTCCATTTGATGCGTGCCTCGCGATTCCTATTTTAGTGATGTTACCATTATCTACAATCTACATGTCGAAAATAATAGTTTTTATTAGTTTAAATACATTATTACAATTCTCCATTAAGGGTAAGGAATTGATGGAGTAGTTTTATTTGGAGAGTTAGTTTGGTTTCTTTAATCTAACAAACTTGTCATATTAAATAGTATATTTTTTATCACACACCTTTAAAGGGAAAAGGCAACATTTCCAGAATTTTCGGACGATCAGTGTCCTTACTAATATACAAATGTGGGTGTTAGTTTATTGTTTTTCTTTCAATGATGTAGCAACGATATAACGATATTAATTGAGGACCTGGACAAGAAATACTGTGTTGTACTGTGTAGATGTGGAATAGATCCAACACATCATGATAAAATTCATCTAAACTGAGCTATGGAATGAACGATAATCTCTGGTCTGGGGGTTTGTGTCTCTGGTAGATGCAAAACTATTTCAAGGAATGGACACTTAATTTTGCTATTGAATGGAGTACTCACTCCAGTGTGGACAGTATTTTATTATATTGGTTGGAATGATTGTGAACAAATAACAGCTGCGCTTAAAAATATTATTATCATCGATATCGATATTGAAAATCAAGTGAGCATCTCTAACAAAAGTGGTATTTGTAAATAGTTGGGATCGCTGTTTGGGAGGCAAACAAGGTCGCTTCAGTCCGATAGGCGTCGCCACAATCGCACAAAAGTTACACGCTCCATCCTTTATGCATTTCACGTCACATTTATTTATAAATCTCGTCATTGTTCAAAATTGAAATATAGACTATTGTATTTTTCAAAAACGCAGAACAAATTATGGTAAACCTTCAGGTTTTGTATGAGTGAATTTATATTTCTTTATGGTATCGTATTTTCGACGGGTCCAGGGTTCCCATCCCAGGCATGCGCTTCTAATTTCACTTTCACTTGCGAATCAGGGAAATCAAGATGAATCAAATCATCTTGAAAAACCTGCATGCCTGAGATTTCTACATAATGTTTTCAAAGGTGTGTGAAGTCTGCCGAGCCGCACTTACCCAGCAAGGTGGAATGTAGCCCTTTTCCTTGGAGAGGAGACCTGTGCCCAGTAGTGAGCCAGCGTTGGGTTGATATGAATGAATGAACGACTTGTTAAGCAGACTGATAAATCTCTTACCATGTATTACTCTTGCGAATATATTATAATGGCATGTTTAACGTGAGACGGTGGCTCACGGGCAATTACATTGCGCATTAGTCTCCCCAACAAAAATACACCCGCAATTCAACAAAAACAAACGTGAGGATTGCCTCTCAGCGCTGGTAATTTGTCAGGTGTTTTGTGGTCAAAGATTATACATATATTATCTAATTTTACATACTTAACGTAAACGCTTTGTTTATCCCCAACTTGGTGATGACTTCTTCACACGCCCTTATATCATGTCACCCATATTCCCACCCGGTATATTATATTCTACATAGAGTAGCTTTGGCAACACAGGTATAACCAGAAATTATCCAGTTTCCTTCACAAAAATAAAATTAGACGATAATGGACTAAAGGCTGAACCGATCTCGGTATTTGGCAACGACAAGATTTCTTTTGAATCATTGTGTAAGATTCATCATCATCATCATTAGCAACCCATCAACGGCTCACTCCTGAGCGCAGATCTCTCAGAGAAGGGTTATAGGCCATAGTCCACCACTCTGGCCCAATGCGAATTGGCTGAGTTCAAACACCTTCGAGAACAATATGAAGAACTCTCAGATGTGCAGGTTTCCTCACGATGTTTTCCTTCACCGTTGAAGCAAGTGATATTTAATTCCTTAAACGCACTTGACTCCGAAAAGTCAGAGATGCGTACCCGGGATCGAACCTGCGACTCCCCGAATATTAGACCACAGTCCTATAATCACTAGGCTATCACTGCTTAAGGCTCACTTGCTGTGTAAGGTTGGTATCTTGTATTATCTAAGTTTATTTAAATGTTCTTCTAGTCGAACCCTGAAGAAAGGAGACTATAGAACTCATCATTTCATACTTTCCTTTCCTTAGATCTATCGATGTAGGTAACAGATAGGCAGAATCATATCCTCAGCTCTGTGAGACAACTCAACAGGTTAGCAGGGTCTGCGGTTGGAAAGATAATCTTTTTCTTTGCGCAAATGCGTGGGAACAATCCGCAACGGTGCCGTACCGTTGCGCCCGCTAACGTCTTCTTCAAGGGGAATGAAATATCTAAACGCGACTCTCTTAATGGCTCTCATTTATTCTCTCCCGAATCTCGCACTGTGCGCTCGTAATTATTGCGTTTCCAGTAGGGTTATTAAGTTTTGCTTCGGTTAAAATGAGAAATGGGCGCATTTATTCCGCGCTCAACTTGATATCTTCGCGCGCCAAAGGGTTTAAATTTAATTTTAGATCGCGGGTATTACGACGTAATTAATATAATTGTGGCGGTTAATAGACGAATCTAATGGATACCGATACATACATTTTTCTTTTTTGTTACATAAATTCTACTTTATTTTCTTATTATATTTAAGAACTAAATGGTACTCAGAATTTTATAAGAAAATCGTATTCATTGGACAAGATTAAAAAGTATGGTTTAAATTGACAATTCTTTCAACAAGCCCTTATCAACATAGGTTAGCCTACGTTAGCTAGAAAAAAATTTATGACATTCTTACACAATCGCATGGCTGTTTGGTACAAGTAAAATAATAAGGATGATTGAGGAGAATTTCAATACCTCATTGTTTAAGCAAACATTAGATTTCTATCTTACCTTCTACGCAACGTACAATTACAAGTTCCAAAGTAATCATTAATTAGGTAGGATATAATATCTCATAATAAATTAGAACTTTTATGTAAATCCATGATTTACGTAATGTCCATGATCTTCTACGTAGTCAGCTATTGTAAAGGATATAGCTCATTAGAGCCACCCGATACCCAAACCGCACCGCCTCGCCTCGAGTGGTTAGTATTCTTTGTATGGAGTACAATGGGTTTACGCTGACTACATCAACTCCGGAGCGTCTCACTCGCGGGCTGACCAGGCGCGGACGGCGAGTGAACCACACGGTTACCACCCGTTGCTCGCACGCTTGCCTTGTGTTGCCCACGCGCGGGTTCCGAATGAATCGTGCGCTGTGCGCAAGTGGATCACGTGCTCTTTTTTCTCTCTTTAAAAATTTCATGCACCCAATAAGCATACCTTTTTCTCTTACGTCTTTCATATTCTTCTGCATCAAGCGTGACAGCTATGAGAGTCAATTCACGGTTTGTAAAGTTAGACATAACGATACACACGGGATACACACGGGTAGACCTATAGTGACAATCCCTGACAAACTACTCATTTATATATTTATATATTTTCGCGGACATCGCAATGTCTACTGGTATCACCGCGACGTTTACAACGTGGCGTCCACCCGTGGACCACCTGTCGACAACGAGTGGGCACAGAGCGACGAGGTGGTGCTGGTCGGGTGCCAGGTGGGTCTAATGAGCTATGACCTTAAGTACTAAAGGAAGCTTAAAGTATATAAAGTTACAAATTAAATTTAGACTAAGTAAGTTCATATCAAAGTTGTACATGGCGTATTATGCAGGCTTTAGCCAAGTTGAAGTCGAAAGGCTTTAGTCCCGGCGTGTTATCTTTGCGGAGTTGGGAATTTGTTAACGCCGGCGGATTCTCGTGAAATATGAGCTAAGTACAGACTTTGTATCGCTGTGCGTCACAAAGAGATGATAATACATACTCATTGAGATAATATTATGCTCTTTCAACAATACTAAAATTATAGGTATAAAGTAAGTTGATTTAAATGTTATAAGTATTTACCTTCGTTACCGTTACTACCGGTCTTACTACCAGTAGTAACCTCAGTGTGCCTCAGGTGTTGTAACACGAGAAAAAAAATTACACGTGCTAACTGGTAGTAAGACTGGTAGTAAAGTAAGAAACACGGGTAACGAACTCCTTATTTCACCGAAAATTAATATAAAACACAGGTAAGGTAGGTATAACTTTTCAGTCTTATTTTTAGGGTTCCGTACCAAATTGGTAAAAATGGAACCCTTATGGTGAGACTTTCTCCGTCCGTCCGTCCGTAAGTCTGTCACAGTCGATTATTTTAGTAACTATTAAAGCTATCGACATGAAATTTGGGAAAAATACCGCTCCCCCCCCCCCTCATCTCCGAAGTTTACCAATCTAAAAATCTGAAATAATTAAGGTCAATAGAAGTTTATGTATATTTTACAGGAAAAATAAAACCAACGCTCTATTTTTAGTTCACATATCAAACAAAACAACTGCTATGGGATTGTCTAAAACTCATGTCTAAAACTGAATGCATCAGTGTAACAATCACAATGACCTCTGATTGGCTGAATTTATGGCGTTCTTGCCGCATCAATGCATTTCAACTAATAGCGGCCGAGTACTCGTAGGCACCAGCCAATCAGAAGTCATTGCAATCGTTACACAATGACAATCATTTTTGGAACGTAGTTCCTTATCGCGCGGTGCGGAAGGGGGCTAGACGGATCGACACTTTTTGAAACTGACACTTTTATGAATGTGAATTTGGCATTGTGTTCGGTATTTTCGCGGTACAATACCTATAACTTTTTAAGTTGTAAAAAATTAGGGAAAAATTCCACATGTAGAAATTATCTATACATATAATAAAACTGTAACTGGAAGATTACATTACATATATTTTGAAACATTTAATATATTTTGAAAATTTTAATTGGGGGATGCTTTACTATCGATACTGAGCCCAAAACAGATTTTTATTTAATTTTTGTCTGTTTGTTTGTCCTTCTTTCACGTAAAAACTACCGCACAGATTTCTACAAAATTTTATACCGTGGTAGCTTATTACTCGGGTCAACATCTAGGCTACTTTTTATCCCGGAAAATCAAGGAGTTCCCGAGGGAGTTAAAAACTAAATCCACGCGGACAAAGTCGCAGGCATCAGCTAGTTTAAAATAAAATTGAAAATAGAAAATTCAGTCTGTCGAGCTGGGATTCGAACCATCGACTTTTAACTGTTAGGCGACTGCAGAAGCCACAAGGCCAAGGAGACCCAATATTGTACCGCGAAAATACCGAACACAATGCCAAATTAATTAATCGAAAGGAACTTCGTTCCATCCGGGTATCCCTTGACACCTCTCAAGTTTTTTAGACATACCCACAGGTTAGCTTTTTAGCGAAGTTTAGGCACATTTACAAACATACCTGTTACCTACAATAGTAATTTAATCAATCGATCCGCATAAATGTCGCAGCCGCTAAATTATTATCGCTCGTGTTTGCGCATGGCGCGGCGCAGCGTGCTCCACAAACAGCCTTCAGGTAAGTTGCGGCCCTTGTGTGTAGTTTTGCTTATTAACGAGCCAACATGGCCGACGCTTGATAAGATTTCGGTTTGTCTTGACTGGTATTCGTGCCTTGCGGCGCTTTGCGAGAATTTGGAGTTGAGGCCACTAAAATCACCGACCCGAAGTGTGCTCTACTTTATAAACGACATATAAGGTCGATTAATTTGATTATTCTTCTTCTTGTTGCAGTTCTATTACAAGCTAGGCTGCCAATCATTAGGCCTATCTGCACTTAGGACGCTGCACGTAATAAGTGAAGTAATTTTAGTCCAAGATTTTCTGTTCCGATGGTCTTCAGCGAGTTATACTTTCCTGGATGAACTGCGGGAGGTCGTTTTTAATATTGCTCATGATAATATAGCTAAAGTGCTACAGCGTAATTTTATGGTTTTGTGGTTTGCAAGATCTTTACAAATTATTTGAATTAGATTGTTACAAATGTGAAATGACAAAAATAAAATGGAAACAAAGGAAACGTGGCTTTCGCTTCGAGTACAAATCAAAGCTTTATTTAAACTTTTGACTCCACACGCTTTTTAGGTGAAATTATAAAATTCAAAAAATTCAAAATTATTTATTTCAAGTAGGCCAACCTGTGGCTCTTATGACACGTCATGACTCTACCACCGGTTCGGAAAGCTAATTCTGCTGAGAAGAGCCGGCAAGAAACTCAGCAGTTGCTCTATATGCGATTATTTTATGTAAAATTTTAATTATTTAATTAAACTTGCACTATAATTTTGCTCTGTAATTTTTGTTCTTCTCGTAGATTGCGAAAAAAATATGTGTACTTAGAATAGAGCACGCGCAAAGGCGTAGGTATCCCTATTCTTACACTACGTAAAGCGCATAGCTTGGGGCGGGTACAAATCGGCCGGCTGCTTCGGATACTAACACATGTTCCCGCATCATAAACAATTTCATACTCACCTCCAGATTGATACCTAACGTTTATCGTTACATACTCCGAATTCGGCGCTGTTGCCTATGGTAGGTTGGTTACTTTACATCGCACCTACTTTAAGTTCTAGGGGAGGTCTGGAGGCAGTACAGAGCAAAGAAAATCTCCGGAAAAACCTTCCTTGTCAACTGATAGACTGATATTGTTCATTGTTCAATGCTGTACCTACCTATTTAATATGTAGGTACGTTAGTCTCTTGTAGACACGTCCACTCGTCTCGGTTTTGTGTCGCCTGAATTTGAAAGCTAAATGAAAAATCGTATAATTGAAACCTAAGGACTACAAAAAGAAAACCATATCGGTTACCTAAGTAGCAAACTTTTTCAACTTATGAAATTTAAAAATCTACAAACAACTCGTTCACAAAGGCAAAGCATTTTCTTGAAAGAAAATTTGAATAGAGAAGTTCTTCATGAGGCATAAATCTATATTATACCTAAGTTTTTTTAATTAAACTTTAATTCTTATTTCAATCTATCAGGTACGAATTCTATGATAATTTCATATTTCATTCAAAAAGAACAGCATTGGTTTCAGGAATAATGTGTGCTGGTAGGAACCTTGGTGTTTTCAAATAAATGTGCAACCTACACAGATAATTATCATACACAGTTTTAAGAAAATTCGCTAAACTAGATTAATTCGCAAGGATTGTGACAATTTGTTCTACACCCGTGTCTGAAACGATTTCAAATTAAACAAAATCGGGGCGATAGATCCCTCGGGAACGGTTCATTTCATAGCAATTAGTTAGCTACAGGCGACGGATTCGTCACGAATGAACGGATACCCCTTCAGAGAACGACTTATAGAACAAGATATCAATGCTATTGAGCGCTTATTTGCAGTATTTTGGTTTTACACTTCAATATCAGATCCAAACATCCTGAAGAAAAAAGTAAAAATGCTGACCAGAAATATGAATATGAAAAGGGAGTTTCAATATCATAATATCAGCAGTGGGTAATATTTATAGGTAACCACGTGTCGGATTAAGGTCATTAAATTATTAATATTACGAGATAAGCTTGTGCTTTACGACAATCACTGATGGAAAGCACTGATGAGGTCTAGGTTGGAGCGCGCTTGCCATAAATATGCCTATTTATTCTTGACTTGAAGATACTCAAATTATAGGTCACAGAAAACACATGCTGCATGGGCAGTTCCTCACCTTCGTTTCAGAAATGTTGAACTAAAGCGTTTCGTGCGAATAGGGTTGGATTTCGACCACGTTAGGATGCCAAACTAAAAAATGTCATGGGAACTCCTTAATTTACCGAAAAAACCTATGGTAGGGTAACCTATGGTATGGTATGGTAAACCTATGGTACTCCTTGTAGATGGTTGTACTGACAAAATTTGTTTAGTCATTTCAAAGATTAGCCCAATCAAACACACAGACAGACATAAAATAGTGTGTCATTAGGTAACATAACCATAAACATAAAGTCAGCCATCACGAAAATTGAGACTGTAGCAATAATTTAATTATTTACCGCAATCGACCGACTGATTATGGATATATCGTTTAAACTTTAAAGATTTATTTCTCAAAGAACTTCCGTAATAAGAAGCCAAAACTTAGTCAAAAATTAAAAAATCGTATCGGAACGTGTAAACGGCACCGCGCAAGACCCGACCAACTTGCTCATCTAAACCGAGTTGTCGGGGAAATCTGTAACAAAACGGCCATCGAGCTAACTCCAGACAATAAACAAAGTCGAGATAAGCGAGTTGCGACTTCATTGTTCTGTCGGGATTCGAGACAGAGGGAGACGAGCCGATTGCTTATGAAACGAGTTTCCGCTGTGTAATGTGATTTTTAGAGGTGTAAGTGGTAATACTTACTCAAATATGGTCGAGCGAAGCAACGGCTGGATCATGCGTCATGCTCGTGAACGGGTTGCGCCGGAATGGGGCTACTTTCTGTCTGTCCGTCTTAACATAAATTGAATTGTAGTACGTTTTTTTGGAACTTCCCCTCATTGTGGAAATATTATATTCTAATCCAACAAAGTTGCAAGGGTGAAATCGGCTTGGCATCCAGCTGCCCACAAGATAGTACAAAAAACTTATTATAATGTAATAGCTACATAATAATATTATAAAATGATTATTTTGAAAAGAGCAACTGCTGAGTTTCTTGCCGGCTCTTCTCAGCAGAATCCGCTTTCCGAACCGGTGGTAGCCACAGGTTGGACTACGTGAAATAAATAATTTTGAATTTTGAATTTCTTGCTCTAGCCTAGAGCATAATGTACAAAATGTACGTAGAGCCTCTAGGTACCTCGCTGCGTATCTACGCATGAAACCATCGTGAAGAAATCTGCATGCCTGAAGCGGGTTACAGACCGAAAACTAAGCTAAGCTTACATAGTTAAGCTTAGCTCGCATAGCTGACCCAGTTTTTCATACTGGCTAACTCACATAGCTCAGTTTGCAGTCTGCACACAAGTAACTGTTAAAAACTGCGTCAGCTATGCGAGCTAAGCTTAAACTAATTTAGAATTGAGGACCCATTATGTTCTCAAGGGTGTTTACCAATACGCACTTGGCCATGTTGGATCATAGTCTAAACATGACCTAAGCCCTTCTCATTCTGTAAGACCCATTTCCGGCGATGGATAGATTGAGATGATGATTGATGACTCAATCTACGTATTTTGGTGTAAATATAACCAAGGTAAGTATTTCGGGGATTACCGGCAGAGCTTAGATTGTTTTTATGTACCTACCTAACTACATAGATGCATCTGTTCCCTCAGAGCTCTCAAATTAAAGAGGTAGGCTAAGTTTGACCCGCGGCTTGCTCCCACTATCTATTATATAAGTAATTCAAAGGGGTGATTCCTATACAAATGTTTCTGTTATTTTAAGGTTTTACTATAAAAATTTTTGATTTCTAAACCATCCGGGCTGTATTAGAGAATAAAACAAAAAAAATTAAATCGGTCGAGCAGATTTGAGTTTTACCCAGAGTAATGAACAGCAGTTGATTTTCATGGTTACCTTATAAGAAGAAGAAATAAATCAATATGGCAACGAGATAGCTTGCATCCTAAGGAAATAAACGATTATTATTCTAGGAAATCAAAGAGACGCGATGGAGGAACTCATGGGTATCAGCTAAGTAGGCAGTTCCTCCTAAATCTCAATAATTAGTTTCTTTTCTTAATTACTCACTATACTTACTTACCGCAGACAACCCTACTCGATACGGCCCATCGAAAGTTCGTTAAAGTAATGTTACTATCGTTCTCCCCCTTCGGAGACGACAGAACCGGAATTATACTAAGTTCATATGAGGAAAAGGGACAGAGCTACCCTTAATATTATCCTTTAATCACACTTTTGTTTTCCAATCGCTGCTAACGATTATTGGCATGTTATTCGGATTTCGGATGTCGATGTCGTTTTGAAATTGCTTTAGTGCCTACTTTACGAGATAAGTCGTAACCAAGACCAATAAAATGGGAAACAGTGATTTTATAAAGACATTACTTGAATTAAACTTTTTTTTGGAGTACCTACCTACGCGTTTCTGACTCTGCATAGTTCTGGCAGGGTCACTATCCCATATCACCATCGAGTTAAAATGACAGCGTGGGTCGAGATTTACGAACAGACTCCTTATTATAATATTGAGAATACATAATAATATTAAGATTATGTTCGTAAATCGTAGTACATTATGTAGGTACTATAAGATTTACGAACATACTCATTAATACTAGGTCCATGCATTCTACACCGCTACAAAACCGTAGCAGCTGATTACGAATTCCGAAAAAGTATTCACTGCAGTCCGTGGATGTTGGACATAGACCTAATGAGCGCCTACACTGCGGTCCTCACGGCCTTCCGCATCCAGCCACTTTCAACCACCCTGAAAAAAGCGTGATGGGCGGGGTCCCACACTGCGATTGAGCTATCCAGCTCTGACGACCATCGATCTTACTATAAAGCATGGGCTGCCCAGTGACCCTTGCCGCTTTAGTTTACAAATACTTTCCTACGATGTCCTCATTCTGGATCTCTCCAAAGCGCGCTTAGGGGCCTTGTGGATCTGTAGCTAGTAGCTACGCACATCAGTGTCTACGGTTCAGAGATATTTAGGTATGTGCTAAGTCAATTAATTTCTGCGTTAGAACTGCCAGTCAAGCCATAGACCCGCTTCTGTTTGAACTTTGACTGCAGCGAAGATAGCAAAAATTCCAAAATTAACAATGCAATAATTAATGAATCTATCTCTTTCATTCTATTGCTACGATTTCGCTACGGTGTATTTCGTAGATCTCGTTGGTAAGTACTAAGTAGACAACTACTTTGAAGCAAATAAACAAGTATAGGCAACTACTTTGAGGCAAATAAATGCACGAAAATTTCGTAAAAAATAGCTCGAATGTTAAATATTTTACGTCTACGGAGCCCAATTTTTACATAAATTAAAATTCAGCCTTTGATTTGCGGTTTTTCGGAAACGAAATTGGGAATAATAGGGCCCGACTACTCGTAACAAAGTACCGCGAGAGGTTGGAAATTTGCAATTGCAGATTGGCAGGCAATATGCATGTCCTTCACATAGCATTAATTCGGATAAATCTAGATACAAATCTGTGAATATTCAAAATCCAGCTGCATTAATTAAACAGCGTTACTTTTAAAAAATACCCAGGATTTTTGAATACCTAACATTTGCCTAGAGATTGTGAAAAGGAAGCTGGGAGAAGGGCGCGAGTGGCTAAGGCAACCGTAACTTAAGAAAATCTGGGAAAATCGTAACACACATGCCTAACAACTTAAACAGAACTGACTCCACTTATTCAAAACTTAGTTAGGTAGATATCTAGTTACTAGTTACCTATTGTCTTCTGTTTTGTCTCTTCTAATGTTTTTGTTTTCCAGTACCTACTTCTACAACTACTCATAGTGACCCGACAGTAGGTACAGGTTCAGTCGCTGGAACCGACTCTACCACTCAAACTTTCAACTTTTTTGACTTGCTAGTATACTTGCTAGTAACTTGTAGGTAGGTATATAATTAGCCAACACACGATGGCAGAGTGACAAAAAAATAGCAAGTAGATAGATAGGTACATATGTCTATTGCATTGTATAGAAGTATAATAAGTTCACACACATCCCCATTTTAAATTGTCATCAAACAACACATAGGTACCTAATACAAAAGGACTTTTCGAGAGCTTACCGTTTAAATTAGTTTATTCCCCTTTAGAACCACAACGAAGGGTTGCAAAATTTAAATTACAAATAAAAGTACTGAAAAATATCTACGAGTGGGTAGTTCCTCAATAACGACTTCCCTTAATTAAACCGGAAGGGGTAATAAAGCGAAATAATCCGGAAACATGACTGGCATTATTTTAAAGACAGACGATTTTATGGATTTTATTTGAGACCTGAAATAAGCTCTTCTCAGTTCCAAAAGATACCTACAAAAAATGTTTAAAAATTAATTTACCCAATAAGCCAATAACACCCTTGACCCTTGTTTTGACATAAAGGTTAACGTAAGAGCTAAGCTGAAACCATACTAACGTATAGGTTTGCTTTAATTTGGGTATTACAAGTCGGATTGATAATAAACTATGCAAATATAATCATATCATATCGAGCTTTAAATTAGTTTTTAATATGAAAAAATAAAAAGGAATATTTTTTTTAATTTCCTTCCTGGTGAGTTGATGACTCGTAACTCACTGTATTTTCTTGTTTTTTTTTCACTGCAAAACTACTTATTTCAAAACTTACGTTTTCCTCGTCATGTTAACAAAATTCCATATTCGAAATACATATAACATACAAGATTAAATCAAATACGTTTGTAAAAAAATTGGGCTAGTGGAAGATTTGAAGTGAAGGCAATTTTCTTAAATACCAACCTCAACTTATTCGTGACTTCGTCCGCGTAGAACAAAGATTTTTAAAATCCCACGCTAACCCTGTTTATTCCTCTCAAAAAAAATCACGTCGATCTGTTGCTCCGTTGTTGGGTGATTAAAAGACAAACCAACAAATACTTTAAGTTTAACGAATAAGTATCTAGATGATGCCTGATGATGGATTAAGATGATTCTTTTGATTGCCGCGGGAACCCTTCAATTTTCCAAATGAATGAACATTCCAAATTTCAGTCGAATCCATCCAGTAGTTTTTGGGTGAAACAGTAACAAACACACACACATACAACCTTTCGCCTTTATAAAATATTAGTGTAATGTAATGTAATAGTGAAATGTAATAAATGAATAGTTAAGTTATGTTTATTATGTTGCGCACAAGATGTTGGTAAGGTGTATGAACCTGTTATATTTGTAAGACCTTTAATGTAACACAGTTTACGCAACGAATAAATGAAATGAACTTTCATTTTGTAATGCCTATTAGTGAGGATTTCGATAAAACGATTATATCGCACTTAAATTATACTGAGACGCCCTTGCCTACGGTACGGTTACTACCTACGGTATCTGTGCCCAAATTCCGGCATGGCGACCCCGATTTTGCACGCATCCGTCACGGTCCAAAGCCCAAACCGCTGAACTGTGCCAGATCACACATGTACCATATTCATATTAAAATATGATACCCGACTGGCTGTCCGGCGCGTCGCCTCGAGGAATATTCTCTTCAAAATACCTACATATATACCTGTAAACGCCCCACTGAACTTTAGTAAATATCCAATATTGAATATCTCCAACCGATATTGCCAATCCTTAGAAATTGCGAATAGGTATTAATATCACAAAATGGAATGCAATATTGAATAGGTTCCTACAAAACCACGTTTAAACAATTTTATTAGGTACCTATTCCTACGTAAGTTTACGTAAGAATAACTAATATTTGTTGTTTCTACGCATCTAAATAAAATGGTAAAGTTTTGGTATTATAATAGTGGGGTAGAATAATAGTCAAATAATCAAGCAAACATGTTTCAAATACTTACTTCAATTATAATATCTAAAAATGCTTTAAAAAAACCGACTTCAAACGCCACTGAAAAGTATAAAATAATTAATTTCAGTTTGTATGTTGAAGTCGGGCGGGCCTAAATATAAACGATGAAACGAATGCGCCACGCTAGCCAAAATTTTAGTTTGTAGGTCCAGGCACAGAATAGGTATACATAATAGTACTTGGTACAGGTATGTTGAAGTCGGGCTAGCGTTGCAGTTTCATAGTTCTATTGAGGCCCGCCCGACTTCAACATACGTGTACCACAGACCTTATAATACTGACGTACGTGTACCAAGTACTATTATGTATACCTATTCTGTGCCTGGACCTACAAACTTTAATTTAAGCTTTTTAGTGTAGCTTCATAGGATAAATCTACACATTCTCTGATCGCGAGCCAATTATTTCTATTCATTGAGGAGTTCTGTCCTCCATCATCGAAGATATTCATCAGATCTTCACCAAATTTAAATGGGACCAACCTGACGGTATGTCCTTCCAAATAAAAAAAATTATTGAAATCGGTTTAGATTTGACGGAGTTATAGAGTAACATCGACAATAAAAAATACGCGTCGAATTGAGAAACTCCTCTTTTTTTTTAAGTCAGTTAAAACGACAGTGTAGATCAAAGTTGGAATAAGCGCAGAATGATGGATGCGTAAGTCCACTGAGCATCGCAATATTTTCTTTATTTTAATTGATGTTTCAATTTTTTTTTTAATTTCAGTAAAAATAAAATTTAAATTTAACCTTTTTAACATTTCGTTCACGGTCATGTTTAATTTTGCTCTTCTAAGTTAATCTAAATCCACAAAACAAAATTAGTTAACTTCTTTGGCTCCTTTCCCGGAGCAATAAAAAAATATTCTTTCTGAACACATTCTTTAAAAAGTGCTAAAATAAACACACTGGATTCCATAAAATCTATTTCCTTAATATTAGACACAAAATGTCTAACATTTAAAACTTAATGCCGTCTGTAATTATACACTAATCTATTAATTTTGCTTGATTCTGTACCTCTCGCTGGTACATTGTAATATGTGTTATCATAACTAGAGTATCTACGACTACTAGGCTGATAATCAAGTTCTATATAGTCCCCTTGTTCTCTTCGTAACTGACCGTTTTCCTTGCCAGAATATCTCGGATCTTCATAAATGGTTATAGTCTGCTTCCTGCGAGAGAGTACAGGCGCATCTCTAGGTATTTCAGCAACCGGGTCAGATCGAGATTCGCCATAACGATACCCATAACCATGTTTCAGACCATGGCCATACCCTCCATCGTGACGAATTCCGTGATTATCATAGTAACCCGGACTGTGATAATCTCTACCCCAATCGGGATTTCTTTCAAATTCGGATCGATCCCAGTCTCTTCTATTCCAATCCCATCCAGGATCGTGATGGACGCGGGGGTATCTATGTTCGTGTCGATCGTGAATTTTGCCCCTGTCATAAGCACCGTGTCCATTGCGGTATTTGTTATAGTTTTCAGAATTATCCAAATAGGAATTTCTTCCATAATCTCGATGGGTAATATGCTTGTCTCCGATATCTCCGTACCGATTGTTTGCTCCGCTGCGATAGTTATCTCGTAAATACTGTTGACCATTATTATGAGAACCTTCATAGCTCCTACCACCTTGATTATCGTGAGTATTTACTCTACTGTTATACCCTGCTTGGTCGCCTTCATCGTTTAAATCATCGAAGAAAGTGCTTTTGCTGGAGGACTCATCCTTATGATAAGAATTTTGATATCCTTGTTTATGATGACCTTTTTTGTGTCCTCTTTTGAATCCATCAGTATGACGATCTTCAGCCTTATCTTGCTTAGTATTGTACCCTCCATAAGCATCCTTTTCTGATAATACTTTGCTTTCCTGCTCTTTTTTTAGGAATTTGGATTCGTCATTTTCTTTTGAATATTTATTTGAATGGGTGTCCTTCGTTTCAGTGTCGATGTGATGATCCTTTTCCCCTTTCCCTTTCTCCAACTTAATCGCTTCTGATTCTTCATTTTTAGCTACATCCTTGAGATGTTCTTCCAATGCTTCCTCAATGCCTGACGCACCAACTTTTGAAGTTAACAAGAAAACGCACAATGTAAAATTTAAATATCTTCTGAATAGTGAAGTCATTTCAATCCACTCAACGACTATCAAATGTGTCTTCAATAAGCTATTGGCGTTAAATAACAATGGGCCTTACATAAACAGTTTTATATAGATAGTAAGTAGGTACATAGGTTCTGAACTTCGCGGTAATTGAGGCCACAATGCCAGGAAACACAGAATATAGAAACAATGACTAAACATGACTCTGTCCGTGACACGATGATTTTGAACTAAGTACGTAAGTTTTGTTAGCTACCATCGAGGTCAGTATATCTAGTTATCCCAGATTTAAAGAACTAAGGGCGTAGTGTAAGCCATGCGGTTGTGGAAGAAAATCGTATTAATTAGACTGGTTAAAAGGTGTTCGATGTAATATGAATTGATAAATTAAATTACACGTTTTAAAGCTGTACACATTTGACAAAATGAATACGATTTTCTTAGGCTGCTTAAGCTTTACTTGTAGGTTTTTTTAGTTCTGAAATTAGTTCTGTAAGATATATACTAATATTGGAATTTAATTATAGAAGTTACTTACGTAATAACTTACAACTGTAATCGTGGCCTTACAAATTATAATAATATCTGCACATAATATTTGAAAGATGAAAGCGAAGGAAATTTTAAATTGAACACGTAACAAAAAACCTAAAATCGGCAGTAATGTGATAAGTAAACTATTTTTATAGGTTACAATAAAATAAGTGGGTGAAATTACAATAAAAGGACTAGTACTGTAAAAAACTATTTATTAAATAGATATTTTACAATAATTAAGTAAAAGCATTACACAAATATGTTTAAAAATTATAGGTATGATAATTCAAATGAAGAATTCAATGAAGCTAACAAAATATTAAGTTAAAAAGAAAAAAATATATACAAATAATCACATACTCCCATGATTACTTTTTTAAACAATAATGAACTTAAACTTGCACTCAATCGTTTATATAAAAGATTTGAACGTTAAAAACGAAATGCAGTTTTCAAGAAGGAACGAAAATAAATAAAATAAAACACCATTTACTTAGGTTAAGTTCCATTTCTAGTCAACGAAAAAGTATGCAAGACCGCTTAATAAATAGAAATAAATAAAACTTTTTTTATATTCTAGGCTCCTTATGAGATCTAAGACTACATAGGGGTTCTAAAAAAATTTATTAAGGAGTAGTTTAGTTATTAAAAATAAACCCGCTAACGCATGCGGTTTTCGCAGGTAATGTGTATGTAAGACTTTTGGTTCTAGATTGAAAATAATATTAAGTTAAACGTTTTTTTTTTAAAAAAGAAAAAACAAATTTATGCGTTTGGTCTCACTTATGTTAATTTAATGCATTTTTCTATAAATTTGTACAAATTGCATTGCAGTAATTCTAAATAAATTATTCATCTCGGCAATCCTTTCTTACTCAGTGTAAATATGTATTACAAGTTATGAGAAACCATATTATCGTGAAAAGAAATAATCATCTGCTTTGTACTTTGCCAGCAACAATATCATTAGAATGAGATCTAATAATGGTATTTATTCTGGTGTACACAATCTATTTTAACTGAAATATTGCCATTCTAATTTAGGCTTCATTGCCATTAAATAAGAGTAAATTTTATGCAAATAAGCAAACATTGTCGAGGTGCACAATTTACCTTTAAATGAAAGGCACGCGCAAAGGCCTTGAATTGGCATTGTCAATCATCATATCCATCCATACAATATAATGTTGATTGTTGTGCAACATCGCACACCAAAAGTAGTTCAAGCCAACGTAGAAAGATAAGCTCTAATAAATAGTGCTTTAATAGCTTATTATACCTTTAGTGGTATTATAGCTTTATTAGCTTTTTATAGCTTTAATAGTAACTTTAATTGGCTGTAATTTGCGCAAGCCTTAAAATGCACAGAATACTGTAATCCTAATCACTAATTTATTTATGGAGCGGCCCGTTCATTTCTTTGATGTCTAACGCCCTAATTCTAGATCTAAGTTCATCTACGAGGTCCGCTCTGGGAATTTCGTCCTCTTGTCGAGTGGAAATGTTACGTATTTTAACCAATCCACGTTTGAGTTCGGATTCCCCGAGAATGACTGCGAGTGGGATGCCGTTTTCTTCGCAGTGCTGCAGTTGGTTCAGCATTTTTGGATTCTTTTTGTAGGACTGCTCGGTCTGTAAATAAATTTCATAAAATGTAAACTATTGTTCATCATACTACATACGAGACTAACAAGAGATTCAGAAATACTTTTTTCGTGTAGGGAATAGAGAACTTTTTTTGAGTTGTCTCACTTTCGATCTAGGTGAGCAAAATGATCTTTGTTTACAAGCTTTTATTTAACTTGCAATGTATGTATGTTTAGGTCAAATCTTGCAAGATGAATTAGGACCACTTCCTGGTTTCCGATTAAGTTGATATTTTGCATGTAAATCAGATGACAATGCAATATTATTGGGAAATGTAGCTGATCTGATGATGGAGCTGAAAGTTGGCTATGGGAACTCTGTAATAAAAAGACATAACCCTATCGAGTTTGGTCTCATTCGATTTGTCTTGAAAAGTAATCTGGATACACAAGATATCCAGGGTTTGATGATGTATTCAGCAACTAAAAGCTGGTTTTTTAAAATCAAAATTTTTAATTATCACTAGTTTTATCTGATTACTGATATACTGATTTTTCTCAAAGTCCCGATGTATAATACTTACTTTTTTTTTTTCAAATAATGTGTCTTAATGTTACAAACATGGTCAAAACTTAATTTTTGAAAATTTTATGATAAAGATTTTTTTCTAAATTACTAGTTAAACTCAAAATCAAACCTTTCGAGATTAAACATTGTTTGTTTGTATTTGAACAATTTTATAATGCATTTGGCCACAAGAAACCAATAAACTAAAGTAGATACTGACCTTAATACCAGCATTCCACAACTCTGCGCATATCTTCATCCGCTCCTCCAGGAAGTTCTTCTGCGCAGACGCAACGTACACATCTACGTCACTGGTTCGCACGCTGATGTCACCTGCTGCTAACTTCGCTTCAAGCACCGAGAATATGCGCTCAACACCTATACTTACGCCTACACATGGGACCTGAAACAATGAAATGATTTATTCGTAAGCTAGCTGAAGAGTTAAAAAAATGTTTTATACTTGAAGGAAGCCTAATTAAGTTCATGTTGTTTATTTTTGAGTATGGAAATGTACACAGATGTGACGTAATGGTGATAGTAAAATTATTTATTACCTATAACTACACTAGCGGCACGCTATGATGGCCGGTTTGACGTTTGTCCGCTCATGAAGTTCCGTATTAATTGATAACGACTTTGAAGGAAATAATTGTATTACTTTATTGACGATAGTGATGTGCAGAGATTCATAAATTTTATCGAATGTAGTTTTAGGTTTAGGACTCAAAATTTATTTATTAAATTGATTTCTAAAATGTATACAAGTGTAGAAAAATCAGTTTGCACCATTTAAGGGGTGAATGTACTTGTGAATATGAACAATTTTCACTATGTGGACAAACCTCTGAAATCGCAAAAAAATATCAGCTGTTTCATACAAAAGGTAAAATTTTTATTTTTATATGATATATACCACAACTCGGCATTTGGTTTTCTAAATTGAAAATTTTTAAAAATGGAATCTAATACGATCGTCACATAGGATCGCTGGCTAGCACAACTACTACCTCCGGCAAACTCGCGTCAATGCTCAATGCAAAACAAAGCAGTTTCGAATTGACGTTGCTTCGAAAAGTATAAACTGTCAGTGCAATGCGATTGTGATATAGTTTTGACCTGGCTTTGGATTTCAAATATTGATACTGCATTACTGTTGACCCTTGCTCGTTAATTTGGACTCTGTTCAAGCCCTTTGTTGTGGATTTCGTCGATATGACCGAACGTACGCAGAGAACTGTTCTAAATAGTCAGACACGTGAGTTCGTAATACGCCTTCGTAACTATTTCGATCGTGAAGCTCAAAATGGAGGGCCAATTTTACCTATAACGTCAGTGGTTGAACGCGTAGCTGATGCGCTTAATATTGAACAACGAACTGTTAGACGGATAACTAAAAAAAAATATGGCGAGACTGGCACAGAAGAAAATAAACTTCACACACCAAAAAAGAGAAAACGAGCAAAACCAGTCGTAGGCATCGATAGCTTTGATGCCGATGCTATCCGAAGACATGTTTACGGCTACTATTTACAGAAGGAGTATCCAACAAGAAAAAAGTTGGTGCATTCACTGAAGGAAGCTGGATTATTCTTCGGTGGGGAAAGTTCTTTAACGAAGATTTTGAAGACCATTGGATTTCGATACAAAAAATGTAACAAACGCAAAATATTGATGGAAAGATTTGATATAGCGATGGCAAGGTATACTTTTTTACGGCAAGTGAAAGAAATCAAAAATTGGCAAAATGTTGTGTTCTTGGATGAAACATGGCTTAATGCTAACCATACTGTAGGCCGTTCTTGGAACGATGACACAGCAGCATCTACTTCCAAAGTTCCTGTAGGAAAAGGATCGCGACTTATAATTTGTCACGCCGGAACCATCAACGGGTTTGTCGAAGGTTCTCTCATGGCTTTTGCGTCAAAAACCACTGGAGACTATCATGAAGACATGAATGGAGAAAAGTTTACTGAATGGTTTACCTCAATGTTGTGTAGCCTCCCTGAACCATCTATTATAATTATGGACAACGCCCCATACCACTCGATGCAAATTGACAAGCCACCTGCCCAATCCCAAAAGAAAGCTGATATCGTCGCATGGCTTCGTAAAAATGGCGTAGATGCAAACATGAATATGTTAAAAGCGGAATTAGTACGTCTTTTAAAAGAAAACAAACCAACCAAGATCCGATACGTCATTGACGAAATAGCATTAGAACATGGGCACAGAGTTATACGGTTACCGCCTTACCATTGTGAGTATAATGCGATTGAGTTGGTGTGGGCTCAAATTAAGGGATATGCTGCAAGACACAATACAGAACCCCCATTTACCACAAAAAAAAATGCTAAAATTATTAGAAGAAGCTTGTGAACATGTGACTAAAGGAGACTGGGAAAAGGTTGTGAATAGAACTGTTAAATTAATAAGGGAAGATTATGAAAGAGATGTGAAAATAGATAATATTATAGAAAACGAACATATAATTATTAATGTAGGTGATGATAGCAGTGACGACAGTGAAAATAGTAGTATGGACGAATCTGATTAATTATGGCCTTTTGTGGCACCTTTTTCGGTATCTTTTGTATTCATATGTTTCTTGTGTGCAT
The DNA here is from genome assembly GCA_029955525.1 of Oeneis ivallda. NCBI lineage: Eukaryota > Metazoa > Arthropoda > Insecta > Lepidoptera > Nymphalidae > Oeneis > Oeneis ivallda. Next base: position 19,927,600 of record JARPMR010000004.1, on the reverse strand, counting down.
ATAAAGTATGTATATTCATTTTCATTCAAATATTCAGTTCGTTCAAATAAATTAAATAAACATATACATTTTTGTTTTATTAAACCTATTTAATCAGGTACAAAAACAAAACTTAATTGTTTTTTGTTCGAGAATAAATTGACATTCCACATCACTATTGTAATGTGTCAAACCGGCCATCATAGCGTGCCGCTAGTTTAAAGTTATTTATCAAGAGGATTCAACTTCAAACACGCCGTGACAGTCGTTTACTTTGGCAAAATATCACTTTCGGTATTTATATGTAGTTGAGCCGTTATAAAAATTAAATTTTATAAATGCGAAGTATGTTTGTTTGTTGGCCCTTCAATCACGCCGCAACAAAGCTATGGATCGACGTGATTTTTTGCATGGGTATACTTGAGGTCCTGGAGAGCGACATTGGCGGTTTTTCATCCCGGAAAATCAAAGAGTTCCCGAGGGATATTAAAAAGTAAATCCACGCGGACGAAGTCGCGGGCATCAGCTGGTAAATAATAATTTTATTTTATGTTACAGTTTAATTTATATATTATAAAGGAAGTTTCATGTGTCAGTAGCTAAAAACAGTGTCGGTCTTGGTATTCATCATCAATCCATAGACACCTACTAGTGGGCATGGGTTTCCTCTCAGAATGAAAACAATTTAGGCAGACTTCACACACCTTCATCATTTTGGAGAACTTTCAGTAACGCAGGTTTCCTTGCGATGTTTTCTTCCATTTATACAGCAAGTGATGTTTAATCGCTTAAAACGTACATAGCCACGAAGAGTCAGAGATAACTCCGAAAAGTCAGAGATGACTCCGAAAGGTCAGAGATGACTCCGAAAAGTCAGAGATGACTCCGAAAAGTCAGAGATGACTCGGAAAAGTCAGAGATGACTCCGAAAAATCAGTGTTCCGTGCAAGAGATTCGAACCCCGGACCTTCGAACCTGAGCCCGAAACCTTAACCACTAGGCTACCGCTATTAAAGAAATCAAATACCTTTTCTCGTACTTTATTTCAAATTCTTTGCTACAGAAACTACAAGTGTTGTGTATTCGTGTAAAAGTGAATGTCGTGTTAAACAGATGATTATGGGTTGCGTACAGTTGATTGAGACCAATCTACGAATACTTTCGTTTTGCGCAATTCAATAATTACATTGAAAACGAAATGAGGCAGTCGCCAACAGCAATCGTCAGTTCCAAATAGATATTATGTATAATAAAACTAATATTAATAACATATTATAGTGAATGTTGACTCAATATTATGTATTGTTTCTTTCTTTTCATTTTAATCCATACTTACTCCATACTTACAATGTACACTTAAATTTTTTCGACATCGTTACGACTGTGACATCGTTCCTTTGTGTTTTGTGGTGCAATACAGTATATACATACATACATACATACTGTGAATGTCAAATTGACAGTAACATCACAGATAAAATAATAACCAAGACCGAGTTCAGAAGTTAAAAGTACCTTTTAAAAATCTTTTAAAGAAGGTATCTGAACCAACTAAAAAATCTATTGAAGTTGAAAATATTAAAACTTTACCTGTTTATTCTTAGAGTCAAACATGCCAACGAGGTTATCGTATCGACCTCCGCCGGCTATCGATCCGACTGTTTGGTCTTCGTTGCCGATTTTGATTGGCTCTGAAATAAAATAAAAATATTTAAACTTAGGTTTCAATAGCCCAATGGTTAAGGGCGCGGATTGAAAACTGAAAGGTCGACGGGTCAACCCCATCTGTTGCACTATTGTCGTACCAACTTGTAAGGGAAAGGGGGGGGAAATTAGTTAAGTAGAGATCAAATACGATAACATGGCGTGCCCCTTCATACTAATAATAATGAACTATTAATGACACAGCTAGTCGAGCAATATATCCTTGGAATTATTTTTGTTTGACGGCCCTCTGAGCACACATAAATGCGTTGTAAGTCTTGGTGGTGCTTTGTAAATACTTTCACAAATACTTTCAAACATTTTGAATTTTAGAGGAGCGCGCCATGTTATCGTAGTTAATCTCTACAACATCTTTTTAAAAATAATATAAAAAATTCTTTTTAATCAACCGCCTTCAAACTCCCGCTTTACTACATTACACACACACTATAAAAAGTATTTAATTTATTGTTGATATTTTAAAAACCACTCGACCGATTTCGATAAAATTTATATTGGACCACCTGGGGAGTATAGTAGTAGTAGCCTTTCAAACAAGACAAGAATTTTCCAAATCGGTTCAGGCGTCTTCGAGTAATCCGTGGACATACATAAAAAAAGACTGACGAATTGATAACCCCCTCCTTTTTTAAAGTCGGTTAAAAACTTACGTGTCAACACAGCTTCATAAATAACTCCAGTATAGTAATCCAAGCCTCTCGCGAGACTCAAATCGAACAGGATTTTGTCCTTAATTCCAAAGAGCTCGCAATAATGTAGCAACAGCTTGATGCCTTCAAGTCCTTCGACCGCGCTTTTGGTCTTGGACAGCTTCTCGTCCTGTAACAGCTTGTCAGCCAACTCGGCTCCGCCGTTTAGACGCACATATTCGCCGATACGGTCTGCCGCGTCTGGGGTTACGCCTTTCTCATTTATCATTTCTGTACGAACTTCCTCCCATGGCGACTAGAAAAAAAATACAGCGTAAAAATGTATCACACTAATATTATAAAGGCGAAAGTTTGTATGTATGTATGTATGTGTGTGTGTGTTTGTTACTCTTTCACGCAAAAACTACTGGACAGATTTGGCTGAAATTTGGGATGGGATAGATTATACCTTGGATTAACACATGCTACATTTTATGCCGGAAAATTAAAGAGTTCCCGCGGGAATACAAAAACCTTAATTCACGCGGACGAAGTCCGAAGATATAGAAAAAGGGCGAAAACTACTATTAACTTTTATCGCTTTTATTCTCTTTTATTAACCACATTTTGTCAAAAGTATCTGAGATTTTTACAATCATTGATAATATTAGAATGTGCGAGAGAGAGGGATGCGAAATGTAATAGTGCTCTTAACAACTTGTACTTAACAACTTGTAATATTAATTACCTACCTTGTCTAGTTTATCCACTGTAGAACATGTGGAGCGAAATTTGTCGGCCGGGACGCCACAAGCCTCGAACATTCCGTCGAGCAACCGTCTGTGGTTCACTTTAAGGACATACTTGCCAATGTCGAGGGAGTTTAATATTTCCGTAACAACCAACAGGCATTCTGCGTCTGGAACCATCAAATCGTACTGTCCGGCAATATCGAAATCCTGGAAAAATTATTTGGAATATTACAGGATTATTATTTATACTTTTTAGGGTTCCTTACTACTATAAACAGACCTTTTTTCTCGGGGAACGCGTGGAGCTATCAAGTTGAAATTAATATCATCAATCTGCAATCCCTTGCAGCAGTGAAAAAATCAAACTTCTAAGTCAACGCAATCAAAACATACAGCCTTTTATGCTCCGTTTATGCAGCATATATTGACACTCGCAAGGGAATCGAAACCTATGGGGTACTTCCCGTTGACCTAGACTCATGAATTTCATGTAGCACAAGTAAAGGAAAAAATCCGAAAACCATTATTATGTCTGCAAGTCCGACTTGTACTTGGCCAGTATTTTTAACTGTGTGAAGGTGTATGCATTTTTTTTTAGGTATTTCGTTTTTATGTTGAATGTTTTTCATCACGTTTTAGTTCAGCTATCCTATTTAGCTGTATACGTCTGTCTGTTAACTTTCGACTGCAGAACCGATCTTGACAAAATTTCATACAGTTTAGAGTTAGCTTGGATCCCAAAGACAGACATTGAGCATTTTTTTCCTAAGAAATAAAAAAATTCTCTTCGGATTTTACAAACTAAATCTACTTGGGTTAAAAACTAAATCTATTTGGGCGAAGTCCCCAGACTCAAGCTTATTTTTGACAAAAATAAAGACAAATTCCTGTGAAGTTCATTACAATTAGCGAAGGACATAATGAACATTATAATTATTATAACTCACACATTGATAGAATTCTCTATATCTCCCTCTGGTCATAGCCGGGTTGTCTCTTCTATACACCTTGGCAATGTGATATCTTTTTAGTGTATTAATCTTATTCATGGCCAGATATCTCGCCAGAGGCACTGTTAAGTCATATCTTAGAGAGAGGATCTCTCCGCCCTGGTCTTTTAAATCATAGATCAATTTCGAATCTTCTCCATACTTTCCTGTTAAAACTTCCTGTAACAGATTTTGATAAATATAAATATTTTTTTTATACAAGGCAAATATTTTAAACGATAGACCAGTGCTGGACCCCGCACCCTAAAAGCGTAGTGTTCCCCCCCCCCCCCCCCCTCTATTTGGACCATCAAAATCATATCAGAGTCACAGGGAGCTGCTGGATTCAGGCGACGCAAAACCGAATCAACCGGACATCATCCATTTGACCGGATTCAAAAGAGGCTGGCTTGTGGAAACTAACTTAACTAGCTCACTGGAAAGCCTGGAGCACCGCAGAGACGTAAGCTCTCTATGCGTATTCTATCGCCTATACAACGGGGAGTGTTCTGAAGAGTTATTTGACCTAATCCCACCCTCTCTCTTCTACAACCGCACCGCACGCCACCAAAAGTAATTTCACCCACACCACCTGGGTGCCTGGAGCACTTCGACTATCCGTTGTGCCAGATCTTTTTTTCCACCCACTGCCAAACTGTGGAACCAACTCCCATCGACTGTGTTCCCGCTTCATTTCAACTTGGGGTTATTCAAGGGGCGGACCAACAAATTCCTGAAAAGCCGGCAACGTATTGGTGGTACAAATGTTCATGGGCGGCGGTAATCGCTTAACATCAGGTGACCCGCCTGCTCGTTTGCTCGCTATTTTTATAAAAAAAAAATGGTTGATAAAGAAGATATACGACTGGCAACTAACAACACGCTAATCTCAGAATCTAAGTGTATTTTCTAGGGATTATCATTCGGTTTTTTTGTTTGGGATGAGCAACACTGACAAACAAATTCGGCAGACACTTGGTTTTATAATATTTTATAATATTGTTACCTACTTTCACTAAATGGTAAGAAAATCAATACCGTTCCGCTAGATAAGTGCAGCATACGCAGTATAATTTATAGTTGTGTTGTAAGATCAGAATCGACATTACTCATTCTCGGAAATCAAAAAAATATATATATTTAGTAGAAGTACATCCTTACTTTCGTACTTACGAGTATGTATTATAAACAGACTTCTGTTTCTAGTCAATTGAATTATGTGTCTTTTCCGAGTGTCCTGGGGTTAGAACCCTAACCTATAACTTTTCGACTTTTTGAACGGTTATGGAAAACATCGTCTTTCTGTTAATTACCTTTCACGGCCAAACCACCAATCATAGCGGTTTCATGCAGATGAAGTCGCGTTCGATCAACAAAAAATCTAACATTGAAAAACCGGCTAGGAAAACCTCATACTTGTAGTACTGTCGATAAGTAAATAGTGAACGGATCTAGTCTCGTGAAACGGACAGTCGGACATGCCCGATTCAAGGCCGAATGTGCAAAATTGCTTGCAAACTTTTCGATTTAAACCAAAATGGGAATTATAAAGCACCATTAGAGGATTCTAATTATTATCCTTACTAACCTTACTAATTTTACAAATGTGAATGTTGTGTTGTTTGTCCTTTTATCACAAGGCAACGGAGCATAAGATCGACGCTATTTTTTGCATGGGTATATAGTTGAGGAATTTGAGGGGAAGAACAGTTCCTGCAGGATTTTCAAAAACCTAACTCGACGTGGACGTAAGTCGGGGGCAAAAACTAGTTTAGATAGTAAATAAAATGATTATAAGATTGTACCTTCAGAGAGCAGTCCTAAAGCTCAACAGGAATTTTGCAAAAGAGTGTACCAGCCAATCAAAGGTGATTGCAATTGTTGCACTTTAGCAATCATTTTTAGGGAGAGGGCAGACTGGCTACTATGGCGACCGCGCGTTCATATGGCCTTTAGCGATTTTATGGCCTTTTTAAGGATTTCGCGATTCTGCGATCGAAAGCCATAAAAACGCGAACGCGTTTGAGTCGCGATTTTCGCGATGCAGTAGCAAAAGGCTATAAAAACGCCGCGATCGGTGGCCGCTAAAAGTAGCCAGTCTGTCCTCTCCTTTATACAATCCCACAAGCAGTAAACATACAGAAATAACAAAGCAAATTCCTACCTTTAATTCAAACACAGGTGTATCAATACACTCGGCGCCATGTTTTTTGAACACTGTTATAATCTTCTGCAACACATTGTTCCTTATTGTCATCTGTTGTGGATTGTAATCCCTTGTGCCTTTCGGAGTTTTGAGCACGAACTTTGATGGTGCAGCCTCTTCCGATCCTAGCTGCGCCTTTAGCGCAAGCAGTTTAGACACCTCCTCTTGAATCTAAAAGATAAAAAGATAAAGATAGTTTTATTTGCTCGAACATGGGTACAAAATAGATGTAATGCATGATATTGTAACCTCTAACATATTCTACCATTTAAAACATTGATTTACTTATAAGTATGTTATAAGTGCAGTTTATGAGGAGCGATAAGACTGAGATCAAACTCTGACTCTGCTCAAGACTCAAGAAGGATAGAGTTAAAATGAGACACAAATATGTCCTAACATAAATCTGTCTCACTTTAATTCAGTCTTGAGTCTGAGCTGTGAGAGTGCCATCTATAGATCTCACCTTAAGATTAGTGGTTAAGACTTGGCCTCATTTTTGGAGGTCCAGGGCTCAATCCTAGGCACGCATCTCAGACATTTCAGAGTTATGTGCATTTTATCAATTACTTATTTTTTAAAAATCCCGCGGGAACTCTTTCATTATCCGAGATAAAAAGTAGCTCTCCCGGTCTGAGGAACCACTACTACATCCATTACTATACCCATGCAAAAAATCGCATCAATCCGCTGTTCTGTTGCGACGTGATTGAAGGACAAACCAACAAACAAACACACTTTCGCATTTATAATATCAGTAATGCTTTATTATAACACTTTTTATAATTGTCAAATTTTTTACCATACTTAACCAAAGACAAAATTACGTTTAGCTGTCATTTCCGTTTTGTTATTCCACTGTCATTTGCGTTTTGTTATTCCATGTCAGATGCGTTTTTGTTATATGTACCACGTTTTATAGTGACTTGACGGAAACGCGGTCGAACGGGATAAAAAGTATCCTATGTCCGTCTCTATTCCATGTCAGATGCGTTTTTGTTATACCACGTTTTATAGTGACTTGACGGAAACGCGGTCGAACGGGATAAAAAGTATCCTATGTCCGTCTCCTGGTTCTAAGCTATCTCTCCACCAATTTTCAGCCAAATTGGTTCATCCGTTCTTGAGTTATAAATAGTGTAACTAACACCACTTTCTTTTATATATATAGATATCACTTGCTTTTAACAGTAAAGGACAAAAACATCGTGAGGAAACCTGTATGCTTAAGAGTTCTCCCTAAGGTTCTCAAAGGTCTGTAAAGTTCTGATAATGGATGAAAAGTTGTTTACAGGCGAGCAGAGCCAAAATACTTCTGATAAGATTAAGTATCAAACATCTACAAAAAACCTAAATATAATAATCCTTACTAATATTATAAATGCGAAAGTGTGTTTGTTTGTTCTTCAATCACGCTGCAACAGGGCTACGGATCGACATGAATTTTTGCATGGGTATAGTTGAAGACCTGGAGAGTGACAAAGGCTACTTTTTATCCCGGAAAATCAAAGAGTTCCCGAGGGATTTTAAAAACTAAATCCACGCGGACGAAGTCGCGGGCATCAGCTAGTAATACATACTAATGTATTCTTTTTTGCTAAGAAATAACGTACAACAACACAGAATAACAGAATTAGCAGTAATACAAAAAATAAATAGATTCTTAAAATGCAACATAAAACGTTCAAAATAATTCATTGTTCAATAACAACTAACAAGCCATAAAAAAGTGCAATGAAAAACTAACTGTGACTTTCTACATCTGACAGCAATAGCTTCCCAATACCTTGCAACAAGACGATGTTGTAATAGTTTTTACATAATCTTTTCTTTGTACCACGTTGCGCAACCTGCCTATGGTTGATAGATTTCCTACAGATTTCAACGCCTTACAAATCATGCTTCAGTGAGTTTCCAAGCTTCTATGTACAACCAATATGATTCCTCGTCACCACTAGTTTTAGTACCGGAAATGAAAAAAAGAACCATTTTAATAAATTAAGTATAACTGTAAAACCTTTCTCCTGTGGTAACGAAGTAACCATATGTGGAGATTCACATACATGTAGCCGAAAATTTGCTCACTGATACAGCTTCTTTTTTTAACAGGCATATAACTACTCATACTATAATTAGAATTTGTGCTAATTGATGTGAGATTTACTATGAACACTTAAAAATACAAATAATACTAATAGGGGCATGATTAGCACCCCATCAATACACTGAACTAAAAATTAAATATATAATAATATTGAATTGCTATCTTGGATGATAATATAATTTTTTTTCAATTCAAATATTTTTATGTACTAAGAATAGATGATGCATGCTATTTCATCCACAAGGATTGAGGATAAAATGTAGCCTATGTGCTATTCTGATGTATAAGCTATTAAACTTAGTTTCATTAAAATCTGAGTGAAAGAGTAACTAACAAACATCCATCCATCTTCCAACATTCACATTTATAATATCAGTAGGAAGTGGAATTATGATATTAGTAGGAAGTATCATAGTTAATTTACTTAACATAAACAATGAACTAAAATCTGAGTGAAAGAGTAACTAACAAACATCCATCCATCTTCCAACATTCACATTTATAATATCAGTAGGAAGTGGAATTATGATATTAGTAGGAAGTATCATAGTTAATTTACTTAACATAAACAATGAACTAAAATCTGAGTGAAAGAGTAACTAACAAACATCCATCCATCTTCCAACATTCACATTTATAATATCAGTAGGAAGTGGAATTATGATATTAGTAGGAAGTATCATAGTTAATTTACTTAACATAAACAATGAACATTTAAACATATCAGTAATTATAAAAAGAACTAGCTGTTGCCCACTGTTTCGCTCGCATTAAGTTCGATTTTTCAACCCCCTATTTCAAAAATCCTTTATTAGTGGATGCCTATATCATAATAGCTATCTGTATGCCAAATTTCAGCTCGATCCATTCAGTGGTCTGAGATGTGAGTTGATAGATCAGTTGGTCCATCACCTTTTTCTTTTAAATATATTTAGATACAATACTTCATACCTTAAAATTTTCATATATTTAGATAGAGTAATGGTGTTATAAAGCAAGTACTTTCCTATTATAATATTATTTAAAGGATGGGATAATATGCTCTACATAACGGTTGAACATGAATATATTTTTATAAGTAGGTTCTATTTATTATCTGCTCTATATTTTTCTATTATTGTTGTTGTTACCAAGTTTTTATCAATATAGATACTGTATTATGAACTCAGACAATAAATAATTAATTCAGCTTAGCTACACCTTAGCTTGGATGGCAAAGCTTTCATAGGAAACATACACAACAACATAAAAATATAATTTCAAAAACTTAGTGCTTACTTATTACCTAATTCCTACAGTTTGCAGAAGTTAATAGTGCATTATTATTTATATCCAAACTACACTACTATAAATGAATCACAAACCTGTACATCAAAATTTTTCTTTTTGCCTTTTATTGCATTCATTACTACATCTGAAGGATGAATTTTTGGCAACAGAGCTATCTCTGAGTCACTGAAGCTCCGCATATGATACCACCATCTCTTTAAGTGAGGATATTTTTGTACATCTAAATTACTTTCTAGGTTATAATAGAATTCAATATCAATCTCACTAGGCATGTAGCCAGATACATAACTGTGTTCAGAGAGGTGTCTATTAAGTTCTCCAAGATCTTCATACAAATTGACGGCCGATTTATCCTATAAAACAATTACCTGTTTAATGCAACTGCAATTTTTTAATTTCTTCTACAAGTTGGCCCTTGATCTCACTTGGTAGTGAGTGATGATGCAAGCTAAGATGGTAGTTTTAATTAAGACAAGATCAGTTTTCGAAATTGCCAAATTGCCCCTGACAGGAATCGCTCTCGGAACCTCCCAGTTATAAGACCACATTGCTGACCACTGTGCCAGGGAGGTCGTTAATCTGTATGCATGGTGCATGATGCAATAGCATGGAATAAGTTTATTGTTCATTTTACCAACAGCTGCATACTAACCTTTTCACTTGATTCCTTTGCTGCTTTCAATTTCCTCACGAGATCGCCTTGATCTTTAATTTTTTGCAACAAAATATCATGAGGCTCACCCATAGCAACAGGATTTATGAATGGGAAATAAATTATACACCGAACGACGAACGTACGATCACACTACACTCAAGGCTATGTCAAGGTAATCTAATCCTAGCAGGTAGTACTCCTAACTGCGAAATAATTGCAACTTAACCTTTCCTCTCAGCCCTTTCATTTCACTTGCATTGCAATTTGCGAAAACCTTGCGGAAAACCAATTTCGAGCCAGCACATTGCAGCACATTGTTGTCAATTGTCTGTCATCTGTGTGGCAACTGTCAACTGTCAACAGTCAAATGTCAATAAGTTCGTGGTCTATACTCTGCTCTGAACTCTCTCTGTGTGCAGCACAGACCTATATAAATCTGTGGTGTGCAGTGTGCAGCCGCCATGGGCGTAATAAACAAACAGGACCGAGTACTCGCAGCGGAAAAGCAAGCCGAGCGAGATAGTTAGTACAGAGGCCGTGTGTCCCTTTCTAACAGGGTGACAATAAGATTTTCGATATGTGAGACAAATTCAATCTTGCAATCTTCCTACTAATTAGTTTATTATAAACACAGTTAATGAAGTTTTTCATTAGCTATGGAAAATTTCTTTGGGATTAGGGATGGATTACGAAATAAATAATATAAATAGTACACGGTATCGATTTGTCCAGTCATAGTGAGTACATTGCTAGATATTATAATGACTGGTCATGTGTAGATAATGTGATAAATTCATCACTTTCTCTGGATATTAATCATAATAGCTGGCCAAAGGCACCCAAAGTAATAAATACAGCCCCACTTCCCCTCCCGCGCCTTATTCCGTTGCCGCACCATCGGTATATTTACCAAAATCTTAGGTTAGGTCAGGGTTGTAAAGAAATATTCAGGTGTCCACTTGGCAGGGCACTTAGGTTCTATTTTTTTTATATAATATACAATTTATATTTTAATATATATATCCCTTTCATAGAAAGGGTCCTTTTTTGCTGTTCCTATTATAATCATTTTTAAAATTCTGGTTTTTATCCGTACTACTTAATCTAAGAAAGGTGTGGTCATGCTTCCAAGCTCGGAGCCTGGAGTGCGCAAAATAGGAGAATCATTCCGGCTTTTGCCAGGAGCAGAGCGACGCGATTTATATGCAAGTGCCATCTATATATGCTCACGATATAAGAGGCACTATGCATCTCTATCGGTCGCTCTGTTCCTGGCAATAGCTAGTTCTATTGGTTTGAAATGAAAAATTAAAATAATGAAAATTGTAATAATAATAATAATAGTTACTATAACCCCTGAAGACGTGGCCACTGCAGCCCGTCACCTGCCCAATTGGAAATCCCCTGGGCCGGACGGGCTGCACAACTTTTGGATAAAGTGGCTACACCACCCCCGGACTCGTCGCTCAGTCCCGCCTCGCAGCCACCCGGGACCACGCCCAATGCTGCAGTTGCGTCGAGTTCGAGCGACGAGTTTTTCTCCCCGCCGACGTCGCCACCACCAGTACATCGTCGTGGGAGAGGCCGGCCGCCGACTTGCTTGGGATCCCGAGGCCCACCGGCTTCTGATAGGGTCCCCGCTTCCGGCGGTAGTGTGTCGCGCATGAGGTGGACAACATCCATTAATGAAAATGTCATGCGCGCATACTTAGGGGCTACTGAGGGTGGAACCAACATGACCGCGTACCGTGCTAGGATGCATGCTTTGTTTCAGGTCCTTGAACCAGCTCTCAATGTGTCGGCTCAGCGACTGTCGGACCAGGTGCGGGTTATTCAGCGTAATCACATGCTGGACAACGCCGTGCTTGATCGGCTTCGCTCTGAACTGCAATGTAACCGCGCTACCCCCCCCTCACCGCAAGCTCCAGCACAATCGCAAACTGCTCATGCGATTTCGCTGCAGCCCACTCAGGCTGATGAGGGACAGGATAGCGGGGCTGCACATGTAAGTACCCAGTGTAGTGAACAATTGAGGAGTGCTTTGGAGAGTGCTATTCGGGAATATAGATCTTCACCACCCGAGTTTAGACCACGGTTACCTCGGTTGCCCATGAAAAATAAGAACAAAGCGCTAATGGGTGCCCTGGATTCACTGCTGCCGAGTTATTTTGACAGCAGCGAAGACCTTTCCGACACACATTCGATTCTGTACTGCGCGGCTGTTGCGGCATGTCGTGTTGCTAATGTAAAGTTAATTAATAATGATACAGCAACACGACCGAAGCCTACCGCACCAGCCTGGCAGTGCAGGATCGAACGTCGTATTGATGGGGCTAGGGCACTCATTGGCAAACTACTCTGCTTCAGGGAGGGCAACACTCGCCCTAGAGTCGTGCGCTTTGTGAGGCGCGCTTTCTTGGGGACTGATATCAGCCCTCAAGATTATATGGCGCGCGTCACTGAGCGCATTGACTTCCTGAAACAGAAGGTCTCGGCATGGGCTAGCCGTATTCGCAGATACAAGTGCCGGGTCGAGAGATATACCCTGAATCGCACTTTCCAAAGCGATCAAAGGCGGGTATACCGAGGTTGGGAACACCCTGACCAAGGTGTCACCGATGCGCGCCTACCGGATGATGAAGCCATGATATCATTCTGGCGCAACATCTGGTCGGCGCCTGTCGCTCACACTGAGGGTGATTGGACGTGGGATGTAGAAAGAGCGTGCGATCAAATTCCAGAAATGGACCTAGTTACTATAACCCCTGAAGACGTGGCCACTGCAGCCCGTCACCTGCCCAATTGGAAATCCCCTGGGCCGGACGGGCTGCACAACTTTTGGATAAAGTGGCTACGCAGCTCGCACGCTCGTTTGGCATCCCAATTCCAATCATCTCTAGAGTCAGAGTCGCTACCCCAGTTTCTGACAACAGGTATTACCCTCCTGCTCCATAAATCAGGTAGTACCACGGAGCCCAAAAATTATAGGCCGATTACGTGCCTACCAACATTGTATAAACTTCTTACATCCATTCTGAGAACGAAAATTAACGATCACATCGATACAAAATCCATCATGTCTAATTCTCAGAACGGATGTAGGAATGGCTCCCGTGGTACTAAGGAGCTTCTCCTCATTGATATGGCCATTTGTCAACAGGTTCGGCGCTCCCGAAAGGATCTGTCGACATGTTGGATAGACTATAAGAAGGCCTACGACTCTGTGCCCCATACATGGCTCATGAAGGTGCTGGAACTGTACAAAGTAAACACAGTACTACGCGCCTTCCTACAGACGTGTATGGGGCAGTGGAGGACAGTCCTTCACTATCCAGGGTGTCGCCGGACCCTGGGGAGCGCGGAGCCTATAAGGATTGAGCGAGGCATATTCCAGGGCGATAGCCTCAGTCCTTTGTGGTTTTGCCTGGCTCTGAATCCTCTGAGTACTCTCTTGGAGAATTCAGGGCTAGGTTACCGGTTGAGGAGAGGTGGTCAGGTTATATCACACCTCCTTTACATGGATGACCTAAAACTCATTGCCCCCAACAAATCACATCTACTAGAGTTACTAAAGGTAACTAAAGCCTTTAGTGATTCCATTAGGATGGAATTTGGTGTGGACAAATGTGCGGTCATGCATGTAAAGCGAGGGAGGATTGTGGAATCTGAGGGTGTTGAGCTCTCGGATTCCATATACCTCAGATCGCTCTCCCCAACTGAAGCCTACAAATACCTGGGCATGGCGGAGGCGTTAGGTATCAGAGAGGCCGACATGAGGCAGTCGGTGAGGGAGCGTTTCCTTGGCCGTCTGAAGAAAGTGCTGAAAAGCCTTTTGTCGGGCGGCAATAAGGTGCGCGCCTTCAACGGTTGGGTCATGCCGGTCTTGATGTATTCCTTCGGCATACTCAGGTGGACTCAGACTGAGCTTGACGCCCTGGACAGACAAGTTCGTGCGCTGCTGACCGCATATCGGATGCATCACCCGCGCTCCTCGGTGATGAGGCTGTACATCCCGCGGAAGTGTGGGGGAAGAGGCCTTTTGAATGCCAAAACCCTCCACAACCGCGAGGTGTGCAGTCTCAGGGAGTACTTTCTCCACGCCGAGACGGAGATGCACCGCGATGTGGTCTCAGTGGACAGGGGTCTGACGCCGCTCTCCTTGGCTAAAGAGAACTGGCGCATACCTGTGGTGCTCAGTACCAATGACCGCAGGGTTGTATGGCAAGGTAAGGAGCTTCACGGACGCTTTTATCGGGCCCTCTACGGGCCTGATGTTGACTTTGAAGCGTCCGTGGCCTGGCTGCGCTTTGGTGACCTCTTTGGGGAAACCGAAGGGTTTGTGTGTGCAATTATGGACGAGGTCATGATGACGAACAATTACAGAAAATACATAGTGAAGGATGGAACGGTAGACATATGTCGGGCATGTCGCCGTCCTGGAGAAACTATCCGTCACATTGTTTCTGGTTGTTCTCATCTAGCTAACGGCGAATACTTACACAGACATAACCAAGTGGCCAGGATTATCCACCAGCAACTTGCCTTGAAATACAATCTTGTGGAATCGGAGGTACCGTACTACAAGTATGTGCCCGACCCAGTTCTTGAAAATGGTCATATCACACTGTACTGGGATCGATCTATCATTACAGACAGGACTATTGTAGCCAATAAGCCTGACATAGTGGTGATAGATCGATCAGAGCGCCGTGCAATGATTGTTGATGTTGCTGTCCCGCATGACGAAAACCTCGTGAAAGCCGAGAAAGAGAAACTCACCAAGTATCTCGACTTAGCGCACGAGGTTGTCGCCATGTGGAATGTAGACTCAGCAATCATTGTACCGATAGTGATAACCGCTAATGGTCTTATAGCCAAGAGCCTCGACCAACATCTTTCGAGGCTCTCGTTGGGTAGCTGGGTCAAGGGCCAGATCCAGAAGGCTGTACTCCTGGACACGGCTCGCATCGTCAGGAGGTTCCTCTCTCTGGGGCCCTGACCGCCGGTTGCTTGGACCCTGTTCCCGAGACCGGTGGACCGCTATTTTTTATATTTTTAAATATTTTATTTTTATTTTTGTTTTATAATGAAATATTTAAAAATGTAAAGAATATGAGTAAAAGTAAATAAAGATGAAAATAATAATAGTTACTATAACCCCTGAAGACGTGGCCACTGCAGCCCGTCACCTGCCCAATTGGAAATCCCCTGAGCCGGACGGGCTGCACAACTTTTGGATAAAGTGGCTACGCAGCTCGCACGCTCGTTTGGCATCCCAATTCCAATCATCTCTAGAGTCAGAGTCGCTACCCCAGTTTCTGACAACAGGTATTACCCTCCTGCTCCATAAGTCAGGTAGTACCACGGAGCCCAAAAATTATAGGCTGATTACGTGCCTACCAACATTGTATAAACTTCTTACATCCATTCTGAGAACGAAAATTAACGATCACATCGATACAAAATCCATCATGTCTATTTCTCAGAACGGATGTAGGAATGGCTCCCGTGGTACTAAGGAGCTTCTCCTCATTGATATGGCCATTTGTCAACAGGTTCGGCGCTCCCGAAAGGATCTGTCGACATGTTGGATAGACTATAAGAAGGCCTACGACTCTGTGCCCCATACATGGCTCATGAAGGTGCTGGAACTGTACAAAGTAAACACAGTACTACGCGCCTTCCTACAGACGTGTATGGGGCAGTGGAGGACAGTCCTTCACTATCCAGGGTGTCGCCGGACTCTGGGGAGCGCGGAGCCTATAAGGATTGAGCGAGGCATATTCCAGGGCGATAGCCTCAGTCCTTTGTGGTTTTGCCTGGCTCTGAATCCTCTGAGTACTCTCTTGGAGAATTCAGGGCTAGGTTACCGGTTGAGGAGAGGTGGTCAGGTTATATCACACCTCCTTTACATGGATGACCTAAAACTCATTGCCCCCAACAAATCACATCTACTAGAGTTACTAAAGGTAACTAAAGCCTTTAGTGATTCCATTGGGATGGAATTTGGTGTGGACAAATGTGCGGTCATGCATGTAAAGCGAGGGAGGATTGTGGAATCTGAGGGTGTTGAGCTCTCGGATTCCATATACCTCAGATCGCTCTCCCCAACTGAAACCTACAAATACCTGGGCATGGCGGAGGCGTTAGGTATCAGAGAGGCCGACATGAGGCAGTCGGTGAGGGAGCGTTTCCTTGGCCGTCTGAAGAAAGTGCTGAAAAGCCTTTTGTCGGGCGGCAATAAGGTGCACGCCTTCAACGGTTGGGTCATGCCGGTCTTGATGTATTCCTTCGGCATACTCAGGTGGACTCAGACTGAGCTTGACGCCCTGGACAGACAAGTTCGTGCGCTGCTGACCGCATATCGGATGCATCACCCGCGCTCCTCGGTGATGAGGCTGTACATCCCGCGGAAGTGTGGGGGAAGAGGCCTTTTGAATGCCAAAACCCTCCACAACCGCGAGGTGTGCAGTCTCAGGGAGTACTTTCTCCACGCCGAGACGGAGATGCACCGCGATGTGGTCTCAGTGGACAGGGGTCTGACGCCGCTCTCCTTGGCTAAAGAGAACTGGCGCATACCTGTGGTGCTCAGTACCAATGACCGCAGGGTTGTATGGCAAGGTAAGGAGCTTCACGGACGCTTTTATCGGGCCCTCTACGGGCCTGATGTTGACTTTGAAGCGTCCGTGGCCTGGCTGCGCTTTGGTGACCTCTTTGGGGAAACCGAAGGGTTTGTGTGTGCAATTATGGACGAGGTCATGATGACGAACAATTACAGAAAATACATAGTGAAGGATGGAACGGTAGACATATGTCGGGCATGTCGCCGTCCTGGAGAAACTATCCGTCACATTGTTTCTGGTTGTTCTCATCTAGCTAACGGCGAATACTTACACAGACATAACCAAGTGGCCAGGATTATCCACCAGCAACTTGCCTTGAAATACAATCTTGTGGAATCGGAGGTACCGTACTACAAGTATGTGCCCGACCCAGTTCTTGAAAATGGTCATATCACACTGTACTGGGATCGATCTATCATTACAGACAGGACTATTGTAGCCAATAAGCCTGACATAGTGGTGATAGATCGATCAGAGCGCCGTGCAATGATTGTTGATGTTGCTGTCCCGCATGACGAAAACCTCGTGAAAGCCGAGAAAGAGAAACTCACCAAGTATCTCGACTTAGCGCACGAGGTTGTCGCCATGTGGAATGTAGACTCAGCAATCATTGTACCGATAGTGATAACCGCTAATGGTCTTATAGCCAAGAGCCTCGACCAACATCTTTCGAGGCTCTCGTTGGGTAGCTGGGTCAAGGGCCAGATCCAGAAGGCTGTACTCCTGGACACGGCTCGCATCGTCAGGAGGTTCCTCTCTCTGGGGCCCTGACCGCCGGTTGCTTGGACCCTGTTCCCGAGACCGGTGGACCGCTATTTTTTATATTTTTAAATATTTTATTTTTATTTTTGTTTTATAATGAAATATTTAAAAATGTAAAGAATATGAGTAAAAGTAAATAAAGATGAAAATAATAATAGTTACTATAACCCCTGAAGACGTGGCCACTGCAGCCCGTCACCTGCCCAATTGGAAATCCCCTGAGCCGGACGGGCTGCACAACTTTTGGATAAAGTGGCTACGCAGCTCGCACGCTCGTTTGGCATCCCAATTCCAATCATCTCTAGAGTCAGAGTTGCTACCCCAGTTTCTGACAACAGGTATTACCCTCCTGCTCCATAAGTCAGGTAGTACCACGGAGCCCAAAAATTATAGGCTGATTACGTGCCTACCAACATTGTATAAACTTCTTACATCCATTCTGAGAACGAAAATTAACGATCACATCGATACAAAATCCATCATGTCTATTTCTCAGAACGGATGTAGGAATGGCTCCCGTGGTACTAAGGAGCTTCTCCTCATTGATATGGCCATTTGTCAACAGGTTCGGCGCTCCCGAAAGGATCTGTCGACATGTTGGATAGACTATAAGAAGGCCTACGACTCTGTGCCCCATACATGGCTCATGAAGGTGCTGGAACTGTACAAAGTAAACACAGTACTACGCGCCTTCCTACAGACGTGTATGGGGCAGTGGAGGACAGTCCTTCACTATCCAGGGTGTCGCCGGACCCTGGGGAGCGCGGAGCCTATAAGGATTGAGCGAGGCATATTCCAGGGCGATAGCCTCAGTCCTTTGTGGTTTTGCCTGGCTCTGAATCCTCTGAGTACTCTCTTGGAGAATTCAGGGCTAGGTTACCGGTTGAGGAGAGGTGGTCAGGTTATATCACACCTCCTTTACATGGATGACCTAAAACTCATTGCCCCCAACAAATCACATCTACTAGAGTTACTAAAGGTAACTAAAGCCTTTAGTGATTCCATTGGGATGGAATTTGGTGTAGACAAATGTGCGGTCATGCATGTAAAGCGAGGGAGGATTGTGGAATCTGAGGGTGTTGAGCTCTCGGATTCCATATACCTCAGATCGCTCTCCCCAACTGAAACCTACAAATACCTGGGCATGGCGGAGGCGTTAGGTATCAGAGAGGCCGACATGAGGCAGTCGGTGAGGGAGCGTTTCCTTGGCCGTCTGAAGAAAGTGCTGAAAAGCCTTTTGTCGGGCGGCAATAAGGTGCGCGCCTTCAACGGTTGGGTCATGCCGGTCTTGATGTATTCCTTCGGCATACTCAGGTGGACTCAGACTGAGCTTGACGCCCTGGACAGACAAGTTCGTGCGCTGCTGACCGCATATCGGATGCATCACCCGCGCTCCTCGGTGATGAGGCTGTACATCCCGCGGAAGTGTGGGGGAAGAGGCCTTTTGAATGCCAAAACCCTCCACAACCGCGAGGTGTGCAGTCTCAGGGAGTACTTTCTCCACGCCGAGACGGAGATGCACCGCGATGTGGTCGCAGTGGACAGGGGTCTGACGCCGCTCTCCTTGGCTAAAGAGAACTGGCGCATACCTGTGGTGCTCAGTACCAATGACCGCAGGGTTGTATGGCAAGGTAAGGAGCTTCACGGACGCTTTTATCGGGCCCTCCACTGGCCTGATGTTGACTTTGAAGCGTCCGTGGCCTGGCTGCGCTTTGGTGACCTCTTTGAGGAAACCGAAGGGTTTGTGTGTGCAATTATGGACGAGGTCATGATGACGAACAATTACAGATAATACATAGTGAAGGATGGAACGGTAGACATATGTCGGGCATGTCGCCGTCCTGGAGAAACTATCCGTCACATTGTTTCTGGTTGTTCTCATCTAGCTAACGGCGAATACTTACACAGACATAACCAAGTGGCCAGGATTATCCACCAGCAACTTGCCTTGAAATACAATCTTGTGGAATCGGAGGTACCGTACTACAAGTAAGTGCCCGACCCAGTTCTTGAAAATGGTCATATCACACTGTACTGGGATCGATCTATCATTACAGACAGGACTATTGTAGCCAATAAGCCTGACATAGTGGTGATAGATCGATCAGAGCGCCGTGCAATGATTGTTGATGTTGCTGTCCCGCATGACGAAAACCTCGTGAAAGCCGAGAAAGAGAAACTCACCAAGTATCTCGACTTGGCGCACGAGGTTGTCGCCATGTGGAATGTAGACTCAGCAATCATTGTACCGATAGTGATAACCGCTAATGGTCTTATAGCCAAGAGCCTCGACCAACATCTTTCGAGGCTCTCGTTGGGTATAATATATATAGCTGGGTCAAGGGCCAGATCCAGAAGGCTATACTCCTGGACACGGCTCGCATCATCAGGAGGTTCCTCTCTCTGGGGCCCTGACCGCCGGTTGCTTGGACCCTGTTCCCGAGACCGGTGGACCGCTATTTTTTATATTTTTAAATATTTTTTTTATTTTTGTTTTATAATGAAATATTTAAAAACGTAAAGAATATGAGTAAAAGTAAATAAAGATAATAATAGTACAAAAGTAAGGAGTAAGGAACCATCGTAATTGGCATCGGCATCGTACGTACTCGACCCATCACACAATACAAGAATTTAAAAATTCATGGTCAACATAGTTGTAGATTCACGTTCACGTTTTTAGCGTTCACGTTTTAACGGGTTGCCGCTCGAAAAAAAATAGACTAGTTAAAAATTTATATTTTCATTTTGGAGTTTACTCCTTAAGAATCGATTTTAGGCGCTCGGTATGAGAAAAATCCGAGCAGTAAAATCAATTTATCAATGACCTCGTTACGTTTTTCACAACGTTGAAATTTCTACCCTTATGTTGAGTAAATAAGGTTGGTTTTCGTGCGAAAGAGCTTTCCGAGGGAAGCCGTGACCTTGTTACGTTTTTCACAACGATGCAAATTTCTACCCTAACGTTGAGTAAATAAGGTTGGTTGTCGTGCGAAAGAGCTTTCGCTTTGGGTAGCGGAGCGCGTAGCGATCGGGTCCCCGAAGCGAAAGTCGGTCGGGGCGCGCTCGGACCCGAGTCGCGCGTAAACTCCAGTCGTGCGTCGGAGCTGACACACACTTTTTTTGTTAAGGAATATATCTATCGAAATTAATGCAATTAAATACGGTGACTTAAAAATGTTAAAATAAAATTAAAACATAAGTGTCTCAACTGAGTTTTTTGAGCCAAAATTTTTGATCAAAATCATTTTTTTAGGCTGGCAAGATGAAAGAACGAGACACACGGCCTCCGTTATTACTATCCCTCTCGGCTCGGATTAGCCTCTGTGTAATGCGCAACAGGAAATATACTTTATCTACTTGATATAAGGTTCATTTTCGTAAATACAAATTTTCTGAGATATCAGTCCTGTTTGTGTATTAGGCAAAGACCTTACACTTACTAACTAGACTGTGCACTATGGCGAAAAAACCGGTCCGAGTGAGAGGGCTCCCGTTGGTAGTGTGTCCCTTTCTAATTACTAGTGACCATGATAAAACAGAACACAGGACGATTTGCTTGTATACTCCGACATTTAATTAGATTCAATAAAATGACATTACGTATTTTACTAAACTCCAATAAATCTCCTAATTTTCACCTAAATAACTTAAAATATTATAACTTGAGAGAAGCGACTTTCTAAGTAAAATAATATTTATGTGATTTACTTTGATTAAATATTTTTTTAGTTTATTTAATTTACTATACGTTGCGTATCTACATAACTACTTCTACGAAAAGACTAGAAAAATCTTTGATCCACATAATTCATGGTTACCCTAAAGAATAATACGTAATGTGCATTTAGTATTACCAGTGCCAAACATTTAAGTACTACTTTTACTCAGTATTCATGATTTATTTTTAAATACAACTCAATAATAATTATTTATATAAACTGTAGAAATATTAAAATAAGTTTCAAAGTTTATGGATTGTTCCTTTTGGTAAATCATCTTCTTCTTCTTCGCGTGCCTCTCCGACTAGCGAAGGTGGGCAGTCAGCTTCGTAAATTCAATTTTGTTCTTCGCGAGGCGAAATAGTTCTGCCGCACTGCTGTTCTCTAGTTTGGTAAATCATAAAAGAGCAAAATATAAAATTTTCTACCATTTCTACCAAACCCAATAATTATATGAGCTAGCAAGACGTCAGACAAGGACACACTACCACCGGAGGCCCTCTCGCCAGGACCGCTTTTGGCTAGCTACCGCTTACAAGGAACTAGCTACCCTATGTAAAACGCTATAGATCTCATTTTAGCTTAACAAAAATGTTTGGTGCACAGTCTAGTTAGTAAGTGTAAGGTCTTTGGTATTAGGTTCATGGCAGCCGCGGGGTTGTATCTTGTTGTTCGTCTGTGGGATTGTCTTGCGATCCCACCATATATAATACGTTGTTGTTCCCATGTTGTTCCTGGTCTGTCTGTGGTACACTATTTATTCTTATTGTGTTGTGATCATGGACGTAATAAACCATACATAGGTACCTACACTAGCGGCACGCTATGATGGCCGGTTTGACGTTTGTCCGCTCATGAAGTTCCGTATTAATTGATAACGACTTTGAAGGAAATAATTGTATTACTTTATTGACGATAGTGATGTGCAGAGATTCATAAATTTTATCGAATGTAGTTTTAGGTTTAGGACTCAAAATTTATTTATTAAATTGATTTCTAAAATGTATACAAGTGTAGAAAAATCAGTTTGCACCATTTAAGGGGTGAATGTACTTGTGAATATGAACAATTTTCACTATGTGGACAAACTTCTGAAATCGCAAAAAAATATCAGCTGTTTCATACAAAAGGTAAATTTTTTATTTTTATATGATATATACCACAACTCGGCATTTGGTTTTCTAAATTGAAAATTTTTAAAAATGGAATCTAATACGATCGTCACATAGGATCGCTGGCTAGCACAACTACTACCCCCGGCAAACTCGCGTCAATGCTCAATGCAAAACAAAGCAGTTTCGAATTGACGTTGCTTCGAAAAGTATAAACTGTCAGTGCAATGCGATTGTGATATAGTTTTGACCTGGCTTTGGATTTCAAATATTGATACTGCATTACTGTTGACCCTTGCTCGTTAATTTGGACTCTGTTCAAGCCCTTTGTTGTGGATTTCGTCGATATGACCGAACGTACGCAGAGAACTGTTCTAAATAGTCAGACACGTGAGTTCGTAATACGCCTTCGTAACTATTTCGATCGTGAAGCTCAAAATGGAGGGCCAATTTTACCTATAACGTCAGTGGTTGAACGCGTAGCTGATGCGCTTAATATTGGACAACGAACTGTTAGACGGATAACTAAAAAAAAATATGGCGAGACTGGCACAGAAGAAAATAAACTTCATACACCAAAAAAGAGAAAACGAGCAAAACCAGTCGTAGGCATCGATAGCTTTGATGCCGATGCTATCCGAAGACATGTTTACGGCTACTATTTACAGAAGGAGTATCCAACAAGAAAAAAGTTGGTGCATTCACTGAAGGAAGCTGGATTATTCTTCGGTGGGGAAAGTTCTTTAACGAAGATTTTGAAGACCATTGGATTTCGATACAAAAAATGTAACAAACGCAAAATATTGATGGAAAGATTTGATATAGCGATGGCAAGGTATACTTTTTTACGGCAAGTGAAAGAAATCAAAAATTGGCAAAATGTTGTGTTCTTGGATGAAACATGGCTTAATGCTAACCATACTGTAGGCCGTTCTTGGAACGATGACACAGCAGCATCTACTTCCAAAGTTCCTGTAGGAAAAGGATCGCGACTTATAATTTGTCACGCCGGAACCATCAACGGGTTTGTCGAAGGTTCTCTCATGGCTTTTGCGTCAAAAACCACTGGAGACTATCATGAAGACATGAATGGAGAAAAGTTTACTGAATGGTTTACCTCAATGTTGTGTAGCCTCCCTGAACCATCTATTATAATTATGGACAACGCCCCATACCACTCGATGCAAATTGACAAGCCACCTGCCCAATCCCAAAAGAAAGCTGATATCGTCGCATGGCTTCGTAAAAATGGCGTAGATGCAAACATGAATATGTTAAAAGCGGAATTAGTACGTCTTTTAAAAGAAAACAAACCAACCAAGATCCGATACGTCATTGACGAAATAGCATTAGAACATGGGCACAGAGTTATACGGTTACCGCCTTACCATTGTGATTATAATGCGATTGAGTTGGTGTGGGCTCAAATTAAGGGATATGCTGCAAGACACAATACAGAACCCCCATTTACCACAAAAAAAATGCTAAAATTATTAGAAGAAGCTTGTGAACATGTGACTAAAGGAGACTGGGAAAAGGTTGTGAATAGAACTGTTAAATTAATAAGGGAAGATTATGAAAGAGATGTGAAAATAGATAATATTATAGAAAACGAACATATAATTATTAATGTAGGTGATGATAGCAGTGACGACAGTGAAAATAGTAGTATGGACGAATCTGATTAATTATGGCCTTTTGTGGCACCTTTTTTGGTATCTTTTGTATTCATATGTTTCTTGTGTGCATATAAAGTATGTATATTCATTTTCATTCAAATATTCAGTTCGTTCAAATAAATTAAATAAACATATACATTTTTGTTTTATTAAACCTATTTAATCAGGTACAAAAACAAAACTTAATTGTTTTTTGTTCGAGAATAAATTGACATTCCACATCACTATTGTAATGTGTCAAACCGGCCATCATAGCGTGCCGCTAGTTTAATCTGTGACTTTCATGATTGTGATTCATAATATTTTATACTTTATAATACAAAGTTTTTCGATTTTTCGAACAAATAGCCTCAAACAAAACTATAAAAACTTTAATTCTAAAAAGTAAAAATCTGATTTAGATTTATTATTACTGGTGGATTGTTTTACCAAATGTGTTAGGTGAATCTCCTATTTATAAGATTTTAGACTTTTACTTTAGACTCTTCCTGCATTTCTTTTTCAAAATTTAATTGACTTCATTATTGATTTTTGCGGTTTTAGTTCTACAAAATTTCAAGCGTACTCTTACAAAATCTAAAATGGACAGATTTGAATATATAGATGCAAGGTTATTTGACGGTGAAGAATATCTCAAACGAGACAAAAATGTGAAAATATATGATGGTGATGATAAGGTAGGTGCACAAAAATGCAAATGTTATTGCGGTGGTTTACTTTTCCTAATTACGAGGCTACCTCTAAATCTAATATGACGTGTAATTTATAGAATAGAAATATTTTTTATTCAAGTAAACTTTTTAAAAGTGCTGTTTTATCGTCTGGCTCTACCACTGGTTCGGAATGCCCTTCTGCGGAATTCATTGCTTTAGAAATTGATGAATTTATGTAATTTTCACATTTCCCTTTTTGCCTTTTGGATTATGGCATAAATAATTATCCATGTTCACCTCCAGGATTCTATCTAACACTCTGACAAATTTCTTATAGACTGATTCAGTGATAAATGAGTAAAAAACAGATAAGACACTCAATATTGCATTTAAACTTGTATCTTGACGACCTCCCTGGCTCAGTGGTGAGTGCTGTTGTCTTATAACTGGGAGGTCTTGGGTTCAATTCCCGGTGGGGTCAATTTGGGAATTCATAATTTCTGAATTGTCACTGGTCTGGTCTGGTGGGAGGCTTCTCGTTGGCCGTGGCTAGTTACCACCCTACCTACTGCAACAACGTACTGCCAAGCGATTTAGCGTTCCGGCACAATGGTGTGTAGAAACCGAATAGGGGTATGGGTTAAATTTTCACTGCCATACCCCTTCCAAGTTAGTCTGCTACCATCTTAGATTGCATCGTTACTTACCATCAGGTGAGATCACAGACAAGGACTATCTTGTCATGGAATAAAAAAAAATCTACCAACTTAACTATAACCTATCTTTTGACCTACACTTATTAATCCTGAAGATATCAATATATCGATGAAAAGTTGCCTGCAAAACTCCTTGTATTATCATCTAGCTGCCTGTAAAAGTCCCATCGAAATTGGTCAGCAAATTGCAATTGTAGCCAATAACAAGAGTGGATTGGTCAATCAAAGGTTATTACAATCATCACACTGAAGTAATCAAAATATGTGTTAAAAAATATTCAAAATTCAAGAATAATTTGTACATTATTAAAATTATTTAAGTTAACAATATTTTTCATTTGAAGTACTCCTACTCATAGTATAGATTTTTAATTTTACTAAAGGGATATGTTTTTCATTTTCAGACTCAATTTGTTGATGGAGAAGTAGTGCTCACGAGCCATAGAATTCTTTGGGGCAAACCAGGGGATATACCAAAAGGAAATGTATGCCTTTCCCTCAATTTGTTTTATGTTTTTTGTATAGAGGAAGAAAACAGTGGAGTTTTTGGTTTGGGTGGACCCAAGAGGATCATATTGCATTTAGGGCCAGCTCTTCCAGGTAATGTAATAATCTATGCCAATAAAGAAACAAATCTATAACTGCTGCTTGTACTTTTAATTACTGTACTTTTAATGAATGAAGTCTATATAGGATAATCAAAAAAAAAAAGAATTCATTAATTGACACTGCTGAAAGAGTGATGATATGTGCTTTGAATAATTTAAAAAATAATAATAGCTCATGCCCAAGTTGCTAGGGGCCTAAAGTGCTTGAGTAGTGACATAATATGCACTTAGAAGAAGAAGCTTAAAGGAACTGCTGGCAGCCACAGGGGTACAAGTGGCACAAGATTTTGTTCTGTGGTGATTCTTACAAGATACCTGACAGATGTGACCTATTTGTTGAGATGATGCTCACACTAACAGCATTGATTATAATCAACTTAATAATTATTAATTATGTGGAAAGTTTGATTTTCAATTATAAAAAGTACCTATTCCATAGTAAGCAGGATACTGGGATGCAGGCTATCTCTATGCTTAATTTTGTCAAAATCAGTTCAGCAGATGAGTTTTGAAAAGATAACAGGCAGACACACATTACCATTTGTTTTTAGGGATGATAAATAAATATTACTTTTATAGGTAAAAGACCAGGCCCTTCAGTTGTAAGCCTGTACCATTATATAAGACTATCATTCAAAGATGGCATTGATGCAACCTTTTACAAAGCAATAAACGATGCTGTAGCTAGCAAAGCGTGGGAGAGACCTTTGCAGACTACATCACAAAGTCTTCATTCACCAAGTGCTTCACCCAGACCCTCTGTGCTGCCTGTGAATTCTAAAATTCGTTCAGGAATTGTGGGAATAGAAAGGAGTATAGAAGAGCAGCATAAAGCTACAGATGCAAGTATAAGTGTAGCTTTTCAGGATCTCACTAAGTTAATGGAGAAGGCAAAAGATATGGTGTCTATATCAAAAAATATTTCTAATAAAATTAGGGTGAGTGTGGATCTTTTTTTTAATATTTTTGGTGTTCATCTCTCAATCACTACACAAAAAAGAATTATTGACAGATATTTAAATTTTTTCTTCAGTTAAGAGACTGGTTGCGGTACCTACTATTACATATTATTTTAGAATAGAATAGAATAGAAATATTTTTAATTCAAATAAACTTTTTTACCAATGCTTTTGAATCGTCAATGTCTACCACTGGTTCGAAATGCCCTTCCTGCAAGAAACTCAGCGGTTGCTCTTTTCAAAACAAGTTTACAATACAATAGATACTATGCTACATATGGAGTGTTTCCACTTATGAGGGGAAGTTCCACAAAAGCTTAACTACTTTTATTACAATTCAATACATGTTAAGATGGGCATTTATTAAGTCCAAGCTGATGCCTGCGACTTCGACCGTGTGGATTAAGGGTTTTGATTCCTGCAGGAATTCTTTAATTTTCTTCTTCTTTGACTAAGCGTTATCCCACTAGGTGAGGTCCGCTTTCCGGCATGCTCTTACACAAAAATCCATCTAAGTAGGTTTTTTCATGAAAGAGTAACAAACATCTCACAAAATACCTTATTTAGAATATTAATAGGATTTGATATTGACAGGTCTGGTCTAAACCTAGTGCTATCCTTTTCCACAGGGATTTTGAATAGGATAGCACTGTCAATTTGGTTTAGAGATTGTGTTCAAATAATTCACAAATTGAATCATTAAATTACAGGAAAAGCAAGGAGACATATCTGAAGATGACACTGTCAGGTTCAAATCTTATCTCATGAGTTTGGGTATAGATGACCCGGTTACCAGAGATGCATTTAGATCTGACTCTGATTATTACATGGGTCTCGCTCAACAAATTTCTGACATGATGATAGCTGTATTAATTGTAAGTAAATTGCATTGATGTGGTGCTTTTCTTGCGTTTCTTTTCAACATGATGCCTCAATAGTTGAATGGGAAAAGGGATTGGACTGAAACTGAAAGGCCCTTTCAAGTTCAAACCCCACCTGTTGCATTATTATCGTGCTCAGTCCTAACACAAGTTTTATGCCTAATTTGGAGGAACATTGATTATATTTCTAACATGGCAAAGGTAACAAAGAAAAATGGTTTTTTTTTGTAGAAAATCCACTTACACCTTACACCACATTTTATGTAGCAGGTACTTATAGGTTAGGACTGCAGTCTCCTCTTCGGGAGATCGCAAGTTCAATTATGTGCATGCACGTCTAGACTTTTAGGAGTTATGTGCATTTAAGCACTTGCTTCAATGGTGAAGGAAAACAACATGAGGAAATCTGAACGCCTGAGAGCTCTCCACAATGTTCTCAAAAGTGTGTAAAGTCTACCAATTCTATTGGGCCAGCATGGTGGACTATGGCCTGTAGTAACCCTTCTCCGAGAGGAGACCTGCGTTCAGGTAGTGAGATATTATTGGGTTGCTCATGATGACATTTATAGTAGAAAAAAGAATTATGAACCACAGAAAAGTTTCCCATGGAAAATTTTGAGGCAATACTTGGTCTCATAATTTATCTACTGTTCAAACCTTCACCCAAACTTTGGCAAGGTGCTTATTCTCATGGAGTGTTTAAATATCATATTTATTTTTTACTTTCAGGAGTGCAGTGGGATTATGTCGTTAGCTGATGTATGGTGTCGAGTGAACCGAGCCAGAGGTTTAGAACTTGTGTCACCTGAAGATTTACTAAACGCCTGCAAGTATGTATTTATATTGTCTTTCTCACACCATTAAATTTTCTAGCACGATTAAGGTGAATAGAATCCGAGAGCTAAACTCGCTAGGTTGTCAATAGATGGCGCTGAAATGGCTATTTTAAAAATATTTTTTTTTTACTTCAAAAATTGCAATCTAATTTGATTATAAATTACATACCTCTTCTTTATCAACCGATAGACATACTGTTGAACATCTCTTGCATGGACATCCTCAGGCCTCGGTCTTGGGTCACCTTCATCCACAGACTCCCTGGGACTCGTTTGATGTTGTCTGTCCACCTAGTGGGTGGTCTGCCAACACTGCGCTTCCCGGCACGGGGTCGCCACTCCAACACCTTAGAATTCCAACAACGACCAGCTCTTCGAAGTATCATCTATTCATTGGTCTTACATCTAACTATTATATTTTACGGGTTTACATCCGTAAAATGTAATAGTTATCGGGTTTATTTAGCTCACTTAAAATATTTTGTACTTCGTAAAGGTTACTACAAACAATCGGCGCACCGATGTCCCTGCGCAAGTTCCCGAGCGGCGCCTGTGTCCTTCAGCTGAACAGTCACCAAGATGAAGAAGTAGCTAAATCTACTAGAGAATTGGTAATTTTCGTGTTCCCTCTATGCCAAACTGCTATTACTGTTTAATTAATTGAGGTTTCATAAGCTCTGTCTGAGGCTGAGATCTATAGATAGTACTCTGGCTCTGCTCAAGACTCGAGATAGAGTTAAAATGAGACACCAATATGTCCCGACATAAATCTGTTTCGTTTTAAAACAGTCTTGAGTCTGAGCTGAGTGACAGTGCCATCTTATCATAGATCTTACCCTTAGTGTTCTGTGTCACAAAGGCTGCTAATTTTATTATAATATTACTAGATGATGCCCGCGACATCGTCCGCGTGGATTAAGGTTTTTTGATTCCTGCGTTATCTCTTTACTTTTCCGGGATAAAATGTAGCCTATTTGCTAATCCTGGGTATGAGCTATGTCCATTCCAAATTTCAGTAAAATCCGTTCATTTGTTGTGGCGTGAAATAGTAACAATCATCCATCCATACTCACAAACTTTCGCATTTATAATAAATGTGTACTATAAATGCGAAAGTATTGTATGTGTATTTATAGTATGATCATGGTGCCATGATCTCATAATCCTTACTCATATGATAATGCGAGTGTTTGTCTTCAATCACGCAACGGAGCAACGGATCGACGTGATTTTTTATATAGGTATAGCTGAAGACTTGAAGAGTGACACAGACTATGTTTCATCCAGGAAAAACATAGGATTCCCCAGGGATTTTAAAAACTCACTCCACGCGGACGAAATTAAAGGAAAATGCACATACGTCAAGAAAAATAAATTGATAGAAATGTATCGATTATATATTTTACTTACTCGTTGCTGACGCTGGTGATTTTGAAAGTCCCACAGGAAACCCTTGTTTTCCAGGGTCAAAAGAGTATCCTATGTCAATGTAGGTTATTTATATCCAAGCAAAAAATCAACTTTATCCATTGCTCCGTCGATGTAGGTATGACAAACCGACGTGCGTTGACAAACCAACACTTTCGCATTCATAAAATTATTAGCATGATTGTAGAATAATTTTTGCGAATAAATGAATTTTATGAATTAAGGATGATTATACGAGTCTGCCCGCGAAATTCAAATTTAATTTGGTTTTTCGCAATTTGTAAACTAATACGACAAAGTAGGCTTATGGCATTCTAATTGCGACAATGGCAGTATCATCTTCACAGGTTTATATAAAAATCTTTACTTGAAAGTGTCCAGTTTAAGAAATTAATCAAAATACTGAGTTGGACGTGAGTTACTCACAAATTAGTCGATATTTTGATTAATTTCTTAAACTGGACACTTTCAAGTAAAGATTTTTATATAAACCTGTGAAGATGATACTGCCATTGTCGCAATTAGAATGCCATAAGCCTACTTTGTCGTATTAGTTTACAAATTGCCAAAAACCAAATTAAATTTGAATTTCGCGGGCAGAACGGTGTCTTCCACCTTAATGAAATTACCATTGCAGTTGTGTATTGGTAATTTTGAAAGGCTGTTTTTGCTATTGATCGATCTTTTATGTTGTTTTAGATCGATGAAGCTGGGAATCTCACGCCAGTGAAGCTGTCTCAGCTAGCGAATGTTTCCGTCCTGCTCGCACGCGAGCGCCTCTTCACCACGGAGCGCCTCGGCCTCGCCTGCAGAGACGAATCCATTGAAGGACTAGCGTTCTATCCCAATCTTTTTCTTGAGAACTTAACATAATAAATAATAATTAATAGCTATTTTTGTATATACATATTATATTGTAATAAATATTTATTAAGGCATAGGTATTTATAATATTGTGTCTGTTATTGTGCTAGTTTTAAATGCCAGATTTATGGCAAATCGGCAGCCCTATTATAGAGGAATTGATAATGTTTATATTTGTTCGTCGACACAGCGACGGAACACCTGCGCTGATTTCACCCGCTGAGGTTTCCAAAGGCTTCCCACGTTCATACCTAAAATCTTCTGCACACTCATCCCTCATCACTGCAACTCTCTACTCCCTCCTACATTGCAATAGAGTAGGAACCCTTTAGTTTTATGGAGGTAACAACGATTATTCTTATTGTAGACACCTGTCTACAATAAGAATAATCGTTACCTCCTACCTGTTTTATTGCTACTGCAATGATGTTGGTAGTACAGCTTTTACACAAACCACTATTGTCTGTTTCAAAGATGTCTAAGCCAACAGTTTATTGATTGTTAAATAATATGTTTATACTTTATTCATTGTATTTTTTTTTACTATCAGTGGATTGGCAAATACATATATGTATTGTATGTACATTGTAATTATTGTTAATTTAGTAGCCAAGGGAGATAATATGGGCAACGTTAATGTCACCGAGGGTATTTCTTGAAATGAAATAACATAAAATGATTCAAGGAAAACCCAACAAACAAACTCACTTTTGTATTTAAATATTTGAAAACGCAAGGCCTCCCACTCAGTAGCAATATATATAGTAATACTGGAATAATAATCGAGAAGACGACGGCAACCCAAACGTTGAAACTGAAGGGTAGAGCGAAAATATTTGAGACATATGAAAGTGGGGGTTGCCGAAAAATGAACTCCACTTTGAACTTGGCAATGCAATCGGAGAAGACCACGACGTTTAGCCGCTCAGATACTGCTACGCAATTTGTACCTGTCGACATAATAAATCGCACGAGTAGGTATTATATCCACGCGCAGTTTTGCCGATGTCTGCCTCTCCCGCCGACGACGCCGACCGCGACACGTGCTCGCCTAGTCACCCTTATCATTTAGGGGTATGAAAAATAGATGTTGGCCGATTCTCAGACCTACCCGATATGCACACAAAATTTCATAAAAATCGGTCCAGCCGTTTCGGAGGAGTTGGGTAACAAACACCGCGACATGAGAATTTTATTATTAATTAATAAATTCAATGTTTTCACTAACGTTCCCTAACCTTTACGGGCTACCTACATATATTGAATTAGGTGGTGATTTCTGTCAACTTAGTTATCACGAACCTGTATGGGACACCCAAAAGGACATTGGGACGGATGTTAGGACCTAAGATTGTATTTAGAGGCTACCTTTGTAAAGAAACTCCTACTTAGGGGATTTATTAGGTATGTTTGGTCGTCATGTATCGATTGAATGAATAATCATGGAATACCGTTACCGCGAGGTCTCAGTTCGGGGCGTAGTCTATTATCTACAGGGCAGCCATCGGCAAACCTTCGGCGCGCGGTTTTTATCTAACACCTAATCTGTGGCTTATATGTAATAGTCCCATCTGAATCTAACAGCATTCATCTCAAGCCATCGTCGACCTAAACTGGGCACAGGTTCCCTTTCGAAATGAAGGCTTCCACTATTCCTTCAGGCAAGGGTAAGTGTAAGCATTTAATTGTTAAAATCGCACACGTTTGAAGCAAAAGTATTACTTACTTCTCATATTATAGATGGCGCTGTACACTTTTACATCGCGTTTTTAGGTGTTATCAGACCAAATCATAATACACAATAAGTAACAAGACAACTTTACCAAACTTTAATATGAGTTGTCAAACATTAGCCTCGTGCTGTCAAATTTTTGAGGAAAGGTACGTTTTATTAGGTACCTTTTATTAATTGAAAAAATTTAGGAGTGGGCACTGGGCATTGGGCAATTGTCGAAATTAATGCTCAAATGCATTGAAATCGAATGCATTGCATTGAAATTGAATGGATTATGTGGTGTGGTAGCTTATATCACACAAATAATGCGCTGACCCTATTATTTAATGAAATTTTTATTCAATTTCCTTTTTAAATATCTGCCTTCTAATTTCTGTGTGTAATTATATTACACACAGCTGTTGTTGTTGAAAAAGTTGTACAAGTGTTGAGACAATATTTTGAATGAATGTACTATTCAAAATTAATTTTCGTTGTTCGTTTCTCTTCTCTAGCAAATATTATTATAACGTCACATTGGCTTATATTACCACCACCACCAGGCGATAACAAACACGTCTCAATTAATTAAGCTTCGAATAACGGTACAGTCAAATTAATGAACGTGTTTTACCTACCAATAAAACGCTTATTAATTTACTTACCTTATTCGAAGCTTAACTTTATACTGCCTGGTTCAATCCAATCCTGGGTCTTCCACGCAGGCCTTCACAGGCCTCGGGGTAACTGGTCGGGGCGATGGCCCCCTTCAGTGGTGGAAACGCCGCCTGCAACTACAGGCGGGGCACTGGGTGGGACCGGTTGGTCCATGGTGTCGTATCCGAGATGTCAATTCCGGTGGTATCCTGTTGCAGTGCGATCGAGCCCGCGTAGTGTCGCGGGCGATCTGCGGACTGCAGCAGGGTGGTACGTCCGTGGTTGGCTTTCGCCCGCCTTTAATGATTAAAATGGCGAGCACTGCCGTTGGCGCTGAGCGCATCCCCACTACCCGGTGGTGGGGGTTGGAAAGGGACGGCAATATGATAGAGAGAGAGAGAGAGATGTTTACAGGCGGGAAACCACGTGCCTATCACAATTAATTAAGCTTCGAATAAGGTAAGTAAATTAATAAGCGTTTTATTGGTAGGTAAAACGCGTTCATTTATCGTTAACTTTGTTTGTAGAGGTTTATTGTTAATATAAAAAAAACTATGCTAGATAGAGCGTTGATTTTATTTTTCCTGTAAAATATACATAAACCTTTATTGATCATAATTATTTCTGATTTTTCGATAGGTAAACTTCGGAGATAAGGGGGGGGGGGGGGGGCGGGGCGGTATTTTTTTCGACATTTTGGTCGATTAATCAAAAACTATTAGGTAGGTATAGATAAAAATAAATAAATATCTGTTTTATAATGTACAAGTAAAGGCCTTTCATATGATATCCCACTTGATTATTATAGTTATTTTACTTTGAAATTTTAAACTCCCGATTTTTTCCCTTTTTTAATAAAACTAAAAATAATTTTCGATTTTTTTTTATTCCAATGATGTTGGGCCACTATTATAAGCAACTATTTCAAATTTCATGTCGATAGCTTTAATAGTTACTGAAATAATCGACTGTGACAGACGGACGGACGGAGAAAGTCTCACCATAAGGGTTCCATTTTTAGGGTTCCGGAGGAAACAAGGAACCCTTATAGTTTCGCCATGTCCGTCCGTCTGTCTGTCTGTCTGTCTGTCCGCGGTTTAGCTCAGAGACTATTGGTACTATAAATCTGTAATTTGACAAGGGTATAAATATCAATCACGCCGACAAAGTGGTGAAATAAAATTTTGAAAAATATTTTTTTTAGGGTACCTCCCCTACATGTAAAGTGGGGATGAATTTTTTGTTTCTTGACTATCCCATAGTGTGGGGTATCGTTGAATAGGTCTTTCAAAAATATTGTAGGTGTGGGAACACCATTTTTCAATTCAGGGATCCGTTTGTGAAATATGATATTTTAAAGTGCTAAATTTTATTAGAGTCAAGTGTCCCCCCCCTCTGCCAGCTAAATGGTTATATATAGGTTACAAGAAAAAATTCACAGCAGTAGTACATATAATGAATTTTAAAGGAAAACTATCACGGCTAAGTAGGGTTCATTAGTTAAGGAGTTATATCTGTTTTTTCTAAGTTAGGTATTACACGTATTGTAAGTTGCATATTTTGTAGTATATTATAGTATTTAAACCATGGAACTCAAAATGTATTCAATATTCATAAATATAAAAGCATAGTGCTTTTAGTGCCTAGGTCAGCAATAATATTTGAGACTTTCAACTACGGAACCCTACACTGCGCGTGGCCCGACACGCACTTGGCCGGTTTTTTTACCATTTTGGTAGGGAGCCCTAAAAGTATGTCCTTATTTCTCACATCATTGATGGCGCTGTACGCTTTTACGTCGCGTTTTTAGGGTTCCGTACCCAAAGGGTACCAACGGGACCCTATTACTAAGCCTACGCTGTCCGTCCGTCCGTCCGTCTGTCAGCGGGCTGTATCTCGTAAACAGTAATAGATAGACAGATGAAATTTTCACAGATTATGTATTTCTATTGCCGCTATAACAAATAATAAAAATTACATTAAATTAAAAAAATTAAATTAAAATCTTTCCATGGGTACATGGAAATAAATATTTTTATTTAATTTTTTTTAACGGAACCCTAAAAGAGCGAGGCCCGACTCGCACTTGGCCGATTTTATGTATCATCAAACCAAATCATAATACACAGTACCTATGTATTTTATCATACTTATAAACTTTTATCATATACGCACTAGATAATGTGTTAAAAATTTTTGAAGGAAGGTAGGTACGTTTTGTTTTATGTACCTTTATTAAAGGTAGTTTATTTATAAAAATAATATTATTGGAGTGGGTAATTCTATTCTTTCTTTCAGTACAGTACAGTAGGTTAGGTAGGCTTTTTCGGAGACGACTAACAAAAGTAGCAGATGAGATCCCCGCGACTTCGTCCGCGTGGATTTAGTTTTTGAAATCGCTCGGGATTTTCTGGGATAAAAAGCCTAAAAAGAAGCCTATGTCACTCTCCAGGCACTCAGTCCTTCCCATCATCTAACCCAGAGATTCTCAAGCTATTTTGGGCAAGAGAAAACGAACTGATAAGTACCTCAGACCCACCAAAGCCAAATTACTTTAAAAATCCTCTCTATTTTTTTTCCTATTGAATATTGATGCAAAATACTTACCAAATTTATTTAAAAACTTTGCGGTTGGTTAAGTGAGTAAACTTGATATTATATTTTACTGAATCTAATGTATATTTAGTTATTTTGATGAGAAAATGAAGTCCAGTTTACTCACTTATAAAATAATAATTACTACCTAATACAAATTATGTGTAGTTCGCATAGTTCACATAGTTCGAAGAGCGTTGGTCGTTGGGGTCCCAAGGTGTTGGAGTGGCGACCCCGCACCGGGAAACGCAGTGTTGGCAGCTCCCCCCCCCACCAGGTGGACCGACGACATCAAACGAGTCGCAAGGAGCCGCTGGATTCAAGCGGCGCAAGACCGAAGCCTGTGGAAGTCCATGCAGGAGACCTTTGTCCAGCGGTGGTCGTCTATAGGTTGATAAAGAAGAAGAATACAAATTACGTAAAAAGTACTATGATACTTCCTACTAAAATATTAGGTAAGTAGTCATTCTTTTATCAAGTTTGTACAGGTTATAGGCCGAAAATAGTTCATCGTTGCGAAAATTTTTACGAAAATAAACCGTCTTCATTCGCCCATTCGCCCTAAGGGTGAATTTTCTACGGTTAGGGCCAAGGACCTTAGGGTTCAATGAACGATGAAGGAGGCACCGTCTAATTTCAGCCTAACACAATTTGTACATTATCTTGAAAGTTTCAAATAAGAATTTGTGTTAATTAATTAGGGGTCGATTAGACCTCGTCTACCCCCAAAGTCAGTATTGGTTTATGTCGACCCCTGGGAAACCGATTTTTATCCCCAAGGGGTCAGATATCGACCACTTTGGGAATCCCTGATTTAACCTTCCAAATCTAATAGGTCCCCTCGACGCGGACGCTCGAGTAAATCCCAATTTAGCATCGTGGGCTCCCCTACCATTAGACTTTTACATTAACTTTGTTGCTAGCCGAAACCTTTTCATAAAACGAACCATTTGAATTGAAGCATATTTTTTTTAATTAAGCACAAGATTTAATTTAAAAAACATATCTCTTACTTATTCTATGTAAGCGACATTGATTGAAATCCCATTAACATTTCACACTGTAAAGCATCTCACAAAATATCTCAAATCTCAATCTCATTATACTTACCTACCTAATATTAATTAAATTACCAGTTTTCACATACATTCCTTAAGTTTTAGAGGCTATGTAAGCAAGTTAGGTAACCAGTTGACAATTTGTGAAAAAAAAAAGGTAAAAAATAACACTAGGTAATAAGGATTACATACTCCTTCTTAGGGGATAAATTAGGTATAGTTGGTGAAAATGGAGATAGGTAAGTCTTACCACATAATGGACACCCTGAGTGCAGCAGCCAATAGGGTATTTGACTATAGTAAAAATATCGTTTCAACTGGTGTCATCCTAAAAGATTATTATCTAAAAACATTATTCCATACGACAAAACTAAAAAATAAAGCTTTATTTAATTAGAAAACATTAAATAAAATTGCTATAATTCTGGCCATGGTCACGTGATCGAAAACGTTCCGTGATGTCGAATGACGTCACAGTCCACACCACCTATGGAATTCTCATTTTGTCAATACATTTCGACGTGTTTGTGCGGCGTAATAGGCTAATTTCGTCTGTTTTTCATCGTTACTATTTTATTAAATACCAAATAGTATGCGACACGCGGCCTAAACACATAATATAAAATTGTCATTGTTTGAAATGTGAACTGTTACGTCATGAGAGCAAATGGAACGTTTCGGCGGCAATTTATTTTTTTGAATTTATTTCTCGATTTTTAAGAAAAATAATGAATATTATGCCGAAATATATGTTTTGTTAGCTTCAGCATAGCATTATTAACAATTTAAGATGATTTTCTAAAAGTAGTCAAATAGCCTATTCTACCAAAGGAATTCATGGCTAGCTAATGAGTAATAGCAGAGCCACCACTGGTAGTAAATTGCAAAGTAATTTGCTAATGATAATTCAAAACTGCTTTGTTTACACTACATGATCTACTTAGACAAGTAAAACTTACAGATGTAAAGCCAACTTTTCACCAAGATATGAGCAAAAACTTACAATTAAGTTTGAATAGATAAAACTGAACAAAAAAGAACTAAGCCTTTACCTTTATTAAAATAGGTAATAGGTGGTAGTAGTAAAGGTAATTCTTTAAATACGGGGAAGCAACATAAAGTAAAAAAAAGCCTAATTCTACAATTTATTAGGTAAACTGAAGTAAGTCAATTTACTGTGGAATGTTAATACTCGATTGCACTCTTAAAATCCTTTGGTATTTGGTACTGCTTGCTACATAGCTCCCATGCTTTGAAATCATCAACCGATCTGAGAGATTCCACATAGCATTCAACTCCCCTCAAGAATGGCAGCATCATTTGATCATTTATCATTTCTGAGAGTTGATGCAAGAAGCAAATGTTCTTTGCAAGAGTTTCCTTGATGACAGCTGACAGTGGTCGCTCAGTGCACTGCACAATATCCAGCTATAACAAGAAATAAGTACAAAAATTTAAATCAGATGTCGTGGGTAAAAAAAAAACAAGTGCACTAGAAATCCCTTGCTCTCAGTCAGATGGGCAGAAATCCGATACTGGGAAAGGATCAGATGTGGCTCAAATGGCTTTACATACTCTCTGAGTATGTATATTGGGTGTCTTCTTACACTTCTATCTAACACTACAATTTCTTAACAAAATAACTCATATTTTTAAGACCATTTATGGGAGGCAAACCGCAAACTCACTTAGTTTGCAATGCTTACAGGCAATTTAACTTTAAAATAATACTAATTTAATAGTATGATAATTGAAAAATTTCCTAATTACTTTTTGAAAACTTACTTTTTCTTCAATAGTGTTATGTTTTAAACCAAGGTAAGCATTAAGGCATTCTGCTAATGTTCTCACTTGAGTTGAAATGCGTCCTGTCTTGTTCCTTGTGATGATAAGATCTCCAACCTGAAATAAATTACTTTCCAATAAATTTGAAATGTAAGTTCATAAAGGAGTTAAGAGAAAACAATCAATAGCGCTACAGTTATACAGAAAACGGAGAGGTTGATGGTTCAATCCCTATCAGAGGTGTCAGAATCAGAATCAGAATTTATTTATTGCATTATACACTAGTAGTATACAAGAGATGGTAGGTACAATAGATTGTTGGCCATAGTGTATTACCAATCTAATGGTGTGCAATAACAATAGAAAATTATACAATTAAATTTAAAAATTGGATAGTTCACAGTACACATTTAATTATATCGATAATAAAATAATATAATAATAATTAATATGTCAATTGTTTATCAAATCTAGTAATGTCAATAATTTAAAATAAATAATAACACGTTACTTCATTGAAATTATTATTATCAATAAAATTAATTACTTATTTTTAAAAATTAAAAAAATAATAAAATAAAATAGAATATCTGAAGTACAAGCCATTGAAAAAAAAGAAAGAAAACAGCTCTAAATAATTTTATGTATACCTATTCATTTCACTGTTTCATTAAAAAATTCCTCTAGTGTGTAGTAGGCCTTATTTATAAGCCAATTTTTCAAAGTTTTCTTAAACTTAGCTAAGGGTCCTTGATATCATCAGGTAAGTTATTATATACTCGAATGGCCATGATGTATGCACTTTTACAGTAAATATTACAACTTACAGGAGGCAAATGAAGTTTATCCTTTGTCTACTAGGTCTTGTGCGCAATTCAGATTTTTTTGTGAAGAATTGATTATTGGTTTTTACGAGTAGACTTAATTCTAACAAGTATATTCCTGTAAGAGTAAGAAACTTTTTTTCTATAAATATTGGACGTACAGAATCCTCTCTTTTCTTATCATATAGTATTCTTAAGCATCGCTTTTGCAAAAGAAACGTGCTTAATAACGTGGTGTGATTGTCTAAAAGTTGCCAATCAAATCAAAATCGTATTCATTTGATGGCATTCGTGTCAAAGTAAAATATTCCTTGAATGTATTGATTTAAAGTCACAAATTCAGTACAACCGATTTTAACATGGAGCATTATGGAGCGTATCATACATACCTAAACAAATGAGAATGCATACACAAAATTGAGCTCTAATTCAATGTCGTTATGGTTAATTTTACTTTGACTGCCAATGCCAATTAATGCCATCAAATGAATACAATTTTAATGTGCAACTTTTAGACAATCGGGGGGGCAGTTGTACTTATGTATCCACTCCTAATACAAGCTTTACCAAGCACATCAATACCTATAAAATACTATACTGATCAAAAACTTGTCGGTTCAATTTAGTCATAATTTTTTCCATCTAGCCCCCTTTCGCATCGTGCGATAAGGAACTTCGTTCCAATTTTTGTGCTTTGGTAATCCAATAAAAAAAATAAAGATGATATTATTTACCTGAGTATCAAACACAGAATTCAATTTCACATTATGTTTGTGAAACAAGCAGTCCGATAACTTTCTACAATCATGGACAATCTTTTTTGGACTTTCGCCTTCCAGCATTTTCTTTAGGCCAGCATCAAAAGCATGATATTGCAATACTTGAATGTCGAAAATGTATATCTGTTGAGGGGTAGACACCACAAGGAAGGGCATCTTACATTTCCGTCCCATATTTGCACCATCTGAGCTTACAGCTATGTAACTGTATTCATTTAAATCCTCCATAGCTTCATGGAAGGTATGATCTACTTGGTTGATGTAAACATACTTCTTTGATATCTTTATTATATCCGCATATTCTTTTTGTGAAATCTTCAAAAATGTTTGCTCGCCCGTTTCTTTGACTCTTACAATGCTTCTTATTTCTGGTTCATAGTAGTGACAAACATTCTCATTTGCCTCAGTCTGAGGCAACTCTTTGACTTCATAGAGAGATATTTTTGATTTGTCCTTAGTCATGCTGTAGAATCTGCCTTCGACTACATCACAGTTCTTGGTGTGAACTTGAAGAAGCTCACCTTTCATGTACAGATTGTCCATTTTTTCTTAATATCTAATTGCAGGATACTTATCGTTTAATCTTTCTTGACAGGCTTAGCGGGAGGTTTCTCCGTCTCGCTATACGCTCTATAGATGTACAGGCCCAGTGTTACATGCAACACTACGACCGCTACCACGGCCGAATAGACACTGCTAGTCACAGCTTCTAGACGTAATATACTGTCGAATATCAAAATCTTCACAACAAAAAACGATAATACTGGTACGATTATAATGAACAAACAGTATTTTATTACTGTCTGAAACACTTGGAAGTCGGGTAATTCCTAAAAAAATAAGGTTAACTTTAGATTTCACCTAAAAATGTATTTGCAATAAAATAAATTAATCATACTTTTTTGTACTCACATTTGCCTTTCCTTCAATCATCATAGGGTAAAAATAAAATAAAAATAAAATTATTCTGGATCTGGAAATATTCGCGTTTTCTGTTCTTCTCACCCTTTTTCTCACCACAACACATAGATAATACATTATAGACTAGGAACACAACATAAAGTTGGCAGTTGCCATAAAGTTATGACAACACCCATAGAATAGACCATCCAACCACGAACAACACTCACAGAATCATGGAACTAGGAATTACGACTACGTAGAGAATCATAGTCTTCCTATTTATATAAACAGCATACAATTTACTCACAGGGAGCTGCCACAAATAGTAAACGTCACATTAGAATGGAATATGGATACATACGAACAAAATAGGTCTTCTGAGTGAGTTCCGCACTATCAAGCTTGGGCCTATTAGGGCTAGGGCATAGTCGTAGTTCCTAGTTCCATGGGCTCGAGCTATGTGACCCCTCTCCATCTCGTGACTGTATGCTGTGAGCACAGATATAGTACAGGCACAGAGGGATTGTTTACCTATTGGGGTTACTAAAGCATACTTAGCTTTATTAAACACAGCCAAGGCCTAAATGGTAGTTATTTAATCTTGAACTGCCCCCGCTCCGCGTTAAAAAATTAATTTACCTAATTCGAAAACATTTTTAAAAACCGACTCGTGTATTTCTTTTCCTCTAGTAGCAAGAGACGTACCACCTACTTTTAAGGGGTTCCGTACCAAAATGGTAAAAATGAAACCCTTAAGGTGAGACTTTCTCCGTCCGTCCGAGTACCGATATACCGAGTGGGGTACCATAAATGAAAGGCCTTTACCTGTACATTCTAAAACAGTTTTTTATTTTTTTATATATAATAGTTTTTGATTAATCGGCCAAAATGTCGAAAAAAATACCGCCCCCCCTTATCTTCAAAATTTACCAATCGAAAAATCAGAAATAAGTATGGTCAACTAGCTGATGCCCGCGACTTCGTCCGCGTGGATTTAATTACTAAAATCCCTCGGGAACTCTTTGATTTTCCGGGATAAAAGTAGCCTATGTCACTCTCCAGTTCCTCAACTATACCCATGCAAAAAATCACGTCGATCCGTAGCCCCGTTGCGGCGTGATTGAAGGACAAACCAACAAACAAACAAACACACTTTCGCATTTATAATATTACCTAGTAAGGATATAATCTGAATCTCGGAAACGGCTCCAACGATTTTCATGAAATTTAGTATGCAGGGGGTTTCGGGGGCGATAAATCGATCTAGCAAGGTTTCATTTTTAGAAAACGTCGTTTTATCCATGTTTTCAGGCAATGAAAAACCCCCTACAATATCATTAGAATACGAAGGTTTTCGCCATTAACTATAAAGTCCCAGTAGTTCAGTTAGGAAATCGGCGGTCCCGAAACCAGAAGACCCTGGTTCGAGTCCAGACGATTATTTTTTCCCTTATGAATTTTATTATTATTTTTTTCTAAATATAAGCTCGGTCAATATATCCATTAAAGGTATTTCATCCTATTCTTCATATTGGAAAAAAAAATATGTTTTTATTCAACGGTGTAAATTATTGGGCGTTTCGGCACAGGTTTCGGACTAAAATGGGCGTCCTCCTTTACGGTATAATGAACAAGAACAAAGTGTTGTATTCGTTTGTGTTGCATTTAGTCAAAACAATTTTAGGATTCCACAGTTTTGTCATAAAACCTCGAGAAAAAAGAAATATACGTAATATACCTTTAAAGGTAATTGCCAAATATCTACATCCTTACCTACTTATTATCTATACAAGTAGATAAGTAAGTACCTACCTACTAAGTACCTAAAACCAATCTACTAAGGCGTAGTAAGTAGGTACTATTATAAATTATATTCTGTGACTAAGGTCAGTAGGTACCTATGGAATTAACATGGTGAACTTGGATGTTCTAGCAGTTATTAGCCTAGTGGTTAGGACTGCGGTTTCCTGTTCGGGGGGTAGCGGCCAGCGGGTTCGATCCCGGGCACGCACCTCTGACTTTTCAGAGTTATTTGCTTTTAAGCGATTAGATATCACAAGTTTTAACGGTGAAGGAAAACATCGTGAGGAAACCTGAGAGTTCTCCATAATTTTGGTGTGTGAAGTCTGCCGATGTTCATTGGGGCAGCATCGTGAACCATTAACCCTTTAACCCTTCTCTGAGAGGAGATCTGCGCTCAGTAGCAAGCCATTGATGGGTTGCTAATGATGATTATGACTTGGATGCTGTGTACTTAGGCTGAGATTTATAAAGATTAAGTAGCTAAATGTACCAACACTAAAACTCAATTTTTAACTTTCTCAGCAGTCAAAGTAGGTACGCTTTATCTCTTCTCCTTCAGTGCAGTCTCAAAAAGCTTAAAAAATCACTATAGAAATGTTCAAGGGTCCTAGTGCATCTAAATTTCAACCTCGAGAACTTTGGAGTTTGAAATGTATAATTATAATGTAATTAGTAAAATTAAATAATGTACCTACGGTTTTAGTTGTCTCGTCACGTTCCACGTTCACTTGGTAGTAGGTACCTACAGACGTTTAACACAGTGTACATAAGTCATTGAATCTTTTATTTTTACTGAAAATTCTCGGCATTTTTAAAAATAAATCTACGGAACCAAGTTGATTTGATGAAAGATATGCTTTCCTGCGGGTAGTTATGCATACGGTACACGCATATTATTTTCGCTATCACATTTTATTTATAATTTTGTATTGTGAAATAGTTGTTTAGTTGACTGTGAAGTTTTATTACTATTACAATCAGATACTTTACAGTAACACTATAGGTAAAAGAGTTTAATAAAAATGTTGAAAAATATTCTTTACTGTGCCCTAATCACGTTTTTCGTAAGTAAATTAGTCGC
The DNA here is from genome assembly GCA_029955525.1 of Oeneis ivallda. Lineage (NCBI taxonomy): Eukaryota > Metazoa > Arthropoda > Insecta > Lepidoptera > Nymphalidae > Oeneis > Oeneis ivallda. The sequence continues at coordinate 19,883,229 of JARPMR010000004.1, read as the reverse complement.
TAATTTTATTTAATAATCTCCAGAATATAATATTATTGTTTAATGAAGTTATAATATTCTTCACGTTTTTATTATTTTCTACAGATTGGGATAAATGGTACATTTTTAGATCTTAATGAGGTGAAAAAAAATTTATTGCAATGGAAGACTCAAAACTTGCTAAATTTTAGCGAGGTTAGAGATTTTGATTACCTAACTAGATACCTATAGGTACTTTATCATTTATGATATAACTACTTACTTACACGATACCAGATACCTTCTCGTAGTGAATTGATTCTTAAGCATTAAAATATTTTTTAAATGTTTTCTAGGTAGGTGCATCAGCAAATGGAATTTTCGATTTAACTGACGTGAAAACCAAACTACTTCAATGGAATTCCCAAAAAATTGCCGCACTTTGTCCATCAAATGGGCAAGTCATTACGTACCTATGTTTTGCTCTCATCTATTTTAATTCATATTAAAAATTAACTATGAAATTTTCCATGTTTCAGAGTAAAACTACAAAACTTACTCAATCTCGCTTGTAGTACAGCACAACCCACTAATGTTACGCTACGTGATGCCTGTATTGCTTGCTTTTCTCGAGTTACGTCAATGCCAGAGGTTAGTTATCAATTAATTACACTTTTATAGTGTAGGCTAAAGGCTTTCCTAATGTACAAAATATTAAATACTAGGGTCCCATTTCACCATTGCGGAATAACGTTTGTTTTGACTTTCAATACAAAAACTGTCAGAATAGAATGTCTATGTTATTCGTCAGTTAAACGTTAATTGGCGATGGTTCAATTGGCCCTAAGTTTTTTTTATTAAACTGAGTTTTTTGTTTCATATTATTACCTAATTAGGGTCCACAAGAACTGAATGCATTAAGTGTTTGTGCTGTACAATATTTCACGAACACATCGTACGCAAGTTGTGCTACAAATATAATGGTGAGTTACTTGCTTTATCTTAGAACTACATGTATAAAAAATAATCGGCCAAGTGCGAGTCGGGCTTCGCTCTTTTAGGGTTCCGTACATATGACCAAATCACTTTTCTAGTCTAACTAGATACTTACATATTTAACTATCTTAGTTCTTATATAGTACTAAATTAGCATATGGGGAAAAATGCTCGTTTGTTTTGGCCACGATTTCTTATAAACCGCATTATAAATCGGTGTTTTCAGTATTTGTAGTTTAAATACACTATATAATAGATAGTATATAAAAATTTCAAATTCCTAAGTAGTTTAGTTTTTGAGATATACCTACCCCGCAACAAAAGTGGTCTAAAACCGAAAACTCTGACGGCCCCCCATTTCTTCATTTTTGTAGCTAAAAAATAATAAAAAAGCCGGCCAAGTGCGAGTCGGACTCGCGCACCAAGGGTTCCGTACTCCAAAAGTAAAAGTAAAACGATAATATTATATTAATTTGCTTATTTATCGTTAACTTCGTTACATACATAAACCTCTATTGACCATAATTATTTCAGATTTTTCGATTGGTAAACTTCGGAGATAAGGGGAGGGGGAACGGTATTTTTTTAGACATTTTGGCCGATTACTCAAAAACTATTATATATAGAAATAAATAAAAAACTGTTTTAAATGCACAAGTAAAGGCCTTTCATATATCATATGAAAGGCCTTTACTTGTGCATTTACCCCACTCGGTATAGTTATTTTACTTTGAAATTTCAAACCCCTGATTTTCCCCCTTTTTCAATAAAACTAAAAATAATTTTCGATTTTTCTTTATTCCAATGATGTTGGGCTACTATTATACACAACTGTGCCAAATTTCATGTCGATAGCTTTAATAGTTACTGAAATAATCGACTGTGACAGACGGACGGACGGACCGAGAAAGCCTCACCATAAGGGTTCCATTTTTACCATTTTGGTACGGAACCCTAAAAATATATTTGAACTCTACATAATATGAGTTCTAGACAATGACACCCCACATACCAGAGTAAAAAAATAAAATTTTATTTCGACTCCTTTCCCATATAATATGGGATATATCCTTTATTTTTTAATTTAATTTTATTTTTCTTATTTGGTTATTAAAGCAGCAATAAAAATACACACTCTGTGAAAATTTCAACTGTCTACCTATTACAGTTTACAAGATACAGCTCGCTGACAGACGGACGGACGGACGGACAGCGGAGGCTTAGTAATAGGGTCCCGTTGGCACCCTTTGGGTACGTTTCCCTAATAACAATGTTTATTTGAAAGTAAGATAAAAAATTAATAATTATTTCCTGTAACTAATACATAGATATGTTCCTATCTAGTATCTACTCATTGTGAAATTAATAAAGCTGCTAGGTACGTACTTATTTACAAGTAGCTAATGCCCGGGACTTCGCGGCGATCTCCGGTTCGGAGACAATCCGGCTGTTATAAGGGATAATATGACGTAACCGCTGAACCCTACGTTGACTGGAAACAGACATAGGTCTAGGTACTTACTTGTTTATTTTTATAGCTACGGGATTTTTTAAAATCTCAATCCATTCGGTCTTTAGGCGACGTTTTCGCATAGGCGAATCGCCGCGCGGCTCGCGGTATGGCCAAGGTATGAGGGCGAGAGAGCAAGCGAGCGACGCACCGCGCGGCGCGCGGCGATTCGCCTGTACAAAAACGTCGCCATAGTCGCTCAAGGCACCGAGTATTTTGAACAAAGTATGTTTTTTTATAGTTTTAAATTGTGTAATTGTTCAACAATCATGTTATGTAGTATCGAGATCGATGATTTTAATATTTTTTTAAGGCTTTATCAACATCGGCATTAAATGTTCAGCCATCCGGTTGTTATATGGGCTATTGTGATTTTGTACGTTGTTTACGAAGAACAAATTCTATCAATTTGGTAAGCTTTGACTAACACATAATTTACCCACTTTCACAAATCATTACCTCCAGGTTTTACTATAATATTATGAAGTGAAATTATATGAGAACAACTATGAAACATCGTGGATGATTGTCTTTTCAAAAATGATTATGTATCCTCAGTAGATATCATTAGCAACCCATCAACGGCTCACTACTGAGCGCAGGTCTCCTCACAGAGAAGGGTTATATGCCATAGTCCACCACGCTGGCCCAATGCGAATTGGCGGACTTCACACAACCACAGAATATATAATATGTAGTACTAACACAACTTCGAGAACATTATGAAGAACTCTCAGATGTGCAGGTTTCCTCACGATGTTTTCCTTCACCGTTGAAGCAAGTGATATTTAATTTCATAAACGCACTTGACTCCGAAAAGCCAGAGGTGCGTACCCAGGATCGAACCTGCGACCCCACAATATTATTTTGTAACTTAAAATAAAATGCGAAAGTAGCTCTGTTTGAGTACTTTTTCACGCCCAAACCGCTCAATGGACTCTAGCCTAGGCAAGCTTACATCCTGAAAAAGGACATGCACTTTTATTATTTATACCTGAGTATCAAGAGGTTCTATCTGGATATTTTGACTCCTAAATCCACAGTATGTATTATAAATTATTATAATTGTTATTTTCAGATAACTCAATGCACGCGAGAAGCTCGAACTGGTGTTAACATTACGCTGGATAGTGATAATGTGCGTTTTTATACTAATGTAACATCGTGTATTTTGGCAAAAACTAGGTGTGGTACTTTTAACCCTATAACCGGGGACCCACAAACTCCAGGATATAATTTTGCTGGGCTAAGAATAAGCAATGCTCTACAATTTTCTGAAGCTGGTGAACTTAGAGTATTAGCATTTTCCGCGGCTACACCCGTTTCGAGTTCGTTTTGCACTGCATCTAATAATCTAACGCAAACGAGTTGGTTAACCAATGTTTGTTAACAATGCATGTATGTAATTATTGTTTATCATTCTTAATAAGCTGAACTAAGGCTGAAATCTTACTAAGGCTGAAGCGAGGCAGCATCAAAACGAAATAGAAAAAATACCTTTAAGTAAATAGATGATATAACCTGAACTATCTCTATCATTTGACTCTGTCTTGAGTTTGAGCAGAGTGAGATTGCAATTTAAAAATCTCGCCTAAAATGCCTAGGCAGACGGACGGACTGACGGTACCTAATTCGTTCCATGTTGCGCTTACTTTACCTGTCAAAATAGCGCCCGAAAAAATATTAAAAGCATCTCATTTATAGAAATCGTTAAAATGGGATTGTTCACACTACTTATCAACTAACTATGATCAACTATAGAGCAAGATCCCAGTGCCGCCAGACCTAAGTTATTTTCTCAGCAATTATGCAGCAGCTTGCAGAAGATATTGCAATAGTTCTCTCTCTCTAGATCCTAAGCTATACCCAGGCAAAAAATCACGTCGATCCATAGCTTTGTTGCAGAGTGATTGAAGGACAAACCAACAAACACACTTTCGCATTTATAATATTATAGTATGATGATATTATCTCTCACACACTTAAACAAGTGAATCATGTTCTAGCGCTCATACATATGGGGACGCATAATGTGTGTCTGGGGGGATGTTTGACCCTTCCAATAGGTCTGGCAGCTAACAGATAATATCGCAATAGTTCCCTGAGTATCATGTATAAAAATCAGAACTGAGAATATAAGTTAACTTAAATTATATATTTTTTTGGGAGCTTCAAAGCGTCTGGCTAAAGTAACCGCCGGCGGTAAGCGTCTGGCAGTATTAATTTATTAATTTTTACAATATTCTTTAAAACATATATGAAAATCAGCCCTGAGAATTTAAGATAAGTTATTCTAGTTTTTACCTACCTTTAGCACCTGGTATCTGGAAATTGGCCGTCGGCACAATCTAGCTGGTACGCATATACTGAAAGGACATTCGAACAGTACTCTATCGTACACAAATAATTGCTGAGAAAATAACTTAGGTCTGGCGGCACTGGGATCTTGGACCACTACACGTTTAAATTTTTTCAATCTTGCAATTAAAGTTCAACTGGTTCAACGTATTTTGTTCAGGTTCATAGACGAATGATATTTACTAAGTTCAGGTCAGATCCATGTAAGTAGGAAGACCCATTTCCTACTTCCATGGTCAAATCGCTATTGCCAAATGTCAATGTCAATTGTCAGTTGACAATTTGTCCGATTTTTCAATCATTGTTTTTTGTGTTTTTCAAAAGTTCAAAAGTAAAAACATTCTTTTTTGGTTATTTTTCTAATTTATTAACTATCTTGGATTAATGTATAATTAACACCCTATTCGTATAATTACTAAGTTTGCACCTGTAATGTAAGTACTTTTAAATTTTCGTCGGGTTAATAAAGGAAGAGTTCTGCTTCAAAACTTTTCATTTACAGAAACGAAATATGCGAAAATCTATTAAATTAGTGATTAATCCATTCTTCCCATCTCTATTTCTTTTTACATAATAATATACCATCTATCAGAGCGCTTTCTCTAATAACCTGAAAACTTTTTCTGTGATCGAAGAATTCCCATATTTACTGTATCTTTTTCCCACTTTTTCGGCTAATATTTTAAATTTCAATACATTTTTTAATTTGTTTACTTTGAAGTTTATTCATTCCTCCTTTTAAAGTACATAAATTATAATACACTTATAGTTAGTTCAGTAATATTATTTAGACATACTAGAGATTACATAGCTTTATATTTTAAGGAACATCTTTGTGGTTACACATACTTTATATTTTTGATTAAAATATTTTTTTTAAGCAGACATGTGAGACGAATTGTCATGCAGTATTTACAATATTAATGAATTCAGAAGTAACAATCTTGAACTTTTGGCTAAAATCCACAGTACTTATTTATATTTTGTTCTATAATATATATAATATTATGTACAAGGCTAGTATTACTTAGTACTTAGTACTGAATCTTAAAAGTTTCTAGATATATAATGCCCTGTAGGGTTGCCACAAGGTTAAAATTTGATAGAATGTACCATTATATACATACAAAACTTTTATAAACATTTTCAAATCATGTTTAGGCTTTTTGTGAGCTATCAATTTTGATTTTTAATATTTCTACTGACAACAACCCTGAAATTCCCACATTTTTTATACAGATTAATTTTTGTCTTTTGATCTGGCAACCCTATTCCATCACATGTCCACAGTGTTACAAGTTTTTGTGAATGTATGATGCCACAGTATCATATTTTTGCTTGATTTCAACAAACTGATGAGTTTTAAATTAGTTTGCTAAAAGTAAGCGAAATGACAGTTAAATTTTGTGTCTACTTTCAGTAGCTGCTTTTTGTAGTTTATTTCTTGTTGCCTTTGTCTTTTTCTTTACTTTTTTACTTATTTGAATAGAAGCGTCTGAATCGGAATTTTCTGATATTATTGTACTTGTTTTCCGATTTGATTTCTTTGTTTGAATTGCAGTTGCTACGAAAGCACTCTTTCTGAAGACTGATTTGGCTTGCCTATTTTGTGGTTGAGTATTCCTAGGTATGTCTGTGAAACTAGTGCTGTTCATGTGTGACATACTTTCTGATTTTCCATATTTTAACCTGAAAATAAAACATTTTTGTGTAGCATTTATAGATTTGATTGATTTGATGTTCTCTTTGTTTACCTTGTTCAAGTTTTTAACTCATCTACCTATAAATCTGCAGAAATTGCCACCAAATTTCTGGCTATCATAAATAAAATATTACAAAATACATAATTAAAATTGAGGTATTATTAAAGACAGCCAAAAACCTGCTATTAATTAATTATTATTATTATTAAAAAATATTTATAATAAAACAAACAATACAAAAACATGTTCAGAAGTCAGATTGTGTGGATCTAACATATAAGAAATTTTTGTTTGTAGAGTGACAGAGATGTATGAACTGTTAATGATGTCCTTATATAGTTAAATAAATGTTTCTTACTTTCCTTTTTTCTTATTTGTTTTAGATGTTTTATTGATGGGGGGTTCCAGTAGATCTTCGGCATTTGGCACTTTTACAGAAATCTTCTTTGATTTTAGTTTCTTTTTCTTTTTCTCATCTTTGTTTCTCTTTCGTTCATCTTCTAGTTCTTCCAACTTTTTCGAACATGACCTAACAAATAATAATAATAATAAAAACCTAAAGTAGTTGTGCAGAATGAATGAATTATTACTCAATAGCAGCAACAGCTATAACAATTTCCTACTTTTTACTCTCTAATAAACTTGCATATTTAAATTACGAAAAATATATTTAAATACAAATTAAAAAAAATAACCTGAGCAAAGCTTCACTGTCAGTAAAGTAGGAATTCATGGCGAAACTAGAAATTCCCCAAGACAATGGTCCGTTTTCTTCATTTTGTACTCCAGTCCATATATTTTTCTTTAACAGATTCAGTTTCACCTGTAACTCTGATGGATTATTCCTGCTTTTTATTTCTGACAAGCACCTAGGCCAAACAAAAAACAAAATTAGATTTTTCAAACAATCACTGAATAGATTTTGTAACTACATAATATATGGTGATTAGTCATACTTAGGAGGTGGTAAACGGCGGAATTGATGCCATGAAGCAGGTTTCAACTTAGTTTTGTTAAGTGGTTCAGTTATCATTGATACACTTCTGGGTCTACTTCCTTTTGTAGATTTTTTTTCTCGATCAGAATTAAATGGTGAATCACTAGTCTGGAACAAAATGTTTCCCTACAATGGTATGTAGGATAATTATATTGCCATATAATGTCTCAGGATTATGATGAAATGAAGACTATTTTATCATCATAATGCTGAACAGGTCCAGGTATTTCATCACTAATAGGGAGTTTTAGATTTCGTTTGAAGGTTTTATACCTTATAACTGATATGATTTGATATGTATTGTCCTTAGATTTTATCATAATCCTGCGAATTATATTCCATCAGATTTTTGGAACACATTGTCCTACTCTGAGACATCCCATTTTTATAAAATACCTTTCGATAAAAGTAAGGAAATAATTACTGGTGCAGGAAAAATTTTCAGTTCTGGTGGCATTTTCTTTTTTCTCCTCGGTTTTTGCTTTCCAGAAATTTGTAGCAATTTGCGCACTCTTCTTATGGGGCTGATATTTTCTTCTAAGGAATCACAATCTGATGAAGCATCTGTCATGGCATCTGATGTGAGATCTATTGTGGCTCTTGAAACCTGAAAAATTAGAATAATATTAAAAATTGCACTCGAAAATTTCGAATATATTTAAAATCACATACCAAATCAGGACCTGCAAAGTTTCCCTTTTCGTTTTCTTTTTCTCTATCCTATTTATTTTTTCCAGTGTCAGCCTTTGTTTTCTAGGTTTCTGTGAAAATAAATCTTTTTTAATTATAAGTTTTAACTTACGTACTCTAGCTAATTATTATGAAAGTACAAGATTTACTGACGTACAATATCTGTGATAACATCGGGTAAGATAGGTGACGGTGGGGGTGCAATTTGCGTTGTGGTTGAACACCCCCTTGGTAGACCAGCTTCTGAACTGCTGCTAGATGTGTCCCCTTCATCACTGTAATTTTAATTAAGTGTTAGTGAAGATTTTGTACATGGACTTTTATGTAATCTTTTTTATGGAGAGGAAATATGAAAAAGACTTATGTGTGCCCTAAGGATGAAAACAGATATGAAAATTCTTAGGCGGACTAAAGTAACCGTGCTATTATAGCTACGGTACCTCAAAGAATAAGCAAGCTGAAGTTATCTAGTAATCTGCAGGTCGCGTCTGTCGCAGAGTCGATGGCTGATGTAGTAGACGTGTTCCTGCCTACTCTGTTCCGACTTTCGATGACCTCAAGGATGACCCAATGACCAACGATTGGTGGTCTATGTCTATGTTAGTGGACAACTGCATGCTGATTTAAAACTTTTACAAACCTTGAATAGTCTGACAGGTCAATATTCGTTGGTTCATCAGCGTTAGAACCCTCTTTTAATAAACGAGTAACTATTTTCGTTCTTAATCTTTCTTTACTAGGGTCTTCGTCGTAAAAATCAAGCAGAGTTTCGCAAAATGTTCGACCGAGGTTCTCGTAATCTTGGGCAGAAAAATGTGTTGACATTCTGCTTCCCAATTCAGATCCTCCAAATGACGCTTCCATGGTGTAACTGTTAGCAACGCCTAACATCCAAATAACAACTCTTGCTGTACCTTCTTTACTGCGTTGAATTCTAAATTTACAATTTTCAAATGAAAACTGAAACATAAAATAATTAAAATTTAGCTTGCCAAATTAGGTACTTACCACAGCAGTAAAAGTTTAGCAATTCGTACCTTATCAGCTGCATTTTTATGTAACATCAATGGGAAAACTTGTTCTTCCAAACGCTTGTCGGAATTCTTTCTGCTTTCGCATCCGTAAATAAATACATTATGCTTTCTCGAATGAGCGTGTAAATCCACATACATCGCCACACCACACTCTTCCTGTAACCTACACTAAATTAGGTTTAGAATTTCAAATGTATCTATTTTTAGTTTCTTTATTTCCAACATAATTACCTCCGTATCATTACTTTGGTATGCCACACAGGGGGATAAGTTTCTCTTATGACGGTTCGGTACTGTCTATTTAGGTCTTTTCCGGTTAGTGAACAACGGTTGTTGCCAACAATGACCTATAAAAATGAAATACCTATATCATGCAGTTTCGTTTGATCGATTACATTTTAATTTTCCTAATTTACTGAATGAAATTCAGTCTCATGATATTTTTAAGCGACTTCCAAAAAACACAAAAAGAGGAGGTTCTCAATTCGACGCGTATTTTTTTTTTTATTATTTTTTTTGGCGATGTTACTCCATATCTCCCTCAAATCTTAACCGATTTCGATATTTTTTTTTATAATACTACAGCTGATGTAATTACTCACTCCATCGGGATTCAGCATGGGAACTAGTTTGAAGATAAATTTTTCTCTAAGTTCTCGGGCTTGATTCGTATCTCCAGTCAAATAGTCCATAAAACCTTTCATCATCCACGATGAAGGACTTTCCCCTGGATGGACTCGAGCTGTTATTATTACAGCCTTTTTCTTCTGTTAGGGATAAAGGTTGAAATATTTATAAGAGTAACTACTAGGAGTGTTATTATATTTTGGTAGGTAGATATACATAATACTACATACTTTTGGTTCCATTTCGTTACAGTTTTGTGGAGCAGTGATCGTCAAATAGTAAACGTTGTTTCCAGCTAAAGTCCGACACAGGAGTCGCAATTTTGAATACATCGATTTCACAGGATGTGCTTGCAGCCTTGATAGATATTCTTGTAAATCAGAATATGTGTATGGATAACAATGTGCGATGTATACGGCATCATCTGTATGTGGGAACTCTATGTTAAAAGTCAAAGTGTAGCTTGGATATTGCTCCTCCTCTTCGCATCTGAAAATATTTAACAATATTACGTATTTATGTTTAGTTAATATTTTTTGATGGTTATTTAACTTAGAGTTACTTTAGATATGTCACTTTGCGTCATATGACTACGTTTTATAATCCTATATCCTCGAGTCAACCAAAAATACATTTTTAAACTGTTTGTATTTTTTAAACACTTTGCTAAGACATATTAATGTAGCTTACGTTGAGTCATTCTTGTAGTAAGCGATGTTATCACCGCAACGTCTCCAACCGATCGAATGTAACTGAGCGTCCTTCGTTGAATATAATAAAGGTCGCATGCCTTCATTGTACAGGCTTTCAGGTTTTGATAAATTCACTATGGAAAACCTGTAAATAACGATTAAATAAAGTAGAATTGAGTTTTAAGCTCGCTTGCAATAGTTACTAAGTGGAATCTTCTTTTGGGTTAGATTGTCTTAAAGTTGACATCCAGATTGATGTAAATGCAATGCAATAAAACTCCTATTCGACTTACCTGTACATCATTTGCTTTTTAGTGTTGGAAACTCTGAAATAAAACCATTGCATGTGCCTGTTCGTGTAGAGGTCAGTACGGAGGTGAAGTTCATAGTAAGCAGACGTTATTTTAATTGCTTTCGCCAAATTACCGCTTTCAAAACGTGATTCGAATTTTAGTTCATCGTCTCCACCTGCGCTCGTACACGCCGAAAGATACAAACGGGACCCACCAACTGTGGAACGGCTAAACTGCAAATAGATAAATAAATTATGATAACAGTTGAAACCAAGTAGGTGGGTAATGTGGAAGAATAACTCCCACTAGTTCAACGGTTGACCTAATCAGTTGATCTAGTGTGATATAGTTAGGATGCTTTCAAATATTTAGAATCGGAACCTTAGCGATATTGCCTGTTCTGACGAAACTATTTGCGCATCACTCGTTCAGTTTCTAGGTAGAGATGCCCTTGTATAAGGCCACCAAAGAAATATGTGACATGGTAGAAGAGAAAAAACAATATCAACTCGATAAAAAAGTGATATTCTTCTTTATATACTAAGATATATAAGATAATATTAATCTATATATAATAATATTATCTAGATTGACGTCCAATGTTGGACACAGGTCTCTTGATTGGACTTCCACATGCTTCGGTATTAGTCGCCTCCCTGTGGTCTACCTAGGATCTGCTAACACTGTACTTTACGATGTGAGGTTGCCATCACTTTAACACTTTTTTTTTAATCGTATGGCATGTTACGCCGTCTAGTTCGTCGCTCGTTTAGCACCACCCAGGGGACACGTGCAGGGAAGTGAAAGGTAGTTCCTGCGGACGTGAGCGACGGGCCATCCCCCCTTTAACACTTTGGGACTACAACGACCATTAGTCCTTCAAACTATGTGACTCAGCTTCGCGAACTTCGATGGGCTATGTTGGTGTCTCTGGTCTAATCTCCTCATTTCTTATATATTATACTAAGTGAAACCGAAAGTTATAAACGTACGTAGTTGACAGCACTCATTGGATAGTACTGGAAAATTACAGTGCCGGCTTCCTCCCCAACTGGTTGGGGCTTAAGCTCCTTTCCGGTAGATATATAATACGGTTCAGGTGATGCCGGACTCCACATTATGTGCTGTATTCTTTCTTCTACAACCTTGAAATGGAAAATGTTTTATGACTTTAATTTTAGTTCGAATAGGTGTATTAAAAATATATTCGTTGTGACCGTTCTGAGTTGCATTGTTTAAAGACATTTCCATATTACAGTTAAGAGCAAATAAATCAAAACAGGGTTCGTTTTTCATAGAAAATGATGCATACATTCTTACTTTTTAACATATTTCTAACGGACTGAACGAAACTTGAGATTTGTTTTAACATCGAATTCTATATGAATTACCTATCCTGAATTTCTTAACAAACCCATAAAATGTTACTTATAGTATTTTTTTCACTTTTGTATCTCAGCACTGTAAACACAAAATGTTGAAGTAAAATTCGAAGCCTTTCATTCATTTTGTCACACTCGACCACCACAGAGTTACCTCTGATTGGATCATAATTTTAGGATAAGTCTTATAAAAAGACTTGTCTAATATTATAATTTGTCTCATCTCGTAATTGCTATAAAAATCTGTAAGTCTGAAATATGAAAAAACTCACCCTGTTCCGATTTATTTGCTCTAAAGAGTATTTTAAAAGATTATTTTAAAGAAAACTATTCTCACTTGACATTCTGCCGGCCACCGCGGCGCCTGCTGGGGGCAGTCGAGCTCTTTGGGAAGGGCAAATAAATCTCGAGGCTCTCTTAGTTTTGCTGTTGTTTTGAAAGTTTTTGTGTCGGTATTTATTTCTAGTTGATTAGTTTTAATGTTATTGTGAAGAAAATTTGATATGAATGTTCCTGGAAAAATATTAGATTTATTTCATAAAAAAAAACTTTTAACTTCAACGTTCTCCATAAACCTATAAACAATACATAACATTAAAAAAAATTAAGCCCCACGATAAGTCGCACTCATACATAAAATCTTATCTATGAATCTGGTTTATGTTGATGCCTGTAGAGTGACAAAAATTACCACAAAATCGGCCTAGCAGTTTTACACAAAATGGTATCATACAATCATAACTCTTACGCCAAACGCATATAACATCGCAGGTAAATATAATTAAATAGCAGGTTATTAATTATAGCGTGTGAAGTCACCTTTATTGCATATAGGAAAGAGGGAAGCTTGCAAAGTTTTCACTTGATCTATATTTGCTATCAATAAGTTATCTTGCAATACCGGATCCCTAGTTGGGAGTGTCAATGTCAACGTTGTGTTGTTGATGTAGTCCTTCCTCTGTTCCTCCTGTTCAATCATCATCACGTTATCTTGAACACATTCAAGTTGTTTCCACCATAACATTATAGGTAAGTTTACACTGCCGGCGTATTTATTTCATTTATTGGCTACGTTATCCACGTCGCGTTTGTACGCATTATTAAATAATCTGTCACCATGGCTGCAAATCTATTTATAACTGATAATCGACAGTTTTTTTCGTATAAACTGGCGGGTGAAGCGGCGCACGGAAGCGTACTGAGAATTCGTGTTCCGAAGGTTTGTGATTGCGAGACGAAAGCCGTACCTACTGATGGCATGCTTCGATCGCATAGCGCTTTATCAAGTGATTTGTGACGTCAGATAATAAAAAGTTGGAAGCCTATCAATTGGATTCGTGGCGTGGAAGCTTTTGAATATTTACCTACTTGACAAAAAGTGATGCATAGCCTAATAGCACAGCTAATCGGTACTTATACTTGTATTTTTGTAAAATTTAATTTTTTGCTGCATTAATTAATTTTATCCATTCATCCTCACAAACTCGCATTTTTAATATAATTAGGATTAACATACCTTTTTCGACACCTTTTCCAATTTCTTTTTCCAATTTATCCATTGAAATAATTTCTTATTTTAGGTCATATTTACTCTTAACTTCACCTTGATAAATAAAATCAACTTTAGTTCATTTGAATATTATGGCTAAAATAAAAACTAGGAATGCTTCTTACTAATTCTTGGTGTTTCCACCTTGGCACTGAATGGCACTATGGCTTCAGTATGAATCCTTTTCACAGCTACCCTTTTATGCATCGCTACATATAGGAATTCGTTTAAGTGCCAATTTTACCATATCGCTGAGTAACATTTAACCGAGGGATTGTGACGTTCTGACAGTTTTTGTGTTGCTAAAATGTAGTATTTAAGTTTTTTTATCGTCATACTTATTCTTCGGTTAAAAGTTATGGCGATGGTAAAATTAGTTCTAAGTTTTATTATAATGGTTGATCAAAAAGATTATTTTTAATTTCATAATTTTTTTATAGGTATTATGTTTGATTAATTACTAGTTTAGATTAAATTATAAATTAACATATTATTATAGTTTCGATTTAAAAAAATCCAAATTATTGTTTACAATAATAGTTCCAATGCTCCGCCAAAGTTTACAAACTTCCGTTATTGATACGAAGAATATGCGCTTCACGTTTCCCTGAAAGCCTGAAAGGTGACTGCACCTCCGCGTAATGTGTAAACTTGTGTGGAAAGGTTCAATTCAAAGTTCGCTACCGACTTCGATTGTGATCGCTAAACTTTTCGCAGACACACGAACACCAAGAAGTCCCTCGTATGAAATTATAATAAACTTCCGTGATATCAATTTTCTGTGTTTTATTATGTGGAAGCGTTTGATTTATTATGTATTATGTCGTGGCCGCGTGGAGCTAAGTTTTTATAAATCCCGCGGGGACCTTTTGTTTTTCGGCGATATAAAGTTTCCTTAATGTACATCCTCGAGGTTGTGGCTATACCTATCCATGTTAAAGATCAAGCCGTTCAGTTCAGACAAACAGAATACAAACATAATATGTATATTAATAGTATTACTGGTTTTTGCCCGCAACTTCGTCCGCTTTTGGTTAGGTTTTTTAGATATCCCGCGGGAGTCCTTTCCCAGGATATATAGTAGGTATCCTATGCCACTCTCTAGGTCTCACTACATACCTATTATATCCATGCAAAAATCAAGTCACTGAGTTATAATACACACACCAAAAAACATACACACTTTCGTATTTATAATAAGGTAAGTAATGGCGTGACTGATGGCTAGGTCCTTCATACGATCTCGATTTATGTTTAGTGAGAGGCTTTTTAATATAATCACTTTTATTGCAATCAAATCTGGTAGATAACTACCTAAGAGGTGAGAACATAAATAGTAGACAAAGACTACTTATTTTTAGTTCAAACTTTACTTTGAACTTTCACTGTTTTGCCCAATTCACTTTAATGAAGTCATAAATAAGTCGTCTTCGAATTCTGATTATAACTCAGCAAAATGTTCAGCCTTGAGGATTGAAGTTCTGATAAGATAGATAAGAATCATTTAAGCGTACCTAAATAGTACTTAAAATTTTCTGTTCAAAATATATAGGTAATACTATGCAGTTTCATTGTTACAGTATACAGTACTTTAGGTACAGCATATAATAAACGTAGTTTCATGAAAGCTGTACTAAAAAGCAACAAAAAACACTCAGAAAAATAACATTAAAACACCATGCTAATTTAAGTACATAGTTGACTTTTTACCAACAATGTAACTTTTCCAATTATATAATATCTACAATTCTACAACTACGAGATTTACGTAGCTTCTGACCGCGATTTCTCGTTTTGCTAGGTTTTTAAAAATCCCGCGGGAACCCTATGTTATTCCGGGATAAAAAAGTAGCCTATTATACCATTCCATCGGGCCTATACGAATATAACTAATAGCCACGGGAAATGTAAAAAATATAGTTGAAAACAATAGAATGTTCCCAACTAAAAAATGATGATGAGCCACAGACATATATTTTTTATCCATTGAAGGTTTGCTAGGAAATTGTTATTTTTATTTCATAGCAATAGCATAGATAAAAAATATGTGTCAGTGGCTATCATTTTTTGATAGGCTCTGAGTTACAGAATCAGGGCCCTGGTCTTCAACTATACTCATGCAAGAAATCACATCACCCCGTGAAACTGAGTAATTGAAGGACAAACCCACCAACCAAGAAATAAACACACTTGCATTTATAAAATTAGTAAGGACGCCCATTCCGGTGGTTTTCACCATCTCGTTAACTAAAGGAAATGCTCGTCAACATATTATATATTAATATTATATCTTGGGCTCGATTCTTGGTTTTTTCGTCAAAACGTTCGTTTCTAAATTGGCGTAGGTCTAGATGTTTCTTCGATGTAGCTTAGGCTGCGGTTAGTTACCAACCGATTTAGATTTTAAACTCGTAGAAGCAATACGTTGCCGATGCCGCATAGTAGCAATTACGGTTACGGTTGTGGTCTTACATGACTGGATACCTAAGAGAATACAGTACCCGGCACGAAATATCGAGCCCCAAAAAGATGATTAGCCGTCTATCTCCCTCATCATACCTATGTATGTGACGTCCTCGTGCAACAGAGACTACGCTCTACGTAGCCAAAGCTAGCCGACTCTTTTCTAAGCTTGATGTGTTATATTTTCTGCCGGGCACTGTAACTCTTTCAGGTTGATATGTTAAACCATACACATCATTGCTTGCGTTTCCATTGCGTGCGTGCGTGCGTGTGTTACTCTTTCATAAAAAACTACTGAACGGATTTGGATGAAATTGGGAATGGAGATAGATTATACCCTTGATAGGCATAGGCTACATTTTATCCCGAAAAGTTAAAGGGTTCCCGCGGGAATCAAAAAACCTTAATTCACGCGGACAGTCGCGGACATCATCTAGTAATAGTATATTTTTGTTGACGTGTTTTCGCTTGTTATAGGTAAATAATGACGTGTGAGTAAGTTATCTCTACTTTAGGCTTCTCTATCAATATTTTGTATTAATTTATTTTTCTGATATTTGGTAGAAATAGGTCGCCAAATGAGGCCAAATTTATATTAAGTAATATCTATTAGTTGCCAAGGCAACGAGTTAGTAAGTCGATAAACTTTCCTGGCGATAACAAAGAAATCTGTAGGTAAGTTTTTGTGTAAAAAAGCTTGTATTGTTTGTAATCGCTCTAGTGGTGGCTTTTTATCTCTTACTCTTGTGCATTTTGTCAGGTATTAGGGTTGATTCAGATACCTATTGAACAACTTGCACTATATATTTATATTTAAAAAAAATCTCATTGTATATTCTATTCAATATATCCCTTTTTTCTTCCTTTTTAGGGGTTTTATCAATGCTGAAAATGTCACAATATATCCTTCAGTGCATCTTGTACACCTAGGATGGGAAAATGAATAATATTGCTTCTAGAAGGGTGTGGTTAGGTTAGTGTTTCTAGGTATCTTTTGCGAAAGACGTCCCGATTTTCAGAGGTTCGTGAGCAAGTCATGTATTACCCATATTACAACGCACAAAAAATATATACCTACTCCGCAATTCATTCGACGCATTCAATTTAAATCGATAAAAGTGCAATTTGTTTAGCAGTCCCAACTGAAATCTATTAACCCCATTTTAGTACCTACCATCCGTCCCGAAAGGCGTCCCGACCTGGCAACACTAGTGTAGTCAGGTGTTGTTTCTTAATTCAGAAAATATCCTAATGAAAAATGCAAGTAGGTATAGCCATCGATGTGGTATACCATTTTACCAATCCGTTCAGTAGATTCGTTTTGGTGTTTTAGCCCCTGTATGATAGTAAAGGTTTCTCGGATTAACATTAAAAAAATATTTATTTAATGTAGAGAAATTACAAATTTATTGAAGTGAAAACTTCTTTTTCATCATACCTATTCGAAAAACGAATAAGTATTGGCATCAGAAGATAGCGGGAGCAAAATTTAATTTTATCCAAATGGGACTTTTCATTTCTCTCTTCTGATTGGTCCGCGTTCGTGCTTTAGTATGTGTTTGTTACTACTGCGTTCGTTGCAGAAACCTGTCGATCGCTCATTCCGTTCGAAATTCAAAAATGTTTGAGAAGCTGTTTGTTGTCTTCGATAAGTCACGTGATCAATTTGTTCTCTCGGTAGAGAGTAGTATGTTCCTTGAATTTGTTGATCGGATATAGGTGCGCCCATACTGTATCCAACATAAATATTAATGTTTAATTATTTCATAATAATTTACTTGTGTTTTATTTAAACTTTCAATACCTATACGTATAGTAGTGGAGCGCCTGGGGCGTTAAAAACATGAAAACCTCGGATTTCAGTTATAGTGAACGAAATTTAATAATTCAAAGTGGAACGTTTAACTTATAGTATGCACAAAAAAGTTTACCCATTAAAAAATTGTGATCTCAATTAAAAATATATAATTTCGATAATTGGTAAATGGTATACTTAATAACTATAATATTATAATATTATGGCTGTAGAACATTTTTATATACCAAGTTAATATAAATCTATATATATAAAAGAAAGTGGTGTTAGTTACACTATTTATAACTCAAGAACGGATGAACCGATTTGGCTGAAAATTGGTGGAGAGGTAGCTTAGAACCAGGACACGGACATAGGATACTTTTTATCCCGTTCGACCGCGTTTCCGTCATGTCACTATAAAACGTGGTATAAGAAAAACGCATCTGACATGGAATAACAAAACGCAAATGACAGTGGAATAACAAAACGTAAATGACAGCTAAACCTAATTTTGTCTTTGGTTAAGTATGGTAAAAAATTTGACAATTATAAAAAGTGTTATAATAAAGCATTACTGATAATATTATAAATGCGAAAGTGTGTCTCTTTGTTGGTTTGTCCTTCAATCACGTCGCAACAGAACAGCGGATTGATGCGATTTTTTGCATGGGTATAGTAATGGATGTAGTAGTGGTTCCTCAGACCGGGAGAGCTACTTTTTATCTCGGATAATGAAAGAGTTCCCGCGGGATTTTTAAAAACTAAATCCATGCGGACGAAGTCGCGGGCATCAGCTAGTATTTATATAGAAATAGTAATCGTAAAAAATTAAATGAAGGAAAATGCAATAAAAAAACCGGCCAAGTGCGAGTCGGACTCGCGCACCGAGGGCTCCTAACTCTAGAAGTAAAAGTATTTAAGCAAAACGATAATATTATATTATATTAATTTGCTTAATTATAATATTTTTTTGTTT
Source organism: Oeneis ivallda (assembly GCA_029955525.1). Classification (NCBI taxonomy): domain Eukaryota; kingdom Metazoa; phylum Arthropoda; class Insecta; order Lepidoptera; family Nymphalidae; genus Oeneis; species Oeneis ivallda. The sequence continues at coordinate 19,864,203 of JARPMR010000004.1, read as the reverse complement.
AAGAGGTTTATTCTTAATATCAAAATAAATATTTTCTTTTATTTTCTTTCACACAATAGCACAATTTTATTTATTTACCTTATTTGAGGTTAGTGCCAATTAAGCTAGACCTCCAAATTGTATGAGCGCCCATACAACTCAGAGGACTATCTTAATTGGAGTTAACTATGTATGCATGGGGACACCCTTTAATTAACACTTTCATGCGAACTTACGTTTAAATACGTCTCATGTTGGGAAGTTGCTCTTGTACAACGTATAATCACGTCCAGCGAAAACTTAATTTATTGAGCACAACGTTATAGTGCGGCGACTGGTTGTACTAATATCTAAGAGCAGGGTTGTTGTGCTACGACACAGCGAACTCTCAAAATTCTAGTGCTACATAGCATCGCTTTTTTGTCATCTTTGATGGCTCTCCGTTCTAGTAATTTTTGCCTACTTTTTTTGCGCACAACGCCACTATACGTCGCTTTGCCCTTACATCGTCGACTTTTTTTTAAATTTCGTCATCCAACACGTCCATCGTAGCAACGAATATTTACGCGACATCGTAGCTGAAATTTTGCATGTACAGTCGACTTCAAAAGTCCATACATAGCTTAAAGGCTAAAACCGTGCGCAAGCAATGCTGTGTATCACTCGCATTCTCACTCAAACAAATAAATATTATCTGTCAATAATCAACCTTAAGTCAACAACATAAGGTTCAAACGATTTCAGTTCAATACTACAGTAAGTGTGCGAGTGACAGACTGCTTGCAAGGCAACTTGTTTGCTTTTTCTATATGGACTTTTGCAGCCGACTGTACACACAATGTAAATCGGATGACAATGCAATATTATTGTGACATGGAGCTGATCTGATGATGGAGCTGAAATGTTGTTTAGGGAGTCTCTGTAATGAAACTACGTAACCCTATCGAGTTTGAGCTCGTTAGATTCGTCTTGACAAGTACTCTGGTCCTAGACAATTTTCAGGGAATGATGATGAAGCTGAGAGGTTCTTTAGGGAACTCTGTAATGAAACTACGTAACCCTGTCGAGTTTGAGCTCGTTAGATTCGTCTTGACAAGTAACTCTGGTCCTAGATGTTATTCAGGGAATGATGATGAAGCTAAAAGGTGCTTAAGGGAACTCTGTAATAAAACTACGCAACCCTATCGAGTTTGGGCTCATTTAATTCGTCTTGACAAGTACTATGGTCCCAGACGATATCCATGGTCTGATGATGGAACTGAAAGGTGCTTAAGAGAACTCTGTAATGAATATGTAACCCTATCGAGTTTGGGCTCGCTTGATTCGTCTTGACAAAAACTCTGGTCTTAGATGATACCCAGAGTCTGATGATGCAGCTACTAAAAGCTTGTATGTATTTTGATTTTTTTTAGTTTACACTTGTTGCAGCACAGGCGTCTATGTACGTCGATACTGTTCGCTATCACACCGATTTTTATCTATGTGTTTTAGCAGAGACGTCGACGTTATAAGACGTCAGTGCAATATGTATATTAGTTAGAACCTACTGATTTTTGCACAACGTCATTGGACGTCGCTCCAGTTTGTATGGAAAAAAGATGTGCGGAATCACATGGAGAACTTTTTTTATTTTTGTAATTTTTCCTTTATTTGTGCTGTAAGACCTTGCTTTTGCCAAATTTCGTGATTCTAGGTCAACGGGAACTACCATATAGGTTTTCGACGTAAAACCTAAAGGGTGCTTCCGGTTGACCTAGAATTGTCAATTTTGGTTAAAAGCAAGGCCTTAGAGCACAAGTAAAGGGAAAATTCCGAAACTTCCGAAAAAAAGTTGAAAATTAAGGTAAATTTTGGTACTTAAAGTTTTCGCGAAAATATAAATTGTATCTTTTTGTCGTGTTGACTCAGGACCTTGATTTTTATACACCTAATAGGGACTATAGACCTCAGTATCTGGTATAAATTTCAACTTGCTAGGTCCACCCGTTCCTGAGAAAATCGGTGGTGACACACGGACAGACAGACGAACAAGAGTGATCTTGTAAGGGTTCCTTTTTTACTTTTTCGGTACGGAACCCTAAAAATGTTCTTTTATGTCTCTTTAGGTATTATTCAACGTATAGATACGAGAAAAACAATTATTTTAAATAAAATATATGCTCACATATCCAATTTTTCCAGTTTTTGTTTAAATAATAAAAAAAACAAAAGCACAAAAAAATTTTGGGTAAACATTGCAATTTATAGTTTAAAAAAGAATATCCCACATCGATCATATTAATTCATTCACTATAACTCTAATCCGAGGTGCAAACCCCCAGGCGCTCCACTATAGGTAATGTTATAGACATACTAGGTTGATACTCCTAGCTTTTTCTCATAGGTAATGATGAAAAATAGTGTGTGTCATTCGGTGCCAAAATATTTTGTTCTCGGGCGGCGTATATTGAATTCCTCGCTACGCTCAGGATTCTACTTTAGAATCCTTCACTTTGCTCTGAATTCAAAATAACGCTCTCGGGGAACAAAAAATTTCTTTGGCCCCATATAACATAAATAACTATTGGCGCACCGCACACACATTTTTACGTGGGTAGTAAGTTAGGCTGATCCGTCACGCTCTGAGGTGAAAGGCTCGATCGGGTGAACTCGGGACCGCCGAGTGTACCCGAGCGAGAAAGATACAGTCAGCTGCTATGTGAGAGTGAGTGAGACTGAGCTGTCATATATAAATTGATTAGAGTATATTGATTAGATTAACTAGAGTATATAAATTGATTGCGATTGCCAATGAAGTTTTCACTTCTGCCGAGCGGCCTTAAGCACACTGTTTTTTTATAAGTATAGATAACCCAGATCTTGGCATTCACCTTCTCGAAGGCTTGTGCTAGGGTGTCAGGGCTCTTATGCAGTGCACTCCGTCTCAACAGTGCGTAGACCTTTTGTAGGGTCGTAGGCTGTGCCGAGGTGATTGGCCGCGGCCTGGCACGGCTCGGTGCGGATCGATTCCTTCAGACCGCCCTGTCGTGTGTCACTGTCACTCATCAATGAATCGTGAGGTGCTGCGTTGTTTTGTACTCCTACCTCCTCAGTAATTATGCCCATATACGATAGATATTACGCATGGATAGTGATTATTTAGCTGATTGTATTTTCGTCATCAAGCATCAATAACATTACATTTATTTTTTTCCTTTTTACCTAATCCTTATCCCTAATAATTACTAAATAATAATGTTATAAATGCGACAGTATGTTTTTTTAATTTGTTTGTTGGTTTGTCCTTCATCCACTCAGCAACGGAGCGACGGATCGACGATTTTTTGCATGGGTATAGTTACCTGGAAAGTAATAGGTATAGGCTGTCTTTTATCGAAGAAACAGATAATTCTCGCGGAATTTTTGCAAAAGTTATGCAGGTGTGGCCGCTGTCACCAGTCGAGAGGGGGTTCTCGACAATAAGGAGTCTTCTTGTTGTTATAGCGTTTATTAAGTTGTTTACAATTTTGATACTTAATTAATTTAATTAATTACGCGAGCAAATTACTTTATATTAATTAATTCGCGGACAATTACTATTGCGTACTGCGAAACGAGTTATAGTTTCAGCGCGACGCGGAAGAGAGACTGTGAATGAGTCTCGAATGTCGAATGAATGCTGGATCTTGAATGTCCTGTTCCCGGAGCTTCGTGTATTTATATCCCGTATCGCAGGGGGCTGGTAGGGGTGCGTTTGCTTGTCACGTAGACCATGAGAAGGTTCGAGAGTGTTCTCTGATAACTAAAATGTCTTTTTGCAGTAGCTTCAAGTGTATCTCCAGCCGTCGCGACGTTCTGCTATTAAGATAAAGTTCCCATGGATGTTTATCGTATTCGTCATGAAAGATATGAAGCATACTTGGTCCAACTTGCATTAGTATTTATCTTAAAAGGTTTTTGTGGGCTTGCGTCTGTTCTATGTCTGGGGTGTCTGCTTTCTTTACACCTTAACTAACTTGTTATACCCGGGCTCTCAACAACATTATTTCTTTCTTGTTGCACTTCTTTATTCTTGTTGCGTTTATGAAGGTAGTAAATGTAGCAGATACCACATATGATTAAAGTTAATATTATTATAGTCCAGATGCTGGGTATCCATAAGTGATGAGTGATACTTATATCTTCTTTCAATGGTTTTAACTTCAGTGCTTCCCATTCTTCAGTAGGTCGATAGGTAGTTTGTTTCTCATTTGAATGCATTTGAATCTGCTGGATCTCTTCTTTGTATAGTGATGTAATTTTAGATATGACTTTCGTATGAAAACTCGCTATGATGAGCTCGCAACCCGGTTCCAATTGAAGCTTGTAGGGTCCCTTGATGATTTCGTAGTACGTTTCGTTGCATATAATTTTAACTCGTTCAGTATTCTTTGAAAATAGAAGAAATGTTCCATCACCAACAGTTTCAATGGCTTCACTTTCTAATAACTTTGTTATGGTGCATGTGTGATTTTTCTTCGTGTATAGGGCTCTATGTATGCAGTCTGGAGTCTTATTGCCGTCCTTCCACCAGATTTGATGACACATGAGTGTTTTTTCCTTCTTTTTACATTGAGCAGTGTTCGGGTAGGCATACCAAGCGTCCTTTATGAGGATAATTGGATGTCTGACTTCTAGGATTTGACCATCTGGATTCGGGAATGGGATTATATCGTATGCATTTACCCTTTGATTTCAAAATGGCTATTTTCGCTACAAAGTGAATAATATTTTGCGTAGTATATACGAATATTGAGTCAACCTTATCATCATTAATATTATCGAATATATCCCTATGGGCTAATCCAGGCTTAGCTAATGTAATACCTAATTCTAGCATATTTACTATGTCCTCAAATAATATAAGGCTTGTTAGGATATCTAAATTAATCTTATTAGTATAGCTTATATCATAAAGTACTCTTAAATCTTTTCTAATGCTATTTAATCTAATTTCTATTTTTTCAATCGTCTCATTAATGTTTCGATATAAAGAAACGTCGTTATTTTGCAATACTTGGATACTTTTTTGTATTTGCTTTAAATCGTTTGCGTCTGGGTTACCAGCGATAAACTTAATTATAGTACCTAAACCGTCTATCAATCCACGTTTCTTTCTAAAATTATGATTCATTAAATTACTAAGCTTTCCAAGTAAATGAATATATAAATTATTTAAGTAATGATTATCTTGATTATTTCTAGTTGACATTATTTTAGTCATCGATTCCAAAATTTCCGATAAATTACAACGTTTAGTGATATATCTCATATCCTTCGATTTCCATTATTGTTCCTAGTTTTTCAAAGTAGACCCCATTAGGATTTTTCAGCTTAGTTATTTCGTAGCTCGCGCTGCCCTGGACGATGACCGTCCTGTAACAACAGGTCTCAATTTATTGGCAGCACGTCTTTTTCCCCTATTATCTAAATAAACCTTAGGAGCAGTGACGTCCCTTATGTACGTTTTTCTACGAGTGCTAAATACGTTCGCTTGTTTCTTTGATTTTTCTAGCTCTTCATGAGTTTCCATTTGAGGTTCTGGAAGCTCCGTGTTTTTATTATATTCGTCGGTACGTTTTATTTGCGCTTCCCGCTTATTTTTATAAATGTATTCGTAAATAGTTTTTAAATGTTCGCGATGCTTTATCAGAAGGTTATTTAATAATTGCGAATCGTGAAGAAAATTAAATAGGGGTTCTACCTCAACATGCCCAAATAATATCTCGTGAGGCGTTAATTTGGTATCGGACTGTATCGAATTGTTATACGCAATCAGAGCTAGCTTAATTTTGTCTTCGTGAGGCAATTTATTTTTGTACTGTTCAGTTAATAATCTACAATGTTCTCTAAGCGTAGAGTGAAATCGCTCTACAATTCCATGTGAAGAGGTATTGTACGGAGTGGTAAAATGAATTTTTATTTTATACAAGTTTACGAGTTCTTTCAGTAAGGAAAACTCTTTTCCTGCGTCCGTTGTTATTTCCAAAGGAATTCCATAACTAGCAAAAAATGACAAAAGTTTTGACATGACTGTTGAGCTATTTTTATCTTTTATTCGTTTCACGACTGCAAAGCGTGAAAAGCCATCTACGATTGATAAATATAATTTTCCTTCTATGTCTACTACATCGCAAAATATGTGAGTTAAAGGTCTCACAGCTAAAGGCGGTAAAAGCATTGGTGGTTTTATTGGATGTCGTTCGTATTTACCTGCTTTACAAATAGAGCAATTACTAATATAGGTTCTAATATCCGACATGATATTTTTCCACCAGTACTTCCTACTAATGTGCATCATAGTTTCAGTAATGCCACGATGGTTTGTTTTCCCTTCGTGGTAATTTTTCATAATTTCTACTTTTCTATCTTGGTCCGTTATTGTTTCAACTATTTCGGTGCAACGGGTAAGACAAATATTTTTATACTACACCTGCTCGGAAAGTACCTTCTGATTTGTGTCATATCGAAAAAGAGCGAGAAAGAAAATACGTCTTTACGTGGAGACAAATTTGCGGGCTGAAAAAATGTATGAAATTTCATTACTTATGTGCTTTAGCGGGCTGAAAAGTTGTATGAAAATCCATTACACACGTGGTTTCTTTTTTTTTAATTTTTGATAAAATCATTTCAGTAATACCAATAGGTAAAAAAATTATATAAAAAAAAAATAGAAATCTGTTTCAACAAACAAGACTCTTTATTTTCATAGTAAGTATCTAATAAATAAATAATTAGAAAAATGTATAAAATAGTGACTAAATTATAACTAATAATAATCTTTATAAAGAGGATTCTTTAAACTATATCAGTAAACGAGGTTCCATATTCTATTACATACTTATTCTATGAAATATAATAAAACTGATTACAAAGTTAAAAAAAAAAACAAATTGTTATCTTGTTGTTCCTGGTCTGTGGTTACTGGCCACTTGCGTTTTCTGCAAGTCATACCTACGTATTTTAAAAAAATGAAAAATTTCGCGCGAGTCGCATTACTTTGTTATATCTAAATTTTGAATTTATAAAATTACTTACAAGATTTTAGTAGAAACCATAAACTTTACTCTATATTAAGAACTCAAAATGTCTATTGGTGATAACAGTGTGAATTCAAAATGTCTGTGTATAGTGAAAAATGAATGTCCCGAGTAATCTAAAAATCGATAAATACAACAAATTATTTTATGAAGATTTACTACAGTGGAAAAGCGAGAAAAAATTATACCATGACTTTTTTAGAGTTGAGTTGAGTTTGAGAATTGTAAAAATTTTAATAGATATGAATTTCAATTAAATGATTTGTCTATTATTTTCCTCGTAGGTGTAGTATAAAGCACTATGTATCACTCGGGAGAAAGTGCGATTCCTTACTCGGGTGTATTAAGGCCCTCGGCTGCGCCTCGGGCCCCAAACGACACCCTCGTATGTAATCGGTCACTTTCACCCCTCGTTGAACAATGTACTATTATTGTATTCTTTTGTGAGTATGTTAACCATTTCTTTATATAATTCTTCGGTATAAAAGAAAGCGTAATATTGTACGTTAGGCTTTAAATAGTCCCTAATAAAGTTCCTAAGAGCGTTTGCTGGTCGTTTTGAGGTATAAAGACTTACTTCTATTATTTCATTACCGTCTTCGTTCCTAACTAGCACGTTGACTAACTGATTATGTAATTTAAAATAAATTTGATGTTGTTTTTTATTAATTACGTCTTGGATGATTGGTATTCCTGGGTGAACATTATCATCCTGTGAATGCTGGGTTTGTGAGTATTCGCGATCGATTTCCATGTCAACCTGCTCATCACAAGCACTACTGGTTTGTGGTAATATTGATTCGTTGTCGAGACAATTAATTTTAACTCTCGATAAGGCGTCTGCGTTAGAATTTATGGCGCCTTGTTTATATTTTATTTCGAAGTCATATACTCTGCTAAACGTAATCGCCATCTAGTTAAACGTGAATTTGGATCCTTTAAGGACATTAACCAAGTTAAAGGTTTGTGATCTGTATAAATAGTGATTTTTTTTCCATATAGGTAGGGTCTAAAGTATTTACAAGCCCATACGATCGCTAATAATTCTTTTTCTGTGGTTGAGTACTTACTTTCGGTATCTGATAATGTTCTAGACGCATAAGCTACCGGTTTTTCAATATTGTCTTCTTTTTGTGACAAAACCGCACCAAGCGCTACCTCACTTGCGTCCGTGGTTAAAATAAAGGGTTGATCAAAGTCTGGGTATTTTAAAATCGGTTCATTTGTTATTATTGTCTTCAACTTGTCTACGGCTTTTAAATATTCTTCGTCAATTACGATTTTTGCGCGGTTCTTTAAACATTTAGTTAAAGGTTTTGTAATGTGAGCATAGTTATTAATAAACCTTCTATAGTAACCTGTTAACCCTAAGAAAGATTTTATTTCTTTTTCCGTTTTAGGCACAGGGAAATTAATTATATCTTGGACTTTACGTTGATTTGGGGTAAGACCGTTAGAGGTTAATTCGTGCCCTAGATATTCTACATGCTTCTTTAAGAATTCGGATTTATCCGGTTGAATTTTTAAATTATGTTGGCGTAATCTATCAAATACTCTACGTAATTTTTCTAAATGCTCTTCTAATGATGTTGAATATATAAAAATGTCGTCAAGGTAGACTAAACATGTATTGTATAAAAGATCTCGGAGAATTAAATCCATCAATCTTTGGAAAGTTGCGGGTGCATTTTTCAAACCAAACGGCATTCGTAAAAATTCCCAATGACCGTGATTTGTGGAAAACGCGGTTTTTTCTATATCATCGGGATGCATTTCTATTTGATGATAGCCGCTCGCTAAATCTAATGTGGTGAAGTATTGAGCTCTACCTAACTTATCCAATATTTCTTCTATATTAGGTAATGGGTATTTATCCTCAATAGTTTTCGCATTTAATTGCCTAAAATCGATTACTAAGCGCCATTTAGTTTTTCCTGACGCATCGAGTTTCTTTGGCACAATATGAACTGGACAACTCCACGGAGAGTTTGATTCACGTATTATATTATTTTTTAATAATTCCTGTATTTGTTTATCAATTTCTTGTTGTGTTGTTACTGTGTAGATTTTCGATAGCCACGCACATAAATCGGTGTATCGTCCTTAAGTCTTAATTTATGTTTTACAGTATGAGTAAAAGTCAAAGGCTGGTCACCTGTGTGAAAAATGTTTTTATACTCATGGACTAATTTAGTTATTTTTGCCTTTTCTTCCGTGTTCATGTGATCGGTCCGAATTATTAATTTATTTTCAGAGGAAATGTAGTTAACCTTCACGTTTTCTAATTTATATGAACTTGATATAAAGTCGTTGGGTATTTCTCGCAAAAAATCGTCTAAATTATTTATTATCGATACTGGTTTCGTACCTGTGTTTACCATACCGATCCTAAATTCGCCGTCTCGTACCGACACTAAGCATTCGTTTACCAAGACGCTTCTAGCTTCGATTTGAGGAACTAGGTAATCGCCGTCAGGTTTTTCCGATATACAAGTAACAAGATTATCCGAAAGTGCGTCGATTTTTAAGACTCGCTCCGGATGATCAATAAAAATATTTACTATTTTATTTGGAGTTATAAATTGGCATGTTGCGAGATTTAATACGGCATTTATTTTTCGGATTATATCCACGCCTATAATACCTGCGTACTTTGGGTCGAAGTCGTATAACAAAAATTCATGATTTACTTCTTCACCCAGTGGTTTTAAATTTAAATCGATTGCGCCACTATGCCTTGTAGAATTATGCGCTGTTGTTATTGTAAACCCTATATTTTTAATTTTAGGAATATACTCTTTGTTCTTATTAATAAAAGAAGGCTTGATTACACTAGCGGCACGCTATGATGGCCGGTTTGACACATTACAATAGTGATGTGGAATGTCAATTTATTCTCGAACAAAAAACAATTAAGTTTTGTTTTTGTACCTGATTAAATAGGTTTAATAAAACAAAAATGTATATGTTTATTTAATTTATTTGAACGAACTGAATATTTGAATGAAAATGAATATACATACTTTATATGCACACAAGAAACATATGAATACAAAAGATACCAAAAAAGGTGCCACAAAAGGCCATAATTAATCAGATTCGTCCATACTACTATTTTCACTGTCGTCACTGCTATCATCACCTACATTAATAATTATATGTTCGTTTTCTATAATATTATCTATTTTCACATCTCTTTCATAATCTTCCCTTATTAATTTAACAGTTCTATTCACAACCTTTTCCCAGTCTCCTTTAGTCACATGTTCACAAGCTTCTTCTAATAATTTTAGCATTTTTTTGTGGTAAATGGGGGTTCTGTATTGTGTCTTGCAGCATATCCCTTAATTTGAGCCCACACCAACTCAATCGCATTATACTCACAATGGTAAGGCGGTAACCGTATAACTCTGTGCCCATGTTCTAATGCTATTTCGTCAATGACGTATCGGATCTTGGTTGGTTTGTTTTCTTTTAAAAGACGTACTAATTCCGCTTTTAACATATTCATGTTTGCATCTACGCCATTTTTACGAAGCCATGCGACGATATCAGCTTTCTTTTGGGATTGGGCAGGTGGCTTGTCAATTTGCATCGAGTGGTATGGGGCGTTGTCCATAATTATAATAGATGGTTCAGGGAGGCTACACAACATTGAGGTAAACCATTCAGTAAACTTTTCTCCATTCATGTCTTCATGATAGTCTCCAGTGGTTTTTGACGCAAAAGCCATGAGAGAACCTTCGACAAACCCGTTGATGGTTCCGGCGTGACAAATTATAAGTCGCGATCCTTTTCCTACAGGAACTTTGGAAGTAGATGCTGCTGTGTCATCGTTCCAAGAACGGCCTACAGTATGGTTAGCATTAAGCCATGTTTCATCCAAGAACACAACATTTTGCCAATTTTTGATTTCTTTCACTTGCCGTAAAAAAGTATACCTTGCCATCGCTATATCAAATCTTTCCATCAATATTTTGCGTTTGTTACATTTTTTGTATCGAAATCCAATGGTCTTCAAAATCTTCGTTAAAGAACTTTCCCCACCGAAGAATAATCCAGCTTCCTTCAGTGAATGCACCAACTTTTTTCTTGTTGGATACTCCTTCTGTAAATAGTAGCCGTAAACATGTCTTCGGATAGCATCGGCATCAAAGCTATCGATGCCTACGACTGGTTTTGCTCGTTTTCTCTTTTTTGGTGTGTGAAGTTTATTTTCTTCTGTGCCAGTCTCGCCATATTTTTTTTTAGTTATCCGTCTAACAGTTCGTTGTCCAATATTAAGCGCATCAGCTACGCGTTCAACCACTGACGTTATAGGTAAAATTGGCCCTCCATTTTGAGCTTCACGATCGAAATAGTTACGAAGGCGTATTACGAACTCACGTGTCTGACTATTTAGAACAGTTCTCTGCGTACGTTCGGTCATATCGACGAAATCCACAACAAAGGGCTTGAACAGAGTCCAAATTAACGAGCAAGGGTCAACAGTAATGCAGTATCAATATTTGAAATCCAAAGCCAGGTCAAAACTATATCACAATCGCATTGCACTGACAGTTTATACTTTTCGAAGCAACGTCAATTCGAAACTGCTTTGTTTTGCATTGAGCATTGACGCGAGTTTGCCGGAGGTAGTAGTTGTGCTAGCCAGCGATCCTATGTGACGATCGTATTAGATTCCATTTTTAAAAATTTTCAATTTAGAAAACCAAATGCCGAGTTGTGGTATATATCATATAAAAATAAAAATTTTACCTTTTGTATGAAACAGCTGATATTTTTTTGCGATTTCAGAGGTTTGTCCACATAGTGAAAATTGTTCATATTCACAAGTACATTCACCCCTTAAATGGTGCAAACTGATTTTTCTACACTTGTATACATTTTAGAAATCAATTTAATAAATAAATTTTGAGTCCTAAACCTAAAACTACATTCGATAAAATTTATGAATCTCTGCATATCACTATCGTCAATAAAGTAATACAATTATTTCCTTCAAAGTCGTTATCAATTAATACGGAACTTCATGAGCGGACAAACGTCAAACCGGCCATCATAGCGTGCCGCTAGTGTAATGATCGTGTACTACCTGTGTCAATTAGAAATTTTCCTCCCCATTCATTTATTATTAAATACGGTAAGTAATCTTTTTCAAAATAATTTAATTTTACACTGGGGCCTGGTTCCCTAAACTTTCTTGAAAAAAATCGACACAATCATCATTGCTCGGATCTATGCTATCTGAAATAATATTATTTATTCCTGCTGCATTTGGTTTATTTATTTGGCTCCTGTAAGATTTTTTTCCTACAGTTCGCATGCTAACATCGCTACCTAATTGGTCCGATTGCCGCGGCTGTTGCCTATTTTGTTGTGGCGGGAACATTTTTCGCCATTGGTCAGGTGTTGGTCGCGGCATGTTTGTCCAGTGATTATTATTATTTTGTACTACTGGTCGATTATAATCTAAACTGCTGCTAAATACATTTTGATTTCTAACTGAGTTCATATTAGGGTTTTGCCATAAGGGCCTAATTGGATTAGAAAATTGTTTCTCATTCCAATTGGATTTCTGCGGAAAATTATTATTTGAATTGCGGAACGATTTTAATCCCTTAGATTTTTCTAATTTTCTTGCGAAATAATCTGGATGCAATTCAAGTTCGTGTTTAAGGTGGTTATAAGTTTCATCAAAGGTGCTATGCTCTGCCGCTCTTATTAGTCTGTCTGTAGATAGGTCTAAGTTCTTGCATAATTGATCGATGCAAACATTTTCCAATATTGTTTGGGCCTGTTGATTTTTTTGCTTTATTTTTAGCTGCATAAAGTAAATTTTTAATTTTATCAGCAAATTCTAACTGTGATTCATTAAATGTACGTTTAATAAGCGTTATTTCTGAAATTATTTGTTCTAATGACCTATTGTCCCCGAATTTCAAATTCAAAGCCTGTATTATTTCGTCGACAGTGCCATTAGGTACATGGGCCACTGCCTTTATTGCTTCGCCCCTAAGTTTACTTTTTAAAATAATTGGGAAAAGAGCCCTAGCATCTGGGTCAGCTGCTCTTGCTAATACTGTAATTTGTTCTATAAAAAAATCTAATGTGTCCCGGTCACCGTCGTATTTTGGTAAATACTTTTCGATGGTTGAATGGTTAAGAGCCATTTTGAAAAAAAAATTATTAAAAGTGACACACAACAATATAAAAATAAAGGGAAATAGAGAAAGGAAAGGACACTTACAGGGCAGCCAGAAGGAGTACTGCTTTCTTCATGAATCCTCGTAGGTTCTCCGCTTCTTCAGACGAGCTGTTTCTTCTCGAAGCCCGGCGTTCGTAGAAGTGGATACCGCTGTCACCAGTTATGCAGGTGTGGCCGCTGTCACCAGTCGAGAGGGGGTTCTCGACAATAAGGAGTCTTCTTGTTGTTATAGCGTTTATTAAGTTGTTTACAATTTTGATACTTAATTAATGTCCTGTTCCCGGAGCTTCGTGTATTTATATCCCGTATCGCAGGGGGCTGGTAGGGGTGATGTCTGGGGTGTCTGCTTTCTTTACACAAACTAAAGCCACGGCGGTATGCGGGCATCAGCTATAGTTTATCATATAAAATGATAATGCTCTTATGCTGGCAAAACTTTATAAAACATCTTATTTCTAGAAAAAACCTGCAAAATGGGTCGCAAAGTAGTAGTAGCAGTATGTACACTAAACCAATGGGCTCTGGATTTCGAAGGAAACTTGAACAGAATTTTGCAGTCCATCCAGGAGGCTAAGGAAATGGGGGCTCTTTATAGAACTGGGCCAGAATTGGAAATATGGTAAGGTACCTCATTAGGTATTGTTTGTAGGTTCAATTTGAAAATGTCTCGTTTTATTATGATCTTTCCTTGTAGCGGATACAGTTGCGAAGATCACTTCCATGAACCTGACACATATCTTCATAGCTGGCAAGTGTTAGCGGAACTACTAAAATCACCAACGTGTAAAGATATACTCGTAGATGTTGGAATGCCAGTGCAACACAGAAATGTCTCTTACAATTGCCGAGTAGCTTTCCTCAATAAGAATATTCTTCTGATCAGGCCAAAGATGATTTTATGTGAAGATGGTAACTACAGAGAAACGCGATGGTTTTCCGGGTGGACCAAAGTAAGTGACACTAAGGGCGCCTGTGCACTTATTCGTAATCGTATTCGTAAAAATACGATTCGAAGTGGCCGTCATACAAAACTAATACGGATCCGTCAAAATACGAATCGAATGAGAGCAGAAGCGCACGTACATGACTGTATGTAAACCACTTCGAATCGTTTTTTTACGAATCGAACACGAACGAGTGCGCAAACGCCCTGAGGGCGCTTGTTTACTTCCTCGTATTCAATTCGTAATCGTAGTCGTAAAAATACGATTCGAAGTGGCTGTCATACAAAATTAATCTATATAAATAAAAATGAATGTTGGTAAGCGCATAACTCAAGAATGGATGGACCAATTCGGTTAATTTATTTTTTTGTATGTCCCTTAAGTTCCACGGAAGGTTTTAATACAAAAAAAAAAAAAAAACTAAATTCACGCGGACGAAGTCGCGGGCATCAGCTAGTACTAAATATAATAATGATAAACTAACACTTCGGATCGTATTTTTACGAATACGATTACGAATCAAATACGAGGAAGTGCACAAGAGTCCTAAGGATTGTCTAAATATTATGGATTCAGTGTGACGATCGCAATCACCTCTGCTTGGCCAATCCTCTCTTGCTAATGGCTAAAATGCATTGTTGCAACAAGAACGCGATAAATTCAGTCAATCACCACAATTTAGACTGACAATGATTTTAATGCAGCTTTTCCGCAATCGGCGAACTGAATCAATTTCTATAGTTTGACAGCTATTTTGTTACAGGAACGTCAAGTAGAAGAATATTATTTGCCAAGAATGATCACAGCAATTACCAACCAGATTACAGTCCCAATAGGCGATGCAGTAATTTCTACCAAAGACACGTGTATCGGATTCGAAATCTGCGAAGAATTGTGGAATCCACAAAGGTAAAATCTGTAAAATTATATCGGGTATCGCTGAATTTGTCTATACTTTCGGTTTCAAAGAATACTGTGGTATTCTAATTTCTGATACATGTAATCTAAATAAAGTAATTTAATTACAGTCGGCATATCCCCATGAGCCTCGACGGAGTAGAAATAATATCAAACGGTTCCGGCAGTTACATGGAACTACGTAAAGCATACGTTACCGTTGATTTAGTTAAAAGCGCCACATTTAAGAGTGGAGGAGCGTATCTGTTCAGCAATCTGCGGGGCTGCGATGGACAAAGGATATATTTTAACGGTTGCTCCTGTGTCGCAGTGAATGGAGAAGTTGTGAGTCGGGGGCTTCAGTTTGCCCTGCACGATGTTGTGAGTCTTTTAAATCCAAAGTAATTTCTTTCTCGTTAATATCTATATGTCTGCTTTAAATTGCTATCGAAATCCTGTTCTCGATGCGAGTGTATATGATGATGCCCGTTCACAATTGGTTATTTGACTGTAGTGAAAAAGTTGATATTCATTACTTATAATCGAAAATGTAACATGTAAGAATAACATTTGTAAAAACAGAAAAAAAATCGGCCCTAAAACAAATAAGTATAATAAATAATAATATTAACAGTAAAACAGCTTATAATTTCGAAACTAGTAATAATATTTAAAAAAGAGAAATGGCATTGTGTTAGTATAAATTTATAAACACATATCAAAAATTCCGAGGCCGGCGGGATTCGAACCCACATCTCTTGGGAATCGCGCCAGAGTGTGCTAGCCTTTTACACCATAGCCGCGGTCACACTACACGTCAGCATCGAAATTAGTGATGTGTATCTACTTTTTCAGTTTTAAGCAACTGTGGCATTGTGTTATAAATTATATAAATAAAATATAAATAATAAAATAACGTTTTTAAATATTATAACTTATAATATTTAAGCCTGAAGTTATCATCGAAGTTATAAGTATCGATCTTATTATTGATTCCATTTTCAGGAAGTGATTACCGCCACAATAGATTTAGAAGACATACGCTCTTATCGTACAAAACTCCGCTCCAGAAGTCATTTGGCTGCCTCCAATAAACCGTTTCCTCGAATCCCAGTAGATTTTGCGTTATCCGATGACGAAGATTTACATCTTACTTTTAGCCCGCCGATAGAATGGAAGTATTTGACACCAGAAGAAGAAATAGAATTAGGTAAACATTAAAAATATAAACCACAGAAATTATAAATGCAATCTAAAATCAAACTAATAGGTATTAGTGATTGTATTCATAATTTCTGTGGTTTCATAAAATGGCTGAATTCAGTAAACAAAGCCAAATGCCTCTCTCATCGAGGATCACGTATTTCGTATTTTTGTTAAAAAATATATTATTCTCCACCAGGTTTAAATACAGAACTCATAACTTCAATCACCACCAAGATGGTGGTTCGAGAGAGAGCATTGCCTGTATCAGCATTGGCGACTCCGATGTAATTTGAAAATGCAACTTTGTAATAATAACAAATATCTTATGTAATTTTAGGTCCGGCGTGTTGGTTATGGGACTACCTGCGGAGATCAGGGCAGGGAGGCTTCTTCCTTCCCCTTAGTGGGGGTGTGGATTCTACTAGTACTGCATGTATTGTTTTCTCTATGTGCACACAAATATGTGAAGCTGTACAGAAAGGAGGTAATCTTTTGTTTCTCATGTAGATGTTATGTCTCTGGAGACGGGTCTCCTCTTAGAATAAGATCTTAGGTTCATAAAGTGGGGTTTAGCAGACTTCACGTACACATTTGAGAACATTATGGAGAACTCTCAGGCAAGCAGGTTTTGTCACGAAGTTTTCCTTCACCGCTAACCTAAAAGTTAGAGTTGCACATCTGAGGTTTATTCTACGTATTTCGAGATCTTAGCAAATTAAAATATGGTTGCAATGATATCCCTTAGAGTTTCACGAGTAAATGTAGACAAACTCGGTAATGTTAGCCCTACTGGTCAGGTTTTTTAACATGCATCTATTTCACCGACGCCCGTCTAAACCAATATACGTTCAGTCTCTTCTTTCAAACAGAAAATATGAAACTGACAAAGTACAAGCTAGGTTTGATAGCCCATAATCCGCGCAAAACCATACTTACATAAAGTGAACCTGAGTCCTCACATAGTTCGAAGAGCTGATGGTTGTTGGAGTCCCAAGATGCTGGAGTGGCGATGGCGACCGCGCACCGGAAAGCGCAGTGTTGGCAGACGACATCAAACGAGTCGCAGGGAGCCGCTGGATTCAGGCGGCGCAAGACCGAGACCTGTGGAAGTCCGTGCAAGAGATCTTTGTCCAGCAGTGGAGGTCTATCGGTTGATAAAGAAGAAGAAGAACATATACATTTTTGGGGTAAACTGTAACATGCTTTGAAATCGATTTTGTTACGGTAATATCAGTACTTAATCTGAACAAGTAGTTTCACGTTCTCAACAGTTAAAAATAACCTTGTATAATATCTGTTGTTTCTGTTGTTTCAGAGAGTCAAGTTCTATACGACGTTCGCAAGATCCTCTGTCAATCGGACTATACCCCCTCCGACCCGATGGAACTCTGTAATCGGCTGCTCGTCACGTGTTATATGGCGTCAGAGAATTCCAGCCAGGAGACTAAACAACGAGCTTCTCAGGTGAACAAAGACAAAAAAACAATATTTTAAGGCTAAAGGTTTTGTTTTGTTATTGCTTTTTTAAGTTTATGGCGCATTGCTCAATATAAAGTCGAGGTAGAGTCACAGTTTGTTAAATAATCGAACAGAGGAAATACTACTATTTTAAAGACCGTGCAAAAAGTATAATCTATGATTCCTTAGCTATCTTAAAAGGTAAATAAATCGCAGGAAACTTTTTCAAAAAACGCGTAACCGACGAACGTAGCTGGGCGCTTCCGATGTTCTTATCTAAGTTTGGTTTTTCACTTGTAGCTCGGTATCATTGTCATTGCGGTAAAAATATCCTTAGGCGCGTCCCTTACGACTTTCTGCAAAAGAACACGCGAGTAGACACGCACACTGGCGTTGCATACAATCATGTTGTATTGTACTTATAATAATATTTTAGACGCTGCTTTAAGAAAATATTGTAGCGTTTTATAGTAGGTATAATATTCACATGTCAAAGTAGTGGTAATTTCGGTAAATATTACAGTTTTCATTTATGTATCACGAAATGCTTGTTGAATTAACATTTCCTTCTGAATTAATTGAAATGATTGTATTGAGTTGTGTCCACTGAGCTAAATTATTAATCTATGATTAACACTAGAGAGGCTGCCGTCATATTTTTTTGAACCTACTTGATAGATGCCATTTTGGCGCTGTAAATACGAGTATATTTGGAACTAATAATATTGCAAATGGCGCACCGACCTCTATAATTAATTTATGATTTTATAGTTTAATTTATAGGTCTTCATTTGTCTATGATTTCATAGATTAATTATTATAGAGGTTAATAACGAAATAAAAGAGTTTGCAATATAATTAGTTCCATAGACACTCGTATGTCAAATGTGTCGCTTCAAATTGATCCATAATTAAGCTGTCATTTGTATAGGGACAGCCAATCCAGTGTTAATCATAGTTTAATCATAGTGATCATGTGGTTGTGTCCCTCTTGTTTTTCGTAAGTAGGCTAAATACCAGTATATTTGCAGCTTGCGAGTGAAATAGGTAGTTATCACTTCCCGATAGTGATAGATGCAGCTGTGAGCGCCGTGATCGGCATATTCACTACTGCCACTGGATTGGTACCCAAGTTCAGAAGTAAGGGCGGGTGTCCACGACAAAATCTCGCTCTACAGAATATACAAGTGAGTAAGAAAATTTAACTAACTTTTTAAAGATTCGTTGTAGCATAGTGCGTATGACGGGTAAATAGAACGTAATTTACTTTATACCATATTGTTGCAATCATAAGGTTTATATATATTCATATTTCATACCGTTAAAATCTATCGAGACTCTATTCTATTTCAGAAAATCTGTTTTCGTAATTTGAAACTTATGATTGCAACCATACGGTACCAAATAAATAATATTCTACTGACCTGTCACCCGCACCATGTTACAACGAAAAAACTGTACTCCGAGTCACAAAAGAGCTATTTTATCTCACAAGTACAAGACGTACGAGATAAAATAGCTTGATGTAGTATGATAAAATTACGTTTTTATTTACAGTTTTAGCGATTGAAATTATGCGAAATTTCAATCGCTAAAACTGTAAAGAATACTTTTACGCACAAGTGTGTAAAAATATTCTTTACAGTTTTGACAACGGTATTATTTATAGGTCCTTTTTACGAACAATTGTATCGAAATAACGTTGATATACATTTAATAACTTATAAGTTTTTGGTAATTCCTCAGGCACGCCTAAGAATGGTCCTATCGTATCTATTCGCGCAACTCATGCTCTGGGTGCGCGGGCGACCGGGCGGTCTGCTGGTACTGGGCTCGTCCAACGTGGACGAAGCGCTGAGAGGGTACATGACCAAATACGATTGCTCTAGCGCCGATGTTAATCCCATTGGAGGGGTATCAAAGACCGATTTAAAGTCCTTCCTGCAATACGCCAAAAGCCGGTAAGTCCGTCTATAGCTTATGGTTAAGGCGCACTAAACGGGTCTGCCAGCGAAATTCAAATTTAATTTGGTTTTTCGCAATTTGTAAAATAATGCGACAAAGTAGGCTTATGGTATTCTAATTGTGCCAATGGCAGTATCACCTACACAGGTTTATATAAACATCTTTACTTGAAAGTGTCCAGTTTAAGAATTTAGTCAGAGTATCGACTAATTTGTGAGTAACTCACGTCAAACTCCATACTCGGACTAATTTCTTAAACTGGACACTTTCAAGGTAAGATTTTTATATAAACCTGTGAAAATGATACTGCCATTGGCGCAATCAGAATGCCATAAGCCTACTTTGTCGTATTAGTTCACAAATTACGAAAAACCAAAATTAATTTGAATTTCGCAGGCAGACCCGTTTAGTGCGCCAAGTTAAATTAAATAGTTTAAAAACATCAGCAAAATTGCAAGTTGCAAGTAACTAAAGAAATTATAAACATCTTTCAGAATCTACATGATGCACTCGATCGAAACTCGATAAATAATTTTTCTCAGCTTTATTTTTATCATAGATTTAAGATTGGTAGCTTAGTCGCTACTAGATACCGCCCTTCCTACAAACAATATTACAATAGCTCCATAAATGCGGAAACGTAATACCTTTGTTTGAAAACTTCAAACTTAGGTTGCTACGAGACTATGTTCGTACGCCAGTTCAGGCGTACTATGAACCGCCGACGGATCTAGTATGTGCGAAGTGGCTACCAATCCTAAATCTATGATTTTTGCTGGCGACTTCGTCCACAAGGAGCTATGTTTTTAAAAATCCCGCAGGAACCCTCTGTTTTCCGGGATAAAAGACAGCCTTTAGCACGTATTTTCAGCCTAAGTATGTCAAAACATTTCTGTGGTGGTGTCGTGTGATGCGGGTTTTTACGTTCCCTCAAATATGGTTGAGCGAAGCAACGGCTCGGTTATGCGTCATGCTCGTGAACGGGTGTCACCGGTCCTATATCCAATGGGGCTATTTTATGTCTGCCCGTCTTAACATGTATTAAATTGTAAGTAGGTATGCTTTTGTGGAACTTCCCCTCATTGTGGAAACACTGCATATATAGCATAGTATCTATTGTATTGTAAACTTGTTTTGAAAAGAGCAACCGCCAAGTTTCTTGCTGCTTCTTCTCGGCAGGAACGGCATTGCGAACCAGTGGTAGACTCAACGACGATACAAAAGCACTTGTAAAAAAATTTATTTGAATAAAAAATATTTATATTCTATTCTATTCACTCTCCAAATCCTCGACTATACCCATGCAAAAAATCATATCGATTCGCTCGGTAGCTGCGTGATTGAAGGACAAACAAACAAAACACTTTTTATCCAGACGTCCACTGCTGGCCAAAGGTCTCTTGCATGGACTTCCAAACAAAACACACATTCGCAGTGATAATATTAGTAAGGATTGGTTGATTCATTCACAGATTCTTCTTGCCATCGCTCTCCGAAATACTCCAAGCGCCGCCGACCGCCGAACTCGAGCCGTTGACTGATGGTCAAATAACGCAAACAGACGAACAAGATATGGGAATGACCTACGCGGAACTGTCAGAGTTCGGCCGCCTGAGGAAGACGTACCACTGCGGGCCGTTCAGTATGTTCCAGAAACTGGTACACAAGTGCACACCGCAAGAGGTATTTATTATTTACAATCACACTTCAAAATTATACAGCACTTGTATTCACAAATCCATCCAGTCTGATGGCGCGGCTTTCGGCACCACTCGGGAATTGGGTATTTGACTGATATTTTTTTTAAATTACGTTTTTAAATATTATAACACAATACCATTTCTCTTTTTTAAATATTATCTTAACTAGTCTCTGAATTATAAGCTGTTTTACTGTGACTATCTTTCGCTTTCTAAAACGAAATTTTCTATGAAGCGTGTATGGAGCTGCTAATTGAGACATCACACTTCACTAATTCTGTCTCTGTCTAACAGGAAACTTTAAAGCTCTATAAATTATTTGTTTTTGGATCGATTAATTTTTTTGTTTTTACAAATGTTATTCTTACATGTTACATTTCCGATTATAAATAATAAATGTCAACATTTTGCCTACAGTCAAATACCCAATTATGATATACTTTGGAGATTGCGCTCAGGAACTTCAGAACCTTGTGCCCCCTTCACCATTTTACCACAGAACTGCGAGAAGTCGTGATCTTTGGCATCCAATCGTGGTAGAAATTCAATTCACTCGAACGAAACGCTTTAGTGTAACGTTTCTGAAACGAACCGCTATGGTGAGGAACACACTTCCAGCGTCCGTGTTTCCTGCCACCTATAATAATTTGAGAGAGTGAATAGGCATCTTCTAGACAAGTGCGCTACAATCTAGACCTCATCAGTGCTTCCCAGCATTGATTGTCGTCAAGCGCAATCCTATCTAGCAATAAAAATCGGCCAAGTGCGAGTCGGGCCTCGCTCTTTTAGGGTTCCGTAAAAAAAAATTAAATAAAAATATTTCCATGTACCCATGGAAATATTTTTATTTAATTTTTTTAATTTAATTTAATTTTTATTATTTGTTGTTATAGCGCCAATAGAAATACATAATATGTGAAAATTTCATCTGTCTATCTATTACGGTTTACGAGATACAGCCTGCTGACAGACGGACGGACGGACGGACGGACAGCGTAGGCTTAGTAATAGGGTCCCGTTGGTACCCTTTGGGTACGGAACCCTAAAAACGAAAATAAAATTTATGACAGTTATCAGGCGCAAGACAAACTGTTGTATGTGCTCTGTTGGGTACGGGGGTCTAAAATGAAAACAGGAAAAGAGACAATCCCCAGAAATACCCGTACGTTTGTGTTTGGATTCGGATCGAAACAGTTCAAGAGCAGTCCAATACGAATGTCTGAACAATTGTTTTTTTGCATTTATATCAACACATTTTTTATCTTCTGGAACTGAAAATCGTCATCATTATTTTAAAAATCTTTTACATATCCATGGTACAGTTCTATAACAGCTGTTTTAGTCCCTGTCCAATTCCTCGTATTCTTGACCATAACTCTCGTCTTTGAAACCCTCTTTTCAAGTTACATACAATCACTAATCGCTACATAGTAATAGCTACATAATAATATTGTAAAATGATTATTTTGAAAAGAGCGACTGCTGAGTTTCCTGCCGGTTCTTCTCAGCAGAATCGGCTTTCCGAACCGGTGGTAGGGTCATGACGTGTCATAAGAGCCACAGGTTGGTCTACGTGAAATAAATAATTTTCAATTTTTTTGAATTTCATTGTAGGTGGCAGAAAAAGTGAAGCACTTCTTTCGCTGCTACGCCATAAACAGGCATAAAATGACCGTCCTCACGCCGTCCTACCACGCAGAGACCTACAGCCCCGACGACAACCGCTTCGACCACCGCCCGTTCCTCTACCGCGTGCACTGGAACTGGCAGTTCAAGACCATCGACGACGCTGTGAGTGACAAGTACTATTTTACTAGATTATAATTGGATTGTTATTTGTTAACGTAGCACCCCTTACAAAAGACAAAGTAAGTAATAAAATTAATAAATAAACAACATTTATTCAGCCAGCATTAGTAACAACTTCATTAGTTATTTAAAAATTGAACAAAAACAAATACGGCAAAGTAGACACCTGAAAGATTTCCAAAGAACCGAGAAAGAGTTAAAACAATCATCGGTTCCAGGAAAACCAGGCCTCCCTATACATCCTATATTTCTTAATGCGGCTGAGGGCGATGCCTCAACTTGATGGCAGCGTTAAGCTGAGGCAGTGCCCTATTCTGTGTAACTAGTGTTAGCAATTTAAAAATATTATTGGTGTTTTTCAGTATACCTCATGAAACAATAAGTGTAACAGTGTCAACATACCTTTGTCAATATACGTTTCATGACGTATATTGACGACATTTGACTTTGACAGCGCGGGCGCGCCATCTTGCGCGCCATCTTGAAATATTAGTATAAAACGGCTGTTTTGACGATACGAATTCTCCCGCGAACTATCGCGGCTGCCCTAAAGCCCCGCGAGAACCCAAGCGAAGGGTCAAACCGGCCGGCAGCAAACCTGCCGCTCCCACCCAACCCGCCCAAACTTTCGTCCCAGCTCCGGCGCCAGCCGCGAACGCATGGGCCAAACCTTTGCCCAGGGCTCAAAACCCTGCACCCAAGCTCGCTCACCCAGCAGCAACCCTGACCACCACAAAACCCACTCCTGCAGCGCCAGGCGCACCCGCCCCAAAACCCCAGCCCGCCCAGGCCCCCACGACTGACTCGACTGACTCTGTCACCATCGACTGGCGTTTAATAACTAACATCATCTTAAAAATAGACCTTGATGAAGTTAAAGCCTTCCAAATTAGGTTCAACCAAGACCAATTTGCTGCTATTGTCCAATACGCAGATCTTCTTAAACAGATGAAGGAAATTTTATTAGGAACCAATAATGGATAGTACACCCAAAAGCAGAATGAAACCACACTCTCTGAGTGTCGCGTTTTATAACGCAAACGGGCTTATCGATCAAATAGACGAAGTACGCGACTTTGTATGTGCACACCAAGTAGATTTTCTCTTAGTGCAAGAGACTTTCTTAAAACCTAGCAGACGCGACCCGAGAATTGCTAACTTTAATATGATTAGAAACGATAGACTCACCGCGAAAGGCGGCACTGCTATCTACTAGTGGTTCGCCCCGAACTGAGACCTCGCGGTAACGGTATCCCATGATTATTCATTCAATCGATACATGATAACCAAAACTGACATTATTATTATGCCCGTTTTCACCAAACATACCTAAATCATCCCCTAAGTAGGAGTCTCTTAACGTAGGTAGCTCCTAAATACAATCCTAAGTCCTAACATCCGTCCCAATATCCTTTTAGGTGTCCCGTACAGGATCGTGATAAATAAGTTGACAGAAAACATCAATCACCTAACTTATAGGTAGCCCGTAAAGGTTAGGGAACGTTAGTGAAAACATTGAATTATTATGTAGGTACTAACGAGTGAAACCGGGTTACGGGCATCTGTACAAATCGTCATCTATCGACGCGAATAGAAAATATACAATATTTAACTAAAATTTAACTAAAAAATAATTTTAATTGAATAATATGGTACAAAAAAAATTACAATACAATTATTGTATTATAATAAGTAACTAAATAATAATGGTCGACGCAAAACTGTTTTTGGGATAGGTCGTTAGTCGTAACTCGTAGTTCCATGGGAATAGTTACTGACTGCGCCATCTATTAGCATTATTGTGAAGCTATGTTGATGCTATATGAATTACTGATGTACATTAAAAATTAAATAATCTCGTTTCTTTATAATATTCATATAATTTTAGTATTTGTTGTTCAAGTACAGGATATAAGTGACCTAAAAACATAAAATCAGTTTGAAAATCCATAGCGGATTTTCCTAGAGAGCGTCTTCAAGCGAGCGTATAAAATCGCCACTTTGAAAGCCCCCCATTTCGTCAATTTTAAGGGAAAAATAAAAAAAAAATATTTTTGTACTCAGTTCAAAATTATCTTTAAAATGATACGTAACAATTTTATGTAACGCGATATTTTTTTTTTTACTTCGCATTCGCTTCTATGAGAGCCCCCCTGAAATAAAGATTTTTATAACTTTTTAAGCCATTTTCGGCCGGAGGCCATCGGTTTACATATTATATCTAAATTTGAAGTAATTACGTTCAGTAATTCAAAAGTTATAAGGCTCTGACAGACGGACGGACGGACGGACGGACAAGTGCAAATCGCTCTAGTTAACTCAGAGACCTTCGCTTCGCTCGGTCGATTACAGTAGGTCTCTTCACTGTACCCCTCTCGATCCTCCCACACTCACCAATATGGAAGTTTCTGTCTGTTAGGTGAGTATGACCGACCATCCGACGGTCATACTAGCATCAGTCTATCTCTCCCCAACAAAAGATCTACTCGAGAGTGATCTTAAGGCACTCCTCTCCCTAGGAGACTCCGTCATTCTGGCAGGAGATTTTAACGCCAAACACCAAAGCTGGAATTGCCGCTCCCCAAACACAAGAGGACGACAACTTGAAAGACTGACAATTCGTCCAGACCTCAATTTTATAGTCATAGCCCCTGACACACCGACTCGTTACCCCACGTCAGACTTGACCACAGACAGACCGGACATACTCGACATAGTACTCTTGAAGAACATCGCCCTACAGGTGAGTCCTCTGAGAGTGCTGTCCGAGCTATGTTCAGACCATCGCCCAGTCCTACTCCAGCTAGGACCACCGCCCTCCTCGAACCCTCCGACTAAAACAATCATTGACTTCAAGAAGCTCTCCGAGCATCTTAAGTCTCTTGATTCAGTGCACCTTTCTCAAATACCTGACAAAATAGAATCTCTAGATCAAGCGCATGCAGCCTCTCTGCATCTCACAGATCACATCCGCGATGCCCTCAGCGTATGCTCTCGGGAAATGCCAAACGGATTCGTTCGTCAGCAACTCCCAGACGACGCGAGAGAGCTTATTACGATCAAAAACGCAGCCCGTAGGACCCATGACAGATGTCCGAACGCAGACAACCGGAGGGAGCTTTGGCGAGCCCAGAGGGAGGTGAAGGCTCGCATCGCAGAACTTCGGGACAGACAATGGGACAGGAAGCTGAGCGAGCTCAAGCCATCGCACGTAGCCTTCTACAGCCTGGCGAGAGCTCTCAAAGCCGACCCTGTCTCGGCCACTCCCCCGCTCATACGTCCCAACCAACCGCCCGCCTTTGAGGATATCGATAAGGCCGAGTGCTTAGCCGATAGCTTAGAAGCTCAATGCTCTCCGAGCACAACTTCAATTGATAGGGCCCACGTTGAGCTAGTCGAAAACGACTTAGCTACCGTCCTCTCTTCTGCCCCTGGAGGCGACCCCATTACCCCCACGACCTACGGGGAAGTTCGTCAAATCATCAAAGACTTACACGCCAAAAAAGCTCCCGGTCCCGATTCAATTAACAACAAAACACTCAAATTACTCCCTGACCAAATAATAAACCTCCTGGTTATTATTTTTAACACCCTCATGATGGGATGCTCCTTCCCCGATAGGTGGAAGGAAGCAACGGTTATAGGTATCCCGAAGCCGGGAAAACCTAAAAACCTGCCCACTAGTTATCGCCCCATTAGTTTACTCAACACCCTTGGCAAGGTGTATGAGAAAGTTATACTTAATCGCCTTAGGACCGTCGTCGAGGAGAAAAAGCTCCTCAACGACGAGCAGTTTGGTTTTAGAACCAGACACTCATGTATTCATCAAGCGCACCGCCTCACGGAGCACATATACCAAAACTTCAATCGTTTCCAAACGAGAGCCATTCCAACAGGAGCCCTCTTCTTCGATGTAGCGAAAGCTTTCGACAAGGTATGGCACGCCGGCTTGTTATACAAGTTATTCCATCTAGGCGTGCCAGAAAGACTCGTGCGCCTGCTACGAGATTTCCTTACCAACCGTACCTTCCGCTATCGACTAGACGGGACTTTATCGTCCCCAAGACCAATCCGAGCAGGAGTCCCCCAGGGCTCAGTGCTCTCCCCGCTTTTATACGCGCTGTTCACCAGCGACATTCCCAGATCCCCCAATGTTAGCATAGCCCAGTTCGCGGATGACACCGCTCTTTACTCATCAGACAAAAACAGAAATTTCATTAAAGCCCGACTCCAGAAAGCGGTAAGCAGCCTAGGCCGCTGGTTCCGCCAATGGAGGATAGAGGTCAATCCTGAAAAAAGCGCAGCAGTGCTTTTTAAAAGGAAAGGCCAAATAGGAGTCTCCAAGTTTAAACTCGAAAATCTCGAGATCACCCTTTACGGGCGTCGAATACCATGGCAGTCTAAAGCCAAATACTTAGGTGTAACCTTTGATGAGACGATGAGTTTCACCGCACACATACGCAGAGTCCGTAACAAGGCTCGGTATGTGTTAGGTCGACTTTATCCGATGATCTGCGCCAAAAGCAAGATGTCCCTCAGACACAAAGTCACTCTATACAAAACTTGCATTCGCCCCATTATGTCATATGCGTGTGTCGTCTTCGCACACCTCCCGCCCTCCTCTTATAAAAGCCTCCAGGCAGTACAAAACAAGTTTATGCGCATGGCCACGGGCTCTCCATGGTTCGTGCGTAACGTCGACCTCCATAGGGACCTCCAACTCCCCACATTAGCTCAACATTTTAAGCAGCTTTCCAAAAATTATTTTGAGAAAGCTGCCAACCACCCCAACCCACTAGTGGTTGAGGCCTCAAACTACCCAACCGATCGTAACGACCCTCCAGATAAAAGGCGCCCTAAGCACGTCCTTAACGACCCTGACGACCAGATTACGACAGACAACGAACCCTATCAGGTAGGGCCACACACACAGTCAACCTCAACACAGCGTTTTCGCCGGCGAAGACGAGGCCCCCGATTTCTAACGTCACCTGGGCGTGGATCCTTACCACGATCACGGGGACGTACGGACTAACTTAGTCCAGCCACTCCTCCCATTCGTCCCAACGTCATCCTAAGCCGAGGTCCGAGCCTCACAGGAGGCGCCCTTAGGAAAACGTTGCCCCCCGATGTCCTCGAGCCCTAGGGCTCACTCCCCTGGCGACGCTTCGCGCTGGTCCCAACGTCCGGTGACGCTGTAGCGGCCATTAGGGCCAACAGCATACTCCATCCGAAAAAAAAAAAAAGATACGAATTCAGTCTCTGCCCAGAGACTCATCCGACTATTAGATGCTTTCGTGTCTAGGTCGTTTAGTATTTGATTGAGGGATTCCGATAGCAATCGCACCCTTATCGAATAAATATTGCCTGTACGCTTAGTTTAGTGTAATTGATTAATTAATACTTTGATGTTAATTGTCCATTGGTTGATTTGTACATTTTGATAATTACCCTCACGTTCAGACGGTGGTTTGTCTGTCGTGCTGTGGTTTAGCTGAGTGGAAAGGGGCCGTTATTGGGGATGGTGGAGACGGCTATAGGTAGGGTTTTAGCGTTTTAAGAGATGTATTCTCTTAAGGCGTGATTAGTTTTGAGCGATAAGTTCCGCTTCTGAGTCTATGTCTAACAGATCAGAAGTGGGATTGCCGGGGAGATAGTTTTATCGTCATCCTGGTTAAGGACTACGCCCAAATAACAGATAATGAATTACTGAAAGTATCATATCGACGAAGTTGGTTTCCGTTGGAATTTAAAGGTTATACTTAAATTGGAATAATACAATTTGAGCTAAGTGGTTGATTAATCTGGAATAATCTATTAATTATTAGTTGAAGTGAACATGAAGGGGTCACTTTAACAATAACTCAAGTTTCATCTTACTTGTTGTGAACATGAAGGGGTCACTCAAATAATGTTTTAGTTGAAGTGAACATGAAGGGGTCACTTTAACAATAACTCAAGTTTCATCTTACTTGTTGTGAACATGAAGGGGTCACTCAAGTAATGTTTTAGGTGAAGTGAACATGAAGGGGTCACTTTAACAATAACTCAAGTTTCATCTTACTTGTTGTGAACATGAAGGGGTCACTCAAGTAATGTTTTAGTTGAAGTGAACATGAAGGGGTCACTTTAACAATAACTCAAGTTTCATCTTACTTGTTGTGAACATGAAGGGGTCACTCGAGTAATGTTTTAGTTGAAGTGAACATGAAGGGGTCACTTTAACAATAACTCAAGTTTCATCTTACTTGTTGTGAACATGAAGGGGTCACTCAAGTAATGTTTTAGTTGAAGTGAACATGAAGGGGTCACTTTAACAATAACTCAAGTTTCATCTTACTTGTTGTGAACATGAAGGGGTCACTCAAGTAATGTTTTAGGTGAAGTGAACATGAAGGGGTCACTTTAACAATAACTCAAGTTTCATCTTACTTGTTGTGAACATGAAGGGGTCACTCAAGTAATGTTTTAGTTGAAGTGAACATGAAGGGGTCACTTTAACAATAACTCAAGTTTCATCTTACTTGTTGTGAACATGAAGGGGTCACTCAAGTAATGTTTTAGGTGAAGTGAACATGAAGGGGTCACTTTAACAATAACTCAAGTTTCATCTTACTTGTTGTGAACATGAAGGGGTCACTCAAGTAATGTTTTAGGTGAAGTGAACATGAAGGGGTCACTTTAACAATAACTCAAGTTTCATCTTACTTGTTGTGAACATGAAGGGGTCACTCAAGTAATGTTTTAGTTGAAGTGAACATGAAGGGGTCACTTTAACAATAACTCAAGTTTCATCTTACTTGTTGTGAACATGAAGGGGTCACTCAAGTAATGTTTTAGGTGAAGTGAACATGAAGGGGTCACTTTAACAATAACTCAAGTTTCATCTTACTTGTTGTGAACATGAAGGGGTCACTCAAGTAATGGTTTAGTTGATGTGAACAAGAAGGGGTCACTCAACTGACTTATTGTAAGCATGAGGAGAGCAGTTAAATAATTCATCATCATCATCATCATCATCATCAGTGTTTTTTTTTAAATAATATTTAATAAATTCTGTTAGAGTATAAGTAATCTTACATTGTAAACGGCTACTATGTTATTTCACGAGACGTGAATACGGTCAGGAAAGGCCGACTGTTAGCAATTTAAAAATATTATTGGTGTTTTTCAGTATACCTCATGAAACAATAAGTGTAACAGTGTCAACATACCTTTGTCAATATACGTTTCATGACGTATATTGACGACATTTGACTTTGACAGCGCGGGCGCGCCATCTTGCGCGCCATCTTGAAATATTAGTATAAAACGGCTGTTTTGACGATACGAATTCAGTCTCTGCCCAGAGACTCATCCGACTCGTAGATGCTTTCGTGTCTAGATCGTTTAGTATTTGATTGAGGGATTCCGATAGCAATCGCACCCTTATCGAATAAATATTGCCTGTACGCTTAGTTTAGTGTAATTGATTAATTAATACTTTGATGTTAATTGTCCATTGGTTGATTTGTACATTTTGATAATTACCCTCACGTTCAGACGGTGGTTTGTCTGTCGTGCTGTGGTTTAGCTGAGTGGAAAGGGGCCGTTATTGGGGATGGTGGAGACGGATATAGGTTTTAGCGTTTTAAGAGATGTATTCTCTTAAGGCGTGATTAGTTTTGAGCGATAAGTTCCGCTTCTGAGTCTATGTCACAAATTGTGTAAATTTAAAATTTAAAACACCTCCGATATGTGAATCTATGGCCGGACTATGTACGATATTGTACCTGACATCCTGTTACCCAGTTTGCTGCTCCATCTTTAGATCCTCTTCGATCCTTGATCATCATCTATCCAACACCTACTCATTGAGACCATTCTGATAAGCCCAAACACTGTATCAGCCGTAAGATGCTCAACCGTAAGGTTACCATGTCTTGAAATAATCTAAAGTAACAATAAACCAAATTTTAAATCAATTGCACCTGTGAAAGTTTTTAAGACCATTTAACAAGTAAGAAATGAGCTGATGATCTTCAAACGCCTAAACAGAACTTCGTAAATTATAGCTAAGATCCATCTTGTCACGTCAGCTTTCAAACATGGAAAATCGCATCAAAATCGGCCCATTAGTTAGGGAATTACGAGGGAACAGGCAGAAGAAACCCAGATACTCGGCCATACTGTTACACACGTCAAACAGTCTTCTTTTTCCGGGGGTTAAAAAAACCATAGCGCTAGTTTTCATGCATATAAAAACAAGATGTCAATATTGAAGTGTGAGCGTTCAAAAGTGAAGGATTGGGAGGAGAGGTTTGAGGACTGAATATTGAAGTGTGAGCGTTCAAAGGTGAGGGATTGGGAGGACAGGGTTTGGGGACTGAATATTGAAGTGTGAGCGTTCAAAGGTGAGGAATTGGGAGGAGAGGTTTGAGGACTGAATATTGAAGTGTTAGCGTTCAAAGGTGAGGGATTGGGAGGAGAGGTTTGAGGACTGCCAGTTAACCTCTTAATTCTCTAAAGCCTCATCCGCACGTTTGGCAAACCTCGGCAAGCCTTCAAAAGTTCAAACGTGCGGATAGAGTGTTTGGCATGGCTTGCGTAGGTTTGGCATGGCTTGTGGCCGATCCGAAACGTTTGTAGAGGCTTGGAGTTTGCCGCAAACGCCAAACGTGCGGATGAGGCTTAAAGAGTGCTGCCAGTCTGCCACATATCAGCCCCTATCCTAAAAAATAAAAGTATATTAAATAATAGTCAAACGTTTAGCCTTTAGTCTTATAACTGGGAGGTCTCGGGTTCGTTTCCCGGCAATTTGGGAGTTTATAATTTCTCTGGTCTGGTGGCTTTGGCCGTGGCTAGTTACCACCCTACCGTCAAAGAATGTCAGGGTTGTTACTTAGAACCCAAATCTGATTTAATTGTATTTCGTTTATATAAAGGTTGCAACCTGTTTTGTGTACCTTTTCAATAAATAAAGAAAGACGTGCCGCCAAGCGATTTAGCGTTCTAGTACGATAGCGTGTAGAAAAAGATTAGGGGTATAAGTTGAGGTACACTGCCATACCTATTCCAAGTTAGCCGGCTACCATCTTAGACTGCATCGTCATTTACCATCAGGTGAGATCGCAGTCAAGGATTATCTTGTCATCGAACAAAAATCTCTTTAAAATTAATTATTTTGTTTACAGGTCGCTCTAATGGGAAAAGATAAACGTATCAAGCAGGGTGACACTAGCTCAAAACCAGAATCGCCTTCAGGTTCGAGTCCAAACATAAACGTTAATTTCAACATGAGGCGGGAAAGAAAGGGTGTGCTCATTTAAACTGAAATACAGTACAGTTTTTATTCAACGCACATCACAGAATTTGAAATAAGTATAGAAGTGTTAGGAGCGTGAGCTTGGCGTAAGGCGAAAACCACACCGATAACTAAGTGTCTTTTCGTACTTAAATAGCATAGCTTCGCTTAGTAGCCAAGTAGCCCTCCGATTGTCTTAAAGTTATTCCATTGATCGTATTCGTATTCGATGACATTAGCAGCAAAGTAAAATAATCCTTGATAGTATTGATTTAAAGTCACAAATTCAGTACAACCGATTTTAATATGGAGCGTTATGGAGCGTACCGTACATACCTACATAAACTTATAAGAATGCATACACGAAATTGAGCTCTAATTCAATGTTGTTATGGTTTATTTTACTTTGACGCTAATGTCATCGAATACGATAGCGATCAATGGAATAACTTTAGACAATCGCAGGGCAGGTTGTATTATCTAAAGCTAAACTAAGTTAGCTTAGTTCGCGGTATGTGTTAACTAGTGTGTAGCTCCAAGGCGCGTTATTATAATAACACACGTATTTGAATAACACTACAGTTTAATTTACTCTGCTTTAGATGCTAGAGTAATTAATATTTGTAATCCATTGTATGGGAGTGGCTAAGGATCGGCGATTTGCTGATCCGGTGTTAAAAATAACAGGTACCATTTCTGTTAACTTACTGAGAGTTCTGTATGCGTTATACCAAGCTTACACGAGCACCAATACCTTGCAAGTAAACATGCTGATGTAGTATTTGTATAATGCTTAGCATCCTTTACATACAAATATTTATTGACAAGTGACACATATTGATAAGATGGCGGCAAAAGACCGAGACCTGAGGAAACCTTGGAAGAGACCTTTGTCCAGCTGTGAACGTCTATCGGTTGATAAGGAGACAAATTTTAAACAAGAATTAAGCTCGTGTAAACTTGGTATCGATACATATTTTGCCGATTGCGAATTTACGTCCTTTTGATGAATCTGAAATGCATTGAGTATCCGGCGAGTGCTTTTAAATTTGTCCCATTTTATACTTTATGTTATGTAGTATTTAGTTTGAAGCATATGCTTAAGACGCAAGCTGTAAGTTCAACGACGAGAATCGCATGCGGTAGCGAAACGTTAACGTCTTTACGTCAAAAGCGCCGTTTCCTTACCGCATGCGGATATAATATGTCGGTATACAAGAGCCTTAAATAAGCTACCAAGCTTATGAGATGACACATTTTAATGCAAAATATTCTACTTATATATTATTATGATAAAATAATTATAAATCTATAAAAATACTTGAAAATAGTTTTATATTAGAAATGTTGTTGCGATTAAGCTAATTACTAGTATAGAGTTAGTTTATAGGAAAATCCTATTGAAAATAGTGATTTGACGAGATGGTACAAAGGTGTGACTTTCATTAGAATTCATTTGTTATATTCCTTAATGCGAAAGTTGATTCCAGTGATTTGATTTCAGTGTGTTAAGTTTAATTTATTTGTTTTGTTCCTTTAAAACAAGTACACCTAAAATACTTGTTTGCACAACTAAACAATTAATTATATTAGATGTAAGTAGGATTGCGAATTTAGGTATTCCTAACAGAATGGAATCTACATAGATGCATTAATAATGTTTTTTATACTCATGTCTTTGTTTCTTTAATTCAAAAAACCTTGTAAAAGTTTATTTGAATATAAAAAGAATCAATAAAATAGACAAATTAAAATATGAAAGTTGTCTTTATTCAGTTTACATCAACAATCTTACTTATATAATTATAAATAATTATTACGGGAGTTAGTATTTCTTATTTTTCATTAAAAATTGTTTATAAATACCGTGGTTCATCGTTGTTTTTAAAAACTGTAAAACATAGTTTTATAGTCATCTCGCATTCAACAGTTGTAGTTTATTCACTATAGTCACTATAGTATTCTACATAGTTCTGAGGGTTAGTTTTTTTTCTACAAGTTAGCCATTGACTAGAGGTGAGACCATAGACCAGAGGTGAGATTGACTAAAGTTATTCCATTGATCGTAATCGTATTCGATGACATTAGCGTCAAAGTAAAATAAACCATAATGGCATTGAATTAGAGCTCAATTTCGTGTATGCATTCTTATACGTTTACGTATGTACGATACGCTCCATATTCGGTTGTACTGAGTTCGTGATTTTAAATCAATACAATCAAGGATTATTGTACTTTGACGCTAAAGTCAACGAATACGAATCGTTAAATGGAATAACTTTTAGACAATTAGTACCCCGACCATAGATAATTTGTAAATTTTAAAGACCAGCCGGGAATCGAACCCAGGATCTCCCCAGGACAAAAACAACGGATACCACCGAGTCAGGAAGGTAGCCGAAATAGGTTTGCCAATAATAAAGGGCACATGTTAACAGTTTTACTGAGGGTGTTAATGAAACAAATGCAAATGTTTAAACCTTGATATATTGCTTATCAGTACTGAATAACAAGAGTGTTTACAAAAAATACGAAACAACAACTTGACAATGGGATCAAAATGCTAATAAATGCAAAAGTAGGTATAACCAAGGCATTGCGCTATCACAATATAATTGGACAAAACCATTTGATAAGCCAATATATTATTAATGTGTTTAGATCTATCAAAACTCACCAAATTGTACACGTACAAAATACTTCAACAATTTTATCTTTTTTAAAATCTCAAATATACGCTAATTAGTTACTACTAAAATATTTAGATATAATTATTTTAAATTTTTACTACTACTTACTAAATTTAGAAGTATTTACATTTTTTTTATATCCACAAGCTTCGCTGTGAAAGCGCAAATATACCAAAATTGAGCATAATAATATTAGATAAAACTTTCACTACCAAATCGTTTGATTCACAATATTTATCTCGATGTTTTATTTTCATTATGCTGTAACAATCAACACATATTTTAATAACTTAATTACACAATTAGATAATACAATTCTCATACACACTCACAGCACATACTGTATCGAATGGATCCTATAATTTAAATAATATAAATAAATCTAGAAATGCATTTAAACTTGGTACGACTTATCGTGAGTACAACTTGTGTTCTCACGTACAAGATTTCAAAATTTTGTTACAATAATAAGTACCAACAAAGAACAAACATAACATTAAGTACATACATATCACAAAACATTGTGACGTTATTTTGTGTTAATATTTTGTGAGACGATTAGAACTAATATCACTAAACGAGGAAAAGATTCCTTATCCTGGAGTTAACCATCAAGGCCTAATTGACATTGATGCAGTTTATGATTTGGACAAAGAATGTCATCCGAATCATAATAGCTTCGCTTCAAGTCAGCGACAATGGTAATACTTGAATTTAGCACCTTCTGAAGTAATAATCCCATCTAACGCTGAATTGAAATGAAACATGCCATATAATTTCAATAACATTAGAAATGTACTAGAACTAATTGTTAAGATTTACACTACAACTAAACTTAATAATAATCCCGTACCATCACCAAAGATTGCACATAATACCCGATACTTTGATTTTTTAATTGCAGTCATGCCTTACACAAAGGCTAATGGATTTCCCCTGACTGTTAAAAAATTAAGGTATTTTGAAATGGAACAAGAAGTTGATATTGTTCCTCATTTGGAACTAATTCGCGAAGTAGTCACAAAATTCATTATACCCATGTTTTGGAAGACGGTGTCAAACCGAGGTTTTTACAGTGTTATTGCACTCGACAAAATTCCGCATGCACTGGGGTCTTAATAGTTCTTCTTAAGTAAATCGATTCCTTAAATACGGACGGAATAAATTCGTATTCCAATTTTGTACCTAGTTTTAAATAAGTATAGTAATAAATTAGTAAGTATATATCGAAAATGGTACAAAATTGGTTTTAAAATCTGAACCCTCAATTATGGACTGGCATGGGAAGCTGGCCCAGAAGCTGATTGGCGAAAGTTGCGTTCGTAAATTTAAAATGTCTCTTGTCATAAAACTTCAACAGCGCTGGGGAGTAGGGGTGTTGTTTTTTAAGATGCATGTAGTGCTCTTCAGGTTCAGATGTAGTGTGACCGCATTCTTCGCAAACGTACATCTGCGAGAAAAATTAAAAAAAAATTAAGTAACTTCAATTTCATTGTTATTTTATTCACTCAACCTAAG
This sequence comes from Oeneis ivallda, assembly GCA_029955525.1. Classification (NCBI taxonomy): domain Eukaryota; kingdom Metazoa; phylum Arthropoda; class Insecta; order Lepidoptera; family Nymphalidae; genus Oeneis; species Oeneis ivallda. The sequence continues at coordinate 19,827,488 of JARPMR010000004.1, read as the reverse complement.
AAAATATATGTTAAGGAATGTTATAAATCATGTTAAGAACTAAAAATGTTACATTAGACTTGCTAAAGCTTAATAGAATAATTTAATCACCTTAGTCCTCCTCTCCTTATAAGCGTAGGTGTGTTGGACTCCGTGAACCTTCAAACAGTGGGACTCTAAAGAGCATCTTTGGGTAAATGATTTTTCGCACAGGTTGCACTTGTAAGGTCGGACGCCGGTGTGTGTTCTAGTATGTCTCTTGAGGTCAAATGTGTCGTTAAAACCCTTGCCACAAAATGTGCAAAGGTATCGTTTAACGTCAGAGTGGCATTTCATATGTCTATTTAAAAGTCTTTGTAGGCTGAAGTTCTTCGTACAAATTCTGCACACAAATTTTGTCGGATCATCTTCGCTTACTAGCACTTGCTTATTTTTTTCTTCTTCTCTTTGTCTAGCGTTTGCTTCTGTAGCTAGAGGATTTTTCACCCCATGCCCACCGTTAATAAATTCAAGAGGTAGCTCTGCTGGTAGGCCCAACTGTAAAAACAAAATAATTGTAAGATTTTCAGTTTGATCAAGGACAGCTACATTTTATTACTAATTCAAGAAATTCTTGATTTAATTATAAATGTTTAAAGCTGAGCGTAATCAATTACAGCTGTCCTGTTTGGTTATTAAATTAAACTATGGATATTTTCTAAAAAGATAATAAAATTAAATTGCAGTAGGTTGAAGCATAAGTTGATTCAGGCTCAGCGTTATTTTATAACGATTTGTGATTTCTATCTTCAAAGTCATCATTATTTTCTTCGATTTGGTTTTGATGACAATGAAAAAATATCAATTTAAAGCTTCGCCTTAAAATCAAGTAATGCTTACCCTTTGTTGCAAGATTTGTATTTTGCTATCGGCGACAGAGCCTTTCTTGAGACTTACAGCGGCGGCAGGGCTGAGAGCAGAGTTTTCGATGTGACTGCTGTCCAGAGAATTGTTTCCACCCGGAGACGGCAAAGAAACACCTGTCGGAGAGTCTAGGTCCAAAGACGGATTAGTGAATGGGAATCCCGGTGACAAAATTTGCTGTCTCTGTTGCAGTTGAACATGTATTTGTAGTTGTTGCATTTGACCTTCATTTTGTAGAAGTGCAGGATTAAGTTGCATTAATAAGTCGGGCCTCTCTTTTGCAAAATTGTAATTTGAACCCTGCTCTTGGCTTGCAAAGGCAATGTAGTTAGCTTTCTCATAATACTGTCTGCTCAAATTAACTTGCTCTGCCAACGACTCTATATCAACTGCATTATGTACGGAGTCAGGCGTAATGGACGAAGATTCTCTTATTTCTGAATCGGTTATTGATTCCACCTGATTATTTAAGAAACTAGCAAAATCTTCAGTAGAGTCCGAAAGATTTCCTAATATTGTTTCATTTGGTGGGAAAGTTAAAGTAGTATAAAATTGGTTATTATCTATCACATCTTCTCCCATATCTACAACCATTGAGTCATCAAAGTTGCTGGCATACCCAATGGCACTTAAATTTTCTAATTTATTTTCATAATCAATTTCTTCATCCTTAAGGGCTAGACCGTAATGTGCGTTTTGCATTAACGAATATTGCTTGCTCTGTTCAGGAAAGTTGGTATTTGTATTTTCATTATTTTCACAATCCATGTTGAAGCCGTTAATAATGTTAAATTCATTAGTAAAGTTACCGTTGGCATTGAATGTGTTTTGGCCGCTTTTAGTGGAGGGTCCTAAGGTTTCATAAAATGGAGGAAGACTACCAGTTGGCGGGCTGTTAGGTCCATAGTTAGATCGTCCATCACGGCCATTGCCACCACTACCAGAGCCCCCTCCTAGGGCTCCACCGCCACCGGATGATGGGGCAGCACTGCCCGTACCAGAGCTGAAATTTCCTGAGCCACCACTACTTTGCGAATTTCCATTCGAACCATTACCTCCAGTGGAACGTCCATGACCAGCGGCGGCATTTAAAATACCAGGAATTTTACTACCAGGACGATTTCTTAAAACTAATAAAGGCCTTGCTAAAATTCCGTTAGCAATTTTAGAGCTACTAGTTCGTCTCTGTTCTCTTATCTTTTTTTCTGTTTCTTCGTCTTCAGATTCTCCTCTCTTTTTTGCAATAGCGTAGTCAATAGGCTGATCTTGTTCTGGTTCTGAAGTAGGTAGCGTGGCTGGTATAGTAACATCAGACAGTTCTTTTTTACTGTCTCGAAATTGTGACTGTGAAGGTGTTCTTTGTATCACAGATACTTTTTGACAGGTTACATTGTTATCAATCCCAGGAGAAGGAGCGGATTCCGGTGATGGCGAGTTTCTGGATGGTAGCACTACAGGCTCGTTCTCTAACACATCCTTCTCTTCTTTAATAAGTGGTTTGTCTTCAGTCTTTTTCTCTTCAGCAACAACGGGTAAATACTGTTTTCTTTCAGCTTGCGTAAGAACATGTCCTCTGTGGCTGCCATAAGGTATTTCACCACCAAGAATTGATGATATAAACCGTCTGGGTTCCTTATTTCGTCGCTCTTGTGTATTTTTTGCTCCATTATTCTCGCCAAATACGTCGCGATCTGAAAAAAGAGTAATGGTCGTTATAAGTTTTTTATTTTTGTGAGTAAAGTATTCTGTGTAAAATACTGTAGAAAAATCAAAAGTTTATTTAAAAATAAGCAGTAACTAGTCTTGTATGTTTATAACGTATTCGTGTAGCGTCGCAGGCGTAAGGCCTCGTTGACGTCACTGGTATGTGCCTCCATAACGGTAACACTCGCCTCCAACACAGATTACTAATAAGTTACTTGCCTCTACATACACACACATCTACATACAATTCTGTTGAATGTGTGTGTTTATGTCGCATTATTATAATTAGCGTGCCAGCCAACAAAGTGACAAAGTCAATCTCGACCTAAATCTAATCATTGATGCTGCGGAAATATTTTATCATTATTCACTATGGAACAATACTTCCTGTTTTTTGAAACTATATTTGAACTACTGATAGCTCATAGGTACTTAATGGAGTACCGTGTATTGTGTGTTTGTTTCTACAATGGACCATCAAAAGGTATTTTGGGGATGCACTCGTATCTCAACAAGTTTGCATACCTAGTGTAATTATGACGAATAATCTTTAGAAACCTTTAAATTTTCTCTGGGAGTGGATACAATAATAGTGCAACGGGTTGGGTTTGAACCCTTGATATTCAGTTTTCAGTAGACGCCTTAACTAACCTATGCGCTATTGAGGACTGCGCCGTTTTCACCAAGGTTTCTTAACTTTTACGGGCTACCTAAGCTATAAATTAAGTGACGCTTTCTGTCAATTTCGTTTTCACGAACCTGGGAAACCTAATGGTAGAAATGACATAGGGGGGGGGGGGGGTTGATTTAGATATGGTTTCTACGGGCATAATTTCCTGCCATGACCGAATCCATCTGCCCAGGAGATATTAAGTACATAATAAGTACATAATTTTATTGCCCGTCTTTAGTGATATTGTGAGATGGTGACAATAAATAGAATGCAGAGTTTGTTGTGATTGAAGATTGCGTCCTGCTTTAAGAAGAACCCTTCTTAAAGCAGGACGCAATTTTCGTTTTAGCCTACCTTCAGGTCGTCAATAATAATTTTATCACCGTAGAAGTGCTTGTAAAATTGATTGATATTCGAGATATGCCTGCCTGTACCAATTTAAAAATAATAAAAATCTGAAATATTGTGCTTTTCAGTTAGTCACTTATTTAATGACTGTTCTATGTTAACTGTTACAAAAATGAAGAAGGAAGAAATTTCATTCCAAATCTTCTAGTGACAGCGAAATATGCGTAGGTACCCAGTGAAAGTCCCAAGGTTGGTCAAAACGAGTTCCTTTGCCCTTTCTCGGCTTTTGTTAGGGAGCCAAGGACGGTGCCTGCATTGTGGAGTCTTCTTTTTTGTTCAGAACCCGTAATTGTATGCGTCTGTGCGGCCGGGCGTGACAGCACGAACGATTTTGAAAACAGTCCATAGAGCACGGTAATTTCGTTTATGAGGTTTTTGTGAGTCCAAAATAGCCATAAAGATGGACAGATTTTATAGCGGCATTTTAGTTTTAAAAATGTGTTTGGATTTTTTTTTAAGTGTGTTGGAAGAAAGTTCTGAAACGTAGATGTACCTACCTATCTGTTTATCATAAAACGCGAATGTTATGGGGAAGAACGATCAGTCATAAAATAAAATAAAATAAATAATTTGTTTTATTTTAATAAAACATTGTTAACTAGGTCTATTTAAATAGTGCGGTTTTTATTCTAAAACGGTAAGTCAAGGCCGAGTAATTACCATGTCCATATCTATTCAGTTACTTGCCGTTTGCTGCCGAGGAACTGTATACTAACCTTGAATACGAGCGCTCATTATTTGGCCATTACAGAGCCTGCCTTCTTCGCATCGGTTTTTGGCAATAATTAGCGTTTCTTATACACACTACCTAGCGGTCGAGTGTATGAGACTCTAATGTAATTAGTACTTATGCGGTTCAATATAAAGTCTATAATAGCACCTATAGCGCATGTTTCTGTTAACAAATAAAGTTAGGCCTACCTACCTTTTTTACTCCACTACGGCAAAGCCAAAAGGAAGGGTTATGATTTTAACTGTATGTATGAAAATGAACATGAGCAAGACGAAAATCATGTCCAATGCTCATGCTCCGCTCCACCCAGTAATCGTTGAGAACTCTGCACTCGAAATTGTAGACGAGTAACTATATATACCTGGGACATACAGTCCAGCTAGGTAGGTTCAATTTCGAGAAAGAGATTAACCGCCGAATCCAACTCGGCTGGGCAGCGTTCGGGAAGCTCCGAGATGTCTTCTCGTCCAAAATCCCTCAGTGCCTGAAGACTCAAGTCTTCGAACAGTGCGTGTTGCCAGTGATGACTTACGGATCCGAGACATGGTCGCTAACTATGGGCCTCATAAGAAGGCTCAGGGTCACCCAGCGAGCGATGGAGAGAGCTATGCTCGGTATATCCCTGCGAGATCAAATCAGAAATGAGGAGATTCGTAGGAGAACCAAAGTCACCGACGCCGTAGCTCAGCGTGTCGCGAAACTGAAGTGGAAATGGGCGGGGCACATAGTTCGAAGAGCTGATGGTCGTTGGGGTCCCAAGGTGTTGGAGTGGCGACCCCGCACCGGGAAACGCAGTGTTGGCAGGCCCCTCACCAGATGGACCGACGACATCAAACGAGTCGCAGGGAGCCGCTGGATTCAAGCGGCGCAAGACCGAAGCCTGTGGAAGTCCATGCAGGAGACCTTTGTCCAGCAGTGGACGTCTATAGGTTGATAAAGAAGAAGAAGAAGATGTACGTGATACTGATAATGTACGAATGTTCCATCCATTGTGCATCGTAGCGAATAAACTACTGACACGATTTTGGTGAAAGAGGTGCCTATCGATTCGTTATTATAGTCCTTCACCTTTGTCCATTTCATCTATTATTATTTTTAAGAATATTTTGTGTGTACATCCTTACTAATATTATAAATGCGAAAGTGTGTTGGTTTGTTAGTTTGTCCTTCAATCACGCCGCAACAGAGCAACGGATTGACTTGATTTTTTGCATGGACATAGTTGACCTGGAGAGTGTCATTGGCTACCATTGGCTTTAATCCCGGAAAAACAAAGAATTCACAGGGGAATTTTTAAAAACTAAATCCACGCGGACAAAGTCGCGTTTTCCAAATATTTTATTAGAAGTTAACTAGCTGTAAGCTCATGCCTGCGACTTCGTCCGCGTGGATTAAGTTTTTAAAATCCCTTGGGAACTCATTGATTTTCCGGGATAAAAAGTAGCCTATGTCACTCTCCGGGTCTTCAACTATACCCAAGCAAAAAATCACGTCGATCCGTAGCTCTGTTGCGGCGTGATTGAAGGAAAAACCAACAAACCAACGAACCAACAAACACACTTCCGCATTTATAATATTAGTATGATTTTAATAAATTCATATTACTGGGTTACTGTTTAATTAACTTTACACTAGCGGCACGCTATGATGGCCGGTTTGACGTTTGTCCGCTCATGAAGTTCCGTATTAATTGATAACGACTTTGAAGGAAATAATTGTATTACTTTATTGACGATAGTGATGTGCAGAGATTCATAAATTTTATCGAATGTAGTTTTAGGTTTAGGACTCAAAATTTATTTATTAAATTGATTTCTAAAATGTATACAAGTGTAGAAAAATCAGTTTGCACCATTTAAGGGGTGAATGTACTTGTGAATATGAACAATTTTCACTATGTGGACAAACCTCTGAAATCGCAAAAAAATATCAGCTGTTTCATACAAAAGGTAAAATTTTTATTTTTATATGATATATACCACAACTCGGCATTTGGTTTTCTAAATTGAAAATTTTTAAAAATGGAATCTAATACGATCGTCACATAGGATCGCTGGCTAGCACAACTACTACCTCCGGCAAACTCGCGTCAATGCTCAATGCAAAACAAAGCAGTTTCGAATTGACGTTGCTTCGAAAAGTATAAACTGTCAGTGCAATGCGATTGTGATATAGTTTTGACCTGGCTTTGGATTTCAAATATTGATACTGCATTACTGTTGACCCTTGCTCGTTAATTTGGACTCTGCCCTTTGTTGTGGATTTCGTCGATATGACCGAACGTACGCAGAGAACTGTTCTAAATAGTCAGACACGTGAGTTCGTAATACGCCTTCGTAACTATTTCGATCGTGAAGCTCAAAATGGAGGGCCAATTTTACCTATAACGTCAGTGGTTGAACGCGTAGCTGATGCGCTTAATATTGGACAACGAACTGTTAGACGGATAACTAAAAAAAAATATGGCGAGACTGGCACAGAAGAAAATAAACTTCACACACCAAAAAAGAGAAAACGAGCAAAACCAGTCGTAGGCATCGATAGCTTTGATGCCGATGCTATCCGAAGACATGTTTACGGCTACTATTTACAGAAGGAGTATCCAACAAGAAAAAAGTTGGTGCATTCACTGAAGGAAGCTGGATTATTCTTCGGTGGGGAAAGTTCTTTAACGAAGATTTTGAAGACCATTGGATTTCGATACAAAAAATGTAACAAACGCAAAATATTGATGGAAAGATTTGATATAGCAATGGCAAGGTATACTTTTTTACGGCAAGTGAAAGAAATCAAAAATTGGCAAAATGTTGTGTTCTTGGATGAAACATGGCTTAATGCTAACCATACTGTAGGCCGTTCTTGGAACGATGACACAGCAGCATCTACTTCCAAAGTTCCTGTAGGAAAAGGATCGCGACTTATAATTTGTCACGCCGGAACCATCAACGGGTTTGTCGAAGGTTCTCTCATGGCTTTTGCGTCAAAAACCACTGGAGACTATCATGAAGACATGAATGGAGAAAAGTTTACTGAATGGTTTACCTCAATGTTGTGTAGCCTCCCTGAACCATCTATTATAATTATGGACAACGCCCCATACCACTCGATGCAAATTGACAAGCCACCTGCCCAATCCCAAAAGAAAGCTGATATCGTCGCATGGCTTCGTAAAAATGGCGTAGATGCAAACATGAATATGTTAAAAGCGGAATTAGTACGTCTTTTAAAAGAAAACAAACCAACCAAGATCCGATACGTCATTGACGAAATAGCATTAGAACATGGGCAGAGAGTTATACGGTTACCGCCTTACCATTGTGAGTATAATGCGATTGAGTTGGTGTGGGCTCAAATTAAGGGATATGCTGCAAGACACAATACAGAACCCCCATTTACCACAAAAAAAATGCTAAAATTATTAGAAGAAGCTTGTGAACATGTGACTAAAGGAGACTGGGAAAAGGTTGTGAATAGAACTGTTAAATTAATAAGGGAAGATTATGAAAGAGATGTGAAAATAGATAATATTATAGAAAACGAACATATAATTATTAATGTAGGTGATGATAGCAGTGACGACAGTGAAAATAGTAGTATGGACGAATCTGATTAATTATGGCCTTTTGTGGCACCTTTTTTGGTATCTTTTGTATTCATATGTTTCTTGTGTGCATATAAAGTATGTATATTCATTTTCATTCAAATATTCAGTTCGTTCAAATAAATTAAATAAACATATACATTTTTGTTTTATTAAACTTATTTAATCAGGTACAAAAACAAAACTTAATTGTTTTTTGTTCGAGAATAAATTGACATTCCACATCACTATTGTAATGTGTCAAACCGGCCATCATAGCGTGCCGCTAGTGTAGGTTCATTTTATTATCTAAACTAGCGGCACGCTATGATGGCTGGTTTGACACATTACAATAGTGATGTGGAATGTCAATTTATTCTCGAACAAAAAACAATTAAGTTTTGTTTTTGTACCTGATTAAATAGGTTTACAGTTCTCTGCGTACGTTCGGTCATATCGACGAAATCCACAACAAAGGGCTTGAACAGAGTCCAAATTAACGAGCAAGGGTCAACAGTAATGCAGTATCAATATTTGAAATCCAAAGCCAGGTCAAAACTATATCACAATCGCATTGCACTGACAGTTTATACTTTTCGAAGCAACGTCAATTCGAAACTGCTTTGTTTTGCATTGAGCATTGACGCGAGTTTGCCGGAGGTAGTAGTTGTGCTAGCCAGCGATCCTATGTGACGATCGTATTAGATTCCATTTTTAAAAATTTTCAATTTAGAAAACCAAATGCCGAGTTGTGGTATATATCATATAAAAATAAAAATTTTACCTTTTGTATGAAACAGCTGATATTTTTTTGCGATTTCAGAGGTTTGTCCACATAGTGAAAATTGTTCATATTCACAAGTACATTCACCCCTTAAATGGTGCAAACTGATTTTTCTACACTTGTATACATTTTAGAAATCAATTTAATAAATAAATTTTGAGTCCTAAACCTAAAACTACATTCGATAAAATTTATGAATCTCTGCACATCACTATCGTCAATAAAGTAATACAATTATTTCCTTCAAAGTCGTTATCAATTAATACGGAACTTCATGAGCGGACAAACGTCAAACCGGCCATCATAGCGTGCCGCTAGTGTAGATACAATAGGGATGCTATTAATATAAATACTTTTTATAGTGCAGTGTTCTTTAAGAATCGAGTAGGCACCTATTCGCTAGTTATACCTACCTACCATTGTAAGTTTATGGGTAAATACCCAACACTGCTCGTAATATTAGCAGACCGTTATTCTTAATTGACTTCGCAATTTGCCATTGTGTCATTACAACAAAATCTCTAACAATGATGTCGTCACGGCATTATGGTGGTTAATGCGCTAAACGCATTCTGCGGTTAGAGCAATTAAATACAAGTGTTCGGAGTATTTAATTATCGGTGCATTAATCACGGGCAAAATATAATTTAATGCCAAAATGATTGATTAACACATAACTTATTGCGCAATTATCTACCTAACAAAATAATGTTGTTTCTAAGTTCTCTGCCAAACAGTAACAGCAGCACTGTATATTGAAAGCGGGATCGCGGAGGATGGTGTCTAATTTATAATATTATTTTATACTCTATGGTTTAGACACAGACTGAGGCGAGATTAGGACCTTAGCAAAATGTGGGCAGCACCAATGCTACGTCATAATATCCTTACTAATATTATAATTGCGAAAGTGCGTTTGTTTGTTGGTTTGTCCTTCAATCACGCTGGAACGGAGCAACGGATCGTTGTCGTTTTTTGCATGAGTATAGTTGGGGACCTGGAGAGTGACATAGGCTTTTTATCTCGGAAAAACAATGTGTTCACGAGGGATTTTAAAAACCTAAATCCACGTGGACGAAGTCGCGGGAAAAGCTAATAATAATCTAAATATGTATACTTATGAAAGGAAAAGTTGACTGAATGACTGACTAACCAATTAACGCACAGCTTAAACCACTGAACGGATCGGGATGGGCATACAGCTAACTATTATGACGTAGGCACCCCGCTAAGAAAGGACTTTTTGAAAATTCAACACTTAAGGGGGTTAATAGGAGTTTGAAAAAACGAAATTAATGTGAGAATGTGCGGGCAAAAGCTAGTATCATAAATAAATACGAAGGTAACCCTGTCTGTCTATTTGTTACCTTTTCAGGACTCTGGACCGATCTTGACATCGCACAGAATGGATGTAAGATACTTTTTCTCTTGGAAAATTAAAGCGTTCTTCAATATTTTAAGTAAAATCTAATCTTTCTTCTATCTTCTTTCTATCAGAATTTAATTTTTTTGAATTTCTGAATTGACGCACGCTCGTAGAGACAAAATAAGTACAACCGTTCCAATAAGTTTTCTGTTTTCCCGCGGGAAAACTTAAAAAAAGCAAGAAAACTTCTCTGTGAAAAATTTCCTTCCTTTTCGATTGAGCGGTTGCGAATTTAAAATGTAAAGTTGTAAAGACTTGCCGCCATGACTGGATTGTTACCTCACAACAACTGACCGCTATCAAATACCTAGATTGATCGAATTTCTGAAAAAAACTTTGGGCGATAGAGCGTACTTCGATCTTCATGATCTCGATCATTTTGAAATACATATTATCTATAGGAAATAAAAAAATGTTTTTTTGTAATTTTTCATTGATAATTTTGACATCTTTAACTCATGTCCAGATTTAAGGTGCGGGCAATTTTACTTTGTTAATCTGATTCATGTCTTCGTCTTCTTTATAATCCTCGGAATTGTCTCCGTAAGTAGGCGATTTCCACCTGTTTTGCGTGATTCCGCTGGTACATCCCCCGCCGGATAACTCCAGCCAGCAGAGCTCACTCCAGAACCCGAGCAGGTCACTCGGGCCGGCGAGGACTTCCGAACTGTTGTTGGAGAGCCATGTATCTTTGACGTTGGTCGGATACATTTCTGAATCAAGTCATGCCGACTGCTGTCATCAAAATTGCGAGCATTTGCCTTGAAGGATCCTCGTCCGAGCAGTGATTCCTTGCAGCTGTAGCGAAAAGATATTTTCAGAGGAGCATTGCAAGTTGTAACTTCAAAGGAAGCCCATAACTGTGTCATAAATAGGCTTTTACCTTCATTTAACTTTTCATTACAAGTAACAACCAGTATATAGTGCGTTTAACAGCATATCGATTATTCCAGGAGTGCCTACAAAGTATGTATAACGAGACGATAAAACAGACTAAAAGTAAAAAAAAAACCTAACGAGAAGCAGCGGGCGGACTAGCATGTCCTTGCGCTCGGGGTTATCGGACGCTGTTAGCATTTAAGTAACGCTTTAAAAATGTAAAGGCCTGAACAGACACAAAGCTTGGCGATAGCGGCATAACGTCACACTGAACGCGCGTACAAGGACAGTACGAATTGTAATCTATACTAATTATAAAACAGCACCGTGACTTACTGATTGACTGACATAGGTACAACGCACCGTTACATCGCACACAACTTATTGGACCTTGAGATTTGAATAGCGGAAAATTTTCTTGAATATCCTAGAGGTGCACTGAAGAGGGGTTTTTGATATTCCATTCCTAAAGGAGGTAAAAGGGGTGGTGAAGTCTAAATTTAAAGAAATATTTTTCTTTCAATCTGATTTTTTTTAATCAAAATCGGTTCTTTTATAAATATTTTAGAAAATACTATTTATATTATGTTACGTCCAGTCCAGTGATAACTATACCCTCCCTAATTTTACCCTCCAGTGATAACTATACTTTTTTACTCATGTAATCTTGGCTTATATTACAACTTCTAAGTGTTGCTGGTGTTGCGTTTGACACGTTATGACGTTACCGTCGCACGGCGCTTCAATCTTGCGTCGTGTGTGTCCAAGCCTTAAGAAGACAGCTATGAAGAACCGCTCCGCTCCAACGGAGGGCATATATAAAATTCCGTTGAAGGCTTTTTTCCATAAACATAAGTACCGATAGCACACGGTACATCGGGAGCGCACTGCCCGCCAAGGATCTGTCGAAAGGTCGTTTGGAAGGACATTTTTTTGTCGTGAATTATTTAACGTAGCATCGGTATTCAGTCGTATGTAAACGCCCATATAGGTATCTGCTAGCGTATGTGTAGGCAGGTACATACTACTTACATGCTTCAAAGCTTACATGAGATGAATTTGTATTAATAAAATTAGCGGACTGATTTGCGTTGACCATAATTTATGGCTTATATTTAAGTAAGTTACCTACATATATGGTTTTTTAATGGGAAGTCTGTAAAGGCTATGGATTTTTTTTTCAAATATTTACGCAAAAAATAAAAATGCGTTTAATACCAAACTATGTACCTATCTACTATGTTCGAAATCAATACTGTAGCTGTAGTCAAAGAGTGGATATTTAAAGCACGCTGTGCAAAAAACATGATTGAACAGATAAGTAGTATAGGTAGGTACCTACCTACTTCTTGTCTCTAAACGAACGGCTACAAAAACTGTTCAACGCTTTAATATTACTTTGATCACAGCGTGAATCACAACCAGATTTGGCAAGGGTTAATGACCCAAATATGTTTGTCGAAGTGTTCAAGGCCAACACCAACTAATTTGGTTTGCTGAACAGAAAAAATATCCGGTATCTAAGGCGGCGATCAATTAATTTGTTTTAGTTGTCGTTCAGTCTGCTAGATCCCGGTACAATTTACAAGAACCGTGGAAACCGTTAACACTGTTTTACAGACCATGTAGGTTTACCTAATTATAAAATGGTCATTAAAGATATTTATTGTAACTATCTGAAATATGTATACAAATACGTCATAATATAATATAATTATGTAATAAAGAAAGAAAGCTTTATAAGAAAAATAAAATTGATTCGATTTACTTGAGGTATCTTCCATATAAAATATTTATGTATATTCCATATTCCATAATAATAATAATATTTTGTACAATATAGTGTAACTTAGCCTGCAATAAATATACCTAGGAGTTAGGATTCCAGGGGTACCACCGTTGATTTTCTGAGCTGTTTCTGCGGAAGTCACTAGCATAGTGTAAATAGCTATCTATAATCTATACATATAATAAAACTGTAACTGGAAGATTTCTGTACATTTAATATATTTTGAAAATTTTAATTGGGGGATGCTTTACTATCGATACTGAGCCCAAAACAAATTTTTATTTAATTTTTGTCTGTTTGTCTGTTTGTTTGTCCTTCTTTCACTTAAAAACTACCGCACAGATTTCTACAAAATTTTATACCGTGGTAGCTTATTACTCGGGTCAACATCTAGGCTACTTTTTATCCCGGAAAATCAAGGAGTTCCCGAGGGACTTTAAAAACTAAATCCACGCGGACAAAGTCGCAGGCAGCAGCTAGTATTATAATATTCAATCTATTCGTATAAATGGTATATATTGTTCTGAGATTATGTTTTTTACTATTTTAGTTGAAGATCCACCATCTTTAAATTTTTCTGTAAACTAAATTTTCATAAAATTTCATAAAATTAGAATTCCGATAAAATATACCTAAGTATATTACCGTTGCGTATGTAGATAGATCTTACAACAAACATCACTACAAGATAATAATTGGAGGCCTATGTAGATGAAATCAACAGAGTTGTACAACACAGTAAGCAGTTGGCTACGATATCTCAGTGGTGCCTACATTCCACTGATCACAAGTTGTTTCCAAGTTGACAGCTAATTTTAAAATCAAGATAGCGCCAAAAATCACTACGTTCTGCGAACTAAACACGCCTTGCGAGTCGTTGAACAAGTTCTAAATTTTGAGTCCATTCAATTGTTATGTAGAACGCCTGTACATTGTCCTCAAATCTAAAGAGACCGTGGGCGGCATTCGGCAAATTGCTCCAAAATACCTACACGAAATGGTAATCTTTTAAAGCATGACACAACAATAGCGGAGATGACCTTACTCTTGGGATGTGTGCGTGCGAAACGCTCGCTATTTTTTAAGATTTTGTAGTTTATGAAAACCTTAGCTGATGACCAAGATATCGTCGGCTTGAATTTGGTTCAAAATACCTTAATATTCTTCCTCAAACTTTACATTACCACCATTTCATTCATTCCTTTACCATTTCATTCTTTTTAAGGATCCAATTTAAGAAAATCCCTCCTCATTACACCTCCAGGGTACTCAAGAAACATTTCCCCGAATAGGGAATGACTACTTTTAGAAAAACATCTTAAATTGTTAATAATGCTATTGCTGAAGCTAACAAAACGTATATTTCGGTATAATTTTCATTATTTTTCATAAAAATCGAGAAATAAATTCAAAAAAATAAATTGCTGCAGAAACGTTCCATTTGCTTACATGACGTCACAGGTCACATTTCAATCAAATGACAATTTTATATGTTTTTAGGCCGAGTGTCGCATACTAAGTATTTGGTATTTAATAAAATAGTAACGACGAAAAACAAACGAAATTAGCCTATTACGCCACAAAAACACGTCGAAATGTATTGACAAAATGAGAATTCCACAGGTGGTGTGAACTGTGACGTCATTCGAGATTCAAGCAATCACGGAACGTTTTCGATCTCGTGAACATGGCCAGAATTTTAGCAATTTTAATTGATGTTTTCTAATTAAATAAAACTATATTTTTTAGTTTTGTCGTATGGAATAATGTTTTTAATAATCTTTTAGGATGACACCAGATGAAACGATATTTTTAATATAGTCAAATACCCTATTATACGAATTCTAGTCTCTGGTTCCACCGATGTAAGATTTACGTTGTTTTACTTGCACCTAATTTCATTGATCTATTTAAACGCAGTTAGAACTTTTTTATACGAGTAATTTGTCCTGATTTTAATCTACATAATTAGTTATGATTGATCATTCAGTCTGATAAATTGAATTCAGAAACTTTAATGTGTTAAAATATTTCATCGTTTCACTATTAGAGTGTTCAAAACTATAATCCTTCACAAAATCGGAATGGGATTTAAATAAAGTGTCAAGCCTACCTTCTAGGTGGTCTGAATATGTTGATAACAGCAACGGACCTTAATGCCAAGGATATTCATCAAATATATCAGAATGCACTTAAGCCGGACAAAATAATTGTCTTTGTTTCTATCCGGGACTGGTTTGTCACAGCTTACGTAGAATTTTAATATTAACGGTTTATATTTAAGCCTCAATAGCCCAATGGTTAAAGGTGCGGACTGAAAACTGAAAGGTCGCAGATTCGAATCCCACCCGTTGCACTATTGTCGTACCCACTCCTGGCACAAGCTTTCCGCTTATTTGGAGGGGAGAGGAGAATATTAGCCAAGTTCAACTTGGTTGATATTCTTTAAAAAAAAAAACAAAAAAAAAATTCGACAGCCATCGCAAGGAAAGCTTCATGCGTAAGAGTTCTCCGTAATGTGATGATGATGGGACTGTGGCGTGAGCGTTTCTTATTCGAGAGGAGACCTGCCGGCGATGGGTTGAGATGAACGACTTTGGACTGAAGATTAATGTCAGCAGTTTCCAACATCGATTAATATCGGATTTGCAAAAGACACTTAGACTAGCGTTTAGCTAAGAACCTTAATTATCTATCGTTCATATAATATTTAGAGCGCTGTTGTATGAGTTATAGGCTATTTTAATATTTTTACCGCTAATGCAATGAAATGTTAGACAAAATTAAAATATACCTACTTTTGAAAGCTTTTTTCTTCAATTCAACAAATCATCACAATCACTAAAATAAACATAATAATAATTAATAAGGTAACGTACCTACAAAGCTTCACGCAAAACTGGTTTTAGATTTAGACATCCAATACATGATCTACTACTAGTATTATTTGTAATAAATAGTTATTTTGCGGTTCTTTCATATTTTGAAATTTTATGTGCGCCTATTTTAAGTTGATAAAAATTAATTGGTGACAATTGGTATAAGATAAAGCTATTTTGCTTTTCAAAACCAAAGTTTGGTAAATCGCCTACCTGTCTGTAACTAAATGTGGTCTTTTACTAATATAGGGATAATCTTAACCTCGTCATGAATTATTTTCTTCGCAGAAATATCTTCTAAGGGATTAAAATAATGATAAGAAAGACTATGTAAGTATTTACGTTAAAAATCGCAAGTGATTTTCTTTAGTACTAAAATCTATAAAAGTCAAATAGACTGGGATTATGATCGACGAACTTCCGTTTGTTATTCACTCGCATAGATTTTCGCACTTTTTCATTATTATTAGTTAATTTAAAAAAAAAACCAACCATGGAGGCATACCATGAATAAGATAATATGCAGAATATAAATTTGTACATAATATTGTCTGAAGAAACCATAAATTGACGCTATATGTGGCTGGAACAGCTGTCCGTTTATATCATAGTACAGAGACAATGACTAAAAAACAACATAATGTAAATAAATACGCAGATGTCTTTTCCATAACTTCGTAGCAATTAAAAACTGGCGGGCCCGCATCTCGTAGGTGTGGGCACTGGATACGTTTGTTGCAAAAGCGACGATTTAAATACTTTAACAAGACATGTGTGACCGTTCCTAGAACAGAATACCTCATCATGTGCGACGCATCTTGCCACGGCACGCAAAAAATAAATGGCAAGCCCTTGTATATACGGTGTGCTTAAGTGGCAATATCGAACATTGGCTCCGCTGTTGCCGATCTAAAAATAACTTCGAAACAAGAAACTGAATCGAATTCCGCAGTTAGAAGAAAAATACAAGAATTAAATGTATGGCATTAACTAATACCCGACAAATTATGTAGTAGTTATTGGTATAAGGTACTGACATTAAAAAAAAAACGGCCAAGTGCGAGTCGGACTCGCGCACCGAGGGTTCCGTACTCCAAAAGTAAAAGTAAAACGATAATATTATATTAATTTGCTTATTTATCGTTAACTTTGTTTGTAGAGGTTTATTGTTAATATAAAAAAAACTATGCTAGTTAGAGCGTTGGTTTTATTTTTCCTGTAAAATATACATAAACCTCTATTGACCATAATTATTTCAGATTTTTGGATTGGTAAACTTCGGAGATAAGGGGGGGGGGGGGGGACGGTATTTTTTTCGACATTTTGGCCGATTACTCAAAAACTATTATATATAGAAATAAATAAAAAATTGTTTTAGAATGCACAAGTAAAGGCCTTTTATATGATACCCCACTCGGTATAGTTATCTTACTTTGAAATTTCAAACCCCCGATTTTCCCCCTTTTTTAATCAAACTAAAATAATTTTCGCGTTGCTTTTATTTTTCCTGTAAAATATACATAAACCTCTATTGACCATAATTATTTCAGATTTTTCGATCTGTAAACTTCGGAGATAAGGGGGGAGAACGGTATTTTTTTCGAAATTTTGGCCGATTAATCAAAAACTATTATATATAGAAATAAATAAAAAAATGTTTAAGAATGTACAGGTAAAGGCCTTTTATATGATACCCCACTCGGTATAGTTATCTTACTTTGAAATTTCAAACCCCCGATTTTCCCCATTTTTTAATCAAACTAAAATAATTTTCGCGTTGCTTTTATTTTTCCTGTAAAATATACATAAACTTTTATTGACCATAATTATTTCAGATTTTTCGATCGGTAAACTTCGGAGATAAGGGGGGGGGGGGGAACGGTATTTTTTTCGACATTTTGGCCGATTACTCAAAAACTATTATATATAGAAATAAATAAAAAACTGTTTTAGAATGCACAAGTAAAGGCCTTTCATATGATACCCCACTCGGTATAGTTATCTTACTTTGAAATTTCAAACCCCCGATTTTCCCCCTTTTTTAATCAAACTAAAATAATTTTCGCGTTGCTTTTATTTTTCCTGTAAAATATACATAAACCTCTATTGACCATAATTATTTCAGATTTTTCGATCGGTAAACTTCGGAGATAAGGGGGGGGGGGGGGGGGAACGGTATTTTTTTCGACATTTTGGCCGATTAATCAAAAACTATTATATATAGAAATAAATAAAAAAATGTTTTAGAATGTACAGATAAAGGCCTTTCATATGATACCCCACTCGGTATAGTTATTTTACTTTAAAATTTCAAACCCCTGATTTTCCCCCTTTTTTAATAAAACTAAAAATAATTTTCGATTTTTCTTTATTCCAATGATGTTGGGCCACTATTATACACAACTATGCCAAATTTCATGTCGATAGCTTTAATAGTTACTGAAATAATCGACTGTGACAGACGGACGGACGGACGGAGAAAGTCTCATCATAAGGGTTCCATTTTTACCATTTTGGTACGGAACCCTAATTATAAGGGTTTGCATCGCTAACAGAAGTCTGTATCTACGTACCTACCATTTATGTGTGAGTATTTATGGTTTCATCTATCAAACATACGTGTTTTAAGCTTTGAAATGAATATGATTTTCGTACACAATCGCATAGCAGATTAGTCACTTATGAATTATGATAGTGAATTAATTAGTCAATAACTTTATAGGTACAAGTTTGATACAAGTAGGTTAAAAGTTGTTTTTGTTCATGCTATGTTCTTGTAAGTATTCTATGGAGTTAATTTACCATAGAAGGTTTCGAAGGCTAAGCTTCGAATACTTGATTGTTATTGAGAAAAAAAAAGATTAGTAGCCTGAAGACTAAAAGATAAGCGTGTAAGAGGAAAAACATAACGATTAAGAGCAATTGTTCGAAGGTAGCCGTTCCAAGAACGGTTTTGCTCCACTATGAATGCAATCGTATTTTTTATGATTGCAAATCTTTGAAAAGGCAAAACGTTAAAAAGGTAAACACAATGGACGGTGGATACAATGGCGGTCCGGCCGGCCACATGGTAAAGTTTGCCCTTTTTTTTGGATAAATGCCCAAGATTACTGTTTCACTCCTTAGCATTATACTGATTCGAGATGATATTAACATTCCAGTTGGGAGAGATTTAGTTTACAATGTAGTCAGCCGATGCCTGCGGCTTCGTCCACGAGGATTTAGGTTTTTTGAAATACGTTAGATAGGTCATTTTGGATTTTTTGGAGAAGACATAATATGTATGACTGTTTCCCGTCTATCTCTGGTTAATCTCGTCAAGATCTAGCAAACAAGTGAGCAATGAAAAGGATACACTTTCGCGTATATAATATTGCTAGATGATGCCCGCGACTTCGTCCGCGTGGATTAAGATTTTAGATTTCTACGGGAGCCCTTTAAGTTTCCGGGATAAAATGTAGCCTACGTGTCAATCCAGTGTATAATCTATCTTCATTCCAATTAATGTCAGCCAAATCCGTCCAGTAGTTTTTGGGAACTTTCGCCTTTATATTAGTGTGGTTAGAGTATGGATTGAAATATTACAAAGTTTTGTAAAACACATAACGAGTGTCATAAAGATCGTTTTAACAGGTTATTTACTCATTTTCTTTGTTATGTTAGTATTTTTTTTACAATTTAGCGGTCTGAATAATTAGGAATGCTTGATGTAAAAAATTATTAACGTAGGTACCTAGGTACTACCTTATAAAATTCAGTTGGCTTCGAAAATTTCCTGTCCTATATTTTTACTAAGTTTTAAAATATCAATTACTGTAATTAATGTACAAATTCAAAAAAAATTATTCATTTTATTTGTTAATAATATTAATATATAATAAAGACTTAAAAATATGCTTTAAACAACGCCATGAAATTGTGTCAAAAATATTTTTTTTTTTTCAAAATAAATTTAATTATTTCAATAATTTTTTTAACTTTTCAGATACGAGTTTAACCTCATTTTTATGAAGCTCAAAATATATCAATGTTGGACTAATGAAAGGTAAGACGATTTTTATTACTATAAACACCGATAAGCAGGCGCGTTGAAATCTTTTGTAGGAGAGATGCGAAAGCTCGTAATTACCATGAAAAAGTTACATTATACAATAATGTATTTTAGCAGTAACTCCATAAAATTATTTATATAGACGTTAAAAAAATCCGTATTGTTATGTGGAATTTTATTTTTGTCTACACAACCTCATAACGACGTATTAAAATCTGGTATTGGAAATTCAATACATATTTTTTAACTAGGTCTTTTTCATAGGTCTTTTTTTATGTGTATCACCATTATGCAGGGACCTGTTTAAAATTATTTTCTAGCTTATGTCGATTACATCGTAGGGATTAAGAAGCCGCGGGCGAACGCTTAGAATACCATAGATTCCAAATGTTAACAAGGGCACTACTCCCCTCGCCCCTTTTTCCCCTTTGCACTTGCCCTGACCTTAAGAACAAGTGTGCCCTTTGTACAGGTGTCAATTCACCTGGAATTACGTTTATTTTTGCCCTTTTAACATCGTGTCGGCTGCGATAAGCGCACATGCGGGCTTTCCGTAACGGTGCGATCGATTCAACTCTTTTTGTTTTACTCGATTAGTGTGGTAATGCGAAAATTACGTTATTATATTTTACAATGAGTATTTATTTGAATAAATACTTATTCGCAGCTCTTATGATTAATTTTTCACAGAACTTGTGAACTTATAACTAATTTATCCTACTAATATTATAAATGCGAAAGTTTGTGAGGATATGTATGGATGGATGTTTGTTACTCTATAACTCCAAAATAAATGAACTGATTTGGCTGAAATTTGGAACGGAGAACGAAGGGTACTTTTTATCCCGGAAAACTACAGGGTTCCCGCGGGAATCAAAAAAACCTTAATCCACGCGGACGAAGTTGCGGGCATCATCTAGTAACTAATAAACTTATAGCTTCTAAACTAGTAGGTATACTTACTTCAGTTCCATAAAAGTCGTATAGCCTACTTAGCCCAATATTATGTTTAACTTCTGCGTATAAATTATAAAATATAAAAAAGTATCTCTATACTATGTTTCATTTTAAATACCTACCTCTGCCGTTTACATATAATAAAATTTATCATTCTCCAACCAACTAATCTCCAATAAACTGAAAGGTTTTGTTCTATAAATAACTTTTTTTGGTTAGAAAAATTTTGTGATTAACTTAAGATACTGTCATGTTCTGTTTCAAAACTAGATATTGATTTTAATTTCTTCATCTTTGCAGATCGAAACAATTTTCACATGAGTATGGTTATTATTTTAAATGTTCTTGTTTAATTCTTTATTTAAGCAATTTTGTGTACGTTTATTAGTTGTGGTTTTTACATGCAACAAGTTGAACGCTTAACATAACAATAAACCTCATTGAGAGTAGGTACCCACACTCATAACTCTTTGTAAAATTCAATGTCAACGGTCCCATTGAAACATAAAACAGTACATTTTATGCAAAACCGTAATTTATGGTTAATTACATTGAAACTACGGTGGAGATCGCGGTGAGTGACCTAAATACAAAGCCGTTGTTGGCGAGCGGCGGAAGCCTATTGTACTGCAATCATTGACACCTCGCCCACGACACGGTTCCTGCCTGATGACGGTTGGACTTGACACTTGACCATGTTTGGATCGATATGCGTTTCATTTGTAGATGTCATCAATAGTGTCCGAGGTGAGACGACGACAGTTCCGTTTTGTTTTCTTTTCTATTTCGGTTCTTCAACAATTGTGGCCCCGAACATTTTTGAAAAGGTTCATTAAGTTTTAACTTCTATATATGTACTCTTCAATTTAGTGTTTATACTATTGTCTTTAATTTGCTATCCATATAATATCCTGTGTTTCGCTCCCGAATTGTGTCTATCACTCTATTTTGTAGGTACGTACTTTTATTGCCCATCTATAAGTTTCAATCATATCAACTTTTTCTTCTTTTGGTCCGTAATTACTAGAAGCGCTATTTTAAAAATCTACTCTAGTTATGCAAATCGTCCGAAATCGTTAGGTATTGTAATTATTTATTCTGATTCGTTTCGTTGTAGTGATTTATTTGTCAATATTTAATTCGGAAAACATTTCTAACCAATGCTAAATGTCAACGATCTGTCGCCCTTGAACTTAACTCTTAAATAAGATATCTTATTTTTCTTTACAGAATTATTTTAAGTGTATGCGATTTACATAATCTCATCAAAATTTATAAAGCGTATTACAATTGGAATGCCTTCTACATGTTTATCAAAATTTAGCTCACCAAACCAAAAAGTTCTCCTTAGTTGGCAATTCGTATGGTCACTAAATACAATAGCAAACCTATACTAGTTTTAGCGCCAGTGTGCGAACCATGTCTGTGGAAAGATGCAAAAACATGACAGTTATATTAGTGATTCACGCGTTCTACCTGGCACCGTTAATATGGGTACTGTGTGACGTTTCGTCCTGTTTGTTTATACCTACTTGCTTTATTGTAAAATATTTTTAAGTTTGTAATGAATAACTCAATTTTATAGCTGAACGATACAATCGACAGTTGAATTCAATTATAAGATGAAAAAAATTTAAAACTGTCACCCGACTATGAAAAATTAGATATAACATCCGTTGATTATGTTCAAAATGTGGACTATGTTACCCAGATCACATTATCGAATCGATTGACAACATTTTTCATTTCGATTCATCAAAAACGCTTCGGCAGTTTAGGCGCTACGGTTTAACGTACGTAAACAGACACATAGAAACTGTTAAAACCGTAACCCTTCCTTTTGGGTTGACCGTAGTCGGGAAATTCAAGAGATATTCCTAACTTCTGGCGGTGATGATCATGACCCAACGTAAAATTATTCATAATATTACCTATCTAAAATCAGTTGACAAAAGCAATCCAACACGAAGGGTCACGGCAGTCCCAC
Source organism: Oeneis ivallda (assembly GCA_029955525.1). Taxonomy (NCBI): domain Eukaryota; kingdom Metazoa; phylum Arthropoda; class Insecta; order Lepidoptera; family Nymphalidae; genus Oeneis; species Oeneis ivallda. Next base: position 19,804,756 of record JARPMR010000004.1, on the reverse strand, counting down.
ATGATCGCAGGTAGACAAAACTGTTGCTAGAGTGTGCTCGAGAACAGGATTGTGATTTGTGACCAAGTGTGAGTATCCTTTTTTTTTTGGTCTAGCAAGTGGCCGTTATGGAGGAAGTAATAAATAATAGTAAATATAGCTACTGATCTATAATGTAAGTAACTAATCTAAGCCTGCAGAGCGATGGATGATCATTATTCACTAGAAGACGCCGATGTGCTGAACTAAATCGAAAGAATAGTATGTTTCTAATATAATACAGATGTTATAAAAGTAATTTCAACCACGGTTGTCTGAAGAATGAAAGAAGCCATTATTCGAAGGATGACAGTAGAAGCGTCTACAAAAAGATGTCTGAGTCTGAAGCAATGAATGGATTCATTATACAGACGTAATTAACTGGAACTTACCGCCGCAATCCTTGTCCTTTTTGGAGAGGAGCGGTATGGGTCCGTCGTCGAGGGGAGACCCAGGACACAGCGGGTCACCCTTGCCAAGAAGCTCCTGACCCTCCTGCAAGCCGAGTTGCTGCTCGTGCAACCGTTTCTTGATTAGGAAAATCTTCGGCATCTTTAGTAGTAAATTAACACTGCATTCGATCCCTCTGCTAGTCCTTATCACAAGTTCAGTTTAAAAAAATCACCCCGTCCAAAATCGATAAACACAAGTTTGCATCATAACACTGCACGGTGAGTTTCCTCGCGTCTCTGTTTTTTTTGCGGAGCAGCTAGCGGCACATCCAGTACCGTTGGCCGCTGCGAAAGGACTGCGAGCTTGTAGGTGTGCGGTGCTCGCGACACCGTTGCCCGAACAGGTCCGCCCGCGCCCGCGCCGGCGCCGCCCGCCCGGCCCCATGCGCCCGCGCAGCGCCGCAGCGAGCCTCCACGCCATCGCGCCATCGCCATGCCATCACAAATACAGATTCCAGTAAAAGTGCTTGCACATAGACCCTGTCCCTGTCGACGGTCGTAATACCTACTAATAATACCGTAATTTTTTTCATGCACTCGGACAACATTGTCTTAGGTTAGCCAACGTTTAAACTATTGCTTTGCCATTTGGCGAAACGTATTTTATATACATACCTATCATGGTATTTGTTATCTACATTTGATAATTTTTAAGCTCAAAATTAGCTTAAAATTTCTAATAAGAGGAAAACATAGAGGTCTAGTAGTTTTTTAAATAGTCTAAAAGTTATCCCAATTAGTTTAGGATATATCTACTGATATTATATTTAATATTATTCAAAAAAAAATTCATCTTCATATTCCGGGAAAAAAATCTGTGTCAGTCGAATCATCAATGTAAATGAATCACTTAAATTTTGGAGGTTAGCAGTGATTTAGCAAAAGTTTTGATGCCTCACGAAAGAATTAACGTTTAAAATGCAAACCGATATATAGATGCATATATAAAGGGAAGGAAAATTATAACTTCTAAATTACATAACAACTTCTGATATTTACCTATAACGTTAGGAATTCGGATTTCTCTTTAACTCAACTAATAAAAATAATTAAGTTTTGTTGCATATTCATAAGCATCATTTCTGTTCTAGGATTACCAGGTAGGAACACAGACGCCAATATTCTGTGTCGGCGTCCTTTTAAGTGGAAGGATTATTTCAAGTAAAGGAATTCTCACAGCCGAACGGTAATCAGCGCTGGGTATTCACCATAACTGAAAGAACCGAGGCTTACAAAAGATGCTGTAAAGTGCGAACAATAAATTTTATGACTAGCTTTGTGTCTACATACTGTTTCCATATTTAAATTGGAATCATATTGTCAGATATTGTTCTTTCATTACAGCCGAAGCGGCTCGCTTTAGTAACTGAAGCGTCACTCACTCGTTACAAATCCTCACATAGAAAATACAAATTGCACTCAGGCTATTCAGAAACATCACGAAGAACCCTTTCACTTTTTTTTTCAGAATTGTATCTAAAACTTCGCACAAAGCACTTTCAAAATACGTCTTAAATGTTAACATTTCCGGCTTCATACTTCATAGCATCGACACACGAACATCACCACTTGAACTTCCGCTTATTTTGAAAAAAAAAAACTAAACTATACCAAAAACTTCACCGACCGAATTCATAAGAATAATTGCCAAGTTTCAAACGTTAACCAAGAATTCGCAGTTAGTATCAGTAATTGTAAAAAAGAGATTATGCTGTCCTAAATAGTCCTAATTCATACAAACAGTTCCTAAACGTAAAGTCCCGCGAAAACTGTTCTGTTCAGTTTTTTTTGCGGCTCACCCACTTATTGTATGTAAGGATACGAAAACCTGTTGAGATTGAGATACGTGTAAACCGCATGGATAGGTTTGCAAGTGTGCGTGTCAGACATTTATCCAAGATTTATGTAAGATCTTTTAAGCTTTTGGGCTTTTTCACAATAAATTCTACTCAAGTTCTATTGTATTATGAATTCTACTCAAGTTTTCTTCTCCAAATTTTTTAGATTAAGATATGGTACCTACCTACGTAACTAGCTAGGTAGGTTCAGTTTTAGATTAGTAACGTACAAAATAGAAGTATCAAGTTTATCAGGTATAATAAAACTGTAACTAGACGACCTAGGTTTAATGATTACTGATAGACATAGACTTATTGTAAATTATTTCGAATAAAGCTAGCTATTTTTATCAAATCACTCTGGATTTGCGCAAGTAACAGTTTCGTTTAAAAATTATTTAACAATAGGTAGGTACGTAAAACCATACATCTCTAATCAATCTATATAAATAAAAATTATTGTTTGTATGTTTATTTATCCTCTATGCGTTCCGAAACCATTGATCAGATTGTGATGAAACTTTGGTAGGGTGTTCTGGGGACACCTGCGTGGGTTTCTGGCCCACCAAATCTATATACCTACTTTATTTTTTAATTTTTATTTATATAAAATATATATATAAAGCTGAAGAGTTTGTTTGTTTCTTTGTTTGCTTGCTTGAACGCGCTAATCTCAGGAACTACTGGTCCGATTTGAAAAATTATTTCAGTGTTAGATAGCCCATTTATCGAGGAAGGCTATATATAGGCTATATATCATCAGTCATCACGCAAAGACCAATAAGAGCGGAGAACCAATGAAGAATGTTTCAAAATCGGGTTTTTTTTCCTTTTGAGAGCTTCCGCTGCGTGCGCTGCGTAAACGGTTAAAGTTTCGCAAAAATCATGTATGACAGAATTGTTCCCCTTTAAAAGTTCTAAAAAAAAGTCCGCGACAGCATAACTATGTCTATCTTTTAAGGTTGGCTCACTTTAACCTTTTTTATGCTAACCAAATTTGTTCTAAAATAATTCATTATTTGCGAAGGTGTTTTTAAGGTGGTGAAGGTGAATAAATAAATTTAGATTTTTTCATAATTATTATGATCGATATTTAATAGAGATGCCTCAAGCAATCGATTAGCAAATCGTTTTAAATTCTGTTTCAAACGGGGCGCTTGCACTTCGCGCGTTTGAATTTTGAAGTAATAAATCATTTTTTATTAAAATGTGCACCTAACGAGTCCATAAACCTGCTGTTTCGGTTTGTTGACTCAAATAAAGCAAAGCAGCACGTTGCTACCGAATCGGGAGTCTACTTTTTAAGTTCTAATAAAAGCATTGTTTTTTATTTCTGCACGTTTGAAGTTTTTGTTTGTCAGAAAGAAAAGAGCGCGTTAAGTTTTTGTGCATGTTTTTAATATACTTTGGCGGTGACGTTTGTAAATTAGTTTTCCTCTTTTGACTGTAACTTTAAAGAACGAACGGACTGTACGATAAATGCATACACAGTTAAATTAAATGATATACAGTTGCATATCGGACGGTCAAAGAAAGGCTATTGTTGAAGTCTGAAGAATACTGCCCACCAAAACACAAATATCTAAAGTGGGTAGCAAAACTCAGCATTCACTCTATGTAGGATGGAAATATGGTGCTAAGCAGGCTAGTTTCCATAATATTTCAAGTTTCAAGTTTTGGTCAAAGTTAACGAATTTTTGAAGCCTGAAATAGTCTTTTTTGGTGGTCAATTCATAACTAACAGTAACTTTACTAGCCCTTATATTGTAAAAAAGGATGAGTAGCCTTTTATCTTTCTTTGCCTAAGTAGATACATAATATTAGGTACTTATCGACGAAAATTCAAATAGTTCTTTGTCACTTGTTGAGAAGTTAATCTTGATCATAAGAATATTCACTTACCTACCTACTCAATCTCAAGAGCTTAGTGTTTATTTATTGATAACTAGCTGATGCCCGCGACTTCGTCCGCGTCGATTTAGTTTTGAAAATCCCTCGGAGACTTCGATTTTCCGGGATAAAAAGCCTATTATCCACTCTAAAGGTCCTCAACTATAACTAAGCAAAAAAACACGTCGATCCGTAGCTCTGTTGCGGCGTGATTGGAGGACAACCCAACAAACCGACAAACCAACAAATAAACACACTTTCGCATTTATTATACCTACTAGTATGATAGTATGATCCTTTATTCTATAATTAGATACTAATATGCAGCCGTATCAAGAGGCCTCAAAAAATAATGCAGTGCTATAAAAACTACAAAAAAATATATAGTAGTTATACCTGTCTTGATGTTTTGTTTTTGGTAAAACAGTAAAAGTTTTTATAATGTGATTATTAATGTCTGCATAACCAATTATTGACTTAATAAAAGTAGGTATCTACCTAATTAGCTTTACTCTAATAAACTTATGCCATAAATAGGTTTCAAAACAGTCGATCAAATAAGTATAGGCATGGAAGCAATGATATTTATACACGCATGGAAGTAGGATAAGGGTAGTTCTGAACAGCTTAAATTATTATGAAACAAATACTTTTCTTAAAACAAATCAACTATTGTAAAAACCAAGTCTATGGTAAAATGCCCGTGTGGAAGAGCGCAAGGAAATTGTATAAAATTTTCCCAAAGGACCGAACTTGAATGAATTCAAATCTAGAGCAATGGAATCTATTGCTCGAGGAATAAGAATACCAAAAAAAAAGCGTGTGTGACACTCGGTTGTAACGAATTATTTTTTAGAATCAACGCTATCTAACATTTGGCGACTGGCGAGAACACATGTCAGAACCATCTCGTAAAAAATAGGCAGACATTAAAACAAGTTCACGCTGCCCACAGTAGATGGCGTTAGTAAATTATGCCGCAAATATTTTGTTCGGAATTTCTCTTCTATAAAACGTCGATTCAAAAATTTAAAAAAGAACAGAGACATGATCTGAAGTCAGGATTCGAACCTCCGAACCGATAATTTCAGTCCTTCATTTAGCCGCTACGCCACTAAAGCTATGATGGAACGTGTGTAATAAACGAAGGCAACAAGGGTCGTGACGGAAATTTTTTACACTTTTCCACCTAGCCTTCATCCGCCAAACCGTCCGAAAAGGAAGTCCGTTCCAAAAAACAATAGCGTTTCTAAGCAACTTACCGACAGATTACAGATCTTAGATTGAATATAGGTACGAACCGGGGGCGTCAGAATACCGTAGCTACAGTGCGTAGATTGCGCAACGCGAAGGCTTGCGCGCCGCTCACGCCGCGTACTGGTTCCGCGCCGGCGATTCTCCAAGTTCTAGGCAACAACGTTAACCTCTTTCAAGTTTAGTCGCCAACTCCAATGCTAGTAATCAATGTTATAACATGACATACTTTAAAACTTGAATGAATGTGTGAGTTAGTACAGTTAGGTTTAAGACTAAGGTAATGTATAGGTGGGCACTAGCCCTTAAGTAAGGGGTGAAAGGACAAAGTAGTTTTTCAAATACTTTATGCTAGCGAGCTTGGGATAATTTTCGTTTTTCCTTATTTTGCAAAGCAATGTGCAATATAACAGGCGGACTGTTATTGAAAGCTTTAAGTCATTAACTCTCCCTGGCTTATTAAATGAAGTAAATTCAAAAATTAATTTACTGCAGCCAGAGCCGCGGCAGAAAATGCAAATGAGCCGCGGCATAGTAAATAAATCGAGAACACTTATTCGCGAGATCGAGTTTCGGGAAAACCTGATTTAATTAAAGCACGTATAAACAACTCCGATCCAATGTGTCGCTGATACAGATCGAGCAACGGTATAATACTAATATACGTAATACGAGTATATGCAATTAAACTTATGCAAAGAAAACCTTGCTACTTTTTTGATCAGTCCCTATTTTCACGTTAACTAAGCTGAAAGTCATAGACGAATTATATTTACTACCGCTGAAAGTGCATTAAATTTCATTTTTGAAAATTAAACTAAAATGTTGCGAGTTTTTCTAGAAACCATAAGTAAGAGTAATAATATTGTATTGTCATCCGATTTACACTTACATGCAAAATTTCTGTTCAATCGGAAACCGGGAAGTGGTTCTAATTCATCTTGCAAGATTTGACCTAAACATACATAGCAAGTTCAATAAAAGCTTGTTAAAAAAACGGCCAAGTGCGAGTCGCACTCGCACACGAAGGGTTCCGTACCATCGTATAAGATTTAACACTATGTAATTTTTAAGTACCTTACTTTATATCTACTTATATAATATGTTCTAGCTTTTGCTCGCGCCTGTGCTCACGTTAAGTTCGATTTCAAACCGCTACTTTACCCCCTTAGGGGTTGAATTTTCAAAAATTCTTTCCTAGCAGATGCCCACATCATAATAACTATCTGTATACCAAATTTCAGCCTGATCGGTCCACTGCATGGTTTGAGCTGTGCGTTGATGGATCAGTCAATTAGTCAGTCATCTTTTCTTTTTTAATAGTTTAGATAAATTATAATTTTATTTTATTTTTACTATTTTTTTGTTATAGCGGCAATAGAAATACACACTCATACTTTCGACTGAATGTTTTTTATAATTTTTAATGTTAGGGTTTGGTCGCTCCGACCGCAATCTTAACCACTACGCTATCACCGCTGTAGTAAATCATATAATTTAAATTCCAAAAGCACAAGTTACCACATCGATGAGTACCTACGTGGTTACGTGAATTAGCCATCAGAAAATTCTTAAGAGGATTGTCTAGTTGAAAATTTTCATACAAAAAGTGACAAAAAGCGATAACGTTTTGCTACCCGTAAATGTTGTCCAATGTTCATAATTTTTTGAAATGTTGCAGATACAATGAAAAACTATGCCCGTACGTTTTAATTTTAAAGAAATATTGCTTATGTTAAAAGTTATTAGTGACTAAATATCCATATTTTTGACTAAAAAACTTCCTCGACTAATTTTATTTTTTTAAATTTAACTAAACTGAAATACTAAAAAAATGAAACGTACGAGCCTAGATTAAGGTGTACTGAATCTAATGAGACCAAAATTGTCTAATTTTGTAAACGTTTAGGGGGGTAAAAACGTTATGACCCGAAACAATATTTCAAGAATAAAATTTAGGCAAATAACTCCAGACTTGCAACTCTCTCTATCGCACGATGCGGGTCGGGCAGCGAAGCGTTGTGAAACAGATAGCATTTTGGAAAATACCTACTCGCGTCGCGTTTCGTCACTATTTAAATTCATGTGTACCTACTGTGTACCTATACCGGTTGTCAAAAGGCTGTGGCGCGGGGAGCGGGGCGCGGGGGCAGGCTGGGTACAGCGACCGCAATACCAGAGTCGACATATATAGAAACGACACAAGTACTTTGATACGTTTAAGGAAAAATCTACCTTTATGTTTTAAGTTAAGCTTGAATTTCATTTGCCGTTACAGTGAATTGTGGTTAGTTAGGTTTTGAAGGCAGTTGCGGCAGAGCCAGGCAGCATTGCCCATTGCCAAGATCACGGACCGCGCGGCGAATGTCAGCCACGTCACGACCGAGCTTTGTGCTAACCACGGAAATTAATCGAGATAGAACGGAGAAGTAGGCAAGGTAACTACTTGCTATATTGTGAAACAGTTTTCAAATAAAATAAATATGAAAACATGTAAATATGCTATATTACACTATTCCTAATTTTATAGAAAATAAAGCTTGCATACTAATCTCAAAAAAAAAACTCAAAAAAGAAGGCACATCCTTTCACAAGGGAGTGTTTATTTTAAACAAAAACAATATTTAAAACAACACGAATGGCGCGGTTTTGTCCCGAAATAAACACGCGTAAAACCTTAGTTTAACCGTTCTATTTCGATAAATATTTTTGGTTCTAACGTTGAATAGATCTAATTTCGAGCGAGGTGTAGGTACTTATTTATCATTGTATCACGATTTGATGGATAAGTACAACCACTAGTACGTAGGTACAAATGGTTGAAGTCGTGGATCGTTAGAGTAGTTTTTCCGACAAGTTTTTTTTGTATAGGTAGGTATACTTAGTTGAGCTGGTTATTGGTAGTCTCTTTGATGGACGGACGGTCGCAGGTGGGTCGTTATGGTGATACTATTTTCGAGAGACCTTTGTTCAACAATGGACATCAATTGGTCGAGATGATGCTGAATTGATGATGATAAGAGTGTTAAGGCCATTTTCACCACCTTCTGATAAATGTCGGATAGCTTATTCGCATATTTTGTCTTTATCACTTGACATAAAGTAAGAAAGTGTCAAAATTTACGGTTAGGCTATCCGACACTTATCAGAAGGTACCTATACAGGCAGGTTAAGGTAATACAGGCCCTTACTGTTTTAGGGTACCAGACCTAAGAACTGTGGATGTCGCAGTAAGATAGTTGAAGCCGTGTTATTATTATAACCATTTTACTATATTAGTCCAGTCAGATAGCTCTATTACTATATCGCATTCGTATTATAGCTATATTCCTAGTAAGATAACTATGAATCGCTTTCGTATAACTATATTCCGGCATATAGCTATAAACCTAGGTTTATAGTTATAATACGGCTTCAACTATCTTGCTGCGACATGGAGACCTGCCCAACAACAAGAAAGAACCTCTTCTTTCCTAAGATAGGATTAACAAGGGTCTGCCCGCGAAATTCAAATTTAATTTGGTTTTTCGCAATTTGTAAACTAATACGACAAAGTAGGCTTATGGCATTCTAATTGCGACAATGGCAGTATCATCTTCACAGGTTTATATAAAAAAATTTACTTGAAAGTGTCCAGTTTAAGAAATTAATCAAAATATCGACTAATTTGTGAGTAACTCACGTCCAACTCAGTGTTTTGATTAATTTCTTAAACTGGTCACTTTCAAGTAAAGATTTTTACATAAACATATTGTGAAGATGATAATTCCACTGGCGCAATTAGATGGCCATAAGCCTACTTTGTCGTATTAGTTTACAAATTGCGAAAAACCAAATTAAATTTGAATTTCGCGGGCAGACCCTTGTCTTCAACCTTAACACGTGTAATATGAAGGTAATTATATATTCTGTGGTAATAACTATAGGTAATAACATTTAGTTTATGATACATCAGTGATTTGATTGTAGTTCCTTTCATAGAAACTTCAGTATAATGTACCCAATAGGTAGGTATCTAAGTTGTTTAGATATCCAGGATAGATTATACGGAAGTCTGAGTTTTTTCAGACGATCCTGGTATCTCACTATATTTTTCATTTTACAAAGTTTTCCCGACTAACTCGTAGCTACCTACAGTTCGACCACATTTGATATGGAAGAGTACCAATACGATAGGCATCTTGAATACCTATCGAGTACCTACGAAATAACGAAATGATTTGTTTACCAATCACGCACTCACGCCGCTCCCCAAACGCGTCGCTATTATGCAATCGTCTCACACAAATACGAACGTTTTTTGTCCACGCTTCCCCACGGTAAAACGCCCAAGAGTCCCGACGAGTGCTGGCCGTGCGTTCATATAATAGCCCTTGCCCTATCTTTATATGGGCCGACCCGTAGACTCCCGCAATCCTCATTCAATTCACGTAAGGTAGCGGCTCTAAGGACCGGGTTTTTGTAATAGTGCAACAGGTAGAAAGGAAAGGATTGCGAGCGTACCGAGCGGGATGACACGCTATCATCTTTGTTAGCTGTCTCTTTCCGACCGGGCGCAGAGACGCGCAGGCCGCAGCGCGAGCGCAGGAATGCCGTACGATTTGTGCTCGCGCATGCGGACAGTTCCTATAGCTCGATATGTATATTGTATACTGTATAGCTTAGCGCTTAACCAACACACACTGCCCTAATGTGTATGGGTCATGTAGCGGGATCACAGAGTTTAGCCAGTGAAATTATAATGAAAGGGAATCTGATCATTTTTATCCATTTTAAGTGTTTTGTTGACAATGACCTCGTTTATAGTTAAATAATAATTTTTTATTCGTTTTTGATAATTTGATTATTTTTAGTTAATCTGTCCTAATTCTTAATACCTACATAAAATGAATACCTTCCTAGCACGTATTTTTAAATAAGTTTGTTATACAATACAATACATTTAAGTATATTGTCCTCGTACTTAATTTGTAAAAATCTAAATTTTTCAAGCTTTACAAGTAGGTTCTTACATTATATGTATGTCGTCTGCAAATATAAATTGCAGCGTCCCTGTCACACGTGAAATCGAATAAAATAATGTGCCCTAAATAGATCATTAATTTTAGTTTTTCACGTAGGTACATTTATTTTCCAATATTCCTCCTCCAAGACCTCCCTTCGTGTTCAACATTGAAGTTAGTTTACCGGGAAATACCCTGATGTTTGCTTTGAAAACGTAACTTTTTAATGTATCTACCTATAATAACTACAGAAATTTACATACTTTAAAAACTTTGTAATTGTTTAACTGAATTAAAGTAATCATTTTTACTGAAATAAGAGAACATTGACCTTAGTAATCAATATAAATTGCAACTTGATACTTCAAGTCGTTTCTGAGACAAAGGAAATTGATATACAGACATACAGACAAACAGGCAGACGGACAACCGATTGATCCTATAACAATTCCCTTTATTCACGGAACCCTAAAAATCAAGAATTTCAAGCATGGAATGGAAAAATTTGGAAAAACGCCCCAAAATTGTTAAGGCTTTGCAAAAACCGCAGATGATTTAAATTTTTAAAAATTAACAAGATACTTGCAAATATATTATACTTACTAGAAAAAAAATTCAACCTTATCAAAACCTTACCAAATCGACCTTTTTGACCGAGACATTATGAGTGATGACGTGACGAGTTAACAATACACCCACGTCCCACAGCAATATATATAGTCTTTACTTTATTCCAGTGATAGATACGTAGATAGATAGATAGATAGATCATTTATTAGATCATTGTGTCGTGTGATGCGGGTTGTTAGGTACGTTCCCTCAAATATGGTTGAGCGAAGCAATGGCTGGGTCATGCGTCATGCTCGTGAACGGGTTCCACCAGCGGCAATGGGGCTACTTTCTGTCTGCCCGTCTTAACATGTGTTGAATTATAATTAGAAATAATTACCTATGCTTTTGTGGAACTTCCCCTCATTGTGGAAACTCTGCAGACATATAATAATATCTATTAAGTATATTGTAAAAGTATTTTGAAAAGAGCAACAGCCGAGTTTCTTGCTGGTTCTTCTCGGCAGGAACGGCATTCCGAACCAGTGGTAGACTCATTGACGATTCAAAAGTACTTGTAAAAGTTTTTTTGAATAAAAAACATTTCTATTCTATTCTATTCTATTCTATTCATCAAAATGCAGGTACAATAAGGTGGTACAGAAAATCGAGCCTTAGGTATGCATTTTACTAGGACTGGTGTATGAATATAATTAATTATGTTCAATATGGAATTCGGAGGAGGCCTTGTTTACTTTTAACTTTATTTTTTTATTCATTGCTGTAATATCGCTATATTACAATAGAAATACACATTCTGTGAAAATTTCAAGTTGTTATATACTTATTATTACGGTTCATGAGATACAGTCATACAGCCCGCTGACAGACGGACGTACGGACGGAAGGACGGACAGACGGACAGCGGAGGCTTCGTAAACAGGCAATTTATGAAATAATTTAATTGCCATCCAAAATGCACTCTTGGAATATTGAAGTTTTATTCATAGTAGGTACATATATGCATAGCGATTAGTTGATAGATTGGTACATAATGCTGTTTAATATAATGTCTGTCGTTTCTTCTGTAAACATGACGCCCGGTCGCCGGTCACATAAAAAGTTTCCTCCAAGATCCGGTCGCACTGGTCTGAAAGATCGACGACCTCAGTTCGCTGTTTGGCTTAATGGAAATTGCTTCTCTTACTTTACTCAGTCAATAAGGACGTTTTTGATTGGATAACGCTTAAATCGGTCAATCTTTTATTAGCAACACACTTTTGTTCAGCTTAATTGATGCATGTCCCTTCTCTTCTCTGTAAGTAGGTAACTAGTTATAAAGCAAAGTCGCTATCCACGTTTGCCTGTATTCCTGTGTATTTTGTTTGGTTCATTCAACTACAATCATATTACAACATCATTATTAGCGTACAATCATAGCGTACATCATACATCATATTGTACAATATCACAATTTCAAAATCATATTTTTCTTTTTTCTTTTAACTTGATAAAAACCTATTTTAGTAGGTCTAGGTACCCATGAAAATGAAAATCATGCCCTTTCATATTATGTTACCTAACGTGACCCCGTATTCCCACGTAATTCCTTTATTAATGCAAATAAAAATATATATAAATATTTTTTTTTTATAAAAATAATTTTAGAAAGCATATTCATTATAGCATAGAATAGAATAGAAATGTTTTTTATTCAAATAAACTTTTTTACAAGTGCTTTAGAATCGTCGATGAGTCTACCACTGGTTCGGAATGCCGGTTCGTTCCGGTATAGCATACCTACAACAAGTCCAAATTATACGTCGATAGCTTCAGTAGCCCGTAGTTACTGAAATAAAGAGTTGTGTCAGGTTTTTTTTATCATTTTGATACTACAAAATCAGCAAGAAATTATAATTTCCTACTTTTAATAATATGTATTATGTAGGTATGCGATATCCACACCTCTTTTAGATTTATTAAATGAGTATTTAATAATAATAATATTATCATGGGTTAGGCTTAAATGAATATCTATTTTTAGGTGTGTCGTAGTGCCGTACCCACGCACCGTTATGTTGTGTGTAGTTCAACTTACGATTAATATTTACTTAGATTCATTAGATTTCAAATCAAATCAAATGAAATCAATTCAAAGAAATAAATCTGCATTCCAATTCAATGGTAGAGTCTCGAGATGTCATAAGAGCCACAGGTTCGCCTAAATGAAATAAATAATATTGAATTTCCTTCACTTGGGTGATGGGCTGATGATGATGATGGTGAAAAAAATTGTGAGCGATCGTACAACGAAGTATTAGTATAAAAAATAATTAATATGTAAGATTTATATACAGTTTGTATAGTTAGTAGGATAAATACAGTTTGATTTGAAGGTTAGTTTTCCAAGATTTGCAATGCCGTGCCGTCTGCACCACGGAATAGAAAAAATTTTTCTATTCCGTGGTCTGCACTTACATCAGCGACGGTAACGTTACGAGTCAACTCTTACGATACCGGTTACGCCTTCCATCTCTACGCTGCAATCTACAAAGCGTAAGAGACGGCTTCAAGATTCGATATCGCATGACTACAACAGCGCACAACGACATAATTACTATCAAAAAACTTTTATTAGGCTGCACAAAAATACTATCGTTTAAATTGTACTAATGTTTAAAACAAAGTTCTTCCGTTAATGAACATTCATCGGTCATGGTACATTCAAAATGATGACGTTAATCGAGTTCTGAAAATGGAATAATATGCAACAAAATTACACCAAATTTTCCGACGCTTATGAAGTTGTGAATACCGGCTTGAACATCACCTTAATATTAATACCTCAATCGAGCTGCTCACAAAGTTAGTGATAAGATTAAAATCATCCGCTCACCATGATGCCATAGATGTCTGATGGACAAAGGATTTTTTATTCATCACGGTATTCTTAAACACCTAAAATGGAATAAATCATCAAATCAGCTATACCCTGTCAAACTGTTTATTTTCTTTTTGCCAGCTCAGTCATACTCTCACATAGTGAGAGTGAGTGATACAATATAAATACAATATAATATTGTCTCACTCACTCTCACTTTGTGAGAGTGAGCTGTCAAAAAGAAAATAAACGGTTGGACAGAGTATAGTCATAAAAATCCTAACAAAATATAAAAACGATTCTACGGCGTAGTAGTCGGCTACGAGCACAGAAAGGATGGGTTCATATTAGTTTTATAACTAAACTAGCTGATGCCCGCGACTTCGTCTGCGTGGATTTAGTTCATAACATCCCGCGGGAAATCTTTGTCACCCTCCAGGTTCTCAACTATACCTATCCAATAAATCACGTCAATCCGTAGCTTTGTAGCAGGAAACATTTGATCGTCTTGCTCGCGGCATTGTTAATGATGATTCAAAGAGAAAACATATTACTGATGATATTATCAATTACGTTAAACTATAATTTTTATAATTGTTTTTACCATAATTAACCAAATACAAAATTACGTTTAGCTGTCATATACGTTTTGTTCTTCCACTGTCATTTTCGTTTTTTTATTCCATGTCAGATGCATTTTTGTTATAACAGGTTTTATATTGACTTGACGGAAACGCGGTCGAACGGGATAAAAAGTATCCTATGTCCGTCTCCTGGTTCTAAGCTACCTCTCCACCAATTTTGAGCCAAATCGGTTCATCCGTTCTTGAGTTATAAATAGTGTAACTAACACCACTTTCTTTTATATGTATAGATGGTGTTGCTTCATTATGATAAATTATGGTAAATATTCGAATCATGGTTCTTGCAGCCGTTTCTCATCCTATGACATAGAGGCTGAAATCGCTATTTCTCTACACGGTCGCTGGAGGCGCTCGCTACAAAAACTTTGCTAACAATAATCTTCCGTTATTTATCGCCTAATTACCTACCTACTGTTGGAAAAATATGCCAATTATAATGCTCTTCAAAAAAATAAAACTTTATTATTACATTGTAAGGGTACTTTACCTTGGATCAAATTGTAGGTAGGTAAATAAGGAATAGTTAAACTTATATTTAAAATAGATTTTATTTCAGGTATGATTTGAAATAAAATCGGGATTAAATTGGTTTCTTTAAATCAAAATTTGTTTATACAGAAGAATATGTTGAGGCTGGGCAGTTTTTGGTTAATTGAGTCAAGTCTTTTTGTCTTCAGTAGTGTTAATCGTAATCTTGAAAATTCAAAGTTGATATCATGATAGGAGTTTTCCTGAATTATTATTAGATCCGATATGTAGAAGGCAGATCCGCAGCTGAACTAAGGTCAATGACAGCCCAAGCTATGAGTAAGCTAAACGGCTTGCTATGTTTGTTGGAATAGCGATGATCTTGAAGCAGAAAAGTTCAAAAAGCCTGGTGTTCAGGCACGAGGTACTGCGGTCTGACGATATAAAGATACTGCGGGAAGCGACTTGATGCGGTAGGCTGAAGATAAAGTGTGATTGCGCTTAGTAGAGAACACGGATCAGATAAAAAAATTGGTTGTCTGTAAAGTCGGTTTACGGATGAAAGTTTTACGTGATAAGGTCATAAAGAAACATTGACGATGACTGGCGCGTGGCACAAGCCTACGCTTGGGCCGATCGTGCCTCTCTATCGCTTGTTCCGCGCTCTCGCTTGCACCCTCAGGCTTAGGCGGAACGTGACACTTTTTCGTGCGTGCAGCCAGTGTTCATCGATTTATAAGACGTTATCACGTGAAAAAGGTAGAGAAGGTCTATATGTACCTAGGCTGACTTGATGATGATGTTGGTTTGTGTCATGTCCATGCATTCAGCTGCCCACAATATATTCTAATAATTTGTTATAGATATATTATGTAATAAAGCTAAATGCACATAGTAGGTAACGCTTTTTGTTTTGAAAAGAGCAACTTCTTAGTTTCATGCCTGTCTTCTCAGAATCTGCTGAACCAAACACGTGGTAGTGCCTTGGTTTATCAAAAAAACCACAAGTTGGTTTAGTTGAAATGCATAGTTTTGATTTTTTTCAGATTTAATAGCTACTATGGCTTATGATTTATTTTGTGACTACGAAACTAGTTAAAAAAACTTTATAAAGGTATATCTATCAACGGCATACACTTGAATCTATAAATTTTTTACAAAATATCAAGGAAAAAGAAAGTAGGTAGGTAGTACCTACTAGGTACCCATCAAAATGCACTAGGATGATGGTCTACCACGATGCGTAGTTGCGAAGGGCTAAAACAAAACGTGTTTGAGTGATGTTGCAATGCAAGTCGTGGGTTTAGCGGTCGCGCTCGGCGGTGCAGCACGATCTAGCGTTCCGCTCTGCGCCGGCGCACATCCCCCCCTCCCCCTCTCTCCTCTCTCCTCTCACCCTCCACTTGAACTCACTCCGCGGCGCCCGCGCCGGCCCTGACCGAGACAGTTCGTCGTGCCACGATGCTGTCTATCGAGAAATTCTTTCAAGATCTACAGTCTATACGTTTTAATGCTGCGTACAAGCTGGTCCCTCGTATATATCTGCTTGCAAACAATGTGTGCGATGTTTATAAGGGGCAAAGCAGTATGTTACAGTTCTTTCGACATAAATAGGACAGGAACGTGCCAGTGACGTTACCAGGCCGTCGGCATTAATATAATTAATTGTAATAAGAGTAACAACAGTAGGTATGTCACTTCAGAGCACTAAGCAGTCGTTTTACAGTTAACTTGTATCTTGTCAACAATAATGTTGCACAGTTAAAATATGTAGGTAAAAGTCAAGTCTCTAAGGAGCGTAAATAAGAAAAAATATTTTTAAAAACCAAACTTTTAGTAGCTGGCAGCTGGCTACATCATCAGAGCCTGGATATCTAGGACCAGAGATTTGTTAAGACGAATCAAACGAGCCCAAGCTCGATGGAGTTAGTACTTCGTTTTATTACAGTGTTTCCAAAGCCACCTTCCAGCTACATCATCAGACCCTGGATATCATCTTGGACTAGAGTACTTGTCAAGATTAATCAAACGAGCCCAAACTTGATGGGGTTACGTCGTTTTATTACAGAGTAGCCATCTTCCAGCTCCATAATCAGATCAGCTCCATTTCAATAATATTGCATCGTCATCCGATTTACTTATTCCTGCATGCAAAATTTTACCTCAATCGGAAACCGGGAAATGGTTCTAATTCATCTTGCAAGGTTTGACTTATACATACCTACGTACCTACATGCATACATTGCAAGTTAAATAAAAGCTAGTAAAATGGATAAATCAGTGAAGTATTCAGATAATTGTCGATAGAGTCCTATTAATATTGTAACACAGTTCATACTTGTCAATTCCAAACTACAAGCTGGCACAACTGGCTGGTCACCTTGCTTCGCAACGAAAATTATTTAGCTGTGTTTTTTTGATAAAAACGATTACTAGCGATTATTTGTATAAAGCTCCCGCTTTTGACATTATTTTGAACTTCGAAGCTTTTGCGAACGAAATGAAGCATTCATTTTAATACGAAAAAGCTGCAGCCGTAAGAGCAATTAGGTGGTAGGCCAATCAACGTTTTATGGGAGGGCTATTAAATAATTAGAAATTATTCTCTAATGGCCTTATTTGTCAGGAGTGCAAAAAGCTGCCTGTAAAAGTAATTTTGACGTTTTATTGCATGCACCTGCTATGTAGTGTTTTGGATTTTAAAAGTTTAGACGTTTATTTCACAACATACCTCGAAGCTTATTTACTGCTAAGTATCTTTAGATTTTTATGGCTGGCGCTGTAACCTTAACTTAGCTAAGATTTTTATGTGGACTAGATTGCTTAACAACATTAATAAAAATATAAACAAATAAATGAATTTGAATTTGAATTTGAATAAATCGGTCAAGTTCTAGTCGAACTCGTGTGCCGAGGGTTCCGTTATACCCATTATACCGCCATTAGATATATTATTAATATTATAAGTATAATTTTCAACTTTTTATTTTTTGGAATTTTTCCTTTATTTGTGCAGCTGTAAGACCTTGCTTTTTGCCAAATTTCGTGATTCTAGGTCAACGGGAACTACCATATTATAGGTTTTTAACCCAAAACCTATAGGGTACTTCCGGTAAAAGCGAGGTCTTACAGTACAAGTAAAGGGAAAATTCCGAAAAATAAAAAAAGTTAAAAATTAAGGTATATTTAGTAGTTAATTTAGTACTTACAAGTTTTCGCGAAAATATAAATTTGCCCATATCTTTTTATCGTGTTGACTCAGGACCTTGATTTTTATACACCTAATCAGTATCTGGTATAAATTTCAACTTGCTAGGTCCACCCGTTCCTGAGAAAATCGGCGGTTACACACGGACAGACGGACGGACAGACGCTCAAGAGAGTGATCTTATAAGGGTTCCTTTTTTACCTTTTGAGGTAAGAAAACCTGAAAAGGATACTTATTAACCAAGCTGAACTTGACCTTTCCCCTCAAAATAAGCGGAAAGCTTGTCTTAATACTTATTGGGTACGACAATAGTGTAGCGGGTGGGGATCGAACCGTCAACCTTTCAGTTTACAGTCACCTTTAACTGTTAAGACTATTGAGGTTTTTTATAATGGACAAATGATACAGGGTTTATACGCACCGTATCTACCCATGCATCATCAGCAGTGTGGAAAATAATCAGGAGTTCAGTGACTTAGTCTATACTTGGTACCCACAATATTTGGATTTATAAATTGGCTGATTCTGTCCTCGCGGCTTAAATGGGTAGTATCTCTGCAGTATAAGGATCGAGGAGATGGAAACACACATACTGGGTTATTACCTTAATCTGTCCAATACAATTAAGTCAGATAACGGAGTGCTCGTCATTTCGGAACATTATTAAGGGTATCTATCACTAGTAACTATAATATAATACAGGTACATAAGGTCATTAACAATACATACTTACTAATATTATAAACGCCAATTTTTGTTTATCTATTACCTTTGAACCAATTTTGGCGTAACCCAGAGGAAGCGTTCATCCTGGATATTGTGCGATACCTAATTATTATTCCAAACAATCAAAAAGCAATCACGGGATTTTAAAATAAACTAAATCCACGGGGGACGACGTTGCATGCATTAGCTAGTTTCATATAAAAAATATTAACTGCGTGTTACAGCTTATCGCTCTTTGTATCGTTTTGCAGGTGTGCCGACGACTTGACGATATCGAAAGTATATTTTGGCAATGTACATCACGCTAATTGCTAAATATGATTGGACTTGACATTGAACTTGCACCTGCTATATATGTTATACTTCGTTTGTATATAATATTATATACTTATTTCTTTCACAATAAAAATTTTACTTATTTAAGTAAGCCTTAGAATAAAATTTAGAAAGGTTATGTTACCTTAGATTAAATACTCATAGATCGAAAGTTTCTAACAAAGTTCCGCTTCAAACGCAGGCTCAAAAAAGCAATGAATAGGTGAGTGCAATGTAATTATTTTCTGTACTGGTACTGTTAATTAAGTTTTTGATGGTTATTGTGATGAATTATGACACCCTTCCACAGCACAGTACGTTATTTTTTAATAATTTTCTGCGAGCTCGTCGTACTTACGCGACGATACTGCGTCAGACGGCCTTTAAAGGCTTACTAAAAATGGCTTATCACCGCGTTGACTATTGCGTTCTATAATTCTAAGCCTACAATACAATAATTATGATGTGAATTATTATCAATTATTGTTAACCACTTTTTCCTTGTAAGCATTTAATGTAGGTACTTGCTTATTATATAACTAGCTGATGCCCGCGACTTCGTCCGCGTTGATTTAGTTTTTAAAATCCAGCGGGAACTCTTTGATTTTCCGGGACGCCTATATGTCACCCTCCAGGTTCTCAACTATACCTATCCAAAAAATCACGTCAATCCGTAGCTTTGTTGCAGCGTGATTGACGGACAAACCAACAAACCAACAAACAAACACCCTTTCGCATTTATAATATGTATTAGTATGGAGAAATTAATACTACGATACTAAAAGCGATCTAAATTAATTTTAGAACACAAAAGCTACTATTGTGACTTAAATATGATAGTTAGATATATTCCCTCGGGACTTCTTTGTAAAGAATAATGAGTAAGTACCTACTTTAAATACGTAGTAGATAATTTTAATGTTACGTTCCCTCAAATATGGTCGAGCGAAGCAATGGCTGGATCATGCATCATGCTCGTGAACGGGTTCCGCCGGCGGGAATGGGGCTACTTTCTGTCTGCCCGTCTTTGACATGAATTGAATCGTAGTACGTTTTGTCGAATGTCATATTCTAGCTTGGCATCCAGCTGCCCACAAGATAATATAAAAACTTATTACAATGTAATAGCTACTTATTAATATTGTAAAATGATTATTTTAAAAAGAGCAACTGCTGAGTTTCTTGCCGGCTCTTCTCAGCAGAATCCGCTTTCCGAACCGGTGGTAGAATCTTGACGTGTCATAAGAGCCACAGGTTGGCCTACATGAAATAAATAATTTTGAATTTTGAATTTTGTAATTTTGAATGTATCATCAATAGTTTTCTCAGCACACGCCAAATAATGCATTTTATAGACAACATTTTTAATTAATATCTTAATTATCTTAAGGATCTCTAATTTTTTGGAAAATAAATTATAGCCTATGTTACTTCCTGATAACTTAGCTTTCTATTGGTGAAAAAATGGTTTAAATCGGTCCAGTAGTTACAGAGCCTATTCGGTACAAACAAACAAACAAACAAAAAAATCTTTCCTCGTTATAATATTAGTATAGATTATTTTTTGTCTATAAAAACCGTTTATGTTTAGGTACATCCTGTATTAAAACGTAATACCTTAATACCAATATAAAAACCTTAATTTATGCGTGAGAAACAAATTGCTGCTATATCGATTTTGAATAAGTACATAATAATATACCTACCTCTAGTTGATATCTAGATATCTAATCTACCTACTTATTTGATGTTATACCTAATAATCGCGCAGCATCAATTACATTATATTTATTTATTATGGTAATTTTATTACAAGCAGTATGTAAAAGTAAAACTTAATACCATGTAATGATGCCCTAGTTATATTATAAGCAAAAATTACCTACCTACGTTTCATGACTCCAATTTTACTGCGCTACCCAGCGTCATAAAATATAGAGCTGCAAATTAATTAGTTTTTATACAAAGTAGTGATATATTAAGCACGTATAACACAGTCACTTCCAAGATAGAGATATTTTACATCTATGCTGAAATTTTCTCATAAATTTAAATAAAGGCTTCACCAGGTCGCTGAATCGAATCCCTTCCATCCACTTTGGTCGCAGTATTTCGCCTTCCATATAAAATGTAATATTGGACACGCGTAAAAAGATTTTTTTAAATTGGTTTACTAGTGATTTTTACAGTGGTCTTAAAGTAACTAACTACATGCAGTACCTATAAGGTACATTTAAATAGCGATAGTTAGTAACAAAATATAATATTGATTAAGGTAAATATTAAAATACATAATTTTAAACATAAAAAAAAAAAATTCAAAATTCAACATTATTTATTTCATGTAGGCCAACCTGTGGCTCTTATGACACGTCAAGATTCTACCACCGGTTCGGAAAGCGGATTCTGCTGAGAAGAGCCGGCAAGAAACTCAGCAGTTGCTCTTTTCAAAATAATCATTTTACAATATTAATAAGTAGCTATTACATTGTAATAAGTTTTTATACTATCTTGTGGGCAGCTGGATGGCAAGCTGATTTAACCCGTGCATCTTTGTTAGAATAGAATATGACATTTCTACAAAATATAAGAGAGAGAGGTATATAATAAAACTAGCTGACCCGGCGAGCTTCGTACCGCCAACTTAACTATACGAATAAAACAAATAAACTATTGTTAGCTGAGGGTAGATTTTTATAATAACTACCGAGTGCGCCGGGATGTTAACAATTTTTCGGAATTGCTTTTATTTTGAAGAATGACTCTTGTTGACCATAAAAAAAATATTTTATTTATAAATATTAGTATTTTCGATGAGAAAATATACAAAAATAGAGTAATTTTGAATTTTCCCGCTAAAACACTACATCTGTCACTTGACTGACATGACGTCATTAACCGCGAAACATTGGTCGCGATTTATGACTTTATGTCGAGTTTATGTGTTTTCTTATTTTTACTTGAATACAAACAATCAAAATGAACACAAAGTTTTACAAAATCTGTGCAGTGCCCCTGTGTAATAGTTCAACAATTACTACACCGGGAAAATTGTTTATTCATGTGCCAAAAGATAATAACAGTGACAGCGTATGGCTTAGAGCGAACTTTGTGTTCAGGGCATACACGACACTTAATAGTACACACATGTAGGTCTATATTTATTTGGACATATCCAACAGCATCGTCGCCATAAGATTCTCTTGAAGATCTGAAACAACCAACGAAACGAGCTGTTACGAACTTATTATTTTACGCACATAACCTAAATTTGTAAGCAGTGATTTAAACGAAGTTCTCAACACGATAAAATAAAAATAAAAAGCAGAAAAACCTCTATCACGTATGTACTTGACTGTTATTTACGTATACGTAGATAGATAAATAGTATTAAACGTTAAACTGTACTTACAAAGATGTTTTCACGTTCCTGAATTCTGAACCACAAAAGTCTTCGTTTCTTGCAAAAAAGTTTGCCACCATCAAAGAATCTATCTTTGGTAAGTTGGAACTATTCCCTTTAGTGAATCCAGATTCCATCGTGGTATTAATATCTAATAATTCACAGATTAATTCGTCGCTAATATTGCAAACTATATTATAAAATGCAGAGAAGTAAACAGTCGTCAGCTTGTTTCGCGGTTAGTGACGTATTACGCTCTTCTTGATGTTTGCAGTCACGTGACAACAGATTATAAATATAGCATTTAAAATCATTTATAATAAATTTACTAAGTTATATTAAATTATAAAAATGTGATTTTTGATATTCTAGTAATACAAACTATCATAAAATTAACACTAAACATTAATTTGTGATTAGTGTTAACATCCTTATTCAATAAAAGCCAACAAGTATTGACATCAGGCGCCATTCTGTTTCGAGTTATCGCGCCGGTCAGGTCTCCTTATACCTACTTGTGTTGTATTAATTATTCAGTTGTTGAGTGATGGATGTTTTCTGGATGAAGAATTCCTTACTTTGTGTTTTTTTTGTGAAAATAATAAGGGTCCGCCAATACTATCCTAATCCAAAAAAACTATCCTATCTTTCAAGTTGGACCAAATTACAGATAGTTACGAAGTTTGATCAAAAATCGGTTAAGTAGTTTTAGGAGTCCATCGCGGACAAACAACGTGACACGTAATTTTTATATATATATATATATATATATATATATATATATATATATATATATATATATATATATATATATAAGTATATATATATAAAATATGAATTAAAAGTAAATAATTACAATAATGATTCCAACTTTTCCTAAGTTTACCTTAATACCTTAATGATCAATAATTTAAGTAACTAGTACTAAACTTAAAACTTATTAAAATAATATCTGTTTTGTATATGGGAATTGAGTAGATCGCTGATCACCAACCTTCGAAGAATATTATGTGAATATTAGTATTTATATCTTTAGACCGACTTCATGTCTAATACTCATGCACCAATATGCATGCAGTAATCGTTGAGAACTCTGTACTCGAAATTGTGGGCCTGGGGTCTGAGGGTCCAACTACGGTAAAGCACAGCGCATGTGACGTTCTAATCACATACTGACGATGAAACCGTGCTAGAAGTCAAAACCAAACTCTGAAACGTCTTAAGTGCCCGGAAAAGTTTTCTGTGTCTTTCTGCGATTTGTTTACCTTTGACAGTTAAGGAACAATCCTACTTCCTTCCTACTAATATTATAAACGCGAAAGTTTGTGAGGATAGATGTATGGATGAATGGATGTTTCATGCCACAACGAATCAACCGATTTGGCTGAAATTTGGAATAGTGATAGTACATACCCAGGATTAACACAGGCTAAATTTTATCCCGGAAAATTAAGGAGTTCCCGCGGGAATTAAAAAACTTTAATCCACGCGGACGAAGTCGCGGGCATCATCTAGTATACTATACATGTATTGAAAAGGCCAAGACTAAAGGAATAAAAATCATAACAAACTACTGTTTTGATGGGTTACTACATAGTGTCAAAGTCTCAACACATTGACTATGACCGCGCAAACAGACTATTACAAAAGAAGTACCTACATTTAGACAAACGGCAAAATGGGCAGGGAGTTCAAGACGCGTCGCTACAAAGAATACGTATGCATATTCATGTGTACTACTTGTCCTCCTTACAAAATGTCGCGCTTTGTGACACGGTTTCTGGCGGGCTGTGTATCGGAGACGCTAATTTGTCTATAGGTACTTACATGGCATTGAACAAGTTTATTGGTTAGTAAATAGATTAACTCCTAGACATAGTACCATTCATTTAGCATGCCATATTACGTATTTCTTTAAAAAAAAAGCAGTGATAGCCTAGTGGTTAAGATTGTGGTTTCCTATTCGGGGAGTCGCAGGTTCGATACCAGGCACAAACCTCTGACAAGTCTGCGAATTTGTATTGGGCCAGCATGGTGTGGACTATGGCCTATAACTCTTCTCTGAGAGGACACTTGCGCTCACTAGTGAACCGTTGATGAAATGCAGATGACGATGATTACATATTTATTTAAAGTCGATGATTCATGGCATGATTTGGTCGGAATCACTCTCATGGCAATTTACATATAAGAATGAATGAAAAAGATTTTTTATATAGGAATATTATGAACAACCTGAATTCAGATTTATTTGATAAATTGTAACTTTTCATGAATAGGTTACTAGTTTAAAAATTCAAAGAAGTTTTTCTCTTTAAAAATGTGAGGCTATAAATTAAGATCGTTTTACTCAATAAAGTACCTAGGTATTTCTCATTTAAATTGATATGACGTAAATACAAATGTTAGGTTAGGTTAATTTGAAATGCATTGTTTCAACTATCACATAAATTGCATACAATAGGTTTGGAAAAATATATCTACATACAATTTGAAACGTGTGTCCAAAAATAAATAAGTAAGTAAAGGTTTTTACGGTGACACTATTTGTTTTAATTTAACCTTTGTTTTTAAAATTAAAACATCGAGTGTTATAAGAAGGAATAGGTACTTTGGTCAACATGATTATTGATTATTATTATCCGTTAGAAAAATATCCGGCCATATAATAATTATATCTGGAATAATAGTCCGGCCATAGATTCACTAATGACAGGGGTGTTTCAAATTTTCAATTTACACTTGCTTGTTGATTAAAGTTAGGTATACGTGCGAGTTTGTTATGAGCACTTTAAAGGGGAAATTGGTAAGCTTTATAAACGTCATAATTACCTCTCTACATTTTTTTCATAGTCACATTGTCTGTCTGTGATGTGACAATGAATGTCTGTCTCTTCTAGCTCTAGTGTTTCTTTATGTTTCCTTCTAGTCTAAGATACGAAGAGAGGTCGTCCTTCACCCATCTGTTTACCAGATGAAAAGTATTTTTTATAGAATATCTAATATATGAAATTCTCATGTCGCGGTATTTGTTACCAAACTCCTCCGAAACGGCTGGACCGATTTTATGAAATTTTGCGATGGTATAGTATTGCCTTTAAAAAATCGTTCATGAATTACTACTGCCAGCCCTTAAATTTCATTATTTTAATTAAAAATAGCCTTGACCATTAATATTCGATAAAAAATGCTTTTCATCTAGTAAACAGATGGGTGAAGGACGACCTCTCGTCGGGATCTTGTACTATTCGTGTCAAATTCATCATTTACAATCATGGTAGAAGATGCTCACCTTAAGCATAAAACTTATAATAATTCAAAATTCAAAATTATTTATTTCACGTAGGCCAACCTGTGGCTCTTATGACAAGTCATGATTCTACCACCGGTTCGGAAAGCGGATTCTGCTGAGAAGAGCCGGCAAGAAACTCAACAGTTGCTCTTTTCAAAATAATCATTTTACAATATTATTATGAAGCTATTACATAATAAGTTTTTTATACTATCTTGTAGGCAGCTGGATGCCAAGCCGATTTAACCTATGCAACTTTGTTAGAATAAAATAAATAGTATATAATAGTTATAGAATATAATGAAAAATGTTTCAATTATTGATATATAATATTTGCATAGCCTTCTGACATTTACACAGAATTTTCCTCTGCGGCTTGTCAAAATCCCCTTACCTATATGAACATACTCGTAGGTACGCCTTTAGGATGTGATGAAGAGAAATCAGATTAGTTTATTTTGTGATCGTACCAATGTGAAATGACGGCGCGGTGTTAAAATTCGCACCATACGAAAAATAGATAAAAACGATATCTGTGTCGGCGACCCATGAAAGGATGTTCACATAATGAGGTAGGTACGTCTGTTATACGCGATGAATTGTAGCAAATTACTTTGGCTGCAAAAAGTTTAATTTGGTTAGAGTTCTCTCTAACCGAATTAAACTCTATACCTTTAGTCTATGTAATATTCTTAAGCACACGCTAAATAAGCAGATATGCTTAGATGCTTTTTAGGGTTCCGTAGTAAACAAGGAACCCTTATAGTTTCGCCATGTCCGTCCGTCTGTCTGTCTGTCTGTCTGTCTGTCTGTCCGCGGTTTAGCTCAGAGACTATTGGTACTAGAAATCTGTAATTTGACAAGGGTATATATATCAATCACGCCGAGAAAGTGATGAAATAAAATTGTGAAAAATATTTTTTTTAGGGTACCTCCCCTACATGTAAAGTGGGAATGAATTTTTTTTTTCTCATCTATCCCATAGTGTGGGGTGTCGTTGAATAGGTCTTTCAAAAACGTTGTGGGTGTGGGAACACCATTTTTCAATTCAGGGATCCGTTTGTGAAATATGATATTTTAAAGTGCTAAATTTTATTAGAGTCAAGTGTCCCCCCCTCTGCCAGCTAAGTGGTTGTATATAGGATACAAGAAAAAATTCACAGCAGTAGTATATATAATGAATTTTAAAGGAAAACTATCACGGCTAAGTAGGGTTCATTAGTGAAAGAGTTATATCGGTTTTTCTAAGTTAGATATTACACGTAGTGTAAGTTGCATATTTTGTAGTATATTATAGTATTTAAACCATGAAACTCAAAATGTATGTTGAGACTTTCAACTACGGAACCCTACACTGCGCGTGGCCCGACACGCACTTGGCCGGTTTTTTAGTATTAAATGGTTTAATTATGTAGTAGATAAATCTCGGTTTTTTTTGGAAAAAGAGATTTAATTCCGTACTCGTACTAGTCGTTTGTTAATTAGAACAACTACTTGCCTACCTACTTCTAATAAAACACAAATAACCAGCTGTAGTATTCTTTATTCTTTAATTGCATCAGTGTAAAGACCTCTGATTGGCTGGTGCTCTCCTGCTATTGGTTAAAATGCATTGATGCAGCAAGAACACCATAAATGCAGCCAATTAGCGGTCATTACTATTGTTACACTGTGATGCAATCAATTTAAGAGAATATCACAGCAGACTAATTATATAATTTTCATACATATATAATATAACTAGCTGATGCCCGCGACTTTGTCTGCGTGGATTTAGTTCATAACATCCCGCGGGAAATCTTTGTCACCCTCCAGGTTCTCAACTATACCTATCCAATAAATCACGTCAATCCGTAGCCTTGTAGCAGGAAACATTTGATCGTCTTGCTCGCGGCATTGTTAATGATGATTCAAAGAGAAAACATATTACTGATTAGTTTTTAAAGTCCCTCGGGAACTCCTTGATTTTCCGGGATAAAAAGTAGCCTAGATGTTGACCCGAGTAATAAGCTACCACGGTATAAAATTTTGTAGAAATCTGTGCGGTAGTTTTTACGTGAAAGAAGGACAAACAAAGAGACAGACAAACAGACAAAAAAAAATTTAGCTTCTGTTTTGATATCTGTATCTTGAACACAATTAGTAAAAGTCGCCTCGAGAAAAAATGGATATATTATACTTAATATTTGGTAGCATCCGTTTTTTTAGTATCAACAGCTTTAGTGCAAAGTTTGGAGTAACTCGTTAGATGTTAGATCAAATGCGAATTTGTCTCATAGGTGTGTAATAATTGTCTATTCAAACAGCTTCTACCTATAGCAGCGTAGGTATGTTAATGTCTATGTACTTATAACAAAGAACGCTCTGTGATCGGAAAGTCACCGTTTCATCCTAAAAATAGCGGCATGCTAATTGGTGACGCAAAGCTGATTTCACAGTTTCGTTTAGTAAAGATTGCTTCAGGAATCGATAAAAATCTGATCTTACTGTGAGGCTGCTTTGATATTAGAATATTATAGTACCTTACTATACACAAACTCTAATCAACAATAAATTTTACAAGAAAAAAGTTTAAAAACTATTTTTGTAATTAAAATAAGAAGTTACATCCGTGTCATCCGAATATAGAATCTAGAATAGATTGACCTAGTACATCAAAATCGGCTTAGTAATTTAGGCACTACGGTGGAACATACGTAAATACAAACATACACACATACCTAGACTGCTAAAATCAAAACCATTCCCTTTGGTTTTGCCGTAGATGTGGTAAAAATATCGTGAGGCTTTCGGCACGCCCGGCCCTAGAGTTTTCCATAATGTTCTTAAAGGTGTATGAAGTCTGCCAATCTGCAGTGGGCCAGCGTGGTGGACTATAGCCTAAATTCTGCTCATCAAAAAAGAAAATCCGTGCCCAGTTGAGATGAATGATGATGATGATTATTATGAAAAAAACAAAAAAAATTGCTTCAGCAGAGACACATGATCATCTGATGCAAACATGTTGCAACGGTCCTCTTAAGGTTCAGATTATCGTATTTTAAATAATGATTAAATGACATCAGCTAACGAAATTCTAAGATATTGTTTTTTTATAATTCAATTATCTATAGATTTGATTTGTACAGATAGGCCATCAATTAGTTTCAGAGGGTGCGGTTCAATAACAGCTGAATTCCTCAATAATATTATAGGCCGACAACTTTAGATACTTATTCGTATGATTTCTCGTTAAACAATCAGGAAGTCTGCAATGAATCAAAGGAGTCTTGAGAATCAGGACGTAGACCGTAGAGCAGAGTAACTGGTTTTGTAAGTATTATGCTGACTTTGGAGAGCAAAAGAACTGGCTTAAAGTATAACTTACAAGCGTAGTAGGTACATATACCTAATATCTCAACATTTGTAAGGGGTATTCACCTGACGCGCACCTGAAAGTTTGTATTTTAAAATAAAATTTAAAGTGCTGGCTTGAGCAGCAGCACCAGCAGGTTTGAGACGTCCACAGCTGATCGGAACCAGCGACTTTTTGCGACTCGTCTGTTGTCGGTCCACCTACTGTGGGAGCTACCAGCACTGCATTTTCCGGTGCGGAAAAATATTTATACAATTTACAAATCTTCAAAACTTCTTCTATTAAAACTTCTATTGGAAACGGAAATTAAACTAAATATTTCATGTGGACGCACGAGCACCTCTGTCAATGAGGAGTATCAACAATCGACATCTATCGTAAATCAGGACGTCCCAGTTTAGCCGGGCGAGTGGTAATACTAGTGTAAACAGTTCACGTTCCAGGCAACAATTGTGAGCGGATGAAGTCAGACCGGCGGCGTCCGGTCTTAGTATGGAGCAATCCTGTGACAAGTTTTAATTAAACATGTTTTAACAGCTAAGTGTCAAAACTAGTTTTGTTCTTCACTTCTGCATGTTTAAACCCATCAAGGAATTCAAATAAAGTTATGACTTATGAGTGTTAAAATATTTTGTAACAATATTATATTCCATGGTAGCTGCTTTTCTTATTTTTTTATATCTTGAACATCAATAAAGATCACTTGAGAGGATCGGCACAGAGTAATTACTATCTAATACCATATGTATCCAGTCCAGCACTTGGGTCTCACCGCATTTGTATGTAGTAACAGTGTGGTAAAATTTTTTTCATCATACCTATTCGAAAAACGAATATTGGCTTCAGAGGATAGCGGGAGCAAAATTTTATTTTAACCCCATGGGAGCAAAACTCAATTTGAACCCCATGGGAGCAAAATTTAATTTAACCCCATGGGACTTTTCATTTCTCTCTTCTGATTGGTCCGCGTTCGTGCTTTAGTATGTGTCGAAATTCAAATATGTTTGAGAAGCTGTTCGATAAGTCACGTGATCAATTTGTCGATCGGATGTACGCCCAGCCCATACTGTATCCAACATAGATATTTATGTTTAATTATTTAATAATAAATTATATTTTTGTGTTTTATTTAAATTTTCAATATACGATGTCTATACATAGTAGCTTGATACTCCTAGCTTTTTCTCATAGGTAATTCGGGGCCAAAATATTTTGTTCTCGGGCGGCGTATATTGAATTCCTCGCTACGCTCAGGATTCTACTTTAGAATCCCTCGCTACGCTCGGGATTCTACTATAGAATCCTTCACTTCGCTCTGAATTCAAAATAACGCCCTCGGGGAACAAAAAATTTCTTTGGCCCCATATAACACAAATAACTACTTAGCACGCGTGGGGTAAAAGTCTACTTAGTAGTACTTTAGGTATAGTTAGAAGTTAGAAGGCGAGATTCAATTTTGGATGGATTTTTAATGGACTTCGTATACTACACTTCACCAAACACTTTAGAATAGGTGAATTTCAAATTTTGGATTAAGAATGCTCAAAATAAAACTGCAAAAACTTCAATGGGGATTCGATGATTTGTAGGTAGTAAGTAGGAAGCTAGAAAGTAGTTTTGACAGTATAGCTACAGTAGGTAGTAGATAAGGTAGGGAAGGTATTTAATATTTATTTCAATGTCAGTTTAACTACTCTTCTCTTTCTCCGTATCAACTTTTAACATTTCGTTTCTTAGCGTATGCTTTACTTTTCTGCTTTTATTAATTATCATGCAACTGAACCAACGTAGACATATCTAACGAAAATAAAATTCCCTTTTTCCATTATCGTCTAAGTATAATAAAAGTGCAATTATAATGTTAGTGAAATTTTGCATTAACGTACTAACAAAGTTGAAAAAAGCAATAAGAATGGTATCGTCTGTGAAAACATATCTATGCGGGCGCCCACACAAATCGACGGAAGTAATGTATATGCAGATATTAGAAGTAGGCGATACTATTCGTGCATACATTGAACTGAATGCGTGCGTGCCCTGCATTTTAATTATAAATGTTGCTTATTTTCTTGGTCTGCGTTTTCATTTGCCTATCTCGAGATAACTACAAAACATATCCTTTCTAAGTTTTTCTCATACAACTAACAGTTAAATAATGTCCTTTCTGTAAAATGTATGTTTGTTGGTTTGTTTGCCCTTCAATCAAGCAGGAACAGAGTACCTAGTATGGTATTTGCATGGTATTATTGAGGACTTTGAGAGTGACATCTACTTGTATACTGAGAAAAAGTAGAGTTCCCGCGGGATGTTTAAAACCAAACTCCACAAGTATGAGCTTGATCAAAAATTCACTTAAATAAGTGAAAAGTTTGAGGAAGGGGCATGGTCAAATAGTAAACTGACTGACAAACAAGGAAACTTGCGAACCAGGAAACCAACTTAATAGGGAAATTGATAACTTACTGAAACTGGCAAATAAGAAAATTGGCGAATTCAGAAACTGTCTAATAAGTAAACTGGCGAATTAGTGAAAATGACGAGTAAGGAAAATGACCAGTGGTACGCTAACCCAATAGTTCAACGGGGTACCAAAATTGAGTAAATCAAAAGTAAGTTACCAACAGTAAAAATATTACAAAATTTGTAAAAACAAGTCAAAAATCTTAACGGTAAAGCCGGGGATTACGTGTCCATATAATTTACATATTTTAAAACCTTTTCAATACCAAACGCTTTGATCACTTACTGATTTATGATCCTACATAATATGGTACAGCCTTCCAATGATAGAGGCCTTAAAAAACCTTTGTTTAGTACCTACTGGGAAATACTTAATAATAATTAAGATACAGCCATATTATTTATTCTTCCCAATTTCATCATGCTGGAGCGATTGAAAACACACAAAAACCAAACTTTATTGTTTTGCATTTGGATATTATGGTCAAAGTTTCTCTTCTCTTTTTCTTCCTTTAGTTGTAAAATAAACAGTAGCAATTTTCGATTGTTTTTGTATATACTAACCTACAAGCTTTTGCCTGCGATTTCGTCCGCGTGGATAGATATAAAAATCCTACGGAAACTTTCTGTTTTACCGAGTTAATAGGTAGCCTGTATTTCTCTCCAAGTCTACAAATATACCCATGCAAAAAATCTCGTCGATCCGTTGTTGCGCAATTGACAGACAAACCAAGAAACAATCGCATTCGCAATAATATTTTAGTAAGGATAAATTCTAAACGTCTGTCCAGTTCTTTTGTTGAATCTATCTGTAATCTATCGGTTAGTTACCTACCTAACGTAGCATTGTTAATTTTATAGACTTGACAATATTCAACGTATATGTACCTATAAGGATTTGGATTTAAAATAGATACCGGACGGGAGTACCTATATATAATATTATGTAGTTTCATCATTTTCTTTCCAACACATTTCACATAATAAAAATCCATGTGCTTATTCATATCACATTCTTATTAAGACGAATGAACAGGTAAACCCAACCGTGTGAATCTGGGGTGAGTCAGCTGGTTTTTAATAAAAAATCGTTTACCTTGATGTATAGGATTTCGAGGTATTAGTTACCAGAGTTCATCAACATAAGACGCACAGGCTTTTTTAATCAATTTCACACAATAAAGTTTTCTTGTAGCTCTCATAACATGGCAACAACGCCAACACTGAAGATAACTGTAAAGCTTGGGCCGAAGTAAAAACTTAATCGTTAACAACTGGAGCAAATCGGACGAACGAGCTAATTGTAAAAGCAATTAAAACAATATTGTGCAATATCGTTACTGATATAGTCACGGAAGTTTGTGCACAGGTCGTTAATCCGTCATAGTAAAAAAACGTCAATGTCATTTTTCAAATTAGTTGTAGATACAACTGAACGCTACGCAATGCTATGTGCAAATTATGTTTAACCACAAAGTTATATACCTACTTAGTTATGATAATGTACGTAGATAACACAAAGTTCCGTTTTACGTGTAAAGGACAGGAAAATCACGATAAATGTTTAATTTTTATGAATTCAAATTACTATTATAGTACCCACAGTCCCACACCTGCAGACTAGGTATAGATAAATATTTGATGGATGACGAAGGCTCTCATATAATGGAAATTTTTGAGGCAGGAAGTACTGACAGGAAATAGGCTTCTTTGGCTTTGTAGGTTACTTTAATGCAAGTAGGTATCAATATACAATAGGTGCACAGAAAATTCTTTATTGCTACAAAAATTAAAAGTGCGCAAAAAAATGTATTATCTACTTATTACAATTATTATATCGTCGATCTAGTCAATTATAACGATACATAGCATTATCATCGACACTTATAAACGAAATAAATTATATTATGGAATGCTTTAAACATGGCCATGGTTACTAGTAAGACTTTTAGTTAAGGTCTTACTTTGTAAAGCTTTTTATTCAAATAAAATAAACTTTTACAAAGTGCTTTTAAATGGTCAAGTGAATCTACCACTGATTTTTGGAACAGCAGTTCCAACCGAGAAAAACCAACAAGAAACGGCGGTTTTGTCTGGAGACAGAAGAGACGCACAATCAAACAGCCAGCGTGTAGGCGCCCTAAACCTGGCGGGTGCTTGCAAAAGAGGTCGCGAGGGAGCGGAAGGGGGCAGGCAGTGACGGGTAAAAACCTTATTGCGCATTTTTAGAACAGAAAACAATAGAAAAGCAAAGTTTTTTTTGTCAAATAAACTTTTTTTTGCTTTTGAATCGTCAAATGAATCTACCATAGCTTTACAATAGGGTTCCAACCAAGAATAACCAGCAATAAACTCGGTGGTTTTGTCTGGAGACAAGCGACGCACCATCAAGCAACCAGCGTGTAGACGCCCTAAAGCCGACGGGTTCTTGCAAAAGAGGTCGCGAGGGAGCGGAAGGGGGCGGCCGATGACCGGAGACAACCTTACCACGTAGCTAATAGCAAAGCAATGTCTAGGGTAAGGTCTTCTCACTAAAGTGGAATAATGCTTTCGTTATTTGTGTTCCGTGGGCGATTTTAACGCTATATTTTGTAGCTATTTCTGTATGTTTTCGTTTTCTATAAAGCGATAGTGATACCTTGTCGTGTGGAGATTTAAAGGCAATCGGGTTATGTTATGCCACTACCTACTTATTTCAGTTATCTATCAAGTTTATAACTAAGATTTCTAAAGTGCAATTCAGATTTCAGAGGCACTTAAAATTGTGTCCGTGAACTTAGCAGAGCAAGTGCCAGCAGATCAAAAATAAAATGGAGTTCTGTTCGCATGCAGATGAGTTCTATAGTTCCTGATACATTTTAGAGATAGTTCTGGCGAGATAACCGAAAAAACGTCTGTTGAAAAAATGATCTGCTAACTTCCGGTAGCAGATCATTTTCCAGAAAATCAAAAATTAAAGTGTGTTCTGTATGCATCTGGCTGAGTTCTAGAGTTCCCTATACTTTTCAGAGATAGTTCTAGCATTTTTACCTAAAAAAAAGTCGGTTAAAAAAAATTATCTGCTACGGGAAGTTAGCAGAGCATCTGGCAGAAAATAAAATAAAATTCACAGAAACGAGTACTTTCTCTAACGAGGCTAAAACTCTGCGTCTTAAGATAGAACAGTAATAAAACTATCACATCTAGCAAATAATTGATCTGAAACTCTCTTAAAACTTCCAGCAGAGCATAGCAGAAGATGACCATGAATCGTCGAAATGAAATAATAACTATAATTAAAAAATTCACTTACAACAGAACTCTCACCCTAGAGACTAGAACTCTTTGGAACTATTTAGACGAGTGACAGGTCTATACTTTCCATCACAAATCTAAACTAGAACTCTCTTAAAACTTCCAGCAGAGCATAGCAGAAGATGACCATGAATCGTCGAAATGAAATAATAACTATAATTAAAAAATTCACTTACAACAGAACTCTCACCCTAGAGACTAGAACTCTTTGGAACTATTTAGACGAGTGACAGGTCTATACTTTCCATCACAAATCTAAACTAGAACTCTCTTAAAACTTCCAGCAGAGCATAGCAGAAGATGACCATGCATCGTCGACATGAAATAATAACTATAATTAAAAAATTCACTTACAACAGAACTCTCACCCTAGAGACTAGAACTCTTTGGAACTATTAAGACGAGTGACAGGTCTATACTTTCCATCACAAATCTAAACTAGAACTCTCTTAAAACTTCCAGCAGAGCATAGCAGAAGATGACCATGCATCGTCGAAATGAAATAATAACTACAATTTAAAAATTTCGCTGACACCAGAACTCTCACCCTAGAGACTAGAACTCTTTGGAACTATTTAGACGAGTGACAGGTCTATAGTTTCCATCACAAATCTAAACTAGAACTCTCTTAAAACTTCCAGCAGAGCATAGCAGAAGATGACCATGAATCGTCGAAATGAAATAATAACTACAATTTAAAAATTTCGCTGACACCAGAACTCTCACCCTAGAGACTAGAACTCTTTGGAACTATTTAGACGAGTGACAGGTCTATAGTTTCCATCACAAATCTAAACTAGAACTCTCTTAAAACTTCCAGCAGAGCATAGCAGAAGATGACCATGAATCGTCGAAATGAAATAATAACTACAATTTAAAAATTTCGCTGACACCAGAACTCTCACCCTAGAGACTAGAACTCTTTGGAACTATTTAGACGAGTGACAGGTCTATACTTTCCATCACAAATCTAAACTAGAACTCTCTTAAAACTTCCAGCAGAGCATAGCAGAAGATGACCATGAATCGTCGAAATGAAATAATAACTATAATTAAAAAATTCACTTACAACAGAACTCTCACCCTAGAGACTAGAACTCTTTGGAACTATTTAGACGAGTGACAGGTCTATACTTTCCATCACAAATCTAAACTAGAACTCTCTTAAAACTTCCAGCAGAGCATAGCAGAAGATGACCATGCATCGTCGACATGAAATAATAACTATAATTAAAAAATTCACTTACAACAGAACTCTCACCCTAGAGACTAGAACTCTTTGGAACTATTAAGACGAGTGACAGGTCTATACTTTCCATCACAAATCTAAACTAGAACTCTCTTAAAACTTCCAGCAGAGCATAGCAGAAGATGACCATGCATCGTCGAAATGAAATAATAACTACAATTTAAAAATTTCGCTGACACCAGAACTCTCACCCTAGAGACTAGAACTCTTTGGAACTATTTAGACGAGTGACAGGTCTATAGTTTCCATCACAAATCTAAACTAGAACTCTCTTAAAACTTCCAGCAGAGCATAGCAGAAGATGACCATGAATCGTCGAAATGAAATAATAACTACAATTTAAAAATTTCGCTGACACCAGAACTCTCACCCTAGAGACTAGAACTCTTTGGAACTATTTAGACGAGTGACAGGTCTATAGTTTCCATTACAAATCTAAACTAGAACTCTCTTAAAACTTCCAGCAGAGCATAGCAGAAGATGACCATGAATCGTCGAAATGAAATAATAACTACAATTTAAAAATTTCGCTGACACCAGAACTCTCACCCTAGAGACTAGAACTCTTTGGAACTATTTAGAAGAGTGACAGGTCTATAGTTTCCATCACAAATCTAAACTAGAACTCTCTTAAAACTTCCAGCAGAGCATAGCAGAAGATGACCATGAATCGTCGAAATGAAATAATAACTATAATTAAAAAATTCACTTACAACAGAACTCTCACCCTAGAGACTAGAACTCTTTGGAAATATTTAGAGAAGTGACAGGTCTATAGTTTCCATCACAAATCTTAACTAGAACTGTCTTAAAACTTCCAGCAGAGCATAGCAGAAGATGACTATGAATCGTCGAAATGAAATAATAACTATAATTAAAAAAATCACTTACAACAGAACTCTCACCCTAGAGACTAGAACTCTTTGGAACTATTTAGACGAGTGACAGGTCTATAGTTTCCATCACAAATCTAAACTAGAACTCTCTTAAAACTTCCAGCAGAGCATAGCAGAAGATGACCATGAATCGTCGAAATGAAATAATAACTATAATTAAAAAATTCACTTACAACAGAACTCTCACCCTAGAGACTAGAACTCTTTGGAACTATTTAGACGAGTGACAGGTCTATACTTTCCATCACAAATCTAAACTAGAACTCTCTTAAAACTTCCAGCAGAGCATAGCAGAAGATGACCATGAATCGTCGAAATGAAATAATAACTACAATTTAAAAATTTCGCTGACACCAGAACTCTTACCCTAAAGACTCCAACTCTTTGGAACTATTTAGAGGAGTGACAGGTCTAAAGTTTCCATCACAAATCTAAACTAGAACTCTCTTAAAACTTCCAGCAGAGCATAGCAAAGATGACCATGAATCGTCGAAATGAAATAATAACTATAATTAAAAAATTCACTTACAACAGAACTCTCACCCTAGAGACTAGAACTCTTTGGAACTATTTAGACGAGTGACAGATCTATACTTTCCATCACAAATCTAAACTAGAACTCTCTTAAAACTTCTAGCAGAGCATAGCAGAAGATGACCATGAATCGTCGAAATGAAATAATAACTACAATTTAAAAATTTCGCTGACACCAGAACTCTCACCCTAGAGACTAGAACTCTTTGGAACTATTTAGACGAGTGACAGGTCTATAGTTTCCATCACAAATCTAAACTAGAACTCTCTTAAAACTTCCAGCAGAGCATAGCAGAAGATGACCATGAATCGTCGAAATGAAATAATAACTACAATTTAAAAATTTCGCTGACACCAGAACTCTCACCCTAGAGACTAGAACTCTTTGGAACTATTTAGACGAGTGACAGGTCTGTAGTTTCCATCACAAATCTAAACTAGAACTCTCTTAAAACTTCCAGCAGAGCATAGCAGAAGATGACCATTAATCGTCGAAATGAAATAATAACTACAATTTAAAAAATCACTTACAACAGAACTCTCACCCTAGAGACTAGAACTCTTTGGAACTATTTAGACGAGTAACAGGTCTATAGTTTCTATCACAAATCTAAACTAGAACTCTCTTAAGACTTCCAGCAGAGCATAGCAGAAGATGACCATGAATCGTCGAAATGAAATAATAACTACAATTTAAAAATTTCGCTGACACCAGAACTCTCACCCTAGAGACTAGAACTCTTTGGAACTATTTAGACGAGTGACAGGTCTATAGTTTCCATCACAAATCTAAACTAGAACTCTCTTAAAACTTCCAGCAGAGCATAGCAGAAGATGACCATGAATCGTCGAAATGAAATAATAACTACAATTTAAAAATTTCGCTGACACCAGAACTCTCACCCTAGAGACTAGAACTCTTTGGAACTATTTAGACGAGTGACAGGTCTATACTTTCCATCACAAATCTAAACTAGAACTCTCTTAAAACTTCCAGCAGAGCATAGCAGAATATGACCATGAATCGTCGAAATGAAATAATAACTATAATTAAAAAATTCACTTACAACAGAACTCTCACCCTAGAGACTAGAACTCTTTGGAACTATTTAGACGAGTGACAGGTCTATACTTTCCATCACAAATCTAAACTAGAACTCTCTTAAAACTTCCAGCAGAGCATAGCAGAAGATGACCATGCATCGTCGACATGAAATAATAACTATAATTAAAAAATTCACTTACAACAGAACTCTCACCCTAGAGACTAGAACTCTTTGGAACTATTAAGACGAGTGACAGGTCTATACTTTCCATCACAAATCTAAACTAGAACTCTCTTAAAACTTCCAGCAGAGCATAGCAGAAAATGACCATGCATCGTCGACATGAAATAATAACTATAATTAAAAAATTCACTTACAACAGAACTCTCACCCTAGAGACTAGAACTCTTTGGAACTATTTAGACGAGTGACAGGTCTGTAGTTTCCATCACAAATCTAAACTAGAACTCTCTTAAAACTTCCAGCAGAGCATAGCAGAAGATGACCATGAATCGTCGAAATGAAATAATAACTACAATTTAAAAATTTCGCTGACACCAGAACTCTCACCCTAGAGACTAGAACTCTTTGGAACTATTTAGACGAGTGACAGGTCTATACTTTCCATCACAAATCTAAACTAGAACTCTCTTAAAACTTCCAGCAGAGCATAGCAGAATATGACCATGAATCGTCGAAATGAAATAATAACTATAATTAAAAAATTCACTTACAACAGAACTCTCACCCTAGAGACTAGAACTCTTTGGAACTATTTAGACGAGTGACAGGTCTATACTTTCCATCACAAATCTAAACTAGAACTCTCTTAAAACTTCCAGCAGAGCATAGCAGAAGATGACCATGAATCGTCGAAATGAAATAATAACTATAATTAAAAAATTCACTTACAACAGAACTCTCACCCTAGAGACTAGAACTCTTTGGAAATATTTAGAGGAGTGACAGGTCTATACTTTCCATCACAAATCTAAACTAGAACTCTCTTAAAACTTCCAGCAGAGCATAGCAGAAGATGACCATGCATCGTCGAAATGAAATAATAACTACAATTTAAAAATTTCGCTGACACCAGAACTCTCACCCTAGAGACTAGAACTCTTTGGAACTATTTAGACGAGTGACAGGTTTATAGTTTCCATCACAAATCTAAACTAGAACTCTCTTAAAACTTCCAGCAGAGCATAGCAGAAGATGACCATGAATCGTCGAAATGAAATAATAACTACAATTTAAAAATTTCGCTGACACCAGAACTCTCACCCTAGAGACTAGAACTCTTTGGAACTATTTAGAAGAGTGACAGGTCTATAGTTTCCATCACAAATCTAAACTAGAACTCTCTTAAAACTTCCAGCAGAGCATAGCAGAAGATGACCATGAATCGTCGAAATGAAATAATAACTACAATTTAAAAATTTCGCTGACACCAGAACTCTCACCCTAGAGACTAGAACTCTTTGGAACTATTTAGACGAGTGACAGGTCTATACTTTCCATCACAAATCTAAACTAGAACTCTCTTAAAACTTCCAGCAGAGCATAGCAGAATATGACCATGAATCGTCGAAATGAAATAATAACTATAATTAAAAAATTCACTTACAACAGAACTCTCACCCTAGAGACTAGAACTCTTTGGAACTATTTAGACGAGTGACAGGTCTATACTTTCCATCACAAATCTAAACTAGAACTCTCTTAAAACTTCCAGCAGAGCATAGCAGAAGATGACCATGAATCGTCGAAATGAAATAATAACTATAATTAAAAAATTCACTTACAACAGAACTCTCACCCTAGAGACTAGAACTCTTTGGAAATATTTAGAGGAGTGACAGGTCTATACTTTCCATCACAAATCTAAACTAGAACTCTCTTAAAACTTCCAGCAGAGCATAGCAGAAGATGACCATGCATCGTCGAAATGAAATAATAACTACAATTTAAAAATTTCGCTGACACCAGAACTCTCACCCTAGAGACTAGAACTCTTTGGAACTATTTAGACGAGTGACAGGTTTATAGTTTCCATCACAAATCTAAACTAGAACTCTCTTAAAACTTCCAGCAGAGCATAGCAGAAGATGACCATGAATCGTCGAAATGAAATAATAACTACAATTTAAAAATTTCGCTGACACCAGAACTCTCACCCTAGAGACTAGAACTCTTTGGAACTATTTAGAAGAGTGACAGGTCTATAGTTTCCATCACAAATCTAAACTAGAACTCTCTTAAAACTTCCAGCAGAGCATAGCAGAAGATGACCATGAATTGTCGAAATGAAATAATAACTATAATTAAAAAATTCACTTACAACAGAACTCTCACCCTAGAGACTAGAACTCTTTGGAAATATTTAGAGGAGTGACAGGTCTATAGTTTCCATCACAAATCTTAACTAGAACTGTCTTAAAACTTCCAGCAGAGCATAGCAGAAGATGACTATGAATCGTCGAAATGAAATAATAACTATAATTAAAAAAATCACTTACAACAGAACTCTCACCCTAGAGACTAGAACTCTTTGGAACTATTTAGACGAGTGACAGGTCTATAGTTTCCATCACAAATCTAAACTAGAACTCTCTTAAAACTTCCAGCAGAGCATAGCAGAAGATGACCATGAATCGTCGAAATGAAATAATAACTATAATTAAAAAATTCACTTACAACAGAACTCTCACCCTAGAGACTAGAACTCTTTGGAACTATTTAGACGAGTGACAGGTCTATAGTTTCCATCACAAATCTAAACTAGAACTCTCTTAAAACTTCCAGCAGAGCATAGCAGAAGATGACCATGAATCGTCGAAATGAAATAATAACTACAATTTAAAAATTTCGCTGACACCAGAACTCTCGCTCTAGAAGCCATCACTCTTCCTTCACTCTTCGGAACTATTTAGACGTGTAATAGGTCAATAGTATTCACACCAAACCTAAACTGGAACTCTCTTAAAACTTCCAGCAGAGCATAGCAGAAAATGACCATTACTCGTCGAAATGAAATAAATCTTTAAAAGTCGATAAGTTTTTTTCGTAGGAATAGGTAAAAATTAGTAAAAAAGCACGAAAACCTACTATAAATACTACTTTAGTAGGTAGGAAAGTTTAATTGAGATAAACTAATCTATCCTAACATTAATGTGTTTCAGATCTATAGTTTAAGTTGACGCCTTGATGAAATTTTTTGTTATTGGGCCGATTCCTTTCAAAATCGATATTTAGGCCTCCCTGCGGTCAAGAAAGAGGAAATGGATGCCAAAATTTTAAAAAGTCACCGCCATATTGAAATTCTTTGTTATTGGACCGATTTCGTTCTAAATCGATATTTAGGCTTCCCTGCGGTCAAGAAAGCGGAAATGGATGCTAAAATTTTAAAAAGTCGCCGCCATATTGAAATTCTTTGTTATTGCACCGATTTCGTTCAAAATCGATATTTAGGCTTCCCTGCGGTCAAGAAAGCGGAAATGGATGCTAAAATTTTAAAAAGTCGCCGCCATATTGAAATTCTTTGTTATTGGACCGATTTCGTTCAAAATCGATATTTAGGCTTCCCTGCGGTCAAGAAAGCGGAAATCGATGCCAAAATTTTAAAAAGTCGCCGCCATATTGAAATTCTTTGTTATTGCACCGATTTCGTTCAAAATCGATATTTAGGCTTCCCTGCGGTCAAGAAAGCGCAAATGGATGCTAAAATTTTAAAAAGTCGCCGCCATATATAATTTCTTTGTTATTGGACCGATTTCGTTCAAAATCGATATTTAGGCTTCCCTGCGGTCAAGAAAGCGGAAATGGATGTTAAAATTTTAAAAAGTCGCCGCCATATTGAAATTTTTAAGCTATTGCATAGCTTTAATCGCGGGCTTTGAGCGTGGCGACCGAATCAGAAAATTCCGTAAGGAAAATTAAACCTAACACCCCTCACTCCGCCTACCATGTAGCTCGGCCGAGCGTCTGCTTCAGGTTGAATATACGGGTCGTATTTCGCAATTTGTTAACTAATACGATAAAATAGGCTTATGGCATTCTAATTGCGAATATGGCAGTATCATCTTCACAGGTTTATATAAAAATCTTTAATAAAAATACTCAAAGCCAACATAGGCTTTGAGTATTCTTGGCGTTGGTTTATGTTGGCGTTGGGTTATGTTGGCGTTAGATCATGTTTAAGTTGGGTCATGTCGGCGTTAGGTCATGTTGGCTTTAGGTCATGTAGGATAGGTTTGCATTCTATCGGATACTATAGACCTATAATTCGTCTAAATAGTTCCGAAGAGTTATGGCTTCTAGGGCGAGAGTTCTGGTGTCAGCGAAATTTTTAAATTGTAGTTATTAATTCATTTCGACGATTCATGGTCATCTTCTGCTATGCTCTGCTAGAAGTTTTAAGAGAGTTCTAGTTTAGATTTGTGATGGAAAGTATAGATCTGTCACTCGTCTAAATAGTTCCAAAGAGTTCTAGTCTCTAGGGTGAGAGTTCTGTTGTAAGTGAATTTTTTAATTATAGTTATTATTTCATTTCGACGATTCATGGTCATCTTTGCTATGCTCTGCTGGAAGTTTTAAGAGAGTTCTAGTTTAGATTTGTGATGGAAACTTTAAACCTGTCACTCCTCTAAATAGTTCCAAAGAGTTGGAGTCTTTAGGGTAAGAGTTCTGGTGTCAGCGAAATTTTTAAATTGTAGTTATTATTTCATTTCGACGATTCATGGTCATCTTCTGCTATGCTCTGCTGGAAGTTTTAAGAGAGTTCTAGTTTAGATTTGTGATGGAAACTACAGACCTGTCACTCGTCTAAATAGTTCCAAAGAGTTCTAGTCTCTAGGGTGAGAGTTCTGTTGTAAGTGAATTTTTTAATTATAGTTATTATTTCATTTCGACGATTCATGGTCATCTTCTGCAATGCTCTGCTGGAAGTTTTAGGAGAGTTCTAGTTAAGATTTGTGATGGAAACTATAGACCTGTCACTCGTCTAAATAGTTCCAAAGAGTTCTAGTCTCTAGGGTGAGAGTTCTGGTGTCAGCGAAATTTTTAAATTGTAGTTATTATTTCATTTCGACGATTCATGGTCATCTTCTGCTATGCTCTGCTGGAAGTTTTAAGAGAGTTCTAGTTTAGATTTGTGATGGAAACTAAAGACCTGTCACTCGTCTAAATAGTTCCAAAGAGTTCTAGTCTCTAGGGTGAGAGTTCTGTTGTAAGTGAATTTTTTAATTATAGTTATTATTTCATTTCGACGATTCATGGGCATCTTCTGCTATGCTCTGCTGGAAGTTTTAAGAGAGTCCTAGTTTAGATTTGTGATGGAAACTATAGACTTGTCACTCGTC
Organism: Oeneis ivallda; assembly: GCA_029955525.1. Taxonomy (NCBI): domain Eukaryota; kingdom Metazoa; phylum Arthropoda; class Insecta; order Lepidoptera; family Nymphalidae; genus Oeneis; species Oeneis ivallda. Next base: position 19,760,621 of record JARPMR010000004.1, on the reverse strand, counting down.
TAAATAGTTCCAAAGAGTTCTAGTCTCTAAGGTGAGAGTTCTGTTGTAAGTGAATTTTTTAATTATAGTTATTATTTCATTTCGACGATTCATGGTCATCTTCTGCTATGCTCTGCTGGAAGTTTTAAGAGAGTTCTAGTTTATATTTGTGATGGAAACTATAGACCTGTCACTCGTCTAAATAGTTCCAAAGAGTTCTAGTCTCTAGGGTGAGAGTTCTGTTGTAAGTTAATTTTTTAATTATAGTTATTATTTCATTTCGACGATTCATGGTCATCTTCTGCTATGCTCTGCTGGAAGTTTTAAGAGAGTTCTAGTTTAGATTTGTGATGGAAACTATAGACCTGTCACTCGTCTAAATAGTTCCAAAGAGTTCTAGTCTCTAGGGTGAGAGTTCTGGTGTCAGCGAAATTTTTAAATTGTAGTTATTATTTCATTTCGACGATTCATGGTCATCTTCTGCTATGCTCTGCTGGAAGTTTTAAGAGAGTTCTAGTTTAGATTTGTGATGGAAACTATAGACCTGTCACTCGTCTAAATAGTTCCAAAGAGTTCTAGTCTCTAGGGTGAGAGTTCTGGTGTCAGCGAAATTTTTAAATTGTAGTTATTATTTCATTTCGACGATTCATGGTCATCTTCTGCTATGCTCTGCTGGAAGTTTTAAGAGAGTTCTAGTTTAAATTTGTGATGAAAACTATAGACCTGTCACTCGTCTAAATAGTTCCAAAGAGTTCTAGTCTCTAGGGTGAGAGTTCTGTTGTAAGTGAATTTTTTAATTATAGTTATTATTTCATTTCGACGATTCATGGTCATCTTCTGCTATGCTCTGCTGGAAGTTTTAAGAGAGTTCTAGTTTAGATTTGTGATGGAAACTATAGACCTGTCACTCGTCTAAATAGTTCCAAAGAGTTCTAGTCTCTAGGGTGAGAGTTCTGGTGTCAGCGAAATTTTTAAATTGTAGTTATTATTTCATTTCGACGATTCATGGTCATCTTCTGCTATGCTCTGCTGGAAGTTTTAAGAGAGTTCTAGTTTAGATTTGTGATGGAAACTATAGACCTGTCACTCGTCTAAATAGTTCCAAAGAGTTCTAGTCTCTAGGGTGAGAGTTCTGGTGTCAGCGAAATTTTTAAATTGTAGTTATTATTTCATTTCGACGATTCATGGTCATCTTCTGCTATGCTCTGCTGGAAGTTTTAAGAGAGTTCTAGTTTAAATTTGTGATGAAAACTATAGACCTGTCACTCGTCTAAATAGTTCCAAAGAGTTCTAGTCTCTAGGGTGAGAGTTCTGTTGTAAGTGAATTTTTTAATTATAGTTATTATTTCATTTCGACGATTCATGGTCATCTTCTGCAATGCTCTGCTGGAAGTTTTAGGAGAGTTCTAGTTAAGATTTGTGATGGAAACTATAGACCTGTCACTCGTCTAAATAGTTCCAAAGAGTTCTAGTCTCTAGGGTGAGAGTTCTGGTGTCAGCGAAATTTTTAAATTGTAGTTATTATTTCATTTCGACGATTCATGGTCATCTTCTGCTATGCTCTGCTGGAAGTTTTAAGAGAGTTCTAGTTTAGATTTGTGATGGAAACTAAAGACCTGTCACTCGTCTAAATAGTTCCAAAGAGTTCTAGTCTCTAGGGTGAGAGTTCTGTTGTAAGTGAATTTTTTAATTATAGTTATTATTTCATTTCGACGATTCATGGGCATCTTCTGCTATGCTCTGCTGGAAGTTTTAAGAGAGTCCTAGTTTAGATTTGTGATGGAAACTATAGACTTGTCACTCGTCTAAATAGTTCCAAAGAGTTCTAGTCTCTAAGGTGAGAGTTCTGTTGTAAGTGAATTTTTTAATTATAGTTATTATTTCATTTCGACGATTCATGGTCATCTTCTGCTATGCTCTGCTGGAAGTTTTAAGAGAGTTCTAGTTTATATTTGTGATGGAAACTATAGACCTGTCACTCGTCTAAATAGTTCCAAAGAGTTCTAGTCTCTAGGGTGAGAGTTCTGTTGTAAGTTAATTTTTTAATTATAGTTATTATTTCATTTCGACGATTCATGGTCATCTTCTGCTATGCTCTGCTGGAAGTTTTAAGAGAGTTCTAGTTTAGATTTGTGATGGAAAGTATAGACCTGTCACTCGTCTAAATAGTTCCAAAGAGTTCTAGTCTCTAGGGTGAGAGTTCTGGTGTCAGCGAAATTTTTAAATTGTAGTTATTATTTCATTTCGACGATTCATGGTCATCTTCTGCTATGCTCTGCTGGAAGTTTTAAGAGAGTTCTAGTTTAGATTTGTGATGGAAACTATAGACCTGTCACTCTTCTAAATAGTTCCAAAGAGTTCTAGTCTCTAGGGTGAGAGTTCTGGTGTCAGCGAAATTTTTAAATTGTAGTTATTATTTCATTTCGACGATTCATGGTCATCTTCTGCTATGCTCTGCTGGAAGTTTTAAGAGAGTTCTAGTTTAGATTTGTGATGAAAACTATAGACCTGTCACTCGTCTAAATAGTTCCAAAGAGTTCTAGTCTCTAGGGTGAGAGTTCTGTTGTAAGTGAATTTTTTAATTATAGTTATTATTTCATTTCGACGATTCATGGTCATCTTCTGCTATGCTCTGCTGGAAGTTTTAAGAGAGTCCTAGTTAAGATTTGTGATGGAAACTATAGACTTGTCACTCGTCTAAATAGTTCCAAAGAGTTCTAGTCTCTAGGGTGAGAGTTCTGTTGTAAGTGAATTTTTTAATTATAGTTATTATTTCATTTCGACGATTCATGGTCATCTTCTGCTATGCTCTGCTGGAAGTTTTAAGAGAGTTCTAGTTTAGATTTGTGATGGAAACTATAGACCTGTCACTCGTCTAAATAGTTCCAAAGAGTTCTAGTCTCTAGGGTGAGAGTTCTGGTGTCAGCGAAATTTTTAAATTGTAGTTATTATTTCATTTCGACGATTCATGGTCATCTTCTGCTATGCTCTGCTGGAAGTTTTAAGAGAGTTCTAGTTTAGATTTGTGATGGAAACTATAGACCTGTCACTCGTCTAAATAGTTCCAAAGAGTTCTAGTCTCTAGGGTGAGAGTTCTGGTGTCAGCGAAATTTTTAAATTGTAGTTATTATTTCATTTCGACGATTCATGGTCATCTTCTGCTATGCTCTGCTGGAAGTTTTAAGAGAGTTCTAGTTTAGATTTGTGATGAAAACTATAGACCTGTCACTCGTCTAAATAGTTCCAAAGAGTTCTAGTCTCTAGGGTGAGAGTTCTGTTGTAAGTGAATTTTTTAATTATAGTTATTATTTCATTTCGACGATTCATGGTCATCTTCTGCTATGCTCTGCTGGAAGTTTTAAGAGAGTCCTAGTTAAGATTTGTGATGGAAACTATAGACCTGTCACTCGTCTAAATAGTTCCAAAGAGTTCTAGTCTCTAGGATGAGAGTTCTGGTGTCAGCGAAATTTTTAAATTGTAGTTATTATTTCATTTCGACGATTCATGGTCATCTTCTGCTATGCTCTGCTGGAAGTTTTAAGAGAGTTCTAGTTTAGATTTGTGATGGAAACTATAGACCTGTCACTCGTCTAAATAGTTCCAAAGAGTTCTAGTCTCTAGGGTGAGAGTTCTGGTGTCAGCGAAATTTTTAAATTGTAGTTATTATTTCATTTCGACGATTCATGGTCATCTTCTGCTATACCCTGCTGGAAGTTTTAAGAGAGTTCTAGTTTAGATTTGTGATGGAAACTAAAGACCTGTCACTCTTCTAAATAGTTCCAAAGAGTTCTAGTCTCTAGGGTGAGAGTTCTGTTGTAAGTGAATTTTTTAATTATAGTTATTATTTCATTTCGACGATTCATGGGCATCTTCTGCTATGCTCTGCTGGAAGTTTTAAGAGAGTCCTAGTTTAGATTTGTGATGGAAACTATAGACTTGTCACTCGTCTAAATAGTTCCAAAGAGTTCTAGTCTCTAAGGTGAGAGTTCTGTTGTAAGTGAATTTTTTAATTATAGTTATTATTTCATTTCGACGATTCATGGTCATCTTCTGCTATGCTCTGCTGGAAGTTTTAAGAGAGTTCTAGTTTATATTTGTGATGGAAACTATAGACCTGTCACTCGTCTAAATAGTTCCAAAGAGTTCTAGTCTCTAGGGTGAGAGTTCTGTTGTAAGTTAATTTTTTAATTATAGTTATTATTTCATTTCGACGATTCATGGTCATCTTCTGCTATGCTCTGCTGGAAGTTTTAAGAGAGTTCTAGTTTAGATTTGTGATGGAAACTATAGACCTGTCACTCGTCTAAATAGTTCCAAAGAGTTCTAGTCTCTAGGGTGAGAGTTCTGGTGTCAGCGAAATTTTTAAATTGTAGTTATTATTTCATTTCGACGATTCATGGTCATCTTCTGCTATGCTCTGCTGGAAGTTTTAAGAGAGTTCTAGTTTAGATTTGTGATGGAAACTATAGACCTGTCACTCGTCTAAATAGTTCCAAAGAGTTCTAGTCTCTAGGGTGAGAGTTCTGGTGTCAGCGAAATTTTTAAATTGTAGTTATTATTTCATTTCGACGATTCATGGTCATCTTCTGCTATGCTCTGCTGGAAGTTTTAAGAGAGTTCTAGTTTAGATTTGTGATGAAAACTATAGACCTGTCACTCGTCTAAATAGTTCCAAAGAGTTCTAGTCTCTAGGGTGAGAGTTCTGTTGTAAGTGAATTTTTTAATTATAGTTATTATTTCATTTCGACGATTCATGGTCATCTTCTGCTATGCTCTGCTGGAAGTTTTAAGAGAGTCCTAGTTAAGATTTGTGATGGAAACTATAGACTTGTCACTCGTCTAAATAGTTCCAAAGAGTTCTAGTCTCTAAGGTGAGAGTTCTGTTGTAAGTGAATTTTTTAATTATAGTTATTATTTCATTTCGACGATTCATGGTCATCTTCTGCTATGCTCTGCTGGAAGTTTTAAGAGAGTTCTAGTTTAGATTTGTGATGGAAACTATAGACCTGTCACTCGTCTAAATAGTTCCAAAGAGTTCTAGTCTCTAGGGTGAGAGTTCTGTTGTAAGTGAATTTTTTAATTATAGTTATTATTTCATTTCGACGATTCATGGTCATCTTCTGCTATGCTCTGCTGGAAGTTTTAAGAGAGTTCTAGTTTAGATTTGTGATGGAAAGTATAGACCTGTCACTCGTCTAAATAGTTCCAAAGAGTTCTAGTCTCTAGGGTGAGAGTTCTGGTGTCAGCGAAATTTTTAAATTGTAGTTATTATTTCATTTCGACGATTCATGGTCATCTTCTGCTATGCTCTGCTGGAAGTTTTAAGAGAGTTCTAGTTTAGATTTGTGATGGAAAGTATAGACCTGTCACTCGTCTAAATAGTTCCAAAGAGTTCTAGTCTCTAGGGTGAGAGTTCTGGTGTCAGCGAAATTTTTAAATTGTAGTTATTATTTCATTTCGACGATTCATGGTCATCTTCTGCTATGCTCTGCTGGAAGTTTTAAGAGAGTTCTAGTTTAGATTTGTGATGGAAAGTATAGACCTGTCACTCGTCTAAATAGTTCCAAAGAGTTCTAGTCTCTAGGGTGAGAGTTCTGTTGTAAGTGAATTTTTTAATTATAGTTATTATTTCATTTCGACGATTCATGGTCATCTTCTGCTATGCTCTGCTGGAAGTTTTAAGAGAGTTCTGGTTTAGATTTGAGACGGATACTATAGACCTGTCACTCGTCTAAGTAGTTCCAAAGAGTTCTAGTCTCTAGTTTGAGAGTTCTGTTGTAAGTGAATTTTTTAATTATAGTTATTATTTCATTTCGACGATTCATGGTCATCTTCTGCTATGCTCTGCTGGAAGTTTTAAGAGAGTTCTAGTTTAGATTTGTGATGGAAACTATAGACCTGTCACTCGTCTAAATAGTTCCAAAGAGTTCTAGTCTCTAGGGTGAGAGTTCTGTTGTAAGTGATTTTTTTAATTATAGTTATTATTTCATTTCGACGATTCATAGTCATCTTCTGCTATGCTCTGCTGGAAGTTTTAAGAGAGTTCTAGTTTAGATTTGCGATGGAAACTATAGACCTGTCACTCGTCTAAATAGTTCCAAAGAGTTCTAGTCTCTAGGGTGAGAGTTCTGGTGTCAGCGAAATTTTTAAATTGTAGTTATTATTTCATTTCGACGATTCATGGTCATCTTCTGCTATGCTCTGCTGGAAGTTTTAAGAGAGTTCTAGTTTAGATTTGTGATGGAAACTATAGACCTGTCACTCTTCTAAATAGTTCCAAAGAGTTCTAGTCTCTAGGGTGAGAGTTCTGGTGTCAGCGAAATTTTTAAATTGTAGTTATTATTTCATTTCGACGATTCATGGTCATCTTCTGCTATGCTCTGCTGGAAGTTTTAAGAGAGTTCTAGTTTAGATTTGTGATGAAAACTATAGACCTGTCACTCGTCTAAATAGTTCCAAAGAGTTCTAGTCTCTAGGGTGAGAGTTCTGTTGTAAGTGAATTTTTTAATTATAGTTATTATTTCATTTCGACGATTCATGGTCATCTTCTGCTATGCTCTGCTGGAAGTTTTAAGAGAGTCCTAGTTAAGATTTGTGATGGAAACTATAGACTTGTCACTCGTCTAAATAGTTCCAAAGAGTTCTAGTCTCTAGGGTGAGAGTTCTGTTGTAAGTGAATTTTTTAATTATAGTTATTATTTCATTTCGACGATTCATGGTCATCTTCTGCTATGCTCTGCTGGAAGTTTTAAGAGAGTTCTAGTTTAGATTTGTGATGGAAACTATAGACCTGTCACTCGTCTAAATAGTTCCAAAGAGTTCTAGTCTCTAGGGTGAGAGTTCTGGTGTCAGCGAAATTTTTAAATTGTAGTTATTATTTCATTTCGACGATTCATGGTCATCTTCTGCTATGCTCTGCTGGAAGTTTTAAGAGAGTTCTAGTTTAGATTTGTGATGGAAACTATAGACCTGTCACTCGTCTAAATAGTTCCAAAGAGTTCTAGTCTCTAGGGTGAGAGTTCTGGTGTCAGCGAAATTTTTAAATTGTAGTTATTATTTCATTTCGACGATTCATGGTCATCTTCTGCTATGCTCTGCTGGAAGTTTTAAGAGAGTTCTAGTTTAGATTTGTGATGAAAACTATAGACCTGTCACTCGTCTAAATAGTTCCAAAGAGTTCTAGTCTCTAGGGTGAGAGTTCTGTTGTAAGTGAATTTTTTAATTATAGTTATTATTTCATTTCGACGATTCATGGTCATCTTCTGCTATGCTCTGCTGGAAGTTTTAAGAGAGTCCTAGTTAAGATTTGTGATGGAAACTATAGACCTGTCACTCGTCTAAATAGTTCCAAAGAGTTCTAGTCTCTAGGATGAGAGTTCTGGTGTCAGCGAAATTTTTAAATTGTAGTTATTATTTCATTTCGACGATTCATGGTCATCTTCTGCTATGCTCTGCTGGAAGTTTTAAGAGAGTTCTAGTTTAGATTTGTGATGGAAACTATAGACCTGTCACTCGTCTAAATAGTTCCAAAGAGTTCTAGTCTCTAGGGTGAGAGTTCTGGTGTCAGCGAAATTTTTAAATTGTAGTTATTATTTCATTTCGACGATTCATGGTCATCTTCTGCTATACCCTGCTGGAAGTTTTAAGAGAGTTCTAGTTTAGATTTGTGATGGAAACTAAAGACCTGTCACTCTTCTAAATAGTTCCAAAGAGTTCTAGTCTCTAGGGTGAGAGTTCTGTTGTAAGTGAATTTTTTAATTATAGTTATTATTTCATTTCGACGATTCATGGGCATCTTCTGCTATGCTCTGCTGGAAGTTTTAAGAGAGTCCTAGTTTAGATTTGTGATGGAAACTATAGACTTGTCACTCGTCTAAATAGTTCCAAAGAGTTCTAGTCTCTAAGGTGAGAGTTCTGTTGTAAGTGAATTTTTTAATTATAGTTATTATTTCATTTCGACGATTCATGGTCATCTTCTGCTATGCTCTGCTGGAAGTTTTAAGAGAGTTCTAGTTTATATTTGTGATGGAAACTATAGACCTGTCACTCGTCTAAATAGTTCCAAAGAGTTCTAGTCTCTAGGGTGAGAGTTCTGTTGTAAGTTAATTTTTTAATTATAGTTATTATTTCATTTCGACGATTCATGGTCATCTTCTGCTATGCTCTGCTGGAAGTTTTAAGAGAGTTCTAGTTTAGATTTGTGATGGAAACTATAGACCTGTCACTCGTCTAAATAGTTCCAAAGAGTTCTAGTCTCTAGGGTGAGAGTTCTGGTGTCAGCGAAATTTTTAAATTGTAGTTATTATTTCATTTCGACGATTCATGGTCATCTTCTGCTATGCTCTGCTGGAAGTTTTAAGAGAGTTCTAGTTTAGATTTGTGATGGAAACTATAGACCTGTCACTCGTCTAAATAGTTCCAAAGAGTTCTAGTCTCTAGGGTGAGAGTTCTGGTGTCAGCGAAATTTTTAAATTGTAGTTATTATTTCATTTCGACGATTCATGGTCATCTTCTGCTATGCTCTGCTGGAAGTTTTAAGAGAGTTCTAGTTTAGATTTGTGATGAAAACTATAGACCTGTCACTCGTCTAAATAGTTCCAAAGAGTTCTAGTCTCTAGGGTGAGAGTTCTGTTGTAAGTGAATTTTTTAATTATAGTTATTATTTCATTTCGACGATTCATGGTCATCTTCTGCTATGCTCTGCTGGAAGTTTTAAGAGAGTCCTAGTTAAGATTTGTGATGGAAACTATAGACTTGTCACTCGTCTAAATAGTTCCAAAGAGTTCTAGTCTCTAAGGTGAGAGTTCTGTTGTAAGTGAATTTTTTAATTATAGTTATTATTTCATTTCGACGATTCATGGTCATCTTCTGCTATGCTCTGCTGGAAGTTTTAAGAGAGTTCTAGTTTAGATTTGTGATGGAAACTATAGACCTGTCACTCGTCTAAATAGTTCCAAAGAGTTCTAGTCTCTAGGGTGAGAGTTCTGTTGTAAGTGAATTTTTTAATTATAGTTATTATTTCATTTCGACGATTCATGGTCATCTTCTGCTATGCTCTGCTGGAAGTTTTAAGAGAGTTCTAGTTTAGATTTGTGATGGAAAGTATAGACCTGTCACTCGTCTAAATAGTTCCAAAGAGTTCTAGTCTCTAGGGTGAGAGTTCTGGTGTCAGCGAAATTTTTAAATTGTAGTTATTATTTCATTTCGACGATTCATGGTCATCTTCTGCTATGCTCTGCTGGAAGTTTTAAGAGAGTTCTAGTTTAGATTTGTGATGGAAAGTATAGACCTGTCACTCGTCTAAATAGTTCCAAAGAGTTCTAGTCTCTAGGGTGAGAGTTCTGGTGTCAGCGAAATTTTTAAATTGTAGTTATTATTTCATTTCGACGATTCATGGTCATCTTCTGCTATGCTCTGCTGGAAGTTTTAAGAGAGTTCTAGTTTAGATTTGTGATGGAAAGTATAGACCTGTCACTCGTCTAAATAGTTCCAAAGAGTTCTAGTCTCTAGGGTGAGAGTTCTGTTGTAAGTGAATTTTTTAATTATAGTTATTATTTCATTTCGACGATTCATGGTCATCTTCTGCTATGCTCTGCTGGAAGTTTTAAGAGAGTTCTGGTTTAGATTTGAGACGGATACTATAGACCTGTCACTCGTCTAAGTAGTTCCAAAGAGTTCTAGTCTCTAGTTTGAGAGTTCTGTTGTAAGTGAATTTTTTAATTATAGTTATTATTTCATTTCGACGATTCATGGTCATCTTCTGCTATGCTCTGCTGGAAGTTTTAAGAGAGTTCTAGTTTAGATTTGTGATGGAAACTATAGACCTGTCACTCGTCTAAATAGTTCCAAAGAGTTCTAGTCTCTAGGGTGAGAGTTCTGTTGTAAGTGATTTTTTTAATTATAGTTATTATTTCATTTCGACGATTCATAGTCATCTTCTGCTATGCTCTGCTGGAAGTTTTAAGAGAGTTCTAGTTTAGATTTGCGATGGAAACTATAGACCTGTCACTCGTCTAAATAGTTCCAAAGAGTTCTAGTCTCTAGGGTGAGAGTTCTGTTGTAAGTGAATTTTTTAATTATAGTTATTATTTCATTTCGACGATTCATGGTCATCTTCTGCTATGCTCTGCTGGAAGTTTTAAGAGAGTTTCAGATCAATTATTTGCTAGATGTGATAGTTTTATTACTGTTCTATCTTAAGACGCAGAGTTTTAGCCTCGTTAGAGAAAGTACTCGTTTCTGTGAATTTTATTTTATTTTCTGCCAGATGCTCTGCTAACTTCCCGTAGCAGATCATTTTTTTTAACCGACTTTTTTTTAGGTAAAAATGCTAGAACTATCTCTGAAAAGTATAGGGAACTCTAGAACTCAGCCAGATGCGTACAGAACACACTTTAATTTTTGATTTTCTGGAAAATGATCTGCTACCGGAAGTTAGCAGATCATTTTTTCAACAGACGTTTTTTCGGTTATCTCGCCAGAACTATCTCTAAAATGTATCAGGAACTATAGAACTCATCTGCATGCGAACAGAACTCCATTTTATTTTTGATCTGCTGGCACTTGCTCTGCTAAGTTCACGGACACCTTAAAATTCTCAGCAAAAGCCAACAGCTGTGCTTGGGTGGAAATGCTTACTAGTTTGCTAAAGACTTCGAATGGATACGAATCATATACAATTTCATCTATACTTATTTATTATATTTATGGTATAATATAATTTTTTTTAAACCGACTTCAATCGCCCTTGCCACTATAAAGTATATAGTTTATTGTTGATATTTTAAAAACCACTCGACCGATTTCGATAAAATTTCAATGGAACCACCCGGAAAGTACACACTTTCAAACAAAAAAGAATTTTCTAAATCGGTTCAGGCGTCTTCGATTAATCGGTGAACAAGAAAAAAACAAAAAAGATTCCGATAAATTGATAACCTCCTCCTTTTTTGAAGTCGCTTAAAAATAAAAACAATAGACTATAGAGAGGTAATTTAAATTGTTTAATTTTATTTTAGCATACACTTTTTGTCAGTAATGAGTATCAAACAGGACTAATATGACTTGATATACTTATTTGAATATCTAATAAGTATAAAAAAAAATCGATTAAGTGATGATGATTTTTGATATGTTAGTTTTACTTTTGATGATAAAGATATTGATTAAACTTCTGTTAATATGTGGCAGTGGAGGTTAAATTAGTATATCAATTGGACGGTTTATACATTTGCAAATATTAATTTTAGTACAAACTTGATCCGTGTAAAAATATTTATTAGTTATACTCATTTACGTACTATGTACTACCTAAAATGATAAAATGGATGAAATTAAGAAAATAAAATAAAGAACATTCAATCCGTTTCTGTTGAAAACGTTGAATAGGTTGAGAACGTTTTGGTCGTAAAGCTTTTCAATTGTGCCATTAATAGTTATTACGTTCGCTCCGAAGCTAGGTGTTTTCGTTCGAGAGAAAGAGAGAGGGTAATGCCCTCTGAAGTTGTTTGTGGCAAAAAATGGGGACACAGAGACCGGCTCACTTATTTCGGTTGGCTTATGAATCAGCACGAGATAAACAATATAGCTAACTAATTGAGGTGCCCACATTCTCAAAGTCCACTGGGTCACCATGATGCTTACAGGCGAAAAAAAAGGGACTTCTTTAAGCATGATAAATCACCATCACTAATAGTCACGTTGATCGATCGATCGAGAGAAGAGAAGTCGATATTTTTTGCATCTGAGTCTAGCCAAGAGTGAATAGATCTAGACCTCATCAGTGCTTTCCGTCATTGACTGTCATCAAGCGCAAGCCTATCTTGCAATAAAAAAGCTTATGTGTACCCAAAAGCAATGAGCTAAGCGTCAGTACAGTAATAAGTTTCTAAGATAACACCAGACACATTCCGCAATGAGAAGATATGAACGTTGCACAAGTGGGAATCATTCAAGAGGTGACCTGCCGGAAGAAGATCAGGGTGCACAACAAATTAATAGGTACATTGAGGTGGTCCGCCCATACCTACAACGTATATTTTTTTCTTTCTTCGCCGAATAGACTCATAAATAAATTTTTCGAACATAACAAGGCCCTAACATTAAAAGCGACTTGTAAAATAAACATTTAGACCTATAAATTTAACAATTTAGACAAGTTAAATTGTGTGCTCGCATGTGGAAGGCAATTAAGCCAAAATAAGACAAAAGGCACAAAACTTCGAAACCACTTTGAAAGCAATAAACTATAGAAATTAGGAGAAATCTGAGCAAAGGCACGATAAGAAATTTTAACTAGGAAATGCATCGTAAACTTTATTTTTTTGCGGCCTTGCAAGCCGTGCGAACTTGGACATTAAAATACCAGATGTATGGGAACAAACAGGGAATAGAAACTTAACCAATCACTCAATGATGAGGTTTGACTTGGGAGGTGACATTTAGTAACGCGACAGGATTGGTCGAGAACAACGGGTGACGGATACAATTAGACCAATTATATCTTGTACAGTTGACTTTGGGCGTGTTTTAAATCCACAGAGGCTGAAGTCGAGAGTGGGGATGCGAAGGCGCGAGCGCATAGCTGGCGAGAGAAGGTGGACAGTGGATCTCTGAGGTCTCCGGGTGGCGGTCCAGTGGCTCACTCGAGGGTCCTTTACAAGCTGATTGGCAGTGCGCGTATATCTAAGCCAGCAGCCCTAATTTAATAAAAGTTAGAATATTTTTTTGTAAACCTTTTAAGAAAGAAATTGTAATAAAATTACTCAGGGTAGAGAATATAAATTAATAAATTAAAAGCTACAGTGATAAGTGAGGCGGATGCAGTAAATTGGTAATGTACTCTATTCAATCTCGTAATTAATTAATAGACTGCTAAGATCCACAGAGACTCGAGTTAATTGTAAGACTATAATTGAGAGCCTTAGGTCTCAAAGGCTTATTGGTAATGGACGCAGACAGTTCGCTGGAACTTATGAGTCGAACAATACAGAGAGATTGGAATATGACATGGACCCCAGTAGATTGGGTAATTCTTTTCACGGGGGTGATCTATATTTTGTACCTATTAATACTACTTTACAGACTAGTGTGGCGTGGATAATAGAGGGAGAAAGTCTGACATAAACCCGCCGATAATCTAGCACACCAGTAGACCACCTGTTCAATTATGTAAAATTATTTATCCTAAAAGGAAAGATTGAATTAAATTGAATTAACTATCTGTGAATCTTAGCACAATATTATGTAAATATATGTTTGTTCCTACTGTAAAATTAAGGTGTGTGTGTGTCTTTTCTCTTCGAGACAGTTTAGCTAGCATTTTGCATTATAACCAACTCAGTATGTCTGACTATCTTAAGATAGAAGTAAGTCTGTATATATATTCTTGAATTTTCCTCATAGTGGAAATACTACATATTTAACATAGTAATTACTGTATTGTAACTGTTTTTGAAAAGAGCAACCGCCGAGTTTCTTACTGGCTCTTCTCGGTTGGAATGGCATTCCGAACCAGTGGTAGATTCATTAATTATTCAAAAGTACTTGTAAAAATTTAAATTGAATAACAAATAATTCTATTCTATTCTATTAATGGCTTAAGGTAATTTAGCGCCTTAAACATGAATTAAATGATCAAACAGTTTCTTTCCTAATAATCTTTAAGAAACTGATAATAAATCTCATTCTTTTATCCATAAACACTTCTTTTATTAATATAGTCTATAAATTCCCTCATGTTACCTATGTACGATCATGAATTTCATTTCAGAGAGCTAAGCTCAGATAACTATTAGGTGTAGATATAGGAATATTTAAGCTTCCGAGATGGGTTCGATTCCCACAGATTACGGAGGTTCAGACTAAGGTCAATAACTTTATTTCATGCTGATTACATACTCCGATACTATAAATTAAGTCAGGTCAAATATAGCTATGATATTTCTACGTTTCTCGACGGGTTCGATTCCCAGACGAGAGAAATTCTGTGTTGTGAGTAATTAATTGTTTCCAACTTGGACAATTACCGTAAGCTACTTTGATTTAAACAGATAAATACCTTTCATAGTGAACTAAACAGGTCTAGTTCGAAGAGCTACGTGACTATCTCAGAATCAAAGATTAAGCCTATAGTCTCTGAATTACTGTGCAGCCTATGAAAGCTAGACTTCATCTAGCTTAATACGATGGACTGATTAGGGCATTTAATTAGGTATTTCAACACTAGTAAATATTTCGAGAGAAGCCGCAGTTTCGTCAAGCATCTGTACACATTCTACGGGCAGCGACTCGACGCAGGTAAGGGGATTAGAACCTTTTTTGTGTCCTATTGTTAAGCGGTTGCCAGGCACTAGGGTGACCATAGGGTATTGTGTAAAGGAGAGACTTTACTGGAGATGGCTAGGGTGACCACGATATTGTGGAATGAGAGACATTAAGGTTGATGTGGGCTTTTAAATATTAACTTGTTGACTTTAAATAGTCAAAGATTGATACAATATCAGTACATGGCTACCAGTGTGGCGCACCGGCGGCGATTCTCCTACACAACCATTACACGCCCTCTGAAATACGGATCAGCCCCGATCTGGTTTGGCCAAACCACATATCAAATATAACAAATGAATATATCAATAAAACCATGGTAATGGGGCGAGCTACGGCTCTCAAAAGAACCCGTCTCTCGAAGACAAGGGCAATACACGCTTCGCAGCGAAAAGGGTGATCTGGTCCGTGCCCCAATAACAATGTTCAAAGACCCCTGTGCTGGGTGTAGGGTTCCCCAGTGTTCGAGAGAATCGGTCGGATTGCGATGGCCCAAAGAAGGCACTCATACATTCACCAGCTTATCATGCATTCTATACTGATCGTTAGCTTATACCGTTTAACTAAGTCCTTCTGGACTTCCGAGTGTCGAAGTGACGCTATTCCACTGCTCTACTAAGGTAGGCCCATACAATACAAATGGGCCTCGCGTATCCAGATAGAATGGAATGATAGCCTGAATTGTCCACCCGCAAATGTATTGCCCAGGTGAGCGATGCGTCTCCGTTCACTTTGGGAAATCCGCGAAGTTACAGATAACATGCCAACTACCAATGTGTCTCTTATTCCTGAAATATTGTTTTTTTATGAACTTTTCTTCAAGTATACTTAATCACAAATCATCAAGCTTAGACGATCACACCGTACCACCACAGAATTTGGTGCCGTGACCAGGATGCGTGTATCATCCTGTGTCACATCTGTGACCCTGTAAGGTCACAGAATTTGTTGCCGATTGACCAGAGGTCTATGTACGTATTCGAAATAACGGTATGACTAGATCTATAATAGTATAAAAATAGAACACAACGTAGGAATCGTGACTAGGTATATGAGGAGTGTAGTCATTAAAGAAAAAACGGAGTTAAGACACACACCGTGCATGTTATTATTATGTTATAAAATTATTCCATATATAGGTGGAGCAGAAATAGCACTGTGCATGTTATTATTATGTTGTACATTTATTCCGTGTATAGAGGGAGCAGAAATAAGCAGTATGTCTTATAAATGTGCAATTTACAGGTTTCTAAGGAGGAGATTGCAGTATCGGAGATATTACTTTTGCTTATTTCTTAGATTTATTTCTCTGCCCTTGTTTTATTCCCTAGAATTTATTTTGAA
This sequence comes from Oeneis ivallda, assembly GCA_029955525.1. Taxonomy (NCBI): domain Eukaryota; kingdom Metazoa; phylum Arthropoda; class Insecta; order Lepidoptera; family Nymphalidae; genus Oeneis; species Oeneis ivallda. Next base: position 19,744,973 of record JARPMR010000004.1, on the reverse strand, counting down.
CCCAGAGACTTCACATAAAACAAGACACATCCCGAGCGTTTCCAAACATCTGGTATCGGAATTGTTCTATTATCTAAAAGGTTTTGTCCAAGTTTCGTGAAAGCGGCACGGTAATAAACAGCTTATTTTAGCACTTGGCGAAGTTAGGCGGTAAAATAAAAGGGGTTTAAGACGAAATAAAATATGTCGACAGGTAGAAAGGGACGTAAGGCGAAGCAGGTAGCGATAGACTTACCAAGCGGCAGTGCAGAAAGGGATAGTGAGCAAACGGGAACCGTAGGTAGCTCGACTTTAGAGTTGATTTTGGAGAAAATCAGCGAGTTCGAAGGAAAGTTACAACAAATTAGTTCGAAAGTGAATCCGGTACCAAACGAAAACGTGAGTGTTACGTCACACGCATCGGTTGGGTTGGCGAATAGTGAGGGTGATCGAGATGTTAGACAGGGGTCTAGTTATGAGTCCGCGAGTCACAGCATAGCGTCTTCTGAAACTCGAAACTTATATGTGGTACAGCCGTCGGTTAGCAAACCGAATTTCGATGGAAAACCATTCACGAACCCTATTTCATTTTTTAAAACGGTTAAAGAAGTATATTAGGGCGGTAAATGGATTTGATCGCGAGATCGACATAGCGCTTGGGTGCATTACAGGTCACGCGCGACAGGTTATGGAATTATATTCAAAAGATTGGACTACTTTCGCTGATTTTGAAGTTGATTTTAGACGCACGTATTGGACCGAACAGATCCAGGAGTCTGTGAGGTATCGATTGATTAATGCCGTATATACGAGTAGCTCAGGAATGACGATGTCTGAACATTTTGCCGAGCAGGTTGAGTCGATGCAATCGTTAACTATTGCGTTTAGCGAACGTGATTTAGTAAACGCTATTATGCGGCACTATGCTATAGATATACAACGGTTATGGTTTACTAGGACCGAGGAAGTTAGCATTATGAGTGGGGCAAAGTTTCTAAGAAGTATAGAGCAAAATATTGTTGAGAAGCCTAGAGGAATTGCGAGAGAGGTAGCAGGTAGTAGTTTTAGAGGAAGAAGGTATAACGGGCCACCGCTGGCGCGTCCCACTGTTGCTACTATGAATGCTAGGAAGTGGAGTACTAGAGACTCGAACAGAGGTCGGGGTTATCGACGGGGTCGATCAGGCTATAGGGAAAATTCTAACAGGCCAGCCTTGCCTGAAACCGGGCGAACCAGACAGGCTATCACTTTTGTGAAAGAGGGCGAAAGCCTTACTTCATCGGAAAATGCGGGGGAGGGAACGTCAAAAAACTAGGTTCCCCTACACAAGCGAGGTCGGGTAAATTAAATTTGTGTAAATCAGGGAATATAGAGATCTCGGAGAGCGAACGGGCAGGTGTAGCTTATAATATTTTAACTAGGAGCGGATGGAAACCAGGACAGAGTTTAGGAGTCGGTGGAAAGGGTCTGAAGCGAGCACTAAAAGGCGGCGTAAATGACGTCAATTACAGTTGTCAGTCGGAAATTAGAGGTATAGGAATCCTATTGGAAAACCAGTTTAGCAACGTAATAGAGTGTAGCGAACGGGGCGTTACGTGCGAGTATTGTGTTAAACGAGGAGTGAGTTCAAATACGATGTTCCACGAACTCGATGAATCGATTGACGAAGAGGTTGGTTATTCTTTACCTAAGTTACCTGAAGTATGCGTGTCATTGTACGGGAGAAGCATGAATGTACTTATCGATACGGGAAGTCAAATTAGCGGAATGACTAGAGAATTGTACGACTCTATTCTCAGTGAAAGCGGGTCTCTACCTGAGATCGCTATTCCGGCAATTCGGATACAGGGAGCATTTGGATCGCGAAGCGAGAACGCGAATCGATTGGTGTTAATAGAGTTCCAGTTAGGTAGCACATTAGTTGAAGCACCTGTGTTAGTCATGCGACACCTACCTAGATCGTTAATATTAGGGTATGATTGGTTGGAAAGGGTGAAAGGAGTAGTGAACTGCGGTAGTGAGCGAACGTTGACAATTGAACACTTGGGAGTTAGGTCTTGCGTTAAGCTAAACTCCGATTGTAAGGTCGAAAGGTTAGGGGGAGAGACGAATGCAATCACGATTAATTCTATATTGAGTCATGATCCTAGATCGGTGGGACATTGCTTATCGATTGAAGAATCGGGCGGTAAACTCAACAAGGAATACCATCTGGACGAGTCAGGTATAAGCACAGAACAAAGGGAGATGTTATTGCCTATACTAGACAAGCATTGTAAGGTATTTACGGACAAGTTAGGGTTGGCTAGCAGGTACGAGCACGTTATCGAGTTAACCGATGAAATCCCTTTTGTGAAGCACAGCTATCCGGTACCTTTAGCGTATAGGGAACAGGTTAAGGAAGAATTAGAGAAGTTGGAGAGATTAGGCGTAATCAGACAGGAGGCGACACCGTACTGTAGTCCTCTCACATTCACAAAGAAACGAGATGGGTCAATAAGACTTTTATTAGATGCACGCGAGCTTAATAAGAAAATGATAGGTGATGCGGGATCACCTCCACTCACATCAGAGATTTTACAATCCTTTCATGGAGTGAATTATATCAGTTTGATTGATTTGAATAATGCATATTTTCAAATCCCTTTGCACCGGGATTCTAGGAAGTATACAGGGTTCTCTTTTATGGGGAGAACTTATACCTATTGTGTCTTGCCTCAAGGATTAAAGACATCTGTGGCAGGGTTTTCTAGAACAATGGATTCTATATTAAAAGAAGTACGCGAGTTTTGCGTGAATTATTTAGATGACATTGTCATATTTACTACAGGGGATATAAAGTTACATTTAGAGCACTTAGATCGAGTACTAGATAAGTTAGAGACTGCAGGGTTGACCGGCAGGCTAGAGAAGTGTCGATTCTTATGTGTAGAGGTGAAATTACTAGGTCACATAGTGAATACTAGCGGATTGCGTATGGATCCTGAGCGAGTAGAAGCCCTACAGGAGTTCCCCATACCTCGAACAATAAAACGGTTACGAGGATTTTTAGGATTAATAAACTATTTCAGGAGGTTTATCGCGAAGTATAGTGAGGAGGTTAGGCCACTCTGCGATTTATTGAAACAAAATACCAAATGGCGTTGGACACAGGCAGCGAACGATTGTTTCGAAAGGGTCAAGAAATTATTTTTAGACACAATGCTTCTTGTACACCCTAATCCGAAGGAAACTTATTACCTGCAAACCGATAGCAGTAATTTGGGGGTTTCCGGGTATGTTTATCAGTTAGACGATGTAGGTGAAGAGCGAATAATAGGATTTTGTAGTAAGGCATTAACGGAAACGGAAAGGAAATGGACAGTCACAGAACAGGAACTGTGGGCAATTATCTTTAGTCTATCAAAGTTTGAAACGTACTTAAGAGGAGCACGTTTAGTGATTAGGACTGATCACAAGAGCTTGATATTCCTACAAACGTGTAAGTTATTAAGCGCACGGATGATACGATGGGTACACTACATAGGAAGGTTCGATTATACAGTTGAGCATGTGAAAGGTAACCTAAACACGGTAGCGGATGTATTATCCCGCCATATAAAGGGGACAACGGACGTGTTAACTAATAAGGTTACGGGACCAGAGATGTATCTATTTAAAACGTCGTTAGGACGAGTAGTACAGGCGAAATGGAAAGAAATAGGTAGTTATCAAGAGCGTGACAAGGTCGCCAACGAAATAATTAGGCGTATGGAAGTAACGGGCACGTCTGAATCTAGGTATTATACGCTTAAGGAGGGTGTTCTTTACAAGACCGACGGGAAGACGAATACTTTACGGCTATACATTCCCGAGGACATACAGAGAGACTTGATTGTTAGTATACATGAAGAGATAGGTCATTTCGGACGATATAAGGTTTATGCTTTGATGAAGCACCGTTATTATTTTTCGAATATGTCTCGTATAATAGGTCGGATTGTGAGAGCTTGTGAGATATGTCAGAGGTCAAAACACGCGTTAGAAACACATACGGGGCCGATTAAGACTGTGGTAGCGAGAGAAATAGGAGAACGGGTCTTTTGTGACATTTATGGCCCTTTGCCAGCGGGTCGTTTCGGATACAAATACATATTCGTCATGCAGGACGCGTATAGCAAATTAATCAGGCTATACCCACTACGTGCGGCAAGTGGAAAGGCAACGTTAACATGTGTAAGAAAGTTCCATTATCAAATCAAGATTAGGACATTATGTTCGGATCGAGGCGCGAATTTCACTTCGAGAGTTTTCGAGGCAGGCGTTCGTCAGTTAGGTATCGAACTAACGCACACATCTGTCAGAAATCCGCGGCCGAACTCTACAGAGAGAGTTAATAAAGAGTTAGGGAGACTGTTTAGAACATATTGCGAGAAGGCTCATCAATCTTGGGTAGATGCATTACCTAGTATAGAGGATTGTTATAATCAAGTGGTACACACCACGACAGGCTATACACCAAATGAGGTAGTGTGGGGAAAACGGACGTTATTATCAACTGACTTTGACAGTGGCATGGTGAAGGAAAACGAACTACAGCGGGAAATGCTAGAACAAATGCCGACAAAAAGTTGACAAAGAAATTCATGCGGCTATATGAAGGGCCCTACATAATAGGAGCAGTCCCATATAATAACGTATACACCTTGATCGACGCTCGTACTAATAAGACAAAAGGAAATTATAACGCTATTCACCTATTCCGTTACTAAAAGAACGTGTAAACATTAGGGTTCTATTAGGAACTTAGTGAGTGATTACAGAGGAGAAATAGATTTCCAAACGACTAGTCCAAAATGCTGAGGCATTAGGGAAGACTAGGTGTATTAAAAATCTATTTGGGGGAGTGTGAGGTGGTCCGCCCATACCTACAACGTATATTTTTTTCTTTCTTCGCCGAATAGACTCATAAATAAATTTTTCGAACATAACAAGGCCCTAACATTAAAAGCGACTTGTAAAATAAACATTTAGACCTATAAATTTAACAATTTAGACAAGTTAAATTGTGTGCTCGCATGTGGAAGGCAATTAAGCCAAAATAAGACAAAAGGCACAAAACTTCGAAACCACTTTGAAAGCAATAAACTATAGAAATTAGGAGAAATCTGAGCAAAGGCACGATAAGAAATTTTAACTAGGAAATGCATCGTAAACTTTATTTTTTTGCGGCCTTGCAAGCCGTGCGAACTTGGACATTAAAATACCAGATGTATGGGAACAAACAGGGAATAGAAACTTAACCAATCACTCAATGATGAGGTTTGACTTGGGAGGTGACATTTAGTAACGCGACAGGATTGGTCGAGAACAACGGGTGACGGATACAATTAGACCAATTATATCTTGTACAGTTGACTTTGGGCGTGTTTTAAATCCACAGAGGCTGAAGTCGAGAGTGGGGATGCGAAGGCGCGAGCGCATAGCTGGCGAGAGAAGGTGGACAGTGGATCTCTGAGGTCTCCGGGTGGCGGTCCAGTGGCTCACTCGAGGGTCCTTTACAAGCTGATTGGCAGTGCGCGTATATCTAAGCCAGCAGCCCTAATTTAATAAAAGTTAGAATATTTTTTTGTAAACCTTTTAAGAAAGAAATTGTAATAAAATTACTCAGGGTAGAGAATATAAATTAATAAATTAAAAGCTACAGTGATAAGTGAGGCGGATGCAGTAAATTGGTAATGTACTCTATTCAATCTCGTAATTAATTAATAGACTGCTAAGATCCACAGAGACTCGAGTTAATTGTAAGACTTTAATTGAGAGCCTTAGGTCTCAAAGGCTTATTGGTAATGGACGCAGACAGTTCGCTGGAACTTATGAGTCGAACAATACAGAGAGATTGGAATATGACATGGACCCCAGTAGATTGGGTAATTCTTTTCACGGGGGTGATCTATATTTTGTACCTATTAATACTACTTTACAGACTAGTGTGGCGTGGATAATAGAGGGAGAAAGTCTGACATAAACCCGCCGATAATCTAGCACACCAGTAGACCACCTGTTCAATTATGTAAAATTATTTATCCTAAAAGGAAAGATTGAATTAAATTGAATTAACTATCTGTGAATCTTAGCACAATATTATGTAAATATATGTTTGTTCCTACTGTAAAATTAAGGTGTGTGTGTGTCTTTTCTCTTCGAGACAGTTTAGCTAGCATTTTGCATTATAACCAACTCAGTATGTCTGACTATCTTAAGATAGAAGTAAGTCTGTATATATATTCTTGAATTTTCCTCATAGTGGAAATACTACATATTTAACATAGTAATTACTGTATTGTAACTGTTTTTGAAAAGAGCAACCGCCGAGTTTCTTACTGGCTCTTCTCGGTTGGAATGGCATTCCGAACCAGTGGTAGATTCATTAATTATTCAAAAGTACTTGTAAAAATTTAAATTGAATAACAAATAATTCTATTCTATTCTATTAATGGCTTAAGGTAATTTAGCGCCTTAAACATGAATTAAATGATCAAACAGTTTCTTTCCTAATAATCTTTAAGAAACTGATAATAAATCTCATTCTTTTATCCATAAACACTTCTTTTATTAATATAGTCTATAAATTCCCTCATGTTACCTATGTACGATCATGAATTTCATTTCAGAGAGCTAAGCTCAGATAACTATTAGGTGTAGATATAGGAATATTTAAGCTTCCGAGATGGGTTCGATTCCCACAGATTACGGAGGTTCAGACTAAGGTCAATAACTTTATTTCATGCTGATTACATACTCCGATACTATAAATTAAGTCAGGTCAAATATAGCTATGATATTTCTACGTTTCTCGACGGGTTCGATTCCCAGACGAGAGAAATTCTGTGTTGTGAGTAATTAATTGTTTCCAACTTGGACAATTACCGTAAGCTACTTTGATTTAAACAGATAAATACCTTTCATAGTGAACTAAACAGGTCTAGTTCGAAGAGCTACGTGACTATCTCAGAATCAAAGATTAAGCCTATAGTCTCTGAATTACTGTGCAGCCTATGAAAGCTAGACTTCATCTAGCTTAATACGATGGACTGATTAGGGCATTTAATTAGGTATTTCAACACTAGTAAATATTTCGAGAGAAGCCGCAGTTTCGTCAAGCATCTGTACACATTCTACGGGCAGCGACTCGACGCAGGTAAGGGGATTAGAACCTTTTTTGTGTCCTATTGTTAAGCGGTTGCCAGGCACTAGGGTGACCATAGGGTATTGTGTAAAGGAGAGACTTTACTGGAGATGGCTAGGGTGACCACGATATTGTGGAATGAGAGACATTAAGGTTGATGTGGGCTTTTAAATATTAACTTGTTGACTTTAAATAGTCAAAGATTGATACAATATCAGTACATGGCTACCAGTGTGGCGCACCGGCGGCGATTCTCCTACACAACCATTACACGCCCTCTGAAATACGGATCAGCCCCGATCTGGTTTGGCCAAACCACATATCAAATATAACAAATGAATATATCAATAAAACCATGGTAATGGGGCGAGCTACGGCTCTCAAAAGAACCCGTCTCTCGAAGACAAGGGCAATACACGCTTCGCAGCGAAAAGGGTGATCTGGTCCGTGCCCCAATAACAATGTTCAAAGACCCCTGTGCTGGGTGTAGGGTTCCCCAGTGTTCGAGAGAATCGGTCGGATTGCGATGGCCCAAAGAAGGCACTCATACATTCACCAGCTTATCATGCATTCTATACTGATCGTTAGCTTATACCGTTTAACTAAGTCCTTCTGGACTTCCGAGTGTCGAAGTGACGCTATTCCACTGCTCTACTAAGGTAGGCCCATACAATACAAATGGGCCTCGCGTATCCAGATAGAATGGAATGATAGCCTGAATTGTCCACCCGCAAATGTATTGCCCAGGTGAGCGATGCGTCTCCGTTCACTTTGGGAAATCCGCGAAGTTACAGATAACATGCCAACTACCAATGTGTCTCTTATTCCTGAAATATTGTTTTTTTATGAACTTTTCTTCAAGTATACTTAATCACAAATCATCAAGCTTAGACGATCACACCGTACCACCACAACATGGAAGTCATAGTTTGAGAAACTGATGGTCGTTGGGGTACCGAGGTGCTGGAGTGGCGACCCCCCACTTATGGTATAAAAGCTAGCAACGTTTTCGAGAGAGAATTTTAGTAAAGCTGATTCTTTAATATGTCTTTCTCTATGCTCTTCCGAACAGCGTGCGGCCCGTCTGGCTGCCGGTAAACGTTGCGTTTATTACTGCGCATCACACCTTTGTAGGTAAAAATATTGTATTTTGAAACCATTTTAGAATGAAAGGTATAATGCGCAGTAATAAACGCAACGTTTACCAGCAGCCAGACGGGCCGCACGCTGTTCGCCAGAGCATAGAGAAAGACATATTAAAGAACCAGCTTTACTAAAATTGTTGTTTTTCCAACGTTGCTAGCTCTCGTACCATTAGGTGGACCGACGACATAAAATGAGTCGCAGGGAGTCGCTCAGTGGAAGTCCATGCAGAGACCTATGTCCAGCGTATATTGGTTGAAAAAGAAGAAGAAAAGCTATACCTGGAAGAGGTCTATAGAAGCCGATATGAAAAAAGTGGGTATTTCATAGAACCAAGGGAGTAACGGAAAAGAGTGTAGATTTCTGACTGACTGGAGCAGTCCTGTGCACTGTGGAAGAATGGGTATAGGACATCGTCAAAGTAAGGAGTGTCCTGGGTAGGTACCGATGAATTTTACTAAAAAAAGATGTTAGGGCATACCACGAGCTCGTTGATGTCATTTGTATAAGAATGCTATATAATGCGTGATTCCTACGAATTTATTCCATTGATTTTGAATTAATTGAACAACGAACGAAGAGTTAAAACCCTTAATCCGCTCGGACGATATTACCCTATCGCGAGAATAAGCTGTTAATTAAAAAAATAAACCTACACCTAAATTAACGAAATAATTCAAACTAAATTAAATCTAAAACCTCATCAATACTAACGCAGTACATTTAAAAAGTCGAGTCGACAACAAAAGGTTAGTTTTAGAAGTGTTATTACATGATTTTTGACCTAATTTCAGTATTGGGGATAATTCTATTCGAGATATTGACCTTTTAAGTTATTCGGCACGTAAACAAACCGAACAGGGTTAGCAAAATATGAGATGGAGTTTTGAATTTCATATCCATTTCATTGTAACATTGTTGAAGAGCAACGACTGATCCATTTTTATATTTCCGCTTCAAATGTAGATATTTTTGTACAAAAAGTAGTTTTTAAGTTCAATGTCTCTTGTAGAATAAATATGAAGATAACTCCAGTTATATGTACAGAGTTGTTACGAATTGGAATTTTAGAGAACCTTTCTTTATTTCGTACCAAACAATGTATATAATCTATATATATAAAAGAAAGTGGTGTTAGTTACACTATTTATAACTCAGGAACGGATGAACCGATTTTGTTGATAATTGGTGGAGAGGTAGCTTAGAACCAGGAGACAGACATAGGATACTTTTTATCCCGTTCGACCGCGTTTCCGTCAAGTCACTATAAAACGTGGTATAAGAAAAACGCATCTGACATGGAATAACAAAACGCAAATGACAGTGGAATAACAAAACGTAAATGACAGCTAAACGTTATTTTGTCTTTGGTTAAGTACATATTATGGTAAAAAATTTGACAATTATAAAAAGTGTTATATTAAAGCATTACTGAAATTATAAATGCGAAAGTGTGTTTGTTTGTTGGTTTGTCCTTCAATCACGTCGCAACAGAACAGCGGATTGATGCGATTTTTTGCTTGGGTATAGTAATGGATGTAGTATTGGTTCCTAAGACCGGGAGAGCTACTTTTTATCTCGGATAATGAAAGAGTTCCCGCGGGATTTTCAAAAACTAAATCCATGCGGACGAAGTCGCGGGCATCAACTAGTTATGTATAAAACAAGAAAAAAGAAAAGTAGGTGTACAAAGAAACACTTCTCTGTCTCTACCATTGCAGTGGCCTTAGGTATTGACCCACCCATAAAGGACTTTTTTAAGGTTTACATTAAAAAATCTAAATGCGAAATAATAAAATATATTATCTCTTAAGCCTTAATACAATTAAATATAAGGTTCGTAGCGTTAAAAACATCCTTTTTCTTGTAGCCTTATTAAAATCTCGGTCATGTAAGGATACAAAGTATTATTACCGGTAGTTACTAATGTTTCAAGAATAAATAAATTAAAACTTTGTGTGCAACAATATAATGTGTATATTTCTTTGACGGAATATGATGTGTCTGACCATTGCATTGAAACTCAATATTTGTACGGTCAGCATTGAAATGATCTACTGATTCCAGTTCAAGATCAAGTCAAACAATTTTTCCTTTCCATTCACCCACATTATCTTCTTAAATAAGTCCGTAACTGCTGTAGCATTTGCTGCTTTTAATTTTAGGTGGATGACCAACATGTTTAAATTAATAAAGAACTCTCTCTATGTTACATAGGATATAGAAGATCGAATTAAGAAAATCTTTTAAATAAACTAGTGGTTCGCCCCGAACTGAGACCTCGCGGTAACGGTTTCCCATAATTACTTATTCATTCAATAGATACATGACGATCAAAATTAACATTATTATTATGCCCGTTGTCCCGTAGAGGTTCGTAATAACAAAGTTGACAGAAAGTGTCAAATAACTTAACATAGGTAGCCCGTAAAGGTTAGGGAACTGTTATAGTGAAATCCTCAAGGCCTCAATCAAACTTAGGTATAGTTTTTTGGAACATTCAAATTAAATTACTTGTACACAGCGTCAACTATCGACACGATCAGAAAACATGTAAAAACAAACTGCAACGTGAAGTTTTATTGATGTTTGCTAAATGACTAAATAATAATTTTAATTGAATAATATGTTACGTAGAGCTGCATTTGCTATATAAGATGAGAGCGCCATCTATTGACATCATTGTGAAGTTCTGTTGTTGCTGCTCATTAAAAGTTAAATAATTTAGTTTCCTTATTACATTTATCTAATTTTAGTATTTGTTGTTCAAGTACATGATATTACGCTAAAATTATAAAACTTTCAAGCCCCAGCTTTCAATGGTTATTCCGTTGTGAGGTCAAATATAATCTCCACTTTGAAAGCCCCCCATTTCGTCAATTTTAGGAAAAAAATTAAAAAAAAATACTTTTGTACTCTGTTCCAAATTATCTTTAAAATGAGGTACTGTAACCCTATGAAAAGCAAAAAAATTTTTTTTTCTTCGCATTCGCTTCTATGAGAGCTCCCCTGAAATAAAGATTTTTATAACTTTTTAAGCCATTTTCGGCTGGAAGCCATCGGTTTACATATTATATCTAAAATTGAAGTAATTACGTTCAGTAATTCAGAAGCTATAAGGCTCTGACAGACGGACGGACGGACGGACGGACGGACGGACGGACGGACAAGTGCAAATTCACTCAAGTAGACTCAAAGACCTTCGCTTCGCTCGGTCGATTAAGATTTTTAAATTGATTTATGTGATTTTTTGTATGTTACATTTTTTATTTTTTTTTATTCATGACATGATTGCCTTTGACTGTGATATCACCTTATAAGTGTAATAAGTGACGCAGTCTAAGATGGTGTGGGCTAGCTTGGAAGGGGGTACGAAAATTTTAATTATACCCATACCCCTATCACATTATCATAATTTAATGTATAATATTTATATATAATATTGCCTTTTTATGTTAGCAAAGTAACAAGTATCCAATTGATAGTATGTACTTTATATATAAACTTAAAAGTTTACATTAAGACTGACTTAGTTTTCTATACCTAGTAGGTTCTAGTTGAATGTTCATCAACCATTTTTAACTCCTTCCATATAGGTAACCTGGAAGAGATAACTAGAGATAAAGCCCGCCTTTTTTGCGTGTATTAAAGAATTTATTAGAAGGTTCACCTCATCGTCGTCTGAAACCATAGTAGGTTAAAACCATTATAGTAATCATAACCATTATAGTTAAGTGTGCTGGCAACGTGTGGATTAGCAGACTTCACACACATTTTGAGAACATTATGGAGAACTCTTAGGCATGCCGGTTTCCTCACGATATTTTCCTTCACCGTTAAAGCAAGTATTTGTAATTGTGCATTGTGGAATCAAAGAATCTTGAGGATGCTCCGGTGTCGGAGTGCAGCAATTTTAGAGTGTATTTCGGTGTGTTTGCGTTGTTCCTGTATTTGTTTTATTCCTACTGGAATAGTTGCAGTGTATACGTGTGAGCGGCACGTTGTACCAAAGTACTTTTTTATTTCACGTTTGGCGATTCTGTGATAATGCAAGTGATATTTAACTAAGCGCCAATTTGACCAACACCGAGTAATGTTTAACAGAGGAATAAATTAGACGATCTATTTACTCCTCAGTTAAACGTAACCCGGCAATGGCAAAATCAGCACTAAAACGCACATAAATCTGAAAAGTATGAGTTGAATGCTTGAGATAAGAACCCAAGACCCCCGAAAGAAGCTGAAGTCTTAACCACTAGGCTATCACCGCTAGAAGGTGAGCTAGCAAGGCAATATTCTTTCCAAAGCTTCGAGAGCTTTTGCCAACGTTACAGTCCTACAGATTTTCCTTTCCATGTGTTGGCTTGGCGTGTGCAGGCTAACGGTCCGCTCACGTGTCTCTGAGGAGGCAACGACCCTCAGCGGCCTCCGCGCAATATTCTACGCGCTGTACTTATCTGTACCACACAATACCACCTAATACAACCTCATTTTTACTAAATTGCGCTCTGTGTACTCTTCAAAAAAAATTCAATTTGATTTGAGCTAATGTCGCAGTTAAGACATTTTTTTATTAAACAAAAACTGTCCGAATCAATAGGTAATAAGTGCGGCGAGAACAATCAAATTTGAATTTAAAGCCTTTTACCATCAAGGTTTACAATAGTGTGATGGTTTTTTAGTAAATTGATTTCATTTTGTCAGTTTTATGTATTATTTATATTTCGTTCTTTAATGATCTCACTGACACAACGATGCAAATTATTTATTTATTATGCAGCTGTTTAAAAAAACTCTGTGGCTTGAATTTGTAATATCAATAATAGCTGTTGTCTGGTGACTTTGAAACAAATATTTATTTCTTAATATTTGTCTCATTTATATACTTAGTATGTACCTATGGTGAACGTCGACGAATGGTGACAATGAATCCTTAGAGTTTGTTTATTTTAATATAAATAAATATGTTTTAGATTAAAGAATAAACCAATATGTAATCTAATACACTCCCGCATTTTTATTAGTATGAGCAAAATTAATTAATTCAACAATTCCGTAGGTGACAGCGTGAATATAAAATATGATTATTTAAAAGAAAAAACGGGATTACCCAAAACTGTCATTTGAATAAATATCTTCTTTAATTGCTTATCAACATTTTACTTGCATTTCATACAAGCAATAGAAGCAGACGTACCTTTGCGGAATTCCATGATATTAAAAGAAAAAGTTTTTTTATTAAAATGTTACAATAAAACTTATAGCTTCACTAATCTAAAATCATGCCCGCGTGGAATTGTGCTAATGATATTAATTATTGGCTGCATTTCCGGATCCTTTGCGCAAAAAATGAACCAGGCCTTCTGTCACCAGATGAGGCCATTAAAGCCCATTTTAGACGGTGCCTCGTTCATCGTTCATTTTTGTGAACATTTTTCCGACAATGCACTCTAATGCCCTTTGCCCTAAGAGCGTATTAAGACGGTTCATTTTTGCAAAAATGTTCGCAAAAATGAACGATGAACGAGGCACCGTCTAAAGCGCTGTGAAATGTCTCGAAAAATTTTTTAGAAAAAAATTTGAAAAAGTTTTTTTTAAAGAAAAAGTAATATTTCTTGCTAATTGCTATAATCAACCAACCCAGAAAAGCAAAAAATCTGAATTCGCGCTGTACACCGTAGTCTCTACAGGTAGGTAGGTAGGTATATAGAAGAAACGTGGGAACAAGTGAACAACACAGCATCAACACGCAGCGCCACACAAATCTTCGAAACACTCTCGACGTACGTTTCGGTCCAACACCGGAGCATCATCAGGAGATGTTGACTCCACAATGCACAATTGCAAAAAACTTTTTAAAGTGAGTTATATCAACTCTTAAATCTTAATATAGGTTAAGGCACGTTGGCTCGGTATGGCACTATGGTGGACTGCCATTTATGGGATCAACAAATATTTATTCACTTATCATCATACCCCACACACTCGCACAAAAGCCCTTGGTCACGGTTGAATTAAGTTTTGTGTAATGTAACCATCATTGCCTTTACCTTGTCCTGATTTCATGACATGTATTTTAAGGAGTGATAGCCTAGTGCTTAAGACCTTAAGACTGTCGGGGGGCTCGAGGTTCGATCCCCGGCATGCATCTTTGGCTTGTACTGAACAGTATCTTTTTAGGGTTCCGTACCCAAAGGGTGCCAACGGGACCCTATTACTAAGCCTCCGCTGTCCGTCCGTCCGTCCGTCCGTCCGTCCGTCTGTCAGCGGGCTATATCTCGTAAACCGTAATAGATAGATAGTTGAAATTTTCACATATTGTGTATTTCTATTGCCGCTATAACAACAAATAGGTAATAAAAATAAAATTAAATTGAAAAAAAAGGGGGCTCCCATACATGGAAAAGGAGTCGAAATAAAATTTTATTTTTTTACCCCGGCATGTGGAGTGTCATTGTCTAGAGCTCATTAAGTGGAGTTCAAATATATATTTTTTTATTTTTTAGCTACAAAAATGAAGAAATGGGGGGGCTGTCAAAGTTTTCGTTTTTAAACAATATATACTGAAAACACCGATTTATAATGCGGTTGGTAAGTTGTGACCAAAACAAACGAGCATTTATTCCCCATATACTAATTTAGTACTTTCTAAGAACTAAGATATCTAAATATGTATCTACTTAAAAAAATTATTTGGTCTTATGTACGGAACCCTAAAAGAGCGAGGCCCGACTCGCACTTGGCCGATTTTTATTCACTAGATGTAGAATTTAAGTCAATGCATGGCATATTTTTTATATTTACCGTATTTATTTAGTAGACGCCCATCTCATCCGAACTTTGATTCGACACAAATACTCGTATTAATACTAATCATGGTGTCACTCACTTCTGGAGTCTCTACGTCTGAGGCAGTTTTAAGCATTATTTATGCAGCGCTAAAAGTCTAGAAATAGGCGAATAGAAATGAATAATTCAGAGTCAATTGAAAAACAAAACAAACCACTTTTAAGCCATCCCTGTTACGTCATACACTCACAACAATGAAAACACAATAATGTTGTTTTAATTATTCGGTATGTTTTAGTGACATAATTTTTTTTTACGAATGAAAAGTCTATCCTTACTATGTTATGAATGCGATAATGTGTCTGTTTGTTTGTCCTATAATCACGCAGCGACGGAGCACCGGATCGTCGCGGTTTTTGCATGGATATAGTTGAGATCCTGGAGAGTGACATAGGCTACCTTTTATCCTGGAAAAATAAATAAAAAATCTCCTTTATTTTTCCAGGATAAAAAGTAAAAGGATTTTAAAAATATAACTCCACGTAACTAAATAATATTGATTTGTATTAAGTTTAGGAATGCCTTTCATTTAACTACTTAGCTTTTTTCACTGTACCGGCTAAAGTTTTACCGAGTTTATCCGTCTCTAGGATACAATTTACCCATGTCTTTGCCGAATTTTGTCACGCTCGGTTCAGCGGTTGAATTGTGAAACGGTACAGATTGAACATCCTTGTGTGCGTTAGATTTTTCAAAATCTCGTGAGAATTCTTGCATTTTCCGAAATAAAAAGCATTCTATATGTCAGTCTCTTGTCCGGCACTAAATGATGTCCTTAACTCCGTTCACGCGGTGTTTCGAAAATCCCATGGGATACCTTTAAATTTCTGGGATAAAAAGTATCCTATATCCAGGTCTAGGATGCAAGCAAATCTTTGTGGCAAATTCGTTAAGACGTTAAATTCTCTTCAAAAATTATCCGAATAGCCAGACAGAAAACTAACTTCACGTTTATAGATTAGTATGGATTTGAGTTTTCTGTGTAGTGTTTTGATTATCCTTGGCAGGTATTGGTAATTTACTGAAAGTTTGCTCGTGACCTTTGATTTCATATACTGAAAAGATCATCATCTGCATTTTGAGTAGCACAAATAATGATACACCGTTATCGCATCGAGAGCTCTCATTGAATTTCGATCTCGAAAATCTGCAAAACATATTTCACTTGTTGCACGTGAATACCCAAGGGCATCCAATACATTGGAGAAGTAGGAATCACAAATCCATCCGATTATATGTTTATTATTACCTATTGAATCTTGATGTCTCTATGAGCTTTGATGTTGTGTAATTCGATTTGGCGTATTTTTTTTTTAATATATAGACCAGCGCTTGACTGCAATCTCACCTGATGGTAAGTGAAGATGCAGCCTAAGATGGAGCGCGCTTGCCTAGAAGATGCCTATTCACTCTTGATTTAAAGGTACCCAAGTTATAGACAGTTGGAAAAACGGAAGCCGGAAGGGCATTCCAAATTTTAGCGGTGCGTATTAGGAACGAGGAAGCAAAACGCTTAGTGCGGGATCGGGGAATCTCGACCACCTAGCGGTGCAGATTCGAGCGATGCCTTTTGGTTCGATGGTAGAAGGGTATGGAACCCGTTTTAGTGTTTTTAATTAAGTTAACCGTATTTAAGTATTGGAAAATAAAAGAAATGATGCATATACAGTAGTAGTAACTTCTGTATCTCAGTGGCTGACTTTCGACGATGTCGTCTACAGAAGTTTTGTATGACATATTCCGATTCTTATCTGTTTTGTGAGATAAGTACATTTAATATTACTCAATAATAGTTCGCATCACCAACCAGATTCGAAATTATTTCATACTAGCTGATTCCCGCGACGTCGTCCGCGTGGATTTAGTTTTTAAAATCCCTCGGGAACTCTTTGATACTCCGGGATTAAACGTAGCCTATCACTCTCTAGGTCCTCAACTATATCCATACAAAAATCACGTCGTTCCGTAGCTCTGTTGCGGCGTGATTGAAGAACAAACAAACACACTGTCGCATTTATAATATTAGTATGATTATACTTAATTATGCTATACGCCTATCTTTACATCACTGCGGTTTCATAGGCTGAAGATATTTTTCATTCATCAATAAAATAGTATTTTAAAAAGTTTTTGCGTATTAGCAAGAGTCACGTGGATTAGGTTCACGATTTGTATCAATTTGTCGACGACAACGACTTATATATCAGAGTTTTAAAATGACACTTCCAATTTAGTTAAAAAATACACACTGAATTGGAAACTCCCTTGTTTTTGAAAGTCAATTAAAAGTAAAGCTTTAAATTGATTTATTTCATAGTTTCAAGTATTTTATTTCATAAAATATCATTATCTTATGCTAGAAGCTTAAACTGTCGTAAATTTTCCTACGAATAACAACCGATATCCGGGTCCCTAGCTATTTTGCTGCAAAATTATTATCTACAGAATAACATAAAAATAACATTTAAATAAAAAATATATAATACTTATGTGGCTTATGATCATGTATTTTTGTGTAGGTTTACAATAATTCCATTTTATATTACTGTACATAATTCCCCTAAAATTCTATTTCAATAGTCCATACTATTATTACAAATGTGAAAGTAACTCTGTATGATCTTGACATTGACATACACACACACACACAGAAATAGCATGCCGAAGACTGATTAAGAAGCATCCTATTTACTTCTTATCCTTGAAAATCAAAAGGGAGTCCATAATATTAGAGGATATTTAATAACCTTTACAAAAGTGGGCGAAGTCGCGAGCATCAGCTACACTTGTATAGTTTTCCAATCGAAACCATTTTAGGCGCCTCAGGCGAGTCGGTCGAGGATTTGACTTGCAAAACGCACGTATTATTCAGGACATACTGTAATGCGTGGTGCTTGCATGTGATTGCATCACAGGCTGATCTTTAGTAAAATTATGTAACGGCTTATTTGATTATTATCATTTCACTTTTGAATCTGAGGCCATGTTTTGGAGAATTTGCGAAAATTGTACCTTCAGTCCTGCGTTTCTATAATTTTGTATGGAAACGTAAGCGTGAAACTAATCGACATGATTTTATAATATCCACTTTTGGTACCAATTCTGCCTTTTCTTCTTATAAAATTTGCTATTATATTCTTAGTTACCTGCATGACTTCAAAAAAAAGGAGAAGGTTCTCAATTCGCTTAATTTTTAGTTTTGTAATTAGGTGGAATTTTAAGTCGAGATTCCATAGTCCAAGAATAAAGATTCCGAAGCTTGAAAATTTTTTAATATCTGCCTGTAAAAGTTCCGTCAAAAAAGCTCAGCCGTTCACAAGATCAGCTGGAACAAACATACGGACAAAACGAAATTTAAAAAATGTTTGTGTCGATACTTTTAAATAACCCTTAGATACGTAATATTTTAAGTTTGTTATTATTGCTCTAATAAATAACCTTAATAAGAGCTTAATCGTCCATTGCTGGACATAAGTTTCTTGTATAAACTTCCACATGCCTCGGTCTTGCGCCGCCTTTATCCAGTGGCTCTCAGTGACTTGTCTGATGTCGTTCACCTAGTGGGGGGTCTTGAGTGGCAACACTGTGCTTTCCGGTGCGAGGTTGCCACTTCAGCCCATTGAGACTTCGAACCTTTTACTTAGCCCATTGCCACTTAATCTTCGCGACTCGATGAATTATATTGAGCTTAAAAAGAGGCAGTTTATTTTTAATCCCAGTAAGGCACACTTCAATTTTATTTATTTGTTTTACTGCATCAGTGTAATCGGATTCTTTTATCTACTCGTACAAAAAAGTCATAAATTGGAAATCGTCGATTTAATTCAGAATTTCTTTTGAAACCATGTTCCTGAACCTGCTTTTAAGTAACCATCTAATCGACTCACAAATGCGTATCCTGTCGTAGACTGTAAGAAATCAATAGAATGGTGCTTTTTAGCTGTATCACCATCATACCATCATATCATCCTGTGTATGAACACAATAAATCATAATATAAGTTTATTTATTAAGGTAACAGTACAGTCGTTTAGCTGCCGTACTTATAGTTTTAGTGCCCATTTTAGGGCAGTTCTCCTAATTGTTGGCTAAAACGTCCGACGAAAAAAAAATTTTTTTTTGAGTTATTGGTTTTTTAAGTATGCCTTGACAGAGAGGTGCCTTCATTTATCACAGTGATGAGGAAGGCCTCCACCAGAACCTAGTTTTATTGGAGAAATATGGTAATTATGGTGTCCATGGTAAGGATAAATTGTGACATGGTAATGAGGTCCGGAATATGGTGATTAGAATATGCTATATGGTAATTGTTAAAATTTTGTGAATGAGAAACAAAAATAAAACATAATGTTTTTGTTAATAATATCTATTTAATCTGTAAATGTGGAAAAATACAGTAATAAAACTGAAAGATATATCGTAGTATTTCTTTAAATATAAAAAAAAATCTGCTTAGGTAAGTAGGTACTTATTAATAGTCCTCAAAATTGATAAATCAAACGTACCAATCACGATTTACAAAATAGATAAAAATGTCACTCATAAATTTTCTTGATTCAATTCCGATTATTTATTGATTAATTATTATAGTTAATTAGTTACCTAGAAGAAGCGTCTAAGTAAATCTCGTAAAAACGGCATGCGAATCATAATCGTACAAAGATTCATAACAAAAGTCTGCCTTGCTGACGAGATCAATAAATTCAGTTATTTTCCTATCAGACCTACCTAGGCTTACCTACAAAAAGCGTCTAATTATATTTATATTATGAGTTTAAGGATGAATATACGGGTCTGCCCGCGAAATTCAAATTTAATTTAGTTTTTCGCAATTTGTAAACTAATACGACAAAGTAGGCTTATGGCATTCTAATTGCGACAGTGGCAGTATCATCTTCATAGGTTTATATAAAAATCTTTACTTGAAAGTGTCCTGTTTAAGAAATTAATCAAAATATCTACTAATTTGTGAGTAACTCACGTCCAACTCAATATTTTGATTAATTTCTTAAACTGGTCACTTTCAAGTAAAGATTTTTATGTAAACCTGTGAAGATGATAAATCCACTTACGCAATTAGAAGGCCATAAGCCTACTTTGTCGTATTAGTTTACAAATTGCGAAAAACCAAATTAAATTTGAATTTCGCGGGCAGAATCGTGTCTTCCACCTTAACATAAGATAGCTCTATGTACACAAAATATTATTCAAATAACATGCTAAACATAATTAATAATTATTATTTTAATATAATATTTGATACAGAATTGTCAGTGTCGTTGATGAGATCTATATATTCGGTAATCTTCTAATCAAATAAGGGTCTAGGGCCTTTGGAGGAAATAGTGACTTACCTGCGACCGCACCTGTTAGGTCTTGACACTAAGCTAGGCTATCCACGCAACGCATTTGTTCGCTATAGACCCAAGCAACAAGGACTGTGTTATCATGGAGCTTGACATACATAACGCTTTCAATACACTGGAAAAGGACATTCTACTGAGCAAAGCAAAGTTATGATTCCTACTCTGTATCCTTTTCTTCAGCAATTTTAACATTCCCCCTCCAATGTCTTCTATAACCAAACCTCTATCCTTTTCGCTTAGACCTCTCATCTTCAGCCTCAGCATTCAGAAAGTTCTTCACGACCTCAAATCCCCCCTTAATATCTGGTAACTCGATGATGGTACTATAGGAGGCAAACCTGAAGTTGTGGAACGTGACCTACTGCTTTTAATACATTGCTTGAAGGAGCTGGGGTTGAAGGTGAACATGCCTAAGTGAGAGTTCTTCCCCTGTAATCCAGAGTCCCGTCTTCTGTTCCCTCACTTTGAAGACCTAGTTCCTGGGCTCAAGGAGTTTAACGCTGACAATTTTTTCCTCTTGGGGTCTCCTATCTTTTCTTCTGCTATCCCGGAAGCCATTGAGGCAAGGAGGCCACTCCGCCATTCAAGAGCATTGGAAAGATCTTTCGTCCCATGTTACGCTTACGCTCTTGCAAAACTTTTTGCTGTGCCGAAGATTACATATCTACTGAGGACTTCCCAACATGGTTGCATGCCTGTTTGCGAATTCCATCGATGCATCTGCGGTTACATGGTGGAAGCCAACGGCCACCACGCATTGAGTTGCAGTCGTTGTGTGGCCAGATTCTCTCGTCACCACTCTCTGAACGATATCGTCCGCACAGCCCTCGTCTCGGTCAACGTACCCTCCGTAGTGTGTACTCGAGCCACCCGGTTTGGGTCACATGGATGGCAAGCATCCTGATGGCTTGACACTCGACCCATGGCAAAATAGCAAATGCATGCTGAGGGACGCGACGTGCATGAGTACATTCGCACCATGTCATCTCAGCCGGAAAACACAGGTAGACGCTGCAGAGTCCGTTGCATTAAAAAAGGAGTAAAGATGCCCCTATTCTGGACAGCTACCTTTTTGTCCCTCTGGCAGTGGAGACCACGGAATGCTGGAGTGTGGAAGCTAAGCGATTGTTGCACGATATCGGCCGTTGGTTACGGTGAAGGGGTTGCGATCCACGTTCTGGGGTTTACCTGGTCCAAAGGTCGTCAATCGCCATACAACGCTGTAATGCTGCGAGTTTGATTGCGATTGAGCTATAAAAAGGATTAAGATTTGTTTTTTAACCATCTCCATCTTTTTCGGTATAATATAGGATCTTTTTTATCTTCGCATACCATTCGAGCCTTTTTTGCGCATCTTTTTCGGTTTAGTTAATTTTATTGTTGGTAAATATAACGATGTTGTCATTACCAACACCTAAACAGTATCAAAATACAGCCATAATCATTCAACACAGATTACTTATAACTTTTTATATGTTACTACAAATTGGTCCTTGACTGCGATTATCTGGGGTAAGTGGTGAATGCAGTCTAAGATGGTTTCGAGCTTACCTGGTATTAAACTTAAACAACTTACCGGTTTCTACGCTGATACGTACCAGAACGCTAAATCACATGGCGCGGCACATCTTTGCTGCTAGAGAATTGGATGGTAACTAGCCTCGGCCAGACCAGACTGGAGACAATTTTACAACATCCAAAATTGCACCAGCCAGGAGTCATACCCATGAAGATCCAGTTTTTAAGACCAAAGTACTCACCACAGGGCCAGGGAGGTCGTTAAAATCTAGAAGATCCCATACATTCAAGCATTACTCTAATTACCTAGCTAATGCCCAATTACCATAGTACGTAAAATGGCCCTGGTAATAATGGTAATTAGGATCATGGTAATTAGAATTGGTTAGTAATTAAATTTTTACTTGATAAGTAAACATAGTAATTTTAATGTGCTTTGTTAGAAAGTAAAACATATTTGAAATATATAAAAAATACAAACATATAAATGTGATAACTACTTACGTTATGGTGAGAGTCGTATGAATGAGCGATTAAAGTTGCCAAAATGAAATTTCCGTTGGAGAATGCAAAATATTTCAGTAACCCGACGACGTACACACCTCCATTCGACATGAATTGCTCAAGGCAACTGACTTTGTACGTTAGACGCGTCGACGATGCGGATTGTATGGATATGTGGGTAGTTACGATAGTGTTTGCACAAGAGCACGGTAATGATTAAAAAGTCGTGGGACAGACTTTAAATACTAATAAAAAACTAATTCTAAGACGTAACCCCACGCTACTGCAGTTATTTTAAAGGTTAATTATTCATTATTGAAATATATTTTTTTGAGAATTTTTAATCGACTATGTTTTTAAATAAATAAGTTTGTTACATACAACATAAGCAGTGGGACAGTCATGGAGGTTAGAAAATGGAGGTTTAAATTTTTTTTTAAGCTGGATCTCACCTCTTTTATCTTCTTTTTCTTGATGGACGATATAGAGGAAACTATCTAGTATCTACAAAAAAAGTTACATAAGCCTGAGTTAGTTTTAACCTACGTTCTCCAGCCTGGGACATGCTTTAGCCAACATTTAGGAGAATTGCCCTTTACCATCCCTAAGGAAACTTTAACTGTTAGAATAGTAAGAAAAGGTTAGAATTATTTTGCTATAATCTGCCAACAGAAAAAATCTATTTGGTCAAACATGCAGAACAAGCTAAGCACCGCTCACCTTCCCAAGCAAGAAAGAAAGCAAAGTTCCCAAGCAAGCAATGCCACCACCACTCACATGCACCACCACACAAGACTTTTACACTAATTTCGACGCACGTTTCGCCCCGACACGGGAGCATCCTCAGGAGATGTCGTATTTACAATGCAGTATTGTCTGGGACAGTTCTGTGACCGTCTTCATGCCAGTGTCTCTTCAGTTTCTAAGCCACTTCTTCTTTTGCCTTCCAACACCACCTTTTTCAGCAATTTTCCCCGCTAAAATAGTTTATCTATATATACAGGGTGGGCCAGACCAGGTGGATATAAATTTTTTTTTAGATTGTTGACTTAGGGGCCTACCAGGACCCGCAAGGAAAAAAATCGGTTCCCACCCGATTACGAGAAAAAAAAATTTATTTGAAATTTTGGAATATCATTACCTTGACGAACTTTTAATTTTTTTTTTAATTTTTCCAGTGACAATTTACGCAATTTTTTTATGGAATATCTTTATCTAATAACTGTGCTCTCTTAAGAAAAAATTCCAGTCTGATTAGCTGGTATTAAGAGCATTAAATTTTAAATTATTTCAAGAAAATTAAGTTCATACAAAATCTACAGAAAACTTTAAAATTCTATTAAAAATAAAAGAATAGGTTCATAGCACCGGTGATTTTTTAAAAACTGTAGCAACTTATGTTCTTTCGATTGCCAAAAGAAAAATTGTATGTCAATGTGCCGGATAAAAAGTTATGATTTTTCAAAAGTCTTCGTCCCTCATTCGTGTAAATAACGACCTTATTGAAAAAAATGTTAATTGTTTGTGGAGACTGCAGTATGTCCTTTAATTTTAACTGCCTCGTAGGTCTAGTGATAAGCGTGTTCGACTGCGGCCGACAAGGTCCCGGGTTTGAGTCTCGGGTCGGACCAAACCAAGTATTGGGGTTTTCCGATAAGAAATTCTCAGTACTAGCCCGGAGTTAGGAGGTTGGCATTGTTTCACCCCGTGCCTTGGAGAGCACGTAAGGCTGTTGGTCCTGCGCTTAATCTCTCTCCGGTCGTGTTGAATTTTCTGTCCCATCGGGCTATGAGAGTAAAGAAACAGAGAGTTCACCTGTGTTCGCGCACACACTTGTGCACTTTAATATCTCCCGCACAGATGGCTAATCTTTCTGGAGATAGGCTTCTGCTGTGGCCGAAATTCGGAAAAATAAAACATTGTTTTCTTTCTTTCTCTTAAAAAGTACATACCGTCATTCATCATTAAAGGATTAATGTCCTCCCTACCAAATTTCGGCCACGGCGGCAGCTTATCTCCAGAAAGATTAGCCATTTGTGTGGGAGATATTAAAGTGCACAAGTGTGTGCGCGAACACAGGTGCTCTCTCTGTTTCATTACTCTCATAGCCCGATGGGACGGAAAATTCGACACGACCGGAGAGAAATTAGGCACAGGACCAACGGCTTTACGTGCTCTCCAAGGCACGGGGTGAAACAACGCCAACTTCCAAACTCTGGGCTAGTACTGAGAATTTCTTATCGGAAAACCCCAATACTTGGTTTGGTCCGACCCGAGACTCAAACCCGGGACCTCGTCGGCCGCAGTCGAACACGCTTATCACTGGACCTACGAGGCAGTTAAAATTAAAGGACATACTGCAGTCTCCACAAACAATTAACATTTTTTTCAATAAGGTCGTTATTTACACGAATGAGGAACGAAGACTTTTGAAAAATCATAACTTTTTATCCGGCACATTGACATACAATTTTTCTTTTGGCAATCGAAAGAACATAAGTTGTTACAGTTTTTAAAAAATCACCAGTGCTATGAACC
This sequence comes from Oeneis ivallda, assembly GCA_029955525.1. Lineage (NCBI taxonomy): Eukaryota > Metazoa > Arthropoda > Insecta > Lepidoptera > Nymphalidae > Oeneis > Oeneis ivallda. The sequence continues at coordinate 19,719,908 of JARPMR010000004.1, read as the reverse complement.
TCTTCTTTTATTTTTAATGGAATTTGAGAGTTTTCTGTAGATTTTGTATGAACTTAATTTTCTTGAAATAATTTAAAATTTAATGTTCTTAAAACCAGCTAATCAGACTGGAATTTTTTCTTAAGAGAGCACAGTTATTAGATAACGATATTCCATAAAAAAATTGCGGAAATTGTCACTGGAAAAATTAAAAAAAAATTAAAAGTTCGACAAGGTAATGATATTCCAAAATTTCAAATAAAATTTTTTTTCTCGTAATCGGGTGGGAACCGATTTTTTTCCTTGCGGGTCCTGGTAGGCCCCTAAGTCAACAATCTAAAAAAAAATTTATATCCACCTGGTCTGGCCCACCCTGTATAAAAGAAAGTGGTGTTAGTTACACTATTTATAACTCAAGAACGGATGAACCGATTTGGCTCAAAATTGGTGGAGAGGTAGCTTAGAACCAGGAGACGGACATAGGATACTTTTTATCCCGTTCGACCGCGTTTCCGTCAAGTCAATATAAAACCTGGTATAACAAAAATGCATCTGACATGGAATAAAAAAACGAAAATGACAGTGGAAGAACAAAACGTAAATGACAGCTAAACGTAATTTTGTATTTGGTTAATTATGGTAAAAACAATTATAAAAATTATAGTTTAACGTAATTGATAATATCATCAGTAATATGTTTTCTCTTTGAATCATCATTAACAATGCCGCGAGCAAGACGATCAAATGTTTCCTGCTACAAAGCTACGGATTGACGTGATTTATTGGATAGGTATAGTTGAGAACCTGGAGGGTGACAAAGATTTCCCGCGGGATGTTATGAACTAAATCCACGCAGACGAAGTCGCGGGCATCAGCTAGTTATTACTAATTTAAATATGGAAACCGTATAACACTAGTACTATTATACTTCTCACTTACGACTTGTCCTTCAAAGTCCTCTTTATAACCGACTAGGAGGAGGTTAGGGAGTCCGAAAAAGGAGGAGGTTCTCAATTTGTCGGAATCTTTTTTTATGTATGCTCACCGATTACTCCAAGACGCCTGAACCGATTTGAAAAATTCCTTTTTTGTTCCAAATTATATGACTTCCCAGGTGGTCCCATATAAATTTCATCGAAATCGGTTGAGCGGTTTTAAAATATCAACAATAAATTTTATTATACATTGAACAGTGGCGCGGGAAAGTCGGCTTTTCAAAAAGATTTTTTTATATATTAAATTATTTCTGCAATTTTCAACATCATGATCGTTGTAGTGTAGTCGGTACTTATCGTGTCACAATATACAGCCTATAGGTAAGTTAATTCCTGGAGTTTCCACCATTTCTGTTTAGTAGCGAATTCCCACAATTTTATCGCCATTTGTCAGTGATGGTGCTATTATAATTTTAATGTAGGCAAAACTGCCACCGCCTCCGCATCTTTGTTTCCTACAGGTGCCACATAGTTCGTTTCCCATTCATACACAATCTTGTTCCCACGCTCGTATTTCTATTGTGGTGTATTGTGAACCACCCCTGTGATTCATAATAGGCTTTCAAAAGGTTAGGGGTGAATCTCGTGCACAGGTAGTGTAGGTGTGTTGAGGCTTTTATTGTGTTATCCCAGCATACTTAAGCGTACAAGCAAGTACAAATCATAGCATAAAAGAAATAGAGATCACATTTGTTTAATGTATACATATATTAGGGATTTTTTTCTATATTTATGAAAAAAAGTAACGATTGTAGAAAATACGTTATGACCGTTGATTCAACGTTATGATTCTGTAGTTAAAGCCTTTTTTCTAAAAGCCTTTGAGAAGGCCATAGAATTGTTTGATTCATAGAATCAGGATAGCATTCAGAAGTAAGGATGATTATCTAAACCATAAGCTGATAGTCCACGTGGTAGAATTACCTACGTCTAAAAATTAACTGTCTTAAAACACAAACTTTAAATAAGCACTAAACGCGTGATTATTTTATAAAAGTTTTTGAGGATGTTTCTTACTCTTTTACCCATAAACTACTGGACGGATTTTGATTAAAGTTCACAATGTAATAGCTTATGTATCAGAATAGTACATAGATTTTATGTCGGAATAATAAACAATTCCTGCGGGAATACCCCCTATTCCGCGCGGGCATTAACTAGTCATAATAATAAGTTTTTACTGGTTGATGACAAAATTTTACTTCCGGCAGTTTTTATGTTAGAAATCTGTCTACTAATAATTCACTTCTTTAAATTTTTATTTGTAACAAGTTTGCATGGCTACAGTATGTTTTAAAATATTTTAACTACTAGCTAGCTATTATTTACTAGCTGATGCCCGCGACTTCATCCGCGTGAAATTAGATTTTTAAAATACCTCGAGAACTCTTTGTTTTTACGGGATAAGAAGTAGCTTAAGTTACTCTCCTGGTCCTCAGTCCTCAACTATACCCATGCAAAAAATCACGTCGATCCTTTCCTCAGTACGTTGAATAATAAATTTCTTATCAACGTCTGATGACTGCAATAGTTGTTGATGTTGAGATTGATGGATCGAGAGTTATCAAGTTTACCCGTTAGTAGGATGCGATGATAGTGAAGCCGGATTTCGTATTATTTGGACTAATATTTGTCGGGTGCTTACATCATTCGTCATTATCATCAGCAAGACACCTACACATACCAACTATAATAAAACATAATATTCCGTATGATTGATCGACGGATTCATTGTAGTGACTCTATTCTATATATTTTGGAAAAACTTACACAGTAAAAGTTTCTCTAACGGAGCCTTTAAGATTTAAATATCAGTAGAGTTCGTTGGCTTATAATTATTTATTACTAGCTGATGACCGCGACTTCATCCGCGTGAAATTAGCTTTTTAAAATACCTCGAGAACTCTTTGGTTTTCCGGGATAATAAGTAGCCTATGTTACTCTCCTCTCCTGGTCCTCAGTCCTCAACTATACCCATGCAAAAAATCACGTCAATGCTGTGCTCTGTTGATGCCTGATTGAAGAACAAAACAAAAAACCAACAAACAAACACACTTTCGCATTAATAATACAACTTAGTAAGGATGCGAATTAAGTGAATCGATAAAAGTATTAGTAGCAACCGAGATTAACTAGTAAGAGATATAATCGATCGGGTGCATGGACAACGGTTTACAAATTCTGCGAGGCAAAGGGGACGGGGGGGGGATGGGCACTGCTGCAGAACAATGTGTCAGAAAACGACCCAATCTGAATGTAGAAGAGGAGTCACAGAAGAATAAGGGATTGTAGTCATAAGTAATTATAAAAATATTTAATCTTGTTCAAACAATCAACACCTAGGACCAGTTTTTGTGTCAGATTGAAACTCCATAATATTATTTTATGGGCACAAGTAACAAAAAGTAATTAAATATGACCTGTCTCGGAAATTGATCTATGCGTCCATTGCTCACGAGTTGCTTAGCCCAAAGCTGTAACCTTGTATTACAAAGAGCCAATGGCATCAGCGTTACAGATACCATGCTCAGTCTAGGTATAATTATATACGTCAATATTATTAATTTTATCTATTATATGGTACCTATAGAGACCGATTAGGCGATATAAAATAATTTGGTAGATATTACATTTTTAAGGATTTGTAGTTACTAGATTTGGCGGTACATGATATTGTAATTCTATAAGCTTTAGAGTACAGGCTATGCCTTTTTATATAATTTTAAGCTATTGCATAGCTTTTATCACGGGCTTTGAACTAGGACAAACAGTTTGAGCGCGGCGACCGAATCAAGAAATTCCGTAGCGAAAAAAAAACCTAACACTGTCGTTCTAACATTTTAGAGGTTCTCAAGTAGCTCTATTTGGCGCAGTGGTCGAGCGACCGCTTTCTTTGTATGATGTCGCAGGATCGAATCTCACTCGCGAAGTAGTGACAGACGACAGTTCGCTTTTCTTGTTTTATTTGTTTTTTTAATTTTTTTTTAAAATATTGCATAAATATAATTGCATAAGTTGATAAAAAATGCTATGCAATAGCTTTACCGCGGCAGTCCCCGAGTGCCACTTAATTTTTAGGGTTCCATATCAAAATGGTAAAAATGGAACCCTTATGGTGAGACTTTCTCCGTCCGTCCGTCCGTCCGTCCGTCTGTCACAGTCGATTATTTCAGTAACTATTAAAGCTATCGACATTGAATTCGGCATAGTTGTGTATAATAGTGGCCCAACATCATTGGAATAAAGAAAAATCGAAAATTATTTTTAGTTTTATTAAAAAAGGGGGAAAATCGGGGGTTTGAAATTTCAAAGTAAGATAATTATACCGAGTGGGGTATCATATGAAAGGCCTTTACTTGTGCATTCTAAAACAGTTTTTTATTTATTTCTATATATAATAATTTTTGATTAATCGGCCAAAATGTCGAAAAAAATACCGTTCCCCCCCCCCCCCCCCCCTTATCTCCGAAGTTTACCAATCGAAAAATCTGAAATAATTATGGTCAATAGAAGTTTATGTATATTTTACAGGAAAAATAAAAGCAACGCGAAAATTATTTTAGTTTGATTAAAAAAGGGGCAAAATCGGGGGTTTGAAATTTCAAAGTAAGATAACTATACCAAGTGGGGTATCATATGAAAGGCCTTTACTTGTGCATTCTAAAACAGTTTTTTATTTATTTCTATATATAATAGTTTTTGAGTAATCGGCCAAAATGTCGAAAAAAATACCGTTCCGCCCCCCTTATCTCCGAAGTTTACCAATCAAAAAATCTGAAATAATTATGGTCAATAGAGGTTTATGTATATTTTACAGGAAAAATAAAATGAACGCGAAAATTATTTTAGTTTAATTAAAAAAGGGGGAAAATTAGGGATTTGAAATTTCAAAGTAAGATAATTATACCGAGTGGGATATCATATGAAAGGCCTTTACTTGTGCATTCTAAAATAGTTTTTTATTTATTTCTAGATATAATAGTTTCTGATTAATCGGCCAAAATGTCAAAAAAAATACCTTTCCCCCCCTTATCTCCGAAGTTTACCAATCGAAAAATCTGAAATAATTATGGTCAATAGAGGTTTATGTATATTTTACAGGAAAAATAAAACCAACGCTCTAACTAGTATAGTTTTTTTTATATTAACAATAAACCTCTACAAACAAAGTTAACGATAAATAAGCAAATTAATATAATATTATCGTTTTACTTTTACTTTTGGAGTATGGAAACCTCGGTGCGCGAGTCCGACTCGCACTTGGCCGGCTTTTTTATTTTTTATCTATACAAACACCTTTGAGAACTCTGTGGAGTGTTGGTGGAGTGTTGTCAGGCGTGCAGGTTTCCTCACGATGTTTTCCTTCAAAACCTTGTCATTTTTATGTAGGTACTTACCTATTTCTTGCACCACAGATTTTATGTAACTATCAAATAATAGTAATAGTGGTGTGATGCAGATAAAATGCTATTATTAACTGAATAAAACCGCGTTGAATACCAAACAAGCGTTCTTTTTTTAAATCGTCATTATACTTACGTGTGTTATAAGGAAGTCGGTAACAATGGCGAAGGAAACGGAAGTGAATCGGGGCTCATGACAGCGTCGCCTAGTTACACTAGCGGCACGCTATGATGGCCGGTTTGACACATTACAATAGTGATGTGGAATGTCAATTTATTCTCGAACAAAAAACAATTAAGTTTTGTTTTTGTACCTGATTAAATAGGTTTAATAAAACAAAAATGTATATGTTTATTTAATTTATTTGAACGAACTGAATATTTGAATGAAAATGAATATACATACTTTATATGCACACAAGAAACATATGAATACAAAAGATACCGAAAAAGGTGCCACAAAAGGCCATAATTAATCAGATTCGTCCATACTACTATTTTCACTGTCGTCACTGCTATCATCACCTACATTAATAATTATATGTTCGTTTTCTATAATATTATCTATTTTCACATCTCTTTCATAATCTTCCCTTATTAATTTAACAGTTCTATTCACAACCTTTTCCCAGTCTCCTTTAGTCACATGTTCACAAGCTTCTTCTAATAATTTTAGCATTTTTTTTGTGGTAAATGGGGGTTCTGTATTGTGTCTTGCAGCATATCCCTTAATTTGAGCCCACACCAACTCAATCGCATTATACTCACAATGGTAAGGCGGTAACCGTATAACTCTGTGCCCATGTTCTAATGCTATTTCGTCAATGACGTATCGGATCTTGGTTGGTTTGTTTTCTTTTAAAAGACGTACTAATTCCGCTTTTAACATATTCATGTTTGCATCTACGCCATTTTTACGAAGCCATGCGACGATATCAGCTTTCTTTTGGGATTGGGCAGGTGGCTTGTCAATTTGCATCGAGTGGTATGGGGCGTTGTCCATAATTATAATAGATGGTTCAGGGAGGCTACACAACATTGAGGTAAACCATTCAGTAAACTTTTCTCCATTCATGTCTTCATGATAGTCTCCAGTGGTTTTTGACGCAAAAGCCATGAGAGAACCTTCGACAAACCCGTTGATGGTTCCGGCGTGACAAATTATAAGTCGCGATCCTTTTCCTACAGGAACTTTGGAAGTAGATGCTGCTGTGTCATCGTTCCAAGAACGGCCTACAGTATGGTTAGCATTAAGCCATGTTTCATCCAAGAACACAACATTTTGCCAATTTTTGATTTCTTTCACTTGCCGTAAAAAAGTATACCTTGCCATCGCTATATCAAATCTTTCCATCAATATTTTGCGTTTGTTACATTTTTTGTATCGAAATCCAATGGTCTTCAAAATCTTCGTTAAAGAACTTTCCCCACCGAAGAATAATCCAGCTTCCTTCAGTGAATGCACCAACTTTTTTCTTGTTGGATACTCCTTCTGTAAATAGTAGCCGTAAACATGTCTTCGGATAGCATCGGCATCAAAGCTATCGATGCCTACGACTGGTTTTGCTCGTTTTCTCTTTTTTGGTGTGTGAAGTTTATTTTCTTCTGTGCCAGTCTCGCCATATTTTTTTTTAGTTATCCGTCTAACAGTTCGTTGTCCAATATTAAGCGCATCAGCTACGCGTTCAACCACTGACGTTATAGGTAAAATTGGCCCTCCATTTTGAGCTTCACGATCGAAATAGTTACGAAGGCGTATTACGAACTCACGTGTCTGACTATTTAGAACAGTTCTCTGCGTACGTTCGGTCATATCGACGAAATCCACAACAAAGGGCTTGAACAGAGTCCAAATTAACGAGCAAGGGTCAACAGTAATGCAGTATCAATATTTGAAATCCAAAGCCAGGTCAAAACTATATCACAATCGCATTGCACTGACAGTTTATACTTTTCGAAGCAACGTCAATTCGAAACTGCTTTGTTTTGCATTGAGCATTGACGCGAGTTTGCCGGAGGTAGTAGTTGTGCTAGCCAGCGATCCTATGTGACGATCGTATTAGATTCCATTTTTAAAAATTTTCAATTTAGAAAACCAAATGCCGAGTTGTGGTATATATCATATAAAAATAAAAATTTTACCTTTTGTATGAAACAGCTGATATTTTTTTGCGATTTCAGAGGTTTGTCCACATAGTGAAAATTGTTCATATTCACAAGTACATTCACCCCTTAAATGGTGCAAACTGATTTTTCTACACTTGTATACATTTTAGAAATCAATTTAATAAATAAATTTTGAGTCCTAAACCTAAAACTACATTCGATAAAATTTATGAATCTCTGCACATCACTATCGTCAATAAATTAATACAATTATTTCCTTCAAAGTCGTTATCAATTAATACGGAACTTCATGAGCGGACAAACGTCAAACCGGCCATCATAGCGTGCCGCTAGTATAGTGGCACAAGGACCGATCGCTTGACCTCGAAAGAAATTATAATGATATCATTCGGCCATTATGTTCTGACCATTTCGTGCTAGTGCTGGTTATGGACCTAGTAGATTTTCTAAGTGACAGTCGATTAGATCTCTGCTTTGTAGTTGCTACAGAACAAAAAATAGAATATAGTATTTGTAGAACAAAAAGTCTGCTTTAGTATACATCGTTACATTAGTACAAGTTTGCATTAGTATACATCTATATTCTACTAGCTATTTTTCCTTAGATGTCATAAACGGTAAACAAGTAACACAGTTCTTACATCGCTGATTTCTGCGAGAAAACTCTTGCACAAATACGTAAGCGATGCGTTTTGCGCAACGCATAGAACGTTCTTACTTGACAATAAAACCATCATCATCATCATCATCAGCAACCCATCAACGGCTCACTACTGAGCGCAGGTCTCCTCTCAGAGAAGAGTTATAGGCCATAGTCCACCACGCTGGCCCAATGAGCTACAAGTAAAAACCAAACTTTAAAGTCATAAGCGTTTCGCCGAAACGTTTTCTTCGATTTCTTTATCTTTTAAGACAGCTAAGAAAAAAATGTAGAATATACAACTATAGGCCTAGATAGGTAGTATAGGGAGCATGCCTGGGATTTGACCCCCCGAAAAGGAGTCGATAGTGTATTTTTATGTGTTATGTACCTGTTTACGACTGAACCACTAAACCCATCATACTCGCAGTTACCTACTGAGTATCGTCCAAGCTTCTTTTGTAGTAGATAGAAGTCCTAGCCGGTAGGCACTGGAGTCCCTAAGCAGATAACATTTAAAAGATTGGATGATGCGCTACTCGTAAAAGTTTTTTTCTTCAACTAATGACTTATTCTACAGACCACCCAGGTTTTATAAAAAAGTGCGGTCGAGCTCGTAGGTGTCATAAAATACCCGTTTAAAGTTCGACGAGTCGAGATGGATATATATAAATCTCTCGAACTACATTCTGTAGCTCCAAATTGCAATAAATCCACGTGTATCGTAAATTTTAATTATTAAATTACAATCTGCATGATGCGGAAGTCGTGAACACGATCGTGATTGTGATAAATAAAATAGCAATGATTCGCAACGAACAATGGTTTCGGGTTATCGCACTACAGTACCATTTCGGCGAAGGTCCCTAGATACGAGGCCATTCGGATTTTTCTTTCATAAAAAGTTATTCTGTGCGTTAAATATCAGAAATAAGATGTATCTATCCTGGATTTTAGACACCGCGCGGGTAAGGTTAGAAAACCCTCTGTTTCCGGGATAAAACCCATGAAAAAATTGCGTCGATCCGTTGTTCCGTTGCAGCGTGAGTGAATGACAAACGAACAAACATACATACCTTAACTATTTAATTAATATTTGAGGTTCCAAATATAAACAAAAGTTTAAATAGTTTATAAGAAAAATGGTTTACAAACGTATTTTCCATGTCATGGTGTTGGAACATTTACATTTAAATAGGTAGACCAATAAAATGTTTTTCCTTTGCTCTTTTTAAGACAAAGCCTTACCTTCCTACTCAATTAGCTGCAGTTCAACTGGATATTATTTAAATATGAAACACATAGCTCTTTGATATATTATTATTTTTCAACAAAAAAAAAAAAACTTAAAATAAACTACAGTGCTGCACACTCACAAAATTAATCTTAGCGTGAAGTGTAAAAATATAATTATGACTTGTAATACCTACGTGATAATTACGTGAGTGCGCCACAAATGTGTTCATAAGAACTTAGTAATCGCTTAGAACTCTTAGAAGTGGTTGACTGGTTGGTAGCTAAAAGTGGTACTCAAACAGAAGCTAGTAACTGCAGCGTTAGATGAAGACTTTCAAATTCAAAATTATTTAGTTCATGTGGGCCAAGTGCCAACTTGTGGCTCTTATGAAAAGTTCGGTTCGAAAAGCAGACTTTGCTGAGAAGAGCCGGTTAGCTGGCGATAGACTTTATTTATTTTAATACAATTTGGATGTAGGTTATATTTAGGTTATACGAAAATTTATAAGAATTTGTAATTAGGCACATCCATAGCTGACGCTCGCAACTTTGTCGGAAGGATTTAGGTTTTTATAAATCCGGATGGGACTTAGGTTTTTAAGAGTCCTGTGTCCTCTAGGATGCAAGCTATACCTATCTTTTGCAAAATCAAAATCCGTTGTAAAGAAGGCAGCTATCAAAGTTATTTTCGCATTATAATATTTGTATGGAATATTCATTTAGATGCATAGCTGTGTCAAATATAGCTTCAAATTATCAATTTTCAGCTTACTTTATGCTTATTAACGCATTTGAACCTTTTTTAATTTGTCAATAACAGGTTTGAGCTGCGCAGTATCTGTACATTATTTTTATGGTAAAGAGTACGGCAGTTGTACAGATCCTTACTTTTTATTGCATTGTGCACGGTACGGTACCAAAACTACACATTATCAGAAATTAGTTCCAAGATTAAAACGATCCAGCGATTTTTTACTTGTGGATTCATCCTATAGACCTCATAACAGAAAGACTTTTGAAGTCATCAATTAATGAAAATAAATTCTCTTCAATTAATCTTTCCTTACGACTATAAATTGTTTTCAATGTTATTTTGTTTTTCATCACTAATGTTCTAAGCTTGATAGAAACGTGGAAGTAATTTTTAATGTGAAAAAAAGAGACGATAAAGCTTCTCTCATACAAAAGAAAATGGTTATAAAATTGCAATAATCACTGATCGAGCCGCCATCTAGCACTGTTCTAAGACCACAAAATGTATTAGCTGCGCACACAGTCAGTCGAGCAATGAATGCGTGTGCACGTTCACTTCACGCACACAGACGTGGTTGACATAGAAAAAGGAACATTAACTCACACTATTGCAGCATTACAGCCTCTTACGTGAAGAACGTAAGCGACTGCGGAACTCAAGATGGCTGACATTGGCAATGGTCATTGACCCCCCGCGCGTAGCCTTCAAGCTTAGATCTGACATTAGAGAGGTTGTTATTTTCCGTCAACATTCGTTTTTGTTTTAATGTTTAATATGACTTTTCATTGGTATTTCGTTGTTTTTATAATACAAAACGGTATAGGTATTATAATATATATATTAAGGTATTTTATGATTAATAAATAAATTATTATTAGGTAGTGTTTTGATCATGTTCTAACAATTAGTTATGCTAAAATGAAACGGGTAAAAACAGGCCTACATCGATGAAGCGGGCTAAACATAATTAATATGCAATTTTAAAATAATCGGTATCTACTCGTAGGTTAGTAAAATTAGGAGCACCTATTGATTATAATTTTTTTAAGTCTCAGTTTATTAAAGTGTAAGTAGATAAGGAACCTTTGGCTGAAAGGTATGTCGTCAAAATATGCTTTATCGCTATTTTCCCTATATTACATACTAGATGATGCCCGCAACTTCGTCCACGTGGAATTATTTTCCGGGATAAAGTGTAGCCTATGTGCTAATCCTGGGTATGAACTATCTCCATTACAAAAAACTAAATCGGTTCATTTCTTGTGGCGTAAAAGAGTAACAAACATCCAAAAACAGCTTTCGCATTTAATAAATTAGTAGGAAGTAGGATAGGATTAGTAGGATAGTACATATCTACTAGATAATGCTTCGCCCAGAGTACTTAAGCGGGATCATCGATGTGCGGGATGAAATGTACTCGTACCTCTATCTTCTACAAATATTTTGTTTCATTTAGGAACTCTATGAGATGTTCGTCATTTATTACATATTATACGATTTTAGCTAATTCTCAAATTTCCATATAAATTTTGCTTGCTTGTGTCCGTAAAAAGGGCACTTTTTGGTACCTCTACGTCTCTACTATCATTAAAAGATAGCTAGAAGAGTTACGAAGGCTTTTTTCTCTTCAAAACTTGAAATTATATTTTTGGATAATGTACCTACTTGGATTTATTTCTCTTCGCTATTTTTTCAGACAAGCTTTAGTTTTTATTTTAATGTTACTATGTCCTTGTTTTCGCGCGATCATTAGAAAAATCTAACTCCATGCGGACAAGTTCACGACCAAAAGCTAGTAATATGTACCTACTCTAATCTACTGGACTGGGAGCCCAGAATGATCAGACCTTCGTTATTTTATAAAAGCTGAAAGTTTCTCTGCGTATGCCCCCCATTAAGGTAAGAATAATCCCCGATTATGGAGTTTGGATCATGGTGGCCTTGGGAGATAACAGGTATCAAAGTTTTATACACCTTTACCTTATTTGGTGAATCATGGATTTTTACGGGATAAAAAGTATCCTATATGTTAATCCAGGGTATGATTTATCTTCATTCCCAGCCAAATCGGTTCATTAGTTGTGGCATGAAGAAGTAATACGTGAATTTCAATTTTTTCAAAATCCTGCGGAAACCATTAATTCTTACGGGATTAAAAGAATGTGTATGTTAATCTAGAGTAATAATCTCTCTCCATTCCCCATTTCAGCCAAATCGATTCATTAGTTGTGGCGTGAAGAAGACACGTGAATTTCGGTTTTTTAAAATCCTGCGGGTACGATGAACTTTTACGAGATAAAAAGTAACCTGTGTATTAATTCAAAGTATAATCTATCTGCATTTCTAATTTCAGGGAAATCCGTTCAGAAGTTTCTGCGTGAAAGAGTAACAAACATACATACACACATATGTAACTAAATTTTAATAATTGGTCAGATTTGACTGAACTTTGGAACGGAGATAGATTATACCTTGGATTAACACTTAAGCTACATTTGGATACTTTCGGATTTTGGTTATTTATTAGATGTCCTGAGAGCTCTTTGTTTCCTGGAATAAAAATAACTTACATTTTTTTCGAAAGCTTTTAATTAATTTTCTACATACATACAGAAGTGTCTTTGTTGGTTTGTCCTTCAATCACGCAGCTACAACTAAGAGTACTTACATAAATTTTTACATAATATTATATTTTTACATACATACTCGTACTAGTGTACGAGTATATGTATGTAAAAATATAATATTATAAAGCGGAAAGATTTTTTTTGTTTGTTTGTTTGTTTGTTACCATTTTTTCACCGATATAAAGCTAAGTTATCAGGAAGTAACATAGGCTATAATTTATTTTCAAAAAATTAGAGATCCTTAAGAAAATTGCAATAATGCAATAATGTAGTAAAATTTTGCGTATAAAATGCAGTATTTGGCGTGTGCTGAGAAAACTATTAATGATACATAAAAATTGTGTCCTACATGATTAAAGTACTCATTATTCTCTACAAGTCACAATAGTAGCGTTTGTGTTCTAAAATTTAATTAGCTTAGATTCCTTACTAATACATAATATTATAAATGCGACAGTGAGTTTATTTGTTGGTTTGTCCGTCAATCACGCTGCAACAATGCTACGGATTGACGTGATTTTTTGGATAGGTATAGTTGAGAACCTGGAAGTTGACATAGGCCTCCCGGAAAATCAAAGAGTTCCCGCGGGATTTTATCAACTAAATCCACGCCGACAAAGTCGCGGGCATCAGCTAGTATGATATAAAATTCTTGTCGCCTTTATCGCGGTGGCGTCAACTGGCGGACGGCGGAGACAACCGCGGAATGTAGCCCAAGCTAACGGTCCGCGCCGCGCGAAAAAACTCAAGTTCACTATCACGGAAGATTGCACGCCGCCATTGCGCGGTTACGTTGTCGCCGGCTCGGTATTATGATACTGTGTTACCAACTGTTATATAACAACGTTTATAATAACAAGAAATACTCTATTTATTGGTTGCTAAGTTATAAGAAGATGAAGTTAAATAGATCTATTTTATTTATGTGTAAACGTGTTCATTATGATGTTTTCTCTGCATCTAATTTCTCAATAGAAAATTTCTATTTTCCCCTAAAATTTGTGATATTTAACAATTTTAAAAAATAATTACAGTTCTTTTGTAAACAATTATGACCATACTACCCAGATAACAATCATTAATTTATTACAAAAAAGCTCACTTAAATTAAATATATACCTAACTGTATATTAGATAGGTATAGGAAATAAAATACATAACCAAAGGGAATATTTCTCTATGTACAGCAATAGCAGTTGAAACTTGAAACCAGATATTTCTAAGAACTACAAATGGCTACATTTTGACCCATTTTTTTGTTTACAAATGAAATAGTTTAATTCAAAACAAAAATGAAAACTTTTTTTTTATTCGATGTCAAGTGAAGACGCAGTCTAAGATGGTAGCGGGCTAACTTGGAAAGGGTATGGCAGTGAGTGAGTGAGCAGTCTACATTTAACTCATACCCCTAATCGGTTTCTAGTTTCTACTTTCTACGCGTCATCGTGCTAGAACGCCAAATCGCTAGGCGGCACGTCTTTGACAGTAGGGTGGTAACTAGCCTCGGCCAAAGCCACAACCAGACAATAAAACAAAAAAAGAATTTTCAAAAATAGATACATATAAAAATACTTACTTAACAAAATTATTTTTACAAAGTAATTTTTCAGTTACCTACTACTATTGCTACTCTACCTAAGCCAGTGATGTTTATTACTTAAAACATTACAGCAAGGTTCACATTGGTTACACGGAAATAATGTAATTATGCGTTTGAACCACTTATATAGGCAATGTTCGCACGAATATAAAAAAAAATTAACGTACAAAGTCACGTAGGTAATTAACATTTTTAAACTTGGAACAATTTACCCACGATACAGTCTGATCTAACACAATAGTTTTCCCACATAATAACTGTCATGACCCCTGCTCAAACCGTATTACTCATATTGCAAACATGAAAAAGCTCAAAAACATTTCATTATCATTCATTTTAAATTATAAACCTGTAGGACAAATCAAAAGAATGTTAAATGATATGATACAATGTGACAAAATAATTTCAGATTATTCGGTAACGGATTTTTAAAAATCACACGGGAACCCTGTTTTTCCGGAATAAAACGAAGCATTTGTCACCCTTCAAGTACTCTAGTTACTGCGTGATTGAACGACACCAATAAATCGACACAAACAAACCACAAACACACTTTCCCAGGTTTAATATTCGCGGCTGTCGCAGCTATGACAGGTTGACAGATTTCGTATAAAGCTTCTGTCAAAATTACAAATTTATTCCTGGGTTAACTAACACGGCGCCTCTGCAAGCGGGCCTAAGGTGCGCTTGCAAAAACGTCTTACCAGCTAACTCTGGGTCAAAAGGACAGATTTGATAGATTTGTGTATACAGCTTCTGTCAAATTACTTTATAATCTCTAATCAATCTAATCTCTGAGCAGGTTGGCCGCCGTGATCGGATACGGTCGGGAGGACATTATTATTATTAATTACTTTATTCCTTAGTTAACTAACTCGGCGTCTCTGCAAGTGGGCCTTTAAATGTTTCCTAAAATAAAAGTTTCAAAATTAAGATCGAAATAATTTTTTTTTCGTGTAGTCCTAATTTAATAATACTACAACAAGTCATTAATTAACTCATGTGGGTTTGTTTATTATGGAATAATTAAAATTGAGGTAACTTTTTTCTTATTTTTTCTTTGGAAGTAAGCAATGCGATTATGTTATTATTTATCATCAAGAATGCAATACGATTATGTTATTATCATCAAAAGTACAATTATTATCACTCAAATAATTCATATTATTATCTTTAAGTCCTTCCAAGATGCTACGTGCATGAAACGCATCTGTCACCAGTTTCCGACTAAATAATATAATTCCATTCGAAAGAGAATTCATCACTGATACAAATTTTAGAATATCAGATTTAATAACCTCTTTACGAAGTGAAAAACAAAAATGAAATTTAAAACAAAGATATAAAGCTTAATATTGATAATTATCAGATTTTTTAACTGGCCTATATCTTAACAAGGTCGAAAAGGCAGCTGATAGAGAGTGTGTTACGAGGGCCCAAGGAACTGAGGGCCATAATTTAGCTGCTATTTTCGGATATTGATTTTCTTTGTTTTGGGATCAGACGTATTAGTACAAGTTTATACCTCTCGAAGACTTTGATAGATTACGAAGGTATGTATCTACAGTACCCTAAGCGGAAACTGCGAAATAAAATTCGAAAGCACTGAATGAAGGGAGCACTTCAAAAAAAGGTCCTTTAGGCCCATTATAGTTTGAGGTAATCTCGGTGGTCGAAATCTATCAACTTGTCAAGGTGTGCAACTTGTACTAAGCGCATAGAACGATTGCTTTGGGCAAAGCATCTTAATAAGGAAGGCGTAGACAAAAGACAAGGCAAAATATTGAGTTAAGGATAATGAAACTGAATTCAAAAACAGAGTTTGACAAGTAACACTCCTGTCAATCTTCGCTCATCTTCCTGTTAAATCATAACAAAATGTACCTATATAAAGACGAAATGATCTCATGTCTGCTTTAGGTTGAAAGTGATCTGTTTTTTACGGATTTGCACCTTGTGATATTGAAATGTATTTCATCAATAACGTCTATTGAAAAAATAATCACAAACAGGTGTCGGAGTTGGCTGTAGAGATTTCATTTTCGTTTTGTTTTCGAACTTCTTGTTTCTTGTCGTATACAACTGGAAATGATGACATGAGAATCGAGAACATGTGCATCAATTAATTTTTATAAAGCATGGTCATTTCATGACCATTTATTTCTTTTCGACTTTTTTTAATATTTAATGTTAGTGAATTGTCTATCTGTAAAGTAAGTCAGTTTGTTTATTATTTACTCAACTGACATATAATATATCAAATTAAAAGGCGAAAAATGTTCCAATAAATGTTCATATACGTTTGACACGTACAAAAGAGTTCAACGACCAACCGGAAATTAAAAATAATGAATGTTTTAAGTATAGGTCCATTCACTGGGATAAAAAAATATATTAAGAAATTAGTCACGAAAGTTATTAAGCTTATGGCTTAAGAGTATCAAGCATCCACGCAACCTTAAAAAATACTGAACTGTTATCTATTTAGTTTCAGTATTTGATTAGAAAATTTTAAAATGAAGTGTATCCACTGAAAAAATGTGACCCTAAAACGGATAGGGATCTATGGGAAGTGCATCTGCAGGCATTATAGGAAACGCAATGGCTTTGTACCACCGCACCTGCGGCGGTCTCCCACGCTAAGAACTACTTGTACTGTACATTACCTACTAAGAATTATTCACGACAATTATTGAAAAATAATCTTTATGCTACAGAAAATAGAGTTTAAATAACAATGTTTCCCTGTACTTCATGCACTATTTGTACAGTACTCCATACACTAGATAATATTTCATAGTTGCTTTTCATTATAGTCTTTAGCGAGAATGCAAGAAGTGCCATAAAAGCTTGCAAGTTTTATTGATTCAGTTTGGCTTTTCACTGGCTACATTTATTACATGCGTTATTGTCTATTACAGTAACATCTATCATTGTATTTGTGAACTTCTGAGGTTGTAGGTTGTCATGTGCAACTGAAGTTACAACTTTGTGATATTATTATTATTATTATTTTTACTTCTTTTTGTAATTGTAATGAGAGAATTTCTTCTGAGGATTTCATGTATTGATGTATTAAATTACTGGAGCTATAATATAGATGCACGCATACTATTTTGAGGCTCCAGTGAAGCTCCCTGGTGGAGTCCTGAGCATTTGATGTTAATAAGTGGGAAGTTCGGGTTCAATTGCCGGCAGGGGCAAGTTAGAATTTTATAAATTCTAAATTGTTTCTGGTCTGGTTTCGTGTAGGCTTGGGTCGTCACTATTTACCTACTGGAAAACACGTACCGCGATTCAATATAGGAATAGAGACGATGCGGCGTTCGGCCACCGGCTCTGGCTAAACTGTCAAGGGATTAAATTTAGGTGAATTAGGGTTTAATTTAAACTACCATACCGCTTCCATCTTACACTGCGTAGTCATATGGCACCAGTTGAAATCGCAATCAAGTGCTAAGACCTATATTTCAGCATTTCTTTCGAAATGCAGAGTTCCATAAAACCAATTTTGAACAAAGTTGCCTTGTGCACCCAAATCTATTATAATTACTAATCACTTAGAAAAAAATTATTGTTATTCATGCTTTCACTTCCCAAAAATCAGTGTTCCCATGGATTTTTTATCTCAGATAAAAAATCGCTTTCGATTTCCGTCCAGATTGAGGCGCCATCTGCTTTTCTCCTTGTCATGTGTTTGTTTGAATTAGTTTTTTTGGGAATACACCGGATGTGCCTGAGAAGTGTCAGTGAAGGTGGCTGTAATACGTTTGAAATTAATTTTATGCATTGTATTATTATACTGGATTTTGCCCGCGACTTTGTCTTCGTGGAGTTTGATTTTTGAAAATCACGCGGGAACCCTCTGTTTTTCCGGGATAAAAGGTTGAGTTATGATTATGACCCATTACAAACACTTATAAGTTGCATTGTATGATTTAAAAAGTATTCGATCCCTACTTTGGTTCCTAGAATTTTATAATTTTTATATAAAAAAAAACACTTAAATATAACACTCCTGTAAGCTTGAGGAAAGTCGAGTCGCCATATAAACTTAGTTTGATTAATTAATTCAGAAATAACACTCCAGAAGGATGATTATAAACTTAGTAATAAAAACGTTATATTGATCTGTTTTCAAGATTCATCCCTATACACGGAAATATCACAATAAACTTTATTCATCTTTTCTCGGTTTCATTTTTGCCCTTCGAAATTAACAGTTTTAGAAAAATTTCCTTAAAGGTACACATTTTTTTATTTTACGTATACAAAAGACCACCACCACCAGAAATACCACCAGTTTGTTGAATTTTCTTTCGAATTCTTTTTTCGACGTACTTTGTTCTTATCTTAGGAATAAGAAATAAAATGTAATATCTCTTCAGTATCAATTGCTTAGGTAACGTCATCGAAAAGACAAGAGAGAGAGAGAGGGAGAGAGAAAGAAGAAATTGCTTCATAATATTATGAAAAGAAGTCAAAAATAACTTTGCGAAACTCTAAATTGCAAAATCACACGAATATCACGTTAACCGGAAACTGCACCTATTACGTATAGGTTTATATTTAACTTGAATCGACTATTTCTAAACTGCAGTTACTGTTTCCTGTTTTCTTATGGATTCTGTCTATTGATCATAACATAGTGTGACCATAATATTGATAGAGGAAAACGAATCTTAATAAGTTTTTTCACTATATAAGTATGAATTTTATTGTTTGTTTAATTGTGTTAATCATTTGCTTTACGATTTAAACCTAATAATTACATGAAATATCTGCTTGTAATTGGAGGTATTAGTCGCGTTTAATTATTTAAGAATACAACGTTGTTAATCTTAGAAATTTCAGTAATATTGAAATTTGTAATTAGGTGTGAATTTCAAAAATCTTTTTTGTTTTTTTTTTAATATTAGAATATTATCTTAGTATTAATTGTTTAGTAGGCATAGAATATAGATACATATTTATACATATTATATTATACGAGAATTATGTATTAACGTGAATGCGCCCAATTCTACTACATAATAATATAATCGAAATAAGAGCGGCCGATGCCCCGCTAGAAACCTCTACAACCCAGGCGTGGATCCTTGCCACCATTCTGGACGTGTCACGTGACTAGTCAAGTCCAATAAGACCATTCGTCTCAATGACGTCATCAGGTAAGGTCCGAGTCTCACGCGCAATAGTTGCGCCTCGATTTCTTCGAGGACTCAACCCCCAGAGTTTCGTGCACGCCACGCATTCTGGCCAGTAGTATTCTCAATTTTCCGTAAGGTACTTAAGTCCCTTTTTTGAGATTATTGCATGAGACTTGGCTTATACGGATCTATATCTATATTATTATCATAAATCTATGATTATTATCATTTTTAGAACATAAAAATGTTTGTGAATGCCGATATATTATTATATAGTTTCATTTGAATGGATGATGATGTTGAGGTTCATATTAACGTTACTCTTCTTTTAATTTTTTAAATCTTTTTTCCATGATTTTTATTTTTATTATGATTAATTATTAATTAAGTACCTGGCTCAAAATCACCAAGGTGCAGAATTGGCATTGCTAGCAATTTAATGTCTTAAATCTTGACTTTATTGAGAAAATAAAATTAATAAAATACTACAACTAACCTGTTTTATGTGTACATCAAACAATGCAATTTAATAATGAAGTAAATTTTAAATTAAATCAATATACATGCATAGAAAGTCATTTCGGGAACGCGTCCTAATGTACGATCTTCCACAACAAGTCCAAAATATTAATGAAAAATTTAAGATATTTAACACCTGTCATTACTTAATATACCGTAAGTTTTATAAAAAATTTAGTTTTAAAAAGGATACTAAAAGATTATTTATTTTTAATTTTAAAAATACAAAAATAGTTTGTCCGATAGCACACGCGTCATGTCAGTGAACGCATCGATAATCGAACAAAAATAATTTTAAGTGAACGCAGCGATTCGGTGTCAAACGTCAGTAGGGAAAGAAAACAATAACAAAGCCGGCTGTCAGTGTATTTATCGTCAAATAAATTTTAACTAAGTGGTAAGTACCTTTCAATTCATTATTCGTAGAGCGTACATCAATAGTCCGTCAATTCGTGAACGTGTTTATTACATTTAATTATTGATGAAATTCTTTTTTACGACACGAATTATCAAAGTAACGTCAAATATTTTAGTATTGTCAAAGTCAGATCGAATTTAAGATGGCCGCCGTATAATCAAAGCGCGTGCTTATTTGAAATCGTCATTTCGTGAACGGTCATTTCGGGAACGTTCCCGGACACGATACTCAAATTGTAAGAACTGATTAAAACTTTAAGGAGATATAACTATGATTAGAAGTTCCTCTAGACTGATTTATGAAAATGTTATAACTTATTTATAGTAAGAATGTATTAATAGTAAGTGATTTTTCTTAAGTGCAAACAATATGGCAATATAAATAAATAACTTTGTTATTTAAAACGTTGTTTATAATTATAATATTTCCTAACTTATGCCTTATGATATCAATACCATCACTTCCGTAACATTTTTGTCATTCCGGGAACGGTTGATCGTTTCCGGGAACTAAATTTCAATAAAATACGCATAATTTGATCTATTTTTTTAGAAAAAACATATTTTATTACTTTAAAAAACTTTCATTCTGTTCATGTAACGTTAATTCGATTATTAGAGTTTTGAATATTTTGAAATTTCTTAAATTTTATCCACGATAATAGCAACTTCTTTAATTTTTTGACGTATTTTAATTGTAGAAGATTTTGTATGTTTTGTTTTCATTATTCTTTATATAGTATAAATATATAATATACCCATGTTATTCAACAAAGCTTAAATTATGTACTTTGTTTTGTTTTTGTTAATTTTATCAAATTTAGAAAAACGTTCCCGAATTGATGATTTTCTGTAAGATATTCGCCAAAACGCAATATTACAAAAAAAGTATAGAATTCTGTGCGCTGCCCTGTTAAAATTTATTAATATACAAATTTTGCAACAGTATAAACCAAGAGTCATCATTATAGTTTGCATTTTTTTTTGTCATAAAACCAATCTTGAAATTCGCAACCTTGGTGATTTTGAGCCACCTACCTATCTTAAAATAAATAATATTTGACTTACTCTTCTTAAAATACAAATCTGAGGCCTTTGTTCAGCCTCCATATATTACTAATCATAATACTATGATAAGTTTTAAGTAAGTAGTTTACGCTTTACTGACCAAAAATATTGTATTTATTAGAAATTTAGAAAGTTAATACTGTGTCCTCTTAAATTCTCAATCATAGATCCACTAGTAATGAATTATAAAAAAGGCATCTCGGCTAGAAACATCTGCTTCAGTTCCCACGGGAGCAAAAGGATTGTTACATTAGCTAACTCTGGCGTTATTTACTTGCTAGCCCGCTGACTCTATTTGAAAATAATTTCGTAAACTAAAGTAGTATAGATTTATTGCAATTTTCTTATTGACAGCTTAGTTTAGAGGTATCCGTAAATAAACTAAATAAATTTTATGAATTGTTTCCATTTAATATTTTTTTTAATTTAAATTATTCTAAATATTGGCCCTACAATAATTTAATATGAAAAATTATTATTAATAAACCGACTTCAAACACCCGCGCCACTACAAAGTATATAATTTATTGTTGATTTTTAAAAAACCGCTCGACCGATTTCGATAAAATTTAAATGGGACTACCTAGGATCGTTTCGAACAAAAAAATAACTTCCCAAGTCTTCGAGTAATCGGTGTATAGTAAAAAAAAAAATCTTACGAATTGAGAACCTCCCCTTTTTTTGAAGTCGGTTAATTATAATTAAGAGTCCTATCACAAAATTGGAACTAACTCTTCATATCTTTGTTACTTATAATTATAAATTATTAGTTAACTGAATAAAGTTGACCCTTATATAAAAGACTTCAACGCGTATGCGGCTGACTGCGATATTTTTATTTATAAAATTAATTTTATCGTTTCAATTAAATACGATACATAACAGCTATACCTATAATAAAACAGTAACGGGACGATTTCTGTGCATTGAATATATTTAGAAAATTTAAATCGGGGCATGCTTTATTGTCGATATTGAGGCCAAAACAAATTGTCATTTAACTTTTGTCTGTCTGTCTGTCTGTCCATCTGTCCATCTGTCGTATCACGTAAAAACTACTAAATGAATAAATGATATTTAGTAAAGTGGTAACTACCTAATACTTCAGGTCAATACATAGGATAGTTTTTATCTAGATAAACAATAAGGTTCCTTCGGGATAGGGGTAGAAAGTCTTTATCGATTTTACTCCATAGTTCCATCAAAGAAGAGATTTTAGTAATTATTCTTTTTATACAATATGTAACAAAAACCCTGTTGTTCCATTTAGCTACGTATACATTAACATATAGGTGTACCATTTATAAAAATCTTATTTAAAAAAAAATCAAGAACTGAACAGTTACTGTTCATAGTCAAGACAGTTAATAAAATAGACACACATAAAAAAATGTTAGTGACATCTGAAAGTGCCATCAAATCGGCTCATCGGCTGCCGTCAGCGGGCGCGCGCGGCTCATACGATACGACTTGCTATCTCTCTCGCACTCGCTCTCGCTCGCGACGCCTCGCGGAATTGCAGGAGTGAGAAATCAATTTCATTTTACAAATAAGAACGATTTAATATTTGATTTGAATATTTTAATTTAAGAGTTTTTCCAAATAAGTTGATTTTCTATGTTTGAAAACCGATTCTCATAATGTAGCTCAAAGGAACAACAGGGTTTTAGTTACACAGTGTATTTGAAATTGTATACAATCAGACATATTTTATCTAATTTTGATGAAGATCTGATAAATGTTATCGGAGATAGAGGACATAACTCTTCACGGATAGCAACAAGTCACTCGCATAAGAGACAACGATCGAATACATGCATGCCATAATATATAATTATGAGCCATAGGTATTGATTCGAAATAGACTAAATCATTGACCTCCAGGCCCTAGGTGTTTGTACCATTGTGTTTGTTTTGTAGCCTACCCGAGCGAAGCCGGGGCGGGTCGACTAGTAATACTATATAACACTAATATTTATTGTTCTGTTTAATTATACTTTACTATAATTATTAACATTCCCTATGATAATTGACCGAGCAAGCAATGGTCTCTGAGTCTACTTGAGTGGATTTGCACTTGTCCGTCCGTCCGTCCGTCTGTCAGAGCCTTACAACTTCTAAATTACTGAACGAAATTACTTCAAATTTACATATAATTTGTAAACCGGTGGCATCCAGCCGAAAATGACTTAAAAAGTTATAAAAAATCTAGAAGTGAATACGAAGTAAAATATTTTTTATAGCGTTACATAGAGTTGAGTTATATCATTAAAAGATAATTTGGAACAGAGCACATAATTTTTTTTTTAATTTTTTCCCTAAAATTGACAAAATGGGGGCTTTCAAAGTGGAGATTATATTTGACCTCAGAAGTCATAATTGGTTGAAAGGCCGAGTCTAAAACTTTTGTATTATATGCGTTATATCATGTACTTGAACAGCAAATACTATGATGTCAATAGATGGCGCTCTCATCACACATTGCAAATGCAGCTTTACGTAAGCTATTATTATTTTGTATGACAAAAATAATACATAATAACATATTATTCAATTAAAATTATTATTTAGTTAAATATCAAACATGAATAAAACTTCACGTCGCGGTTGTTTTTTGCATTTTTTCTTTTCGTGTCGATAGATGACGCTTTGAACAAATTTAATTTGAATGTTCCATAAAACTATACCTAGGTAGGTACCTATTGGTGCCTGATTTCACAACCGTTCCCTTACCTTTACGGGCTACCTATGTTAAGTTAGGTCAACTTTCGCTTTCTGTCAACTTTATTATTACGAACCTCTACGGGACAACTAAAGGTGAAAATGACATTGGGATGTTAGGATTGTGGCTACCTACGTAAAGAGACTTCTACTTAGGGGATGATTTAGGTATGGTTGGTGAAAACGAGCATAATAATAATGTCAATTTTGGTCGTCATGTATAATTGAATGAATAATTATGGGATACCGTTCGCGTTACCGCGAGGTCTCAGTTCGGGGCGAACCATAAGTATATATTATGTATATTATGTATGTATGTATATTTATCCATCTTTAACGTAGTAATTTCTTGTAAATGTGACGCCAAACTGGGAGTATAAACTTTTCAAAATTTCAAAGTGTGTACAAAAAATTTGCATCTGCCGCTTAAATGCCGGATGGCACGAAGGTGTACTAAAATTTGCCTTTATTCCACATAACTACCATGTTCGGAGTGGTCAGCGTTTAGGAAACTAATGTTTTGTTGTGGGCAAACCGAAGTCTATAAATTGCTAAGATGGTTTCAGAGTCAGTTGGTTGAACCAATCGAAGGCTGCAACTTTCAAGTAATGAACAAAACAGTTGGCAATACAGTAATTTATGGCTTTAAATATAATACAGTAGACAATAGATATCGTTATGCAGAGATGTTTTCTAAAAAATTAAATAAAGCTAAAGCAGAAGCTGTCTTCATTTAATTTTTACTGTTTTTAAATATCTTTTTTTTCTCAATTCATTACAATTATTTATTGTCCTGACTCACAGATTTTATCAAAAAATTAGAAGTTGGTTAGAATTATAAATTAAGTACTAAGTATGTACGTAGTTAAATAATAATGTATCTAACCTAACCTAACCTAACTAATGTTATAAATGTGAATGTCGGGTTTTTCTTGTTTGGTCCTTCAATCAAGCAGCAGCGGATCAAAAATTGACGTTTGTATAAGTAGTATAGTTGAGGTGAGGGCCTGAAGAATGACATAGGCTCTTTTGATCCCGATAGAATAGAATAGAATAGAATAGAAATGTTTTTTATTCAAATAAACTTTTACAAGTACTTTTGAATCGTCAATGAGTCTACCACTGGTTCGGAATGCCGTTCCTGCCGAGAAGAACCAGCAAGAAACTCGGCAGTTGCTCTTTTCAAAATACTTTTACAATATACTTAACAGATATTCTATGTATGCAGAGTTTCCACAATGAGGGAAAGGTCCACAAAAGCATACGTAATTATTTCTAATTATAATTCAACACATGTCAAGACGGGCAGACAGAAAGTAGCCCCATTGCCGCTGGTGGCACCCGTTCACGAGCATGACGCATGACCCAGCCATTGCTTCGCTCAACCATATTTTAGGGAACGCAACAACCCGCATCACACGACACCACCGCAGAAAATGTTAAAGAGAGTGTGACATACTTAGGCTACCCATCTTAAGGCATCGAATTGAAACTAATATTCAAATCATATACTCATTTTAATACGAAGAGTTCCGCGGGATTTTGAAAACCTACATAAGTCTATTCGAACGAAGTCGTGGGCAAAAGCCAGTATTCAATATAATTTTATTACCTACTAAAAAAAGCACATCTCTCAGGTGCGTTTCAGTGATTCGACAAATAAACTAAAACAAGAAGTGTTAATGGTACCTACTAATTTGATTTTGTGATTGCAGTCTTTGTGAAAAGGCACTTGTTGTAAAGGTAATAAAATCTAAACTCCAAAGAGAATATTATGATCAATGTGTCCCATCTGCATTGCTCATCAGGCGGTCGTTCAGTAAATGACATATGCCCGAGGCTTTAACCCTTTGAGCATTGTGCAAGCACATGACTTGCAGGATTTGTATTATCTGGCCAACCGCAAACGCAGATTGCATAGATTTTGCACAATTGTTGCCTTTCTAGGGTTCCCTTCTGAGTAAACCAAGTAGGTTGTTAAGTTGGTATGTAGATTTGTGTATTTTTACATCAGACATAGCTTTGTAGAGAATAATTATAATTTTTAAATTAATCTCAAGGTGAAGGAAAACATCGTGAGGAAACCTGCACACCTGAGAGTTCTTCATAATGTTCTTGAAGGTTTGTGAAGTCCGCCAATTCGCATTGGGCCAGCGTGGTGAAATATGGCCTATAACCCTTCTCTGAGAGGAGACCTGCGCTCAGTAGTGAGCCTTTGATGGGTTGCTAATGATGATGATGTTGATGATGTTATTTACTTTGATCTTAGAAACTTTACTATGAAACTAGCTGATGCCTGTGACTTCGTCCGCGTGGATTTTGTTTTTAAAATCCCTCGGGAACTTTTTGATTTTCTAGGATAAAAATTAGCCCATGTCACTCTCCAGGTCCTCAACTATACCCATGCAAGAAATCACGTCAATTTGTAGCTCTTTTGCGGCGTGATTGAAGTACACACCAACAAACACACATTTTAGTATGATAGTATGATGACACTAAAAGAAGGAATTATTATGTAACTTTCCGTTATTTGGTTTTATTTTAGTTTATAGATATAAATAATAATGTTCTTAGTACATACTCTTGACATAATTACTCTTCTCAATCCATCGCTGGCCCACTGGTTTCCTTTCAGAATAAAAAGAGTGTAGGCCATAGACCACCACTTTTTTCGCCGTTAAGGCAAGTGCACTGCTTAATACTTCAAAATTTCGAGGTGCGAAAAGGAGGCTGAAATCTTAACCACTAAGCTTACTAAAACCATCTACATTATAACGAACAAAATTCCAAACCTCAGCGATTAATCCACTTTTTTTGAACATACAGATGCAAGCCGAGTGTGCGCAATTTCTTTAGTTATGAATGTACAGAATGACATGTCCATTATTCATTGTGAGAGTATCGAGAGATTCCGCAATTGATAGAAACACATTGCGTTACGTGTGTTTTGCATACAGTCTCAGCATAATAACACAATGTGTGTACTTGTGAATGGGCTCGATCAATCATCATACCGCGGGACGAGTAAAAATAAAACTTTTGTATAGCAACCGATGCGTCTTCGTCAGCCAATGAAAGTTATTGTGAATAAGGGTAAAAGTGCAAGATGCATTAAGATAGCTGGTGCTTGGGGCAAAGAATCTAACTTTTGATGTCAACCCGACCAAATTCGACCACAGTGGCCAATTTCTACAGAGTCCATATTAAGCACAAGAGATATTGTGTGTGCGTGTGTAAGCAAACATAGGTGCGTTCTCTATTCCCTCACTCTCATATTCCGTTGGGACGGAAATCCGACCCGACGGGAGAGAGATCAGGCGATGACTTTACGTTCTCTCTGAGTACAACACAATATTATGTCTGCGATATAAATCAAGTTATGGCCTTCATTAATTGGCAGGAGTACGAATAATAAAATTAATTATAGGTACTTGTATGTGTCTGGTCCAATTATTGCGCGTCTCTGCCATTCGCTACTTCTGTTTAAATTGAGCCCTAAGGCCAGGTACAAGTCTAACGGAAAAACGGTGCAGAATTTCATGAGCCGAATTTCGCTGCAATGCGAATGTGACATACTGAAATATTAGGGACGCTAATATCACGCGCAAAAAATGCCAAAGAGAATTCCGCTGACGTTTTAACAGTTATGCCTTAAATTATAATGGTCTCATTTTTGCATTTCACGGTACCTATAACAAAATAGATAACAGGTAAAAATTTGATTACAGCCCTTTAAATTTTTTGTACACAGCCTTCTCTTGATTTTTATCAACCGATGATGTGCACTGCTGGACATAGGTCTCTTTCATAGACTTCCACATGCCTCGGTCTTGCACCGCCTTATCCAGCGGCTCTTTGCAAATCATTTGATTTCGTCAGTTGGCCTAGCAGGATTGTGCATGTGCTGTGTAAACAACCCTTTAGGTATATAATATTAATCATCATCATTAGCAACCCATCAACGGCTCACTACTGAGCGCAGGTCTCCTCTCAGAGAAGGGCTATAGGCCATAGTCCACCACGCTGGCCCAATGCGAATTGGTGGACTTCACACAACTTCGAGAACATTATGAAGAACTCTCAGATGTGCAGGTTTCCGTACGATGTTTTCCTTCACCGTTGAAGCAAGTGATAGTTAATTGCTTAAACGCACTTGACTCCGACAAGTCAGAGGTGCGTACTCGGGATCGAACCTGCGACCCCCCGAAAAGGAGACCACAGTCCTAACCACTAGGCTATCACTGCTTGCTTATATAATATTAAGTATACTTAATTGGTTTGGTTGGTCTTGTAAGATGAGCCCAACCGTCTAGCTATAAGAGTATAATCTCCAGTTAAAACTCATAATGACAATCATTTACGTGAGGTTGATGGACCGATCGAATGTTTGCCTAGCCTTAATTACCTCGCAAACACTGTACGGGCCATCTTGCGAAATATTTGTGCTTCCATGCAGGCCACTGTTTGTCCAATTAAGTATCCCTTACTGCGTCAAATAGACAAAGGCTTAGTAGCTTATGAATAATCTCTTGAAATTGTCAAGGAAGATTATAATATCTGTATGCTTTAAACTGTTGTCTTCATCGGGTTGTCTTTAAGTATCTACTCAGTAGATTCATAAGAAGTAAACATTTACTATGTTGTCTGCTTTATATCATTTCTACCGCCATGTTATATTTTACGGAAGCCAGTTTGGTTTCATAAAAACAAAACATAGTTTATATATATATATATATATATATATCACACAGCTGACGTATCGATAGACCTCACTGATTAAAATCCGTAAAACCGTTGTGATGAATCGATTGGCAGAATAGGTACAATATTTAAAGAATCCCAGATAAGCGTGAAAAACATAACCTTGTCTTTCCTCTCGTGCAGTCTGGTAAGAATGGTGTTTCATTGTAGTAAAGTCAAAAATTCTGAAGCTAGTCATTTTATCAAGCTAAAGGTGAATGACCTGTCATGTCCTCAAGTACATCGCAGAAGCCAATCCTCTTCACTTGACGTTTTTGTTTACTTGAGTTATTTGCATAGTCATTCTAATTTGAACAATGACGTGAAAATTATGCTTTGGATTTGGTAGTGTAGGTAGGTATACTCATAAAAAAGTGTCGCAAGAATCTAAATATTAACCTTTGTAGACTGTAAAAGATACATTCTCACTATTTATTTAGGTACTTCGCGGGGTCAAAGAGTCATCAGAGGGTCATTGTGGACTTAAAACTAAAAGCCTCATACCTGCCGTCGCTATCGTTTGACGCTAATCGGATCTTCCGTAGCCTTGCAGGTTTACAAAGACTGGGTTCATGTGGTGAGGTTGCTAGATCCTCTTTTTAATTTTTACTTTTATCCTGTTTTATCGAGTCTACTGGCAAACGAAAGGCTTAGGTATACTTAGTTACTTTGACCAACAATTCAGTTTGACTAGTCAGTGGAGTCACATTTCCTCATTTCAGGTTATGTACTTTTATTATACTCTATGCAACGGAATTTATGATTAGAGAATAATCTATAATAAAAAAGTATATGATATGATTTACTAGCTGATGCCCGCGACTTCGTCCGCATGGATTAAGGTTTTAATTCCCGCGGGAACTCTTTAATTTCCGGGACAAAAATTAGCCTATGTGTTAATCCTGAGTATGAGCTATCTCCATTCCAAATTTCAGCCAAATCAGTTCATTTGTTGTGGTTTGAAAGAGTAACACACATCCATCCATCCATCCATCCATCCATCCATCCATACAGCCATCCTCACAAACTTTCGCATTTATAATAATATACATATACATATATGTAGGAGTAGGATTCTTGATTTTTTTTAAACGTTCAACCGATTTCGGTGAAGTTTAAATGGGACCAGCTGGGAAGTACCTATACCTACTTACTCTTTGAAACAAAAAAAAAAAGAATTTTCCAAATCGGTTCAGGCGTCTTCGAGTAATCGGTGAATATAAATAAAAAAAATATTTCGACCAATTGAGAACCTTCTCCTTATTTGAATTCGGTTAAAAAGAAGCTGATCAAGTAATCAAACTTGTTCTAAAATATTTCATATTGAATATCATTAGTATAAGATGCGATTATATTATTAAAAAATATTTTGGGCCAAAAACCTCATAAGCGAGGTCGTTAAAATGGAAATTTAAGATCAATATCTGTGTAATTATTGTTGGAGACCATAAAATTTAAAGCTCCATTTTTAAAATGTTGAAGCGAAATGTTGCTTAATGTAGCCTATATTCATTCTCATAAAGTTTCAAAAGTTGCCTGTTTATTTCTACGACGACCACGACATTTTGGACAAAAAGTAGGTAGGTGGATACTTTTTGAAAAATCAAAATCCTAAACTTCTTTATTACATTTCATACTTTCGCATTTATGTCCGAGATTAAAAACTAGCACATTTAAGATCGAAATTTAGCACTTGAAAGGATATCATCATCATCAGCAACCCTCAGTCTCCTCTCAGAGAAGGGTTATCAGTTATCGCAAATGGTTGATCACACTGGCCATCATCCAGTCTAATACTGCGTAACTATAGTCTAATACTTAGTTTAAAATCAACCCACTACTGCCTGCAGAACCCGTCTACAAAAGTTATCTGAGTTTGATTGGTTGGTGGTTAGTATTCAAATAAGTATCAAACATCCAATGTATGGTGCGTGCTAGGGAAATTCTAACAACTATTTAGGTCATAGCCACACAACCTTCTCGTTTTACAGGATAGCACTAAAGTCGCGTGCTATATATACATCGTTATTCTTGGGTTTCCCGCATCAACGGATTTACACTTACATCGCGTCGAGATGTCCTGAATTTTGCTGCTGAGTCATATGGAATTAAAACTTGTTATTTCAGTCGAATGAAGTGCATGACTAGACTGCAACATAATATAACAGCAATGACGAAGCTGGATTTTTTAGATTAGTAGCGAACAGCACATGGATAAAAAATTGTATTTATTTATTTGGTTTGTTTTAGATTTTCATAATACACATCAGAAACTGGGTGGTAATATAAGTGAAGGGTGTATGTTAAAATTATTTACTTACTAGATTTTGCCCGCAACTTCGACTGTGTAGAGTTAGGTTTTTAAAATAACGCGGAAACCCTTTGTTATGCCGGGCTAAAAAGTAGCTTACATTACTGACCAAGTTCTCAATTATACCCTTGCAATAAATCACGTCAATCCGCATCTTTGTTGTGGCATGATTGAGAAACAAACAAGCTAATACATTTTCCCTTTTAACATATTTATGTATTAGTAAGGGTGTATAGTACAAGATCCGAAGAGAGGTCGTCCTTCACCCATCTGTTTACCAGAGGAAAAATATTTTTCATCGTATAATATTATCTATAAAAAAACAAATCACTGTATTGTATTGCGTATTAAAATATGTTCAAGGCTATATTTTAATTTTAAAAAAATCATGATTAAAATTTTTGTCCATGTTTCACACCATACGAACTTAAAAAGGAGTAAAAACTACATATTATAAGCTTATGGGACATGCAAATGTTGTATTGCCTACCATTTTCTGTTCCCTATTACCGGGCAAGCAGGTATAAATAGGTGACTCGGTTCAAGTAATTGCACCGATCTGTTTTTTAATTGATATACAGATAATATATTAAAATAAAGATAATTTTACTGCAAATGCGATGGTATAATATTGCCGTTGAAAAATAAATTACAAAAATTATAGTTTTTTTTATTATAACCTTGAATTTATTATAATAGGCAATAAGATTGCGATTTGTTTTTTTATAGATAATATTCGATAAAAAATACTTTTCATCTGGTAAACAGATGGGTGAAGGACGACCTCTCTTCGGATCAGACCATTATGTTTCCGAGACTGCCAGCAAGAGAATATTGGTGTCACCACAAATAAAATATTATATTGTAAGGTTTTCTTAAAGAGTACATACAAGATGATGCAGAAATAGTTGATTTCCTCATTCAGAGGAATTTAGATGGCTATAAGAACCACCCAATAAGAGGCACCATAGTATTAGAATAGGTCCGAGTACTGGTCTTTCGGGTTACAACTCTGCCTTTGCCAGAACAGAACACGCTCGGCGTTTGGGCTTCCGACTCGGCTGACCCACTGCCGGAGTATTGACCTCTGCTCACTCTGACAATTAAGGCCTGGACAAACAAAGCGCGATGGCAACGCGTGGTGACTGATGGCAACAAGGGCGTCACAAATAACGTGTGCGCATTACTAAATATAAAGAATTATGCCGATAACTGCCGAGCTTTACAGCAACAGCTATAGCCGATGTAGGGATCTATCAGGTGATAGGTTCTGCGTCAGTGATGAATGACTTATGAATCAGAGAATATACCAGATTCTTGTCATGTTCATCAGTTTGCATTGTGGACTGGCAAAACTTGTCTTATAATCAAAATATTCACTCAGCGCAATATCTGCATCAACGCTTAGATTTTTTAGGGCCACATTAACGTGACTGAAGATAAAAATTCGCTAGAATATAATCAGGACTACTTTTTTCGGTGTCTCTAAAAACTGTGGTAAAATTGACAGCAAAAAGTAATGGAATCATACACATGCTCTGCAGTGTGAATACTATCGTAAGTTCATTGCATTACAAGTAAGTATCGATAACATCTAGGACCAGCGTGTTATAGACACGCAACTGTCGCAAATCACTGCCGTCACGCGTTGTATCTGTCCAAGCCTTAATAATATTATTTGCGTTCGGGGAACCTTCGAAGGCGTGAGACTTTTTTTAAATGACTCGATAACTATATCAGGTTAACCATTATACAATGAATTATTTACGCTTGTGTAGATGACACATAGGTCTGTACTAAAATAAAATAAAAGTATCTTAAAATATAAACTTCATTAAGTGATTTTTATATTGTAGTTTTTAATGACTCGCTTGGTTTGAAAATATAATAGGTTTCTCTAAAGCTTATAATAAAATTATATGTATTAAACTGTAATAATTCATGTACCTACCTAATCAAATTTCAATTTCAACTTCACAAAAAAGAGCTACTTAATCGCAGGTCATCGTTGGCCTACTTCTTCAGGAGTATTGACCTCTGAATTCGATGTAAACTATGATTGTAATCCGACATCGCGATAAGCGTCGTAAACTAATTTAACTTTGGGAAAAAGTTAGTCACAGCTTTTGATGGTGCAATAGAGTTCAATGGAATTTCACAACACTAATTTACACCTTTACGTATGGGCCTAAGGTGTTCCATGTATGAAATGAATACCTTGGTAGTTATAAAAATCCTATTAATATAATATTATGAAATATGTTGGTTTGTACGCTGTACACGCTGTAATAGATCAACGTGAATTGCATGGGTATAAGTGAGGACCCGGAGAGTGACATAAACTACTTTTCCTTCGGAAAATTAAAGGTTTTACGTTTTATTATTAAAACACTAACTCCAAGCTGAGAAAATAGTGTTCAAAAGCTTTAATATTATAATTTAAATAAAAAATTATTTCTAAAAAACCGACTTCAAACGCACGTGCCACTACAAAGTAGGTATATAATTTATTGTTGATATTATAAAAACTGCTCGACCGATTTCGATGTATGATGGTTCAGGCATCTTCGAGTAATCGGTGAACATACATAAAAAAATCCGAGGAATTGATAACCTCCTCCTTTTTTGAAGTCGGTTAAAAGTAGCTTATATCACTCTACGTGTTTCCAACTATACCCATGCAAAAATTAAGTTGATCCATTGCTCCATTTTTATACTTTCGCATTTGCAATATTAGTCGGGATTATGGATGAATAAAAGTCTTATTAAAATGCTACGTCTCTTCGGAATAGACAACCCTAGTACTCTAGTGACTAGTTCCTTAGTTCAAACAACTGAATAGTGGTTTGTCACGTCGAGTTTGACTCGGTCCGTCGAATTTAGCACATTTAAGTTTTCCGTCGTGACGCCTAGGTCGGATACTCCCTAAGCTTTGCTCACTCATTAGAACGTCACATTTGTATATTCTCAATACTTAACTAATTTGACCTAAAAAGTAATACAGCCATTTAAAATTGCAGGGTTTTCAAGTACATACATCCGGATGTATGTATGGATGTGCTTGGGATATATTAATTTGTAGTCTCACTAAGAAAAATTTAGATACTTTGCATACAATGTTCATAACGCATAGCTCTAATAGTTTAATATAAAAAAAATATTTTTAAAAAACCGACTTCAAACGCCCGCGCCAGCATATAGTTTATTGTTGATATTTTAAAAACGGCTCGACGGATTTTGATAAAATTTCAATGGGACCTGGAAAGTATACCCTTTGAAACAAAAAAATAATTTTCCAAATCGGTTCAGGCGTCTTCGAGTAATCGGTGAACATGCATAAAAAAAAAGATTCCGACGAATTGAGAACCTCCTCCTTTTTTGAAGTCGGTTAAAAAGACCATATTTGCCTATGCGTAGCAGGGCAGACGTCATGAGTAGCAGCTTCAACGGTGGAAATTACATTTGGTAAGGGATTATATTTAGGGGCTAGCTTAGTAGAAGAGCCTGTTACTTAGGAGATTTTATAGGTATGATTATTATTGTGAAAACGCGCATAAGTCAGCGAAGTAAGTACCTACTTTCTTAGCAATACATTTCCATACCTTCCAAAGCTTACTAAAAGTCATTTAGCAGAGATCAGAGCAAGATTGTGGATTCGTTTTTTTAATTCCTTTTTTAACAGATATGAGGTAACACAGATACACACAATAATATTGTAATCTACAACAACAGTCTTATTTTTGCCCTCGGTCGAGTTTACCATGCATTAAAAATAAATAAAATTGCAAAATGACAACTCGGCCATTCGGACTCCACTGACCGAATATATCATCCCAGTGATAATTTTTGGCATAGTACCAAGATACTGGCGATGTTGCCTTTCTATATAACGCTAAATAATAATGTCCGATACATTATGTTTACGTGTGTACGTTGGTCTCCTAGCTAGTTCACTAAAAAAACTTTAATTAAAATAGCACCTGCTAGTTATATTAATAAAAAATATTGCATTCCTTTCCTCGGAGGCTGGCATAATGTGCACAAGCAACTATCAATAGACCGCGAGTTTTTCTCTTTCAATTAACTTCACCGATGGATGATAAACGGCTTATTGGCATTTTGCCGCGAGTATCTACTACATAGTATGTAATACTCGGTTAAATTGTAACTTGTGAATCGCAATCGTTGGTAAATACTACAAATACTTATCTTCAAAGGTTCAGCTAAATTATTCTTATTTCCTTAAAAATATTGTACTAAATTATAATTGTTGGTTTATCTTTCAATCACACAAAACAGAGCAACGAATTCAAGTGATTTTATACATAAGCTACTACATACATAAGCTTTTTATCCTGGAAAAAAAGAACTGCGAAATTTCTAAAAAAAACTGACCACGCAGACGAAGTCGTAGACAAAAGCTAATTTAACTATTTAACTAATTTATATATATATAATATATATATAATATTTAACTAATTTATATATAATTAATTTATTTGACGCACGATCTGCAGCGAACCACTGACATACCTACAAGATGGCCAGCTGGATACAAGAACCAGATCATGTTCTATGTCAACCTTTGCATGTGGTCTCTTTGTCCAGCTGTGGACGTTGTCAGTTGAGACGACGAAGCGAATATTTCTGTAAAGTCGATCCCGATTTGCAACTTACAATTCCGCCGAGGTTCACAATGTTGTGTTACTTGTTCGCAGCACGGGACAAACAGGATGCAGACCGGTCGAAGGCTTCGATAAAAACCAAGTCCAGAACTGAACCTTGCAACTGCTTTATTTATAGATATATAGCAGTTGCTAGGTTGCTACTACTATACCTAGTTGTAATACGTTACCTACTATAGTAGGTATATTGCTCATTTGCTACTAAAATGTTTGATCTCGAAAAAAGAGTGAATTTAACTTGCAGGCCTAATGTAGAAAAAGTCGGCATTTTTTGTTCTATGAAAACTATATTAGTTGAAAAGTATACTCACAGAAGACTTCAAGTACCCACTATAAAATTTTCAAAACTAAGATTTATCCTATTTGACACGTTATGACACATTATATTATAACGACAAACACGAACTTATTTCATCTCCTTTTCCATGTATGGAGATACATGGAAAAGGAGATGAAATAAATTTTTTTATTTTTTTATTTAATTTTACTTTTATTATTTGTTGTTAAAGCGGCAATAGAAATACACAATATTATGTGAAAATTTCAACTGTCTATCTATTACGGTTTACGAGATACAGCCCGCTGACAGACAGACGGACGGACGGACGGACGAACGGACGGACGGACGAACGGGCGGACGGACGGACGGACGGACAGACGGACAGCGGAGGCTTAGTCATAGGGTCCCGTTGGCACCCTGTGGGTACGGAACCCTAAAAAGTGTCCATTAATTCGCGGATAAACGTTACTCCACACAGTGCTACGAAAGGAACCTTTCGTAAGATGTGTATTACCATTGGTCTATTCTAATTACTTACCCCATACTTATTTTAATTTTACTTAATTTCGGGAGAATGAAGTTTGTTAGTTGAATTGGCAAATAGATAGTTAATTATTAGTTAGTGACGATATTTATATATTTATCACGATTCAATGTCTGAACGGAATTTATTAGTTGCAAGGTAGATCGTGTCCTGGATTTACATAAACGATATTTTCATCCCGCGAAAACCAAGAGTTTCAAAGGAATTTTACCTAAATACCTAAATCTAGTTTATACATTTATGTACTTTTAACCGTCGCGTTTGTTAGAAATAAATCTTCTTGCGTGACAATATTATAAACGTACTCCTTTTCAGTTATCTACTTATCATTTATCTAGTAGATAGGTGCCCATTGGGTTTCTCAAGTACTGGAAGAACTAGTTTTTTATCGTTTATTCGAAAACAAAAGCAGTTTTAGTTGTGGCAACTTGGTAACAAGAACCTGCCTCGAAGAATGTACACACAGACTACAGAGGTCTGCTATTGTTCCTTTCTGCGTAGTGCTATTTTACGATTGTCCATGTTTCCAGATCTTATCTGATACACGCAATTTATTTGTTCAGTATGTTTCATAGTACCTAATACAACGCAGTTGTTGGATAAAATATATATGAGGCCTATTTACAAGTTTGCCCTTTTAGTTGTGATTCGATTCGATCGACAATTTTATTTAAGTACATTGGAACCATTGAATTATTATGTGCTAAATGATTGGAACCTTAAAATGTTTTAAAACTGCGAAAAGAACTAATTAATAACTAAACAAAATATTAATCAAGTAAGTATAATATAATCATTTTTTATATCTAAGTTCATTGTACCTTTTAAAAGTACTTTTAAAAGGTACAATGCGAAATTATTAAGCTATTGCATAGCTTTTATCGCGGGCTTTGAGCGACCGAATCAAGAAATTCCGTAACGAACATAAACCTAACACCGTCGTTTCAGTTCGGCAGACTTCGGCACGGTGTTTGTGTGCGTGCGACTAGAAAATGCTATGCAATAGCTTTACCGTGGCAGTCCCCGAGTGCCACACGCATTTTTTTTTTGCAAAATAAATACGCAACAACATCAACATGGCGTCCTTTTTGACAATGATAAGTAGTTCTACTAAACACGTACAGCTACACGAGTCATGATGACACTTGACATAAAAAATAACCATAAAATAAACAACACGAAGTCGATCGAAAGATTTTATTTTTTCAACTTAACGGAGTAATATGCAGAGTTATGAGTATTCTCAAAAGCTTGGATTAAGTATGTTAATAAAAAAATACTCTAATGGAAAAGGCGTCACAATTGACATATTTTGCCAATTGGGTATTTGACTGCAGTCAAAATGTTGATATCCATTATTTTAGAGCTTTAAAGTTTCCTGTTAGACAAAGAGAGCGCTACTGAATTGTGATGTCACAATTCAGCAGCTCATACACGCTCCATAGAAAATTTTGTTTTAGAAAGGGACAGATACAGTCACAGTAAAGCAGCTTATAATTTCGAGACTGGTAAGAGAAATGGCATTGTGTTTTAATATTTAAAAACGTTATTTTAAATAAATAGAAAAATATCAGTCAAATACCCAATTGAAATGACATTTAGGGGACGTAATATCGTTACAAACCTAGAGAACAAAAGCAGATTGATGCACCTCGAGTGTTGCTATTCTACAAAATAAGTTATGTACCCATAACCCAATTATCAATTTTATAACTTTACCTTACCTTTTATTCACTGTAAAACTGTAAAAATGCTGAAAAGCATATTATTTTATTCTAATTTCTATGATATTATACTATTTTTGGAATACCGTACAAGTACCTGGCCCAAAGTGAAACAACCCCTTTCTCTACCTACCTACTTGTGAACCGTCAAAACCGTTGGTCCCAGTGATGCCGTGGCCCCACCACCGGGGCCACGGCATCACTGGGACCTCACCTAACGACCTAACGTAGCTTAGCTAAGACATACAGGCAGACAAAATTAATAATTATTGTAGTTAAATTTTTTAAACATTATTTCCGACAAAGTATAAGTAATAAAATTATAGAAGATAATATAGCATTCAAGGAAATAGAATGATAAAACTTTATAACACTTTATTACGTACATTACACAAGCGACGACGACGGTAATAATTCAGCGCGGCAAATTGCGCCCAAGCGCGCTCCATGCGCCTCGATGAAGACTCAAAGAGCACAAACACTGTACAGATATGACATGTTGAATGTTCATAATTATGTTTTGCCTACCAAAATGGGTTTCTCTTTTTACAGCTAATTTATATTATTATGCCTCCATGCCTCCTCCAAAACATCTTTGTTTGAAAATTCTTTAAGAAGGCCGACAAAAGAATATTATTACTTAATTTAAATTGAGGTCCACGGATAAACTGTAAAATGAAATTAAATCTCTATTGAATAGTTATTTATTTATTTATTTATTGAAAAGGTACACAAAACAAGTTGCAACCAAATTTAAACGTAATACAATAACAACAGATTTGGGTTCCAGGTAACAACCCTTAATATGTGCACACAGCGGTTATAAAATCTATGCATAGAATTTATACAGATTATAGCCGGAATTACACAGTTCACTCAGTTACACAGTTAGTAAAGATAACATAAATATTTAAAACTTTATAAAACTTAAAGCGCATTTTTGAATATAAATATGCCTGTCCAAAACCAAAATTGTAAGTTGCTTGTTATTTGTTAAGGCCCTCTCAAACTCATAAATTATTCATATTATTTTTTGACCACGCATTCATCCGCGTTGTGTAGGTACCAAAAGGCCTAAGCTAAATAAATCCGTTTTTACATAAAAAAAGTTTGAAGGCTTTTTTTATTGGTATTAGTAGTTAGTACCTAATTATCAAATTACAGGAAAGGGATGTATGAAGATACAAATAAAAACCAAACCCTACTGTTGGCCTCTCAGAGACATCTATTCCATAGGTATACTATAAAAATAATATAATGATCTTTGAAGCCTTTGAAGAATGAAAGAGGTGGTATAGGCGTGCGGGAGTGGAGCGCACCGTACAGTCACGGTCAAGGTCTGAATTAGCGATTGCCAGCACTTGATTATGCCTGTTGCATGTCTGCTAACTTACGGTTATGTATTCGTTTGTTTATATATTGTGTAAGACGATCGCTGTTTTCCATATTTACACACTTTGGTGTGTTCTCGTAACCCGATATTTTCTTTGCATTAAATAACTCAGGCAATGGATTTATTTGGGTTTGGATACTAGCCAGTATGTTTTATCACATAATCCATACTAAATAATATACCTATTACAAAATTTATTATAACAAAAATGCGAAACTTCGTATTTATAAACCGATTCAATATTAGGCAGAGATAGACAGCACCCTTTTCCACGAGAGTTTAGTTTTCCACAAGATTTTCACGTATTATTATCTCATTCTCTCACTAAGAGAGACAGCAGTGTGAGAATTAAAGCTTTCTTTTAGCCAGCTTCCTCCAGCTCAAGGTTTTTTTTAGTGAGAAACTTAATTAATTATTTATGATAAAGGGTTATTGAGCATATATTGTGAAATTGAATATGTAAATCATAATTTATTTGTCCTAATAT
The DNA here is from genome assembly GCA_029955525.1 of Oeneis ivallda. Classification (NCBI taxonomy): domain Eukaryota; kingdom Metazoa; phylum Arthropoda; class Insecta; order Lepidoptera; family Nymphalidae; genus Oeneis; species Oeneis ivallda. The sequence continues at coordinate 19,679,508 of JARPMR010000004.1, read as the reverse complement.
TTGTCATGATGTTTAAATGTTGAGTAACATGGTGTTTTTATTACCGCCTGCACAAGCGAACCACCTGCCAGTACGTTGAATGTTGACTTTTACAACAACGACTAAATTCACTTACCTACTTCGTTTTATATAAGTACTTGTATGATCTAATTGGATACTTCTGTGTAATCATTATAAACTTCAGAATAAACTTTTTTCAACTTTATGGGTAGACCAGTGCGTGTTGCCAGTGATGACCGGATCTAAGGCATAGTCGCTATAAGAAGGCTCAGGGTCACTCAGCGGTCGATGGAGAGGGCTATGCTCGGAGTATCCCTGCGAGATTAAATCAGAAATGACGAGATCCGTAGGAGAAACAAAGTCGCTGACACAGCTCGGCGAGTCGCGAAACTGAAGTGGAAATGGGCGGGACACATAGTTCGAAGAGCTGATGGTCCCAAGGTACTGGAGTGCCAACCCTGCACCGGGATGCGCAGTGTTGGCAGACCCCCCACTAGGTGGACCGACGACATCAAACGAGGCGCAGGGAGCCGCTGGATTCAGGCGACGCAAGACTGAGGCCTGTGGAAGTCCATGCAAGAGTCCTTTTTCCAGCAGTGGACGTCTATGGGTTGATAAAGAAGAAGAAGGTAGACTAGCACTTGAGTGCGACCACAACCGATGATAAGGGAAGATGCAGCTATTCGCTCTTGATTTGAATGTTGTATCTACCAAAGTACCTACCTCAGTTCAAGATAACTAGGTATCCACAATGAAAGGTAGGTATGCGGCTAAAATCATTACCCTTCCTTTTGCATTGCCGTAGTCTAGTAAAAAAGCGACTTTGTTCGCGTGGAGTTAGGTTTTTTAAATTCTCTGTGGGATTCGAACAGTCGACTTTTCCGTTTTTCAGACCGCGTCTTGAGCGTTGCGCTATTGAGGCATGATTGTTTATGCCGAATCGGTTTTACGAGTAGCAAGTAGGTATAAGTTAAGTTCTTTGTAAAGGTACTTTGCATTTATATTATGAGCGCGGCAAGTGGCCTCATTGACAATCAAATAAGCCGGGAATACATAAACGGTTTGAGAATCGCGTCATCAATGTTAGTCCTTAAGCTGCGTCTACGCTGGGCGAGCGCTGACAAACGGAGTATGCGACGAACTAGATTCGCGAACCATACAATAGTTGGCGGCTATAATCATAGTTAGTTAACATTATAGCGACTACGAGCAGGTTCACTGTAATCCCCAATTTGCACGAAAACTCGGACTGGATCTTTCATTCACACTTCATAGTGTATGCGTAATGGTACGCTACAACGTATTATCATTAATAAGCTGAAGTGTACAATTCGCTATTACTGTCAACAAAAGCCTATCAGAGCCGCCGTGTGAAGTGGCTTTTATAAGGCTGCCTTTATTCTCGACGTCGCGCGTCGTTTACTTTCAACAGCTGTGTTTCATACTTCCCATAGCTGCATCACTCGCGTCGCGAGCTCGCATCCCTTGCTTCAACTATTATGAAAATGAAGCTAATAAAAAGCGTATAAAAACTTAGCTTCGTTGAATCTTCGTTGAACGTTTGAAAATGGAAAAGCAGTAAAGTGCTTAGCGCTTGCTCACAGTTGGTGATTGACACTATGTTAGGTGTGAACTGTGAAGTGAACGTTCACTTATCTCGTCTACGCTTCGCGAATAAAAATCGTAGCATGCTTCCTTTGTTCTCGGTTCGGCATGCGTAGATGCAGCTTTATGAGTTAAACAGAACGGGCAGTTTATGAGTATATGAGAATACAAAGATACACACAATAATAATATTTGTTAGGTATTATAAATGCGAAATGATTCTTGGTTTGTCTTTCAATCACGCAGCTACGTAGGATGGAATCGATCACGTGTACATAGTGTATTATTGGCGGACCCTTATTATTTGTACAAAAAAACACAAAGTAAGGAATTCTTCATTTAGCAAATATCCGTTACTCAATAATGGAATAATTAACAGAACACAAGTAGGTATAAGGAGACGCGACCTGCGTGATAACTCGAAGCAGAATGGCGCCTGGCGTCGATACTCGTTGGCTTTTATGGAATTGACGAACGGCGCACTCGGTAGTTATCATAAAAATCTACCCTCAGCTAACGGTATAATATTTACTTAATTATAGTATTTTACGTATTTATATTATCTATGGAATTTATATTTTGTCTTTAATATTACTTTTATGTTCTTTATTCCCCTCTCTTATTATTATACATTAAGCTTACTCCCTGACCCAATATTTGGGTTTCTTTCCTTTTCTAAGTCGATTTTTGCATGGATATAATATAACTAAAAAGACCTACGTAATGAAATATAGTAGGTAATCTGGAAAGCACAAGAGGTTCTCAGTAGATGTTAAAAAATCCTAAGTCTACGTGAACGAAGTCGCAGACTAAAGCTGAAGGTAATCATTAAAGTAAAACCACTGTACCGTGAGACTTATGTGCAATCTTGTATTTCCTTTTTCTTCAACTTACATGGCATTGGCACAGAAAAATACCGTTAATTAAAGAACACTGCCTTATCTTATGTATGATACAACTGAACATGTATGGGCTATAGCTATGAGTAGGTATGCGTATTTTTTAACAAATTGGGTTTTGGATATTTACCAAATTTTTGCCGATTTTGCCAGATCTGCTTACCAAAATTGGCCCGTCCACATGGCACCGTCATCAGATCTCCGGCTTCATAGTTAGAGTAAGCCGGAGTTCTCATCCATTTAAAGTTTGAGAATAGGCTGAGGTTGTTTCGGCCCTAATGCCTCTGATCATTCGGTTTACCGGGCGGGACATGTTCGTCAACGCCAGCTATCCTGAGGGAAACTTCGGACGGAACCAGCTACTATTAGATTGGTTCGATTACAATAGCTCTTTCAGCTAGTTAGGTAATATTAAGTATGCTGAGTTAGTACTATGAACATTAACTTTTATGTGACTTGTAAAAACACAATGCCATATTATAGCATTGGCTAGAAACAAAGTGAAATTTTGGTTTATTTCATTATGTAGACGCAAGTTTTGTTGACTTATTGTACAGATAGTTAGACTTCCCAGACTCGCAGACGTGCAGGTTTCCTCACGATGTTTTCTTTTACCGTTAAATTAAGTGATATTTAATTGCTTGAAACGCATACAACTCCGAAAAGTTTTATAGTAGGTTTGGGATGCGAGCCCGCCTTTGAGTGTGTTGGTTATATACTCAAAGGAGCCCGCACATCATAATATTAATGACATAAAAAAACCGGCCAAGTGCGTGTCGGGCCACGCGCAGTGTAGGGTTCCGTAGTTGCTTTCAACTACGGAACCCTACACTAAAAAATAATATAATCTCTTATTGCTGACCTAGGATAGTGATTTTATTTTATTTATGAATATTGAATACATTTTGAGTTCCATGGTTTAAATACTATAATATACCACAAAATATGCAACTTACACTACGTGTAATATCTAACTTAGAAAAACCGATATAACTCTTTCACTAATGAACCCTACTTAGCCGTGATAGTTTTCCTTTAAAATTCATTATATATACTACTGCTGTGAATTTTTTCTTGTATCCTATATACAACCATTTAGCTGGCAGAGGGGGGGGGGGGGACACTTGACTCTAATAAAATTTAGCACTTTAAAATATCATATTTCACAAACGGATCCCTGAATTGAAAAATGGTGTTCCCCACCCAACGTTTTTGAAAGACCTATTCAACGACACCCCACACTATGGGATAGATGAGAAAAAAAAATCATCCCCACTTTACTTGTAGGGGAGGTACCCTAAAAAAATATTTTTCACAATTTTATTTCACGACTTTGTCGGCGTGATTGATATTTATACCCTTGTCAAATTACAGATGTCTAGTACTAATAGTCTCTGAGCTAAACCGCGGACAGACAGACAGACAGACAGACGGACGGACATGGCGAAACTATAAGGGTTCCTTGTTTACTACGGAACCCTTAAAAGTGCAGACCCCAACCCAATTTAAATGTATCAAGGAGGATGAATAATTTTCAAGTTCAAGCCAAGGAAGGAGTAGATATTTAATGACATTGAATTGTTCGCATAAAATTATGCAATGCTTATAAATATAAGTATGTATCTTGTACATATCAGGAACAATGGCGGCATGAAAACAAGTTCGTAATTGCTTATCGGCGTTATTGTGTTGTTAATTGGGTAACGAAATTGAGTGGCCTTGAATTGCTAACACCATATTATGACTGAACACAGTTAAAAAGCGCAAGCCGTTGCTTCGGCCTCTATTTACATTAAGTGAGTATAGTATGACGACATACATATTATACTTTGTAACGAAAGCTTTTTTTCCCCTATTCTACCTCTTGACGACCATAAACAAATGGGTTGCCCACAATCAAATATAATCGAGCGAAGCAACGGCTGGATCATGCGTCATGCTCGTGAACGGGTGCCACTGGCGGGAATGGGGCTATTTTCTATCTGCCGCCTTAACATGAATTGAATTATACGCTTAGTATGCTTTTTTGGAAATTTGTGGAAATATTATATTCTTTTCTAACAAAGTTGTATGGATTAAATCAGCTTGGCATCCAGCTGCCCACAAGATAGTATAAAGACTTAATACAATGTAATAGCTACATAATAATATTGTAAAATAATTATTTTGAAAAGAGCGACTGCTGAGTTTCTTGCCGGCTCTTCTCAGCAGAATCCGCTTTCCGAACCGCTGGTAGAGTCATGACGTGTCATAATTGCCACAGGTTGGCCTACGTGAAATAAATAACTTTGAATTTGAAACGCTGCACAAGTGGAATTCAATTGGCTGCCTGATTGACTGATTCAATTGGAGGAGGAGGAGAGGGAAGAAATTACCTGGAAGAGATCTATGCAAGCCGCTATGAAAAGAGTTTGTAAGTAGGTAGTCAAAGAGGAGGACATGGCAAATTACTACAGTATGCCCAATGTTCAATGAAGAGTTCTGCTCTTTCGATGCTATTACCATAAACATTTGATCTATAATGACAAACCATTTCGCTACAGGCTAGTCAATTCTCATATTTTATGCCTAGCCTTTGAAATACATAATAATAATGTTTTCCCGACTGAATCCGTGCGGTGACGGCAGATCAGAATACAGTTGTCACCACCCCTCCTCTTCCCGCGGGTGCCGTACGAGGCGACTAAGGGAATATAACGGAGATCGGGCAGCAGCGTCCTCTGTGCTACTACCATCTACTGCGATCACCAACCCGTCTGCCCCGCGTGGTGATTATGGGCAAACCCTCCCCTTGGGAGAGGTCTTTAGTCCAGCAGTGGACTGTTATAGGCTATGATGATGATGATACTTTTTGGCTTTGCCATATAGTTGACTAAAAGTCAGTAATTATCTCAGTACTACGTCAGGCGGTATATCGCGGAGCGCTGTGTTGACAGTCGGCGAGTAGCGGCGTAGCGGTGCGAGCTAACGGCGCGACACGTAACACGTTATGTCACTCGGCCTTGGCCTAGCGCTCGCCGCGGACTGACGGCCTCATGGCTCATACACACGGGATCCGAACTTGGAAACATTCAATGTCATTGTGGACAAAGTATTTCAGGGGCTGTGTCGGATTTGCGTCACATTGGACTATGAGAGAGAGGGAATAAGGAGTGCACCTATGTTGGCGCGCACGCTTGTGCACTTTAATGTCTCCTGAGCGTTAGTCACGCGGCCTGGTCTAGATAAACGCGAAGAGAGTTATATTTCCTTAGTCGCCTCGTACGACACCCGCGGGAAGAGCAGGGGTGGTGACAACTGTATTCTGATCTGCCGTCACCACACGGCAAAAGGTAAAGTTATAACAATTAGCAGTCTCTAATATGTACATGTATGGTCGCTAACTATGGGCCTCATAAGAAGGCTCAGGGTCACTCGGCGAGCGATGAAGAGAGCTATGCTCGGTATATCACTGCAAGATCAAATTAGAAATTAGGAGATCCGTAGGAGAACCAAAGTCCCCGAAATAGCTCAGCGTGTCGCGAAACTGAAGTGGAAATGGGCCAGCACATAGTTCCCACACAGCACATACTTAGCTGATGGTCGTTGGTGTCCCAAGGTGCTAGAGTGGCGACCCCGCACCGGGAAACGCAGTGTTGGCAGACCCCCCACTAGGTGGACCGACGACATCAAACGAGTCGTAGGGAGCCGCTGGATTCAAGCGGCGCAAGACCTAAACCTGTGGAAGTCCATGCAGGAGACCTTTGTCCAGCAGTGGACGTCTATCTATACTAATATTATAAAGAGGAAAGATTTTTGGAACGTAGTTCCTTATCGCGCGGTACGGAAGGGGGCTAGACGGAAAAATTAAGGAAACCGACACGACACATTTTTGAAACGTCATTTTTTGTTGAATGTGAATTTTACATTGTATTCGGTATTTTCGCCTTAGAACTCGGCGTCTGCATGGCCTAGTGGTTAGGAGAGTCGCCTATAAATTCAACGCCGATGGTTCGAATCCCAGCTCGACAGACTGAATTTTCTATTTTCAATTTTATTTTAAATAATTTCTAAATGTGGAATTTTTCCCTAATTTTTTATTGTATAAATTAGATAACGCCATCTGTGAAAAAACAGTAACTCCACCAGAGTAACTCTTTGTTGTTGTATCAGTGCAATAGAAATAAACTAAAAATAATTCATCGTAGTTAATCAATTTAATACTAGATGACACCACTAGTTTATTACAATTCCTTCACTAAAATACTACTACTAAGGTACTACGTTCCATCCGGGTGTCCCTTGACACGTCTCTTTTTTGTTTGTTTGTTTGTACCGAATAGGCTCTGTAACTAATGGACCGATTTTAACCATTTTTTCACCAATAGAAAGCTGAGTTATCAGGAAGTAACATAGGCTATAATTTATTGTCAAAAAAATTAGAGATCCTTAAGAAAATTGCAATAATGTAACCCAAAGTGGGAAAATTTTGCCTATAAAACGCATTATTTGGCGTATGCTGAGAAAACTATTGATGATACATAAAAATGATGTAGTGCATGTTTAAAGTACTCATTATTTTCTACAAAAAAGTCCCCGAGGGAATATATCTAACTACAATAGTAGCTTTTGTGTTCTAAAATTTAATTAGATCGCCTTTATCGTGGTATTAACTTTTCCTTACATTAGTAACGTATTAACATCATCATACTAATATTATAAATGCGAAAGTGTGTTTGTTTGTTGGTTTGTCCTTCAATCACGCCGCAACAGAGCTACGGATCGAAGTGATTTTTTGCATCGGTATAGTTGAGGACCTGGAGAGTGACATAAGCTCTTTTTATCCCGGAAAATCAAAGAGTTCCCAAGGGATTTTAAAAACTACATCCACGCGGACGAAGTCGCGGGCATCAGCTAGTAGGTTGATAAAGAAGAAGATGTACATGTATATCTATGTTCGTATTTATGTACGTATTTTCCACTGTAGCACCGAAACCACTGAGCCGATTATTATGATGAATCAATTGGATATTATGGTCCGTATGAGTGAGTGTGATCTGTAGTTGGGTTACAGTTTTTGAAATTTTTTCTTGATTATTTTTATTGCGAAATAGACTTGTGCTTGTCGACAATCAATGATGGAAAGCACTGATGAGGTCAAGCTTGGAGCACGCTTGCTAGGAATATGCCTATTTATTCTTGCCTAGAAAATACTTACTCAAATTATTCTTCGAACTGGTGGTAGAGTCTTGGCGAGCATAAGAGCTTGAACACAGCTTGAACATTCTGAAGGTAATCCTACCAACCAAAATACCGTAAGGAATAGGACTTGGTTCCTCTTACTATTATCCAGTAAATCCAAGGCTTTAGTAGTAAGGTCTTAAGAAGAGAAGGCTAGTTACCGCTTCCAAGGTAGACCGACCGGTAATATTTTTATGTTGGTCTGTAACCCGATACATAGATAAGCTGCTGGTTTATATAAGTAACTTAGCCATAGATCACTTTAGATTCTCGTGTCTTTATGTCTTAATATGTGTGTCCTGCGTGTGTGAGTGTAATGTTGTGTGACGACGTAATAAGTTGACGAAACATTTAAAACTAGCTTTTGCCCGCGGCTTCGCTCACGTTAAGTTCGATTTTTCAAACCCCTATTTTACCCCCTTAGAGGTTGAATTTTCAAAACGGTTTCTTAGTGGTTGGTTAGCTCACGTTAAGTTAGAATTAAGATTTTTATTGGTAATTAAAATCCAACTTAACGCGATTCGTATCTCCGTAAAAAGCCAACATTATACCAAGTTTCATGGTTATACCTAAGTTGAAAAACAACAGACCTAATAACAATTATTCACCCTCTATTCAACTCCATGTTGAACATTTAAAAACTGTCAAACGCGTACTTCTTTATTTTCAATTGAAAGGCAAAATACCAAGTTTGATGGATATTACTTGAAAATTAGCTTAAAAATCTGGACTTTTATACAAATTTTCATCCCCTATTTGAAGTCTGGGGGTGGAATTTTCGAAATTTGCGAAACACGTGTTTCTTATTTTTTATCGAAAGCCCAAAAATTAAAGTTTCATGGATATTACATGAAAAATAATTTGATAAATGACGGACTTTTATACAAACTTGCAACCCCCATTTAACCCTCTTGGGGTTGGAATTTTCAGAAATCCTTTCTTAGCGGACGTCTACGTCATAATAACTATCTGTGTGCAAAATTTCAGCCCGATCCGTCCAGCGGTTAGAGCTGTGCGTTGATAGACCAGTCAGTCAGTCAGTCACCTTTGCCTTTTATATATTTAGACAAAAGTTTAATGTGATATGTTAATCTAACGCTCAGGTATTTCAGCCTTCTTCAGAAGTTGGAATTGGGGAAACTCCAAAATAATAGTTAACCCAAAATAGTTGCAGCATCAGGACAAGGTTACCATATTATTAGTGTCATGAGCATTGCTACTTTATTATAGTGTACCGAATTTCAAGTCTTTTTTTTTTTTTTTTTTTATTCGATGACAAGCTGGTCCTTGACTGCGATCTCACCTGACGGTAAGTGACGATGCAATCTAAGATGGTAGCGGGCTAACTTGGAAGGGGTATGGCAGTGAACATTCAACCCATACCCCTAATTGGTTTCTACACGCCATCGTTCCGGAACGCTAAATCGCTTGGCGGCACGTCTTTGACGGTAGGGTGGTAACTAGCCACGGCCAAAGCCTCCCACCAGACCAGACCAGAGACAATTTAGAAATTATAAATTCCCAAATTGACCCCGCCGGGAATCGAACCCGGGACCTTCCCAGTTATAAGACAACAGCGCTTACCACTGAGCCAGGGAGGTCAGTCTATTAGATAAAATTAGTGGAAGCATTTAAAAATTATCAATTCCTCTCATGACTCCATCTCAGACGCCGAATAAAAAGAAGAGCTTATATTTCTGGATAGATTTTAATCATCATTATCATCATCATCATCATCATTATCAACCGATAGACGTCCACTACTGAGCAACGGTCTCCTGCATGGACCTCCACAGGCTTCGATCTTGCGCCGCCTGAAGCCAGCGGCTCCCTGCGACTTGTTTGATGTCGTCGGTCCACCTAGTCTGCCAACACTGCGCTTACCGGTGCGGGGTCGCCACTCCAGCACTTTGGGATGCCAACGACCATCAGCAGCTCTTCGAACTATGTGCCCCGGCCATTTCCACTTCAGTTTCGTAACTCGTTGAGCTATGTAAGTGACTTTGGTTCTCTCATTTCTGATTTGATCTCGCAGGGATACTCCGAGCATAGCTCTCTCCATCGCCCGGTGAGTGACACTGAACCTTCTTATGAGTAGTTAATGACTATGTTTCGGATCCGTAAGTCATCACTGGCAACACGCAATTTTAATCAAATTGTAAAGAACTATCCCAGTTGCGTACAATATTCCCAGTAGTACCTACCTATAATACTGTTCGTACGAACCATTTACGTGGTTTTGTTCGCACAGTGATATAATAGTTATTTGTGTTATATGGGGCCAAAGAAATTTTTTGTTCCCCGAGGGCGTTATTTTGAATTCAGAGCGAAGTGAAGGATTCTATAATAGAATCCCGAGCACAGCGAGGGATTCTAAAGTAGAATCGTAGTAGTAAATGTAGAATCTCAGCCTAGCGAGGAATTCAATAAGCCGCCCGAGAACTAAATATTTTGGCCCCGAATGACACACACTATTTTTCATCATTACTTATGAGAGATGTATAGGCATTACCTATACGTATATTGAAAGTATAAATTAAACACAAATGTAAATTATTATGAAATAATTTAACATTAATATTATTTATGTTGCATACAGTATGGGCGTATATATCCGATCGGCAAATTGATCACGTGACTTATCGAAGACAACCGCTTCTCAAACATTTTTGAATTTCGAACGGAATGAGCAATCGACAATTTTCCGCAACAAACGCAGTAGTAATAAACACATACTTACTAAAGCACGAACGCGGACCAATCAGAAGAGAGAAATGAAAAGTCCCATGGGCTTAAAATTGAATTTGGCTCCCGCTATCCGCTGAAGCCAATATTCGTTTTTCGAATAGGTATGATGATAAGATAGTTTTCAAGCCAATATTAAAAACGAATATTGGCTTCAGAGGATAACGGGAGCAAAATTTAATTTTGGGACTTTTCATTTCTCTCTTCTAATTGGTCCGCGTTAGTGCTTCAGCATACTAAAGCACTAACGCGGACCAATCAGAAGAGAGAATTCAAAAATGTTTGAGAAGCTGTTGTCTTCGATAAGTCACGTGATCAAATTTGTCGATTAGATGTATACGCCCATACTTCCAATATAAATATTAATGTTTAATTATTTCATAAAATTTTATTTGTGTTTTATTTAAACTTTCAATATACGTATTGGTAATGTCTATACTCTATACATAGTAGGTTGATACTCCTAGCTTTTTCTCATAGGTAATGATGAAAAATAGTTTGGCCCCTAATGACACACACTATTTTAAATAGTGTGTGTCATTAGGGGCCAAAATTTTTTGTTCTCGGGCGGCGTATATTGAATTCCTCGCTACACTCAGGATTCTTTTTTAGAATCCTTCACTTTGCTCTGAATTCAAAGTAACGCCCTCGGGGAACAAAAAATTCCTTTGGCCCCATATAACACAAATAACTATTTCTTACAACTAAAGCTATCTTCGCGCTGCAACATGTTGGCGACGCAACATATAGGACGAGTGTCGTCTGTCGCAGAGCTCACACGGGATGTCGGCCAACGGTACCGCAAATCAGAGATTACGTGGAAACTAGCGTTGCCATTCCACATTCCGAATTAGACGTGTGAGTTGTGACGAATAAGTGCAACGATTGCGCTTTTGATTGCTCTCCGTCGCTCGACCGCAGCTAATGAAAATAACGAACGCCTTTTCTGTAAATCCACCTTTTTTTATTGTCATAACGGTACACACTACACACACTTACGTAATTCGTATTGCGTCTAGAATTAATGTCTGCTGTGAAGTATATGCTTATCTAGCTTAAAAATCTTGCAGCTACTTGTATAACGCTGAATCATTTCAGATATATACAGGTAAATTTAAATCTTTTCTAAGAATAATGTTTTGACCTCAATATGACCTTGGACAAGTAACAACCTTATTAATTATATTAAATTGCACAGTTATGTATATCGTGTGGGTTTCATGCATAATGGCCGTGGCAACGAGGCTTATATCTCTTTTGTTGAAGGCTGGAGCTTTGTTCAATTAACACGGTGATATTAGTGATGTACCCATGATTTGGTTTTTGTGACAAATGTTACCATGAAACAACGAATAAGAAGAAGAATTAAGTTTAAATGATAAGGTACCTGAGTGGAATTATTACCACAAAAAATCAACCGCAATAAAACTCTTGATTTTTTGTTTGTCTCTAAGTGGTCGCTAAGGTAATTAAGAGCCTCTAAAGTAATTGTGATTTTTTTCGTTTGGACGATGACATTAACGCCATCATCCAAACATAAAAACACTTCATCAGAGAGACAACACAAATAGAATTGTAGGATCATCTCTTGAAGTTCCTAGCTTGTAAGTTTCTGAATTCAGATGTCAGAGTGCTGTCAGTAAATGTTGTGTTAAACGAAGTCGAATGTCGACAACAGTCTACAACGTTAGCTGTGCAGCACATCACTATTCCATACAAATATGTCAAGATATATTTCTATAATCACTACTCATCTGTACCAGTCAGAACATTGTTAACCTTGCTCAGTTTGGATTGTAGGTACGCCTGTGTTATTTGTGAAGTACTAGAATAACCACGGCTTTGTTTATATTAAACTGAAAAAGTATTCGGAAATTATATAGCTCCGTAGAGCAGAGCCATAGCTCTATTGCGGTTTGTTGCGCCTAGACTGAACAACAAACTAGCAAACCAACAAACAAAGACTTTGCCATTCATAAATTAGAAGGATTCAAGACAGATGACTACACTACAGACTTTCCTCACTTGTTAACAGGCAATATGCATAGATCGCAACGCTAGATCGCGATATGGCCAACTGTTCCTTTGTATGCAATCATAATTCAATCTACGCATACGCAGTGTCATATCTCTGCTTAGAACAGTTTATTATTCACACCAGAGGGAGCGAGATTTAACATGAACGTTGCTATGGCGTAACTGTTATGTCTCATTTCGTTCAAGAAGCAGGAAACCAGTTATACAAGAATGGTCAGGCGCATCCTCATTCGGAGTAACTAGATTGTGGAGTTTATATCGTCATTACTCTGATAGTTTTATTCGCTTCCTTCTATGTCCAGTTAGTCTGTGACCATTTAAGTTATGTCGTCTTTTGAGCCGGTTTTGCTCGCAAGCTACAACGTAATATTATTATAGATAATATTATTTACTTACGTAGAGTCGTTGCACATAAGTTGGTTAAAGTAAAGTAATCGTTAAAATGAGCAATTATTATTTAACTAGCTGATGCCCGCAATTTCGTCCACGTGGATTTAGTTTTTAAAATCCCTCGGGAACTCTTTGATTTTCCGGGATAAAAGTTAGCCTATGTCACTCTCCAGGTTCTCAACTATACTCATGCAAAAAATCACGTCGATCCGTAGCCCTGTTGCGGCGTGATTGAAGGACAAACCAACAAATAAACACACTTTCGCATTTTTAATATTAGTAAGAATAAATAATTTAATAACAACTATAACATTTGCAATGCCCTGACCGGGTCTCATGTTTGTAACCCAAATAAATATGAGAACAAATAACTAAATAAAATTGAAATTTAGAGAACTACGGCAAAGCAATCATCCCGCTGGTCCCACGATATCGTCAAGCTTGTGAGGAAGACTTGGATGAGACTGGCACATCATCTAAAGAGAGGAGGAGGATCGAGAGGAGGCCTACATGCAGCAATGGTCGAATTTAAGGGCTAGCAAAGAATAAGAAGAGATTTTATTTCTGGTGCTTACTTGCTAGCTGAGCTACATCTAATAATAATAATGTCCTCCTGACCAAATCCGGCCACGGCAGCCAATCTCCCCATGGTATGCCATCTGCGCGTGAAATATAGTGCACAGGTGTATGCACTCTCTATTCCCTCACTCTCATAGTTCGATGAGACGGAAATATGACACGAGATAATGTGCAGGATCGACAGATTAACGTGCTCTCTTAGGGCTAGTACTGAGTATTGGAAAACCCAATACATTTTTGGCCCACTCCAAGACACCGTCATCTGCAGTTCACCACTGTACCAACAAGACAGTTCTTAAATATTCTGCCAGTTAAATAGATACCAAGCTTCTAAGCGATTAACTGCCCCCTCAAAGAAACCAGTACGTCATTACAATGTCTGCAACCTCATATATGAGTCTCAACTCAATCATTGCCGAGTCCTTATTTGTAGTACGGCTGTGTCCTTCTCGACTCAGTCACGATCTCTCGTTGAATCGATATTTGGCAGTGAATACAGTTAGTTATCGATTCGACATTGCTCGTCCTGGCATTCGCGGTGCCTCCACGATAACGCACGTGTCTCGAATACATCGAACTATTCGTGAGAACCGACTGAACGTTACGTGGTTAGTGAATATAATATAGAGAACCAACGTCTAAGTAAACAAAACGCAGTTTAACTTAAATAGGCCTTAGATCCATAGTCCAAGACTAACACGTTCTTGGTATATTTATCAAACGCTAGCTTTTGACCGAGACTTCGGCCGCGTGGAGTTGGATTTTTAAAAATCCCCCCGAAAATCTCCTATATACTCCTGCTTTTCCAGAATAAAAGGTTGCCTAATTTCACTCTTCAAGTCTTCACTTACCCATGCAAAAAATCAAGTCTATGGTCATGATTTTTGCGCAAGGTTATAGTTGAGGACTTGGAAAGTGCTTGAGTTTGTCTTTCTTACTCCACACGGACGAAGACGTGGGCATAAGCAAATGTTTTATAAATATTTTAAACTATAAGAAAAGGAGAAAGGTTTCTTCCCAAGTAAATCAGTCCATTCATGTTTTACTAAAAATCTACATTAGGAATTCTTTCTTTAGAATACGTTTTGGAAATATTCCATTCAATTTATATTCCTGTTGAAGTCGAGGATAAAAACTTAGTATCTGAATGCGATGATATTTAGGAATATTATGCTTTAACTAGTTTAACTACTAATCTAAACTTTAGCTAACTTTGCTAATTAAACATTGATTTTAATATCGCAACCAAAAAAATCAATTAATCAAATAATTTATGATTTATAATATTATATCATCAAAATCTCACTAATGGGCATAGGTCTCATCTCATATCTCGAATATTAAAGCTTAGGCCATAGTCCATCACGCTGGCCAAATCGCGCTTATTGGGACTATATATATATATATATATATATATATATATATATATATATATATATATATATATATATATATATATATATATATATATATATATATACTATATATAGGGACTCGACCCCCGGACACCCCAGAAAAGAGGTTTTGCAATCAAGGTTTCGCCGGCTTCTGGAACGCGAATGGAGCGACTCCGCTGCGTTGTGTGCCGCAGCATATTGTACTTTAACAATAAAATTTATGTGCGCAAAGCGTATTATAATGGTCTATAAACCTTCACCAACCATACCTAAATCATGCCTTAAGTAGGAGTCTCTTTACGTAGGTAGCCCCTAAATACAATCCCTTATCCAATGTCCTTTTCACCTCTAGGGGTTCCCTAAAGATTCGTGAAAACGAAATAGATAGAAAGCGTCACCTAACTTAGCTTAGGTGGCCCGTAAAATTTAAGGCACGTTGGTGAAAACGGGCATAAGCACATAATTTTAAAAATAAGAAAATACTCGTAATCGACTGAATCAGCAAGCAGTGATAGCCTAGTGGTTAGGACTGTGGTCTCTATTTGGGGGGGTCGCAGGTTCGACCTCTGACTTTTCGGAGTCAAGTGCGTTTAAGCAATTGAATATCACTTGAACTAAAATTAAATATCACACTTCACGGTGAAGGAAAACATCGTGAGGAAACCTGCACACCTGACAGTTCTTCATAATGTTCTTGAAGGTGTGTGAAGTCCGCCAATTGTGGTGGACTATGGCCTGTAAGTAACCCTTCTCTGAGAGACCTGCGCTCATTAGTGAGGCGTTGATGGGTTGCTAATGATGATGATGATGAATCGACTGAATCTATAGTCACCATAGACTCAGTCGATTATGTTTTCTCACTAGAAATACTTACATAATATTTTAAATATTAAAACCGGAAATAAAAGCATGTCGTCTGGTGAATAAAATGACATAAAAAATCATCATTATCAGCGTTAACTATCAGCCTTAGGCAAAGTAAAATATGTTACCAATGAAGCATTCTTTGATCAGTATGACTGTTTAAAATTTCATGTGGCTGACGAGATAATTTATTTAAATCGCAAACCCGTGGACAATGGAATATTATCTTGTTATTAAGCACCCAGGCCCTCGGCCTAAAAACCTAGAGGCATACATGAATGTTGTGAACAGCCACCAACCGCCCCAAGGTCCGAGCACACGTGTCGCAGTACGGCGCATGCGTCTCAACGTGATGCTAACTATAAATCAAATCCCGAACATAAAGCCTAGTCACACTGACGGCCATCTAATTCAAAACTACCGCCCAAAGGTCGCAAACTAAATCCAGCTAGTGAGATTATCTATAAATGATTGCATAGTGTGACGGTCGCAATCACCTCTGTTGTGTGATTGTCTAAAATGATTGCTACCGTGTGAAGATTGCAATCGGTTCTGGCCGATACTCACACGCTATTGGCTAAAATGTATAGTTGCAGAAAGCACACGATAAAGGGGTTGTTTTATCTTGGGCCAGGTACTTGTACGCTATACCAAAAAATAGTATAAAATAATAGAAATTAAAATTAAATATGCTTTTTTGCAGTTTTAAAGTGAATAAGAGGTAAAGATATAAAATTGATAATTGGGTACATTTGTAGAACAGCAACTCTCGGAGTGCATCCATCTGCTTTTGTTGTCTATGTTTGTAATGACATTACGTCATCTTAATGTCATTTCAATTGTCAAATGTCAATTGCTGGTGTGTCAAATATCAATTACTGTTAATTTGTTAATTTTTATGTCAAATGTCATCATGTCTCGTTTAGGTACGTGTCATTGATATAAAGGACGCCATGTTGTTGCGCTTTTATTTTGCAAAATAATTTCGCATTATACCTCGTAAAAAGGACTTTTCCTGAGAAATAAAGAATAAATAATCACTATTTTATGACCTATTCTTTGCCCAGAACATTTTGAAAGACCGTATAAATACCTGGCCCAGGCTCCATATATATATTTGAAACAACCCCTTTAGCCAACACCACAATTATTGAGACTGTAGGCTGTAGCAATGATTGATGCAGCTTTTACGTAATCGGCCAACTGTATTGATTGAATGTTCTTTAACTATTACGGGCTACCTCAACTAAGTTGTAAGTTAGGTGACGCTTCCTGCCAATTTAGTTTTCATCATGAAATTTTATGGAACACTTAAAGGTAGAAATGATATTGGGTAGATAAAAGATTGTGTTTCGAGGTTACCCATATCCCACATAAAGAAATTTCTACCTATTTGGGGGATGATTTAGTTATGTGGTGAGTGAAGATGAACATAACTATTTGGGCAAGGTCATAAATAGGTCATTTTGAATTAGGACGTATGCGATCTTACACATTGATGTGAATAGTACAACAACGACGCAATTCTATTGCGTATCGTATGTACAGATATTTTTTTTAGTTAATTCTATAATGTATGAACAGATATCGCAATTACTTACGATATTTTCGATCTAAATAGGGGCAACTGCAAACAATTTTAGAAGAAAAACAATTTTAAATGCCATTAGGATTTGGCAAAAAAAAATCTGTAGTCTGTACCACACTAACAGCATATTATTTATTTTGTTCGTGGAAATCATATCGTACCACCACAGTGTTTAGAATTTACAACCGTCACCATTATTATAATATTAGTAAACATAAAGCGTTCCAGCTTAGGTGGCTAGTGATCTAGGCTTTATACCATTTAATTTAAATTCAAATTTACATGACCCCTTTAAGCCTGGCAATACACGTCAGGTTTTTTCATCCGATTGTCCGATCCGATAGTCTGATCCGGCTACCGGAAGGCATTGGAGACATTACTTTGTATGAACGGTCAATACACGGTCAATACACGTCGTCACACACATACTTCTAGTGTGAGACGAAATAGACGTCCGGTTATTCCTTCCGATTTGCCAGTCGAATCTAGCGCTGATACTGTGTGGACGCATCGTTGTGGATCGAATCTTCTTCTTTATTAACCTATAGACGTCCACTGCTGGACAAAGGTCTCCTGCATAGACTTCCACAGGCTTCGGTCTTGCGCCGCTTGAATCCAGCGGCTCCCTGGGACTCGTTTGATGTCGTCGGTCCACCTGGTGGGGGGGGGGGGTCTGCCAACACTGCGTTTCCCGGTGCAGGGTCGCCACTCTAACACCTTGGGACCCCAACGACCATCAGCTCTTCGAACTATGTGCCCCGCCCATTTCCACTTCAGTTTCGCGACACGCTGAGCTATGTCGGTGACTTTGGTTCTCGTACGAGTCTCCTCATTTCTGATTTTCTCCTCATTTGATCTCGCAGGGATATACCGAGCATAGCTCTCTCCATCGCATCGTGGATCGAATAATGGCCGAAATTTATGATATTGAACGGCTAATTGTAGCCGTAGAAAAACATTCTATAAAAATTAAAAACTTTTCGGGGTGTCTTAATAATTTTGGATGTATTAATTAGAAATTACTCTCGGTAAGTCTTGTCAAATTAATTGGGTGAATCCAATAGCGTCGCTCCGTCCGTTTTGCTCCGTGCGCAAGCACTCGGGATGATAGCTCGGGAACGACTGAGCTCAAAAAAAGCCTGACGCAAGAATCGGACGTGTATCGAGTAAATACGATCCGGTAGTCTGATCAGACGATCGGAAACAAAACCTGACGTGTATTGCCAGGCTTAATGTATGACTGAATGGGGACGAATAAAAATGAAATATCAAGAAGATTGACATGGGACAAGAGGTAACAAATGGCGTTGGCTTACTTTTTTTTAAACTTTAGTAGCTATTTAAACGGAAACATAGTTTTCTAGATTTATTATTGCAGTTCTAGCAATTTATGGAGAGCTCATAATATTCGTTACGGAGTAACAAACATCCATCCTCACAACTTTCGCATTTATAATATTAGTGGGATCGTAGTAAGTAGGACTAAACAACATACCTGCAATCTACATACATAAAACAAGAAAAAGAGTGAGAAATGAGAATTCATTTCTGTTACTTGCTTGCTAACTTGCAGCATAAGCATAGGTACGGTCTATGCCTATCTATGCTACAAGCTCTAATAAAAGTATCCTCCCGACCGAATCCGTCTTCACACAATCCCCACAAAGAATAACCATCAGTGTAGGAGATATTATAGTGCACAAGTGTATGTGTATAAACACATGTGATCTCTCTATTCCCTCACAATCCAATACAATAGTCCAATGCGGTCGAAATTGGACACGACCGGAGAGAATCAGATACAGGGCCGCCAGCTTTAAAACTTGCTCTCTGAGGGACGCAGGAGATACTTCCTATACTCCTAACTCCGGGCTAGTACTGCTAGTACTAAGAATTACTTGAAAGAAAAACCCATGACTTTGTTTTTGGCACGACTCGGGAACCGATCCCAGTACCTCGTCATTCGTAGTCGAGAATGTTAATCATTAGACCAAAGAGGCAGTTACAGTTGATTTCTACTTCATTTAAACGTGTCCCACCTTCCTTAAATATACGAGTTTAAGCGAGACACGTTACGAAATTTAAGCGCTTGGAAATTCACAGGAAATTGAATCGTTGAATACCTATTACGTATGTTTCAAAATGTATTGGAGCCAAAGGCATACAGGGAATACTCTATCAAAATTCGAAACGAAATTTAAATCCGATCTTAAATATGTATCTTTAGTACGAGTACTGATGCCTCGACAAGGTTGATAGATTTCGAGTATCGTAACGTCAGAGCTTTACGCTTATTTGGAGGGGAAAAGCGATTGTTATTATTATTCATATTCAGCATTGGCTAATATTCTTTTTTTATGAAAAGAAACAAAAACAAAAGAGCACGCCTAGCGAAACCTTAGCGATATAATACATTCCTACATGTACAATTTGAAATAAACGTACCTACATACCTAGATACGGTAAACTAAAACAAAGATTATTTCACTCTGACGTCATAGTGATTCGATACTCCATAATAGGTATCTATTAACGTTGAGCGATGGTTATTTGTCGAAATGTGCAAACTATTACTAAACCGAATAAAATGCAGCCGCTTTCAACCATTTCAAATCGGTGAAACAAAGACGAATTGCTTACTGCGGGGTTTTTGTACTCAGAGAATTTCGGTAAACTTTGTTTTTTTCAAAGAAACAGAAGAGATTTTATTAAACAATACTTTACTTTCGTTTTAACTGCGCTTTCAGTTTCTTAGGGCACTGTAATAATTTATGAATTCTAAGCATTCCTTTGACCATTTAGGGACAAAAGGTATACATACGACGTTGTTGACTCAATAAAGGCAATTGAGACAATACTACCTCTGTTACAAAAGGACCGAAACTATTTTGTGTTTACCATGTCAATTTAAAGTAACAGCTATAGAAAGTAAATAATAAAAAAATTGGAGTTTTGCTTTCTAGGAAAAAAATTCACTCTGTAAAATTATTGTGTACCTTCACTGTGGTCGCTAAGAATGTATCATAACTGTTTATTTTAAATGCATTAATTGATAATACTTTAAACTATGTTTTTAGGGTTCTATTCGGTTCTTTCACTAACTAAATAAATAAATAAAAATATTTTATTTCGACCATCTGGGATCATAGTGTGTTAGTAACAATAAACTTAAACCTATATTATGTTAAAGCATGTTTGTTTGTTGGTTTGTCAATCACGTAGCAACGGAGCTACGGATCGACGTGATGGTGTGACTACGAGTACGAGTCCGCATCCGATTATTGCATTGGTAAAGTTGAGGACTTGGAGAGTGACATAGGATAGGTATGGACTTGGAGCCCAGGCCGATCAGACCTTCGTCATTTTATAAAAGCTGAAAGTTTCTCTGCGTGTGGCCCCCATTAAGGTAAGAACGATCCCCGAATATGAAGTTTGGATCATGGTGGCTTTGTGAGATATCAGGTAGCAAAGGTTTATACACCTTTGCTACCTGATTTGGTGAATCATGGACTTTTACGGGATGAAAAGTAGCAGTGCTAATCCAGGGTATTCTATCTTCATTCCAGGTCTGATCTTCCTGGGCTCCCTCTCTAGTATTTTTATCCTAACTGCAAAACTTTTCTTAGGTAGCTGCAATAGTTTTTACGTTTAGGTTAAATTAACAAAATTAGATTGTTAGTCGTACTTTCTTACAATTTTAATTCAAGACTCGCAAGTCAAGTGACGCAACTGCCGAAATGGTCAACTTCGGTCATTTCTCTTTGGCCAACTTACGGGCGCCGTGGAATTTGAGTTCCCTTCACACGTACATGTGAAGTCACCACATCCAACCTCTATACAAATAAATAAAATTGAAAAATGTCGTAAACACTTTTTTAATGATTGAATTGAAATTGAATTTTGTTTGTGTAGTGGGAGGCCATGGCTATGTTACCGTCAAAGACGTTCCTCGAAGCGTACCGGCATGATGACGTGCAGAAACCGATTAGGTTAAAACTGCCACACCCCCTTTCAAGCTAGCCCACTACAGCATTGAAGGCTGCATCGTCACTTACCATCAGGTGAGATCGCTGTCAACGCATAAGTCATGTGATAACAATTTTTTGTCAATGATTCAATAAAGAAAGATTAAGATGCGTCAGTGGACTACTTCTTAGTATTAAGATAATTTATAAGTTTAGGTTAAAGTAAAATTACTCATTTGCCAAATTATTAGGCTAGATTGTTATAACATTACAGGTGAGTTTATATTTTAATGTATACTCATATCAATGAAAAAAAAATATTTTTTTTCATTTCATTGCAACCAATATTATTCAAAATGCGCCCATTGTGAAACATTAAAAACTACTCTGGAGGACTTTCAGCTACTCAGAGCACAACGCGGAAAAAAGCACGCGCACTGCGCTTTATATTTGCACTCCGGACTCCCCCAACAGCGTGGCACACTGTGGTCGAAAACCTGTCGAAATTGTGAGAGGAGAATGGAGATACTCGGTGACTACCTCGGTGAAGATTGCAAGACTATAAATAAACAAGAATAATTAAATAATAATATGAATTCGTACGAAGAGGAAAGCAATGGAAAAAAACCGGTCAAGTGCGAGTTGGACTCGCGCACCGAGGCTTCCGTACTCCAGAAGTAAAAGTAAAATGATAATATTTAATATATTATAAAAATCCTGTAAAATATACATAAACCTCTATTGAACATAATTATTTCTGATTTTTCGATTGGTGAACTTCGGAGATAAGCGGGGGGAACCGTATTTTTTCGACATTTTGCATGATTACTAAAATCTATTATGTATAAGAATGAATAAAATCCTGTTTTAGAATGTACAGGTAAAGCCCTTTCATATGATACCCCACTCGGTATAGTTATCTTACTTTGAAATCTCAAACCCGCGATCCTGGTGGACTCACCTGATTTCCCCCTTTTTTAATAAAATAAAAAATAATTTTCAATTTATTTTTATTCCAATGATGTTGGGCCACTATTATACATAACTGTTTCAAATTTCATGTCGATAACTTTAATAGTTACTGAAATAATAGACTGTGACAGACGGACGGACGGACGTAAAATGTCTCACCTTACGGGTTCCATTTTTACCATTTTGGTAACCATTTTGGTTTTTGGTTTTAGTTTACGGAACCCTAAAAAATGATTCATACAAACTGAGCTGTAATTAATTATTATGGAGAAGTTTCCGGGGGTACTAAATATTCTTAGAAAAAAACTGGTACGTATACGTAATAAAGTAGGTTCTGTATTAAGAAAAAAACTATAAATATATAAACGGCGAGTACATCACTCACCTGCGATTTGCTGATGACATAGTCGAAATGGCAGAGACTCAGAGATTTTCAATATAATGCTCAATGATCTCGGCAGGGTTTCTCAACAGGTGGGTCTGATAATGAGCATGAGCAAGACGAAAATCATGTCTACTGCTCATGCTCCGCTCAAGATATCTAAATATGTATCTAGTTTAAAAAAAAAAATTTGGTCATATGTACGGAACCCTAAAAGAGCGAGACACCTGGGACACACAGTCCAGCTAGGTAGGTCCAATTTCGAGAAACAGATGAACCGCCGAATCCAATTTGGCTGCGCAGCATTCGGGAAGCTTCGAGATGTCTTCTCGTCCAAATCCCTCAGTGCCTGGAGACTAAAGTCTTCGAACAGTGCGTGTTGTCTCGTTTGATGTCGTTGGTCCACCTGGAGAGGGGGTCTGCCAGCACTGTGCTTTCCGATGCGACTTGCGAGGTCACCACTTCAGTAGGTACCTTGGGACTCCAACGACCATTAATGGTTCTAAGTGAACACCCAACGTAACGATATTGCTTCCTGTCTAATTCTGATCAGTGCATTAATTTATATTGATTCTGAACCTTAACTTAAAGTAATCCTCTGTTAAATAAAACTCAATAAAGTTTTCCAAATATTTAATAGCTTAACACTAAGTTACACACTGTATGTAAATGACAGAAGCGCATCATTAGTAGGTAGGTATGCCTAATGGAAAGAATGAGAAATGGAAATACGTTCTATATTCAAAAACCGTGTTTCACAAACCATCGCGTCCAAGTTCAATAGTCGCTCAAGTGCTCGAGCCGTGGACTAAGGATGGAGCGACCCAGTTGTGGTTCCCTGACCTCCGCGGCAGCCTAGCATAGCATTCCACCTCTCTTTCCAACCAAAGTATATGTATTACCCTCTCTCTTTCTCCCGGAATATTTTCGCACGCATATATTCGGAAAATGGCGTGGTAGAAGCGGAAATACTTTTTGATGAGATGACATCGTTGTTTGCTGCGAAATTAATTTATGTAGTAGTTTATACGGTATAAGATTCTATTTCCAGATTTAATATATATATGCGGATCCGGAATCTCCGGATTTCATCCTAGCATCCAACCCGGATTGTTATGTAGTATAGAACTGTATTCGGAAATGATTAGAATTAGAATTAATATATCTCTGACTCTTAAATAAGTTAATTTATTATAATATTATTATGTGGATCTAATAGGGAATATCATCACCTTCACCATCAGCAACTGATATAACATATACATGGGCATTAGATGCATTAGAGGTCCATGCATATTAATTTTGATAATATTATAACATCGTTATAGTATGTACCTACTTATTTTTAATAGAAAAGCTGAAACACATAAATAGACCGTATACTTTCTTTATAAATCGTATATCGTATTTTTTAAACCAATAAAAATATGAAAACTGACAAAGCTGTAAACTAGTTTTGAAAGCTGATTCTCCGCGCTTTCATGTATTTTATAAAATTTTTGGGATAAGGTAATCCATAATACAACATGGTTTAATAATTATTATTACTGTAATCGATTACGATTATTTGTGAACGCTTTCTCATTAGCGATAAATAATATAGGTACACTGTGTAATTTCTATCAATTATACTAACTACAACCCGAGCTCGGGATCCTGACAGACTTTATTGCAAGTTGGGTAAATCAGTTTTGCATGGAAACAACGCATTACTTGAATTATTACAGCATTTACGCACAGCTGATGTTAACTTGAAAGTAACATTTGAGCCTCTGCTGGTGACTTGCCACTTAAGTTAACGGCACCTCATGAGCCTTGGCATCATTACGGGGGATGCCTTACTGATTTTTTGCCTTTTCCATATTTTTCAATGCATTTGCCCCGTTGCCCGTTTAATTTGCTTTGCAATTTTTATCGTGATTTAGTTTTGCTACGAAATGGGACGTCTACCCGGCCCCTCGGGTTCTAGGGGCTGTAGGTAAATCACCGATTAGTTACTACCCTCAGAATCCCTCTTTAGTAATTCCCAAATCAGGCCATGTAAAATTATAGTATCATTAGGAGTCAATCTAGAGTTTGGGGAGGCTCCCTTAATTTTCGTTTATTTATCTGTTATAGATAAAGGGAAAACAATCGCGGTCGATTTATTCTAAAAAGCTCGATTCGCTCTTGAAATTGTTCAGTGTCTGGCTCCTGATTTTCTATTTCAACTTTATTGTGAGATGAGACCAAGGAAGATGCATCTTTTGTGAAAAAAAGAACTGTAAAATAAATAAATGATTTCACGTTCACGAATGAGATAAGAAATGAGGCCCCTCCTACTAATAATATTATACTTATTTGAATATTTTATGCTAGGTTTTAGGTAGGTAGAGTTAGGTATGTTAAAATCCTGCAACACTGTTTTTTCAGCATAAAAGTTAGCCTCCGTCACTCTCCAAGTCCTCAACTATACCCATGCAAAAAAAATTCGTCTATCTGTTGCTGCGTGATTGAAGGACACACCAACAAACAAACCATTTTCGTATTAATTTATAATGTTAGTAAGAATAATACCAACTAGTAGATAGAATCCAGGAGGTTATTGATCTCATAGTAAATTCACTATTATGGCTTTTAAACACAAATAGTCTTGGGGATGGATTAAAATGCCATTAAGCGTTGAGATTTCCGCAGTCAAATTGGAACACGCACAAATTTTATTATTATGTATATCGAATAAATAATGTAGGTAGCACGATAAAAATTTAATTGATATTTTTCGGTTAACGATCGCCTTAAAAAATTTAAATAAAAATTACATTAGCTACATTAATTAGACATAATATAGATACCAGTGTATGATTTCGCCTTGCTCACTTTAGAGGGAAGCTGGAAGATATAAAGATACGTAAGCTTCATAAGTCGTATAATTTTAGTTTTTTACCCGACTAGGCCAAAGCCAAGGTTGGCCGACTAGGCAAAAGATTAAGAAGATTAGCGGTCTTGTATGTATGTATGTGTCTATTTACGTAAGTTCCACCGTAGCGCGTTAACCAGCCTATTTTGATGAATGTCAATCGATTTGTTATCATGGTGACATAAGCTATATTTTATACGAACAGAAACAATAGTGACGGATGTTAATATCTATCCAATTTTCCAAAAAAGTCGAGTTTTTAACATTTTTTTTTGTTTATTTTGTTACAAGAATTATAAAAAAATGGGTTTGTAATGGAGGACGAGTAACGGTCATCC
This sequence comes from Oeneis ivallda, assembly GCA_029955525.1. Taxonomy (NCBI): domain Eukaryota; kingdom Metazoa; phylum Arthropoda; class Insecta; order Lepidoptera; family Nymphalidae; genus Oeneis; species Oeneis ivallda. Next base: position 19,653,628 of record JARPMR010000004.1, on the reverse strand, counting down.
GAGTTACCTCCATCGAAGCGCCATCGCTTACGCAACTAAAAGCGAATGTGACGACAAAGGACGCTCTGCTCTGCGCCGTGACACAATACAACGGTAACCGCGACCGAAGATCCGAAAGAGCATAACTTCACCATATAAAGAAGGACACGAGCGCGCTGAATTTCATTTTCTAAAACTCGATTACACAGAGGTGACGCAAGGCGGACTGGAGGTCGGCTAACGGCGACAGAGGACTCGAAATCGAAAGGAGTTCGAAACTGAAATTGAAGGGAGCGATCCCGTTACCCTGCTGGACTGTTGAGAATTGAGATGGAAAGCTCCCGTTAAAAGGCGTCATATGCTCCGGACATGCAACAATGACTCACGGATAGACTCCGCGTGACGCCCCGTACCCACTTGTTCCTGACTCGGCTGTTGTGATGTCCGTTCAATGGATTCGCTTTCTCACGTTCTAGGAAAACCTCTTTTATGAGCAACTTAATAGCCAGCATGGGTTCCGAGTTTTCGGTTTTTTTATGTCATCATCATAATATTTCATTTTTATGACATCATCATCAACTCATCAATGTACCTAATCAGTTATCAGAGTCCAAGTGCCTTTACTAAAATTAGTAAAGGCACTCTGATAGTTTATGATTTTTGTCACTACCTGTGTCCGTATATTTTATTAGTTCCAAAGACACTCGTCAAAGAATGACGAGTGTCTTTGGAACACGTCAACGTTTGGACGTCATTCTCAGACACGTCATACTCACGTGTCTTTTCCAAAGACACGTGAGTATGTCAAATGTGGCGCTTCAAATTGATCCCTAATTTTAGCTGCCATTATATGGACAGGCATAAGTGCAAATTCACTCGAGTAAACTCGGAGAACTATGGTCAATATTTAAATAATGGATTTAAAGACAAAGCAGGTAAATAAAGATATTATGACTTGTTATCCATATAAATATGTAGTACTCAATAGATACAGGCTATAATTACAGTGCAATAAACTTGTAAAAATGGCTCAATAAGTCACTACAGAGCGCAGGTCTGAAAAGCGATATAGGCAATAGTCCACCACTTGTCAGACTTCACACATCTCTGAGAACATAATTATGAATTTTCAGTAAATATTATTCGTCTATGATTCTCAGGCGTGCAGGTTTCCTCTGGTTTTTAGAGGCTTCATAATAGACACTGGTCATGCAACAATGACTTACGAATAGATTCCGAGTAGCGTCCTGTACCGTCCACTTGTTCCTGGTATAATCCATAGCGCTACGATTAAAGGTACTGAAAGGTACCCAACATAATTCCTAACATAATTTTTCCGCTTATTTTGACGGAAGAGGAGAATATGACTCAAGCTTTTTAAGTAGCTATAGGTAAATGAATACAGTAGGTATAAATAGGGCCAGCGTGATGGACTATGGCCTATAATATAACCCTTCTCTGAGAGGAGACCTGCGCTCAGTAGTGAGACGTTAATGGGTTGCTCATGATAAAGTGCCTATATAATATTAATAAATAGATTCTTCTTTTATGGATATTATAGATTCCATGTTGATTAAAGAAAACAAAAGTGTGAAAGTGAAAACGAACTGATGACGGACATTACAGTTCACGGGTTCTGCGATGCCTCCAATAAAGCCTATGGTGCAGTCGCCTATATGAGGGTAAAAACCTCCGATGGAGAAGTGAAGACTACAATCATCGCAGCTAAAACACGCGTGGCCTCGACTAAATCTAAATCCTTACCTCGTCTTGAACTCCACAGTGCGGTGCTACTTGCTGGTCTTCTGAAACAAATAAAGGAATCTATGAGAATACCTGCCGGTCAGATATACGCGTGGACGGAATCCACTATAGTTTTGTCCTGGCTATTCGGAGACCCTGCAAGATGGAATACTTACGTGCGTAATCGCGTGGTTGAGATCCTCGAAGACATAGGCAATCACAATTGGTATCATGTCCAATCGCAAGACAATCCTGCCGATATCGCCTCAAGAGGAATGTCATTAGCAGACCTGAAAGAATACAAAATGTGGTGGAAAGGACCTGAATGGTTAAATAATGATGAGATCGAATACTGCAGACCGAAGAACATAACTACAAACCTGGAAAGAAAGGAAATTATAGAAGTAAACCTGAAAATAGAAAATGAAAACACAAGTATAATTGCAAAATTCGAAAGTTGTGATAACTTAACAGAACTACTAAAAATGATAATTTACAGCAAAAGATTTTTAAAGGGAAAGAAATTGCAATTGCGCCTGATATGTTTCGATCGCAATCCGTTACCTCTAATTAATTGCGGCATTTTTTATCCGTGATCGAAGATTGCGGCGTTTATTTTAGAAACTTAAGTCATGAAATCGCGGAGCGCCAGCTGGTTAGTTATCTAAGCATTAAGTTGCGAACTGTCACAACACCGTTGAGTTGTGAACAAGTCAGTGTCAGGCTTTAGCTTTAGAAGTATCTGTGAAGTATTTCCTATCACTGTCGTAAGATGGCGTTACTTCTAAGGTTACCAGGAATTTATATATTTGAGGAATAAAACAACCAATTTCTAACTAAAATCAATGCGATTTTGATATAAATAGTTATTATTAATAATAATTTATACTAAAACGCAAAGTTGAGTCAAAGCGAAGTGTCGAATTTTTCAGAATTTATTAAGCAGACTTTCAAAAAGACTGGGTGCACTAATAATATGATATTTTTTTAGATTCAGGGATCCGTTTGCGAATAGTGGTAATTTTTGATAGTCTTCTTCCTTCCCTTTTACAAACTAAACCATAAATTATAATATTTTAAGTTTAAGTAGGCTTTACAAGTTAGATAACGAGTATATGCACCTAGATGCCTACGTAAAAGTTGACTAACTTAAAAAAATATATAAAACTTTCGTAATAATTTGAAGATGGCGTTTGCCAGTAAGTTAAAGCGCATTATAACTATGTAATGTTGTTGTAAATGTAAAAAAAAATAAACATTTTACGCATATAGTCCTGATAGACAACTAGGTACGAAACCCTACACTACGCGAGGCCCGACACGTGCACTTGGCCGTCTTTTAATACAAAGTAGTTACATCTGAGGTACTGTATGTTCTTTGAATAATATTATGTTTTATTTAATTCATAACTAAAATATATTATGTAGGTATTATTGTTTACCTACAAAATACCTTTTTCATATTTTTTGCAATATAATTAAGTAAATTAATAAAATTGTGTATTATAAATACGCAAAATACCCAACATAAAATATTTAAAAGCCAGTGCTTAATTATTTACAACTAGTTTTTGCAGAAGCTAGAGTTCCAACGAACATGTTCTAAAAACCTATGTGTTTCTAGAAAAAAATTAGACAAAAAGTTTTTCTTGCAAACAACTTAATGTCTCGTATTTTAAAGTAGGTATAATAAGTCTCCGTTTTTATCCTTACTAATATTATAAATGCGAAAGTGTGTTTGTTTGTTGGTTTGATGGTTTGTTGGTTTGTCCTTCAATCACGCCGCAACAGAGCTACGGATTGACGTGATTTTTTCATGGGTATAGTTGAGGACCTGGAGAGTGACATAGGCTCCTTTTTATCCCGGAAAATCAAGAGTTCTCGAGAGATTTTAAAAACTAAATCCACGCGGACGAAGTCGCGGGCATCAGCTAGTTAAAAATAATTATTAAATCGTACTGATGCTTAAAACTGTTACCAAACAGTAAACAACCTACCAACTTATTTATTTTTCATTAATATTTTCTGAACGTAAAAAGACTACTACTAAATGGAAAACTTTGTCTTGTAACCTTACCCCTCACTACCCCTTTCTTTTAGTACCCCTTGACGGAAAAATTTAATGAATATTATGTACTTACTATACTACGTACATTACTACTTATGTGACATTTTCATTTATTGACATTTTATAAGGTATTGTTGTTGTTTTGTTTTTTTTAATTCATTCCATTTCATTATTGTTGCATTTGCTAGTTATCGATTGTTTATTTTATGAAATGTTAATTATTTTAATAATTGCCTTGTCTCACAATTTTGTTGCAATTTAAATGTCTGCTAATATCTTTACCCACTATTGCACGCCATAAATGGCAATACACTGTTTCTATAATATTGTAACACCATATTTACGTGTATTTTGCAATAAATAAATTGACAAATAAATAAATAAATATGTGTACCTGTATGTCTATGTACCAATATGTACGTAAAAAATAAAAACTGTTACAGGCAGAAAGAAATTCAATTTGCAAAAACAAGAAAAAAAAACAGTAAGTTAGGGTGTAAAGGCGGCTTTATCACTAGTGATCTTCAACTTCAGGCAAAAAAATTGTAAGTAGGCTTTTTAAATCACTATTAGGTTTCGAAAATAATGTAAGCAGGCTCTTTTCGCGAGTCACGTGTCCTAAACTCTGATTCCTATATTTCGCACACTCGGCGAGATGTCAGAAGTTCACGGTAAAATTTCGTTTGTGTAAAAACTGTAAAAACATGAATAGCCGAAGTTTTCATGAGTCAATCTCTGACGTCTGTGATGGATCCATACTTAAGTAGGTATTTCGCATTAAGTTAGTAGAAGCCTTTATACGGAATATAGTTATACGGAAGCGGTTCATACTCATAGATATATATCTATAAGGTAAGTAAGGTATTATCCTAGTAAGATTACGGGGAATATAATAATAATAATATTATAATATACGAGCACGTTCTAGTAATATAGCTATCTGACTAGACTTCTAGTGAAATGATAAAGAAATAAAAGAAATAAAAGAAATAAAGAAGTACAAAATTTTTCTTTGATTTGCACTGGTTAGGTACTCATTTTTAGGCCCCGACGAAAAAGGAGGGGTGTAAATAGTTTGACATAATATATGTAAAAAGTTTGTATATATCTGTGTTTATGTGACTGTCTGTTCCCTCGTAGCTACCAAATTGACAGACCGTTTTTGATACGATTTTTAAGCTGACGTGATCGAGATCTATCTTAGCTATAATCTATGAAGATCTGTTCAGGCGTTTGAAGATCATCCGCTGAATTTTCTTACTTGATTAAAGGGTCTTACAAAACTTTCACTGCTGCGGTTGATTTTTTTGGTGTAGGTACGGTTATTTCGGATTAATTCCAAGGCATTGTAAACTTTGAGCTGATGCTGCAGCATCAAGTAGTTTACAGGATACCTACCCAAGCCTACCTCAGCATCAGACAGCAGATATTATTGTTATAGGCATTTAATATAATATATTCATAATTCACAAAGTTTTCGTAAACATAATTATGTCCCTTACATCCTATAAAAAAACAGATTGATTTTATTAATGTGAATTATTTGAATTACTACTTAAAGCGCTGTTTTTTTTGTGACCTACCTATTGAGTTAGTTTATATTAGTTCATTATTATTACTATACTTGACTAGTTGATGCCCGCAACTTCATGCGTGGATTACGCAGGACCTCTTTGATTTTACGGAATAAAAAGTAGCCTATGTAACTCTCCAGGTCCTCAACTATACCCATACAAAAAATCATATTGATCCGTAGCTCTGTTGCAGCGTGATTGAAGGACAAACTAACAAACCAAGAAACAAACACACTTTCGCGTTTATAATTTTAATAAGGACACATTATACTAATAGGAATTAAGATTTAATAAGAACATTCTATTTTTACTACTAATAGGCTTGAAACTAAAGGTCATATCCAAAAATAGCAATAATAAATACCTACAATGATTTTTAATATTGGTTGCGGTTTTTATTGCCAATCGCTCATTATGTGCACAAGAAATGTTTCAATCGTCATCATCTTTTATATTTTATTTGATATTTGTGTTATTGTGATAATCTGAATAGATCTTAAATTTTTTATTAAAAATCGACTCTGACTCACTTAAACTGAACAGCCAGATTTTGTCCGGGCTTAGATTAATTATTTACTCATAGATCGGAAGTTTCAAACAAAGTTCCGCTCCAAACGTAGGCTCAAAACAAGCAATGAATGTGTGAGTGACATGTAATTATTTTCTGTACTGGTACTGTAAATCGTTTTTGATGGTTAACGCGACGATACAGCGTAGGAATATGCTTTCGGCATCCTAAAAAAATGGCTTATCACCGCGTCGACTATTGCGTTTCTAGGAGTATTTATTCTAATGTATTTTTGTTAAATACGGTTTTATCTAAAAAAAATACTTTTTAAAATTTCGTGTGATCGAAGTCATAATCTATTTTTTTGGTATTTAGGTATGTAGAAAAAATTCTAAAATTCTTAAAAATAATAATAGATGAAGTGGACCAAGGTGAAGCTTATGTGTAAGTAAAGATTTTTTCCAGTTTCCCTCGAAAGTGACTAAGGTGAAATTAAAAAGTGGTATAGGTCTAAAATGTACATCCCTACATTATCACTATCACTACATATTATAAAACAAAGTCCCCCCGCTCCACGTATGTCTGTCCGAGATAATCTCAAAAACACTAAACGGATTTTCATGCGGTTTTCACCAGTAGACAGGGTGATTCATATGAAAGGTTTTAGTGTATACTTAATTTGTTAAAGTTTTATGTAAATTGGTTGAATATGACGATAATTGTTGAAAATGACGGAAAAAATCAAGCCACCCGGGAGCTTTCATCGAAAACGCTGAATAATAAATCTCTTTGAGTTACAATTACAAAAATGTATGGTGGTGATATGATGGGATACAGAAAAGTCCGCGATGACATATCTGTATATATATTTAAGGATAGGATTATTTTAAGGATAGCTTACTATATCATTTCTTTGATAAATTATTACTGTACCCATTAAAAAAATATCACATATAATGCGGTAATTGGTAATCTGCATAAACAGATACAGTATTAATCCTTATCATCTTCAATACATTAGTTACCATAAGAATTTCATGCACATTATCATAATCCTTTACACTATAAAGTTTAAATGTAAATTGCAACTGTATTGCCGATTAAAATATGGTCAAGGCTATTTTTGACTAAAAGCCTGGCAATAGTAATTCATGAACGAATTTTCAAAGGCAATAATAATATTATACTCGTACCATCGCATTTGCAATAAAATTATCTTTATTTTAATATAATGTGAAATTACTTGTGCCGTGTTACCTGTTTATATCTGCTTTCCCGGTAATAGAATTTGAATGTTCCATAATATGTTTATAATTTTAATTTACTTTAATTTTTTTTAATAGCCTTGAACATATTTTAATAGGCCATACAATTGCGATTTGTTCTTTTATAGATAACTAGCTGACCCAGCCACGCGTTGCTGTGACCCAGTAGGTATAATAGATTAAATTAATATTAGGATAAAAACTATTCTATCTTTCAAGTTGGACCAAATTACAGATAGTGACGAAGTTTGATCTAAATCGGTTCAGTAGTTTAGGAGTCCATCGCGGACAAACAACGTGACACGTAATTTATATATATTAAGATATTCAATAAAAAATACTTTTCATCTGGTAAACATTTATGGGTGAAGGACGACCTCTCTCCGGATCTCCACATATTCGACGCAATAAGCTGATGCGACCTTACGATAGAAAAAATCGGCGAAGTGTGAGTCGGGCCTCGCTCTTTTAGGGATTTATTAGTGACCATGACCAATGATCAATAATTGGTCGTGCAGCATTGATTTTTCTTACAGATTATCTTGAAATCCTTGGGCGACATACCTAGAATAACCAGTAGGTAATCAAAATTTAAAAACATACCTTTCCGTTTGCTGGTATGGTATAAAAAGTAGTTTTGGGAATGTGACATACCGCTAGTTGAATAGGTATAATTAAATAACTAAACAGTTTTTTTTAATAATTTTTGTACAGTAGGTAGGTACCCGAAAAGTTTTCATTAAGTATGTACTAAAATGTTACGTTTATGCTTTCAATTATTTCTTTATATTTTAATTATTAGATTTTTATTTTCTATATTGCATATTTATAAAGTTATTAAAATTAAAACAAGTTCAGTGTTTGTAGTGTTTTTTTTTATTTTTAACTTACTTCAAAAAAGGAGGAGGTTATCAATTCGTCGGAATCTTTTTTTTTGTGTTCCGTACCCAAAGGGTGCCAACGGGACCCTATTACTAATTAAGCCTCCGCTGTCCGTCTGTCCATCCGTCCGTCCGTCTGTCAGCGGGCTGTATCTCGTAAACCGTAATAGGTAGATAGTTGAAATTTTCACAGAGTGTGTATTTCTATTGCCGCTATAACAACAAATAATTCAAATAAAATTAATGTAAAAAGGGGGCTCCCATACATGGAAAAGGATTCGAAATAAAATTTTATTTTTTTAACCTAGCATGTGGGGTGTCATAACTCATAGTCTAGAACTCATTAAGTAGAGTTTAAAAATATTTTTTTCATTTTTTGCTACAAAAATGAAGAAATGGGGGCCGTCAAAGTTTTCGGTTTTAGACCACTTTTGTTACTATACTACTACACTTGTGTTATGCTAATTTAGTACTATCTAAGAACTAAGATATTTAAATATCTAGTTAGACTAGAAAAGTTATTTGGTCTTTTGTACGGAACCCTAAAAGAACGAGGCTCGACTCGCACTTGGCTGTTTTTTTTTGTTTTTTTTATGTATGTTTACCGATTACTCGAAGACGCCTGAACCGATTTAGAAAATTCTTTTTTGATTGAAAAGGTCGACCAAAATCGGTCGAGTGGTTTAAATTATTATTATTGTTTACTTTCAAGTTAGCTAAACTAAATGTTTTAAATTATTTAAATTCTTCTTACACATTATTTTTACCTAGATATGAAGTATGAACGATATTTTTAGATTTAGACATAGATAAAAAATATAATACTCAGTAGGGTTATTACAAGATTGGATAGTTAACTATGAATAGTAAACTACGACATTACCATCAAAGTAAAATAAACCAAAACATTCTTCACGTTTACGTAGCGCAAACGCTCCAAATTAAAATCGTCTGTATTGAATTTGTGACTTTAAAACGATACCAATATGGTTCATTTTACTTTGATGCTAATGTCATAGTTAACTATTACGATCAAACGAATTAAACCTCGGCATAACCACACTGATGTGCATTGCTTTCCATAGGCGTTCCCCCTTCTCGCCCCAGCCAACGTCTAAAGGCGCGCGCAGCCAACGAGTTGCAACTTGCACGGTGATACTATTGAACTTTAGTGTAGATCTTTTGCCAAAGTCGAAGTAATGATAATCCTCAAGAATATTTAGCGAGTTTCCCTTTCCAGCCGATCAGCGAAGTGCTTAATTTTTTCAACCCAACTAAAAAGAAACCTCTTATCAATCTAATTTCCCTTAGCTGCCTCAAAAGGTAAACAAGTAAAGGTGTAATGGCACATTATAGGATATTATTTCCTCACTGATAATGAAACCGTGCTACAAGTGTAAAACCAAAATTAAGAACGTCGTAAGCAACTTGGCTACGATCGTCGTCGATTAGGTTTTTAACTTTAGGTTTAGGTTTAAAGAATTTATTCTCTAAGAACAAAACATGCTCACTTACAGAGAAATTAAAACTTAAATTATAACACATTATATACATTAAAACAAAAATGGTGGCTCTTAAATAACTTAAATAACTATAAAACTAAAATATTTTTAAGGTTTACTAACTGTTTTTAAATAACTTCCTGAGTTTTCTTTTAAATATTGGAAAAGATTTCTCGGATAATATATCTTTTGGCAGACCATTATATAGAACTTTGCATGGACGAAGTCGTAGGGTATCGTCTAGTATTTTAATAAGACTAAATATAAGACGGATGTGAGTTATTTTCAAAACTGTAATAACTATGAATGGGCAGCTCAAATTTAAATTATAACCTGATCAACAACTCTAAACCAGTTTTTTGCGTCTATGGGTAACTAACTTGTTTAAACTACTTGATTAGCAATTAAAAAAACAGGGCCTACGTTTGAATTTGCACGCACCATTGCGTCCTAAAAGCCGGTTAAGAATCTACCTTATTCCAATGATAATATTATTATGAGTAGCCGCAGACTTACAATTTCAAATTGGACAACTAAATTGCAGAGTATAACTTATGGTAGCCCGCATTTCTTATCTAACTATGCCAAAGTCTCAATATTATTGTGATTGGCTGATTTTTGGCATTCTTGCTGTTAGACAATAATGTGAGAGTATCAGCCATATTGTCACGAACATGATACTTTACTCTTTATAACCGAGCCACTCAAAAGTCTATCACTCGCAAACTAATCATGCCTTACGAGAATACATCTCTTACTGCCGCACTCAGAGTAGCTAATCGTAACTTAACGACTTAATCTTGGATTTTAAAAAGTTTAATTTTCAGAAGTTAACGCTTCGTTTGTACATTAATGACAATTCAGTAATAGATTTAATGATAATAATTCATTAATTAATCATTAAATAATATAATTAATGATTAATTAATCATATACTTATATCTTAATATATATAAATTACGTGTCACGTTGTTTGTCCGCGATGGACTCCTAAACTATACTGAACCAATTTTGATCAAACTTCGTAACTAACTGTAATTTGGTCCAACTTGAAAGATAGGATAGTTTTTTTTTATTAAGATAATTTATTCGTTTTATTTATATAGGTAAGTTGGCGGTACGAAGTTCGCCGGGTCAGCTAGTCATATATAAATAACTAGTGGTTCGCCCCGAACTGAGACCTCGCGGTATCCCATAATTCCCATAATTAACTATATTATATTGTAATTAAAACGCGCCGAATCTGATGACGTCAATCGTCATCTGCTTTCGTGGATGGGATGCATATTTACAATATTAAAGACAGCGCCATCTAGTAACAGTATAGTGAAGTTTTGTTAAAAACATTGATGCCCATTAAAACTCAAATAATTTCGTTTCTTTATAATATTTATCTAATCTTAGTATTTGTTGTTCAAGTACAGAATATAACTCAAATTATGTGTAAGTTTCAAGTTTTAAAACAAAGTGGTTTTAGAAATCTAGCCTCGAATACAATCTCCACTTTGAAAGCCCCCCATTTCGTATGGGAGCCCCCCTAAAAATAAAGGTTTTTATAACTTTTTAAGCCATTTTCGGCTGGAGGCCATCGATTTACATATCATATCTAAAATTGAAGTAATTACGTTCAGTAATTCAGAAGTTATAAGGCTGTGACAGACGGACGGACGGACAAGTGCAAATCGCTCTAAAACTCAGAGACCTTCGCTTCGCTCGGTCGATAATAATCATATATATAATAATATAATCAGCCGCATGTATTAACATGCGGCTGATTAGATGGCGCGCAAGATGGCGTGCCCACGCTGTCCATAAAGTCAAATTTCGATTCAATTAAACTAATTTCAATAAACAAAATTATGACATCTTTATCATTTCTAAAAATCGTTATCAATTTTAAACACGAATCTGACAATATTAACCAATGATAAGTGATTGCGATTGCTACACTGTAGCAATCATTTTTAGACAATCCCGCGGCTGCAGCTGGTGTGTTTGTCGGATCGGTGACGTCTGATATAACTATCTGTTTTTCACTGTCGGACCCTCGTCGAATCATAATCACCGACATCAGCAGCACGGGTCGTCTTCGCTGGCCGTGGCCAGCGGAGGGTACGGGCTTCGAGGCAGGGCCTCATTACCCGGGCGGGGCGCGGGGAAGAGCACTTCCCCGGTGATGGATTTTCAGCCGTCTTGGCAATTAGGTCCATGGCGGCTGAGGCTCCTGGTCCGTGGGGAGCAGGGGCCTTGCGGAGGGGCTTCAAGGGCTCCGCTCGCTGGCGGGCAGGATTGCCGCCGCGAGCGGGGCGGTGTCCGATATGTGGGCCCACGCTACGGGCGATAGTGTCGCCACCGTGCGATGGGCCGACATCAGTTCAGGAGGTTCCGCTCGCTGGCGGGCAGGATTGCCGCCGCGAGCGGAGCGGTGTCAGGTCCAGTGGGTGGTCCCGCGCTACGGGCGATAGAGTCGCTGCCGTGCGCGGGACCGGTGTCGGTTCGGGGGCCCCGCGTCGCAGGCGACCAAGTCGCCGCCGCGAGCGGAGCGGTGTCGGGTCCAGAGGGTGGGCCCGCGCTACGGGCGATAGAGTCGCTGCCGTGCGCGGGACCGGTGTCGGTCCGGGGGCCCCGCGTCGCAGGCGGGCAAGTCGCCGCCGCGAGCGGAGCGGTGTCGGGTCCAGAGGGTGGGCCCGCGCTACGGGCGATAAAGTCGCTGCCGTGCGCGGGACCGGTGTCGGTCCGGGGGCCCCGCGTCGCAGGCGGGCAAGTCGCCGCCGCGAGCGGAGCGGTGTCGTGTTCGGTGTGGGGCCCCGCGCTACTGACGAAAGGGTCGTCATCGAGCGCGGGGCCAGTGTATCGCCAGGGGCCCCGCGTCGCTGGCGGGCAGATAGCCGCCGCGAGCGGGGCGGTGTCAAGTCCGGTGGAGTGCTCCGCGCTACGGGCGATGGTGTCGCCACCGTGCGCGGAGCTGAGGTCAAGTCCGGTGGATCTCGCGTCGTCGTCGCTGTGGTCGCCTGCGTGCCTCCTCGGTGGTGGCGATCGCAGGAGCTCACGAGGTAGAGGACGCCCGGTCGGTGGTCGGCTGGCTAGCGGTGCGATGCCGTGGAGGTGCTCGTACGGTCCGTTGTCGGCGCTGGCGAACATGCGCCGCGCCAGTTCGCCAGCGAACTGGCGCGGCGCATGTTCGCCAGCGCCATGGACGTACTCCTCCACGGTGGGCGTCTTGAGATCGCGATGGATCACATCGTTCCTCACGTACCTCGGAGCTCCAAAGATCAGACGGAGGCACTTGTTCTGTTGGAACTGTAGGCGGCGCTTCTGGTATGCTGAGCAGAACGCATACCAGGCTGGGGCCGCGTACGTCAGTCTAGAGCGGACATAGGCTCCATAGATGAGGAGCTTGGTCTTCGGCGATAAGCTTGAGGTGAAGACTTGGTGAAGCATCGACAGTGCCGCCTTAGCCTGACTCACCACGTGATTGACCATGGGAATCAGGTTCAGGCTGAGGTCGATGCGACACCCCAAGTAGCACACCGAAGTTTGCCACTCTATGTCCTGCCCTCGGAGTCGGAGCTGACGTATAGGCTTCCGGATGCCGAACAGGATCGCGGCCGTCTTCCCCACGTTGACGGCCATCCTCCACTTGTCCAGCCATTCCGGAAGCAGGTCCAACAGGCGCTGCATCTTGTTGCAGGCGACGATCTGGTGGTGCGACGACGCGAGATACGCGCTGTCGTCGGCGTAGAGCGACAACAGCACGTCTTCCTCCCCCTCGCGCAGGTGTCCGGCGAGGGTAGGGATGTCGTCGGTGTACAGCGCGTACAGGCACGGAGAGAGGCAGCTGCCTTGGGGCACTCCGGCACGGATGGGGCGCGGCTGGGAGTCCGCGCCCTCCACGGAGACGTGGAAGGACCGCCCGTCCAGGAAGGAAGCCACCAGCCGCACGATCGCTGGTGGTAGATCGGTTGAGAGGAGCTTCGCCAGGAGTCCGGTGTGCCATACACGGTCAAAGGCCTTCTCGATATCGAGAAAGACCCCGACGGTGCAGTGGCCCTTGTTCTTCTCACTGGCGATGTGGTGGAGTCCTCTCGCCAGCTGGAGCGTCGTGGAGTGGTTGCTGCGAAAGCCGAACTGCTCATCCCGTAAGCGGATGTACGGGGTGAGCCTTCGCAGCAACAGACGCTCGAACAGCTTGGCGATGTGCGGTAAGGTGATGGGACGGTAGCTTCCTGGGAGGCGGCGGTCCTTGCCCGGTTTGGGGATGGTGATGACCTTCCCCCTCTTCCAGGTCTCCGGGAAGTGTGCCGTGCGGAGTATGCCATTGAAGAGCCTCGCTAGCGCTACGAGGGCTCTTCTTGGCAGCTGTTGAAGTGCGGCGATCGGAATTCCGTCGTAGCCTGCCGCCTTCCGTTTGGGGAGACGGATGACGGCTTTCCTCAGCTCAGACGGGGAGATGAACTCGTCCCCCCGGAGCGGAGGAGTCTGGGCCGACAGGAATTCCCGCACTTGATGGTCGAGCTCGGTGTGGTGCCTGTACGCGTTGTCGTTGGCCGGTGGGTTGGGGGTGAATTGCACCTCCATATACTCCGCCATGATCTCAGCTCGGTCACTGGCGGAATATCTTCGCCTACCCTGGCTGTCTAGCAAAGGGTAGACGGGTGAGTCTGATCCGGTGAGGGTCTTGCACAGGTGGTACAGCGTTGTTTCGGACTCGGCTGCCGCGTCGATGGTCTTCTCCCAGTCATCATCTTCGCGGGCGCCGAGTGCTAGCCTCACTTCCTGTGCAAGGCGGTCATCAGAAGGGTCTTAACTGACTCGACTGAACAGCGGGTGATGAGTTGGGATATGATCACTTGTGATTAAAATCCGCTCGCTCGCGTCTCAACTATCACCGACATCGACAGTCGTCTTCTTCGTCTAAGCGTTATCCCACTAGGTGGGGTCCGCTTTCCGGCATGCTCTAGCCCACTTTGCCCGGTCTTCTGCATCCGATTTTCGTAGTTTATTGGCTCTCAGATCGGCACTCACAATATCCAGCCAGCGCTTTTTTGGACGGCCACGACATCGACAGTCGTAATGGCAAGTAATCTTAATCTATGGTGTGATTTCAGCTAGTAGGTAACTAGCTGAAATCTGAGACTTCTTTTATGTAGATTGGGATGTCTTTGATCTTCTAGTCTAAAGTCTGTCTCCCGGTCACAAACTATCCGAGTGCCAAGTTAGGTAGGTATACTTAGTTAAGCGGTTAAGTTGGTTAGGTGAAAGTGTATTAACCAATTATTATGTATTTCTAGCTGATGCCCGCGACTTCGTCCGCGTGTATTAAGTTTTTAATGTCCCGCGGGAACTCTTTGTCACCCTCCAGGTTCTCAGCTATACAGCTATCTAAAAAATCACGTCAATCCGTAGCTTTGTTACAGCGTGATTGACGGACAGACCATCAAACAAACACACTTTCGCATTTATAATATAAGTATTAGTAAGGAAGAATTAATACTACGATAATAAAGGCAATCTAATTAAATTTTAGAAGAAAGAAAGAAAAGAAAGAAAGCTACTATTGTGACTTAAATATGATAGTTAGATAATATATTCCCTTGGGGATTTTTTTGTGGAAAATAATGAGTACTTTATTCATGTAGTACATAATTTTTATGTATCATCAATAGTTTTCTCAGAACACGCCAATTAATGAATTTTATAGGCAAAATTTTGCTACTTTGGGTTACATTATTGCAATTTTCTTAAGGATCTCTAATTTTTTTGATAATACATTATAGCCTATGTTACTTCCTGATAACTTAGCTTTCTATTGGTGAAAAAATGGCTAAAATCGGTCCAGTAGTTACAGAGCCTATTCGGTACAAACAAACAAACGAACAAACGAACAAACAAACAAAATTTAACACAGATCATTCGATCTGTGTTATCAGATCAAATTTAATTTTTAGGCCCATGGGAGTTTCCATTTCTCTTCTTTCCATTTCTTTTCTTCTGATTGGTCTGCATTCGTGCTTTAGTATGTGTTTATTACTACTGCGTTCGTTGCAGAAACCTGTCGATCGCTCATTCCGTTCGAAATTTAAAAATGTTTGAAAAGCTGTTGTCTTCGATATGTCACGTGATCGATTTGTCGATTTTTATATCTTTCTCAAATTGTAAAAATGTATCCAACATAATATAGTCCGGGAGGAATCGGCGCATAAGTACCGAAAACTATTCCACCTCAATTTTTTTATGCGATCCTCTTCAAATGGCCCTCCTAATTATATAAATGCATGTTGCCAGGGCGCCACCTGGTGCCATATTGTTTAAACTTTAAACCGAAATTGTTTAAACAATATGGCGCGCGAAATTAACAATAAAAAAAAAGATATAAACAATGAAATTTTTTTAAATCTCTATCAACAATATTATTAACTATTGTATAGAGAATTAAAAAAAAATATTACTAAAACATTATGTTTTTTTTTTAATATATTTTTCATGGGTAGAAAGTACCCAAATTTGAGATTTTTCGAACCTTTAAAAATTCATATCTTTTAAAATATTAACTTTATCGTAAAAAGTCAAAGGATCTTTTTTATTGATATTTCAATAAAAAATATAAAAAAAATTTTTCCGGTTGAAAAATAACAATTCCTTGCAATTGTTTACTCATCTCAAATTCATTATCTCATCATTTGTCAGTATAAAGATTCTTCTATAAAAACAAATTTCGAAATGAAACCGTATCAATAGTTCCCAACTTCTAGTCTCTTCAATATTCGCCATATTATATTTTGTATGGAGAAAAAACATTCCGCCATCTTGGATTTTTTTCTATTCATCAAATAGACCTTTGGGCCCTGATCATCTTTTGCCAAGAAACCTCTCTTCTATACTCCCCGAGATAGACACCGAAGAAATTTGTGTGGCGGCCATCTTTTTTCCGCCATTTTGAATTTTTTTCAGCTCACTGCGAATTGGATGAGGTCTCGAGTGACATTTGTTCGAGCACCCCCCACCTATCTTCGATACCCTGGCCGTGCTCTTCACCGGTCTCCGAAATCCTCAATCATCAGCTCTCTCCATATTTTTCCTCCGAATGAATTTTTTTCCTCTATACGAAACCATCAGTGAAAAAAAAATTTTCATACAAAATTTTACAGGAGAGGTGATCAATGAGTGAGTGAATCAGTGAATCAGTCAGTGAATCAGTCAGTGAATCAGCCCCAGCAGCTATATATATATATATATATATATATATATATATATATATATATATATATATATATATATATATATATTAATGTCTATATAATAGTAGGTTCATACTCCTAGCTTTTTCTCATAGGTAATGATGAAAAATAGTGTGTGTCACTCGGGGCCAAAATATTTTGATTTTGTTCTCGGGTGGCGTATAATGAATTCCTCGCTACGCTCAGGATTCTATATTTAGACTTTCCTACTACTTATATACTATAGAATCCTTCACTTCGCTCTGAATTCAAAATAACGCTCTCGGGGAACAAAAAATTTCTTTGGCCCCATATAACACAAAAATAACTATTGCGTGATTTGAATAAAGGACAACAACAAAAACAAGAACAATTTCCGCAGAGTTTTTTAAAACTCATGAATACAACGCACAGAAAAAGTATGTATAAAATTAATCAAATCAGAATTAAGCACTTGCGTCACAACGAACTTATTCGTATTTTTTACTTTTATAATAATAATATATCGTATTAAACAAAATGGATGTATACTTCTTTAGCTAGTTAGCTTTTTACAACAATATGGGTATATATAGCTAGTTAGCTTTTTGTAGACTCTCTGTAAAAAAATACCTTTGTGTTGTGCTCTACGTATGTTAAAACATTTTCTCGAACGCTATTAAATGCAGAACCATAAAAGTTGTGATCAAGGGTGATGCAAACTTTATAGTTAAGTTTGAGTTAAAAAGATATTGGTAAAGTGAGCCAGAGTCGTTAATATTTTTCAAGGTTTTGTTTAGGCACCCATTAGTCAGGCCACCAACGAGAAGCCGGGCCTATCCAGCTCTAAACTGACGAAGACGACGATTACGATGAAATAAATCATTATCATCATCAATCCATACTCTGCTCACTACTGAGCGCAGAAAAGGGTCGATTTTGAACTCAGTACCTAATGAATAAAGGCCGTAGTTCACCACGCCGCGCGCCGCGCTGCTAACTCAATACAAATTAGCAGATTTCGCACACCATTGAGAACATTATGTAGAACTCTCAGGCGTTCAGGTTTCCTCGCGATGCCAAAGTTAATTAATGCATAATTATAAGAAAAAGTCTTTAGTCCCTTGGATCTAGAGAGGTGAAATTTCGTACAGAAGTTCCTTTAATATAAGCAATAACGCTTTTCAAGAAACGACTCAAAAATCAGTTGCAAAAGATTGGGCAAAGTGGGCAAGAGTATGCCGGAAAATGGACTTCACCTAGTGGGATAACTCTTAGTTGAAGAAGAAGGAATAAGGCCAGATTTTGCGAGATTCCAAAGTGAAAGGAAGCAAATTCAAAGAATTTATATTTTCGCTTTAAAGCCATATTTCCGTAACTATAACTAGCTATTTTTTTCATGGCTTTTCGAAATAAATTCTCTCGAATGTGTAGCAATTTCGATTATCGCAACAAAAGAAATTGCTGCAATTTCAAATTCCATAGCCGAAGCAGGTATTAGTCACTAAATATACTCTATTAGAAATTACGTCACTCAATAATAAAGTAATACAACTACAATTATGTAGACTGTACGTTATTCCGGCAACGTTAATTATGACATGCACAATTAACGCTTAACATATTAAAACTATTATCAATAAAATTCCGCTAAGTGAGTGGTTCTTCATTGATTCTATTACATTCAAGATTAGACACGTGTTGATTATATTACATTCAAGATTATGCTTTATTTGTAATATAGTAATTAATTTTACTTTTCAGGTAATGCTGCCAGCATCTTGGGTACTATGCCACAATGCGGTGGCTTGGATGGGGTTTTAGATTTTAATTAGTTTTTATTTTAGTTTTAATTTTAGAATTAAATTTTGGTTTAATAATAATAATGAAATATAATAAATTGATCTTCATTTTACTTATTATTAATTTGCATATTTTTTAACTAAGTTGAATGTTTTGAATTTCAAATAGGTACATAAATAAATGTTACTCTGTGCAAGAAAAATATATTGAGCGAACCTAATCTTAACTGAGATCAAGATAAAAAAAACAACATATTATATAAATTGTACACATACAAAAATGAGCATTTAATAATTATCATCATATTTATACATGCTACTTCGTGACGCTAACTAAAAAGTAGGTGTATACTCGTACCAGCATAACAGCTTACTTTTTGATCTTAGAAACATTATTATTTTATTTTTAACCTAGAAAATGTGTGGATTTAGCGATTTAGTTGTCAACTTTACCTACGCATAGAAGAAACTTGTGATTTTCCAAGTAAGGTTCCAATAGCAGGTATTATTCATGAATTAAAAGCATTCAACTATTATAAGCAGGTACTAGTTTTCCTTGCAATCTTGAACTCTTTGGCCTCATACAAGTACACGAGCTGATCATGGTTTTCCTACAAAGTAGATCAACCGCTTGGTAAAAGAGACCTAATTTAAAAAGCTGTCATTTTCCAAGAAATACGTGTTTGTGATAACCTAGTGGTTAGGACTGACTTTCTATTCGGGGGATCGCAGGCTCATTCATCCCGGGCACGCTATATCTGTCTTTTCAGAGTTATGTGCGTTTAAGCAATTCAATATCACACGCTTCAACGATTAAGGTAAATCTCAAAGAGGAAAACATCGCGAGGAACCCTGCACGCCTGAAAGTTCTCCATTATGTTCTCAAAGGTATGTGAAGTCTGCACATTTGCATTGGCCCAGCGCGTGGTGGACTATCGCCGAGATAATCTATCTCTGAGAGGAGACCTGCTCTCAGTATTTATTTATTTATACATTTATTTACATTTAATATAATAGGGATTTATACAGTAATGTGGTGTAAATTACACGGTGTAATCATAAACTCTGGTGAAGCCGTAGGAGCCGTTTATGGGTTGCTGATGACGAGTATAATTTATACCAAAGAAAAATACTGAATTTTTAGTATGACAATATTCATTTACATACTGCTCTTTAGGAATTATATATTATTATTTAATTTAAACATAAAAAGTCAACAATTAAATATTTGGTCAAACAGTTACAAGTCGAACCTTCTGGGCGCTTATTTGTAAATCAATTTCGCATATCTGATAACAGGGGGTTGTGGTTTTTCGTGAAGCCACAAAAACCATTTTCGCATTGCACGAAGGTTTTTCATTTAAGTCGTCATACACAAACCCCAAGTTGAAGGATAGTCCTGGTGGTATTCTTTTACATCTCGAGAGTGATAGATTGATATATTTGAGCTGTTCCAAATCTGGTACGAGCTTATAAAGCTTTATGTAAACTGGTTCAAGAGTTAAATTGCTGAACTTTATGTGTTCTGTTGTTACACTCCCTCGCTTATATTCAATACGATACGGGGTAGGATAAGATACTAGGCTGTTTTCGCAAACGTAGGACGCTGTTTTTCTTAACGGACTGGAAAAATATTTGGATATCTCAATGAACCTCTCTACTTCTGATTTGAAAGCGTCATTGGCTTCGTATTGATCTTGAACATCTTCGACGGGGTCTGCTTTTGTTTCTTCTTGATCAGAAGTTTTGTTCGAGTAGCTCGCTTCGGCGATCTCTGGTAATGGTGTTTCTATGGCTCTTGGTTCTACGCTATTATTTGAAACAGCTATTGGACGTCCTTTTTTATTAATCGGTTTTCTTTGTTGCTTTGGATTCATTGTGAAGATTTTATTGACTTTAGGAGTACACTTTAAATTTATCAGCCAAGCAAACTTGACGTCAACTATAAAATAATTGTCAAAGTATTTACCAGGGCCTGCAATCTCAAAAAAAATTGCCTGGTACCAAATGTTTCGAGTATTACCATTAGGCAAATACAGATAGCGCTACTGATCGAAGCAACTTTGTACTCGTTCCGTGGTTTTGCTTCGTTTTTCTTAAATATCATTCGTCTATGGTTTTTCTGTAGTCTATGGTCACTTTTACATTCGTCAAAAGTCAAATTCTTCTTCTTCTCTTCTTTATCAACCGATAGACGCCCACTGCTGGACAAAGGTCTCTTGCATGGACTTCCACAGGCCTCGGTCTTGCGCCGCCTGAATCCAGCGGCTCCCTGCGACTCGTTTGATGTCGTCGGTCCACCTGGTGGGGGGTCTGCCAACACTGCGCTTCCCGGTGCGGGGTCGCCACTCCAGCACCTTGGGACCCCAACGACCATCAGCTCTTCGAACTATGTGCCCCGCCCATTTCCACTTCAGTATCGCGACTCGCTTAGCTATGTCGGTGACTCTGGTTCTCCTCCGGATCTCCTCATTTCTGATTCGATCCCGCAGGGACACTCCGAGCATAGCTCTCTCCATCGCCCGCTGAGCGGTCCTGAGCCTACTTATGAGGCCCTTAGTTAGCGACCATGTCTCGGATCCGTAAGTCATCACTGGCAACACGCACTGTTCGAAGACTTTATTCTTCAGGCACTGAGGAATTTTGGACGAGAAGACATCTCGGAGCTTCCCGAACGCTGCCCAGCCGAGTTGGATTCGGCGGTTGATCTCTTTCTCGAAATTGGACCTACCTAGCTGGACTGTGTGTCCCAGGTAAATATACTCGTCGACAATTTCGAGTGCAGAGTTCTCAACAATTACTGGGTGGAGCGGTGCATGAGCATTGGACATGATTTTCGTCTTGCTCATGTTCATTTTCAGGCCCACCTGTTGAGAAACCCTGCTGAGATCGTTGAGCATTGTATTGAGGTCTCTCAGAGTCTCTGCCATGACTACTATGTCATCGGCAAATCGCAGGTGAGTGATGTACTCGCCGTTTATGTTGATGCCAAGCCCGTTCCAATCCAGAAGCTTAAAGACGTCCTCCAACGCAGCGGTAAAGAGCTTCGGGGAGATAACGTCTCCCTGTCGCACTCCACGCTGCAAGTGGATTGGCCTCGTAGTCTGGTCCTGTATACGTACTGACATTGTGGCGTTTTCATACAAGCACTTCAACACTTGGATATACCGGTAGTCAATCCGGCATCTCTGCAGCGACCTCAACACAGCCCAAGTTTCCACCGAATCGAAGGCTTTCTCATAGTCCACAAACGCTAAGCAAAGTGGCCGGTTATACTCTTCCGTCTTTTGTATAACCTGCCGCAGCGTATGAATGTGATCTATGGTACCAAAGCCTTTTCGGAATCCGGCTTGTTCGGGAGGCTGGAAGTCGTCGAACCTACGAGCGAGACGATTCGTAATGACTCTCGAGAACAACTTATAAACATGACTCAACAACGAGATGGGTCTGTAATTCTTCAACAAGGTATTATCACCCTTTTTGAAGAACAGAACCACCACGCTCCTGTGCCATGCTTCCGGCGTTGTACCCTCGTGGATGACGGAATTGAACAATCGCTGAAAGATCTTAAGTACCGGTTAAGCTTGAAAGATCTTAAGTATCTTAAGTTACCGGTTGGGGGGTAAGGGAGCGCAACTCCATCTAGCGCTCCAAACGTCAACCTCACCTGCCCGTGGTGCCCCCTGCTAGTTTACTGACGAGGCTATGACGACCGACAAATGGCGGTATAACCATTTCATACTGGCTAGACTGAGCAAATGGCACAGGCCGGTGTCGGGCAGCAGCGACACCGGTGCGATCAGTCTAGCCCTGCGATGACCAACACGCCTGCCCAGCGTGGTCATTATGGGCAAAACCTTAATGGATAATCACAGAAAACCATGGCCCCTAGTTCCCGGCGGCCTCGCTATTCCTGACCCTGGCAGCGGTCACGGTAATGGCGGGGCAGGGGGTGCTAAGAATCTCCGGACGAGATTCCGCTGCCAACCCCGACGACTGGACCTGGTGACGTATAACGCACGCACTTTGAGGACCGACGAGAAGATCATCGAGCTGGAAGAAGCAATGAACAAGTTGCGCTGGAATATTATAGGATTGTCTGAAGTCCGAAGAGAGGGGGAGGACTCGATAATCCTCAATTCCGGCAACTTGTTTTACTACCGGGAGGGCGATCAACAGTCCCAGGGTGGTGTCGGGTTCATCGTCCACAAGTCCCTCGTCAACAACATTGTACAAGTCGAGAGTGTGTCGAGTAGGGTAGCGTACCTCATACTCAGAATCACCAAACGGTATTCGCTGAAGGTTATACAGGTCTACGCACCGACATCGACACATTCTGACGAGGAGGTAGAGGCGCTGTATGAGGATATATCAAAAGCCATACACGCCTCTGCCACTCATTACAGTGTTGTGATGGGGGATTTCAATGCAAGGCTGGGCGAACGAAGCGGTGCAGAGACGAGAGTGAGGCATTTTGGGTATGGGCGAAGGAACCAAAGGGGCCAAATGTTGGCCGACTTCATGGAGAAGGAGGGCCTCTTTATGATGAACTCCTTCTTCAGGAAGCGGCCACACAGAAAATGGACATGGTTGAGTCCCGATGGTTCCACGAGAAATGAGATCGACTTCATTATGTCGACCAAGCGGCATATATTCAATGATGTCTCTGTGATCAATAGGGTGAAAACCGGTAGCGATCACCGGATGGTAAGAGGCACGTTGAATATTAATGTAAAGCTGGAAAGGGCCAGACTGGTGAAGTCCACTCTCCGACCTTCTCGTGCTCATATCCAAAATCCCGAAAACTTCCAACTCGAACTGCAGAACCGATTCGAGTGCCTAGCAGACTGCGTTTCTGTGGACGATCTAAACAACAGGTTCGTGGAAACTGTCCATACTGTGGGGTCTAAATTCTTTAAGACCCATCGCAGGAAAAGAACCGAAAAGTTCTCTGACCATACTCTCAAGCTAATGAAGGAGAGACAAGAGATGAGGCTGCAGTCATCGGCAGACGCGGCTGCCTACCGGCGGATTAATAGGCAGATCTCTAAGGCACAAACTCGCGACCTCCGTGTCTTTAATACCAAGTGTATTAAAGATACCATTGAGCGGAACAAAGGCTCAAAAGTGTTCGCGAGAGATCTGTCTATCGGACAGAGCCAGCTGACGCGGCTGAAAACTGATGACGGCCGTCTCGTCTCTTCTCGACCTGAGGTCTTGGGAGAGGTTGAGAAGTTCTATGGACAGTTATATACCACGACACAAAAACCTGTTGAAGATTTGGCGAAAGATCCCAGAGCCAAACTGACCCGACACTATACCGAAGATATCCCGGACGTCAGCCTATACGAGATTAGAATGGCTCTCAAACAGCTCAAGGACAACAAGGCGCCAGGTGATGACGGAATCACTGCGGAACTCCTGAAAGCGGGTGGAAAACCGGTACTTAAAAGTCAAATTACATTAATCAAAATAATTTGTCTATATCTTAAATTAATAATTTCTGAAAAATAATCCTTCCAGCTGCGACCAGCCGTGTTGTTTAGTTGAACATTCTTCAAATGATGAATCCAAACTTTTAAATTGATGCCACTGCATCAATTTAATACGAGTTGCTCGGCGTTGGAATTTTTCATCGGCATTTTCGTGATTTTGACAACTTTTTTTATCATTTTGATAAATAATAATTATAGCATGGCATCGAGTATGTAACCTATTTCAATTAAATTTAATTGAAAAATAAGAAATAACAATATTTAACACAAAACAGCGATGTAACACGGGCACGATCACCTGTTTATCAAAAATTCAAAGCTAACTCGGACTAAACTAGCGGCACGCTATGATGGCCGGTTTGACACATTACAATAGTGATGTGGAATGTCAATTTATTCTCGAACAAAAAACAATTAAGTTTTGTTTTTGTACCTGATTAAATAGGTTTAATAAAACAAAAATGTATATGTTTATTTAATTTATTTGAACGAACTGAATATTTGAATGAAAATGAATATACATACTTTATATGCACACAAGAAACATATGAATACAAAAGATACCAAAAAAGGTGCCACAAAAGGCCATAATTAATCAGATTCGTCCATACTACTATTTTCACTGTCGTCACTGCTATCATCACTTACATTAATAATTATATGTTCGTTTTCTATAATATTATCTATTTTCACATCTCTTTCATAATCTTCCCTTATTAATTTAACAGTTCTATTCACAACCTTTTCCCAGTCTCCTTTAGTCACATGTTCACAAGCTTCTTCTAATAATTTTAGCATTTTTTTTGTGGTAAATGGGGGTTCTGTATTGTGTCTTGCAGCATATCCCTTAATTTGAGCCCACACCAACTCAATCGCATTATACTCACAATGGTAAGGCGGTAACCGTATAACTCTGTGCCCATGTTCTAATGCTATTTCGTCAATGACGTATCGGATCTTGGTTGGTTTGTTTTCTTTTAAAAGACGTACTAATTCCGCTTTTAACATATTCATGTTTGCATCTACGCCATTTTTACGAAGCCATGCGCCGATATCAGCTTTCTTTTGGGATTGGGCAGGTGGCTTGTCAATTTGCATCGAGTGGTATGGGGCGTTGTCCATAATTATAATAGATGGTTCAGGGAGGCTACACAACATTGAGGTAAACCATTCAGTAAACTTTTCTCCATTCATGTCTTCATGATAGTCTCCAGTGGTTTTTGACGCAAAAGCCATGAGAGAACCTTCGACAAACCCGTTGATGGTTCCGGCGTGACAAATTATAAGTCGCGATCCTTTTCCTACAGGAACTTTGGAAGTAGATGCTGCTGTGTCATCGTTCCAAGAACGGCCTACAGTATGGTTAGCATTAAGCCATGTTTCATCCAAGAACACAACATTTTGCCAATTTTTGATTTCTTTCACTTGCCGTAAAAAAGTATACCTTGCCATCGCTATATCAAATCTTTCCATCAATATTTTGCGTTTGTTACATTTTTTGTATCGAAATCCAATGGTCTTCAAAATCTTCGTTAAAGAACTTTCCCCACCGAAGAATAATCCAGCTTCCTTCAGTGAATGCACCAACTTTTTTCTTGTTGGATACTCCTTCTGTAAATAGTAGCCGTAAACATGTCTTCGGATAGCATCGGCATCAAAGCTATCGATGCCTACGACTGGTTTTGCTCGTTTTCTCTTTTTTGGTGTGTGAAGTTTATTTTCTTCTGTGCCAGTCTCGCCATATTTTTTTTTAGTTATCCGTCTAACAGTTCGTTGTCCAATATTAAGCGCATCAGCTACGCGTTCAACCACTGACGTTATAGGTAAAATTGGCCCTCCATTTTGAGCTTCACGATCGAAATAGTTACGAAGGCGTATTACGAACTCACGTGTCTGACTATTTAGAACAGTTCTCTGCGTACGTTCGGTCATATCGACGAAATCCACAACAAAGGGCTTGAACAGAGTCCAAATTAACGAGCAAGGGTCAACAGTAATGCAGTATCAATATTTGAAATCCAAAGCCAGGTCAAAACTATATCACAATCGCATTGCACTGACAGTTTATACTTTTCGAAGCAACGTCAATTCGAAACTGCTTTGTTTTGCATTGAGCATTGACGCGAGTTTGCTGGAGGTAGTAGTTGTGCTAGCCAGCGATCCTATGTGACGATCGTATTAGATTCCATTTTTAAAAATTTTCAATTTAGAAAACCAAATGCCGAGTTGTGGTATATATCATATAAAAATAAAAATTTTACCTTTTGTATGAAACAGCTGATATTTTTTTGCGATTTCAGAGGTTTGTCCACATAGTGAAAATTGTTCATATTCACAAGTACATTCACCCCTTAAATGGTGCAAACTGATTTTTCTACACTTGTATACATTTTAGAAATCAATTTAATAAATAAATTTTGAGTCCTAAACCTAAAACTACATTCGATAAAATTTATGAATCTCTGCACATCACTATCGTCAATAAAGTAATACAATTATTTCCTTCAAAGTCGTTATCAATTAATACGGAACTTCATGAGCGGACAAACGTCAAACCGGCCATCATAGCGTGCCGCTAGTGTAAGTAGGTACCTACCTAAAAACTGCCGCTGGTACTAACCCATAATTTTCGAGATGAGAGATTTAAAATTTCATTATAGGCATTAAGTGTCACCTATTCACAAAGTTTTCGTTAGGCTGTCCCTTACACCCTGTATAATCACTATGTTTTATATAATCTCTCATAAATTGTGCTCATAAATAGGTTAAATAGGTAGGTACTTCCTATTTCCATGGATAATTTCCATAGATAGACAGATAGATAGGATTACTTATCTATTAAAGTCGTAATGCCTAGTTCCATGTTATCTATGATCTAAGGTAATGTCACAAATTAAAAAAAAAGAAAAAGAGGAGTTTCTCAATTCGACGCGTATTTTTTTTGTCGATGTTACTCCATAACTCCGTCAACTCTGAACCGATTTCAACAATTTTTTTTTATTTGCCATAAATTTGGTGTAGATCTGATGGATATCTTCGGTGATAGAGGACGGAACTCCTCAATGAATAGAAACTAATCGCTCGCGATCAGAGAATGTGTAGATTTATCCAATGAAGCTACACTAAACAGCTTAAAATAATAATATATAAAAATTCTTTTAAGAAAAACCGCCATCAAACGCCACTGAAAAGTATATCAAATAATTTCCGTTTGTACACGTGTGTTGAAGTCAGGCGAGCTTCAATAGAACTATAAAACTGCAACACTTTCAGTGGCATTTGAAGTCGGTTTTTCTTAAAAGAATTTTTATTTATTATTATTATTTAGGTTTTTAAAATCAATAATGTTTTTATTTTTATGATTTTTTTATGTAGGTAAAAAAAGGTATTATCAAAATTTTTAAAAGTATAACTTCAAAAGTCCTTAGAAATTCCTTTGCGCATTATGGTTATATGTTTGTGGGATCATCATGCACAAAGGTTGCTTTTTATCCGGAGAAAATGATTCCATGGGATTTTAGAAAAATCCAAATCCATCCATAAATCCATCTATTTTAAAATAGTAACATAAAAGATTAAAGTATAAAAATCATGTGATTTATACTTAGGTACCTTCTCGTAATAATTATTCTAATCAATAAGATCCGTCATTAGTAGCATTTTAAGAATGCGTTAGCGCAGTCTTATCTCCATTTATGCGCAATCGTAACATAATATATTAATTTGATTTCCTTTTAACATGACGAGAATAAATACAATGTATTTTGCCATGGAACTAGGAATTACGACTTTATTTTACGCTCGTGCCATGGAACTAGGAAACAGCAAAAAGTTTTTCTTTATACAGTATTCTCATACAATATTATTGTTTTTGGACCACTCAAATTTATTAATAAAATCATATTTATAATATTATAAATGCGAAAGTGTGCTTGTTTGTTGGTTTGTCCTTCAATCACGCTGCAACAGAGCCACGGATGGCTATGATTTTTCGCATGGATATAGTTGAGGACCTGAAGAGTGACATAGGCTACATTTTATCCCGAAAAATCAAAGAGTTGCTGAAGGATTTTAAAAATTAAATCCACGCGGACGAAGCCGCGGGCATCAGCTAGTAAATAATAATTCGATGTTTCTTAATAAGTGAACTAGTAGTACTAGCTAGTACTAGTAGTAGCTATCATTAATTTTAAAACTTTTATTAATTCTTATCTTTATTCTTTGATATAACATGAAGCATGAAGGATAAAAATACCGCCTGTTTAACAATGTCTAGGTCTAGGTATTTATTGCAATATATTGTAAATTTATAAAGATTTTATAACCGCTGGCTGCCCAACTTGATTTTAAGCCCCCAACGGAAGAAGGGGGTTGTCCTTGTCTTTGTCTGTCATCAATAAAGGCACAGGCCTTTATTGGAACAAAATTCCTTTTCGGACGGTTTGGCGGATGGGGCTAGACGAAAAAATGTGTAAGATTTTTTCCGTCACGACCCCTTGTTACTAGGCGTAAGAATTTTCCGTCACGACACTTGTTGCCTTCGTTTATTACACACTGTCGTATCGAGGCGAGCGTAGGAGAGAATCTGTCGGTTCGGGGTTCGAATGGACTAAAACTGAACCTACTGCAGATTATTATTTTTTATTTTATTTATTTTTATTATTAATTTATTATTTAACTTCGTTCCAACCGAGTGTTCCATTACACTCACGCATTTTTTGATGATTTCCCCTTTTTTGGTTCTTAGCTAATTCTGTCAGCTCGTTATTCAGCCGGTATCGAAATCTGAGTTTGAGATTACTTCCATTTCTCTAATTGACTTGAAATTTAAAAGAACTGGGTTCTTCTTCCACTTTGCTAGCCCTGTACTTCGTCCATCGTTGGAGATGGGCCATACGCACGCCATTCCCTGCGATGTTCTGCAAGTCTTTCCCACAACCTCGATGATATCGTCGGACCAGCTCGCGGTATGATTGCCTTCCTGCATTTCACTTCCCGGTACTTGGTCTCTATTCAAGAATCAATCAAGTCCATCTGTCGTACTGAAAACATGATCTACCCATTTCTAATTTGACCTGGACACTTTCAAAACAATATCGGTCAGAAAGGACTATGCAAATATTTGTATGGGCACTGTCCCTTACCCGCAACAGATGTGGCACTATTTTTAATATTATTGTGACGTCCCATAAAAAGACTAATATCCATTTTTAATCCAGGAATGATTGGGGGGTTTTTCTTTTAAATACACAAGAATGTACGCACTCTGAAGTAGTAAGTACAGGCGACGAAAGCACGGGAGGTGGTCAGAGGGAGCGCGGGCAGGGCGCGGCGCGGTTTTTTCTCTGCATCTCAGAAACGCATCCGCGTCTTACAATAGCTTTTTCTAATTGGTTAATGCTCCTATATTCGTTCGTTATTCGTTTTATCATTGTAAACTACTAAACTGGTATCCAAAACAATTCACTGAATAATAAATAAATAAATAAATAATTCTAACTCGATTTACATGAAAACTACAATCCTAAGGCGAATGTCGTCATAGTAAAAAATCATCAAGCTGCCGCTGCATGATGCATTAAAACTAATATAGGTTTGAAGTCTGTTGGTGAGTGGGGACGATTTTTTGCATGGTCATTTTACGAAAAAAAGAATAGGTACTTATAACATTAAAAACAACGACATGTTGTCGGTCCCATGACCCATCTTGAGTTTAGTGCCCAGCTTTGCATATAAGGGTCAATTTAGACGGTGCCTCGTTCATCGTTCATTTTTTCCAACATTTTTGAGGCTTTATCGATGAGTCATCGAAAACGAACCGTTTAAATTTGCCCTAAGGGCCTTAGGGTTCATTATCGCAAAAAATGTTCGCAAAAATGAATGATGAAACAAGGCACCGTCTAAATTGGCCCTAAAACAGCGCTACTGCGTTTTCTTACATATACCTAAACACTGAGTTTTTAAGTACATACATACAAGTGGCTTTTGCCCGCGACTTCGTCCGCGTGAAGTTAGGTTTCCAAATTCAATCACGTCGATCCCTTGCTCCATTTCTGCGTAAGAGAGAAATTTTAGTACATAATACAAATTAATAATTTAGAGTACATTCACGAGTCCGTTACAATAATGCAGTTTTCGTGGAGTTTTCGGTACATTTTTGACTAAATCGAACAAAATACAATGGAACTAAAAATTACAACATATAGATTGGTCCTTTATCTCCATTCTTGGGGATTGGTTTGGTTAAAAATCCTATTTTTAGCATTATAAAAAAAAATTTCCTCATCTTTAGACACAAAATTGACGATTTAGAAGTGAGTTTTAGTACGTTTTTCCCGTATAATAAACTGATTTTATGTCATAAAAATACTATCTGTTTTTAGATATGTTCACTTCTAAAATGCGGGTAATAAAAATTTCAAAAATAGTGCAATTTTTTCACATATTTAAATCTTAAAATGGTGTACAATAAGGAATATTTTGATTTTACTCGGTCACTGGTTAGATTAATTTATTTCAAAATTCAAATATCAACAATCAGTCAGCGCTCGGCTGCCGTCGTGAGTGGACTGCCCCCCTAGCCATGATACACTAACGATTGTCTATTTCTCTTTCTACGATTGCAAACGCTTGAAGGTTTGGCTAGAGCTAGACTAGATGGCGCAGCAGCAGATCAAAGACAGAAGTGTATTGATACTATTTCGCAGCATTTTATATTTTAAATGTTTTTTTAGCATTTAAAATGCACAAATTATTCACTGTAGCGTCTATTTAAAATGCACATTAAAATAATTAGGTAATTTAAGCGCCATCTAGTTAGTAATGTTGAAAGGTTTGAGTTTCAAAATCGAAACTAGATGGCGCTTAAATTACCTAATTATTTTAATGTGCATTCTAAATGGACACTACAGTGAATAATTTATGGATTTTAAATGCTAAAAAAACATATAAAATACAAAATTCCGCGAAATATTATCAAGACACTTGTGTCTTTGATCAGATGCTGCGCCATGTAGTTTATCCCTAGCCAAACCTTCAAGCGTTTGCTATCGTAGAAAGAGAAATAGACAATCGTAAGTGTAACATGGCTACGGGGGCGCCGGTGTCGAAAAAGATCGCTGTACGAACACGAAATAGTTGAGCAAACCAAATTGATACTTTACGTAATTTTTACTTCGTTGACATTTTTGAACATCATGTAAGATAGTAAGTACTAGGTACTATTGGGTAGGTAATGGTATCTAGTAAAATATATTATTGATTGAGTTTGGACTCCTTTTGTTCCTTGTGTACATAGTAATTCCTTAATAAATAACATTCCAAACAACATTAATTCTAACAAAACGAAACCTAACTCGAAACACCTAGATTTATTCGTCCCTGAGTTCCAATAGTAGCTTCCGAAGTATACTCGTACCTTTAGGTCACTCATCCAAGTCTAGTGGTAAGATATTATTATAATTAATAAAAGCAATCTAAGCCCAATACAACTAGCTCTACCCGTCTAGGAGTTCCAGTACCTAGTAGTCTTCGAAGAATACCTTCAGGTCACTCCACCAAGTCTAGTGGTAAGGTCTTTTCATACCTAACAAAAGGAGTCCAAATTCAATACACCTAGCTTTACCCGTCTAGGAGTTCCAGTAGTAGTCTTCGCAGTATACCTTCAGGTCACTCCACCAAGTCTAGTGGTAAGGTCTTGTCATAACTAACAAAAGGAGTCATTACGCAATCCAACTAGCTCTACCTGTCTAGGAGTTCCAGTAGTAGTCTTCGAAGTATACCTTCAGGTCGCTCCACCAAGTCTAGTGGTAAGGTCTTGTCGTCATAACTAACAAAAGGAGTCCAAACTCAATACACCTAGCTCTATCCGCCTAGGAGTTCCAGTAGTAGTCTTCGAAGTATACCTTCGGGTCCCTCCATCAAATCCGGAGGTAAGATCTCGCCATAACTAACAAAACGAGTCTAATCACGAAACACCTAGCTCTATTCTTCTCTGAGTTCCAATAGTAGGTCGACCACCAATTCAGGAGGTAATATAATGCCATCCTGAATCTCGAATAATAATTATTTTAACCATAGTCGGAGATTATAATAATATTATAAGCTTGGAAATGTTTGTATTCATGGTGAAATATTATTCCATCATCAGACCCTTAGTATATAATAGGAACTATTCTACCTACCTAATGGATTGTCAAGGTATCAAACATTAAAAAAAAAGTGTATCAAAAATACATATGACAAATTGTATGACAAATTAATATGAAATAAAAATATCGAAGTATCAAAACAAGTTGATTTATTCATTTTAACGCAGTAATGTTTACGTGGTTTACGTGCGTTTGGGTCGTGCATCTGTGCATACGTAGTAATGCAATTTGATACCTATTCGTTTTGAAGACACGTCCCGAAACTTAAGTAAGGATTACGTCATTAAAATACCTACTCGGTATTTGGCCAATACTAGCAACTACAACAGCAGTCATAAAAATAGTTACGTAGGTACATAAATAAGTATGTTTATAAAAAGTTGACCTGTTTTATAGAATATACTGGGTACACAACTGGGTATACAACTGGGAAGTACTTATGTAATAATATTATGGTTCGCAATATATTGAACGTTATAATATTACTTATATACCTACCTAAATGTAGATTGAGGAAAACCCAAGAGGTATAAAATTAGTTGGTAGCAAAAAAGTTTAAACTTAGATACGTACTTATCCGCAAAAAAATAATAAAAGCTAATGATTTATTTAAAAGTAAGGTACACTATACACTTATAAAGTTCAGTAAACTTATAGGTATTTATCCGACTCTAACGGCTCAACCACAGATTAATGATTATTATAGATACACGATAGGTTCTTCGCCACTGAGCTCTAACTAATCTATAACTAATCTATAACTAATCTATAACTAATCTATAACTAATTTATAACTAATCTATAACTAATCTATTATTAACATCGAGAGGCTGCTTTCATATTTTTTTGTTTGTCGTCACATTTTTCAATAATTACTACTCCAAAAATTTGGTTGTCTGTAAAGTCGGTTTACGGACGTAATAGTTTTACGTGATAACGTCATAAAAAAACATTGATGAAAAATTGCATACTTTATGTATTGAATTGAATTAATTGAAAAAGGAGTTAGTTGAAAATAACAATTTTCCTAGTCACAAGCCAACGCTTGGGCCGATCGTGCCTCTCTATCGCTTGTTCCGCGCTCTCGCTTGCATGTGCAGGCTCAGACGGAACGTGACACTTTTTCGTGCGTGCAGCCGATGTTCATCGATTTATAAGACGTTATCACGTTAAAAAATCGTTTACTAGCCATTACAAGTTACTATTTTACTTAACACCCCTCCTTACTTGTACACTCACATCCGAGACCTCTCATGCAAAACTCAGCTTCACTCTCGCAAGACCTTTCGTAAACACATCAGCCATCATCTCTTGAGTGGGCACATAACCCAATAAAACTGTTTTGGATCTGACCCATATCTTTAATATACTTATAGCTGCTGGTACTGATTCACTCACTCACTTATTAATTAAAGATGCCCAACTTATAAGTGTTTAGTCCTGTTGTGATGTATAGGATTATCTACAATCCTGCTGCAGATTGGCTTTCACTTAAAAGCCTCATTACCAACTGGTCATCTCTCTACCAGTTAACTCGCTGTATGAATTCTTCAAAAATTTTGAGTTCTTTACATGCTTCAAATTCAATTTCATAAAATCATTTATTTCATGTAGGCCAACTTGTGGCTCTTATGTCAAGTCAAGAATCTACCACCGGCTCGGAATGCTAATTCTGTTGAGAAGAGCCTGCAAGAAACTCAGCAGTTGCTCTTTTCAAAACAAAAATGTTACAAAATGTAGCTTATCTATCTTGTGGATAGCTGAAGCAAAGCAGTTTAGAATATAAATATTTTTTTATTCAAATAAACTTTTACAAGTGCTTTCGAATCATCAAATGAAACTACCGCTGGTTCGGAATGGTACTTATAATTAAATACATGTTAAGATGGGCAGACAGAAAGTAGCCCCATTCCCGCCGGTGGCACCCGTTCACGAGTATGACGCATGATACAGCCGTTGCTTCGCTCAACCATATTATTATAGAGAGTTATACATACTCGTATTCGTTTAGTGCCATCTGCTAGCGAGGGTTGGCAACCGATAAGGCTAGTTTAACTTTGTTAACTGCGGCTCTGAATAGGAACATGAAGCTCATGTTGAACCATGAATAAATTTTGTAGTCTTGTAATTGCAATATAATATTATGTAGTTGTAGTATAGTAGGTACATCAAGAAATTAATTTAAAACCCCGACTACGGAAAATTGGATACAACATCCGTTTTATGGACTTTTTTTATGTAGCTATGTCACCCAGACTATAATAACGAATCGATTGAAACCTCATTATCAAAATCGGCTCAGTAGATTAGGCGCCATGATGGAACATTCGTGAATAGTCACATACATACATATTATGTATATAGACTGCTAAAAACATAACTTCCTTCCTTCCTTTTAACTTTGCCGTAGTTGGGTTACTAAGCCAACCGAAGGTCGGTTTTGTTGTTCAACACGTACGTCGTACCTACTGCCTAAGGTTGTGTCGACCCGTAGTGTGTATTACACCTGGTAGGTAACAACCCAACAATTTATTACATATCTTCTAATACCTTTAAACGAGCAATTCTTGTATAAATATATATATAATTTGAATCTCGGAAACGGCTCCAACGATTTTCATGAAATTTAGTATGCAGGTAGTTTCGGGGGCGATAAATCGATCTAGCTAGGTTTTATTTTTAGAAAAGGTAATTTTATCCAATGAAAAACCCCTTACAATATCATTAGAATACGAAGGTTTCCGCCATCATCTATAAAGTTCCAATAGCTCGGATAATCGGGCGGTCCCGAAACCAGAAGACCCCGGTTCGAGTCCAGACCGACAGACAGAGATATTTTCCCCTATGATTTTTTTTTATTATTTTATTATTATTATTTTTCTAAATATATAATTTCAAAAAAAAAACCCAGATATTTATATATTACTTGCGTTGCGTACTCATGGAGAAAGAAAAATTGATTCCGAACAATTGGAAGTCAATTGGAAGTAATACAGAGTGGAATCCTACCACCACAGAAATAATTACATAAATTAGAGTTTTTATGGTATGTTATTTTTATAACAACTGCTCATGATTTTCTTATTAGGAATTATCCATGTAAAATATTCCAGTTTCGGTACAGTTATCAACTACTTAGGTATATAGATAAATAAAATTAAATCTGTGATTGAAAAAGAAACCGGGGGCCACAGGTTTGATCTTGTGCAAGCACCTCTGACTTTTCAGAGTTATATGTGCTTAAAAGTATATATATATATATGCAGCCAGCCTTCTGGGGACATTACCGTCTGGCGTCGATGTGGATCCAGTGATTTAGTTTTATTATTTTATAATTATTTAGTTTATTTAATTTTGTTAGTTTATTGTACATTAATTTATTTTCGAAATAATTAAAAATAAATTGTCTTATTTTTAAATATTAAATCATGAGTAAACTTGTTCAATCATTAAATTATCACATGGTAAGGTATCTATGGATTATTTATACCTTATTTGTGAGGCGATCTGCGCTCAGTAGTGAGTCGTGGATGGGTTGCTGATGGTGATGATAACCCAAACACACGGTTTTCTAATTTTTGTCGGTCTGTCAGTTTGTATAGGCTTATATTTGTAATGGCTGAATCGATAAGCCAATCCAATAATTTGGCAACTCCTCAATCTTGATGCTTCAGGGGTACTACTTATCTAAACTGTAGGGATTTAGGAACTATTGATTTTGATTAACGAATTCCGCCCCAACTCTTCAACCCTGATGCTGCAAGGCAACTTGTAAACCGTTTAAAAAAAGTAAATCTATATGAACGAATCCTCAGGCATCCTCTAGTATAAACTACAGAAAACGTTTTAGGTACTTACTAGTAAAGACCGATTATTTACAGTCAATAACCTCTCCAGTATCACTTTAAAAAGGTACTAGGTCAGGAAGTTATGTAGCGTAATTCCGCGAGCGCAAAAATGCGACATTCGTTTCAAAACGAGCGACACGACGTTTAGCAATAATGCGGCGCCATAATAATATCTGGGCGGATAAAACTAGTTAGTACCGATTGACGCGGAATTTTGGAAAATTTTACTAAGTGCAGCTGCCATTTCGTTATTGATAGCATTAACGTCACAAAACCGAAGCTGAAATTCCGCTCAGGGGCCCTAGCACCAACAGTCCAACATATCAAACAATACGACCTTAAACGACGACGACGACCTTACTGTAAGGTCGTCGTTACAAACAATATTGAAATAAGTAGGTAATACTACTTTAAGCATTGGGGGAGGCCCACATATCGTATATGTATCGTATCGTATATCAGGTGCCCTGAAGCGGAATTCAGCCTGCGATTTTCTGCTCGTTCATTTACAGGATCAAGCGGAATTTGGTAAACGTAATACCCGTTCTAAAAAATTACAGCAATTTTTATGTCGGTAATTTTGCAAATGAAACACAATCGCACTAAACATAATAAATAATATCTATACGTAAGTGTACGTAATGTATGTAAGTGATAACATCTATACTATCGTTTAAAATTGAGCCCTGCACCATAGAGTAAAGTAATCGACGTAGTCGTAATTCCTAGTTCCATGCCGACAGTACGGACACAGTATAGGATATGCAGTAGTTTAACGCCTTTGATCTAGTGGTACTACGCGTTACAAATTTCCCCTAGCTCTCTCGCGCTTCCCCGAGGATGATTTGTCAAAGAGGATGTAAAAATACTGAATATCGTTTAAAACAGATTCTTCGGTCGGAATTATTTTATTGATAAAAATACGAGTAAAATAATTAGTTTATTATTTCTTACAAAAAGGATGTAAGAAAACTTAATTTCTTAG
This sequence comes from Oeneis ivallda, assembly GCA_029955525.1. Lineage (NCBI taxonomy): Eukaryota > Metazoa > Arthropoda > Insecta > Lepidoptera > Nymphalidae > Oeneis > Oeneis ivallda. Next base: position 19,616,632 of record JARPMR010000004.1, on the reverse strand, counting down.
TGCACATCACGGTTAGTTCAGAGCCATCACGCCTAATATTAAAAGTTCAATTTATTAAATTGAACTTTGGATATTAGGAGTTTTGGTAAGTTTGGTAAAAAAAAACTAATAATGTATATCGTAAAGCATTAGAATAATAAACACTTTTTTTTAAATATTTTTTTATTATTTATACCAATTCGAATTCAATATTCATAGTTATGACAGGTCAGCTAGTACTTAATAAACTAGTGGTTCGCCCCGAACTGAGACCTCGCGGTAACGGTATCCCATGATTATTCATTCAATCGATACATGATAACCAAAACTGACATTATTATTATGCCCGTTTTCACCAAACATACCTAAATCATCCCCTAAGTAGGAGTCTCTTAACGTAGGTAGCTCCTAAATACAATCCTAAGTCCTAACATCCGTCCCAATATCCTTTTAGGTGTCCCGTACAGGATCGTGATAAATAAGTTGACAGAAAACATCAATCACCTAACTTATAGGTAGCCCGTAAAGGTTAGGGAACGTTAGTGAAAACATTGAATTATTATGTAGGTACTAACGAGTGAAACCGGGTTACGGGCATCTGTACAAATCGTCATCTATCGACGCGAATAGAAAATATACAATATTTAACTAAAATTTAACTAAAAAATAATTTTAATTGAATAATATGGTACAAAAAAAATTACAATACAATTATTGTATTATAATAAGTAACTAAATAATAATGGTCGACCGTCCGGGGTCTTCCGCTTAGGCCTTCATAGGCCTCGGGGTGACTGTTCGGGGCGATGGCCCCTTTCAGTAGTGTCGACGCCGCCTGCAACTACAGGCGGGGCACTGGGTGGGACCGGTTGGTCCATGGTGTCAAATCCGGGGTGTCAATCCGGTGGTATCCTGTCGCAGTGCGATCGAGCCCGCGTAGTGTCGCGGGCGATCTGCGGACTGCGGCAGGGTGGTATGTCCGTGGTGGGCTTCGCCCGCCGCTCAGCGAGGTCGAGCCCGCCGGTAGCGTACCGGTGAGCGCCCATCAGCCAGCGGCGAGGAAGTGGTCGTGTCCTATGGAGCTAGGTCACGTGGCAGGCCTCTTATGTCCGGCGGTCGTCGATGGTATGGCGCGATGCCATGCAGATGCTGGGATCGCGCTCCGTCGGCGCGTGCAAACATAGAGGCACTCAGGCGGCGAATGAAGTCGTCCAGGTTCTCCATGGCCAGGTCTCTGGAGATGACCTGATTCCGTACGAAGCGAGGTGCTCCGGAGATGGTGCGGAGTGACAGCGACTGCTGTGCTCGCAGCGACTTGCGGTCTTGCTCGCTTGTGAGCGCGTACCACGCGGGTGCCGCGTAAGTGAGTCGCGTGCGAACGTACGCCTTGTAGACGCACAGCTTCGTACGGAGAGGCAGGTGAGACGCCAGCACGGGTCGGAGGAGGTTCCGTGCGGCGCGCGTCTGGGCGACCACATTCTTGACATGGGGCCGCATCGAGAGGGTCCTGTCGATGGTCACGCCGAGGTTCTTGGCCTTCGGCGACCACTCGACGGTCTCGCCCATGAGCGTCATCGGGGGCGGCAGTAGTCGCGCCCGCCCGATGGAAATTGCCTGAGTTTTCGCCACGTTGACCTTGAGTCTCCAGTTCTCCAGCCATGTGGGAAGTGCGCTGCATCTTCAGCACTGCATGCGGGACCTTGATCGACGTTGTGATGAAGGCCGCGTCGTCGGCATACAGCGCTAGCATAGCGCCGTCAGCGACTGGAATGTCGTCCGTGTATCTGCTATAGCAGACGGGCGACAGGCAGCTTCCCTGAGGCACACCGGCTCGGATGGGGCGCTCTGTGGACAGGACGTCTTCAACCGCTACTTGAAAACGTCTATCTTGCAGGAAGGTGGCCACAGTCTTGACTACTCGGCGCGGAGTAGTAGACGTGGACAGCTTGTACACGAGGCCGGCGTGCCAAACGCGGTCGAACGCTTTCTCCATATCGAGGAATACTGCGACTGACGGCTCTCGCTTGTTGTAGGCGGAAGCGAGGTGGTGCAGTACCCTCGTCACTTGTAGAGTGGTGGAGTGTTCGGCGCGGAAACCGAACTGTTCGTCGCGTGGCTGGAGTAATGGTCGACGCAAAACTGTTTTTGGGATAGGTCGTTAGTCGTAACTCGTAGTTCCATGGGAATAGTTACTGACTGCGCCATCTATTAGCATTATTGTGAAGCTATGTTGATGCTATATGAATTACTGATGTACATTAAAAATTAAATAATCTCGTTTCTTTATAATATTCATATAATTTTAGTATTTGTTGTTCAAGTACAGGATATAAGTGACCTAAAAACATAAAATCAGTTTGAAAATCCATAGCGGATTTTCCTAGAGAGCGTCTTCAAGCGAGCGTATAAAATCGCCACTTTGAAAGCCCCCCATTTCGTCAATTTTAAGGAAAAAATTAAAAAAAAATATTTTTGTACTCAGTTCAAAATTATCTTTAAAATGATACGTAACAATTTTATGTAACGCGATATTTTTTTTTTTTACTTCGCATTCGCTTCTATGAGAGCCCCCCTGAAATAAAGATTTTTATAACTTTTTAAGCCATTTTCGGCTGGAGGCCATCGGTTTACATATTATAGCTAAATTTGAAGTAATTACGTTCAGTAATTCAAAAGTTATAAGGCTCTGACAGACGGACGGACGGACGGACGGACAAGTGCAAATCGCTCTAGTTAACTCAGAGACCTCGCTTCGCTCGGTCAATAAAACAATAGATAAACTATTATACTGCATCTTTTTATACTGTGTCTTTACTGTGGGTCTGACTTGAGGTGCGGTGCGGGGAAGCGCGAGGGATGTAGATTTCTTTACTCTATGGTGCAAGGCTCAATTTTAAACGAACGCGTAGTACTAATAAAAAACTGTCTAACTGGAAGATTTATGTAGGTACATTTTTATTATATTTTGAAAATTTTAATTGGGGGATGCTTCATTATCGATACCTACTGAGCCCAAAACAGACTTTTATTTAATTTTTGACTGTCTGTCTGTCTGTCTGTTCGGGCATCACGCGAAAACTACTGAACGGATTTAAATGAAATTTATTATACTGGTAGCTAATACTCCGAATCAACTTATAGGATAGTTTTTACCCGATGAAACATAAGGTTACTCCAGGATAGAGGATAAAATTTTCTATAAGAAATATTTTATTCAATTTTGGTGAAGATCTGCTAAATAATATATTATCGGAGATAGAGGACAGAACTTCTCCCGGTTACAGGTCCAGGTCACTCGCATACGATATATACTTACGTATAGATCTTAGTACATCCATACCATAGCCATATCTTGACCTGAGCCATTCATTACATATTAATTTTAGACTATATCATTGAACTCCAGGCTCTAGCTCCTCAATCCTGATGCTGTTGTGTACTGGCCCACCTAAATCATGGATATTTACGAACTGTCGATTTTGACTTGATATTGTAGGTGCCAAATATTTAAAATATAATGGCATAGTGGAGCCGTAAAAGAGGGACTCAATTCTGATGCTGCTGGGTACTGCACACCTGCTATTGCCCGCGACTTCGTCCACGTGGATTTAGTTTTAAAATTTTGCGGGAACTCTTCTATTTTCAGGGATAAAAAGTAGCCTATTTCACTCCTTACTTAGGTTATATCCTTCAACTTATATTCTTGTAAAAAATCACGTCGATTCCCCGCTCTGTTGCAGCGTGATTGAAGGATAAGCCAACAAACAAACACATTTTCGCATTTATAATATTCCTCATCATCACCAACCCATTAACGGCTCACTTCTGAGCACAGGTCTCCTCTCAGAGAAGGGTTATAGGAGGCCACAGTCCACCACGCTGGCCCGATGCAAATTGGCGGGCGAACCCAAACACCACGTTTTTATAATTTTTTGTCAGTTTGTACAGGCTTATCTTCGTAACGGCTGAATCGTTATGTCAATCCATTTTTATTGGTGAGTGAGAGTGAGTATTCGAGATGGTCCTATAAAAACATCCTCTAGCAACTCCTCAATCTTTGTGCTTCAGGAGTAAGTATAGGGTTTTATCTAAACTGTGGGGACACACAGACAGACATACAACAAAGTGATCCTTTATGAAATCCGGTTTTTTTCAGAACCATAAAAATTATAACTTATTATTGTAACCATAGTCCAACTCCAGATACATAATACACTTAGGGTACACTTAATGTGTACCCTAATGGCAGAGTAAAGATAGAACAAGAACAATCTGCTCGTGTCCCTATTTTTATGTTTTATTTTGATTGAGTTTTTTCACCTGTAGGTATTCGGGTCTCAAACATACGGTTATTTATAAATCGTTCCATAATAACAGGTTCAGTACCCAAACATCGGGCATATTTATCTCAGTAAAATATTGAAATGGAAAATTTTGAATGAGATACATTTGTACCTACACATTTTTTTAAGGGTAAATAATATTCACAAAATTAATTACTAGTCAGCATGGGTTGTTTAATTATAAATATTTAATGGCTTCATAGGCTCGCTTCTTTCAGGACCTCCTCCACGAGCTTCTGGCTTCGCGCAGCGCACTTTACAAAACTCTAGGGGTAGGACAGGCACGACTGCGTGGTGTCGGGGTGCTTAGATTTCGTACTGGACCACATTCAATTTTATGCATTTTTTATGAACTTGATGTTTTAACCCAACGTCCAATCTTACCCTGCAACTGTCGCAGCCCTGCATAAGGCACCACAGCTACAGACAGCTACCGTCAATCATCACGTCAACACAATCCAAATTGTATGTCAAATGATATTTTATTAAATGAATATTTTAAATCGTGGTCAAATTATTGGACACCATTAAATAGGACTTAATAATCTGACTGATTTTAATAATTTCAATCAATGATTAACTTTTTTAAATACGCATAGTTGTACTTTAAAACCAAAATTAACCCACCCGTCTGTAGTAAAATTAAAAAAAAAAAACGGAATCATTAAAAGAAATGGTCATGGGAATCGCTGCCCTCGACTACATTTAGCTTATAATGTTATTGTTTCTTAGTACGTGCTTGCTGAATGTATTTGCAAACAAAAATGACGGCGTCCATTAGGCTCACCCAATATGCGACATCCGCTGTATTTATCAATATCTCAATTAAAAGACTGCACAACCCTAATGACTAACGTACACTCGACGGCATAAGTCCATTTATAGAATAAGCAAACAAGTTGCCTTGCATGCAGTCTGTCACCCACACACTTACGGCACGGTAATATTATGTATGCTTACGGTTAAATGTATAATACAAGTAGTTCAAGTTGTAAGTATGAGTAATATCCATAATTTCACTTATGTAGGTAGTTTAAAAATTCGCAGTAATGAAGTTAGTGGTAAGAAGTATGGTCACTGAGTACTGACGGACATAAGATTTGACAGTCGATACTAGCAAATTCTTCTATTTATTTCGTGTTGTTTCTTGAGTCTTGAAAACGTTTATATTTTACATAAAATGCAGGCTAATATTAATATGCAAGAGAGGATGCGGATTGTTGAGCTACATAATCTCGGATACAATATATCTCAAATTTGCAATGAAACTGGTTTCACCGTGAGTACTGTTTTTATTTATATGAAACGTGTATTAGGTAAAGAAATTGTGTTTACAAACTTAGGATAATGTTTTGTAAGTGAATATCTATACAATCAGGACAAGATACTTAGTAGTTTTAAAATTGTTTATTTTAATCTCGCTGTTTATTTTTTAGTGGATCACCGTAAAGCGTTGGGTGTCGCGCCACGAAGAACAGGGTAATTTAACATCTCAACCGCGAAGTGGTCGCCCGCGTCATATTAATGCTTTACAACGGAGATCTATGGTTGAACTATATGAAAACAATGGATTCATACCAACTGTCCAGCTCGCGAACATGTTCGGTACTTCAACAAAGCACCGTTCGTCGAGCTCTGCATTGCGAAGGATTGCACCATAGAAAGCCAGCCAAAAAACCCTCTCTAACCGAAATTCATAAACGGAATAGATTATTGTTTGCAAGGGAGTATATAGATTTTGACTGGGAGAATACTATATTCACCGATGAGAAGTCTTTTATGTCATCTCAAAACGGTAGGCTTCATTTGTGGCGCAGAGATGGAACCCGTTATGCATATAAAAATGTTGTGCCAAACATGGAATCTGGACGGATATCAGTCAATATGTGGGGCTGGATGAGTGCCGCTGGACCTGGTGAATTAGTGTCGATAGCAGGCCGCGCCACAGCAGCACATTATGTGGAAGTATTACAAGACAGCATGCTGCCAACTGTGCGGAGTGTTTATCCAGCTGTTGATATGCCACAACTATCATTTGTGCATGATAATTGTCCTGTGCATCGAGCCCATATAGTGCGTGATTGGTTTAATCGAAACCCAGACATAACTGTACATATTCCCTGGCCACCAAGATCAGCAGACTTGAATCCTATAGAAAATTTATGGGGTTTGATGGTGCAAAGGTGGGATATGCGAAACGAAAGGAGGAATTAGAGGCTCACTGTGTGGAAGTGTGGGAGAATATTAGAGGAACGGATATCTGTTCTAATATAGTCGGATCCATGCGGCGCGGCGGCGCTTGCTTGCTGTTATTGAAAATAGTGGAGGTTATATTAAGTACTAAAACTATTAGCTTTTATTGTTTATTTATTCATTTTTTTACTTTTTAAATCTTTAAACAAAGAACAGAACGTATTTTCTTTTCTTAACTTATATTCAATAATATTATTAATATTATACACACATCAAAAGTGTCTAGGGATCAAGCATTTTTATGCGGATTTCTTGAGATTGAGATGTGGCTTTGTAATAAATTTATGATTTTATAAATTTATATGGATCCTTTTTGGTGCATTTCATAATTTGAATCAGGAACTGTCAATCAAATTCGAGTAAAAGATGAAAATCGGCTGTCAATATTTTCCCTATAAAAACATACAACGCATTGAAGACATTATTAGTGCTACTGTTTCCCTACTACTGATTAAAACCAACGTTATTATGGAGCGGCGACGTCATTTAAGCAGGGAAGAAATGCTCAGAGCCGTGGGAATGATAGAAGCTGGTTCCCGGCAACGTACTGTGGCTTTAGCTCTGAATACAAGTCAGAGTGTTATCAGTCGACTTTGGACACGTTACCGAAGCACTGGTACCGTGGCTGAGCGCCATGGAGGACGGTATCGCTGCACCACACGGAGACAAGACCGATACATTCAAATCTTAACTCGAAGAGCTCCAACAATAACCGCCATGATGTTAGCCGTGAGGCTTCATCACTCTTCAGGGAACTTAATTAGCGACCAAACAGTCAGAAACCGCTTGCATTAAGTGAACCTTCATTCTCGAAGACCGCTACGGGCACCACCTATAGCAATGCACAATCGTAGGATTCGATATCAATGGGCTCTTGAACACAGAAATTGGGCAGAAGAACAATGGCGTTTCGTGTGCTTTTCTGATGAGTCTCGTTTTGGTATGAGACCGGATACAAGACGTATACGACACTGGAGAACCCCTGGACGCCAACAGCGATTAAAATCCTGCCAGGAAGTCCATCCTTATAGTGGTGGAACCATCATGGTATGGGCGGGTATTTGGATCGGCGGAAGAACTGAGTTGATTTGGATCAGAGGCAACCTCAACGCTCAAATTTATGCTGAGACGATTGTATCAGACGTCATCGTTCCTCTACAAGTGCAAATCGGTCCCTTATTTCAGTTAATGCATGATAATGCACGACCGCACACCGCAAGAGTTGTAAGACAGACTCTCGCCGCAGCTAACATCAATATCCTGCCCTGGCCTGCTCAGTCGCCAGACTTGAACCCGATTGAGCATGCATGGGATATGCTACAGAGAAGAGCTCTGCCGAATATGGAGGGTATCCAGTGGCAAGAAGACCTTTTTTTGTTGTTGCAACGAACATGGGCGGCCATTCCACAGCGTGATTTGGATAAACTCATTTTGAGTATGCCAAACCGATGTTCTTGTGTTGTTAGTGTTCGCGGTAGAAACACGGATTATTAATTGTTTAAGTTACCCAATAAAATTTTAAAGAAAACTGTTATTTCAGTCTTTTTTTCGAACTTTAATGTTAGTGGTTCAAATGTCAAAAATCCCTTTATTAGGAAAATGGCAAATTTCTTTATTAATGCAAAGGTGACTTGGTTTATCGTTACTGTGACAAACGAAAACACTTTATTTGATGAATCCTTAAAGAAAATTTTAATTAATATCAATCAGGAGAAAAGTTATTGCAAAAATATATGTTGATCCCTAGACACTTTTGACGTGTGTATAAATATAATCAAAATTAACAGAGAAAAAAGCAGCGCCGCCGAATGGTTACTAGTTTTTCAAGGTTTGGCTTCAATTTTCTTTTCTATATGAAAACGATCACTTAAGCTTATAACCTTTAAAATTAATACAAAAAAGTTAAAGCTAAATATTATTTATTTCTTTTCAGAAAATGTAAAATGAAAAAATAAATTAAAATAAAGTCTAATAAGTAATAAAAAGTGTTTTCTTCCTATTTACTTTGTTTTTTTACTCATAATATTAATGAACAATAATTACTTATATTAACAAACAGACATTAATAAAAAACTAAAAAAATGCAATAAGACTTAAGAAGGATTCGAACCTAGGTCATTTGGAGCTGATGCATAGTATGCCAACTAAGTTACAACGACACTGAGACTGGTTATAGACGAAGTTATGAAATATAAAGAATGACTCAATAAAGTCAGTAGACAGGAGTAGGAATATAAATGTTTTAAACCTAATGTAAGTTGTCTTAAGGTTGATATTGTCGACATTTTATAGTAGTATTGAACTGAAATCGTTTGAACTTTATGTTGATGACTTAAGGTTGATATTATTGACAAATAATATTTATTTGTGTGAGTAAGCATGCGAGTGATTCACAGCACTGCTTGCGCACGATTTTAGCCTTTAAGCTATGTATGGACTTTTGAAGTCGACTGTACCTGACGTCGGTTTATGATCCCGCGAGCCACTGTGCCACGAAAGATCGTATAGAGTATAGAGTGAATAGACTATCCTATTAATATTACATACAAATGTGAAAGTTTGTGAGAATGGATGGAAGGATGGATGTTTGTTAATCTTTCATGCTACAACGAATGAACTGATTTGGCTGAAAGGAATGGAGATAGCTCATACCCAGGATTAAAACAAAGGCCATTTTTTAACCCGAAAAATTACAGAGTTCCCGCGGGAATTAAAAAACCTAAATCAGCGCGAAGTTGTGGGCATCATCTAGTATTATATTATTAGGTCCTTACATATGAAATTGGCGTTTTGTAAGGGAGGAACATAAAGTCGATTTTTAGGGTTCCGTACCCAAAGGGTGCCAACGGGACCCTATTACTAAGCCTCCGCTGTCCGTCCGTCCGTCCGTCCGTCCGTCTGTCAGCGGGCTGTATCTCGTAAACCGTAATAGATAGACAGTTGAAATTTTCATATATTGTGTATTTCTATTGCCGCTATAACAACAAATAATAAAAATAAAATAAAATAAAAAAAGGGGGCTCCCATACATGGAAAAGGAGTCGAAATTAAATTTTATTTTTTTACCCTGGCATGTGGGATGTCATTGTCTAGAGCTCATTAAGTGGAGTTCAAATATATATTTTTTTTATTTTTTAGCTACAAAAATGAAGAAATGGGGGGCCATCAAAGTTGTCGGTTTTAGACCAATTTTCTATCTCAAAAACTAAACTAGTAAGGAATTTGAAATTTTGGTATATTATATACTAAATAGTATATTTGAACAACAAATACTGAAAATACAGATTTATAGTGCGGTTTGTAATTTATGACCAAAACAAACGAGCATTTTTCCCCATATGCTATTTTAGTACTTTCTAAGAACTAAGATATCTAAATATATTGTATCCACTTTTAAAAATGATTTGGTAATATGTACGGAACCCTAAAAGAGCGAGGCCCGACTCGCACTTGGCCATTTTTTTAATTTAATGTATTTATTTAATCAAAGTATGTAAGATTGCAATCTATGCACTTCTGCCATCTCATAGTTCATTGATCCTGATTGATTTTCTTTGAGCAAATACCTTGTTTAAGGTATTTGTTCAAAAGAAATCAGTCGTTGGGTCGGCTATACTTATTATGTGTACCTACCGTCGGTGTGAGTATATTAGTCAAAGTGATGTTTTGATTTGGTCAATGCGATTTATATTATTTGATAGGGTCGTAAAATGCGACGTCACGCCATCAAATTATTGTAAGTACCAACGTAAGAGCCAAAAAACTTGTTCCGTCCGGTAGGTACATTGCGAGTGTTACCACACGAGTAAACATTCCGAACTTTACTTTACTCGTGTGGTGTTACCCATACATCAATACTAAAGTATGTAAAAATTCCATGACGCCATTCATTTATAACACTAAAATTAGGTACGTAGCTACTAGCTAAGTATACATTTTTTCCTACACATTAGGAAAAGGTAAGTAGGTACATAGGTACGGTGGTAGTCACATTTGTGACTTTGGAAAAAAAGATTGAAATTTTGAGGAGTAAAAATGTTTTGAATAATACTTGTTGCGGACGGGAGCAACGCACCAAGCGCGGCGTCGGCGGTGAATGGCGCTGATTGGTCAGCCGCGTAAGCCCCCGCCCCCGCTACGCCCTCACCACCCGCGACGCCTTGTCTCTCGCTCGTCATGTTCTTACGCGCATGCCGGGTGGGAAAATTGTACATAACAGCCCCCTTTTGGCGATTTTAATCAGTTCGCCTACAGCTCCCGAAGAAAACTGAACAAGAACTACGAGCTACGAACTTAGCACATTGTGAACTAGAACATTGTGAAAAATAGTGATCAAGCAAATACAGTCCACTTGAACCACCGAGGAATTTTATTTAAATCCCTACCCAACATCTTTGGTCCTTCGAGCCGGATCAAGAATCTGAAGAACCGAAGTCTGAAGCCTCAAGAACTGAAGTCTGAAGCCTCAAGAACCGAACTCTGAAGCCTCAAAAACCGAAGTCTGAAGCCTCAAGACCCGCAGTTTGAAGATCTCAAGAACCGAAGCTCGATCAAGATGGTTCGAACCAGGAGTCAGGACTCACAGCGTGAAGATGAACACGACGAGCACATTGCGCCGCAAGAACCGACCCCTCGCGCGCTGAACCCTGCACGTCCTGTTCAGATTCGCTTCATGGAGTCGTCTCCGTCAACCAGTGCCGGTCCATCTAGGCAAGAACCCATCATAGGAGCGCGAAGCGTTATTGGAGAACAAGCCCATCGTGATCGCCCTCCTTCGCCGACGCGATCAACCCGATCACAGCGATCTACTGCTAGCACGGCTGCCCGCGTTAAGCAAGCAGAATACGAAGCGGCAGAGCGCCTGGCAGCCATTAAAATGCGTCAACTACAACAGCAACTACAAATCGAAGCCGAGCTAATTCAGAAGAAACTTGAAGCTGATTTAGCTACCATCCAAGATGAAGATCAAGGTAGCACACAAGGGCCCGAGGAAGCGATCAACACGAATCGACGTACGGAGGATTGGTTGCGACATGCCGATCCTACACGAGGGGAGCCAACCTCGGCCTTACCTGCGCGGGAAACCCGAACCCCTCCCGCAGCTGCACCCCCTGTGAGACCCGTCACGAACCAGAGTGAACCTCGACCCGAACACCGAAGCTACGAAAATCGCCGAGCCCGCACGCCTACGCCAAGTCGCTCACGGAATCGCAGCATTGAAGCCTTGGTCGAAAGCTTCGAACGACTGAGCAACTATCGACCACCACCAAGATCATCGACTGAACTGCCAAGCTTCAGCGGGTCTGAAAACGAGTGGCTGCCTTTCAAAGCATCAATGCGAGACTCAACGCGCCTCCACAAGTTCTCGTCAATAGAGAACATGCAACGCCTACGCAATGCATTGAAAGGAGCTGCCCGCGACGCCGTCGCTTCTCTTCTGTACACCGCCTGTGACCCTAAAGAGATTATGGAGGCCCTAGAACAGAGTTTTGGCCGTCCAGAAGCTTTGATCGACAAGGCATTAGAAGAAATAAAGCAGCTGCCACGCTTGGGACCAACAACTACAGAACTAAATGTTTTCGCGGTCAAAGTGAGAAACATTGTAGCCACAATAACTAACGTCGAGGGTCTAGATGGATGTCTTCAAAACCGCATGCTCACCAGAGACATCGTGGAAAAGTTACCTCCAGACTTACGAAGAAGTTTCGCCAAGTATGCGTCAGAGAACCGACGCCAGGGAGAACCACACATCGTGATCCTGTCTCGATTTTTAAACAACGAGGCTACAATAGGTTTAGAGTTCACTTACTCGAAACCTACTACATCGGCAGCATCTTCTCGGAACGAACAGAACCCAAAATCTTCAAGCGCATTTCAAAGACCAAAGAAAGCGCGAGAAGCCAGCGTTTTCACCGCTGTTGAGAAGGAACAATGCCTGTGCTGTGGTGGAGACCACGAACCACCAAAGTGCAAGAAAATTAAAGAGATGCCTGTCAACGCACGCTGGGAATGGGCCAAAATGAACAAGATCTGTTTCAAGTGCCTGACAAAGAAGCATCGTCGCGCAGCATGCAAGGCTAAGCAATGTAGCATCGACGGCTGTATACATTCACATCACCCGTTATTGCACCAGAGAAGCCTTGAGATGGAGCCACCAAGATCAAACTCCGATACAACACGAGAAAATCAATCTGAGGAAGTGGTGGCATCGACAGCGACCGACATGGATATGAACAACAAAGTGATGCTGAAAGTGCGTCCAATCGTCGTCTCCAACTCTAAAGGCATCGAGATCCACACGTATGCCCTACTGGATGAGGGTTCCACCATAACCCTTATTGAAGAAGATCTAGCAGACCAATTGAACCTGGAGGGGCCTGCGCATTCACTAAATATCCATGGGCTGAACTCCACTCAAAAAGAAGAAACCAGCAGGATTGTCCGTTTGAAGCTGAGAGGCAAATGTTCAAATGCCTCACATATCGTACGGGCGAGAACTATTCGAAACATCCAGCTGCTGAACCAAACTGTACCGACACGTCTACTGCAGTACCCACATCTTCGGAACTTGGAGCCGGGTAGCGTATGCTATCAACAGGCTCGACCACGATTACTCATCGGCTCTGATAACTGGGAGCTTATAGTATCGAAGCAGTTGCTAACCGGACGACGCCACGAACCTGCGGCGTCACGCACTGAACTTGGCTGGGTGATACACGGTTCTGCACCGCGTGCCACTCTCCGTCGTGATGAAGACCACGTTCTTCATATCAGAACAGGGAAGCGAACAGAACCAGCCAGCGATGATAGACTTGACACTTTAGTACGATCTCACTTTGAACTTGACGCCATCGGTATCTCTCTCAACACCAAGATCCGAAAAGAAGATGAGAGAGCTATAAAGATCTTCGAAGAAACTGCTCGAAGAGTCAACGGTCATTTTGAAGTTGGCCTGCCATGGAAGAGTGATGACGTTACTCTACCATGCAATTACGCCGAAGCCTTCACTCGATTAAGAAACATTGAACGCAAGATGGATCGAGATGATAACTTCAGTGAAGAATACTGCAAACATATAGCTAACCTATTGAACAAAGGTTACGCCGAACCTTGCGACGGATCAGAAGTCAGCAAACGCCGGTGGTTTCTGCCTCACTTTGCAGTGCGAAACCCTAACAAACCCGGAAAAGTGAGATTGGTTTTTGATGCAGCAGCCAAGCATCAGGGAACTAGCCTGAACGACAAATTGCTGGATGGCCCAGATCAACTGAAGTCACTGCCTGGCATCCTCTATCGATTCCGAGAACGAGCAGTAGCGGTCACAGCAGACATACAGGAGATGTTTTTACAAATCCGAATCAGAAAAGAAGATCAGCCAGCACAACTATTTCTATGGCGCGGCAAAGATCGACGCAGCCCACCGACGCAGTACAAAATGGTGTCATTGATCTTTGGGGCTCGAAGTTCGCCGTTCCTCGCACACAGCGTGCGAAATAACAATGCGCTGGATTACGCAGAGACACACCCGAGAGCACTACGAGCCATCACTGAAAACCATTACATGGACGACCTGGTCGACAGTTACGACACAGAGCAAGAAGCCATTGAAACCGCAAAAGAAATAAACTTCGTGCACAAGCAAGCCGGGTTTATTCTGCGCGGTTGGAACTCGAACAGTCAAAGAGTACTGGCAATAATCCCTGAAGAACTCCGAGCGCCCACGCCTACTCATTTGGGATCTGAGCCCAACAACCAAGAGAAGACCCTTGGGCTGCTGTGGATACCTGCTGAAGACACACTTGCATTTAATACCACAATGAATCGAGTTCCGAGGCAGGTTTATAACCAGAACCGCGCACCTACCAAGAGAGAAGCTTTGAGTGCGGTCATGTCAATCTTTGACCCACTCGGACTGCTGAGTCACTTTACGATAACAGCGAAGATCCTTTTGCAGAACCTGTGGCGCCTAAAAGTCGGGTGGGATGAACTTGTAACCACTGAAATCGCCGATGACTTCTGCGCCTGGCTAAGGAACTTGGAAGAAATAAAAGAGCTTCGACTCCCCCGCCACTACAATACGAGGGGAGCACGATCCACAGAACTACACATACTCTGTGATGCCAGCGCTCAAGCCTACTCAGCGATGGCTTACTGGAGAATCCTGCGCAACAATGGCACCGTGGACCTAGTGCTCATCGCAGGCAAGGCCAAGGTGGCACCACTGCCAGCGCAAAGCATTCCACGTATGGAGCTACAAGCAGCTCTCATCGGGGCCAGGCTTGTGAAATCCATCATGGCAGAGCATCGTGTGAAGCCTGATAGCGTTATTTACTGGTCGGACTCTAAAACCACACTACAATGGATTCGCAATGGAGCACGACGCTACACCCCCTACGTAGCACACCGCCTGGGCGAGATATCTGAACTCACCCAAGAGAACCAATGGAGATGGATCCCATCTGATCTGAACATAGCCGACGACGCTACTCGCCCGAACTACGAACCGATAACGCAAGAAGACCGTTGGTTCACTGGTCCACCTTTCCTGCGAGAAAATGAAGACTCTTGGCCCAGTGAAGACTCTGTCCTAGAAGAAAGCGTTGAAGAACTCGTCACTCATATCACCGTGGCCACAAACTATAAATCAAGCCTGCCGGACATAAGCAGATTCTCATCCTACGAGAAGTTAATAAGAACCACTGCGCGGCCTTTAGCGTTCACAGACATATGTCGCAAACGATCCACAAGACTAGAAGTCCGCCACCTTGAGCAAGCAGAGAACCTATGGCAACGCGCAGCTCAGGAAGAAAGCTTCGCGGAAGAATTGAAACGCCTACGAGACGGCCAAGTCATCCAAAGATCAAGTCGCTTGGCCAAGCTCGACCCTATATTAGAACACGGCCTGCTACGTGTCCGCGGAAGAATTGACGCCGCCATCGTGCCCAACACAGCAAAGCGGCCTATCATATTGGACGGTCGTCACCCATTTACGAGGCTACTGCTTGCTCGTGAACACTGTGCAGCGGGACATGCCAACAATGAACGAGTCGTGAACGACGTCCGGCAGAAGTATTGGGTGACTAACTTACGACCAACAGTGAAAAAGGTGGCACGCAGTTGCCATTTTTGCCGTCTACGCCGATCAACACCGAACATACCAGCAACCGGGAATCTGCCAGCAGCACGCCTAGATCCATTCCATCGCCCTTTCACCAACTGTGGAGTAGACTTCTTTGGTCCTATGTTGGTTGCAGTCGGACGCCGAAGAGAAAAACGATGGGGTGCACTCTTCACTTGTTTGACAACGCGCGCCGTCCATCTTGAACTAGTGGCGTCATTGTCTACTGACTCTGCAATCATGGCAATCCGGCGCATGGCTGCGAGACGCGGGTGGCCTAGCACTATGTATAGTGATAACGCCACTAACTTTCGAGGTGCTGACGTCGAACTCAAGAAGGCGTACTCCGAGTGAAAGACTGCTCTTAGTGACTTGGGGCTACAACACCGCATGCAATGGCGCTTTATACCCCCCGGAGCACCGAATCAAGGAGGAGCTTGGGAACGTCTAGTTCGCTCCGTCAAGGTGGCCCTTAACACTGCACTATGTGAAGAAACACTACCAAAGGAAGAGGTACTTGCCACATTGCTGTCAGAGGCGGAGTACAGTATCAACGCTCGCCCTCTGACGCACGTGTCAGTAGATCCCGCTGATCCCGAAGCCCTGACAACGAACCATTTTTTGTTGGGGTCTTCGACTGGCTTGCCACACACAGGACCCTGTGAATCAGCTGATCGACGCACTTGGCGAGCTGCCCAAGCGCTCGCTGATAGCTTCTGGCGTCGCTCGGTACACGAGTACCTTCCTACGCTCGTACCTCGTGGTCAGCCAGCATCGAACCAACGTCAGCTCCAGGAGGGTGACCTAGTGGTGATCGTGGATCCCGCACTGCCGCGAAACGTCTGGCCACGCGGTATTATTGAACGTGTGCATCCTGGACCTGATGGAGAAGTGCGCAGTGCCACCGTGAGAACACGAGGTGGCATATTTCATCGGCCTACCAGGAAGCTCGCCGTCCTGACTACAGCTGAAGAGAAGCTACGCGAAAGCTGCGCTGAGGGGAGAAATGTTGCGGACGGGAGCAACGCACCAAGCGCGGCGTCGGCGGTGAATGGCGCTGATTGGTCAGCCGCGTAAGCCCCCGTCCCCGCTACGCCCTCACCACCCGCGACGCCTTGTCTCTCGCTCGTCATGTTCTTACGCGCATGCCGGGTGGGAAAATTGTACATAACAGCCCCCTTTTGGCGATTTTAATCAGTTCGCCTACAGCTCCCGAAGAAAACTGAACAAGAACTACGAGCTACGAACTTAGAACATTGTGAACTAGAACATTGTGAAAAATAGTGATCAAGCAAATACAGTCCACTTGAACCACCGAGGAATTTTATTTAAATCCCTCCCCAACAATACTAAAAATTATATTAAAGAAGATTTCCCACGAGATATTTAAAATAAAAGAAAAACTTACAAGAACAATTAAAACAGGAGGAAATACAAGGGAAAAATGCAATTATTAAATATGATAAAATCATAATACTAACAGATAACAATAAAAAAAATTAAGTACACAGAAATGCAGGCAGGTAAAGAAAACCAGGAAAATGCAGCACTCATAAAGAAGAAAAATAAACCAAGAATAACCCATTCAAAATAGTAGCTGCATCACTAAAGTATCATAGTAAATTATATCGTCCCCTCCACTTCTTCCAGTACGGGTGGTCTTCGCGGGAGAATATGACCATGACCCTCTATGTTACTTGCATTAAAAGTAAGAATTAAAAATTTTGTATACATTAATAAAATAAAAAAGGAAAGGAAACATAAGAACTAAGAAAGATATATTAAAATTTTTAAAGAAGCAGGACAATAATAAAAGCATTGAAGATTATAAACTAGCATAACTATTAGCATAATAAACTAGGATAAATAGCGTAAACACCAATATTATACATAGAGGAGGCCTTTAGCCCAATAAGGGTGTCCAAACTATTAGAATTAATAAACATAAGTGGAGGCACTTGGTTCAGCAGGCTGTCACGGATTTTGAAGATAAAAGGAGGGTGGATCTGGATGTTTACCGAGATCAACTGAAAAGTAGACCACCCTCCAATATAACCTATAATTACGTCGATGGTGCCCTATCATGTCCTCACTGCGCGCGGCTATTTCGTGCAAAAATAGGGTACATCAGCCACATGAGGGCACACGAGCGAAGCCCTTATTGAACTTTCAAAGTTAACAGAGATCCAGTCGCTGTTGCCGAAATCGGCAGTGAACTAATGAATAAACATAAGTATACAAATGTTGAAAGCTGTTTGAGTTTTCTTTTTAAAATCAAATCAATAGATACATATTTGTACGTTTTTTTGTAGCCAACTTATAGATAAGTATAGATCTCTAATTATTATGATATCTTTGTTAATTGCAAATGGTGCTGTAGGTACTATGTCATAAAAAATATATATAATAAATATCAAAAATCCAAATCAAAATCATTTATTTCATATACATTATTGCATAGTAATGGGTTTGATCTTAATACAATAATTGCTTAAATGGTATTTAATGCGATAGGTAAATATATTATTGAAGGTTTTATATATATTTTGAATTTAGAACACATTCCTATGACATATTCTATTCTGTAATTTTTCCATGTTGACTTATGTATGTTGGATAATAGTAAACACGGCTCTAAATATGTTATGATTAGTTTTATTTAATATATTTCCAACATTTGGTAGCAGAGCGCGCGGTTAGTGGTTGTGGAAGCGGAAAGTCGCATGTAAACTCTAAAAATAATCGAGTATGACGACGTCTACAAATTATCGGATTGAACCGCTGAAAAAGGACAACTACGATACGTGGTGCGTACAAGCTCAAGCCATCCTTATTAAAAATGAATTGTGGAAATACGTAACAGGCGAAGTTGCCGATAAAAAACAGGACATGATGGCGAAGGCTGAGATATTACTTCTCATGTCACCTAATGAGCTAAAACAAGTAAGTGGCTGCACTACTTCAAAAGAGGTGTGGAATAAATTGAAGTCTATCCACCAAAGCTCGGGGCCTGCACGAAAAGCTGGTTTGTTAAAACAATTAGTTGTAAAAAAGATGACAGCACATGAAGATGTTCGGGATCACCTTAATAATTTCATGGATATTGTAGACAAATTGCAAAACATGGAAGTAAGTATTCACCCAGAACTGCTGAGTATTATGATGCTTTATAGTTTACCAACCTCCTACGAAAACTTTAGAATAGCGATAGAATCGAGGGATGTTTTACCGAACCCTGAAGATTTAAAAATCAAAATCATAGAAGAGAGTGATGCCCGACAGGGTTGCACAAGCAGAGAGGTTGAAGGTGCATTTTATAACAAGAATAAAAAATATTTTAAAACTAATTCTGCTGAACTGATATGTTTCAAATGCAAAAAGAGGGGGCACAAGGCATCTGGGTGCTGGTCGAAAGCGAAATTTATAAAAAGAAATGGAAAAGATTCATCTGTTGAGCAGCAGAAAAACTTCGGCATATTACCGACTTGTTTACATAGTACAGCCATAGAAAATAATAATATATGGTGTTTAGATAGTGGGTGCTCATCCCATATGACAGGGGTAAAAGAGAATTTTTCTAATATACACGATGAAACAGGCTCTCTTAAACTAGCATCAGATAAACACACTACAGATATAGCAGGTAAAGGAAAAGTTCAAATTAAAATGAAAAATACGCAGTATAACCTCCATGATACATTGTATGTACCAGAATTATCAGTGAATCTACTATCTGTGGGAAAAATTACTGATAAAGGAAATACAATTTTGTTCAATAAAAATAAAGCATTTATTATGGATGACAAAGGGGAGGTTTTAGTTACGGCTGTCAGAGAAAATGGACTCTATTATCTGCAAGTGGATAATGTCATTAAAAATGTCATTGAAAATGCCAATTTAGTACCTGAAAAAGAAAATAATATTATGAGATGGCACCGAAAACTTGGTCACATAAATGAAAGTGATTTAAGATTACTATCAAGAAATAAACTGCTGCGTGGATTAATATTAAACCCTGATGAAATGTTAGGTAATTGCGAAACTTGTATTAAGGGGAAAATGACAGTTTTACCGTTCCCCATACATGAAGCATTGAAATCTACAAGGTCTTTACAAATAATACACACTGATGTCTGTGGGCCTATGCGTTGTGGAACTTTGGCTGATAATAAATATTTCGTCACTTTTATCGATGATTTTACAAGATACGGTTACGTATATTTTGTGAAAAATAAAAGTGAAGTACTAAATAAGTTTAAACAATACAAGACCGAGGTAGAAAATCAAATGAAAGAAAAAATACTGTTTTTACAGTCGGATAATGGAACGGAATATTGTAATAACGATTTTAATGAATATTTGAAGGAACATGGTATTCAGAGAAGGCTGTCTGCGCCTTATACACCCCAACAAAATGGTCAAAGTGAGAGAAAAAATAGATCACTACTTGACAAGGCAAGATGCTTATTAATTGAAGGTAATATCCCAGAATTCCTATGGGCTGAAGCTATAAATACAGCGAATTATCTGATTAATAGAAGCCCGGCAAAAGCATTGAAAGGTGAGACACCATATCAAAAATGGACTGGTCGTATACCTTCAGGAAATCACCTACATGTTTTTGGTGCGAAAGCATTTGTCCTCAATAAGAAAAGGAAAGGAAAATTTACACCCAAAGCAGAAGAAGGTATTTTTATGGGATATGCATCAAATGCTAAAGCATTTAGAATATATTTGCCTAAAAAGAAAAATGTTATTGTCAGTAGGGACGTGAAAGTCTTAGAAAAATTTTACTACGATAAACAAATTGAGGTAGTAGAATTGGAACGTGAGGAACCTGAAATAGAAATAAATATTTTTGAAAATAATAAAGATAAAGATTTAATTGCTGAAAAGGATGCTGAAAATAACTTACCTGTCTTAGTAGAAAGAGAAACCAGGGAAAATAAAATAATGGATTCAAGTGTAGAGGACTCACATTCTGAGCCCGAAGTTTATGATTCATGTCCTGAAGAAGAACCAGATCAAATTATACCTGATAGGCATGAAAGACCTAAAAGAATTAGAAAGCAACCAGATTGGTATCAAAGTAATTTTTTAGAAGATTATTATGATGAAATCCCTTATAGCATACAAAGTAACGGGTATACTTATAGTTGTGACGTTGAAAACTACTCAGAAATGGACGATGAATGGCATGAAGCTATCAAGTCAGAAATGATGTCACATGTAAAAAATGGTACGTGGACAATTAAAACTAAAGATAAAAGTAGAAATGTTATTGATTTTAAGATGATTCTGAAAGACAAAGGACAGAGAAAGAAAGCTCGTCTTGTAGCAAGGGGATTTACCCAGAGACCTGAAATAGATTATAATGAGACGTGGGCACCTGTTGCAAAACTGAGCTCACTAAGATTACTACTAGCAGTAGCTGTAGAAGAAGATCTTTCATTGAATCAGATGGATGTCACAACTGCATATTTAAATGGTGATTTGGATGAGGAAATTCAAATGAAAACACCAGATTATTTAGAAAAATATTTAATTGAAATTATAAACGATGAAAGTAGCAATCCAAATTCAAACTTATTAGTTAAAGCAAAGAGAATGTTAGAAGACATACGGAATGTAAAAGGAGAAAAGGTCTGTAAATTGCAAAAGGCATTATATGGTTTGAAACAATCTGGAAGACAATGGTTTAAAAGGTTGGACACAGAACTAAAATCTTTTGGATTCGAACCATCACCGGCAGATCCTTGTATGTATTCTTATAAAGAAGGAGGAGATAAAATATTAATTTGTCTTTACGTTGACGATTTAATGATTGCTTATACATCAGAAAAGAAGTTTAAAAGGTAAAGAATTTTCTTACGAAAAAGTTTGATATGAAAGACTTGGGAAAACCATGCGAATTTTTAGGTATACAAGTTGATATCAAACAAGGAAAAATTAAGCTATCACAAGAAAATTATATTAAGAAAGTTCTTTGTAAATATAATATGGAAGAGTGTAAACCAGTCAGTACACCCATAGAAGCACGATTAAAGTTAGATAAAAAGTAAAAGAAAGTAGAGAACTTACCATATCAGAATTTGATTGGAACATTGATGTTTCTTGCTGTGGCTACTAGGCCAGATATAATGTTTGCCGTTAGTTATTTATCACAATTTAATAATTACTACGGCGAAGAACATTTTAAATGTGCGAAACGGGTACTAAGGTATTTAAAAGGAACTTTACAACTCGGAATAGTTTACGAGAAAACTGAATGCCCTATCTATGGATTTGCAGATGCAGATTGGGCATCGTGTGCACTGGACAGGCGATCCTACACAGGATATTGTTTCAAATTATCTAGCGGATGCATTAGCTGGGAATCAAGAAAACAAAGAACAGTAGCCTTGTCTACGGCAGAAGCAGAATACATGGCATTAACAGAAGCTGTAAAGGAGGCTATACATTTAAAAACGTTGTTGAATAGCATTGCCTGTAAGCAGCAAGATAGTGTACTTATATATAGCGACAGTCAAGCGGCAATACAGATGTGTAAGAATGAAATTGTAAGCAATAGAACCAAGCATATTGATTTGAGAACACATTTCATTCGACAGCACGTTAAGGAAAAAACTGTTCATATTATTTTCATGAATACAGAGAGGATGGAAGCTGATATTTTAACTAAAGGGCTGCCATCCCAAAGATTGGAGAATCTAATCAATAGTCTAGGAATGCGTTAGGAGGAGTGAAGGTTTTATATATATTTTGAATTTAGAACACATTCCTATGACATATTCTATTCTGTAATTTTTCCATGTTGACTTATGTATGTTGGATAATAGTAAACACGGCTCTAAATATGTTATGATTAGTTTTATTTAATATATTTCCAACAATTATAATGAATTATTATTATGTACCAAGAGTACCAATACTAATTCAAATTCAAATTCAAAATTATTTATTTCATGTAGGCCAACCTGTGGCTCTTATGACACGTCAAGATTCTACCACCGGTTCGGAAAGCGGATTCTGCTGAGAAGAGCCGGCAAGAAACTCAGCAGTTGCTCTTTTCAAAATAATCATTTTACAATATTAATAAGTAGCTATTACATTGTAATAAGTTTTTATACTATCTTGTGGGCAGCTGGATGCCAAGCTGATTTAACCCGTGCATCTTTGTTAGAATAGAATATGACATTTCCACAAAACGTACTACAATTCAATTACTTTAAACAATTACTATTAAATTACTAAAATACTTAATTCAATTACTATTAAAACTACAAACAATAATTTCACTGTTACTTCATCATCATACAACATAACCATATGGGGTTAAAATTAAATTTTGCTCCCGCTATCCTCTGAAGCCAATATTCGTTTTTCGAATAGGTATGATGAAATAGTAGATTATTAACCAAGGGGATAAAGCAGTGTCTTCTGTCGCGGGTGACGATTTAAATCGCGAGCGTAACGAAGGACCAAAGGTTTACTCCCGAGCGTAGCGAGGGTGTTAAAAACTTAAATCACGAGCGAAGCGAGGGATTTAAGATGAGTCCTGAGTGTAGCGAGGGATTTAAGTTCACCCAAGACTAAGACAGCTTTATCACCGAGGAAAATACTCTACTTTTCGTACCATTTGCGAAAAAATTAACACAATAATAATATGAGATAAGCATTTATTTAAAATAATGACAATTAAAAGTAAAAGTTAACATTCGAAACATTGGTCCAATTATTGATAGAGAGAGTTACATTTTTATTTGGTACATTTATTGTTGATGAGTTGATTTGAGTATTTCTCTGTTCTTGCGTCTGAGCATTTGCACTGATAGAATCCGACAATTCACTGTCACTGTCGCTTCGATTTAACATCGTAACGTATTTTTAGAACATTAACTTATTTATAAAAATAAATTAAAATAAACTTAACGTTTATGTATTTGAAGAAAACAAAAACGCGGCAAATTCCTAGACTAATATTTTTTTGTCGGAAAAGCAAAGGCATCAAGCTCATACGGCCTCGTCGGTTTTCGTAATTTTATTTAGTAGTCATAAGTAACTGCATAATAAATGCGTATTCTTTTTTCAAAAAGATGTATAATGCTTTATATACAAACTCAATGGTGTAAACACACAGTTCAGTATAAACGGTAAGTATTCCAAATTTAAATCACATTCTCCCCCTAGAGGATGAATGAAATTCAGTACAATTTTCTTTCCCTGTTTTTAACAGATTAAAAATGACTATTGTTATGTTCGTTTTTTGTGGCACAGAATGTCACTTTTTTGAGCAAGTGGTACGAAAAAGTAATTTACATAATATATATAAATATTATGTAAATTATATAAATATAAATATATATAAATATAAATATGTAGATACTCTAGCTGCATCCCACATCCATGCGACCTCCTCTGTGGCGGGTGCAGCGGCTACTAGCGCCGAACAGGCTTAAGAGGCGCAAATATGAAAAACTTGACAGTGGTTTCATATTTGTGCCTTTTGGTGTAGAGACCCTGGGGCCGTGGGGCCCGGAGGCTCGAGCGCTTTTTGTAGAGCTGTCTAAAAAGGTGATCGAGTCTACCGGGGATCCAAGAGCTGGCAGCTACCTTGGCCAAAGGATTAGCTTGGCCATCCAAAGGGGTAATGCTGCCAGCATCTTGGGTACCATGCCACACATCAGTGACTTCGATGGGGTTTTAGATTTCATTTAATTTTTATTTTAGTTTTAATTTTAGAATAAATTTAATTTTAATGTAGTATTAAGTAGATACATAACCATATTATCATAAAAAAAATATATAGAAACATTGAGCATATTTCAAGTTATTAAATAATGTATAGTTTGTAATTGTTTACTTCTCAGTGCTAAATTATTCTTATTATTATTATAAGTAGTACCATAGATGAACGTGAATCATTGTAATTAATAACTAGACTAGACGAACGTAATTAAGTAGATAAAAAGCTTGGAATGTTTTTAGTAATTAATGTCGGAGTTACTTTTAAGCCTTATTTAATGGTTATTATGGTACGAGCAAATAATATACAATTTCTAGTCGAAGTGGGTTGCTACGTAATTCACATAAAGTTATTGTTTATCCATTACTAAGTTTTTATACTTATATGAAAAACAATTAACTACAAAACACCTAGGGTAAACAAATGAAACCGTAGTGAGACATCTAATAGAGAGGGAACCGAGATCGTTCAGACCTTCGTCATTTTATAAAAGCTGAAAGTTTTTCTGCGTATGTCCCCGATAGAGATTTAAGAACGATCCCCGACTATGAAGTTTGGATCATAGTGGCTTTGGGAGATATTACATAGTAAAGGTGTATAACCTCAGAGTATACTAACCTATTATACTACGCCAGCCTATTCGTCATATTTTCTATCACTGGCGCGTTACTTTCAAACTTCCTATGTATTATAATATACTAGCAGATGGACGCAACTTATATATTTCCACGTGGATTTAGTTGATAAAATCCCTCGGTAACTATTTGATGTTCCGGGATAAAAAGTAGCCTGTGTCACTCTCCAGGTCCTCAACTATACCCATGCAAAAAATCACGTCGATCCGTAGCTCTGTTACGGCGTGATTGAAGGACAAACCAACAAACAAACCCACTTTCGCATTTAAAATATTCCTTATCTTATCCATTCCTGCAAGCCCACTTCCACATTGAACTGGTCTGTAACGCCAGCTTCTGACCGGACGCTTGTACTAGCTTCCCAATACATCGCTTTCACAAGCCTTACATATTTCTCAGGCACTCTCTACATTTTCATAGCCCATACCACAGAACCTCTCGGTCTCTCTATTGCCAACACTGCGCTTTCAGTGCAAAATCACCACTTGCACAGCACCTTGAAACCTCAATGACATCAGTTTTTTGAACTTAGACATTATGCCACTTATGCATACAATTATTAATTATTATCAGTCGTAAAATATGTTCGAGACTTGGATTGTGCTAAAGGTTCTAGAAATGTTCCTATGATCGTTCGAAAGTCTGCCCATTACTTTGTAGTTTTTATACTATGCAGTAAATAAATAACCTATACTTTATTATTTACTATTACTAAAATATTTACTATAATATTATAAAGAGGAATGATTTTTTTGTTTGTTTGTTTGTACCGAATAGGCTCTGAAACTACTGGACCGATTTTAAACATTTTTGCACCAATAGAAAGCTAAGTTATCAGGAAGTAACATACGCTATAATGTATTTTCAAAAAAATTAGAGATCCTTAAGAAAATTGCAATAATGTAACCCAAAGTAGTAAAATTTTCTCTATAAAATGCATTATTTGGCGTGTGCTGAGAAAACTATTGATTTTGCATAAAAATTATGTACCACTTACATGATAAAAGTACTCATTATTTTCTGTAAAAAGGTACGCAAGAGTATATTATCTAACTATCATATTTAAGTCACAATAGTAGCTTTTGTGTTCTAAAATTTAATTAGTTCGCCGGTAAAAAAAGTTTGGTTACATTCGTATCGTAGTATTAATTCTTCCTTACTAATACAAATTATAAACGCGAAAGTGTGTTTGTTTGTTGGTTTGTCCTTCAATCACGATGCTACAAAGCTATGGATTGACGTGATTTTTTTGGAAAGGTATAGTTGAGAACCTGGAGGATGACATAAGCATACCGGAAAATCAAAGAGTTCCCGCGGGATTTTCAAAACTAAATCCACGCGGACGAAGTCACGGGCATCTGCTAGTATATTATAATATATAGGAAGTTTGAAAGTAGTGCGCCAGTGATAGAAAAGATGACGAATAATAGGCTGGCGTAGTCTAAGCATTTAATGAAGAGGGAAGAACACCATGTAAACTAGGATAATGTAGAATATGCACAGTAATACAAGTAGCTTTTATTATATTCTAAGAATCTTACATAATTCAAAGATCAGTCACAATAACGTTTTACGTCATAAAACTCGTTCGTGTTCATTTGAATCACTTTGAATACACGATCGCGGCCGGTCTTCGTATCTCTGCATTAACTTCGTATTATTATTAATTTATAAACAATAATCCTAAGGAAAAGCTAAAGAACTGAAACGTATTTTCGGTTCCGTAGTAGAAATAGAAAGTATTAGAGAGAAGCTTCGCACTTCTTCGCTTCGAAACAGAAGGGTTCCATTTTTACCACTTGGGTACAGAACCCTAAGAAGGAAAATAGAACTCCTAAATGCTCTCAACTCTATCCATAGACTTAATATATTTACATCTCTCATATTCGGTAAGTAGGTCCTTATTACCCCCAAATGGGGCTTGTAAGTGACCAATTAGCGCTCTAGGGTAATAATGTAGCTAGAAAAGCCCTAGGGCGGTAAGTAATTAAAAAAAAAACTCTTCACTCTTTCAAAAAGTTCGCGTACATCTATGACAAAAGAGGTCGCTTCGCTATTCAGCCTTGTCTTTGTATGAGTATAATAGTCATCAATTTTAAATATCGAACGGCGAAGCTCAATTTCGTTCTTGGAAAAAAAAATTAAAAAAAAAAGATGAAAAAAGACAGTAATAGAAAACTTTTACTTTAAATATTGTTTGCTTTTGGGATTTTTTTATAATTACATGCTAATTAGGAAAAAACATGAGTTCTGCAAGTGATGAAGATATAAGCTGCACTCCCGATTCAATGAAAATGGAAGCTGAAGCAGCAATTAACAATATTTTGCCTGAAAGTTCTAAGGAGGGATATTTGAAAACTTACGATTCATGAAGTGGCGAAAAGAAAAACGAGTTCATGAAGTGGCGAAAAGAAAAACGAGTAAAGTCTTTATCTGAGACTGTATTCTTAACATACTTTAGTGAGCTATCAAAAAAGCTGCAGCCATCTAGTTTGTGGTGCATTTTTTCAATGTTAAAAGCAACTATGAGTACTAAACACGACATCAATATCAAGAACTTTTCAAAATTTAAAATGTTTTATTCTTGTAATGCCGGTTTTTTCTACTTACCTCACAATCGAGATGTAAAGCAGAGTAGTTAGCTCGGGTGTAAACATCAATTGCAGCCCGAGATATTTAGGCGCACGAGCGCAGCGAGGGCGCCTATAGTTGGAGGGTGCAATTGGATGCATTGGATTGATTGGATTCGAGGATGCCTTACAGCCCTTGGCTACTAATCTACTATTAATAACGGTAATAAATATTATGTATATTAAGTCTTGGCTCTATCTAAGGTGAGAGGGCTTGTAACCCAGAACCTTGAAACCAGTTAAAAAAATTGGCATTCATAGGGACTGCCGATAGAAGTGAAAACTAGATTTGCTAATAATTAAAAACAAATAAGAAAATCGCACTGTCACGATTTCGTGAGTGTGATTCGAACCTGCGACATCATACATTAAACGGTAAGGAAGGCGGTTGCTTGTACCCGCTGCGCTCAGCGTTGTACAAGGTTGCTTGGGAACTTCTAATATGTTGAACGCTTACTGAAATCTCCAGGTGACGATTGTGAAGGTGACGTTGACGCGAAATCCATATTTTTTGCTCATCCAAAAAAGTGCTCAATGCGCCTAAAGAAGTTTTCACTTCAAAAATCTTATGAGATACACATTACATTTAATCAAAGCAACGAGCTTGGTAATTAGTTACAAGAACGCGCCATTTAGTTTGCATTGAGTTTTTGCTTTTCCATTTCAAGGTTATTGGCCATTATTGAGCGGATTGGCGATTCGACTCTTTTCGATGTTAGTGTCCTGTAGCTTGGATCTGAGTCAGGTTTTTAGCCTCTGCCTTATAGCGGACAGACTAGGAGACTAGACTACATTTGGGGAGTATGGCCTAACAGATATGTTGGACGTTCCCCGAATGTCCAAACTGTGAATGGTCCACATTGGACCTTGCGGGCCATAAGGGTTCAGTTTCGGGTCAGTCCTTTAGCACCACCTGACCGTTCACAGACCGTTTCCTATTGTTGACGCGCGGATGGCCTAATTAAAATGTGGTTGTTTTTTCTTATTAAATAATTGATTGTTTTAGGTACAATGACAGACAGAAAAGCAAGTAAGCAAGTACAAATGCTAAAAATAATAAAAACATACATGCTAACAATTTGCGCGTTGGACAATTAATATATTATGTCGTTTTAAAGCACTGACCTCTTATGATTAACACTCATAGATCAACAACAACAAATTGTCATTTGAATAGGTAATTAATATTGCGCGCATTTTTAAATAGCTGCAGGTGCTTCAACACAGGTATATTCAGCAGTGGATTTCTATCGGCTGTACTGTATACAGGATGGAAAAAATTATGGGCCCTGGAGGGGAACTACCTTAAATCCTTAAGTTAGATTGTTTGATAAAAAATTGCTTGGCTCACCCGGGAATTGAACCAGCTAAAAATTCAAAAACTAAATAGGTACCCGCTATTTTATTGCACTAGTCGATACAGTCGATGTTAAAGATAAAATTTCTCCAAGAAACATTATGTCTTACACTCGTCTGTCCTACAAGATATCCATTAAATCGAATATTTAGTAAACAAGTTATTTAGTCAACATTACCTAGAACAACACTTTCAACAAGTAAAAGACACGTTAGCTATAATTTTCTAATAACTTTAACATCCAAAGACATTGTATGAAGTACAAATCTTGCTAATTTTAGTATCTCGAAGTACCCTTTTGTAGACTTAGATAAGAAAATCGTTTCTATGCGCATTTCCTTCTTACGAAAAGTTTAAAAATTTAGACGTTTAACTTTGCGGTGCGGGACAGCAATTTTGAAATTCAATGACACATTTTGTGCATTTTTATCGATTTTGTTTTGTTTTGTTTTTGTAATAATGGCGTATCAAGAACAATTCGATTTATTAGAAGCTTGAGTACTTTTCAAACAACAAGAATTGTAATTTATCTGACAGTGTTGAAGCTAAATTGCAATTCTTTTTTTTTCAATTCACAAAAAAAAAACTATTTTATCTAAATCTTCAACAAGATACTTAGAGATAATTAGCAAGCTTATATTTCATACAACGTCTTTGGATGTTAGACTTATAAGAAAATTATAACGTGTCTTTTACTTGTTGAAGGTGAATAGTTCTAGGGAATGTTGATTAGAGAAATTCGATTTCATGGATATCTTGTAGGACAGATGAGTGTAAGACATAATGTTTCTTGGAGAAATTTTATCTTTAACATCGACTGTATCGACTATTGCAATAAAATAGCGGGCGGTTATTTTTTAATTTTTAGCTGGTTCGATTCCCGCGTGAGACAAGCGAATTTTTGAAAAACTTTGAATGCAGTTTTGTTTCTTTTTAAAAATAAGGGAATGTTTCCTTTAAGTAAAATGATCTAACTTAAGGATTTAAGGTAGTTCCCCTCCAGGGCCCATAATTTTTTTTCATCATACCTATTCGAAAAACGAATATTGGCTTCAGAGGACAGCGGGAGCAAAATTTCATTTTAACCCCATGGGACTTTTCATTTCTCTCTTCTGATTGGTCCGCGTTAGAGTGCTTTAGCATACTAAAGCACTAACGCGGACCAATCAGAAGAGAGCATTCAAAAATGTGTCGAAATTCAAAAATGTTTGAGAAGCTGTTGTCTACGATAAGTCACGTGATCAAATTTGTCGATTAGACATAATATTATACGCCCATACTTCCAACATAAATATTAATGTTTAATTATTTCATAAATTTGTGTTTTATTTAAACTTTCAATATACGTATTGGTAATGTCTATACTCTATACATAGTAGGTTGATACTCCTAGCTTTTTCTCATAGGTAATGATGAAAAATAGTGTGTGTCATTCGGGGCCAAATTTTTTTTTTCTCGGGCGGCGTATATTGAATTCCTCGCTACGCTCAGGATTCTACTTTAGAATCCCTCGCTGCGCTCGGGAGTCTACTATAGAATCCTTCACTTCGCTCTGAATTCAAAATAACGCCCTCGGGGAACAAAAAATTGCTTTGGCCCCATATAACACAAATAACTATTCCACCCTGTATATTCACTATTGCTATCGATTGAGATAATAATAATAATGATGATGAGGAGTTTTGTATGATCATGTGTTAAAGTGGGAAATGAAATTAATCTCGATACAGGTAAAATATTATCATGGCTTTGTTGGCAGGTTGACTAAAATGATTGTTAACGTATTACGATCGCAAATTCCTTTGTTTTCACCAATACTCTCTCGTTATATTAGCTAGGTAAAATGAAATTAATCTCGATACAGGTAAAATATATATTATCATGGCTGTTGGCAGGTTGACTGAAATGATTGTTTACGTATTACGATCGCAATTTCCTTCGTTTTCACCAATACTCTCTCGATATATTAGCTAGGTAAAATGAAATTAATCTCGATACAGGTAAAATATATATTATCATGGCTGTTGGCAGGTTGACTGAAATGATTGTTAACGTATTACGATCGCAATTTCCTTCGTTTTCACCAATACTCTCTCGATATATTAGCTAGGTAAAATGAAATTAATCTCGATACAGGTAAAATATATATTATCATGGCTTTGTTGGCAGGTTGACTGAAATGATTGCTACCGTATTACGATCGCAATTTCCTTCGTTTTCACCAATACTCTCTCGTTATATTAGCTAGGTAAAATGAAATTAATCTCGATACAGGTAAAATATATATTATCATGGCTTTGTTGGCAGGTTGACTGAAATGATTACTACCGTATTACGATCGCAATCACCTCTGTTTCACCAACACTCTTCTCGTAGGTAAAATGCATTGTTGCCCAAAGTAGGCATGCCATTATTCAGCCAATGCTATTTATAATAGAATAGAATAGAATATAATAGAAATATTTTTTATTCTAATAAACTTTTTACAAGTGCTTTTGAATCGTCTGACTCTACCACTGGTTCGGAATGCCCTTCCTGCCGAGAAGAACCAGCAAGAAACTTGGCGGCTGCTGTTTTCAAAACAAGTTTACAATACAATAAATACTATGCTATGTATTCCACAATGAGGGAAGTTCCAAAAATGCATACCTACTAACAATGCAATAGGTATATCTTAAGATGGGCAGACATAAAGTAGCCCCATTCCCGCCGGTGGGACCCGTTCACGAGCATGACGCATGACCCAGCCGTTTGCCTCGCTCAACCATATTTGAGGGAACATAATAACCCGCATCACACACCACCACAGAAATGTTTAAAGAGTGCGTGACATACTTATGCTACCCATGTTATTTTATACAGATTTTCCGCAATCGACCAACGGATATCGATGTTCTATATTAGACTTTAGCCTACATAGGACCCTACATAGGTACCACCTTCAAACATAATAGGAAAACCGTTCTAAGATATTATATGCGGCAGTTCGGAATACGGATGTAAATTTTTAGTATGATTAAATTTTTAGCCTATCATTTACAACAAGAATCATTTTGGTTGCAATTAGTTCCACCTCTAATGCTAATTCTTCAACACGATCAAGGTGACTGCTACGTTACTTACCGAAATAAAACCATAATATTATTATACCATATTCTGCTTCTGTGTCTTGAGATTTTTAGCTAAATGCTCGGGAGATGGAAGCGCGGGGTAATCCACCTTGGGGTATAGTGATGTGTAGCACAACTCTTACGTATTATATTACTTACGTATTATATACCTTATCTTGTATAACTGTCTCGTGGTTGGCTCGCGACATCATTAAAGGCTATGCCTGAAAATCAGCGCTCAGCATTCTAATGCTGCAGCATTATGCTGAGGCTACAGCCTTTTCAGCATAAATTCATGAACAATAATATTACTTAGTGTTTAAGTTTTGCCTTCTTTTGTATTTTTTTTGTGCTGTTGTTAAAAACTGAATAAATGTTTATTTTTTATTTAAATAAATGCAATTATTTCTTCTTTCTTTCCTTTTTCATATTACTAGCTGACCCGGCGAACTTTGTACCGCCAACTTATCTATATAAATAAAACAAATACTACTACAACTACTACAACTAATACTACTACTACAACTACTACGACTACTACAACTACTACTACAACTACTACAACTACTACAACTACTATTACTACTAAAAACACTACTACTACTACAACTAATGAAAAAGTCGTGTGGTGTCGTTGGACACCAGATAGGAACGAAGTTTCTTATTATAAAAATATTAATTTTAAGTTCTATTCGAGGTATAAAGTAATAAGTCGGGTATACATTTTTTATCATGATTTTTTTGTCGATAAAAATCAAAAAAACTACTTTACAAAATTATCTTAACACTTTTATTTTAGTTACAATGATTTATAAAAATGTTCTATTCGAGGTATAAAGAAAATAATAAGTCGGGTATACATTTTTTATCATGTTTTTTTTATCGTTAAAAATTAAAAAAAACTACTTTACAAAATTATCTTAACACTTTTATTTTAGTTACAATGATTTATAAAAATGTATAATAACAAGTGTAATTTGTTTTCAATTTTTTACCAGATATTATAAATTATAAAATTATAAATAATAAAAATAAAATAAATAATAATTATCTCATCATCATTAGTCAATTCGAACCTCTGAACAAATAGTATCACTGCTTCTTTTTATCCCTGCGCCATCGAAACATTGATAGATTGTATAAAATAAACGAAGACAATAATAAAACAAGGACTGTGACGAAAAAATCTTACACTTTTATTTAAAGTAACGGACGTTTTTTGCGGGCTAGGGTACTCCTCCGCAAAGCCCCATTCCGAACTTCGTTCCAAAAATTTTGTCCAAAAAATAAAATAAAAAGTTTTAGGTTTTTACCCCAAAACTTTATATTTTATTGGTAAAAATGGAACCTTATGGTGAGACATTCTCCGTCCGTCCGACCGTCCGTCCGCCTGTTACAGTCGATTATTTTAGTAACTTTTAAGGTTATCGACATGAAATTTGGAATAGTTGTGTATTATAGTGGCCCAACAACATTGGAGGAAAAAAAATCAAATTATTTTTGTTTAATTAAAGAAGGCCAAAAATCGGGAGGGAAAAAGTAAGATAACTATACCGAGTGGGGTAAAAAAAAACTGAAATAATTATGGTCAATAGAGGTTTATGTATATTTTACAGGAAAAAAAATAAAACCAACGCTCTAACTAGCATAGTTTTTTTTATATTAACATGTTTTTATATTAGCATGTTTGTTTTCTTTTTTGTGGCTACAATTATACCCTCTTACATTTTCACACAATTACACAAAAATAAAAATGAAACATAAATAAGTATTATAAAAACAGAATTAAATTATTAAATTAATTGGACGTAGTTATGCAAAAACATTCCAACCCACAGCAACAAACTGAGATAATGACAATTTAGCGTTCGGGTTGTTTTCTTTTTTATGTTAACAGATATGGCTGTGTGATGTGTGTCATTTTAAAGAAGTAATTAAAAACGATTTTATCTTTTATTTCCATATAATTGTGTTTATCCGCTAAATATTTCATAAAAACCAGCTTGGAACGTTTTGGAAAAAACCTTATTTAAGTGTTAAAACGTTCCACGTACGGTTTTGCTTAAATATTTTTCGTTAATTAATTATTTTTAATACAAAATATCTTATATTTAGTGTTATATAATAATATTCTATACCAGCTTTTGTTCGCGGCTTCGTCACGTTAAGTTCGATTTTTCAAACCCCTATTTTTACCTAATTAGCGGTCGAATTTTCTAAAATACATTCTTAGCGGATGTCTACATCATAATGGCTATCTGGATGCCAAACAGCCCGATCCGTCAAGTGGCTTAAGCTCTAATAGTACGAGATCCGAACATAACATCGACCTTCACCCATCTGTTTACCGAATGAAACATTTTTTTTATAAAATTCCATACATAGACAAATACGTCTTGTATGTATTGCCTATCAAAATATGTTCATGACTATCATTAATCAAAAAAAAATATTAATTAAATTTTTTTAGCGAGTTTCACCCACTTATTTACCAATCAAAATATATATCAAAAAACAGATTATTTAATAACAAACGCGATGATATAGTATTGCCTGCAATAAACCGTTCATGAAACACTATTGCCAGGATTTAAAGTTTAAAAATCAAAGCAAGTAAAGTTGCGCAAGAGAGAAATCCGAGCTTATTTAGTGTAATAAAGAAGGATAGAGCATAGTGGCTGCGAAGCGACGCCTTCGTTGAAACTCGCTAAAAAAATATTTAATTAATATTTTTTTAATAAATGATAGTCATGAACAATTTTTGATAGGCAATACATACAAGACGTATTTGTCTATGTATGGAATTTTATAAAAAAAATGTTTCATTCGGTAAACAGATGGGTGAAGGTCGATGTTATGTTCGGATCTTAGACTATAATTTGATAGATCAGTCAGTCAATCAGTCATTCACCTTTTCCTTTGTAGTTAAGTTTTATTAAAAAAACTTTATAGTTTAATCATCAAATTATAAAATATCAAAATCTGGGTCTCTTTCAAACCCGTCAATATCGTAAGTATTTTGTCTGAAGCATTTACATTTTTATAAAATTTTGTACAGTCATTGGGAATATATTTAAACAGACACTTAAGATCGGCTAACTTGGCAGATGCTGGCGGCTTTCCATTAGGCCGTAAAAGCTACAATTCTGTTTGGCCTATCGATTATACTTCTTCTTTTTATATGAATTTGAATAGCAAGCAAGCGAGCAGGCGGGTCACCTGATGTTAAGTGATTACCGCCGCCCATGAACATTTGTAGCACCAGAGGCACCACCAATGCGTTGCCGGCTTTTCAGGAATTTGTTGGTCCGCAACTCCATGTTGTAATTAAGTGGAAACACCGTCGAAGGGAGTTGGCTCCACAGTTTAGTAGTGCATGTAAAAAAAAATCTGGCACAGCAGACGGTAGACGTGCTCCTGGCACCCAGGTGGTGAAGGTGAAATTACATTCGGTGGCGTGCGGTGCGTTTGTAGAAGAGAGAGGGTGGGATAAGGTTTGATAGCCCTTTAGAACACTTCCCGTTATATAGCCAATAGAATACGCCGAGAGCTAACTCTGCTATGCTCCAGACTTTCCAGTGAGTTATTTAATTTAGCATTCGGTCCATAAGTCGAACTGCCCTCTTTTGCATCCGGTCAAATGGAAGTAGTTGATACTGAGGTGCTCCAGCCCAAAGATAAGAGCAATACTCCATGAATGTTTTGGCGGACTTTCGCTTTTTAGAGCTGTTGCTGTTATGCAACATATCATTGACATGCAGAATGAACAGTTAAGGTGATAGCACTGATTCCTGTGGAAGGCCAGAATTGATAGGCTTAAGTTCGGAGCAAAAACCGTCGACAGCGAATTTGATGCTGTGCCCACGAATAAAGCCAGCGATCCAATTGCACAGCTTCACGGGAAGTCCATAGGATGGAATCGCTGGCTGATGAGCTGCTGCTCCTCGAGGTAACTCAGCAGTTGGGTGTTAATAATTTGCTCCATAACTTTGGACAGTAGAGAGGTAATCGCGACGGGCCTATAATTTGAGTGATCCGAATTTCCTCGGAATTGGGTGAACCAGAGCAGTCTTCCACGAAGACGGAACAGTGCTGGAAGAGTAAAATTGCTGAAACAAACCCGTTAAGACAGGTATTAACTCCTTAAACTCCTTAACTCCTTAACTCCTTAACTTAAAAAAAGTATTTTGTTTCGTTAAAACGTTCCAAAACAGATCAGACACTTTTTCTATTTACATACCATGGAATCATTTTCGCAAAAACGTTCCAGAGTTATGTATAATTTATTAACATTACAGGGAAATTATTTATATTATTAATAAATATTGAAATAAAAAGAGATTGAAACGTTTTTAATTGTTTTTAGCTACCAATGTGTTTTAAGTTAATTCTCGTTGAGCGTTGGAGCCGGTTGTGGCTCTATTACTATTTTCAAGTGTTTATAGAATTGTGCTTGTGCTCTAAGTGTGCAATTTATAAATTCGTATAGATATTGATGAAGGAGTTTTCTTTACATGACGCACGTCAAACTTTATAACACCCATCTTTTTTTTTTGTTGGAGGTTTTCTTCTTCGTTTGTTTAGTGGCTCCGCGCGTCAAGCGTTTGAGCCATAGTCAAGTTTTTCTGATCCTTTCCAAAATTCCGTTTCTTAAAATCCCGATTCCACCATTACAAAATACTTAAGTTTAAAAATACCTTTTGAAAATATATTTTTCAATCAACAGATAAACCTTATTTGTCGAATAAATCTGACGTTTTGACAGATTTACTATATAAAAAACTTGAGAGGTGTCAAGGGACACCCGGATGGAACGAAGTTCTGGCTTGGCACCGGAGGCTAAGCGGAGAAAACAGGTTTGCTAGATCAAATGGTTTGGTATTTACTATTAAATAACGGACTTACAAAAAAAATATGATATACCTTAAGATATTGTCTAAAGAATGTGCTAATTCGATACACGATACGATGTACTTCACTCGATCAAATAAAATCTTAAAAAAGGCTAAAATAAAATTCTAAAACGAATTGTTTAAATATAAAATTTCTGAATTTGCACATAATTTTTATATGGAGATATTTCCCTATAAGTACTACAGAGAACCTGCTAAATTTTGGTTTTCAACTAAAGTTCTATATTTATTAAATTCACATTTAACCCAGAACTTGAACATTGCCCAACGTTTTCAGAACACGCCACGCTGCCCGCTACCCCGCCAGTCTCAATCGAGCGCTTGCCGAGGTTGGGTCTGTGTCAATTTCTCCGTCCAATCTTACGTTTGCGCATCGCTAAAATGGCTAATAGAAAAACAAAATTATAAAGAAATCAGTTGTTAGATCTAAAAGAAGGATAGGAAAAGAGAACTATATGAAAAGATATGGAAATTACTCTCTTTTTATGCCTAGTAAAATTATGTACATTTAATTGAGGCGCGCGCGGGCGGCACCCCACACCTCACCTCCTAAAATCTTGCCTCGCGTTGAAATGTATCGCCTTAATGTGCATAAACCGACATAATTTTTTAAAATATTATAGCAAATAAATTCTAGCAGTAAAAAATTAGGGAAAAATTCCACATGTAGAAATTATTTAAAATAAAATAGAAAATTCAGTCTGTCGAGCTGGGATTCGAACCATCTACCTTTATGCGACTGTAGAAACCACATGTGAAAATATTGAACACGATGACAAATTCACATTCAAAAAAGTGACGGTTTAATTTAGTCTTAATTTTTTCCGTCTAGCCCCCTTTCGCGTCGCGCGATAAGGAACTTCGTTCCAAAAACTGTCATAGGTACCTCTTTATTCGTCAAATAAAACTTATCTGACTGTTGAAAAATCGGCCCGTCAATAAATTAGTTATTTGTTCAACAAGATAGCAAAGTTCGTTTTTGTTGCGAGTGCCTACTTGCCTAGTTTGAATTCCGAGCGAGCGAAGGATTCTAAAGAGCCCGCGCGAACGGATGATTAAAAATTGCTTCAAATTTAATCGCAATCCACTCCATCCGTGGAGTTATATGGAAGCGCGCGCACGATGCAATTTTTTATCACTGCGAATTTTTATCAGCTCGTGACTATTGCATTGTCACGTCACGCCTCCACAGGTTTCAATGAGAGCGCGCGCACGATGCCATTTAAAACCACTGCGATTCAAAATGACAGCCCCCACTGGTGATCCCACGTCCTTGCCTGAAAATAAATATTTCTATTATAATAATACATTTATAGTGGACTAGCACATGGGTCGGATCAAAGATTCGGATCTTTGTAAGTATGGACTCCACAGTATGTCGATGCAATTAAAAATTGAACGGTGAGAAAAAAATTGCATGCAATTTAATCACCCTTGCGCGCTGGCCCGATCATGACACATGGGACACACGGGTCGGGAGGCACTCTTTGTCCCTGGTTTGCCTCGGATAGGGTGAAGAGGAACTCTGTGTAGGCGCCGGCTGCTGCTCTGGCTGGGTTGCGCGAACGTGTTATGGTCCCGTTGCCCAGTCACCAGGCGATGAAAAGTAACACCGTGGGGCTTAATTCGGTAAGAGTCCAACATAACTGTGCGCCACCCTGGGCGCGGTGGTATCCATGATGGATTTCCCCACGAGGTATGGTTGGTGAGAACGGGTGTGAGATTTGAAGACAAAACTATTTTAGCTGTATACTCGTCACTCCTTTGATTAAATACAAATAATACTAGCTGGTGCCCGCGACTTCATCCACATAAATTTACACACACACATACACCCAATTACCTATAGTAATACTATACCCATGCAAAAAGTTGCTCTGTTGCGACGTGATTGAAGGACAAACCAACAAACTAACAAACCAACAAACCAACAAACCAACAAACCAACAAACAAACACACTTTCACATTTATAATATTAGTAATGCAAAATTATAACACAATCTAGACAATCGCAATCTAACATCGTTCGAATTTGACTGTCGTGTAATTTACATATTTTAATTTGCAATAACAAATATTCATGTCAATAATTAAGATAAAAACTATCCTATCATTTAAGTTGGATCAAATTACAGAAGATAGTTACGAAGTTTGATCAAAATCGGTTCAGTAGTGTTCGCGTTTATTCCGAACATTCATCGTGACACGAGATTTATATATATATATATATATATATATATATATATATATATATATATATATATATATATATATATATATATATATATATATATATATATATGTATATAAATCTAAATAGATGTTCTCATCAATATAATTTGCGAAAATACATCAGACAAGGCAAGAATTTGTAAAGTCCGCGTCGATTTAGTTTTTAAAATCCCTCGGGAACTCTTTGATTTTCCGGGATAAAAAGTAGCTTATGTCACTCTCCAAGTCCTCAACTATACCCATGCAAAAAATCACGTCGATCCGTAGCCCTGTTGCGGCGTGATTGAAGGACAAACCAACAAACAAACACACTTTCGCATTTATAATATTAGTAAGGATTGTATATTTATAATATTTATCTTACTGTCCTGCGATTTTAAATATTGAGTTGTTCCCGACTTCAAGCTCTATCATCAAAATAATAAACCTACTCATTGATACAATAGGTATCTTAGCATAACACGATCGATACACGATAACCTTACTTGAACAAGGAATGATATTAAAAACTATTAAATTATTATTTGGATCGGAAGTCCATCGAAAACTTGGAAACTTGAAAAAGCACTGACCAATTTCAAAAGAAACAACACAATAATTGAAGCAAATGCGAGTCAATGAAGAGCTTGTAAAAAATTACTTTTCAATCTAAGTCATTGAATCTCCGCGGAAAAATACCCAAATCCTTATCAATCGCATTAAACTAAAGAAAAGGACGCTGTTCGAAGCTCAAAACCTTTAGGAGTACATTAACTTTAGCGAGTGTCAAAACTATTAGAATGTAGTCTTAGATTTAATTATTGATTTGAATTGGCTAAAAATTAAAATATTTTCAACTAATAATGTAGCAAATCGCACGTACGCCACGCGAGTCGCGGTGTCTTTGTAGTGACGTCAAGAGCGTGTATATAGATGCTTGCGCGGGAATTTATTAAATAGTCCGACCGGAGACGTGGTTAGCGGTCACCCCTTTCAAAGACCACAGTTTTCAGTTTCAATATAGTGTTTCATCCAGAGAGGCGATCCATAAAAAAGGTAGGGCTTCTTACAGAAACTAATTTTAGCAGTGTGGTGTGCAAAATTGGAAAAAGTTGCAATTGCTACTTGAATTATTATTGGACTTTTATTTCACGGTGGTGGTGGTTAATAAATTATTACGTATGTTCAATACTAAATATAATAATATATCATTATTTTATTTATTTCATATCTTGTTGATATAAATGCAATAGGGTAAAAGCCTGTGAATATTTAATGTTTCTTTTAATATGTACTTGTGTAGAATTTGTAGTATTGTGCTATAACTGGCACTTATATATCAAAAAAATTAAAGTGCCCTAAACCTATTATAACAGTGACACTAAAAGTAGCTCGAAAAACTTTGTGCGTGTAATATGTGAATGTGTTATTGTTAACAATTAGCATGCATAAATGTACCTCGTGAAATCGCTCGTTTGCTGCACCAAAAAAGATCATGGTTTTTATAGATAAAACATTACATACATACATATTAAACCCACAAAAATAAATCGAGATAGAACAGTTATCACCACTGTTTTGCGAAGTATTCATGTATGCTTTTTTCAGATAAAAACCAAGCTGTTTCGTTAAAAAATATTATTTTTGTTGAACACATCCTTGTTAGAATGGAATTGCAATGCCCCATTTCTTGGAATGCCCCTTTTTTGATATTTAGTTGAAAACATAATATATATATATATATATATATTTGTACAATCAACTTTTATATATTTTGTAGAATAGAATTTTCAGGAGAATATTCTTTTTATTTTGCAACTTGCTATCCGCGCTTTTCCATACATTATTTTATTTTATTTTTCTTTGTCTATTATTATCGTGAACTCAAATAAACTCTTAAAAAATTTATCATTTGGAGCGAGACAGCTTCAGGCTGCTTATCCTATAGAATGGTTGTGTGACGAATTTTTCCGCCTTTTGGAATCAAGTTTTCACTTAAATCTATTGAAAACGAGCTTTAAAATCAATAATGTTTATAGTTGAATGAAATATGACTAATGAAAGGAAGGTACCATTATTTATTGGACGATAATATGATTTTGAAACAGGTATTTATGATTCCAGTACCTACATTTCCGCGATACCAATCAATGAATATAATAATAAGGATCTAATAATTATTATCTTATGTGTCAATAACTAAAATCTTTCTTATGTATTTCTACACGTATTCTTTATAATGGCTCACCTATTGGTTATAAAATCATAATAGTTATACCATACCTACTGCAATCAAAATAAGAATAGGAATCCTAACCACCATTTTCAATTCCAGTTTATGCTCAGTTCGGTACACGTGTTTTCCTGAAATCAGAATGACAACATATACAATGTACAAGGACATTCTATTTTATGCATATGGCTTCTTTTCTGATGATTTTTTGTTCATTTTTTTTCCTCTTCAGCGACGTTGCTGGCTCATCAATACTATAAACCCTTCAACTGAAAAGTGTATCAAGACTATGTCCAGGAGCCGGTAATACTAAAATTGCACTTACACGGATTTAAAAACATTCAAAAAAACCGGCCAAGTGCGAGTCTGACTCGCGCACCGAGGGTTCCGAACTACAGAAGTAAAATTAGTATTCAATTGTTTTTATTAATCGTTAAATTAATGAACCGCAAACTAACTTTATTTGTAGAGGTTTATTGTTAATATCAAAAAACTATACCAGTTAGAGCGAAACTTTCTTTTCCCCCTTTTTTGATTAAATTAAAAATAATTTTCAATTTTTTTATGCCAATGATACCACTATTATACAGGTGGAAAAAAATTATGGGCCCTGGAGGGG
Organism: Oeneis ivallda; assembly: GCA_029955525.1. NCBI lineage: Eukaryota > Metazoa > Arthropoda > Insecta > Lepidoptera > Nymphalidae > Oeneis > Oeneis ivallda. The sequence continues at coordinate 19,574,484 of JARPMR010000004.1, read as the reverse complement.
AACTACCTTAAATCCTTAACTTAGATCATTTTACATTTAGGAAACATTCCCTTATTTTTAAAAAGAAACAAAACTGCATTCAAAGTTTTTCAAAAATTCGCTTGTCTCACCCGGGAATCGAACCAGCTAAAAATTCAAAAAATAAACACCCGCTATTTTATTGCACTAGTCGATACAGGTATTAGTAAAGATAAAATTTCTCCAAGAAACATTATGTCTTACACTTGTCTGTCGTACAAGATATCCATAAAATCGAATATTTGGCATACAAGTTCTCTAATCAACATTCCCTAGATATTTTCAACTTCAACAAGTAAAAGACACGTTATAATTTTCTTATAAGTCTAACATCCAAGGACACTGTATAAAGTATGAGCTTGCTAATTATTTCTAAGTACCTTGTTGAAGATTTAGATAAAATAGTTTTTTGAGAATTGAAAAAAAAAGAATTGCAATTTAGCTTCTACACTGTTGAGCTAAATTGCAATTCTTGTTGTTTGAAAAGTATCTGAGCTTCTAATAAAACGATACGCCCATTATTACACAAATACTAAATGGAAGCAAAACAAAACAAAATCGATAAAAATGCTCAAAATGTTCATTGAATTTCAAAATTGCTGTCCCGCACCCCAAAGTTAAACGTTTAAATTTTTAAACTTTTCGTAAGAAGGAAACGTGCATAGAATTATTATTACCATTAAACGATTTTCTTATCTAAATCTTCAAAAAGGTACTTAGAGATAATAATAAATAGCAAGATTTGTACTTCATACAATGTCTTTGGATGTTAGAGTTATAAGAAAATTATACTTAACGTGTCTTTTACTTGTTGGAAGTGAACAGTTCTAGGTAATGTTGACTAAAGAACTTGTATACTAAATATTCGATTTCATGGATATCTTGCACGACAGATGAGTGTAAGACATGTTTCTTGGAGAAATTTTATCTTTAACATTGACTGCATCGACTAGTGCAATAAAATAGCGGTGTTTATTTTTTGGATTTTTAGCTGGTTCGATTCCCGGGTGAGACAAGAGAATTTTTGAAAAACTTTGAATGCGGTTTTGTTTCTTTTTAAAAATAAGGGAATGTTTCCTAAAAGTAAAATGATCTAACTTAAGGATTTAAGGTAGTTCCCCTCCAGGGCCCATAATTTCTTTCCACCCTGTATACAACTATTCCAAATTTCGATACTGACACGAGACTGCGACAGACGGACGGACGGACGAACGGACGGACGGAGAAAATCGCACCATAAGGGTTCCATTTTTACCATTTTGGTACGGAACCCTAATAGGTGTACCAGACTTTTCTGCAACGATGGCAGTTGGCACACCAAGTTTTTCTTAAAATAGAGCAAAAAAACGGTCTACTTACAATTAATTTCCGTGTAAGTGTAAAAATATTATTGCTTATTAATAATAATATAAAAAATACTATTGAATAGAATCAGGCGTTATTTTGTGGAATTCCGACTTTTTCGGTTGCAAAATGGACGGGGGTTTTCTGTTATAAAAAATGTTCTTCAAAAATATTATGTTTATTTTTAACAAAAATCTGTTTTTTTAAATAAATATATATATAGCTGCTGGGGCTGATTCACTGACTGACTCACTCACTCATTGATCACCTCTCCTGTAAAAATTTGTATGATTTTTTTTTCCTCTTCTTGAATTTTTGTCCTCTATACGAAACCACCAATGGTTGGACAAAAATTAATTCGGAAGAAAAATATGGAGAGAGCTGATGAGTGAGGATTTCGGAGACGGGTGAGGAGCAAGGCCAGGGTATTGAAGAAAGGTGGGGTGTGCTCGAACAAAAGTCACTCGAAACCTCATCCAATTGGCAGTGAGTTAAAAAAAAACCAAAATGGCGGATTCATGATGGCGGCCATACAAACCTCAGCAGTGTCTATCTCGGAGAGAATACAAGATGGAAGAGTGGTTTCGAGGCAAAAGATGATCAAGACCTATAGGTCTACTTGACGAACAGGAAAAATAATCAAGATGGCGGATTTTTTTTTCCATAACAAATATATGACTAGAGACTAGAACTTGGGAACTATGCAAGACTTTGATATGATACGGTTTCATTTCGAAATTTGTTTATAAAGAAGAATTCTCATTGTGACAAACGATGACATAATATGCTGATCGAGTGTTTGGAAGATAGGTGAGGAGCACGGCCAGGGATAGATAGGGGGAGGGGGGGGGGGGGGGCTCAAACAAAAAATACTCGAAACCTCATCCAATTGGCAGTGAGCTGAAAAAAAAAATGCGGATTCAAGCGTCCCCACGTCAAGCTTTCAACCTGTTTATTGTACCTACGTATGCGTCGCACATTCGAACGACGTACCTAATTAAATCTAGGTCTCTAAATGATGAGGCATCATAGCTAAAGCTTTTTGGGCCCCCGATAATTATATTATATGAGAATATTTTCCTCTTTTTTTCCATTAAGAAAAGATAAGGTTGAGAAATCGAGTAACTAATTACACAAAATCTTAAAATCCCAGGAATGTTGCCCACGCAATGTTGCCATAGTATCAAATTATGTCAACTAAGTACTAGAAGTTTCGAATGAAATATGTTTCAAATAATATGTTGAGGGTGGGGACCTTATTTCCCATTGTCCTTTGAAAATCCGTTTAAGTACAATTTTAGTTTTACCGGCTCCCCGCCCATAATAATCTTATTTGATCAGCTAGGTTGAATAGTCATATTATTATATAATATTTTTTATGATAGATCATTCTTTTAAAAGTTATTTATTTATATCTAACTGGTTTTTGCCCGCGGCTTCGCTCCCTTTAAGTTCAAGGGTTTGAACTTTCTAAAATCCTTTCTTAGCGTTTGCCTATGTCATAATAGCTATCTTTATTCCTTTTAGCAAGCTTTCAGCCCAATCCGTCCAGTGTTTTAAGCTGTGCGTTGATAGACCAGTCGGTCAATCATTTATGTTTTGTTTTTGTATTTTTGTATATCTAGATTATTAATACCTTACTAGGTATCTACTAGAAGTAAAGAACATAATATTATGGAAATTTTTTATGAGCTGCAAATCAAACAAAATATTGTGCAATATTACCTATATACAGCCAATTCACGGTCAATTCAGATATGTGGAGCTGGTTTTTTGCAACTTTGTTTTTGTCTTCTTAGTCTTTGACGTAAAAAACTACTTCAAATTTTAATTAGAGGCCTTGGGATAATTTAGGAGGTTTTTGATAAAGGCCAAGTTTATTTATGTATGTGTTTAGAAAGGTGGTTTTTTTGCAAGATATGCTCAGGTAGTAGTATTATTAGATGCTTATTAGACCTTCGGCAGGGGTTCACGATCAAATTACAGTTTAGGGGTAGGCTCTATAATACCAAATATCTGAAAAGGTATTTGGTATTGCAGATCCTAACTGCCAGGTAGGTATCTCGTTTCAATCACCGCACTGCCGGTCATAACACGATCCTAATCTGGAGAAACCGGTAAAATTTTTTTTGAATTTTTAGCTCCTAATTACATAATGGCATATACTTATTGGCATATTAACGAGTTTTTAGGAATATTTAAATCTATGCTTAACGTGAAGCTTCCAGCACCGAACTATCTATTTAATCATTAAATTAATTGAGTCCCGTGGGAACACTTTAATATTCCGGGATAAAATGTAGCCTATGTGTTAATAATTTAGGGTATATAATAATAATATTGTAAAATGATTATTTTGAAAAGAGCAACTGCCGAGTTTCTTGCCGGCTCTTCTCAGCAGAATCAGCTTTCCGAACCGGTGGTAGAATCATGACTTGTCATAAGAGCCACAGGTTGGCCTACGTGAAATAAATAATTTTGAATTTTGAATTGAATTGAATATAATCTCCAATAAGAATTTCAGCTAAATCCATCCAGTAGTTTTTGCATGAAAGAGTAACATACACACATACACACTTTCGCCTTTATAATATTAGTGTGATGTGATATGATGTGATGTGATAGTGTGATTATCATCATAGTTTGGTAAATTAATCTTAAAGATCTTCACAAAATCAGTTTATCTTTTAGTGAAAACTGAATGAAAATTTCCATACCATACCAGTTTCTGAAATAAACGCGTAGGTATTGATCGTCAAACTCATCAGTGGGACTAAGTTTTATACAAGAAAATAATTTAAAACTGAAACCCGACTTTGGAAAATTGGATATAACATCTGTTATATTGATTTAGTTCGTGTAAAATTATATGCTCCAACACCCGGACCATATTAACGTTTAACACCTCATTCATTAAATTCGAAATATAACCCTTGTGGGAGGAGACCTGTGCTCAGGATTGAGCTGTTTTTATGTCGCTTATGATAAACTGTTATAATTGTTGACAGGTGAAATACCTTCAAAATGAGCTACGCGCCTGCCGAGAGCGTCCTCGCGTCCAGTACGTGGGGAGCAACCAACCTGTTTTTTCTGTTGTTGGTTCCTGCAATACTTCTGTGGTACACCTATTGGAGGGTATCTAGAAGGCATTTGTACGAGCTAGCCGAAAAGCTTCCTGGACCTGCTGGATATCCGTTCATTGGAAATGCTCTGGAATTCACTGGAGGATCTGTTGGTAAGTTGCTGGATTTTGTTTTCTGTTTGCGTGAGCGTATGCTTATTTGTTTCTTTTTCGGTTAATCGGTTTTCTTATAATATTGCTTGACTTTTCATGGATCAGCCAAGGCGAAGACCCGATCATTTGAACGACGAGCTTTAATATAGAGAATAAGTGACACTGTTTTTATTATTAAACTAGCTGACCCAGCGAACTACGTACCGCCAACAAAAATATTTAGTGGTTGGTCACCCTTATCATTTAAGGGTATGAAAAATAGATGTTGGCCGATTCTCAGACCTACCCGATATGCTCACAAAATTTCATAAAAATCGGTCCACCCGTTTCGGAGGAGTAAGGTAACTAACATTGTGACACGAGAATTTTATATATTAGAGATAAAACCGGCCATGTGTCAGGCGACGCGCGGTGTAGGGTTCCGTAGTTGCAAGTCACAATTATTATAACTGACCTAGGATAGTGCTTTTATTTTATTTTATTTATGAATATTAAATATATTTTGAGTTCCATGGTTTTTCGCGGTTCACTTCTAAAAAGCAGATATAACTCCTATTAACTTGTGAACCCTACTTAGCCGTGATAGTTTTCCTATAAAATTCTTTATATATACTACTGCTGTGAATTTTTTCTATCCTATAAACAACCATTTTGCTGGCAGAGGGGGTAGACATTTGACTCTAATAAAAATTAGCACTTTAAAATATCATATTTCACAAACGGTTCCCTAAATCGAAAAATAATGTTCCCATACCCATAATATTTTTAAAAGACCTATTCAACGACACCCAACACTATGGGATAGACGAAAAAAAATATCATCCCCACTTTATATGTAGCGGAGGTACCCTTGTAAAAAAGAATATTTTTCGCAATTTTATTTCACCACGTTGTTGGCGTGATTAATATTTATACCCTTGTCAAATTACAGATTTCTAGTAGATTAGTCTCTGAGCTAAACCGCGGACGGACAGACGGACGGACATGGCGAAACTATAAGGGTTCCTTGTTTACTACGGAACCCTAAAAAGTAGGGAGGTATAATGTTATTGTATCTTAATCCATGTATATCATTTTATTTTAAGATATTTTCAAGAATATCATGGCGAAGAGTAACGAGTTCCAACATGAGTCTGCTGTGAGAATCTGGATTGGTCCCAGACTAATCGTATTTATATACGATCCGCGTGACGTAGAGCTGATCCTGGGCAGCAACGTTCATATCGACAAGGCGGAAGAGTACAGGTTCTTCAAACCCTGGCTCGGAGACGGCTTACTCATCAGCACGGGTAAGCCCTTATTTTTTTCAAGTGAAAACTTCTTTGAGCGATTTTTGGTAGGGAACCATCTTAATATGAATTCGTCGTAGTCTCGTCACTGTACTGTTAACTACTAAATATACTGTTAACATGAGCATGAGGTCATGTTAACAGTATATCTGTAGCTATTTTATTTATTGTCTTTAACATTTGCTGTTGAAAGTGCGAAAGTTTCATCTCAGTCGGTCCAGTGTGTTTTGCATTGTTCAATTATTACCATGTTAAAGTAATACATTTCAAGTTTTGTTGTACTTTACTTTGTTGATTCAAGTGTTTTAGGTTAAGCATGCTAAATATAACTAATATTATATATAACTAATATGCCTATAAATAGATTCTAGCCGAGATAGCCTACAACGTAGAGTATAGTGAAGACGCTACTGAATACTAATAAGATCAAGACACATACAACTAAGATTCGAAGGTTAAACGTTTATATATAAACTATTTCATTTTAAGGTCAAAAGTGGCGTTCCCACAGAAAATTAATTGCGCCAACTTTCCACTTGAATGTACTTAAGAGTTTCATCGATCTGTTCAACACCAACTCCAGGACCGTGGTAAATAAGCTTAAAAAGGAAACTGGCACCTTCGATTGTCATGATTACATGAGCGAGTGCACCGTTGAAATCCTTCTCGGTAAGTTCTATTTTTTAGGATTTTTTCATATTGTTTTACGGCCGGTTTCAATAAAAATAAAAATTTAAACCTAATTTTATTAATTGTATTTCATTCACATAATCATGCAGTAGGTAGTATGTCCATATTAATAATAATAATCAATCCCAATAGATTGCAATCTGTTTTACCAATTTGTAAACACGTACCACATAATTATCTGGATTTCGAGCATCAATTTTGTAGTAAGTTTCATTCAATATAACAAAATTCAAATAATTTGAATTTTGTTGAAACCGCCTGTCATTCTGTTAAGAAACGGTTTAAAGGATTTTTAATTTTTATTTTAGTTTTAATTTTAGAATAAATTTAATTTTAATGTATTAGGTAGTTTTAATTTTACAAAAAGTTTGTAATTATATTATTAAATAAAAATTAAATGTACATAAGACGTTAATTAGGCATTTAACCAAAGATAAGGTAATCAATTAAGCGCAATTTCTTATGGAAAAAAAATATAATTGGATTAAAAAGACGCACGTTTAAAGGTATATAAAAATATGTGTACTATAACTAGATAAATTCCTTAGAAGCAGTGCTTGTTACATCGCATTACTCCTCTATCATACAGTTTATTCCGATTCCTCGTCATCAGGGAACACTCCATTTTTCTCATAGAGAAAATTTTGAACTAGGTAGGGAAAACTAGTAGACATATAAGTATATGTTAAGTACAGTTAAGGTAGATTTACGCTTCTAACAGCACCGAGCCTTCCTCAGGACGGTGAACTGTCGATAGTAGGTATTGTGTTCGGACAGACAAGGACTTTCTTTCAAAAATCAAATTGCAAATGCACGGCTGATCGTGAATCATGCTAAGTTCATACAGACTAATTTGTTTCGAATTTTGAAGAACCCGGCCTTTGCATGGTAGTAACGAACCTCCACCTGCTGGTTACTCTCTCGACTCTCGTATAAGTACTCTCGAAACACGAGAAATCTCGACAAGTTACTTAGAAAATCTGTTATTTATCATACTTGAGTATGAACTTTTTTGAGAAAACAGACTACAAAGATAACAGCTAAAGTTACCAAGGTTGCTACAAAATTTATAAATTATTTATTTACTTGCATATTACCATTCGGTAACTCCCAGTTCCTATATTCAATCTATCTGCAATCTGTCGATAATTTAGTTTGGAGTTTTTCGATTGTCTCCATACAATTTACAAGGTTACTTGGTAACTTATACAAATTAAATTGATGTTACAAATAAACTGAAAAACTTATTGGAAGCGGGCAGCAATAGTCATATACCTACCAATTTTTACTAAAGTATTTACCTATTTTTACCTATAGTTAAAGAAGTAGATAAATAAAATTATTCGGTTAAAGTGAAATAATAACTAGAAAATAATTGAACTTATGTCACATGCTGTAACACGGTGTATTGATCCTGATCTCAAGGATTAGCTACGAAAATGGAGCTCACAAATAAAAAAACTATTAATGTGTCTAGTCACGTACAAGAGTTACCAACAACACTGACCGCCTTGCTCCGCCGGAACAGTGATCTTGAGGCTTTACCTACTCAAACATATGCCTGCAAGCAAGATAGAATTACTAGTCTATGATTTCCTATTCTACTACCTTGTAATGTCCTTATCTGTAGCTTTAACTTCCAAAGGTTGCTAATAGTAACCTTCCACGAGTAGGTAGGTATATGAAATATTATTATTTTAAATGCGAAAGTATATTTGTTTGCTGGTTTGTCCTTCAACCACACAGAAAAATATCGACGTAATTTTCTGCATGGGTCTAGTTGAAGACTTAGAGAGTGACGTAGGTTATCTTTTATCCCGGAAAAAACCTACGGTTGCCTGGGAATTTTTACCTAACCTAACTAAGTACTCCACGTGGGCAAAGTCTCGAGCAAAAGCTAGTATAAAAATATAATATAGTGTATGTTGTTGTTTTATTTCTGAGTCATTTTATAGTAGGCTGTAATTATGTTATAGCTTCTATGCACGGCATAAATCACAATTAGTACCTATACAGGTAGTAGCAATATTTTGCGAACACTTCCGGTACTGTTTCTATATTCATGATAATAAATAACATTTCCTGTAGATATTTTCAAAAAGTCTTTTTGTTTACTTTTTTAATTAGCGGTTTGCTCCGAACTAAGATCTCGAAACTAAGAGAAGATCATTCGGAGGAATAATTATGTAAATTAATACGTAGGGTATAATAATTATCAATATTAAAATATGGCAGTAGCAGCACAGAGGACGCTGATGCCCGTTCTACATTATACTCCTTGGTCGGCTCATATGATACCCGCGGGAAGAGTCGGTGGTCACAATTACTTTATTCTGATCTGCCGGCACCACACGGCACATTAAAGCATTGATGACCCCAAAATAACTAAGATATTTGATGAACCCCAAATCGTCAATTTTTGACTTTTTACAAAAATAACGCCGCACCAACATAAGATCCGACAAAAGTATTGCGTTGCGGCACAGACCCATCATAATACGAACTCCCAAAAAACTTGTCCTGACTGACTGATCTATCAAAACACATACTAAACCACTGGAGTTAGAAACTTGAAATTTTGAAAGTGATTTTTTGACGTAGGCACTCTCATATAAGAGATGTTTTTTAATTCTTCCCCAAGGGTGAAAGAAACAAAAAATTAGAAGGCTAAAGCTTGTAAAATAAATAATTATAAAGCACGAGTTAAGATTTTTTATTCACCGAAACCATTACAACATCGGCATCCCTATAATTTGCGTTCAACAGCAGCACGTTTAGGTGATTCACAATGACATAAGGATAAATGTATAGTACACCTTAAGTGTCAAGTTGAGCGACCCCCCACAAGCACACGTAATACTAATGGGCGATAATCACCATCAACGGGAGTGGAGTACAATCATCCATTGCAACCATTGCAAGAATTCTTGCGTAACGTGTTGAATAGAACCGAGGTTAATAGAGTGAATCCTTACACCCGAAAAACAATTGACCACTACTAGGTACTCGTGGTTATTCAAGTACTTGCTACTTTAGGAATAGGAAGCGGCGATGGTTATCTGACAGTAGGCAAATTTGATGGCAGGATAATAGAAAATACGCATGAGGATAATCGAGTACATTAAAGGCGTGCATAGAAAATCTCATTAGGGTTTGATCAAAGTATGTTCAAAGCCTTAGAGCACATGTGCCGTGTGGACTCTTCCAGTGCATGTTATAGTGGGCCCTGCGCCGGATACATTTGTCTGATACATGTGAAATGGTGTGTTCTAGCACATGAGTAAAAACGAAAGTCGAAACAGAGTCAAAGCTTCTGAATTCTCGACCTTTTTCTGAATATTTTGGCACCATCCCATCGTCATAGGAAGATAACATAAATTAAGCATAATATTTAAAAATCTGTTTTTATATAGAATTTTTTAACAATTTTCATGAAACATAAAATTAAAAATGTGGAGCGAAAACAAATACGTGTATTGCACAAACACTGAGCTTATTCATTGGCCAAGCTGGCGTATATTCAATAATTTATGAGCTTTGTATCTGTTCGGTTAGATCGGACAAATCCACTCGGCAAGTGTGCATTAAGGGAGATCGCCCACGGTGACTATTTGCAGCGATTCAATAGCGATATAATCGCAAAAAGACCTCGATACAGTCGCAATTCTGTCGCGTTGTCGTTCTACTAGAAGATGAATTAGATAGTTGAGAGGTCATAAGTAATTCGACCGAGAATAAAACCTAATGTAAATCATCAAAAGAGTTATTCTCATATAGAACTTTCATTACAGAAACTGCTATGGGAGTAAGCAAAAGCACTCAAGATCAAAGTGGGTTTGAATATGCCATGGCCGTCATGAAAATGTGCGACATTTTACATTTGAGACACACTAAAATTTGGCTCCGACCCGACGTACTGTTTAACTTTACTCAATACTCAAAATTACAAAATAATCTGCTCGGCGTTATTCACGGACTAACCAAAAAGGTAGATACTGCACTTCGCTTCGAACTTTAAACGATATACATATTATATAGTCATTGTTTAAATTTAACTAATTTCATTTACAAGGTCATTAAGAGGAAGAAGGAAGAGTATAAAAACGGCAAAAAGTCGGTAGTAGCTAATACAGATGAAAACGGAGCGAACAAAGATGACATGCCAACAAAGGTAACATCTGTGGAGGGCTTATCTTTCGGACAATCAGCAGGTCTTAAGGATGATCTAGACGTTGATGATGACGTTGGACAAAAAAAACGGCTTGCTTTCTTGGAACTTCTCCTTGAAAGTGCACAAGGCGGAGTTGTTATCTCCGATGAAGAAATTAAAGAACAAGTGGATACCATTATGTTTGAGGTACGTATCTGTTCAATTTTAAGAATCTATCTTGCAATACTAGAATGTTAGTCTAAATAGAATATTTCTGCAGGGTCACGACACAACTGCGGCTGGTAGCAGTTTCTTCTTGTCTTTAATGGGAATCCATCAAGACATTCAAGACAAGGTTGTTGAAGAACTGGACAAAATATTCGGTGACTCCGATCGCCCTGCCACTTTCCAAGATACTTTGGAGATGAAGTATTTGGAAAGATGTCTTATGGAAACTCTTCGAATGTTCCCGCCCGTACCAATTATCGCCCGACACTTAAAGCAGGACATTACTCTGCGTAAGTAATAATTCACTATTATTTTTTGTGTCAAGGTTAATAATAAAATAAAATTTACCTGATAGAAAGTACCAGATTAAAATAATATAATCTAATACTATCTTAATCTTCCACAGCATCCAACGGAAAGCAAGTGCCAGCTGGTACTACCGTCGTAGTCGGAACTTTCAAACTGCATCGTCGTAGTGATACCTTTCCGAATCCTGAGAAGTTCGACCCTGATAATTTCTTACCAGAGCGCTCTGCGAATCGTCATTACTATGCTTTCGTACCGTTCTCTGCCGGTCCAAGATCCTGTGTTGGTAAGTGAATCCCTTTAGTCAAAGCTTCTTATAGAAATATCTGACCCATGGACTTAGTGCAATTTCACCAATGTCGAACTTTTACGACGTTTAACCGAGGCGTAAATTGGGCGTTCTGACAGAGTTTTTGTATTGGAAAATCTTGAAAAAACCAAAACTCTCGAATAAGACTTATTGTACGTTAGTGAAAAGGAATAAAAGTTAAAGTCAATATTTTTATTGATATTTCCTACATAACTTGCTAGCAAAAAAACTGGTATCACAAATTTTTTTTTTTCAACAGGTCGCAAGTACGCTATGTTAAAACTGAAAATTCTTCTATCTACCATCCTGAGAAATTTCCGTGTTTACTCTGATCTGAAGGAATCAGATTTCCAACTTCAAGCCGACATTATCCTCAAACGAGCGGAGGGATTCAAAGTACACTTGCAACCACGGAAAAGGACAGCAAAGTCCTGCTAATAGATATAGATTAATAATGTGCAATTAATATAGTAAAATTGTTATATATTTTCATTTTATTAAAGGCCATATTTGTGCTTTTACATAAAGATTAGAAGCAGCCTTAGAAGTTAAAACTCTATGTAAAACACTACAGAAACGAAAGATTTTTACCTAATCACCTAAGTTTGCCCTAGATGATCCATAGGCTTATCTCAGGATTTTAATGCTTAGTAATTGAAATGTTTTATTTTTTATAATATTTTTAGTTTACCTTTAAGCGTAAATATTGGCTGCTGTGGTAATAAGGTAAAATGTGTTGTTTTAAAAAAGGTTGAAGTGTACGAATTTAGTGAAGAATATAACATACAATGATACATATACCTTATGGTGATGGTATATAAGGCACTTCTGAATTCCTCTAATCTTTCAGAGACGAGTGTCACCTTAGATTAAATACTCATAGATCGGAAGTTGCTAACAAAGTTGCGCTCCAAAAGTAGGCTTAAAACGAGCAATGAATGTGTGAGTGCCATGTAATTATTTTCTGTACTGGTACTGTTAATTACGTTTTTGATGGTTATTGTGATTATTTATGACACCCTTTCACAGCACGGTACGTTATTTTTTAATAATTTTCTGTGAGCTCGTCGTACTAAAGCGACGATACTGCGTAGTCGACTTTTAAAGGCTTATTAAAAATGGCTTATCACCGCGTCGACTATTACGTTTCTAGGAGTATTTATTCTGAGAGTGTCACACTTAAACTCTGGAAAGTGGCGAATATGTGATACTCATAGTTCAAAACTATTAATTTATATTTATCTTCGTGCACATTATGAATACTGTATTTAGTGTTAATATTATCATGTGATACCAGTACTGACTAAATTATTTTATTACTTTTAATTCTAAGCAAGTTGTTTTATCTGGGGGTGACAGAAATGGGAGTGATGAAGGTTTATGCAATTAATATGAAAACTGGTTAATTTTGTTTAATATTTATAAGTTAATAAATCATTGTAAATAGTTATTAACTTGCATTTTTTATAACGAATATGAAGGGTATTAATAAATAAACATGTAAAACTTATAATTATTTTTATTTAAAAAACTAATAGCACCTTAGAAGAAAAGAAGGTAAGTAACAAAACAATACCGTGAAGTTAGTATACAAAGTTAGTACGTCTAATCCTTATGCTTGTCTCATATATAATTACTAGCTGATGCCCGTGACTTCGTCCGCGTGGATTTAGTATTTAAAATCCCTTTGACTTTCCGTGACAAAAAGTAGCCTATGTCATTGTCAAGGTCCTCAATTAATATACTGATACAAAAAAAAACAGCCAAGTGCGAGTCGGACTCGCGCACCGAGGTTTCCTTACTCTAGCAGTAAAAGTAAACGAAAATATTGTACTTTGTTTTGTAAAGGTTTATTGTTAATATAAACCAACGCTCGTTTTTCCTGTAAAATATACATAAATTTCTATAATTATTTCTGATTTTTCGATTGGTAAACTTAGGAGATAAGCGGGGGGGGGGGGGATAGAAATCAATAAAGAATAAATGTCAAACTACTCAGTAACGAAATAAAATGTTCCATCAGAAAATAAACTATATTCACGAACATATTATTACACCTACGGAATGTTAATGGCGTGAGGGTCAAGCAAGGGGATATAATTCCAATACCTCGCAAAGTTTTACAGCTCAATGGCTTTATAGGCAGGGAGTTGATGGCAGAATTTATTAACCTTTTCAACGCCATTAACAAAATACATTATTAGTTGTACTACCAACCAACGACGCATTGTTTCTTCATAAGAATCATGTCAGTAAGAGTTAAATTATTAGGTACGACAAGGATCTTTCGGCAACTGGCCCAAATCTGAACTATTAGAAACATTACTTCATTTATTACTATTGACGTGGCATCAAAAAGGTGCGCTAAAAAAGTTAACTGCAGTTAATTATGCTTATCAGATAAATGATATTGCGTCGAACTCCCACTGAAATAATATTAAACGTAGGAAATTATGTAGTAAAACGACATGAGTTTTCTTTTCTCGTTTGGTAAAACTTCGAATATAATTAAGAAATAACAATATATTATTCAATATTAAAGCCGAGGCAATAAAAGTTCAAATAGGTATAAAGTTAGTTAAAACTACTGCGTAATTTTGTTATATCTTCAACAGTGCCAGTTCTAGCCAGCAACACGTCTCCACCTTCCGACGGCTCCAATTCAATAGCTGTAGCTTCCGATTGTATCCTAAAAAACAAATAATTCAATATAAAAAATCTTTATTACAAAACCGACTTCAAACGGCCCGCGCCACTACAAAGTTTATAATTTATATTGTTGATATTTCAAAAACCGCTCAACTGATTTCGATAAAATTACTACCTGGGAAATATACCCTTTGAAACAAGAAAGAATTTTCCAAATCGGTTCAGGCGTCTTTGAGTAATCGGTGAACATACATAAAAAAAAGATTCCAACGAATTGAGAGCAATTAATTGCGACAAGCATTTTTTTATACTCATTCCACTCTGTCTATCAACGCACAGCTCAAATCACTAGATGGATCGGGTAAAAGGCATACAGATAGCTTATGACGTAGGCATCCGCTACGTAGGATTTTTGAAAATTCAATCCCTAAGGGGGTAAATAATAAGTAAGTCACAATTCCCGAATATTTGTGTGGGTTTGAGAATTCTTCGTTAGTAACTTTCCATTGTATTCCATAGCGACAAATATAGAGAATAGCCCTTCAGGCAATCATGTATAGCCGTAGATATAAATGTATAGTGGAACCCTAACCGCTTGGCGGAATGGCTTTGGTACAATAAAGCGATGACGTACTATCGAAGCCAAGACAAGACCTGAGTCAATTTAAAAATTTGAACTTTTTTAAATTGGTGGGGAGGGGCGGGGGCAGGTATGATTGGTTCTTCCATTTGCGCACATCATTGCGTCAGCGAGTTCAAAAACCTTATAAAGTATTATAAAAAAGAACCTTAAAACATCCAAAGGTGTTCGATTATGTAACGGACAGAGACAGGGTATCAAATCGTGAGTCCTCTTCTTCAACCACCATCGACATCGTGATAGTTTCCATTCAATAGTTTTAACTTTTGCCACGGAGCACGTACCAGCCTCTCTTAATAAATTGAAATAAGATGGCATGATTTCTTGACCTACAAATAAGTATCTATT
Source organism: Oeneis ivallda (assembly GCA_029955525.1). Classification (NCBI taxonomy): domain Eukaryota; kingdom Metazoa; phylum Arthropoda; class Insecta; order Lepidoptera; family Nymphalidae; genus Oeneis; species Oeneis ivallda. The sequence goes on along the minus strand of JARPMR010000004.1, from coordinate 19,559,277 downwards.
GAACTTCGGCCTATACTAATGTGCGCCACCACACCTGGTTATTTATCAGCCCTCCTTATCTAGCTGCTTCCTGCAACCTTCTTTTATCATTATAGCAACCCATTAACGTTACTACTGAGAACAGGTCTCCTCTCAAAGAAGGGTTAAGTTTAAGGATTGAGGGAAAGAGATGCGTGCTTGAGATCGAATCGGAATCCCACCGAAATGGAGACTGAAATCTTAACCGTTTCATTCATATCACCCCTTAGTTGTTGCAGTAAGCTCGAAATAAACACTGCTTGCCACAATGAATATTGATATTTTTACCAGCCGATATTGCATGCATCAATCTGGACTGTTCTGCTTCCTCTTCATAAACTTCAATCGTATCGACCTTGAAAATGACATCCAAACCACTTGTCGTGCCCTTTTCTCCCGTTTTTATAAAAGTGTCCGTAGGTGTCTGCTAAAAAATTTAAGATAAGCCTTAAGCTTAGTTGGAGGGAAAACGGTAATATTAGTCATAATTTGTCTTCTTGTCGTATACACCTAGTAGAAAATTCCAAAGAATCGCACCTATGTAGGTACGTCAGTCAAGCTCAGTAAGAAAAATGTTCTCACATTTAAATGTATCTGATGCTTAATGGCCACAATCAAGATTTATACTCTCATGACTCTGTGCATATTTCGAAATAAATTTAAATCTATATATATAAAAGAAAGTGGTGTTAGTTACACTATTTATAACTCAAGAACGGATGAACCGATTTGGCTGAAACTTGGTGGAGAGGTAGCTTAGAACCAGGAGACGGACATAGGATACTTTTTATCCCGTTCGACCGCGTTTCCGTCAAGTCAATATAAAACCTGGTATAACAAAAATGCATCTGACATGGAATAAAAAAACGAAAATGACAGTGGAAGAACAAAACGTAGATAAATGACAGCTAAACGTAATTTTGTATTGGGTTATTTATGGTAGAAAATTATGGTAAAAACAATTATAAAAATTATAGTTTAACGTAATTGATAATATCATCAGTAATATGTTTTCTCTTTGAATCATCATTAACAATGCCGCGAGCAAGACGATCAAATGTTTCCTGCTACAAAGCTACGGATTGACGTGATTTATTGGATAGGTATAGTTGAGAACCTGGAGGGTGACAAAGATTTCCCGCGGGATGTTATGAACTAAATCCACGCAGACGAAGTCGCGGGCATCAGCTAGTAAATTAATAAAACAAACAGAACAAAATTAAATTGACGGATGTTGCATCTCCATAGCATCCGTCAATTTAATTTTGTTCTTCTATACTTCTATAATAATATTATATAGAGGATTTTTTTTTGTTTGTTTGTTTGTACCGAATAGGCTCTGAAAATACTGGACTAATTTTAACCATTTTTTCACCAATAGAAAGCTAAATTATCAGGAAGTAACAGGCTATATTTTATTTTCATAATAAACCCAAAGTAGCAAAATGTTGGCTATAAAATTCATTATTTTGCGTGCGCTGAAAAAACTATTGATGATACTTAAAAAATATAAACTACATATTTATTACCAAAAAGTCCGCGAGGGAATATGTCTAACTATCATAGTTAAGTCCCAAAAGTAGCTTTTATGTTCTAAAATTTAATTAGATCGCCGGTAGAAACAACAGTTGGTTACATTCGTATCGTAGTGTCAATTCTTATTCAAATAAATAGTTTTATCATCAAGGGTATTTATGTAGCAGTAAAATAATTTTAATTCATTCGAATCGGACATTTAATTTCGAAGTTTTCATGAGTATAAAAATTGTGTTAGTAAGTATGTAGAGTAGATGTACATAATATGTTTGTTAAATAAAATATAGCCGAATCATTGACGAAAATCGGTTCAGTAATATAGGTTAGGTTTAGGCGTGGTACATACCGTAAATACAAACATACATATCTAAATCTATAGACTGTTAAAATCATAACTCCTCGTTTTGGCTTTGCCGTAGTTAGGTAAAAAATACGCACGTATTGCCAATTTAGGCCCATGAAACACTGGAACGCCTCGGTGAGATGCTGCGTGCCCAGCTCAGGGCGTTCCCTGCGCAAGTGTAACTCGCCCAGTAGGTGTAGCGCTCGACCCAGTTGTCTACGAAGCCCGTGCTCCATTGCCAACGCGCCCATTTCAGTGAGCAGTTTTGCTGCAGTTTCGTGGTCACCTAATCTAGAAACCGTGTAAGTAACGCTTAGATAGAAACACTTTCTGCCTCTATTCTTGGTCAGTGGCCATTTTTCAGTGCCAAGCCAGCTCAACGCATTTGCCAAGCACAAAGTCAGTGGAATGTCAAGTATACCCATGTAGCTTAGTCAGAGGGTTGGTCGGACGAAGAAATGTGCCAATTGTCTTTTTTAGCTCAGTAATAGAAGGGTTACAAATTTACAATAATAACTTTGGTAGTAAACAACACAAAATAATAATAATATTACAAGATTGACAGAGATTATGGCACACAATAACAAGATTGATAAAAAACAAGAATATACATTAGGTACGTATTTAAAAAGATGTATCCAAAGGGACGCCTTATCGCTAAAAAGCAATGTCTACCAGGCAACCTCCGTGAGAGTAGACTCGGTAACCTCACACTGCTAAAAGTGTGTGTGAAAGAAAACTTAGTATCAGTCTCACTCCTCAATTTCCAAATTAAAACGAAGCCTCAATTACCAATTATGTATTATTAATTTTTTCCGGTTTTCGGAATTTCGCCTGCTGACATTTCCAACAGTCCAACGTAATAGATTACGAGTATTTACGAGAGCTAATGAATATCACAACCCGACCGCGGGAAATTGGATCCATCGTATTGTTTTGTTCGTATAAAATGTATCCAAATTGGTAATCAATTATGTGATAGGTAATCAATTAATAATGATCAAAAAAATTCTCATTAAAATTTGGACTCACCTCTGCATCACCGCTGCTAAATGCATCCGTGAATCGCATAAGCCGACTATGTTATTATCCTGTTCGTAAATTTTGAACGCTCGAAGAAACGTTTTATGTGCGTTATTCAAATTGTTCATTAGCAATTGACTGATACCGATTTCTAGGATCGCTTCAGCCGTTTTAGGTACATCATTAGCTGTAAAATAATAAAAATCTTAGAACTATTAATGCAACATCTTCATCACCCATCAACGGCTCACTAACGAGAACTTTTGAGGAAACCTGAACGCCTGAGAGTTCTCCATAATGTTCCCGAAGGTGTGTGAAATTTACCAATTTGTTGTTACCAATTTTATGTTTAAATCTTAAGCTAAATTACAAGTTAGCAATTTGATATGCCTACTTCCTTATAACATTTCGCAGTATTATGTAGATCTATTTATAAGTAGGTATGTAAACGTAGGTAAAAGTGTGCAGTTATAATCACTGTAGGCCGGTATTATTGTTCACCATTGAACTCTTCGTGGTCATGATTTGCACGTCGCGGTCATTCAGCTGTTTTCCTTGTTCCTAGAATGGATTCTAGTAGTGCGCATAATTATTCCTATTAGTTGTTGCTATTGAAATGTCATTATTTACATCTAAGAATAAATACTGGCACTTTGTTGAAGGTGTAAAAACGTTGATCAATGTGGAAATACTTTTTTATTACTTGACTACGATATTAGCAATCAATGTAGGTGTATGTGTTTGTCAGTTCATGACTATAATTTTACTTCGGAGCAAACTTTGGAAATCATCACCATTAGCAACCCACCAACGGCTCACTATTGAGCGCAGGTTTCTTCACAGAGCAATGTTATAGCTCTCTTTTTTTGGTCCAAGCAAATTGGCAGACTTCACACATCTTTGAGAACATTATAGAGAACTATCAGGCGTGAAGGTTCCCTGACGTTATTTCCCTTCACCGTTGAAGCATGTGATATTCAAATAGGCAGCTGAAACGCAAATAATTTAGTAAAGTGTGCCTGGGATAGAACCCGCAACCTCATCGAATAAGATATCGAAGTCCTAACCACTAGGCTATCACTGCTCACATTGAAAAGTAACAATAACTAGTGGTTCGCCCCGAACTGAGACCTCGCGGTAACGGTTTCCCATAATTACTTATTCATTCAATAGATACATGACGATCAAAATTGACATTATTATTATGCCCGTTTTCACCAACCATACCTAAATCATCCCCTTTGTACAAGTCTCTTTACGTAGGTAGCCCCTAAATACAATCCTAACATCTCAATGTCATTTTCACCTTTAGTTGTCCCGTAGAGGTTCGTAATAACAAAGTTGACAGAAAGTGTCAACTGACTTAACATAGGTAGCCCGTAAAGGTTAGGGAACTGTTATAGTGAAATCCTCAAGGCCTCAATCAAACTCAGGTATAGTTTTTTGGAACATTCAAATTAAATTACTTGTACACAGCGTCAACTATCGACACGATCAGAAAACATGTAAAAACAAACTGCAACGTCAAGTTTTATTGATGTTTGCTAAATGACTAAATAATAATTTTAATTGAATAATATGTTACATATAGCTGCATTTGCTATATGAGATGAGAGCGCCATCTATTGACATCATTGTGAAGTTCTGTTGTTGCTGCTCATTAAAAGTTAAATAATTTAGTTTCCTTATTACATTTATCTAATTTTAGTATTTGTTGTTCAAGTACATGATATTACGCTAAAATTATAAAACTTTCAAGCCCCAGCTTTCAATGGTTATTCCGTTGTGAGGTCAAATATAATCTCCACTTTGAAAGCCCCCCATTTCGTCAATTTTAAGAAAAAAATTAAAAAAAAAATACTGTTGTACTCTGTTGCAAATTATCTTTAAAATGAGGTACTGTAACCCTATGAAACGCAAAAAAATTTTTTTTTCTTGTCATTCGCTTCTATGAGAGCCCCCCTGAAATAAAGATTTTTATAACTTTTTAAGCCATTTTCGGCTGGAGGCCATCGGTTTACATATTATATCTAAAATTGAAGTAATTACGTTCAGTAATTCAGAAGTTATAAGGCTCTGACAGACGGACGGACGGACGGACGGACGGACGGACAAGTGCAAATTCACTCAAGTAGACTCAAAGACCTTCGCTTCGCTCGGTCGATAAAATTGTAGGTAAGTACTACAGTATGAAAGTTTTCCATTCTAGCTAATTCAATTCAACTCTTTAAAAAAAAAGGTAGCGCTTGCCAATATAGTGCGGCAACTGGTAGAACCTGCTGTGGTAATTTAGTTTTTTCAGCAAGCAATAAATTTATAATACCTAATTTTTTATTTCTTTTACTCACTGCTATGTAGTAATTAGGTATTTTCCAAGGGGTTTATCATTTTAGGATTTTATTGGATTATATCATAAGTAGTTAGATCGGACTGCTGTTCATACCAAATTATTTTTTATAAAGAAATAATCATCAATAATAATCAACTTTTAAATATTATAGAAATATTGAAACTGATTTGAATTTAACTTAAAAATGGAGAAGGCTATATTGAAAAAAGTATGTACTAATAAGCTATAACCCGCATACTTAGGTCGCGTGACTCAAGGGAACAATAAGTGAGAATTTGTTCCAATATATTTTTGAAACAATGGTTACTTATAATTTTTATTATTATGTAATAGTTAATGTCCCTTTAAGAGGTACCCATTAATATCCCTCGTCACCAAAGACACAAGTAGTTAGGAGTTATTAAGGGGGTGGGCAGGGCTTATACTTATCCAAAATTAAAAGATGTGGCTTTAACTAATAGAGAAGCTTTCGCGTGATGACCGCCAAACTACGATTCAAAGAAGGCACTGTTAATTTACTACTAATTTCTACGCAAACCAACAAATAGTCTTTCTGGTTAAATAATTTTAATAGGGATTAAGCATCTTACCATCTTTAGCTCTTCGCTCTGCTAGTCTAGAAAGTCTCTCTGATTTTGCAGGATCTTTGTCCTTAGCTGCACGCGCCTTGCTCAGCAGCACACGATGAAGCTGTATCGCGGTCGCAGAGAATACCGTGTCCGGTGGCACCTCGTCATCATCGTTTTCACGTTCGTAGAGCGGCCAGTCCTTAGTTGAACAACATTTTTTAAAAGTAAATCTGATCCCAATTCTTAACTTGCGACGACTTTGTTTGCGAGGGTTTAGGAAAATTCATAGAATGCAAGCTGTGCCATCATCAACAACCCATCACCGGCTCACTACTGAACGCAGTAGGACTAACATACATGCGCGCCATGAAAAAACTTTGTCTACCCGTTTTCTTGTGTTATCCCTTGGAGATTTACGAGTATGCAAACTTTTCTCGTGGCGCGCAATGTTAGCCCTAGGTCTCCCTATCAGAGAAGGGTTAAGTTCACCACGCTGGCCCAATGCGAATTTGCAGACTTCACACACCTTTCGAGAACATTATAGGGAACTCTCAGGCGTGCAGGTTTCCTTACGATATTTTTATTCATCGTTGAAGTAATTGATGTTTAATTGCTTAAACGCAAATAGTTAGGTGACTCCAAAAATGTGCCATCTCTGTGCCAAAGTTTTGATCGGTTAAGCGGTGGAGCTCTGAAAAGGTAATAGACATAGACAGACTAAATACCTACATAAAACTTTAAAATCTTATGATTAAGGCTGAATTCCAGCCTATCAATTATACCTTTTATTATAACTGCTGATCGCGAGTAATTTACTGTTTTCTGTTATGGAGTTCTGTCTTTTATGTCCGACCTTTTAACGTAACCATCTCTTAATCAATCATAAAAAGTTATTATAACCGAATCAAATTTGACTTTAAAATGACCTAGGCCATGGGACTAGGTAGCATTGAAAATGTTATCCACGCGTCAAATCAACTCAGTTTTTTAAGTTATTCAAGTTAACTACCTATATCGAAAAATTATTATCTTATGTGCAAAATAAAGTACAAGTTGACAGTTTCATAATTATTTTCGTTGAGACTGACTCGTCGCGGTTATTACAAAGTTAATGACTTTCTTAATGACAAAGTTGCATGGGAGAAATCGGCTTGGCATCCAGCTGCCCACAAGATAGTATTTATTAAACTATCTTGTGGGCAGCTTATTACAATGTAATAGCTACATAATAATGATTATTGTAAAATGAATGTTTGAAAAGAGTAACTGCTGATTTTCTTGCCGGCTCTTTTCAGCATCATCTACTTTTCGAACCGGTGGTATACACATGACGTGTCATAACAGCCACAAGTAGGCCTACGTGAAATAAATAATTTTGAATTTGAATTTGAAACTTCATCTCTTGCGGGTTTAAATTCCTTTGGTTCCGCAATACTTCATTTATATTTAAATTTTAGAGAGCCATGCCATGAATATCCTTGCGAGATCAAGCCAGAAACGGGGAGATCCGAGGGAGAACCAAGTTACCGACATAGCTCAGCGAGTTGCGAAGCCGAAGTGGAAATGTGCTGGGTATACGTGAAGCAATCCAATTTTCAGATTATTTATGTACCAATTATTAATAATTTTTATTACCTTTCCAATTGCGCTGTCCCTAACTTCAGTTAGAATAACAAAAGGCTCTTCGGGGTCTGCATCTGGAACTAATTTGGACCGCAGTATACGCCTCTGATTTTGTATGAATCATAATATCACATTACTTATTAACGTTTCATAAAATCTTAAGCAAGGCCTAGGTGCGGAAGCGCTGTATAGCGAGTAGATAACTTATTGTTAGCTCGGCTTCGCACTATACCTTCTACACTTACCATATTGGATACCTATTCGATCCAAAGTTGGCCCCAAGATTGTTCACCAATCATGTGTGAAAACAAGAAAATAACATTGTCTTCCTTAGTAGGCCCACGGTTGGTCCCAGGCCAGCTTATGATAACTTAAAAATAGTGGAACCATGACAAGGCACAGGCCTAGGGATTGCAATCCCGCAAAACGGGATCACGCATTCCCGCGGGATCCCGCTGCTTTTATTAATCTGCTGGATTCCGCACCTTCAAAGCGTGGATCCGCGGATCCCGCAAATTAAAAATTTGGCGTAAAACTTTCGCGTAAATCGAGCCAGCGGCCAGAAAACAAGCAAAAGGACTTTGAGAAATTTTTGAAGAAAGAAATGACGTTCTTTGAGTCCGATGGTATCAGAGACGCTCGCCTATGAATATATCCTGACGGATCAGCCTACTAGCGTAGAAGCCGAGAGAGTGTTTTCAGCATCAGGATATATATGCAGTTCATTCAGAAGCAAGCTCAGAGATGATACAATAAATGCCATTTGCTTCTTAAGAGAGTATTTTCAAAAGTTATCAACATAGGTTGATATCATAGTAATAGCATCTAAGAGAAAGTTGTGATTTGATAATTAGTCATTATATGAAAAAGACTGAATTAAAAATATAAAACTGTTGTTAGGAGTAAGGGTAAAATTAAACAAAACTACATATTAAACTATGCCAAACATTTAAAGATGAATCTAAGAAAACAGATTGTAAATTACTAATTATTTAAGTATATTTAATTAATAGAAAAGAAATAATTTATGTTGTTTAATGTAAGAAATGTTTAATAAAAGTTGATTTTTAGGGTTCCGTACCCAAAGGGTACCAACGGGACCCTATTACTAAGCCTACGCTGTCCGTCCGTCCGTCCGTCTGTCAGCGGGCTGTATCTCGTAAACCGTAATAGATAGACAGATGAAATTTTCACATATTATGTATTTCTATTGCCGCTATAACAACAAATAATAAAAATTAAATTAAATTAACAACAACAACCTCCCGAACAAGCCGGATTCCGAAAAGGCTTTGGTACCATAGATCACATTCATACGCTGCGGCAGGTTATACAAAAGACAGAAGAGTATAACCAGCCACTTTGCTTAGCGTTTGTGGACTATGAGAAAGCCTTTGATTCAGTGGAAACTTGGGCTGTATTGAGGTCGCTGCAGAGATGCCGGATTGACTACCGGTATATCCAAGTGTTGAAGTGCTTGTACGAAAACGCCACTATGTCAGTACGTATACAGGACCAGACTACGAGACCAATCCACTTGCAGCGTGGAGTGCGACAGGGAGATGTAATCTCCCCGAAGCTATTTACCGCTGCGTTGGAGGACGTCTTTAAGCTTCTGGATTGGAACGGACTTGGCATCAACATAAACGGCGAGTACATCACTCACCTGCGGTTTGCCGATGACATAGTAGTCATGGCAGAGACTCTGAGAGACCTCAATACAATGCTCAATGATCTCAGCAGGGTTTCTCAACAGGTGGGCCTGAAAATGAACATGAGCAAGACGAAAATCATGTCCAATGCTCATGCTCCGCTCCACCCAGTAATCGTTGAGAACTCTGCGCTCGAAATTGTGGACGAGTATATATACCTGGGACACACAGTCCAGCTAGGTAGGTCCAATTTCGAGAAAGAGATCAACCGCCGAATCCAACTCGGCTGGGCAGCGTTCGGGAAGCTCCGAGATGTCTTCTCGTCCAAAATACCTCAGTGCCTGAAGACTAAAGTCTTCGAACAGTGCGTGTTGCCAGTGATGACTTATGGATCCGAGACATGGTCGCTAACTGTGGGCCTCATAAGAAGGCTCAGAGTCACTCAGCGAGCGATGGAGAGAGCTATGCTTGGGGTATCCCTGCGAGATCAAATCAGAAATGAAGAGATCCGCAGGAGAACTAAAGTCACCGACATAGCTCAGCGAGTCGCGAAACTGAAGTGGAAATGGGCGGGGCACATAGTTCGAAGAGCTGATGGTCGTTGGGGTCCCAAGGTGTTGGAGTGGCGACCCCGCACCGGTAAACGCAGTGTTGGCAGACCCCCCACTAGGTGGACCGACGACATCAAACGAGTCGCAGGGAGCCGCTGGATTCAGGCGGCGCAAGACCGAGGCCTGTGGAGGTCCATGCAGGAGACCTATGTCCAGCAGTGGACATTTAAAGGTTGATAATGATGATGATGATGAAATTAAATTAAAATCTTTCCATGGGTACATGGAAATAAATATTTTTATTTAATTTTTTTTAACGGAACCCTAAAAGAGCGAGGCCCGACTCGCACTTGGCCGATTTTTACACAAAAATCTGTAGTTTCAATTTGATTTTATAACATAATTTCAAAGATGCGGGATCCCGCGCGGGATTCAGTAATCCCGCGTATCAATCCCGCGGGATTGACTGAGCTGCGGGATTGTAATCCCTACACAGTCAACAGCCTTCAATCAATAAATCATATATTGTCTGTAACCAGCCGCTCAGGAATTCCACTTAAATATAAGAATGCTGTGCTTTCTCCGCCAGGCAGGTCTTCAAAATTAATTCTTCTAATTTTTTTGGAAGATTGTTAAAGCATTTTGCACATTTCCCTGCAAACCAAGCGGCGAAATCAAAGAGATAGTTAGCTGTTGGCTTGCAGCAGCAAAACCTTAGCGAAATTGCGTGTTCTAACGCGACATCCCTTTCATTCCACTGCTACGGTTTTGCGTCAAAGATATTGTGTTAAAGACTCAAATAACTTACACTTATCGAGCAAGAACCTAGCGTAGTGATATTTACAACAGCCTTTCTGTCGCCCTCCATCAATCAAATATTTACTCGATACAGCTATCGCTGCCAAAAAAAACTTCTCAGCCAGCCACAAAATGCCTTTTCCCTTTTCGGCATAAGATAATGCCAATGCTAATAGCTCTGAAGATTCCTTCTTTGTATTACCTAAAAATATCATTTTCTTATTTATCGAAATAGTAGAGGAGACCACTTTTTGATCCCACAAGTTCGTCTTTTCATGGAAAAACACCTATGAATGACAAACCAACCAAGAAAGCTTGCGGGATCGAACAACATATTTTGTAAATTAACTAAAAATGAAATAAACATAATGAAACGAAATAATATAATATAAAAAAAGATGTAAATATTTAAAATAAAATCCTATACTATTAATATTATAAATGCGAAAGTTTGTGAGGATGGATGTATGGATGTTTGGATGGATGGATGGATGGATGGATGGATGGATGGATGGATGTTTGTTACTCTTTAACGCGACAACTAATGAACTGATTTTGCTTAAATTTGGCACAGACATAGATTATAGTCTGGAATAGCACATAGGCTACTTTTTATCCCGGAAAAGCAAACAGTTCCTGCGGGATAGCATCGCTATTTTTTACGCATTTGTCCTTCAAAATTCGCGCAATGGAGTTTTATATTAACGTGTTTTTTTTGTATAGGTAAAGTTAAGGGCCTGAAAAGTGACAAAGGCTACTTTTTATCCCGGGAAAACAAACAGTTCCTGCAGGATATTAGTATTCTACTTTTCACATATTTATCCTTCAATTATGCGCCAACGGAGTTACAGATTGACGTGTTTTATTGGATAGGCATAGTTGATGACTTGAATAGTGACAAAGGCTACTTTTAAACCCGGGAAAACAAACAGTTCCCGCGGGATATTAGTATGCTACTTTTCACATATTTATCCTTAAATTTTGCGCCAACGGAATCACAGATTGACGTGGTTTTTTGTATGTGTATATTTGAGGACCTGAAAAGAGAAAAGGCTACTTTTATCCCGGGAAAACAAACCATTCCCGCGGGATATTCGTATGCTACTTTTCACATATTAATCCTTCAATATGCGCCAACGGAGTTACAGATTAACGTGATTTTTTTGCACAGGTAAAGGTAAGAGCCTGAAAAATGACAAAGGCTACTTTTTATCTCAGGAAAACAAACGGTTCCTGCGGGATATTAGTATACTACTTTTCACACATTTATCTTTCAATTATGCGCAAACGGAGTTACAGATTGACATGGGTTTTTTTTGATAGGCATAGTTGAGGACCTGAAAAGTGAAAAGGCTACTTTTATCCCGGGAAAACAAACAGTTCCCGCGGGATACCCGCTCCCTACTTTTCACATATTTATCCTTAATATATGCGGTAATATGCATGCATGCATACATGTATGTATGTATGTATGTATGTATGTATGTATGTGTGTATGCATGTATGTATGCAAGTATGCATGTATGCAAGTATGCATGTATGTATGTTTGTATGTACACATGTATGTATGCATATATGTATGCATGCATGTATGTATGTATGTATGTATGTACGCATGCATGTATGTACATATCTATGTGTGTATGCATGTATGTATGCAAGTATGTATGTATGTACACACATCAAAAGTGTCTAGGGATCAACATATATTTTTGCAATAACTTTTCTCCTGATTGATATTAATTAAAATTTTCTTTAAGGATTCATCAAATAAAGTGTTTTCGTTTGTCACAGTAACGATAAACCAAGTCACCTTTGCATTAATAAAGAAATTTGCCATTTTCCTAATAAAGGGATTTTTGACATTTGAACCACTAACATTAAAGTTCGAAAAAAAAACTGAAATAACAGTTTTCTTTAAAATTTTATTGGGTAACTTAAACAATTAATAATCCGTGTTTCTACCGCGAACACTAACAACACAAGAACATCGGTTTGGCATACTCAAAATGAGTTCATCCAAATCACGCTGTGGAATGGCCGCCCATGTTCGTTGCAACAACAAAAAAAGGTCTTCTTGCCACTGGATACCCTCCATATTCGGCAGAGCTCTTCTCTGTAGCATATCCCATGCATGCTCAATCGGGTTCAAGTCTGGCGACTGAGCAGGCCAGGGCAGGACATTGATGTTAGCTGCGACGAGAGTCTGTCTTACAACTCTTGCGGTGTGCGGTCGTGCATTATCATGCATTAACTGAAATAAGGGACCGATTTGCACTTATAGAGGAACGATGACGTCTGATACAATCGTCTCAGCATAAATTTAAGCGTTGAGGTTGCCTCTGATCCAAATCAACTCAGTTCTTCCGCCGATCCAAATACCCGCCCATACCATGATGGTTCCACCACTATAAGGATGTACTTCCTGGCAGGATTTTAATCGCTGATTATGAAATTATGAAATGCACCAAAAAGGATCCATATAAATTTATAAAATCATAAATTTATTACAAAGCCACATCTCAATCTCAAGAAATCCGCATAAAAATGCTTGATCCCTAGACACTTTTGATGTGTGTATGTATGTATGTATATGTGTGTGTATGTATGTATATTGTATGTATGTATGTATATTGCATATATGTATGCATGCATGTATGTATGTATGTATGTACGCATGCATGTATGTACGTATCTATGTGTGTATGCATGTATGTATGTATGTTTGTATCCTCCCCCTCCAATAACTACATTAACTATATTCGATCCTACTTATCCCACTAATATTATTAATGTTGTTAAGTTAGTGTTAAGTCTGTGAGGATGGATGTATATTGTATACGGATGTATGTTTGTTAGATGTAGTATAGGGATGTATGGATGGATGGATGTATGTTCTCTGAGATAGGGGTTGAACTATTTTGACTGTTTTACTCCATAACTTCGTTGAATTTAAACTAATTTTTATTATTATTTTAACCGACTTCAAAAAAGTAGGAGGATCTCAATTTAACGGAAACTTTTTTATGTATGTTCACCGATTACTCGACCACACCTGAACCGATTTGGAAAATTCTTTTTTGTTTCAAAGGGTCCCAGGTGGTCCCATTTAAATTTTATCGAAAAATCAACAATAAATTATACACTTTGTAGTGGCGCGGTCGTTTAAATGTATGTTCCCGGGACAAAAGTAGCCTGTGTTATTTTCCAGGTCCTCAACATTACCTGTGTAAAAAACCACGTGAACTATATGCACTTGCACCTTATATGTGAAATATTATAAATGCGAAAGTGTGATGGTTTCTCCTTCAATCACGCCCGAACAGAGCTACGCATCGACGTGATTTTTTGCAAGGATACCTATAGTTGACCTGGAGAGTGACAGGCTACTTTCTATCCCGCAAAATCAAAGAGATCCCGAGGCATTTTAAAAACTAAATTCACGCAGACGAAGTCGCGGGGATCAGCTAGTTAATGAAATAATCAATGACGACTCCGCTCCCACACAACACCCGCACGGCTCTGCCTCATATAAAAGTAACCACTTGCTGTCCACGCCAAGAGCTAGCAGAAAGCTCGCTGTAAGTACACGCGCCAACTGCTAGCAGAAAGCTCGCTGTCCATGCGCCGACAGCTAGCAAAAAGTTCACAGTCTGCGCGCCGATAACTAGCAGAAAGCTTGCGGCGTTTCTAGAGAAGCGCAGCACAAGATGCCCTATTCATCGTGTCGTATACATATCCAACAAAATCACTATCTTCCCTGCAACGCGCCGTGTAGCATCGCTTTTAGTTGTAAAACAAAACTTGCCTTTATCACGCTGTTTCTCAGCTCTTATTAAACCCGCGCTAATGTCTTCCAAATACTCATCCCTTTTTCTCAAATCAACAACGATTCCTATATCGTCTTCAGCTACAAGTTGTAAATTATCATAGATAAGGTCCTGCAGGTAGTCCGAAGATTCCGAATAACCAGATTCTCTCAATTCCAATATAAGGCATTCGTGCAGTGGAAGTTTCCGTCTGTAAACAAGTCAATTCATTTGACCTTGCCAATTAAATTATTCCATATTACTACTTAGATCGTTAGATGATTCAAGAAATTAAAATTCGCAAACAAAGCGTATAATCAAGTTAGTATGTGTAGCAAAGCTAATCTATGTACCTATCACTAAAATGTTTTTCGCTACTTAAAGTTTTTTTGTTATGTAGAGCTCCATAGTAGGACGAAAATCCTCACAGTTCTTACAAAAAAATCCAGTCCATCTGTGTGTCCGTGTGTCACGGCCATTTTATTTAGAAATGCAACGTTGTATAAATATTATGATTTTGAAATAAACTATTTTCAGGTGTTTAAAAAATTTACGTGTACTAAAATTGAATTTCTTCCTTCTTAAATCTTAAAATCTTAAAATCATTAAAAGTTTGTAAACAATATTTTGAAATAAAAAAAAAAACGATGAAATGGCAAAAACGTCATTGAAAATTTTGTATGAAAATACGCTTTGAAAAGCTGTTTTCATCGAGTTAAAAATTTTCACAGTATTACGAGAACTTTGTATTCAGTACCTAAGATTAGGGTTTGACACATGGACAGACGGACGACAAAGTGACCCCTATAGGGTTACTTAGGGAGTTCCGTTTTTTGTCAAAACCCTATAAATACTACTTCTACGTCTATCGTTTGATAAAGAAGAAGAAGGACGTGACCGTTCTAAGTTACTTATAATAATTCTTACTTTTGGCTGATGATAAGAATATATTATTTTACAAGCATGACTACGAAAATTACGGAACCCAGTCGCGTGTTCTGACTCGCAGTTGACCAGGTATTTTTTACCTTCTGATTCCTTTTGCATCTAATGTATCGAGACTAAACAAGGTTCTATTTCTAAGATTCTCTAAACTGTTCTTCGTCATACATGCCATAAGCTTCGGCAGTTGCCTTCGTTTTGGAAAAGCTCTTGAGGATGCCATTATTTTTATAATAATTATTTTGACAAAAATAAGTTTTAAATTAAATTGTCATGACATGCCGATAATATGACCACAGACATAATCATTAATCTGTGGAGTATAATAATCCCAAGAGAATATACTTAACCAAGTTCCGTTTTTATATAACCAAGATGCTTAAATACCATAGACGAATGATATATTTTACTACCGTTTGTCAAAGTTAAATACCCTGTAAATACCAACAAATAGTATAACCCATATTTAATTTGATAAGTAGGTATAAAAAATTATTTAAAAAAAAACCGACTTCAAACCACTTCAAACGCCCGTGCCACTACAAAGTATATAATTTATTGTTGATATTTTGAAAAACCGTTCTACCGATTTCGATAAAATTTCAATCGGACCACCTGGGAAGTATACCCTTTGAAACAAAAAAAGTTCTTTTTGAAGAAAGAAAGAAGGTTCAGGCGTCTTCGAATAATCGGTGAACATACCTACATAAAAAAAATCCGACGAATTGATAACCTCCTCCTTTTTAGAAGTCGGTTAAAAATTAAAAAGAAATGAAATCACTCCGTCTTGTCGCTGTTTGGTCTATAAAATGTACTTTGTGCTATAATCTCCACACAAGCCACCTCCTGATTATTATTTATTTATAATATGTTTTTTATTTTTGTTTCTTGAATCGTGAATTAAATTAATGTTCGATCTACGGCCAAAATGCCGAAAAAGGGTTATGTAATGGTAATATTTATAATTTTGTATTGGCCCCAATATTAGCCGTAAACTATTTATGTTTAGCACGCACTGACCTCAAAACTAAAATATTAATAGCATAGATAACATATACTATGACCTCAAAGACTATGACCTTAGCTAAAACCATTTTAACCTAGACATAATAGTATAGAGAGGTCAGTGGCTTCGCTCAAACGTAGATACTATAACCATTAAGCTGTGGCTCAAACCAAACCAACGCGGCACGGTGCGGATGCTGCAGCCGGTAGCGATTAACCACCGTGTTATTATATAAAAGCATGCGCAACATCTTCGTGTCTTGCTGTTTAACTACCATCTGACCGTTACTTTCGTTGTATCCAACGAGGGAAGTATTAAGACACGGTTCTGCCACGGTAAGGGAAGTATTAAGACACGGTTCTGCCCGCGAAATTCAAATTTAATTTGGTTTTTCGCAATTTGTAAACTAATACGACAAAATAGGTTTATGGCATTCTAATTGCGCCAATGGCAGTATCATCTTCCAGGTTTATGTAAAAATCTTTACTTGAAAGACGTGTGTAGTTTAAGAAATTAATCAAAATATCGACTAATTTGTGAGTAACTCACGTCCAACTCAGTATTTTGATTAATTTCTTAAGCTGGTCACTTTCAAGTAAAGATTTTTATGTAAACCTGTGAAGATGATAATTCCACTGACGCAATTAGAAGGCCATAAGCCTACTTTGTCGTATTAGTTTACAAATTGCGAAAAACCAAATTAAATTTGAATTTCGCGGGCAGACCCTTGTCTTCCACCTTAAGGCTCTTGTGTAGCTAATTGGTTGGGTGACTTTACACAGATTAATTATTATTGATTATGTATACCCTTGTATACCAGATACTTTTCCGTTCGTCCCTTTGTCTGAGTGTCTGTCAGAGCCTTATATTGTAATTCCTGAATTGAATATAATAATATGTTAATACTAGCTGATGTCCGCGACTTCGTCTGCGTGGATTTAGTGCTTAAAATCCCTCGGAAACTCTTTTTATTTTCCTGGATAAGAATTAGCCTATGTCACTCTCCAGGTCCTCAACTATACCCATGCAAAAATCACGTCGATCCGTAGCTCTGTTGCGGTGTGATTGAAGGACAAACCAACAAACAAGCAAACTTTCGCATTTATAATATTAGTATGATTCATTCACAAATTAAATGTAAATTTATGGACTAAAGTCCAACATAATTATTATTTTACAAGATAAAAACTTTATACGAAAACAAAAAAAAATCACCTGTTTAACGGTTTAGGCATGAAAGATTTTAATTTTAACAAATAAACAGTGTTACTTAATTGCATTATGAATTCGCATATTTCACAGTATGGGCAGGAAGTGTATGAAACTTGAATAAACTTACGTTTGTAGTAAGTAATACTATGTGTATGAAGGCTTTATGGGTATAGATTACTGACCTCCATATTGACACTGGACTGGCTGTCCCTATAAAAATGACAGCTTAAATTATGGATCAATTTGAAGTGTGTATTTGTCCCAATTCGCAATCTTTGACAGCTACCACCAAACGGTTCATTTCCAGCGGAGGGGTTCACTAATATTATAGAGATGTGCTCTCACTAGTTTTAGTTCCTTGGGCAATCGTAACTGTTTATACTTACAGCCCCAAAATTGCATTAATCGAGTAGGTCAAAAAAGGATGACAGTACCTGTCCAGTGTTATTTATAGATTCATTATAGACGTCAGTGGTATAGATAGTTACAAACATATAAAGTTGTATAAATATTAGAACCACTGCCATAAAGTAACAAGTAACAACGGACTACGGGCATAGCTTTTGCCTGGAATAACTAGAATATCAACAGAGATAGCGATACAAGTTGCTATTAAAATCTTGCAGGAAAAAAAACCCGTTCAGAGTTTATTAATTTTGGCTTGGCCGGTTGCCTGACTACCGCCCCATCAGTGAGCTGATCGTGAGTGACAGAGATCGGAATTAGTTTTTTTTGCTGTTGGTAACAAATTTATTTAATAATATTATTATAGTAAAACAATTCCAAGAACTGATGTGAGGTAGGTACCTCTCCGAACGATTCTTGGAACCAGTTGCTTGTTACAATTATAATTACAACATCGGAAATCTTTCCAATGCATGACGCAATTTGTAAGGCGTATTTGATTTCTAAGTTCTTAATTGTTTATTGACAATATTATAATAATTATAATAATTATGAGATCATAATAATTATGAGTATTTAATATTATAATAATTATGAGATCTTTAGAAAAAGTGTGTTCTGTACAAATTCATACGTGTCTGACATGGGTTTCGAAATAACTGCCTATTTGAATGAAAATAACTCAACCCAAGCACATTTGATTGACTGTCTATTTGTTTATCCGAGCTGATCTTCGGAATGGCAGTACTGATTTTGATGGGACTTTCACGGCCATTTACAATTTTTTATAATCATCTGATTATAAAAAATTGTAAACTCGGGTAATTTTTATCCTGGGATTATTTAGAACTGAAGGTAATAACGACATTATACCATGTACCTAAATACATTTCCACGGCATTAGTAAAATTTTGTTAATTTTGTAAATAAGGTAAATAAGGATAAGGTAGAGTTCCCGTGGGAACGAAAAGTTGTAAGGGCTCGCGTTTTGAAGCATGGTAAGCACAAAAATTGAAACAATACCAACGTGACCATTGTTAGTTAATAAAGCCTTACCACGAACTAGTTATTTACTGTATAAAATAACTCAAACATAATTTGACTCGAAAAGCGACATTGACTAATATAGGTAGGTATAATTTTTCACTTTTCTTAGCCGCAATGCGTAAAATATGTGAAGGGAATCTTCCGTACCGTGACTAGACTAACTGACTGACACACAACGCACACAAAGTACATAGTGTTGTTATAATATTCATAATCGAAATGAGCACAACAATATTGTTATATAACTATTGTTATATTATGTATAACTTGCTGATGCCCGCGACTTCGTCCGCGTGGATATAGTTTCTAAATACCCTCGGGAACTCTGATTTTCCGGGATAAAAAGTAGCCTATGCCACTTTCCAGGTCCTCAACAAATCCCCATGCAAAAAATCACGTCGATCCGTAGCTCTGTTGAGGCGTGATTGAAGGACAAACCAACAAACACACTTTCGCATTTATAATATTAGTATGATTGTTTTATCAATCAATAAAATTAGTGTAATCGGATTTATTTTAATATCAAAAAGCACATGCTTTGCAATGGAGGTAACTTTGTCCTCGCCAAAATGTAATAAGAATCTCCTTCTCCTTTTTTGGAAATCTTTTAAAAAGTATAATGATATCCGGTTACCCAGCGAAGCGTAGTCATCATAATATTATGGACTGTACTTTTGATGAGAAAGTCCAATTTGAAATCGGAATACTCGTTAACGAATAACAACTAAACACATTTTAACTTTCATCCCAAGGGAACCGTGCTGAATTTCGGGATTAAATGTCCTACCTCGTAGTATGAACTTAAATCATGCCAAGTTTCATTTAAATCCGTCCAGTACTTTCGGCGTGACGAGCGGCCATGAGACAGACAGACAGACAAAAATTAAAAAAAAAAATTAAGTGGCACTCGGGGACTGCCGCGGTAAAGCTATTGCATAGCATTTTTTATCAACTTATGCAATTATAATATTTATGCAATATGTTTTTTTGCATAATAAAAATATAATTAAAAAAAAACCGGCCAAGTGCGAGTCGGACTCACGCACCGAGGGTTCCGTGCTCCAAAAGTAAAAGTAAAACGATAATATTATAATAATTTACTTATTTATCGTTAACTTTGTTTTGTTAATATAAAAAAAACTATGCTAGTTAGAGCGTTGGTTTTATTTTTCCTGTAAAATATACATAAACCTCTATTGACCATAATTATTTCAGATTTTTCTATTGGTAAACTTCGGAGATATGGGGGGGGGGGGGGGGAACGGTTTTTTTTTCGACATTTTGGCCGATTACTCAAAAACTATTATATATACAAATAAATAAAAAACTGTTTTAGAATGCACAAGTAAAGGCCTTTCATATGATATCCCACTCGGTATAGTTATCTTACTTTGAAATTTCAAACCCCCGATTTTCCCTCTTTTTTAATCAAACTAAAATAATTTTCGCGTTGCTTTTATTTTTCCTGTAAAATATACATAAACCTCTATTGACCATGATTATTTCAGATTTTTCGATTGGTAAACTTCGGAGATAAGAGGGGGGGGGGGGACGGTATTTTTTTCAACATTTTGGCCGATTACTCAAAAACTATTATATATAGAAATAAATAAAAAACTGTTTTAGAATGCACAAGTAAAGGCCTTTCATATGATATCCCACTCGGTATAGTTATCTTACTTTGAAATTTCAAACCCCCGATTTTCCCTCTTTTTTAATCAAACTAAAATAATTTTCGCGTTGCTTTTATTTTTCCTGTAAAATATACATAAACCTCTATTGACCATAATTATTTCAGATTTTTCGATTGGTAAACTTCGGAGATAAGGGGGGGGGGGGGAACGTATTTTTTTCGACATTTTGGCCGATTACTCAAAAACTATTATATATAGAAATAAATAAAAAACTGTTTTAGAATGCACAAGTAAAGGCCTTTCATATGATATCCCACTCGGTATAGTTATCTTACTTTGAAATTTCAAACCCCCGATTTTCCCTCTTTTTTAATCAAACTAAAATAATTTTCGCGTTGCTTTTATTTTTCCTGTAAAATATACATAAACCTCTATTGACCATAATTATTTCAGATTTTTCGATTGGTAAACTTCGGAGATAAGGGGGGGGGGGGGGGGGGAACGTATTTTTTTCGACATTTTGGCCGATTACTCAAAAACTATTATATATAGAAATAAATAAAAACTGTTTTAGAATGCACAAGTAAAGGCCTTTCATATGATACCCCATTCGGTATAGTTATTTTACTTTGAAATTTCAAACCCCCGATTTTCCCCCTTTTTAGGGTTCCGTACCCAAAGGGTACCAACGGGACCCTATTACTAAGCCTACGCTGTCCGTCCGTCCGTCCGTCCGTCCGTCCGTCTGTCAGCGGGCTGTATCTCGTAAACCGTAATAGATAGACAGATGAAATTTTCACATATTATGTATTTCTATTGCCGCTATAACAACAAATAATAAAAATTAAATTAAATTAAAAAAATTAAATAAAAATATTTCCATGGGTACATGGAAATATTTTTATTTAATTTTTTTAACGGAACCCTAAAAGAGCGAGGCCCGACTCGCACTTGGCCGATTTTTTAATAAAACTAAAAATAATTTTTGATTTTTCTTTATTCCAATGATGTTGGGCCACTATTATACACAACCACATACGTCAGTATTATAAGGTCTGTGACACAACTATGCCAAATTTCATGTCGATAGCTTTAATAGTTACTGAAATAATCGACTGTGACAGACGGACGGACGGACGGAGAAAGTCTCACCATAAGGGTTCCATTTTTACCATTTTGGTACGGAACCCTAAAAACAAACAAACAAAAAAGCGCACTGTCACTACTTCGCGAGTGAGATTCGAACCTGCGACATCTAAAGAAAGCGGTCGCTCGCCCACTGCGCCATAGAGAGCTATATGTGAACCTCTAAAATGTTGAACGCTTACTGAACGACGATGTTAGGTTTTTTTTCGTTACGGAATTTCTTGATTCGGTCGCCGCGCTCAAACTGTTTGTCCTAGTTCAAAGCCCGCGATAAAAGCTATGCAATAGCTTAAAAATAATTGTTTTGGCTTCAGTATCGAATAGAGAGTGCCCTCAAAAAAAATTCAAACCTATCTTCAATGTACAGAATTGGACCTGTTACAGTTTTATTATAAGTATAGATTAATTTCACAATGCATATCTTGTTTAGGAGAAATAATAACTGCTAGTTTAATTTTACAATTAAAGTTGTGACTTTTGTTTTATTTTCTTGATTCGTTTTAAAGCCTTTTGTAGGATACTAGTTTTAATAAGAATACATAGTTTTATCAAGTTTCTTTAGTTTTAGGGTCGCTTTTGTCTGGTTCTTGTTTGTTTTCTATCGGAACAACTGGATGTGAAGCATTTTTTCCCTCGTTGGCATCTTCGTCGTCTTGAGAATTTTGTTTCTCTTTATTCTTCTTTGCAGTTTTCAATGCTTCAAGCATTTCTGAAAATATTTTTTGTGGAATAATTAATGCTTAGGTACTATACTTTTTAAGATTTGGTTCCTTATTTTGTTAGAAAATAGAATTCTTGAATTGTCAATTATTACGAGGAGGGAGGTGACAAGGACGATCACGCTGGTTAAGCAACGTTCACCCCGTTCGACTGGATGGATGACCTTTTTTGCTCCCTCCGTACCGCGGGGAGCACATTTAGCCGATTATTATCACCAATGTGATATTAGCCGTTAAACCGAAGAGTCGAAGTCTCGTCCTGTCAAGGTGTATGCGGAAGGATCTGGGAACCCAGCACATTATTGTTCCAAGAAAACTCCTACCGAAAAATATGAATAATTAATGAGAAAGAGTTACGACCTTCGACAATGAGCAATAAGATGCAGAGAGAGAGGTCAATATTTAGCCATTCTCGTAGGAAGCTCGTATAACTTACCACGGCGAAAATTAGCTGAAAGCGGCATTATAAATATTGAAATCCACGATCTCTATACGAGTACTTGTTTAATTTTACATTTCGGTATTTTTGTTCCCAACTGTCAAATACTCTTTGGTCACATTTATCTATGGCATGCCATCACATTCTTCACATTCTTCATGCATTGATTCGAACCCTACTTATCTATGATCTAAGTTCGAACGTTTGAACCACATGTTTGTGATTCTCATGGAACTAGGATGGTTTCGAATCAAGGAGCATTGTATCATGCATAGACTTGGAGATCTAAGGTATCATGTATGCATAGACGAATGATATTTACTATAGTTTGTATGCTATCAGAAAAACTATGGACTATGGCTCAAACGCTCGTCGCGCGGAGCCACTAAACAAACGAAGAAGAAGAGCAATAACTATTGTTTTAATATTTTTTTATTTGTTTCTTCTTCTTCTTCTTCTTCTTTTTTGTGGCTCCGCGCGTCGAGCGTTTGAGCCATTTTTATTTGTTTGATAAGTATAGTGTATAGCATGCAAAATGCAAATTCGGAAACCGTAGCAGTTTTACATAGCTCCGTGAGAGAATGGCTTGGAATACAAAAATTCCAACGTGCTAATACTTAGCCCATTCGTGCAATTCTGTAATTTGTCGTCTACTTCATTACTTTTTTACAGTCCTAACTTAACCTACTCATACTTCGCTTCTTAATATTATACTTTAATGCGAAAATGCATGCATCCAGGATATAGTTAAAGAACTAAAGTGTCATAGGCTACTTTTTATGGCGGAAAGACGTAGGGTTCCCGCGGGATTTTTATAAACTTGACTCCAAATGGAATGGACGAAGTCGCGGGCGGAAGCTAATTATATATACGAGTACCAGTTATTATGTTACAGCTTTTTGAAAATTACACCTAGTCTTAGAATAGAATAGAATAAAAATGTTTTTTTTTTTCAAATAAACTTTTTTACAAGTGCTTTTGAATCGTCAATGAGTCTACCACTGGTTCGGAATGCCCTTCCTGCCGAGAAGAACCAGCAAGAAACTCGGCAGTTGCTCTTTTCAAACAAGTTTACTATTAGATACAAGCTATTTATGCAGTGTTTCCTCAATGAGGGGAAGTTTCACAAAATCATACCTAATTATAATTCAACACATGTTAAGACGGGCAGACTGAAAGTAGCCCCATTCCTGCCGGTGGAACTCGTTCACGTGCACAATATTATAGTGCGACTGGTAGCGCTTGTTTCAATTTAGGTTTATTTCATTTATTCACGGCTAAAACTAGGCATAGCCGTCGTATACGATAAGAAAGGCTATCCCAAATAATGTTAAAATATCCTTTTATTAAAACTGCCATACCTTTCCCAAGTTAGCCCGCTACCATCTTAGACTGCACCGTCACTTACCATCAGGTGAGATAATAATAATAAAGAGCATTCTGGTCACCGAATAAGAAAAAATTGGTATGATAGAATACATGAAAAAATTGTAGCCTTTTTTTATAATTTAAATCACAACAACAGAGTAATAAAAACATCATTTATGTTTCAAATAGAAGAGAAATAGTTGGTCCATCTTTAAAGGAAAATAGGTTACACAGTCTGCTGGTCGCTACACACGTTAATCAACAACGGGCTTCAGTGAAAAAGATTAATAGTCGGCTAGCACGGGATCGCTGATGTAAAGACATGCCCTGTGCATGTTCATATTACAGTTCATTTCAACCCACCACAAACCGGGCAAGGGCCTTCTACCAGAAGGAGAATGATATACAGTACCACCAACTTATCTGTTCAGGTGGCCAAAATTGGAACTAAGGCCGCTATTTCAAAATATCATTCCGCTCAAAACCTGTGTGAATTGTTAATAATGGTCTTTGCTGTTATCAGTTTTTTCTAGCGCCGTACAATGTTATCAAAATGCAGCGCCGATTTCCTCGTAAACTGAAATAGCAATACTAAACGCTCTACTAGCGACCCCGTCACATCAGATAATCCCATGTAAGATTAATTGCGGATAAGCAGACTAACATACACACATGACATATCAGAGAACTCGTGGGCATTCAGGTTTCTTCACGATATTTTCCTTCACCACTTAAACTTTGATTTCATAAAACGCACATAACTTCGAAGAGAATTTCGGGCAAAGGAATCCGAACCCCCAAAAAGGAGACTGAAGTCTTCCTACCAGGCTGATCACATTAGTTAAACACATACACAGACCAGTATAGCCTCATATTTTGAAACTTGCAATACATTTTGGAGCACACCATTTGATCGCACCTTCACACTCTACTGATAATACTATTATGTCCGTGTTTTCGTAGTCTGTACGTACACAACGCAAAAAAATTACATGCTCGCCACACCACGAACCTAACAAAGTAAACTTTTGCGTGTTCTGTTGGATAAATAGTGGCCTAATACTGATTAAGCTCATATTCTCCTAAACATATAGGCAGAACACACATAAACACAGCATAATGAATTCAGGTATCTGTATATTCTGTCAATTTATAAAGCCTCAATCTCAGGCCCAAAATCCCTCAGTGCCTGAAGACTAGTCTTCGAACAGTGCGTGTTGCCAGTGATGACTTACGGACCCGAGACATGGTCGCTAACTATGGGCCTCATGAGAAGGCTCAGGGTCAATCAGCGAGCGATGAAGAGAGCTTTGCTCGGAATATCCCTGCGAGATCAAATCAGAAATGAGGAGATCCGTAGGAGAACCAAAGTCACCGACATAGCTCAGCGAGTCGCGAAACTGAAGTGGAAATGGGCGGGGCACATAGTTCGAAGAGCTGATGGTCGTTGGGGTCCCAAGGTGCTGGAGTGGCGACCCCGCACCGGGAAACGCAGTGTTGGCAGACCCCCCACTAGGTGGACCGACGACATCAAACGAGTCGCAGGGAGCCGCTGGATCCAAGCGGGGCAAGACCGAAGCCTGTGGAAGTCCATGCAGGAGATCTTTTTCCAGCAGTGGACGTATTTTTGACAAAGAAGAAGAAGAATCTCAGGCATCAACAGCCCAACAGAAAGTGAAAGACTGTAAATTGAATGGCGACGCGTTTGATCCCCACCAATTGGTATCCACACTATGGCACGTAGGGATACGTGAACATTAGCATATCTTTCTTTCCGCAATTATAAGTCATTTCAATAACTCGTAAATAATTTCAATCAGAAATATTCTAGCATAGTCTAGCACTGCACTACTTTACCATGTAATTTAAAAAGTCCAATGTAAAAATGTAAATATATGCCATTTGCCAATCTATAGTGGCATATTGACAGTACTCAACAAGTCTATGTTTCACGTAGTCATAATTCCTAGTTCCATGACCTATTCCTTCGACGTTTCTCTACAAGAACACGCCAGTTGTACTGCAACCGCGGTATTACGCAACACACTCATAATACAAGTTTTCCGCTTATTTGGAGAAAGAATTTAGTAAAATATTAGTCAAGTTCAGCTTAACTAATATTCTTATAAAAAAATAATAATTAAATAATACCAATTCTTTAAAAATGTTTCTTATTCTCAATGCTTTTAATATTTTCTCATGCATTGCATCTGACACTGAAGTTGCACCAGACGGCGACGTATTAAAATAACTTGAAACAGGTCCATTATCTTTGAGAAACTGTTATAGCACATTTTAATTAAACCATTTCAGCGAAGTTGCTTTTAAGAGCGTCGTCAGGAACATTAAACTGAAACAAAAGACTACAGAAACAAGAACTTTTATCTTCTCGTGGAAATAACACACAAGACGATCATTAAAATTAGAATTTTGTTAACATAGTTTCTAAGTGCCACACTACTTAGAGCAAGTTGCAAAATAGGTAGTTAAAGTTATCTTTAAAGTTAAACTTGCGCACGAAGAACTAAGCAAAGTGGTCTGCTGAGTCTTTATTAATATTATAAAACCTGAGCAAGGATAAAAGCTTTAGTTAAAAAGTTAAAGGATTTTTGGTGGTCAAAAACTTTAAAGAGCTTTAACTTATTTCTACATATTTTAAGTTAAATGAGAAGACAGAAACAATTTCCATAAAGTACTGCATTACGGTGAAAACTTAATGAATGTTGCAAAGAAAAGCTTATTTCTTTTCATTCGACTGCAAAAGGCATCAATTCGAAACTATAACATACAGGGGATGCATGCAAATAGATTCAAACGAGCCCACTTTCCTAAAGAAAATGTACTTACGTACTTTTCTTTTTAATTGACTTAAATTAAAACTTCCTGCGATTGTTTAAATAGTAGATATAAACATTTATCTGTTTTGCGCTTAGGTCTTCTAAACGATACAAGATGGATTGCGATACCATTTTCACCTCGAAAATTTCTTCCGGAAAATTTAAATAATATGTTAATACATATGTGTATACATACATACATACATATATGTATACATAATCATACGTAGGCTAACAGCTGGCGATGGAGTGTTGCTTGGAGTGTCGCTGTGAGGAGGAATGCGGAGATCCGGTACGATGGTATAGGAATCGATTATGGGACTCTACAGGTTTATTTTCACTGCGATACCCCGTTAAAGTTAGCCCACTATCTACCATCCGTCACTTATACAGTAACTTACCATCTCGTGAGAACGCAGTCAAGAGTAGTCATAAAAATTTGGGTGTCGTGGAACACTCGGCTGGAACGAAGTTCATAATTAACGCCATCTCTCGCCATATGTTAGAACCATCTCGTGAAAAAAACAGACATTAAAGCAAGTTCAAGCAAGTTCACGCTGCCCACAATAGATGGCGTTAGTAAATTTGCGGCAAATATTTTGTTCGGTATTTCTCTTCTAATATACTTCGTTCCAAAAATTTAAAAAAAAGAACAAAAACATGATCTGAAGTCAGGATTCGAACCCCCGAACCGATTGTTTCACTCCTTCGTTTAACCGCTGCGTCAACAAAGCTTTGATAGAACGTATATAATAAAACCAAGGCAACAAGGGTCGGGACGGAAAATTCTTGCACATTTTCTCGTCTAGCCCCCCCCCCCCCATCCGCCAAACCGTCTGAAAAAACTTCGTTCCAAATAAACATTGCAATAGCGGCCGAATGGAACAGTCGTTAAAAAGGCTACTACTATCTTATCAATCTTAATGATAATAGTAATAGTTTTTATTAAAGCCATTAATAATTTACTAGCATAAAGTCATATTTTGCGTTGTGATTAGTTCGTGAGATTAAACGCCACGCTCACGCTGCGTGCTGCGTTATTTGAAGCGAAAAATCACGCACTTTATTTTCCGATCAGTCTGCGTATGCCTTAAATGTATTTTTTTTTATTTGATAAAATATGATAACAATTATAATTTATTATATTTATGCTTCTCTCAATGTATTTTTTATTTTTGGGGCTTTTAAAAAAAATATCAATGAATAAAAAATACCTAGTAAAATTTTGCCAAGAATCCTTTAGAAGGTTAAACATTTAAAAAATGCATGAGTGTCGTGGAACACTCGGCTGGAACGAAGTTCAGAATCAACGCCATCTCTCGCCACATGTAAGAATCATCTCGTTAAAGACAGACATTAAAACAAATTCAAACAAGTTCACGCTGCTCATAATAGATGGCGTTAGTAAATTTTGCTGCAAATATTTTGTTTGGAATTTCTCTTCTATAAAACTTCGTTCAAAAAAATTAAAAAAAAAAGAACAAAGACATAATCTGAAGTCAGGATTCGAACCCCCGAACCTATAGTTTAACTTCATTTTACCGCTGCGCCATCAAAGCATTAATGAACACGATTCATACCTAATAAACGAAGGCAACAAGGGCCGTGACGGAAAATTCTTACGCCTAGCAACAAGGGTCGTGACGGAAATTTTTTACACATTTTCTTTTCTAGCCCCTATCCGCCAAACCGTTTTATACCGTAGATAAGTCACAGGAAGGATTTATGTCAATATTTTTCTGATTTCAGATTCAGTTGACCGCAAAAGTAATTCTCCAATTTATATACGGAATGTATATAAGACTTTAACTTTATATTAGTGCAATCAGCAGACAGGGCAATTTGTCTAGCTAGCTCATACAGTATTGCCGTGCCTGCCCGTATCATCCTTCATTCATTCATTCATCTCAACCCATTGCCGGCCAGGGTGATATTATAGGAAAATGAAACTATGGGTTTAATATTATACCTGTCCTTACTCTCTGATTATATTTATATACTGCGTACGTCTTTACAAACGTAACAGAAAATATTTATCAACTACTAGTAATAAGTATCAAATTACCTTTGACCTATAAATTCCTTTGATATTATTCCAATGAAAACTCGTGACTGAATTAACTATATAAAACATATAGTTAATTCACATAAAGTGGGATTAGGTAAGTTATGTACATATTTATGTAGTGATCGTTTAAGTTTATTTAAATGAAGAAAATTAAATAAGTATTTATTTTACTTAAGATACCCTTCTTTGTTTGAGTTTAAGAAAAATGGTGTCTAGATAATTTTAGGTTTACTGAGCAATTACTTTACTTTACAATTATTTTGGTAGATCGGACTAAATGGATCTCAACGATGACCAATATAATGTTGACCTTCCCCTAGGCCGTAGCAAGCAACGTATAATTTCGTAACTTGATTCACTCGGTCACCAAAAGCAGGCTAATGGGTGAACAAAGTAAGATTTAGGGTGAAATTAGAGCTGTAAGCATCGAGGTACTTACATTTTATCAATCGGAAATGGGCTATTTCGTTTGACACGCGGCGGCTCGAGGATCCGTTGGACGTTAGAGTTCCAAGGTGCTGGAATGGTGACCCCGAACCAGGAAGCGCAGCTCGTTGGTAGACCCCTCATCAGATGCACGGACGATCTCAGGCGAGTCGCTGACATCCGTTGAATGCAGGCAAAGGATCGTGTCATGTGGCGATTTCAAGAGACCTATGTCCAGCTGTGGACATCTATCGGTTGAGATAGTGATGATTTCGTTTGAACCACGCGCCATAGATACGAGAATTGATGCGTAGTAAACATATTCATACAAAATATCTATTTTCAATAGGTAAAAAATTATTTATCGTTTAAGTACTTAAATCTATGCTGAAGGATTTGAAAACAAATCTTTTCAGTGTTCAGTTAAGTTTTCAACAATAGCAATGTTTTTTCGGTGTAAAAAGTAGCCTATTTCATACACCAGGTCCTCAACTATACTGACGCGAAAATTGGCTCTGTTGTGGCATGGTTGAAGGACAAACAAACAAACACACTTTTGCATTTATATTTTAGTGGAATTGCGATGTAACAGTACCTACCTAGCTAGTTAAATATATATATTAGTATAGCTATGACTAGAAAATCATTTTTACAGCAGTGTGGGCGTAACTGATGACTGAAGCAATGTCAATAGATACATTTGCTCTCGTAAAAGCTTTTCCGGAGTTTATTTTCACAAAGTTTTCCGCGACCGGCTCCAATCGCCATAAATAATGGTCGGATTGATTTGCTACTTTAGTATTTTATCTTATGCTCTTCTCTTTATTATTCTTTGTGTTCCCGGGAGGGACCTGCTTCATTTGCTTGATTTCGTAATTTGAAAATTAACTTTAAGAAAGTTTCTGCATCCTTCTATTTCTATTAAGTATATCTTATAGCTAAGTTTTAACGAAAGTCATGAAAATTTTTCCGACAAAACGTTTATCAAAAAAAATTTTTGATAAATTAAGCTTATCATTTGGCAAGAAAATGTGTTTTCGTACGCAAAAAAATTATATCGAAAGACTTATTCGTTATTGGCGACATAAATATTTCATTTTAATTTTCTAATGTATTCCAACAATAAGAATTAATTATTGGAACGTAGTTCCTTATCGCGCGGTACGGAAGGGGGCTAGACGGAAAAAATTAAGGAAACCGACACGACACATTTTTGAAACGTCATTTTTTGTTGAATGTGAATTTTGCATTGTATTCGGTATTTTCGCCTTAGAACTCGGCGTCTGCAGGGCCTAGTGGTTAGGAGAGTCGCCTATAAATTCAACGTCGATGGTTCGAATCCCAGCTCGACAGACTGAATTTTCTATTTTCAATTTTATTTTAAATAATTTCTAAATGTGGAATTTTTCCCTAATTTTTTATTGTATAAATTGGATAACGCCATCTGTGAAAAAACAGTAACTCCACCAGAGTAACTCTTTGGTGTTGTATCAGTGCAATAGAAATAAACTAAAAATAATTCATCGTAGTTAATCAATTTAATACTAGATGACACCACTAGTTTATTACAATTCCTTCACTAAAATTCTACTACTAAGGTACTACGTTCCATCCAGGTGTCCCTTGACGTCTCTTTTTTTCACTTCCATAAGCACCAAACCACTAAAATTCTTTCGAATCAACTTTTATAAAACGACTGTAGGTGTCTGTATTATTATGCTTTATTTGTAACAAATAGTTATAAAACGATCAAGCTGGCTTCATCTCTAGGATATTGTGCTAATTTGACTTTGTATTCCTAAACTGGCATTTATAACTTTAGCTAATGTTGGACCAGTCGTATTCAGAACTACGAAAATAAATGAACCAATATACGCCACATGGCTCGGAGTATCGTGTCGGAAAAGTTTGTTAATTTTATCACTTTGGAGAGTGGTGCCACCTGTGATCATAAAAACTGCGACACTCTTGAAACTGTAGGTATGAATAGATTCCCTTTATAATATTCGAACTTTTTTTTGTTTAGAGAAAGATTTCAAAGATTTTCTCTGTATTCGGGAAGGTCGCCTAACATTTTTAATACGGTTTTAAAAATGTTTTTCTTCTTCAACTGAGTCGAGCGTAATCTCAAAAGGTGAGGTCCACTTTCCGACATACTCTTACCCATCTTGCCTGATCTCATGCATCACATCTTTTATTACTAACTCTCATATCTGCGCTTACGATGTCTATAGCCAGTGCTTTTTTGGAAAGCCGCTATTGGCTCCAGGTATGTCGATGTTAAGACATATCTGTTACCGACATAACATTATGGTTTCCGTGCTACATGACAGTACCTTCTGAGACAGGCTACTTGCAGCTTATCTCCGTCGTCACGGACACTGAGCCTGCTGCGGATGCGATCGTTGCGTGTCGATCGCAGTGTGCGGTGTGACGTTGCGCATCAACCGTAGCATATTTGTCATATCCGTGACTCGAAGTCATCTTGCACGTGTCTTTGCAAGGCCGGGCATGTTTCACTACCATACAGGACAGATCGATTTAAAAATATCACCGGTAAGTATGTACTTTATATTATGTAAAGTTAACTGTTAAAAATCGCTTAATATCTCAAGTAATCACTTTAGGGAAGAAAACAAAACAAAAACAATCAAACATTATAATATGCATGCTAGAGACTTACGGTAGTAGGCTTTGGTAGTAAGTATACTCTCTTAATACTATGTTTATGACTAGAGATGATTTGCTTAGGTGCTCAAAATGTGACTTGGACTTTATACTGTACCTACATTTAAAAATTGTTTTGACTGAAATAATCAAGAATCAATGAAAATTCCAAGCAAGAAATAGATAGAAAAATATATAGAAAGGTACGATTCATGGGCTATATTTTTAAACTTCGCAGCAGATCCGTTATGCTCGTACATTGCTTAAAATTAAGTGTGGCTGTTAATAAACAAATTATGTTTTTATTAAATAAAAAAATACAAAATATTTTGACCAGATAGTCCGATCCAGCAATGAAAATCGAATATACGGAAGCTTTTAAAGGTAAGTAGTAAAAACATTATTTATTTTGTTATAAAACTAGAGTACCATAGTAATATCAATAAAGTTGTATAGACATGTATTCTAACAAACTATGATCAATGGCGCTCTCGTTGAGAGCTTTCTAACATGTTTACAATGCCTTTACGAAGCATTGAAGAGAGCTTTTAAAACAAGGATAAAGATTTAAAAACGAAATCCCGACCAAGGAAAATTGGATGTAAAATTCGATGTGATTTTGTTCGTATAAAATATAGCCTAACAAGAGCCTAACCAATCGAATGACACCTCATTCATCGGCTCAGTAGTTTATTCGCTACGGTTGAACATTCGTAAATAGCTACATACATACATAGAATGCTAGCTAAAATCATGTTAGTGTTACGACCGAGCGGCCCACCCCTCCTATCGTGATCGCACTATGCCTAGGAATTTGCTAAAATTTGCAGAAATCGAATGGTCTTATCGAAAAAATTGCAGAAGCAAAAATAAAAGAGTTATAAGCTCCGAAGCGGGCCGCTCGGTTGAACAACGTTTCTACGGAGCGGCCCACGAGATCTCGAGAACCACACCGTGGAACCTGGTGAGACTTGGCAGAAGCAAAGGGCTGAATTCGCACAAATTTGCTAAAAAAGAATCAGGTCTCTGAGTGCAATAGTTTTTTTGTAACGTCGTGTCAAAAATGGGCCGCTCTGAGCACAATCGTTTTCCCCTTATTACTCAGCTGGCTTGTGTGCTACAGAAATGTTTCATACACCATATTTTAGTAAAAAACGTGCAGATTAACACACAGTTTAAATCAAAAACTAATATGCAAAACTATAAAAGTCATCGGCTCCGAAGTATTTCTTCAAAACGATTCGTATGAGCGGCCCCATATTTCAGCACTTATTTCAGCTTAGACTTAACCTACTTGCTTGATTTAAACACTAAGTTTTAGCAAAAAACTTCTGCTAAAATTTTACATATAAATTTTCTGAAAACCATCAAGTAGGTAGTGAAATAATAGCAAATTAAATAATCATACCGTTTCGTCCGAGCGGCCCAACCATTGTGGCGCTCGTATAGCTCGTATCGTGATCGCACTTTGCCTAGGAATTTGCTAAAATTTGCAGAAATCGAATGGTCTTATCCAAAAAATTGCAGAAGCAACAATAAAAGAGTTATAAGCTCCGAAGCGGGCCGCTCGGTTGAACAACGTTTCTACGGAGCGACCCACGAGATCTCGAGAACCACACGGTGGAACCTGGTGAGACTTGGCAGAAGCAAAGGGCTGAATTCGCACAAATTTGCTAAAAAAGAATCAGGTCGCTGAGTTCAATACTTTTTTTGTAATCGATATGTCAAAATGGGCTGCTCGGAGGTAAATCGTTTTACCCTTATTACTCAGCTTACTGGTGTGCTAGAGAAATGTTTCATGCACCGAATTTTAGTAAAAAACGTGCAGATTAACACACAGTTTAAATCAAAAACTAATATGCAAAACTATAAAAGTCATCGGCTCCGAAGTATTTCTTCAAAACGATTCGTAGGAGCGAGCGGCCCCATATTTTAGCACTTATATCAGCCTTGACTTAACTTACATGCATGGTTCAAACGCCAAGTTTTAGCAGAAAACTTCTGCTAAAGTGGTACAAATTGTTTCTGGAGACCATCAGTAGATCGTGAAATAATTTCAAAATAAACGAATTATAGGTATTGACACAAGATTTAAGCGGGCGGTAGTGAGTAGTGGGGTAACCATACACTGTATCTACTTATATTTTCCGAAGATTAAGTATATTATAAGAGTTAAGGCAATATAGTTACGTACATATTTACAAATTGGTTCATATTTAAAGTACCTAAGTATTTTTTAAGTATGTAGAATATAAACTACAGGTAGGTTTGTAAATCCTTACTAATATTATAAAGGCGATAGTGTTTGTTTGTTGGTTTGTGCTGTAATCACGCCACAACAGAGCTACCGATCGACGTGATATTTAGCATGTGTATAGTTGAAGACCTGGAGAGTGACATAGGCTACTTTTTATCCCGGAAAATCAAAGAGTTCCCGAGGAATTTTAAAAACTAAATGCACGTACACTTGAGCAATGTTAATTTCCCATATGGCCATTATCCTCCTTGTCGCCCAGTAGTACGAGATGAGTATGAGTAGATATATTATATGGAACATCATAACATTGACAATTGACATAAATGATGCCTGAAAACTAGACAATTGAATCTTACTAATTTACTTTTTATCCCGACATATTTAGATCCCGGGCGCGCATAATATATAAAAAAATGATAATATAATATATAAATGATAATTTTATTATTATCTTCGGAAAATATAAGTAGGTACAGTGTGGTTACCCCACTAGTCACTACCACCCGCTTAAATCTTGTGTCAATACCTATAATTCGTTTATTTTGAAATTATTTCACGATCTACTGATGGTCTCCAGAAACAATTTGTACCGCTTTTTAGCAGAAGTTTTCTGCTAAAACTTGGCGTTTGAACCATGCATGTAAGTTAAGTCAAGGCTGATATACGTGCTGAAATATGGGGCCGCTCGCTCCTACGAATCGTTTTGAAGAAATACTTCGGAGCCGATGACTTTTATAGTTTTGCATATTAGTTTTTTATTTAAACTGTGTATTAATCTGCACGTTTTTTACTAAAATATGGCGCATGAAACATTTCTCTAGCACACCAGCAAGCTAAGTAATAAGGGTAACGATTTCGCTCGGAGCGGCCCATTTTGACATATCGATTACAAAAAAGGTATTGCACTCGAGAGTCCTGATTCTTTTTTAGCAAATTTGTGCGAATTCAGATCATTGCTTCTGCCAAGTCTCACGAGGTTCCACCGTGTGGTTCTCGAGATCTCGTGGGCCGCTCCGTAGAAACGTTGTTCAACCGAGCGGCCCGCTTCGGAGCTTATAATTCTTTTATTGTTGCTTCTGCAATTTTTTCGATAAGACCATTCTATTTCTGCAAATTTTAGCAAATTCCTAGGCAAAGTGCGATCACGATACGAGCTATACGAGCGCCACAATGGTTGGGCCGCTCGGACGAAACGGTATGATTACTTAATTTGCAATTATTTCACTACCTACTGATGGTTTTCAGAAAATTTATATGTAAAATTTTAGCAGAAGTTTTTTGATAAAACTTAGTGTTTAAATCATGCAAGTAGGTTAAGTCTAAGCTGAGATAAGTGCTGAAATATGGGGCCGCTCCTACGAATCGTTTTGAAGAAATACTTCGGAGCCGATGACTTTTATAGTTTTGCATATTAGTTTTTGATTTAAACTGTGTGTTAATCTGCACGTTTTTTTACTAAAATATGGTGTATGAAACATTTCTGTAGCATACAAGCCAGCTGAGTAATAAGGGGAAAACGATTGTGCTCAGAGCGGCCCATTTTTGACACGACGTTACAAAAAAACTATTGCACTCAGAGACCTGATTCTTTTTTAGCAAATTTGTGCGAAATAAGCTCTTTGCTTCTGCCAAGTCTCACCAGGTTCCACCGTGTGGTTCTCGAGATCTCGTGGGCCGCTCCGTAGAAACGTTGTTCAACCGAGCGGCCCGCTTCGGAGCTTATAACTCTTTTATTTTTGCTTCTGCAATTTTTTCGATAAGACCATTCGATTTCTGCAAATTTTAGCAAATTCCTAGGCATAGTGCGATCACGATAGGAGGGGTGGGCCGCTCGGTCGTAACACTATAACCCTTCCTTTTGGCTGTGCTGTAGTTGGTTAATAAGGAGTTATTGTACATATTACATTACATTATCCCCTGCTGAAGAGAGATCATTTCTCTCGGCGGGACACAGAACCTTAAATCAACCATGCTATCTATACATATAATAAAACTGTAACTGGAAGATTTCTGTACATTTAATACTATATATATATAAGAAAGTGGTGTTAGTTACACTATTTATAACTCGAGAACGGATGAACCGA
This sequence comes from Oeneis ivallda, assembly GCA_029955525.1. Classification (NCBI taxonomy): domain Eukaryota; kingdom Metazoa; phylum Arthropoda; class Insecta; order Lepidoptera; family Nymphalidae; genus Oeneis; species Oeneis ivallda. The sequence continues at coordinate 19,522,745 of JARPMR010000004.1, read as the reverse complement.
TTTGGCTGAAAATTGGTGGAGAGGTAGCTTAGAACCAGGAGACGGACATAGGATACTTTTTATCCCGTTCGACCGCGTTTCCGTCAAGTCACTATAAAACGTGGTATAACAAAAACGCATCTGACATAAAATAACAAAACGCAAATGACAGTGGAATAACAAAACGTAAATGACAGCTAAACGTAATTTTGTCTTTGGTTAAGTATGGTAAAAAATTTGACAATTATAAAAATGATAGCTAAACGTAATTGATAATATCATCAGTAATATGTTTTCTCTTTGAATCATCATTAACAATGCCGCGAGCAAGACGATCAAATGTTTCCTGCTACAAAGCTACGGATTGACGTGCTTTATTGGATAGGTATAGTTGAGAACCTGGAGGGTGACAAAGATTTCCCGCGGGATGTTATGTACTAAATCCACGCAGACGAAGTCGCGGGCATCAGCTAGTTTAATATATTTTGAAAATTTTAATTGGGGGATGCTTTACTATGGATACTGAGCCCAAAACAGATTTTTATTCAATTTTTGTCTGTTTGTTTGTCCTTCTTTCACGTAAAAACTACCGCACAGATTTCTACAAAATTTTATACCGTGGTAGCTTATTACTCGGGTCAACATCTAGGCTACTTTTTATCCCGGAAAATCAAGGAGTTCCCGAGGGACTTTAAAAACTAAATCCACGCGGACAAAGTCGCGGGCATCAGCTAGTCTTATTATAATACATAACATACATTTACATACTCGTATAAGTAGGGGGGGTAAGGGAGCGCACCTCCATCTAGCGCTCCAAACGTCAACCTCACCTGCCCGCGGTGCCCCCTGCTAGTCTACTGACGAGGCTATGACGACCGACAAATGGCGGTATAACCATTTCATACTGGCTAAACTGAGCAAATGGCACAGGCTTGTGTTGGGCAGCAGCGACACGGGTGCGATCAGTTTAGCCCTGCGATGACCAACACGCCTGCCCAGCGTGGTCATTATGGGCAAAACCTTGTAATGGATACTTGCACAAGACCATGGCCCCTAGTTCCCGGCGGCCTCGCTATTCCTGACCCTGGCAGCGGTCACGGTAATGGCGGGGCAGGGGGTGCTAAGAATCTCCGGACGAGATTCCGCTGCCAACCCCGACGACTGGACCTGGTGACATATAACGCACGCACTTTGAGGACCGACGAAAAGATCATCGAGCTGGAAGAAGCAGTGAGCAAGTTGCGCTGGAATATTATAGGATTGTCTGAAGTCCGTAGAGAGGGGGAGGACTCGATAATCCTCAATTCCGGCAACTTGTTTTACTACCGGGAGGGCGATCAACAGTCCCAGGGTGGTGTCGGGTTCATCGTCCACAAGTCCCTCGTCAACAACATTGTACAAGTCAAGAGTGTGTCGAGTAGGGTAGCGTACCTTATACTCAGAATCACCAAACGGTATTCGCTGAAGGTTATACAGGTCTACGCACCGACATCGACACATTCTGACGAGGAGGTAGAGGCGCTGTATGAGGATATATCAAAAGCCATACACGCCTCTACCACTCATTACAGTGTTGTGATGGGGGATTTCAATGCAAGGCTGGGCGAACGAAGCGGTGCAGAGACGAGAGTGGGGCATTTTGGGTATGGGCGAAGGAACCAAAGGGGCCAAATGTTGGCCGACTTCATGGAGAAGGAGGGCCTCTTTATGATGAACTCCTTCTTCAGGAAGCGGCCACACAGAAAATGGACATGGTTGAGTCCCGATGGTTCCACGAGAAATGAGATCGACTTCATTATGTCGACCAAGCGGCATATATTCAATGATGTCTCTGTGATCAATAGGGTGAAAACCGGTAGCGATCACCGGATGGTAAGAGGCACGTTGAATATTAATGTAAAGCTGGAAAGGGCCAGACTGGTGAAGTCCACTCTCCGACCTTCTCGTGCTCATATCCAAAATCCCGAAAACTTCCAACTCGAACTGCAGAACCGATTCGAGTGCCTAGCAGACTGCGTTTCTGTGGACGATCTAAACAACAGGTTCGTGGAAACTGTCCATACTGTGGGGTCTAAATTCTTTAAGACCCATCGCAGGAAAAGAACCGAAAAGTTCTCTGACCATACTCTCAAGCTAATGAAGGAGAGACAAGAGATGAGGCTGCAGTCATCGGCAGACGCGGCTGCCTACCGGCGGATTAATAGGCAGATCTCTAAGGCACAAACTCGCGACCTCCGTGTCTTTAATACCAAGTGTATTAAAGATACCATTGAGCGGAACAAAGGCTCAAAAGTGTTCGCGAGAGATCTGTCTATCGGGCAGAGCCAGCTGACGCGGTTGAAAACTGATGACGGCCGTCTCGTCTCTTCTCGACCTGAGGTCTTGGGAGAGGTTGAGAAGTTCTATGGACAGTTATATACCACGACACAAAAACCTGTTGAAGATTTGGCGAAAGATCCCAGAGCCAAACTGACCCGACACTATACCGAAGATATCCCGGACGTCAGCCTATACGAGATTAGAATGGCTCTCAAACAGCTCAAGGACAACAAGGCACCAGGTGATGACGGAATCACTGCGGAACTCCTGAAAGCGGGTGGAAAACCGGTACTTAAGATCTTTCAGCGATTGTTCAATTCCGTCATCCACGAGGGCACAACGCCGGAAGCATGGCACAGGAGCGTGGTGGTTCTGTTCTTCAAAAAGGGTGATAATACCTTGTTGAAGAATTATAGACCCATCTCGTTGTTGAGTCATGTTTATAAGTTGTTCTCGAGAGTCATTACGAATCGTCTCGCTCGTAGGTTCGACGACTTCCAGCCTCCCGAACAAGCCGGATTCCGAAAAGGCTTTGGTACCATAGATCACATCCATACGCTGCGGCAGGTTGTACAAAAGACGGAAGAGTATAACCAGCCACTTTGCTTAGCGTTTGTGGACTATGAGAAAGCCTTCGATTCGGTGGAAACTTGGGCTGTGTTGAGGTCGCTGCAGAGATGCCGGATTGACTACCGGTATATCCAAGTGTTGAAGTGCTTGTATGAAAACGCCACAATGTCAGTACGTATACAGGACCAGACTACGAGGCCAATCCACTTGCAGCGTGGAGTGCGACAGGGAGACGTTATCTCCCCGAAGCTCTTTACCGCTGCGTTGGAGGACGTCTTTAAGCTTCTGGATTGGAACGGGCTTGGCATCAACATAAACGGCGAGTACATCACTCACCTGCGATTTGCCGATGACATAGTAGTCATGGCAGAGACTCTGAGAGACCTCAATACAATGCTCAACGATCTCAGCAGGGTTTCTCAACAGGTGGGCCTGAAAATGAACATGAGCAAGACGAAAATCATGTCCAATGCTCATGCACCGCTCCACCCAGTAATTGTTGAGAACTCTGCACTCGAAATTGTCGACGAGTATATTTACCTGGGACACACAGTCCAGCTAGGTAGGTCCAATTTCGAGAAAGAGATCAGCCGCCGAATCCAACTCGGCTGGGCTGCGTTCGGGAAGCTCCGAGATGTCTTCTCGTCCAAAATTCCTCAGTGCCTGAAGACTCAAGTCTTCGAACAGTGCGTGTTGCCAGTGATGACTTACGGATCCGAGACATGGTCGCTAACTAAGGGCCTCATAAGTAGGCTCAGGACCGCTCAGCGGGCGATGGAGAGAGCTATGCTCGGAGTGTCCCTGCGGGATCGAATCAGAAATGAGGAGATCCGTAGGAGAACCAGAGTCACCGACATAGCTAAGCGAGTCGCGATACTGAAGTGGAAATGGGCGGGGCACATAGTTCGAAGAGCTGATGGTCGTTGGGGTCCCAAGGTGCTGGAGTGGCGACCCCGCACCGGGAAGCGCAGTGTTGGCAGACCCCCCACCAGGTGGACCGACGACATCAAACGAGTCGCAGGGAGCCGCTGGATTCAGGCGGCGCAAGACCGAGGCCTGTGGAAGTCCATGCAAGAGACCTTTGTCCAGCAGTGGACGTCTATCGGTTGATAAAGAAGAAGAAGAAGAAGATAAGTAGGAATACCCTTGTGGATTTCAGAATAACTCGCTACGACGATGGTTAGAATTCAAAAAGTGTTTCAATATTCTGTAAGCGCGGTAGAACATGAAACCTAATTTTAATATTTAATCTAAATCTTCTACACCATAAAATAATTTATTACAGATTATGAATAACAAAGACAAAATTTTTGTATTTTTTTTCTATTACAAATATTGAATAGAATCATTGAATGCTTTGCAATTGCGAATTGTGGAGTCAACGTCTCCTGATGATGCTCCGGTGTCAGAGTGAAACGTGCGTCGAGTGTTAAAGGATTTATTCTGTTTGGCGGATTATATTAGTTTTTCTTTAAATACTATTACAAAAACAAATTAAAATAAGGATGTAGTCAATATCAGCTATCCACGCGAAGAAAAAAATGATGAAGTAGGTAGTCAATATTTGTTCACACGAAGGTAAAAACGAGGATGTAGTCTTTATCAACTATCAACATGAAGGGCAAAATCAGGATTCAGCCAATATCTGTCCATTCGAAGGACAAAATCAGGATTGAGTCGATATATTCTGTCCGCACGTAGGACAAGTCAGGATTTAGTCAATACATATTTGGCCACACGAAGGACATTGATGATGTACCAAGTCAATATCCACACGAAGATCAAAAGAATATGTAATCATGTAATCAATACCAGCTATCCACACACGATCTGCGAGACCTTTGCCAACTTTCTCAGTTTCCTATACCTTTCGAAGATTTAGTACAATCATTCCCATTTTGTACCTAATTAGTTATTAATAGCAGGCAGTAGTACTGTGTAAGTGCGTTTTAAGCTTAAAATATATATATCACGTGTTTTAACGACCAAGGTAAACATAGCGAGGAGATCTACATTCCTGAGAGTTCTCCATATTGTTCTCCAAAGAGAAAGTCTGAGTAAGACTATGGCCTAAACCGTTCTCATTCGACAGACCAGTTCCCAGGAGTGGACTGGCGATGAGTTGAGAAGATCATGATGATTATTAATATCTCATGCTTTTTTTACGAACTCATACTCCTTGGTATTCGTATTCGACATCAGAGTTCGATATCCTTCAAGATTTAGTGTGCTGTAAGTCATCAATTAATTTACTACCTCATACAATGAATAGTCATTTAAGATGTTTATTTTATTATTGTCTGTGACTGCTGCTGTGTACTGTGAGTGTATTCTCGGGAATCCTAAGTATTTGGCACACGCTTGGCACACGGCGCGGTGCAGACTGCCGTAACGCCGGTTCTGACTAATTAATTGTTTACATTATTACCTACAATTGTCATCGGCGAAATTATTTACTTGTTATTATTTGCAAAAGTGGACACTGTAAAATGTTTATAGTAAAGTCATGACTGCTCTTTTTGTTTTTTTTAAACCTTTCCTTACTAATATTGTAAATCCGAAAGTGCTGGTTTGTGGTTCGCACAACTGATCAACGTTTATTGCTGGTGAGTTACATAGGCTACAAGATAGGCTATATTTTCAAGACTCCATTTGTCTGTTTTCATTCTTCTGTGTACTTTTGTTCTAAGCCCGAGTATTTATTCAGAAAGGTGCAATATTAGGTATTAAATTCATCGCTTCATCTGCCTGATAATAGGCAGGGTTTCATTAAAAGATCAAGATACCGAGGTTAACAGCCGACCCGAACTGAACGCACTTCGCATTAAATTAATAAATGTCTCTTTGGATACGTAAATGTATATTTATTACTGAACAAGTTCTGTGGAAATTCTTAAATTATTTTTTCCTTTATTTGAATATTACGTATCACAAGAGGTACCTATTTATTTCTCAAAATTATTTTGATGATAGCTGCATGATAGCGGAGAGTTGTGGCTTGAAAATGGAGTGCTATCCGATTTGAGCTGTCATAATATGCAACACAAATGTACCTCAATCTTATAAATGTCTGTCAGTGATTATGAAATAACTGAATTTTCTTTTTATTAAATACTTACCTACCTCTATGATGCGCGCTTGCCTAGAAGAAGCCTATTCACTCTTGTTTCAAAGATACCCAAGTTATAATTGGAAAAACGGAAGCCGGAAGGGCATTCCAAATTTTTGCGGTGCGCATTAGGAACGACGTAGCCAAGCGCTTAGTGCGAGATCGTGGGATTTCAACCTCGTAGCGTGCGGTCCAATTTAGATGAAACCAAAAGGAAAACCAAAAGGGGATTTAAAAATCCACGTGGACAGAGCCGTAGGTGAAATCTAGTTCTGTAATAAATGATGACGAAAGAAAGAATAAAAATGCGAAAAATAGTGCTATTTTTCGCATTTTTATTGACTAAGGACATGGAAGCATCACGAACAAAGCAATTTATATGCGTGTAAATTTGCTCCAAGTGAAAAATGCTCTTAAGGTTTCCAATTACAGCATAGTGATTCACGTACACATGATATAACGTTACGGCACTTTGGTTGCGCCCCTACTAATTACAGATAACACAGGGAGTGTTAGAGCTAGCTTCGATGTTGAGTGATATGAATTTGTTGACAAACTAGCTGATCCAACGACATCATCCGCGCGGATTTCTGCTAAGATTTTTTTTTTTCCAAAATTTACCGTTCACCCTGTTCATATTTTACATCCATTTACATACATTAACAGGGTTACAACTTAATTTTCACAGGTAACACTCAACTTGTAAGCTTCGATGTGGAATATTAGGTATTATGAATTTTTTTGACATTTCATAATACTTACATAATATTATAATATTTCACATCGAAGCTAGAGGGATTAGTTCGCGTGGATTTAAGTTATAAAAAAAAGTAATCTCCAACGCTTACCACCCCCTTTCACCACGTTCATAATTTTACATTCCGTTTTAACTTGAAAACCGACAACTTGAATTTCGCGGAGTTCGATGCCTACCCTTTTGGTTAATTTTTAGGGTTCCGTACTAAAATTGTAAAAATGGAACCCTTATGGTGAGACTTTCTCCGTCCGTCCGTCCGTCCGTCCGTCCGTCCGTCCGTCCGTCCGTCCGTCTGTCTGTCACAGTCGATTATTTCAGTAACTATTAAAGCTATCGACATGAAATTTGGCATAGTTGTGTATAATAGTGGCCCAACATCATTAGAATAAAGAAAAATCGAAAATTATTTTTAGTTTTATTAAAAAAGGGGGAAAATCGGGGGTTTGAAATTTCAAAGTAAGATAACTATACCGAGTGGGATATCATATGAAAGGCCTTTACTTGTGCATTCTAAAACAGTTTTTTATTTATTTCTATATATAATAGTTTTCGATTAATCGGCCAAAATGTTGAAAAAAATACCGTTCCCCCCCTTATCTCCGAAGTTTACCAATCGAAAAATCTGAAATAATTATGGTCAATAGAAGTTTATGTATATTTTACAGGAAAAATAAAACCAACGCTCTAAATAGCATAGTTTTTTTTATATTAACAATAAACCTCTACAAACAAAGTTAACGATAAATAAGCAAATTAATATAATATTATCGTTTTACTTTTACTTTTGGAGTACGGAACCCTCGGTGCGCGAGTCCGACTCGCACTTGCCGGCTTTTTTTTTTGTTTTATTTAATTCGTGTTTTAAATTTGTAAATTGCGTTAAGGTGATATTTCATAGCTTTTACAAATGACAAGTTGGGCACAATTTCATTTTCATCCACCAATTTTATTTGGTTCTTTTTTTTTTCAATTCCTTCTCTATAATTCCTTAATTTCGATACATTGACTTCAGTAATGCAAAATATGACCAAGAAGTACTTAATATCTGGAAATAAAAATATAATATTTATTAATTATATTCAATAACAATTTTTTTTTCTCGAGACAAAAATTGATACCAACGCAAAAAACTTACTTTCATAAACGTTTTTAAATTAATATCAAAAAAATGCAGAGCTGTTAGTTTGCAAGGCTTCTGACATCTGTAAAGGAATCTAAATTACAATAACTTTTTTGACATCTGGGCTAATACACTCAAAGTATCTGGGCATCAATTTAAGAAAATCAAAATGATCTAGATCTAGCATTATACGAAAACCTATGCTTTTACTTCTTGATATCCTACTTCCTATCCTACTCCCACTAATATTATAAATGCGAAAGTTTGTGAGGTTGGATGGATGGATGGATAGATCATCGATCTATATGTCTGGAATGATGGATGGATGTTTGTTACTCCTTCACGCCACAACGAATGAACCGATTTGGCTATTTGGAATGGAGCTCATAGCCCGGAATAGCACCTAGTCTACATTTTATGCTGGAAAAGTACGGAGTTTCCGAGGGAATTAAAAACATTAATCTATGCGGACGAAGTCGCGGGCATCATCTAGTCTTCAATATAAAGGAATTAATGAAGATAATAATTAAAAATAACGCATTAGTAAAAGGTTCCATTTAGCATCTTGGGTATAGAACCCTAAAATCTTATAATCTTCATCAACGTCGAATTAAAATTGACATTCAGACAGTTTTTTGTATAGAAAATCTGTCAGAACGTCCACTTTATTCGTCGGTAAAACGTTACTCTGCATTGGTTGGTGAAATTGACCCAATTTAATAACAAAGTAAAAAGTAGACACAAGACCTCAGAGATATGAACAGTAAATCTTTAACAATCGCCGCTTCTGCCCTGTACCACTGGCACTCGTAAACTGCATCACTAATACTTGCACTCTGAAAAATACATACTGCGATGTCAGTAACACGTACTGGCATTGCTAATAAAATTGTTATTTATAATGTAAGTGCTGAAAATTGAAAAGTACTGTTTGGGCGCAAGTTTTAATTTTATTTTTTATTATGCGGCACTGAGAGTCTATTTCCCAATGCGCACGTGAAAATGGTGAACACAATAAAATATTATGATCACCTCTATTAACCATAATGATTATTACCTTAGTACTAGGTGTTTTACAGTACCTAGTTATTTTATTTTATATACCTAGTCATTAAATTTAGAAAACATAGGTAACAAGTAAACAGTAGCTAGTACAACGACATTTAAGAACTCATACGAAAATGCGGCCTTAAATCAGCTGTTCTATTGACGGGAAATAAATAGCAGAATCGTAGGATAGAACTAACTCCCGCTAACTTCATGTACAACTTTAATTCGTTATGTTGCCAGCGTTGTTAAGTTTTGTGAGCGAAGTTAGCGTAAGAAGCAGGAGGCACCAACATAAGCATTTGGAAAAAAGTTATTTTACTTTATGTAGCCAACTTTGTGTAGTACAATTTAATCTTACGGGTGCTGTAAAAGTTTATTTTACAGTTTTGACAATAAGTAACAGGATAAATTAAAAAAATAATACATTTACATATATTATTATACTTACAAGTCTCATAATCATATCACCATAAAAACAGATAAAAAGTATCTGTAACATATCCATCAAAAGAAATGGTAAGAAAGGTACAGCCATAGCTAAATCATCGATGACCTGAAATAATAATATCATACTATCAGTGAAATAGCTAGTCTGCGAGAATAAAAAAGAAATAGTAGTCCGGGAGCCAGTAAACGTCATGCGGAATCGAAAACTCTTTATGGGAATTAATATCTAACAATTATTATACTTACGACTAAATTAAGCTTGGTATGCGTAATTTAAGTAGCCGAAATAATGTTTAAAAAAAATTTTTTTTAATGTAAAATATATTAATACCGTTATCGCAAATTATGATTGTTTGCATTGTGTTCGGTATAAATATTCGTTCTTTTTCAGAAAAACGTTATGCAAATGCGGATGACGGAGAAACTTTATCCCATATCGTATACTTTAGTCTTTAAGTAGGTATGCGAGATCGTTCCGGTCAAAAAAATTTGTTTGCGCAGTGTTCTCCTGAAAGAGTTCCAAATCTATCGAATACAATGCAATCAATCAATATCCATGATGATGGTTATACATTTTTGCATCGAAAAAATTAATTTTTTTAAACATATTTTCTATATAAATTATCACATGTACCAAGCATAATTTAATCGCATAATTGTTAACTACTAATAATTCCCATATAGAGTTTTCGATTCCGCATGACGGGAAATTTAGTGTTACCGGCTCCTGGTATATAGGTATACCTGTCACTCTTAAACCTCGTCCATGTACATTGCAAAAAATCGCAACTAATTTTTTATTGATGTGGATTTCGCGGACAAAAGTTTAGTACATCTATACATATAATAAAACTGTAACTGGAAGATTTCTGTACATTTAATATATTTTGAAAATTTTAATTGGGGGATGCTTTACTATCGATACTGAGCCCAAAACAGATTTTTATTTAATTTTTGTCTGTTTGTTTGTCCTTCTTTCACGTAAAAACTACCGCACAGATTTCTACAAAATTTTATACCGTGGTAGCTTATTACTCGGGTCAACATCTAGGCTACTTTTTATCCCGGAAAATCAAGGAGTTCCCGAGGGACTTTAAAAACTAAATCCACGCGGACAAAGTCGCGGGCATCAGCTAGTTATGAATATAATTTACACATGGAATAAGGTCCAAGGGACTAACGTTTGCATATTTAATTACTGAGCTACATCAGAACAGCGAACAGTACGTTTACTACAAGATATGATAGTTAACTATAAATAGTAAACGATGACATAACCATCAAAGTAAAATAAACCATAACTGTATTGAGTTAGAGCTCAATTTCGTGTATGTATTCTTATACGCTTACGGAACGAAAACGCTTCAAATTATAATCGTCTGTATTGAATTTGTGACTTTAAATCGATACCATTATGGTTCATTTTACTTTGATGCTAATGTCATCGTTTACTATTACGATCAAACGAATTAAAACTCGGACTAACTGCACAGGAGAACGGCCAGAGAAATGCATTGTTCCTATTAATGGACCAACACGTGGAAGCACACGTGGAAGGTATAGGAGCAGGAAGATTGAAGGCCGATCCAGGACTATTTATTGCAAAGAATATGTAAAACAGCATACCATCATATTGAATCCGGTGAGACAAATTAGTACTGAACTAATTAGAACGTTTAACAGGTTCGATTCCGAATACACTTCTTTCATTAAACCAACGCATCTGAAAGTTTCATAAATCACAAAGAGCGTATAAAGTAAAAACAGATAATTATGTAGATTTTTTCAGCTTTGGTAAATACATACGATATTAGTTTTTTGTGGCGGTTGATTATCTTCTGAAATCTTGTTGTCAGATTCTCGTCTAATAAATACTTGTCTAATTTAGCTTCATAAGGTATTATATTTCTCAAATCCTTTTTGAGCATGTGGAATTGGAAAATGATGAATGTAGAGCAGGCGTAACAGAGGTAGCTTGGAGTCAGCAGAATTAGACACGCCACCATAGCTAAAATTTAAAAATAAATAAATTCTTAATTAAAGCATATGTTTCCACCTCTAGGAAGTTTACCAATCGAAAAATCACAAATAATTATGGTCAATAGAGGTTTATGTATATTTTACAGGAAAAATAAAACCAACGCTCTAGCATAGTTTTTAGGGTTCCATACCAAAATGGTAAAAATGGAACCCTTATGGTGAGACTTTCTCCGTCCGTCTGTCCGTCCGTCTGTCCGTCCGTCTGTCCGTCCGTCTGTCCGTCCGTCTGTCACAGTCGATTATTTCAGTAACTATTAAAGCTATCGACATGAAATTTGGCATAGTTGTGTATAATAGTGGCCCAAAATCATTGGAATAAAGAAAAATCGAAAATTATTTTTAGTTTTAATAAAAAAAGGGGGAAAATCGGGGGGTTGAAATTTCAAAGTTAAATAACTATATCGAGTGGGGTATCATATGAAGGGCCTTTACTTGTGCATTCTAAAACAGTTTTTTATTTATTTCTATATATAATAGTTTTTGAGTGATCGGCCAAAATGTCGAAAAAAATACCGTTCCCCCCCCCCCCTTATCTCCGAAGTTTACCAATCGAAAAATCTGAAATAATTATTGTCAATAGAAGTTTATGTATATTTTACAGGAAAAATAAAATGAACGCGAAAATTATTTTAGTTTAATTAAAAAAGGGGGAAAATCAGGGGTTTGAAATTTCAAAGTAAGATAATTATACCGAGTGGGGTATCATATGAAAGGCCTTTACTTGTGCATTCTAAAACAGTTTTTTATTTATTTCTAGATATAATAGTTTCTGATTAATCGGCCAAAATGTCGAAAAAAATACCGTTCCCCCCCCCTTATCTCCGAAGTTTACCAATCGAAAAATCTGAAATAATTATGGTCAATAGAGGTTTATGTATATTTTACAGGAAAAATATAACCAACGCTCTAACTAGCATAGTTTTTTTTAAATTAACAATAAACCTCTACAAACAAAGTTAACAATAAATAAGCAAATTAATATAATATTATCGTTTTTCTTTTACTTTTGGAGTATGGAACCCTCGGTGCGCGAGTCCGACTCGCACTTGACCGGCTTTTTTTTTATATTAACAATAAACCTCTACAAAGTTAACGATGAATAAGTAAATTAACATTATCGTTTTAGTTTTACTCCTGGAGTACGGAACCGGAAAATTTACAAAATCAAAATTTTTTTACCTTGCCTAATTAAGGGTTTAGTACTTGCCTGCCCATATTTGACCAAAAAAAGCAATTGGCCAGAAGCGTATATCAGTTGCATCAAAAGGATATTTAACAAAAAACGGCAACACCAACTTCACCTCGCCCGTATGATAGTAAGATGTATACAGTGTAACAAACGGGATTAGCCCGAACGAGACAATTCCTAAACACTGTAAAATGGTTAAAGTATTAACTGCTGCATAGAAAATTCTGACTTGACTCTTTAAAAAATTCACATCGGCTTCTTCAGATTGCGGAGACGTTGTTTGAAGATTGCTTATTGCTGCTTTGAGTTCCAGAATTTTGCGTCCATGTTTCACAAAATATACGCATTGAAAGTTGGATACAATGCACAAAGTTAGGCAGGGCCCCATATAGCATATTTCGATTAAACTTATTCCCGTCGTTACGCATTCTATAAGCCAAGCTATCGCCCCTGCTAAGGCATTATTCAGTACAATAATATTTAACCAGAAATACCACTTAAATCGATAGGTTTCTAAAATACTTTTCCTACTATTTCGTTCATCTAATTGTAAATCTAAAAACTTTAAATAAAATTGAACCCTTTCTAACAATTGCGAAAATAATGTCGTTTCCAGATTATGTGTATTCATTGTTAATAAATATGTCGCTCAATTTAAGTAAAACTGACTGAAAGAAATCTTCTGCCCCTTTTTATTTGGTGGGTAGGTATTACAATTTAATTACTCAATAACACAGAGTAAACAATCAAACAGAGGAAAAGCTTCATAAGACCGAGCAATACCGATTGTGATAGGCATTGAAGGATAGAGATAAATTAACTAAAATATTATAATTAATATTAGAGATTTTTTTTTCTTAAAAGTTAAAAGATTTGTCAAAAAACAAGATTTTATAAACACGTTAAATATAACCATGGAGCGAAAACAAAATATTATAACCTGCGCTGCTGCGACCTGGAATAGAATAGAATAGAAATATTTTTTATTCAAATAAACTTTTTACTAGTGCTTTTGAATCGTCTAGCTCTACCACTGGTTCGGAATGCCCTTCCTGCCGAGAAGAACCAGCAAGAAAGTCGGCGGTTGCTCTTTTCAAAAAAAATTACAATACATTACTGTCTCATGACTCGCTGGAGCGAATTATATCCACGCTTTTTTGTCATTTATGTAGTCTTCAATAGTATAATATGCTTTTTCCATGAGAGAAGTTTTTGATTGCTTCCTTAAACTTGAGTAGAGTTTGCAGTGTCCACAGACCGATAGCCCGATTTCTCTACTCGCAGTGCGTACATGCGCAAGCCGCACACATAGGGTAGACACCGCATATGCTTACCTACTAGTACTACTAGTGAAGGAGCCTATGAAAGCACGGTTCCATCAAAGAGTAAGGATAGGTCTTTTACTGTGGTTACATGGAACTTTGTCTCTGTTAGATTATAAATTTTAATTATATTTTGTCAATAGTTATTTAACTTAATTACTCAACCCATTAGGTACAGGTGTTTCAAATTTACATTAAGATGTAGAAATTCATGTACCCAGTAATTAATAATGCAAAGTTAGTTTACGTCGTAATTTCAATGTTGACGTGTATTTATTTAAATCACCCGGTATTATGAACATACCGTGTGTTTTTTGTGTTGGGTTAATTACTTATGCTAGATACTGGTCATTATTGTTTATTTATTATATAAGTACGAATCATTTAAATGATAAATAATAATTATAAGTTACCCTAATTTATTTTTGATATTGATTGTGGTTCTTTATTTTTGCATTAATTAATGTTCCGTAGTGAACAAATAACGTGTGCACTTGAACGACTGTACAAAGTGACCGATCAGCGTTTTGCACCAGCACTAAATGCTGATGCAAAACGGTGATCGCTGACTGGTACTGGTAAAAAAGATGTAATTTCTTTTTTATTTCAATAACATAATATAAAATCAAATTGTAGGTACTTAATGAAAATATAGATTAGTCAAAAAAATTAAATATGAAAAATTAAAAGCTAAGTATAAAAATTATCATCTAAACAACCGCGTGTGCAAAACGTACCCTTTCTCCGCTGAACGGGCAAACTTACTCGTAATAATAATTATTAATAATATTATGTTGGCCAAGTGAACTTCCGCCCTCCGGTCACTAGTGGACCTGCAGTAAGCTTAGGAGCTCACCACTGCGCCCGGGAAGTTGTCAAAACCTGTGTAGTTGTTGAGTTGTAATCTTTAATTAAATGGGGGGGGGGGGGGGTAAGGGAGCGCACCTTCCACCTTAGTGCTCCAACTGCCAACCTCACCTGCCCGTGGTGCCCCCTGCTGGCTGACGAACGAGGTAATGGCGACCGACCAATGGCGGTATAACCATTATAAAACTAGCTACAGCTAGTCTTAAATGACAAGGCTCAGTGTCGGGCAGCAGCGACACTGGTGCAAAAAGGCTAGCCCAGCGCCTGCCCAGCGTGGCGATTAGGGCATTAATCCTTATGAGTAGTGCAACAACTAAACGGCCCCTAGTTACATCCGGAAAGTGGCCGGCATCGATTGGATGCGAAAGGCCGAGGATAGGCAACGTTGGCGCTACTTAAAAGAGGCCTATGTCCAACAGTGGATGCACTCTGGCTGATGATGATGATGATGAATCTTTAATTATGGTCAACAACGGGTGGGCCTTGAACATCTGACGTTTCAGATTTCAATCCGCCCCTTAACCGTTGAACTATTGAGGTTGTTTATTCATGGTTAAGCGAGGACGGAGTATCATTAAATCCTCGATAAATTATTATTTATTACAGTGGCAGGAACGATACGTATTTTATTGCACGTTAAAACACCCACTCTGCATCATTACTTAGTTAGAAAATAAATAGTACCTACCAGTCGTGAAAAACTAATGAATGAATATTGCAGGAAAATAAAATTCAAAATTACTTCATGCAGGTCAACTTGTAGCTCTTAGGTATCACAAGTGAAGAAGAGCACCGGTCAATAAAATTGATGGTTGATGTTTCAACAGAAAGTACTACATCGATACTGCATCGTTTGGAGTAAGTGGCAAATGTGAGGACAAGTCATGTTCGCTGAAAGAAACTACGATGTAGTAATTTTTTTGGAATTCTTTTTCAGAAATATTTACGTGTGGGATTCTAAAAATATTATATATTTCAGCCAATAAGTAATTGTTTTCTGAATAAAAAGAAAAAACCTTAAAACAAACTATGACTCCTCCTGTGAATAAAAGGTAGTCTACATCACTCTCCAAAGTATATTGATAAGAACCCCCGACACAAAAAGAGGGGTGTTATAAGCTTAACATGTGTATCTGCGTCAGTTCTCTCGTAGCAGCCTCCCCAATGGACCGATTTTCATGAGGTTCTGTTCGAAAGCTCGTGTAATCGAGGTGGATCTTAGCTATAATTTATAAAGATCTGCTCATCAGCTCATTTCCTGCTTGATTAAAGGGTTTTACAAGCCTTCACTGGTGCGATTGACTTGAAAGGCGTACTGTAACGTCGGTTTACCAACGGAACAAGGCGTGGTAACTGAGCTGATGCTGCAGCATCAAGTAGTCTGCGGGATATGCAGCTCCTCAGCAGTCAGCACCTTACAGCAGATATAGTGTGTTTGGGCTCATTGGAATGGTCTCAATGAGTAGGTGTTAGATAGGTGATGAACCAGGATCGAGGAGGAAGATCTGATGATGGCAGTGGCAGGTGGCAGATGGTATGTCTAGCTCTATTACCAGGTAAGTAGGTAAATTAGACATTTGCGCCACGCCTCTATCTCTGTTATAGTTTCGTAAACAGTTGGCGCTGAGTGTTTGTACTAAATAAAACACTAAATAACTTTGATGTTTTTACACCTGCCGATCACAAGCTCCTTACTACAGATTTATTTCGTTCATCTAAATTTAAATTCAAAGAAAGCTATATTTACTCGGCGCAATGATTTATACAATACGTTCTCTCGATGTTTTACCACTTTGTAATGATTTACCTTTTTATTGCAGTCTGCAACGATAATATTATAATATATATAGCTCGATTACCACTGACTGACTGATTCACTGACTCATTGACATAATTGTTCTCCTAGAAAGAGACAGAAAACGATACAATGATGTAGGGGAGATATGTTTGGGGGGGGGATTCGAGTTGGGGAAAATTATGACATTTCGGAAAAACAAGATGGCGGCCGACGTGATTCTTGCAACTCTTTTGTTTTCCAACCGATTTCTTTGAAATTTTGGATTATTGTAGACATTAGTAAACGATTAACAGAAAAAGTGAAAAAAATTAAAAAAACAAGATGGCGTCCGAGCTGTGACGTCTCAAATTTCCACCCCTCTCCTGTAAAATTTTGTATGAAAAAAATTTTTTTCACCCATGGTGTCGTATAGAGCTCAAAGAATGTGACTCGGAGAAAGGTGGCGAGAGCTGATGAGTGAGGAGTTCGGAGACGGGCGAGGGGCACGGCCAGGGTATAGTAGATAGGTGGAGGGTGCTCGACCAAATGTCATTCGAAACCTCGAGCAGTTGCCAGTGAGTTGAAAAAAAAATCCAAAATGGCGGAAAAAAAATGGCGGCAAATTTTGTCCGTCTCTCTCTCGGAGACTATAAAAGATGGAGGAGCGGTTTCTCGACAAAAGATGATCACAACCCGGAGGTCTACCTGGTGAGTAGGAAAAAAATTCAAGATGGCGGATTTTTTTTTTCCCTCATACAAAATGTATGGGGAATATTGAAGGGACTAGAAGTTGGGAACTATGCAAGACATTGATTTTGATAGGTTCATAGGGCTTTTTTCTTTTTCTTTTTTTTTCATTTTACATTTGCTTTTTTTCTTTTTTTCTTATTTTTCTTCTTTTTTTTTCTTTTTTTTTCTTTTTCATTTGTGAATGAGGAGCACGGCCAGGTTATTGCAGATAGGTGGGGTGTGCTCGAACAAATTTTTTGGCAAAAGATGACCAGAATCCGAAGGTCTACTTGATGAGAAAAAAAATCGCGGTCCGCTTTAGCGGGCCGCGCACCCACGCGCCCTACTTGTAGCAATAACACTTCCCGCGAGCTGCTTTAGCAGCTCGCGCACCGAGCGAAATAAATAAAGCCGAACAATCGCGGTCCGCTTTAGCGGGACGCGCACCCACGCGCCTTTCTTTTAGTAAAACACTTCCCGCGAGCTGCTTTAGCAGCTCGCGCACCGAGCAAATGCTAGTTATAATATATATAGCTCGATTACCACTGATTCACTCACTGACTCATTGACATAATTGTTCTCCTAGAAAGAGACAAAAAACGATAAAATGATGTACGGGAGATATGTTCGGGTGGGGGATTCGAGTGGGGAAAAATTATGACATTTCGGCAAAACAAGATGGCGGCCGACGTGAATCTTGCAACTCTTTTGTTTTCCAACCGATTTCATTGAAATTTTGGATTATTGTAGAAATTAGTAAACGATTAACAGAAAAAGTGAAAAAAATTAAAAAAACAAGATGGCGGCCGAGCTGTGACGTCTCAAATTTCCACCCCTCTCCTGTAAAATTTTGTATGAAAAAAATTTTTTTCACCCATGGTGTCGTATAGAGCTCAAAGAATGTGACTCGGAGAGAGGTGGAGAGAGCTGATGAGTGAGGAGTTCGGAGACGGGCGAGGGGCACGGCCAGGGTATAGAAGATAGGTGGAGGGTGCTCGACCAAATGTCATTCGAAACCTCGAGCAGTTGCCAGAGAGTTGAAAAAAAATTCCAAAATGGCGGAAAAAAAATGGCGGCAAATTTTGTCCGTCTCTCTCTCGGAGACTATAAAAGATGGAGGAGCGGTTTCTCGACAAAAGATGATCACAACCCGGAGGTCTACCTGGTGAGTAGGAAAAAAATTCAAGATGGCGGATTTTTTTTCCCCCCCATACAAAATGTATGGGGAATATTGAAGGGACTAGAAGTTGGGAATTATGCAAGACATTGATTTTGATAGGTTCAAAGGGCTTTTTTTCTTTTTCTTTTTTTTCATTTTACATTTGCTTTTTTTCTTTTTTTTTCTTTATTTTTTTCTTTTTTTTTCTTTTTCTTTTGTGAATGAGGAGCACGGCCAGGTTATTGCAGATAGGTGGGGTGTGCTCGAACAAATTTTTTGGCAAAAGATGACCAGAATCCGAAGGGCTACTTGATGAGTAAAAAAATCGCGGTCCGCTTTAGCGGGCCGCGCACCCACGCGCCCTACTTGTAGTAATAACACTTCCCGCGAGCTGCTTTAGCAGCTCGCGCACCGAGCGAAATAAATAAAGGAGACGGAAATCGATATATTGATGTTCGGGAGATATGTTCGGGTGGGGGATTCGAGTGGGGAAAAATTATGACATTTCGGAAAAACAAGATGGCGGCCGACGTGTATCTTGCAACTCTTTTCTTTTCCAACCGATTTCTTTGAAATTTTGGATTATTGTAGAAATTAGTAAACGATTAACAGAAAAAGTGAAAAAAATTGAAAAAAACAAGATGGCGGCCGAGCTGTGACGTCTCAAATTTCCACCCCTCTCCTGTAAAATTTTGTATGAAAAAAATTTTTTTCACCCATGGTGTCGTATAGAGCTCAAAGAATGTGACTCGGAGAAAGGTGGAGAGAGCTGATGAGTGAGGAGTTCGGAGACGGGCGAGGGGCACGGCCAGGGTATAGAAGATAGGTGGAGGGTGCTCGACCAAATGTCATTCGAAACCTCGAGCAGTTGCCAGTGAGTTGAAAAAAAATTCCAAAATGGCGGAAAAAAAATGGCGGCAAATTTTGTCCGTCTCTCTCTCGGAGACTATAAAAGATGGAGGAGCGGTTTCTCGACAAAAGGTGATCACAACCCGGAGGTCTACCTGGTGAGTAGGAAAAAAAATCAAGATGGCGGATTTTTTTTTTTACATACAAAATGTATGGGGAATATTGAAGGGACTAGAAGTTGGGAACTATGCAAGACATTGATTTTGATAGGTTCATAGGGCTTTGTTTCTTTTTCTTTTTTTTCATTTTACATTTTTTTTTTTTTCTTTTTTTTCATTTTTTTTCTTTTTCTTTTGTGAATGAGGAGCACGGCCAGGTTATTGCAGATAGGTGGGGTGTGCTCGAACAAATTTTTTGGCAAAAGATGACCAGAATCCGAAGGGCTACTTGATGAGTAAAAAAATCGCGGTCCGCTTTAGCGGGCCGCGCACCCACGCGCCCTACTTGTAGTAATAACACTTCCCGCGAGCTGCTTTAGCAGCTCGCGCACCGAGCGAAATAAATAAAGCCGAACAATCGCGGTCCGCTTTAGCGGGCCGCGCACCCACGCGCCCTACTTGTAGTAATAACACTTCCCGCGAGCTGCTTTAGCAGCTCGCGCACCGAGCGAAATAAATAAAGGAGACGGAAATCGATATAATGATGTTCGGGAGATATGTTCGGGTGGGGGATTCGAGTGGGGAAAAATTATGACATTTCGGAAAAACAAGATGGCGGCCGACGTGAATCTTGCAACTCTTTTGTTTTCCAACCGATTTCTTTGAAATTTTGGATTATTGTAGAAATTAGTAAACGATTAACAGAAAAAGTGAAAAAAATTAAAAAAACAAGATGGCGGCCGAGCTGTGACGTCTCAAATTTCCACCCCTCTCCTGTAAAATTTTGTATGAAAAAAATTTTTTTCACCCATGGTGTCGTATAGAGCTCAAAGAATGTGACTCGGTGAAAGGTGGAGAGAGCTGATGAGTGAGGAGTTCGGAGACGGGCGAGGGGCACGGCCAGAGTATAGAAGATAGGTGGAGGGTGCTCGACCAAATGTCATTCGAAACCTCGAGCAGTTGCCAGTGAGTTGAAAAAAAATTCCAAAATGGCGGAAAAAAATGGCGGCAAATTTTGTCCGTCTCTCTCTCGGAGACTATAAAAGATGGAGGAGCGGTTTCTCGACAAAAGGTGATCACAACCCGGTCTACCTGGTGAGTAGGAAAAAAATTCAAGATGGCGGATTTTTTTTTTTTACATACAAAATGTATGGGGAATATTGAAGGGACTAGAAGTTGGGAACTATGCAAGACATTGATTTTGATAGGTTCATAGGGCTTTTTTTCTTTTTCTTTTTTTTCATTTTACATTTTTTTTTTTTCTTTTTTTTCATTTTTTTTTCTTTTTCTTTTGTGAATGAGGAGCACGGCCAGGTTATTGCAGATAGGTGGGGTGTGCTCGAACAAATTTTTTGGCAAAAGATGACCAGAATCCGAAGGGCTACTTGATGAGCAAAAAAATCGCGGTCCGCTTTAGCGGGCCGCGCACCCACGCGCCCTACTTGTAGTAATAACACTTCCCGCGAGCTGCTTTAGCAGCTCGCGCACCGAGCGAAATAAATAAAGCCGAACAATCGCGGTCCGCTTTAGCGGGCCGCGCACCCACGCGCCCTACTTGTAGTAATAACACTTCCCGCGAGCTGCTTTAGCAGCTCGCGCACCGAGCGAAATAAATAAAGCCGAACAATCGCGGTCCGCTTTAGCGGGCCGCGCACCCACGCGCCCTACTTGTAGTAATAACACTTCCCTGCTGGAAGTGCTGGATGGGGCTGATTCACTGACTGATTCACTGATTCACTGATTCACTCACTCATTGATCACCTCTCCTGTAAAATTTTGTATGAAAAAATTTTTTTTCACCGATGGTTTCGTATAGAGGAAAAAAATTCATTCGGAGGAAAAATATGGAGAGAGCTGATGATTGAGGATTTCGGAGACGGGTGAAGAGCACGGCCAGGGTATCAAAGATAGGTGGGGGGTGCTCGAACAAATGTCACTCGAAACCTCATCCAATTCGCAGTGAGCTTAAAAAAAATTCAAAATGGCGGAAAAAAGATGGCCGCCATACAAATTTCGTCGGTGTATATCTCGGAGAGTATAAAAGATGGAAGAGTGGTTTCCTGGCAAAAGATAATCAGGACCCGCAGGTCTACTTGATGAACAGAAAAAAAAATCAAAATGGCGGAAAAAAGATGGCGGCCGTACAAATTTCATCGGTGTGTATCTCGGAGAGTATAAAAGATGGAAGAGTGGGTTCGTGGTAAAAGATGATCAAGACCCGAAGTTCTACTTAATGAACAGAAAAAAAATCAAGATGGCGGATTTTTTTTTCTCCATACAAAATATATGGCGAATATTAAATAGACTAGAAGCTAAGAACTATGCAAGACTTTGATACGGTTCCTTTTCAAAATTTGTTTTCATAAAAGAAATCTCAATCTGAAAAATGATGAGATATGTTGATCGAGGGTTTGGAAGGTGGGTGAGGAGCACGGCCAGGGTATTGAAGATAGGCGGGGGCTGCTAAAAGAAAAACTACTCGGAACCTCATCCAATTGGCAGTGAGCTGAAAAAAAATCCAAAATGGCGGATTCAAGATGGCGGCCATACAAACTTCAACGGTGTCTATCTCGGAGAGTATTAAAGATGGAAGAGTGGTTTTTTGATAGAAAATGATCAAGACCTAAAAGTCTACTTGCTGAGTAGAAAAACCGCGGTCCGCTTGCGGGCCGCGCACCCACGCGCCCTACTAGTTATAATATATATAGCTCGATTACCACTGATTCACTCACTGACTGATTCACTCATTGACAGGGTTGTTCTCCTAGAAGGAGACGGATATCGATATAATGATGTAGGGGAGATATGTCCAGGTGGGGGATTCGAGTTGGGGAAAATTATGACATTTCGGAAAAACAAGATGGCGGCCGACGTGAATCTTGCAACTCTTTTGTTTTCCAACCGATTTCTTTGAAATTTTGGATTATTGTAGAAATTAGTAAACGATTAACAGAAAAAGTGAAAAAAATTAAAAAAACAAGATGGCGGCCGAGCTGTGACGTCTCAAATTTCAGACCCCTCTCCTGTAAAATTTTGTATGAAAAAAATTTTTTTCACCCATGGTGTCGTATAGAGCTCAAAGAATGTGACTCGGAGAAAGGTGGCGAGAGCTGATGAGTGAGGAGTTCGGAGACGGGCGAGGGGCACGGCCAGGGTATAGTAGATAGGTGGAGGGTTCTCGACCAAATGTCATTCGAAATCTCGAGCAGTTGCCAGTGAGTTGAAAAAAAATTCCAAAATGGCGGAAAAAAAATGGCGGCAAATTTTGTCCGTCTCTCTCTCGGAGACTATAAAAGATGGAGGAGCGGTTTCTCGACAAAAGATGATCGAAACCCGGAGGTCTACCTGGTGAGTAGGAAAAAAATTCAAGATGGCGGACTTTTTTTTTCCATACTAAATGTATGGGGAATATTGAAGGGACTAGAAGTTGGGAACTATGCAAGACATTGGTTTTGATAGGTTCATAGGGCTTTTTTTCTTTTTCTTTTTTTTCATTTTTTTTCTTTTTTTTTCTTTTTCTTTTGTGAATGAGGAGCACGGCCAGGTTATTACAGATAGGTGGGGTGTGCTCGAACAAATTTTTTGGCAAAAGATGACCAGAATCCGAAGGGCTACTTGATGAGTAAAAAAATCGCGGTCCGCTTTAGCGGGCCGCGCACCCACGCGCCCTACTTGTAGTAATAACACTTCCCGCGAGCTGCTTTAGCAGCTCGCGCACCGAGCGAAATAAATAAAGCCGAACAATCGCGGTCCGCTTTAGCGGGCCGCGCACCCACGCGCCCTACTTGTAGTAACAACACTTCCCGCGAGCTGCTTTAGCAGCTCGCGCACCGAGCGAAATAAATAAAGCCGAACAATCGCGGTCCGCTTTAGCGGGCCGCGCACCCACGCGCCCTACTTGTAGCAATAACACTTCCCGCGAGCTGCTTTAGCAGCTCGCGCACCGAGCGAAATAAATAAAGCCGAACAATCGCGGTCCGCTTTAGCGGGCCGCGCACCCACGCCCCTTACTTTTAGTAAAACACTTCCCGCGAGCTGCTTTAGCAGCTCGCGCACCGAGCAAACGCTAGTTAATATATATATAGCTGCTCGTGCTGATTCACTGATTCACTGACTGATTGATCACCTCTCCTGTAAAATTTTGTATGAAAAATTTTTTTTCCACCGATGGTTTCGTATAGAGGACAAAAATTCATTCGGAGGAAAATTATGGAGAGAGCTGATGATTGAGGATTTCGGAGACGGATGAGGAGCACGGCCAGGGTATTGAAGATAGGTGGGGGGTGCTCGAACAAATGTCACTCGAAACCTCATCCAATTCGCAGTGAGCTGAAAAAAAATTCAAAATGGCGGAAAAAAGATGGCGGCCATACAAATTTCGTCGGTGTCTATCTCGGAGAGTATAAAAGATAGAAGAGTGGTTTCCTGGCAAAAGCTGATCAAGACCCTAAGGTCTACTTGACGAACAGAAAAAAAATTCAAGATGGCGGATTTTTTTTTTTCTTCATACAAAAATATATGGCGAATATTGAAGAGACTAGAAGCCGGGAATCATGCACGACTTTGATACAATTCCTTTTCAAGATTTTTTTTTATTGAAGAATTTTCATTATGACAAATGATGACATATGATGATCGAGGGTTTGGAAGGTGGGTGAGGAGCACGGCCATGGTAATGTAGATAGGTGGGGGTGCTCGAACAAAAGTCACTCGAAATCTCATCCAATTGGCAGTGAGCTGAAAAAAATCCAAAATGGCGGATTCAAGATGGCGGCCATACAAACTTCAACGGTGTCTATCTCGGAGAGTATAAAAGATGGAAGAGTGGTTTTGTGATAGAAAATGATCAGGAGCTGAAAGTCTACTAGACGAGTAGAAAAACCGCGGTCCGCTTGCGGGCCGCGCACCCACGCGCCCTACTAGTTATTAGATATACTTACCTACTGTTTATAAAATTTTTACCCAACTACGCCAAGGCTAAAAGGAAAGGTTATGATTTTAGCACTCTTTTTGTATGTGAACGTATGTATGTACCTATGTAGTATGTTAAATGTATGTATGTATGTGACTATTTACGAATGTTCCAACGTAGCGAATAAAGTACTGAGTTGATTTTGATGAATGAGGTGTCAATGCGTTATGATGGTCGGGGTGATATAGGCTACATTTTTAACCCCCGACGCAAAAAGAGGGGTGTCATAAGTTTGACGTCGATGTCTGTCTGTGTGTGTGTGTGTGTCTGTCTGTGGCATCGTAGCTCTCAAACGGAAGGACCGATTTCGATGCGGTTTTTTTCATTTGAAAGCCAGTTTCCTTGCGGTGGTTCTTAGCTATGTTTTGTTAATACCGGTCCTGCAGTGTAAGAGTATCAGTCAGCTCTTTTCCAAAATGATGTACGGCCCTTTTGGCGTATGATTACTCGATTAAGTGCTTCACGCGTGCCAGTATAATCGTTAAATGACAATTAATTAATAACTTCGACAGTCATAGGTTCTCATGTCGGCGCTGTCTTAAATTTTCAATTTTATACGAACAAAATCAATATGACGGATTTTATATCCAACTAGCTGATGCCCGCGACTTCGTCCGCATGGATTTAGTTTTTAAAAATCCCGCGGGAACTCTTTCATTATCCGAGATAAAAAGTAGCTCTCCCGGTCTGAGGAACCACTACTACATCCATTACTATACCCATGCAAAAAATCGCATCAATCCGCTGTTCTGTTGCGACGTGATTGAAGGACAAACCAACAAACAAACACACTTTCGCATTTATAATATCAGTAATGCTTTATTATATCACTTTTTATAATTGTCAATTTTTTTACCATACTTAACCAAAGACAAAATTACGTTTAGCTGTCATTTACGTTTTGTTATTCTACTGTCATTTGCGTTTTGTTATTCCATGTCAGATGCGTTTTTCTTATACCCCGTTTTATAGTGACATGACGGAAACGCGGTCGAACGGGATAAAAAGTATCCTATGTCCGTCTCCTGGTCCTCAGCTACCTCTCCACCAATTTTCAGCCAAATCGGTTCATCCGTTCTTGAGTTATAAATAGTGTAACTAACACCACTTTCTTTTATATATATAGATTTTCCGAAGTCCGGTTAATAGTTTTAAACTTGTTTCCTCGTTCTTTGTAAATTTTCCACAACTTAGCCCCTGACAGCATTCGTAGTTCTTACCTATTGGTAAGTGCAGATGCAGGGGACTGGGGAGGACTCATTGCATCACCGTTCAGAGCATAGTACGAGTAATTAGACATCGTACCGGAAAACTATATCGCTCGACGGCACGTCTTTGTCCTTAGCACTCATGGCTCAGATGAGACCAGAGGTAATATTATTTTAGAAATAATAAATACGCAAATTGCCTCTGTCGGGAATCTAACCTGAGACTTCGCGCTTACCAGACTCTAGCTCTGAATAATGCGCTAACTATAAGTTGCCATTAAATAAACCTTATAAAAAGAATGTATGGTGAATGAGACATCATGTGACATGTCACAACTCACAAGGCGGTCGATTCCTTAGTTTCCTACGTCCAATTAGGAAGTAAATTATAATGTTAATGATTTCCTATTAGCGTTTTTACTAACTAGGCTCCTAGATTCCTACGTAATAATACGCTGCATTTATAATATACAGTGAATGCTTTTTTTATGGTATTTCAATGGCTCATTTATGCAAATTACTGAATAAATTACACGAGCGATAAAGAGAACACTGCGGTAAGCTAAGGCCTAAGGCAGAAAAGAAAAGAATATACGTCTTAAGGGCGATGTCATACGACGCTTTATAGCGTAGATCTGCGTTGCGGTGTCTGAAAAAAAAAACTTGAGAGGTGTCAAGGGACACCCGGATTGAACGTATTATAATTATTATAAACTGTATACGTAACGTAATTGTTATAAACTAGTGGTGTCATCTAGTATTAAATTGATTAACTACGATGATGACGAAATTATATTTAGTTTATTTCTATTGCAGCTCTGTTACAAAACCAAAGAGTTACTCTGGTTTTTTAACGGATGGCGTTAGTAGTACAATAATATTTTATCTAATTTATACAATAAAAAATTAGGGAAAAATTCCACATGTAGAAATTATTTAAAATAAAATTGAAAATAGAAAATTCAGTCTGTCGAGCTGGGATTCGAACCATCGGCGTTGAACTTATAGACGAAGGCCCATCCACTAGGCCATGCAGACGCCGTGATATATGGCGAAAATACCGAATACAATGCAAAATTCACATTCAACAAAAAAGTGTCGGTTTCAAAAATGTGTCGAGTGTCGGTTCCTTAATTTTTTCCGTCTAGCCCCCTTCCGTACCGCGCGATAAGGAACTACGTTCCAATAGAAGAGTACTTAGTCTGCGGATCACAATTTGCAAGGGGTCCTTCACAAAAAAATCCGAGGTGTGCCCTGCGGCACACCTCTGGTGTGTGTATTAGTCTAGGCAATGAAGCTAGTGGACCCCAACAGCAATTCCTCTGGCGACGAAACTTTACAGAATGATAAAGTATCAGTAGTTAAACGTATTTTATAAATATCCAAAAAAAAAATTAGAACGGAAGTTAGGTATTTTTACCTAAACTCTTTTATGCTTAATATCTCAGTTCGGCAAAATGCTCGGTCAAAACTTTCTTCACCTGAAACATTCATGTAAAGTATACAAACAAAATATAAAATATCCAAAATATACTCCTAGTTGAAACCATCAACCACACTCTTTAAAAAGTGACAGTTCCGTTTGAAAAAAGTTTTGGATTTTTATCAAGTACCTCTTATTAAGGCTAATAATTAGTTTGGTAAAAAAAAATTGGACGGAGAAATTATGCTGTTCAAAATATTGAGCTATTTGTACTTGAAGGTATAAATACCTAACTTCCGCATGGATTTTTTTTTTTGGATATTTTTGTGTAAATTTTGGGTCATCCCATACTACAACCCTGCCAAATTTCATCGACTGAGGATTTGATGCGGGGGTCTCCATACAACAGACCGCCCCGTTGCCTAGACTATATCATCATCATCATGTAACTTCCTGCAATCGAAGTTTGGCGGTCATCAAGCGAATAGCTTCTCTATCCCTTTAATTTTGTGTGCCTAAGCCCTTTTCGCCCCCTGACTAACGCGATGATGGGAACGTGACCGTTCAACTCATCATTGCTTTCCATCATGCATGATTTATCGTCAAGAGCAAGCCTATAACTACTTACGCACAACGCGCTGGCCGCTATCATTACGCGATGTGTATTTCAGGCTTAAATATAAGAACTTATCCCTTCTTAATCTTTATATTACTATCGTAGGTACCACTACCGAGATTCTGTAAGAGCTTATACCCGTAAGTTATAGTCTCAGTCTTACGTGACTGGCACTAAGCCAAAGAGCTTTGCTTTCTCGCTTCTCATATAATATACTTACCGCTCAGACTATGAAACTTCATCCTGACATCTATTTTTTCTCGCCACTAGCCAACTTGTTGATGCGAGCATAACCTATAATGCGCGATTATGCTTCTTCAAAGAAATAGGCCGATATCCAACATTTTTCTAAAATCAAAAATTCTATCAACATTGGCTTGGCCTTTTCGATGTTCTGAATCCTGACAGTAATTTTGCTAACGTGTCTATCTAAATTCAAATCTCACTTAAAAACAAAATATTAATGCACCTTATTAATTATTATTATTATTATTATATACTGTGTTATTTAAAGGATAGCATAGCAAATTATTTTTCCTGATTTTTGTCTATCCATCAGTCCATCTGGGTCCGGGTTAATCTTCGGAATAGCTGAACCGATTTTGTCGGGACTTTTACAGGTAGGTAGACTAGGTAGAAAATTAAATATAGTGAACTCAATGAGTTTTCACGGTATTTATAGAGCCTAAACCCACCGTCGACGTAGTCACGGAATAGACTAACACTTCGATTTCATTTATTTGTACTTTTTTCACATTTT
This sequence comes from Oeneis ivallda, assembly GCA_029955525.1. Lineage (NCBI taxonomy): Eukaryota > Metazoa > Arthropoda > Insecta > Lepidoptera > Nymphalidae > Oeneis > Oeneis ivallda. Next base: position 19,494,325 of record JARPMR010000004.1, on the reverse strand, counting down.
TCACCTGAAGAATGAAGTCAACTCGGAACGAACATATTTTCGGATTTGTCCCTTTTTCCGGTAACATCTGTTTAGGCTTGGAAATAGCGAGCCGCGAGTAGTAAGTATATTAATTTGTGAGTGTTTTTCCTTGTGTGGCTAAAATCTTTCTGTACCGTTTACCTATTTATCGTGCCTACCCGAAAAGGGTCATTCTAAGGAAGTTAAATGGACTCCTATCTACCTTTTACTTGATAAGTATATTATTTTGTGTATTTATGTTTGTGAATTATTTGCTGCTTCGCTGCGATACGAATTCCTTATTAACGAATAGCCGTCGGCATTGACCTGCATGTGCAGTTTAGTTAATCTTACAGCTTACCCAAGCAATGAAGCATTTTTGTCAGCATAACAGAGTTAACAGAGTTTTGAATAATTAAGACAGAGAAGGTATACAACTAACAAGGCATATTGAGAGTGAGCTTTGCTCGAAAAATCGAAATGTTTATGGTTAGGTACCTGTTAACGAAAAGATGGCTGTTTAAACTTTAAGGTAGCTTTAATAGTCACTCGGGGGGAAAATAATAGATTTTTAAAGCACTCAACGTATGAAACGCTTAAGTGCTTTAAAAAAAGCGGTCCACGATTTCATGTCGGTAAACTGTGATGTATTGTTACCCTCATGTGTTTTACGCTAAATATTGACGATTGTACTTTAGTACAATACTTTACTACAAAACTTTAGTACAATACTTTAGTAATAGTACTTTAGTAACACCTGTAGATAGGTAAAATACAACTTACTGGTAAATTCCAAAAAAAAAAACAATTTTACAAGAACTACCAGTGGTAATTCTTGTAAGTTGATTTGTTAATTCACGTAAAAATAGAAGCTAGCTGACTTTACGCTATATTTTTCCCGAAGGTTAGCTGACGGAAGATAAACCAAGAAGAACATTTTTGGCTTTTTTATTAACTTTAGCGATTAAGTAGGTTGTCTTGTGTCAGGATTCCCAAGGAGGGTTGACGTCAGGCAGGCGGCCGGTTGTAAAATGTCAAGCCGAACCACTTACAACATGGCTTATTGTACAAGCCATGTTGTCCCGACCCCACATAGCGTGGGACAAGGAGAGGGAGATGATGATGTTGTGTCAGGAAAATGAAAAATTATTGAGACATTAGAATGGTGGCCGAAGCTTTTGAAGCAGTTTTGCTAGAAAGCTTTACAAAAAAAAATATAATAACAATTTGCTAAGATGACGTAAGTCTCGCAAACGCCAGCTCTTTGTCTATGCCACATTTGTCGGCCACTTACATACGAACCGAACCGCCGCCGTACAGTGTTTACGCTATAAATTATAGATATTACACAAACATTGGGATATATTTTATTGCACTATAAAATCGAAAGACGATGTACGAATGCGTTAGCCCGCATGTACCGAAATGTGTCGGTATGCGATCGATTGAGACGTTGAAATTTTACTGGATATTACCAATAGCTGTTACACTTTATTTCTGAAATAGTCATTTAGGACCATCCTTACAATAACTATTACTTTAGTACTTATTTTGACCCTTTACTGCGATTTCACGTGATGGTAAGTGCCGAGGCGGTCTAAGTTGATAGCGGGCTATCTTCAAAAGAGTACTTGTGCCAATATAGTTAAAACCCATACCCCTATCGATTTCTACACGACCGATATCGCACCGGAATACAAATGCCCGTTTTCACCAACCATACCTAAATCGTCCCCTAAGTAGGAGTATCTTTACGTAAAGAGACTCCTTCGTAGGACTACCTACGTAGGTAGCCCTTAAACACAATCTCTTACCCAATAACATTTTCACCTTTAGGTATTCCCTAAAGGTTCATGAAATCGAAATAGATAGAAAGCGTCACCTAACTTAGCTTATGTAGCCCGTAAAAGTTAGGGAACGTTGGTGAAAACGAGCGTGAAACGCTTGGTGGCATTTCTTTAACGGTAGGCCGTAGGAACGTATTACGTAACTAGACACGGCCAAAGCTTTCCACGTATTATTCCGTACATCTATAAATGTATTTGCAGGCAAAAGCCTTACAATTATTATATTTCTTAATCGTAACATCTATGTTCAGTATTTACTAGTTACTATTTATACCATTAGACTTATCTATAAGTATTCGCAACTCTCAGAATCGTGTTTATGTTTCCGACAATTTGGTGAAGCGTAGAGCAGTTGCAACCTACCTACTAACCTAATGTAACTATTATCTACATAAAATATGTAACATAATATCATATCACCTAAGCATAAATACTCCTAGAAACGCAATAATCGACGCCGTGATAAGCCATTTTTAGTCGGCCGAAAGCATATTCCTACGCAGTGTCGTCGAGTTAGTAGTACGACGAGCTCGCAGAAAAATATTAAAAAATAACGTAGTGTGCTGTGTGTGTCATAATTCATCACAATAACCATCAAAAACGTTATTAACAGTACCAGTACAGAAAATAATTACATGGCACTCACCTATTCATTGCTTTTTTTGAGCCTACGAGCTACGTTTGGCGCGGAACTTTGTTAGAAACTTCCGATCTATGAGTATTTAATATAAGCATATCACTTTGATTATTTATAATTATTTTTAAAAGATTTTAATATACTTCCATTTTGTAATTAATATTAATGACACAGCTTTTTCAGTTATAACCATAAAGATTATAAATAATTAGTAAGCTAAAATTAGTTTATTCAGAAACAGTAACGTAACGATTACAATAAATTTCAAAACTCGTTACATTTTATCCGAAAAAATGTACCTATCTAAATGTAAACAGTTACAACTTAATTTAACTGTTAAAATCTATGCATAAAAATGACATAGCCCCGAAAACATACAGCCCGTTTTCACGGAGCGATTCTTACCCGCGCCCGCAGTGGTTGCGGTACAGCTGGTTTATTTCAATATTCACGACACCGCAGGCTTATGCGATCCCAGAGCCGCCGCGGTTGCGGGAAAGGACCGCAAAAATGCCGTCCAGAAGGAGAGAACACCTGCGTCGCGACCGCAAAGTCCGCGGACAACGGCCGCCAAGCTCGCCGGCGACCGCGACCCGCGCGGTTCTACTACGGGCGCCGCGAGCACCCGCGCCCGCCGCAAACAACGCCGTGAAAATTGTTACTTAATTTTCCGTACAAATCTACATTCTACGGAGGCCGCGGGTCCGCAACCGCAGCGGGCGCGAGTGAAAACCGCTCCGTAGGTACGGGGGAATAGATTTAGGATTGGTAGTCACTACACTTCGACCGTAGCGACTACCAATCCTACATCTGTGTCTGAACTTCTGAAGATAATAAAACCACGAAAGTGGGAGGTACGGTCTGCAATGAAACATCTAATGTACAAAACTCAAATAGTTTATTAGCATTTCTAGCAATTCTAAGAAACATTCATTCTTTTATAAGTACCTAAATAAAATCCATCACATTCAGAATACAACAATAATGAAAAACATGTCTTTCAATCATTCGAAATCATTAACATCTTAAGTAAGAGTACGTTCTTAGGAAGTAGGAATATGTAAAAACTCATTTGTTAGATTTTTACTTAAGTAATTCACAACGTTTTCAAAATTTTACATTCGCAAAACTTTTCAGAATCCATTTTAAGTTGTTATTACTTTGACACAAAATAATTTACATCCAAAAAAACAATAGAACTTATTAATTCTACAACTCATAGCTTTAACTAAGTATAATTCTTTTATTCGTAGCAACTGCAAAATCATCTTCTTTAATAATATTTATGAAAGAATTTTCTAATTTTATCAAATAAAATTTTCTAACATTAAATAGTAGGCATAAGCCTACTTTATATATATAGTAAACAGTAGGTACCTGCCTAATACAAATAAAAAAAAACACGCGAAGAAATCCTGGAGAAATCTGTGGACATAGATACATAGAAAATAAACGCCGGCCGAATTGAGAACCTCCATTATGAGTAACTCACTTACCTACTATGTAGAAGTATAGTCACTCAGTATGTTAGAAGATTTTATTCAATAAAATTAGAAAATTCTTTTATTTATAAGCCAATCCATAACACCGCATTGCCGAGATACGTGTTTGTATGAACAAAGGAACATTATAGAAGTTTTATATAAAACACATTAAGTAAAATAGCTATTTGGTATGGATTATCAAAATTGCCCCGCGCCGAATTGTGACCTTGTGAAGATAAGACCTACCTACCAGCTAACGCCATATTGTCACGCAGAATACCGCCCCTATTAAGCCGATACGACACATTGATACAATCTAATAAGGAATATGAGATAGGCAGCACAAAGTTATTCACCTCAGTTTACATTGAATTTGTTAGCACTTAGCAGTACGAAAAGAAAAAAAATAGGGAGGGAAATGTGATAGTAAGTATATGCAAAATTCATATTTTATGAACTTGTTTATGGTGTACTAGCTGACGCCCGCGACTTCGTCGGCGTGGATTTAGTTTTTAAAATCTTTGATTTTCCGAAATAAAAAGTAGCCTATGTTACTCTCCACGACGATCCGTAGCTCTGTTGCGGCGTGATTGAAGGATAAACCAACAAACAAACACACTTTCGCATTAATTATAATTTATAATAACTAAATACATGATATTGAAGTTAAGACAATCTGCAATAGGTGTAAGAGGTGCAGAATCTCTCAAGAGGCGCACGCAACGCATTTTTCAATACTTAGTGTTTTTTAATTTCTTTACTTTTTAATTACAATGTTTATTGTAATACTAATTATAATTATAATTAGTCTTGTAAACACCTCTATTATACGTTTTGTTTTTGTTGTTCGTTCTGTATCTTTTCCAGATGAATCATCAAATGCAGCGTAGTATGAGTAGGCCACTTAAATACTATTTTAAACTTCTTAAGATTAATAATACTCATCTACGAGCTTATTAAACGTTTTGTGTTTTTATAAAAAACAAAAATTCAAAATTATTTATTTCACGTAGGCCAACCTGTGGCTCTTTTGACAAGTCATGACTCTACCACCAGTTCGGAAAGCGGATACTCAGTATGAAGTGTGTTTTTTATAATTATTTAACTTTATGAATTAAAAAGAGCCATGCCATATTCACTTTTGGAATGACGAATTTCAGGGCTTGATAATAATTAAATGCAGACCGGAGGCATTTTTAGGGTTCCGTACCCAAAGGGTACCAATTACTAAGCCTCCGCTGTTCGTCTGTCCGTCCGCCTGTCAGCGGGCATATCATATCTCGTAAACCGTAACAGGTAGACAGTTGAAATTTTCACAGAGTGTGTATTTCTATTGCCGCTATAACAACAAATAATAAACATTAAATTTTATTTTTACCCTGGCATGTGGGGTGTCATTGTCTAGAGCTCATTAAGTGGAGTTCAAATATATTTTTTATTCTTTTTAGCTTCAAAAAATTCTTTTCAAAAAACCGACTTCTAACGCCACTACAAAGTAAAAAAATAATTTTAGTTAGTCCACGTTTGTTGAAGTCGGGCGGGCCTAAATACAAACTATGAAACCGATGCGCGACGCTACACAATATGAGAAAATCGTTTGTAGAAGTCGAGCGAGCATTCCGAGTCGGTTTCATAGTTTGTATTTTAGGCCCGCCCAACTTCAACAAACGTGGACAAACTAAAATTATTTTTTTACTTTGTAGTGGCGTTAGAAGTCGGTTTTTTGAAAAGAATTTTTATTTTAAGCTTTTAAGTGTAGTATCCTATGATTGAGGAGCTAGGACCTGGAGCTCCATTGTGTAGTCCATACTTGTTGCCTACAATATCAATTCGTAATCGAAATTTCCTAAATCCCCATAGTTTTAGGTAGGCAGTACCCTGCAGCATCAGGATTGAGGAGCTAGGACCTGGAGCTCCATGATGTAGTCTATACTTGTTACCTACAATAATAATTCGTAATCGAAATTTCCTAAATCTCTTTATTTTAGGTGAGCAATATCCCTGCAGCATCAGGCTTGAGGAGTTGAAGGTGAACATTTTTATGGGATCATTTCGCCATCATCCTCTGTCGATTAAAAAAATAATCACGCGAATCGGTCCAGTAATCCCGGAGAAATCGGTGGACATACATAGAAAAAAAAAAGATACCGGCCGAATTGAGAGCCTCCTCCTTTTTGGAAGTCGGTTAAAAATGAAGAAACGAGCATTTTTTCCCCCCTTATGCTAATTTAGTACTATATAAGAACTAAGATATCATGTATCTAGTTCTAAAAAAATTATTTGATCATATGTACGGAACCCTAAAATAGTGAGACCCGACTCGCACTTGGCCGATTTTTTGGAACGATGTAAGCCGTCGGCCATCAGAAAGATGTAAAGCCGAGCTTAGGAGGCGATCGGACGCCAACATAGTACCAAGCGTCGGCGGTGGGTCCATCCTAATGACGCAGCCCTCCTCAATGAAAACTCCTCAACTCGTATAACACCACATATTCACATAAAAATATACGCAATCATACATGTGAATAGGAACATTATAATTATAATTATCTAATCTTTTTCTTTAAATAAAATTGAATGCATTGAACTTTAGGCGAGTATTATTTTTTGTCAGATGATTCCTTAGTCACGTGTCTAGAAAATTTAATGTTCAAATATAACAGTGTAGACGTACAAAAAATTATAAGAAACATTTTCTTTAGCTAAACCTGTCCATCAGCGAAATTTAAATCATCTATGCATCATAAATCAATCTACAAAAGCCGCCCAGTTGACTGGCCTATCCGGTATGCCATGACAGGCATATTTGCGTCCACAGTCCACACTTGCATGTATATCATATTCATTCACCGTAGTAACACATTATCACGTAATTCAGTGCGAATAAATCAGAACAATGCGGTTTTTCAATAAAAAAGAATGCAATCATTCTGATGTCAAGATACATTTACGTTTTAACACCAAATTGTACGGGAACAAACCTGTCTTTGCTTTACTAACAAATTCAGAATCGAATTTGTTATTAAAGAAAAAGACAGGTTTGTTTACAGATAATTCTGTAACATATTTTAAAAACGACACTCAGGACCTTCTTGCTCTTGCAAAAACCGACAAATAAAACAACAAGCAAAATAACATTTATCAGGATTTAATAAGGCTACTGCAAAGAATGATAGTAGTTCATTAACTTCGTTTTCTAGAAATACAATTACTTACTGCAGCGAGAAACAATTTTCGGCCAAAATCACGATTCCGATGCGATGGTGACGTTAAAACAAAAGTTATCAATCTTATAAAATACATTAAAATCAATTTGAAATCAGTATGTTTTATATCATTATTTTCTATGTAAAAAACGCACCTTGTTTCGATTTGATTGCTCGAAAGTTTACTTTTAAGCTGAGCATGAGCTAGCTGCAGAATGAAGCTAGAGAACTTCAAATTAGCAAAGTGAAAACCACCGCAGAAGTTTCCCTCAGAATTTATAAAACGAATATAAATTTACACGGAAGACTCGTATATCACAATTTGAACTATAGGCGGTTTTGGCTGAGGTGATATGGGGCTAGTGATGTCCCTGATTACCGCTTCGACTGCCGCTTCCCATTCGAGTTGACGTTTCTCTCCAAGACCATCGCGACCAAATCTAGGCATGGTGACCTGTAACAAAAATAACGTGCTGTAAAACAGTGACGATGAAAGAATTATTTGTTTGGCTATTTTTACACGCAATTTTGTTCAATGGTATGACCCTGCTGTCGTATTCTCTTTTTAGGCATTTGCAGTGGCTATGGAAAACAATGGAAAGTTGCAATGCTAACTAAGATATTCTGTCAAACACACATTATGTCATACAAAACGCAGGTTTGACAGTTCTTAGTTAGCAACTTTCGATAAACCCTGAGATAGAGAATAGCCCTACTGATCTCTACACTGGGATCATCAGAGTATTTTTTGTTATAATTATTTTTAAGAATATTTGCCAAGTAATACATGATTAATATCTTCCTGTCCCCTTCAAATTAAGTGCTAAGCTTGTGTTAGAAGTGGGTACCTATAACAAAAGTGCAACTGGTGATGTTAGAACCGTCGACCTTTCGGATTTTAGACCACTCCACGGAATGTTGAGCTATTGAGGTTTTAGAATTCCATCCAATCGTTAAACTACATATTTTATGATAAGAGTAAGTATACGTAATAAAATTTATAGGCATAGGGAAAACTGATCCAGTCATGGTTCTATAAAGGGATTATACCTATTACATAATTTATTTGTAGACTACAAAAAGAAATCATCGGTATATTCAAATATGATTCGCTGATACTCGCGACTTCACCCACGTGGATTTAATTTTTAAAACCCCGCGGGACTCTTTGATTTTCCGGGATAAAAGGAGCCTTTGTCATTATCCAGGTCCTCAACCATACAAAAAATCACGTCGATCCGTAGCTCTGTTGCAGCTGATTGAAGGATAAAACTACAAACAAACACACTTTCGCATTTCAAATTTTGACCTCTACAAATACTTAGTTATTGGCGTGTGACATCTTTGAAATTCTACCACGAATTTGTCACTCTCCGCAGAGTACCCCAAGGGTTCGAAACAGTTAATCAACATGTCCCTAAATACGTAAATCCAATAAAATAATACTATCAACACCTTCGACGAATACATTTTCTAATTTTTATTTTTTTTTTATTTTTTATTTTGTAACTACATAGTTATTACTAGCGGCAAGAGTCAGTAATATACTCAAAGGTCAGTAAGTATTAAAAGGGTTTTATTTCACGACAAAATAATCGAGATGAGAAAATTGTATTATTGCTTTTCATGCCAGTATCTATAATGGAAAGTTGTCCCTTGGGATCAACAAATAAAACAAGTTACTTCAACTCTATCGTAATTTTCAACAAAAATAAAATGATAAAAGTCAAGATTGGACAACATAAAACTTGGAAAAGAGCTTTCAATTTTGTAAATATTTCTAGTAAATTCTTTTCGAGTTCTGTTTGATTGTATTGCGCAGAAATAATAACACGATTCAAATTATTTCGGTATTATTAAATACCACATTTCCACTTTATTCAATATTTACCTTCTTATATTATTGGAATAATATTTTATGTTAATGAACTGGTATCACTATAGGTACTGATTTTAGAGGTAATAATATATAGTATAGCACACTCTGGTTTCATAGAAAATCTCGTGCTCGTGCAATACCAAAAATTGAACACGTTTGCCCTACCAACAGTTGCCAAAGCAATTCACCAATTCAGCCAAATTGTCTCCATAGCAACGTTAACCCTGCCAAAATAAAATGTACCTATATACTTACTTCCTTCTCTCAAAGTTCATTGTTTGTCAATGTAATAAAAGTGGGAACATTTATTTACCGAAGTAAAGTAACTACACTAGCGGCACGCTATGATGGCCGGTTTGACACATTACAATAGTGATGTGGAATGTCAATTTATTCTCGAACAAAAAACAATTAAGTTTTGTTTTTGTACCTGATTAAATAGGTTTAATAAAACAAAAATGTATATGTTTATTTAATTTATTTGAACGAACTGAATATTTGAATGAAAATGAATATACATACTTTATATGCACACAAGAAACATATGAATACAAAAGATACCAAAAAAGGTGCCACAAAAGGCCATAATTAATCAGATTCGTCCATACTACTATTTTCACTGTCGTCACTGCTATCATCACCTACATTAATAATTATATGTTCGTTTTCTATAATATTATCTATTTTCAAATCTCTTTCATAATCTTCCCTTATTAATTTAACAGTTCTATTCACAACCTTTTCCCAGTCTCCTTTAGTCACATGTTCACAAGCTTCTTCTAATAATTTTAGCATTTTTTTTGTGGTAAATGGGGGTTCTGTATTGTGTCTTGCAGCATATCCCTTAATTTGAGCCCACACCAACTCAATCGCATTATACTCACAATGGTAAGGCGGTAACCGTATAACTCTGTGCCCATGTTCTAATGCTATTTCGTCAATGACGTATCGGATCTTGGTTGGTTTGTTTTCTTTTAAAAGACGTACTAATTCCGCTTTTAACATATTCATGTTTGCATCTACGCCATTTTTACGAAGCCATGCGACGATATCAGCTTTCTTTTGGGATTGGGCAGGTGGCTTGTCAATTTGCATCGAGTGGTATGGGGCGTTGTCCATAATTATAATAGATGGTTCAGGGAGGCTACACAACATTGAGGTAAACCATTCAGTAAACTTTTCTCCATTCATGTCTTCATGATAGTCTCCAGTGGTTTTTGACGCAAAAGCCATGAGAGAACCTTCGACAAACCCGTTGATGGTTCCGGCGTGACAAATTATAAGTCGCGATCCTTTTCCTACAGGAACTTTGGAAGTAGATGCTGCTGTGTCATCGTTCCAAGAACGGCCTACAGTATGGTTAGCATTAAGCCATGTTTCATCCAAGAACACAACATTTTGCCAATTTTTGATTTCTTTCACTTGCCGTAAAAAAGTATACCTTGCCATCGCTATATCAAATCTTTCCATCAATATTTTGCGTTTGTTACATTTTTTGTATCGAAATCCAATGGTCTTCAAAATCTTCGTTAAAGAACTTTCCCCACCGAAGAATAATCCAGCTTCCTTCAGTGAATGCACCAACTTTTTTCTTGTTGGATACTCCTTCTGTAAATAGTAGCCGTAAACATGTCTTCGGATAGCATCGGCATCAAAGCTATCGATGCCTACGACTGGTTTTGCTCGTTTTCTCTTTTTTGGTGTGTGAAGTTTATTTTCTTCTGTGCCAGTCTCGCCATATTTTTTTTTAGTTATCCGTCTAACAGTTCGTTGTCCAATATTAAGCGCATCAGCTACGCGTTCAACCACTGACGTTATAGGTAAAATTGGCCCTCCATTTTGAGCTTCACGATCGAAATAGTTACGAAGGCGTATTACGAACTCACGTGTCTGACTATTTAGAACAGTTCTCTGCGTACGTTCGGTCATATCGACGAAATCCACAACAAAGGGCTTGAACAGAGTCCAAATTAACGAGCAAGGGTCAACAGTAATGCAGTATCAATATTTGAAATCCAAAGCCAGGTCAAAACTATATCACAATCGCATTGCACTGACAGTTTATACTTTTCGAAGCAACGTCAATTCGAAACTGCTTTGTTTTGCATTGAGCATTGACGCGAGTTTGCCGGAGGTAGTAGTTGTGCTAGCCAGCGATCCTATGTGACGATCGTATTAGATTCCATTTTTAAAAATTTTCAATTTAGAAAACCAAATGCCGAGTTGTGGTATATATCATATAAAAATAAAAATTTTACCTTTTGTATGAAACAGCTGATATGTTTTTGCGATTTCAGAGGTTTGTCCACATAGTGAAAATTGTTCATATTCACAAGTACATTCACCCCTTAAATGGTGCAAACTGATTTTTCTACACTTGTATACATTTTAGAAATCAATTTAATAAATAAATTTTGAGTCCTAAACCTAAAACTACATTCGATAAAATTTATGAATCTCTGCACATCACTATCGTCAATAAAGTAATACAATTATTTCCTTCAAAGTCGTTATCAATTAATACGGAACTTCATGAGCGGACAAACGTCAAACCGGCCATCATAGCGTGCCGCTAGTGTAAAACAAAAGCTATCATGTTATGTATACTTCCTAACTTTTTTTCTTAAATCACACATTAAAACAAAAACTTCTAAGAACTCGATTAATGCCACAAAGTTCGAGAGCTCTGTTAAGATCAGGTAAGATATAGATCTACTTAGTAGATACATTTATAATATGCTTGTAATTTACACTGCTAAAATCCACCGCAGAGTGGGTTATAGTGCTAAACCGCATTACGGTTTTCTGCCGCAAGCGATTACTGTAGCTGCTAACCGCAAACGTTCAGAGTATACTCGCTACGATTAAAAACCGCCCGCAATTTCATTCATTTGTTAAAATGGACTTCAAGAGAGCAGTTTAGATAATTAATTATTCTTTAGAACTGAGAAATAGAAAAATTATGATGTCAATGTAAGTACCGTTATTCTGGATACATCGACTTACTAAACTACGATTTTATAGTGGTTTCTAAAAATATCAATATTTATGAGAACATCGTGATTTTTCCTAAAAAATCACAGTTTGTTACAGTTTGTAACAGTTGTTCGTGCGCGCTTACTGTGTTCTTTAGGTTGCTTAAAATTATTGTGGTGCTGTTTTTCGCCGCACGTTGTCAGATTCATATCAACTTTTCTATCAATGTGCGGTTTCAAAATCCGCTAGTGCGTCCGCATAAATTGATTTCTTTGAATTGCAAAATAATGCGGGGAAAAAACCGGCGCGCGGTTAACAGTAGTGTGGGCCTAGCACTTATGTTATAAGATTGCGTGTAACCTTAAACGATTCGGTTTGACTATGAAGATATTTATATATTTTAACATCTTTAAAACGGGAGGTTGTAGCAACATCCATCCAGCATTGACACGTAACAGTCGGCTAGATCTCATCGAAGGCCAAAGAAACACTGACGCACTTTTTAGGGTTCCGTGCCCAAAGGGTGCCAACGGGACTCTGTTACTAAACCTTCGCTGTCCGTCCGTCCGTCCGTCCTCTGTCAATCCGTCCGTCCATCTGTCTGTCAGCGGGTTGTATCTCATGAACCTTAATAGGTAGATACTTGAAATTTATTGCCGCTATAACAACTTATTATGTATAATTATATAAAAGCTAAATAGTTAAAGATGGTCTGGTCTCTACACTATAAACTTTTGTTTTCGCTCGAACTTAATGATAGCTGGTGTTAAATCTTGTACGGAACCCTTCGTGTGTGGGTCCGTTTCGCACTTGGTCGGTTTTTAACAGCACGTTTTACAACCACCACATCGGAAACTTATAAAAATATACCATAACATTCGTCTTATTGCCAGTGATACTTTTAACATTTCACGTTACTCAGTCAATACTAGGAACTTATTCATCTGTAATTTATTCATTCAAAAATAATATAGGTTAGTGGTTAAGTTTTGTGTTTTTGAATTCCTCTGTATTTCTTGCTTTGTTGTTGTTAAAAAGCTGAATAAATGTTTTATTTATTTATTTATTTATTTATTTATTTATAACTGATAAAATAAATCAATTGTGATAGGAAACAAAATTGGAGGCTCAGAATAAAAAAGGCCGGCGGTTTTATTTCAGCCATTATAGTGCTATTCGACGCGTTTTATGAGGTACTAAAACTAAAAGGGTTGCTATTGCGATTTGCGACATTGAAACACTCTGCGACCTCATTCTTACTCGTACACGTATGCAAGCAACTATAATTACTGCAGTATTAGGCAAGCTATCTTGAATCTTGATACTATTTTTGTGACGTACTTACACAGCTGTAAATACACTTCGCTATCGCTTTTATATTTGGTTTGGCCTTACTTTAAGAACATAATATCTCAGTCTAGTCTAGTATCTCAGTCTATGTCCGAAGAAAACCGTAGGTATATTAGGTATTTCGCAGGAGAATTTCAAAAACAATCGCTAACTAAGCTCTCTGAGCATTATCCTAATAATGACATTAATAGGTAGATACTAATACCAAAATCTATATATATAAAAGAAAGTGGTGTTAGTTACACTATTTATAACTCAAGAACGGATGAACCGATTTGGCTGAAAATTGAAGGAGAGGTAGCTTAGAACCAGGAGACGGACATAGGATACTTTTTATCCCGTTCGACCGCGTTTCCGTCAAGTCACTATGAAACGTGGTATAACAAAAATCGGCCAAGTGCGAGTCGGGCCTCGCTCTTTTAGGGTTCCGTTAAAAAAAATTAAATTAAAATATTTCCATGTACCCATGGAATTTTATTAATTTAATTTAATTTTTATTATTTGTTGTTATAGCGGCAATAGAAATACATAATATGTGAAAATTTCATCTGTCTATCTATTACGGTTTACGAGATACAGCCCGACAGACAGATGACAGACGGACGGACGGACGGACGGACGGACGGACAGCGTAGGCTTAGTAATAGGGTCCCGTTGGTACCCTTTGGGTATGGAACCCTAAAAAAGGCATCTGACATGGAATAACAAAACGTAAATGACAGCTAAATGTAATTTTGTCTTTGGTTAAGTATGGTAAAAAATTTGACAATTATAAAAAGGGTTCTAATAAAGCATAGCTGATATTATAAATGAGAAAGTGTGTTTGTTTGTTGGTTTGTCCTTCAATCACGTCGTAACAGAACAGCGGATTGATGCGATTTTTTGCATGGGTATAGTAATGGATGTAGTAGTGGTTCCTCAGACCGGGAGAGCTACTTTTTATCTCGGATAATGAAAGAGTTCCCGCGGGATTCTTAAAAACTAAATCCATGCGGACGAAGTCGCGGGCATCAGCTAGTGGATAATATTATCAATAGGTTAGGACAAGAAAAAATTTTTGAAAGGCTATTTTTTTTTAGTTAATTGCTTATAACTTTTGCAATTGTTGCAAGCGGAACTTGATTTTTTTCAAAAATCATATAAGTACTTGCCATTCCAAATCGAATAATACCTCGTTGATATTTTTCCGAGACGGCTAAAAAATATTGACCAAAAAGGCACTTGTTGACTAGAGGAAATCAGGAAAAATAAAAACAAGGATTGTTCGTTAAATTTTGAAACACAGCTCAAACTTTATTTTTTTGGTTTAATTTTTTTTCATAATAGCCATGCTGAACTTGACTAATATTCTCCTTCCCCCCCAATTAAGTGAAAAGTGGAGTAAGTTAAACTCATTTAATACCTAATACTGGTGGGTATCGAACCGTTGAATTTACAGTTTTCAGTCCGCACCGCGTAGGGTATTTTGTTAAGCTTTAGCTGAAAACTTGTAATATTTTCAGAATTGTCTGTGAGTTTATTTTTTTAGGATGCTGAATATTTTCCTCCTGAACTTAAGTAAGTAGTATTTATATAGTCTGTTTCAAGAGATATTTGTTTAGAGCCTCACGTCCACCAATCTCACGCCATATTGATCTGATAGCTGTCTCGTCTCGGTTGGCCATCAATGAGGCGGGGCGTAAGTTTACGAAGACGGCAGAATATCTGTCGGCACGACCGAAGGACTGATCAATCAAGTATTCGAGACACTTTGATCTCGACGCGATTTCAACGCCGCTTCAAGAAACGCTTATTAAATACTCAATAAGTGTTGAGATGTGTCAGTACACAGTCACTCTAAACTGATCTTAACAGATTGAATGTGTTTCATGTTCCAAATATAAATTTGATTCACTTTCAGGAGCTCTTTATCTACTCGAATGATCACAAAAGTTAGCGGAAACCAGTAAAAATAAGCGTATATAGCACCTGCTCATGTGACTTGTTTGCTTCCGGCGGATAGAAAAAATAGCTCTTTAGCGAAGCCTTGTAAAAAGCTCGCATCTATAGTTTTAGCAATAATGGCAAGAAAAATACTTTAACTAAGGCACTACCTACTATCGTGAGAGAGAGAATCGTGGGACCAAAAGATAGCCATCTAGTACCCGAAAAAGTTAATCTCCACACGGCGATATCATCGCGGGGATAAAAATGAGGGCTCTAAACAACCAGAGCGCCGCCGCCAGCCAGGGACAGAAGTGATCAATGCCTCAGAACGTTGCAAGCCGGAATAAGTTGCCCGCAGCATGAGACAAAGGGTTTGAAGGGGTTGTGATGAGCCTGCGGTCTTAGGTATATGTGGTGGATCTCGGATTCGATTCCAGGCAAAGCAATTTGGATTTTTTATGTCTGAATTGTCTCTGGTCTGGTGGGTCACTTAAGAAATGACTACCTATAGCTAGCAACGTACCAAAGTCGTCTTTTTCAATTGGGATAAAAGATTTATATCCCTTTTCACCAAAGTTCCATACCTTTTACGGGCTACCTAAACTACGCTATCTGTCAATTTCGTTTTTACGAACCTTTAGGGAACACCTAAAGATGGAAATGACATTAGGTAGGGGATTGTATTTAGGGGAGCTACCTACGTTAAGACTCCTACTTAGGGGATTTAGGTGTGGTTGGTGAAAAACGGGCACAAAACTGCTACGAAAAAGTATCGATACCAATAGTATATAGAATCGAAGAAACGTCGAATATGTCATCGTATTTATTTGTATCTTTATCCCTGTACGTAACTGTATCGCATGTGTGGAGATTACCAATAAATAAGTAGGTACTAAGCATGGCGATACTCTCACTCGTCAAGGCAATGGATATGGTTCCTATGTATGAGATGTAAAGACATGATTGATAATAATATATTATGATTTTATTAATAAATGATTTGTTTCAGGCGTCTGAGACTTGTCTCGTTTGTAGCAGTGCATAGGCAATAGGAAATGTCCATAAGCGGTATGCGGCCTTACCACTTACCAACTCGTGGCCCGCTTGTCCTTCCGTCTTTTTCTTATTAATAAAAATAACATTACATTAATAATAATAACTTTATCTTTTCATGAAACTATGTTGATCATTGTATACCTTGCAAACATCGTAAGATTATGTGATTACGATAAGCATAGGGATGCGGAGCCGCCATTTTCTTTTTTTATCTTACTCAGTGTCAGAAAAAGAAAATGGCGGCAGAGCAAATTTATTCTTACATTAATTGCTAAGATTGGTTTGCAAATCTTCATTGCTTCTCTGACCGATAAACGACAGAAGTTGCCCGCGCTTCGCTACTTCCTCTTGATGCTTGACATTTGCACTTTGCGCAACAAAACGCGACTATATTTGGAGTGTTCATAAAGATTTGCGAGGACTGTTAATCAACACATAGACCAGACAAAGTGTTCGCAAAAGGCTTACGTAGATAGAACATAAGGTACGAGTAGGTAAAATTGGAGACAGCTTCAATCTTCAAAGTGAGTTTTTTTATCTTTTCCCGCATAAAACCGAAGCCCCATAAAACATTTTCATTAAAACATAACATCTCCATAATACATACGTAACATACATAATATTATCCGGATCGCGAAACAAAACTCGCGAGCAAATAATTCGGGTCGGTAGCTGCTATGAAATAACAATAATATCCTCCTGAGTTCCTGACCGGATTTTGGCCATAGCAGCTTAATATCAACGGGGACTAGGCATCATTACAGGAACATCGACGCAAAAATAGAAAAAAACTATGTGGTACAACGTATTGCAATATGCTCTATACAACACCTGCTCTCCTGCCACTAAGAAACGTTAAAAGAACATGCGGCGGTGGCGGTCGGTTTTCGAAAACTAAGATTGCTGTTCATTTTTGCACTTTTTCGAAGTACGGCTTGTGGTGTTAGTCTAAGTATGTATCTAGCGTTAAGCATTACTATTTAAGCCATGTATTTATTATAACATTATTTATTATAAAAGCATAATCCAAACCTAGTGGTCGTGTTATCATTAACCCTACTCCGAACTGCCAGCGAGTGCGCGAGTCGGTGACCGGCCGTAAAAAGAAACTCTAATATAAACTATTTCTAACATTTGAGTGAAATGCCTTTTTAAAGAACATTAAGAAGATTAGAATAAGTAAATTATTATAGGGAGTTTGGGGGCAGGTTCAAAATAATAAACTATTCTAAACGACCCAAATTCTTTGCTTGCAACTGTATATTATGGAAGTAGCACGGGTCAAGGCTTGCCGCAATCGACACGAAACGTAAATTTACTTACGATAGTTAAGACCTTCCTGAGGTCGTTATGTAGCGCAGACACGTCGACCCCGCGGCCGGCGTCGCCGAGTCTTCGCAGCGTGTCCGCCAGTGGACCGGACAGCGCTCGCAGCTGCTGCCAAGACCTAGCGTACTGTCTACGTACTAGCTCGATAATGGTCGAAGTTAGTGCCAACCCGATTAAAATGTATAGAGTGCAGAGTAGCATGTATTTTGGTCTTTCTGGAAAAGAGAAATAACGTTCAAAACGCTCTGTCTCTCCCAACACTTTTGATGAACGAACTGGCTTTTTAACTACTTCAGCCATTATGTAAGAAGTACGTATTCATTGGACAGCTAAAAACGTACCTATATTTGGATTTTTGGTGGATATGAATCAATAAATGAAACTTGTGAATCAAGAATAGAAATTAGTTTTGAGCTGTTAAATAAATACTATTGCTTACACAATAACATGGAAGAAGAGGACATCCGCTATACATAAGTCGAACGGGATAAGGATAAATGCTATAACTACCTACCTATATAATACTGTCGAACGTACTTCTACGTTGCGGGCGCCAGCGCGGCGGTGTGGCGGCTTGCCATGATTTTGAAGGGGTGAATGAAATAATAATAATAATGCGTGGCTTAAATTCGCTTAGTGTTTGGAGGTCCAACCTCCAAAATATGTCACCGATCCAATCCATTTGCATAACCAACAAAATCGTTATACATTGTCTCAACAAGGTCATCTAATATGTAATCTCAACAAGGCCATATAATATGTAATTTATATCTTGATTCACAGCTGGGGTAGTGTGCCACTAATGAGGGCCTTAGGATTACCTACCTTTGAAGTTATGTACTTATTAATTCCCAAAATATAGAATTATTCCAGAATCTACTCGATACAAACAAGAAACCGACAAAAATAATGATTCAAGCAAACTTGTACTATAAATAAAAAGCTTTTCAAAACATCTTACTTGGAACGAGATCTCCAAATCCAATGGTAGTCATCGTGATAAAACAGAAATAGAATCCGTCATAGAAAGTCCAATCGTCCTCCCACATCTTGAACAGGCCAGCCCCGGCCGACAAGTAGACGAACAAGAAACCGACGGCCCAAAACGCGTACAGAGATCTCTGTCCCGCCGGATTACTTTCCGACAGTCGGTTACACCATTCTAGATACAAGAAACAATTACTGAAAATAAATATAGACATTTCTTTTTCAACCATCTCCGGGAGCGTAAGGCTGGAATCACATCTGCGCGCATCGATTTGCATTTTTAAGCGACTTCAAAAAAGGAGGAGGTTATCAATTCGTCGGAATCTTTTTTTTATGTATGTCCACCGATTACTCGTAGACGCCTGAATCGATTTGGAAAATTCTTTTTTTGTTTGAAAGGGTATACTCAATATTGTATGAAAGAGTATCATCGAAAACAGTCGAGCTGTTTTTACAACAATAAATTAAATACTTTGTAAATAGTGTGTGTGTAATGTAGTAAAGTGGGAGTTTGAAGGCGGTTGTTTAAAATGATTTTTTTATATTAAATTATGTCCATACAAAACTGTCATTTTTCATTAAGTCGTGTACGCATCAATTTGGCTTTTCGATGCGTACATGACTCTATGAAAAATGACAGTTTTGTATGGACAAAATGCGAATCGATGCGAAAAGATGTGATTTCAGCCGTAGGGAGCATTCACATCTGACTCAATGTCAGCCGCGAAATAATTACTACCAATTTGTGAGTAATTCACGCCAAACTCGATACTCGTACTAATTTCTTAAACTGGACACATTCAAGTAAAGATTTTTATATAAACCTGTGAAGATGATACTGCCATTGGCATTGGCGCAATTAGAATTCCATAAGGCTACTTTGTCGTATTAGTTTACAAATTGCGAAAAACCAAATTAAATTAAAATTTTGCGGGCAGACCCGTTTAGTTCGCCTATTTGACTTTTTGTTTCACAAAACGTTTGTTAACGCCATGTTGATGGAACCGGTTCTAGATGTATTGTATTACGTTGATCATTATAATAATAAATAAATAATTCATGGCAGCTACCTACATAGATATATTGTCGATTAGTTGACACATATTGCAACTTGTCACAATAATGCTATCAATAATGTTATCGTTAGGTCACCAAACTTACTCGGCATCGTGGGTAAATGTTTAGCCACGACGGACACAACTGTTGCGAACACTCGCCCAAGATCGGCTATCACAGTCAGCGTTAATGGAATCCCAATAAGAGCATAAGCGATACAAAACAATCGCCCCCAGAATGTTTCTGGCACTATGTTGCCATATCCTGAAAAAATATGGATATTAGTAAAATTTCACAACTTGTAAGCTGCCTAAATGAAGAAAAAAACGGTATTTTATTAATTTGAATTAGTGAGGTGCTGAATTTCGGAATAAAAGTATCCTATGTCCTACCTCGTAGGAACTTAAATCATACCAAGTTACATTTAAATCCGTCCAGTAGTTTCGGAGCCTGTTTAATTCAAACAAACAAATCTTTCCAATTTATAATATTAGTGTAGATAACAGAGGGATAGAATTTTCATTGAGTAAAAATGAGGGCATAATATTTTTTGGAAATAGGAATTAATTGAGTACAAATATTCAAAAATTACAGAGTTAAACCTACAAATATCAGATTTAGAAGCAGTTTTTGGAAAACTTTCGATCGCGAAAATGATTCCCAATGAATTTTTCACTCAGTTTTTCATTCCATAGCAATCTTAAGAGTAAAGAACTAAAGACCCAAAATGCAATAAGTATATTCAGATACAAAGCTAAGTCTTTACAGTTTTCAAGTTACAGATTACGGAAAATAGCAGAAATTCTTTAAATCACATTTAGGACTTGTTTTTGAATTAACGACATTCCTTATCATTTCAAATAACTTATGTCCTTAGTTTTCGTCCCTGCAAATTGCATCAAGAATGGACTTAGTTACACCACATCATCATCATCATGAGCAACGCACAATACCGAGCGCAGTTCTACTCTCAGCGAAGGGTTTATAGGCCAATGGTCCACCACACTGGCCCAATGTGAATTTGTAGACTTCACACACTTTTAAGATCATTGTGGAGTACCCTCAGGGGTGCAAGTTTCCTCACGATGCTTTCCTTCAACGTTGAAGCATGTGATATTTAATTGCTTAAACGCACCTAACTCCGAAAAATAAGAGAGACGTGCCCAGAATCGAACCTGCGACCCCCCGAACAGGATACCGCAGTCCTATACTAACCATTAGGCTATCACTGCCTCAGTTATACCTAGGAATTGTTAATTCTCAGGGGCACGTAAAAAAAACTTGAGAGGTGTCAAGGGACACCCGGATGGAACGAAGTTCCTTTCGATTAATTAGTGAAGGAATTGTAATAAACTAGTGGTGTCATCTAGTATTAAATTGATTAACTACGATGAATTATATTTAGTTTATTTCTATTGCAGCAATGTTACAAAACCAAAGAGTTACTCTGGTTTTTTAACAGATGGCGTTAGTAGTACAATAACATTTTATCCAATATATACAATAAAAAATTAGGGAAAAATTCCACATGTAGAAATTATTTAAAATAAAATTGAAAATAGAAAATTCAGTCTGTCGAGCTGGGATTCGAACCATCGACTTTTAACTGTTAAGCGACTGCCGAAGCCACTAGGCTACGGAGACCAAATATTGTATCACGAAAATACCGAACACAATGCAAAATTCACATTCAACAAAAAAGTGTCGGTTTCAAAAAAGTGTCGAGTGTCGGTTCCTTAATTTTTTCCGTCTAGCACCTTCCCTTCCGCACCGCGCGATAAGGAACTTACGTTCCAAAAGTAAAACAAGACGGACAGCAAAGGCTTAGTAATCAGTAGGGTCCCGTTGGCACCGTTTCGGTACGGAACCCTAGAAAGAAGTATTTTGTATGAACATATTTATATTTGACGTAGATACACAGTGTATGCTTACATGTTCGTACACACCTATTGTGGTGAGCACGGTCGAGGAGAAGAAAACCGCTTGTAATATGCTCCATTTCTCTTCCAACGGCGGGAAGTTCTTTTCTATATCTAAAGCTATACCGCTACCCGATGCGCCCTCTAATACCTAAAAAGACAATATTTTTTAAATAACATAATTATAATGTGCTAAACGGGTCGTATGTGCTTCGATTTAATATTTGGTTGGAGATGTCGATATTTATGGTCACGACGAGACTGCGGGGTTGAGAGACGGACAGAATTTCGGAAATCAAGGAAATCGTGCAACTCAATCGTAATATTAACATTTGCAACCAAAACATTTGTGTAGGTAACTAAATAACTGTAACTTTTAGTGGGTAGACACGTCGCTTAAAACGTTATCGTGCAAGTACAACAATACATTTGCGTGCAAAAAATCGACCCACCCCGCGCTTTTTTATTTGGAATAAGATGTCTCGAAAATATCCGTATATAAAAATAACTTTTACTACCGTATGATAGTTGAAAAGGTAAGGTTTTAATAACCCTATTGCAAATTGGAACTGAAAATGGATTACCAACTTTACAGGCTAAAAACGAAATAGAAAAAAAGCCAGCCAAGTGCGAGTCGGACTCGCGCACCGAGGGTTCCGTACCCCAAAAGTAAAAGTAAAACGATAATATTATATTAATTTGCTTATTTATCGTTAACTTTGTTTGTAGAGGTTTATTGTTAATATAAAAAAACTATGCTAGTTAGAGCGTTGGTTTTATTTTTCCTGTAAAATATACATAAACCTCTATTGACCATAATTATTTCAGATTTTTCGATTGGTAAACTTCGGAGATAAGGGGGGGGGGGGCGGTATTTTTTTCAACATTTTGGCCGATTACTCAAAAACTATTATATGTAGAAATAAATAAAAAACTGTTTTAGAATGCACAAGTAAAGGCCTTTCATATGATACCCCACTTGGTATAGTTATCTTACTTTGAAATTTCAAACCCCCGATTTTCCCCCTTTTTTAATCAAAGTAAAATAATTTTCGCATTGCTTTTATTTTTCCTGTAAAATATACATAAACCTCTATTGACCATAATTATTTCAGATTTTTCGATTGGTAAACTTCGGAGATAAGGGTGGGGGAACGGTATTTTTTTCGACTTTTTGGCCGATTACTCAAAAACTATTATATATAGAAATAAATAAAAAACTGTTTTAGAATGCACAAGTAAAGGCCTTTCATATGATACCCCACTGGGTATAGTTATTTTACTTTGAAATTTCAAACCTCCGATTTTCCCCCTTTTTTAATAAAACTAAAAATAATTTTCGATTTTTCTTTATTCCAATGACGTTGGGCTACTATTATACACAACTATGCAAAATTTCATGTCGATAGCTTTAATAGTTACTGAAATAATCGACTGTGACAGACGGACGGACGGACGGACGGACGGACGGAGAAAGTCTCACCATAAGGGTTCCATTTTTACCATTTTGGAACGGAACCCTAAAAATAAAAGCGTGGGGTGGGTCGATTTTTTGCACGCAAGTTTATTAGGAAAAATCGAAGTAAAAACCAATAACAACTAGCACGTGTATTTATGTTATTTTCATGCAGTGGTTCCAGCTCTTCAATTTTCCAGATTTAAAAGTTGCCTACGCCGCGTCTGTCACCACGATGTTAGCTATCTCTGTGCCGAATCAAGATCCTTTCAGCGTTGAAAGTGAGCCGTGAAAAAGTAACATACAGACAGACTATCATTTACGCATTTATTTGTAAATTTAAAAATGATCTTACACCAGAAAACTCCCGCACACACTAAAGCCGCTAGAAGTTAGCAATCATAGATTTAGGATTGTTAGTCGCTACCACAGACTTTCTACAAGAATCGTAAATCTATGCAAGCAATACATAACATACAATTATACATTATAAATAAAATTATGCAACGCATTGCGGCTGAATCGGGCAGATATTATTCGGCGAGATTGCTCCTTTCTGAGCTAATTGTCGATATATAAAAACTTATAATGTACCTAAGTTAACAATACCATGCAACCGGAAGTATTAACCTGCATTCCATACAGAATTATTAAAATATACGTTAGGTTGTAGTTATGATTCCTTGTATTAGTACTACGTTACAATTATATTATTAAATATCCGCTTACGTTACATTTTATATTTGTAAGATCTAACTTTGTTATAAATAAATAGGGCTTCTAGTCTATAGTGGTTAAAACCACTACCTCCTTTTCTTTTGGGATTGGGATTCGGACTTTGTTCTTCAATCACACAACAACGGAGCAACGGATCGATGTGATTTTTGGTGATTTGGTGAGTGACATAGACTATACCTACCTTTCATCAGAAAAACACAGGGTTCTCGGGGGATTTTTAAACATATTTCCACGCGAACGTAGTCGCGGGATAAGCTAGTAAAAAATAATAATTGTTCTATACATACCTTTTCATATACAGCTAGTTGATCGCTGAGAACTTTTTCTAAGCTCACATTCTCAGTGCCATTCATATTATAATCAGCAACTACTCGTATAAGATTCCATCTCTCCGTGAGAAGGCGATCCCTTAGGTATTCCTGTTTTGCCAATTCGGCCGGATATTCAAGAGCCCGAAATACCTAAACATAACAATAATAAAGGAAAATAAATGCGTGACAAAATAACGCTTTGTACCTACATTCGGTGAAGCGGCAGCGGTCTTAAATAATTTGTTGATGTGTCAAATATGGTTATTTGGATATATCTACGTGTTTGATAAAATGCTGAAACTTAATAACCCGCAAACGCAAAAACCTCTTGTAGCATGGTTCAGACTATATCGGAGATAGAGGACGAAACTCCTCCCGGATAGCAACAATTCACTCGCGTAAGGGATAAAAAAATTATTACATGAATACCATACATAATTATGAGGGTCGTGGCCATTTACAAATAGACTAAACCATTGAATGACAGTTCCTCAATCCTGATGCTACTGGGTACTGACTACTGCTCATCTACACCTGTGTCTAAACTGTGGGGATTTAGAGACTATTATTATTAATTGATATTGTAGGTACCAAATATATACTACGACACTGAACTCAAGGTTCAAGCTGATTGTACTGTATTTGTACTTATATGATAATATTATTTAAGTACTGTACAACACGTACAAAAAATACAGAAACAAAACAAACATTTGTTCATTATTTACATTTTAATTGAATGCAACTACAAAAAATATACACGATAGTAATTAATATTCTTAAAAATTCTCAAATTCTTTCTCAAATGCACATTTCGACGCTTTCTTTAGTTTGCATTCGCCCATGTCTGGAAAGTTAACTGCATCTCCAGGATCCTTACATATTGGTATGAATGGTGGAAACACTTTTTGATGCAATATATTTTGCCAGTTTGTGTCACTGAACCAATCGTGGCTTTTAATATCAAATACGCCTGCCTTGAGGGAACCAAAGCGTTTAGTCGGATCTACATCCAAAAGATGTTTTATCAAAGACTTGCAAGCTGGCGTCATACAAT
The DNA here is from genome assembly GCA_029955525.1 of Oeneis ivallda. Lineage (NCBI taxonomy): Eukaryota > Metazoa > Arthropoda > Insecta > Lepidoptera > Nymphalidae > Oeneis > Oeneis ivallda. The sequence goes on along the minus strand of JARPMR010000004.1, from coordinate 19,469,111 downwards.
CCGGACTTTTGTACTTGCCCGACAAAATCTTCTCATAAAGCTTCATTGTATCAGAATGATAAAACGGTGGGTGACCAGCAATTATTTCGTAAATAAGAATACCAAACGACCACCAATCTACTGAATAAGTGTATCCTTTTGACAAAATAATTTCAGGGGCAATATATTCCGGGGTGCCACATATCGTCCATGTTCGATTCTTTATTATTTTTCCAAAACCGAAATCTCCAAGTTTGATATATCCAGACTCGTTGAGTAATATGTTTTCTGGTTTCAAATCTCTGTGCACTATGGAACAGTGATGTAAATACTCTAAAGCTAAAACCACCTGAGCCGTATAAAATTGGGCTAACGGCTCCGAAAGATTTCCCATTCTTCTTATTAAAGTAAACAGTTCACCGCCAGCTTCAAACGGCAACACAAGATAAATGTAAAGATTGTCCTTGCAACAAAGGTGTAGAGATATTAGAAATGGAAAAGTTATACTCTGCAGAATTTTCTTTTCTGAATTTAACTGTTTAACGTTCTTGTGCTTCACAACTTGAGCTTTCTCTAGTGCTTTCATCGCGAAATATTCAAAAGTATTTTTATCACGGACCAAGAATACAGTTCCAAAAGATCCGATTCCTAAAACCCTTACGACATCAAAGTCGTCCACGACCCTGTCATACTTTTTACTCTCATTGTAGCGATTTGTAAATTCAAATTTTAACGTGTCTAAATAACGATGATGATTAAGTTGCAGCTCATAAGAGTAAGTTTCTGCTTTTTCTTCTCGTTTATCGAACATCACCATTTTTTTTAGAAGATAAGAAATAAAAACTCTAGTCAAGAAAAGTAAGAGAAAACATTGATTTAAAATAAGATAACACAAATCACTGTAAAACTTTATTAAATTCAGGACTTAGATAAATTTAATTTATTTAAAATTCTACAACATAATAATAGCAAAGTAAATAATTGGTAACGGCATCAAATGTCAGGTGACTACGTCAAGTTGGGCAAACAGAAGTTGACATAATATTTGAAAAGGCAAGCAAGAAGACTTTTAGTATTGTTCAATAATTGTTCAGTAGGTACTATGCAATACTCAATTGGCTTCAGCCTCGGTTCTTTTGAGCTCTTTTAGCCTTTGAGTAAAGGTTGAGTAAAGGGCTGAAAGTGTCTTTTGCAGCAAGAATATTTTTAGGGTTTGTAGTCAAACAAGTGCGAAGAAATAAGAAAAATTCATAAAATTCAAAAAAAATTCAAAATTCAAAATTATTTCACGAAGGCCAACCTGTGGCTCTTATGACAAGTCATGACTCTACCACCGGTTCGGAAAGCGGATTCTGCTGAGAAGAGCCGGAAAGAAACACAGCAGTTGCTCTTTTCAAAATAATCATTTTACAATATTATTATGAAGCTATTACATTGTAATAAGTTTTTTATACTATCTTGTGGGCAGCTGGATGCCAAGCCGATTTAACCTATGCAACTTTGTTAGAATAAAATATAATATTTTCACAATGAGGGAAAGTTCCAAAAAAAAAGTACTATAATTCAATTCATGTTAAGACGGGCAGACACAAAGTAGCTCCATTCCCGCCGGCGGAAACCGTTCACGAGCACGTAATAAAAATAAAATAAATAAATAGAACTACAATGCACAATAATTTTATTATTTACTTCGCCTATTTCACGAACTCGGAATTGGAATGTTTTAAAATATTATAATTAACCGCGTCGCGTTCCGCAGTGCCTCGTGTGACATAATAATTATCACCTTATCACTTTTTATCACGGATCTACATTAGACATAGTCGTAATTCCTAGTTCCATGGTGTCACACCCTAGGTATTCAAACTTCTTGATCATACCATATTATTATCATGAATAATTAAGATTAAGAAGATAACGCTGACTTACCAATCCTCCTCCAGCAGTGTACAACATCAGGGCGACAAAAAGGCCGACATGAGACAAGGCAGCACGCGGGAAAAAACGCTCCCATGTCGACACAGGAGGCGGAGATCCCATCAGCGTTTCAGTCTCCCAATTAACTCCCTTCACTCCCTTACACATCGTTACAATTTCTTTAACCTCTACTTAAATTACCTAATTAACTCTAAAATCTTCTACGTGTTCTTACTATGTACTTTATAAGTACATAATTATTATTTAGTTATGGATTAACTTTCCCATTTTTATCTGTAACAAAGGTTTTATTTTAACAGAAGAAAGAGGTTTTTAACTCTACAATTATACTCGTATTTTTCTTACATCAAAAGTGATTTCAGATAGAGCGCGAACTTGCTTGCATCAAGATTGCATCTAAAAGCTACCAACTAGAAGCGCAGAGCTATCATGTTTCTTACTAATGTACGGGACATGCACTTATCGGCAATGAGTTATGAGACTCTACCTCGACTCTACATACCTAGTTACCTAGTCTAAATAAGATCAACTAGCTTTCTTGTAGGTATGTATAGGTAATGCCCAATTTAGTTATTGTTCTGAAACCTATACCTCTGTTATCTTAATGACCTACTTGTTATTTTTCAGTTAATATTCATACTTAACAACATGAAGAGTAGGTAAACTATAACAAATGTTACAATCGCGTTTTCATTCCATCAGAAAGGAAATAGAAAATTATATCCAGGTATTTATTATTATTTAAAACCTACCTCTCATAATAGATAATATGTGAAATCACAGATTGCCACATAGCTAACAAAACTGTTCATTCAATGTTATTTGTTCGGCTCTACGTCTAGGCTTTATTGACGTAGAAAAGTATAGGTCATGAGAATATCGCTGGCGCCTCTCATCCCCCCAACAACCTTTACTTAGAAGTTAGGACAAGCGTTTACAAGTAGGTACAGAACGAGTAAATGAAGATTGATTATAAGTTACGTTTGATATGAACTCTTTTACTCACTTATAATTTATATCAACTTATAAGACATGGTACTGAAGGTACTATTGATTATAGTCTTGATATAGTACACAAATAATCAAAAACAAAAACCTAATATTTTGTGTACCTATCTCTATATAAAAGTAAAACTATAACCTGAATATGTACTTTTTAAATAAGTCCTGCAATGCGATGTGTTACATAAGTTTCAATACTGAAGAAACGGTGTAACTTAAAGACGCTGAAAACATTGATAAAATCTTCTTCGAACAACGATCAAGGTGATCACATAGTATTTTTTAAATTCATTCATAAGTAAGGCTATAAAACTATTTTATACTTACTTATGTACAGTGTGTATCGAAGAAAAACTTAGTTTTAATATAATTTGGATGGAATTTTCAAACTACTATGACAATTTTAAATATTAAAACGAACACTATTGCGTTATTTATATTGTCTTATGCGAGTTATGACACATTCCGAGCGGAAACAAAAGATATTCCTATTTTTAATTCACAATACAGTCTCGAAGTAAATTTCGAAGAATGACAAAATATATAAACTGGGTTCGGGAACGTCCATTCCCTGACACGGTCTCCAACAAACTGAATTTCTGAATTAGTAAATTTACATTTGCTGAAATTACTTCGCCTGACGGTGTGATAAGCTTTCAGAACTACAGCCAGCTAAAACTTTAGTTCTGCTTCATAACATGTTTTCGTACTCTTGTAAGCTTATATAGTTAGCATATAATTGAGAAAAAAACGATTAAACTATTAAAAATAACTCTTTACTTAGAATCAATTATCAACTATTATTATAAAGCAAAGATAAATATTATGTAAGTATTTTACTCGAAACTTAAATTAAAAACTGTCTGTCTATTATCCCCAGTTTTGAACTTAACTACAAAATCCTAATAACGGAAGGGTGCCTACTACATAAAAATAAGCTAAAATAAGTGTTGCAAATCACGTTAAAAATCAACAAACTCTTCTTCGTATAAGCACACTGGGCTCTCTTTCATTTTTTCATCTTCAAAAGTTTCGAAATACGACGTATCTCCGGGAGATCGGATTTTCGGTTGGAAAGGTGGCGGCATACGGTTGTTCAATAAACTGTCCCAGTCAATCTCTCTAAACCATTTATGATTCTTAAAGTCTAAGACGCCGTTCTTCAGATTTCCAAATCGTCTCGTCGTGTCTGTCTGGAGTACATGTGATATTAAATCCTTTAAATCACTTGAGAAGTGACTGGGAACCCGGTATTTCCCGGACACAACTTTCTCATAGATCCTCATTGGGTCAGATGCATAAAACGGTGGATACCCGGCGCTCATCTCATACATAAGAATACCGAGTGACCACCAATCTACAGATTGGCCATAACCCTTGCTTAGAATAATCTCTGGTGCCAAGTATTCAGGAGTACCACAGAGGGTCCACGTTCTACCACGAATCAGTTTACAAAAACCAAAATCTGTCAGTTTTATGTAACCAGTTCGGTCTATAAGAATATTCTCCGGTTTCAAGTCACGGTAAACCAATTCACACGCATGTAAATACTCAAGCGCTAGAATCACTTGAGCCCCGTAAAACTTTGAACACGTCTCCTCAAATTTACCTAATTTTCGTAAGTGTGAAAACATTTCACCACCGGGTACAAATGGTAAAACGTAGTATAGATATACGTTATCTTTGAAAAAGTATTTCATGTATACACAAAATGGAAAATTAAGACCACAAAGAATTTTCTTCTCGTAATAACTGTGTTCAATTTGCTTTAATTTCACTATCTTTTCCTTTTCCAACATTTTCATTGCATAGTATCGGCCAGTATCGATGTGCTTTGCCAGGTACACTATACCAAAAGCCCCTGTGCCTAAAACTTTTAGCCTCTCAAAGTCACCAAATTTCGAGTTTTCTTGAGATTTTTCATTCCAAGTTTCTATGAAATCCTGATGGAGTTTTCTCAGGTAAAGACTGTATTGTTCTTGTCTCGCAACCGTATAGCCTCCAAACCGAGGCGAGTCAATATATCGCTTGGCATCGTTGGCCATAGCTTCAAAATCCTTCTGTGAAATCAGTTTGAGAAATTTCGCATATTATCTCCATGAAATAAAAATAAATTGACATTGGAATTAATATTTGACGTGGCGTTTAAAATTGATCACATTAATTAAAAAATTAAAAAATATTTTTTTATTGTGAAAAAGTTTGTAAGTACATAATTGTTAAGAAATTATTGGATTTTAAAAATAAAAAGATGATTTTGAAACACTTAATTAATAGCTTTTAAATAAGAATTCAGAAAAAATATTAATTTTCAAAATATAAATACTGAAATTAAGGGGAATTTTTTCTACTATATTAACCAACTGAAGGGTTAATTACTTGTAAAAAAAACCAGACGTGTCGTAATTTCTAGTTCCTTGAAAAAAACCATTCTCATTAAATTGTCATAAGTTGTCATAAAAACATTAAGGATCTGATCGACTCGATCAGTATTATATTTTATACTATGTCTTTTATAGCTTTATTTATTTTTATGCAGAGATTTATTTATGTGTAATTTAATGGGATCCTTAATCTCAAAAGGATCATTAAACATTGATGGCCAAGCCGACATATAATCGTCAAACCCACCAAGACCACCAGAGGTATTTAGATATGTTAAAATCTGAGTTCCAAAATAAATACAAAGACCCACCTGTTTCTGATAAGAGCACAGAAAACTATGATAACATAAAAGCAATTGGAAATGGCGCGTATGGAGAGGTATTTTTAGTAAGAGATAAAAGCAGATTCACCTATCACGCTATGAAAGTGGTAGATAAAAAAGTCGTCGTGGAAAGAAAACATGTCAAAAATTTAATCTTGGAAAAGAAGATACTTCAGTGCGTCCAGTTCCCATTCCTTGTGTCCTTAGATGATGCTTTCAAAGACAATGTTTATCTTTACTTCATACTGCCATACGTAGCTGGAGGAGAGTTATTCACTTATATACAGAAATACGGCAGCCTAGCAGACCATGTCTCTAAATTTTACGCCAGTCAAGTCATATTAGCCATAGAGTATTTACATTATTGTGAAATCGTACACAGGGATATAAAGCCCGAAAATATATTGATCGATACTAACGGATATATAAAACTGTGTGACTTTGGATTTTGTAAAATACTTTCGAAAAAAACATGGACGTTATGTGGTACACCTGAATATTTAGCCCCGGAGATCATTATGTCTAAGGGATATTCGTTTTCCGTTGACTGGTGGGCGATCGGTGTTCTAATCTTTGAGATGGGCTCAGGTTTTCCACCGTTTTTTTCATCGGATCCTACCAAACTTTACGAGAAGATATTGGAAGGTCATTATAAATGCCCAGATAGCATAGTTCCTGAATGCAAAAATATGATAAGAGGCTTATTGCAAGTGGATCAAACGAAACGGCTAGGTTGTCTAAAGGGTGGGGTCTTTGAGATCAAGAGCCATCCCTGGTTCAATGATCTATCTTGGCAGCTGATTATGCAACAGAGAGTAACGCCACCCTTTGTTCCTGTTTGCCCATCCCCGGGCGATACCAGTAACTTCCCAGATATTGAGCAAATAAAATTAAAAAAGAGTTCAAAGTGTTATTACGAAAACGAATTTCAAGATTTTTGAATAAGTAATTTCCAAAAATAAGCATTATTATCGATAACTTTGATTCGGGAAGAAAATCAAAGCCTTTAAAATAATGTTATGAGTTTCAGATGGGCTTAGTATATTTATTGTAACCTAAGTACAAGAAAAGTGTATTGTTGAGTGTTTTACATTCGAGCAAATAAAGTTTTTTCCTATAATTTTTTTTGGTAATAATATAAGCCATATTAATAATGACTAGTAGGCCTCTTTTCCTTCCAAGTTATGTCTTCATCATGTCTTAATTCATTAACAATTAAGTTATCCCACAAAGCTAGCAAAATTAAGTAGAGCCGAAAATACTAATTAAATCCTAATTACCTATTTCATGGCAGTTGTTTTATACTTGCATTTGCTTTTGCAAATAATTTTGTCGTATTTTTTTTTAGCCTCATATGTATAGCACATATGAAGCTAAAAAAAAAAATTAACACCAATGCTCTATAGCCAAAGTGAACATCCATTATTGTAAATACCCTGGTTTAAAATCTCAGTAATTTACATGGCGCGTTTTCGTTGCCGCTAAATAAATCATTCCACTCACGCGATCGCCTGATCCTAAGCTTTGATAAAAACATAGCCGATTAAGTTTGCTGGTGCTTTATAACAGGCGTTTAAATAAATTAATATACTGCAGTGGCGTCGAAATCATTAAGTACAAACTTCAATAACAAAAGCTGCAATGAAACTTTTTGTTAATTTTATTTATTGCTAATGCTTGATGGGAGCATCTGAGCACGGATATTCGGTGCGTTTTCCTTACATAAAAATAGCAGAGAAAGGACAGTAATACCTACTTTATACTTAACAGGACGCGAGTTTTCCCATGTCCTGTTTTTTTGCTAGTGTAAGTAGATACTTAATCCGCGCAATATACTTTTCAATAATTGGATCTGGATGGAAATTCTTTAAAAAGATTATTATTATTATATATTCTTTATTTGTACCACAACAACAAAAAACATACAAAAGAAACAGAGACAAAAAATGTAACACAAAAGGCGGCCTTATCGCTTAGTAGCGATCTCTACCAGGCAACCTTAGGAATAGGAAAAAAAAGAAAAAAAAAAAGAACTGCAGGTGGTCATTTCCTATAACATACGTACCTACATACAAATAACTACATACTAATACATAGACCAATAATAAGCAAATAAATAAAACGATATTACCCATATCAAAAGATCTTTGTCCATTTATTAAATCCATTGGTTGAGATGCCGACACCGGCTATTGCCTTGAGCCTAGAAAGCAAGTTCACCAGACCAAACGTGATTTTTTGGTTATCTTTTGTCCTGGAAAAACTGCTAGCGTTCTCGCGGGATTTTTAAAAATCTACTTAGGTAAAAAATCTAATGCCACGCGGATGAAGTCACGGGAAATAGATAGTTACAAATAAACGAACTAAAGAAATAATAATAATAAGAGTACATCAAGAGACATTGTTAGCAATGTTTGTCATTTTAAAGGCGGGTATAATAGGTTATTAACCTAAGCAAGTAGGTAAGCTAAGGAAGTTAGCGAAAATACCTTGCCTACCATAACGTTAAAATCTTGGTTAAAATATTTTTTTGCTAAATATAGGTACATGTACACTCAACCAGAAGTTAATGACTGACCTTTAAACTTAAAATTTTTATTTTTAATTCATGCAATATTGCAATTTGAAACAAAACCGGCTAAATAAGTGTCAGACTAGCACACCAAGGGTTCCGTAACTTGGAAAGAAAGGAACAAATAGTTACATAATTGATTCGACCGGCAAAAAAAATTACAGAATCGCATAATCAATTTTTTGTAAAGAATTCTAAAATAAAAGTACTTCGTAGATTTAGGCAGGGCATTTAATTTATCCTACAATATTTACGGAGTTCAGCCCCATCAACTCTAATAGTTGTTGATTTTTTGCTTAGCAAACAGAGATAAAGGGAGACAATGCGATTTTTAGTTTTCATGATAAGTCGAAAACTCTGAGGCCTACATTAACACCAAAAGATTAAAACAAAAACACTAAAATAACAAAAAAACTAAAGTGTCAAAACGTTAACGTGTTGTAAATTGGAATTTAATATATATTTTTTACTTTACTCCAAGAGCAGTATAACCACTCCGTTTTAACTTTACTGTAATGAGCAGTGACAACATTATGAACAGATGACCAAAGTGGCGCCGTAAGGATTACTTTTTACATTCCATTTCCATATTGGTACGGAGCCCTAAAAACTCTGAAGACGTCACGTCACGTTTCTTCCTGGGTTCACGGCATTGACCGTGAGGACCATAAATATGTAGCGCAATGATCATTCAGCACAGTGGGTACTGGGCTATTAACAATAGCTGGTCAATTCTGCCATTACCATAGTTCCTTTACACCGAAACAATGAAATATTTATCAGCAATAATTGTGCTTCTAGTTACTTTGTGTCATGCTAAAGATGAAGAAGAAAGTTTTTTGCGTAAGTGAACCATATTAAAAATTCATAATTATTATCTACTATTGTCATATTATTGAGGTCATATATTGAGAATTAAAGCGAATTTAATATAATAATTATATTATTATGTTATGGCTCTTATTGTGAATTTGCTATGAATTAAAAAATAATAAAATGTATTTGGAGACCATTCTGTCATTATCAGGTTTTTCCTAACACTGGAGCAGTGATTTTGGTATTTAATATAGGTACTTAATCAATTCTTGATTTTGTTTCAAAAAAATTGTTTGTTTGTTTTGTTTTATTTTTTGTCAAAAGCAGCTAACTCTGGGTTAAAAGGATAACTCGGCGTTTCTGCAAGCGCGCCTAAATAAATTAATAATGTCCATTACAACTTCCATACAAATAAATACCTAATTATAAACGCAAACGTAACTCTGTAGGTACGTTTACTTTTCACATCTCAACCGCCAAACCAATTCCGACAAAATTGGACAAGAGCACCGATGTATATCTACCTTGTAGTTGTACAAGAGAATATAGCGTGCATTATCAGTTTCCATTATACTTATGGTACTTATGGTACTTTTTATCTCCGACTAGCTGATGTCCGCGACTTCGTCCGCGTGGATTTAGTTTTTGAATTCCCTTGGGAACTCTTTGGTTTTCTGGGATAAAAAGTTGCCGATGTCACCCTCCAGGTCCTCAACTATACCCATGCAAAAAATCAAGTCGATCCGTATCTGTTTTAAAGGACAAACCAACAAACCACTTTCGCATTTATAATATTAGTATGATAGTATGATTACTGATTTTATTTTATTAAATGACATAATATATTTCTGAACGATTCGAGTAGACCCGAGTCTACCGTACCGAAGCTAAGAGACGAACGTCAAATGTTTGACAGGAAAGTAGGTAGAACACTTTATATGGGAAAATGAAATTGTTGTTTTTACTATCTTCCTCGCAATTTTTCCATATTTTCTCACCGTTTAAACCTTCCCTGGACTACGACAAACATTTCAAAACAAAAATCAGCTAAATCGGCCCAGCCGTACTCGAGTTTTAGCGAGACTAACGAACAGCAATTGATTTTTATAGAGATAATAATCAAAGAGTAGTTAAAAACTTAAAACCCACGGGATTCTTACCGGTTTCAAATTGATCACATAATCTAATGTATAAAATTCTCGTGTCGCGGTGTTTGTTACCAAACTCCTCCGAAACGGCTGGACTGATTTTTATGAAATTTTGTGTGCATATCGGGTAGGTCTGAGAATCGGCCAACATCTATTTTTCATACCCCTAAATGATAAGGGTGACCCATCCCTAAATATTTTTGCTGACGGTACGAAGTTCGCTGGGTCAGCTAGTAATAATAATAATAATATAACGTTTATTTCAGATAAAATTCATATCAGTAACAATAACTTAAATTAATAAATGAATAATTTTATGTTAATAACAAATAAACTTTATTTAAATAAGTTAGTAATTATATTTTTAGGGTTCCGTACCCAAATGGTAAAAATGGAACCCTTATGGTGAGACTTTCTCCGTCCGTCCGTCCGTCCGTCTGTCACAGTCGATTAGTTCAGTAACTATTAAAGCTATCGACATGAAATTTGGCATAGTTGTGTATAATAGTGGCCCAACAGCATTGGAATACTCGTAAAGAAAAATCGAAAATTATTTTTAGTTTTATTAAAAAAGGGGGAAAATCGGGGGTTTGAAATTTCAAAGTTAAATAACTATACCGAATGGGGTATCATATGAAAGGCCTTTACTTGTGCATTCTAAAACAGTTTTTTATTTATTTCTATATATAATAGTTTTTGAGTAATCGGCCAAAATGTCGAAAAAAATACCGTTCCCCCCCCCCCCCTTATCTCCGAAGTTTACCAATCGAAAAATCTGCAATAATTATGGTCAATAGAGGTTTATGTATATTTTACAGGAAAAATGAAATCAACGCGAAAATTATTTTAGTTTAAAAAAAACCGGCCAAGTGCGTGTCGGGCCACGCGCAGTGTAGGGTTCCGTAGTTGAAAGTCTCAACATACATTTTGAGTTCCATGGTTTAAATACTATAATGTACTACAAAATATGCAACTTACACTACGTGTAATATCTAACTTAGAAAAACCGATATAACTCCTTCACTAATGAACCCTACTTAGCCCTGATAGTTTTCCTTTAAAATTCATTATATATACTACTGCTGTGAATTTTTTCTTGTATCCTATATACAACCATTTAGCTGGCAGAGGGGGGGGACACTTGACTCTAATAAAATTTAGCACTTTAAAATATCATATTTCACAAACGGATCCCTGAATTGAAAAATGGTGTTCCCACACCCACAACGTTTTTGAAAGACCTATTCAACGACACCCCACACTATGGGATAGATGAGAAAAAAAAATTCATCCCCACTTTACATGTAGGGGAGGTACCCTAAAAAAAAATATTTTTCACAATTTTATTTCACCACTTTGTCGGCGTGATTGATATTTATACCCTTGTCAAATTACAGATTTCTAGTATCAATAGTCTCTGAGCTAAACCGCGGACAGACAGACAGACAGACAGACGGACGGACATGGCGAAACTATAAGGGTTCCTTGTTTACTACGGAACTCTAAAAAGGGGGAAAATCAGGGGTTAGAAATTTCAAAGTAAGATAACTATACCGAATGGGGTATCATATAAAAGGCCTTTACTTGTGCATTCTAAAACAGTTTTTTATTTATTTCTTTATATAATATTTTTTGAGTAATCGGCCAAAATGTCGAAAAAAATACCGTTTCCCCCCTTATCTCCGAAGTTTACCAATCGAAAAATCTGAAATAATCATGGTCAATAGAGGTTTATGTATATTTTACAGGAAAAATAAAACCAACGCTCTAACTAGCATAGTTTTTTTTATATTAACAATAAACCTCTACAAACAAAGTTAACGATAAATAAGCAAATTAATATAATATTATCGTTTTACTTTTACTTTTGGAGTACGGAACCCTCGGTGCGCGAGTCCGACTCGCACTTGGCCGGCTTTTTTTAATTCTAATTAAGGTACCATCTCGGCCGCTTCGTGTAAGCGTGCATACCTATCAAGCGCTCCATAAATGGATTTTCCCATTTAATAGTCAATGTTTTCAAAATACTGTTGGAGCTTCCGCGCATTCTGCTCATCATTGACGCTGATCTTTTTCTCATAATTGCGTAAAAGTCATTAATGTGAGTCTCCGCAAACATTTGTGACGCACTGCAGAAGCGCCGCAGCCCCATCAGTACTCTAAAACCATTGTTGTATTGTATGCGGCCAATATAGGCCCTCTGCGTATATTTCACCCACAAGCTACAGGTGTAGGAATTAGTTTGGCGCTTTAATAAGTGTAAGCTTCACTTCAACACACAATAATCATTTTACAATATTATTATGAAGCTATTACATTGTAATAAGTTTTTTATACTATCTTGTGGGCAACTGGATGCCAAGCCGATTTAACCCATTCAACTTTTTTAGAATAAAATATAATATTTCCACAATGAAAGGAAGTTCCAAAAAAAAAGTACTACAATTCAATTCATGTTAAGACGGGCAGACAGAAAGTAGCCCCATTCCCGCCGGCGGCACCCGTTCATGAGCATGACGCATGATCCAGCCGTTGCTTCGCTCGACCATATTTGAGGGAACGTAATATAGTAACTGGTTCGCGTTAGAAAAGGCCTAGAATCGATAACATTGATCATAGACAATTAAACTTCCTTACTAATATTATTTATAAATGCGAAGGTGTGTTTGTTTGTTGGTTTATCCTTCAATCACGCAGCCACGAGCAATTTTTGCATGGGTATAGTTGAGGACCATCATCGCGGGACATCAGCTAGTAAATAATTCTCTCGAAATACCTGCAGTAATGCAAATATTTCTCTTTGAATATTCATAAAATCCATTTTACCTCTTGAAAACCTCAAGCTCAGTAACAAAAGAATTAATTATATTTTCTCCTAATTTCCTTAATTTAACCTTTTAGTAACTGACGAGATCCTCCTTAAGTAGGACATAAAATGTACCTACCTTGCTTTGGCGAGTACTTGTGCCGGATCGGTCGCGAGGCTGCCCCGCGGTGTCATCACTGTGATGAGGAGCGTGACAGTGCACAGCACACTTTAGAAGAGTGCCCTGCTTGGAACCCCGAACGCCGCATCCTAATTCGCCACGTGGGGACAGACCTTTCCCCATCGACTGTGGTAGGAGCAATGTTATGGAATGGGGAAGCATGGAGAGCAGTGGTGTCTTATTGCGACACCATTATGGTTAAGAAGGAGACCGCTGAGCGGGCCCGGAAGCGAGCTGATCCGGCCGACGTGGACGTCGGAGTGGTGGAGTGCACCGCCCCGAGCCGTCCGTGTAATAGACCCTGGAGAAGGACCTCAGGGTACCGCGTACGGTTGGAGTGGGGGCTCTAGTCGTAAACTTCATAATACGACCCTGGGAAAGTGGCGGCTTGATGTGTTCAACAAGCAGCCATACCTCGTGTAGATAGGTCCGAGGACTTCTCTAGTTGTTCGGGATGAGCCCAATGGGCATCGCACTAGGGAGGCACCGATGCGTTCGTAAGAGATCTCGGAGCCTCCCAACATGTGCTAGGTTGCCCACCGGGGGGATTTTAGTAGGTAAAAATCCTACATAACCCGATTTTCCCCCAGGAAATCGGGTATATACCGGGTATTCCCGATATATTCCGGTGTATTCGGAGATCCTCCCCCCCCTACCTACCTACTTAGGGTGCTTGAAAATTTATTTTATCCATAGGTGAGTAAACCAATACGACAAAGTAAAAAATTTGTCAGAATATCGACTAATTTGTGAGTAGCTCACGTCAAACTTGATACTCGGACTAATTTCTTAAACTTAAACTTAAACTTAAACTGGACACTTTCAAGTAAAGATTTTTATATAAACCTGTGAAGATGATACTGCCATCGTCGCAATTAGAATGCCTAAGCCTACTTGGTTGTATTAAATTACAAATTGCGAAAAACCAAATTAAATTTTAATTTCGCGGGCAGACCCGTCTAATCCACCTTAATAGGCCACCCGTTCCTATATTATAAATGTACCTAAATATAATTTTAGACGGGTAATCATTTAACTTGGAATCAATATCAACACGGCTAGTAGGTATACAATGACGTATACCGTTCAATGGCATATTATAGTCATAATGAAATTAATGAGGGACCTTAATACAAGCGGCGGCGTTTCTCAACCGCCTGAAAATCAACATGAGAAATCTAATGAATGTGCAAGCCCCGCTCCACCAAGTGATCGTTGAGATTGAGAAAGTTTATATACCTGGAGTATATTATAATACCTGGAGTATATATCCCTGGAGTATATATACCTACCTGTAGCCTGTAGTGTATAATATTGTATAAGCCTGGGACACACTGTCTAGCTAGACAACCGCAGAACAGACAGAATCCAACTCGGCTGGACAATATTCAGGAAGCTTCGTGCGTGTTGCTAATCAAAATCATGACTTATCGATCCGAAACATGGTTGCTAACAATAATGAGCCTCATAATTTATATAAGAAGGCTCATGGTCACTCAGCAGGCGATAGAAAGATCTATCTATGTTCGAATAATCCCTGCGAGATCAAATCAGAAATGAGGAGATCTGCAGAAGAACCAGGGTTACCGATATATGTATAGCTAATCGAGTCATGAAAATTGTATAAATCGGGCGGCCATAAATCATAATATAGTTGGAAGAACCCATAGTCGCTGGGGTCCCAAAGTGCTGGAGTGGCAAATTCGCACCACACGCTGCAGACCTGCAGTGTTGGTAGACCGACATCAGACGGGTCTGCGGTACAAGATGGAGGCGTGTGGATGATCTAAGACACCTAGTATGTCCAGTGTCCGGCAGGGAACACAAATGATACAGACAAGTGACAGACTATACTATCCTGGCTAAAACAGCATTCCGAACCAGTGGTAGACTCATCAACGATTCAAAAGCACTTGTAAAAAAGTTTATTTGAATAAAAAACATTTCTATTTTATTCTATTCTATTCTAATAGGTAGGTTCAATTTAATCATTATCTCAAATTAAATATTTATATTTAATATCAGATAATGATTAAATTGTATTGATCGTTGAGAGATTAATAGACTTAATATTTATGATTGATAATAATTAGCTAAATTATCTTATCGGAAGTTTTTCTGTTTGAAACAATAAGAAAGAATACCTACCTACCTATTATACATGATTTATTGCAAATTCTTGGCGATTTTTAATTATTTATTCAAAACAGACTTTTGTTTCAGACTTAAACATGACATTATATAGCAACAATTATTAACTTCTTAAAATAACAAAAAATTACTTTGGTTTAATTAAGTAGGACCTTCCTTGCGGTCGCCAGTGCCTGGTTAATTAAATTATTAGTATATAATACTACTAATATAACCCATTATAAATAAGAAAGTTTGTGAGGATGGATGGATGGATGCACTGAGTATGTTTGTTAATCATTCACGCAAAAAGAACTGGACGGATTTTAATGAAATTTCACAATATTGTAAATAGTTTTAGCTATTATATATTTGTTCCGGAAAATTAAAGAACTCCCGAGGGAATCAAATCCCCTTAATCTACGCGGACGAAGTTGCACTTGCAGGTGATGCCTGTAATTAATAATTATAATTACATAAATAAGCATTATAAAAATGCAAAAATAATAATTGTTTGTTGGTTTGATGGTTTATCCTACACGCACGCAGCTTAGCAGAGCAACGTTATGTTTTGTATGAATATGTACTAGCTGATGCCCGCGACTTCGCCCGCTTGGATTTAGTTTTTAAAATCCCGCGGGAACTTCGAGATTTTTGGGATGCCTATGTAACCCTCCAGGTTCTGAACTATACCTATCCAAAAAATCACGTCAATCCGTAGCTTTTTTGCAGCGTGATTGACGAACAAACCAACAAACATACACAGTTTCGCATTTATAATCAAGTATGTATTAGTAAGGAAGGTAATAATACTCGTAATATCCAAACGATACCTACTACACTGCACAGTTATAACAAAATCTAGGTACCCGCAATCTAACATCGTTCGAGATTTAGGTCGCTAGGCAACCTAGCAACCTAAATCTATATATTATATGACTGTCGTGTAATTAACATATTTTAATTTGCAATAACAAATATTGATGTCAATAATTAAGATAAAAAACTATCCTATCTCTTTAAGTTGGACCAAATTACAGATAGGTAGTTACGAAGTTTGATCAAAATCGGTTCAGTAAGTTTATCCCTATATACATCGTGACAGGAGATTTTTATAATAGAATAGAATAGAATAGAAATGTTTTTTATTCAAATAAACTTTTTTACAAGTGCTTATGAATCGTCGATGAGTCTACCACTGGTTCGGAATGCCGTTCCTGCCGAGAAGAACCAGCAAGAAACTCGGCAGTTGCTCTTTTCAAAATAAGTTTACATTCAATAGAATAGTTATACAGTTAAACTAGCTGACCCCGCGAACTTCGTACCGCCAGCAAAAATATTTAGTGGTTGGTCACCCTTATCATTTAGGGGTATGAAAAATAGATGTTGGCCGATCCTCATATCTACCCGATATGCACACAAAATTTCATAATAATCGGTCCAGCCGTTTCGGAGGAGTACGGGAACGAACATTGTGACACGAGAATTTTATATATTAGAGATTCTCATGAATCGCTGGAACGAATTATGTCCACGCTTTTTTATCATCTAAATAGTCTTCAATTGCATAATATGCTTTTTTCATGAGATTAGTTAGTTATAATAGATAGAGTGACATAGGATTTATATATTTTTGCCCCGGGAAAACAAAGGGATAAATGAATTTTACTAGTAACAAGATGCACATTTAGTTCACCGATTGCTCTACAGAGGCTGCGCTGTCGCTTGGTGTGGCTTCGCAATCGTCGATACATAATACGAATTTGCGATTAAACAGCAAATATTGTACGATTTTTGCGATCGCGAATCGTTTGCATGATAGTTAATAAGCCTGCCGTACATCATTGCATCGGTAAAAACACCTTACCTACCATTATAATAATATTATGCAATCAGGTATTATTGCTTACACGTTTCTGTTTACAATGAAGATCAAAGGCAAAATTGTGTAACTGAGTCGTTTTATTATTGAGCAAATAAAAATTCTCAAAGGATTTAATAAGCTTACTTTGTTAAACATCGAAGGCATTTAATAACCTAATTGCGTATTATTATTAGTTGGGTACTACCTGGGTAGGTACCTACTTATAAAAAGTAGGAAATTACTTTTTGCCGATGAGACTGTTTATAAGTGGGTAAACCTGTTTGTTTTTAACTTATTACAACTTGTATTGCTTTTTATAAGATATACATACATAATTAATTGAAAATTACTTGCTCAGTTCTAACAATGAATAGGTAGGTAGTTAGGTAAGATGGCACTTACTTATCTATACTAATATCTATACTTACTTTATGTATTACTAGCTGATGCCCGCAACTTCGTCCGCGTGGATTTAGGTTTTAAAATCCCTCGTGAGTCGTTAACACTGATTTTCCGGGATAAAAAGTAGCCTATGTCACTCTACAGGTCCTCAACTATAGTACCCATGCAAAAAATCACGTAGATCCGTGGCTCTGTTGTGGCGTGATTGAAGGACGAACCAACAAACAAACACACTTTCGATTCCACGATGGCTATATACGATAAAGTTCGGATGCCAGTTTAAGATGAGCCGTATATTCAAAGTATCCTGTAGATTCCGGGGTTCAAGTAATTTGGACCTTCTACTGAAGATTGTGATGTCCATAATTTCTGACCTACTAAATTGATGACCTTGAAATAATTACAGGACAATCTCTAAAGTACCTGCTTTCTAACAAAAAAAGAATGAATGAAATCGGAATACGCCTTAATGAATTACAGCTAAATACACATATTGACTTTCATCCCCTCTCCCAAGGGAACCGTGCTGAATTTCGGGATAAAAAGTATCCTATATTATACCTCGTAGTATGAACTTAAATCATGCCAAGTTTCATTTAAATCCGTCCAGTAGTTTCGGCGTGATGCGCGGCCAAGATACAGACAGACAGACAGACAGACAGACAGACAGACAAAAAATTAAAAAAAAATTGTTTTGGCTTCAGTATCGATTATAGAGTGCCCTCAAACAAAAATTTTCAAAATATCTTCAATGTACAGAATTGGACCTGTTACAGTTTTATTATATTATAGATAGATAGATAGATAGTAAGAATACATATTATGTATTATATATTCAAGCGGAAAAATTTTTGATTGTTTGAAGGCACTAATCTCTGAAACTACCAGTCGGATTTAAAAAAACAACGGCCAAGTGCGAGTCGGACTCGCGAGGCTTCCGTAGTCCAGAATCTATAATAAAATAAAACTGTAACAGGTCCAATTCTGCACATTGAAGATATTTTGAAAATTTTTGTTTGAGGGCACTCTTAATCGATACTGAAGCCAAAACATTTTTTTTAATTTTTTGTCTGTCTGTCTGTCTGTCTGTCTGTCTGTATCTTGGCCGCGCATCACGCCGAAACTACTGGACGGATTTAAATGAAACTTGGCATGATTTAAGTTCATACTACGAGGTATAATATAGGGTACTTTTTATCCCGAAATTCAGCACGGTTCCCTTGGAAGAGGGGATGAAAGTCAAAATGTGTATTTAGCTGTAATTCATTAAGGCGTATTCTGATTTCTTTCGTTCTTTTTTTGTTAGAATGCGGGTACTTTAGAAATTGTCCTGTAATTATTTTAAGGTCGTCAATTTAGTAGTTCAGAAATTATAGACATCACAATCTTCAGTATAGGTCCAAATAACTTGAACCCCGGAATCTACAGGATACTTTGTATGTACGGCTCATCTTAAGCTGGCAAGCGTAGTTTATCGTATATATCCATCGTGGATAGCCCTATTTTGTCAAAGTCAAACTACTCCAAAGGCGTCAGATTTGCCAAACGATCATTATACCTACATACTACTATGTGTATGATATAGGATTCTTTTTATCCCGAAAGTCAGCAGGGTTCCCTTCGGAGAGGGGATGAAAGTCAAAATGTGTATTTAGTTGTAATCCATTCTTCTTCTTCTTCTTCTTCTTCTGGGCTGGTTTCCACACGTAAACCGTGATAGTCTGTTGTGTGTGACCAATCCATCCATTGTAGTTATTCCAACCATCCCAGATCTCTCCAGAAGCCTAGCAGGCCGCCCAGGTTGCCAAGGACTTCTTGCAGTGAAGCTGGAGATCCGAGGTGGTTCTTGCGTTGTTCTTCCACGCCCGTGCATGACAAGAGCACGTGCGTGGGCGTTTCATCTGCCTCCATGCAGGCCCTGCACAGAGGACTGTCGGTGACACCTATAGTAAAAGGTGTTTGTGGGCTGTGCCCGGTTATGATTCCCACCACCTTCCTGAGTTTACCTCTGTCCAGGCGGAGTAGTCTGTTTGTTAGTTGTTTGTCTAGATAAGGAAAGACTTCCTTAGTCTGCTTGCAGTCTGTTGCATTCGACCAAAGCAGGGAATGCTCCCTGAGTGTTAGTTCATGCAACCATGTCTTGTACTCACTGAAGGGGATGGGAACGATCGGTTCCGGCCCTGCCACCTTCAGCGTCGCTGCCTTACGTGCTAGTAATCCATTATGGCGTATTCCGATTTCATTCATTCTTTTTTGTTAGAGATTGATTGACTTTAGAGATTGTCCTGTAATTGGTTTAGTAGTTCAGAAATTATGGACATCAAAATCTTCAGTATAAAGTCCAAATAACTTGAACCCCTGCTTGAAGAGCTGATGGTCGTTGGGGTCCCAAGGTGCTGGAGTGGCGACCTCGCACCGGGAAGCGCAGTGTTGGCAGACCCCCCCACCAGGTGGACCGACGACATCAAACGAGTTGCAGGGAGCCGCTGGATTCAGGCGGCGCAAGACCGAGGCCTGTGGAAGTCCATGTAAGAGACCTTTGTCCAGCAGTGGACGTCTATCGGTTGATAAAGAAGAAGAAGAAGAACTTGAACCCCGGAATGTACAGGATACTTTGAATGTACGGCTCATCTTAAGCTGGAAAGCGCACTTTATCGTATAGCCATCATGGCTAGCCCTATTTTGTCAAAGTCAAACTACTCCAATGGCGTCAGTTATTGCCAAACGGTCATTATACCTACAGCTACATAGTAGGTATGGATATAATACACCGTTCATTCATTCAATCATTAGCAACCCAACGGCTCACTACTGAGCGCAGGTCTCCTCTCAGAGAAGGGTTATAGGCCATAGTCCACCACGCTGGCCCAATGCGAATTGGTGGAATTCACACACCTTCGAGGACATTATGGAGAACTCTCAGATGTGCAGGTTTACTCACGATGTTTTCCTTCACCGTTGAAGCAAGTGATATTTAATTGCTTAAACGCACTTGACTCCGAAAAGTCAGAGGTGCGTACCCGGGATCGAACCTGCGACCCCTCTGAATACACCGTATGGAAGTAATATTACAGTGTTTCCTATGCAATTTAATATTCTAATCATACTAATATTATAAATGCGAAAGGGTGTTTGTTTATTGGTTTGTCCTTCAATCACGCCGCAACAGAGCCACGGATCGACGTGATTTTTTGCATGGGTATAGTTAAGGACCTGGAGAGTGAAATAAGTTACTTTATCCCGGAACATCAAAGTGTTCCTGAGGGATTTTAAAAACCAAATCCACGCGGACAAAGTCGCGGGCAAAGTCGCGGACAAAGTCTGTAGAATTCAGATTTTATTTGTTGCGAAAATACACGAGACAATGATGTTACAATATTATGTTAAGAAACAGTATATTACCATATAGAGAGAGTATATGGTGTAGAGTCAGACGATTTAAAAGCAGTTGTTAAAGTTTATTTGAATAAAAAATATTTCTATTCTAAATATTTCTAACCCATTATATTCTATTCATATGGCGTGCAATAAAATAGTGGGTAAAGATAAATAATTCATTAAGAACTAATATTTATCACACTTCTTCTTCTTTTCTTTCTTTTCTTCTTAATATATAATAATAAAAATAATTATAAAAAATCGGGAAAGTGCGAGTCGGGCCTCGCTCTTTTAGGGTTCCGTACATATTATGACCAAATCACTTTTCTAGTCTAACTAGATATTAAAATATTTTAGTTCGTAGACAGTAATAAATTAGCGTATGGGGAAATATGCTCGTTTGTTTTGGCCACAATTACTTATAAACCGCATCATAAATCGGTGTTTTCAGTATTCGTTGTTTAAATACACTATACATATAGTACATAATATACAGAAATTTCAAATTCCTAAGTGACATAATATATTGACCATAACTAACTAACATCTATTGACCATAATTATTTCTGATTTTTCAATTATTGGTAAACTTCGGAGATAAGGGGGGCAACGGTATTTTTTTCGACATTTTGGCCGATTACTCAAAAACTATTATGCACAAAAATAAAAAAAAATCTGTTTTAGAAGGTACCGGTAAAGCCCTTTCATATGATATAAATGAAATTTCAAACCCTCGACTTTTCCCCTCTTTTAATAAAACTAAAAATAATATTCGCTTTTTTTTATTCCAATGATGTTGGGCTACTATTATACACAACTATTCCAAATTTCAAGTCGATAGCTTTAATACACACATCAAAAGTGTCTAGGGATCAAGCATTTTTATGCGGATTTCTTGAGATTGAGATGTGGCTTTGTAATAAATTTATGATTTTATAAATTTATATGGATCCTTTTTGGTGCATTTCATAATTTCATAATCAGCGATTAAAATCCTGCCAGGAAGTCCATCCTTATAGTGGTTGAACCATCATGGTATGGGCGGGTATTTGGATCGGCGGAAGAACTGAGTTGATTTGGATCAGAGGCAACCTCAACGCTCAAATTTATGCTGAGACGATTGTATCAGACGTCATCGTTCCTCTACAAGTGCAAATCGGTCCCTTATTTCAGTTAATGCATGATAATGCACGACCGCACACCGCAAGAGTTGTAAGACAGACTCTCGCCGCAGCTAACATCAATGTCCTGCCCTGGCCTGCTCAGTCGCCAGACTTGAACCCGATTGAGCATGCATGGGATATGCTACAGAGAAGAGCTCTGCCGAATATGGAGGGTATCCAGTGGCAAGAAGACTTTTTTTTGTTGTTGCAACGAACATGGGCGGCCATTCCACAGCGTGATTTGGATGAACTCATTTTGAGTATGCCAAACCGATGTTCTTGTGTTGTTAGTGTTCGCGGTAGAAACACGGATTATTAATTGTTTAAGTTACCCAATAAAATTTTAAAGAAAACTGTTATTTCAGTCTTTTTTTCGAACTTTAATGTTAGTGGTTCAAATGTCAAAAATCCCTTTATTAGGAAAATGGCAAATTTCTTTATTAATGCAAAGGTGACTTGGTTTATCGTTACTGTGACAAACGAAAACACTTTATTTGATGAATCCTTAAAGAAAATTTTAATTAATATCAATCAGGAGAAAAGTTATTGCAAAAATATATGTTGATCCCTAGACACTTTTGATGTGTGTAGTTACTAAAATAATCGACTGTGACAGACAGACGGACGGACGGAGAAATTCTCACCATAAGGGTTCCATTTTTACCATTTTGGTACGGAACCCTAAAAATTATATCGGAACCGGCAGTAGAGTCATGAGGTATCATAAAAGCCACAGATTGTCACGCTCAGAAGCCGAGAAAAAGAAAGAAACTATTAAAAAAACGCTAAATACCTGAGTAATAGTACCGAACCGAAGGCTACTTTTTATTCCTGAAAATTAAAGAGTTCCCACGGGATTGTTTACAAATAAATCCATGCGGACGAAGTTGCGGGCATCAGCTAGTAGAATTATATTAATTTTTAAAGCTGGGTCTATATTACCAAGTAGGTACAAAAGCATAAGGCAATAATAATGTTATTTCAATTTAGCTTTGGCATGTCATACATGTCGAATAACAAAATTGAAATAATACCTACTGCTTTAGACTTTTAGCGTTGGTATAGTATAGTACAGGTCCTGTTATAATAAATTAAATGATTGTTCTTGTCTTAATTTCTTAGTAGGTACTAATAATAAGAACTGATTAGGTGATTAATGACTCTAGCCTCCTCTTTGGGGGTCCAGCCTTCGAACACGGGCAAGCATCTGACTTTGCGGAGTTATATGTGTTTTTTAGATACTTAATTACTTACCTACCTAATTAAATATCACTTGCAGGAAAACATCGTGACGAAATCTGCATGTCTGAGAGACGAGAGTTCTCCGTAATGTTCTCAAAGGTGTGTGAAGTCTGCCAATCGTGGGCGCCTGTCGTATGTATGTCTGTCGTGGACGACGCGATGACAACCTTGTCTAGAATAGGCTCTCAATCAGTCCAAATTGCATTCCATTATGTTAATCTAGGTATGTGATATACCTTTAATAATACAATAGAACGCAATCGTACCTATCATGTGCCTGTACGTATAGATCTATCAGCTTTTAGGGTTCCTTACCCAAAGGTGCCAACGGGACCCTATTACTAGGCTGTCTGCTGTCCGTACGTCCGTCTATTAGCGGGCTGTATTTCATGAACCAAAGTATAGATAGTAGATACCTATTAAAGTATTAAGGCAGACTTAAAATTTTCACCAAATGTGTATTTCTATTGCGGCTTTAACAACAAATAATAAAAAAAAATTAAAAATTAAAGGTCTCCGTACAAAAATTATTATTGTTTTTGCTCGATCTTAATGATAGCTAGTGTTCAAGTATGATGGTACGGAACCCGTCGTGTGCGGTCCGACTTAAACTTAGCCGCTTTTTTATTTCAATGCACAGTTTTGATTGTATCTGTCTTATTACCTGTCTATTACACTTCATAATATTATTGTTATGGTAGGTACTTAGCCTTAGCTACCTACGTTTTTGGATACGGATAATTTTCCATCAGCCACGATTGTAATCAAGCAGGAAAACTTAACGTAGCGTGTACCTATACGGCTATACCTACCAGTAGGTTCCTGATTTCTAGGTGCGGTTTCAGCTTTTGATTGTAAATAAAATTAATGTTAACTGACCTTCAAATTAGTTAGGATTAAATATCATTAGGATTTAAAAAAAGCCGGCCAAGTGCGAGTCGGACTCGCGCACCGAGGATCCCGTACTCCAAAAGTAAAAGTAAAACGATAATATTATATTAATTAGCTTATTTATCGTTAACTTTGTTTGTAGAGGTTTATTGTTAATATAAAAAAAACTATGCAAGTTAGAGCGTTGGTTTTATTTTTCCTGTAAAATATACATAAACCTCTATTGACCATAATTATTTCAGATTTTTCGATTGGTAAACTTCGGAGATAAGGGGGGGATGGTATTTTTTTCGAAATTTTGGCCGATTACTCAAAAACTATTATATATAGAAATAAAAAAAAACTGTTATAGAATGCACAAGTAAAGGCCTTTCATATGATACCCCACTCGGTATAATTATCTTACTTTGGAATTTCAAGCCCCTGATTTTCCCCCTATTTTAATTAAACTAAAATAGTTTTCGCGTTGATTTTATTTTTCCTGTAAAATATACATAAACCTCTATTGACCATACTTATTTCAGATTTTTAGATTGGTAAACTTCGGAGATAGGGGGGGGGGGGGGCGGACGGTATTTTTTTCGACATTTTGGCCGATTAATCAAAAACTATATATCTATATATATAGTTTTTGATTAATCGGCCAAAATGTCGAAAATATTTAAGAATATTTTAATTGGCCGGCTTTTTTTAAATCCTTTATAAATTAATTTATAAAGGATTTAAAAAAAGCCGGCCAAGTGCGAGTCGGACTCGCGCACCGAGGATCCCGTACTCCAAAAGTAAAAGTAAAACGATAATATTATATTAATTAGCTTATTTATCGTTATCTTTGTTTGTAGAGGTTTATTGTTAATATAAAAAAAACTATGCAAGTTAGAGCGTTGGTTTTATTTTTCCTGTAAAATATCCATAAACCTCTATTGACCATAATTATTTCAGATTTTTCGATTGGTAAACTTCGGAGATAAGGGGGGGATGGTATTTTTTTCGACATTTTGGCCGATTAATCAAAAACTATTATATATAGAAATAAATAAAAAACTGTTTTAGAATGCACAAGTAAAGGCCTTTCATATGATACCCCACTCGGTATAGTTATTCTACTTTGAAATTTCAAACCCCCGATTTTCCCCTTTTTTAATGAAACTAAAAATAATTTTCGATTTTTCTTTATTCCAATGATGTTGAGCCACTATTATACACAACTATGCCAAATTCTATGTCGATAGCTTTAATAGTTACTGAAATAATCGACTGTGACAGACGGACGGACGGACGGAGAAAGTCTCACCATAAGGGTTCCATTTTTACCATTTTGGTACGGAACCCTAAAAAATATCATTACATATTTTGGTATCGCATAGCTATACCTACATTTTAGCAAAACCATTTGCATTCAAGCATACCTAGTATGAATTTAATTGCGTGAATTTTATTTTGAACGTTTTGGATATAGGTACTAAGATGCAATTGCAACAACAAAGTGACGCAATACAAGGCGCTCAAATAAAGGCGACTACTGTGTTAGACAAACAGATAGCGGAGGCTTAGTTTGGCCACGTTTGGCACCCTTTGGGCACCAAAGACTTACGGAGTCGATCTTCATTTATCGTTACATATTTTATCAAAATCATAAATAATAATATTATTTTCATTGATTTGCGATAAGTCAAATACAATGTTACATAATTATTATTACTAGCTGACCCCGCGAACTTCGTACCGCCAGCAAAAATATTTAGTGGTTGGTCACCCTTATCATTTAGGGGTATGAAAAATAGATGTTGGCCGATTCTCATATCTACCCGATATGCACACAAAATTTCATAATAATCGGTCCAGCCGTTTCGGAGGAGTACGGGAACGAACATTGTGACACGAGAATTTTATATATTAGAAGAAGATTATATCATAAATTCATACGCTTGCGTGTTTCCAATTGCGATCGCAGTTAAATTAGTACGAGTTAATACATTTCCACAGACATTTCCAGTTAATACATTTTCGACCACATTTCGACGTACGTGTAGATGGCAAATTTTTTTGTAGGAGAGGATTGACCATTGTTTCTGGAGTACTCTTGATTAGTGATCATATACGACTCAGGTGTGCGTAAAATTTTCAGTGAATTGACATTATTAATAGCACGTATTGTAAGCGGTGATGGGACTTCAATATAATATTTCTTGGCCGACGTGTGTAGATTTTACAACTCGTGTATCCAAAATACATTAACTAAAGTCAGAGGAACATGGTCTTGAGGCTCCTATATAGTTGAAAAGCCGAGCTGGTAGGTAGCTGGTAAAGTGGTACGCCTCTCGAAATCTAGCAACGTTATTGAGATGTGCGAACTTGTACTAAGCCTATCCGTGAATATCACAAATTTCGCGCACCATTTAGGGCGCGTATTTTTAGGGCATCATGGGTCATTTAGAGACCGTACCCTACGGCTTACGTAGATCACCAAATGCCCCAATTTCCCGACCCTCGCTTTGACAATTCAAATGCATTGACCTTAATAAAATAAATAGAAGCAGAAAGAATATTCCGCACAAAAAGTCGTCTACATTTTTGCACGTTTCTAATAAGAAGTTGAATGAATAATGACTAATAACAGTGCGATTCGGTATTCTATGCTAATAAGTACCTAGATGTAATGTAATGTAATGTAAATGTAAATATACATATATTTTCCATATAGGAAATATAAATTTTCTAGATTATTCTTCTTCTTCTTTATCAACCGATAGACGTCCACTGCTGGACGAAGGTCTCTTGCATGGACTTCCACAGTCCTCAGTCTTGCGCCGCCTGAATGCAGCGGCTCCCTGCGACTCGCTTGATGTCGTCGGTCCACCTGTTCGCTAAGGGCCTCTTAAGTGATGACTTACGGATCCGAGACATGGTCGCTAATTTTTACAAGCTTTTATTTAGCTTGACCAGTTTGTTTGGGTCAAATCTTGCAAGATGAATTAGACCCACTTCCCGGTTTCTGATCGAGCTGAAATCCAATATTATTGTGACATGGAGCTGATCTGATGATGGAGACGGAAGATGGCTATCGGAACTCTGTAATAAAACGACGTAACCCCATCGAGTTTGGGTTCGTTTGATTCGTCATAACAAGTACTCTGATCCTAGATGATACCCAGAGTCTAATGATGTAGCTACTAAAAGCTTGCATTTAATAATAAAATTTTTAATTTACACTTGTCTAGATTAATCATCATAAATTATTATAATATAATGAGCTTATAATACCTATATACATATAATACCTATACATATCTTGACTTTTTCTGGGTTCACAAAGTAACAGCTTAAAATAGGTAAAGTTCTGATTAGCTGCTTTTAGTTTTCGGTTATTTCTATTGCATTAAAACCATTGCTGCGGAATGAAACCTACCTACTTGCGTCATTAGGAACTCGTTGTATGTTTGTGCGTTTATAACCATTTTATGTTGTGTGTTTTGTATGGCGGAACTGCATTCGTTTTAGTCCTAATTTTTGTAACCATTTTCTTGAAAATTAACTGTACCGATTTCAATGAAGTTTTTTTCAATTACATAGGCTTCACTTCAGGGCAGGTTTTAGATTAGATTAGATGGTTTGAGGTAACCGAAGGGCGTTCGTAATGGCTTTTATAGTTTTTTATGGTTCTGTACCCAACGGGTGCACACAAGACCCTTTTACTAAGCCTTTGCTGTCCGTCTGTCTGTCAGCGGGCTGTATCTCATGAACCATAAGAGGTACACAGTTGAAAATTCAAAGAATGTGTATTTCTGTTGCCGCTATAACAACTAATAATAAAAATAAAACACAAAAATACATAACCTCCATATTTACAGGAAACGTGAATTATTCGACGTTTTTTGCTCGACTTTAATCTTGTACTTTGGTACGGAGTAGGTACAGAGTAACCTACGTGTGCGAGTCTGAATCGCACTTGGCAGACTTTTACTTATGTGTTATTGGGTCGGTACCTACTTAAAGGCCTTGTCCAAAATGTTTGAATTAGCTACCCATTTTTATTAAAATTCTCATTTCGTTGATAATTGAATTGAAGCGGGCTGCGGGATACTTTAATCCTCTTGTCTGCATAAGACTAAATTAAATTCTGTGCGTAGTTATACAATTACACAAATTTGTGTATAAATATAATTATTAAGTAGGTAGGTATATATTGTAATGTAGTATGTAAACGTTAGAATACTTATAATATATAATTTTCTACGTCAACCCACGTCAATACGTCGGACGTCAATAGACGTCCACACTAGATATACCCAAGTGTCTTGTAAGGAGTTCCACACGTCGCGGTCTTGTGCCGTCTGTGCCCAGCGGCTGCGACTCGTTTGATGTATTGGGTTCACCAAGTGGGGGAGTCTGTCAACACTATGCTTTTCTGTGCGAGCATCTACCACCTACGACAATCGGTTACATGAACTGTTTGCCTGCCCATTGCCATTTCAATCTCCCAAATGGATGAGCTATCTTAGGGCCTCTTACTAGACCTTTGTTCTAGTCGGAGAGCTCTCTCTCTCTCTCTCTCTCTCTCCTTCACCCGCCGAGTGACTCTGAGCCTTCATGAAAGTGACTATGGACGTTGAGAATCAAAGCATTAGGTAAATGTATTTTTTTTGTTTTAGCCGAATACATCAAGCCCTGCACTCTTACAGATGAAGATTTTGAAAAATGTGTCAAAGAACAAATAGAGGAATGTCTACCACTTTTCGCCAAGGGTATTCCGGAGTTATCGGTGCCGTCTATAGACCCTGTTGATTTAAACGACATTTCAATAGACGGGAATGGGTTAAAACTAAAATTCAGTGATGCTAAAATGCATGGGCTCTCGGATGTAAAGCTGACCGATTTAAAGTAAGACCTACGTACTTCCCTTTATAGATATGTTTGTATACGTACCAAATAAGATCTTAGCCTTAGAATAAATACCTACTCTCTAAGATTTTAGTATAGATATATAACTAGGTATACTATAGATTTGAATAGAAAACCCACAGAAACCTGACCAGACTCTAGGCCGATTAATCTATACTAATATTATAAAGAGGAAAGATTTTTTGTTTGTTTGTACCGAATAGGCTCTGTAACTACTGGACCGATTTTAACCATTTTTTCACCAATAAAAAGCTAAGTTATCAGGAAGTAACATACATAGGCTATAATTTATTTTGAAAAAATTAGAGGTCCTTAAGAAAATTGCAATAATGTAACCCAAAGTAGCAAAATTTAGCCTATAAAACGCATTATTTGAAAGCTAAATCCTCGCGGACAAAGTCGCGGGCATCAGCTAGTTGGATTATATAGATAATAAAATTATTTCATGCAGGCCAACTTATGGCTCTTATGACAAGTCAAGACTCAAGAATCTACTACCGGTTCGGAAAGCAGACCGTGTTTACTTTTATGTTATGTATACCTACTGTTTATGTACTGATAAAACAGATTGCAATGATTTATTCACGCACTTTATCACATTATCTGAATTTAATTTACGACCTTCGATAGACCTTCGAGTCGATAAATAATTGGCGAATAGTAACTAAGCCATCAGTAGCTCAGGAAGGCGATTCTCCAGGTTGCTATCAACTATTTTGCAATACAATAATTGGTATCGGGAATAATAAATATTAATTAATTGATCCAGACAATCAACAATAGACTACGTACTCGTGCAAAGCGAAAAATTGCACATTGTATGCAAATCATGTTAGTATTAATCAGAACTCGATGAAAAGTTGACTAACATAATTTTAATGTCTGATGATAGGTATCCTTGGCGCAGTAAAGGTGAGGGCAGACTGGCTACAGCAGCAATCGGCGTTTTAGTAGTTAGTAGAGAGCGTTCTTGCAGAAGCGTTCTGGCGTAGTACGCGGCGACGGCCCGCACGACGCGACGCACCACGCGCCGCGTCTCCAGAAACGAGCCCTATCGTGGGCACACAACAAACGCCAGTCTTTAGCAATGGCGTCCCGCAATTTTTAAGCGCTGACCTTCGCTACTCTTAACATCGATCGTATCGAAAGCTTTTGAGTCGCGAAAACGCGATGCAGTCGCAATAATAAGCCGATCGCTGCCGCTAAAAGTAGCCAGTCTACCCTCTCCTTAGTTAGCGCTGTATTCTAATAAAGTTAAAAGGTATCGGATTAGGTTCCCGGCGGACAGTTTGGGAATTTATAATTGTCTCTGGTCACTGGTCAGCCCGTGGCTACAAGTATCACCTTACCTTCAAGGACGTACCTAACGACAAGCGATATAGAGTTCCGATACGATGTCGTGAGGAAACCAAATCTTTAGAGGAAACCTAGTAATAAATAGGTTTATTGGTTAAATTAAAACTACCATACCTCCATTCCAAGTTATCCCATCCGTTCCCATCTTAGACTGCATCGACACATTGTAAACGGATGCATCTTCTAATCCAGTAAATCACATAATTGCAACGACTTCAGTTCACAGGCATAGAAAAAAATTATAAATTTATCTGTTTCAGAATTCACTTGGGCGGCGATGATGAATCATTTAATCTAGCAGTAAAGGGAAATTTAAGTTTAACGGCTCAATATAATGCTGATGGAAGGATTTTGATTCTCCCCATCAAAGGAAACGGGGATGCTCTAATCGAGTGCCGTAAGTTCCAATGCACTGTTGTCACATAAATTGTAGTTTAACATCGATTACGTATAATTGAATTTGGTGGCTTCAGCATGGCCAGACAGCATGTGATTTATTAGATGTATCTACGAGCATGCAAGTGCATTCTACTCTGTCGCAACCTAAGGTAATGAGGATAGAGTGAGTACCCTAGAGTAGATACCTCTATAAGTAGTAAGTACCTACCCTAACTGTTACTGTGTTTTCAAAATTACGAGGGCAGAACTAGAGTGACAACTCGGTAAAGAACGTTGACTAAAATTAACTAATTTTTTGGTTAATGTACAGCTAATCAAAATTCATAATACAGATGATGATGAGACATACTTAATGCTAGACCAGAGACGCAAGAGTAACTTTTCAAGTCACTTTCAACTTTGCCTGTGCGTAAATACAGGGTCAAAATTTCAAAAAAACAAGCAAAATTAACCCATTTTGCTACAAACAAATAATTCGATTTCCTTACCGTCATAATTAAGACTGACATTAAAAAAGAACCCTGACTTTTTCACAAACAAAAATAGCATTTTAATTGTATTTTGGTTTAACCTTAATCGTAATTTTGTTCTATCTAAGCAAGTGATGTAAGATAAGTTTATTTAATTTTTTTTATATTTGACCACAGAAAACATCGAAGTCAACATTAACTGCAACCTCACACACGTTAAGGGCAAGGACAATAAGGAGCATCTGAAGCTCTTAGCGCCGAGCTACAAATACGATATTGGGTCTACCACTTTTGACTTGAAGAACTTGTTTAATGGCAACAAACAATTAGGTAAATACTGATCTATAGGCAGGTACACTTGTAAATACAGGTTGTTATCTTGAGTGCATTCAGAGAGGCAAAAACTTGGTCTAAGTATGTAGGTCCGAGATGTCTTCTCGTCCAAAATCTCTGTGCCTGAAGACTAAGGGTATACGAACAGTGCGTTTTGCCAGTGATGACTAGGGATCCGAGACATAGTCGCTAACCGTTTAAAGCTTCCCTGGACTGCGACAAACATTTCAAAACCAAAATCAGCTAAATCGGCCCAGCCGTTCTCGAGTTTTAGCGAGACTAACAAACAGCAATTGATTTTTATATATATATATATAGACTAGCTGATGCCCGCGACTTCGTCCGCGTGGATTTAGTTTTTGAACTCCCTTGGGAACTCTTTGATTTTCTGGGATAAAAGTAGCCTATATGTCATCCTCCAGGTCCTCAACTATACCCATTCAAAAAGTCACGCCGATCCGTATCTGTTGTGGTGTGATAGAAGGACAAACCAATAAAAAAACACACTTTCGCATTTATAATATTAGTATGAATTACCCTAATACGTGCTTCAATTCGAGTGGACCCGAGTCTACCGTACCGAAGGGACGAACGTCAAATGTTTGACAGGAAAGTAGGTAGAACAGTATTATATGGGAAAATGAAATGGTTCTTTTTACTATCTTCCTCGCAATTTTTCCATATTTTGTCAACGTTTAAACCTTCCCTGGACTACGACAAACATTTCAAAAACAAAATCAGCTAAATCGGCCCAGCCGTTCTCGAGTTTTAGCGAGACTAACGAACAGCAATTGATTTTTATATACATAGATAGATATTTATTGCTGTATTATTAATTGAGTTCAAAAAAACTCTTTCTAGAGTAGAGTAGAAAAATATTCTTATAGGTATTCAAAATGTTTACAATAGTTAAATTTAAATCCGCATGAATAGGTATTTGCAATGTATTCTCTCGTTAATTTAAATTACTCATTTCATCTTTATGTAGTGAATAAGGTTTTATAAAATGTGATTGTTAAGTCAGATTATTTATTACTAGATGATGCCCGCGACTTCGTCCGCGTGGATTATGGTTTTTTTTAATTCCCACGGCAACTCTGTAATTTTCCGGGATAAAAAGCCTATGTGTTAATCCTGGGTATGAGCTAACTCCATTCCAAATTTCAGCCAAATCGGTTCATTCGTTGTGGAGTTATAGAGTAACAAACATCCATCCATCCATACATACATCCTCACAAATTTCGCATTTATAATATTAGTAGGATTAGTAGGATTATCATAGTTTAATGTTATACCTAAATACGAAAAATGTTTCGCGGTATCAACGGAGTGACTAGATCTTTTGACTAGGTACCAAATATACGAGTAGGTATTATTAAAGACAGAGAGAAATAGGATTAGGTATTTTTATCCCAGAAAACGAAAGGTAGATTTGTCCCGGATTCTGCCTGCACACGAAAAAAGTCGCAGGCAAAAGCTAGTTCAATATAAGTAATTACCTTCATATGTAGGTAGAGATCATATCAGATCAGATTTAAAAAATCCGCATAAATTTTTGCAATTGTTCTCTCATTTATTTAAATTACTTAGGTATGTAGTCATTTCTTGGGCAGTTACTTTAATACGACACTTTTTAATTGGTACCTCTGAAAAACTTGTTTTTGGAACGTCATTTCCATCATTTATCCAACCACCTGGGTTGGATAAAGTTACAGTCAAAGTAATCGCCTAACAAAATACAAGCAAAGTGGGTAGCATATTCAATAAGTACCTACTTACCTATTAGCACAGTATAAGGAGGAGAATCCTTACTCTGTGCTATTAGTGCCTTCATGGTTAAAGAACTGTCATAAACTTTATCAATCTTAACTTCGCCAACCGATATTGACTGAATGTATGTTATGTATGATTTCATGGATTTTTTAATTTTTCAGCGGAAACAACCCTCAAGTTCGCGAACGAGAATTGGCATCAACTCATGGACGACCTTGCCCCTCCGGTCGTGAAGCAGATCGTGAAAACTATTGTCAAAACCATCAACAAGTTCTTCTCTAAAGTGACAATTCCTCGCATTATTAAGGGCTACAAAGAGAGACTGTGAAATTTAGTTTATTATGTACCTATGTCATAAGAAAACTATGTGATATCCGTGAGGAATTTATAATTTTACATAATACTAAGGCAGGTTTTTATTGAACAATAATGAACTTTTATTGAACGATCGACAGTCATTTCCACTCAGACATTTACATGGTATTGGTACCGTGTCTTTTCACGGTCCACCATAGTAAAGTTAAGAAGCCGCTTTTGCGCAATTTTTATTTTTAAGAACCGATTTGGAAAATTCTTTTTTTGTTTGTCTTCCCATTTAAAATTTATCGAAATCGAGCCGTTTTTAAAAAATCAACATTAAATTATATATACTTTGTAGTGATGTTAGAAGTCGGTTTTTAAAAAGAATTTTTTATATTAAATTATTATTTTACATCTGTCTGCCAGTTGGATCGAATAGAAGTCTTGTCTAAACGACACACTTTGGTGACAATATTTGCTGGCGTTTCACTAAAACCGGTCAGTAAAAACCTACCTTATAGTTTTAACTACTATAGAAATATTTCTTCAAACATTATAATTATTCAAGATCTGAGAGGTAATAATAGTAAATTGAGAGGTGCTTTTTAAACGCAGCTACAGACAGTTTTTAATGTACCCTTACCTACCTCCTCTCAATCTCTGAGTATGACAAACAATACCTGCCAGCTGGCCGATATAGGTAGTACTTCAACTTTATAAAGCTTTCAAAATATATCGGGGCCTCTCGGAACATTGAATCTTTAGAAAATTGCACTAATAACCTCTGAGTAAACCAGATTTTTAATGTATTTATAGTTAGGTAACCGATTACCGGCGGCGGTTAAAAGAAGTTAAATGTCATCATCAAGAATATGTCAGGATTTATAAATTTTTATCAAAATTTCAACCTTAACTCAGGCACAAATATCTACTGACTTGTGCAACCCACTTTGTCCGTTTTCTCCAAGCAAGTTTAACGATAACATAATATTTTACTCTAACCGCCTGAGGTGTAACTGGCCCTTAAACTAGCGGCACGCTATGATGGCCGGTTTGACACATTACAATAGTGATGTGGAATGTCAATTTATTCTCGAACAAAAAACAATTAAGTTTTGTTTTTGTACCTGATTAAATAGGTTTAATAAAACAAAAATGTATATGTTTATTTAATTTATTTGAACGAACTGAATATTTGAATGATAAATAGTTACGAAGGCGTATTACGAACTCACGTGTCTGACTATTTAGAACAGTTCTCTGCGTACGTTCGGTCATATCGACGAAATCCACAACAAAGGGCTTGAACAGAGTCCAAATTAACGAGCAAGGGTCAACAGTAATGCAGTATCAATATTTGAAATCCAAAGCCAGGTCAAAACTATATCACAATCGCATTGCACTGACAGTTTATACTTTTCGAAGCAACGTCAATTCGAAACTGCTTTGTTTTGCATTGAGCATTGACGCGAGTTTGCCGGAGGTAGTAGTTGTGCTAGCCAGCGATCCTATGTGACGATCGTATTAGATTCCATTTTTAAAAATTTTCAATTTAGAAAACCAAATGCCGAGTTGTGGTATATATCATATAAAAATAAAAATTTTACCTTTTGTATGAAACAGCTGATATTTTTTTGCGATTTCAGAGGTTTGTCCACATAGTGAAAATTGTTCATATTCACAAGTACATTCACCCCTTAAATGGTGCAAACTGATTTTTCTACACTTGTATACATTTTAGAAATCAATTTAATAAATAAATTTTGAGTCCTAAACCTAAAACTACATTCGATAAAATTTATGAATCTCTGCACATCACTATCGTCAATAAAGTAATACAATTATTTCCTTCAAAGTCGTTATCAATTAATACGGAACTTCATGAGCGGACAAACGTCAAACCGGCCATCATAGCGTGCCGCTAGTATAGTTCAAATAACCCATTTTAATTTTTTTTTGTAGTACCTACCTAACGTTGTAGACTTTTATATTTAAACAGAACATCTATATTACTCAATTATTATTATCATCGATAAGATTTTATTAAAAATACAAACATTTAAAAATAAAAAATACCTACAAATCAAGACTTATCTTTGCTACAAAGCACCAAAACCATCTACCATATTATATGAATAAAGGAATAAAAAGGTGTGTGTGAATATTAATTTTATTTTTATATTGTCGGCTAACGTAGACAGCGGCTATAATTGGGATTTATTCGATCGCTATAGATAGATTTAAGTAACAAATAAATTTTACTTTTATAATTTTGTTTATTTTTTTAATTACCTAGTGCCACTAAAATTTCAGAATAGGAAAGAAACTATTAAGTAAGTAAATCTCAAACTTTTTATTAAAATTCAGAGATTACAATACAATCCATTTTATATCAAGCACTTATTCCTGTGACATCGTCACTGCTTCCATTGCTAACGCTTCCCGACGAAGAAGCACTACTAATGCTTCCCGAAGCAGCACTGCTAATGCGTCCCAAACCAACACTGCTAATGCGTCCCGAAGCTGCACTGTAATGCAGTGCGCAGTCTTCAGAAACGGTGGTATTTCTTCTGAAGCGAAGACAAAGCAGGTGCTGCATCCAACCGCGCTTGTGTGAGACGTAACCGATAAGTACTATCACTACTACCAATAGACCCGCACCTGCCCCGAAGATGCCGGCTTGTAATCGAGGATGGCGGCGAGTCTCTACAACAATACATTTTATCAACACATAAGAACCGAGAACATGAAGTGAAGGTAGTTTTAAGAAAAGAGCGATCTTGTTATCACCTTAGGTTACGTAGGTCAGCACAATATTTCTTATTTTCTATGGTATTTTTAATAAATAAACGCAAAAAGGCTAGCAAATAAATATCACACGCTTCAACGGTGAAGGAAAACATCGTGAGAAAATCTGCACGCCTGAGAATTTTCCATAATGTTCTCAAAGGTGTGTGAAGTCTACCAATTCGCATTGGGCCAGCGTGGTGAAATATGGCCTATAACCCTTATAACCCTTCTCTGAGAGAAGATTTGCGCTCAGTAGTGAGACGTTAATTGGTTGCTCATGATGATGATGATGATGATGACAGAACTCTCAGAAGATAATGCAAATTTAATAATAGCATTATTACATTTTTGAAGATTTTCGTATTTAATTGGGGCAACACTAACAACGTGTGCACTAACCTAAACAACGGTCTTTTATCGTTTATTAACTGTCAAATGGTAAGCCTTCAAACTATAAGGCCTTGAAATAATTTACAACTCCCACACACATATTCATACACCTTTATACATAGGTAATCAGCGTTCGCTTGGATAGCAAGTAGGTCTAGAAATTAGACCTATCTATACCTTGTTTATTAGTGGTTATAGATTCTTGTTAACATATATATATTTTATGAGGTAAAGGGTTCAAATAAATAAAAACCAAGATAATTTTATGGCACCCCATCTCCTAATTTTATCAGCGTCGACTGTCACAGATCTAGAAGTGAAAGTAAGTTCCCATGTATTTCTAAACCCTAATAAAAATCTACAGCAAACAGTATTACAAACTTACCATCAACAAAAACTCGCATGGTATCCCTCGACTCTAAGATTTCGTTATCAACAACAGCAGCACAGGTCCATGTTCCGATATCTTCCTCTTGGACGGAAGTGATACTTAGCGAACAATCGCCGACGTTCAGATCCCGGCCGGGGGTGAAGTAGAAACGATTCAATATCGCGCTGAAATGAAATATGACAGCAGTTACTTAAATGTTGCCAAAAATTATTGCTTCGCGGCACGAATCCGATTAAAGACCATCAAAAACGTACTTTTATTGATTCTCTCTGGCATCTCGATCGATGATATCCTCAATCCTGTAGGGAATACTTGGATGAGACTGACACAACCACTGAATAATGAGGTAATACCTACATTTGATGTCTCTGTGATCAACAGGGTGAAAACCGGGAGCGATCACCGTATGGTAAGAGGCACATTGAATATTAATGTAAAGCTGGAAAGGGCCAGACTCGTGAAGTCAACTCTCCGACCTTCTCGTGCTCATATCCAAAACCCCGAAAACTTCCAACTCGAACTGCAGAACCGATTCGATTGCCTCGCAGACTGCGTTTCTGTGGACGATCTTAACAACAGGTTCGTGGAAACTGTCCATACTGTGGGGTCTAAATTCGATAAGACCCATCGCAGGAAAAGAACCGACAAGTTCTCTGCCCATACTCTCAAGCTCATGGAGGAGAGACGAGAGATGAGGCTGCAGTCATCGGCAGACGCGGCTGCCTACCGGCAGATTAATAGGCAGATCTCTAAGGCGCAAACTCGCGACCTTCGGATCTTTAATACCAAGTGTATTAAGGATACTATCGAGCGGAACAAAGGCTCAAAAGTGTTCGCGAGAGATCTGTCTATCGGACAGAGCCAGCTGACGCGGCTGAAAACTGGTGACGGTCGTCTCGTCTCTTCTCGACCTGAGATCTTGAGAGAGGTCGAGAAGTTCTATGGACAGTTATATACCACGACACAAAAACCTGTTGAAGATTTGGCCAAAGATCCCAGAGCCAAACTGACCCGACACTATACCGAAGATATCCCGGACGTCAGCCTATACGAGATTAGAATGGCTCTCAAACAGCTCAAGAACAACAAGGCGCCAGGTGATGACGGAATCACTGCGGAACTCCTGAAAGCGGGTGGAAAACCGGTACTTAAGATCTTTCAGCGATTGTTCAATTCCGTCATTCACGAGGGTATAACGCCGGAAGCATGGCACAGGAGCGTGGTGGTCCTGTTCTTCAAAAAGGGTGATAATACCTTGCTGAAGAATTATAGACCCATCTCGCTGCTGAGTCATGTTTACAAGTTGTTCTCGAGAGTCATTACGAATCGTCTCGCTCGTAGGTTTGACGACTTCCAGCCTCCCGAACAAGCCGGATTCCGAAAAGGCTTTGGTACCATAGATCACATTCATACGCTGCGGCAGGTTATACAAAAGACAGAAGAGTATAACCAGCCACTTTGCTTAGCGTTTGTGGACTATGAGAAAGCCTTTGATTCAGTGGAAACTTGGGCTGTATTGAGGTCGCTGCAGAGATGCCGGATTGACTACCGGTATATCCAAGTGTTGAAGTGCTTGTACGAAAACGCCACTATGTCAGTACGTATACAGGACCAGACTACGAGACCAATCCACTTGCAGCGTGGAGTGCGACAGGGAGATGTAATCTCCCCGAAGCTATTTACCGCTGCGTTGGAGGACGTCTTTAAGCTTCTGGATTGGAACGGACTTGGCATCAACATAAACGGCGAGTACATCACTCACCTGCGGTTTGCCGATGACATAGTAGTCATGGCAGAGACTCTGAGAGACCTCAATACAATGCTCAATGATCTCAGCAGGGTTTCTCAACAGGTGGGCCTGAAAATGAACATGAGCAAGACGAAAATC
The DNA here is from genome assembly GCA_029955525.1 of Oeneis ivallda. Lineage (NCBI taxonomy): Eukaryota > Metazoa > Arthropoda > Insecta > Lepidoptera > Nymphalidae > Oeneis > Oeneis ivallda. The sequence goes on along the minus strand of JARPMR010000004.1, from coordinate 19,429,900 downwards.
ATGTCCAATGCTCATGCTCCGCTCCACCCAGTAATCGTTGAGAACTCTGCGCTCGAAATTGTGGACGAGTATATATACCTGGGACACACAGTCCAGCTAGGTAGGTCCAATTTCGAGAAAGAGATCAACCGCCGAATCCAACTCGGCTGGGCAGCGTTCGGGAAGCTCCGAGATGTCTTCTCGTCCAAAATACCTCAGTGCCTGAAGACTAAAGTCTTCGAACAGTGCGTGTTGCCAGTGATGACTTATGGATCCGAGACATGGTCGCTAACTGTGGGCCTCATAAGAAGGCTCAGAGTCACTCAGCGAGCGATGGAGAGAGCTATGCTTGGGGTATCCCTGCGAGATCAAATCAGAAATGAAGAGATCCGCAGGAGAACTAAAGTCACCGACATAGCTCAGCGAGTCGCGAAACTGAAGTGGAAATGGGCGGGGCACATAGTTCGAAGAGCTGATGGTCGTTGGGGTCCCAAGGTGTTGGAGTGGCGACCCCGCACCGGTAAACGCAGTGTTGGCAGACCCCCCACCAGGTGGACCGACGACATCAAACGAGTCGCAGGGAGCCGCTGGATTCAGGCGGCGCAAGACCGAGGCCTGTGGAGGTCCATGCAGGAGACCTATGTCCAGCAGTGGACATTTAAAGGTTGATAATGATGATGATGATGACCTACATTTACACATCATTAGGAATGGCGTCGAATGAGGAAACTTACCTATATGTCCAGCGATGGACGAAATAAAGTCTACCAAGGAAGATATCAATCGATAGACTGCTTGAAACGCCAATGCACAAATAATTGCCCCGCCTTTATCACGCAGGCCAAACCCAAAATTCATCGGTTTTTGTGGAGTCATCTCATTGCCACTTCGACTCGAAGAGCTATGTCGATACCTCTGGTTTTTCTCCTCATTGCTGATTTGATCTCGCAGGTATAATAAGAGCATAACACCAACCTAAGCCTCCTTATGAAACGACAGCTAGCAACTTTATTTCAACTAATCCACAAGATGTCATCATTAATAACACGCATTTTGAGTGAGCAAGCGATGGGTCTCAACAGTCACGGCTTGCCCTGAGTGAAAAAGCATGATATGGTACTCACTTTTCCGTCGTGACAGAAGTGTCCAGACTCATACCCACAAACCGGGGCGAAAGAAATCTGCAATAATTTAGCGCTCTCCTTCCATTCGATGTATGACAATACAGTGTAGCATTCTCTCCGAGTGTGACTGGAACATCTCTCAGATTCGCAGCTAAAGGCCCAGTAACTCTGACCTCGACTTCTTCCTTGATTTCGATTCCTGTTTGGTCTCTGGGGGCCAGGAAACATGACCATTTTCCATCGTCAGCGTCATTAGAATGTGAGAATGTTATGCCACAGTTGCCCACTTCCAGACTTTCGCCAGTATACCTAAAAAGTTTTGTATCTTTTTTTTATTCAAGATTAACCGCAAGCTTGAATATTGAAAAGCAATATAATTTGTAATATATATTAACAAGTGAGAACTTGTTACATTATAAATTATTTCTAATCACGGTATTTGATACCGTGATTAGAAATGAAGCAGCCTGTTGAATCTAAGCTGTAGCTTCTACTAATTCTTTTAACTGTTTCAGTATTGGGTAAGTCTCTTTTGATCTCTGAATAATTTTTTGGCTTCTTCAAGTATATTATACTTATCAAAATAATTATAAGTTCATTCATCTTTTGCTTTTTTTTTTAATTCTTTTTTGTCTTTTTTGTGAATCCTTTTTTCTATCTGTCCAAGTTGAAACACAACTTGGACAGATAGAAAAAAGGATGTTTACTTTTAAGTAATTACTACACTTAGCTAGTATTAAGTTAAACTTAAGTATTTTTGTTAGTGTATTGGTGTAAGTGATTGTTAGTAAACCTAATTAAAAAAAAATCTCTACCCTTCATCGTCGACCCATTACTGGGCACATAGACCACAGGTCTTTGAGCACATCATGGAGAACTCTGTGGCATGCAGAATTAAATGATACTTACCAGAATAATTGTTGTTCATTTGTAAGTCTTACAGGCGTGAACTGAGTTCCATTTGGGTGTTGGAACCAGCAGTACCTAAGAGACACTCCTGCGTTGCAAGTTATTGTAAACGGCGAGTCTTTTTGGACAAATATCTTTCTGTTTGTATCTTCATTAATCTCAACATTTTGTGGAGCTAAAAATGAAGAGTGGGTCACAATATTATGTTTAAGTGCAGTTAATTACGCTAAAGCATTCCAAATTACATTCATTATTATTTAATTATTAATATTAATACGCTAAAATTCCAATCATAACATCTCACAGAAATATAAGCAAAGTTAGATAGCTATTTCGTACCTCAGTGCATAAATTGGCCAGACAAGTAACATATTTTTAGGTTAAATATTATATGTTTAAGTGCTTAAGACTTCCTCGGAAAAATAGAGGATAGAAGTTATGATTGGGATTTTGAATTTTTTTTTTGTTTTTTTTTTAAATTATTTTTTTCTGGTTATTTAATAGAGGGTCTTCCAAAATAGGTGAAAACGTCCGATGTTAGTTTTAAGATTGATAGCCATTTATAATACCGATTAAACTACAAAAAGTGCCGTCATATTATGTTTATGACGTCGCAGTTCACTATTTCGTACAAGCCGTCAAGTTGCTGATATGATTATTTGGCAATATACCCCCGTACGTCCTTGGCCGTATTTACTCTTTTTACCCGAAGCCAAAAGGAAGAGTTATGATTTTAGCAGTCTATGTATGAATGTATGTATGTGACGTAGGTATGTTCCACTGTTGCGCTTAACTACTGAGCCAATTTTTATGAACAAGGAGTCAATCGATTCGTTATTATGGTCCCGGTGACATACCTAGGCTACATTTTATAGGAACAGGATCAATATGACGGATGTTTGATCTACTTTTCCGTGTTCGAGTAAAAGGTTTTAAACTTTTTCTTGTTACTTACATTTAGAACTCTGTGTAACGCTTATTAACGCTTGCATCGGAGTTTGTTGCTGTATAACGCTTCCAGCTCTGACTCCAACGCCGACGGAACATCGCCACGTGGCGTAGTCCATCGCGGATGGCTTCTCTATAGTTATCCCACATTGTTTATGTACGAATCCATCTCCGTAATAGCTTCGAAATACAACACAGAACATAATACATAATATGTAAATTAAATACGAGTAGGTTTTTCTAAGTTATAAAACAGTCTCCCCAATTTTTTTGTGCACGCTAATCTTAAAGATTACTGTAGAGATTTTTATTATAGTTTTAACCAATGGATAGCCTGATTCTGTGAGAAGCTTATTTGTGTAATTCATAAAGGTTTAGTTTAAATTGGCTGAACTAGGACGAACTTTGTCGATTAACTAATAGAGAGCTTATCTGGCATTTACTGCTTAAAGAACATTTCATGGAGAGGACGTATTACACCATCGAATTGAATCTACAGAAGGTAAAGTTCTGAAAACTTTAAATTTTCTAGTCAATTTTTGTACGGCAAAATGCCAAATTCTGCTTAGATTGATGATCAGGGTATAATAAACTCCATTCGCACCAATCTGTTAATCTGGTTGAGTTTTGTGAGGCTGCCACTTTTTGACAAGTTCGTGGTTGACGAGAAAAGGACAAATATAAATAAAAATTCTACACATTCATGATTCAATACGCAAATATACCTAAAAAGTAAGGTAGGTATAGATTTAAATAATCACCTGTAGCTACCGTCGCTAAGACCATCGATCATATTGTATCCATAAGAATTGGAAGTCCTCTGAAATCTGCAGAAAGTGACCTCCTTATCGGAGTGTAGAATGTTGCAGTACAGGTGTAATTTGCCCGCAGTGTCATGCAAGTAGCCGACGTCTAATCGTTCCGCTAAAATAACAAAGAAATATAGGTACTTATAGCTAAACAAGCTGAAGTGGTAGTGGGCAGGTCATGTCTGTCACAAAATAGATGCAGCAGCTAGATTCACTATCTCGATGGCTACCATTTAGTTGCCAACTAAAACTGTCAACGAAAAAATGCGGGTTTGACAGTTTGTCAGTTGGGAACTTTCTATTGTTCCCAACTAGCCACTAAAAATGTCAAAAATAGCCCCCCTGGCCTGGAGAGTGTGTACCGTTAAGTTACCGTACCGACCGACGCTATCAAGTAATTGAATAGGAATAGGTGTTACCCCAAAAATCAGTAGATACTACACTAGCGGCACGCTATGATGGCCGGTTTGACGTTTGTCCGCTCATGAAGTTCCGTATTAATTGATAACGACTTTGAAGGAAATAATTGTATTACTTTATTGACGATAGTGATGTGCAGAGATTCATAAATTTTATCGAATGTAGTTTTAGGTTTAGGACTCAAAATTTATTTATTAAATTGATTTCTAAAATGTATACAAGTGTAGAAAAATCAGTTTGCACCATTTAAGGGGTGAATGTACTTGTGAATATGAACAATTTTCACTATGTGGACAAACCTCTGAAATCGCAAAAAAATATCAGCTGTTTCATACAAAAGGTAAAATTTTTATTTTTATATGATATATACCACAACTCGGCATTTGGTTTTCTAAATTGAAAATTTTTAAAAATGGAATCTAATACGATCGTCACATAGGATCGCTGGCTAGCACAACTACTACCTCCGGCAAACTCGCGTCAATGCTCAATGCAAAACAAAGCAGTTTCGAATTGACGTTGCTTCGAAAAGTATAAACTGTCAGTGCAATGCGATTGTGATATAGTTTTGACCTGGCTTTGGATTTCAAATATTGATACTGCATTACTGTTGACCCTTGCTCGTTAATTTGGACTCTGTTCAAGCCCTTTGTTGTGGATTTCGTCGATATGACCGAACGTACGCAGAGAACTGTTCTAAATAGTCAGACACGTGAGTTCGTAATACGCCTTCGTAACTATTTCGATCGTGAAGCTCAAAATGGAGGGCCGATTTTACCTATAACGTCAGTGGTTGAACGCGTAGCTGATGCGCTTAATATTGGACAACGAACTGTTAGACGGATAACTAAAAAAAAATATGGCGAGACTGGCACAGAAGAAAATAAACTTCACACACCAAAAAAGAGAAAACGAGCAAAACCAGTCGTAGGCATCGATAGCTTTGATGCCGATGCTATCCGAAGACATGTTTACGGCTACTATTTACAGAAGGAGTATCCAACAAGAAAAAAGTTGGTGCATTCACTGAAGGAAGCTGGATTATTCTTCGGTGGGGAAAGTTCTTTAACGAAGATTTTGAAGACCATTGGATTTCGATACAAAAAATGTAACAAACGCAAAATATTGATGGAAAGATTTGATATAGCGATGGCAAGGTATACTTTTTTACGGCAAGTGAAAGAAATCAAAAATTGGCAAAATGTTGTGTTCTTGGATGAAACATGGCTTAATGCTAACCATACTGTAGGCCGTTCTTGGAACGATGACACAGCAGCATCTACTTCCAAAGTTCCTGTAGGAAAAGGATCGCGACTTATAATTTGTCACGCCGGAACCATCAACGGGTTTGTCGAAGGTTCTCTCATGGCTTTTGCGTCAAAAACCACTGGAGACTATCATGAAGACATGAATGGAGAAAAGTTTACTGAATGGTTTACCTCAATGTTGTGTAGCCTCCCTGAACCATCTATTATAATTATGGACAACGCCCCATACCACTCGATGCAAATTGACAAGCCACCTGCCCAATCCCAAAAGAAAGCTGATATCGTCGCATGGCTTCGTAAAAATGGCGTAGATGCAAACATGAATACGTTAAAAGCGGAATTAGTACGTCTTTTAAAAGAAAACAAACCAACCAAGATCCGATACGTCATTGACGAAATAGCATTAGAACATGGGCACAGAGTTATACGGTTACCGCCTTACCATTGTGAGTATAATGCGATTGAGTTGGTGTGGGCTCAAATTAAGGGATATGCTGCAAGACACAATACAGAACCCCCATTTACCACAAAAAAAATGCTAAAATTATTAGAAGAAGCTTGTGAACATGTGACTAAAGGAGACTGGGAAAAGGTTGTGAATAGAACTGTTAAATTAATAAGGGAAGATTATGAAAGAGATGTGAAAATAGATAATATTATAGAAAACGAACATATAATTATTAATGTAGGTGATGATAGCAGTGACGACAGTGAAAATAGTAGTATGGACGAATCTGATTAATTATGGCCTTTTGTGGCACCTTTTTTGGTATCTTTTGTATTCATATGTTTCTTGTGTGCATATAAAGTATGTATATTCATTTTCATTCAAATATTCAGTTCGTTCAAATAAATTAAATAAACATATACATTTTTGTTTTATTAAACCTATTTAATCAGGTACAAAAACAAAACTTAATTGTTTTTTGTTCGAGAATAAATTGACATTCCACATCACTATTGTAATGTGTCAAACCGGCCATCATAGCGTGCCGCTAGTGTAGCGAAAAGTGCTACCTACAAATAATACAATACCACACGGAACTTTGAAAATCGAAGTCTGTTATTTTATAATACAATTTTATCTAAATATTATATAAAAGGAAAAGTTGACTCAACGCACAGCTTGGCTGCTGTTTGGCATAAAGATAGCTACGTAGGGATCCGCTAAGAAAGGATTTTTGAAAATTCAACCCCTAAGGAGGTAAAAGGGTAAAATAGAGGTTTGAAAAATTGAACTTAATGTGAGCGAAGCCGCGGGCAAAAGCTGCTTAGATGCGGGACTGATAAATGTAAAAACGAATCTCGCCTTGCTTGTACCCGCAAACGCGTGTGATTTTCCCAGGTATCTCACGCGCGGATGAGTGAAAGGCCGCATTTACGCGGCTTACAAATAAACCCGCAAACGCATGCGGGTTTCGCAGGTAATGTGTTAATAAATATGAAAGCTTTTTGAGTGAATTAATTCTCAAAAGGAACTCTAATTTAAAAGATCGGAGAACACTCACTTTGAACTGTAACATGCCGTTTCGTTTGCACCTCGGAAACTCTTCCAGGCAAACCCAGAAACACTTGCCAATTCCCCTGAACGGCTCTAGTCGTCCTGTCGAGGGTCACGCTGCACTCGCCAGGGACCAAGGAACTCTCTGCAAACGGCTTAGCAACTACGCAATACGCGTTATCGAGCGACGACAATGCAACTTTAGCCTGCTTCTCTCCATCTTTCAAAGCTATTGGCAGCGCCACTTCAGGTGTTGTTTTTTCTAAAAAAAAAAAGCGTTAAGTCTTACTGAAAAATAAGTAAGACTGCACTACAAAGGTTTAACATTAACAACCCTTTCACTCCGACTTTTTTCTTTTAAAGAATGTTAGCCATCCAGAACTTGACAAATATTCTCCTCACCCCTCTAAGTAGGTACCTATAAAGCTTGTGTTAGGAGTACAATAGTGCAATGGGTGCGGATTGAACCGTCTTTTCAGTTTTCTGTCCGCACCTTTAATTAAATACCGCACGAGTCACAACATTAACGGGCACAATACTGCAACGTTTTGCGATTGAACTGTCTCGATCTTTCGGATTTCAGTCCGTCCCAATAGGTATTGAGCTACTGATGCTGAAAAGAAACATTATTTACATTAAATTACCTAAAACATTCAAGTCGATCCATCCCATGACGGAGTCGTTGGCTCTGGACATAGTCAAGCGCCATCGTCCTTCGTCGCCGTGACCCACGTTTTTTATTCGTATTCCGCAACCATCTCCCCATTGTTGGTACCTTTTAATAACAAAATATGTATGTACATACCTAATCTTAATACATATAAATTACGTGTCACGTTGTTTGTCCGTGATGGACTCCTAAACTACAGAACCAATTTTGATCAAACTTCGTAACTATCTATAATTTGGTCCAACTTGAAAGATAGGATAGTTTTTTTTTATTAGGATAGTTTATTTGTTTTATTTATATAGATAAGTTGGCGGTACGAAGTTCGCCGGGTTAGCTAGTTATTTATATGTAAAAATATCCTTCTTTTTAAGGTGTCCGCTATTTCGTCGGTTTGGGATTAGGTATTTCGTTACTCTCATCTGATTTCCTTCATATTCTGAGACAAAAGTATTATTTACGGGATAAATGTCCTTACTCAGGATGCAATTGGAGCGGAATTATAACCGAGTTACTTTCTCATCGGTAACTTAACATCGGTACTTTGCGTAAGTCCATGACCCACAAGAATCTATCTGCTTCGGTATATTTAGTTTAGGTAAATCAGATACCTATCTAATTTACTTGGTTTAGCAAAATAAGCTTGTTGCTGTTCCCATATTGACGGTTAAATAGAAAAGTGGCATTATTCAAAAAGATCAAATAGGAACCTTCATGGTTTTGTTTTTCTTTTTAAAAGTATGATATTAAAATATAGGTACCAAAATGATATACAACAAGTATACAACACTTAATTTGAATATCACTTTAAAAATAAAATTTAATTAATAACTTTAAATGCATGTGTTAAAAAAGGTCTTTTTGAATTTTAGCACTTTTCTACTTATAGGTGTACGCTCCACTTTACATTAACCGACGATTAAGGCAGTAATAAGTATTTAACCAAAATACATAATACCTAATAATAATTGTAGGTGTATTAGCCGCGCGCAGAAAGTTTGCCGATGAGTCATGACGTCACGCTGGTCACGTGTCGATGGTTCTAGAACGGTAACTAGGCGAGCGCCGGTCGCGGTCGGCGGAGGCGGGACCGTCATTGGCAAACTGCACGCGGCTTATAACTTACCTGTCATTTGGAGGTTGTTTCACATCAAATTGAACACCAGAAGGGTCAGTCACGGCACAGGATCGCTGATTCGCCAAAGGGATTCTCAACTTCATGAGAGCCTCATTTCCTTTCACTACTTTTAAATGCGAAGGCCATCCGAGCCCATTTTGCATGAGGACATCGTTTTCAAAGTTCAGATCGATCGTAGTTTGAGACAGGGCATTTCTACTGAATCCTAACATACAACATAATAATTCTGTTAAGCATAATCTCTAAACTGAATTGACTGCTATTAAGAGCTCTGTTTAGTGTTAAGAGAGATTGTACCTAATGATATCCTTTTCGACAGATACCACTTTTTAGACCAGATACTTATACCTAATTAAGTTTAGAGATTGTAAAAGAGAACAGCTGTTATTAATTAATGAACCATTGCACTAACTGATGCCTAAGATCACTGCACAATATCATTAAGACGTTATCATAGGTATTTTGTTACATATTCACAGCAAAACTTACCACAGATTACTATAAAAACATTAAAAAATAACTCCCAGTACATTTTCGTGGAATGTTTCGGATGTTCACGGCCGACTTATAAGTAATAAATCGCTACAAAGTTTCACAGACGTTAATTATTTTATATCTTAAGTTCTTTATCATAATCTTGATCAAATCTGATAAATATTGAATTCATCGCCAACTATCGTAGGTAAATGACCATTGGTACTAATTCTTTTGGGTATAAAATCCCCAAACCAAATCGACGGTCTAAAAATAGTGCTCTTTTTACAGTATTCCCTGAGGAAAAAGATAGATAGATAAAGACTTTATTGCACACAAGAAACGTAAAAAAAATGTACACAACTTAAATGTACGCATGCGAAGGCGGCACTAACAAAGCACCAGGCAACCTTCGACAAAAGGAGTGAATTATGTTAGAGGGTAGTACGGTGCAACATATAAATATTAATATTAAAACATACCTATTACTAGAGCTTATGGCTAACTTTTCCCGCAGGAAATAACTATTTTATTTAGAATTGTCAATTTAGTTCAGAGATTAACAGAATTAGCAACAATTGATTCTCTTAAAGTAAACAATATTATAAATAGTAGTTAGATAAAAAAAGAAAAAATAAGAATCAGTAAAAAACATATAAATCTTTGTCTTAATACTTTTATACATAAAGCTATTATAAACATTACTTATATTAAATATACTTGAGATCACATAGAGCTTATTGATTAGTTAGTGTATTTACTAATAGTTTTTCCGTAATTTTTTCTTTCACTGGTAACAAGGGTACCACATCATCTGCCTCCTTCATATGACATGTAGGAATCTGTAAAAATATCACCTATTATATCCACAATATTGGTGGTCGATTATATAGTGTCCGACCGATTTTTATTTCTGGTCGAAGCCACAACCGAAGCCGAAGGTTTATTAAATAATCATTAGAACTTCTGTTCAATATTGACTAAAACTAATAGAATCATTATTTTTTTTTAAGTTTATGTTGATTGCATATAAACAACTTAAGACTGCAGTGAAACGTACGCGAAATTTTTCTAGCGGTCACCGCGCGGTGTCCTGTGTCGACGCGGTCGTCTCGCTTTCATGTGTGTTAGGCGGAATGTGGATTCTATTTACTGGATAACAACTCTTAAATTCTTCGGAATTATCCAACCACGCGGGCGCCGCGTGCGATGGTCCCAAATTCTTTGAAGTTTCTTTTTTCTTATAAAGGTAATACAATGATAATAATGTACGTAATTTATAATTATTTCTTGGTAGACAAACGTGTAGTGGACAAGTGTGAATCCCCAGACGCCGTTTGATTAAGTTGATCAAAGGAAGACGAAGTCGGCTTGTTGTTTCTCTTACTCTTTAATTTTAAACCGTAGTTGCCAAATAAATAGATCATATTGTGCTGTAGCAACGTAATCTCTAGACAGTTACAGGTAGCCAGTAACGAATTATTAAAGTTTTCTTGCAACTTGTCAATACTAAACCAAATAATTTACTGGCGATTCCCTGTCCCCCGCGCATCCTTCCATGGCCCTCTCACATTCGTAGTAGTGCGTTAAATTTGTGCATGCTAGAAAACTTCGGCGTCGCCCAAAACTTAGGGCCCATTTCGATAGAGCGCATCACCACTAGATCAACAAGGCAGGTAAAATAGATAGAATATTGTGTAATAGTCTAGGGCTAACCTTGTCATCAGAAGAAAAATAACTTACATTAATATCCTGTGCCTTAGCCTCCTTGGTGGTGTATTCTCGCAGCACATAGTTTGAGTTAAGCATGTGGAACATTCTGGTCTCATGCGAACGCACCATCACATCATCAACTCTAAGGAAATATCTTTGTAACACATACCAGTAGGATGGCATTACTCTCTGAAAATTAAGCATTATAAACTGTATAATTTTGATTTTGTAAATATCCAAAGCTACTAATGGACTGAATGTTTAAACTTTTGCAATAAAAAAATTATGCAAGAAACATTTTTTGTTTTATATAATTGACTGATTATTTGTTGCTAATTAAAGGAATATACATAACTCAAGCTGTTATTTAGGTAGACACCAGGACCAAAGAAAAACTGTGACAATAATAGCTACCTACCCAAATTGTTAATTTTTGAATTAAATGACCATGCAAAAAATCATCCCCACCCACCAACAGATTTCAAACGTATATCAGTTAATACATCACGATAGCCTGATGATTTTTTATTATGACGACATCCGCCGTAGGATTGGGGTTCTCATGCAAATCGAGTTAAAATTATTTATTTATTCATTTTTCAGTTAAGTGTTTTGGATACCAGTTTAGTAAATTACAACTATAAAAATAACATACAGGAGCATTAACCAACTAGCTAAAAAAGCTATTGTAAGATGCAGATGCGTTTCTGAGACGCAGAGAAAAAACCGCGCCGCGCGCTGCCCGCGCTCCCTCTGACCACCTCCGGGCGGACCCTTGCGTCGCCTGTCGCCTGCGTCGCGCCGCGCGCGCGCGTTCTTCAGCGTGCGTACTTCTTTCGTATTCAAAAAACCCCCAATCATTTTTGGATTGAAAATGGTCATGGTGTCTTTTTATGGGACGTTACAATAATATTAAAAATAGTGCCACATGTGTTGGAGGGCGGGGACAGTGCCCATACAATTTTTTGCATAGTCCTTTAAACAAAAAAATAGTTTTGCACTCTGTAAAACTGTTTTTTACTTACGATTTTAACAGACAGCTTGGAAATTCCATGATCATGAAGTTCATCTTCGAATAGAGTAAGATCATGGTAAAACAGAATTTGCTCCTTGCGTTTTAAAATATCAAAGTCTATAGTCTCATTGGTATTCTCCACTGCAATATTGTTTGACAGTGTGCCTTTGTAGTCAGTTGAAAATGTCCAGTCAAATGGCTTCTTAGGCTTCTCTGCATCTGGTCTTGAAATATACAATAACAAATCCATGTCATTTATGTCTATTAAAAATCATTTTATAATGTACATCAACAGCATCATCATCATAATCTCTTCTCAGGGGTTTATAAGCAAAACTCCACCACACTTGCCCAATGCACATAGGCATCTTTTCACACACCTTTGAGAGCATTATGGAGAACTCTCAGACATGCAGATTCCTCACAATCTGTTACTTCACAAACAGAAAAATTAAAATAAACTTGAAAGAAAACCTAATGTACCAAAAAATTGATAACTACATATCTCTTATTACAGAGGTGCGACAGATAGGCCCAAGCTTGTCTGTGGTATTCCTAAGAGCTTGGTTCAGCTCCCCCTACTAACCTATTGCTACTATGACATGCTTATTTGTTGGCTAAATTTACTAAATCTAAATCACTCTAAAGTGCTAGTTAGATCCTTCAATAAGAAGGCTGCTTCCGAGGTGCTAGCGCTTAGTAGGAATAACCTATGCATTCTAGTGTGAGCTTTGACGGGACATTGTGAACTAAACAGACACATGTATAACCTAAAGCTCCAGGGTGCAGATATACGCAGGCTGTGCCTGGAATTGATGGAAACACAGTTGCATATTATCTCTTACTCCTCCACTCTAATGCATAAACAAAAGAATCCATGAAGGGAAACATATTATGCATCTTGAGGAGGCTACACTAATCCCAGTGCTGCTGTTCCTGGCAGCAACAAGTATTTATTTATTTATTAAATAGGATGCAACCAAGACATTATATTGGAAAGAAAATCTAAATAGTGCTGAGCACAATGGACAGGCAACAGTCGACATACTACAGGGATTCAAGACCTGCATAGCCACACATCAAGAATAGAATAGAATCTCTCATTACAAAAAAAGTGTTGAGAGTTTAAGAGAGAGTAAGTTTTCGATATCTTCATTCATCATCATTAGCAACCCATCAACGGCTAACTACTGAGCGCAGGTCTCCTCTCAGAGAAGGGTTATAGGCCATAGTCCACCATGCTGGCCCAATGCGAATTGGCGGACTTCACACACCTTCAAGAACATTATGAAGAACTCTCAGGTGTGCAGGTTTCCTCACGATGTTTTCCTTCAACGTTGAAGCAAGTGATATTTAATTGCTTAAACGCACTTGACTCCGAAAAGTCAGAGGTGCGTACCTGGGATTGAACCTGCAACCTCCCGAACAGGAGACTACAGTCTTAACCACTAGGCTATCACTGCTTTTTATGTTTTCGATATGCTTCCTTCTAAATGCATATTTTGCTAATAAATACATTTGCTGTAAATGTAGCTATAAAACTAGAGTAAAGTATCTTACCGAGACTCCTGCCAGGCCTCTGCACAAGAAACTTCTATGGCCTCTAATCTACTTGACACTCTGCGTAATGCATCCAACGGATTAAACTGAATCTCAGCACCACTTATATGCTTCAATCTTAGTACATTTTTAGGAAACACCATGTCAGGAAAGTGAGGTATCCTTAATTCTTTACAGTATCTGAAAGAGGATATTATACTATATATTTTCACATTAAGTATTTATTGAAAATACTAGATGATGCCTGCGACTTTGTCTGTGTGGATTGAGGTTTTTTATTCTCGCGGGAACTTTGTAATTTTTCAGGATAAAAAGTAGCCTTTGTTTTAATCCTGGTTATGAGCTATTAAGGTTAATTTGTTGTGGTGTTAAAGAGTAACAAACATCCATACATCCATCCTCACAAACTTTCGCATTTATAATATTATAATTTTGAATTTGAGTCTTATACATAATAGTTATAAGGTTACATTTCAATATTCCGATAAACGATTCCGAGTAGGGTCGAACTCGGCCAAACAATGCAGTCGAAGCGAGATTAGTAATTACTAATTAGTAGTCATCATTCGATTATGAGAATTAGTATATTACTAATATTCAATATTCAATTCGAACGTGTACATTAGTAGTTGTAGATTATTCAAAATGTCAGATTATTCGTAGTTGCGCATCGCTAGCTCTGGGTGGAAATTACTTTCTACACATCACAGTCTGTGGGCTTATGGCCCTTATTAGTTATGTGTGATCACTCCAAATAAAATACTTGTTGGTATTCAAGGAATCTCTATTAGGTCAAAGGTTATTGACCATTGGTACATTAGTATTTATAAAACAATAGTAACATATTCTGCTCGGTAAACCAACAAGGTAGTAATGAATCAATAACACAAACAATAATAAGAATTTCAAAGCCCATCAACTTAGGTGGTTGCAGGAAGCAGAATATCACAGCGCATATTCTATGCGAAGTTGATTTAAAATTGTCTTCTAAACTTAAATTCTCTTAGCATGTGACTGCCAGTAAAAGAAAACAAATTGCAGCCAATCCCCAGACAACTGTTGCCACACCCAAGCCCCCAGACCCAAATAGAAGTACCTACAGCATTCTCTAACCACATTTATTTCTTACTGGAATATTTTCATTGATCCTATGACTGGCGAAAGCGACACTGGTATACTCTGGCATACATGTTATTACGTTTCCTGCCAATCAAGCCTATCTGACAGCGCTGGATTGGATAGCATCGCTAACACGAGCCAGTGACTGACTGAATATTTTCTGGACTGATTGTCAACCTACTTTTTTTAGGAAGGGTCCATAGTTTTATACTTACAAACAGAACTGACAAAACTGATCATCATCTCGTCCGCAAACAACTTTTGTAGAACACACGCTTGGCAAAATACAACTTATATCATATGAAATGTGCCACGGGCCAAATTCTATGGAATTTGAATTTGTGGTATAGCGACCGGAATCAATGCGGCTTCCCTGTAAATATTGTGCACAAATTTTAAACAGAAATTACCTACCAAATTAATTATTCTAATATAACTTCAACAGAAACATTGCTAGATTCTTACCTCAGCTACAAACATAATTATTTAGGTAATAAGTATATTTGAGAGTATGGAATCGTCAAGTTCAAGAAGAAGAATAACTTAAAATATTAAGATTAATTCAATTTAAATGTGAATTTTCGGTAAATGTAAAATTGGAGAAAATATGAAAAGCAAGCATTGAGCAAACCACAAACAAAATGCATTTGACAAATGACAATTTGTCAATGTCAATAATATTGTCAACTTGTTCCGTCTGTGATGTTCGTAGTCGCACTTATTAGTTCGTAGGATGCCAGTAATCGATAGTCATCGATGTCATCGCAATATCAATGTGAGCTTATAAGCAACGATGTTATATCGAGCATAAATTATAATTATTTTTTTAACATAGTAATAAGTAGAAAAGACGATAAGTCTTTATTCCTATATTCCTAGTGAATAGTAAAACCACTGAATATGTATAAAGGTAGGTATAGATTAAGGCCCCGTTGCGTGAGGCGCCGTTATAAGTTAAGTTATCGTTAAAGCTAAATGTGACAGCTGAAACACATGTGTTTCCCTCTGGGTGGAACCAATTGGCGGTAGTCTTCCCCATTAGTTTAACGTGTGATAGGATAAACAGTTCGAACAAAAACTATACAAATAAAAATACTTAAAGTTCGGCCGTTCAGAGAATGCGTTCCTGACAGATTTAGAAAAATATTGTTTACCAAGTTATTTGACACTCAGTTTGGCACAAAATTATAACATTAATTGATTATTGATATAATAATGTTGTTTTAATGCTCATCAATTGTTAAAACGGTAAACAACCAGCAATAATATTTTTATCGTAATATTTGTATCGTTATTTTCAGTTCAATCGCGACGTGTCAGGAACGCATTCTCTGAACGGCCGTAGTTTAGTTACTTTATCGCAAATGTGACTTTTTGATTATTCCAGTCTTAAGGCTTTAATTACTAATTATGTAGGTACATAAGTTAAAAACTATAATAATTATCAGCTTGTAAATCTAAAATTATAAAAAAAACTAGCGTTTGCTCGGTGCGCGAGCTGCTAAAGCAGCTCGCGGGAAGTGTTTTACTAAAAGTAAGGCGCGTGGGTGCGCGGCCCGCTAAAGCGGACCGCGATTGTTCGGCTTTATTTATTTCGCTCGGTGCGCGAGCTGCTAAAGCAGCTCACGGGAAGTGTTATTGCTGCAAGTAGGGCGCGTGGGTGCGCGGCCCGCTAAAGCGGACCGCGATTGTTCGGCTTTATTTATTTCGCTCGGTGCGCGAGCTGCTAAAGCAGCTCGCGGGAAGTGTTATTAC
Source organism: Oeneis ivallda (assembly GCA_029955525.1). NCBI lineage: Eukaryota > Metazoa > Arthropoda > Insecta > Lepidoptera > Nymphalidae > Oeneis > Oeneis ivallda. The sequence goes on along the minus strand of JARPMR010000004.1, from coordinate 19,413,501 downwards.
TACAAGTAGGGCGCGTGGGTGCGCGGCCCGCTAAAGCGGACCGCGATTGTTCGGCTTTATTTATTTCGCTCGGTGCGCGAGCTGCTAAAGCAGCTCGCGGGAAGTGTTATTACTACAAGTAGGGCGCGTGGGTGCGCGGCCCGCTAAAGCGGACCGCGATTTTTTTACTCATCAAGTAGCCCTTCGGATTCTGGTCATCTTTTGCCAAAAAATTTGTTCGAGCACACCCCACCTATCTGCAATAACCTGGCCGTGCTCCTCATTCACAAATGAAAAAGAAAAAAAAAGAAAAAAAAAAGAAAAAAAAGAAAAAAAGCAAATGTAAAATGAAAAAAAAGAAAAAGAAAAAAGCCCTATGAACCTATCAAAATCAATGTCTTGCATAGTTCCCAACTTCTAGTCCCTCCAATATTCCCCATACATTTAGTATGGGGGGAAAAAAAATTCCGCCATCTTGAATTTTTTTCCTACTCACCAGGTAGACCTCCGGGTTGTGATCATCTTTTGTCGAGAAACCGCTCCTCCATCTTTTATAGTCTCCGAGAGAGAGACGGACAAAATTTGCCGCCATTTTTTTTCCGCCATTTTGGAATTTTTTTTCAACTCACTGGCAACTGCTCGAGGTTTCGAATGACATTTGGTCGAGCACCCTCCACCTATCTTCTATACCCTTTCCGTGCCCCTCGTCCGTCTCCGAACTCCTCACTCATCAGCTCTCTCCACCTTTCTCCGAGTCACATTCTTTGAGCTCAATACGGCACCATGGGTGAAAAAAATTTTTTTCATACAAAATTTTACAGGAGAGGGGTGGAAATTTGAGACGTCACAGCTCGGCCGCCATCTTGTTTTTTTAATTTTTTTCACTTTTTCTGTTAATCGTTTACTAATTTCTACAATAATCCAAAATTTCAAAGAAATCGGTTGGAAAACAAAAGAGTTGCAAGAATCACGTCGGCCGCCATCTTGTTTTTCCGAAATGTCATAATTTTTCCCCACTCGAATCCCCCACCCGGACATATCTCCCCTACATCATTGTATCGTTTTCCGTCTCTTTCTAGGAGAACAATCGTGTCAATCAGTGAGTCAGTCAGTCAGTGGTAATCGAGCTATATATATTATAATATTTATCTAAAATTATAAAACATAAAACACTATACATTATACTCGGCGCGGCGAAACATGATCCCTATGACACTGACAGCTAATGTCACCATATAACATTGTAGTGGCGTCACCATTAAATTGGGATCATATTGGGGGCGTCTAAAAATGCCATTTATAAATTTTACGTAGCTTTATACCATTAGTAATGATATTCCGTTGATATTTTTAACAATTCTTAACATTTACAAGAAGTTATCTCAATCTGAATTTATGTTTACGTCCTGCAAAACTTACGTCGTGTGACGTTTATCGACTAGGGCGGCAAGTAAAAATGTCGGTAATGGAAACGAGTGCATAATTTTTTTTCATACTCACATTTTAGTTCATATATTATGGAATGGAACAGAATATTACGATCATACCATTCATACATACACACATGATTATATTATACCCAAGAAAATTAAAAAATAACAGCTATAGGACAAAATGAAATGAAACAAAATCTGTTTAACAATTATTTATTTACATACACAGGGTCAAGGGTGTAACAAAAGTAAGTCATAATACTTTAGGGTTTGCATATTGTGTTCCTTATATAGTTTACAGTGAAAGTACTCAGCGCTGAAAGCGAAAAATTTTTTTTGTGATTTGTATGGGCAAGCGCCACATGAGCTTCCCCATGCAAATCACAAAAAAAATTTTTTGCTTTTAGCGCTGCTACTTTGCCAGTGAACTCTATATAAGGGACACTACACACCCTAAAGTATTATCACTTACTTTTGTTACACTCTGTATTTTATTCTGAATCTGATAATGACATGAGTGTTTGCGTCTCAGACTCGGAATCTGAACTGCAACTGCTGTCACCTACATTTATCAATAATGGTTGATCTTCAAGAGTGTCGTATCGCACATCTCGATCCCAATCATCGTAGCAAAGTTTTTTGGTCTTTTCTACGACTTTCCTCCAATTATCCGGAGTGACTTCACTACAAGCTCTTTCTAATAATGTCAGTATTTTATTGGCTGTAAATGGCGGAGTGGTGTTAAGCCTGGCTGCACAACCTGAAACAATATTTATTTTGAGTATGATGCAAAGTAAAAGAGTGAGATTGAAGTAAAAGTATATATATAAATATACTTATATAGCAAAAACGTGTTTACCGGGTTAAACATTATTAGAAAATAACAAGGTTGGAAACTTTCGTTTTACTTACCTACTTAATCTATGCCAAAATCTTAAATTAATACAACAACAACATAATGGACATTAAAAATGCACATTATAATATTTTTTAAAACATGTTTACCAACGTGGCTGAATGCAAGCCACGCCTTTGTCTAAAAAAAAAATGACACGACCAAAGACACGACCCATCACCACGAACTGTCATAGGGATCATGTTTCGCCGCGCCGAGTATAACTCATTATTGCACTGCACTCTATGTAAACTAATTCTTATTTGAATGAACTTTTGAGTGATTTCATTCACTATTCGGACAATCCTACTAATATTATAAAGGCGAAAGTTTGTGTGTATGTTTGTTCCTCTTTCACGCAAAAACTACTGGATGGATTTGGCTGAAATTTGGAATGGAGATAGATTATACCCTGGAAAAACACAAAGGCTACAAATTATCCCGGAAAAATCCAAGGTTCCCGCGGGATTTTGAAAAACCACGGATAGATGGCGCTGATTGTACTTAAATCACGCTTACATTATCCGCAGCATCGATTTTTTCATCGAAATTCGGGTTTTTTTAAATCCTGCAAGCAAGCATGCAAGAAATCAAGCAAGCAAACAAGCAAGCAAGCTTCGGTTTCAAAAAACCATAGCAAGCATCAGTTTTTGAAATTTCAAGCACAAGCGACTGCATATCCTAACGCTTACGAACGTCAAAAATTGACATTGTTACATAAAATTTAATTATTATCTATTTATACTTATAATAAAACTGTAACTGTAACTGTTCCTACAAACACTTCCCGCGGGATATTAGTGTGCTACTTTTCACATATTTATCCTTCAATTATGGGCCAACGGAGTTACAGATTGACGTGTTTTATTGGATAGGCATAGTTGAGGACTTGAAAAGTGACAAAGGCTACTTTTAATCCCGGGAAACAAATAATTCCCGCGGGATATTTGTACGCTACTTTTCACATATTTATCCTTCAGTTATGCGCCAACGGAGGTATAGATTGAAGTGGTTTTCCTAGCACTGGTAAAGTTAAGGGCCTGAAAAGTGACAAAGGCTACTTTTTATCCCGGCAAAACAAACGGTTCCTGCGGGATATTAGTATGCCTCTTCACATATTCATCCATCAATTATGTGCCAAGGGAGTTACATATTGAAGGGGGTTTTTTGGATAGGCATAGTTGAGGACCGGAAAAGTATCAACAGCTACTTTTTATCCCGGGAAAACAAACAGTTCCCACGGGATATTCGTATGCTACTTTTCACATATTTATCCTTAAATTATGCGCCAACGGAGTTATAGATTGAAGTGGTTTTTTAGCACAGATAAAGTTAAGGGCCTGAAAAGTGACAAAGGCTACTTTTTATCCCGGGAAAACAAACGGTTCCTGCGCGATATTAGTATACTACTTTTCATATATTTATCCTTCAATTATGTGCGAAGGGAGTTATATATTGACGTGGTTTTTTGGATAGCCATAGTTGAGGACCGGAAAAGTAACAACAGCTACTTTTTATCCCGGGAAAACAGACAGTTATCGCGGGATATTCGTATGCATGTTTGTATGTATGTATGTATGTATGTATGCATGTATATATGTATGCATGCATGTATGAATGCATGCATGTATGTATGTATGCATGCATGAGTGCATGTATGTATGTATGTATGCATGCATGAATGCATGTATGTATATATGTATCCATGCATGTATGTATGTGTGTATGCATGTACGTATTTATGTTTGTATCCTCCTGCTACTAACTTTAACTACATTAACTATATCCTATGCTACTTATCCCACTAATGTGAAAGTTTGTGAGGATGGATGTATAGATAGATGTACTTAGTATACGGATGGATGGATGGATGGGATGTATGGATGGATGTATGTTCTCTGAGATAGGGGTTGAACTATTTTGACTGTTTTACTCCATAACTTCTTCAAATTTAAACTAATTTTTATTCTTATTTTAACCGACTTCAAAAAAGGAGGAGGACCTCAATTCAACGGAATCTTTTTTATGTATGTTCACCGATTACTCTAAGACGCCTGAACCGATTTGGAAAATTCTTTTTATGTTTCAAAAGGTATACTTCCCAGATCCTACCTACTACAACTACTTCTACAACTACTACAATTACTTCTACAACTACTACTACTACTACAACTACTTCTACAACTACTACTACTATAACTACTACAACAACTACAACTACAACTTTTATGGGACCATTTCGCAAAGTTTCTGTATCGATTAAAAAAAATTCAGGCAAATCGGTTTAGAAATCATGGAGATATTGATATTTATAGGTTAAAAAACACAATACTTTTTTGATCCTTTTTTGAAAATCAGTTAAAAAGTAGCCTATGCTAGGCTTATACCATCAGCTATCTGTCATTGGAAGTCCCGTCAAAATCAGTTCAGCCGTTCACGCGTGATGTTTCTACCACGGGATATAGGGAATATACATTTTTATTTATATACGATAATAATTACATTTTTTGTTTAAATCCGAATGCGTCCTATGTTCCTGTGAGTAACGTTATTCACCGGAATTCCGGAGCTACGTACGATTATTTTGACTTTAAGTTGGTCCAACATCATTGAAATAAAAATAAAATCCTTACTAATATTATAAATGCGAGTGTGTTTGTTTGTAGGTTTGTTGGTTTTTAGGGTTCCGTACCCAAAGGGTGCCAACGGGACCCTATTACTAAGCCTCCGCTGTCCGTCCGTCCGTCCGTCCGTCCGTCCGTCCGTCCGTCCGTCCGTCCGTCCGTCTGTCAGCGGGCTGTATCTCGTAAACCGTAATAGATAGACAGTTGAAATTTTCACATATTGTGTATTTCTATTGCCGTTATAACAACAAATAATAAAAATTAAATTAAATTGAAAAATAAAGGGGGTTCCCATACATGGAAAAGGAGTCGAAATAAAATTTTATTTTTTTACCCTGGCATGTGGGGTGTCATTGTCTAGAACTCATTAAGTAGAGTTCAAATATATATTTTTTTATTTTTTAGCTACAAAAATGAAGAAATGGGGGGCTGTCAAAGTTTTCGGTTTTAGACCAATTTTGTTAGGGGGTCTATCTCAAAAACTAATCTAGTTAGGAATTTGAAATTTTGGTATATTATGTACTATATAGTGTATTTAAACAACAAATACTAAAAACAGCGATTTATAATGCCGTTTGTAAGTTGTGACCAAAACAAACGAGCATTTTTCCGCATCATATGCTAATTTAGTACTATCTAAGAACTAAGATATCTAAATAGGTATGTATCTAATTAAAAAAAGTGATTTAGTCATATGTACGGAACCCTCAAAGAGCGAGGCCCGACTCGCACTTGGCCGATTTTTCCTTCATCACGCCGCAACAGGACTACGGATCAACGTGATTTTTTGCATGGGTATTGAGGTTCTGGAGAGTGACTAGTACTTTTTATCCCGGAAAATTAAAAAGAGTTCCCCGAGGGATTTAAAAAACTAAATCCACGCGGACGAAGTCGCGGGCATCAGCTAGTGTAGGATAAAATTCGAATCAAAACACTAACGAAAATTCATTTGAATGAAAATTTTCATAAATTAATTATCTTACAATAACCGGGCCGGTTATTGTAAAGCTAAATCATTCGAATAATTAAGTTGGATTTGCAACTTTATTTTACCACAATCGCACATCGCTCCTTTAGAAAATAGAAAAGAGTTGGGCGTTGGCCGAATGCTCGTGGGCGTTGGCTGAATGCTCGAACTTTCATCAATAAATCTTTCGAATAGCTATTAGAACTTTTCAATTTTCAAATATTCCAATTATAAATATTTTTTATTCAAATGATAATAATTTTCATTCTTCATATTCGATTAGACCGAATCCACAATCGAATAATTGAAATATCGAGTTGTTCAAATGATCATTCGAATGATTCATTCGCATTCGCACTTCGGCCATCTCTACTCTGAAATCTGAATAAATAAATCAATATGGCCGATTTTTACCGGTCGGTTTATATGTTTTTATAGTTTCTGAACATCTGATTTGATTTTAGAGTGGTCGTTCTATGTGAAGCAGTGCTGATAATTTAGGATAATTTTCGATCATTATTTAGTGTGCAAATAATTATGGAAGCACTTATTCCAGTTATCAATAAGCTTCAAGACGTTTTCAACACCGTAGGAGCGGATGCCATCCAATTACCTCAGATTGTTGTTCTGGGCACTCAGGTTATTTTATTATTTGGCTCTTGTACATAATTTTTATTTTTTTTATTAGAACATCTCAAAGTGCACCGATGTCCATGTTATATTGCTCATGAATAACGTGACGGTTATGTAAAGACTAAAGATGTCACAGAGATTCTTTGTCCTCATTCTGGTCTTTTGGATTTCCTTGTCAATGATCATTCAAAGTTGCATGATGATTGACTTGCAAAATAGCAATTGTAATATACCTGCATAGGTAATCTTAGGCAGAAGATTTTCTAGGGATCAATCAATTATTGATAGAATCTCTCTGCTATGGAAATCAAACCACATACCTAATACACAAAGATCCATACTAATAATATGAATGCGATAGTGTATTTGTCCTTCAATCACACAATGGAACAATGTGATTTTTGCATGAGTAGTGTATCTGGAGATTGATATATATGCTTCGTTTTTATCCTGAAAAAAATAGAGTTTCCTGTGGGATTTTTATACACTTAACTCCACATACCTAGATGAATTCGCAGACAAAAGATGTTTGAGTTAAATCTATTCCTGTAAAACATTATTTTGAATATCAGACAAAACACTAAGCCTAGATTTAGGCTGTGCATTGTCTTTTACAGAGTGCTTTTAATTTAGAGCAAGTACCTATTTCATGAATAATTTAATTCCTGAAGAGGGCTGAAATTAAAAAACCTAATTCTACATGGTTAAAGTTGTAACCATCAAATATTCTGTAAACACTTTCCTGTAATCTTTGAGAAGATTGCCATGTTAAGGTGGTGACCTAAATTATTGACAGAACTATATTCTTGCAGAGTTCCGGCAAAAGTTCAGTTATAGAGAGCCTTGTTGGGCGTTCCTTCCTACCACGAGGGCCAGGCATTGTTACCCGCCGTCCACTTATCCTGCAACTGGTTTACAGCCCTAAAGATAGCAAAGAACATCGGTCAGCTGAAGAAGGTATCTATTATCATCCACTCCTCATTTTTCTGTTTTTTTTTATATTTTGCTTATTCAGCTCTTTATCAACAAATTGACTATTTTATCTTATTTACTACTTGATTATTTATTATAATTTGTGGATTACTATAGAATATTATCTGATAGGTCACATGCTTCTTGTAGAATGTAGATATTTCTATTGGTAGCTTTCATTGATTTAACGTCAAAAAGTGTGCATATATAAAAGTTTTGTCTCTGTAAGAAAATGTTGAAATATCTTTTATTAAAATTCTTAACTTTTTCCTAAAATCACTAATTCTCTAATAATCTCTCTGTCCATATCTAAAAATATAGTAAAATGTTAATTTAATAATATACTTTTTTATTTCATTTCATAAAAAAGTAGTGTTAAATTGAACTCATATGAGTATATATTGTTACATCTAGCAATCTTGAAAAAAAGACACCTTAACCTAGATATTTGAAATAATGATTCACAAGTGATTAACAATGTTTATGTTTTTTTTTTTATAAAATGCAAGTCTTTGTTACACAGTTCCCAATGACTCAATTTTCATTGTCATTCTTGCAACCTCAGCAATTGATCTCACACCATTGTGTTATTGGATTATGTTAATAATGATGTGTTCATAGATGATGATAGAACTAATCATTTTGTAATTTTTCCAATAAATAATTATTGGATGTAATTTTTGATGTTCTTTGTTTGTGTATAAATGTTCAATTAATCAAGCTTGTACTTATTTACATTTTAATAGTCATTCTACACTATAATCATACTTCATACTAATATTATAAATGCGAAAGTTTGTGAGGATGTATGGATGGATGGATGTTTGTAACTCTATAACTCCACAACAAATGAACCGATTTGGCTGAAAGTTGGAATGGAGATAGCTCATACCCAGGATTAACACATAGGGTACTTTTTATCCCAGAAAATTACAGAGCTCCTGTGGGAATTAATAAACCTTAATCCATGTGGATGTAGTCGCGAGCATCATCTAGATAACTCATAAAACAAGTGTGTAAAGTGACTATGCAATACATACATCAATACATTTTATCTTTAATTTGTGACTAATATAGTTTTTGTGGCTGTTTTAAGCATACCATTTGAGACAGTTTCTGAGGTAGCTCTGCGATAAAGTGAGATAATAGATATTACTTTTATGTCACCTGTCAACCCTGTCCCGCTATCTTACGTTTAACCCTCTCTCACCACCACTACCACTTCAGTAACTACATCTCGGTTAAATGGAAAATCATTCATAAAAATATTTATAAAACTATAAGTTAGTATAAATGACATGGCTATCGTAAGAGATATAAAATATATTATCAGCAGGGTTCGAGGATATATATCAATGGATATATATCACGATATATATCCGATATATATCAAACTGGGTTCGATGATATATATCAATGGATTTTTTTAAATTTGTTTTGTTACATAAGTGTAGGTATGACCATTGACTGATTAGAATTTATAAAAAAAGTTTTATGTTTTTGAGTTGCGTTTTTGATATACATGTATAAGATTTTATGTTTTTAGTAGATTTTGCCTGATCTAAAATAAAATTTTATGTTTTAGTTTCATTTGTCTGATTTTAAGTACCTAAATAAATAAAACATTAAAACGTTTTAGTTTTTTTAATAATTTTAGTATGTTTATGAACATATGCACATAGTATTCATAAATAATACAATAAAATATTACTATGGCTTTCATACAAAATTGATATATATCAAACTTGATATATATCAGATATTTTCGAACCCTGATTATCAGTTAAGTAATGACCCCATAATAATATTATATTCTATTCCATTGTATTGAATAGCATGTTATGTGGATTTTATAGAATTTTTTATTAATATAGCAATGCTTGTTATAAATGAAAGTCCCAGTTCTTTTAAGATATATTTTGATATGTCTGTATAAGTATATTATTTTAATCGCTTCAGTATATAGAAACCAGGAAACAGGAAGTGTATTGTGGAATCCATTAGTACAACTTTTACCCAAAGGTTTGTATTGCATTGAAATGGACACTTTATTATTCTGTCCTGTATCTAGACCCAAGTCATACATAAAAATTATCTAGTAATTGTATGAACCTATACCATATTCTATATTCAATTCCTTATACATAATTGCATTTGTTTGGAAAGTGATCTTTAGTATATAGAATAGAATAGAATATACTTACTATAATAATTATTATAGTATAATATTATCATAATTATAAATTTTTTATATCATGTCATTAATTACAAACTGATTTCTACAACATTTTGATTTTTTTTTAATCTTGTGATAACTGATATTTCAGGATGCAAGCTTTCTTTGTTGAGCCCAATTTCATTAAGATTGGTTCAGTAAGAGCCATAGAAAGTTAACAGATGGAGTTTCTTACGTTTTTATAGTATTACTAGCTGGCCCAGCGAACTTCGTACCGCCAACTTATCTATATAAATAAAATAAATAAACTAACCCAATCCAAAAAAAACTATCCTATCTTTTAAGTTGGACCAAATTACAGATAGTTACGAAGTTTGATTAAAATCGGTTCAGTAGTTTAGGAGTCCATCGCGGACAAACAACGTGACACGTAATTTATATATATTAAGATTATGTATAAAAAGCAACTTGCTTTATAAGTTCTATCAAGCTAAAATTTATTTATGTACTTACAAATTTTTGCCCTCGACATCGTCCAATCAAGTTTTCCTGGGAATCCTGGGATAAAAAGTATACTATATCACTCTGTTGGCCATTAACTCTATCCATGCAAATAATCATAATATGAATTCATTGCTTTGAATAAAGGACCAACCAACAATCATTTTTATAATATCAGTATATCTCTAGGTTGTTGGTTTCTTTGTTTTAGGAACTGTAAATTTGGAAGAATGGGCCAAATTCCTGCATACAAAGGAGAAGATCTATTCGAATTTCGACGAAATTCGGCAAGAGATAGAGAGGGAGACTGATCGTATGGCGGGCAGCAATAAGGGAATATGCCCAGAGCCCATCAACCTCAAAATCTACTCCACGAGGGTCGTTAATTTGACACTTGTAGATCTGCCTGGAATTACAAAGGTAATTTAACAACAGTTGATTGACGGAGGCCTGCTTTTTCTTTTTGTAAAATATGGAAGGTGGGTATTATAAAAAATAGATAAATATTCAACATCGCTTTATAAAATGTTTAAAAAGAATGCAATGGCTAAAAGAAAAAACGAAATTGGTCAATAAACTGCAGAGTAGTAAAAAATTCAATAAAATGCTCTTTTGAAATTTTTCGCTCCACGTAAAACATTTGTCTATTATTTAAGTTATTGAAAACTAAAATTGTTTCAGTAGAGAACACTGATTTATACATATTATAATCTATTTTTCTTAAAGTGTCTTAAAAGATAAACAAATCACAGGAAACGTTTCGTAGTAACGCGTAACCGACGAAAGTAGCTGGGTGCTTACGATTTTCTTAAGGTTTTTTCACTTGTAACATGACTGCATTCCCACTGACGTGCCATAAGAACGTCCTATGCGCCATGCTCGCTTACGCCTTTCTGCAAGAAACCACTTATTTACCTTTTAAGCCAGCTAAGGAAAAATACAGTATGTATTTATAATTGTGTAATATACCTCTCTTTAGGTGCCAATAGGTGATCAACCAGAAGACATAGAAAATCAAATCAGGAATCTTATAATCAAATACATCGCCAATCCTAACTCAATAATACTGGCGGTTACTGCAGCCAATACAGACATGGCAACTAGTGAAGCCATCAAAATGGCTAAGGAGGTAGACCCTGATGGCAGGAGGACATTGGCTGTGGTTACTAAACTAGATCTCATGGATGCTGGTAAGAGTTCTCTATTTAAACTGCTGCAAGGCTTTATACATCTATTCAACAGCAGTGATGGCCTTTTGGAATAGTTGTATATAATGTGGCCCAACATTGTTGGAATAAATTTTTTTTTTTAGTTTTTGTCTTAGTTTTTAAAAAGGGGAAAATGGGGGGTTTCAAATTTCAAAGTAAGATAACTACACTGAGTGGGGTATCATATTAAAGGGCTTTACGTTCATTACATTACATAATAGTTTCTGATTAATCGTACAAAATGTCGAAAAAATACGGTCCCTCCCCCCCCTATCTCCGAAGTTTATCAATCGAAAAATCAAAAATAATTATGGACAATAGAGGTTCATGTGTATTTTACAGAAAAAATAAAACAAAAAAAAGTTTTTTTGATACCTATTAACAATAATCTTGTGCTTGGTTGTGGGTGGCGAAGAGTTGAGTTTAATTAATGAATGAATCTTTTGTATAAAAATCGTATTTCCTGAGCATTCTAAGGCGAGTCTTTGCAAAACCATTGTACATACACAACAGGATGTTGTTATGAGTTACTGAGTATTGTTATTTCTTCCTGTAGCATAAACTACTTGTAAAAGATTAAGTTTTTATAATATTAGATGGGAGTTGTGACCTTTACAAACATCTTAATATATATAAATTACGTGTCACGTTGTTTGTCCGCGATGGACTCCTAAACTACTTAACCGATTTTGATCAAACTTCGTAACTATCTGTAATTTGGTCAAACTTAAAAGATAGGATAGTTTTAGTAGTTATTTGTTTTATTAAATAGATAAATTGGCGGTACGAAGTTCGCCGGATCAGCTAGTAGGTATATAATATAATGGTTATTCTTTGGTACTTGATTAAATTTTATTCAGTATTAAGTGCCAAAATTTTAATTCTCTCTGTTAAATCATTGCTAACAATATATTGTATTATGTATTCGTCCGCGTGATACTATTTTTTTCCGCGGGAACTTTTTGTTCTACTAGGATCAAAAGTCACTCTCTAGTTCCTTAATTATATCCATGGAAAAAAATAATGTCGTTTCGTTATTCGATTGCGGTGTGATTAAAGGACTAACCAAGAAACAAACACACTTTCGCATTTATAATATTATTATAGTAAGAATTGGTCTACTACATATACCGCAAAACACAATAACTTACCACACATCCATTGACGCATGACTTAACGAAGATTAGATAGGGAAACCATAAAGTTTTTGACGTATGATTTGCAAGAAAGAATGCAATATACCTACTTGGAAAACATTAGAATCAGTGCTCTAATTGAAATTGAAAGTGAAATATACTTTGTTACATAGAGAAAATATATTCAATTTTCTCCCTCTGATTTATCCATATGACTGAGCGAGACAGTAAAGTTTAGATATTAATGTGGGGAAAATGCCACAATACCTCACGCTGTTTTTGTTTCCCACATCAGCTGTTACGTTTGGCTAATGCTCTCTCCCACTTCAACCCTTGCTTTTGTATTTCTTTCTTTATCTCCTCGCTATGACCACAATTTCGTCCCTCAAAAGTTTTGAACATCCCTCTCCCATCTTTTCTTCCCTGAATTACCTACCACACACTAACTCCCACACTCTATTTAGAATAACCTACATAATATAATAAAAAAATATTCTTAAAAAACCGACTTCAAACGCCTGCGCCACTACAAAGTATATAATTTATTGTTGATATTTTTCAAAGGGTCGACTTTGAAACAAAAAAGAATTTTCCAAATCGGTTCAGGCGTCTTCGAGTACTCGGTGAATATACATAAACTAAAAAGATTCCGACTAATTGAGAACCTCCTCCTTTTTTTTGGAGTCGGTTAAAAATATGTACGTTACGTTAAGTATTCTATTTCAGGAACTGATGCGATCGACATCCTGTGCGGCCGAGTGATCCCGGTAAAACTGGGGATCATTGGCGTCGTGAATCGTTCGCAGCAAGACATCATCGATAAAAAAAATATTACGGTAATATGAATATGATACTATTTCAGGTAAGGGAGAGGGCACACTGGCTACTTTTAGCGGCAGCGATCTCGTGCTTTTATTGCCATTAGCGTTTTTATGGCCTTTTGCGTGCATCGCGTTTCGAGCGCGCGAAAATCGCGACTCAAACGCGTTCGCGTTTGTATGGCTTTCGATCGCAGAATCGCGAAATCGCGCAAAACGCGATTAACGCAAAAGGCCATAAAAACGCTAAAGGCAATAAAAGCGTGCGATAACTGCCGCTAAAAGTAGCCAGTGTGCCCTCTCCCTAAAAGTACGTTTGTATTTAAGTTAGGTCTTCTTTATCAACCCATAGACGTTCGTTGCTGGACTAAGGTCTCATGTAGTTACTTCCACACGTCTCTGTCTTGTGCCGCCTGTATCCAGAAGCTACCCAATAATTGTCCGTCGTCGATCAGCTCAGTGAGTTGAGCCCCATCCATGGCCCATGGCTCTAGTGTAAAAACGCCCTTGGTGGGAGGTCAGCCAACACTACGTTTTGCAATGCGAGTTTGACACACCAGCACCTTGGGACTAAACAAACGATCACTAACTGTTTATCTGCTCACCAAATGTTTCAGTGAATTATATTGCCCACCTATTGCGATTTTAGACCCCAAACAAGGCTTCTTCATCGCCGGCTGAATACTCTACACTGAAAACTGCACTTTTCATATATTAAGACTTTAAAATAAACTTTTTAAACCAATAATTAGTCGTAATAGTAAAAGTTTTTTTAAAGTCAAGCTTTAACCTAGAAATAAATATTAATTAACACCAGTAACTAGCACCTAAAGACCTTGGAAATTAGTTCATTATTTTTGTTATAATCTGTTAATTTTCATACATTATTTATAGACATGACATACTAGTAATATAAATTTTGCGGACGGCACACGTTGAAATTAGATCCAGCATTAACCAGTATTAGTTACTGCAGTGTCAGTGAACTGCCGTGATGCTAAATTGTCGGACAATAGCTGTTATGCTCTCTGCCCACTGCATCGTTTCCACACCTATACAATAGCGCAATAGTTACTACGTGGATTGAACAACCGAAAGATCGACGGTTCAAACCCTACCCCCGGTCTTTTACACTATCGTCTTAAATAAACCGCTTATTTAAAGGTCAATATTAGCAAGGTTTATGTAGGATTCATCATCATCATCAGCAATCCATCAATGGCTCACTATGAGGCTTTGCTGACTTAGGGAAAGATCTATAGATGGCACTCTCACTCAGCTCAGACTCAAGACGAGTTAAAACGAGACAGATTTATATCGGAACATATTTATTTTGTGTCTCATTTTAACTCTATCTTGAGACTTGAGCAGAGCCAGAGTACGATCTATAAATCTCAGCCTTAGAGACCTTTGAGAACATTATAGAGAACTGATCTTTGAGAACATTATAGAGAACTCTCATAACTCACAACTCGCTCGTAACTCTGAACATTCAGAGGATTCCGGGATCGAACACGCGACCCCCCGAATACGTGATCGCAATCCTAACTACTAGGCTATCACTGGTTTATGTGGGCTTACATGTTATTAAAATGGAATAAAGTCATACGCAGTCGTACGCAAAAAATTTTTCGTCATCAACTAGATGATTAAATAACGTCACCTATTCTCATTAGACTTTTCTTTTTCTTTCGTGAACTCAGTGATGTCTTAAGTTTCATATTCCTCTCTTTCCTTATGCAGTATAATGGCAATTATTGAAAATCCTCTTCCAAAACATTTTCTAACGGCAATCGTATATACTACTAGCTGACCCAGCGAACTTCGTACCGCCAACTTATCTATATAAATAAAACAAATAAACTATCCCAATCCAAAAAACTATCCTATCTTTTAAGTTGGACCAAATTACAGATAGTTACAAAGTTTGATAAAAATCGGTTCAGTAGTTTAGAAGTCCATCGCGGACAAACAACGTGACACGTAATTTATATATAATTATTAAGATGTAAATAATATTCACCCATACAAAAATATGCATACATACAAAACTGTCAAATTCCATAGAAACGTGTACGGATCAAATCGGCTTTTCGATGCGTACACGAATGTATGGAAAATGACAGTTTTGTATAGGCAAAATCTGAATCGATCCTCACAAATGTGGTTCCACCATAACGGTACTAATTCGTTCTGAAACAAGTTGATTGATCAACATTCAAGGTTTATTTCCTATTCCCATATAGGATTCCCTCAAAGATGAAGCTACATACCTCCAAAGGAAGTATCCAACGATAGCGTCGCGTAACGGTACTCCGTACTTGGCGAAGACCCTAAACCGGCTTCTGATGCACCATATAAGGGACTGTCTGCCGGAACTAAAGGTCAGTTGACATAAATATGTGTGCCAATGTTTTCATCAGCACAACAAAGGAATTAAATTATGAGCAATGCCGCTGTAATGTATCAAATTCTTAGAACTTGAAATGAAATGAAATGAAATGTATTTATTTGCAAGAAACATTGTACGTAATAGATGTTAACATAATATTCAATATCCAGTATGTTTCGTCAATAACTATAACTATAATCGTCAATAACTTGAAATAAAAATGTTCACATTGTGAGGTTTGACAAGTTTTTCGTTGAAGCATGGTAAGGGATTCAGGTTAATAGATCGTAACTTATTTTGTACCATATTAATACAAACATAAGGTTTAAACTCTCGTAAACCTAGTAGATAACATGTTCGATTGCCGATGACAGGTACCGGGTCCGATTCCCGGGTCTGACCAAAAAATGTACAAATATCGGGGTTTACTGTTAAGCTGTCGGTCCTGCGCCTTATCTCTCTCCGGTCGTGTCGGAATTCCGTCCCACCGGACTACAAGAGTGAGGGTATAGAGAGTGAACCTGTGCTTTCGGATAAACCTGTGCGCTATAATATCTCCTGCGCAAATGTCTAATCCTTGTGGAGATTGGGCGCCGTGGCCGGGTTCGGTTGGGAGGAATTTTGGAGGAAGTTAGGTTTTAACCCCCAACGCAAAAAGAGGGGTGTTATAAGTTTGACCGCTATATGTGTGTGTTTTGGGTGCGGTTTTAAAAGCAAGTTTTCCTAGCGGTGATTCTTACACATGTATTATCAAAATCGGTTCAGCCGTTTCAAGGTTATCAGCTATTTTGCTAGCTGCGGTAGGTTTCTTAGACGCATGATGTGTATTTACTTTTCTTTCAAACATTTGTGTGAACTAAAATTGGAAACACCCATGTTTGCCATAGAGTCGCATGTTGGGGGTGTTTTAAATTTTCAATTTTCACTTATAAAAATCTTTGGGTAACAATTTTTCCCGGGATAAAACGTAGTCTATGCCACTCCCCAAGTCCTCAACTATTCCCATGCAAAAAATCACGTCGAAACGTTGCTACGTTGCTGCGTAATTCAAAGACAAACACACTTTTGCACTGATAAAATACTATAGGTATGGTATAGGTTTTTTCACGTTAAAACATTTCAGGTGCGCGTCAACGTGATGATATCCCAGTTCCAATCGCTGCTCAACTCGTATGGGGAAGACGTGTCGGACAAGTCTCAGACGCTCCTGCAAATCATTACGAAGTTCGCCAGCGCCTACTGCTCCACCATAGAAGGCACGGCCAGGAACATTGAAACCACAGAGCTGTGCGGCGGCGCTAGGATATGCTACATATTCCACGAGACCTTTGGACGGACTCTGGACTCTATACACCCTTTAGTAGGTCAGTTGATTTATCATGCATACAAGTTGAAGCCTCAATAGCCCAACGGTTAAAGGTGCGGACTGAAAACTGAAAGGTCGCAGGTTCGAATTCCACCCGTTGCACTATTGTCGTACTCGCTCCTAACACAAGCTTTCCGCTTATTTGGAGGGGAGAGGAGAATATTAGTCAACTTCAACTTGGCTGATATTCTTTTTTTTAAAAGTCTGTACCAAGTAATCAACTCAGCATACTTTATCAAACATCAAAACGCGCGTTTTGTGCTTATAAGAAATAGTGAATTGTAACGTTATCCATTTTTGACATACTTTTTGGTTATACATATTCGATTTTACGTATTTTGAAGAATGTTCAAATTAATAACAGTTAAAATCAATTTCTTTTTGACATAGCCAATTTTGCAATAAGTACTTACATGATTCAAAAAATTCCTAACCGGTGGTAGAATCACGACTTGTCATAAGTGCCAAAATTTGGCCTACATGAAATAAGTGCTTTTGAATTTTTTTTTTTGAAATTCAAAATTATTTATTTCACGTAGGCCAACCTGTGGCTCTTATGACACGTCATGACTCTACCATCGGTTCTGAAAGCGGATGTATGGAATGGAAATAAACTGACGTAAAAAAAAAATATTCAACAAAATATGTATAAAATAACTAAACTTTCTTATTTTATTTTACAGAAAGAAACCTCAGATTTTTTGTTAATTTTGCTTTGATTCGATTCGACTTTATTATGTGATATTATGTATACTTTAAGGATGAATATACGGGTCTGCCCGCGAAATTCAAATTATTTGGTTTTTCGCAATTTGTAAACTAATACGACAAAGTAGGCTTATGGCATTCTAATTGCGACAATGGCAGTATCATCTTCACAGGTTTATATAAAAATCTTTACTTGAAAGTGTCCAGTTTAAGAAATTAATCAAAATATCGACTAATTTGTGAGTAACTCACGTCCAACTCAGTATTTTGATTAATTTCTTAAACTGGTCACTTACAAGTAAAGATTTTTATGTAAACCTGTGAAGATGATAATTCTACTGGCGCAATTAGAATGCCATTAGTCTAGTTTGTCGTATTAGTTTACAAATGGCGAAAAACCAAATTAAATTTGAATTTCGCGGGCAGACTCGTATAATCGATGAATCCTTAACTATTGAGGCTTTGTGTTTGAACATATTTCAATTATTGTTGTACAAATTACGGTTCAGGTTTAACACGCATGGACATTCTGACTGCGATACGGAACGCGACCGGTCCCAGACCGGCTCTGTTCGTGCCTGAGGTGTCGTTTGAATTGCTGGTCAAAAGGCAGATCAGGAGACTGGAGGACCCTTCGTTGCGATGTGTGGAACTGGTAAGAATAGTTATTTGTTCAACAAGTTAGCAAAGGTTTTTTTTTGGTGCGAGTGCCTAGTTTGAATCCCGAGCGAGCGAAGGATTCTAAATTTGAATTTCAAATTACTTAGAATCCTGAGTGTAGTGAAGGATTCAAAGGCACAAGAAACAAAAATCTTTGCTATTGTAAAAATACAAGATGTAAGAAAAATATTTATTGAAACACTAAGGAATTTTTACATTCATGTATATTACGTACTTAAATATGATAAAACCACAATTCTGAGCAGGTCTTCACACCTTTAGCAATCTCAATCGTTAGATAATTCATAGGCTTTCAAGTATTTTTTACGCGTTTTTATCGGAAGAAAGTTTAATTCAGCGGTGGACACTGTTTCCTTTAATTCTGGTAGTGTTAAATTATCACTAGAATCACTCCTTTTTTTTAAACTTTTATAACAAATTATCGACAAAAAAATTAGGTACGTAATTATTAAGTTATAGATCACATAGACAATTTTTCTTTTGTTTTCCCGCCATGTTTTATTCCTTTATTGTCTGCGTTCGGAATTGTCATTCATAAAATAAATAATCAGTCATCAATTAATTTTAATTTTCTTTTGTTTCATGTTGTTTTACAGAATTATGAAGTAAAGACACATTTTAACAAAAAAGTCAATAGTTTAAATAATAAAATAGAAAGTTAAAAAAATTAGACCAAATAAAATGTTGGGGTATAGAATATTATATAGAAAATTTCTGAACTTTTCTTGAGACGATGAATTGTGTTTTATAATCACTTTATTGGACGACCATTAGACGAAGACAATAGACAATAGACAGATTGCTACATAGACATGACATAGACCATCTTAAGACTAGTACAGACGATATGATTTTGTAATGACATGTTTAGACGCTTAGATATTATAACATCTCCCTTTTTTGACAAAGAAATTTACATATAAAATGGAAATTACAAATTAAATTTTTAGTTGACATACATAAGAAAATAAAAATTAATAGAGAATAAGATGTGAGTTGGACAATGACTTACTTAACAATAGACATTAAATTTTTCACTTAATCAATTCTTTTAGGCAATTTAACTTCTCTTCCAGACCTTGTTACATACTTGTAATATTCTTGTTCGTTACTAAATGAATCCATCAATGAATCTCTGTTTGCCTCCATCTGTCTGTCGACTCTTGTTTCATTTTCCCTTTGGACTGGACTTTGGGCTTTTGGAGAACCATTGGATTGCACCTCATCAAACTTATTACAACTTTCGTTTGACAAAAACCTTAAATGAATTCTATTCCTTCTATATCTATTTCCCTTACTATCCTCAATTATGTATGACCTTTGACATTTTAATCTTTCTTTGACAACAGCTGGAAGCCAGTCTGAATTAGGCATTTTTTTGAAACTAACAAAATCACCAGGATGTAAAAGTGGTAAAGGTTTTTTATTCCTATTATAATAATATTTACTTTGTGCCTTGTCTTTTTCAAAACTTTTCTTGTATTCACTAAAAGTAACTACTTTAGGTTTCAACTTTTTATTAGTAACTGGTATATGCATTCTCAAATTTCTTGACATTAACAACTGAGCTGGAGACGGAAAATTGGCTTTAGGTGTGTTCCTATACTGTAATAGAGCCATGTATGGATCTTTATTAGATTCCAAACATTTTTTTAACATATTTTTCATAATTTTAACAGAACTTTCAGCTTGTCCATTTGACTTTGGATGATAGGGACTGCTAAGTATATGTTCAATATCCCAATTATATAAAAATGATTTGAACTCCACCGAATTGAAAGGCGGACCTCCATCTGAGACCAAACAGACGGGAATACCATGGCGGGCAAAGATGGACTTTAAATGAATTACTACATTGGCTGCTGTATATTTATTGTTCAGTAATGCTAATTCTATGAATTTTGAATAATAATCAGTGACTACTAGATATGTATTATTATTGAAATGCATTAAGTCAATACCTACTCGTTGCCATGGAAAACTGCTAATACTGTGGCTTTGCAACGGTTCAGGTTGATTATTAGGCTTAAATTTAGCACAAATAAGACATTGATCAACTAAATTTTTTATATCTGCACTCATGTTAGGCCAAAAAATAATATTTCTTGCTAGATTTAGACATTTGCTTATGCCTTGATGACCTTCATGAACTTTTCTTAACATTTCATTTTGCATCGACTTTGGAATGATTAATTTATCATTTTTGAATAATAAATTGTTAATTACATGTATTTCAGCCTGAATATTCCAATATGACTTTAATAAAGGATCAACTTGATTTTTACTAGTAGGCCATCCATCTTGACAATATTTTTTTAATGTTTGCAGCTCACTATCTGCGTTAGTAGCCAATAAAATTTTATTTTTGTATTCCTCACTAATGGCTAAGTTAGAATATAAAGCATTTACATGATAAGACAAGTCTGACTCATACTTTGGAATATAAGTTTCTTTTAAAGCTGCCCTTGACAACGTGTCTGATATGTACATTTCTTTACCAGGCACATGAATTACATTTAAATCATAAGCTTGTAGTGCAAGCATCATTCTTTGTAGACGGGCTGGTACATCATGTAAAGGTTTCTTGAACAAATAGACTAATGGTTTATGGTCTGTGTGTACAGTGACGCGGTTACCATACACATATTGGTGAAATTTTTCACAACCAAACTGAATTGCAAACAATTCTTTTTCAATTTGAGCGTATCTTTCTTGAGTGGTAGTTAAAGTTTTAGAACTATAGGCTATAGGTTGTTTATTTTGCATGAGCACTGCTCCTAATGCTGACTTTGACGAATCTACTGACAAAACTATAGGTATATTTGGGTTATAGTGTGCCAAGACAGGTGTATTTGTAATATAATTTTTTAAAGATTGAAAACTTTTTTCACAATTTTCATCCCAGACCCATACTGAGTCTTTTTTTAGAAGATTTCTCAAAATTTTAGTTTTTTCTGACATATTTTGAATAAAAGGACCTAAATAGTTTATCATACCTAAGACTCTTTGTAGTTCTTTGACATTTGTTGGCGATGGCATATTGACAATTGCCTTGACTTTTTCCTGATCAACCTTAGCACCTTCTTTACTAAAGACATAACCTAAAAAACATACTTCTTTGACTGAAAATTTGCATTTTTCTTTGTTTAATTTTAAATTGACTTCTCTTGCTCTCTGCATGACTTTATACAACCTTTCATTGTGAATTTCTTCTGTCTCTCCGTATACTAAAATATCATCGACAAAAACTAGCACTCCTTCAATATCAGCAAAAATATCGGTCATTACTCTATGAAAAATCTCTGACGCAGCATTAATACCGTAAGGCAATCTTAAATAACGATAGCGACCAAAAGGAGTTTGAAATGTGCACAGATCTGAACTAGCACTATCTAATTTCAACATCCAAAAACCAGAAAAAGCATCAAGATGTGAAAAGTAGGACGCACCTTTAATATATATATAGCTGTTCGTGCTGATTCACTGATTCACTGACTGATTGATCACCTCTCCTGTAAAATTTTGTATGAAAAAATTTTTTTTCACTGATTGTTTCGTACAGAAGACAAAAATTCATTCGGAGGAAAATTATGGAGAGAGCTGATGATTGAGGATTTCGGAGACGGGTGAAGAGCACGGCCAGGGTATCGAAGATAGGTGGGGGGTGCTCGAACAAATATCACTCGAAACCTCATCCAATTCGCAGCGAGCTGAAAAAAAATTCAAAATGGCGGAAAAAAGATGGCCGCCATACAAATTTCTTCGGTGTCTATCTCGGGGAGTATAAAAGATGGAAGAGGGGTTTCTTGGCAAAAGATGATCAGGGCCTAAAGGTCTATTTGATGAATAGAAAAAAAATCCAAGATGGCGGAATTTTTTTTTCTTCATACAAAATATATGGCGAATATTGAAGAGACTATAAGCCGGGAATCATGCAAGACTTTGATACGGTTCCTTTTCAAGATTTGTTTTTATTGAAGAATTTTCATTATGACAAATGATGATATATGATGATCGAGGGTTAGGAAGGTGGGTGAGGAGCACGGCCATGGTAATGAAGATAGGTGGGGGTGCTCGAAAAAAAGTCACTCGAAACCTCATCCAATTGGCCGTGAGCTGAAAAAAAATCAAAATGGCGGAAAAAAGATGGCGGCCATACAAACTTCGTCGGTGTCTATCTCGAAGAGGATAAAAGATGGAAGAGTCGTTTCTGGGCAAAATATGATCAGGACCTAAAGGTCTACTCGATGAATAGAAAAAAATTCAAGATGGCGGATTTTTTTTTTCCATACAAAATATATGGCGAATATTGAAGAGGCTAGAAGCTGAGAACTATGCAAGACTTTGATACGGTTCCTTTTCAAAATTTGTTTTTATAAAAGAATTCTCAATCTGACAAATGATGAGATATGATGATCGAGGGTTTGGAAGGTGGGTGAGGAAAAAAAAAAAATTCAAAATGGCGGATTCAAGATGGCTGCCATACAAATTTCAAAGGCGTCTATCTCGGAGAGTATAAAAGATGAAAGAGTGGTGTTTGGGTAAAAAATGATCAAGACCTGAAAGTCCACTTGACGATAGAAAAACCGCGGTCCGCTTGCGGGCCGCGCACCCACGCGCCCTACTAGTTTAATATTGACCTAATCTCATCTATACTTTTTAGAGGATAATGCTCTCTGATTATATATTTATTAAGATTCCTAGGATCAAGACAAATTCTTAACTGACCTGACTTTTTGACAGTGACAACAACTGAATTTACCCACTCGGTAGGATATGTGACTTTTTCTATGACGTTCATCTCTGACATGCGATCCAATTCTTCTTTTAATTTATTATACAATCCAAATGGAACTTTTCTAGGTGGATCAACACATGGTACTGCATTTTGCTGAAGCTTCAAGTGACAGACAGGTGGTAGACATCCGAGACCCTGGAAAACATCATTAAATTCTTTTAAAATCTCACATTGAGACATGTTTTTGTTGCTCATTGCAAACACTCTTTTTAAGACACCTATGCTAATACATGTAGGTAGACCTAGGACTGTAGCACATTGAATATCTGCAATATAAAATGTTATATACTTTTGACAGTTATTGAAATGACAAATTAAATCACATTGACCTAATATTTTGATTGTTGAGCCATCAAAACTTTTAACCTGAGCTTGACATTTTTTAATTAATGACTGAGACAAGTTTAATTTATTAAATGTAACATATGACATAATATTAATATCAGCACCCGAATCTAAGATGCATTTCACTTCAACACTGTTTATGTACATACTAAGATGCCAAGACGTTTCACTGTTTGAAGAATTATTGTTAAGTTTCACCATTCCTATGAATTGATTTTGTATATCGGATGTCTGCTCCTCCGAATTGACTGTTGACTCTAAATTTCTGACATTGTTTTTATTAAGAAAGCAAAATTTGGAAAAATGATTATAGCGATGACATAAGTTACACTTAACTCCCTGTGCTGGACATTTGAAACGATGACGCTGACCACACCGACCACAGGTTTTATTGTTGACATTCCGTTGACTGAATGGACTCTGACTGCGTTGACTTGAACTTTGACGTTGTGACATACTTTTACTGACTGGACCTCTGGACCTTGACCTTTGTACATACATTATATTATCTTGACTCTGTGTATTGTCCATTTTTTGTGCGTTTTCTTGCGCCATGATGACTGTCTTTGCGAGGGAAATTGTCCTTTCCAAAGAAGGGTTATTTTCTTGAAGCAATCTTTGCTTGACATTTGTAAACTTTGAACTCATATTTGCGATGAATATATCCCTTATCAGTGAGTCTTTAAGCGATCCAAACTCGCATTTATTTGATAAATTTTGCAAGTCGGTAATGAAGTTGTCCAATGTTTCATCGGGTTTCATACCTCTAGTGAAAAATGAATGACGTAACATTGTTAAACTTTTTTGAGGCTCAAAATAACTGTCAAATTTTATCTTTAACTCGTTCAATGTTATTTTTTCAAGTTCAATGGAAAACGAGTTGAAAATTTCGACGCCATTTTCTCCCACCGTGTTCAAAAATATCGCGACTTTGCGTTTTTCAGACGCGTTCTCGAGGTCTGTGGCCAAAAGAAAAACTTGAAAACTCTGCCACCACTTCTTCCAGGCTGCAGCATTGCCAAGACTATCAGCTTTTGATATGTTCAGCACGGGAATTCTATTGAATGAGCACGTTTCTGTTTCCGGCTTGACCTTTTTTTCTTGATACGACATGACGATAAATTATGTAAATATTGTATTTATTTGCTGACGTGACTATTATATTTTAATATTTTAGAATTTATATGACTTTATGAAGACTGATTATAATTATTAATTTCACTTAAACTTCTGACACCATGTTTTATAATCACTTTATTGGACGACCATTAGACGAAGACAATAGACAATAGACAGATTGCTACATAGACATGACATAGACCATCTTAAGACTAGTACAGACGATATGATTTTGTAATGACATGTTTAGACGCTTAGATATTATAACAAATTGAAGAAATGCCAATCCACAGCGTTCTAAATTCAAAACACTTTTTCTCACTGGGTGAGCAAAAACAACTTTTGCTCAAGGTTTTGGGCAGCAAAGGCGCCCTTTTTGAGCAAGAAAGGTGGAAATCTTTTTCTCTTCTCGATTTCAGTAATTTCATGAAAGTTTTTTTCTACTTTTACTATGCCTCGACATAGAACATAATAAAAAACGCGACCACTAATAAATAATTTTGTTTTTTTTTTATCCTTTATAAGGACCTTCCATATGCAAAGGCTTTGTACAGCTTGAATCTAGTGACTCTTAGCCCCAATTTGCCACAGGTGCATGAAGAGATGCAGCGCATCGTGCAGCACTGCGGCACAGAGGTGCAACAAGAGATGCAGCGCTTCCCACGCCTGCATCAGCGCATCGTGGATGTCGTCACGTTGCTGCTGCGCACGCGACTACCCGCTACGAACTCCATGGTAAGTGGCTGATGCCAACAGCCGAGTTGTTATGGAGTTATAAATAGAGTATAATCTATATTATAAAAATAGAATAGAATAGAAATATTTTTTATTCAAATAAACTTTTACAAGTGCTTTTGAATAGTCGATGAATCTACCACTGGTTCGGATTCGGAATGCCCTTCCTGCTGAGAAGAACCAGCAAGAAACTCGGAGGTTGCTCTTTTCAAAACAAATTTACAATACAATAAATACTATGCTATATATGCAGTGTTTCCACAATGAGGGAAGTTCCAAAAATGCATACCAACTAACTTCTATCTTAAGATGGGCAGACATAAAGTAGCCCCATTCCCGCCGGTGGTACCCATTCACCAGCATGACCCAGCCATTGCTTCGCTCAACCATATTTGAGGGAACGTAACAACCCGCATCACACGACACCACCACAGAAATGTTTAAAGATTGCGTGACATACTTATGCTACCCATGTTAAGGCATCGAATTGAAAACTAATATTCAAATACTCATTTTAAGACATCACTTAGACACAAATAAAGTAGAAACACTGAATAGCATATGCTGAATAGCATAGCACTGAATAGACTAATATAGAGTATATATATATTAATAGTGAACTTATTAAACACAAAAAGTTTCAATTGCATAGCTCTTATGCTTTAGATTTTATTGATATATAAAAAACCCCGATTTGGTCACTGACTCACTGATGATCAACAAAATTCTTAAGGTACTTCCTAGAAAGCTGAAATTTTGTATGTAAGCTAGTATTAATACACAAACAACAAAAAATCCAAAAACTTGGAACTTTTACCCCCCAACTCCTTAAACTAGGGGATGAAAGTTTGTATGAGACTTCCGCAAATTTTGATGCTAGAGGTCTAAGAGGTGGAAGTAGATTTTGGGATGGAATTTTCAAAAACTGAAACACATATTTCTTTATTTTTAACCGAAAGCCAAAATACCAAGTTTCATAGCTACATAAAGAAATAAAAAGAGTTACTGTGCACTTAGTTTTAATAAACTCAAAGAAATATTAATTTAATTATATACGGACACTGATATGATATTAAATTGAAAAATGATGGACTTTCATACACACATTCATCCCCTATTTATCCCCTTTGGGGTTGGGATTTTTATAAACTGAAACACCTGTTTCTTCATTTTTAATTGAGAGCCCAAATACCAAGTTTCATGGATATAACTTTAAAGATTAGGGACTTTCATACAAACTTTCAACCCCTATTTAACCCCTTGGGCACAGTATTTCAAAAATCCTTTTTAGTGGGTGCCTGCCTCATGAAAGGAACATACTGTTAAAATTTCAAGTTTCTAACTGACGGCTGACCGATGATAGGTCAGCCGTCATAGGATAGGATGTGCGTTGATAGGTCAGTCAGTCAACCAGGACAAGTATTTGTATAAGTATAGATTAACATTGTTACAACTTACAGGTTGAAAACCTAGTGGCCATCGAGTTAGCGTACATAAACACGAAGCACCCGGACTTCCGCAGCGAGGCGGCCCTGGTGTCCGCGCTGCTGAAGAGCGACGGGCTGGTGGACGACCAGAGCCCCATGTACCGCCAGAAGACGCCGCGCCCCGTCTCCACACCGGTATCCGCCCTTTTCAGAGTATATATCGCTTTGATCTCTTGCATGCCTTGAGTTTTGCTAACGGTTACTAACTCCGTGGGTAAGTAGGAACTTGTTCTACTTCACATATTCCTAAGAATATAAAATTCTTGTTCTACTTCACTAATTCCTTAAAGGCGCGCTTGCAGAAACGTCTTAACCCAGAGTTAGTTGGGTTAAAAGGACATATTTGACAGATTGCGTATACAGCTTCTGTCAAAATTACAAATTTATTCCTGGGTTAACTAACCCGGCGTCTCTGAAAGCGGGCCTTAGAGTATAAAATTCTAAGGCCCGCTTGCAGAGACGCCGGGTTAGGTTTAACCCAGGAATTTTGTAATTTTGACAGAAGCTTTATACGGAATCTGTCAAAGCAGAAGCTAACTCTGGGTTAAAAGGATAACTCGCTGTTTCTGCATAAGGGGGTAATTAAATACTCTTTTGGTCTGGAATAAAACATAGCTACTTAGCTGAACATAAAAACTAACATTTTTATAACTTAAAAGCTAAAGACCCCCTTAGCTGAAATAGTAAAAACCATAGACTTAATATTATTTACTATCGTAAGTAGACCCCAAAACGCAAAACTCATTACTGATTTTTATTTATCAATAAGTGCAACTTCTAGTGACTTCTTCTTATTTTGGCGTTACCAAAGTGAAGAATTGTCTTTTGAAATCTAGTCAGCAATATCATATTCGCTTTCCTTTTCTATCCTTAGGTATTGCCGTAAGAGATTTTTTCGCTCCTCATTCGTTTATATGTCTTCCTACGGTAGTAAATATATTAAGTCTATGGTACAAACACTCTTATACTTTAGTTAATTAATAAACCGTGGGAGCTCGACTCAATACTATTATTATTCTATTATTACAATTTTCAGCCATAAATTAATCTTTAGAGGACTAACGACGCAGGAGAAATTACAGTGCACATTGCTGCACTTTCTGTTCCATTACTCATATGCCTCTGCAACCTCCTAACATTTTTGGCCTGACTTTGGTTAACCTCTAAAATAAGAACAGGCACTAACCTCTAATATTATAAGAACACGCATTAATCCCTAATATATAAGAACAAGTAACTGCAAGCAAGCAAGCAGCTAAACACGCAAAACCACACGCAACATTAAAAATACTACGCACATCTCACTCATACACCGGAGCATCTGAAAATGTTACAGTTTGTTCCTTGAGAAACGTAATATTATTACTAATTAATAATCTTTATGATTGTCAGTCCTCAGCTATTTCCATTATTCATTTGCCCTCAAATACCCTCAAGGATATGCATTGTTATGTATTGTTTTAAACAATGTCCCTTCACCCTGAAAAAAGGAGGCTATCAAATTAGAAAACTATTCTGCCCAAAACATCTTCAGTTAGTCCAAATTTGGAACTTTAACTAACTTGTAAAGCATTTCTCAGCCTCTTTATAAACAAGACTTCTTATATGAATAGTTATGCAGCCATAATATGAACCAAATTTTTTTAAATTAACTTGCTTTCATAAAGCTGTACTACATATTTTTTATATGTTTGGATATTCTACAATTTTAATACAATTTTATGCATAGAAAAAAATTGCAAAAGTTTCTATGAACCATAGAATTCCTTTACATGTGTTTCAAAGGCTGAAATATGGTTCCAGAATACTCTCTAGATTTCCCCAAAGACTTCTCCGTAGTCTTCAAGTAGTTCTAATAATTGCGAATTGTTCGTAGCTACTGCTTCGCCAAATGGGTGAAAGAGGGTCCATACTGGTATACTTGACAAAGTTACTGGATTGTGGTCAGGTAATTGTCGTGAACGAAGCTCATACACAACCAAGCATTTCATTATTATATAGTACATTGTTGAAACGTCATTTGCCATGCCATAGCTTAGCGCAATATGGGCTCTCTTTCGGCTGTACATCGCTGAGGTTGCAATGTTTTAAAAGCAAAAAAAAACTATAATCAAAAAATGAATTTCTTCTTGCAATAATAATTTTCCTTTTATGCCATCTTTGAACATTGAACATTAGTAAAAATAGTGTAGAGCCGGTTTTGAGCCACTAGGATTTTTTATTTATCTTAAATTAACCATGTGGATGCATAAAATAATCTTGTTATATCATAAAATTCTGTGCAAGAAAGACAGTTATGAGCAGCAGCTACTTTGCTGTCTTAAAAGGTAATCAAATCGCAGAAGCGCGTAACCGACTAACGTAGCTGCGAGCACTTATGACGTTCTTAAGTTGGGTTTTCACTCGCAGCACGTTTTCATTGACGGTAGAACGTCCTTTGCGCTGTGCTTAGAACGTAACTTACGACTTTCTGCGAGAATCCACTTGTTTACCCTGTATGGCAGCTAAGAAAAAATTGATCACATATATCCTGTTCCTTAAACACGCGGTAAGAACAGCGTATACAGGACATTTTTACCGCACACTGAAACCGTGCTTTAAGTGAAAAAAATTAAACCTAAAACGTCTTAAGCGCCCGGCAAAGGACGTCGGGTACGCTTTTCCTTTACGTCGGGTTTACCTTTTAAGACAGAAGGAAAAGTAGGCTATACAAAATATTGCAACATCGGCAGCCGGTACCGCTTTAATCACTTCACGTGTGGAAAGTTCAAAGATGCATGATTAGAACTGATCAAGGGGGTAACACGTCGCTTGACAGATGCGTGTTGTGTGATGTTGCAGCATGTGCCGGCCATCACCGACGGGCAGGACAAGTCGCCGCCACATCCCAATCACCACGACTTCCCTGGCACACCTCAGGTATGACGTTCTAACTTGGCCATACATTTTTTAAACGATTTTTGCCATTTTCATCATCATATCATCAGCAACCCATCAACTGCTCACTACTGAGCGCATATCTCCTCTCAGAGAAGGTTTATAGGCCATAGTCCACAACGCTGGTCCAATGCAAATTGGCGGACTTAACACATCTTTGAGAACATCATGAATTCATGAAGAAATTTTAGGAGTGCAAGTTTCCTAACGATGTTTCCCTCACGGTTGATCCGTGATATTTAAAAGTCAGGTGCGTGCCTGGGATCGAACCCGCGATAGCCTGATTAGGAGACCGCTGTCCTTTACTGAATATTCCGCAGTCCATTCTGACGTAGTCCGCAGTCCTTTCTGACGTAGTCCGCAGTGCTTTCTGACGCAGTCCGCAGTCCTTTCTGACGTAGTCCGCAGTCCTTTCTGACGTAGTCCGCAGTCCTTTCTGACGTAGTCCGCAGTCCTTTCTGACGTAGTCCGCAGTCCTTTCTGACGTAGTCCGCAGTCCTTTCTGACATAGTCCGCAGTCCTTTCTGACGTAGTCCGCAGTGCTTTCTGACGTACTCCGCAGTACTTTCTGACGCAGTCCGCAGTCCTTTCTGCCGTAGTCCGCGGTCCTTTCTGACGTAGTCCGCGGTCCTTTCTGACGTAGTCTGCAGTCCTTTCTGACGCAGTCCGCAGTGCTTTCTGACGTACTCCGCAGTCCTTTCTGACGCAGTCCGCAGTCCTTTCTGACGCAGTCCGCAGTCCTTTCTGACGCAGTCCGCAGTCCTTTCTGACGCAGTTCGCAGCCCTTTCTGACGCAGTCCGCAGTCCTTTCTGACGTAGTCTGCAGTTTTACAAATATTTTTGCACCAAAGCTATCGACAGTGCCAAAGCCCGACCATTCAACGGTGTAATTTAATCCTGCTTATCAACAGCAAATGAATGTTGATCTACAAAGCTAGTCTAATAGGTCACCTATATATGTATAATAGGTGAACGGCAGTCCAGAAAACAAGGCAATGACTCCACAGAAGCCGGTCAACTTGCTGCCGGAGGTGCCCAGCCAGACCTCGCGGAAGCTCTCCGACAAGGAGCTGCACGACTGTGATGTTATTGGTGAGACTTTTTTTTATTTTTCTGGTGGAGGCTTTGGCCGTGGCTAGTTTTTTTTTATTTATTTATTGGTAACTAGCTGATGCCCGCGACTTCGTCCGCATGGATTTAGTTTTTAAAAAACCCGCGGGAACTCTTTCATTATCCGAGATAAAAAGTAGCTCTCCCGGTCTGAGGAACCACTACTACATCCATTACTATACCCATGCAAAAACTCGCATCAATCCGCTGTTCTGTTGCGACGTGATTGAAGGACAAGGTTTTATAGTGACTTGACGGAAACGCGGTCGAACGGGATAAAAAGTATCCTATGTCCGTCTCCTGGTTCTAAGCTACCTCTCCACCAATTTTCAGCCAAATCGGTTCATCCGTTCTTGAGTTATAAATAGTGTAACTAACACCACTTTCTTTTATATATATAGATGAACAGCGTTTATACAACTTAATATTACATAAATTATTTTCCAAAAAAGATTACATTATTTAAAAATAAAAAAGAAAAACAATACCAAATAATACTAGTATAGTTAATTATAGTAAATAATATTAATTACTATATAATAATTAATAAAATATACATATAATTAAATTAATTTGAAATAATTTCCAGAAGTGAAAGTTAAAGTAAAATCAATTATGATATTCATAATTTGCGTGCGCGTGGATGCGTGTAGTGTGTACGTGTTTGATTGCGTTCGTGTGCGTCTGTGTGTGTGTGTGTGCGTTTATCTGTAGCTACAACCCTACAGTGTAAAACGTTGGCTAAATCACCGGTGTTCTCTTGTGATGCTAGGTGGACGGAGCGACACAACAAACCAAAATTCTAACGCAATAACCGTTGACGGCATCCGTATGATGCATTTGAGTCATATGGGCGACTTAGTGGGTGAGACGACTACTAGTGGCGCAAATAATGCTTGCTCAGCACTCATTCTCTTCACTGATACGTTTCCGACCACCTTCCATCTGAATTGCTACAGTGCTTGCCGCTTTCCGTCTATACTCTCCCACTTCTAATTACACGAAAGAATTTGTGAAAGTTTTATTTGTTTATCGTTCGGGAATCACCTAAATTTGCAGTAATAACGTTAAAGAGTAACAATAAAAATTCTTTTCAAAAAACCGACTTCTAACGCCACTACAAAGTATAAAAATAATTTTAGTTGTCCACGTTTGTTGAAGTCGGGCGGGCCTATATACAAACTATGAAACCGATGCGCGACGCTACAGAATATGATTTGACTCGTTTGTAGAAGTCGAGCGAGCATCGCGAGTCGGTTTCATAGTTTGTAATTTAGGCCCGCCCGACTTCAACAAACGTGGACAACTAAAATTATTTTTATACTTTGTAGTGGCGTTAGAAGTCGGTTTTTTGAAAAGAATTTTTATTTTAAGCTTTTAAGTGTAGTATCCTATGATTGAGGAGCTAGGACCTGGAACTCCATGATGTAGTCCATACTTGTTACCTACAATAATAATCGACATTTCCTAAATCTCTTTATTTTAGGTGAGCAATATCCCTGCAGCATCAGGCTTGAGGAGTTGAAGGTTAAAATTTTTATGGGACCATTTCGCAAACATCCTCTGTCGATAAAAAAAAAATCACGCGAATCGGTCCAGTAATCCCGGAGAAATCGGTGGACATACATAGAAAAAAAAAAGATACCGGCCGAATTGAGAACCTCCTCCTTTTTGGAAGTCGGTTAAAAAAAAGACAAAATTAAATAAAAAATGAATGTGATCTTTCAAAATAGTGTAAACATAAGTGAGAAGGTATTTTTTGTCGAAAAATTATGAATTTGTTATTTCAGCTTCGAATCTATTTTTCTTTTTACTTTACTATTTTTGAGCACTTCAGCTTGATAATATACAACACAAAGCAGCAACAACTTAAAAACGGATTGGCTTTATACTGCAACTGTTAGCATCGAGCAGCAAAAACAATTAATGTAACCATTGCATTCACACTTTAATGCCACAAGAAAGCGTTACAATTTGCAGCACTTTCCTCAAAATTGAACACAATCTTGCCGCTTGCAGCGCAGAGCGAATTCGATTTAAAACCTGACGTTTAAGGTTCAGTCAACAAGCCATCGAACTATAACGGTTAGAAGCGGAATAGTCAACGCGATGATAAGCCATTTTTAGTAAGCCTCTAAAGGCCGACTAAGGTAAGGCGCATATATACAACTTTTACATCGACTAAACTGTTTAGTCGAGTTGCGTACTTTTCGTGAATTCCACACAAGTAAACTATAATCAAAAGCAAATCGTACGGCTTTTTGATTTTTTTGTCGAGCAACTATCGTGTTGATAGTTTGCGCACATTCTATGATCGCAGTACATTCCTATAAACTTATGAAACACAACTAAATAGTTGTTCAACTAAAAGTTGTATGTTTGCGCTAGACCTTAGTCCTTACGCACTATCTTCGCGTTAGTACTGTACTGTGAAAGGGTGTCATAATTCATCACAATAACCATAAAAAACGTAATTATCAGTACCAGTACCAAAAAACAATTACATGGCACTCACACATTCAGTGGTTGTTTTGAGCCTACGTTTGGAGTGTAACTTTGTTGGAAACTTCTGTTCTAAGCATTATAGTTTGATGCAACAAGCAATTTTATTTCGCGTCCGTCAAACATTGTTTTTGTTTGACGCATATTATAGTGGCGCCCGATACCTACTCGAATTTTGTATAGAAAATAATATAAGTTAGCACTCTATCCATCATAGTTTGTGAATAGGTAGAATGTAGGAATGTGGAAAAAATAAAATTGCTATTCAAACCGTGACATACTCAGTTATCTGCGGGTTTATGGTAAAATGGTTTGCATATTTCGCAGTGTTTGCGCACGTACGAACCGATGGAGATATCTCGGGCATAATACCGCACGAAATTGCGGTCTCGTGTGTTTTAAAGGGCAATAGTACAAGAAATTGCTTTGTTAGTTCTAGGCCTAAGCTTAAGACTTTTAAGATAATCGCTTTGATTTAGTTAAATATATCTCATATTAAGAAATCTGTTTTTTTCTGTGTATGTGCAAAACATTAATTATATCAATGTCCAAAATGCAATGTTTTTTATAATGTCCAAAATGGAACATTTACGCCAATTCATGTCCGAAACGCAACGTTTGTTTACAGAGCGGCTGATAAAGTCGTACTTCTACATTGTGCGCAAGTCGATCAAGGACACGGTCCCGAAGGCCGTGATGCACTTCCTGGTGAACTACGTGAAGGACAACCTGCAGTCGGAGCTGGTCACGCACCTGTACAAGTCCGACCAGGCCGACAACCTGCTCAACGAGTCCGAGCACATCGCGCAGAGGAGGAAGGAGGCAGCCGATATGCTTAAGGTACGAGTGTACCCACCAAGCCCACACAGCATCCGATTTAGATTGATCAAACTTCTAGTCTATACTAATATTATAAAGAGGAAAGATTTTTTGTTTGTTTGTACCGAATAGGCTCTAACTACTGGACCGATTTTAACCATTTTTTCACCAATAGAAAGCTAATATTTACGGCTATAATTTATTTTCAAAAAAATTAGAGATCCTTAAGGAAATTGCAATGCAATGCAAACCAAAGAAGTGGTGGAAGTTAGTGGTTAGGACTGTGGTCTCCTATTCGGGGGGTCGCAGGTTCGATCCCGGACGCACCTCTGACTTTTCGGAGTCAAGTGCGTTTAAGCAATTAACTCTCACTTGCTTCGATGGTGAAGGAAAACATCGTGAGGAAACCTGCACATCTGAGAGTTCTTCATAATGTTCTCGAAGGTGTGTGAAGTACACCAATTCGCATTGGGCCAGCGTGGTGGACTATGACATATAACCCTTCTCTGAGAGGAGACCTGCGCTCAGTAGTGAGCCGTTGATGGGTTGCTAATGATGATCATGATGAAACCAAAGAAGCAAAATTTTGCCTATAAAATGAATTATCTGGCATGTGCTGAGAAGACTATTGATGATACATAAAAATTATGTACTGCATGATTAAAGTACTCATTATTCTCTACAAAAAAAATCCCCGAGGATATATATCTTAACTATCATATTTAAGTCACAATAGCAGCTTTTGTGTTTGTGCTAAAATTTAATTAGATCGCCTTTACTATCGTAGTATTAATTCTTCCTTACTAATACATAATTATAAATGCGAAAGTGTGTTTGTTTGTTGGTTTGTCCGTCAATCACGCTGCAGCAAAGCTACGGATTGACGTGATTGTTTAGATAGGTATAGTTCAGAACCTGGAGGGTGACATAGACAATAGACATCCCGGAAAATCAAAGTTCTCGCAGGATTTTAAAAATTAAATCCACGTGGACAAAGTCGCGGGCATCAGCTAGTGATTTATAAAGAAAATAGTACTTATAATAAATCATAAAAAATCATAGCATTTATTTGGCGTGACCAAAATTTGTCTTTCAAATCTGGTCATAGCGATCATAGCGATATCAGATACGCTTTCCTATTCTCTAGACTAAGCCTCAATAGCCCAACAGTTAAAGGTGCGGACTGAAAACTGAAAGGTCCCAGGTTCGAATCCAACCCGTTGCAATATTGTCGTACCCACTCCTGGCACAAGCTTTCCGCTTATTTGGGGGAGAGGAGAATATTAGTCAAGTTCAACTTGGTTGATATTCTTTTTTAAAAAAAAAATATTTAATATCTAGGTATTGCAGTAAGAGATTTTTGTTCGCTCAATCCTTTGTATATCCTTACGGTAGTAAATATAAGTCTATGGTACCCACTGAATTTGGCCAATCCTTCTTATAGAAGCCTTTTTTCAAAAGCTTTATTTTACATACCTATTCCTGTCCCGTTTTATCTACCAAAACTAGACTACATTTTACAATATTTGTTTGCAGGCTCTACAGCGCGCGGGTCAAATCATCAGCGAAATCCGCGAAACCCACATGTGGTGATGGTCTGCCGAGCAAGTAGACTCTAGTCTGTGAAATAGTGAATTGGGGCTCAGAGCTCTGTACATACATACTCCTGTATCTAGGTGATTTTACGAGTAGGCATTTTTACTTATTTAGTTTCTTTTACAACTGACCAGGCCACGCCACAACCGAACCGCGGCGGTAAAAATATTGCTACGTGGCCTCAACGTCTAGTTAGTACGAATTCATACATCTCGACAACGTTAAATGATTTCGAAAATTTGAATATCGAATAATAAAATGCATCTTCATGCTTTCTTTCAAGGCTCAAGTATGTCCTTACATGTACAGCCAGCGTTTCAAGCTACATCTCGAGAACGCTAATAGAATTCGAACATCGAAACACTACTGACAAAGTAAAATGGATCATAATACTTTAATTCAAGGCTCAAGTATGTCCATATATCTAAAGCCAACACCAAGCGGAAGATTCGCGTAATAAAAATTGGTGTCACTCAATCCACGACCTTAAAACCAAGGCTTCTAGGTCAATTTAAGCCTGACGTTACTAAGTGTCTTTGCTCGAAATCTATGAACTTTGTCCGTGGCCTAAGCATGAGTTTCATACAGTTTTGTCGCTGCAGTATGGTTGTGGCGCGTGGCGTGGAAAGGACCCATGAAGTAACTTCACATACATTTGCTTTGGCGCCGGTTAAATTTTCTGTAGCCCCCTTGCGCCACCCGCGTTCATGACAATCCGGCTTTGTTTTATACTTGTAAGTTTTGTATTTTGACATACCAAAAATTGAGCCGATGCAGAGAATATCGGAGCAAATTATGTGTTTAGGCCGGGGCTAAATCTAGCGGGAAAACGCGTGCGTTTTATCACGTTCCAATACGTAATAAATCGTATATATTGCGTTTTTTCGTTACATT
This sequence comes from Oeneis ivallda, assembly GCA_029955525.1. Classification (NCBI taxonomy): domain Eukaryota; kingdom Metazoa; phylum Arthropoda; class Insecta; order Lepidoptera; family Nymphalidae; genus Oeneis; species Oeneis ivallda. The sequence continues at coordinate 19,376,670 of JARPMR010000004.1, read as the reverse complement.
TGTTCCGGGTCTTATAGTGGAGGAGATTTCCTATGAATCGAATACATGTGGAAGGAAACTCGATTTTGAGAAATTAAATCGGATCGATTCTGTTTTTGTCAATAAAACATTGCCGATTATATGTATTGCAAGAGCAATGTTAAGTTGCATCCTTTTATAAAGTAGCTTTGACAAGCTTGACACATTAATTTATTGATCTCAAAAGGCCCAAAACTTACCGAAACAAAATCAGTATACCTACTTCTTGAGGAATACTTTATGGTGTCAATGCAGCCTATCATTATTCAATTTATAGGATATCCTACGTCCGTCTAGGTCTACTTTACTAGTGTTATGAACACTTATTTTAATTAAGCTAAACGCAGAAGTGCTATTATGTTTTTCATTAAGGTTGAAGACAAGGGTCTGCCCGCGAAATTCAAATTTAATTTGGTTTTTCGCAATTTGTAAACTAATACGACAAAGTAGGCTTATGGCATTCTAATTGCGACAGTGGCAGTATCATCTTCACAGGTTTATATAAAAATATTTACTTGAAAGTGTCCAGTTTAAGAAATTAATCAAAATATCGACTAATTTGTGAGTAACTCACTTCCAACTCCGTATTTTGATTAATTTCTTAAACTGGTCACTTTCAAGTAAAGATTTTTATGTACACCTGTGAAGATGATAATTCCACTGGCGCAATTAGAAGGCCATAAGCCTACTTTGTCGTATTAGTTTACAAATTGCGAAAAACCAAATTAAATTTGAATTTCGCGGGCAGAACCATGTCTTGCACCTTAAGTATTCGTTATAATAGTCATACGCAGTTGCGTCAATTTGTTGGTGATTAAAGGACGATTTTAATTTTCTAAATAATGGTGCTTATTTGGTTGTACCCATTCTTTAAGCTAAATTGACAATCTTAAAATAATGGTTAAAGTAATTCATTTCCCCGCGGAATACTTTAAAAAGAACATCCGTTACTTTTAGGCCAAACGCACTTTGGATGCGAATCTGTATCGTGCACACAAAACGCAACTTGTAAACTGTATACTGGTCATACGAATTGAGTGCGCACACTGAAAATGTTTTTCTCCGTCGAAAAAAATCTCGGGATTGTTCGTGCGTGTTCGTACGTATTCGCACGATTCAAATTCGTACGAAAATACACCAAAAGTGCGGTCGGCCTTATAGATTTGTCAATTTATAGGCCTGCCGTTAATGTGAGAGTTGACCAGTAGGCCTATACTTTAAGAGTGATATTCACCCGAATTAGACCATATTAAGACAAGCAATAAAAGTTAATGATTAGTAATTGCACAATTGTAGAGCAGTGATAGCCTAGTGGTTAGGACTGTGGTCTCCTATTCGGGGGGGTCACAGGTTCGATCCCGGGTACGCACCTCTAACTTTTCGGAGACAAGTGCGTTTAAGCAATTAAATATCACTTGCTTCAACGGTGAAGGAAAACATCGTGAGGAAACCTGCAGACCTGAGAGTTCTTCATAGTTCTTGAAGTCCGCCAATTCGCATTAGGCCCGCGTGGTGGACTATGGCCTATAACCCTTCTCTGAGAGGAGACCTCGCTCAGTAGTGAGCTGTTGATGGGTTGCTAATGATGATGATGAATTGCACAAAATTTAATAATGCTAGTTATCAGTTACCATTTCACTTTTAATCATGTATTTACAATTTTACTAGGATAGTCCTAACACCCACGTGTTTAATTATTACACTATAGTTTATTATATCAGTGATATTAAATGTATTGTATCTCTTCAAATATCGTCTCTGTTTAATAGGATGTATGTGATTTTTAATCTATAGAATGTTTTGAATAAATTGCGAACTTATGTTGTAGTTATAGAGTTCTAAATTATATGGATACAGAAATGGTATCTAATTTCTTTATTTCTACGATAGCGTGTCGATTTTTAACTACTCAAACAAACAGAGTCTTGCAAATACCTCTGATAAGAGAATGTGTAGGATAAACATTCAGAATTCTGAATTCCGTGATTGTATTTATGTAATTATGTACGCACATTACAGGAAAACCACACTAGGCGAATATTAAATGATTAAATTCCTCCAAAAACCGGTGGCGTATGTTGTAAGTACGATAAGGTGTAATGAATTTGAGTTATTTATATTTTGTTTCTCCTAAACAGGGCTAAAGTAGTTTTAACATTATAGTTTTATATGTTTGTATTGAATCGGCTACTAAGATATTTCATTTCTCAATGTAGTACATTAAGTTATAGTTCCTCGTAAATTGTTGATATATTTCATCATAACGCATGCATTCTCGTCATTTTGTGTCATTGTTTAAACGTATTTGTTAATAGTTTTGTCATCGCCAATTTTAGAGGTAGTGAGTAATTCCAGTGTTAGAAAATGTATTTATTGTAATATAGACCGATGTGTGATGTGCTCTACCGCAACCAATTTGAATTTTAATGTTAAACAAGAGTGTATTTTAAGTCTGTTGAATAATATAGAATATTGTGATGAAGCCTGTGTTTTATTGCCAAGTACGATAAAAACGCTGAAACGCTGTGATGTTTCAGGCGTTTCCACATTTATATCCTCTTTCCTCTTTCCCCTCCCGGACCTCGTTAACGAGCAGACGTGCCGTATACAATTTGTCATTATTACTTTTAAATAAATAAAACATTTTAAATTAAAATATAATTATTACGACAAAAAGTGAGTACAATTCGGAGTGCAATAAATAGTGAGGAGTCCAGATGAGCAGAAGCAGACATCTTTGAACAGTGCCCCGCGTAAGCAGCGCAGCCATCTTGTCTGGTGGCGTCACAGGTGCTCAAGCACCGCCCAAATCGCAACTACTTGTACTACACTCCGCAGCCATCTATGCTGAAGGCGGTGAAGCTGCGCAAGCGCCGCCCGTAACTCCGCGACGCCATTGAATAGTTTGCTGAACGTAGCTTTAGTAAATTATGTTGCCCTGGTATGCCATAGATCTACTTAATTTACTGATATTAGATTTTCCTCCGATATTCGACAACTCTTCGAAGCTATAAACTCCTAGTAACGAGATCAAGTATACGGGTTGCTTCTTTTTTCTACCACAACACCGGTTAACTGACTAAAAATTCACGTTTGGTTACACCTGAGAAATGTATGTCTGACCTTAACCTAAAGATATATCCTATGACACGGCACATACCTATATTATAAATTTATCTGATATGTACAATAAATTATGTACTGAAACCGATATTAGGTAAGAATTATTTCTTCTTTATCATCCGATAGACGTCCACTGCTGGGCAAAGATCTCTTGCATGGACTTCCACAGGCCTCGGTCTTGCGAAGTTCGAAGAGCTGATGGTCGTTTGGGTCCCAAGATGCTGGAGTGTCGATCTTGCGCCGGGAAGCAGTGTTGGCAGACCCCCCCCCACTAGGTGGACCGATGTCATCAAACAATCGCAGGAAGCCACTGCAGGATTCAGGTGGCCCGAGGCATGTGGCAGAAATCTTTAAATCAAAATTTTTAATTCTTTATGAAAATAATGACCTTGCAAGATGTGGGTAGGTAAATAAAAAAAATTATGGTTAGATTTTTTATTGACTACCAGTTTGTTTAACTAGAAATAAGTAGGTAAAAACAAATTTAAATTTCCAATAATTATACAGGGTGGGCCAGACCAGGTGGATATAAAATTTTTTTTAGATTGTTGACATGGGGGTCTACCAGGACCCGCAAGGAAAAAAATCGGTTCCCAACCGATTACGAGAGAAAAAAATTTATTTACAATTTTGGAATATTAACGCCTTGACGAACTTTTAATTTTTTTTTAATTTTTCCAGTGACAATATCCGCAATTTTTTCCGCCAACTTCCTAACTCCGGGCTAGTACTGAGAATTTCTTATCGGAAAACCCCAATACTTGGTATGGCCCGACCCGGGACTCGAATCCGGGACCTCGTCGGCCGCAATCGAACACGCTTACCACTAGACCTACGAGGCAGTTAAAATTAAAGGACATACTGCAGTCTCCACAAACAATTAACATTTTTTTCAATAAGGTCGTTATTTACACGAATGAGGAACGAAGACTTTTGAAAAATCATAACTTTTTATCCGGCACATTGACATACAATTTTTCTTTTGGAAATCGAAAGAACATAACTTGTTACAGTTTTTTAAAAATCACCAGTGCTATGAACCTCTTCTTTTATTTTTAATGGAATTTTAAAATTTTCTGTAGATTTTGGATGAAACTTAATTTTCTTGGAATAATTTAAAATTTAATGCTCTTAATACCAGCTAATCAGACTGGAATTTTTTCCTAAGAGAGCACAGTTATTAGGTAAAAAATTGCGGAAATTGTCACTGGAAAAATTAAAAAAAAATTAAAAGTTCGTCAAGGCGTTAATATTCCAAAATTGTAATTTTTTTTTTTCTCGTAATCGGTTGGGAACCGAATTTTTTCCTTGCGGGTCCTGGTAGACCCCTATGTCAACAATCTAAAAAAAATTTTATATCCACCTGGTCTGGCCCACCCTGTATACATACTAAAAAGTTTATTTAAGAAATTTTTAATGTAATAATATTAAGTGCTTGCAATAAAAAACGTGTCATAGGTATCAAACTAATAGACAGAGATAATAAAGTTCATTTTAAAATAAAACTGGTTGAAGATGAATTGTATTATTTTTATAATGCTACGGCTATACGCTCCGTCTTACCTGTGCAGTTTTAACCGAGAACTGCGCAGTTTAATCTTCCGCAAGCCAACGAACTGCGCGGGCTATCGTCTTGCCGTCCACACGCACATGAACACATTAGATGCGTGACTGATAAATGTAAAAACGAATCTCGCCTTGCTTGTAGTCGCGAACGCGTGTGATTTTCCCAGGTAATGCCGCATCCTTGGTATTGATCACGCGCATTACGCGGCTTACAAATAAACCCGCTAACGCATGCGGTTTTCGCAGGGACTTGTGCACTTGTGCAGGTAAGTCGGTGCGTGTAGCCGGTACCTACTTAACACAGCCACTTTAATATTTTCATCAAAACGATTTACACAAGACATCTACATTCACAACAATTAAATTACTTGCATTAAACGTTACTGTCATGGCGTTTTGTTTAATTACTATGGCAAGGTATACTATTTTTATACCACAGACACATATAAAGAGACTCTTTGTAATAAAATGGTAAATGTCTTCGCATTAATATTATTAATAATTTGCATCCATAGTTGCACCGTTATAATAATATTGTAAAACTATCGATAAAAACAAACTTATTCCTGTCACTGGCAAAATATTTTTTTTATCTTTTACAAATAACTATTAATAACTCATATTAGTTCCACATACTATAAACTAGGTTAGGTATTCGAGATACGTGAGATTGGTCTGATGCGATTTTTTTTTAAAGAATATGTATGGGTAACTTGACTAATAGTCCGCTCACCCTCAAAATAAGCGTAAAGCTTGTATTATGAGTGAATGCGACAATAGTACAATGGGTGGGGAATGAACCTTTCAGTCCGAATCTCTAACTGTGGGATTATTGCGAGGCTTAATATGATGTCATCATATGGGGTCACGCTGCTTTTAGATTTAAGTAATTAGAACCGTTTTAATGTCAATTTTTGCACAATATTTTTTTAAGTTATGTAAAGAATTGGAATGAAAAAATGGAATTGTTTACACTTTTAGGACTTTTGCGTTGAACACGTGCGTGTCTGTGGCGACTAGGAACAAAAATTACTAATTTAACTACTTATTATCTATTAATCTGCAGTCATTTTCATACAAGTTAAAGTTCAGATCACTAGTTTTAAAACGAAGTTAGTATTGTATTTTATATACCATCGACAAAAAATATACATGCATCTGAATATACAATAGTAAAATATTTGGGGCAATATTACCTAGTATTACTAGACTGTGTAGACAATATAATTTTATGTTTACATTTAAAAAATGCCTATTACTAGTTACTTAATATTAATATTTATATCCATTAATGCATGCAGAAGCTTATCAAACACCTTATCGACGAGTCGAAAAGTCAAGTAAATGTTTAAAACACAAATGATTTGAATAATAAATAGATAATTTAGAGTAAATTTAATAAAAAAACAAAACAGCTTTAGTCTGTGAAATCAGATCAAATAGCGATGTAAAACAACAATTAATATCAATAATTCGAGAACTTATTTTAACAATAATTTGTACTTATATCAGTTTACTGATTGATTCATTATGATGGTCAATATGACGGATTTTACATGTAATTTTATCCTTTGTACTTAAAAAACTAACTTCTCACACAATCATTGAAATCATTTCAAATAGAGAAAATAAATTAACATTCAAATGGTCCGGGAGCCGGTAACATTGAAAGAAGAAAAGAAGAATAAGAAAAAATTTGATGGTTAAACATTATACGTTTATAATAAGCTCAGTATGCGTTAATTTGAAAAGCCGAAGCAATGTTTAAAAAATATTTTCAAATATTCAAAAATATTTTACCGTCATCGCGGATGTCGATTTTTTGTATTGGAAGAGTCTCCCACCTATCACATACTTCAATTAGAATAGAATAGAAATGTTTTTTATTCAAATAAACTTTTACAAGTACTTTTGAATCGTCAATGAGTCTACCACTGGTTCGGAATGCCGTTCCTGCCGAGAAGAACCAGCAAGAAACTCGGCAGTTGCTCTTTTCAAAATACCTTTACAATATACTTAATAGATATTATTCTATGTATGCAGAGTTTCCACAATGAGGGGAAGTTCCACAAAAGCATACGTAATTATTTTTAATTATAATTCAACACATGTCAAGACGGGCAGACAGAAAGTAGCCCCATTGCCGCTGGTGGCACCCGTTCACGAGCATGACACATGACCCAGCCATTGCTTCGCTCAACCATATTTTAGGGAGCGTAACAACCCGCATCACACGACACCACCGCAGAAATGTTAGAGGGAGTGTTACATACTTAGGCTACCCATCTTAAGGCATCGGATTAAAACTAATATTCAAATCAATTAGGTATGCGAGACTCTTCCGGCCAAAAAAAGGTACATTTGCGTAATTTTTTCCTCAAAAAGTAAGAAATTTTCTATCGAATGAACTGCAAAAAATTAACATCCGCGATGAAAACACAGCATTTTGAATTTTTGTTAAAAAAAATATTTTTTTATCATTATTTCGGCTTTTCAAATTAACGCATACCCAGCTTATTATAAACGTCTAATGTTTAACTATCAACTCCAATACAAAATTTTCGAATCCGCATGAGGGGACTTTCAATGTTACCGGCACCCGGTATACAAGTATTTGTACAAACAATAATTATTTGTACTTGTACCAGTGTACTCGAGATGTATCATACTATTTTTCTCGGATGGATTTTTCCGAAAATTTTGAGAGTCCAAACTATATAACGTTATATGTTATAGTTAATTATTTAACATTGTTAAATAGCACTTATTAATTGTGTTGCACTTTGTTAGACAATTTACAAACAATGTATATAAACGTGTTATGCCACAAAAGTTTGATAACGCGTTACTCAAACTTGACACAATTTTGTGCCCGTATTGTGTTAAAGTAATCATGTCTTTTTATAAGTAGAGCTTTACTGTACTAATGATTAAACTAACACGCTTTAAATTATTTTATTCGAATGTTGTAAACATTTTTTACACATTAGATAAAACTGTCAAAATTTAAAACATATTTTTCTCACACGTGAGTTTAGTTTTACATCACCAACCCAATTTATCACGCTGGCTCATAATATTCTTGGCCGCTCTATTGAAAACCAGTTTTGGACAAGTTGCTCACAAGTTTGCCATCACTATCAGTGTATAAAACTGATTTAATTTTGGTCACTTCGTCTAAGAAGATTTTAATGCGTAGCTCAAACAATTTCGATATAATAATTATTATCCTTTAGTATGTGCTAAACGGCACAACATACGCATCGATACAGGTGTTATTTTTAAAGCGGTCAAAATAAAAATTCAAACTACGAGAGTATGAAGAAATATTGTTTTAGGAGCCATATGGAGTCGATTTTAAAGAAAATAAAAAGAGAATTTCAATTTTTTGCATTTTCAAATAAATCATAGGTAAGATTCACAGGTCACATTAAATCATAACATTGTATAACTGATTTTTATAGGTAACTAGCTGATGCCCGCGACTTCGTCCGCGTGGATTTCGTTTTTGAAATCCCTCGGTAGCTCTTTGATTTTCCGGGATAAAAAGTAACCCTTGTCACTCTCCAGGTCAACTATACCCATGCAAAAAATCACTTCAATCCGTAACCAACAAACAAACACATAATATAAGTAAGTATAGTATGATAAAATAATGGATAGAAATTGTAAAAAATAAAATTTGTAAAGAAGCATTAGTCTCTTAAATAAACAAACGTGCCTACTAACTCTATAACAGTAAAATAATCACAAAACATATGACATGATTTTGAGAAAAAGTGCGGGAGCTATGCAGTTTTTATATCTTCAAAATGGGCTCAATGGCACTTTAGACCAAACTCTTCTATCCCTGCCCAAATAATTCGAATTTTCGCGCCACTGACCGCTCTCACATGACACCCTGTATAACAAAGCAGTGCCAATTTTCGTTTTCTAAGCTCAAATTGTTTAATTAATTAATGAACGTTGAACCTTAATATTACACAGTTAAGGATTGTTCGGTCACACGCGTTACACCGCGGTAACTCGCGGCAGTCTGCGCTAGGACTTGTTGGGTGGCTCCAGTAACTTCTCCTCCGTGAACCGCTCTAGCTGCTTCACGTAGTACGTGTTGAAGTTCAATCTGAAACAGAGTTCGCAGTGGTGAGCGCTGTAGTTTCATAACTGGAGGGTATCGGGTTCGATTCCCGGCGGGGGCAATTTGTGAATTTATAATTCTGAATTGCCTCTGGTCTAATCTGGTGGGAGGCTTTGGCTGGAGCTAGTTACCACCCTACCGTCAAAGACGTGCCGCCAAGCGATTTAGGTTTCCGGCACTATGGTGTGTAGAAACAGATTAGGTGTATGGGGTGAATGTACACTGCCATACCCCTTTCAAATTAGTCCGCTACCATCTTAGGGCTCGTTAATGGACACCCGGCGCGTTGCGCAGTTAACGCAAACATATGGCTAAGTATCGCGCGACGCACCTAATGTATGTATTTATACGTTTTCGTATACGATACGCTCAAAATTAAAGTAGGTTGCACGGAATTTACGACTTTACGATTAAGGTCCATTTTACCTTGACGCTAATTTCATCGAATTCTTATACGATCAATCGAATTAAAACTTACAGGAACTGAGGAATTTTGGCGAAAGACAGCTCGAAGCTTCTCAGCAGTGTTGGATTCAGCGTTTACACTAGTCGCTGTCGGTCGATCATTAGGTTAGGGCGGTTTCAAATTAGCGTTTTTTTCGGTGCGTATAAGCTCGTTTTTGAAGGCGCATGTAGGCGCGTATAGACGCGCCCTTCTCCACATGCGTAACTCTTACGAGCGTTGACGCGCTCGAGCCGCGACAGATGCGTCCCCGCGCGCCCACCGTTTCGAACGAACACGCCGGATTAAACGCGTGTACGCACGTTCGGTTTTTTGAAGCGCAGAATGTGACGCGCGTGTAAGCCGGTACGAGCTCATACGCGCAAAAAAACACGCTAATCTGAAACCGTTGTTACACATACCTGGCGGATATGTTGAGCAACTTGTTGGTGTTATTGGCGCGCCCCTGCTGTTCTATGATGGCCAGCGTCGACAGCAGCGCCGCCGTGAAGCGCAGCCCGTAGCGCGACACGGACTGGGAGAACGAGTCCGCTGAGCTGTTGGTCGCCCCGCCGCAACCTTCGGCCTGACGGAGTTACTGATTAACGACAATACCAGTTGATGTGCAAAGGGTTCGCTCCTTGATATCACGCGAAATCCCTCATTAGGGTAAAACCAGCAGGCCTAGCATGCACTCGGAGTGATATCTCGCGAAGAGAGAGATATTGTCGATGTAGACTGATTTCTCGTTTACTCTTTTAAACTTCAAATTCGAGAAAATTGGTGGCTTCTAGGAAGACAGTCTACTTTGTCCCTCAGTAACAAAATAATGGTTTACTGCTCAATCCTCAAACCCATCTGGCTTTATGGCATACAAATATGGGGTACCGCCAGCAAATCAAATATACAGATCATACAAAGAGCCCAAAATAGTATGCTTAGAATTATAGCAAATGCTCCTTGGTTTGCACGTAACACAGAAATACACCAGCACTTGGCACTACCAACAGTCATTGAGGAAATCAATAGTTATAATTCAAAACACAGAAAACGCTTGCTTAGCCATCCTAATCCATTAGCAAATAGCCTCTTAACTATGAAAACAGTAAAGCGATTAAAGCGGGCAAATGTGCTTGACAATGTGCAGATCTGAGGGCAGTGGTCCTTTCATCTGGAAAAGTTATAACAAATCCCAACAAATCTGATTAAAGTCTATCGACTGATTGCAGATGTCACCAGGAAAAAAAAAAAAAAAAAATTCGAGAAAATTACGTAGCCACTCGCCATGTTAGAGTTCGTAGAGAAAAATAGAGTCTCTCAAAAAATCTCTACTTTTGACGTAACGAGACGAATCATGGTGTGGAACCATGTTAGTTTCGATAGAGATAGTACGAGAAAAGGGGTAGACAAAATTTTCTCGTGCGTGCATGCTAGGCCTGCAGGATCGTTATATTGATACTATAATTGAAGCAGTCAATATCTTAGGGAAAAAAATTATAAGTAGTAATATTTTAAACCTGTAAAACTTTCCTTGGTCAATCAAAACAAAAATACGAATATACATATAATTTAAGAGCTAAAAAGCTGAATCAGATAGGTAAAAGAAACACTCACCGTGAAACTCTAAAACAGAAAAGTCATGAAAAAGAAGCAATGTTTATCATGATTTCGATTGTTCACAAATACTACATGAAGGCAGTACTTAACTACGATTTGAAGTTTAATATTGTTTCCAAATTTCAAAGACCTTACAGGTTAACGTTTTATTACCCAAACAAAACTATACCAAAAAATCATTGAAATTGATAACTGTAATAATCTCAGTCTAATGAAACTCTTATAGGCAAAAGGCATTTTTAAAAACTGTTGAATGATGTTCGGAAGTATATCGAAAAATAAATATCTTATTTCAGCAAAAAAAAAAGGTTTGGTAGATAAAATTGCCATCTTCATTTTAAGTTTTTAAATTCACGCAAAAACGTTCGACGGTGTCATGCCGTCATGGCGTGACGTCACCTCTATGTTTTGTCATAGTAGTTTTTCAAAGGTTGAAGATATTAGATAATATGACGTATCGCTCTGATTGGTGTTAAATCCGAAATTTAATTATCCAATAGTTTTATTTTATCAAAATAAATATCAATCTCAAAATACTAAATAGAAAGATAAACACGTTTTTTATAATCTTTGAATCCTATTTGATGAGATAAATTCATAATTTTTTTAGGCAAAAGGCATTTTTAAGAACTGTTGAATGATGTTCGGAAGTATATCGAAAAATAAATATCTTATTTCAGCAAAAAAAAGGTTTGGTAGATAAAATTGCCATATCAATTTTAAGTTTTTAAATTCACGCAAAAACGTTCGACGGTGTCATGCCGTCATGGCGTGACGTCACCTCTATGTTTTGTCATAGTAGTTTTTCAAAGGTTGAAGATATTAGATAATATGACGTATCGCTCTGATTGGTGTTAAATCCGAAATTTAATTATCCAATAGTTTTATTTTATCAAAATAAATATCAATCTCAAAATACTAAATAGAAAGATAAAGACGTTTTTTATAATCTTTGAATCCTATTTGATGAGAAAATTCATAATTTCATTAATTCTTGGTAACTGTCATGATGCCTATTATGAAATGTCGTATAAAATGTTACTTTCACTACTGAAGTCGTAAAACAAAGTCTTGCAATAACTAATAGGTACCTTATTACTCGGACTTCGGCAATTATATTTAAAGTAAGCTAAGTATGTTTGCTCTAATGCAGTGGTCCAAAGACATGATAATGGAGTACATAGCAGTAGTGCGCAAGTGGTATCTATAATGCGGTATACCTCACTATAATCAGTATTGTCATACGTTGGCCCAAGCATACTGTTAAGCTCTGCATCCACGAAGTACTTGTGCATCTCCTTTGCCAATTATGGGTTTTGGTTGCGTTAAACAATAAAAACAAATTAATTACTAAATAATACGAAAGCCAGTGAAATGAGCGTAAATAAAAATACCTAAAACATACGTCTATATAAATCAATTTCAATATGTATGTTGGCAGTTCTGTAAAAGAAAATTACAAGTTCTATTTTATAAGTGTGACATCGTCGCAAATGTTAGATGTAGGACCGGCCTAAATCTTATGGAATCAGATTCGGAATGCTGAAATGGGGAACCCATTCTTTATAAGAACCGCCAAGGATAAATAATAATATAGTTTTCCTTTACTTTGTAGCTTTATATTTTGGGGCCAAAAGTCTTAAGTGAAACACTGGAAACGGAATCCGGAGTCTGATTCCGCTTGTTTAAGGTCGGCCTATAAGACAACAATTTAACCGTTAGATACTTTAACGTGCACTCTTTACCCAATAGAATATTAGCCATGTTAATCTTGATTACTCCCCCACATACAAGCGTAAAGCCAGTGTTAGAAGTCGGTGTGACAATAATGCAACAGGTGGAGTTTTTACAGTCGACCTTTCGATTTTCAGTCTGCGCCCAGATCATTGCACTATTGAGACTTTACTGTACACTCTATCATCATCATCGTCATCATTAGCAACCCATCAACGGCTCACTACTGAGCACAGGTCTCCTCTCAGAGAAGGGTTATAGGTCACAGTCCACCACGCTGGCCCAATGCGAATTGGCGGAATTCACATACCTTCAAGAACATTATGAAGAACTCTCAGGTGTGCAGGTTTCCTCACGATGTTTTCCTTCACCGTTGAAGCAAGTGATATTTAATTGCTTAAACGTTGACTCCGAAAAGTCAGAGGTGCGTACCCACGATCGAACCTGCGACCCCCCGAATAGGAGACCACAGTCCTAACCACTAGGCTATCACTGCTTCTGTACACTCTATAGTCATAAATAAAACTTAAAAATGAGTAAAATTAGAGTGTAATCATTCTCCCTGAGAATCGCGCCCTTAGTATGTTGGCCGCTTACACCATGGTACCATAGTTTACTTGCCCACCAGACCACCAATGCCGAAATTATATATGAATTCAGTATAGAATATAGATACTGTATTTTGCCTATCACATCTAGTAGACCAGTAGTGAAAAATTGCATATTGTTATCGATCTACTGACAGATACCCATATTTGAATCAAACTCGTAGATATATACGTACACATTGTGTGTACATTATGTGTTGGGTAGAGTTTCCGTACCTGTATAAAGGTGCAGAACTGCACGCACACTAGACAAAGAGTGGTCACCGCTCTCAACAGCTGTGGGCAGGTCAGCATGCAGTCCTCGAGACATGACTCCAAAAAGTCGCTATGTCGCTCGAGAACTTCGTCTACATTATTGACCTGGAATAGAAGCAGAAGATATTTAGTCAGTCGTAAAATAATCAGGCAATATTAAGTCAATCATAAAAATATAATCATGTAGTTAGTTTATAAAATAATCCAGGCAATACGTATCTTCGTATTTCGAACAATCAAAGTAAACCGCGCATAAAGATTTGACCAGTCGTCCATTAGTTATCTTACGGTCTCCATTCCATAAATTCCAGAGAAATGAATCATATAGGAATGTGCTTACAAAATACAAGGCTTCTTTTATCAGTTAAATATTTTCTTGGTCTATTAAAATGGACGTAGCCTATAAATAAACCTACGAAATATACTCTATTTATTGTCTAATGCTCTACAGTCAAATCATTCAAGTCACAGCGGACTACTTGATTGGTTGAATTGATTAACTTGATTGATTTTATTCGGCTTCGGATAATTGGATTTTGGGTTTGGTTTGAGTTCGAATGTTGAGGCCATAGTCCACCACGCTGGCCAAGTGTATAGTTTTCCTCACGATGTTATCCTTCACTGATAAAGCAAGCGATCTCATAACTCCGTAACATAAAGCTAGAGATGAGTGCCTGTGATCGAACACCAGAACCCTCAAAAGCCGAATTTTTAACCCTCAGGTTATCCGAGCTATCGGTCTCATTAGTCAACTCGTTATGTACTTCTTTAACTATCGCAAATCAGGGTACCAATAGTCTAAAAGTTATTCCATTGATCGAATTCGTATTCGATGGTTTAGTCACAAATTCAGTAAGTACAACCAATTTCAACATGGAGCGTTATGAAGCGTATCGTACATACCTAAACGTATAATAATGCAATTTTTTTATTCGATGACAAGATAGTCCTTGACTGCGATCTCACCTGATGATAAGTGACGATGCAGTCTAAGATGGTAGCGGACTAACTTGGAAGTGGTATGACAGTGAAAATTCATCCCATACCCCTAATCGGTTTCTACAAGCCATACACGAAATTGAGCACTAATTCAATGTCTTATGGTTTACTAGCTGATGCCCGCGACTTTGTCCGCGTGGATTTAGTTTTTGAAGTCCCTCGGGAACTCCTTGATTTTCCGGGATAAAAAGGCGCCTAGATGTTGACCCGAGTAATAAGCTACCACCGTATAAAATTTTGTAGAAATCTGTGCGGTAGTTTTTACGTGAAAGAAGGACAAACACACAGACACGAAATCGTCCAGTTACAGTTTTATTATAAGTATATGGTTTATTTGACGCTAATGTCATCGAATACGATAATGATCAATGGAATAACTTAAGACAAACGCACCTCTGTAGTGGTATTCTCTGAATCGATTGCACCAGTGTAACCATATTTTATTAGATTTTTAAGTAAGATGATCAACCTACGACGATCAAATAGGTACTAACTAAATAGGTAGATATCTAAACATTCGTCATTCATCCCCTATACGCGAAGCGTTCTGATAACAATAGCCGTCATTATATCAAGCAATGAGTAACGCAACCTTGCGATTTGTGACGTAGCATCAGACGAAAAGAAACGCCTACAGGTTGTCGGAGAGCCGCTCCGCCCACTGCAAAAACAAACTTAAGGCTATATACTACGACGCAAAAAACTACGATATTCTTTTATTCACATTTTACTGTAAAACGATTAATTCAGGCTCAGGTGATCACAACTTTGATCTGTTCCACAAGACATCAGCTGTATGATTGTCTAAAATGACTGCTAGAGTGTAACGGTCGCAATCACTAATTAACCAATCGTCCCTCGCTATTGGCTAAAATGCATTGCTGCAGCAAGAACTCCATAGCCCATAATATCGCATATAAATTCAGCCAATCACCACAATTGATACTGTAGCAATGATTGATGCAGCTTTTCCTCAATCGACCAGCAGATTACAACTACACAATAATGATTAAATTTTTACTGAATAAGCTAAACCTCTACGGTGCAGTGGTCCTATTTAAATATGAAGAAAAAATTCCACCTGTAGGGGTGGAACATTGGGGGATGAATGCCGTTTATTATATTTCTAGTGTTAGAAGAAAGAAATATTTGAATTGGAAAACAAAATAAGTAGGTATAGAAATGACAATTTACAAAGAAAGCCCATTTATATAGAAAAAAAATATTTAGAATACCTAACAAATTATGTATTGTTTTATTAGACCTCCAGTTTCGAATTTCGATCATTCCAAAATCAGGCAAATAGACCGAACACGTACAAACCGTTTGTTCTGTTTTAGGACTCAACGAATTAATTCGACATTAAACCTTTTAAAGAGTACAGGGTCAATAGATTGATGATTCAAATGAACGTGGTGTAGAGCAATACGAGCTACGAGCGGTAATTGAGTTGGCCAGCGCAGGATCAGCAAGTTTCGCCGTCGCTGTCGCCTCCCACTCGGTTGCGCGCGCGCCGCCTCACTCCAACTGCGAAGTGCGAGCGCGAAGTGCGCGGCCGCACAGCATGCCACACCAATAGACGAAGTGAACAAGTGCCTGGTGACTGTGAAAAGTGATATCATTGTTTTATCCTTCGTTATCCTTCAGGTGGGTTGTTTTTCAAATATACCAATTACGTGATCCGGAGGGACTAGGGTTTCATACAATTCGGATTCAGGCAGATTTGCAAGTTAAGCGCAATTCGAATCGCGGACATGTTTTTTGCGGAATAGTCGTAAAAACATCGAAAATACTTATCTATATTTTTCGTCGAATTATTCGAAAACCTTGTCTCTATTGAATCAAATTCAAAAAGCGTCGTTTTGAAAACAAATTCGTTAGATAAACTCAAAAACATGAGCGAAATCTCGCATATACTCTGTAGGTAGTAAGTTCGCGAGATAGGGAATGTTTCTTAACTTCTTATAGATAAAAGAAATATGTGCAATTATTTAACTAGGTATAGCAACAATTGGTTGTTAAGTAATTTCGTCCTACGTAGATGCCTCGATAATATATCGAACCTCCTCCTTTTTGGAAGTCGGTTAAAAATACATAGCACCTTTCAAATATGGACAGGAATCGATACGTTCGATTTCGATCGATTTGCCGATATTGTAAATGTTCAAATATTTAACAACGGCAATGAGACTACGTAGGTATACGGGTAAAAAAATTGGGCAATAATATAAACATATGTGGGTGTAAACATTGAAGTGGGATCGCGAATGGAGCCCTGTAACAAGGTCGACGGGGGTGACGTCATAATATTTATGATGATGCAGGACATGCGGGTCGGCGAACACTTCTATCCGCGGGATGTGTTATGGTAATTGATAAAGTGGGCAACTTATGTGCCATATAAACTGCAGCGTCTAAGCATTTCCGGCGCCTGCTAATATTTACCGTTCCTAATATATATTAGGAAAATAAAATGCGTCTTAATTTACTACTGGAAGCTTACATATACATGTTTAGTTCCGGTATCAGTCTATATCTAGTTGTTGTTTAAATCAGTCATAATTACTTACCTAAATGGAAGAAGAAATCATTCTAATAAGAGATCACTAATGCTTTTCTCTGATTTGAGTTTTTGTATTGAAAATCTATCAAAACGTCGAATTTGTTAATCGTCATGGTGAAAGAGATGGTGTGCTTCGTGGAATTCGTGTATTGAAACCAGAGTACCTGACTTATGTGATGTTGAATATTTTAAAAACAATACTATTCTCTCGTGAGTGCAGTTTTGAAAATAACTCTAGTTTCTATGGCACTATGGCTGGAATTTATAGATCGCACTTGCTCTCTTTCTCTCTCTCTATTCAGGCTCTCTAGCAAAAATTTTTCTACGCCATATCTTTACATACAATTTTAGGTATCCCGTACTTATGAACGTCTGAGACGCGAGTGAGGTCAATCCTACTTCCTATCCCACTAATAATATAAATGCATACTTTTGTGAGGATGGATGGATGGATGGATTTTGTTACTCCTTCACGCTACAGCGAATGAACCGATTTGGCTGAAAGTCGGAATGGAAATAGCTCATACCCAGGATTAACACATAGGCTACATTTCATTCCGTAAAATCAAAGATTTCCCGCGTGAATTAAAAACCTTAATCTACGCGGACGAAGTCGCGGGCATTATCTTGTAAAGCATAAACTTTTGGTTCTCTTCACTATTTTTGAAAAACCTATGAGAAACTCAGGACTGACAAAGTAAATAGAACTTATTCTTAGTATTTATGGCAATTTGAGTCATTTGTGTGCAATAGGCCAGCTAGACTTAGCCTGCGTTCACGAGTATAGTATACCTAGATTACCTAGGTAGTATTGATTTACGCTCAAGTGAATGGCATGTGCATCTGTTATTACTTATTGCGGTTCTGTTAGATATACCTACCTACCTAACAGGTTTCAGGTGCATGTAGACACCTGCCTATCCAGGTGATACGACTTTCCCGCAGTTACCTATCCTATAGTGCTTACAAAAACACAGCTTTGTACCTTACCTACCTATACCTAAAACACTAAGCAAAAATTATTACTTTATATCTTTGTTTATAAAAATAATAGATGTTCTACCAAATCGGTGATAGCCTAGTGGTTAAGACTAGAGCCTCATTTTCCGAGTTTTCTCATTAAGGGGGTCCGGAGTACGAATTTTTTCGGAGTTAGGTACTAGTATGTAGGTATGCGTTTGGAGGAATGTCACTTTTGGACAATGTGGTTTACTATAGCCAAAAAAACTTTCTCATTCGAGTGGAGACCCGTGTCCAGCCCTGAAATGAATGATGAATGAAAGGAAAGTAAAGCTGATTTATTTAATTTAACGAGCATAAAGGCATCAAAAGCCATACAAAACTAATGAAGGGCACAGATGACCTTAAAGACCGATGAGTGCCCTGTCAACATTAAAGATCCATTCATTCAATCGCCAATCATCTTGAACCATCGATTAGGTACGAGTATATCTCGATAGGTTAAAATTTTCTCACGCCCATATCCAATGGTTCGGACTTGTTTGCGAAGCTAAATTTGTAAATTATGTGTGTTTATCCATTGGTAATTCAGTGTAGCGAATAAACGAGGTTTAAAGTGTACCTTCTACCTAACTGTTCTAAAGGTACTAAAGTAGGACCTACTTGAATATAGCGCTAACATAAGTACATAATATATACATAGCAATGGAAAATTTACCAAAACGAATTTTATGAAATCGCCGCCCACATGCACAATTAATATTATGTACACTGACAGAAAATTAAGTACCTATCACTACGAAGGAATACATACAAACAATTCACGCACACTTTATCAAATTCATGATCATTGATCGTAAATCCGCATCTGAGCAAGAACTGATGTTGGTTCGTGGGAGTTTTAATTTAACTTACTTATTCTTTATCTTAAGTTACCTATGTATTAGGTACTATGAGATACAACAAAATAATGAATCACAAGTGTTAACAAGTTGACGTTATTATTACCTTTTGTAATGACAATAACATTGATGACTGATGCATTTTTGTCGGTGACTATATTTCGCCCACAGTGGCCCACAACTCCCAATAGGGTTTGGAGAATAACGCATACAACGATCTCAATCGTCACATGAATATATTATTGACTTCCGTCACAGAAAACTAAGCGGGTGCCCGTATAGTTACAACTCAATTTGGTAAGTCGCCTGTTATCACTTCATATAACATCAGACTTCTAATAAGTAGAAATGTATTTGGATGTGTCAAATGAAAATAATAAAACCGACCAAGTGCGAGTTAGACTCGCGCGCCGAAGGTTCCGTAACTTTGAAGGAAAAGCATAAATAAATATTTAGTCGGTTAAAACCGGGTTCGCTAAATTATTTTATTTACATTAGACAAGACTTTTTCGTGATTACTCCAAAACCTTAAAGGAAAATAAAAAGTGTAAACTTATTGACCTTGTAACTTCGCACGAATATTTTGACCCCTTTTGCAATAAAAATAAAAATATGAACGCTTTCATTAGCTATAAAGGCGGACAAGCACTATTTAGAACTATGTCGTCTACTTTCAAGTCGATAGCAGTTACTGAAATAAGTATCTGTGACAGACAGTGGTAGATTCATTTGACGATTCAAAAGCACTTGTAAAAATTTATTTGAATAAAAAATATTTCTATTTTATTTATATTCTATTCTATTCTAGACAGATAGACCAAGTGCCACCATAAAGGTCACTCACTTTATTTGTATTTTGGTACGGAACTCTAATTATGAAAATATATACTTATTTAGGTCGGTAATTTTGAGTCGCCTTTGATACAACAGCGGAAGTTAATTGGTATGCTTTTATAGCTTTAGTCGATACTATAAGTAGTGATAGCTTAGTGGTTTGGCCTCCTTTTCAGGGGGTCCGAGGTTCAACCCCATGCACGCATTTCTGACTTTTCGCAGTTATGTGCTTTTTAAGCAATTAAAGTTCTGATGCTTTAACGGTGATGGAAATCATCGTGAGGAAACCTGCATGTCTGAGAGTTCTCCCTATAATGTTCTCAAAGGTGTGTGAAGTCTGCGGCTCCACAGTTGGCTATCAAGGTGGAACTATGGCCTAAACCCTCCTCATTCGGAAGAGACCTGTGCCCAGTAGTTAGTCGGCTATGAGTTGAGATGAATGAATGAATGAGATAAAGTTACTACAAATGGAAACTTCATGATTATAGTATCTCCTTTCTAAAACTAAGTACTTACGGAAACTTATCTCATTCCGGCGAGTGATATTTCGAGCATAACGGAAACAATACAAAACGAAAACAACATACGAAGTGAGCAAATTCGTTTTGGGTGTCCGCCGCGCGTAACAACAGATGGAAAGTGTTTTGTGCGCCTGCGCCACCAAGTTTAAATGTAGCAATGATCTCGGTAAAAACTGTTAATCAAAGGACGGCGGATACCGCGTCGCTACAACGAGTAACGACTCAAAATAGAAACTCTGAACAGCATCGCTTTACCCGCAGTTCAGGGTATCGTAAATGATCCGCCATTTCACATGAATTTTTATGGGCTATTAAGCACTTTGATACGCGAGTTCAGCAGAATCGATTGAATGTGCAGGCAACGCAGTTACCAGTAGGATCGTGTTCGGAAATAAACAAACATCGTCAGCTTATGTTTGCATCACGTGAAACGAGGATACGTTATGGAAATATCAGCGATTTTTCAAAACATTTGGAAACCACAACCCAATTTTTTAGGGAGGTAAGGTTACCCTTACCTGCTGACATTTTCTTTAGACCACAGTCCACAACAAACTCCAAATAGGTAGACATATTTCATGGTATAAAGATGTTTATAATGCACAAACAGTTCATACCACGAAAAATGTTTTGTTGGTACATTTATTAATTATCCTTTCCACCCAGTTGCATGGATCATGGTCAGCTGAAGGAGTAAGGACTAACGTTGGACGATGGACAACGGACGATCCCATCGTGACCACGGTCCATGCAACTGAGTCGCAACCCGCAATATCGACGATATCAACAAAAACAAATGTTTTTGTTGATATCGTCGATATTGCGGTTATCGTCGATATCTTTGTAAGTATGTAGCCGTCTTGTACAGGCTACATTATAGTTAAACGTTGTTAAACCTTGAGAAAAGTCTAAAAGAGTTTGTTGTGGCTTCTTCTTAGACCCGTTTTGTACATTATTAAGTAAGTAGGTACCTACTATCTACGTCTTCTTATAATGAAAGTGACAGAGACGCCAATCTCATTTTTAGGGCAGAGCAAATTAAGCACAATGTTGACAAAAAGCCCCGGCCTACTCAACGGAAAGCAGACCCAAATTGAATTTTTGTGTGCGGAACGGAAGGCTTTTACTGTTTGGTAATTTAGTTGGCCGAGTGCCGGATATGTGGCAACCATAGCTAATTCGACGGATTTTAAACCATATATCAGATGGATCTACATTCAACATGAAGGTAACCAGCATGTAAGATCCTCCTTTGCAATAGGTCGGGTCACGATACAGCCATCTTGATACCATTCAATATACAATGCCTCATGAAATGTTGATGTTGTAAAGCCCTTATGTATTTTGGTATGCGGGTATAGATAATCACAGTCATGTTTGTTTGATAAGCAGTTTGTACTTATTTGTAAAAGTGCCATTGACGTTACGTTGAGGTACACAACCGTTATACCTAAAGTGATTCTACTTACGAGTAAATCATTGAATCACATCAAAACTGGTACCTAGCATGCAGTCACTGGTCTCAGTAGAGTCACTGTTTATAAAGTCACTATGAAATTAAATTTTAATTTATTCATGCTTTACTTATAGCAAAGTATAGGTAGAACTACTTATTTTAATGGAAAACTACTAAGTTTTACTTAAATAATAACTTTGTTTAGTACCTTTTCACGGTTTAAAATTGAAAAATCTATTTGGACAAAATTTTACGAAGAGATAGTTTGCATTCTAAGGAATCAGGAAGGACATACGCTACTTTTTCCCCCGGAAAATCAAAGAAATCTGGGTATCTTTAAAACAAGGCATCATCACATTTTAGAAAAAAATAGAATAAATTTTTAGTCAAATAAACTTTTACAAAGTGATTTCGAGTCATCAAGTGAATCTACCACTGCACTGGTTCGGAATGAAATTCTCCATCACGTACGATAGTGCTCAAGCGTGTACCTATAATGTATAAAAAAAATCCAAGAGTTCCCACGGAATTTTAAAAAGTATTTTTTATGCTGTGCAGTTGTAATCTCTTATGTAATTTACCTACATATGATTTTCTCAAAAGTCAAGGCAATCGTAAGAATTCAATGCTGATTCACCCGTACCAATAGTTTACCAGACACAATAACCTGCTTACCCAAACTCCGCTTTTGGTAGGTATCTTCTGCTTATTCATAACTTTTATGTCTGAATCAAAAAAAAATTATCATGTTTGTCTGTCCGATCAACCGCTCAATACTTGACGAATACAAACAGTGAACAAAGTCGCGGGCAAAAGCTATTAGATATAATATAAAAATAAATTAATTATTCCTCAGAAATATAATATTTTCAGAAAATAATTTATGTAAGTAATTAAAAGTTGTACATCATTGTAAAAGTGCAAAATCTTCTTCTTCTTCTTCTTTATCAACCGATAGACGTCCACTGCTGGACAAAGGTCTCTTGCATGGACTTCCACAGGCCTCGGTCTTGCGCCGCCTGAATCCAGCGGCTCCCTGCGACTCGTTTGATGTCGTCGGTCCACCTGGTGGGGGGTCTGCCAACACTGCGCTTCCCGGTGCGGGGTCGCCACTCCAGCACCTTGGGACCCCAACGACCATCAGCTCTTCGAACTATGTGCCCCGCCCATTTCCACTTCAGTATCGCGACTCGCTTAGCTATGTCGGTGACTCTGGTTCTCCTACGGATCTCCTCATTTCTGATTCGATCCCGCAGGGACACTCCGAGCATAGCTCTCTCCATCGCCCGCTGAGCGGTCCTGAGCCTACTTATGAGGCCCTTAGTTAGCGACCATGTCTCGGATCCGTAAGTCATCACTGGCAACAAGTGCAAAATATCGATATTTAATAAAATTTTAATTTTAATTATTTCCAACTAAATGAGTCTTCGTCAGCGTGGATTTAGATTTTTTAAAATTCCGTGGAAACTAGGGCGTTCTTTCGGCGTTAAATGGTGACAGAAAAACATACAGTTACGTTAACATTTATTATATTCGTTTTGAAGCTTAATATCGCTGAATAGTATAAAAATATCCAAATATGAAAATAAAATAAAGAAAGGCGTTGCGGATACATGTAGACGAGAGTAAAGAACAAAAAACGAGTTATAAAAAAAGCATAATAACACACAACAACAACGGAAGCTGGAAATGATAATAGTGTTGTTGATTGTGATTACACATTTGTTTTTTTTTCTCTAAACAGTCGAAAGTATTCGTAAAAGTACATAGTGGATAATTCCGGTTATTTGTCCAATTACTGGTAATAATTTTTATCTAGTACGCCTGTAGTCAATATAGTGCACGAAAAAGAGTAAAGGCTTAGATTAATTTACTCATAGATCGGAAGTTTCTAACAAACTTCCGCTCTAAACGTAGGCTCAAAACAAGCAATGAATATGTGAGTGTTAAGTATGTAATTATTTTCTGTACTGTTACTGATGAATTATGTCACCATTTCACAGCGCACTACGTTATTTTTTAGTAATTTTCTGAGAGCTCGTCGTACTAACGCGACGATACAGCGCAGGACTATGAATATGCTTTCGGCTTCCTAAAATTGGCTTATTTTCTTCTCCTTGGAGGAAACCTGTACACTTGAGAGTTCTCATAATGTTCTCGAAGGTGTGTGAAGTTCGTTATTGTGATGAATTATGTCACCCTTTCACAGCGCACTACATTATTTTTTAGTAATTTTCTGAGAGTTCGTCGTACTAACGCGACGATACAGCGCAGGACTATGAATATGCTTTCGGATACCTAAAATTGGCTTATTTTCTTCTCCTTGGAGGAAACCTGTACACTTGAGAGTTCTCATAATGTTCTCGAAGGTGTGTGAAGTTCGCAAATTGGCATTGGGCCAGCGTGGTGGACTATGGCCTTAACCTTCTCTGAAAGAAGACCTGCGCTCAGTAGTGAGCCGATGATGGGTTGATGATAATGATGATAACGATGAAAAGCTTTGTCTAATTTGTCAGTTGTATCACTTCAAACAAAGTTTCAAACATTATGTCATAGATAAACATAGGTACAGATAGTCAGATGAAGCGGTCCATACAATATATTGCAACATCCCTTTTGGGTCGGGATTCGTTAGAAGTGCTTTATAAAGATAAATAAATTGGCAATAAATTATTAGCTATTTATTGAACTGGATACAAAAATATTGTAAGCGAAGCCGGACAATGGCTGGTCACGATCTGACGAGAGGGAACAAACACGGTTGGTATTGTTGTTTTTCAACATGTGGGGAATCTCATTGCCAGTGTTCCGCTCAACGAGCAGTAAAATACATTAATTTCGGTTCTTTGAACATTTTTTACGTTGATTTTATTTTTTTGCACCTGTAGGTATTCATTGCGTTCTTTTTGAGACAAATACCAATAAAAACTCGAACTCACTAAAGTTTCAATAAATCATCGTCGTCTTTTCTGTTTTCTATCATTAAGTATTGAAATTAATATTTTTTTTCGTTAACTTAATCAGTTAATTGCCGATGTGAACGTAATTTTCGTTTATTTTTAGGGTTCCGTACCAAAATGGTAAAAATGGAACCCTTATGGTGAGACTTTCTCCGTCCGTTCGTCCGTCTGTCACAGTCGATTATTTCAGTAACTATTAAAGCTATCGACATGAAATTTGACATAGTTGTGTATAATAATGGCCCAACATCATTGGAATAAAGAAAAATCGAAAATAATTTTTAGTTTTATTACAAAAGGGGGAAAATCGGGGGTTTGAAATTTCAAAGTAAAATAACTATACCGAGTGGGGTATCATATGAAAGGCCTTTACTTGTGCATTCTAAAACAGTTTTTTATTTATTTCTATATATAATAGTTTTTGATTAATCGGCCAAAATGTCGAGAAAAATACCGTTCCCCGCCCCTTATCTCCGAAGTTTACCAATCGAAAAATCTGAAATAATTATGATCAATAGAGGTTTATGTATATTTTACAGGAAAAATAAAAGCAACGCGAAAATTATTTTAGTTTGATTAAAAAAGGGGGAAAATCGGGGGTTTGAAATTTCAAAGTAAGATAACTATACCAAGTGGGGTATCATATGAAAGGCCTTGAAAACTTGTGCATTCTAAAACAGTTTTTTATTTATTTCTATATATAATAGTTTTTGAGTAATCGGCCAAAATGTCGAAAAAAATACCGTTCCCCCGTCCTTATCTCCGAAGTTTAATGGCCCAACATCATTGGAATAAAGAAAAATCGAAAATAATTTTTAGTTTTATTACAAAAGGGGGAAAATCGGGGGTTTGAAATTTCAAAGTAAAATAACTATACCGAGTGAGGTATCATATGAAACGCCTTTACTTGTGCATTCTAAAACAGTTTTTTATTTATTTCTATATATAATAGTTTTTGATTAATCGGCCAAAATGTCGAGAAAAATACCGTTCCCCGCCCCTTATCTCCGAAGTTTACCAATCGAAAAATCTGAAATAATTATGATCAATAGAGGTTTATGTATATTTTACAGGAAAAATAAAAGCAACGCGAAAATTATTTTAGTTTGATTAAAAAAGGGGGAAAATCGGGGGTTTGAAATTTCAAAGTAAGATAACTATACCAAGTGGGGTATCATATGAAAGGCCTTGAAAACTTGTGCATTCTAAAACAGTTTTTTATTTATTTCTATATATAATAGTTTTTGAGTAATCGGCCAAAATGTCGAAAAAAATACCGTTCCCCCGTCCTTATCTCCGAAGTTTACCAATCGAAAAATCTGAAATAATTATGGTCAATAGAGGTTTATGTATATTTTACAGGAAAAATAAAATCAACGCGAAAATTATTTTAGTTTAATTAAAAAAGGGGGAAAATCAGGGGTTTGAAATTTCAAAGTAAGATAACTATACCGAGTGGGGTATCATATGAAAGGCCTTTACTTGTGCATTCTAAAACAGTTTTTTATTTATTTCTATATATAATAGTTTTTGAGTAATCGGCCAAAACGTCGAAAAAAATAGCGTTCCCCCGTCCTTATCTCCGAAGTTTACCAATCGAAAAATCTGAAATAATTATGGTCAATAGAGGTTTATGTATATTTTACAGGAAAAATAAAATCAACGCGAAAATTATTTTAGTTTAATTAAAAAAGGGGGAAAATCAGGGGTTTGAAATTTCAAAGATAATTATACCGAGTGGGGTATCATAAGAAAGGCCTTTACTTGTGCATTCTAAAACAGTTTTTTATTTATTTCTATATATAATAGTTTTTAAGTAATCGGCCAAAATGTCGAAAAAAATACCGTTCCCCCTCCTTATCTCCGAAGTTTACCTATCGAAAAATCTGAAATAATTATGGTCAATAGAAGTTTATGTATATTTTACAGGAAAAATAAAACCAACGCTCCAACTAGCATAGTTTTTTTTTTATATTAACAATAAACCTCTACAAACAAAGTTAACGATAAATAAGCAAATTAATATAATATTATCGTTTTACTTTTACTTTTGGAGTACGGAACCCTCGGTGCGCGAGTCCGACTCGCACTTGGTCGGCTTTTTTTTTTCGTTTCACGCGAGACCGAGTAGGTTTCATACAAAGAGTTTTGCTTTATTAGAAAATACATGTCGGATTGACTTTGCTAGTCTTTACCATTAGGTATTTAGTATAATACTAATATGTACTTGTATTTACTGATACTTGTCTATAATACCAATACTTATACTCTTTTACCCTATACTTATCTATTACTCTGTGCATTATATCCTTTATAGGCATGGTGTTTATTTTAAAACTCTATATTATCCTGAATAGGTTAATTCAAGAAAAAAACATTTTCAATATGTTTATATCTATTAGTATATTATCTTAATATACAAACTGAAATTTATTTTAAAACTCTCCATTTTCCTAAATCAGTCATATGTAAAGTATACACATACATATATTTTTTTTCAAACCTCTGCCCTAGTAGCCTATATAATATTAACGTGTAAGAACCGATCCGAGGATACGAAGCGCTATATTGGGTTCTTATCACTCTTTATCAATTCCTAGAGCGCTCTGCTGTTATCATATCGAATGCGTGTCGGATTTGAAAAATTGACAGCTCTTGACAGGTTGACAGGTGAAAGAGTAGCTTGATTACAGTCAGAGCTAAAGGATTTCGGATCCCACCGTAAATAATGTTATTAATCATCATCATTATTGTCACCAACCTATTGCCGGGCCTCTATAACTGGGCACAAATCTTCTTTTTACTGACTTCATAAAAGGAGGCTCGAGGAGGTTCTCAATTCGACGGAATCTTTTTTTTATGTAGATATGTTCACCGATTACTCGAAGACGCCTGAACCGATTTTGAAAATTCTTTTTTTGTTTAAGTATAATGGTGTGAGCATATCATGAATTGCAGTTGATTTTCGTTGAAGAACAAACACGGAAAGAAATAGAGTGTATTCAAATTTTTAAGACGTTTATACCGAAGACTTAACTCGGCCCAATTTATTTTTTATGTTTTATTTCATTAAAAAAACCATTTCAAAGCTCGACACGTCTTGCAACATTATATTATTTTGAAATTTTGATATTCACGCGACGTGTTTAAACTCGAGCTTAAGAGAGACTTTTAAGTAAAAATAAAATTTAAAGACCAAGTTGCTATAATAGTTGAAAATTTTATCTCAAATCTCAGGTTAAAATTCCAAGAACCGTTAGGTGTGCCATTTTAACTAAACTCAAGGTAAGCTTTAGTCACGGTGTATTCAAGAGTAAGCCCAAGACAAATATTTCTTTTAATAATCCGAAAGCCATGGCAAATGGTTCTACTGTACTAATGTACAGCACGCGATATGATCTAAATCAGACATATTGTAACCTTACTGTAGTAAGTAAGTATACATATTTTCTTGATAATAAAAATTGTAATTTGTTGTAATATTCGTACTAATATCATAAATGCGAAAGTGTTGTCATGCAGCAACGGATCAGCAAATCGGAGTGATTGAAAGCAAACAAACAGTCGTATTTATAATTAATAGGAATTAATAGGGACTGTTGTGAAATACACGAGCTCGTATAAAAATTATTCAAGTTCAACGCAGATGCAAATATAAATAATTGATGGTAATGTTTCAAACAGTACCGCACAGAACACACCACACCATCAAATGCTTCATTAATACTTGTAGCTAACCTATTCAATTAAGCCGCTATAAAGTTCATACAAATTAGACTTAATAGGGAACTCTGTAAAAGGTGCATTGTAGCTGCAATTCTTTTTATTAGAAGGCTCATTTTGTATCAAGCACGCAGTATAAAAGCTTTACACAATTAAGTTTCTAGCAGAATAAGTGTGCAAATGGGAGCAATTACTTGATATGTGCATACAATTAAAGGTTTGGGCATACACAACGCGCAACGGAAGCGTGGCCCCTACATGTTGTAATAAAAAGAGACTTTTACAAAATGCTTTCGAATCGTCAAGTGACTAACTACCACTGGTTCGGAATGCCCATCCTGCTGAGAACAAGCAAAAAAATTCTTCTGCTGCTCTGTTAGTCAAATAAATAGATTTATTTGCCAGGCTTAAAATCGCGCGGCCAGCAAAAACATCAATCAGAATGCGAGGTAACGAGCAAGTGCTAAGTACAGTTCCTTGTAATAGTTAACAAAATAATGTTCATGCATTTATACTACTAACTTTCTGCCATGCTACTACCGTCACGCGTCAACGTCGTCTCGGCCGTGACGCTCTGTATTTGTACAGGCCTTAAGCTAGCGGCGCGTGCGGTGCGCGTAAAGCATTAATTTAATGGCGTGGCGAGAAATTTGGAATAATTATACGTTCATTATAACTCTTGGCAGCCTGTATTGTAGGTTGTAGGTGATCATTAATGATAGAACGGAAGAACTTACGGTCGACCGTATTAGACCTTTAAATACGATTTTACATAAGTTAACATAGGATTTAATTTTATTTTAAATTATGTATTCATTTAATTTTCCGATTAATTAATTTATATAATATGTACTATATAACCAAAACAATGAAAAAAAACATGTGCTAAAATTACAGATTTAAGTTTAAAATTGTAAGTATATTGAATTATACTCGTAAGTAGGTTACTACGGCCTGCCATAATAAACTCCTGTCGTGATAAAATGTCAAAAGACAAGATTTCTTTGTTTTATTATGATTTAAAAAAATATGAAAAGCTGTCGGCAAAAGTTGGTCATGTCAAACAAACCTTTGTTGAATCATAACCACAAGGTACTACTAATGAAAAGGCTTAACATGGAAACCGGTATCTTGTTATTCCAAAGATTAACACGTAGCTAACGGCTACCATACGCCAATCACACGGGATTCACACGATCATTTACGCAGCTAACGACGTTTAGCGATTTTAATCAAATTATCAGGAACATATGTTCGAAGATTAGTATCTACTATCTACCTATCCCTTAAAAGCAACAATTTTTAACCAGTAACAGTGGAATTGTTAATTGAATCTAATTGATTAAATACAGTAATTACTGGCTTGAAACAAGTTATTGCCCCCAAATGTCTTCGATAAGAAAATTGCTTGACCTATAAATAAGGGATAATCTTTGTGTTTTCAGATGCCAGTGTGTTATGAGACATGCCGCGGGACAGTTACGAAATGAACACGAACCGCTTGTCCAGGGGCAGCTCCCTGTTCGGAAACGATCCTCAAGTACAACTAAGGACAGCCCTACGCACAAATGACTTCGCGACGTTTAAGAAACTTGTAAGCTACGGCGCTGTTGATCTTGAACATGTGTACCCATATCCTGATTACAAGACTTGCCTTGAACTAACTGTATCAGAACCTAACAAAATTGAGTTTGTAAAGTTATTACTCCAACATGAGGTGCAAGTCAATAGAATTAATGAAACGCATGGAGCTGCACCTTTACACTTTGCTGTTGAAAATGGGAATCTTGAAGCATTGGAAACTCTATTGGAAGACGATAGAATAGATGTGAACATCAAGTGTAAAGGAAATACTGCATTATTGATGGCAATTAAAAAGATACAGGATTTAGATGATGACCGAGAACGTGAGCTAGATGTTTATGAAGACATGGTTGAGAAGCTTCTGAAAGCAGGATGCAATCCAAATTCTCCCGATTTAAAAGGTGTTACTCCAGTTTATTCAGCAGCGAAGCAGGGACTTGAGAGGGTTGTAACTTTTATCTTAGACTATTCGAAGGATCCTGTTGATTTGGATATGTACAAAGACATCCGAGGTAGGACGGCGAGATATTATTTGCAAGAAGCTTTTCCACATCTATTAACGAAATTCGATTCCATCGCGGAAACCGACGATAAAATTGACGTGGACAAATTATTTTCATATTTAAGTAGACATGAAGAGGATAACTTTATCCGTGATTTTACGAAACTTGTTAAAAGAAATGAGCATAGACCTATACTTGCTGCTAATAATGGAATGAATACAATGTTACAACTAGCTGTCGACAAGGGATTCGAAAGAGTTGCATCAACTTTGCTTAATTCGGGAGCAGATCCAAATGCTACATGTTCAGGAAACACATCTCGTCCTATAGCTATTGCTTGTTATAATGGATACTGTAAAATTCTTAAAATGTTTATTGATAACGAATCAACTTTATTTGATCCAGTGAACAGCGAATCACTTGTTCAAGTAACTGTAAAAGGAATGAGATCTATATCTAAGAACCCAAAAGCAGATTTCAAAGGATGCTTACATTTACTGCTCACCAACCCCAAGGTTAATATAAATATTAATCACCAAGATTTCAAAGACAATACAGCACTTCATTACGCTGCTAGAAATGGAGACAACGACACTGTTTTGGAACTGCTTAGAAAAGGGGCTTGTGTAGGTTTATACAACAGGTTTAATGAACCACCATTGGCGGATATCAATGCAAGAACTCTAGAAACCTTCCTGGACGAATGTATTGAAACAAATGGCGAACGACCGAGCGACGAAGACTACGAAATTCGTATAAAATACAGTTTTCTCGTTTATCCTAATAACTCTTTAGAGAATGAGCTGTGCAAAATACCGCTTATGGATAATTCTAACAATAATAACACTGTCAAAGAATATCAGGCTATCTTAGCCCCAGAAACAGAAGCGCTTCTATACATGACAAGAAATGAAGAGTTGCGGCCACTTCTTAAACATCCAGTAATAACTAGTTTTCTTTACTTAAAGTGGCAAAGAATTAGTTGCCTGTTTTACGCAAATATAACGTTTTATTCACTTCTATGGTTAAGTTTAATTTTGTATATAATATTGGGATATGGAGTCGAAAAACAACAATCTAAATCTATCGAAGCAATAAATGTCATAACTCATATTGGAGCTAGTATTGGGTTAATTCTTTTAATAATTCGAGAACTTTTCCAGTTACTAGTGTCACCGACAAGGTATCTGCAAAGTATCGAAAATTGGATGGAAATCGCCTTAATATTTGTAACAGCAGCGATTCTGAGTAATGGTTCAGCGCCAGAATCCACAAAACAACAGTTGTCCGCAGTTGCAATTCTATTATCGTCCGCGGAGCTTGTTTTACTCATTGGTCAATTTCCCGCACTATCAACAAATATTGTTATGCTGCGAACTGTGTCTTGGAATTTCTTTAAATTTTTACTGTGGTACTGTATTTTAATCATAGCGTTCGCCTTGAGTTTCTACACATTATTCAAAAAGGGTGACGACCAAGAAGACCAAACAGCACCAAACCCTAACAACACAGGCCCAGAGGAAGAAGAAGAGGAGGAGTTTTTCGAGGACCCGGGGAGGTCTCTTTTTAAAACTATTGTAATGTTAACGGGCGAGTTTGATGCTGGATCTATTAAATTCAGTACGTTCCCAGTGACCAGTCATATAATCTTCATCGTTTTCGTTTTCATGATCCCCATTGTTTTGTTCAATTTACTGAATGGTTTGGCAGTTAGTGATACACAAGAGATAAGAGCCGACGCGGAATTAGTGGGGCATATATCAAGAGTTAAGCTTATATCCTATTTTGAGAGTGTCCTTATTGGAAAAATGTATACTCGACCGTTAAAATGCTGGTCATGGCTGCCCCATAGCCTACAAGATTTAAACATTATCAAACCGCAGATGCTGTGCATAAAACCTTTTGCTAGAAGAATCAGTCTGTTTCCATTCTTTTTGCCTAAATACCGAATAACTGTGAAACCTAACCAAGGTAACAAAATTGAAATTCCTCGCCCAGAACCGCTTGGCAAATTCGGAGATGATAATGAAGACATCGAAAGCGGTAAATGTTGTTTCGAACATTGTCAGGCCTACAGACTGGAAAGAAAAATAGTAAAAAATGCCAAAATCATTATAAGCAAAAGGACAGACGTATCCGAATTTGACGAAATAAAAAGTATTCTTTCAAAGTATGAAATAAAAATTTCCAGTATAGAAAATATGCTGAAAAGGGCGCTACAGCAGTTGGAAGCACGTTGAAAAGGTCTAATGGCTCTATGAATATAGTTGTGCTAATTCTGTTATAAATAATCTCTAGACTAAATTGATAGCTCTAAACAAATTGCATTCTTTTTCGTAGGGAACATTGTGAAAAGCATAACACTGTTTAGAAGAAGACAATTTAGTTTAGATATTGTTTACAACAGAAATAGTACCATTAATATACTGAAACTATTCCATCGATATAACTTTGTTAAGATTGCTTTTTTAAATAAATAAATTAAGTTTTTTAATATTTCTCTCTTGGCTATATTTTATTTTAATGCGATTATTTATTTTTGTATAATGAACTTTTATCTATAAGATACTACTGCATATTTTTATTAATGTTAAAGCCTGCCAGAGAATAATTTAATGGAAAAAAGGAAGAAGAGTTCTGCAGTAATATTTCATTTATGAAATATTTTAAACGCGCCATATATGCGCGGACTTTTGAGCGCCGGATGCCGCTTCCGTTTTTACGTTAGATTTGACCCTGGCTTAATAAGCCTAAATTCTCAAAGATTAATAAAAAGTACGTGATTAAATAATTATTAATTTTTATAACAGAGTAAGTTTTTTTACCACCTTTTTAAATCATCCTTTTTTACTCGATGACCAGTAATCCATCCAATCCATTGAAGTGATCTTACCTGGTAAGTGACGATGCATCATGCAACCAAGCTCATCAGCAACCCATCAACGGCTCACTACTAAGCGAAATTCTCCACTCAGAGAAGGGTCAAGCTCGTAGTGCATAAAATCAACGGTGACGTTTGGCGACTGCAGACATTCGCTGTCGTCGTCAGTTGATAGACGTCCACTACGGGTCATAGGTCTCTTTTAAAGTCATGCACACGCCGCAATACCAAAGCCAGCGGCTCCTTGTCCAGAGTTTCATGTCCGTTCGTTGGACTAAAGTGGAATCTGCCAACACTGCGCTTTCCACTTCAAAGTCACCCCTCCAACACTTGGGACCACGGCGTCTATCGGTTTTTCGAGCTATGTGCCCCATTTTCACTTCAGTTTCGCGAAATGTTTTGACAGAAGTTCGTTATAAGTTTTCGGTATCGGTTGACAAAGAAGAAAGAGACATAAGGACTTACCTTCTCAAGGTTTTGTATGAGCAGGCACCACGCGGGTTCGATGACCTCGACGCACATGTAGTACTGCAAGTGTTGCACGCAGCTCAGCATCCTCTGGCGCAAGGCAAACGCGTCCGCATACAGCCGCGCTTCAGAGAACCTCTTCACGACTTTGTTGTATAGCCACACCCTGGTGTAACGAACACAATATGATTTTGAAGTAAACCTTCTTTACGCACGCTTGACTTGGGGAGTAACCTGGTGTTCACCAGGTTACGAAAAGTGTGATCAGGCGAGGCGAACGAAGTTGAGAGGGAGATATAACTTAGTGAAGATAGAAAGAGAGAGAGATATGTTTCGTATATTACTGTAGGGGCAAGAGAGAGAGGTGCGAGCACACATTTTCTTTCTCTCTTTCTCTCTTAGCCAGTTGCGTTTCGTGAGTTCTACTTCTGTCGTGTGGTCTAAGTCTAAAGCACACTCGTTTTTTTCAATCCGACTACAAAGCCAAACGGAAGGGTAATGAATTTAGAAGTCTATGTACGTATATATGTATATTTACGTATGTTCCGACGTAGTGCCTAAACTGCCGAGTCCGATTTTGATGAATGAGGTATCAATTGATTCGTTATCAGTCTGGCTGACATAGGTTATATTGTATACGAACAAAATTATTATGACTGACGTTACATCCAATTATCCATAGTCGGATTGCAGTTTTTAAACTTTATTCTTGTATTAGTTACTGACTGATGCCTTCTGATTGTGGAAGGATCTGGGAACACACCACATTATTACCAAGAAAACTTCTACCATTATGTGTATAACGGAAGGGGTCACCACCCACAACAATGAGGAATACGATACAGAGAGGGAGAGCTAATGCCCGCGATTATAATCCCGAGGAAACTCATTCCCGGGATGGAAAGTACCTATACACGAACCATCTCCAGGATGTAAGCTATCTTTGTTCTGGGCTATAATTCTCTGCTCGTCTGTAAAAATCCCATCAAAATCCATACATCCATTCGAAGATTAGCCCGTGCAAATACACAGACAGACTCTCATGTGTAAAATGGCCTCAACTAGTTTACAGAGATATGCACTTCCTTTATAATATGCTTATGTTTTACTTAAAAATGAGATGCGGAATCATTACTAATATTATAAATGCGAAAGTGTGTTCGTTTGTTGGTTTGTCCTTCAATCACGCAGCAACGGAATAGTGGATCGACATGATTTTTTGCATGGACTGGACATATTGAGGACATAGAGATTGACATAGGCTATTTTTTATTTTTTATCATGGGAAAATCAAAGAGTTTCCACGGGAATTTTAAACACTAAATCCACGAGGAGAAATCACGGACTTCAGCTAGTTAAATATTTTTTTCACCTCACTAGCTCAAAATGGGCGCCTTTGCTGCCCAAAACCAGTGAGCAAAAGTCGCTTTTGTTCACTCAGTGAGAAAAAGTGTTTTGAAGAATTTAGAACACTTTGGATTGTCATTTCTTCAATTCATCGTCTCAAGAAAAGTTCGGAAAATTTGTATAAAATATTGTATAGGTACCTACAATTTATTTCGTCAAAATTTTCTATTTTATTATTTAAACTATTGAGTTTTGTCAAAATGTGTTTTAGAATTTATAAATCTGTAAAACAACATGAAACGTAACATTTAAGAAGAATTAAAATTAATAATTTACTTACTTATTTTTTTTATGGATGACAATTCCGAACGCAGACAAAAAAAAGAATAAAACATGGCGGGAAAACAAAAGAAAAATTGTCTATTATCTTAATAATTAAGTACCTACTTTTAAGATAATTGTTATATACGTTTTAAAGTAACAAAATGAGTGATTCTAGGGATAATTCAACACCAGTGTCTAACGCTGAATTAAAGTTTCTTCCGGAAAAGTTGCGTGAAAAATATTTGAAAGCCTGTGAATTATTATGATTATTTAACGATTGGAGACTTGCTGAAGGTGTGAAGAACTGCTCAGAAACTGTGGTTTTATCCTATTTAAAAATACAGGAATGTAAAAATTCCTTAGTGTTTCAATAAATAGTTCAATAATTTTTTGTTGTTATAATGTTTTTAGTTTCAACAATTAGTTTCAGTTTTCTTACATCTTGTATTTTTCGCTATTGAGGTGAAAAGTTCCATATATCACACGATAGCAAAGATTTCTTGTGCCTTTGAATCCCTCACTACACTCAGGATTCAAACTAGGCACTCGCAACAAAAAAAAACTTTGCTATCTTGTTGAATTAATAACTATTTCTATAACGGGCAGTCCTTCTTGTACTCTACATTAATAAAATAAAGGGCTAACAGGTCACTCACCTACACAGGAGCCTCTCGACATGTTTACAGAAGAACAGATGCCTGAATATCATCTGGTAGCACGCGATGGCCTTGTGGTTCAGGATCAGCGACACCGGCCACTTCACTTCCATACCGAACGAGAACGTATCTATGCCTGTCAGTGGTAAACAGTCCTTCTGCTTGTATTCTAGAGCAGTAAAATACAAGTGATCAATATGCTTGGGCAGTGGACACTCGTACTAAACGACTTTCACAAGTTACTTAGGCTGAGATCTATCTAATCGTACTACTCAAGACTCAAGATAGAGTTAAAATGAGACAAATATGTTTTGGCATAAACCTGTCTCCTTTAACTCAGTCTTGAGTCTGAGCTGAGTGACAGTGCCATCTATAGATTTCACCCTTAGTACCTACGAATGTAAAAGCACTCCTTTGTACTAAACGATAAATTGATATTGTTTTATTAAAAGGTAACCTAGGGAGTTATATAGAGTATAGGTATCTTACCTATAAATAATTAATTAATTAAAAAATTAAAAATAAATATTTAAGTATCAACCAAAGATAGAAGCCTCTCTTGATTATCAAGAGCGGCTTTTGATTTTAGGCTGATTTTTAAAATATTAAATACATTATGGTTTTCGACAGCATCCTTCAAAAAAATAAAAGGCAAAGACAAAAAATTTTTTAAAACGTGAAAGGTGAAATGGTGCTCCTATTTTCACTGAACAGGACGTAACTTTGGAGTTATATGCGGTTTAAGCAATTAAAACGTGAGGAAAACTGCATGCCTGAGTGTTCTTCATAATGTTCTCGAAGGTGTGTGAAGTTAAGGAATCCACACTTAGTCACTTGGTGTTAGTGGCCTCAACTCTCGTTACGAGAAGGGATTCGTGCCCAATGGCGAGCCAGCGATGGGTTGAGACTCGAGAAGATACATGATGATGACTGTTTTTATGCCAGTCTACATAATTTAGAGAATTGGGTATTTGACTGTAGTCAAAATGATGATATTCACTATTTATAATCGAAAATTTAACATGTAAAAATGTTTAAAAGAATAACATTTGGAAAACCAGAGAATAAATCGGCCCAAAAACAAATAAGTTACAGAGCTTTAAAGTTTCCTGTTAGACAGAGAGAGCGCTACTTAACTGTGATGTCACAATTCAACAGCTCCATACACGCTCCATAGAAAATTTCGTTTTAGAAAGAGACAGATACAGACACAGTAAAACAGCTTATAATTCCGAGACTAGTAAAGATATGCATTGTGTTATTAACATTTAAAAACGTTATTTTAAATAAATGAAAAAAATATCAGTCAAATACCCAATTATTAGGTCGTATATCGCAGCTACAACTGGGAGATACGTAAAAAGAGACAAACCTTTTTCTTCC
This sequence comes from Oeneis ivallda, assembly GCA_029955525.1. Classification (NCBI taxonomy): domain Eukaryota; kingdom Metazoa; phylum Arthropoda; class Insecta; order Lepidoptera; family Nymphalidae; genus Oeneis; species Oeneis ivallda. The sequence continues at coordinate 19,339,105 of JARPMR010000004.1, read as the reverse complement.
TTTGTTTCTATGGAGAGTATTTTAAACATCTGGAACTGTAAATCGTACGGCAGCAACTCTACCCTCATGTCTTCGTTGTAAGGATCGTAACTCGCGGCGGACAGCCTAAAATTAATAATAGCGCTAATAGGCATGATGACAGTAAGCATGAATCATTGAAATTATGAATTTATCTAATGAAATAGGATTCATGGACTACAAAAAACTAATCTATTATTCTATTTTGAGCGAGATTGATATTTATTTTGATAAAATCTAATATATAAAATTCTCATGTCGCGGTGTTTGTTACCAAACTCCTCCGAAACGGCTGGACCGATTTTTATGAAATTGTGTTTGCATATCGGGTAGGTCTGAGAATCGGCCAACATCTATTTTTCATACCCCTAAATGATAAGGGTGACCCACCCCTAAATATTTTTGTTGGCGGTACGAAGTTCGCTGGGTCAGCTAGTTAAAATATAAAATACAGCAATCCGCCATATTGGATTGAACACCAATGAGAGCGATACTGCACATCTATCTTCAAACTTTGAGAAACTACTATGACAAAACATAGAAGTGACGGCATGACACCATTGTACACAATCTAAAATAAACTTAATTGACAGCTTTTAAACGCATGCTATCCTTTCCCACAGGGAACATTGTTAAAAGGATGCCTAAGGAGGGATTAATATTTTTAGACCAACCAAACAGAATCAATACATAATATAGTATTGAAACAAACTGTCATATTACAATCCGCAACATTTTGCTGAATTATGCTCGATATTGATGAGCGTATGTCAGCTATAGATGAATACAAGCTTGATGTGGGCCGCTGTTTTGAAAAAAAATGGCGGAGTAAATAGGATGGCCAAAATCTTCAAACCCCTTTTTGTATCCTACTAATATTATAAAAGGGAAAGTTTGTGAGGATGGTTGTTTGGATGGATGATTTTTACTCTTTCACGCCACAAGGAATGAACCGATTTAGCTGAAACTTGGAACGGAGATAGCTTATAGCCAGGATTAACATAATATAAGGCTACATTTATGCCGGAAAATTAAAGAGTTCCCGCGGGAATTAGAAAACCTTAATCCACGCTGACGGAGTCGCGGGCATCATCTAGTTATATAATAAACTGGCTTTTGCCCGCGATTCCGTCTATGTCTGTAAATCATGCGTGAACCCTCTGTTATTTCGTGATAAAAAGTGCCTAAATAGCATATTATGTAACTCCCCAAGTCCTCAAAGATGCCCATACAAAAAATCACGTCGATTGTGCCGTTGCAGCTTGATTGAAGGACAAAACACTTTCGCACTTATAGTAGGTATTAGTAAGGATTAACAAGACAAATAACCTCAAACACAGGCCCAAAAGTGACTCCAGTTTGGATGGTATAATGTCATCAATCTTCTTGGATAGTTCCTGTTCAGTGGCATCCATGAATTGCACTATAAAGTCTCCTTGGCTCATGAGGAAATAGTTCTTCACAGATTTCAACCGCCCCATGAGATCATACTCTTTTAATAGTAACTCTAGTAAGGATTTGCTGGCGAACGCGTACGCCTTTTGTATAATAGCACCGTAGTTTTGTTCTCGCGTTGAGTATTTGATTACTTCAGTATTCGCTTTGGATATCGATTTACCTAAAATATAGTATAGCAAATTATATAAGGTAAGGCTCAGACTATAAGGATACCTGCACAACTTGTTGTGATCAGGTTTTTCACACAGCAGTTTATTTTACATAATTGGCCTTAAAGACCGCTACTTTGTTTACTTGGAGTTAAGTTTCTTAAAAATTCTTTTTTTTTTTTTTTTAATAAATCGTTTATTTTCATCATGATACAGAAACATCAATTTGACCTGTACAAGATCAAGAACTGAAAGAAAAGAATTCTGCAGGAACCCTGTCTTATGAGACAAAAGGCAGACTGTGTCACTCTCTGTCCTCAATCTTAGTTCTATACACGAAACAATCACAACGATCTGTTGCTCCGTTGCTGCGTGATTAAAGGACAAACCAAGAAACGTACACACTTTCGCATTTATATTCGTACTAGCTGATGCCCGCGACTTCGTCCGCGTGGATTTAGATTTTAAAGTCCCTCGGGAACTCTTTGATTTTCCGGGGTAAAAAGTAGCATATGTCACTCTCCAGGTCCACAACTATACCCATGCAAAAAGTCACGTCGATCCGTAGCTCAGTTGCGGCGTGACTGAAGGACAAACCAACAAACACACTTTCGCATTTATAATATTAGTATGATGTAGAAAGGATTTAAAGGATACAGCAGAGCAGATTATACATTCTCTTATCGCAGGCTTAAACACTTACCACACTGGCTAATAACATTCAAATATTTGCCGGTCCTCAGTATGATATCAGTGAACTTTTCGAGGAACGTAGGGATCCGATCATTTTGAACGCAGTAACGCTTCTCCCAGTAGTCGGCCGAGTAGTCAACTGGCAACTCCTCTTTGTTGATCAATTCATTGTCTTCTATCATGAATTCCTGCATTATGTACACAAAAAAAAAATACAAATTTTGATGGCTTTCATTTACCAGCACTAAAGGTTTAAAAAGTACTAAAGGTTGGTGGCATTCATTTACCAGCACTAAAGGTTAAAAGTACTTGGGGTTTGTGGCATTCATTTACCAGCACTAAAGGTTAAAAGTACTTGAGGTTGGTGGCATTCATTTACCAGCACTAAAGGTTAAAAGTACCTGAGGTTGGTGGCATTCATTTACCAGCACTAAAGGTTAAAAGTACTTGAGGTTGGTGGCATTCATTTACCAGCACTAAAGGTTAAAAGTACTTGAGGTTGGTGGCATTCATTTACCAGCACTAGAGGTTAAAAGTACTTGAGGTTGGTTGCATTCATTTACCTGCACTAAAGGTTAAAAGTACTTGAGGTTGGTGGCATTTATTTACCAGCACTAAAGGTTAAAAGTACTTGAGGTTGGTGGCATTCATTTACCAGTACTGAAAACTTATATCTATGTAGACGCGACGGTTCAATCTCCACCCGTTAAATTATTGTCATGCCCATTCCTAACACAAGTTTTCCGCTCATTTGGAGAAAGCAATAAAATTATTAGTCAAGTTCAGCTTGGTTAATCATCATCATCAGCAGCAGCACCCCATCAACGGTTCACTACTGGGTGCAGGTCTCCGCTCGGAGAAGGGTTATAGGCCATAGTCCACCACGCTGGCCCAATGCGAATTGCCCAACTTCACACACCTTCGAGAACATTAATTATGTAGATTTGTAGAACTCTCAGATGTCTAGGTTTCCGGACGATATTTTCCTTAATAAATTTATAAACACATATCAAAAATTCCGAGGCCAGCGGGATTCGAACCCACATCTCTTGGTAAAAAAAAGTGGATACATATCACTAATTTCGATGCTGACGTGTAGTTCGACCGCGGCTATAGTGTAAAAGGCTAACACACTCGGGCGCGATACCCAAGAGAGGGTTCGAATCCCGCTGGCCTCGGAATTTTTGACGTGTTTATAAATTTATTCTGATACTAGCTGATGCCCGCAACTTCACCCGCGTGGATTTAATTTTTAAAATCCCTCGGGAACTCTTTGATATCCCGGGATAAAAAGTAGCCTATGTCACTCTCCAGGTCCTCAACTATACCCATGCAAAAAATCACGTCGATCCGTAGACCTGTTGCGGCGTGATTGAAGGACAAACCAACAAACAAACACACTTTCGCATTTATAATATTAGTAAGGAAGTAAGGATTTCCTTAAGTGTAGGTTAACACTTTAATAAAAATAAAAATTATATTTTCCTTCACCATTGAAGCATGTGATATTTAATTTCATAAACGCACATAACTGCGAAAAGTCAGAGGTGCGTGCGCGGGATCGAAGCTGCGACCCAGCTTCCATCACCACTAACTTGGTGGTTTGGTTACTAATGATAATCAACGATTAGTAAGCCCTAACACAGGCCCTGACTAAATCGGGCAAACGCTCGAGTTCTTAGTGTTTCAAAAGATAATAAAGCCTTACTTGAAAAGGATCCACAATGGTCCCTTTATGTATCCATTGGTCCAAGATGTCAAGGTAAGGCCGACAAGCTCTCTCAGTGAGGAATAGAGATATTTCCTGCGCCCGCGCGTCGCCCATAAGGATATTGGTCTTTTCGTGAAGGACCGTTAATACTTCGCCGCCTCTTAGTTCACTCTGAAATTCGTATTTTGCACAATAGAGTAGATTGCCTGAGTTTGATTTTGATCATTTTTATCTTACAATTATGAAACAATAACAAATACATTTTAAAAAGAAACCTTTTTAAAACAAAATCACAACTAGTTGTAAAATGAGGCCGTAATAAATTAAATCAGTGTTTCTGAACCAGTTCAAGTTTTGAAAATGTATCCATTCCATTCATAATCACACATGACATGTGTTAGTACAAGTAATAATCCCATTTTTTTAGTAAATATCTATATATGTAAAAATCTCGTGTCACGATGTATGTTCGGGATAAAGTCGAAAACTACTGAACCGATTTTGATAAAACTTCGTAACTATCTGTAATTTGGTCCAACTTAAAAGATAGGATAGTTTTATCTTCATTATTGACATCAATATTTGTTATTGCAAATTAAAATTTGTTAATTACGGCAGTTATATATACAGTTCGAGATTTAGGTTGCTAACCTATATCTCGAACAATGTTAGATTGCGGCTGTCTAGATTGTGTTATAATTCTGCATTTCTGATATTATAAATGCGAAAGTGTGATTGTTTGTTGGTTTGTCCTTCAATCACGTCGCAACCAGAGCAACGAATTGATGCGATTTTTTGCATGTGTATAGTAGTAAGTCCTCAGACCGGAAGAGCTACTTTTTATCTCGGATAATCAAAGAGTCCCCACGGGATTTTTAAAAACTAAATTCATGCGAACGAAGTCGCGGGCATCAGCTAGTGTATGTATACATTTTTAATTTCCTATTATCTTTTTTTTAACTAATTTTAAAGTATACTGACTTAATCTATGGCTCTAATTAATGAAATTAATTTAAGGCTGATAATACCATTCCAATGCTAGTAACAATTGCAGCTAAGACTTGCATCGTATGCATTGTAGGCAAGATGAAATACCAGAGCTTCTGCAGTGTTAGGTTTGCGGACATATGCTCCGTCTCCAGTTGCGCTATCATTGTCTGAAAATTATACAAAAAATAGTAAGTTATAGAGATAATGGAGCTACTATGTACATGATGAAATCAGTTATAGAGGATTCACGGGAGAGTCAGAGTCAATGACATAGCACACCACTAGTCGCAGGACTAAAGTGGCAATGTGCCAGACATATAGCATAAGGAACCAATAGACATTGGGGGTCCCAAAGTGTTCGAGTGGCGATCTCACACCATAGTCGCATACGACGACCTCTACTAGGTGGAGACACAATCTCAAACAAGTCGTGTGCATGCCACTAAAAAGAGACTTAAATAATTATTATGGCCAACAGTTAACGTCACAGCTAGTACCACAATAAAGGTAAAGCCATATCAAGCAATATAGCATTCTAGACTCCAGTGATATGCAACATAGAAGCTGACTTAACACTAAACATTATAAACTAAAGATTTTAGACTTATTTCGTGGTTCAATGACATTATTATAATGTATTATACGAGTACGTACCACGATAATTGTTATTTTTATGATCGAAATATCGACATCATAAAAACAACAATTATCGTGGTACGTACTCGTATAATACTAAACATTATGTTTAGTAAACTGTTTATTCCTTTTTTACCTTAGCAGTTTTAATTTTAGACTGCATTATCACCTACAACACAACACACGTACGATTACGGGTATGGGTTGAATGTTTACTGCCATACCCCTTCCAAGTTAGCCAGCTACCAACTTAGACTGCATCGTCACTAACCATCAGATGAGATCGCAGTCAAGGACTATCTTGTCATTGAATAAAAAAAACACCACAGCAGGGAATGAACTCTTCATGGAAAAAAATGTTAAATGCTTACGTAATAGTCCTTTAACAGGATTTCAATAGCACCGACCAATGCGTGTAGCACCTGACCAGACCACATATCACAACTTTCTATAAACCTCCTCACTATAGAGTAATTTGAGGCGAGTGGCAACATCTCTTTTACTATCTGTTTGAGTGCATCGTCCAAATCTTCCGAAATAATGAATGCTCTATGATCATATGTATCTTTAACAGGCTGATGGACTATGAAATTTCCAGGAATTCCCGAGAAGATATACAACAGTTCATCGATAATTATGTTTTCTTGAGACAGCACTGGGATTCCAGCTAAAAAAAAATCACAATCAATCAACAATTTTAATTGATTTTCCAAACCGTCTGGTAGAGTAATCAAGCCATCCTGTCTGCTGCTTTAATAGGATCATAATAACCTTAGCCATGCTAGACTGGCAAACCAGCAAGAATAGAATAGAATAGAAATATTTTTTATTGAAATAAACTTTCTTACAAGTGCTTTTTAATCATCGATGAGTCTACCATTAGTTAAGAATACCCTTCCTGCCGAGAAGAACCAGCAAGAAACTCGGCGGTTGCTCTTTTCAAAACAAGTTTACAATACAATATATACTATGCTATGTATGCAGTGTTTCCAAAAAGCAAACCTTCTTACAATTCAATACATGTTAAGACGGGCAGACAGAAAGTATTCCCCCATTCCCGCCGGTGGCACCCGTTCACAAGCATGACGCATGACCCAGCCGTTGCTTCGCTCAACTATTTTTGAGGGAGCGTAACATAAAGCCATATAAAATACAAAATTATTTATTTCATGTAGACCAACTTGTGGCTCTCACAAGTCTAAACTTTACCACAAAGGTAAAGCATGTTCTGCAGGCAAAGAGTTCTCTTTTCGAAACACAGTAATATTATGTAGCTATGTAGGTATACACTGGCATTTGGTGTAGAATAAAGCAAATTAAGGCAATAATACTGTATGAGCAACCAGGAGGTAAGTATAGCACCAATCATATGAAATACTACGACAGTCTCAATTTTATTGTGTATTGTTGTAAAAAATAAAATAATTTACCCAATGAAGAAATGATAGGTAATTGCTCCTTAGGAAAATCCCAGGACATAGCAGGATGGTCCTTCTGCCAGTTGGGCAGATCTAGATTCTTATACCAGTTGGGTATTGTTTTGACCTCTTTCTCCTCAAATGACTTCATGACTAGCTTCTTACTTTCATCTACTGCTTTCAGTAGTTTATCTTTAATCTGTAATGTGAATTTTTTGAAGATATCAGGTATAGTTTTTGTAGAAGTAGAAGAAAATATTTCAAGGATTTTTCCAAGCAGTGATAGCCAGCCCTACAAGTTTTGATGTATTATAAAAAGGTATTTATAAAAAGTACATAATATTGAGATATTTCCCTCAAGTGAAGGTTCTTTAATAAAAATTATAAAATAGCCTAGAGAGCCTATATTAAGGATTTGGCCTCATTTTCTAGGGGTTCAGAGTTCAATCCCAGGTAGGCATCTCTGACTTTTCAGTTAAGTTTTAGCAATTTAATATCACTTGCTTTGATACATGAGCCAAAATTTCTAAAGCTAAGGAGTTTTTTTTATTTTTATTTTCGTGGAATATAATTATTAATTACTAAAAAGAATTACCTGTGGGAGATCTTCTTTTGTGATTTGGTGCTTATTGTCCCCTAAAACAGGTTTAGGAGCTACTTTCGGCTTGGAGATTTTGGGCTTTTTTTCATCATGAACTAATTTATAAAACAGATAAATAAGATCTGGCAAGAAATCAGTGCTGGAAAAAAAAATTGTAAATTATTTATTTCTTGTAAATTGTATGTAGGAAATGTTTTTATCTATATCTACTATTTATTTTTTATTTTTAAAGCATCAATAGCCTGATGGTTCAAAATGCGGACTGAAAAATGAAAGGTTGAGGTTTGGTCACCCATTGCATTATTGTAATACTCACTCTGAATACAATCTTTATGCTTATTTAGAAGAGAGAGGAGAATATTTTAGTCAAGTTCAACTTGGCTTAATATTGCCAAGTTGAACTTGACTAAAATATGCTGTGCTGTGCAAAGTATTGAGGTAGAAGTTCAGCTTCCAAGTAAGCAAGTGTGTTACATTTATCACACATTATCTATCACTCTCTATATTGCTTCAATCTTACTTGATGATTAGCTGAATATATTGTATTCTTACTCCAAATTAATATACTCTACATTTTGGCCAATAGTGTGATTGTCAGCTAATAGTACTTACAAATTCTGTTTTACACAATCTCTAAAGTAATGTGCAGGTCTAGTAATTTAATATAAAAAATTCATTTAAAAAAACCGACTTCAAACGCGCACCCCACTATTTATTGTTGATTTTTTTAAAAACCGCCTGACTGATTTCGATAAAATATAAATGGGGCCACCTGTGAAGTATACCCTTTCAATCAAAAAAGAATTTTCCAAATCAGTTCAAGTGTATTCGGGTAATCGGTGAACATACATAAAAAAAAGATTCAGACGAATTGAGAACCTCCTCCTTTTTTGAAGTTGGTTAAAAATAGTGCTATCCATTTCACAATGATTTCTGTAGAAAAGGAAGACTAGTTTAGGAAGGGTTTGAACCCAGTAGCTTTATCGTCTGTTTGATTCTTTGCACATGTTTTATGCTAAGTTGGAAAGGGTATATTATGGAGTATGTTCATCATGACATATTCTTTAAAAGAAAAATACAGAATGCTCAAATGTATGACTACTCCTACTTGTACAACAGGCAGGTTGTGGTCATTTTACAATACAATTTATGTCTTGATTCTTTGCACATGTTTTATGCTAAGTTGGAAAGGGTATATTATGGAGTATGTTCATCTTGACATATTCTTTAAAAGAAAAATACAGAATGCTCAAATGTATGACTACTCCCACTTGTACAACAGGCAGGTTGTGATCATTTTACAATACAATTTATGTAACTGTAACTGTGATTACAAAATAACTGCCTCTTATAAACTCATATGATTATTTGAATAACATAACATGAACTAAAATTTGCAATATTTTTGTCCTTCTGTCCAATACAAAAGGAGTGATCTACACTATAATATGTTATCCCAGAAAATCAATAAGATCCCAGAGAACTATTACTAAATTTAAATTAATGCAGACAAGAGCGAGAGCCTTATTATATCCCTAGTATTATTATTAGTATATCTTGCAGCAATGGGGCAATGGTTTTCCTTTTCTATATCAGATATTGCTGTGGACCTGGAGAGGGGCATCAGCTACTTTATATCCCGGAGAAACAGAGGGTTCCTGCAAGATAATTTAAAGTAGCAAAAGCTAGCTAACAATAAATTAAATAAAAACATACTTGCGGTGTTGCAGCTCATCGTACTTCTTTAAAAATGCTTTTGAATTCGTTGCTTTAAGTGCCAACCTTTGTGCATATTCATTCACTTGCTTTGAAGAGAGGTTACTGTTGCCGTAATTAGGATCATTCTGTAGATGATCCAATACAATATCAGCTTCTAAATTACATCTGGAATTGAATTAATTGGAGTCAATAAACAAGTACGTTTACACTGGAAAACACTGTAAACTAAACCCAAAAAAGTACCCTAAAGCATCTAAAAGCTCTTTTATCGTGGTTTGCATTTTTTCCTCAGGTAATATCCAATTTCGAAACATTTATTCTTTATAATTCCAGCAAAAATCTATCCGCTTCTTTTGAAAAAGTGTTTTGAGTTGACAACTGTCAACTTGACAAACTAGGATTTTTGAAGTTTGATTGATGACAATGACAGTTAATTTTGAAGTACATATGCGTTCCTATTTACGCATTGAATTTTGATAGTCTTGTCTTGCATACAATTTTGTAAGCAAAAGTTAATAAAAAGGATATTTTCTATTATTTAAGATAGAAAATCATGAATTGAATATCCGCTCGATTGTTATTTAGATTTCAATAATTTTATAAAAGCACACTGTCTTAAATAAAATTATTATTATTGTTTATATCTTCGCGTAAATTAATTTGCCGAAGGGTAAATAGATGGCACTACGCAACCACTTTTAAGCTTCGTCCGAGCTTTTAAGAATAATTATTTTAAAACCGTTACTTCGAAATTTAAAAAAAAACTTGATTTCGAATAATCAGAAGCAAGTCAGATTTAATAATATGAGTATGATAATGAGTTACTTACTACAATAGAGTTTAAAGATACCTATAAAGTTTATGGGTTAAACCGATGTTAAACCAATGGTTAACAACGCCTCTATCAAAATAAACCTCAACCCAACTTTAAATAAATCCAATTTTTCAGTTTATCCTGAGGAATAAAACAGTAAATAAATACCTACCTATTAAAATTAAAAATATATAAAAATAATAGGCATGTTAAAATATAGAAAGCATTAAGTTTAAGTAGATACTTACTACTTACCCGATATTTTCACCACCAAAGGACGGCAATGATATCTTCATTGTCAGTTGGCAATATTCACAGAAATACCTATTACCAATCAGCATCAGCTGTCCTATTTTAAGATGAACGAAAAGCAGCAATCATTTTCATATTTTGATAGATAAAGGCACGATTATTGATTGTTATAATTGTTAGGTTGCTATAACTACAAGCAAGAATCTTAAGAGTCCCGATACAGAATTCCTGATTTTTGATAGTTGATTGCATTGATAGAGTAGGTAGGGGTAGCTTTGGTGGATATATATCCGCGAAAATATGCGAATCTTCTTGAATGTTCTACTAATATACCTACTCTGTGGTTCTACGGTGCGTTATTAGCATAAAAGTCGATGAATCTTTCACCTTCCTGTGATCATAGTTCTCCACTGTGTTTGTTTTGTTCCTATACATACTTAGGTATAACTGTTAAGTACATAATCCGATTGTTAGCTAACCCATAGACGTCCACAGCTAGATATACTTACTTAAGGTGGAAGACTAGGGTCTGCCCGCGAAATTCAAATTTAATTTGGTTTTTCGCAATTTGTAAACTAATGCGTCAAAGTAGGCTTATGGCCTTTTAATTGCGACAGTGGAGTTGTCATCTTCACAGGTTTACATAAAAATCTTTACTTGAAAGTGACCAGTTTAAGAAATTAATCAAAATACTGAAGTTGGACGTGAGTTACTCACAAATTAGTCGATATTTTGATTAATTTCTTAAACTGGACACTTTCAAGTAAAGATTTTTATATAAACCTGTGAAGATGATACTGCCATCGTCGCAATTAGAATGCCATAAGTCAACTTTGTCGTATTAGTTTACAAATTGCGAAAAACCAAATTAAATTTGAATTTCGCGGGCAGAACCATGTCTTCAACCTTAAGGTATTTTGTATAGACTTGCAGATCTCGCAGATCTACCTAGGTATTCATGCGTCAACTGTATCCTGTGACTCCCTGCGACTCGTCTGATGTCGTCGGTCCACTTAATGGAGGGTCGTGTGCGGGGTCGCAGCTCCAGCACATTGGGACCCCAATGGCTGTGGGTTCTTTTATAACTACATACCTATATAATAGTGCCATGCCCATTGCCATTTGCAGCACTGTACTCTGTAGCTTCGTGACTCAATGTGCTATGTATCTATGTCGGAACTCTGGTTATCCTATCCTTCATTCCTGTCGATCTCGCAGAGATACTCCGAGCATATAATACTGTCTTCATCGCCCGCGACGTATTAGGCATGTATAATTATATATAATCTATTCTTGAAGCACGTTAATTCAACTTTTCGATTGTCAGGGTGAGCAGGGGATATGGCATCGATTTTCTTGAAAACAGTGACAAATCTTATCAAATTACAAAAGTTTAAATGAAAATACATTACGAAGGAAACGGAATAAAAGGCGGTTCCTCACAATAAATGTTGTGTCAACTCATAACAATGACGTCCCGCTTTTTATCTGTTTCGGCACTCGGCAATGTCGCGGCGCGCGGGCCCTTTGACAAGAGATTTGTTAAAAGTTCGGCAGCCGCTCGCAAAGGAATTATTGAAAGGCTCTATTTTGATTGTTCGATACGAAAACTAAAGATTTGGCACTTGCGCACAACTGTCGAATCATTTCTCGAGAACAATGTTTTAATACGATATGTTGACAATCCAAGCCTAAACTCAACAAATGTGTGATCTTATTAGCAAAAATACTGTGCAGTGTGCACCTATCGAACCTTTTATGAGTGGTGCAACTTTTCGCAGTTCCAATTACAATAACATTGACATTGAATGGGTGCCTATACTACCTACTGGCTACATCTTAATTTTGAAAAATGCAGGTAGGTCCTCTAACCGACCAGACAGACCTATGTATTGTACTGAAAGTTATCAACATTTAAAATCATTTAAAAAATATATTTTGTATGTACTTTTTGCAACGAGAAATGTTTACTTTTATTATAAATGCGAAAGTGACTGTTGTATTATGTCGGTCTGCTTACTTCCTACCTTTACACGTATAAACTGCTGAACCGGTTTCGATAAAATTGAGTAAGGAAATAGCTTTCATTCTTAGAAATGACGATAGGTACTTTTAACTCAGACTATCAAGAACAAGAAGTTCTCACGGGATTACTGATACTGAAATACTTTAATCCGCGCGGACAAAGTCGCGGGCATCAGTCACTAGTCAACACTAAAAGAAATTCTATCTTTACACAAATATGTAGTTCATTATATTTTTAACGTGTTCACAAAATGGCTTGAAAAATGACAAACTTCTTTAAACACCTGATTTTATTAAGCCAATGAAAAACGACGTTCCTTTGAAATCACTTTCTGTGATGTTGGGTTGGGTTCTCGGGATACCATTCTTTGGCCGAAGATTTATGTGTATTACATGGCAGGTCTATAAACGCCGTACTTTTATTGGCCGTGAGACATTTACTGATTAATAAAGTGGACCGAGACGCGGAGAGTGAACGCTGCAGCTTCCTATAGGATGCCAACATCAGTCGATTATTATTTTTAATTACTTATCTTTTTTTTTCGAGATAGACTTGCGCTTGACGACAATCAATACTAGAAAGCACTGATGAGGTCAAGGTAGGAGCGCGCTTGCCTAGAAAATGCCTATCTGATATTATAATAAGTAGGTATTATATCTCTAGCTAGGACGGGACCCCAACGAGCAAGCTTAACTACGGGCGTCGGGCACTTATTTCGAAATCATAGAAACACTTAAAAATTTATTTGCGAATTTTTATGATAGGTAGGTACTCGTACTCGTAAGTAGGTATTTATCACGATAAAGTGGTAGTAATATTCTAGGGGTTAGGCATTTGTAAAAGTGTTCTAGCCTGTCTTATGAAGTATGCTAAAACATGATGATGTTGAACGAAGACGTACCTATGCAGTGCAATAACTCAGTGAAATGACTCCTATACAAGGTTGACATGACCGTTAATTGAACAAACCCTCCACCCTTAATAAATATTTTAAGTAAATGAAAATAAAGAAAGATTAGTAAGTATTTGAAGTCGCTTAATATAAACGTAGTTTTATGTGAAGTTTAAGGTTTTATATCATACTTCAAAGTGCGTTAAACCCTAGCGCCGACCGAGGCATCCGCATAGCCGCATGCCGACTCGTGCGTTTCGACATCCAATCTGAATTACAATGTACGGAATTTACAGACTTCAACCGGTCCCTCTGTGTCCGTATCCGAGCGGAATAAGAAGCAGCCTTACTGTTAACTCTATTGTTCGGGAACATACACTAAACAATGTATTTTCGCCCAATATGGAAGCGCGATTATGTCAACGGTTGTGTTCTGTTTTTAAATAATGACCAATGCCTCGTATCAGGAATCGTAGAGGGCATCGGTGTGTTTTCTGCATTTTAATTTATTTTTTATGCAAGTTGTATTTTTATAGCTGGAGCTTTTATTGTTTCGTTGGTACAAACAAAGAATATACATACAAAGAAGATAATGCACGGTCGAATAAAAGTTTTTTTTTTTTTTATTTAGAATAAAAGCTTGTAACTTCTATATACGGTCCTTAGATAGGATAAATAAATAGATGGATGTATCGTACCTCCAGCTTTAGTAGCTACTAGCTTATCCGGATTAAAGAGTATTTCTCATCGTCAACTAACCAACAAACAAACACAGTTTCACATATTTTATATCACTTATTGTTATTAGGAAGGATTAACATCGACCTAATCTATTGTGAGTGTGAGATGTAGTTTTTTCCAGGCAACAATAAAAAATAATATGAACTCGATACTCCTTTGCGAAATATGTTCTGAGCGATGACGCAATAGTCTAATTATTTCCGCATCAGTACGACTGACACTATTTAATACGTCTGTAGGACCAGCTGGGGATTGCGTCAGCGGAAAGGTTGCGGCACTTGTGGTTACATCAAGTGTTGCTTAAGCTTGTCGCAGATTACAGCTGGAGGGACATGGGCCGCGTCGCACGCACCATGCGGGAGCACGGCAAGACTACGCAAAACATCATAAATTCAAAACTCAACATTTTTTTTAAATAATTGCCAAACTGTGGCTCTTATGACACGTCATGACTCTACCACCGGTTCGGAAAGCGGATTCTGCTAAGAGCCGGCAAGAAACTCAAATATAACATAAAAAATATTGTTTGAATATGTGCCACATGAGTAAAAATTACGGAATATTTACTCGTGTGGTATTACCTAGCTAGGTAATATTTGAATGTGTATATTATACCGCTGGATCCAGGCGGCGCAAGACCGAGGCCTGTGCAAGTCCTTGCAGGAGACCTTTGTCCAGCAGTGGACGTCTATCGGTTGATAAAGAAGAAGAAGAAGATTATACTTAGATATTATGTAGTGTGTACCATAGCACAAGCACGGCATAACCACGCAGAACATCATAAAGAATACTTCTAAGAATGTTTAAGTGCATATCTATAGATATCATAATATTATTAAGTAGTAGGACGTTACAAGGAAGGAGCGTTGGTGACTTATGAGCCGTAACGATGGGCCACTTGCGCCTGATACATATCACTACTCTAATAGTAGGTACTAGTTCATACTAGTACTATTAGGTATACCTATATTTGGTGCTGACACGTCAATACATAACAACCCTGTCGCGTAGATACAATAGAAAAGTCGTAATGCGGAGAGCTTCGGTTTTTCTGAAAGACGACTCCAAATGCGCTCTCCGCAATGTGTATACGTTTTCATACAGCTTCCATAGTATGACTGTCTGTACCCATGACACAATTCAATTTCATGAAGGCTTGAAGCTTACGGTTTTTGCGGCTCGATTTCAATGTGCAGTCAGAGTTACGGTCTACGCCTCCTGCAGTTATCTAATTCCATAGACAGAGTAAGGTAGAGTACCTACTCACAAAATTAAAGTAAAAATATGCAGCTAAGCCAAAGGATGGATGCGAGTCACACGATAGCTACATAACTTTACACATAAGTGAGATTTTGTCTGCCACCCTTTCTTTCCGCATTGGTAGACAAAGAAATTGGTAACAGTTCAGGCGGAAAAAAGTTGCAATGTTTGATTTTCAAAATTTATAAGACTTCTAATCCATTAATTGGTTCGTAGTACGTACCTATTTTGAAACTTTGTGAATCAAGCACTTAACGTTGTTAAAATATAAATTTAAAATATAAATTTATTCATCTTTATTAAAATAGCTACATAATAATTTTCAGAGCTTAGACAGAAAGGTGACAAAACAAATATTACTGTAACCATGACAACACATACAATAAAAACTAAATACTAAGAACGAACTCTTTTCTTTAACACACCTCCTTGAGTTTTTAGTATTTCTAAAATATAATAATTATTATTAGCATTAATTAATCAGCACATTTAACATAACATGAATATTCACATTTAAACAAATATTTTATTATATGACAACATTAAATAAAAACTCAAATTCTATACCTACTCAATAAACATTAATTAAATATCTAAAATATTGAAATTTATTTTTTCCTAACGCCTTTGTTATATCAGCTAATTGATCAGCAGTGTTAACTTTTATTACACTTATAACACTTTTATTCTCGTAATCGGTTATAAAATGATAGCTCACATCAATATGCTTAGAATTTTTACAAAATTTACCATTTTTAGAAAGAGCTATGGCACCACTATTATCTTCATATATCTTAATTGGTTTTTTAATATCAATATCTAAATCACTAAGCACACCTTTTACTGGTAGAACCTCAGTAACACAATCAGCCAATGCATAATATTCAGCGTGAGTTGATGCGCGTGAAACAATTTTCTGTTTCTGTGTTTTCCACAAAACTGGATTATTATATACTCTTAAAATGATTCCAGTTGTTGATTTACGATCATTTTTATCTGCTGCCCAATCGGCATCAGCAAAAGCATCAAAACATTCATCATATTCTGAATTATAGTTTAGTACTAAATCGCGAGTATAATATAGATATTTCAAAACTCGTAATGCATATTTATAATGTGTTTCACCATATGTATTTTGAAAACGACTAAGATAGTTCAGGCTATATGATACATCTGGGCGCGTTCCACTAGCTATGTATAAAAGAGCTCCAATCAAATTTCTATATTTCAAGTTATTATTATTTATTTCTTCAGAGTCAATAGATAAATTCTGTTCCATTGGTGTTTCATATTTCTTAGAATCCTTTATTTTATATTTTGCTGCCAAACTTTCTATATACTTGCTTTGACTCAAAGTCATTTTCTTTAGTTCGGGTTTATAATCAATATCAATTCCCAAATATTGTGTCACTTTTCCTAAATCCTTCATCCGAAATCTATTACTGAGCATTTGCTTAACCTTTCTAATTGTATATTCATTTTCTGCACAAATTAAAATATCATCCACATATAAACAAATATAGACTTTTTCATTATTAATACATCCTGTGTACAAACAATAATCATAGTTCGATCTTTTAAAGTTAATGCTCATCATGAACTCATTATAGCATTCATACCAATCTCTCGGACTTTCTCTCAATCCGTATAAAGATTTTCTAAGCTTACAAACATTATTATCCCCAATTTCATAACCATCTGGAGGATAAATATAAACTTCAGATTTAATAATTCCATTTAAAAAAGCTGTTTCTACATCCATACTCTCTATATGCCAACCTCTGACACATGCAATTGACATTAAAACTTTCATTGTTATCATTCTAGCAACAGGTGAATATATTTCTTCATTTTCATCATAAATTTGTTGAAAACCTCTCGCCACAACACGTGCTTTATATCTTCCATTTGATTTTATTCTAAAGATCCATTTAACTTCAATTACATTTTTATCCAATGGTTCATCAACAATTTCCCATGTTTCATTTTGTTTTAAACTATTTATCTCATCATCCATCGCATTCTTCCACTTCTTTGATTCTGAACTGTTTATAGCTTCTTCATACGTTTCAGGTATAGCAGCATCACAAACATTAACATATACTACATGATCATCAAATTTTTTAGGCAATTTTCTTTCTCTTTTCGGACGACTTTTTCCGCTCACCTCCTCAACACTTACTTTCTTTCTCATATCTTCTTCATCTTCAATAGTGTCATAAAATTCTTCATTTTAAGTATCACCTATTTCTCTTAATTTATTATTCTTTATTTCATTTTTATTAGCTTCTTCATTAATGTTTTTTTCTTCACATTTCTGTTCTTCATCCGTCATTCGAAACCTAACTACTTCTGCTTCAGGGTCTATAAAAATAACATGGCGACTAATAGCTATTTTATTTTCTATTAGAATTTTATACCCAGTCTCTGTATAACCTACTAAAGAACCCTTCATTCCTTTTGGATTAAATTTTGACGTTATTTTTTCTTCAGATATTCTTACAAAACATTTACTACCATAAACTTTCAAATTTTTTATATCTGGTTTCCTCCTAAAAAATATTTCAAACGGACTCTTCTTCTCTATTGTATTTGTAAGTATTCTATTACCTAAATATGTAGCAGTTAACACACACTCAGGCCAATATTTTTTCTCCCAATTAGCTTCCATCATCAAACATCTAGCTCGATCCATTACCGTTCTATTATACCTTTCTGCAACTCCATTTAATTGATGAGTATAGGGTGGTCCTGGTTTAATATAAATTCCATTTTGTTTTGCAAATTCATAAAAATCTCTATTTATATATTCAGAACCATTATCGCACCTAATTTCCTTTATTCGCTTTCCTGTCTGATTTATAACTGCATTCGCGTACGTTCTGAAGCAATCAAACACATCGCTTTTATTCTTGATCACAAATACAACTGCTTATCTACTATAATCATCTATAAAAGTTACAAAATATCTTTGATCACTATATCCTACTGGAGTGATCGGACCGTTTACATCCGTATGTATAATTTCTAAAATTTCTGTTGCCCTTCTCCGATTATTTTCAAAAGGTAAATTTGTCATTTTATTTTGCAAACAAATTTCACATTGAATGAAACCTTCATTAAGTGTTTCCGGTAAACCATCTAAAAGTTTATACCTACACATAGTTTTTAATTTGCCAAAATTGATGTGACCTAATATTCGATGCCATTTCTCTTTTTCTTTCATTGATGTAACCTGTTCATTGACATACACATTTTCATCATTTACTACAACCTGACCTTCAAATTCATACAATCTATTTTTCTTCCTAACTATAGCTATTAAATCATGTTGTGAATTATATATAAGTCCGACGTGATCTTTAAATTTAACCATATTTCCTTTATCTACAATACATGACAAACTTAAAAGATTTCTTTTCATGCTAGGTACGAAATATAATTTTCAATTTTAATTCGACGTATTTGGTTGTTTACCTGTGAATGAAAAATTATTTTTCCTATTTTCTCTGACTTTAAAGAAAAGCCGTCACCTACCTTTATATCAATTGGATTTTCTAATTTTTTATACTCATAAAAAAGCTTATCGTCATTAATAATGTGATGAGTACAACCACTATCTAGTAACCAACTCGTCGTTGTTGAATCATTTGTTGAATTCACTTCAACAATAAATGCCTCATCATTTTGATTTCGGACTCCTCTATTATAGTGTCCTCGAAAATTCCTTGTAAATCTTGTAAATCCTCTACCTCTATGTATGTATCTTGAATGAATTTGTCCTCTTGCATTTTGTTCATTTGTATGGTTAATACATCCTCTTGTATACTGTGTTCTTCCCCTAGGTATATAATTTTGCCTTCTTGTATAATATTGTCCACGTTGATATTGACCACGTGAATATTGCCCATGATAACTATTAAAAGTTTGTTGATATTCCGATTCATTTTTCTTGTACTCTAAGATTAATTTTGATTTAACATATTCAACAGTTTGACTTGATTTGGGCAGT
Organism: Oeneis ivallda; assembly: GCA_029955525.1. Taxonomy (NCBI): domain Eukaryota; kingdom Metazoa; phylum Arthropoda; class Insecta; order Lepidoptera; family Nymphalidae; genus Oeneis; species Oeneis ivallda. The sequence continues at coordinate 19,319,715 of JARPMR010000004.1, read as the reverse complement.
ACATCCACAATATTTACTATATGAGAAAATTTTTCTGGTAACATTAACAAAAGATAATTGAGCCTGTCTTCTTCAGTGATTGTTTCTCCGGCAGTTTTTAATTCATTTATCAGCTTCTCAAATATTTGAAAAAACTCGACAGGATCTCCTTCCTTAAATTTTGTATCAAGTAATTTTCTTTTCAGTAACAATTTATTTGCACATCCTTAAACTAAATACATGTCATCTAATTTCTTTAACATTTTGTATGCCGTATCCTCTGATATTATAATATTAAGTTGTGAATTGCTAATGCTATTAACAATATAATTCTGTGCTTTCAAATCTATTTCTGGTTTGACCTCCTCTTTTAAAATGGCCTCTTCACATTTTTTTAACTTTAAAATAGCTTTAATCTAAATTTCCACATATCGTAATTTGCTCCATTAAACGTAGGTATTTTAAATTCATCTTTATTGATATCGTAGCTATCCATTTTTATTATTTTATTATCTTACCATTTCAATACGTAGCTATCCATTTTTATTATTTTTCAAGCTCTGCTACCATGTTAAAATATAAATTTAAAATATAAATTTATTCATCTTTATTAAAATAGCTACATAATAATTTTCAGAGCTTAGACAGAAAGGTGACAAAACAAATATTACTGTAACCATGACAACACATACAATAAAAACTAAATACTAAGAACGAACTCTTTTCTTTAACAAACGTTACAGCCTACAGGGCAGAATTACAGGCTGTAAGAGCCACTGATAAAGGTTATATTCATTCTTCATTGTGTTTTTGCGGCTGCATCGTATTTTCGCGGCTCAAAAGCGTTCGATGCTATGCTAAAAGTAGCGAACGTCAGCGCTTATGAATCGCCAAACGCCGATGCTAAAAACACAACACGATCGCTGCGACTGCCGTTTTTATGTCCCCACGTTAGCGTTCGGACGCGAAATCGAGCTTCCTAACAAAACAGTAAAAACGCCGATCGCTGCCGCTAAAACAAGCTAGTCTGCCCTCTCCCTTATGGGTAAACGCCATTGAAGATTCTATTATACACCTTCTATGGCTAATACAGATGCTTGCGGCAATCCCAAGCTCCCGTACTCGTCGCAGGAACAACGGAAGCGCCCTTTGTTTCCGCGATTAGAACGCTCGTAACCTCATTATTGCCAAGCGCTGTGGGTGACTATTATCTAATGCTTCCGTGTCTTGAACGTTCAAACAATGTTTAAATATTGTTGTGGTCAGGAAATGAGTCAGATTGATCTACAGCTACATAAGTAGGCGCCTTAAAAGACTATCATCATTCAAGTCAATCATCAAGTCTCCTTAAATCGTAAGGCAAAGACATAAGCTATCAATACCAATCGTTTGTGCATTATAAACTCAAATTATAAAATCTTAACTAAATATTACTAGTGGTTCGCCCCGAACTGAGACCTGGCGGTGACGGTATCCCATAAAATTATTCATTCAATCGATACATGAGGACAAAAACTGACATTATTATTATGCCCGTTTTCACCAAACTACGTAGTACTATTATACCTATATTCTGTGCCTAAATCGAGATGATTTAGGTATGTTTGGTGAAAACGGGAGTAGGAGTCTCTTTACGTAGGTAACCCCTAATTAATACAATCCTAAGTCCTAACATCCGTCCCAATGTCCTTTTAGGTGTCCCGTACAGGTTCGGGATAACAAAGTTGACAGAAAGCATCACCTAACTTAACATAGGTAGCCCGTAAAGGTTAGGGAACATTAGTGAAAACATTAAAGTATTATGTACTAAGTTAGTACATAATAATTCAATGTTTATAACATGGCAATAACTTGGAGGACGTCTTTAAGCTTCTGGATTGGAACGGACTTGGCATCAACATAAACGGCGAGTACATCACTCACCTGCGATTTGCCGATGACATAGTAATCATGGCAGAGACTCTGAGAGATCTCAATACAATGCTCAATGATCTCAGCAGGGTTTCTCAACAGGTGGGCCTGAAAATGAACATGAGCAAGACGAAAATCATGTCCAATGCTCATGCTCCGCTCCACCCAGTAATCGTTGAGAACTCTGCGCTCGAAATTGTAGACGAGTATATATACCTGGGACATACAGTCCAGCTAGCTAGGTCCAATTTCGAGAAAGAGATTAACCGCCGAATCCAACTAGGCTGGGCAGCGTTCGGGAAGCTCCGAGATGTCTTCTCGTCCAAAATCCCTCAGTGCCTGAAGACTCAAGTCTTCGAACAGTGCGTGTTGCCAGTGATGACTTACGGATCCGAGACATAGTCGCTAACTATGGGCCTCATAAAAAGGCTCAGGGTCACCCAGCGAGCGATGGAGAGAGCAATGCTCGGTATATCTCTGCGAGATCAAATCAGAAATGAGGAGATTCGTAGGAGAACATTCGTATTAGTATTAGTAGTTTGTGTCCATCTCAAGGATGCAAGCTATCCCTGGGCCTGTGCTAAATTTTGTTCAGTGGTTAGGTAAGCCGGACAAAGGTAACAAACAGACACACACTGTTAATTTGGCGTAGGTACATACCTATTAGGTACTTTTTATTAGGGAATATGGATTCTAGTTAGGAGCTATAAAAAAGGGATCAATAAACCTGTAAGATTAATATTTCAGTGTGCGTTTGGGTTTCCGGTATGTTCGTGGAAATGACCATTTTCGCGGTAGATGTGTTGTGAGTTGTGACCGGTACAGGCAGCACGTGGTGCCGGGGAGAGGCAGAGGGGCAAGGGGGGCCCAGAGTCGGTGACCGCGCGTCGTGTTGACTTGCATAAGGACCTGGAGTCGTCCGCCGTCAACCTGTCTTTGTATTCTAGTAAGGTCGCGGGCCTCCAACTAGCGAGAATGCCGCAAAACTATTGACGGTGACACGGTTTGGATAGGCAGTTACTACCTACGTACATGCTTACCATTGTCATTTTTTCTGCCACCGGTATATTAATGAGTTTACTACCTATGAGAAAATAACAATGGTCACTTTTAAATTCAGTCGCTGTATTAAGATACATGGTGATTGATGTATGGCAAACGCCGCATTATTGCTAATGTAATTGTTATTTCGGTCATGACTGAATTTTTCGTTTTTTTTTGTAAAGTGAGAATGAAATTTTTTAGACTTTTTCCATTAAGTATAACTAAATAACTTACTGCCTCGCTCAGATAGGTATATCACCAGAATTATTTGTAATTGTAAGTAAGTTTACGATGGGGTTGGCGTGTCCATATCGGATGTAATGTCCTTTGAAAATTGAGATAATACATATTTTTTATTATAAACTCCCAAACGGTTCAAGGCGGACTGAAAACTGAAAGTCGACGGCTCAATCCCGGATCTCCACCCGTTGCACTCTCTCACGGCTTTATGTTTATTTGGATTGGAGGGGGAGAGTGTAATGTTAGTCAAGTTGAGCATTTCCCTATAATCTTTAATCTTCAAAAAATACTTTACAAGTCATTAACTACCTAATTATGATTAAATCTGACGACTGAGGGAACTTTTTGAATCTATTCGTACCTACTAAATATCACGATTATAGCGACGTTGAGTGCAGCAATTAAAGTGGCTTAAAAGCAGACTAAGTAAATAAAAATTTATATCTAGTAGAAAATGCATACTTTTATTTTATCCTTAGCTTTTATCCTTCCTTTAATGCAATTAAATTGAGAAACTTTAAATTGGAACGGCATTCAGAACCATTTATTAGTAGATTCACTTGACAATTCAAAGCACTTACAAGTTTGTTTGGAAAAAAAAACTTGAGAGGTGTCAAGGGACACCCGGATGGAACGTAGTTCCTTTCGATTAATTAATTTGGCATTGTGTTCAGAAAATACTGAACACAATGCCAAATTCACATTCAAAAAAGTGTCGGTTTAAAAAAGTGTCGATCAGTGTCGAGTGTCGGTTCAATTTTGTATTAATTTTTTCCGTCTAGCCCCCTTCCGCACCACGCGATAAGGAACTACGTTCCAATAATATACATATTATATTCTATTCTATAACGATGCTATGTCAGACGTACTGATAGACCAATGGATTTTGTACCTATACGTCACACGACAAATAGTTTTGGTTAGTAAATAAACCCTATGCAATAGCTTTTTGGTAAAGTAAAGATTTCATCAAATTACGCAGTAATGGATCTACCTATTATTCCAACCATTTAGGTAATGCAAAATAGTCAACGCAGGTTCTGCTTTGTCAATAATCCGTTACAGCTAAACGCAATGATTTTGCTTTAAACCCAATAGCGTGATGGAGACAATCTCGGCAACTTGCGAAATAAGCGTAACAGAGGTTGGCTTACGATTGCAAATTGCAATAATATTATAGATGTTGCCAGCACTCAAACCAGCGACTCTTTATCAAACATCAAAACGCGCACATTATTGGCAGTATGTACGAAATAGTAAACTTTGAAGTCATAATCATTTAACGCACTTTTTGTAGTAGGTATAATCGATAATATATTTTTTATTATTTTATTTTCTAAAATAGTTTTTATTTTACTGTTAGCATTGATAATAAAAGAAAACTTAAAAAATATAATATGCTATAGTTACTTAATCCTAAATTTAATTCTAAAATTAAAACTAAAATAAAAACTAATTAAAATCTAAAACCCCATCCAAGCCACCGCAGTGTGGCATAGTACCCAAGATGCTGGCAGCATTACCTCTTTGGATAGCCAAGCTAATCCTTTGGCCAAGGTAGCTGCCAGCTCTTGGATCCCCGGTAGACTCGATCACCTTTTTTGATATCTCTAAAAAAAGTGCGCGAGCCTCCGGGCCCCACGGCCCCAGGGTCTCTACACCAAAAGGCGCAAATATGAAACCACTGTCAAGTTTTTCATATTTGCGCCTCTTAGCCTGTTCGGCGCTAGTAGCCGCTGCACCCGCCACAGAGGAGGTCGCATGGATGTGGGAAGCAGCTAGAGTATCTACACAGGTGGCATCCCACACAAGCGACCTCCCTGTCCTCCAAGGAACAAGCGTCATACCATCAGGTCTCTTGCCATCACTACGTGCCAAACCAATAGGTTCTAATACAGCTGGCACGTGAGCAGTAGCAAGAGACCTGCGGATGATGTCGTTGAGGGCATTGTGGCGGGAGAAACGACCAGCGCTCTTCGAACAGGAGAGCCCGTGATGACCGTAAGCGTCGACGTGGTCACCGCAGTGGCAACGGTGAGGCTGGGTTATTTTGGCGCCAAGCCTAAGACCAACTACCACTGCAAGAGTGGCGTGGTTTAAAAGAGTGCCCAGATTAGCAGAAGGGATAGCATGGAGCCAGTGTCCGGATTCTTTCGCAGAGACAGACGACGAGCACGGTCTTTAGAATTTGCTTGCATTAACATTGCGTCAAAAGTTTTTTTACAAATAATGTCATCCCACTGTCTCTGGGAAGGAAGAGAAACCGGCAATTGATTTGGGCTAATCGCTGACCAACCATTTCTTGCCTCTGCCAAGTACGACACCTCAATTGATCCCAAAGACTGGGATATAATTTTTTCAAAGAGAGTGTGTGTACTATAAGCAGAGGAAAGAAAAGCTGGCAGAGAGACACTAGAAATTTTGCGGATTCCCAGACCTCCATACCTGATCGGAAGAGAAGCCTGGGCCCATACTTGATCATCTATCGGACAATTTAAGATTTCAGATAGAATATTTTGTATAAAATTATCCAAATTTTCCAATAAATTATTAAATTTCCAAAGAGGTGAACATCTAACGAAATAAGTAAATTTTGGAACAAATAAGCAGAATCGAATGATGGTCATTGCCATATGAGGATTAATATCGAACAGATGATGGGAAGAGTTTTTGAATTTAGAAATTAAGTCATTAAAAATTGAGGAACTGAGGCCTCTAGAACAGGTGCTCCTAAGAGGCGAAGTGACTCATCATTTAAAATTTTAATACCCGGAGCTAAAATATTGAATTTATTTAATATGTGCAGTTTGGATTCGGCCGAAAAAGAATTTGGAATATAAATTTCACATTTATCAAAGTTAAGTTCCAAGCCAATAGTTTTAAATTTTGATATAATTATTTCTAAATCCTTCAAAACCGAACTCACTTCGCCGCCCAAGGTTCCATCATCCAAATACCAAACATTGAATTTGGAATTTAGAACCGAAATTATAGGGTGTATGGCCAAACTAAAAATAACTGGTCCAAGCGGATCCCCCTGCTGACAGCCGACAGCGGAGCTCAGAACATTCTTTTTGTGTACGAGCTTTGAAGGTTCCCGGTAGCACTGCGCCAAGTATGGGAAAAACTGTGGAAATTTATTTTTTACTTCTGAGAGGGGGACCCCCGATCCACTGAATTGAAGGCATTCTTCACATCAATTTTAAGGAGTACCTCCTCCCGGGAGTTAAGGAGGAATGTGCGAGCAGCGTGAACAGCTGCTTCGCATCCCCCCTTTACCCCAAAGCCTAACTGAATTGGGACAAAATTAGAAGATATTAAAGGAAGAATTTTTTTACAGCAAATTTTGGAAACGACGCGCCGAATCGTTGAACCCACTGCTATGGGACGAATACCACCATCCTTTTTTTTTAGGGCACATAAATTTGCTCCATATAAGGTTTTAGTTATTTCATGGGGTACTCGTCCAGATAGCATCAGGTTCACCAGATCAGTGATCGATTTCAGAAGGGTACCACCTACGTCAACGTTTGCACCACAAACTAAGTCTTTTAAGTGCTGTGGTGACAAACCATCGAGCCCTGCAGCGGAACCACTTCTGAAAGACATCAGAGCTCCCAGCACGTCATTTGTAGTGGCCTGAAAAATAAAATCGATAATAATTATAATTATTATTTTAATATGGTTATCAGCTATCACACTTAAAACTAATAGCGGGTGTGTGTTTTATTTTACTTCTTTTGGAAGACCCTCTATTTTATAATCATCCTCATCATCATCATTAGACCCATCAACGGCTCACTACTGAGCGCAGGTCTCCTCTCGGAGAAGGGTTATAGGCCATAGTCCACCACGCTGGCCTAATGCGAATTAGCGGACTTCACACACCTTCAAGAACATTATGAAGAACTCTCAGGTGTGCAGGTTTTCTCGCGATGTTTTCCTACACCGCTGAAGCAAGTGATATATTTAATTGCTTTAATATTTAAATGCGAAAGTTTGTGAGGATGGATGGATGGATTTTTGTTACTCCTTCACGTCACAACCAATGAACCGGTTTGGCTGAAATTTGGAAGACATAGCTCTTACACAGGATTAACACATAGGCTTCCATTTTATTCGGGAAAATCAAAGAATCCTTACCATGCGAACGAAGTCGCGGGCATCATCTTGTTATTAAAATAAATTAATTCTCACCGATTATAAGCGATTATAATAATTTACCTATTTTCAAAATAGGAAACATCCCAATTTTGAAGAGTTGCAACTACCTACCCAGTTTATTATTGTAGTCTTTGGTTGCAACTTGCAGGTTGCAATCCGTAGGAACATGAAGTTTTGTTTATTCAAGTGGTGTTAGGTCGGTAATGCTATCACGACAATTAGACGGTGATTAAGGAGATGATTTCTGCTACGATATAAAGTTAAGTTAAAAATATCTATAATATAAACTATAAACCTTACTTAACCTTACCAAAACTATACTTTTACTCTGATAAAGATATCATGCTATGTTTTTATTATATATTTTTTTTTATATTTTTCCTGTTTCTGCTCAGTGCTTATTAATTATGTATCTTCTTTTTCGGCAATGTTATTTCTATTTTTAAGCTTTTTAGGGTTCCGTACCCAAAGGGTACCAACGGGACCCTATTACTAAGCCTACGCTGTCCGTCCGTCCGTCCGTCCGTCCGTCCGTCCGTCCGTCCGTCCGTCTGTCAGCGGGCTGTATCTCGTAAACCGTAATAGATAGACAGATGAAATTTTCACATATTATGTATTTCTATTGCCGCTATAACAACAAATAATAAAAATTAAATTAAATTAAAAAAAATAAATTAAATTATTTCCATGGGTACATGGAAATATTTTTTTTTTTTAACGGAACCCTAAAAGAGCGACGCCCGACTCGCACTTGGCCGATTTTTTTTGTATCGATATATTGTATTGTTTTTAAGTTATGACTGTTTTTGCCAAAATAAATAAAAAATAAAATAAAAATAAATTAAGTTACGGATTCAGTATGCGTACCAGAGCTTAGCTTCCTGCTGGCCGCGTTCCCAGAATTTGTTGTTTTTGATATGACAAACTTATATTGAGCTGTTGCTTTAGTATTACTAGAGTAGCATGTAATTGCGTCTATCTGTCTGTTAACTTTTAACGGCTCAGCCACCAATCTTAACCTTTAGCAAAAAGATAGCTTTCATCTTAGAAAAACTTTTGAAAAATCCACGCGGATCAAAGTCGCATGTAAAACCAGCCAGATTCTCAATTGTGGGTATTGGCTGAATTTATGGCGTCTCGCTGCAACAATGCATTTCAATTTTCAGCCAAATAGGTGGGAGGTGCCGATCCAATCTAGTTCAAACAATCATTTTAAACAATCCCGCAGCATGTTATAATAATATGTACATATATATAAAGCCTCAATAGCCCAACGGTTAAAGGTGCGGACTTAAAACTGAAAGGTCGCAGGTTCGAATCCAACCCGTTGCACTATTGTCGTACCCACTCCTAACACAAGCTTTCCGCTTATTTGGAGGGGATAGGAGGATATTAGTCAAGTTCAACTTGAATGATATTCTTTAAAAAAAATGGTCATTACATCTTTGCAATCATTTGGAGGGACACTTTTTGACGTCTGAACTAGGTACCTAAAACTAAAGTCTTAACTCTTAACTCAATGACTATCTCACAACTAGTTTAATCGTACATAGATCAGAAAAGACGCGGAAATACCATATGAACGGCCCGATTACGCTATCTCGGTGTAGGTCAGAGGTCTACGAGATGAAATCGTTACGGGATTTCCTGGTTCTTTTTTCACGAAACAATTAAAATATTTTTCTTGCGTCATTAAATCAATGAAACATCTTAATTAGTTCCAACTTGAAACTAATTATTTCCAAGATGTACCTGTTCCATTAGGAGCATACCTTAATGCACCTAAACTACTTGCGAAAGTGTAAAAAAATTGACGGTTGACCAAACTTTGACCAAAGTCTGTAACTAGACAGGTGACCGAATAAATTTTATAGGTGCGATTTTAGCCTGGTCCTTCGTGCCTCGGAGAGCACGTAGAGCCAATCTATCGGTCTTGCTTATAAAATCACTAACATCTGATAATGCGATCGACTTTTACTTTAATAAGAAAAGTCTGATAATTATAATCGATTATTATTTATTATTAACCTAAAACATAAATCTATTCTGTATAATGTATAGTTAGGTCGTCGGAGAGAAAACCGACAGGTCACAGGTTGACACTGCATCTATTGTCGTACTTACTGAGCGCATTATTTTCTCAAGAAAATCCCTATTACATATTTTGTGATTTATAGAAAGGGGTCATGATACTCAGAAATGACAAACATGACGCGGACAGCGGTTGCAGCGGTTATAGCCTAGTAGTTAAGACTTCGGCCTCCTATTCGGGGGTTCAGTTTCTGGGTTTCGAGTTTCGATCTCAGGCTCGAATCTCTGACTTTTCGGAGCTACCTTGGTTGTACCTAAACAACTAAATGAAGGAGAACACAGTGAGGGAACTTGCATGCCAGATAGTTCTCCTTAAAGTTCTCAAAAATATGTGAAGTCTGCCAGGTTGACCAGCGTGGTGGACTATGGCCTAAGCCCTACACCTTTCTTATTGGAGAGGAGACCCAGTGCGGTCAGTGGGAGTGGACAGTGTGGGCCAGTGATGGGTTAAGATAAAATGATACATAATGAATGAATGGCGCGGAGTTGATATTATATCCTGGTCGTAGGTAGGTATTTGCAGGCGGGATTCCCATCTATTACCTACAGTATGTGAGCCCTATGGCCGAGGGGCGATGACACGGCGCGTTGTGCCAAATGTGAATAATAACTATGTGCGACGACCCACGCTAGTCATCAAGTGTGTTCAGATCCTTGTTCGCCGGTGGAATGCAAATCGTGACCGTTTAAGTATGAGAAGTCCTTTGGGACACCCACCTATTATTGTTTGTGCGTTGTCTTTGGTATTACTACATTCAATAGTTAGCTTGTGTAATTGAAGGCGGAGGCTACTAAAATTTTACTTATGTAATGCAATTGGGTATTTGACTGTAGTCAAAATGTTGATATTCATTATTTATAATCGAAAATGTATCATGTAATAATAACAAAAAAGGAAATAAATCGGTCCAAAAACAAATAAGTTATAGCTTATGTCACAATTCAGCAGCTCCGTATAAGCTCCATAAAAACACAATAAAATTTCGTTTTAGAAAGAGACAGATTGTGACTATCTGACAGATACACTACAGTCACAGTAAAGCAGCTTATAGTTCCGAGAGTATAAATAACAGAGAAATGGCATTGTGTTTACTTAAAAACGTTATTTTAAATAAAATAAATAAAAAATATCAGTCAAATACCCAATTGTAATTAGGTAATAATTATTGTACTTACTTATTAGTATAGTGATAGCTTAGTGTAAATATTATCTATACTTACTCTGAGAGTGATAGACTAGTGGTTAGGACTGTGGTCTTCTATTCGGGGGGTCGCGGGTTCGATCCCGTGCACGCATCTCTGACTTTTCGGAGTTATACCTATTGTTATTTGTTAATTGTGATGGTGAAGGAAAACATCATGAGAAATCCTGCACGCCTTAGTAAATAAACAACCTATGCTTGCCTAAAGGCTTAGTTAGAAACAAAATGTACCTAAGTTCAATGAACTATTTCGATATGGAGTTCGACTTAATGTTAATCTTTTATTTAAAAGGCACTGTATGTAATTAATCCTAAAAATGTATTATTTAAATAGATTCATTGACTAATCGCTCTATGTTTGACTACGCGAAAAAAGGATTTGTACCTACATACCTAATTACTTACTCATTTTAGCAAGCCATAACACGGACAAAATATATTGACATGTAAAACAATGGGCTGTAAAGTTCGAAGACCTAAATCCTTACAATAATTATGATGTGATTATATTATCGGTGCCGTCACCATTTCTGCACTAAAAAAATATATTGCAATAAAAACTGCAAAAATAAAAAATAAAAAATAAATAAATATCGCAGACGGAGTGCTTTTGGGCTACAACCTTTAAAACTTCTAAATTGCAGTTAAATGTATTACGCTAGCAGGTCAATTTTTATTACTATAGATACTAAATTATTAGATTTAAAAGACAGCCAATATCGACGTAATATCTCTAACAGCCTAATCATAGCCTAGGTGTGGACTGAAAACTGAAAAGTCGATGATTCGATCCTCACCCGTTACCATAACTGGCCGTTGCACTAATTGTCGACATTACCCGTTTCAGTTCATTTGCGTTTTTCTTACATTTCAGTAGGTACTTAAATTCTTCCTCAGAGGTACCTACCTCCTCTGACGTTATGATTGTACCAGATACCTATTGTATTTATTTGTACTGTGTAGACTGTAGGTACACTGTATGAACCTATAAAAAAGTACACTGTGGACTTTTAAGTTATTTGGGAGCGTTAAACGAAGACATTTGTATTAAAATAAAAAGCTCTAAATGACACAAAAGCAAATGTAAGTGGCAACTTATTATGCGGACTTGTTCTGCTCAAGTGTACCTACTTTGAATACAAATCATTGTATTTGGCGGTCAAAGTAGTCAGGACATCAAAGTTGAATTTATTACCGGCTGTAAGGTGACGTTATAGGGTGCTATCACGTATGCACTATGGGAAAACATTTGGGAAAATCGGTTTATAGATATTGATACTTGGAAATTAGAATGCTGTCATACTTAATTGCTTCCGGTCACATGGATTCAAGGAACATTCTCTTCGCGTGCATGAAGAGGCTTGTAAAAATGAGTAGGTACCTAACTACCTACCTATCTGTTTTGAATTTTTGATCAATATCTATAAATAGCCTAAAATTAGATACTAAGTATGGTCCGGAATTAATAAAAATCTTGAAAGAGCTTTCTGTTAGCGCTCAATACAAGACTTGATAGATAAACTTGACTTGATAGAAGCTAGACTGAGAGCTAGAGCTTTTTGTACTGACATCTGTACTCGAATAGCCTGCCTTAAAGTTTCATCTACTCCTTACTAGATGGCGTTCCCCGTTACATGTTCAATATTGTAATTTTTAACCCCCGGCAAAAAAGGTATTGACGTGTGACACTCACGTATGTGTCTGTGTATCGTTATAACTGTGCGTCTATCTGTTCCCTTGTAGCTCCCTAACAAATGGGTATTTTGATATGGTTTTTTCTGTATGAAAACTGACATGATCGAGATGTAATATTTCTTACTTGATTAAAGGGTCTTACAAACTTTCAAAGATGCGATTAATTTGAAAGGTGTAGGTACCTTCTCCTCCGACTAGGATTACTTCCAAGGCATGGTAACCTTGAGCTGATGCTGCAGCATCAATTAGTCTGCGTAATCCCAACCTTTCAGCAACTTATAGCAGATATATGTAGTGTGTTTGGGATCATTAGAATGGCCTTGATGAGTAGGTGTTAGATAGATGATGATCGAGGATCGAGGAGGAAGATCTCAAGCTAAGTAACAGATATTGTGTAATGTTCATTTATCATTTTGTATTAAAGACGTAAAATGTAGCTACCTACAATAGGACGTAAATAATGATAATAATATTGCATTTTACTGATATTAATTTGGTAATAATTTAGATTTAAATTGACAACAATTAAATGCTGGTTTATTAAAATGTTACAAGATTTATATTTACAAAGGACTTTAGTGCTATCATTATAATGTTTTTACAACAAATTATATCCTAATAACTCAAATTACTTCTGTAGCCGGATCTCTTTCATTTTTACTGCCGTGTAATGCGTCACCCGTCAGAGGAGCAAATAAAGATCCTCGCTCACTTATCAACCCGGCACCCAACCAGCCCGCCTCCTCGCTCGGCGTCTAGCCCTCGTCGACGGGTAACCTTCGTGATGATGTGATGCCCAGTGCCCAGTGGTCGACGGGTGGATGCCGCGTGGGAGAGGGGTACCACTACCGACGCATCTTTGTCCTCTAGTAGAGTCACAAATTGGATCGAGTGTAAAACTCGTGGACAGTTTGTTATCCACTTGAAATCAGCAAGTCGGCAAGCGGGCGAGCAGTGGGTGGTCACCGAGTTCGATACCGAGGTTGGTTAACTCGCCGTCCGCGTATGGACAGCTTGCGAGCGAGGAGATCCTGTGAAGCTACGGAGTTGATAAGTGTGTGCATATTTATGGAAGTCCACAAAAAAATCGCACGAGGCGAGGCGGTGCTGGTCGGGTGCCAGGTTGATAAGTGAGCGATAATCTTAAAAATGTCAAGTTTATACAAAGGGGGTTTGTCATAGCTTGATCAAGATGTTAACCACTCCGTTATTCAAGTAGTGGTCTGCGTTCTGAATCTGCATACTGCGGGCACATTGTGCACGTTATAATGCGCTCGGCTTGTAAATTGTATTGACTTTTTATTTTGTTATTGAGACATAAGTGGACGTATGGAATTACTCTTCCTTGATATTGGTACCTAGCTAGTAGCTACCTATACGATAGCTTGTTTGTGTTTATGAACCAAGTTTTTTTTCGTGCAGCCTTTTTTTCTTTTTTCAGCATACAAGGAAATAGACGCCCGGTATAGATAGAGCATAGTTATTTTCTTTTACCTAAACAATAGAAATGGACTTTGGTTTGAATCATCAAACCAAACGATGGGTACGCGTATAGGTACGCGTTCAGCCGGGTACCACATAATCAATTTTTTAGGCCAATTTCACCATCGTGAAATAAGTCTTATCCGAGCGTTTTTGACAGTATTTTCAATATAAAATCTCTCAGAACGCCCAATTTATTCCGAGAATAAACGTCGTTCGACGTTGGTGAAATCGACACTAATAAATTATACAAATCCAAAACTAACTCCGACGGTGCATTATTAGGGGATAAATAATAACTACTTACGAGTAATAATAATAATTGAGAAGCAGTGATAGCCTAGCCCTAGTTAGTACTTCCTACAATTACATATTCTGTGGCCTAGTTGTTAGTACTGCGCTCTCCTATTCGGGGGGTCGCAGTTCGATCCCGGGCATGCACCTCTGGCTTTTCTAAGTTAAGTGCGTTTAAGAGATTATATATCACAAGCTTCAACGGTGAAGGAGAACATCGGGAGGAAACCTGCACACACGAGAGTTCTTCATATTCATAATGTTCTCAAAGGTGTGAGAAGTCTGCCAATTCGCACTGGGCCAGCGTGGTGGACTATGGCCCATAACCCTTCTCTGAAAGGAGACCTGCCCTCAGTAGTGAGCCGATGATGGGTTGATGATGATGATGAATAATAATTATTGCAATGAAAAATATTTTATACTTACTTAGTTTGTTTCTGAATTCATTTTAATAGAACAATACAATTAATTTTATTGAAAGTAGAACTACCTACTGAATAATTTCAATCATAGTACAAATGAACTTACCTAGAACTACAGAATTTCAATCAGTTAATATTTCAAGCTAGGCCCAGGCCCACCTACCTATCGACTTATTAATATTCACTACAAGCGTAGAGCATGAGTTACAAAGGCCATAGATACAAAAGCCTCAAGTCTCAACAGCAACAACGCGGACTGAAAACCGACGGTCGGCGTAACCGTAGGGTGGGCCGAGCGAGCCGGTGGAGCGGAGTGGTGGTGGAAGGAGGTGCCCACCACTTCCTCGTGTTTGACTACGTCTACGTTGCGTGGCGGGAAATGTCAAGGCCGCGTCCGCTCACTTCCTTCGCCTCCGTCCCAGCGACTGTGATTACCGTCTCAAAGATATAAAGGCCGGACATACGTAACGCGTTACGGGATCGAGGCACGACGCTAGTGCGTATTATCGCAGAATATATAATAGTACTGGTATTATATAAACGCGTTCAGCTGTGCAAGTGCCTTCGCGGCCGCGCTATTTAGTAAGAATAAGTGATTTCTATTATAGGGATTTCTATTATTTGCCGTGTGGTGACGGCAGATCAGAATACAGTTGTCACCACCCCTCCTCTTCCCGCGGGTGTCGTACGAGGCGACTAAGGGAATATAACGGAGAACGGGCAGCAGCGTCCTCTGTGCTACTACTACCATCTACTGCGATCACCAACCCGTCTGCCCCGGTGGTGATTATGGGCAAACCCTCCCCTTGGGAGAGGCCTTTAGTCCAGCAGTGGACTGTTATAGGCTATTGATGATGATGATTATAGGGATAAGCTTTACTTTGGTAAAACTTACATGTTTTTGCATACAGGCACAATAAATATTCTAACTAGGGTTACAGATTAATATAGTTTGTATTTGGATTATGAACTGTTAATTAAGAGAGAGTACAACATGTTATAATCATAATTAATTCATGGTATCCATTATGGTACCTATGCAACTGCATTAACCGATAGTATCTACCTAAGATAGTGTCGGGAAATCAGAGGTGTAGCTGCAGCTCGTTTATCATATCTTCACACTGTGGCTGTCAAATGACGGAGTTACTTCCTACTTCTGCCGTAACCGTTGTGTTTATCCAAGCCCTTAATATGTGGTACCTATAAATTTAACTATTGCGGAAAAATGTAATGGAATTTTCCGCTGACAATGTTTGCTTGAGATAATGCTTTAAGTGTATTATAAAATCTAATGAAGCTCGTACCAATATAATTCTTCCTAGAAGACAAGTAGGTAGGATGTCGTCAATCAGCTGGTTTTCTGATTTAGTTATGCATTAGTCACACCTTCATTTACTTTTAGGGTTCCGTACTAAAAGTAGATAAGTAGGACTTTATCTTATTAGAATTTTTTTTTTCTTATTAGAAAGATTTTTAACAGATTTAACTCTTAGTTTAAACATAAGGTTGGGAAATATATAAGAGCCTGTCCTGTCTGTCGCATTATTATTTTGAAATACCTTACCTCATCACCTTAAACTTTGACTACCATAGAAATCTTAATAACATGTTGATTGTTGACTAAAATATAATGGTCATTACTCAGAGTAACTATTAGTAGGTATAGAGTGCTAATATCGCACTGTTCGCCCAATACGCAGTGTGGACAGGTGAACTATAGTTACCTATATTGATAGATACGTGTTGAATAGGGATGGGTAATAATGCGCCGCAAGCGCAATTGTCGATGAATACAGCTGAATGGCACAATACTTACCTTACTTATGTAATGATCTGTTTTTTAGGGTTCCGTACCCAAAAGGTACCAACGGGACCCTATTACTAAGCCTACGCTGTCCGTCCGTCCGTCCGTCCGTCCATCCGTCCGTCCGTCTGTCAGCGGGCTGTATCTCGTAAACCGTAATAGATAGACAGATGAAATTTTCACATAATTATTATGTTTTTCTATTGCCGCTATAACAACAAATAATAAAAATTAAATTAAATTAAAAACAATAAATTAAAATATTTCCGTGGGTACATGGAAATATTTTTATTTAATTTTTTTTAACGGAACCCTAAAAGAGCGAGGCCCGACACGCACTTGGCCGGTTTTTTTTTAGTAAATCAATATTGTTTTTTAATTTGAAAGTATGAATGTGCTTAGATTTGTATATTATATAAAAAGAAAGTTAAAAATAAAACGAGCTATTTTATCTTCATATTTATTTTTGAGTTATTATTGACCCATAACCGCCGACTTATCATATTAAGCGACATTTTTACCTAAATTGAGCTTTTATTACAAAACGATATTTTAAACTATAAAGGACTATAAACTATGATGGGCACGTGAACATTTCCTATTAAAATAACTGAAACATATTTGAAGTTAATATTTTATGTTCCCGGGAAATAAATTTGTAAAAACAGAAAATAAATCGGCCAAAAAACAAATAAGTTATAAGCGTTTTTATTATAACTACTAAATCTATCTCTTTCTAAAATGAAATTTTCTATAGAGCGTGTATGAAGCTGCTGACTTGTGACATCACACTTCTATAGCACTTTATCTGTCTAACAGGAAACTTTAGAGGTTTATATTTCCGAGACTAGTTAAGATATTTAAAAAAAAACCGCATAGTGTTATAATATTTAAAAACATTATTTTAAAGAAATAAGAAAATATCAGTCAAATACAAAATTCGCTAGTTTATCGTCACTGTAATGTTAGACACACGGTTTATCGCGTCGCGACGCGTCGCCAGTCACCTTACCAGTGCGGCCGCGGCCTAAACGTTCCGACTTGATAATATGAAAAAATGATTAGGAGTATGGGCTTAATTAAAAACTGCCTTAGCTTCTCTTCCAAGTTAGACTGCATAGTCGATCGCAATCAAGGATTTACTTGTATTGTAACTTGATAACAAATAAAAATAAAATCGCAAGTGCAAGAGTGCTGCGGTGTATAACTTTATTGCTCGCAGTACCAACGATAAATAACCAACCGGCAGTCGGCATCGAACGCGTCACATCACTATCCGAGTTTGCAATCGAAGCGGGGTTGCGGGGCAGTGCGGGCGGTGCGTGTCGCCTCCCGTCCCACGTCTCTTTCAACCCCGCGAAGCGTAATTTCTATTTTACTTAAAATTATAAAAACTTGACCAACCGGTGAAATGTGATGCTGGAATTTTGTTTAGTTGTTTTTTTTGTATCATTCTTACAAGTTTTTACGGCACATTTAACCATTTTTTAAATTTAATTCTGCTAAAAGCTCGCAACAGTCATTTACACCGCTAGTACTCGTATGACTACCAGCGCTTGCGAACGGACCGATCCAATGTTCTCACCGGTGTCCACAGTTCCCAGTTAGAAACGAGCGCTCTATACCTACTAATTCTTACTCTGAGGGTCATTAATTTTAATGGAAGGGAGCAATGAGTATTACGAAATGGAGGGTGAGAGGAAATGAAAGAAATGAGAAAAGTATTTTGTATAATTTTAGAGATTAATTTATTTTAAAAATACCTAAATAGATTAATTTTAGAGGATTTTTAATGTTATGTTACGAATTACGATGCCGATGCCGTAAGGTGCAGGTTTCTTCGCAATGTTTTCCTTTATCCTTCACCGTTAAAAACTGACTAACAAATCGGCAGACCGAGAGATTTTTAAGGACGTAGGACGTAGGTTTTACTTACCCTAGACGTAGTGTTGGATTGTTTAAAACTTCTATATTATGTCGTAAAAAGGTTTTTTAAACCCCTACAGGTTATTCAACAGCTACAGGTTACTATTTATAATAAATCTTAAAATTTATTTTCGATTTCATAATCCATTCATCGATGACTCTTTCACAATGTTGCTACAACCTATTTTTCAATTTACCCATGTCAACTGACTTATTGAACAGACTCTACCTTAATTCATTTTGGCGAAACAGGAAATAGGTGCGATGTAAAATTTTACAATTGATCGATGGCGCACGTACAAAATTTCTTATGCCTTAGCAGTTATTGAGTAATTTCCTGAGTGTTTTCCTGAACGATAAGAGATTGTCAAGGTTGTTGATTAATTACCTCAGCGCTGAGTTAATCTCATTCTCGAGCCGTGCGGAAATCAGTTTTATACGTATTTTGAAATAGGCACACTGCCTAGTGCATATTATTTGGTTCACGAGTTATGTAAGATGTAGGTTTGTATAATTTCGAGTTTAAAGGCCATGTTGTTACATAACAACATGGTAATGAATTTAAAGGTTTATTGTCTGTTTCCTTTTTGAAGGTAAGGTATGTAGGCGCCTTTATTGAAAAAATTAATAAATAAATTTGATTTATACCGAAATCACAGAAATACTTGTTTGTATAAATTTTTATAATAGATATAAAAAAAGGATAAAAGTCGTCAGTTGGCCGCTCGTCGCTCAGGTCGTGTCGAAGGGATGGACGGCGTAACTTCGGCGCCAATGGAGCGCGGTTCCTGAACTCTTCTTATTGTTGGCACTGATTTAATGCTAAAGAAAACTGTGGAGAAGGAAACAAGGTGAACAAGGATGTTTCTTTTTCATGTAATTTCCCCACGTTCCTTCTGCTTTTCTCCCTTTCAAGTACCAAATTTTCTCTTACGAAACTCCTTTAACAAAAATCCTTCTAATATTATAAAACGCGAAAATGTTTTGTTTGTTTATTTGTCCTTCATTTACATAGCAACACATAAAAGCGATATTTTTCCATGGGTATATTTCATCATCATCATTATCAACCTTTAGATATCCACTGCTGGACATAAGTCTCCTGCATGGACCTCCACAGGCTTCGGTCTTGCGCCGCCTGAATCCAGCGGCTCCCTGCGACTCGTTTGATGTCGTCGGTCCACCTAGTGGGGGGTCTGTCAACACTGCGCTTACCGGTGCGGGGTCGCCACTCCAACACCTTGGGACCCCAACGACCATCAGCTCTTCGAACTATGTGGGTATATTTAACGACATGTAAAGTGGAAAGTGGTGGAAAGTATAAGGACATGCAAAGTGATGTACACTCTTCAATTCCTCAACTAATAGATAATAGATATATTAGACAATAGATTAAATAGGAAAAATAGATTAGCTACTAGCTGATGCCCGCGACTTCGTCTGCGTGGATTTAGTTTTTAAAATCCGGCAGGAACACTTTGTTTTTCCGGGATAAAAGTAGCATAGTGTCACACGGAGTTTTGTCTACACATTTACTTTTGAATCTCTTAGGGATATCAGGAGAAAACTGGTAGATTCCGTTTTCTCGTGGCGCGCATGTTATTCCTACAGGTCCTCGCAAGAAATCACGTCGATCCGTAGCTCTGAATGCACCTTTTTTAGTTTTTAATAAATTCACGAATAATATTCTCAAGACATGGCTATGTTCCAAGGAGCGTATTTTCGTGTCCGCTGAAGCGTCAAGTGCGTGCCCAACCGCCTACACGTTCCCACCGTCAGCGGAGGGCGCGCCGCTCTGTCACCCGAAGCCCTACAGGCTACAATGTGCGCTAATTAACCCGGCCGCAGGGAAAATCACAGGCAGATGATATCTACGGAGCTCAGCAACAGATTATACCTACTCTTTACGTCGTATCCCACATTACTGATGGTCATGGCTTTCCATTAAACACACAATGGTAGGGATTTTAAGGATTTTTTTATGCTGCTGACGATCTGGGCAATCTGTAGTTAGGACTACAACGGAACGGAACGGTTACGGAACTAAGGGTACGTGTGCATAAGCACACGCGGCGCCTGCAACGTCGCCCGCCGCGTGCTCCGCCGCGTTCTACGCAAACGCTTCTGCATGAACGCTCTAATACTTGGCCATATAATATGTTTGAGGTAACCGCGCGACGCGACGCACCGTGCAACGCGCCGCGTGTGCATAAACGTACCCTGTGTGTTCCGTGAAGTTGAAAGATTAGTGTTAATATATATAATATATATAGTTACTGTCACTTTTTAGCTAATGACGCATTAAAATGACTTTGAGAGTGAACTTTTTTTTTAATTATACTTATCTGTAGACACTTGCTATTGAGTACCACCGACCACGTCTTAAGTCTCAACTAATAAAGTTATCTCTACCTGAATAATCTCATAGGCTTTAGATGTGCCTGCATTATATTAAAGATCGCTTTAATTATGTACGTCTTTTCTTACGTCAGTGGCGTGCAAGCAAGCAATTGATCGACAATAGAGTAGGAGAGTACACGCGGGAGAGTGCATTCTCCATCTAATGACGATGACGCCGCGGGCGCATCCCCGCTCGCTTTCCAAGTTCAATGACAATGAAAGTGTGTGCGTGAAACTCGCGCTATTATAGCATTGCGATGCAAGATTGATTATAATTACACTAAGTAGCGCGGGAAGAGTGTTCACTGTCTTACCACAATAGTTTAATAATTTATGAGTTCCTTTTTGTCATCGCCACGTCCGCGCCGGCGCGGCGGCGCGACGATCGGATACTTTTTCTACGCAAGTAGCTAGGTTAGTTTGTTTAGGGCCGATTTCACCAACGTAAAATAAGTCTTATCCGAGCGCGATATATTGGTAGATTTTCAATACATAAACTGTCAAAACGATCAATTTATTCCTCGGATAGACGTGACTCGACGTTGTTGGTAAAAACGGCGCTTAAAAGTTTGTTAACTTAAACATCACATGAAACTAATATTCCCCTTTACCGTAAAGTAAACGTAAAGCTTGTTAGGAGTGAGCACGATAATACTTAGAATTAATTAATGATTACTATTCACTCTTGCCTTCAAGCCTTCAAGGTACTCAATAACTTCCAGGAAACTCGGACGCCAGTAGCACAGAGTAAGAATAGGCATCTCCTTCATTCATTCATTCAAAAATTCAGGGTTCACTCAGAAACGTTGAATTTCGTACGCGAACCTCAGTGCCAGCTGAATAAACGCCACCCGCCCCTCTCAGGTTCTTCAGCCATCAGATTTATTTATTCTGAGTATCAAAAGTTAGATAAATACAATGAAACAGACGTTCACAAAGGACAAAGTATCTCTAATGGAGGTATTTTTTCAGGAGCCCTAAAATTAAGTTTAGACCAAATCTGAGTAGGCCTACTGAAAAAACAAAAAGGTGATGTCAATAGCTTATAATTGAAATTCCACTGCCCTGCCCATCTAAGGCATACTTTTTTATGGATTTTACATTTGGTACTTCTGCACGCCCAAGAGTTGGGTCTAATTTGTAATTGGCCAGCAACGTAGACTATGGCCTATAATAATCATTCTCTGAGAGAAGACAGCTGCGCTCAGTAGCGAGCTGTTGATAGGTTGCTTATGCTTGTGTAACTTTTGGATGTAGAGTTCTGAGGAATTAATATTCATTGAGAAACCTATAGACGAGCATAACGAGTATTTTCGATTCCATGCCAGAGTGCTGGTTATACTTCTGTGAGAAGTCTTAGACATTTCAGCTAGTAACTAGTACTAGTAGTAGTAGTAGTAGCAGCAGTAACTCATGAGCCGCGGGCGCGCTCGATGCGTGTCTTGCGCGTTGAGCGGTGACGCGCCCGGCTGAGCACGCCTCATTGCCAAGGCCGGCGTGCTTTCTCTCGATACGCTGTTACGCGCTACCGTACTTATATAACTATATTACTCGTTGATCTGATGTAACTCGGATAACAGTTTGTCAACTCGCAACTGGTATCGATTAGTCATCGAAGACAATGCTTTCAACTCGTTTTGAAGTGGGTTTTTGCTTGAACAATACACTTTGAGCTACTTAAGTTACTAAGTATTTATTTACCACTTGTTTTCAGTTCGCACAAGATCTTTTGATAAAGACAGTAACAATGTGGCTAATTCTGCTATGACAGGTCTAAACTCATCTATTGCTATCCATTTCCGCAGGTAGCATTATAAAAGGGATAGCACGAGATTTGGACCTGTCAATTCAGCTTATGTACAACGTAGGTAGGTACGGTACTACGTATACATTGGTGTGTACAACAGAATTAGTCACATTGTTTTACAGATCATTACGGTACTTTTACCGTAATGATCTGTAAAACAATGTGACTTATTCCTAACCTCTAATCTTCGTAAGTTAAAAGTAACTTACGAAGATTACAGGTAAGCCGATAACGAAGGTCTACCGACCGTCTACTACGGTAACTATACCTAGTCGTTAACCTTACCTGTGAATTGTGATATAAAATATACTGTTACAATCGCGCATTTGAATAAATGTTGGTACAAAGTGATATTTTTAAATAATTTACTGAACGTTTGACAAGGGTTTCCGTCATGCCTATGCAAAGTGAAGGATGCTAGCTCGCTGATCTTGACCTAAACTCTCGATACCTACTTGTTGTCAACTGGGTGTTTCCGCTTTGATTTTACTCGATATGAATGATTTTCAATATAATACAAAGTATAGGTAAGTTCTCCTCTGTTCACTAATCAGTGTTGCATTGCATGTTTATCTGTGATAGATTTAATGCTGTTTTCAACATACAAAGGTGACATCACGGGTGACGTCTGTTATCCCGTGAAAGATTTTTAAACTGGTGACAAGATAGCCCATACCATGGCTGCGATCGCGATCATAGGTACCTCATGATTAAGTGACGATGCAGTCTTAGAAGGTAGCAGGCTAACTTGGGAAGGGGTAGGTAGGTAGTAGGTACCTATAATAGATTTCTACACGCCATAGTGCCGGAGCGGAGCGCTCAATCGCGTGGCGACAAAGTCATATCTATAGTTTAAAAGAAAGTTTAAATATTACATGAAAACTTACTCACTATCTCATTTTCAAAAATAAGTCTAAATTATACCCATTGAGAAGCAAAGGCTATTTTAAGGTATTAGGGGTACCTTAAAATAAGATTAGAGTGATGTAAAAATATAGGTAGTAAATACCCATGTCTCTTTTCCTTAGCCATCTTATTGCCAATTTCACTTAAGTTGGGCGTTCTAACAGTTTTTGTAACAAAAATCTGCTAAAATATCTTTACCGCGCGTTAATTAAGTCTTTTCCCAATAAGACTTATTTTACGTTTGTGAAAAAAGTAAACGAATCGCAGAAAACGTTACGTACGTTAATGTAAAATCGGTAGGTAACTACCTAGTACCTACCTACGGTAGTTACCTACCGATGTAACTGAAGAATGTAGGTTTGGGCGCTTATGACGTTCTTCAGTTTGGTTTTTCACTTGCAGGCACAGGTGCGGTAATTCAAAGCGCTGTGCACGTCGCTTACGCATTTCTGCTAGACAACACTTCAGCTAAGGAAAAATAGCACGAAAATGCTCAGTTTTCAGCATCGACGCATCGACGTTGTCGCCCTCTGTCGGTCTTCTATCGGATTTACTTTGGAAAGTGTGCTCAGAAATTTCACAACCTTGTACCTCCTCCGTTTTTCTATAGAATTTCAAGAATTCGTGAGCGTTGGCATCCATACGTAGTTGAAATCCAACCCACTTGCTGCTGTTCCCAGCCACGTATACATTGATTATCTTCAAAGCAAGAGGCACTTTCTTTCAGTCATAGACTGTCGTCAAGCGCAGGCCTATCTTGCAATAAAAAAAAGTTTTATCTAGTTATCCTATAAATAGAAGCAGTGATAGCCTAGTGGTTAGGACTGTGGTCTCCTATTCGGGGGGTCGCAGGTTCAATACCGGGTACGCACCTCCGACTTTTCGGAGTCAAGAGCGTGCTTCAACGTTGAAGGAAAACATCGTGAGGAAACCTGCACACCTGAGAGTTCTTCATAATGTTCTTGAAGGTGTGTGAAGTCCGCCAATTCGCATTGGGCCAGCGTGGTGGACTATGGCCTATAACCCTTCTCTGAGAGGAGACCTGCGCTCAGTAGTGAGCCGTTGATGGGTTGCTAATGATGATGATGATGATCCTATACATATAGGTAGGTACCTATAAAGAAAGATAGGTACCTACCTATCTAATTCTATACTTACGTACCTACTTATATTACAATGTGAACTCACGGACATCTGTAGATATGTATATAGATATTGAATAGGTAGGTAGGTAACTGCTAACTTAATAAGCCACTTGCGTCACCGCCGCTGCAGTAGGCGAGTAGGTGCACATTTTAGCATCTGACTTCCGTGTGCCTGCCATGGATCTCACGGCACCGCACCGGCGCGATTGCATTACCTGTGCAAGATACTCAATCACTGCGACCGAAATCTGTCTCATTTTATACCCATTTGAAGCATTGTAATGCCTAGCCAGCATACAAAGTATGCGCAGCCATAAAAAGTAGGTTTGTTTTAGGAATCTCGATGATAGATAATATCAACTAGACCTAAGTATCTGCTGCTCAAACCCTACTAGGTAGATACTAACAAGCCATACGTGATACGATCGTGTAAAAAAATTCAAAAAAAATCGTAGTCACATATACAACACATTTCTCGTTTTATAGGTACATATATGAAATGGTACTTACCTAAATTAAACTATACAAGCTGTCAAATGAATACAATTTCCTTACACAATCTAATTATTAAGAATCGAATCGAATAAATATATCGAAAGCCTTGAATAGCCCAATGTAAAGGTTAAAGGTGCGGACTGAAAACTGAAATTTCGGAGGTTCAAACCCCACCCGTTGCATTGGATAGGTTATATTAATATTAGTCTACGTCAGCTGATGGATGGAGGATGTATGGATGGATGTTTGTTACTTTTTCATGCCACAACGAATGAACCGATTTGGCTGTTTGGAATGGAGATAGCTCATACCCAGGATTAACACATAGTCAATTTTTTATCCCGGAAAATTACAAAGTTCCCGCGGGAATTAAAAAATCTTAATCTACGCGGACGAAGTCATGGGCGTCATCTAGTAATATTTTGGAATCTCATTATTCAAAAAGAGACCTTGCATTTTCAACATTTCATTGCGATTTCTTCTAAAAAAATATTTAAATTCATGCTATATAAATGTACTGCAAAGCACATAGCAAATAAAATGTTCAAAATGCCAAAAGGTCTAGTAAGAAGACTTTTTCCAAGCTTTTTCCAATAAAGATCGTAACACGCGTCTCTACTTATCAATAGCCGAAAGCTGTCCGCGGCAGTAGTTATGTTTGCACTGTTTTGTACATTCACAAAGCATGAATTATGCCGCATCGATGAATTATTTAAGAATCACATAAACAGCAAAGCATAAAAAGTTCTGTATAACGTACAAGAATGCCGGACACCCACGTCGCAAATCTTTGCCCATTATCATGTTCATCCCACGGGCTCATGTATCGAACAGGAGTCAAGACTGGGCGGTACTGAGTGCAGAGATTTAGTTTTTGTTCCATGACATTCTTCACAGCTGATCACGTGAATTGATTACATCCAACTACTGAATTTTCTTCCAACACGAAATTATATAAGTGAGAAGCAAATATGGCTTCCACAGGTGCACGTTTATTACGTTACCGCATAATATCGTGTAACGATTTTAAAAATTCCTTTAATAGCTCATTAAAAATCTGATCCCTCTGATAAATTGTTCCTAAAGTATGAATAAAATTTATAATCGATTTTAAAGCGTGCCGCAAAATTTTATAGATCAGAAAGTGCATCTATTAAAAAGCTAATACGCTGAAAACCACAAACACATTGCTCTGTTAAATTCGAAACCATGCTCATCACACGTAAGATAAAATAATACTTTGTTATTGTTTACAGACCACCGGGTAGGCGGTAGGTGTAGTGTAATACACAATATTATCTCCCCCGCGAAGACGCGCTCCGATGCTCCGATGTCTGCTCAGCACCTACATTTGTATTTTGTTAAATATTATTTTAAAACGCCCTAAGCAGAGGAGAACCACATGTGGCACCACCTGACCTCACTGAGCTTTCCCACGCTGAGAATATCTTAGTCCTTGAAACAAAAACGTGAACGTTTACGTTCGCTTCCTTAATGATAAACCATAAAAGGTTAACTTCAACTTCTACTGCTCCTTTTTTGTTACTGACTACGGAGTCTGTTCGGGAGCGAATGTCTCGGTTGCATCGAGGCTTCAAATTTTTTTATGTTTACTTAAATGAGCTGGTGATTGTTTTTTAATTTATTTCGTCGTTCAGCGACGTCATGTGGTTCCAATCAGCGCTCGACGAGGCTTTTAGCGTTTTTCAATCAATATTTTTTAATTTAGGGGCGATGATTTTGAAAATACTTGCAATAACTATGACACTAATTAATGTTTCTATCGAAAACATAAGACGATTGTCTCTAAATCTGTATGAGTACCATTGAAAACGAAATTATCACGATTCATAGAAGATGAATAGCTACTTTTCAAAATAATTTGATAAGTAGATAAGTACTATCGTACTATGAAGATTAGGTATACTCTTTCTAATGATCGCCTAAAATTTCAATTTCCAGATACGACCAAATTAAAATTTTAGCTCCTGTTTGAAATCAATAAACGTTAGAGCCACTCACGCCCTGCCAATAGGGATGAAAATTAAAATTCCTGTTTACACAATCAATTTAGAATATCGATAACAAACTACAATAAACTCCATTGAGAAAACGCTATGCAATACTTTGAATGAAGTGGCTTTTTCATTTGTTTCGGACCCTCATGGGCTTGGGGTAAGAGGTAATAATAATGCAGTGTGAATGTACGTCAATTGCGAAGTCAATGAGGCGTCATAACCGTGGACATCCCGCGGCGCATCATTGTTCCTACATCTGTCGTTTTCCTATAGAGGCACAATTGTATACCGATTTTATTTACTAGAGCTTTGGATTTTTGTATCGATTTTTAACCTTTTTAGACTACAATTATAGCTTTTCTTAACAATTCAATCAATAAAGATCTCATGTAAAAAAATACTTTAATTAGGTACTATAATTACGCTTCTGATATACTTATTGTCTTATTGAAACTAGCTGATGCCCGTGACTTTATCCGCGTGGATTTAGTACATAATAATTCAATGGCATGGATTTAGTTTTTAAAATCCCTCTCACTATTGTCCGGAATAAAAAGTAGGTTCAGTATCGATAATAATAGAATGCCCTCCGAATTTATTCAAAATTTTATTCAAAACTAGCTGATGCCCGCGACTTCGTCTGCATGGATTTAGTTTTTAAAAATCCCGCGGGAACTCTTTCATTATCCGAGATAAAAAGTAGCTCTCCCGGTCTGAGGAACCACTACTACATTCATTACTATACCCATGCAAAAAATTGCATCAATCCGCTATTCTGTTGCGACGTGATTGAAGGACAAACCAACAAACAAACACAGTTTCGCATTTATAATATAAGTAATGCTTTATATTTGTCTTTACTTTTATAATTGTCAAATTTTTTACCATACTTATCCAAAGACAAAATTACGTTTAGCTGTCATTTACGTTTTGTTATTCCACTGTCATTTGCGTTTTGTTATTCCATGTCAGATGCGTTTTTCTTATACCACGTTTTATAGTGACTTGACGTAAACGCGGTCGAACGGGATAAAAAGTATCCTATGTCCGTCTCCTGGTTCTAAGCTACCTCTCCACCAATTTTCAGCCAAATCGGTTCATCCGTTCTTGAGTTATAAATAGTGTAACTAACACCACTTTCTTTTATATATATAGATATCTTCAATGTACAGAATTGGGCCTGTTACAGTTTTATTATACTTAAGTCGTAGTACTATTATATATTCTGTGCTGTATAGATTAGTAAGTATGATTGGAGTCTCAAAGTGCGTGTAAAAGTCAGAACAAATTAACTATGTAAATATAGGAACTTTACCTAAACAACGCTTTGCCTGTAATGAAGTGAACAAGGCGAACCCAGCTATGCTCAAATCAAACCTAGTCAGACAAATGATAAAACGAGACTGAATAAGTAGGAAGTGAACTTATCATTGTACCAAACACGGATACGGATAATATAATAAACTATAAGTAGATACCTCCTCCCGGATATCGTATAAGATTTAATCAAGCATTGATGAGATTCGTAATTGATAAATTCGTAAACTTGTTATTGAACTTTTTTAAAACAACGCAAGAAATCGAGGGTTCATCTCTAACCTGTTTTCATTATCATAATTAGCAACCTATCATAGGCTCACTACTGAGCGCAGGGTCTACTCTCAGAAAAGTTCATAGTCCACCTCCACCAATGGTGGCGTAACAATAGGGTGGCAGGGCTGGCAAAATGCCACGGGCCCCCGACCCAAGAGGGCCCCGGTCCAAGAGGCCGCGAGCTCAAAATATGGCATTGAATGGGTAAGCATGGTGGACCACCATGCTTACCCATTAACAGACTTTACATAACTAGTGGTTCGCCCCGAACTGAGACCTCGCGGTAACGGTTTCCCATAATTGACGATCAAAATTGACATTATTATTATGCCCGTTTTCACCAACCATACCTAAATCATCCCATTTGTAGAAGTCTCTTTACATAGGTAGCCCCTAAATACAATTCTAACATCCCAATGTCATTTTCACCTTTAGTTGTCCCGTAGAGGTTCGTAATAACAAAGTTGACAGAAAGTGTCAACTAACTTAACATAGGTAGCCCGTAAAGGTTAGGGAACTGTTATAGTGAAATCCTCAAGGCCTCAATCAAACTTAGGTATAGTTTTTTGGAACATACAAATTAAATTACTTGTACACAGCGTCAACTATTGACACGATCAGAAATATGTAAAAACAAACTGCAACGTGAAGTTTTATTGATGTTTGCTAAATGACTAAATAATAATCTTAATTGAATAATAGGTATGTTACATAAAGCTGCATTTGCTATATGAGATGAGAGCGCCATCTATTGACATCATTGTGAAGTTCTGTTGTTGCTGCTCATTAAAAGTTAAATAATTTAGTTTCCTTATTACATTTATCTAATTTTAGTATTTGTTGTTCAAGTACATGATATTACGCTAAAATTGTAAAACTTTCAAGCCCCAGCTTTCAATGGTTATTCCGTTCTGAGGTCAAATATAATCTCCACTTTGAAAGCCCCCCATTTCGTCAATTTTAGGAAAAAAATTTAAAAAAAAATACTTTTGTACTCTGTTCCAAATTATCTTTAAAATGAGGTACTGTAAACCTATGAAACGCAAAATTTTTTTTTTTTCTTCGCATTCGCTTCTATGAGAGCCCCCCTGAAATAAAGATTTTTATAACTTTTTAAGCCATTTTCGGCTGGAGGCCATCGGTTTACATATTATATCTAAAATTGAAGTAATTTCGTTCAGTAATTCAGAAGTTATAAGGCTCTGACAGACGGACGGACGGACGGACGGACGGACGGACAAGTGCAAATTCACTCAAGTAGACTCAAAGACCTTCGCTTCGCTCGGTCGATAACAGACTTTATAAATTAACAGACTTTACATTTCACACACCTTTATGAACATTATGGAGAAATCTCAAGCAATCTCAATCTCATGCAAGTTCGTCGCGATATTATCTTTCACCACTGAGGTAGGTAGGGGATGTGATACTTAATTGTTTAAACGCACATAATAATAATGTAACTGAAAAATCTGAGGTGCGTGCGCGGAATCGAATCCCCAGAATAGAAGACCACAGTCCTAACAACTAGACTATCACTGCTGTAACCCGTTTGGATGCGTTTAATTAGTTTAAAGATGATTAGTTTGAAGATTGTGTAGTTGTGAGCAAAGTAGAATGAGGAAGCGGCGAGCAAAGGCATGACGTCATGCTCAGAATAAACTCGCTTCCGAGAACGAAACGTTTGTGTCAGTGCACTTGTCCTGATAGATGGCTCGGCCACACGTGTGCGTAACATTGTATATCTGATATTATATAATTATCTGTTATACGCATTGAAGTATTATGTACTAAAGCACGTTATACGTTATAAATAATACCTACTGTATTATTAATTAGGCCGACAGCGGCGCGGCGGCTTGGTTCACGATACGCGAAGTCATCAGCATAACGCACAAATACGCTGTTTTTGTTAGGGTTCCGTAGTAAACAAGGAACCCTTATAGTTTCGCCATGTCCGTCCGTCTGTCTGTCTGTCTGTCCGCGGTTTAGCTCAGAGACTATTGGTACTAGAAATCTGTAATTTGACAAGAATATAAATATCAATCACGCCGACAAAGTGGTGAAATAAAATTGTGAAAAATATTTTTTTTAGGGTAACTCCCCTACATGTAAAGTGGGGATGATTTTTTTTTCTCGTCTATACCATAGTGTGGGGTGTCGTTGAATAGGTCTTTCAAAAATATTGTGGGTGTGGGAACACCATTTTTCAATCCAGGGATCCGTTTGTGAAATACCTATGATATTTTAAAGTGCTAAATTTTAATAGAGTCAAGTGTCCCCCCCCCCCCCCACCCCTCTGCCAGCTAAATGGTTGTATAAGGGATACAAGAAAAAATTCTAAGCAGTAGTACATATAATGAATTTTAAAGGAAAACTATCACGGCTAAGTAGGGTCCAATTGTTAAGGAGTTATATCTGTTTTTCCTAAGTTAGGTATTACACGTAGTGTAAGTTGCATATTTTGTAGTATATTATAGTATTTAAACCATGGAACTCAAAATGTATACAATATTCATAAATAAAATAAAAGCACTATCCTTGGTCAGCAATAATATTTGAGACATTCAACTACGGAACCCTACACTGCGCGCGGCCCGACACGCACTTGGCCGGTTTTTTTAAAACTAGTATATCCACGTGCCACCTGTAGTTTTTGTCCATCATGTTGTAGTCTTGTGATGAATTTACCTACTTCGTTGACCTAGGTACTAAGCCTAGAATAGATGTTGTGTTATCTTTGCACATTCGATTTAGTTAGAAAATCAAATAAGAAGGTATGTTTATAGTATTAGAACATTGACTTATTAATACTTCTAACTTATTCGAACGAAAAAATATTTGGTTCAAAGCCATTGCAGATATTAAAGATGGAGACCACACTATTTATAGTGCATCAAAAAAATATCATATACCTACAACGACTCGGTTTGATCGAATAAAAGATCGAAAAAGGGAAAAAACGAAGATAACGAATACCAAGAAACACATGACACTGTAATAAACCTAAAACTTGTGGGAAATTAAAACGTTTATCGTTGTGATAACGAAAATGAAAATTTAGGACACAATGAAGAAAATACTGAAATGGAAAGATATTGCTCGAGAAACGATTCCAGAGCACTTAAATAGTTTAAAGTGAATTACCTATTTAATAGTTCTCTTAAGCTTAAATAAGCTTAAAAATTAATTATAATTGCTCAAATTGATCTCAATAAAGAATTGCGTGTAATTATTGTTTTGTTTTAATTAGTAACATATTGTGGTTGAAAAGTTAAGTAAATCCTTTTTGGGAACCATTACTTCTTTGAGGTTCTTGGCGGGGATATTCCGAACCATTAGATGGCTAAATCGATGTTCTCGGTCATCGACAACAGTACTAATAACTAAATTGACATAAGGTCTATCTTGGGTAAAAATGAAGTATGAACTCTAAACTTAAACTTAATAAAACTCATTTTTTTAAACATTCGGAATAACCACAACATATATCGGAATTACTCTTGTTAAAAAAAAAATATATGAACTACATTTTTGAATATTTGTATTTAATTTAAATAAGCGTTTTTATTGAATCTCTTAATAAGGATCAATAGGTCATTTATTTAAAACAACGGTAGTAAAGTTTGTTAGTAAATAAAATTATAAATATTTTAAATTAATTCGACAACGTTAAGCCGCCTGTCATCTCATCAAAATTTCTATCGGAATCCCCCCGATGCACCTTAGGTGCATATTAATGTAATGCACCTACAAAATTACTATAAAGTTCTTGCAATTCACGAGGGCGACTGACTTATGGTTGTGTGTGTGTCGTATCTGTATAAGTGTGAGCGAGCGCAATGCTCGCGCCTGCCCGCTCCCACCTAGGCTTTTGACAGGCACGCACACTTATGCAATGTGTATGTACACGAAGTAACCACTAGTAAAGCTTTCTCGCCTTCTTGAATTGCAAAAACTTGTAACACAAACTATCCGAATTTTTTATACTCGTGAGAACTTCGAAATTAAATGTCCGATTCGAATGAATTAAAAGGTGTTTTATATTTTTTTTGTCTTTGGCACCAATAATGAATAAATGATTTTTCTTTCTTTATGTCTTTCTTTCTTTCTATATCATAAGGCCATACTAATATCAGCCTTCTTAGTTATTGTTCATATTTTATAACCCTAACTCGACTTTGAGCAGCGATAATTAGTTATTTAACCAACCGCATGCGGGCAGAGGAGTGCCCTACATCTACTACTAACTTTTACTAATCTACTAATCTACACAAAGACACATTACAAAATATATATAATTATATAATATACACTTTAGTCTTTAATCTCAACTGAAATATTTATTTATATTCCCGTAGCTTTATCATTACTTTTTAAAATAATTCTGTTTGTAAATGTACACTCCGTCCTCTGTAAAACTTACTAGGAAGTCTAACTTGGTCTCCACGATACAGGTTACCTAGTGTGGAGACCACAAGCAAACGAGACGATGTAAAAATGCATTTTGAAAATAAAGATATTTTATTTATTTATTTATTTATTTTATTTACTGAATCAGATTTCCTAGCGATTGTTACCAAAAGTATAGGTATCTTAGCTATTGTGCCTAATGAGCAGGTTTGAAGTCAAATAGATACTGGTGTTCCTTTAATCTAGTATAAGTTACCTTACCTTAGCTTAAATTCATTCCAAGGTTATCTTCCCACCGTTTTCATCTTATTCCAGATCAATACTAAGAGGGCCTGCTAGATTGAAATATCTATATTGTAAAACCTTATTGTTTGTATTACTTTTTAATATTATGTAAAATCTCATTGATTTATTAAAAGTAAAGTTGTTACGTCAAATCAGAGAAAAACAAAAAGCACGAGACTTACAAGAAGCACAAGAAGCGCAAAGAGTATAATAATATTATGAAGAAGCGTATATAAGCTTATTAGCATCATAACCCTTTATTATTGCCGTATTAATAATATTAGTTATATTATTCTTCTTGAGAAGGCATTTCTTGAGCAAGTGGGGCGCATTGTTCGCGTTTGCTGAGCAGAATTTTGGAGAACAAGTGAGTTGGTCGAGGTGGATCATAGAGAGCGTCATTTGGCAAACGTAGTGAGATTGGAGTCGTGCAACCGGTGCTCGGATTTGATTGATATCTTGGGCCCGCTTGCACAGACGCCGGGTTAGTTAGCCCAGGAATAAATTTGTAATTTTGACAGAAGCTTTATACGATCTGTCAAATCTGTCTTAACCCGGAGTTAGCTGCTAACATAACTCGACGTTTCTGCAAGCGCACCTAAAACTATTAATTAAGAATGTTGCACTGCATATACTGCTAGCCTGATGAGGCCCACTCAATCCGTGACCACTAATGACGATGTCGATGGTCGTGGTCATCCTCCGACATTATCATCATCATCATCATCATCATCATCATCTCAGCCTGCGGACGTCCAGTGTTGCATAGGCCTTTCCCAGAGAACGCCACCACACCCGGTCCTCAGCCTTCCTCATCCAGCCACTTCCCGCCACCCGCTTTATATTGTCAGTCCAACGTGCTGGAGGGCGCCCCACACTACGCTTACTTGTTCGCGGTCTCCACTCTAGGACTTTTCGGCCCCAACGGCCATCGGTTCTGCGACAAGCATGTCTTGTCAAGCATCGCTTGTCCGACATTATATTAATAAATAATTTGTGTGTTATGTGCAATAACTTTTCCCTCGCGTATAGTTTAGTTGGATAGTGTTCACGTAAAACATGATTCATTTCGCTCCTTCGCTGCAACAATGTTGTCTTGAACGTGGTAGTGATATTAACTAGTGAAGAAAAAATGTTACAAGAACAAACAAAAAAATTGATTTTGAAAATTCGAAACCTTTTGACACGTTTTTTGAAATCGTACACACGCAGACACAGTATCGGGGGCAGGCCATAGTCCATCCCGCTGGCCCAATGCGACTTGGCGGACTTCACACACCTTTGAGAACATTCTGGAGAACTCTCAGGTTTCCTCACGATGTTTCCCTTCATCGTTAAAGTATGTGATAACTTCTATACTTTGTATTTGAGTTTGAATAAACCCCATGATGTAGTTTAAAAATACCTATTTCAGGACGATCAAAATAATCCCGCGCTTCACGGAGCTGACGCTATTCTACAGAGGCGTCGACCAGCGATGTAGTCGACATACGGACATACAACTCGCAGCCGGGACACGCGCACAAAATATATGGTAGATATTATACCTATCTATACTTATAACAAAACTGTAACAGGTCCAATTCAGTACATTGAAGATATTTTGATTTTTTTTGAGAGCAATCTTTATTCGATACTGAAGCCAAAACCTTTTTTAGGGTTCCGTACCCAAAGGGTACCAATGGGACCCTATTACTAAGCCTACGCTGTCCGTCCGTCCGTCCGTCTGTCAGCGGGCTGTATCTCGTAAACCGTAATAGATAGACAGATGAAATTTTCAGATATTATGTATTTCTATTGCCGCTATAACAACAAATAATAAAAATTAAATTAAATTAAAAAAATTAAATTAAAATATATCCATGGGTACATGAAAATATTTTAATTTAATTTTTTTTAACGGAACTCTAAAAGAGCGAGGCCCGACTCGCACTTGGCCGTTTTTTTTTTTTCTTTTTGTCTGTCTGTATCATGGCCGCGCATCACGCCGAAACTACTGGACGGATTTAAATGAAGCTTGGCATGATTTAAGTTCATACTACGAGGTAGGATATAGGATACTTTTTATCGCTAAATTCAAAATGTTTATTTAGTTATAATTCATTAAGGCGTATTCCGATTTCATTCATTCTTTTTTTGTTAGAAAAGAAGTACTTTAGAAATTGTCTTGTAATTATTTCAAGGTCGTTGGTTTAGTAATTAAGAAATTATAAACATCACAATCTTCAGTATTAGGTCCAAATAACTTACTACTAACTAACCCCGGAATGTAGGTACAGGATACTTTCAATGTTCGGCTCTTCTTAAGCTGGCATGCACACTTTATCGTATAGCAATAATAGATAGCCCTATTTTGTCATACCTGCATAGTAGGTATGGATGGAATACTAAATACATCGTATGGACCTAATATTACAGTGTTTTCCTATGCAATTTAATATTCTAATCATACTAATATTATAAATGAGAAAGTGTTTGTTTGTGGGTTTGTCCTTCAATCACTGACATAGGATACTTTTTATCCCGGAAAATTAAAGTGTTACCGAGGGATTTCAAAAACTAAATCCACGAGGGCAAAGTCGCGGGTTTAGCTAGTCTATAATAATAAATATAATATATGTAAGTGGACGAATTCTGTACATTAAATATATTTCGAAAATGTTAATTTTGGGACGCTTTATTATCGATATTGAGCTTTATTAGCGATATTGTAAAAACCGACAACGTCGCATTTTAAAACATAAATTATGATTGGTCTTAATTTTACTAATCAATGAACGCTATCTCTTTCTAATGTTCATTGATAAAATATATGCTTAGCAGTGTTTGTACGGTCAGCAAAATCATTAAAGTAATCAAAAATGGCTAAGGAACATGTGTTCTAAAATGGATATTTTCGGAGAAAATAATTTTTCTTTTGTAAAGCTGAACTTGACTAATATTCTCCTATTCCCTCCAAATAATGGTCTCAATGAGGGTAATAATTCTGTTGTAGGTACACAAAATGTAAACTCAGTTGTATATTATAGTCTTTTTATCTCGCGCTATTCCTTTCATAAAAATAAAAGCATATTATACAATTGAAGACTATATAAATGATAAAAAAGCGTGGAAATAATTCGTTCCAGCGATTCATGAGACAGTATATGGTAATGATTAACCTGTAAATTCTCTTTTTCCTCATTGTGGAAACACTGCATACATAGCATAATGTCTACTAGATTGTAAATTTGTTTTGAAAAGAGCAACTGCCGAGTTTCCTGCTGGTTCTTCTCGGCAGGAACGGCTTTCCGAACCAGTGGTAGACTCATCGACGACTCAAAAACATTTGTAAAAAAGTTTATTTGAATAAAAAACATTTCTATTCTATTCTATTCTATTCTATTCTATTCTATTCTATTCTAATGCTCCCTGCGGAAAAAGATGCATAGTTTTAGATCTGTTAACTTAGTTTACAAACTCAGTTCAACAGAATCATCCAAATTGTCCACTATGAGCCCGACCGTATAGAGGGCAAGGTTTTTCGCTATTCTTTCAATTCTCCATCCTATAAAATTTGACAAACTTAGGGCCGATTTCACCAACCTAAAATAAGTCTAATCCGAGCATAAATTTTATATTTTGACAGAGTTTACAATAACAAAACTGTCAGAACGACCAACTCATTCCTCGTATAAACGTCACTCGACGTTGGTGAAATCGGCATTAAAAGTCTGATTTTTAATTCGGTGGAATTCTGACGTTTCCTAATGTTACCATAGATAAAACACTTAACCCACAAAAAAGATAAATTGAAATAAAATATAAATTAGGCTATGGTTTCTTAGGATTTAATTTGTAAAAGAATTACGACAGGTTCGTTTAAAATTATAGTAAAATAAATAAAATAAAATAAAAAAAAAAAAAAAAAAATTAAAATTATAGTAAAGTGTAATAAATATTAATACAAATAATAATTGTAAAAGTGTAGAAGAGTCATGACGTGTCATAAGTCATAGGTTGGCCTATATGTATTTATATCTGTACAGAGTATAGATATAAATGTATAGATAATCTATATATATAAAAATGAATCCTTATTTCCCTTGGTCACGCCATCACGCGTGAACGGCTGGACCGATTTCACTAATTCTTTTTTGTTGTGTTTGTTATTGTCAGGAGAAGGTTCTTATGAAAGAAAAAATTAAGAAAATTGCGCGGAAAATTAGAAAATTTAAGAATACTAAACCACCATACTTATTATTATTTCTAATCTAACCTTTTTTAATGTAACCTTATGACGTTTAACATAGAATTGACAGAATGCTTGCTGTAAATATCGTCAAAGAGGATGTAAAAATACTGAGTATTGTTATCATAGTTAAGACAGGACAACGTCTGTCGGGTCAGCTAGTGCTCAATAAATAAATCAATTATTATATTAACTATTATACTGCATCTTCTTATACTGTGTCTTTACTGTGGGTCAGACTTGAGGTGCGGTGCGGGGAAGCGCGAGGGGTGTAGATTTCCTTACTCTATGGTAGGTACAGGGACCAATTTTAAGAATGATTATACGAGTCTGCCCGCGAAATTCAAATTTAATTTGGTTTTTCGCAATTTCTAAACTAATACGACAAACTAGGCTAATGGCATTCTAATTGCGCCAGTAGAATTATCATCTTCACAAGTTTACATAAAAATATTTACTTGAAAGTGACCAGTTTAAGAAATTAATCAAAATACTGAGTTGGACGTAAGTTACTCACAAATAAGTCGATATTTTGGTTAATTTCTTAAACTGGACACTTTCAAGTAAAGATTTTTATATAAACCTGTGAAGATGATACTGCCATTGTCGCAATTAGAATTCCATAAGCCTACGTTGTCGTATTAGTTTACAAATTACGAAAAACCAAATTAAATTTGAATTTCGCGGGCAGAACTGTGTCTTCCACCTTAAACGAACGTGTAGTAAGTTTGTATTAAATTGTTATTAGAAAACTGTTTTAAATTACATGTGACACACTTTATTTTTCAATGTTGAAATATTTAATGTGGGAGAAAAAATAATCAACAGACCATACCAAGGCAAAAATCATAAATAACAAACCTTCTTAACAAAAAATAATATATTATTATTTTCGAAACTAAGCCAAATTCAGAGAAAGAATGATGATGACAACGATGACGACGATGATGTTCAAATTCAAATTCAAAATTATTTATTTCACGTAGGCCAACCTGTGGCTCTTATGACAAGGCATGACTCTACCACCGGTTCGGAAAGCGGATTCTG
This sequence comes from Oeneis ivallda, assembly GCA_029955525.1. Classification (NCBI taxonomy): domain Eukaryota; kingdom Metazoa; phylum Arthropoda; class Insecta; order Lepidoptera; family Nymphalidae; genus Oeneis; species Oeneis ivallda. The sequence continues at coordinate 19,281,118 of JARPMR010000004.1, read as the reverse complement.
CAGAGAAGAGCCGGCAAGAAACTCAGCAGTTGCTCTTTTCAAAATAATCATTTTACAATATTATTATGAAGCTATTACATTGTAATAAGTTTTTATACTATCTTGTGGTTCATGATGATTACCTATAGTACTACTTAATTATCTATATAATATACATATAAGGCAAAGGTGACTGACTGACTGACTGGCTGATCTATCAACGCACAGCTCTAACCACTGGACGGATCGGGCTGAAATTGTGCACACAGATAGCTATTATGACGTAGGCATCCGCTAAGAAAGGATTTTTGAAAATTCTCACCCCAAGAGGGTATCAAACTTGATATTTTGGCTTTCAATCGAAAATAAAGAAGTATGTGTTTCACAGTTTTAGAAAGTTCAACTCCCAATGGAGTAAAATAGAGGTTGAATGTTTGTATTGAGAGTCAGTCGTTTTTCAACTTAGGTGTAACCATGAAACTTGGTATGTTGGTTTTTTACGGAGATACGAATCGCGTTAAGTTGGATTTTGATTACTAATCAACATCAAACTTAACGTGAGCGAAGCCGCGGGCAAAAGCTAGTTTACAATAAATTATATCATTAAGTTGTTGGTATTTTATTTATTCTTTTGTAGCAAAATTATTCTTTTATATTTGGATTACACTAAAAATATTCATATTTTATAGTTATTTCATGTTCTTAAAAGTCGGTACAAGTAATGAATTTGCTTCATACAGTGATTCTTATCCTAGGTATAAAATATCTGCGTACTATGAAATAGAAAAGGCACAAAAAATGTTTGTGAACACTGAATTGTCATAAAACGACCGAGCTGTCAGAATTCCACGGAATTAAAAATCAGACTAGTAAAATTTCTTCAGCATATTCTGCATGTATTAGAGTATTAGCAGTAAAGACTACTTCGATAAAGATATTTCGTTACAGGAGTTCCTGCCAAGAAATCTGCTAAAGACTACAGACAAGAAAGCACACACAGAAGCGTCTTCAGCAGCAGACTACGACACCGACAAGGAAAACCAACTGAAGCGTGGAGAGAAAACCAAAGAACCAAAAGCAAAAAATCCTAAAGACTCGAATAACAGAATGTATACTATAACACCGATGAAAAAAGCAACGAAATTTTAAATGAACAAAACACTCGAAATAATCAAAATACTAAAGTATTGAAAAGTTCTATTAGCGAACCTATTATAGTAACTTTGATATGTCAGAACCAGTAGCAACAAAAGCTAAATATACACAACCCATTACAACCATTACTCCGAAATATAAAGATGCAAATAAAGAACCAAATACAAAACAAATCAACGTACACGTTGGTGAAAATTCGCTTCAAAAGGATCTGCTTTGCGATATATGTAATTATAAAACAAAGTCAAGAAATTCTTTGGAAAAACACTTGATCTTACACACACAGGACAATAATATATTGAAGTGTAGCCATTGCGGATATCTAAGTAAGAATAAATCTCTTTTGACTAGACACTTGAAAAACCACACCGATGGTGATAAGTCATTTGCATGCAAGGTTTGTAATTACAAATGTAATGAAAGCGGACATATGAAGAGACACATGAGAACTCACACTGGAGAAAAACCCTTTGCATGCAAGGTCTGTGATTACAAATGTAATGAAAGCGGACACATGAAGAGTCACATGAGAACTCACACTGGAGAAAAGCCCTTTGCATGCAAGGTTTGTAATTACAAATGTATTGAAAGCGGAAATATGAAGAGACACATGAGACTTCACACTGGAGAAAACCCCTTTGCATGCAAGGTTTGTAATTACAAATGTAATGAAAGCGGACAGATGAAGAATCACATGAGAACTCACACTGGCGAAAAACTTTTTGCATGCAAGGTTTGTAATTACAAATGTATTGAAAGCGGAAATATGAAGAGACACATGAGACTTCACACTGGAGAAAACCCCTTTGCATGCAAGGTTTGTGATTACAAATGTAATGAAAGCGGACATATGAAGAGTCACATGAGAACTCACACTGGAGAAAAACCCTTTGTATGCAAGGTTTGTAATTACAAATGTAATAAAAGCGGAAATATGAAGAGACACATGAGACTTCACACTGGAGAAAACCCCTTTGCATGCAAGGTTTGTAATTACAAATGTAATGAAAGCGGACAAATGAAGAGTCACATGAGAACTCACACTGGCGAAAAGCCCTTTGCATGCAAGGTTTGTAATTACAAATGTATTGAAAGCGGAAATATGAAGAGACACATGAGACTTCACACTGGAGAAAACCCCTTTGCATGCAAGGTTTGTAATTACAAATGTAATGAAAGCGGACAGATGAAGAATCACATGAGAACTCACACTGGCGAAAAACCCTTTGCATGCAAGGTTTGTAATTACAAATGTATTGAAAGCGGAAATATGAAGAGACACATGAGACTTCACACTGGAGAAAACCCCTTTGCATGCAAGGTTTGTAATTACAAATGTAATGAAAGCGGACATATGAAGAGACACATGAGAACTCACACTGGAGAAAAACCCTTTGCATGCAACGTTTGTAATTACAAATGTAATGAAAGCGGACATATGAAGAGTCACATGAGAACTCACACTGGAGAAAAACCCTTTGCATGCAAGGTTTGTAATTACAAATGTAATGAAAGCGGTCATATGAAGAGTCACATGAGAACTCACACTGGCGAAAAACCCTTTGCATGCAAGGTTTGTAATTACAAATTTATTGAAAGCGGAACTTTGAAGAGACACATGAGAACTCAATCTGGAGAAAAACCCTTTGCATGCAAGGTTTGTAATTACAAATGTAATGAAAGCGGACATATGAAGAGACACATGAGAACTCACACTGGAGAAAAACCCTTTGCATGCAAGGTCTGTGATTACAAATGTAATGAAAGCGGACATATGAAGAGTCACATGAGAACTCACACTGGAGAAAAACCCTTTGCATGCAAGGTTTGTAATTACAAATGTAATGAAAGCGGAAATATGAAGAGACACATGAGACTTCACACTGGAGAAAACCCCTTTGCATGCAAGGTTTGTAATTACAAATGTAATGAAAGCGGACAAATGAAGAGTCACATGAGAACTCACACTGGCGAAAAGCCCTTTGCATGCAAGGTTTGTAATTACAAATGTATTGAAAGCGGAAATATGAAGAGACACATGAGACTTCACACTGGAGAAAACCCCTTTGCATGCAAGGTTTGTAATTACAAATGTAATGAAAGCGGACAGATGAAGAATCACATGAGAACTCACACTGGCGAAAAACCCTTTGCATGCAAGGTTTGTAATTACAAATGTATTGAAAGCGGAAATATGAAGAGACACATGAGAACTCACACTGGCGAAAAGCCCTTTGCATGCAAGGTTTGTAATTACAAATGTATTGAAAGCGGAAATATGAAGAGACACATGAGACTTCACACTGGAGAAAACCCCTTTGCATGCAAGGTTTGTAATTACAAATGTAATGAAAGCGGACATATGAAGAGACATATGAGAACTCACACTGGAGAATAACCCTTTGCATGCAAGGTTTGTAATTACAAATGTATTGAAAGCGGAACTTTGAAGAGACACATGAGAACTCACACTGGAGAAAACCCCTTTGCATGCAAGGTTTGTAATTACAAATGTAATGAAAGCGGACATATGAAGAGTCACATGAGAACTCACACTGGCGAAAAGCCCTTTGCATGCAAGGTTTGTAATTACAAATGTATTGAAAGCGGAAATATGAAGAGACACATGAGACTTCACACTGGAGAAAACCTCTTTGCATGCAAGGTTTGTATTTACAAATGTAATAGAATAGCATAGAATAGAAATGTTTTTTATTCAAATAAACTTTTACATGTACTTTTGAATCGTCAATGAGTACCTACCACTGAAATGAAAGCGGACATATGAAGAGTCACATGAGAACACACACTGGCGAAAAGCCCTTTGCATGCAAGGTTTGTAATTACAAATGTGTTGAAAGCGGACATATGAAGAGACACATGAGAACTCACACTGGAGAATAACCCTTTGCATGCAAGGTTTGTGATTACAAATCTACCTATAGCCATGTATTAAACCGACACATGCGAGCGCGACACTAAGGTGAGACACAGAACATTGAGGCAACGTAAGGCTCACACAGAGCGACTTACACTGGACTCACACTGGTGGGAATGATTTTTAAAATGGCGGTTTTATTTAATATTTTTGTTAAATTTATTACCTTTTGTCTCAAATATTCCCTAATGGTTAAATAAACACATAGTTTAATTGTAAAACATTTTATCTACTCCAGCATCGAAAAGTTCCAATTTCGAATTTGACAGCTGAATCGAAATGAACCCTCTTTCGGTTTTGCTTCTCATTTCGATGCAGCTCGTTGTATGGGAGCTGAATCGAAATGGTTATCTTCTTAAAATAGGATACCTAAAGCTAAGGCTCTGAGTTCTCGCACTTTTGTACCGTTCATAAGACAGAGGCGCCACAGGCGGCTGGTGGCGGCTTACGGAGTTACTTTTTGTTACTTTATTGAGCCTACGGCGTATTTTGTTAAAGATTTTATTTTCCTTGTCGTAGATAAAATCTTGTATGCAACTGAACGTAATTAGTCATTTTAATTCTCGTACTATCCTATTTTGATACTCGGCAAGCCTCGTATCAAAAAACAGCAGATGATTAACAAATGATTGGACTGCTTAAGAATGGTTTATAGAACTGTAAGTGAATAAGGCTAACTCTTGCAGGCAAAGAAAACTTTTAGCATCCCTACCTACATCAATCAGTTCAATCGTACTAGTTTTATAATTGAACCTTTCTCAGTTACTTAATTATATTTATAATTGTTAGTTTAACTCATAAGCTATTTGGTTTGAACCAGCTGAGCTCAATTGTTAAATTTAAAATAAAGGTAAAACTGAAGAAAAGTTGATAGTTATCATTTCACTTGATACTTAGTTTTTAATAAGTATAATTATTGTTAAATTAAAAGTGAAATTTTGTTGATTTTATGAGTAGAGTCGTATAATTTATTGTTATGTGGTTTTGTTTTTTTCTATGTTTAATTTTGTAAGTCTGATAGAAGAATCTAGTTGCTTCAGTAGTTTTATTGATTACTTTTTACAATAATATATAAAAAGAAATGTTTATTTGTTGGTTTTCTTTTAAAAATCCTCCTTTTTTTATTAAATTAATACCCTTGAATAGGATTGTCATAGTAAAATAAGTAAATAATGGGTAAACATTTTAACATCTCAGTAAAGTGGAAAAACTAAATAAAGGTACTTATATCGTCACTTTTTCGTATTTCAACACAATATTGACGAGGAAGAACTAAACAACTGACATGGAAAAATAAATAAGTGCATCAAATATTCAAAACTTTGGTGAGGGAAAACTAAATAATTGCTTTTTATTTTTTGTCTCGCAAACAAATGAATCAAAATGTACGTCAAGTAGATTCAGAAATAGATACAGTAACAATCTAAAACATATATAACATGGACACTTAAATTGTTTATGAAAAAAAAGTTATCTCCATTTCTAACGCAAAAAAACACTAAATCGCGTTTTACTCGCGATATTGGTTTTGTTAGTTATTTAATTTTCCAACTACAGCGACGTTATGGAAAAGTGTGTCGTTTTCGAGTTATTAATTTTTTCTTTTTTTCTAGGTAAAGGGGGGTTTGCGACTTTTAAAAATTAATTAATAAAAACCCAATGTATTTTATCAACTTTTTTTTAAATTCTTGCTAGTGCACATACTTGTTAATAATAACCAATAATAAAACAAAAACAATCTTCAAGCATTTTTAAATCAGAGCTCTAAAACTGCACAAGTTTTCAATTTTTATTTTTAATTCCTTGAATAACTCTCACTCAAAAACTCAAATTTTCTGTAAAAATCACTATGGGACTTATCCTGCGGATCATTTTAAAAACATTTACGAATCCTTAGCTATCCATCGGTACATAAAAAATACAGGAAGAATCATAAAGTCAAGAAAATCGGCCAAGTGCAAGTCGGGCCTCGCTCTTTTAGGGTTCCGTACATAAGACCAAATCATTTTTTTAAAACTAGATACATATTTAGATATCTTAGTTCTTAGAAAGTAGTAAATTAGTATATGGGGAAAAATTGCTCGTTTGTTTTGGTCACAACTTATCAACCGCATTATAAATCGGTGTTTTCAGTATTTGTTGTTTAAATACACTATATAGTACATAAATACCAAAATTTCAAATTCCTAACTAGTTTAGGTTTTGAGATAGACCCCTAACAAAATTGGTCTAAAACTGAAAACTTTGAAGCCCCATTTCTTCATTTTTGTAGCTAAAAAATAAAAAAATATATATTTGAACTCCACTTAATGAGCTCTAGACAATGACACCCCACATGCCGCGATAAAAAAATAAAATTTTATTACGACTCCTTTTCCATATATGGGAGCCCCCTTTATTTTTCAATTTAATTTAATTTTTATTATTTGTTGTTATAGCGGCAATAGAAATACACAAAATGAGAAAATTTCAACTGTCTATCTATTACGGTTTACGAGATATAGCCCGCTGACAGACGGACGGACGGACGGACGGACGGACAGCGGAGGCTTAGGAATAGGGTCCCGTTGGCACCCTTTGGGTACGGAACCCTAAAAAAATGACACAACAAAGACACCAGGTAGACTAGTGGTTCGCCCCGAACTGAGACCTCGCGGTATCCCATAATTCCCATAAGGTAGTTTTAACTATATTATATTGTAATTAAAACGCGCCGAATCTGATGACGTCAATCGTCATCTGCTTTCGTGGATGGGATGCGTATGCCTACAGTATTTTACTAAAATTCAGCTGGTTCGCTGAACGGGTGTTACGTAGTATACGATTTCATAATAAACAAAATTATAAACTGCCGTGACTGCGCGCTTGCGGCTTCTGCGGCGAGCATGTCTAGATGCGCGCTCATCTTTACATTCATAGACACAGTACCATCATACGGTAGTAAATAGGTGCTAACGTCTAATTATTGTAAATAGAAACGGATTTACTTTTGCAAAAACAACGTGATACTTTTATTGATAAAAAGAGACGTGTCAAGGGACACCCGGATGGAACGTAGTACCTTAGTAGTAGTATTTTAGTGAAGGAATTGTAATAAACTAGTGGTGTCATCTAGTATTAAATTGATTAACTACGATGAATTATTTTTAGTTTATTTCTATTGCACTGATACAACACCAAAGAGTTACTCTGTTGGAGTTACTGTTTTTTCACAGATGGCGTTATCCAATTTATACAATAAAAAATTAGGGAAAAATTCCACATTTAGAAATTATTTAAAATAAAATTGAAAATAGAAAATTCAGTCTGTCGAGCTGGGATTCGAACCATCGACGTTGAATTTATAGGCGACTGCCCTAACAACTAGGCCATGCAGACGCCGTGTTCTAAGACGAAAATACCGAATACAATGCAAAATTCACATTCAACAAAAAAGTGTTGGTTCCAAAAATGTGTCGAGGTCGAGTGTCGGTTCCTTAATTTTTTCCGTCTAGCCCCCTTCCGTACCGCGCGATAAGGAACTACGTTCCAATAATTTGCTAATTGAATAACATAATTAGTAATAGACAAAATAAGAATAGCTGACGCAAAACTGTATTTACAATATTAAAGACAGCGCCATCTATTAACAGTATAGTGAAGTTTTGTTAAAAACATTGATGCCCATTAAAACTTAAATAATTTCGTTTCTTTATAATATTTATCTAATCTTAGTATTTGATGTTCAAGTACAGAATATAACTCAAATTATGTGTAAGTTTCAAGTTTTAAAATAAAGTGGTTTTAGAGATCTAGCCTCGAATACAATCTCCACTTTGAAAGCCCCCCATTTCGTCAATTTTAGGAAAAAAAAATACTTTTGTACTCTGTTCCAAATTATCTTTAAAATGAGGTACTGCAACCCTATGAAATGCAAAAAAATATATTTTACTTCGCATTCGCTTCTATGAGAGCCCCCCTGAAATAAAGATTTTTATAACTTTTTAAGCCATTTTCGGCTGGAGGCCATCGGTTTACATATCATATCCAAAATTGAAGTAATTACGTTCAGTAATTCAGAAGTTATAAGGCTCTGACAGACGGACGGACGGACGGACAAGTGCAAATTCACTCAAGTAAACTCAGAGACCTTCGCTTCGCTTGGTCGAAAATTCAAAGAAATGCTATTATCAAGGAATTAAATCACGATCAAGCTAAAAACGACTTTATTACAAAATTATTTAAGATTATTTTTCAATAGGGACAATAGTTAGATAGGTACATACTTTTGAAACGTGTGGTTTCAAAAGTATGTACCTATCTATAATTCTGGTTAGCTAAAATTAAAAAATAGCTTACAATTAAATTTTTGAACTACAATTCGTGCTCAAAATGGGATCCCCTATTTCATATGCAGACACGCACTCTCCTTCTTAGTTCGCTTTTAACTACAGCACTACTCAAGCTCTGTCGAATGGAATTTGCAGCATTTATTATTCGAGTTTTCAGTTCTTCTATCGATTGTACAGGTGAAACGTCATAAACTAGTTTCTTCATGTGTCCCCAGTCATAATAGTCCATAGGCGTCAAATCTGGACTTCTCGCAGGCCATGGGATTGGTCCTCCTCTGCCAATCCATCTATTTGGATAATTGGTATTTAACCACTGTCTTACAGACATTCGAAAGTGTGCAGGGCATCCATCATGCTGGAATATCATTCTATGTCTGAGTTCCAACGGCACGTCTTCAAGTAGCTCATGAAGGATTTCCCTGAGCAAATTTTCATAGGTTTCTCCGTTTAAATTATCAGGTACGAAGTGTGGGCCAACAAGATTATCATTGATTATCCCATCCATACGTTTACCGAGAAACGTCTTTGTGAACTTCTTGGTCTCTTTTTGTGAGGATTTCCCTGTTCTTTTTGAGCCCAACAGTGAGAATTGTGGTCATTATTAGAAGCATATTGCTTATTAGGATAGCTTGTAGTTATGGGAGGCCATTAAGGTATGTAATACATATCCTATAATCAGAAGCCTATAATCTTCTAAGAGGCAATGTGCAATAAATTATTTAGGTTTGAACACGTTACCCCATATGATATTATCAAAACATTTAAATCATTGCAAAATAAAAAAACAATAGATCTATGGGGAATATCAGTTAAATTTAGAGAAAATAATCTATGAATATTCCAATAACAAGTTTTTAATTTTAGGAGATTTTAACATGAGTTCAATTCGATGGATTGAAACTGATGATGGACTTCAAGCATTTAACTTATCTGACGACAATTCAAGGAACTTTATTGATGCTCTAAGTACATGTAATCTCAGTCAATTCAATGATATAAAAAACAATTTTAACCGCATATTAGCACATGCAAATCACTGATCTGTGAACGTCTGACTGTGCCTGTGCCTGCGAATTTAGTGCAGTTTATGCCGGAGAAATCGAAACATGGAATCGTACGCTGTACCCGCTACAATTGGAATCGGCGAGCTATCATCTACCTGTGAAGAAGGGGGCGCATACATCGTGGACGCATCGTATCCAGTTTTCTCCAAGCCTCCATTTGAAGCCCCAATTTCAAGTTTCATCGCAGTTTTGGAATTTAGTGCAATTGACAAACAAAAGTAATTGTTTTGTTTTTTGACATTCGTGAAACAAATTCGTGACATTCTTATACAAAATTTTCTTTTTTAAGTGTCACTGTAATAATTTTATTTTTTGTGTAAGTTTTTAGTTTAATAATTAGTAATTTTCTCACTGACAGCTCGCAACTAAGAGGAACAGTTTAAGGCTTTTGTAAGCTCTAATGAGTTTATTAGTCGTGTTCCCCTTAGCTTAGGGTACTCTCCGCGTCGGTTGCAACTTGACGTCGCCGCATCTTTCATTGCGCTGCTCGACGCCTCCCGGACTCCTTCACGCCCAACGCTGCGTGACTTCTCCGATGCTCTTTCGTGCCCGTCGCTGCACGACCCGACCGACGCGACGCCCCTCGCACCCATCGCTGCGCGAGCACCGTGAAACCCTTCGCGCCCATCGCTGCGCGATCTGACCGACGCCTTTTTCCGCACCTAGCGCTACGCGACTCTATGGCTGCCTCTCCTTTCTCGCGCCTAGTGCTGTGATGCTCTTGAAGTTTCGACTGACGTTTTTTGCGCTTAGCCTAATGCTGCGCTGCACGTCTCGACGCCTTTCGTGCCGAATGCTGTACGAACCGTCCGACGTTGTTTTTCTCGTCCTAGTCGCTTCGCCGTCATGGTCATTGGTTTCGTTTGTTACCCTTCATTCATTCATTCATTTTTTTTGTTTTCCTTCACTCCCTAGGGGGGTAAATGTGGCGTATACAACCTCTATGGAGGAATTAAAATATATCCACATGTCAGTGAGAAAATTTTTAAGTTTCGAACGTTTTGAAAATATAAATAGATGCGCAAGCTGTCTGCGCAAAGGATTTCATATCGGATATCGATTAGGGCGGCCTCAAAATTATTGTGTATTTTTATATCGCTTTTATTTTATAATATAATATACAGTTTCTAAATCAACCAAGTCTTTCAATCATCTATCAAGTAATATAATTATTATGGGGCGGCTGAAGAGCCCCATATTGGTGACCCACGACGAACACGAAAATATCAAGCAAGAATATAATGTCGCCACCCATAAATAAAATTCCACAGTCGATCTTAGACTTGCCTTTACACAAGTTTAAGAAATCAGTTAAAACTAATCTCATAAAAAAAGCATATTATACAATTGAAGACTATATAAATGACATAATAGCGTGGATATAATTCGTTCCAGCGATTCATGAGACAGTAGGTAATGATTAACCTGTAAATTCTCTTTTTCCTTATTGTGGAAACACTGTATGTATGCATAGTATAATATCTACTATATTGTAAACTTGTTTTGAAAAGAGCAACTGCCGAGTTTCATGCTGGTTCTTCTCGGCAGGAACGGCATTCCGAACCAGTGGTAGACTCATCGACGATTCAAAAGCACTTGTAAAAAAGTTTATTTGAATAAAAAACATTTCTATTCTATTCTATTCTATCTTAAAAACTTATGGGAGATATGGATATGGTAAATACTATTCACCCGAAATATATTCAACCGAAAAACGTTTGTTATCCGCCTTCTTCTAGAAAAGCCAACCCGTGCCGCCGAACCGTTTTATTATGAACATACGAGCGTCGAGCAAAAGGTTGTCGCTAATGGTACAGTCCAATATAAAAAGAGTGTAATCTGAGATCGTACTACCGACTGCGTAGATGACCGCTGGCGCCAGGCGCACGGGAGGCGCTTCCGTTGTGCTGATTAATTCATTACAGTTACTCCCGCCGGGCGTCCGTCACTCCGACCGATTGCATCGTGACGAGAAAATACCTTTTTTTCTTTTTATTCGAAGACAAGATTAGATAGCCCTTGACTGCGATCTCATCTGAGTAGTCAAAGATGGTAGCGGTCTAACTATATTATAGCAAGGTGATAATAGATTTAATAAATGGCCAATTGCGTGTCAGGCCACGCGCTTTGTAGGGTTCCGTAGTTGCCTGTCACAATATTATACGCACTTAGAACACTTACACTGTAAAATATGCATAATTAAAAATATGCATAATTTTTATCATAAAATGTTTTTTTACATTTTAAAATAACGTCACCAAGTAATAATGCGCCTAGTTATAATTTAATAGCAAAAACTTAAGGTACAACTTGTCCGCGTCACCAGTAGTATAACAAATGCAGTTTGTCCTTGTTTATCACATAATTTCGCAGTGTAAGCAGCGTTACTGCAATATTAGAACGGCATCTAAGTCATTCACTCTGCTATGACTTTAGTCTTTACTCGTAAAAGTTATTCGACTATTCTAATTACTGCTCTTTAGTACTGTTAGTCTCTGCGCTAGACCGTGGACAAACGGACAGACGGACAGACGAACAAACGGACGGACTAGGCGAAACTATAAGTTTCCTTGTAGTAGCTTTCTACGGAACCCTAATAAAACCAGGTAAGGGTTTAAAAAGATATAATAATGTTAAATGATGAGTGTGTTTGCTTGTTGGTTTGTACTTTAATCACACAGCAAGGAAGCAATGGGTTGACGAGATTTTTTTGCATCTAAGATAAATATACTTAGTTGAAGACTTGGAAGAGTCACATAGGCTAGGTAATTTTTACTCCGAAATAACAGGAGCTCTCGCGGGATTTTTAAAAGAAGAACTCCACGTGGACGTAGGTAGGTAAACTTTCCCCTTTGTAGTCGCGGGTTAAAAGCTATTACAATTGTGTACGCCTTTATTAATTTTGTAGATCGCGGAATTTTATAAAGCATTTTGAGTTAGCGCGGACAGAATGCCGAAAAGAATTTCCGTGCGCGTTTTTATGTTAGATTTGACCAGCCAGTGAAAAGAGAGTACGATTCTTTCAATGGAAAAGACCTAAGGGAAAGGACATTTTTTCTTTGATAGAAATGATTATGGAAGAACGGATACGGATATCCGAATAGAACAGAATGCGGATAACTGGGACTGGCCGCGGAAGCAACCGCCTTCCTGCTACGGATACAAACGTACTCAGAACATACCTTTCATTATTACCTTTAATTTTTACTATTATTATAAATTCGAGTGTTTGTTTGTTGGTTTGCCCTAGAATCACGCAGCGAAGGAGCAACGGATTGACGTGATTTTTTGTATGGGTGTAGATGAGGACTTAACATCTAGGCTACTTTTCATCCCGAAAAAACGGAGGATTTTTCCCACCCTCACGACTTCACGCGAACAAAGTCCCGGGCACCCCTTTTAAAATTAATGTCATATAATATAAAAAAAATCTTTTTAAACAACCAACTTCAAACTCCCGCTTTACTACATTACATACACACTATACAAAGTATTTAATTTATTGTTTATATTTTAAAAACCGCTCGACCGATTTCGATAAAATATGGGGAGTAAATACCCTTTCAAAGAAAAAAAGAATTTTTCAAATCGGTTCAGGCGTCTTCGAGTAACCGATGAACATACATAAAAAAAAGATTTCGACGAATAATGATAACCTCCTCCTATTTTGATGTCGGTTAAAAAGTAGTAGATACCTAAAGATTAATTACGATAATAATAATAATATAATAATAAATGTTTTATTATCAGGTTACAGGACCCATAGTTTTTCTTTTTACATATTATACACATGACATGACATAAAATATTAAAATAAAGTAAAAGTTAAAAGTTAATATCAATAAAATATTAAAATAATAAGATTAACTATATAATATTAGATAACATGGCTCGCCCCTCCACCGCAGTTTCTAAGTGTGTGTGTCTAGTGTGTGTAGTCACATATCCTTATTAAAGAAAGTGTATGCAGTTGTAAAAGTATTCGTCTTCCTCTTCAACTTTCAAGTCTCTCCACCGAAGGATGTCACAAAGGACAAAGGTCTCTTGTAGGATTTTCGACACTTGTTAAGTGTCGCATACCTGTATTTATCTAATCTGAAATGTCATAAGTTTCCTAGCTCGGATATGTAATCTTGCTGAAGTCCGAACTTCTACCTACCGGTAACAACAAAAGTCTACTTCAAGAGCCAAGACAACTTATTACGTTCCCAACTTCCTACGTAATGAACCAAATATGGAATCCTCGCGTTACATCGGCTATTAATACTTGACTGTATGAAGTTGTTACGAGAATTTAAATGCGATTACTTAAAGCGAGGTCGGTGTAAGTTACAACAGAACCTCTCTGTTCAGAATTGATTTAGCGTAAAAACATTTCGAACATGCCTCCCGTTTCGCTTAACATTTTTAGGGTCCCGTACCGAAAGATTGCCAAACAAGAGTAACTTCCAGGAACCTTACATTACTAAGCCTCTGCTGTCTATCTGTCAGTAAGACTGACATCTTGAGTCACCTTCATCAATGAGCAGTAACAGGTATAGCCACTCGAAAATTTAACAAAATAGATGCTTTGTTCTTGCAATTCACGAGGGCGACTGACTTATGGTGGTGTGTGTGTCGACAGTGTCATATCTGTATAAGTGTGAGCGAGCGCAATGCTCGCGCCTGCCCGCTCCCACCTAGGCTTTTACAGGCACGCACACTTATGCAATGTGCATGTACACGAAGTAACCACGAGTAAAGTTCACTCGCCTTCGTGAATTGCAAAAACTGTACGTTACGTTTTGTACGGCGATAGGTAGAGATTTACGATGTTAGTGCCACACATGCTATAGCTTCTTGTTAATAGAAGTAAAATCTTTATAATATTGTGTACCAGATGTAGATGATGTCCGCGACTGCATCCGCGTGGATTAAGGTTTTTGAATTCCCGCGAGAACTCTTTAATTTTCCGGAATCTGAATTATTAATTAATACCGAATATTAGCTATCTTCATCCCTTTTAGCCAAATCGGTTCCTTCGTTGTGGCGTGAAGGAGCAAAAAACATCCATCCATCCATCCTCACAAACTTTCGCATTTATAATATTAGAAGGAAGAAGGATTGCGTGATGGTAGTGATACGGAACCCCTCGTGCTTGAGTCCGAATATTACTTGGCTGGTTTTGCGTATTAAAGAATCCTTTATTATCTGCATGGCATTTGATACCGCGTAGACAGCTGGCGCCTGAACAGCTTCCGAGGATTGGGTGAGGATTCGATTGCAGACCTGCAATCCGATCTTTTGTTGTCGGAGGCGATATTTAGGCATTTATCAGATTTGCGATGTCTCGTGCGCATGTCATCTTAACTTGTAACTCGATATTGGGACAACCTTTTGTGGTAGCTCCACAATAGTGCAGCATGCGCCAACTGTCTCGATCGGTAGATAAAGTATCATCAAAATCGTTCACCATTTAACAGTTGACATGTGTTCAGTAAATCCTTGCTTCCCTACAAAAGATGATAGGCAATCCGGACACTTATTTAAGTAGCATTATTTGGGAGTTGGGAGTACATCCGCGTTGAGTGAGGTTTTTTGAAAATCCTGTGGGAATCATTGTTTTCCCGAGATAAAATACTACGTCATCCGCTATATCTTTAACTACATCCAGGTCAAAAATTAAGTCGACCCGTTGTTCCGTTGCTGCGTACTTAATTAAATGGCAAACCAACAAATAAACATTCAGCATTTTTATTATTAACTAGCTGATGCCTGCGACTTCGTTCGTGTATTTGTTTTTCTCTCATCGAGGGTTCGTGTGTGTGTGAAAGTGTATTTGTTTGTTGGTTTGTCCTTAAAACCGGTGGGAACGGGGCTACTTTCTGTCTGCCCGTCTTAACATTATTGAATTATAATTAGGTATGCTTTTGTGGAACTTCCCCTCATTGTGGAAACATTGCATACATAGCATAGAATCTATTGTATTGTAAACTTGTTTTGAAAAGAGCAACCGCTAAGCTTCTTGCAGGTTCTTCTCGGAAGGAAGGGCATTTCGAACCACGGAACCAGTGGTAGACTCATCGACGATTCAAAAGCACTTGTAATAAGTTCATTTGAATAAAAAATATTTCTATTATATTCCATCACGAAGCAACGAACGGATCGACGTGATTAGTCTTTACTTAGTATCTAGTACAATATCTATTTAAAATCGGCAGTCCCTAAATTCATACAGTTTAGGTGGGGTACAGCCCCTGCAGCATCAGGATTGAGGAGTTGAAAGAAACTCGAAATTTCTATAGGACTAACTCGCAGTTTCTCAGTGGATTAAAAATAGATTATTATTATGTACTAGCTGCCCGGACAGACTTCGTTCTGTCAAAAGTTAAAAGTAAAAATTAAATTTTTTTTGTTTTTTATTTTTTTTATTAAAAACCTTCCGTGGACCTTAAGGAACATACAAAAAAATAAATTAAGCGAATTGGTCCATCCATTCTTGAGTTATGCGCTTACCAACATTCATTTTTATTTATATATATATATATATATATATATAGAAGATTTTGAAAGCCCTCTATGTTAGGGCAAATATTGAGACAACTTCGTACGTACATAAACTAAGTAAGTATAATAGAAACTTCAAAATTGCGTGCAATAGTCCCGTTGTCCACGGTCGCACACTGTTCAATAGGCTTTACCCACCACTAGATGGCGCTAAACACATGTTAAATCGCATTATCACTAGACTAGATGGTATGCTATAGATAATGATTTTAAAACTTCATAACGCTGACTGAATTTTTAATGCTCAAAAATTTACTTTAGACAACATTTAAAAGAATTTTTGGCAAAAGAATTTTTTGGCATCTTTATGTATATTAGGGTTAGGTTAAGTAGGCTACGTCTACGTCCCCAGAGATTTCTTATTATTGATTTGAGATTTCTAATTTCTATTTTCTTGGTATAATAACTAGGCTATGTCCGTCTCAGGACTGCAAAGTGATTTCTATAAACTTCAATACCATTACCAATTCATCGATGAGACCGCAAGTCGCAACCGTTCAATAATATGTGAGAATTATTTCCAAAACGCGACTACTAAACGAAGAGTATACTTCAATGTTATTGTTCATTTACTATGACGTAGATTTCAATTTTTATACGCTTTTTATTAGCTTCACTTGTATGTTTGTAACAATGTTTGTAACCGACTTCTTTGGGCGCGATTTCACTTGTATGTTTGTAACTTGTAACCGACTTCTTTGGGCGCGATTTTGACCCACTTTAAACGGCCAGATTTCGTTCAAACTTTGTAGATTTATCGAGGACCGATGACAATACACTAATTTGATAAAAAAACAAAAAAAAATTAAAAATAAACCAAACTAAAAAGTAGAAAATAAATAATAGTTAAAAAAAACTAAAAACACGCTTTTTATAGAAAACCAAACTAAAAAATAGAAAATAAATTTTAATAAATTTAAATTAAGAATAGGGTCCAAAAATTTCAATAAATATAAATTAATAATAGTGTAAATAAAAAAAAATTATTTTATTTTAAAAAAAGCGTGGGGTGCTTTTTAAGATATTAACAAAATGATAATCACTCTACTCATATCTGTCAATAAAATATTTATAACTATTGACACCATGCACCCCACGCTTTTTTAAAATAAAATACATTTTTTTTATTTACACTATTATTAATTTATATTTATTGAAATTTTTGGACCCTATTCTTAATTTAAATTTATTAAAATTTATTTTCTATTTTTTAGTTTGGTTTTCTATAAAAAGCGTGTTTTTAGTTTTTTTAAACTATTATTTTTTGTTACAAGACGTGTACGCTCATTGGCTTAAATACCTACATTGGTATTTCATCGCTTACTGACATTATTTTATCAGTTTTGTAAATTACACTATGCATTGGATGCATTTTTATTTTACTTGCTACCTATAAGCTCATATAGCATCGGCAACAGATAGAAATTTCCATAACCCTGTTCTCATGTTACATACAATAGTCATTTGTGAGCACGTAACATCTAAATTGATGCCTTGACCGAAGCTTGACCGTGTCATGCGGGGATGTAGCAAGAGCAAAAGCGTAATATCGTTAGAGAACTAATATTCTAGAATGTTTTTTTATGTGACTTTGTCTCATCTGAATTTTTTGGCGTACTTAGACAAACTTGACGACTGGCTTCGTTCGTGGTGGGTGATTCCAAGGGATTTATTTAGCTTATTTTATTCCATAGTTCCATTCCTTGAAGTTACAAATCGGCGTTTTTATGTTTGTTTTTCTTTCAATTTATAGTCTCATCTGAATGTTTTGCCAACTTAGCCAGTATGGCCACTGCCTTCCTTCGAGGGGGAGGATTCCAAAATATCCCTCTTGAGGTTGAACATCGTAAAGTTTCACTTGAAATGGGCAAACCAGTTTTTCTAATTTGGAACGCCGCAGGTGACGGTACGCCTTCCACTGCTACGAGCATAATGTACAGATGTATTAGCTGCTTGACAAAGTCCCGGGCAAAGGATAGTTATAAAAAAATCCCCGCCTGGAACTGAACCGGGGGCCTTCCACTTACAGGATTACAGCATTCACTACTGCGCCAGAGAGGTCTTCGATGTGTTATCGATCTGAATTTTGTCATTATTAGATCAAATTATACGAGTCCCTTGTAGGCTAGACGCGCCCTACATTCATAATGCTGTTACGCGTGTTACATGTGCCAGCCATTATGCAATGCGCGAAACCCTGTACGGCGTTCGCCGTGCGTGAGAAGCGGCGCAACACTCGATGTCTGTTAACATTAAAGAATGGCTGCTCTAGCGGTATTTAACAATACTTATCAGGGTTCAATAAACTTTGTTACGTATTGTTTAGAACCTCAATAGCTCACCGGTCAAGGAGCGGACTGAAATTCGAAAGGTCAATGGTTCGAACCCTTCTCATTTTAGTGACTTTATGCATGACAATTGACAAGACAACTGACAAGTTAGCCCTTTACTCCGATCTCATTGATGGTGAGTGACGATGTACATAGTCTAAGATGGCAGCGGGCTAACTTGGAAAGGGGTGTTTTAAATTAAGGGTGGTAAGGGTAATCACAACTAGCCATAGAAATCGTTGCCTATGAAATTCAAAATCTTAAATTTTAAGTCGAATATTAAAAATTAAAATCCTAATAAGTAGTAAAGCGTGTCAATAAATACGCTTGTAGAGAATGCAATCTGTTCGTTTTATCAATTGATAAACAGCGTAGGTACACATAGAAAAGTTGTAACTAGGAAATTGAACAAGAAGAAGCAATAAAATATATCTATAAATGTAGCTCGTTGGTAGATACCCGTGGAATGTAAGTCGAGCTCGCATTCAACAAATACAACATGAGACGACAAAAAACAATATAATTGAAAGACGTCGCCTATGTTGAACAAACATGTGCGGCGCAGTTCCTTAAAAAACGCGATGCCCTGAAAAAATGTAGAAAAAAGACACTTGAACGCTGAAGCGCGTTCGGCTGACAGGAAATATGATATTTTATTATAGCCGTGGGATCAAACCGAGTCGATAATTTGTGTCCCGAATAGAACATCACACGAGATGGTGAAATTAAATGAGAAATTCCTTTTTTGAATTTATATAAAGGTGTTCCTCAAATAAACTTCTTGGTCTTCCTTGATGTATTTTAACGTTGCAAAACAAGAAGTGACTTTGAAAGGATGTGTTATGGGATGATTATGGATTAAAATAAAAGGACCAATGTATATACATATAGATATTTGAAAACTATTTTGAGAGAGATAAATTAATTCAGTGCGGACTAGCTTTTGTGGACTAACGAGATCATTCCGAGTTAGGACGCCTTTGGTATGTCCATTGAATGTTTAAACGATCCATCGAAATTAATACAATCTTGATCTCTTAGGCCCGCTTGCAGAGACGCCGAGTTAGTTAACCCCAACCCAGGAATAAATTTGTAATTTTGACAGAAGCTTTATACGAAATCTGTCAAAACAGCAGCTAGCTCTGGGTTAAAAGGATAACCCGGCGTTTCTGCAAGCGGGCCTTAGTCGTTGTTGTCCAATCCAATAGTGTCATATCGGTTGGGTGGTCGCCGTCGCTACTGATGCCATTAACGTGAGAAAGATAGATAGATAAATATACTTTATTGTATTGTATTGTATTATCTAGAAAAGTGGAGCTCGATATGTTGAAGCTTGAAGCTTTCACGTAATGTACCACGAGTACCTATATTATTACCTACATACAGTATCATCATTCATCAAGTACAGTTCCAAAACACTGGAAGTGTATACCTAAGTTTGTCCACTCCCTACATATTAGTCCAGTATGCTAATACGGCGCAGGACCGGTGTCGTTGAGCCTATAAAATCGTCTCAAGTGTAAACAAGCGTAAATATCGCGCCGCACGCACTCATAAAATCTATTTCTCGCGCCATTGCGGCACGTACTTAAGGCTTGGCCGAGGCAGACCTACCGCGGTCTTAGAAGTCGTGGTACCAAAAATTACTAAATGTTTCTCTGCGGAGCGCCCCAAGTAGAACTTTCGCAGGGCTGAACTGACTCTGTATCGAAAACTAAAAAGAGCGCAGTAGCTACGTAATCGCCGCGCCGTCGGGAGTCGTCCCAGTCGAGTTTTGCAAATTGAACGTTCTTTGCTACAGGCAGCGCGAGAAGCTAAAGGTTGAATGACGAACCAATAGTGTAATACACCTACTACACCTACACACTACACAGCATCTCCCACCGTCTATTTATTTCTATCTAACAGATCAATAAATATCCAGCTGCATAGGTTCAAGGTCAAGATTCTCCTTAGCTTACGCCTATACCTACTGTCGTCCGACATAATGTTATGCCTTTGGTGCGACAATACCTACTCTGCCGATGTGCAGGCATTTACGCATTGCTTCCGACACGCTTTGTGAATACCCAGGCCTTTATTTAGCTTTTTTATAAAGCGACCTACTACTTATTTCGTCATTAACTCATTACATAGTAACGTTACACCAACAACCAATTTCCAGTACCACACTCATCAACACGGTTCCCAATCTCATTGTTTTCAACACACGGAAATCTTTTCACGCATTTAACACACTTCTTAACAAGGCAAGAAGGCTTATAAAATAATAACTTGAGAAACGGCTTAAAAAAGCATTGCTCAACTTAGCTTACCTATATTGTATATATACCAACTTTAACTTAATGATAGTATTTAATTTAATTAACTTACTATACGAAATTTAATTTAATTAACTTACCTACTTATGCAAAGTTTATGATCTTCTTGGCACATCTATGATTAACACATACATAGTTAAGTCAGGTTTACATTGATGCAACGCCTCTCAAGCGTCTCAACAGCGTCTTTGGCATGCCCCCGCTAGCATTGACTGTGGACCATTTGCGTTTTTTTATAATAATAGCTGATGCCCACGACTTCGTCCGCGTGATTTAGTTTTTAAATTCCCTCGGGAACTCTTTGATTTTCCGGGATAAAAAGTATGAACCTATGTCATCTCTTCAGGTCCTCAACTATACTCATGCAAAAAATCAAGTCAATCCGTTGATCTGTTGCGGCGTGATTGAAGGACAAACCAACAAACAAACACACTTTCGCATTTATAATACTAGTAAGGCTTAGTAAGATAAGTAGTCTTATTGGGTTAAGACTATCTTGCAATCTAACATTGTTCGAGATTTAGGTTAGCCTATAAACACAATAATACTCGTAATAAAATCTAGGCAACCTAGCAATCTAAATCTCAAACTGTATATATGACTGTCGTTGTAATGAACATATTTTAATTTGCAATAACATATATTGATGTCAATAATTAAGATAAAAACTAGCGTATCTTTTAAGTTTGACCAATTTACAGATAGTTACGAAGTTTGATCAAAATCGGTTCAGAAGTTTTCGAGTTTATCTCGAACATACATCGTGACACGAGATTTTTATATTTAAAAGATATTATTATTTATTAACAGTTTTTATCCCTGCTCGTTTTCCTTTTTAACCGACTTCAAAAAACACAAAAAGAGGAGGTTCTCAATTCGACGCGTTTTTTTTTGTCGATGTCCATCTATATCTCCATCAAATCTTAACTGATTTCAATAATTTTTTTATTAATTGAAAGGGCGTATTTGCAGGTAGGTCCCATTTAAATTTGGTGAAGATTTGATGAATATCTTCGAAGATGGAGGACGGAACTCCTCAATGAATGAGAGGGAATCGCTCGCGATCAGAGTATGTGTAGACTCTTAACCATGCCTAGTACATAACATACATACATACATACATAAGCTAAATTTCTATTTATCATCTTATTTTTACAAGCTTTTATTTATCTTGCAATGTATGTTTAGGTCAAGTCATTCCCGGTTTCCTATTGAGCTGAAAATGTGCAAGTACATGTAAATCGGATTACAATGCAATATTATTGTAACATGGAGCTGATCTGATGATGGAGGCGGAAGATGGCTATGGGAATTCTGTAGTAAAACGATGTAACACCATGGAGTTCGGACTCGTTTCGAATCAAACGCTTTCAAACATTTTTTTTTATTTAAAAGGACATACTGTCAGGTTGGTCCCATTTAAAATTGGTGAAGATCTGATGAATATCTTCGGTGATAGAATATAGAATAGAAACAAATCAATCACGATCATAGAATGTGTAGATTTATCCTATGAAGCTACACTAAAAAGTTTAAAATAATAATATATAAAAATTCTTTAAAAAAAACCGACTTCAGCTTCTGACTTCGGTACAGCTGGTATGTTGAAGTCGGGCGGGCCTCAATAGAACTATGAAATTGAAACGCTAGCCCGACTTCAACATACCAGCTGTACCAAGTATTTATATTCTGTGCCTGGACCTACAAACTAAAATTTTGGCTAGCGTGGCGCATTCGTTTCATCGTTTCTATTTAGGCCCGCCCGACTTCAACATACGTGTACAAACTGAAATTATTTTATACTTTTCAGTGGCGTTTGAAGTCGGTTTTTTTTAAAGAATTTTTATATATTATTATTTTGTACATATTACTGTTTGAATCCATACTAAAATAAATTGGGGCATACCTAGCTACACATGCATGATGCGTGAAATAATAGATCAATCCGGCCGTTCCACATTACCATCAGTTGCACTTTCCAACGTTTGAGGACAAAGCCAGTCCTCTGAGTCACCGACAAGATTATTAGGCCTAATATTACACACATGCGCACACAAAGCGAGAGGGACTTCGCTTGGCGATCCATCTTGATTGCTATTCCGAGCGGCGATGCTCCTATATAGGTATTTTAGGAATATACCCACTTACTCAAAATGACGTAACTCATACGGCGACTTGAGCACATAAACGATGCTTCCATTTATTTGTTTTGAACAATCACTGGTTTGATTGTAACAGCAGTTTCGTTACAAAGTTTTATGGGTCACGGCTCGCATGGTTTTGGATGTCTTTACATATAGGTACGTAGAGCCCCTAATTTGATGCACACTGCAAAGAATTGTGTGTGACGTTTATTTTTATTGCGAGACTTGCGCTTGACGACAATCAAAGATGGAGAGCACTGATGAGGTCTAGATGGGAGCGCGCTTGCCTAGAAGATGCCTATTCACTCTTGCCTTGAAGGCACTTAAATTATACTTGGCAGTGGCAGTAAATAAGGAACCTCTACCTGCCGCCACCTCAACTAACGTGTAAAGACAGACACTACAAGGCGAAGCGCTAGTTACGACTTCGTGCTGGAGATGTGTGAGATGTGAGCCTTTGACTGTGATGGTCACACTATTAAAATACGTTATGGATTTAAATTTTATTCTCCTTCCTCTAAACGAGTAGGCGGTAAATATTTCAAAAACTTAACTCGTATAGGTATAACAAAGTAACCGACAATAATGTCTCTTTTATGGGCGGCGGCTAGTTGCAGTGCGACTGTAGCGTATTGTATAGGACTGAAGTCCTGAGGTGTTGCTTGGACGTAGAGATCAGCTGGGAGACCTGGAGCTAGCAGGAACCTGGTGCGAGGGTAGCAACGCCAGTAGGCGCCGAGGCGACACGTTTCATCCCAGAATCCGCAACAGTGAAGATATATTGATCGCGAGCAGGGGTTCCACATGCTGAAAATAAAAACTCTTTTTGCTTTATTCTTTCGTGTCATTTTTTGTGTCATATTGTGTAAAATTTTTTTAGCCAAGCTGAAGTTGACAAATATCCACCAATCTCCTGCAAATAAGCGGAATGCTTGTGCTAGGACTAGGTACGACAATAGTACAACGGGTGGGGGTTTGAAGTTTGAACCTGTGACCTTTCAGTTTCAGTCTGCACCTTTAGACGTTGAGGTATTGCGGCTTGTATTGTATTTGTGGTCTATTTACTGGTATCATCATAATAATCTGATGATTATGTTAAGGTTCAGATAATTGTGATGAATTATTATTTATTTATTTACTATCTGAACTTAAACTTACTAACCCTGTGATACCTAATCTTTGACCTAGGCCTATTGCCCTTTGGCTCCGGTTTGGGTTCTTAAGAGATCTCGGAGCCTTCCAAAATGCGCTGGAATGACCACCGAGGGGGTTTATAGTGGGTAAAAATCCCACATAATCCGAACTCTCCCACAGGGTTCGGAAGATTTCCCCCTCGTTAAAAAAAGGCCTATCGCCCTAGTTTGAAATTTGAATGCTACGTACAGCACTTGAAGTAAACCTACTTCTCATAAATTAATGTGCACTAGACCAGCGTGGTGAACTTGGACTATGGCCTAAACCCTACTCATTCTGAGAAGACCGTGCCCAGTAGTGGACCGGCGGCGAGGGGTTGAGATCATGATGACTATTATCATAAAAGCCACAAGTTAGCCTCATGAGTCATGACTCATCATCATCAGCGACCAATCAATGGCTCACTACTGAGCGCAGGCTGCTCTCAGAGAAAGGTTATAGGTCATAGGCCACCACGCCTACCCAATGCGATTTGGCAGACTTCACACACCCTTGAGAACATTATGGAGAACTCTCAGATGTGAAGGTTTCCTCACGATGTTTTCCTTCAACTTTGAAGCATGTGATATTTAATTGAACTCAGAAAAGTCAGAGGTGCATGCCTGGGCCGAAACTGCGACCCCCCAAGTAGGAAACCGCAGGCCTAACCACTAAGCTAATAATAATAATGTCCTCCCGACCGTATCCGATCACGGCGGCCAACCTGCTCAGAGATTAGCCATCTGCGCGGGAGATATTATAGTGCACAAATGTGTGCGCAGACACAGGTGCACTCTCTATTCCCTCACTCTCATAGTCCGATGGGACGGAAAATCCGACACGACCGGAGAGAGATCAGGCGCAGGACCGACGGCTTTACGTGCTCTCCGAGGCACGGGGGTGACTCACCGCCAACTTTCCTAACTCCGGGCTAGTAATGAGAATTTTCTTGACAGAAAAACCCGATACCTTTTTTTTTTTGGCCCGACCCGGGAATCGAACCCGGGACCTCGTCATCTGTAGTCGAACGTGCTCACCACTAGACCAACGAGGCAGTAAAACCACTAAGCTACTATGTAGTTGGCCAACATAAAATAAAATATTTAGAAATATATTTTTTTTGATTTAAATATTTCTGAACTTACCGTAATCTATTAACAATTGCCACATCATCAATTTCAAAATCCAGTACACTGGGACAAAACATAACTTCCAGATCATGCAGAGGTATCGGTGTAGTCTTCGTTATTTGATGTATTGTTACCTTGCGTTGTATTGACTTCCTCTTATTATGCGTAATGCCACACATAGAAACCTAAGGATAACTTTAATATTATTTTTAAAATATATTGTCTAATATCTGATTCCTGTATTAATCTATCTGTAAAGATAAGTTACCTTTTATCATCCCACGAAATACAGGACCATATTGATAAAGCCCCGGCAAGAAAATAAAGATACAATAAAAGCGATACATGATATTACATTTAGGGCCGATTTCACCAACATAAAATAAGTCTTATCCGAGAGTAAATTTGATATTTTGACAGTATTTTCAATACAAAAACTGTCAGAACGCCCAATTTATTTCTCGAATAAACGTCACTCGACTTTGGTGAAATCGGCACTTAAAGGTTTCAACTTTGTGCAACCAATGTTTAAAGCGTAGTTTCCGCGTAACTGAGCCTGGGCCCATTTCACCAACGTAAAATAAATCTTATCTGAGCGTTTTGATATTTTGACAGTATTTTCAATACAAAAACTTAACTTTAATCCTCGCTAAAAAGTCACTCGACTTTGGTGAAACTGACCATTAGTACTAATGGTCAATTTAATTCTGAAAAAAATGTTTCGAATTCGATACACAAAATCATCAAAATGTCAAGATGCATAATATAACTAATTTTATTCGTCTGCTCCAGAGCAGCGTCCGACCGGAAGTTGCTGCCGCAGAAAAGTTTGAACTATGAACTTTTGTGTTTTAGGCGATGTTGGAAAAATTTCAATAACATCGAAAAATATTTATAGTTTCCAAAATTGTCCATGTTGAAATTTTTCCATCCATCATTGGCTCCTAGATTCAGTACTCAATTGCGATTATGAATAACATCTTGCTTTTGTTTTTTTATAAAATTATTTTCTGAGATATTTATATATTTTGAGGGAAGGAAGTTTAACTACTCGTATTATATGTGATATTATAATGATGTTAAATAATGTAGCTTTAAAAATATTTTAGTGGTTAATGAAGTAGATAACAAGGTGCTAAGATACTGATTAGGTAAAAGTATTTATGTAAATAAGTACCTAGGTTATACCTACCTGCCGTATTTAGCTACCTACTAAACTGATTAGACAAAGAAGGGAAAACCGAAGGACAAAGTTAAGGAAGTACCTACAGACAATACCTAGAATTTTATCGTTACCTGTTCAGCGTGCAGTTTTTCTCGTAAATTAGTTGATATCAAAGGCGGCAGTGGATTTATAACTTCTTCCTCTGCAAGCTCCTGTTGGGACGACATTTTTGGTAACAGAAAACCCTCATATACCTACGGGTTCTATAGATGCTGTTGTAATGTTGTGATTAAATTAATCAATAACTGAAAGTTAATCTAACAAAACGCTTAATTTTCAAAAAATAAAGAAACGGTTAAAATGTAACGGTCTAACGTCTAACGGGCCATTTTGACACTGGCAAAGAGAATACAACCAAGAGTAAATTCCACGTAATTAGGAAGTACCTAGTACCTAATTCTAAGATCTATGATTCTTAGTAATCCGCACTTTCAGAGAAAATAAACGGTTGGACACTTTGAGTATATCCAACACTATATACTCAAAGGTTGGACAGGGTATAGTAATTTTTACTGACGATGTAAAGAGAGTTATTCAGAAAACGAAAATGCTATATAATATAGCAAACAAGTTTTTCATTTTTATCTGAGTAAGTTAACATTTGATTAATTAAATGTGAGGCACGATTCATACAAAAGTGGCTAGCTCTTGTGGAGACGTGTCCACTTTTAAAATAAACGTCACTTTATTAATCGCTTTAATGCACCGATGTATATGTACCTATGTATATGTATGTACGTAACTTTATAGTCTCTTTAGTTTTATAGCAAAAAGCTGAGCTTTGTGAGGGCTCGCGTAGTTTTTCTAATGGGTAATAATTTCTGTTGGTTTTCAACAAAACTCTCTGGTTTTCTAACAGATGGCGTTAGTAGTACAATAACATTCTATCCTATGAATACAAAATTGTTAATGTTAATTTTTTTAATGGTTACAAAATTATATTTTTTTACAGATAACACATCTGGATATGAAGTTGAATTACTATGTTTAAGCACAAATCTATAAGCGTGATAGTTTTTCAGTAAAAGTGTACCACAAAAATGCTCAGGTTGAGGGATAGTGTTAGGGCTCGCTTAGTTCGCCCTAATTACAGTACTTACTTGTTATAGTATAAGTATGATATTATATTATTATCTTAGGGAGTTATAGCTAATAAGAAAGAAATACATAAGAAATATCACCGAGCTATGGAGAGTGCCCCCGAATAACTCTATAAGAGATCAGAAATATCCTTAAGAGTTAGTAAACATACCTAGTTCACTATAATAATATATACTACTAGCTGACCCAGCGAACTTCGTACCGCAAAAATTTATCTATATAAATAAAACAAATAAACTATCCTAATCCAAAAAACTATCCTATCTTTTAAGTTGGACCAAATTACAGATAGTTACGAAGTTTCATCAAAATGGGTTAAGTAGTTTAGGAGTCCATCGCGGACAAACAACGTGACACGTAATTTATTTAAATTAAGATAATATAGATATACAGGCAATATCAAGCGAATCGCTGTGAGCTGTTGATGGACACAAGTGAAGAATACCGTGTTCTGTGGAGATCCTTGTAAAAGACCTACCAGCTGTGGAAACTTGAAATCAATCGGGTCAAACGAAGACAACGATTATGGACCAATAAACCCCAAGTCAGTCAGTCACACTCGTTTTAGTAAGGTTTTAGTGTTTTTTTTATCGAGTTACGATTATTATTTATGTAAAAATGAAATAAAAAAATACCAGCTCAATTTGCATAATAGTATTAAACATGTAGCAACTTAAAATACTCGCAATTATAACATAAGTCAGATAAGTACAAAAACGGCAATTTATTTTTTACTTTACAATGCACTTCCTTTTTATTATTTCCTTGCTAATGGTGATAATGAAATAATATATAATGCCGTTATGAGTTTATGACTCGTTTTTACGTGTTTTAACGTTTCATGTTCCAAACTATATCTAGTATTATTATTTATTATGTACCTGAAATGTATGTACCTAGTATTTTTATGAACCTGCAATTATTATTACCTACTTATCGTGGGTCTACCGGTCTAGGTATCTAAAAGACTGTAAATCGTCTAAAATCAAAATAATATCATAGCTGTCATTTTAATATAGCAATGCAGTAATTAAAAGTGTTTCTAGTTCATTTTTCAGTAAAATTTCTGGCCTTTTGGCTACCTGTAACTGTACCTGTGGTTAAGACAGTTCGCGTACAGTTGGGGTGCAGTCAGATTGCAGCTCTAGTAGGTATCTACCTACAACTCTATAGTGCGCAGTATTTTTTTTACTATAGCAAAATAAGATTGTTGTTCCTTTTGCATATGGTTTTCCGCAAAGTAATACCTGATCTTAGAATATTTATACGCCCTGATATACATAGTAACGAATAACTTCCACACGTCACGGTCTTGCACCAAAGGCTCTCCGTCGACTCTTTTGATGTCGTCGGTCCTTCTATTGACAGGTCTGCCAACACGATGCGAGGTCGCCACTCCAGCACCTTGGGACCTAACGAACAATCGACAGTCATTAGATCAATAAAAACCCGCCATAAGGAAAGAATCATTTGAACTCGTTATACGAGTATCTAAGCATATAGATGCTTACTCGTATAACGAATTCAACTGATAGGAACATAGGTTCCAGCGTATGAGCACATAAGTAAAGCCTTGTTGTATTCATTAGGCGACAAAATACGCGTGTCGCGTGACATTTTAAGTGCCACGCGCGACACGAGTTTCCGGAGACGCACGAAGACATAAGAAGATATAACATGTCTCTGGTAAGCAATAATGCGATGTCACCGGTCATCTCTTCTCACAACCTTTTTCGTCAACATTATGCAGTCAATTGCAGTCGATTCGTCCGTCATGTCGCTCGAGAAAAATGCGTTGTTGACTACAGCTTGCAAAACTATGTAGTTAATGGTGTCAAATCTATTGTACACATTATTTATCTTTACTTACTAAATGTCATGTCACCCGAGAAAAATGTTTTGTTGACTACCGCTTCCAAAACTATGTAGTGGTGTCAATTCTATTGTACAAAATATCTTAGATACTAAACTAAATTTATGACAGCTAAATTTAATGCTATCCTTTTCTTAAAAGATAGCACTATTATTTAATAAATAAGAAATCCTTAGTGTGTCTGATTGCTCATTTTGCAATTATACTTATTTACCTACTTAATATTATTATCTTCAACTATAGTTTGAAGACTGTCGCCCCTTGACTATAAACGCAGTACCTACCTACGCGATACGATGATGCGGCCAAACATGTCGGGCGACGTCGCACGGTATTTCTAGAAACAAGTGTGGCAAGCGATTTGTCTCCTAGTGAAAACGCAGCTTTAGTAAAGAGTCACCGTTGGTGGCGAGTGTCGGGGCGTGCTCGGCGGCGGGCGCGGTGCGGATCTTCGCCTCGTGCGTCCGGAAGCGCGCAAGACTTCCGCTCCCTCAGGAGTCCGTCACGCCTCGCTGCGGCGCAATGACCGCTTGCTTAATGATCGACCTAATATCATATAAATATAGCTAAATAGGTACATATACGCTTCTGTTCCATTATAAACAGTCGTTACTCACGTTTACGAATGACAAGGTGTGTCAATTCTATTTTTCTAGCACCGAGGATAAAATTATTGTTTATCATAAGCTAATAAAAATATGCATAGAAATGAAAAATTACTCTGAGGTTAAAAGTGTGGAGTTTAAAATTCTGTTTTTTTTTTTCGGAATAAAAAGTTCATTTTTGTCGGTTTGTTCTTAAATCACGCAGCAAAGGAGCTACAGATCAACGAATTTTTTTTCATCGCAAGTATGGCTTATAAGTTATAAAAGAAGACTTGGAAAGTGGCATATTATTGGGCTACTATATTGCGGAAAAACGTAGGTAGGTAGGTACGTGATGTACGAGGTGGAGTTTGGAGTATATTAGTGGGATCAAGTTCTATGGAACTACATAATATTATTATTTCGACGGCGGCGTGAGATGTAGACTAAACAATGAGATCAGCTGAGCCTATTGCGGGCTCGTGCGGACCAGCGTGGACTTTTGAACAATGACATCGATTCTGAGTTCTGACGTCCACCATCCACCACAGGTCATATTTAAACTTGTGTAAACACTTAAACAGTCAACCACTGTGTTTGATGTTTAGAATAAGGGAAGGTGTATACAGGAGCGGCGAGTAGTGCAGACGTGGTGTTGGTGTGGGCATATTCTTCTGTGTCCTTCATAGACCCAAGTATAAATAAGGGATACACACTATCGCAACACTCCTAGAAGGCGTAAGAGCAGTCAGAGATACGAAAGGAAAATTTTTCAGTGTAATTACTAAAAAAGCAGTGTCGGTTACAAATTACAATGGACCTCATAAGAAAGCTCTGAATCACTCAGTGGACAATAAAAAGGATGTATGATGAAGGATGATGTTCGGGCAAGTTACAAAACTGATTTGGTGGGGCACATAGTTTAAAATTCCTTGACTTTTGGGGTGTTTGGAAAAATGATAATTCAAGACAATTAAGTATATGAACGTAGTAAACGAACCACAGGGGACGTGAGTTCATATTACATCAAAAGCAAAGCATGTTATGTAATATTGTGTTCAGTCATGTAACATGTTCCACTTCTGTATAAACCGCGGCAATAGAGGAGAGAACAGTGAACATAGTGTTAACTAGTGTTATTTGAAAGCTAAGCTGCTAGTCAAACCAACGATAGGTAATTTAAAAAGGTAAAACTACAACCCGACTGTGGGAAATTAAATGTAACATCCATAATAATTTACCCACCCACCCAGAAAATAACGAATCGATTGACAACTCATTCGTCAAAATCGGCTCAGCAGTTTGGGGGCTACGGGGGAACATACGTTTATATAAACAAACATATACTTATATACATAACTAGACTGCTTAAATCATAACTGTTCCTTTTGGCTTTGCCGTAGTCGCGTAAAAAGAAGTACACAGGCACCTTACAAAGCTGCGGCTCTTGCTAGGTTCGAAACTAATCACGCCAGTCTAGACTCGCGTTCAGAGTAAGTACTCAACTTACCCGTCTTGGCCGTCGACGACCGTTAGATGATGACGTCATTCTGTGCCGTTGACCAAAAAAATGATTTTTTATATTACCATGACTGTGAACATGACTGTGACAGAAGTTTTCTTTTCTGGCCATGCTTTTCATGGCAATGACGTCTTGAATGTCTAAGGTCGTGATTTTTACTCATCGCACTACATGCGAACAATAGTAACCAAACAACAATAAATAACTAATTAAAACTTAACAAATAAAATTTAAAACGTAACCATAACAAAAGTTTGATAAAACACTGTACAGAAAATCGCGAGCGGTACGTTGCTATCTGTACTGAGTGGGTCTGACTTGAGGCGCGGTGCGGGGAAGTGCGTCGCGAGGTTGCGGCCAACTTGAAGCGGACGGTAGTATATGTTATCATTTATAATATAGGTAAATTATACGCAGTCCACTTTAAAGAATTTACGAGTGTATTCACACATTCCACAGATAGTCGTTTGAAAACAGGATTGTCCTAAGAAAGTGCATAAGAAGCACCAGCGCAGAGGCACGCAGTCGAGGTGAAGTAACGGATGAGTGTCCGTGGGAACGGCCGCCACTTCCGCTCCGCTTGCGATCGCGCCTCGCCACTCTCAGCTATTTCCTTTATGTAGGGTGACCACTCTATCGAATTCTTGCTTTCTAGAGTAGTTTGTATATGTCTCAGGGTAATTGGGTATTTGACTGATTTTTCTTTATGTTAATATATCTAAATATATAAAAGGAAAAGGTGAACTGACTGAATGACTGATTGACTTACTGACTGATCTATCAACGCACAGCTCAAACCACTGAAGGGATCGGGCTAAAATTTGGCATACAGATAGCTATTACGACGTAGGCATGCGCTAATAAAGGATTTTTGACAATTCATCCCCTAAGGGGGTAAAATAGGGGTTTGAAAAATCGAACTTAACGTGAGCGAAGTGAAAGGCAAAAACGAATTTAAAGTAGTCTTTACAACCAAATTATAACGCAATTCTTGTTCCTTTTTTAAATATCTCGGAAATATAGAGCTTTTTTTCCTGTTAGACAAAGAGAGCGCTATTGAGGTGTGACGTCATACTTACTACATACTTTAGAAAGATACAGTCACAGTAAAATAGCTTTTAACTAACTTATTTATTTTCTGTTTTTACAAATGTTATTCTTACAAGTTAGGTAGGTACATTCTCGATTTACAGTCAAATACCCAATTGTAAAAAGAAGAACATTATTCAAGTTCAGCTTGGCTTATAATATTCTCTTAAAGGCAAAATAATAAAAAAGATGAGGTGGTTAAAGTAAGGTTTTACCAATAAAAGGTAACTTTTTATAAAAGTTAATTTAAGCGTCAGTCTAATTGACATCAAAAGATGACGTTGAGGTGACCACTTTATGGAATAATTAATACCACCAATTTTATAAAGTTCCAAAGAACTTTATTAGAGTTTACTCCTTAAGAATCGATTTTAGGCGCCCGGTATGAGAAAAATTCGAGGAGTAAAATCTACTTATGAATGACCTCGTTACGTTTTTCACAACGATGCAAATTTCTACCCTAACGTTGAGTAAATAAGGTTGGTTTTCGCTTGAGTCCGAATGCGAAAGAGCTTTCGCTTCGGGAAGCCGAGCGCGTACCGATCGGGTCGAGCGAGCACTGCGAATGCATTACGACGTTGTAAGGAGTAAACTCCAGTCGTGCGTCGGAGCTGACACACACACTTTTTTATTTCTCACAATAAAGTTTGAGATGCGTAAATGGAGCACGCGTACCGTACAATCTGCTGGTTGATTGCGAACTTATACGAACAAGCTGCATCATTCATTGCATTAATCTTAATAATTGTGGTGATTGGCTGAATTTATGACATTCTTGTTGCACCAATGTATTTTAGCCAATGGCGGGAGAGTGTCGCCCCCCTCAGAGACAGCGGCGATCGTCACACTGTATCAATCATTTTTAGACAATCCCGCAGCCGGATATATTTAATTCACCGTTAAACAACAAACTTAAAAATATCTACTTTTTATTTTAACTTACAGTTCTTAAATAGGTGTGTACTTAGTTAAACGCGCGTATTGGCTTTGTGATAAAAAATACATTATTTAACAATCAAGTTATCATTAGCACTGCTTACGAGAAATAACAAGGAAATAACAGACTGATATGTGTGAAATTATTCATTTTCCTGTTTATGCGCTATATGATTATTCCGAACACGATATTAAAAATTACATCCTTTTTATTTCCTTCTGTGTTTTCACACCTGGCGACTAATCCTACCTTTAATTTTAATAATATACATAACAGCATTTTCACTGTCGCTGCGATGATCTCATAGGTAAAGTAACTCTCATAGATGATCGAGTCTATTTATTTTTCCTTAGCTAGATTAATAGGCACAAGCAAGTTTCTTCTCGCAGAGACGCGCAACTGATGCTCTTCGGTTAAAGATATCTAAAGCACCAGACAAAGCGTGTCGCTTATGCGTTTCTCCGAGAATAATTCCACAATTGCCTTCGTCGTTTAAGGAAAAATTGATTACATGTCCGCACCACATATACTGTTTGTCCTTGATAGCAATTCTTATGTTCTTTCTTCTTTTATTCGTGGACAACTTAGTACTATGATAATGCAGTCAAGAGATATGTCCTTTTTCTTTTTAATCATTATGACGGCGCTTTTGACGCCTGGCATTAAAAAGAAAGAGTTACACTTACAATACTTCTGAAGCAGTCAATTAGTGAGACCTCTAATGCTCATTATGCTTATAAGTACATACAAATATTTGGAGTGATTTTTATCTACTAGAATACCTCGTTAACAAATTTCACACTCGATATTTTTGTCCTATTTGTTTTTAACTTAATTAAAGTTAATGACAGTTAAGTGAGTCACCTGTACGAGGTGCAAACAGTACCTATGATTATAAATAATTTAACCTTTAACTGTCGAATAGACTATATTACAAATTATATTACAATACTTGAGATATTAAGTTGTTTTATATAATGCCAGTTTGACATTATAAATAGGCACATTGTTTGACCTTTATTGTAATTCATCTGGTACGAATCTTCCTTGAAAAGTACAAGGATGCAAATTAAAAATGAATAGAGTAGCTTCCCTATTTTAATCATCATTTTAATATTTAAATGCAAAACCGTATCGTGAATATTTTTGTGCTTTTTTTCAGATTTACAATTTTACATTTCAGATTTACAATCAACCATTTACATTCACACTCTATTTTTAACCACATAGTATGTTTTCCATTTCAGTTAAGTGGCGTGATTATAAAATACTTTCATCTCAATAAAAATATTGCATCTAGACCACACAAATTCCTTCGTGTATCACGCGACGTGGCCCCACTACAATTGTTAACGGATCATCTCAACTCTCAATTACATAAAGTTATAGGCAGAGCCGTTTTGAATTTTCTTCGCCTCGATTCACAGCACAGATGAACACTTAACACTAGTATAATTGTGGAGGATTCTTGTAATCCGGACCACAGCAGGGATTAGTGAAATAAAACACTTGTTGTAGTTGCAGAGCGCAGGAGATGCGCTCGCCTCGAAGCCTCGTTGTGAAGTGCGTAAGTAGGCCAGGGGAGGCCGCTATTTATTGCTTTTCGAGACGCGCGCATACTGCTGGTTTATTGCGAGTTGCAGAATCGGTTTTAGCCAATAGGGCCGCGTCTAACTATCACATATTTATTTTCGAAACCTTATAACTACGATACAGTAAGCGAACTTAATATTAAAGGTGAGTAAAAACAAACCCATATGAATCACTTTATTAGATGAAATATCTTAATCTAGATGACTTAATTATAAACACAGTTTAATACAACTTTTAAAGCTACTTAATTAATACAATTTAATACGAAACAAGAATGTATAATATAAAAGGTACTTAAGTATTTAAACCAATGTTAATGTTCTTGGCTATAAGTATATCAATCAAAATAATGTCCATAACCAAATAATATTGTGTTGATTAAAGGTAATATTCTATATAAAACTGTATGTAATTAAATTATTTACATGTATGAATGAATCTGTGGGTTGAAGCTTTCAAGGACTCGATCTAGTGAGATCCGAAAGTAGGCAAAAATCTTCAACAGTCTCCCCCTCGTGCGAAGATGGAATCTGGAGCACTATCCTTGATGGGAGAAGATTTTATGATCTTTACGAGGCGTGAAACAAGTCTCTTCATGACTCCAGCGGTGGTATATGCGTGTCTTTCCGTCTGGGTCTGGATATTTGGTGAGCCGACTTTTTCAGAAGTGGTCGGTAAGTACTTGCACTGTTTTCCACGTGTAGGGTCCGACAAGTCTACTATCGGTGAAGTTTCGGACTTGATATTTAACATTTGACCTCCCAATAAGAAAATGATTGGGGTTTAGGCTCTCTTGATCGTCGGGATCCAATATCTCTGTTAATGGTTTTGAATTAATGAGATGTTCTGCTTCTAGCAACAAGGTGTGAAGGATTTCTCCACGAGGATGTTGTGTAGGAAGAGTTGCTATCAATGCAGTCTTTACCGGTCGTAGGAGCCTTTCCCAGGCTCTTCCCATATGTGGGGCTTCAGGTGGTATGAATTTCCATTGATTGTATCCTTTGTGATATAGACTAATTATTATCAGCCGGGTTATAGGATATTTCCCGTCTAGTACAATAGTTCTTTTGTATGCACTGACCAATTTGCTTGCAGCGGATAGCCGGGTCTCTAGGAAGATAACGTTATCTTCTAAGACCATTGTTAGTCCTTTTGGCCGCGAGTCTTTGTTCACTCGTTTATTGTTTTTTAAACTTCTTATCTCGGCTTTGAAGCTATCGTTTTGTATTATTTGAGTTATTTGTTTTAGCACCTTTTCTAGGTACTCATGTGCTAATTTTATCTATTATCTTGTCGGCAATTTCAATTGAGTATAGGTATTCCAGTTGGTCGAGTTGTTTTATTGTATCCACGGTATTGAATACAGCGCTGGCGAAGGTACCTATACCTTTCAAGTCTTCCGTCATTTTAGGTAGTTTATGTAACTCGGCGATTAATCCTTTTATTATATGAGTTGGTTGGCCGAATCTTCTTTCCAACTCGTTTAATATACTTTCTGGTGTAGAGCTAGTATAAAGGAGTGAATTCACAGCTTCCTTTCCGCGTCCTTTGAGTGATTTTCTTATCCTTGCGATATTTTCTATGTCGATGAAATATGACGCAGTGCTTGTGTAATGCTTGATGAATGGAATCCAGTTGATTGGGTCCCCATCGAATGGTGGTAGGTCACTCATATAGGCGGGCGCTTTCCTTGGAGCTTCTTGTTCATCTTGAAGTTTTAATAAGTTCATTAATAGCTTTGTTAGAGCGTCCGTTCCGTTTTCTATATCACCCGTTGGCTTAGGTTGAGTTCGTACTGTGTTTATCCATTCATTCACGCTACTTCCTATTTGCTCGACTTCTTCTTCTGAGTCGGAGTCCTCGGCGAGTTGTGCCAGCTCTAATTGAGTTCGAGCTGCTGCGGCTTCGGCTTTTTTCTTCTCGATTTCTTTCTTTTGTAGTATTAATCGAGCTTCAAGTTCTGCGCGCTTGCTTTGCGATGCGCGTGAGCTCGTTGCTTTCTTCGTAGCATTTCTTGACTGTACCGTGCTTGACGTTTGATCAGTACTCCCGGTTTGATCGGTACTGGTGGTGTGCTCGGTACTCATAATTCTCTTTGTACTTGTAGTCTGTTCGGAGCTGCTTGACTGCCCAGTTTTGGATGAGCTTCCAGATTCCACTTCGCCCGGGTCCCTGTCCTTGGGATTTGCCATCTTGCTTCGGGTTTCTATGTTGCTCATCTCGATCGGGTCCTTTGTCTTCTTGTCCCTAACAGCCCTACTTCCCTACTTCCCTAACAGCCCTACCTCCCTAACGGCCCTAGCAGTCCTGTTCGAGGGTCCCAAAGAACACACTCTCCCAGGGATGGAAAAACGGGTAAGGTGAGGTGGGAATCGCCCAGCAGAGAGTGACACGTAATAACTAGCCGCTCAGGAATTGGGGGGAACGCCCAACTCCCTCAGCAGACCTTCCAGGAGGCCGCCAGCTTACGTGCACCGTACTGGCGCGATCAGACTGGTACAGCTCACCGATTAAGGTGAGTCTGGCAGTATCGTCTGTTATACTGCTCCCACCGTGAGGCGTTAACTCTCCGTTCACCGTTTGGCACCGTTAGGTGGTGAGCGAGAGAGCCGCGGTAAACCGCGTTGATGGTGTCTTCGTCACGCGAAGAAACGATGTCCCCAGCAGCCTCGCGGTCTTCAGCGTCCACTCGTGGCCCGCCTCAATGCACCCGCAGCGAAGGGTCGATTCCTCTTCTTCGCGATGACGAAGCTTCTTGAGTCTTCTACTTGCGCGGCGAAACGATCTTCTTTGGAGTTGCGGGCTTCAAAATGTTAGGTAAGCCCCGCAGCCGTAGTCGATGTCCTTTTCGCCTTGCGTGGCAGATGTGACGTTTTGTGTCTGTAGCTCGATGAAGCGATCCCTCCCGACGCTCTTGCGGTCTTCGGCTACTACTCGAGCTCGCCTCAATGCACCCGCGTAGCGACGGTGGATTCCTCTTGATGTTGCTATGCAGACCTCTTGACGTTGACTTCAGTTCGCAGCGTACTTGAACGATCTTCCCTGCCCGCAGAATTCGTTCTGAGGCGATAGGTTGAATATTCTTCAAGCTTGCGTGTTGCGACGATCTTGAGGCTTGAGTCTTGATATTTATTCTTGATTTTCAATCTTGATATGTAGGTTGATATCCGGCGATTCGATGGACCAAACACTGTGGAGGATTCTTGTAATCCGGACCACAGCAGGGATTAGTGAAATAAAACACTTGTTGTAGTTGCAGAGCGCAGGAGATGCGCTCGCCTCGAAGCCTCGTTGTGAAGTGCGTAAGTAGGCCTTTTTTTTTTTTTTTTGCATTTTTTTTTTGAAGCCTCGTTGTGAAGTGCGTAAGTAGGCCAGGGGAGGCCGCTATTTATTGCTTTTCGAGACGCGCGCATACTGCTGGTTTATTGCGAGTTGCAGAATCGGTTTTAGCCAATAGGGCCGCGTCTAACTATCACATATTTATTTTCGAAACCTTATAACTACGATACAGTAAGCGAACTTAATATTAAAGGTGAGTAAAAACAAACCCATATGAATCACTTTATTAGATGAAATATCTTAATCTAGATGACTTAATTATAAACACAGTTTAATACAACTTTTAAAGCTACTTAATTAATACAATTTAATACGAAACAAGAATAGAATGGTTTTATTATATTATAGATAGAAAATTTCATATATACAATACTATAAACCTAAATTTAATTCTAAAATTAAAACTAAAATAAAAACTAATTAAAATCTAAAACCCCATCCAAGCCACCGCAGTGTGGCATAGTACCCAAGATGCTGGCAGCATTTCCTCTTTGGATGGCCAGGCTAATCCTTTGGCCAAGGTAGCTGCCAGCTCTTGGATCCCCGGTAGACTCGATCACCTTTTTTGATATCTCTAAAAAAAGTGCGCGAGCCTCCGGGCCCCACGGCCCCAGGGTCTCTACACCAAAAGGCGCAAATATGAAACCACTGTCAAGTTTCTCATATTTGCGCCTCTTAGCCTGTTCGGCGCTAGTAGCCGCTGCACCCGCCACAGAGGAGGTCGCATGGATGTGGGAAGCAGCTAGAGTATCTACACAGGTGGCATCCCACACAAGCGACCTCCCTGTCCTCCAAGGAACAAGCGTCATACCATCAGGTCTCTTGCCATCACTACGTGCCAAACCAATAGGTTCTAATACAGCTGGCACGTGAGCAGTAGCAAGAGACCTGCGGATGATGTCGTTGAGGGCATTGTGGCGGGAGAAACGACCAGCGCTCTTCGAACAGGAGAGCCCGTGATGACCGTAAGCGTCGACGTGGTCACCGCAGTGGCAACGGTGAGGCTGGGTTATTTTGGCGCCAAGCCTAAGACCAACTACCACTGCAAGAGTGGCGTGGTTTAAAAGAGTGCCCAGATTAGCAGAAGGGATAGCATGGAGCCAGTGTCCGGATTCTTTCGCAGAGACAGCGAGAAGACGTGCACGGTCTTTGGAATTTGCTTGCATTAACATTGCGTCAAAAGTTTTTTTACAAATAATGTCATCCCACTGTCTCTGGGAAGGAAGAGAAACCGGCAATTGATTTGGGCTAATCGCTGACCAACCATTTCTTGCCTCTGCCAAGTACGACACCTCAATTGATCCCAAAGACTGGGATATAATTTTTTCAAAGAGAGTGTGTGTACTATAAGCAGAGGAAAGAAAAGCTGGCAGAGAGACACTAGAAATTTTGCGGATTCCCAGACCTCCATACCTGATCGGAAGAGAAGCCTGGGCCCATACTTGATCATCTATCGGACAATTTAAGATTTCAGATAGAATATTTTGTATAAAATTATCCAAATTTTCCAATAAATTATTAAATTTCCAAAGAGGTGAACATCTAACGAAATAAGTAAATTTTGGAACAAATAAGCAGAATCGAATGATGGTCATTGCCATATGAGGATTAATATCTAACAGATGATGGGAAGT
The DNA here is from genome assembly GCA_029955525.1 of Oeneis ivallda. Taxonomy (NCBI): domain Eukaryota; kingdom Metazoa; phylum Arthropoda; class Insecta; order Lepidoptera; family Nymphalidae; genus Oeneis; species Oeneis ivallda. Next base: position 19,241,110 of record JARPMR010000004.1, on the reverse strand, counting down.
GTTTTTGAATTTAGAAATTAAGTCAGTAAAAAATTGAGGAACTGAGGCCTCTAAAACAGGTGCTCCTAAGAGGCGAAGTGACTGATCGTTTAAAATTTTAATACCCGGAGCTAAAATATTGAATTTATTTAATATGTGCAGTTTGGATTCGGCCGAAAAAGAATTTGGAATATAAATTTCACATTTATCAAAATTAAGTTCCAAGCCAATAGTTTTAAATTTTGATATAATTATTTCTAAATCCTTCAAAACCGAACTCACTTCGCCGCCCAAGGTTCCATCATCCAAATACCAAACATTGAATTTGGAATTTAGAACCGAAATTATAGGGTGTATGGCTAAACTAAAAATAACTGGTCCAAGCGGATCCCCCTGCTGACAGCCGACAGCGGAGCTCAGAACATTCTTTTTGTGTACGAGCTTTGAAGGTTCCCGGTAGCACTGCGCCAAGTATGGGAAAAACTGTGGAAATTTATTTTTTACTTCTGAGAGGAGGACCCCCCGATCCACTGAATTGAAGGCATTCTTCACATCAATTTTAAGGAGTACCTCCTCCCGGGATTTAAGGAGGAATGTGCGAGCAGCGTGAACAGCTGCTTCGCATCCCCCCTTTACCCCAAAGCCTAACTGAATTGGGACAAAATTAGAAGATATTAAAGGAAGAATTTTTTTACAGCAAATTTTGGAAACGACGCGAAAACAAGAATCTTCTATAATATAATAAAACTGTAACAGGTCCAATTCTGTACATTGAAGATATTTTGAAAATTTTTGTTTGAGGGCACTCTATAATCGATACTGAAGCCAAAACAATTTTTTTTAAATTTTTGTCTGTCTGTCTGTCTGTCTGTCTGTCTGTATCTTGGCCGCGCATCACGCCGAAACTACGGGACGGATTTGAATGAAACTTGGCATGATTTAAGTTCATACTACGAGGTATAATATAGGATACTTTTTATCCCGAAATTCAGCACGGTTCCCTTGGGAGAGGGGATGAAAGTCAAAATGTGTATTTAGCTGTAATTCATTAAGGCGTATTCCGATTTCATTCATTCTTTTTTTGTTAGAAAGCAAGTATTTTAGAGATTGTCCTGTAATCGACCGAGCGAAGCGAAGGTCTTTGAGTTAACTAGGGCGATTTGCACTTGTCCGTCCGTCCGTCCGTCCGTCCGTCCGTCTGTCAGAGCCTTATAACTTTTGAATTACTGAACGTAATTACTTCAAATTTAGATATAATATGTAAACCGATGGCCTCCAGCCGAAAATGGCTTAAAAAGTTATAAAAATCTTTATTTCAGGGGGGCTCTCATAGAAGCGAATGCGAAGTAAAAAAAAAATATCGCGTTACATAAAATTGTTACGTATCATTTTAAAGATAATTTTGAACTGAGTACAAAAATAATTTTTTTTTAATTTTTCCCTTAAAATTGACGAAATGGGGGGCTTTCAAAGTGGCGATTTTATACGCTCGCTTGAAGACGCTCTCTAGAAAAATCCGCTATGGATTTTCAAACTGATTTTATGTTTTTAGGTCACTTATATCCTGTACTTGAACAACAAATACTAAAATTATATGAATATTATAAAGAAACGAGATTATTTAATTTTTAATGGGCGTCAGTAATTCATATAGCATCAACATAGCTTCACAATAATGCTAATAGATGGCGCAGTCAGTAACTATTCCCATGGAACTACGAGTTAAATTCAATGTTTGATAAATAATTCAATGTTTTCACTAACGTTCCCTAACCTTTACGGGCTACCTATAAGTTAGGTGATTGATGTTTTCTGTCAACTTATTTATCACGATCCTGTACGGGACACCTAAAAGGATATTGGGACGGATGTTAGGACTTAGGATTGTATTTAGGAGCTACCTACGTTAAGAGACTCCTACTTAGGGGATGATTTAGGTATGTTTGGTGAAAACGGGCATAATAATAATGTCAGTTTTGGTTATCATGTATCGATTGAATGAATAATCATGGGATACCGTTACCGCGAGGTCTCAGTTCGGGGCGAACCACTAGTTATTTCAAGGTCGTCAATTTAGTAGTTCAGAAATTATAGACATCGAAATCTTCCGTATAAGGTCCAAATAACTTGAACCCCGGAATCTGCAGGATACTTTGAATGTACGGCTCATCTTAAGCTGGCACGTGTACTTTATCGTATATAGCCATCGTGGATAGCCCTATTTTGTCAAAGTCAAACTACTCCAAAGGCGTCAGATTTTGCGAAACGATCATTATACCTACATACTACATAGTAGGTGTGAATGTAATACATCGTATGGACGTAATGTGTACTAATATTATAAATGCGAAAGTGTGTTTGTTTCTTGGTTTGTCCTTTTTTTGCATGGGTACTATAGTTGAGGACCTGTAGAGTGACATAGACTACTTTTTATCCCGGAAAATCAGTGTTCACGAGGGATTTTAAAAACTAAATCCACGCGGACGAAGTCGCGGGCATCAGCTAGTGTATAATATAAAAGGTACTTAAGTATTTAAACCAATGTTAATGTTCTTGGCTATAAGTATATCAATCAAAATAATGTCCATAACCAAATAATATTGTGTTGATTAAAGGTAATATTCTATATAAAACTGTATGTAATTAAATTATTTACATGTATGAATGAATCTGTGGGTTGAAGCTTTCAAGGACTCGATCTAGTGAGATCCGAAAGTAGGCAAAAATCTTCAACAATAATTAATTAACCTCACGCGGGGGCATTTGTCCCCGCTTTCCAGTTAGTTACCACCCTAATTATGGGTCCAATCAATAGAGCACAATTTCTGAATAAGCCTACCTACGTAAGAAAATGTAGGTAAACGAAACATAGTACTTACTTCAAGAGGCAGGTTTTTCATTTGAATTTAAGGGTCAGCTCTATAGATGGCATTCTCACTCAGCCCAGACTCAAGACTGAGGTAAAACGAAACAGATTTATGTCGGAACATATTTATTTGTGTCTCATTTTAACTCTACCTTGAGTCTTGAGCAGAGCCAGAGTATGATCTATAGATCTTAGCCTTAGACATTATCGCTCAGGGTGGAGTAGAAAAATCAGAGCCTAAGCTCAAAGTGTTACTCAACTCAGAGTTGATAGCACTATATTAGAATTAAAGAGAATATCAGATTAATTTTTAGATCTAGAACAATATTAAGAATAGAATAAATAATCACGCAAGTAGCGTTACCACGTAGCTTTTATATAGTAAGGGTACCATGATGTTCAACAGACTTCTATTTATTTTATTATTATAAGTCAGTTTAGCTCGTGGTAAAACACTTTGACGTATAGTTTTAATTTTCTTTTATTTTGGTATATATGTAATAATAAAATAATATATAATTAGCTATTAAATTTTATGGTAACATGTATGCCATATATACATAAGAAAACTATTGTGGCTCTTACAATTGCTGAAAAACCTTCACCGAATAGCAACATCAAGTCATTTATGATAGACAAAAACAAAACAAAACGAAGATCTCGAAATAAGTAAGCACTCGTATAAAATATAAATTATAGCCTATGTTACTTCCTGATAACTTAGCTATGTATTGGTGAAAAAATGGGTAAAATCGGTCCAGTAGTTACAGAGCCTATTCGGTACAAACAAACAAAATCTTTCCTCTTTTTAATATTAGTATAGAAGAGCACTACCTTATCATATCACATTAGACGTCGCAGACGGCCCGTCAGATTAACTATATATTATTATTATCTAGAGTTCTAGACGTCAGCTAGGTTTATTCGTAATGTGTTTTAAGTAGCCCCGAGAGTCCGTTGACCGCGGCCGGGGCAGGTCCGACTCCGAGTCGCGATCTTGTTGCTATCGGCCGGAAGTTGAGCAGCGGAAACTCGCAATCTCGACCAATTGGACCGGCCCGCGTGTCGGCGTGTCACGCCGCGCGCGCATGGCCGCCGACCACTGCCACTCCTGACTCCACTCCACTTATACCAGAGAGGTATTATAACTTACACGTATATTATTGGAGGAGTACTCATAGGGAGAGGGCAGACTGGCTACTTTTATGGCCTAAGCCCAAGAGTGCCCAGTAGTGGGCTGGTAATTGGTTAAGATGATTCATAATTAATAATAATCACAAACCGTTTTAAGCAGTGATAGCCTAGTGGTTAGGACTGTGATCTCCTATTCGGGGGGTCGCAGGTTCGATCCCGGGTACCTCTGACTTTTCGGAGTCAAGTGCGTTTAAGCAATTAAATATCACTTGCTTCAACGGTGAAGGAAAACGTCGAGAGGAAACCTGCACACCTGAGAGTTCTTCATAATGTTCTTGAAGGTGTTTGAAGTCCGCCAATTCGCATTGGGCCAGCGTGGTGGACTATGGCCTATAACCCTTCTCTGAGAGGAGACCTGCGCTCAGTAGTGAGCCGTGGATGGGTGGCTAATGATGACCGACCGTTTACCAGCACGCGTGCTAATTAATTAATAATGATAATTTAATAGGCACCGCGCGTCGGACGCATAATCAGAAAAAAATGTATCCCACTTCGTATTGTGCTCAATTATGTATATAAGTTATTGATTCTGAAAAAATTTGATAAGTATATTTTGTAGCTTTCTTATTCTCAGAACGATTCCATCATATTTCTTCCACCTATAGTATAACTCATCCCTCAATGACACTTTTCGTTACTCTCAAAATCGTCGGGTGAGCTTTCTAGGGTTAATAAATAAACGTAGCGTTTAAGGTTATGACCTTAAACGATGTCATATTAAATGATAAAGACAGCAGGTGATACTTAATTGACAGATATATTTTTATGTTAACAAAAACAGGTCCTGGAATTGGTTTACTGATTGACAAAAAGCACGACTGCTGTGCTTGCAAAACAATCAGAGGCGGTTTTGTGAAACATTGCAGGCTCTAGTAATGCAACATCTCCATGACCTACACTAACACTTGCAAAGCTGTGATGCCAATGTGCTCTTATCGATGTGTGTAAACAAAGAGGTTCTTTGAAGAAGGTAACTAACTAACTACTCGATAGAATATGTAGAATAGAAATAATATGACAGAAGGGTTTAGGATTTTAGCACATCTCAGCGACGGCAGGTCGCTTCATTGAAGTAGGTATATTTTATATCTTCTGTTTGACAGAATCGAAAACATAGCGAAACTGCTACTTCATGGCAGATATTTGACTTTGAATTTATCCCTTTCCTTTGGCTTCTATCGTTTAGCGACGATGTTCTACCAACCTACTAGGTACTCGTAGAATGTAAAGTAGGTATTTAACAGAAAAAATTGTTTTCTATTATGAAATTTCAACAAACAATTCAACTATTTTTGAATTTAGAACAGAAGTTCCTTAGTACATAATTTTTACTTTTTAACTTGCTTAGAACCACAGTACATGGTGAAAAAACACTTGAAGAATCATCTCTCCTTGTCTTACTGTCCATCTCTCTGTCCGTCATATTATTATTATCATGTTTTTAGAGATTATTTTTCTACCTAACTACAATTTTTTTATTTTTATCTTGTATCTACCAGCTACAAGTACCTAGATTTCTCTTACAGTAGGCACCTACCTTGGTATCAAATTATTATTAATCGATAGAATAGATACGGATATTACAGAGCTACTATGACTTTTTGTCAGTATATTAAATTGCTTCGAAAAAATGTAAGTATCTATTATAAAAAGGACTTCCTTGGTTACTGCTTGTTTGGAAATACCTACTCTATTAATCGAACGCTTCGAAAGTAAATCATTTGAAAGGAGGAAGCGACAAAAAGGGCATCTAAAATAGTAAATGACATTTACTATCGACTGAATGAGTCGTGAACAAAAAAATAAATACATAAGAAGTTGATAGACTCAAAATTGGTATGAATCACATTTCATTGAATGTCACGAACACGGTTCTAGTCCTAATAACATAATGCCGGCCTGACAACTGTAAGTTTTACTCAAGTAAACTTACGTAATTAACCTACCATAAGTTTGCAAAGGTAACTCTTCACACGATCGTTTATAATTATTATTGGAAATCATTCGTAAGTCAGGTACGTAAGCTACAAGCCCCCCCCCCCCCCCCCCGTAAGTAAAACTTACAAGTGTAAGGCCGGTCTAACATGATCAGACAGATGGTAATTAAAACCGAAGCGTTTAAGGGTCCTTTCAGCTGAGTCACAAGTATAACCAACAATAACCATCCTTCAGCGGAACGTCTAACTGAATGTTCAAAATTCTAAATTATTTGTATTCAAAGTATTATCCAATTAACTACTATTTCCGTAGGAATTAATATAGGTATAAATTTATCTATCAGACTGGTTTTCGGAGATAGACGTACAGTACTTTTAATTGATATCGTATACTTGGCAAAACGTTTAGGAATGTCTGGCCCAGGTATATTATATTTATTATGTTGATTTGTCTCTAAGTAGAACTTTAATCTTACACTAAATCTACATCTCTTCTTGGTAACCATTTAGTTACAAACTTACAATGAAGCTTGTGTCAAGACTTCGACACACAAAACGCGCGTGGGTAACGACGTGCAACATGCCCATTGCCCAATAACGCAAACTATGTATGGCATTCAAACAGCGACAATCGCGTGTCGCCACCGCCGTGGTGGGAAGTGAAGATTGTTGCAGGAAACTGAGAACACGCACGTTTTTTGAGAAATTCTGCTGTTGCCTTTGCGCGTCGCGTCGCTGCCGTCTTCTATACGACGCCGTATACCTCATGCGCGTTTGAATTAATAACACCACCTTTTAAACGTTTGCAACGACAGTCCGTTCTGAGCTATACAGTAAAATATACTACTATGCCTTCTTTTGGACGCATCAAATTTGACACACAAGAGCAGATTCTGTAAGGAGCCAAATCCACCAGACTGCTGCTGTGTCGGCCGTAAAGAATCAGATCGTCTAGTACTACATAGTATAGAAACGAACTCTATGGATCACGTCACATTGCTAAAGAGCTCGGCGGCCATTCGACGGCACACTTCCCACTCCTTTCTTAGATACAGGTATTACTTGCAATTTCTAGGAGCCCTAGGGGCTAGGAGATTGTTGAATACATCAGCGCACCTTAACTGATGCCGTCGCGTCGTCTGCCGATGCGCGTTTAGTGTATACGAGCCTAACTACTATCACGAGTAAATCTATCTACATTGTTCTTAGTAACCATTTAGTTACGATCTAGCTAGTGTTAGCTACGCGCCGTTCTACCGGTACTAACAATTTGAAATCCATTATCTAATCCACTTCTTGTCGCAGAATAGTTTTTTATTTTGTGTAGTAACATTAAATCCGAATTTCCTACTAGGAAATAATTACATTTCAACATTTTTTGACAGATAGTAAAGCTATTTAATATTTTTTGTCCATAGAAGCTTTACCTTTTTAGGGTTCCGTAGTAAACAAGGAACCCTTATAGTATCGCCATGTCCGTCCGTCTGTCCGTCCGTCCGTCCGTCCGCGGTTTAGCTGAGAGACTATTGGTACAATTTGACAAAGGTATAAATATTTTTTTGTCGATGTTACTCCATATCTCCATCAAATCTTAACTGATTTCAATAATTTTTTATTATCATGAATATCATAAATACAGATTTTTAGACTATGCAATATAGATTTGTAGATTTGAGATATTGCAACACTGATCGCGCGGCCGCCGGGTCGCAGAGGTGTGAGGGGTGTGCGAGGTGAAGGAGACATAATATTGTATCCTTGAAAATATCGCTCGGTCGTTCTTATTATAAAAGAGTTTGAATTTTAATCAAGAAATAATTTTTATTTCGTATCTAGTGTTACGAATTAAGATATTGTTATCTAATTTAATTATTCACTATAATAATTATACTTTTTAGTAACTTACTTAAATATTGGCATTGTTGGCTTTTCAATTTACAGCTAGGTACCTAGAAAGTTTTATCGCATAAATAGCGCCCACGTCCGTGCGTCGCGAGTACCACGGCCACAGTAACTGTATTGTTCGGCATTCAGTGAAACTCAGTAGAACATGGTAAGTGTTCGTAACCGCATATCTATTACTAGTACTTATACATCGGTGACATAATATTATCTAGTAACGTTATTGACGTACAATAGCTATTATTTCTGAGAAATATCTACTATTTAAATATTGATTACCTATGCAATTTAATATTCACCGGGATGTCACCCGGGTAAAAATAACAAATCGATTGATTTATTATATTTATTATATTTAAATATTCCACAACATAATGGAAAGTTATTAAATGGTGAATTTAATCAATATTTTGTATAATACAAAGAAGGAGTCATAGGAAAAGTGAGAAAGCCACGTGAAATTGAGGAATTTAAATAGAAATGTCATTATGTCCATATGTCACAACAATTAAAATAATGCATAATAATAATATATAATAATGAATTTCACATGGTTTATGGTGAATTGTTTGTTTGTTTACGTTGTGATAATTGTGTTATCCTTGGAAATTTTGCACTATTTAAAAAGAATTTTTCGATGGATGAATTAAGAGGGCCAACAATTCAAATAGTCCTCAACGTTAAGGACTCGGTTTCGGTTTTCTCAAGAGCCCCTTCGTAGTCAGTGGTTCTTTAAATGGATATATGTTAGAAACGGACCCCGTAGTACCGTCTCATGCACCAGTATTTGATGCGGAACTCGTTTGGGAGGCCGATAAAAGGCGATTCAGAAGGTGTGATCTTGCACATTTAGTCTATCAGACTCAGACTGTGGAATTAAGGTGTTATCTTTGTGTTGGACACGTACGGATCCACGCAGGACAATGAGGCAGCATCTCCTATAACGGAATCCTCGTAAAGAAGCTCTAAGACAAATAAATGCCAAGAAATTAAACAAGTGCCAATTTAGTTGACGCTGTTAAATTGTGAAGTGTGAAGTGTGGATTGTTTTCTTTTTGTGATCGTATTTTTATTTTTAGATTTTATTTGTATATATATATCATATGTGTTATTGTGGCGCCAAGCCACTTATTCTAGGTTGAGACAGCTGGGGTTTTTATGTCGCAGGATAGCGTGCGTTGTGATCAGTGTTCCCAGCCTCGGTATTTTAAAAATAGTAAAGGATTAAAAATTCATGTAGGTAGAGTTCACAAATCGTCATTTGCGCCATCGATACCTCCCATTTCATTTTCTTCCCTTCCAATTAATGGATGTGTTGATAACCTCTGCGAATCATTAAGTACTTTTAAGAATTCCATCCCATTAATCAGACGCATTCCTCGAGGATCACGCCATTCAGTTTCATGTTCGTTAAAAAAAACCATAGATAATGTCATCACTCATAACACCTGTCGAAGCTGGGAGCTGCTGCTCACTTTCGCGTACCGCACGCTACACGCGGATAAGAGTCAAAACCTCTCCCTTACACAGAAAATAAAAAATAACTGCACATTAAATGAAAGCAACATTTATAATACTACCATACAGTTAAATCCACTACACGCGACACATACACAATCTCATCCATATTTGAAACACAATTATGATAAAAAAAAAATTATTGAAAACAAAATAAGCGACGGCGACCTTAAGGGAGCGGCTCGACTTTTATTCTCCAGTGACACAATTGCCCCTGATACAGCGGAGACTCTGGAAGCACTGCGTTCTAAACACCCATCCCCTTCTCCTGATTCCTCTTTTCCAGACCCACCGACAAATAGCGATTTTATTTTTCAGGCCACTACAAATGACATGCTGGGAGCTCTGATGTCTTTCAGAAGTGGTTCCGCTGCAGGGCTCGATGGTTTGTCACCACAGCACTTTAAAGACTTAGTTTGTAGTGCAAACGTTGACGTAGGTGGTACCCTTCTGAAATCGATCACTGATCTGGTGAACCTGATGCTATCTGGACGAGTACCCCATGAAATAACTAAAACCTTATATGGAGCAAATTTATGTGCCCTAAAAAAAAAGGATGGTGGTATTCGTCCCATAGCAGTGGGTTCAACGATTCGGCGCGTCGTTTCCAAAATTTGCTGTAAAAAAATTCTTCCTTTAATATCTTCTAATTTTGTCCCAATTCAGTTAGGCTTTGGGGTAAAGGGGGGATGCGAAGCAGCTGTTCACGCTGCTCGCACATTCCTCCTTAACTCCCGGGAGGAGGTACTCCTTAAAATTGATGTGAAGAATGCCTTCAATTCAGTGGATCGGGGGGTCCTCCTCTCAGAAGTAAAAAATAAATTTCCACAGTTTTTCCCATACTTGGCGCAGTGCTACCGGGAACCTTCAAAGCTCGTACACAAAAAGAATGTTCTGAGCTCCGCTGTCGGCTGTCAGCAGGGGGATCCGCTTGGACCAGTTATTTTTAGTTTAGCCATACACCCTATAATTTCGGTACTAAATTCCAAATTCAATGTTTGGTATTTGGATGATGGAACCTTGGGCGGCGAAGTGAGTTCGGTTTTGAAGGATTTAGAAATAATTATATCAAAATTTAAAACTATTGGCTTGGAACTTAATTTTGATAAATGTGAAATTTATATTCCAAATTCTTTTTCGGCCGAATCCAAACTGCACATATTAAATAAATTCAATATTTTAGCTCCGGGTATTAAAATTTTAAACGATCAGTCACTTCGCCTCTTAGGAGCACCTGTTTTAGAGGCCTCAGTTCCTCAATTTTTTACTGACTTAATTTCTAAATTCAAAAACACTTCCCATCATCTGTTAGATATTAATCCTCATATGGCAATGACCATCATTCGATTCTGCTTATTTGTTCCAAAATTTACTTATTTCGTTAGATGTTCACCTCTTTGGAAATTTAATAATTTATTGGAAAATTTGGATAATTTTATACAAAATATTCTATCTGAAATCTTAAATTGTCCGATAGATGATCAAGTATGGGCCCAGGCTTCTCTTCCGATCAGGTATGGAGGTCTGGGAATCCGCAAAATTTCTAGTGTCTCTCTGCCAGCTTTTCTTTCCTCTGCTTATAGTACACACACTCTCTTTGAAAAAATTATATCCCAGTCTTTGGGATCAATTGAGGTGTCGTACTTGGCAGAGGCAAGAAATGGTTGGTCAGCGATTAGCCCAAATCAATTGCCGGTTTCTCTTCCTTCCCAGAGACACTGGGATGACATTATTTGTAAAAAAACTTTTGACGCAATGTTAATGCAAGCAAATTCCAAAGACCGTGCTCGTCTTCTCGCTGTCTCTGCGAAAGAATCCGGACACTGGCTCCATGCTATCCCTTCTGCTAATCTGGGCACTCTTTTAAACCACGCCACTCTCGCAGTGGTAGTTGGTCTTAGGCTTGGCGCCAAAATAACCCAGCCTCACCGTTGCCACTGTGGTGACCACGTCGACGCTTACGGTCATCACGGGCTCTCCTGTTCGAAGAGCGCTGGTCGTTTCTCCCGCCACAATGCCCTCAACGACATCATCCGCGGGTCTCTTGCTACTGCTCACGTGCCAGCTGTATTAGAACCTATTGGTTTGGCACGTAGTGATGGCAAGAGACCTGATGGTATGACGCTTGTTCCTTGGAGGACAGGGAGGTCGCTTGTGTGGGATGCCACCTGTGTAGATACTCTAGCTGCTTCCCACATCCATGCGACCTCCTCTGTGGCGGGTGCAGCGGCTACTAGCGCCGAACAGGCTAAGAGGCGCAAATATGAGAAACTTGACAGTGGTTTCATATTTGCGCCTTTTGGTGTAGAGACCCTGGGGCCGTGGGGCCCGGAGGCTCGCGCACTTTTTTTAGAGATATCAAAAAAGGTGATCGAGTCTACCGGGGATCCAAGAGCTGGCAGCTACCTTGGCCAAAGGATTAGCCTGGCCATCCAAAGAGGTAATGCTGCCAGCATCTTGGGTACTATGCCACACTGCGGTGGCTTGGATGGGGTTTTAGATTTTAATTAGTTTTTATTTTAGTTTTAATTTTAGAATTAAATTTAGGTTTATAGTATTGTATATATGAAATTTTCTATCTATAATATAATAAAAATAATTTAAAAAAAAAAAAAAAAAATTGATTATATATATTATTATATACCAGTATATTTTTTTGTAATGTATTTGGTACCTTTTATTTCAAAAGGAATTTATACCCTTATAGGAAATAATTACATAATATTATGTACTAGCTACTTAGTTACTAGACATGTATTTGACAACACAATAACAAAGCTAGTTCCAAGAATTATTTAAAACGGTATTTATTAATAGATATTTTTTATTTATACGTCTACATAATGTACTAGATACATCTTCTAAAATACTCGTTAATTTTTCAATGATTATGTTTATTAAAATGTATAAGAAAAACACACTACTTGAAAAATAATACTTGGTAGGTACCTACTATTCATGTATGTGACTTATTACCCTAACAGTAACGACCTTTCAAGACTGAACAGTGTTTTCGTTGTTTAATGATTTCATAAAATATATTAAATCGAAATCTTATTGGCGTGTTATTCATCTGACATTGAACTCTCAGCGGTCATCGAGACATCTCTTCGTATGCATAATAATAAGGCAAGCTCTCCATAATAAGGAAAATAACGAGGAAATAAAAAAATACCTATTTTATTAGATTTTGAAGTAAACTATTATAATATATTCTGTGGTAATGCACTCTATGAAGATAAAACACACACACATTCACTTATTTCATCTTGGCTTGTTCCCATTCTGCTTCCTCCATGGAACTAGAAATTACGACTACGTCTACTTCCTCTTCACCACTGAACTGGTAAGTAACGTAGAGTTGTGCTCGAGCCATCCAAGCTGACTCCAGAGGAATAATGAAGATAGCAGACTAAAATGTCGCTGTCAGACAAAATATTGCAGCGTGCATGGAAATAGGACTTTAATTCCACTACCATGGCAGCGTGTGTCTTGTCTCCACTCTTCATTTTGGCATAATTTCAACTTTCATTACCAAGTATCATGAATATAACTTAAAAAATGACTGACTTTCATACAAACTTTCAGCCTCAATTGACACCCTTAGACTGAGTTTCCACGGCGAGGTTCGCACCCGCTCCTGCAGCGACCGCGCCGTGGATATTGCAACTTCATTTTCCATACAAATCCTTTCTTAGTGGGTGCATGCTTACGTCGTAAAAGGAATCCACTGTCAAAATTTCATGTCTCTAGGACCACAGCGGTTATATACCGGGAACCGATAACATTAAAAAAATACCCTCATGTGGATTCGAAAATTTTGTATTCGAATTATTGATAAATAGTTAAACATTATGCGTTTAAATAATAAGCACGGTTTGCGTTAATTTGGAAAGCCGAAAAAGTGTTTAAAAAAATTATTTTTTTTCCAAAAATTACAAAATGTTTTACTGTCATCGCGGATGTTGATTTTTTTTTCAGTGCATTCGAAAGAAAATTTCTTTTCTCACCTCCGGGCGGAAAGCGTCAATTTTCCTCCCGCTGCGCTAAACGAAAATGTCGCTTTCCGCCTCCGTCGAGGAGAAAAATAGTATACACACCACGGGCAGTAAATAAGAAATGTCTCAGATCACATGTTTATTGACCTCGGCTTCGCCTCGGACAACAATTACATGTGATCTGAGACATTTCTTATTTTACTGCCCTAGATGTGTAATATACTATACTCTTTCAGGAAAAAATTATGCCAACCACTTTTTTGGCCGGAAGAGTCTCGCATACCTATTACCTACCATACTTCAAGTAGATAGGTACAGGTCAACTTCAATTCCAATACAAAATTTTCGACTATGAGGGTACTTTCAATGTTACCGGCTCCCGGACCAATAAGGCTGTGCGTCAGTCAGTCAGGAAATTGAATTTTATATAATATGGATAATAATTATAGATTGTAATATAAATATTAAAACATCTTTTCAAATAAATGATATTATAACAACCGGAATAAGTAAAACGCAGCTGTGCCTTATGCGAGTGGTATGTAACATTAATAAAAGGTTTTTTATTTGCACGCTACCCGCGCGCGCTCATCTCAGCCTAGACCGATGTTCCGCGCGACCTTCGCCAACGTCCGTCAATAAAAAGCTGTCGTCGTCCTCCGAATAATGATCATAAGTGACCTTATACACTGAACATGTGTAAATTAAAAAAAATATTTTTAAAAGCAAGCTTTTAGTAGCTGGATACATTGTCAGACCTGGATATCATCTAGGACCAGAGTACGTCGTTTCTTTACAGAGTTCATAGGAACTCAGTAAAGAAACGACGTACTCTGCCACCACCACCTTCCAGCTCCATCATAAGATTAGTCCCTGGTAACCATCTAAAAACAAAGTACTCGCCAAGACGAATCAAACAAGCCGAAACTCGATGGGATTGCGTCGTTTCATTACAGAGTTGCTATGACCACCTTCCAGGTCCATCATCAGACCCTGGTTACCATTGAAAGACAAAGTACTTGTCAAGAAGATTCAAACGAGCCCAAACTCGATGAGGTTGTGTTATTTCAATGCGAAGTTCCTATGGCCACCTTCCAGCTCCATCATCAGATCAGCACCATGTCATCATAATATTGCATTGTCACGCGATTTACACATGTGTGCAAAATTTCAGCTCAATCGGTAACCGGGAAGTGGATCAAATTTAATTTGCAAGATTGATGATGACAAACATCGGGACAGGTAAAACCAAATAAAAGCTTGTAATAAATTCTTTTAAACAATTCTCGCAATCATAACGCCGTTTTCCACGAGCCACCTCCCAGCACGATAAATTGCGGTGACGACTCCAGCGCCATATATTTCTACTAAACGATGCCGGCGACTTCGTCCGCGTGGATTAAGGTTTTTCCGCGGGAACTCTGTAATTCTCCGGAATAAAAAATAGTCTATGTGCTAATCCTGGGTATGAGCTATCATCTTTCCAAATTTCAGACAAATTGGTTCATTGTGTCCTGAACCTGTCTGTCTCCAAGTCGTCAACTATAGGCATGCACAAAATCACTTCGATCCGTTACTCCGTTGATGCTTCATTGAAAAATAAAACCAACCAACATACACACACAACTAAAAATAAAAATGCTTCTCTGGAAGTTCCCTGGTGTGTAGGCTCCCTAACTAAACGAGACAACAAATGAGTAAAAATACCGTGTCCGGAAAGTCCAGAGTCATCTCGTTTTCGGAATAATACTTGTGGAACCGGTTGTTGGTCATGACGCCAAATATCAACATGTTTCCTTCCTCGTATTGTACCAACCGTCACGATCTATACTTACTGGTACCTATAGGTACACTCGTGAGATAAAATGTATATTCATGGAGGAGCAAACCTCTTAAAAACAACGCTTCAAAAAGCTTTTCCTGAAGTATTTCAAAGACGTAGGGACTTGGACCGTTAAGTACATTTGAGACTGTAGCGATATTAAAAGACAGTTCAGTTTTTAGATAGAGAAGCTGCATGCTGACTGCAAAGTTGTAGTTTTCATGCGATTAAATTATTGCAGTTGATATTACTAAATTGCAACTGCCGAATTCTATGCAGTGCTAGTACAGGGGAACGCGCAGTCGGTCGACAGTTGCGATGCAGATGTTCCAATAAACAATTGCAAAGAAACTGCACCCGAACTGCCATTTTGGAGTCGGCATGCAGTTAAAATGGGGCGCGTCTAGATATGTACTTAGTTTAAGGCAGGCCCAGCGCTCATTTACCTACTGAATGACAATAAGCTCGACTGGTGGCTCTTGTGACCACTTTACCAGTCAAGTTGAGCCCATTTTCCTGGTCAGTGTATCCTCTAGGAGTACACTGGAGGACACACTGACTGACCCTGGTACCGCGAAGATGGGAGATGTTGCATCTGCCCCAGTGGATGGCGCCTGCGCTTTTGTTTACGATGCTTCATGATGAAGATATAATTGACAATTGATACTTCATCAATTGTCCCGTTACGGTAACTTATTTAAATCATATCATAGTAATCATACTAATATAATAAATGCGAAAGTGTGTTTGTTGTTTTGTCCTTCAATCACGCCGCAACAGGGCTACGGATCGCCGTGATTTTTTGCATGGGTATAGTTGAGGACCTGGAGAGTAACATAGGCTTTTTATCCCGGAAAATCAAAGAGTTCCCGAGGGATTTTAAAAATTAAATCCACGCGGATGAAGTTGCGGGCATCAGCTAGCATTGCCTAATTAAATAAAAAGGTTGTATATTATACGCAATTTCACAACGAATAACAAAACACTCTGTCCATACGCACATAAAGAGTTATACTCCAAGAAGCTTAAATACACTAGACTCAAAGGGTGAAATCTAGAGATGGCACTATCACTCAGCTCAGACTCAAGACTAAGTTGAAACGAGGTAGATTTATGTCAAGACATATTTGTGTCTCATTTAAACTCCTTCTTGAGTCCTTAGCAGAGCCAAAGTAAGATCTATATTGTGAATCTCCACCTAATATCATCAATAGCTAGGTATAATATTCTCGAGTCAACATACCGCGCACATACTTAGAAAATAATATTTTATTACTTCATCGAAATAAGTTAAACAGTAGGTAGATTGTTGGTATGTAGTAATAAGATATTTTAAATAGATACCTACTATGTTTAACATTTATATTTTTTGTAGCGGTAGTTATTTCCTTTTCCGCCTTTCCAAATAGTAAAATCCTGTTCACACTCTGCAGAAAATGGTTTCAGGGTTCCGCAAGGAAGAACTTGAGGTTTAATCTGTTTTATTGGTTGTTGATTCAAGTACTTACTACTTACCTAAAAATGTAAAAAGACCTTTGACTTACGGTAGTAAATATAAAAGTCTATGAAAAAAATTAACTAAGGTTCACCTTTTATTCATTTGCCGTAATATTATAAGTAGGTACTTATTATATTCATCACTTTAATTTTTTTTCTACACTAGAGATAAGGTTACAGAAAATAATTCCTCATACCGCGAAGCGTGGTTCCTAATATACAATGTAAACTCTAGAACAAAATTTTCATGATAGCATCTAAACACATTCCTCAAATGTTTGTCTATTCGTATCGGTAAACAGGAGACGGAAGCTGTACGTAACGCACATGCAAAACTGATCAGATTTATCGATTCGCAAACAGCAATATGGCGTCCTATATTTATCTTCTACCCACCTTCCTGGCGCCGCACTTCCGCCGGAAACGGGCGTCGTCTCCGCTCTAACCCTTACCATGTTTCCGGTTTCCGGCTTCCTTTGAATTCAGAATTTCCTACTCCTACCCTTTTGGCTCTATGTACTTGGATTTAACATTTTACCTTATGTAAAAATTTTGTGTAACACAAACACTTTTGAACGGATTAGTGATAAATAAAATTGTGTAACTATCGAACCGAAACACTCTGATAGTCGGGCTCGAGCACTTTTTCAAGAACTAGCGAAAAGGATTATCAAGTCTCGAACTCTCGAGATTACCTAAGAGTGAGCCTTGGCCAAAGAATTATAGAAAAGATATTAAATATTAAAGATAGTGGGATACTTTTCCGAACTGCGCTGCGGTGGAATCTATGAGGTTATCGATAATATCTAAATATTTTGTTATTTTACTTTCAAAATAATTTGTTTTGAAAATATTATCTCTGAAACACAAAACAAAACTTTATGTTGTGCGTTGAAATTACTGTTGTATTACAAAAATAATACCTATATAATTTACTGAGAATTTTTGCAAATCACGCATATTGGAATCATTTTTTGTATTTATTGTAATTAATTTTTTTATAACGACTGTCGACAAGTAGGAAGTACCTTTTACAGTTCTCATTCGCGAATATAATGACATACACGTGAATGTTTACTATTACTTACATCTGTCTACTTCACTGGACACTAATCTGTCTCATTTTGGGATTGTTTTAAGTAGATTTCAGCCATTTCAGCCTTATACTTTTTTTTACTCTACTTGCTCCACAAGTCGTTTCGACGTATATATACTTATGGCTCTCCCATGACTAGTTTCGTAAAGCGCTTCATTAAATATTATAACTTCTCCCGCCGTTTCATGGCAGTCACCTCCGGCGCGCGTGTCGCAAGTCGTAGCATGGCGTTTCCTGAATTACCGAAATCGAACTTTGCCGCAACTTTACGGCATTTCACAATGTTTATATAATATACCAGCTGATTTCTGAGTGAGGTAGACGGACTGAGTCTTACTTCAGTCCTTTAATTGTTGTCCAATCATTTCAAACTATCACTGGCCAACTTCTGAATACTTTACCAACAGAACAACGCTGATAGCCTAGTGGTGGACTTCAGCCTTCTTTTCGGGAGGTCAGTTCGAAACCCAAACCTTTTCGCAGTTATGTGCGTTTTAAGCAGTTAATATCACTTGCTTTATCAGTGAAGGAAAACATCATGAGGAAACCTTCCGGCCTGAGAGTTCTCCATTATGTTTTTAAAGGTGTGTGAAGTCTCAAAATCCGCGCTTGGCCAGCAGCGCATTAGACTTGGCTCTAAACGCCTCATTCGAGAGAAGACCTGTGGCCAGTAGTAGGCGCGGCGATGTAATTATATGATGTTTTTTTAAAGATTTTAGTAGCCAAGCGGTACTTGACAAAATATTTTTCTCTCCGCTCCAAAGTTCAAATAAACGGAAAGCTTGTACATATTCGGATGACAGTAGTGCAACGGGTGGGGATGGGGAGCAAAACGCCGACCTTCCAGTTTTCAGTCCGCACCCTTAACCGTTGCACTAGTAGGGCATTGGACTGAATGACTGAGGAATGAATGAATAGTGTTTCTTCAAAAGTACGAGACACCCCGTAACTCTGGGAAATTAAATTATTCCAAGAAAGTCAACCAGTTATAGTTTTATGTAGGCAATCAGTGCATACCTACTTGTTTCAATAGAATCATCATCATCATCAGCAATCTATTAACGGCTCACTTTACTGAGCGCAAGTCTCGTCTCAGAGAAGTGTTATAGGTCATAGTCCAGCACGTTGGCCGAATGCAAATTGGCTGCTCTCACACACCTTTGAGAACGATAATGAGAACTCTCAATCAACAGTACGACTACGGACTTAATAGCTAAGTAGCTATAGTGAAGTGTCCGGAGCTCCGGGTTGCTCCACATCGGCCGAGCGCGTCTCCGGTGTGTCGCAAAGCAAATACCGCGGCGTTTCCTGAATTAGCGAAACCAAGTAACGGCCGGCTCATTTCTACACTCGCGCTAGATACCTACATCGCTCGGAAACTTGAAAAGCATGACGTAATGTTGCATTGTACCTACGCGTATTTTTCCGGTATTAAATATCACACATCGAGCTTTGGAAACGGTTTTGGTTTCGAAAATCGTCCCTGATGTCTACGAACTGACAAAACGTTACTAAGCGACACGGTAGTGGGTAGTTGTAACTATCATACTAATATTATAAATGCGAAAGTGTGTTTGTTTGTTGGTTTGTCCTTCAATCACGCCGTAACAAAGCTACGGATCGACGTGATTTTTTGCATGGGTATAGCTGAGGACCTGGAGACTGACAGGCTACTTTTATCCCGGAAATTCAAAGAGTTCCCGAGGGATTTTAAAAACTAAATCCAAGTGGACGAAGTCGCGGGCATCAGCTAGTAACTACTAATTTTATGGGTAATATCTGATATAGTCTCAGGTGACAGAGATCGCTCTATGAAGCCATATCTTGCTGATTGTCTAATTTTGAGGCTCGATAAGAGCTCGATCAGTCCATTACGACGTCAAACCACTGTTGCCGCGACTTCATCCGCGTGGAGTTAGGTTTTAAAAATATTGTGAGAACCCTCTGTGGGATAAAAGAAAGCCAACTCTCCAAGTTCCTATACCCATGCGAAAAACTACGTCGATCCGTGACTCCATTGCTTTGTGATTGAAGGACAAACCAACAAACAAACACACTTCCGCATTTTTTATATTAGCCAGGAGGATATAATATAGGGGAGGATATATTTAAATAGATTTATGTAGTATTAGTTCTCATGATATTATGCATCGTGTTTTGAAAGCGGAGAAGGCATCTGTTGCAAGCGCATCAGTTACCAAAGCTTCCTGTATTGCAGTAGTCGGCACGCTCCGCCTAATTTCTTCAGAACCGCTTTGCGCTTCCCACAGATTAATTTCCTAGTTTGTGGCGCTTTCTATTGCGTCCCTTTGCATATTTTGCGTCGGTAATCGTAATCAAAGAAATCAATCTGCTTACTTACAAAAATGTCGTGCGATTAAGTGTAAGAAAATGGTAGAAAGTACAAGTGAATCGAAAATCTTAAAACGTATTCAAAATTTAAAATTATTTATTTCACGTAGGCCAACCTGTGGCTCTTATGACACGTCATGACTCTACCACCGGTTCGGAAAGCGGATTCTGCTGAGAAGAGGCGGCAAGAAACTCAGCAGTTGCGCTTTTCAAAATAATCATTTTACAATATTATTATGTAGCATTGTAATAAGTTTTTTATACTATCTTGTGTTGTGGGCAGCTGGATGCCAAACCGATTTAACCCCTGCAACTTTGTTAGAATAGAATAGAATATAATATTTCCACAATGAGGGGAAGTTCCAAAAAAAACGTACATACAACAATTCAATTCATGTCAAGACGGGCAGACAGAAAGACATTGTAGTTTACATAGCCCTATTAAAAAGTAAAAACCGCGTCAATTTACTTCAGTTTACAAATTGTGTATTGTGTGTTGTGTCACAGAATATATAATAGTACTACGTACAGAAGTTTCACTCCTTTGATGTTGACTACTTGCCGGCGCTTTAATAGCCTACATATTTTTTATTAAATAGATAAATCACGCACGCAAGCTAAATTAGACTTTATATCTCAGCGCGAGGATCCATATTGCTTTGGATCTGTTCGCCTTCCTACGTCACGGACGCCGTGGCGTGGTTGCCTAGGGTTGTCAACAAAGAGTCAGAAAATACACTAGGTATACCTTTTAATTATTAATTTATTTTTCCATAATATAAACAAAGAGGTACACACACACGTACATACGCATGATCTATTAACTAGACAAAGTCATAAACTAGTCCTAGTAGTCCTACTAGTCCTCACCATCACCAGACCATCCTGTCGTCTGCGTAAAGTGAAGAAATCCTTTGTTTGGTCGAGTATACGCTTTTATAACTTGATGCCGAAACAATTGACAGATTTGCCATTACATAAATTTAAACAGTGTGTAAAAACATATTTAATAAGTAGAGTAGGTTGCTTGGAAGCAATCTTGTAACATATAAGTCATGTCATAAAATGAGTAGGTATTTGAATATTGGTATTCAGTTCGATGCCTTAACATGGGTAGCCTAAGTATGTCACGCTCTCTTTAAACATTTCTGTAGTGGTGTCGTGTGGTGCGGGTTGCTACGTTCCCTCAAATATGATTGAGCGAAGTAACGGCTGGACCATGCGTCATGCTCGTGAACGGGTGCCACCGGCGGGAATGGTAACAACAGTTAATTTCTGTAATTAGGTCGCTACGTAAATAAATAACTAGAAAGTGTAGGTATAAATTTGAACACACTGCGTACAATACTAAATAATTTTAAGTAGGTACCTTCTAACACAATTTTAATTATGAAATAAACTCACCTTCACCTTCGGTAACGTAAAAAAAATCGGTCAAGTGCGAGTCGGGCCTCGCTCTTTTAGTTCCGTTCCGTACATATGATCAAATCACTTTTTTTTAATTTTATTTTATTTTTATTATTTTTTGTTATAGCGGCAATAGAAATACATCCTCTGTGAATATTTCAACTGTCTACCTATTACAGTTTACCAGTTACAGCCCGCTGACAGACGGACGGACGGACGGACAGCGGAGGCTTAGTAATAGGGTCCCGTTGGCACCCTTTGGGTACGGAACCCTAAAAATGATAAAGAATCCTCTTTTGTGCTCATGAGGCAAGGCATCCATCCACACAACAATACTTATTATGGTTGCAACGACTTTTTGCCATTATTTCATTAGATGCCCATCCATATAAATGACTAGAAATATTTTATCCTACAACTAAATATATTAAACCTAAACTAGGTATTTAAACCAATATTTACAAAAAAGTATTTACGCGTAGGTAGGTAAGCAATGTTAAAATCAGTAGTACGTCACTCGCCTAGAACGCGCAAGCCCCGACAGTAGTTGCACTCAGTGAGTGCCCGGGTTTGTAGGTATTTAAATCGCATAAGTACCAAGAGTGAGACAGGCCTGGTTGTGTTTAGAAGTTGTGTGTGTATAATTAACTGACCACCATTTGGGTTTGCATTGGGTACTAATAATGCCCTCCCGACCGAATCCGGTCACGGCGGCCAACCTTCTCAGAGATAAGCCATCTGCGCGGGAGATATTATAGTGAACAATTGTGTGCGCAAACACAGTAGCACTCTCTATTCCCTCACTCTCATTGTCCGATGGTACTGAAAATCCGACACGATCGGAAAGAGATCAGCGCAGGAGCGACGGCTTTACGTGCTCTCCGAGGCACGTGGGTGACACACCGCGAACTTCCTAACTCCGGCTTAGTACTGAGAATTTCTTGACAGAAAACCCCAATACAAAATGTATTGGGGTTTTCTGTCAAGAAATTTTTTGGCCCGACCCGGGAATTGAACCCGGGACCTCGTCATCCGCAGTCGACCATGCTAACAACTAGACCAACGAGGCAGTTAGGTACTAGAAAGGAGGCATCATCAGTAGGGCTACATTTCCATCCTGAGGCTCAAGGAGTTTCTTGCCAGCTCTTCTCAGCAGAATCTGCTTTTCGAATCAGCCGGCGCGGTGGTAGATTCTTGACTTGTCATAAGAGCCAAGGTTGGCCTACGTGAAATAAATAATAATTTTTAATTTTTATTTTGAGTTTGCTGAATAGTGTGGGAATAAAACCACATAGAACGTTTATTAATTTTAATTATCGATATTTTACTTATTCAAAGTACAACATAAGGTACCTGCAAGGCACAATTACTGCTTGTTTTAATAAATTAGATTTATAGATCGACAAGACCGCTTCCATTGAAAGACGGGTCGAGAGAGAGAGAGAGTGTTGCCATTATTCACTGCTGCTCTTGGTGTTTACACCTTAATGTATTAACTAAAATATTATAATTGTGTTCGCAATCGAACAAATAGTAGTAAAATTGATTAATCATTATTGGCTAAACTCATTGCGCCTCTTGCTAAATCTGACAATTTTACCCAACAGTTAGTGTCAACTATAGAATTACGAAATTATCGCATTGATTCCGTGCTATTTTCACAACATAGCCCCCGCTAGTTGGATCCAAAAACAGGCAAACAGCAAAAAGTGTTCGCAAATTGCGCAAACAATAAGTTTCGGCGCATCTCGGTCGACCCAGTTCGCGTTATACGCGTAGTGATTGGGTCACCGGCGCCCGCGCCGAGCGCCTGCCGCCTACGCAACTTATGTCATACGCAAACGTAACGTACGTGTGAGCCCTCTCAATAGCAAATACCGCTTACAAGTTACATGTCATTACTTAATAGAGGGCTTCGCTGCAATCGATAATATGCAAGGAATTATGTGTAGCAAACAAACGCGTGGTGGGAGTAGGAGCTCGCATATTGACACTACGAGGCTCTTACGAATTGCGTGCCTACCTTACCTATGTATTTAGGATCGATGCACGATAAAGGAATCAATTTATGACTACTGTTACTGATATTGATTTTGCTAGGTACCTACTTTTAATACCTAGGTACCTACAAGGAGGAAAGGTGAATTTTATCTCTATTTCGCCTAGATCTTCGATCGTTTAGTGACTAAAAGAAAAGTAGAGTTAAGACGTATGTAATTCAAGGTTGAACGGCGCGTGTTGACGTGTTTTTTAACTGACTTCCAAAATACCGGCCTAATTAGGCCAGTATCTCTTTTTATTAGTGACTAGCTGATTCCCGCGACTTCGTAAACGTGGATTTAGTTTTTAAAATGTCTCGGGAACTCTTTGATTTTTCGGGATAAAAAGTAGCCTATGTCACTCTCGTCCTCAACTATACCCGTGCAAAAAATCACGTCGATCCGTAGCCCTGTTGCGGCGTGATTGAAGGACAAACCAACAAACAAACACACTTTCGCATTTATAATATTAGTAAGGATTTTTGGATTCCACCCTGTTTTACGAATAATAATTTATCTAGAAGGTACTTAATATCTAGTATCTTTTTTATTCTGAAACAATTGCTTACTGAAGCATTTGAGCATGAAGAAAGCAATGTTACAAAAAGCCGTGATATTTCGAGGTACAATTATTTCGCAAATGCCCTTTTAACTTCTCATATTGGAAATCGTAAACCGCCATGACAATTAAACAATAATGCAATGTTTCATGTCCTGTGACGGGCACAGGTGCTCGCAGCCTATTTATACGCGGCCATCAGTATTCAGGCGCGTTGCCAATTACAGCGGAGACCTACTTTCTTACCTTCGAACTTTTACTTCCTGCGGGCCCGGCAAGGCAGCGCGCGGCCGGTCGCACCACGCAACGGATTACGAAAGTGGCGCGAAATGCTCGGCGGCCGACATTCGCACGCTTGCGCCACCTTCAGGAAGTGCCGACTGCCGAGTGCCGTTGGGTTACGTAGCCGCTCGCCGGTCGGTGCCTGCCGCCTAGCGCCTGCGGGCTGCGATCCTGCCGACAGCCGGTTGCGCCTTCGGATCCGCTCCTGAATCTACATCAAGCAATTTCATAAGCCGTACCGCGAGTGGCTTGTAAGATCACTGTATTCATTTATTCTGTACCAAAAAACTTAAAAAGCCCTGCCTCATTTCGGCTCGTCAATAAATTGGGCCGAGCCGATAAGTAGTGAATATTTAATTTAATATAAAAAAAATCCTTTTAAACAACCGACTTGAAACACCCGCTCCACTACAAAGTATTGATTTTTTTTAGAACCGCTGGACCGATTTCGATAATATTTAAATGGGACCACCTGGGAAGTATAGTTCTTTCAAAAAAAAAGAATTTTCCAAATCGGTTCAGGCGTCTTCGACTAATCGGTGAACATACTTAAAAAAATTTAAAAAAAAAAGATTCCGACGAATTGAGAACCTCCTCCTTTTTGAAGTCGGTTAAAAATATAAACATAAATAAAGGACACGCAATAGGACAATTTAATATCTCTAAGGAAGAGTTTTTTTCCAGAAGCCCTCGAATGTGAAAACAATGAGATCAAAATATGTATAAGAGAATAATATATATATGAGATAAGGCCTATATTTACTCGGCCTATCGGAAGTCTTACCTAAGTTTAAATTAACAAACCCTAACCGGCTGTGTTACGTAATGAATGGGTAAGGTTGCAAAATGGACAGGTAGAGTAGGAACTGAAAATTGAAAATCTGTTTGACTTAGATTGCATGATATTGCGTAAAACACGGATAGACAAACCTACTTTTGCAGTTTTGTACAGGCTAATTCAACAGTTCAGTAAGATTTGAGATTATGCTCAGCGATACCTACTCACACGGAACGATTAATACTGACTTGTTTTGTTTGGTAGACGCTCAGGCATGCAGGTTACCTCACAATGTTTTTCATTACCAGGACAGCCAGGGATATTTAATGGCTTAAAACGTACATAACTTTAGAGAGACGTGCCCGGGATCAACCTCGGTCTTGCCAAAATGGTGGCCGAAGTCTTAATCACTAAGCTACCACTGTACAGCTATGTTAAATAAATGCCGTGATCAACAGATTAATAATAAGGCACAATTCAGTGCCGTGATCGCTTATCGGTTATCACGAATTCGAAAAAGCCGCGCAAAAAGGTATACCCTGGGTATACCTAAGGTATACTAGGGCGAGAAAATTCTCATCGAATTGTTCCACTAAACGAGTAAGTACCTACCTGGTGAGTAGAGTACCTATACAATCTCATCTTCTAAGGCAGCCCGCACACAGTCAATATTATTGTCAATATTTACGAATATTGACAATATTATTGACTGTGTGCGGGGTTTCATCAATATTATTGTCGAAGTCCGGAAATTTCGTCAATATCGGGGGGAGGCAGGGATATTGACAATAATATTGACAGTGTGCGGGCGCGCGTCAATATTTTAGTTGAAAAAAGATTTCAAGGCAGGAGGACGTGCGCTCGCAACCAAAAATGGAGGACATCCCCAGTGCAACAAGCAATGAAAAAGAATATTTAATATAATTTATTAGAATGTGGGAGACGTAACGATTTTTGCATCAGTATATCTTGTTTTTTTAAGTAAGGGGTTACTAAAGATAGTATTTTTTGAAAGCTACTACCTTTTATTCTCATGTAATTTTTAAAATCATCTTTTTCTGTATTTCGAAGTTCTTTTATTAGATTTAAATGATTTAATTCCACTTTTCCACTTTGTCATCCAGTATTTAAGCCATCGTTTCTTTCTTTTTTAGGGTTCCGTACCAAAATGGTAAAAATGGAACCCTTATGGTGATACTTTCTCCGTCCGTCCGTCCGTCCGTCTGTCACAGTCGATTATTTCAGTAACTATTAAAGCTATCGACATGAAATTGGGCATTGTATATAATAATATATAATATAAAATATATAATATATTGGGCATTGTATATAATAATATATAATTTAAAATAATGTATAATAGTGGCCCAACATCATAGGAATAAAGAAAAATCGAAAATTATTTTTAGGGTTCCGTACCCAAAGGGTACCAACGGAACCCTATTACTAAGCCTACGCTGTCCGTCCGTCCGTCCGTCTGTCAGCGGGCTGTATCTCGTAAACCGTAATAGATAGACAGATGAAATTTTCACATATTATGTATTTCTATTGCCGCTATAACAACAAATAATAAAAATTAAATTAAATAAAAAAAATTAAATTAAAATATTTCCATGGGTACATGGAAATATAATAATTTAATTTTTTTTAACGGAACCCTAAAAGAGCGAGGCCCAACTCGCACTTAGCCAATTTTGGTTTTATTAAAAAATTTCAATTTTGGTTTTATTATTTTGGTTTGGTTGGTTTTATTAAAAAAGGGGGAAAATCGGGGGTCAATAGAGGTTTATGTATATTTTACAGGAAAAATAAAAGCAACGCGAAAATTATTTTAGTTTGATTAAAAAAGGGGGAAAATCGGGGGTTTGAAATTTAAAAGTAAGATAACTATACCGAGTGGGGTATCATATGAAAGGCCTTTACTTGTGCATTCTAAAACAGTTTTTTATTTATTTCTATATATAATAGTTTTTGATAAATCGGCCAAAATGTCGAAAAAAATACCGTTCCCCCCCTTATCTCCGAAGTTTACCAATCGAAAAATCTGAAATAATTATGGTCAATAGAGGTTTATGTATATTTTACAGGAAAAATAAAATCAATGCGAAAATTTTTTTGTCATCCAGTATTTAAGCCATCGTTTCTTTCTTTTTTTATTCAATAAAGTTAATGCAATAACCAATGCAATGGTTTTTTTCTTTGTATCCATTTTAGCACACGTGCATGCAAATCAAGCTTCTACGCCTTACTGAATCACTTTTTGTTAGAAATATTGACAATATTATTTGCGTAGTGTGCGGGGTCTAAATATTGACGAAAATATTGTCAATATTTTCGTCAATATTTTCGTCAATATTATTGACTGTGTGCGGGCTGCTTAACACGTAATATGTGCAACGGTGCGCACCCGATCTCGCACGACCGGTCGTGAAACTGGGTCATCTCTTTTTGTTCCACCACATATTCCGTAATTAGAAAGAGAGGGTGAAGTTTTTCGCACAGTTCACATCGTTAGGTATTGCTGTTATAATGCACATGTAGATTTGTTTATCGATTGCGCGAATTGATTACCATTAATTGGGATTTAATTTATTCTTGCACATGACTACGGCTGAATGTATTATTGTTGCAGCTTTGATATTTCCTGTGCCTAAAAAAGCGATAAGTTCAATAATGATTCAAATGTTGTTTCAGTATTTCTTTTAAGTTTGACTGAATAGGAATTTATGAATTTCTGAAAAAAATATATTATAATAAATACTATATAATATTATGAATTTTAGGTAGGTATGAATTAAGATCTTAATGTTAGAAAAGTTTTTTTTTTAATATAATAGACTAGCGCTTGACTGCAATTTACCTGATGGTAAGTGAAGACGCAGTCTAAGATGGAGCGCGCTTGCCTAGAAGTTGCCTATTCACTCTTGATTTAAAGGTACCCAAGTTAAATTTAGTCGGAAAAACGGAAGCCAGAAGAGCATTCCAAATTTTAGCGGTGCGTATTAGGAACGAGGAAGCAAAGCGCTTAGTACGGGATTGTGGAATTTCGACCATGTAGTGGTGCAGATTCGAGCGATGCCTTGCGGTTCGATGGTAGAAGTTATGACAGATACAAATTCGGCATCAAGACTTTTACTCTCTCGTTTCCTACAAATTCAGATTGAATCAGTAGCTCTGGCAAACCATGAATTGTCGTATCCGTAACTCAGCGGAACGATCCGGAAAATATTACAACATAGCTACCTACTTCAGAATCTGAACTCCATTTTTGAGAATCTGATTTCGGAACTTTGGTGTCGGCCTACTTAAGTCATAAAAGGTAACAGACTGATAGGTAGATATTTTTATATAAGGATTAGATTGAATTACCTATAGCGAGCCGACAGTGTAATTAATATTGCTAATAATTTAGCACGTACAGTTAAATATGTCGATAGGACATTCAATAGCAAGATCACACGGGCGAATCTTGCGTTGCGCCAAGATGGCGGCACGCGGAAGTGTGTGCGACTTCCGCGTCGCCCTGCGCTCGTGCGCCCGCGCACCGATCGTGACTACCTACTATATGCATTATTAACCGAGTAACACCTACTCACACATTATAAAATACCTACCTACTTACTAGCTTTTGATCGCACCTTCGTCCGCATGGAGAGGGATTTTTTTAATCCCGCGAAAACACTTTATTTTTTCGGGATAAAATGTAGCTTTTGTCTATCTCCAGGTCCCCAAATATACCCATGCAAAAAATTCCGTCGATGCGCTGCTCCGTTAATGCGTTATTAAAGGACAAACCAACAAACAACAACACTTTCGCATTTACGATAACTATAAGTACAGGCTAAACTCACTAAAAGCTGAAAAAATAGTCATGTAGGAAGATTTGGTTTATTTATCTCTGTACCAATACACAAGTATTTAGTGTAAATTGAAAATTTAAAGCACTTCCGACATGAGAATCTATGGCTGTCGAAGTTATCAATTGATTGTCATTTAACGATTATACTGGCACGCGTGAAGCACTTAATCGAGTAATCATATGCCAGAAATGCCTTACATCATTTTGGAAAAGAGCTGATACTCTTACACTGCTGAACCGATTCAAATGAAAAAAAACCGCATCGAAATCGGCCCATCCGTTTGAGAGCTACGATGCCACAGACAGACACACACACACGCAGACAGACAGACACACACACACGCAGACAGACAGACAACGACGTCAAACTTGTAACACCCCTCTTTTTGCGTCGGGGGTTAAAAAAGATCTATCAATAAAACTTGCGGAAGTCAGCTCTAATAAGTCATACTTACCTAATATGCACTGTGGAAACACTCACAGCGAGTTAAAATTAAAAGCGATTTCCAAATAGAAGTGTTATAAATTGACACGTAGGTAGTTAGTTAATAGTTATTTTTCACCATCCACTTTGTACAGTATAGCTATTTATGCAACTGCATCGTAATGAGGGTCATTTTAATTCGAGTGCTGTTTTTTGATACGAGGCTTGCCGAGTATCAAAATAGGATAGTACGAGAATTAAAATGACTAATTACGTTCAGTTGCATATAAGATTTTATCTACGACAAGGAAAATAAAATCATTAACAAAATACGCCGTAGGCTCAATAAAGTAACAAAAAGTAACTCCGTAAGCCGCCACCAGCCGCCTGTGGCGCCTCTGTCAACAAAAAGTAACTCCGTAGGCCGCCACCAGCCGCCTGTGGCGCCTCTGTCGTATGAACGGTACAAAAGTGCCAGAACTCAGAGCCTTAACTTTAGGTATCCTATTTTAAGAAGATAACCATTTCGATTCAGCTCCCATACAACGAGCTGCATCGAAATGAGAAGCAAAACCGAAAGAGGGTTCATTTCGATTCAGCTTTCAAATTCGAAATTGGAACTTTTCGATGTTGGAGTAGATAAACAGTATTTCACGTTTCACGTTTGTATTCAAATATTATAGCTCAACTTGAATACAGTTTAACGAAAAGGAAATGGAAAATGGACAATACTAGGGACTCTGTATTAGGTGAATAAATGTGAATATTCAAGATCTACCTGAGCCACTTACATGACCAAATATTAATTTTTTCGAAGCTATAGGAGTTTATAGTTTTATCGTTATACTTTATAATTTTATTTTTCTTTGGGAAACATCAATAACATAATTAAAACAATAAAAACATTCGAGTTTATCTCCATTCTCGTCCTACAAAATACTTATTTACTCGTTTGGTATCTACTTGGTATTTAAATGCTAAAGCGACTTTAGTTTTTTTTTATCATAATAGGAAGATACTTTAAAACAGGCTTGTCTCGACGTTAGCAATCAATAAAATGAATGAAACAAAATGCGACACCAACTCACAAAGTTTATTTTTTGTTGTAATAAGATTTGAGTATCCAGTGGTATTTTTATCAAGGTTAGGACAAGAAGACTCTGGCACAAAAACTTATATCGTAGAAGATTTATGGTCATTTATTATTTTTTTTCATTCTTAAGGAAATCTGACTAGATAATTTGGTACGTCCTTAGAATAACGTAATGAATGAAGTTTGTTCAAAATACTACGACCAAAATCCTTATTATCATGAGGTGGAGTGATTACACTCCACCTCATGATAGGAATAAACCTTGCGTAGTGAATGTTTAAGATGTAAACAGGTGGAAGGAATTGTTTATAGGAATTAGGAAGTTTATTATTGATTATATAATTTTAACAATGTCTCATGCATTGGTTCTTACTGTAAGTAGTCATAACTAAATAAGAAGTTAACTTGGTATTGAGAGCTTATCATCCGTTAACGACTTGTCTCCACTATGCATACCTATTTTCTATCTTCTCCAGTTCATCCTTAAACATTGTAAAACAGAGCTTCATGAACCATAAAATCTAGATACGTCTTAGTATTTCCATTTCACGAAATTATAGGCCACTATTTCGTCATTAATAGGTATAAACTAGGTATGTACACGCAATTCCTGATTTTAAAAATAACCAAACCAAATAAATTAACAAGCATAGTATCATTAGTAGGTATTTAAATATTATATGCATGCTTTAAAACATGTTAATTTCTTAACGCAAGAGTAATTTACATGAATTCAATTCTGATTCTATTCTTTCATAACCGTCCACGTCGCCGCGTCGTCGGTTAAAATCTGCGGATGGTAAACTAGGCATTCAATGGTTTAAGCTTAAAAATAATTAATCAAAGTGACGATTGAAAAGGTGAAATCCGCAGATATTTAACGTTGTTTATTGCGCTTGTTGACTAAAGTTAGCACGATCTCGAAATAGCTTCAAGGGACTCTTTTCCGTACACAAATTGCAAAAACTTCCTGAAGGTAATTGCTTGCTCTGTTTTAAAACCGTTTGCCATTTGCCACTGTATTGACTACTTACCATAGCATTATGAACAACTTTTTTTTGTATTAGTACTGTTAAACTGCAAGTAGGTATAAAAAATGAAATTACATAAGGCTCAAGGAGAAGGTTCAAAGACACTCATGGTCAAGATAAGACCTATACTACCTACCTCAAGGAGAGATCTATACTGGGAGTATCCCAACCAGAACCAAACCAAAGTTGACGACAGAGCTCAGCGATTCGTGAAGCTGAGGTTGAAATGGGCGGGGGCACATAATTCGAAGAACTGATGGTCGTTGGGGGTCCTAAGGTGCTGGAGTGACGATGCAATGGAAAACGCAGTCTATTGGCAGACCCGTATAGCCGTATGTAGGTAGTATGTACTATGTACAATGTACATAAATATAACAGTCAATTAGAAGTGAAGAAGGTTTAAGACTTGACTTTGAAGGTCTCTAAATAGAATAAAGGTCCATAAGTTTTTAATGTTTTTTTTCGAAGAAATAAAAGGTACAGAGTTAATATTATCTTAGAGTTAGACATTTTAATAATCGAACGCAGAGAATCATGAAAGCGAATCAGAACCGGCTCATATCAATGTTTATCACACACACACTTGTGCAGAGTGTATTTAATACGCTTTTGTGATATACGCGATGTCTGTCAGAGCAAGCTTGCGGCTCCTAGGGCTGTCACTTTTGTGAACCTCCACGTCCGAATTAATTTATACTTACGTTGGTAACATCATCTATCTTCAAACATTAGGTATGGGATACATAGAATCGGTCAGGGTGTGATGAGGGAGCAGTCAAAATGTTGCGTATGCACCTAATTCCCTTCCATCGACCAAGTACCAGTGGCGTTTGAGAAACATACCGTAGTAATTGGACGCCACTTTTCGTCACGTTGCCAGTTTTGATTTAGTTGTATAAATCAAGCAATCACACAAGCACCTGCCTCCTTTATTCATCCATCTTTTACTTCTTACGAGGCCGAGAAAACGTGCGCGAAGGGTTGCATGCACAGAACGTGAATAAATGTGAATAAGTAATTTTACCGTTTATTGCTAAACAAATACGTTAATATTACTTAATTATGTACAAAGAAATGTTATAAGTAGTTACACCGTTAAAGGCGTACAAAGATTCGTATTAAAGAGATAACATCAGTTTTTCCGTAACAAATATCAAAGCATTAGGAAAAACTAGTAATTTAAATATACGAATTTAACAACTCAAACGACTTGAATAAGAAATGCAATTATTGTTTTTAATTACATTGATATTTATTTATTGATAAGTAGCCACTAAATTATACAGAGATCTGTTTGTACCAACGAAAGTTCGACTTATATGACTTTATTACAAACAAATTAGTCATCATTAATATAAAATTGATTCTGAAAAAAATTAATATTAAATTTCACACGGGTAAAGTGGAGGGCAAAACTTAGCGATTAATAATAATAAAATTGATATTGAAATCCCTTCGGTGAAATAATTAATTGTTGATGAAATAGGTGCTGTACCTACTATGTATTTCTACACGGCCAGGTTACAGTCTACACAGTTGTTGTCCCAACCTTTCTTCTATCTTCGACCACTTGCGAACATTTTCAATTTGCGAAGAGTTTTAATGGCAGGCGAAAATTATCCCACAGGTTCACATGGTCTAGAGCAGGTGCTGCAACGCCCAAAAGGTGTACTTGGAAAATAATCCGTCACTCATCGGCGATTATCGTTCAGTGCAAGTTATTGGCGTATTGAAGGATATGATCAGGATGTTGAATCCTACTTCCTACTAATATTATAAATGCGAAAGTTTGTGAGGATGGATGGATGGGTGTTTGTTACTCTTTCACGCAACAACAAATGCATCGATTTGGCTAAAATTTTAATTGGTGGTAGCTCATACCCAGGATTAGCACATAGGCTACATTTTATCCCGGAAAAATTAAAGAGTTCCCGCGGGACTAAAATAACCTTAATCCACGCGGACGAAGTCGCGGGCATCATCTAGTTCATAGAATACATTCGATTGCTTCTCTCATGTAGCCTTACGTGATGGACAACCATGTTCTCGGGTCTGTACTTTGTCCTGTAAGAGTACCTACACAAATGGATATAAATGAAAGGGCGATGGATGTATTATTATTTATTATCTAGTGCGCTTATCAACCCTAGGGCGCGCGGGTCGCGACGCGCCCGGACATTCTGCCCACAATTACTGCCAATTGCGCCAATTGAACACACCGCCACCCTTCCGCTTCGAGCCGGCGTCATCGCTCACTCCGACCACTAACATCTAACATCTGTCGCCTGGCGGACTAACTCATGTTGCAAGAATGCTCACAAATAAAAGCACCATCTGTATCATACCTATTTAGTGCCGTTTTAGATGTATCTGCTTAACAAAGAGCACAAATTAAGTCCTATCGACGTTGTCACTAGTGACGTTCGCGGCGCTATTGGTCTTATAAAGGCGACTTAGCAGGTTGTTGTCCCGGTAAGGATAATTGAGGAATCTATATTTTCGTGATGTTTTTCGTTTGACATTCCCTCAAGTCTTGACGATCAACTCGCTTCTAGATAAGAAGCAGTCCATTTTAGATGAAATTCAGAATTTTTGTTGAATGTCACCATATAACCATCTCTATCTCCAGGCGAAATACGGCGAATAAAATCTAGCAATAGCCTGTATTGCAGGAGATAGAGACGGCTACGGTGACATCTAAAAAAAAAGCCTCATGGGAACACTGTATCACTGGTACCACACCACCATCATTAATTTATACCTACATGCCTACATTTAAAAGCCTAGCATGCCTATTTATCAATTTCTCGTTTCTTTCTTTCTTTTCGTTTCTTCGAAGTCGCGGGCAACAGCTGTTGCCCGCGACTTCGTCCGCGTGTATTTAGTTTTCCCGGGAGAATTCTTTGATTTTGAAGCACCGATATCCTAAAATGTGTTCATAAAATAATAATAAAACACATCACACTATATCCTATTAATATTATAAATGCGAAAGTTTGTATGTGTGTGTCTGTACGTTTGTTACTCTCACGCAAAAACTGCTGGACGGATTGGGCTGAAATTTGGAATGGAGATAGATTATACCCTGGATTAACACATAGGCTACATTTTATCCCGGAAAATTAAAGGGTTCCCGCGGGAATTAAAAAACCTTAATCTACGGGGACGAAGTCGCGGGCATCATCTAGTAGTAGGTAAGTATATGTAATTATAATAGTGTCATTCTGTGCCTGTAGCCCAAAAGTGATCAAGTAAAGACGACGGTTTAAGATGATCGATGACCTGTAGAAAACGCTCAAATCGTCTGCTCACATTTGGAACTGAAAATATGGCCGTGAACTTAGTGTTAAAGTCCATTGACTACGTACTGGTTATTAATAATAAATTATTTATTAACATGCCGACGGATCCCGTCATGTGATCGAGCTCAACACAATGTGCGAGTCTAACGTCTCAAATTACAAGCTGCCTCTGCTCATCACAAACTTAGATTAGTTAAAAGTTTAGATTGCTAATGTCATACATAAGAACAAAGCTAAACGCGATTAAATCGATTATGCCTTACAAATGTTACGCCATCTACCGGAGTTCAATAACTAGTAGAAGCCTCAATAGCCAAATAGGTCAAAGGTACGGACTGAAAATTGAAAGGTCGTCGGTTCGATCCCATTCGTCACAAATCGTCAAATGGATACGACCATCCATGGATGGGATGGTCGTACCCATTTCTAACGAAAGGGAGGCCCCTTTATATTATGGAAGGTCAAGCTGAGCTGGACTAATATTTTTTATATAAAAAGAACTACGCTAAATGAATATGAAAAAGAAGAACAATAACATAATATGACTTGCAATAATAGTAACTCCATCTAGGATCATTTTTTAGCGTAGTTTGATTTATACAAAGAGTTCAATCTATTCTCTCTGATCGCTGTCACAAATTAAGTCCATCTAGCAGGCATGATGCAGCGCAGACTCACCGACAAACACAAACGCACACACACGAAAGGAACTTGATTTCTTTTCGCAATAGGGTATTTGACTACTTTTAGAAAATCATCCTAAATTGTTAATAATGCTATGCTGAAGCTAACAAAACGTATATTTCGGCATAATTTTCAGTATTTTTCATAAAAATCGAGAAATAAATTCAAAAAAATAAATTGCCGCCGAAACGTTCCATTTGCTCTCATGACGTCACAGTTCACATTTCAAACAATGACAATTCCACAGCCCATAGGTGGTGTGGACTGTGACGTCATTCGAGATCACGGAACGTTTTCGATCACGTGACCATGGCCGGAATTATAGCAATTTTATTTAATGTTTTCTAATTAAATAAAACTTTATTTTTTAGTTTTGTCGTATGGAATAATGTTTTTAGATAATAATCTTTTAGGATGACACCAAATGAAACGATATTTTTAATATAGTCAAATACCCTATTGGAGCAATTGAGTCATGAGTGGCTCGCTTTGAGTAATAAAGTGTTGGTTTATTACTCAAAGGTGGCTCGTCACCCTTCCGTTTAGACTTGTCAACCGTACAGCTCTATGCGCCTTCGTGATTTATGGCAAATGGCAATGTTATAGTAGGTAGGTCGTCATTAAGATGGGCTACCGTCTTTCGTGGCCAAAATTCTGCCTGTCATAAACATAATAAAGAAAAAAACAAATCGTTTCGGTATAATTTTTTCCATGACACAACAATACCACGTTAATCTATATTATTATTATTATCTAAATGAAAAGCTCTTCGTTAGTCTGGATGAAACTGAAAAACGGCTGTACCGATTTGAATAATGTTTTTTGTTTTGTTCGCCATAATACAAGGGTAGTTTAAAAACAAAAAAAATTGGGAAACTGAAAAGAACAGCTGGAAAATGGAATAAATCAAAATGGGTAATTTTGTACAGTACCCGGCGATATATATTGCACATCGGCCTTATGGCCGGGTACTGTATACAGGAATCACCACTTCGGATTACTATTATATTATGGCGGGAGCGAAGTAAAAGCGCGGGTAAAAGCTGTAATTTTGTACAGAAAGTTTTTTTTTTTTTTCAAAAATTATTCGATCCATGCCAAAAACATATTCAGACACTGTAGTTATCCTGCAGCAACATATATTATCAGCTGTTATAACTGAAAGTTTCAGTTGCAGCATTTTGGTTTAGCAAAATTAATTGAAAAAAAAATCGGCCAAGTGCGAGTCGGTCCTCGCTCTTTTAGGGTTCCGTTAAAAAAATTAAATAAAAATATTTCCATGTACCCATGGAAAGATTTTAATTTAATTTTTTTAATTTAATTTAATTTTTATTATTTGTTGTTATAGCGGCAATAGAAATACATAATATGCGAAAATTTCATCTGTCTATCTATTACGGTTTACGAGATACAGCCCGCTGACAGACGGACGGACGGACGGACGGACGGACGGACGGACGGACAGCGTAGGCTTAGTAATAGGGTCCCGTTGGTACCCTTTGGGTACGGAACCCTAAAAACGATACGTAGGTGTATGGGTTTATGTATGGGTTTGATCATAAAATAAAAGTGGAAATAATAAAATCGCTATTATATTTTTGTCATAATATTATTTTATGTAACACGAAACGAATAACAATTGCCGATAAATTCTCATGTTAATATCCGCTCTTAAAGATAGCGTTAGTTGATAATAATTATACGAGTATAGTATTAATGCACCCATTTTATTCAACACGTGTATGGGTATATAATATGTTTACGCGACAGCGCGATAATTTAAGCATATTACTCACCTAAAGTTAATCGCGCACTAGTAAATGAAACTATTCATTATATCACGCATTTGGTCCTCAACCATATACCCATGCAAAAGTCACATCAATCTGTCGCTCCGTTACTGGGTGATTAAGGACCAACAAACAAACACATTTTCACCTTTATAATATTAATATTAAAGATACATTTAAAACATATTATGTGAGTACCTTCCTAAAGCCCGCTTGCTGAGACGCCGCGGTTAGGTTTAACCCAGGAATTTTGTAATTTTGACAGAAGCTTTATACGAAATCTGTCAAAGCAGCAAATAACTCTGGGTTAAAAGGATAACCCGGCGTTTCTGCAAGCGGGCCTAAGGGTCTTATATATTATATTATACATATAGTATCTAATTCGTAACACTTCGTAAACGACTTGTAAGTCAGCATTTTTCGGATTGCTGCTTACCTTGTATTTACAGTGGACTTTGCCACTTTGTCTACCTTTATAACACGTCATTTAACAATGCATTCGTAAACAGATACCTACTCAAACTATATATAGGTAGGTATATACTTTTAATAGGTTTTAATAGGTTAATATTTTGATACTGTAAAAAATAATACACCAACGTATGGTGGGTAGTTAGTACTTATTAGTTACCTCGACTAACATAATCTAAGTTTTGCCAAACAGCGCGGTAACACAGTACCTATACGGAGGTATCCTATTCTTACTCTGTGCCGGTAACGTCGCCAACTTTCTGGGGCTTTACTCGACTGTTATGGGTGACATTTTTCGTGTATAATTTCTTTTTTCAATCATTTTTGGTTTATTACTCAAAGTTTTTAATGTCGTGGTGAGAACATACAGCTAGTTTTTAAAGCTTCGGTATTCTTTGCGGGGGGGGGGGGGGGGGGGGGGGGGGGGGGTCTGAGGTTCGAAACCAAGGCACGCACCTCGGAGTTTCCGTAATAACCAATGTACATTCAAGCAATTACTTAAATAACACTTGTTAAGTATGAAAGAGAACATCGTGAGGTAACCTGCATGCCTGAGAGCTCTCGTGTTTCAAAGGTGTGTGAGGTCTACCAATCTGCAGTTAGCCAGCGTAATGGACTGTGGCCTAAACCCTCGGGAACTCTGTAACACGGATAAAAAGCAGCCTAAGTGTTAATCCTAGGTTTGAACTATCTCCAGTCCTTTAAGCCATTCGTTGTAACGTGCAAGAGTAACAAACATCCATCCATCCATCCATAATTCATTAATTCATCCTTACAAACTTTCACATTTATACCATTAGTAGGATAGGATATTTATAAACAAACAAGGATTTGTGAGAATCCCTAGGTATACAGGTGTACTCGTAGGTAGGCACTTCATTTGATTCCGCTAATACTTTAGATTAGTAATAAGGAACTGCGGTATTTCCTATAAGCAATTTGTGTTGCGAAGCGTGGTGACGTCAAGCGCTCGGCTCAATTTCCGGGACAGCTGGTCGCGTTTACCGATAACGCTTATCAGAGAGTTGACAGGCTCTCGGATGATCGACGCATCATAATGCCCCATACACACTTGTAAAGCCTACGCGCGACGGCTAAATACACTAGGTACTCATGAAGTTACCCGAAGTTGAGTGTGTTTTGAGTTTACTTTCATATGTGTAAGGAAAATGAAGGGAGGCAATTAACTCATGTTAATGAAAGTGCTCGACTGCCTCCCTGTTTATTAGCTAGCTTATTTGACAAACTCAAAGCTGGAAAATCAAGTTCCTGATCAAACGGAAAAATATTGGCTATTCTGTAAAAAATTATTTGCAGGCCGGAAATAAGAAGTTTGGGGTTGTTTCACTCCCGGGCCGCAATGCACGTGAAGCAATCTATCCAGTCAGTGATCGCTTTCCAGTCTTATCGGATTGCTGATCCATCGAACTATGAAAATGAGGGAATATAAAGCACCTTTGTGTTTGAGTCAGGGTCAAGGTCGCTACTGACAACTGCTTGTTTATCAGCAAAAGAGAAGATTGACCAAGAGATCACGAAGGACTACTCTAATTTTTTCTTAATAACTAACTTATATAGGTAGAAACTAGCTGATGCCCGTGACTTAATTCGTGTGGATTTATATTGAAAAATCCTGTGGAAACTCTTGATTTTCCGGGATAAAAATAAACCGAGGACATGGAGAGTGCCATACACTCTCCATGTCCTCGTTTATACCTATGCAAAAAATCACGTCAATCCGTGGCTTTGTTGTGGCGTGATTGAAGGACAAACCAACAAACAAACACACTTTCGTATTTATAATATAAGTAACGATAGCGTGTTTGTGATTTTATTTTAATCAAAACGTGTCGCGTTTTGTGTTATGAGTGTGCGCAGTCCTTACGATGTACATGTGGAAGTGCAAATTATCAGTTTCATATATAAAAACAACATTTATATATTGTTTCGTAGAACAATTCATATCAATTTTATAGTTATGTCACATAACATAACATCATATTAATTATTACACCACGTTAACCATAGTATAATATTATCGTGCATAGGACCGTGCGTTGTTTTTTTTTTGAGAATTTCATGACATACAAGGAAAATCAAAAAAGAACATCTATTTTGTTTTACTTACTAATATTATAAATGCGAAAGTGTGTTTGTTCGTTGGTTTATTCTTCAATCACGCAACAACGTTGCTCAACCGAATGGACGTGTTTTTTACATGAGTTTAGTTGAAAACGAAAAACTGAAGAGCGACATGAACTTAGATTGGTATAGGTACTTACATATCTCGGAAAAACCAAGGGTTCAAGGGTTTTTGAGAAGAATTTTTAAAACCCAAGTCCACTCATTCACGTAGATCATGTAGTTACGATGTGCATTAAACTAGTAATCTTAATCTATCTATCTTCAATATATTTAAAAGGCAAAGGTGACTGACTGACTGACTGACTGATCTATCAACGCACAGCTCTAACCACTGGGCGGATTGGGCTGAAATTTTGCACACAGATAGCTATTATGACCTAGGCACCCGCTAAGAGAGGATTTTTGAAAATTCAACGCCTATTAAGGGGGTGAAATAGGTGTTTGAAAAATCGAACTTAAGCTAGTAAATAATATGGATGCAAACACGATGTATCTGTATAAGGTTCCGTAGTAAAACAAGGAACCCTGAAAAGAGTGAGACAGATTAGTCTTATCTATTGGCACATCAGGCTCTCATCTGTTGCAAGCAATTTAGGCACTCCCCGTGAGGTGAACAAGTAAGTTGTATTTTGTACCTAAATAAAAACGTCATAGTGTACTATGCTGCACTATGAAATTAACAGGATGTTTCATAATTCGATATTCCAAATTCCATATAGGTATCCATCGTCCAAGTAAATTCAAAAGACTGACTTTTACAAACGTATTTAAAAGGTCAACAGTCTATTGATTCGTTTATATACGTTGTTATGTTGCATTAACTTCATTTGCAACGTTTTGAGCGACATTAATTAATTTATCACTGAATTTGTACCTACATTATTTGTAAGTTGGGAACAAAACAATGGTTTTACTCGTAGCTTTACTATTATATTTTACTGGTTTTACGGGTTTTACCAGCTTCCTCGTTCCGAATTCGCCGCACCGCTGAAATAATAAATTGGAACGCTTTTCCGGCTTACGTTTTTTTAGAGTACTCACTACTTGGGTGGGTACGTACCTAAATTAATCCTACTTATATTATAAATGTGAAAGTTTGTGAGCATGGATGTATGGATGGATGTATGGATGTATGGATGGAAGTTTGTTAAACGAATGAACCGATTTGACTGTTTGGAACGGAGATAGCTCATACCTAGGATTAGCACGTAGACTACATTGTATCCCGGAAAATTAAAGAGTACTCGTGGGAATTAAAAAACCTTAATCCACGCGGACGAAGTCGCGGGCATCATCTATGTAAAATAATCAAACGCGCTCCGTCTATGGCTCAATATTCGCTTACCTACCCTGTGTGATCCTTACTAATATTAAAAATGCGTATGTGTGTTTGTTTTCAATAGTGCTGCAACAGAGTTATGGATCGACGTGATATTTTGCATGGGTAGGTACTTAGGTAGGATAGTTGAGGACCTAGAGAGTGACATAGTTTTTATCCTGGAAGATCACAGAATTCCCGCGGGATTTAAAAACTAAATCCACAGCCAAAAATAGACGATTCCTTTTTTGCTTTCATTTTCGATCGTAATAGGACGAAGCATTTCGATGAATGATGAATAGTGCAAAGAATTGTAAGTATGTTTGGACGCTGCGTTTCATTTTCCTCATCATTTCGTTCATTTAAAAATGAACTTTCGCGCGTTTACACGCTTCACTTCACTTGTGAATGAGGTATGAAACCACTCGAGGAAGATTCATCACGGATGCTTTACACCACAAAACAGACAGATACCTTCACCGGTGAACCATGAGGTAATATTTCGTCTTACTCTTCGAGGCTCAGAGGGATAACTCCACTCACTTTACAACTCCAAGCTGCTACAGAAAATTTCTTCATATTTTTCTGGCCCAACCTGGGAAACTTAGGACCTCATGATTAAGAAGCTTACCACTGCACACACGACTTGTATTAACGATAAGTTTTATATGACGGTTTTCGGATGTTTCATATAATTATACAATGTTTTTCATTATAAGCGGTCGTGAGATAATATCGTGCGTATGATTACCGCCAATGGGCACGATCGCACTTTTTATTCATGTTTGTATCGTAGAAATCACATTGTTTTCCTCTAGAGCGACAGTGGCGTTGCGTGCACCAGTCGACGCCCCCAGATTTCTACTCAGGCGGCGTGACTAATATTACAAGGCCCATAGAGTTGTCATGCTTAATACTAGAGTGCCCTCAACGCTGGCTGTCATGCAAGGAACCCAGTCGTAATTTTTGTCATTCAGTAAACTGGCACTTGGTATCCCGTCCTTCAACAATATCTCGATCCCAACTATATATGGCAAGTGTGATATTTTAACTGTGTAAAACTAAATAAAGCTGAAATGTCTAATCTGTGATTTCGGAATAAATGCCCATAATCACTACATATTATAAAAAAACGTCCCCCGCCGCGTCTGTCTGTCTGTCTGTCTGTTTGCGATAAACTCAAAAACTACCGAACAGATTTTCATGCGGTTTTCACGGTGATTCAAGAGGAAGGTTTTAGTGTATAATTTGTTAAGGTTTTCAAGGAAATATGACGATAATTGTTGACAATGTCGGAAAAATTCAAGCCGCCTGGGAGCTTTCATCGAAAACGCTGCCTAATCCCTTTGAGATATAACAAAACAATGTATGGTGCAGGTATGGTGGGATAAGTCTTTACAAAAAAGTCCGCGATGGCATATAATATCTATCTTTTAAGGATAGCTTACTACACCCATTTTAACTTCTAAAAAAATTGTCACGTACTATGCGGTAATTGGAAATCTATATACAGATACAGTATTACTTAATACTTATCAACTTAATTTTTTTTGTTGTTAGTTACCATAAGAATTTCATGCACATTATGATAATCCTATAAGCCATATAATTTAAATGAATATCTTAGGAGTTATCGCAAAATAAAAGCGAACGCGCGCCAAAATAAATACGCGGGTTTCAATCCGACGCGGACGCGCCGCGCTGTTGCTTTAATACTTATTTTAAACCTACGTCCTGTTCAATATGCTGTTCAAGATATAATATAAGGAACGTTCCAAATAGTTTGAAAAGCATAGGCGTAATATGATCTAGGTATTATATTATTATGTATTAGTCGCTAGTAATACATAATTACGAGTATATAGATTGAAGACAGATATCTAAACGTTGAGCGTCCCGAGGTTAAAAAATGGCAACCCTGCAACGGGAAACTCAGTATTGAAAATCAATATCCACGCGGAAAAGTTTAGGGTATCAGTTACTACAAAAAATTAAACATTACGTTTTAACTAATGACTAAAATACGTCGAGCTTTGTTTAGGAAATCTGATAACTTGTTGTAGGTTGTAATTGTTAAACGCTTCTTTTTGATGTTTACACAAAAGGTGGCTAAAGTTGTAAACTTACAATAATATGTTGAAAATTATTAGGTGGGGTAGGGACATTTGATGTACATGAGTGTAAGACCACCTATAGGCACATATTTTAAAGGCTTCTGTCCGAAAAAAAAAGAAGTAACTGCTCGTACATACTTCGTGCACTACCAGCATTTTGCCCTTTCTGACGCTCGCCGGATACCTACATAAAACAGAATATTTCTGGCGCCTTGCTTAAGTTCTGTTACTCTATAGGTATTTATCTCAATGACAAGGATAAGGAAATTTCTACCAAAGCAACCACTTTGAGCATAAAATACGAATAATACTTATGGTATAATCAACGATTTCCGTTCATGCGCGCATAGGATGTCGCTTATCTTGTGCTGCACTTCCAAAGATATTTTTTATTACGCCCTCCAACTACGGTAAACCCAAAAGGAAGAGTTAATAATTTTAGCAGTATATGTATGTATGCATTTACGTATGTATGTGACTATTTACTAAAACTACTGGCCCGAGTGTCAATCGATTTTTTGTGATAGCTCGGGTGGCATAGCATAGGCTACACTCTACAGCCTATGCCACCCGGGCTATCATCCATCATACCTAATCAATCCATCATAATGATTTTGTTCGTATATAAAATGTATTTTATATAGATACGAAAAAAATCAGTATAATGGATTTTACATCCAATTTTTCCTAAAAGATTTTATAGTTTTTAACCGACTTCAAAAAAGGAGGAGGTTATTAGTAGCCTACTACACCTATAGATTTCAAAAAAGTTCACTCATAGTGATAATCTTACGCTTCGCCAGTAGGTACATAATTAATAATTATGTAAACAAATTAAATTTTATGGCAATTACTATACAATTTCACTAGCCGAAGCGTTTAACTGAATCTGAGAGTGAGTAGGTACTTTTTAAATCTAAGCTAATGATTAGATTCACTGAGAACGGCATGTAATAAAAAAGAGTTATGACTCTAATTATTTAGTCTTTGAGTGCGACAGTTAGCTTCTTTGTTTTTTTACAAATTCGCTGATTTTTATCGGAGCTAACGCTAAGGTAATTAAATTGCTTTGCATTTATCAGTGCGCGTAATGCAAGTAGTAGGTACAGTATCTAATAACGGATTACCCTCGATTAGATAAAAAGAAATAAAATATTATCGCTTGGTGACATGCTATGTTTTAGATTTCGCGATAAAATATTGTCAGTTCCTTTTCCTTGATATTTATCAATTTTGCGGATTTGATAAAAAAGAAACAAGTGTCCGTGAGTTTTACTTATTTCATAATTTTATCACTGCCTTTTATATCCTATGCCTTTTTATGCCTTTTTTATACCTAGACGTGCCTCCTATGATGAGTGATCCAAGTCGAGTGAGTCCCTTTTTGTG
The DNA here is from genome assembly GCA_029955525.1 of Oeneis ivallda. Lineage (NCBI taxonomy): Eukaryota > Metazoa > Arthropoda > Insecta > Lepidoptera > Nymphalidae > Oeneis > Oeneis ivallda. The sequence goes on along the minus strand of JARPMR010000004.1, from coordinate 19,196,264 downwards.
ATTTTTACATATTAATGCGACTATATTAATTTTCACATTTTATTTTTCAGCATATTTGTCGTGAATATTGAAATAATTAGCTAAATAACTTTGAATAGATTTTTCTCAATATTGATTAGGGTACACTTTATTATTATTATCTATATAAATAAAAATGAATGTTGGTAAGCGCATAACTCAAGAATGGATGGACCAATTCGGTTAATTTATTTTTTTGTATGTTCCTTAAGATCCACGGAAGGTTTTAAAAGTTGGCGGTACGAAGTTCGCCGTGTCAGCTAGTAGTATTTAAATTAATAATAGTCGAATTTAAACAGGTAGGTGTACCTACCCCTTACGTCTATAAGAAGCTTGTAAGAAGGTACATCTACCTGTGTGAATTCGACTACTGTAGAAACTCGATTAACCAGACTACTACTTGTATCATTTATTACGTAATTTTAGCATGTATTAGAAATAAAAAAGGTACACACAGGTGACACAGGTCACAGATTTTTCCAGATTTACTTCAAAAATATAATATTTACCACAAAAGTTTAAATGAATAGTAAAAGTGAATGTTTTTATCTACAAAACAAGTGTAAATTTAAATTTTTTTTAATAAAAATTAAAAAATTTATTTTAAAAAACAAGCTTTTAGTACCTAGCTGGCTACATCGTCAGACCCTGGTTACCATTGAAAGCCCGTCTGGAGTTCACGGAAAGTTACTGGAGCCGTCACGAAATCATTCTTCCCTGAAGTCCGAAGACGCTTTCAAGACTTTGAAAAAGATCAGGCTAAATAATACCATGTCTCAGTTGTTCACGGGTCACGGTGGATTTAAAAGCTACCTCTTTAGATTTAAGCTTGCCCCCAGTCCATTGTGTGTTTGCGATGAGACTACCGTCGAAACAGTAGAACACATACTCGTAGCATGTTCAAGGTTCGCGAACGAAAGGCTTGACTGTAAGCACAGGATGGACAGGGACATTGGACACAATCCAATAATATATGCGCGCTGGTCAAGGACGAAGATTGTCGGGACGCTTTCCTGGGCTACGCTGTTGAAGTGGTCAGGAAGGCGGCAAGGGCTAACGGTTCCACCATTTAGACATAGGTAAGGCAAGTTTATAGTTAAGTTACTTAATAAAAAAGAAAAGTCAGACCTAAAGGTTGCTACATTAATAGAAATAAGTAGCAGTAAGTATAAAATATTATTAAAAAAAAATATGGCCACCTTCCAGCTCCATCATCAGATCAGACCCTGGTTACCATCTAAAAACAAAGTTCTCGTCAAGATGAATCAAACGAGCCGAAACTCGATGGGGTTGCGTCGTTTCTTTACAGAGTTCCTATGACCACCTTCCAGTTTCATCATCAGACCCTGGTTACCATTGAAAGACAAACTACTCGTCAAGACGATTCAAACGAGCCCAAACTCGATGAGGTTGTGTCGTTTCATTGCGAAGTTCCTGCGGCCACCTTCCAGCTCCATCATCAGATCAGCACCATGTCATCATAATATTGCATTATGATGACATGGTGCACTCTCTCCTAAATACTTTGATAACTTTTAGTATGGATGGAAAATTGAATCTAACTATACTATAGCTTTTAATAGTATAATCTTATACATTTTGAACTGAGTTCCTATCTCAGTAAAGAAACGACTTACTCTGGTCCTAGATGATATCCAGGTCTGACGATGTATCCAGCTACTAAAAGCTTGTTTTTTTTAAAATAAAATTTTTAATTTACACTTGTTACCATTGACAATACTTTGTTATGTCTACGCCCTACAGTCAACATTCCATGGATAAGTAGCTAGGCCCATTCGCTTCCTCGTACGGATTCGTACTGACTAGTGCTTAAGATATGGAATGCCTTTCCGGCTTCCGTTTTCCCCGCAACTTAGGTAGGTATGATATAGGTACTTACTCTCCTTCATTTGAATAATAAGAATATATAAGGATTGAATAAAGATTGAATACTATTCGTATGCAGTGTCAGTATTCAGGAAGCAAATCTTCTCTGTCCTAAATTTCTTCAAGACTGGTTCACCAGTTGATGCGTGAAAAAAAAGGTTAGAGTTAGATAAAAAGATAGACTTTTTCATCTGAGATACATTTCATTACGTACGAATAGTTAGCGTAGTTTGCGAGAATGTTTTGAGGAGGGAGACCATCTGGTCATCCTCCTAATCCACTCATTAGTTCAGGTCAGGGATGTTCGATTCTGGCTTAAAATCCTGAAGGTGCTGGAGGCCCTTGAGGCTTAACAGGACTTGACATTGCCCAGATTGGCAAAAACCCGCAGAAACCAGCCAACGTGTTCAATGACGTTGTAAGAAAATTCTGGATACTAAGGTAGGATAAGGCATAATATAATATTTTGAATTGATCCGAATTTCAAATCTCGTGTGTTGTCTGTAAGTCGTGGTACTATTTTATAAGTAAAAGTACATCCAGATAAGTATTCCGAATTCTCAGGTGGCTCCGCTTCAAGCGCTTTCCGTATTGCAGGAATTCCACGTTCGCCTCTCGCTGTTGCGAAACGCGTGACAATGAACCCAACGGATTACACACAACACTTAGCACTTACACTTATATAGGAAAAGTAAACACGGCGATGAGCATCCTTATTTACTCGACCCACGGCCTATACAAATATTATGTTCCGTTCCATACTAACATTCATAGGTGCGATACTAAAAAGTATAACTTGATTATACTAATCTTTGCTATCATGACTTCTGAGATCATGAATTATTATCCACTTACAACATAGGTATCCTTTCATATTTATATCGAAAAAGTATTCTCTATTAATACCTAAATAGATAATAATATAAAACAAAGTCGTTATCCGATGTTTATGTGCTTAGTTGTCCTGAGCCCCTACAAGAAAGGAACGAAGAATTTTTCCTTTTTCCGTCCATACTAAATTACATATTTACGCACAGTTAACGTACCTATGAAATGTTACATAGGTAACCTATTTTTGCATAAAGTTAAAAAGACACTGTAATAAAATATAATGAAGATTAAATCATTAATCATTTAGTCCTTAACATACAGAGCGCTTGCATCTTTTCCTACAGCATGCACCTACAATTAGTCTAATTTGTAAAAGTTAATTTCATATTTTTATGAAAAAAGTAAAATACATTCAAAGTTCGGATGTACGAGTATATTATGTAATTTGATCAATTCGATAGACTTTATTTTATTTGTGTTCATCTAAATTCTAAACAGAGCCGTGAATGAACCTCTCAAGTATTTCAACTTTCCAGCTGAGTTCAAGTTCAATGATTATAGCCAATACTATAATTATGCGTACTTGTATCTTTATAATAGCAATTTCGGCTGCATCAATGACATTATTTGCATAATATGTATCATGTATCTACCTACTTAGGTACGTTTCAAATGTGTCTTATTAATTATTACTCAGGGTTTATTAGTGTGAAGACCAACGTCAAAATCAAGTCTCTGTGTTAATAAAGTTAATTTTAATTATTTATTTATTTATTTATTTACTACTAGTACAAAGTAGATAGGTATTTAAACACCACAATTTATAATTGCAACAATAAAGAATGCATTAATTGTAATTGAACACAAAGTGTTGATGCTTGTTTACTGTCTTCTTCGCAGTTTGCATCCGGGAAAAACTTGTTCTTATTAATTATTACATCCAGTTTGTATCCTGTCTATTAAGGAAGCACGATCTCATGACTAGTAAAGATACGCAACATTATTCGCTTTTCTAATTTAACAGCTTGCTTGTCAGAATGCTAACATCAATCAAAATCCTAAAAGCCGCGAATGGCTGCTGAACACATAAGTTAATGAATCATGAACATTATATTTTGTTCTGTATACAGATTAAGACTAACGAAGGAAATTTGGTCCTGGAAGATTTGATCTCGTATCAAAATACCAAAAGATGTTTCATTGTATCCTACTACTCTTATTTGTTTTTGCGAAATGTAATAGTAGTGACAGTCGGTTTAGTTGTTGAAATTTCGGCGTCAACCAAGACTCTCATAGCTCGATAAAGATTTCTTGTCCAGGAGTGAAGGTGTCTTGGGCAGCTCGGTCACACATCTCGGTCTTGTGTTGCTTGCAATCCCTTTGATGCCGTTTGTCCACCTCGTGGGATTCAAACCGCGTTTTCCGATGCGAGGCTATGTTAGCTATTCTAACACCTCGGATCTATTAATTCTTCGGAGTATGTACCTTGCCATAACACTTGCTCACGTTCAGAAACCAGAACAAGAACTTATTGAGATTAAGAATGATTTATCTTCCTTCAATACATAGACATGACCTTTCCATCTTTTTATTAGATACATATTATTATGCAGGTTCTTAATGAGATAATGAAATGTTTACACAGTCTCGTTAACTGTGTGAACCTTTACATCCGGCTTTGATTCCATTCCATTGGCATTTTTCTAAAGATTTTTCTCATCATGCGTGATGCAATCGCAAATAGCCGGCGACCTGACATATTTACTTTGTATTTTTCCTCATGCTTTTAGGAAATTTTCTGAGATTAGCACAAATCAAATTAAAATTTGAGGAATGCGAACTGACGGGGCAACAAGTGGCGCTTAAGGCTGTCTTTGGGGTTAGCTTCGATCACAGTAAAAAAAATCGGCCAAGTGCGAGTCGGGCCTCGCTCTTTTAGGGTTCCGTTAAAAAAATTTTAATAAAAATATTTCCATGTACCAATGGAAATATTTTAATTTAATTTTTTTAATTTAATTTAATTTTTATTATTTGTTGTTATAGCGGCAATAGAAATACATAATATGTGAAAATTTCATCTGTCTATCTATTACGGTTTACGAGATACAGCCCGCTGACAGACGGACGGACGGACGGATGGACGGACGGACGGACAGCGTAGGCTTAGTAATAGGGTCCCGTTGGTACCCTTTGGGTACGGAACCCTAAAAAAGGAGGTGACAGAGACGCACACACTGCACACTGCTTTGTATAGAAATGTATGGAGACGTAAAAGGAATGGAAAATTTCTGGGTCCATTTTTCCGTCCATAATAAATGATAGATAACGTAAACTTAAATATTTACACTAGGCCCAAAGAAATGACAGAAGTCAATGAAGATGGCACGTTTCAGATCTCAACATTAGTGTTTCTGTCTAAATATATTTTTTGCGGTGCCATCGTCATCCAAGCCCCTTCTCTAGAAAGCCGAGACCTTGGCATAGGCCTTGCGCGTGTAAAACAAGCGACGACGCGGAAGTGTTCGCCATTGTTTCAGCCATCGTCGCGGTGGGCGGCGGGAGGGGACTGACTAGGGTTACAAAATTTTTGAACATGAAATAAAGTAGGTATAGGTAGTATACATATATATGTATAGTAGGTAGTATAAATTCTTGGCATCTAGATAAAAAAATTGCAAGAAAAATGGTAGGTATTAATTTTCTTTCTATTTGATACTAATAATTAACTGTAATTAGTACTTATTTGTTGTTTAACTACAGGATATGGATTAGGATTTTTGTGAATAAATTAATGAAATGAAAGTAATTTGACTAAACATAAAAATGTAAATGTAAATGTAAATTTTGTATGACTGTTCTTTTGCATGCTACTCTGTGGCAGATTGAAGCGCTTAGAAAATTGTATAAGATCATATTATGTACTCAATCTTGCAAATAAATCATTTGAATTTGAATTTGAAACTTAGTAGATAGACGGGCAAATGAAAATTCGCAAGTAGACCCAGAGACCCTTAGAGACCTGATTTCACTCAGCCGATTAAATTCGGAAAAGGAAAATAATCAGTAGTATTTTGGAAAAGAAGCAGTATTTTTTATTTTTCGGCAAAGCTGAGTGACCTTGAACCGTCTTACGAGTTACGAGTGTAAGGCACATAGTTTGCGACGTTACGGATCCATTTTCATCACTGGCAAGACGCACTTTTCGGCGACTTTACATTTTTAGACACTGAGGGGTTTTCTTAAACAGGTTTTATTTATGGCTCTAATAAAATTATAATGTAGGTACTTCATATTTGTGAAATCAAACTCAATATATTATTTATATAGTTCTACGTCGGTCTAGTTTTGTGTCGTAACGACTACATGTTCGTATATAACTAAGTATGTGTTATCTACTGCTTTTTACGTTTACTTATATCAAACTGTCTCCGGATTTTGTGGATATGGAATATGGATTTGTTAGTTTGTCCAATGAAAAAGAATTCAATGCACTGTTTTTAACAGTATGATTGGCAGCCCTAATTGTGATTGAGGAAACGGATACGAACAACGTTATTTTTAAATATTACTCACGCTGTTTGCATGCAATCTATCACGTCTTGTATATTCGCGTCTAAGTACAATCTTTTAAGATGTTAGAAACTATTTTCACGCACACACCATCGTAATCATTTCTATGAAGTCTGAAACACACATTGCGCTTATGAAATCTGCATCGAATGCATCGTCACCTGCCATAGCGTCTAGTGCAACTTTTCAAGTTTACGTTAACTGTGCGTAAATCTGTCTAGGTCTAAATAGACGAGAAAGGAACGAAGAATTTTTCCATCCCATTTCCGTCCAAACTAATTGACACATTTACCTATTTGAAAAGTCAATTCGCAGTCAAGGGCTTGTCATTGAAAAATTGAAAAGTCTAACTTTTGTCCTTTATTTCGAGCCAAGCTAGTGAATGGACTTTGGAATCATAGTTTGAGTAATATTAAGTACTTATTTAAATTTGATTGAGCTGAGGCTGAGATCTTTAAGAGCGTAATCTGCCTTAAAGAATTCATAATGAATATAAGGACTAGTGATATAAACCTTGACAGGTGGGTTGATAGAGTACAGCCTACAGGTCACCAGTTAGACCAGACTAGAAACAATTGGGAAATTTTAAATTCCCAAATTGTCCCTGCCGGGGGTCAAACCCTTGACTCACTCATAAGTTCACAGCACTACACCAGGGAGATCTGACAATGCACAGACTTTTCATTATCAAATACTTAACCATCTTTACGCTTAATAGGTTAACCCGGAATTGTGTCATTGAGTTCGTTTTTTTTTTTTACATGCATAACTATATTTTGGTAGTTATGTAAATTTAGATAAATCTGATAAATTGGTGGGTAATAAATTGTTCCATCATTGTGGAGTAGACTCGTTCCATAAACAAAATCTAAAAATTGAATGTAATCAATTTAATCCAGTAGTAATAGTAGGTACGAAGGATATAAACTCACATTAATATGCGTGAACGTTAGAGGTGCCTGGGATCGAACTTCGGATTCGCTCGTCAAGAAGGCGGAATTCTTAACCACTAGACTATTCGGAATGTTTACTCGTGTGGCTATAACCACTTAGGGAGAGGGCAGACAGCAGCGGCAGCGATCGGCGTTTTTTTGGCTTGTTCGGAAGCTCGATTCCACGTCCGAACGCTAAAGTGGGCACACAACAAACGCCAGTCGCAGCGATCAAGCTGCGTTGTTAGCATCGGCGTTTCGCGATTATTAAAACGCTAACCATCGCTGGTTTTAGCATCGTATCGAACGCTTTTGAGTCGCGAAAACGCGATGCAGTCGCAAAAACTCCGATCGCTCGCGCTAAAAGCCAGTCTGCCCTCTCCCCTATAAGTCAATCACCGCTCAAAGTGCTCAAAATAAGTACTTACACACAACTATGTAGTAGGTATTTGAGCCAGTGAAACTTTGAAACCACACAACAGGTATTTTTACAGAAATCTGACAAACCGCAGACATTGATAATAATAGACTCTAGAACGTTTTTACAAAATCTCATTGATTTCGATTCATTAAAACAAGAGAGAAAGAATCAAACTTCGTTCGTGTGGGGTGCGCTTGAGAGAGTTCAAATCTGACTTCTCTTAAATAATTCCTGTCGATCCAACGAAGTGCGACCACCAGGCATTACAGAAATGCACCGCACACGTAACGTAACATAAACAAGTTAAGATTACAAAATCAATAAACAACAATTCATTATGAAACCGCCATTGCTGTAACTGAGATAAAATTTATTTACAAATACCTTCCTTAGTACCAACAATGACTGGTAGATTCTTCGAACACGTATTGTAATCATTTAATCAAGTAATTTTTTCACAAGCTGCAATGTATTTTTTCTTTTTTAACCGACTTCAAAGAAGGAGGAGATTCTGAATTCTTCGGAATCTTTTTTTTTATGTATGTTCACAGATTACTCGAAGACATGTGGACCGATTTGAAAAATTCTTTTTTTGTTTCAAAGGGCATACTTCTCAGGTGATCCCATATTAATTTCATCGAAATCGGTCGAGCGGTTTTTAAAATATCAACAATAAATTAAATACTTTGTATAGTGTGTGTGTAATGTAGTAAAGCGGGAGTTTGAAGTCGGTTGTTTAAAAAGAATTTTTTATATTAAACTAGCTGACCCGGCGAACTTCGTACCGCCAACTTATCTATATAAATAAAACAAATAAACTATCCTAATCAAAAAAAACTATCTTATCTTTCAAGTTGGACCAAATTACAGATAGTTACGAAGTTTGATCAAAATTGGTTCAGTAGTTTAGGAGTCCATCGCGGACAAACAACGTGACACGTAATTTACATAATATATTAAGATTATATTATAGTGCCGAGTACTTACCTACTTAAGTACCTACATATAATTCAAAAATTTCAAAATCTGTCAACCGGTGTCAACCGGTGGCTCTTATGGTTATGACACGTCAAGACTCCTACCAACCGTTTAGTCCGGGAGGAATCGGCGCATGAGTACCGAAAACTATTCCACCTCAATTATTTTATGCGATCCTCTTCAAATTGCCCTCCTAATGATATAAATGCATGTTGCCATGGCGCAACCCGGTGCCATATTGTTTAAACCGGAATTGTTTAAACAATTGCAAGGAATTGTTATTTTTCAACCGTACAAATTTTTTTTATATTCTTTATTGAAATACCAATAAAAAAGGTCCTATGACTTTTCACGATAAAGTTAATATTTTTAAAGATATGAAGTTTTAAAGGTTCGAAAAATCTCAAATTTGGGTACTTTCGACCCATGAAAAATATATTAAAAAAAACATAATGTTTAAGTAATATTTTTTTTTAATTCTCTATACAATAGTTAATAATATTGTTAATAGAGATTTAAAAAATTTTCATTGTTTATATCTTTTTTTTTTAATTGTTAATTTCGCGCGCTCACAAGTATGCGTCGCTTACCTTTAAGTATCGCTATATAAGTATTAAAAACAAATTGTAGAAAATTTAATTATTAATAACATTGCTCTCTTTAACAATCTTGAAAAAGTTGATAGTTTTTAAGATAAATGATAAAATATAATGATTCAAGACACAGAGAGACAGCGAAAGCGTAGTTGGCCTACGTGAAATAAATAATTTTGAATTTTTGAATTTTGAATCTTTTTCTGGGGCTGGATACTGTAATATTTGGCTACCCTTGACTTTGTAGAGTGTCGTCTGTGCTACTCATACGTACTTACGAGTATGTTACATTCTATCATATAAACGGAATAGACGATGCTAACTTAGCTATTTGCGAGGTACCTACTATAATATTTCGGATTGTTAACTTTGACTGCGATTTTGCAAATATAGTGCGGCGTACATACGGTATAACGAGATGATGAGACATTTTTTTTACGAGGTTTAAAGTTGGTATTTTTGTGATAGAGTAAGGTCTCCTCTAGGCTCTAGTTACATTTGCATGGAAACTCGAGTAGGTACACTCGGGCCTACGTGTGACTCTTAAGCCGACCTAACCATTTAAATAGCATCACGTGGAAACAGTAGACTATCAAGTGAAGATATCACAGTGTAGTTTCTATCCGAGACAAGCCCGTGTTATATTACAGTGACCACAGCACAACAAAAACAAAGAGACTGTCCTCAATCGTGCGTGTCCCGCCTCCGAACTGCAGGGCTGGCAAGCTACTTAGGTATTTCGGTACAAATTGATTTATTTGTCAAATTGTTATTTACTAGATGATTAAGGTTTTAAGCTATTGCATAGCTTTTATCGCGGGCTTTGAGCGCGGCGACCGAATCAAGAAATTCCGTAACGAAAATAAACCTAACACCGTCGTTTCAGTTCGGCAGACTTCGGCACGGTGTTTGTGTGTGTGCGACTAGAAAATGATATGCAATAGCTTTACCGCGGCAGTCCCCGAGTGCCACACGTATTTTTTTTTAACTCTCGTGGCAACTCTTTAATTATCCGGGATAAAATGTGGCCTCTGTTAATCCTGGGTATGAGCTATCTCCATTCCAAACAGCCAAACCGGTTCACTCGTTGTGGCGTTAAGGGCTAATAAACATCCATTTATCCATCCATCCTCACAAACTTTCGCATATTTTATAATATTAGTCCGAAGTATGCCTGAACCGATTTGGAAATTGTTTTTTGTTTCAAAGGGGTATACTTCCCAGGTGGTCGCATTTAAATTTTATCAAAATTGGTCGAGCGGTTTTTAAAAAATCAGCAATAAATTATATACCTACTTTGTAGTGTTACGGGCGTTTTTTTTTAATAATTTCTTATTATAGATTATGCCTATTAGTTTTGTTTTAAGAAAAGTCACCCTGAGCTCTCCTTCTGGTCGTTTTTAGAAAAACTGCATCAATAATTGCTAGTCTCAATTGTGGTGAATAACTCAATATGGAGTTATGGGATACTTGCTGCAAAAATGCATTTGAGAAAATAGCGAGAGAGAATTGGCCTTTGAGTTGATTGCGATCGTTACACTGTAGCAATCATTTTCAGAAAATCCGAGCGCCCATCCCATACAAACGATCCTTGATTCTATTAATAAATAGTTACATACTAACCAAAGTCAATGAAATGAAAGCACTTGATTTGCTTGCTCTTTTACGGAAATCTAAGGAATCACAGACGCAGAACTAGAACCTGTCTACAAAATTTTATGTGGGTTTATTAAAGTTTAACTTAGAATCCAACTTCGTTTGTTGGGAGGTGCTGAAGACAAATTTTATCTCCAAATTCGAAAGAAGACATTTTGCAGGTAAAGCTAGAGATGCTTTATCTCTTCTTGTTGATCAACTAAAAGACGTCCCCGGCAGGGACTCCCACACGCCTCGGTCAAGTAACGCCTATATTCAGCGATTGCCTATCACTTGTGACAATTATTATGTCGGCAATTCATAATTCAATCGTAGTGTGGGGTCTGCCAATACTGAGATTTCCGATGCAAGGTTACCATTGCAGTACCTAGGGACCCCAACGACTATCCCTAATTTCAATTTTCATCGAAATAAGCTGATCAGCCCCCGATCGTCTAAAAGTTGTCGATCAAAATCTTATTCATTTCATGGCATTAGCGTCAAAGTAAAATAAACCATAACATCAATAAATTAGAGCTGAATTTCGTGTATGCGCTCTCATACGTTTAGGTATGTACAATACGCTCCATCACGCTCCATGTTAGAATCGGTTGTACTGGATTTGTGACTTTAAATCAATACACACAAGAAATATTTTACTTTGACGCCAATGCCATGAAATGAATAAGATTTTGATCGGAAATTTTTAGACAATCGCACGGCGCACCTCTGTTTCAGATGCTACCAGCCCTACCGTGTTTTAACCCGTTGCGTGGCTGGCGGAGGCCGGAGGGCGGGGTAGGGGCAGGAAGCCGCAGGACATCCGACACGAACAGGAAGCGAAACCAGTTCCAGAGCCTTTGTCCCTCAGCCCCAGTCCGACCGCATTCCTTCACTGCCTCCGTACCGCGTCGCCCAGCCAGCCAACACTCTGCTCGAATCATCCTCTTTTAAACGAATAGACAACTGACAATTACACCCCTAATAGGTACATGACCTACTATATGAATGGGTCATTTGAGGAACCCAATCAGTAGATCTAAACTTTTCAGAAATCACAAAAATGCACTTCGCCAATGTGAAGTAGTTTGACAGAGGCACAATAGGTAGAAATTGGACGAAAAGATGTGGAAAAATCTGACTTATATTATTTCTCAAATGATGGATTCCTATGAATAAAACTGAAACGTAGTGATTAAATTATTCAGTGGCTTTAACAATATGTCCACTAAAGTAGTACTTCTGGCAATACCTATACGCATGGAACTAGGAATTACGACTACGTCTCCTATACGTTATGAAAATACTTACCTAGTGCCCAAGTGGAATATCTATTAATTCGTCTATGTCTTCTCCCAACTCCCAACGTCCTCAATTGCACCGCATTAGTTAAGAATTTTCGTAAAATCAGCCAAGTGCGAGTCGGGCCTCGCTCTTTTCGGGTTCCGTACATATGACCACATCATTTTTTTTAAACTAGATACACATTTAGATATCTTAGTTCTCAGAAAGTACTAAATTAGCATATGGGGAAAAAATGCTCGTTTGTTTTGGTCACAACTTACAAACCGCATTCGGCATTATAAATTGGTGTTTTCAGTATTTTTTGTTTAAATACACTATATACTACATAATATACCAAAATTTCAAATTCCTAACTAGTTTAGTTTTTGAGATAGACCCCCTAACAAAATTGGTCTAAAACCGACAACTTTGATGGCCCACCATTTCTTTATTTTTGTAGTTAAAAAATAAAAAAATATATATTTGAACTCCACTTAATAAGCTCTAGACAATGACACCCCACATGCCAGGGTAAAAAATTAAATTTTATTTCGACTTCTTTTCCATGTATTGGGAGCCCCCTTTATTTTTTAATTAATTATACACAATATGTGAAAATTTCAACTGTCTATCTATTACGTTTACGAGATACAGCCCGCTGACAGACGGACGGACGGACGGACGGACGGACAGCGGAGGCTTAGTAATAGGGTCCCGTTGGCACCCTTTGGGTACGGAACCCTACAAAATTATGAATGATGATAGCACTAAACTAGCGGCACGCTATGATGGCCGGTTTGACACATTACAATAGTGATGTGGAATGTCAATTTATTCTCGAACAAAAAACAATTAAGTTTTGTTTTTGTACCTGATTAAATAGGTTTAATAAAACAAAAATGTATATGTTTATTTAATTTATTTGAACGAACTGAATATTTGAATGAAAATGAATATACATACTTTATATGCACACAAGAAACATATGAATACAAAAGATACCAAAAAAGGTGCCACAAAAGGCCATAATTAATCAGATTCGTCCATACTACTATTTTCACTGTCGTCACTGCTATCATCACCTACATTAATAATTATATGTTCGTTTTCTATAATATTATCTATTTTCACATCTCTTTCATAATCTTCCCTTATTAATTTAACAGTTCTATTCACCTTTAGTCACATGTTCACAAGCTTCTTCTAATAATTTTAGCATTGCATTTTGAAAATTGTTCATATTCACAAGTACATTCACCCCTTAAATGGTGCAAACTGATTTTTCTACACTTGTATACATTTTAGAAATCAATTTAATAAATAAATTTTGAGTCCTAAACCTAAAACTACATTCGATAAAATTTATGAATCTCTGCACATCACTATCGTCAATAAAGTAATACAATTATTTCCTTCAAAGTCGTTATCAATTAATACGGAACTTCATGAGCGGACAAACGTCAAACCGGCCATCATAGCGTGCCGCTAGTATAGGTAGACCGATTTATTAATAAAATTAATTATGTACTAGCTTTTTGCCCGAAACTTCTTCCGTTTAGAGTTTAAAAATCCCGCGAAAACTTTTTTCCTAGAAGAAAAAGTAATGTCACTGTGAGTCATGTCTCTGAGTGCGGAGGTAGGCTAACTCCCATGGAACTAGGAATTACGACTACGTCTATTCCTAGTTCCATGACTAACTCCAAACATTAAAAAATTACGTCTTCTTAACATAATATATTTTCTCAAAAACTTGCTGCCGCATGATAATGACATGACACTATTAAAAATCTAATTCACATCATAGCATGGCGCAACCAATTCGTACTACAATAACATCATTTGAAATCGACACACGTACACAATCCATGTTAACATAGTCGGAAGTAGATACCTTATCGGTATCCAATACAAACTGTGTACAAATAATAAGATTATAATTGCGAAAATGTTTGATTATGTAATCAGAAGAATTTAATAATTTTAATGAAATTTTTCAATTTTTCCACAGGTTCTCCAGATCATGATAATACTATGAGCACATTGACTGAAAGAACACATTCCAATTTCACGACTATTCCAAATAAACAGAGGAAAATATTCTAAAGACCGTGCTAAAATACATATTTTATTGTAAATGAAGCAAAATATTTGTTTATCTATTTTTAATAAATTATATTATGATCTATCTCGAATGAGGGTTATTTCTAAATAACCCTCATTCGTTTTAATACTTAATTGTACTACTTTTGTGAGGAGAGCGCTCAGGAGCTCCCAAGGGTGAGCTCTTTTATTTATGTGTACAGTGTACATAGTATAATAATATAGATTTTATATTGAGAATTGAAGTTCAAACTCCCAATTTCACTATCGGAATTTTGGAAACAGAATTACTCAAACGCGTGATTTACTCTTATAGTGCCACAAACATCTCAGACAAAGTAACGAGTTTCTAAATGCGTTTCTAAGGCAATTTTCTCTATAAATAAAACGGTACCGTCGTCAAATATATTATGATTAAGTTCAACTATGTCTGCACGAAGCGGAAAAACGTCGGCACCCAAAATAACCGCTGAATATTTCCGACTTGCAGCTCGGCCGACTTGTGGAAATGATGTCTAAAGACGGTCGGCGCGCGCGCAACTTCCGGAACGCGATAAACATGGCGGCGGCGAGCCAACATGGCGAAGTTTCCGGCCGCGCTGAATCACATACGGTGGTAGCTTCTGGCTTGCTCATAACATTTCTGATCAGTGATTCAGCTTTTTACGCAATACGTAGGTGTCCACGAACCAAATCATTTCGGAATTCGCAGTCTGGCATACGCTCAAGGTTCCGTTGTTGATGTGAAATGTCCGCCAGTCTGCTTGGGCTTCGCAGACGTACATATAACGGGATTTACAATTTGCATGTTTACCATTAATTACTATTGCAAAGGAATAAATACCTGATGTTTTAATGTCTTAATTTTGTGAAATTTTGCAGAGGCGTATACTTTAAGAAATAGACGAATTCTATTTATTAAACTACCTACTTACATTCGAACTTTCGAAGATTTAATACCAAGGTTGGGCATCTTAATTCTAGATCTAAACTAATATTTTGAGAGGCTGTTTCTTTACATTTCTTTCTTACAACGCAATCTATCGATTCTTATCATCGGTACCGATATTTTTAGAAAAAAATTTTTGAAGAAAAAGTTTCTGTAGGTAGGTACAGGGTTATAGGTACATATTTTTAAATTCAGTTTTTTTAATGTACACCATGATTCCATTAAATTCATAAAATAACAGCCTGTCTAATAATAATTAAATATTAAATTGTAAAGTACAAGCAGGTAAGGTACCTACGAGTAAGTATATACTTATTACCAAACCCTGCCCAGAACATTGAATTATTATGTACTAAAGGCCCAGAACCAATTTTCTTTCACTATTCTTCGCTCTGAATATAGTACTGAGCACCGAACACCCAGGTAATAATAATTATCGATTACACAGTTATTACGTATGAATAACATTTTACATTATGTATTGCATGCTACGAATTGATCGCTTTAAAAGCAAACTGCATTTTTACGGATAAATCTATGAATACATTTTTTCACTGAAATGAGGTGCTAATGTTTTTTTTATTTACAAACAACATTCTCAAATGTATCTGTAATGTAAATACATACGTATATTATGGTAATTATAAGGTACTTATTGTAACGAAGCTTGTTTCGCCTCTGATATGGGATGAGACTTAGGTATGTGTCAACTCACAACTGTCAACACACGTGGCGTCCCACTAAAGGTCTGTCCGCATTCCCAGAGAATCAGCACCCAGCCGTCAGATCTCCTGCCAACTTCTCGACTTATTTCTTGACTTGGGTCTATAGATATTTAATATGGATTTGGAATAATGGATAGGTATCAGGAATAGGAAGACGTTATAAACTGTAACTTTTTAGGGTTCCGTACCCAAAGGGTGCAAACGGGACCCTATTACTAAGCCTCCGCTGTCCGTCCGTCCGTCCGTCCGTCCGTCTGTCAGCGGGCTGTATCTCGTAAACCGCAATAGATAGACAGTTGAAATTTTCACATATTGTGTATTTCTATTGCCGCTATAGCAACAAATAATAAAAATAAAATAAAGTTAAAAAATAAAGGGGGCTCCCACACATGTAAAAGGAGTCGAAATAAAATTTTATTTTTTTACCCTAGCATGTGGGGTGTCATTGTCTAGAGCTCATTAAGTGGAGGTCAAATATATATTTTTTATTTTTTAGCTACAAAAATGAAGAAATGGGGGGCCATCCAAGTTGTCGGTTTTAGACCAACTTTGTTAGGGGGTCTATATCAAAAACTAAACTATGGTCATATGTACGGAACCCTAAAAGAGTGAGGCCCGACTCACACTTGGCCGATTTTTATATACATATAGGTTTTCGCAACTCGCTAAGCTATGACGGTAACTTTGACTCCGACGGATTTGCTCATTTCTGTTACTCCGATGATATCTCACTGCTTTGCCTGAATCGAAACCTTATGAGGTCCTAGATCCTATGTCGAGTTAGCGACCATGTTTCGGATCCATTCAAACCATCACTAGCAACAAGCACTGTTCGAAGACTGGTCTTCAGGCACAGAGGGATTTCAGCCGAGAAGACGTCTCGTAGCTCCTCAAGCGCTGCCCAACCGACGTGGGTTCTGGAAAAAAAATACCTAAAATAATATATCAATCAATATATACCTCCTAAAATAGGTACATATTTTTGATAACTTTTTGCTGAGTTCCGACCTTCTAGTCCTTCTCATAATATTGATCTGTATGCGATCTAATATAGACCTCAGCCTAAGCAACATTTGATTTCAGCGGACTGCGGCATGCATATTTATTTGGCTGCACGTCTCTAACACTAGATAACGAGAACGGTGAGTCGAGAGGAAGGTTGTGGGCTGTGGCAGCGGACAAGGTTGTCCAACGGGCGGCGGCGGCGCGCGGCCGTGGCAGTGAACTTGCTTTCTTTGCGCCGCGACGCCCCACCAGTACCCTGCCAAACGTTCCATTATAATATAACCATTCGCATTCACATTTTATTAGCAAGTCCCCGCGGGTTTCCTCGCGCGTTTTGCTATTTCCGGTTTCCCAATCTTCCGATTAGATCACCGGTTGCATCAGCGCATTGGTAGTTAACTAAAGTAGCTGTCATGTAAACAATGAAAACTGGCAGCTATTTTGTTCCTAAATGCAACTGCACTTTTAATGACTGGTATATTATTACTACTTCTATAGTAGGTATACTAGTTGTCACTTGTCATTATAAAATATAACCAATGACATCTGACAGTTATTTAGTCCTTATTGCAACTGCGAAAATATATCGGCATATCAGCAAAATCATTGGTAAAACATTGTCGATAAAAAATGATCTCGATATATTTTTTGTGAGCCGCTCTGGACACGCGTTGTATCTGTCCAAGCTGTTTATGTTTGTGACCGTCGGCTGGCAGCCGGCAGCGCAACAAACGAGCCGACGAATTCCGAGAACTAATCAACGAGCGCAGCCATGTCGTTGGTCTCAGCTAATCGTCTGGGCAATGGGCCCTAATCGTCGTCCGCAATCCCACTTCCGCGTAGCTCATCCCGCTGCGCGACCTAGGCTGCGCCTCCCGTTACCGGCGAACCCGTTACGTGACGCGCGCGACCCGGATCCGGCGCTGCGACGTGCGGGAAAAACTCGATAACTGTCACAACTCACATGCAACACTGCGGTACTCTGTACTCTATGTACCTAGACCTACTATGGTAGGTCTAGGTACTTATAGTACAGAGTATGGTAGGTCTACTGGGCGGGGAATTTTCCTTTCATATTTTTCATAACATCATTTTCATTTATTTACATAACATAATTTTATTGCATTAGGTAAGGGTAGGTACCTACTCATTACGTTTTGTACAGGTCCTTAGATATGTCATGACTCATGAAACGCGAAAAGGTGGTTGTAATTATTGTGTTTTTAATTTTTACTTGGCTAGAGGTTTTTGAATTTTAATTAATTATTAATTAATTTTTGAATTTGGTGTTTCTGCTCGAACTGAAACTTATAGGTAAGTACTATCGAATTGCTCAATTTTAATTGATTCCCAATAAAATTGTAATTAGGTGTTACATTAAGACCTTCACTCCCATTCTCATTCACATTCCTCAAGTATGTAACCGACGAAGTTTTGACAGTTTGCCAATACAAAAACTGACAAAACGTCGATTAAAGTTTACTTGGCGATGCAGGTGAAATAGGCCCTCAATGTTTAATATACCGTTATCCACTGCATGGTTCATAATGGGCCCAAGAAAACCATGTACGTAATTAAAAGTACAAGTAGAGTGCAAGGTTACCGCTAAGGCACGGTGACACTGAGCAAGCGGGTTGCAGACAGGCAACATTCCGTGACGACGCTCAATCCCAGCTCTAACTGGCACACCGCACATGCTATTGCAAATTATATCTACGCGACATGACCAAATAGGCAACCCTGTCCTGTTGAAGCTGAAAACCAGAAAGCTGCCGCATCTACAAAACGAGATGCGACTCGCGAGCTTGTTTTCATTGCAGTTTTTGATTGGCTCACCGATCACCCGTAAATCCATACAAACGTACTTTACTTCGACCATCTATAATCATTGTTAGTAACACAAATAACCTAAACTTAGTTACCTGTTAGTAAAACTAAACGAGAGTGGCGAGTGCCCCATCAAATTCATTTGCCACAGGCCACAGGCCTCGAACGGTAGGTATAGTTACGCCACTGACTTAAAACTTAAGGACCAGGAAGACCGGCTTGATTTGTCGGCAAAGAGCTATGCTTGCACCCTTACTGTTTAGGAAATAGGAAACTTTTTACGGAATACCAAAGAGTTCCCGAGGGATTTTTGAAATGTTTTCAAGTTAACTATTGCGTTATTTATACATAGGTACATTTTTATGTGACATATTTACACACAATTTGAGTTTCGTACATATCTTGAAAAGTGAATTTGAAACTGACTTTTTAATTCTGCTTGGAATGATATTCTAAGAAACATTTTTTAAACATTTTTGACGACGGTACCTGATGATAGTACACGTGTACTAAACGAATTAGTGATTATATAATTGTTACTACATTCGTATCGTAATGAATGTAGGAAATTGAACCGGAAGAGATACCCCGCTATCACTCTACCGCTGAAATGTACTCGAGTATATTATATCGATAAATAAATAATTAATTAATTAAGTATTAACCGCAAAGGCATTATCGAAGTAGGTATTATCTGTAGGTATAGGTTTATCTGTAGGTACCTGACAACTGTGGTAAAAAAACATGTGAAATGAGGTAGGTACCTTACCTGGGTACCTATCTCTAGCGAGCGTTAATTTCTAAAATGTTTTTAAACAAGTTCATAGAGCTTTCATATAGATTTTCACAAAAGGAAAACAATAGGTTACCCAAGTATTAAATACTATAATTAGGGTTCTGTACAAAAAAGGTGCCCAACGGGACCCTATTACTAAGCCTCCACTGTCCGTCCGTCTGTCCGTCTGTCGGGACTGTATCTCGGTAACTGTAATAGGTTAGACAGTTGTCACAGATTGTGTATTTCTATTGTCAGTTTAGTTTAGAGATTATGTACAACAAAATTAGCCACATTACAAGCTATACCGTTCCCAAGCCACTGCTTCCTACTTATCTTCCGTCTAGATTTATTTCGGAACGCGCGAGCCGGGAACAAGCCGCCATCACGACGGTCTTCGCAACTCGCATGCCGGGCAGTCGCGCCAGGAAGTTCGCCCACGCGCTATTATCGGTGTTCCACAGTTCACATGGCTATTTGGCAGACTTTTACATACCGATCATACGACGTATGACAAACGTCTAGTGTATTATGTAGCTTTTAAAGCTTTTAGTTTTAGGTATGTCTATACTATGATGTTTACCAACCGCGGTGATTGGTAACATATCTGTTAAGACCCCCCTTCCTTTTCGGGGGTCCGGAGTTCGATACCTAGGCACGCTCCTCTAAGTTCTCGTGATTAATTAATATCACTCGCTCTAACGGTCCGCGGTGGAGGAAAAACATCGTGAAGGAAAAACATTCAGGTTTCTGCATCCCTGAGAGTTCTACCTACATACCAACATTATAAAATTTAGTCTATAGGAAAGCCAAACCGTACGAATCTTGGGGAAACTAGTTAAAATTATTAATTATGTACTACCAATGAATCGAATATTATATACCTACTCTGTGGTAATACTGTCACGCGCCTACAAAAATCGTAATTCGTAGCTCACAAGGTGTTTCTAAAATATATCAAAACATAAATTGTGCAATTATGATAATTATGCAAGCAATAACGAATTCTTTTGTTTTCCAGATAAAAAATTTCAAAAATAATACAACCCTAATACTTACCTAGGATGATGTTTAAGCATATCGTCTTACACAGCAATGTTTGCTTGCTCGTAAACTGGTCGACAAAAAGTATGCATATATTTGAATTTAATTTTGCGAACAGGAAATACCGCGACGCCGCGCCGCAACACGCGGACAATCAGATGAACAAAAAAGACAAAGATACCATTTTTTATATAAATATTTATAGGTAGGTATGTTAAGACGTTTAAGGATGGAATTTTTCTTACTTCATCCTCAACAAGGAAATTGTTAATTTATACGAAAAAATCTGTACAAAAAATTTAAAAAAGAATATAATATTTATGTAGAGTTACATAATTAAACATAAAATACTATTAAGAGAGCAGGTAATCAATAAACTCGCACGTCATTCAAAAATAAGGTAAAAGGAGTCCATAAAAGTGAACAATTGTTAGGAGTCAATCTTGTCAGACAGCATGGAGCAAGGACCCGGGAAGAGACGTGAAAATGACTCCGGTCAGCTAGAGAGATTATTAATTGGCCCTACAGACATGACAAAGAAGCGGAAATATAAAACTTCTGCAACGAAACCCCGCAGCGCGAGGCTTTACCTGACTCTTGCCCTACCATTGTGCCCCGATTCAAAAGAAGGTAGGTATTTACTTTTGGAACCATGGGAAATTGTGCAACGACGGTTATTCTTTTAACACGCTATGAACCTTCACATTATCAGAGGCTGTATCAAACTCACTTAATACGTGCTTATAAGGCGAAAATCGAAGCCTTTACACCCCTTTCAACCATACAATAATATGTTAAGAGTAATCCAAGATAAGGGAACGGTCGTATACGGTATGCTGAACAACATTGTTGTTAACAATACGGTTTCAAAACGAACGATACAACTGACAGTAAAAACCTTAAAAGGATCAGTAAAGAATCAGTATAAAACATCGTAGTCGTAATTCCCAGTTCCATGGTAAGTATAAAAGGTATCTCAGATACGACTTATCTATCCATACCTTATCCATACCTATTTCTTTGAAGTTTACAATGAAAATAAGAGCAATGCGAATTATCACGGCGGCAAAATGACTGAGCTTTAAGGAATTGTCATACGTTTTCTAATTTTGAAGTGGTACAAAAAGTTGTGATCTAAATCCTTTCTTATCAGTTCACACAATCTGCGTTAGCGCCGGTTGTGGTGACTTCATGAATAATCTACGAAATTGTGAATTTACACCTCTTTGTTCTCGAGTAGGCGCAAACTGAAGTGGACGTCCGGATTCGTCGAATTGTGCTCTGCTGTCCACTGGACGCTCTATATCTCACGGAGGAGTGTCAAACACATCTAAAGACATTTCTTAGAAGGGACTACGCGGCGCTTTAGACCCTTACTTTTTTGTACACTTAAAGATAATAAATGATGTATTAGAAAAAAAAGAATCCGACCTGTTCACGAGATAACGATCGGGAATCATTTTTATGGAAATGTTCTCCGGAATTATAACGATCAGAAATCCTTTGGGATGAGTTGAAGCGAGCAGACAATGCGTCGGCAAATGTAGAATTTTAAAGACACTCAATGTTTATCTGATGGGAAGTTATTATAAATAATTGCAGCAATTTTTTCTAGGCGATAAAAATATAATTTATTATATTTTCGCAAGAACACACATTATTTAGTTTTGGATGTTTTGTATTTCTAAAAAAATATTATTATATATTACCTACTAGCTGATACCCGCGACTTCGTTCGCGTGGATTAAGGTTTTGTACTCCCGCGGGAACTCTCTTATTTCCCGGGATAAAAAGTAGCCTATGTGCTATTCCAGACTACAATCTATCTGTAACAAATGTCAGCCAAATCGGTTCAATCGTTGCGACATGATTGAGTAACAAACATACAAACTTTCACCTTTGTAATATTCTAGCTTCTGCCCGCGACTTCGTCTGCGTGGACTTCAGAATTGGATCCAAAAAAAAATGATAAATGTGAAAGTAATAAAAAATGGAATAAAATTTACACCCATGCTATCGCTTGCGCTGTAATAGAAAAAATAGCTGTAATAGAAGAAATAGCGCAGATAGCTTTGAAATTATAGCGGATTATAGGGATAGTTTGTAGTCAGAAAAGTGGCATAGGTTACTGTTTATCCCGGAAAAACATCTTATTCCTACGGGAAAACACGTTTAGAGCGTGTTAACCGAATTACACGCGGACGAAGTTGCGGGCGAAAAGCTAGAATGATATAAAAATGAATTACTGGTTCGCTTCGCTCGTTAACAATTTTTAATCTTACCACAGGAACTATTTGAGAGATCGGTATAGAAAGTATAGCCTTTCAATAGCATAGGTGACATGCATACCAAATTTCAAAACTGTCTGCCCGCGGCTTAGCTCGTAAAAAAATTTCAATTTTCCCTCGGGAACTCCTTAAGGAATCGGGATAAAAGGTAGCCTATGTTCTTTTCCATGTCAAAGGCTAAATGCATGCCAAATTTCATCCAAATCCGTTCAGCCGTTATTGCGTGATTGAGTAACAAACATCCAAACATCCAAACATCCACACTTTCACATTTATAATATTAGTAGGATAACAAGTACGAGGTTTTAACTTTTAATACAGGTTAACTCTTACCGACTTAGACTTGGTAGTAAAATTATAATTTTACTTTATTATGAGTACTTCAAGTATGAAGTACATAACATACATACCTACTGCCTGCTATAATACCGACGAATAACTTAATCCGTGACTAGAAAACCACAAAAGACATAATAAGCTTCTATACATAAAAGTAGCGCCGGCGCGCGGCGTCTAGCTAGGACAATAATACTTCCAAACATCTCCGAGACAGCGTTTTATTGGCAATCCTTTGTGTTTCCACAAATAATGAACCAAGTACTCGAGCCTTTATTTCCTCTCTTCATGGTTCTGAAAGAATTTAATGGTTAAATATCCTATTAAAGTTTATTTTTGGGTTTTCTGTGAACAGACCAAGATAATAGGTACCTATAATAGAAAGTTTTGTCCTACTCACTGTTAAACTTACCAGCAGGATGGGATTAAATTAATATGAAGTGGGGATAAGATAAAGATGTGTCAATTTTGCTTTTATAAGGTAAATTGGAAATAATATTGCAAGATTTGAAACAGATAGCGGAAATTTACCCAAGTTATCCTGGTATAAATATATATTTTGTTCTTCTTTGTCTTCTTTTATGAGATACCTACTCCATGATCCATTAAAAATTTTATATTATCACTTGACTAATTACGCATATCACCTAAACTGCCTGTATTTTATTATTAAGTTTATGTACAACCACATAGCTACATGTCTATTAACGGGTAGAAAAAGATAATACGAACGTGGCATTGTTATGATAAAAGCAGTCTCCAACACCGCTATCCGCTCAAAAACCTAGTCTCGTTGCTCCGGGAACAAATAACAAAGCCCACCTCGTACTGAGCTGGTTCTCTAAGGGAACCTCTGTTTACCACTTCGTTTCCCATTCAATCTATTGTTCGGAAGTGAAGAAGTGCTCCATACTGGATATATAATGTTTCCCATTGTGTGAAAGTTAATATTTTAGCCCGGACGAAATTCGCTCTATTGTATCCCGCAAACGTTACCTGCCTTCTATAGAATATGTTTGCGGATTGCACACTTATTATGGAAGCTTTATCAATAGTCGAATATATCCGCGAAAGATCAAAATGCAAAGTGTGCATTACAGACGCTGTGTAAGTGGGCTGGCCGTTGTAATTGATCAACGGAAAAAAAGATAACCACTCCTCCGAAACCGCACTGAAATACGAATTCCTTAGAACTGATCCATCAAATTTTATAATAGAGTACAAAAAGTGGGTGTATAATCAGATTATGTTGTGGTATATTCAAACAAGAACAATATTCTTATATACTTTTGTGTATGATCAGTACTGCACTTACCTCGTAGAAAAGCTTTTTTAATTTTTATGTTTCTGTAAACTTTTGATCAATCATGTTACTTGACCATGTTAGATACTGTAAAGATCACTTTGGTAAATAGGTAAGTACATATATAATTACCCTGTGCTTTCCTGAGATACATAAAATAAAACATTACCATGACCACAGGGCCATCAGACGCTAGATAATTTGTATGAAGAAACTACATCGATGGAAGAAACATTGTTTTTAAATCAAAATCCACGAGAACGAAATCTTGAGCATAAGCTAATCTACACGTAAATATTTAAAAATTTCCAAAAAGGTATCCTTAATTTAGCATTTAATAGCTTTAATTACCTACCATTACATGATACTGAAGTTCTTTAACGATAAAACAATTGCAGCCAACAAATTCGAGCCAGGCGGAGCGGCGCACCGTGTAATCACATACGGAGTGGATGGTCGCCGCCGACCTTGAGTGACGCTAGAGCGTTTTCCTAGTTCACTTCCTGCTCGATGCCATTACTTAGTCTTACCTGTGTCACATGAGTAAATAACCGACCAGAGGCAAACTTTCATTAAGAGTGGGTGTGCGCTCGTTAACAGTAAACAGATTTGATTTTTACAGTAGTAGATCAAGTTTCAAGTATCCGAAAAACAAACACGCAAGAATTACATCATACTGCCAAGGGACGTGTTTGGGCAAAAACATAAAATGATGAAAGTTCGATATTAAAAAATCGCGAAGTTAGGTCTAATTTTTAACCAGTATTCATTTATTTTCAATGTGTTGCATATTACAGAGCCAAAATTTTTACATTAAATTCCGATTGATATTATCAAGAGAGTACTAGTGAATTGAAAAGAAAATGAATATTTTACGAGTTACAAAGTATTTGGCGCTTACTACACTCCTATTCCGCGCAAAACGCTTTCTTTTGTCGCGCCTCACATGAGGTTGTGGCTATGTTTTATCTCATCGCGAAATCTGATTTTTTTTTTGGGGTTACACGCGCTCTTAACTACAACATAATAATGTTATTAGGGAGGTAGGTTAGTAAATTTTTTTATAAAAGAAATGCAACCGTAGAGTTTCTTGCTGGTTCTTCTCGGCATTCCGATTCAGAACCAGTGGTAGATTTACTTGACGATTCAAAAGCATTTTGTAAAAGTGTATTCAAAATGTACTTATTACCTAATTGAAAAAATTCTTTGATGAGTATTATTTTCTGTTCATGTAATAATGGGTGCCCTAGTGGTCCTTTATCAGGTCGGTGTTGCTTTTAAAAAATATTCTAAGTAGGCATTTATCACGAAAAAGGCAAATATTTTGCTTCTTCATCTTAGTACTTACTCTTGTCATTGGTACTACTTTGATAGGCATATTTATGCACGGTCGGTCTAGCTTCTAAAGCTCTGTCATGTTTTACTCATTATTATATCTACCTGTGTCTTGACTCAAACGCTAATATTACTTGGGTAGAGTTCACATTAAGTGCAAAACATGAACGCGAAAAGATATTTTTGAACACCCGTTGCACTATTGTCGTACCCATTCCTAGCACAAGATTTCCGCTCATTTGGAGGGATAGGAGAATATTAGTGAACAACAGCTTGGCTATTATTCTTTTTTTAAAAATGGGTGAGACGGGTTGAGATTTAAAATTTTTTTTTTTTTTGTAGAAGTCTCCAGTCAGAAACATGAACAAAATATCTCGTCTATTACACACTGAATACATATTTGCAAAGTTTGTTACGAAATAAAGGTCACAATAGCGCAAAAGTCAGGGCGGTAGACTGGAAAATTCAGAGATCGGCGCGTGGTTCAAACCCCATATCTGCTTTCGTGCGTTATTCCTGCATTTCTAATACTGGAAAAGGGGCATATTTTTTAAAACTGCACAGAGCGAGTGGCACGTTGTACCATACATATTGTTCAGGTTTGAAGAATAATATAGCTAAGGAATTTTGATGTTCCTTGAATATTATTCATGTTCTGGCTGACATGTAGTAAAAAAGTTAACATGTAGTTTCTAATTTAAGTTCAAAGCAATATTACGTTCGGAAACTCGTTGGCCTCATAGAATCTCTCTCTCGTTAACTTGGACAAATTGCAAGGGTAACAGAAAGTTCAAATAAGTATACCATGGAGTAAGTAATCTTAGTAATGGCCGCGTTTGAATCCACCATTCCCCGGTTAGGGTACCTACGCACTATGCGGTTAGCCGGAATGCGGCCAGCCGTGCGGCTGACCGCAATAAAAATTTTGTACGAAAGTGTAGTTTTCATTCGCACTACGACGCGGCTGCCGCCCGACCGCTCCGGTCGTTCTGAGCGCTGCGGCCCGACCGGCGGCCAGCCGGACGGTCGCCGTACACACTACGCGGATATGCTAGTTTGCGGTTGCCCGCCATTGACAGTAAACGTGTTCACCAACATTCGCGCATTTAACTGATAGTTTATTACTATGGATTTCAATACCGAAAAATTTATAATCGGGATACAAAATAGGCCAGCAATCTGGAATACTAAATCCGCAGAATATTCTGTTTCTTTTTATAACGCGAGTAAATATAATAAATAGCTGCGACTTCTTCGACGTCCATCTTGGAAATGAGCCGATCCAACCGCAAACCACTACGGTTTCTA
The DNA here is from genome assembly GCA_029955525.1 of Oeneis ivallda. NCBI lineage: Eukaryota > Metazoa > Arthropoda > Insecta > Lepidoptera > Nymphalidae > Oeneis > Oeneis ivallda. Next base: position 19,169,120 of record JARPMR010000004.1, on the reverse strand, counting down.
AACGCACTTTCCGGTTGGAGTTGCGGCTATCCGCCACCCGGCTAACCGCAAGCGCAACCGCTTCCTACGGTTAGCCGGACGGCTGACCGCATTCCGGCTAACCGCATAATGCGTAGGTGCCCTTAGACTCTCTCTTGTTTAAGCCGAATGTATTTGCATTTGTGATGCGTCTCGCTAGAAATGAATACTTCCTGAGCATAGGCAACCGTATGTCTGCTGGAAACACTGAGGTGGTAGCAGGAACAATGTGTCAACGCGGGTAGGTACAGGAGACAATGTTCGCATGCCGCGCCCTCGCAATCTTCCTAATGAGTGAACCCTTTCACACTTAGGACAAAGCTGGGGGTTCGCGGGTGACGTGACATGTATTCACGATGTCACTCTTTGTGGTCGCGGGCAAAATGAATTTCTCCTTTTACTAAAGGAAAAGTTACATGTTATTACATTTTTTTGAGTGATTACATTATTGTAGTTTCACACCAGCTGCGGGCTTCGCAAAAAGTTAAAACCTGGATCACACCAAGGTATAATTTTAGTTTTATCAGCAAATGTTTTTATGTAAGATATGTTTACAGTGGTGCCTGGTGGCTAAGGCCTCCTTACGAGGGTCTGAGGTTCGAATCCCAGGCATGCACCTCTAACTTTTCGGATCTCTAATTATTATTTATCTAGCGGCTAGAGCTACCACCGACTTACTCGAGATCGTTCTACAGCCGTGTGGTCTCCTAACATTGCGTTTCACCGTGAGACTGTGTCGCAATCTATAAGCAGCTTGGGATGCCTATTGCTACTTCACTGTCGCGCTTTGAAAGCTAAGCTGGTAACTCTGGTTCGGGGTTCCCCCCGGAACCTCATCGGATACGGATCTCATTTCTGATTTACCTAATTCGAAAAAATCTCTTTCCGCATAGTCCCATACCTTGCGTCTTCTTAAGAAGCCCATAGCTTATAGTTAACGATCACGTTTTACTACCTACATAGACTACATACTACATACCCATTATTATGCAATTTCAAAGCGTGTTTAACAATCGTAATGTCGCAAACCAACTAATTTCCGCGTCTATTTAGGGAAAATATGAAGCTGCCGTTGATACCAACCGGAAACAGCGGTTAAGAGTAATTATATAATCACATGCAGTCCGCCTGCTTTATTATCCTTGAGCTAATGGTCTTTATTAATCGTGCTAATACACAATTAATTGTTACGTCTATTTGGTACTCTAATGTAGTTATTACATTTCAAATTTAGGGCGACTATTTTATAAAGATTGTAAATAGTAGGTGATATGTTCTTCATCAACCGAGAGACATTCACTGCTGGACGAAGGTCTCTTGCATGGACTTCCACAAGCCTCGAATCCAGCGGCTCCCTGCGACTCGTTTGATGACGTCGGTCCACCTAGTGAGGGGGCCTGGCAGCACTGCGCTTCCCGGTGCGTGTCGCCACTCAAGTAATTTGGGACCCCAACGACCATCAGCTCTTCGAAGTATGTGCCCCGCCCATTTCTACTTCAGTTTGGCTACTCGCTAAGCTATGTCTTTACTTTGGTAATATGTTACCAAATCCAATTTACTTAATATTTACTTACTGCACATCCAGCAGTTAAGGTTAAGTTACAGTTAAGTTTAAACTTGCCTAGCAAAACGCAATCGCGATGGATTGGATAAGTCAGTAGATAGTCCTAACCTAACTCCTACCTCATGGTTAGGTTTGAGGATAAACTTTTGGTATAAAACGGATTTTGGCGAATAATCGAGCGGGTTGCATGTTAGGCGGTTAAGGTAAGGTAACTAAATCAAGCTTTTGCTAAAATTTTGTTAAATTGCTAATTTGCTACCGAACAAGCAAAAGCAGTAAGCACCCTTTTACCTTAGCTTGGGACCGAAGTAAGTAAGTATAAATTTTTCTTCAAACCTCGCTACTGAAGTGACCTTATGACTGTACCAAGCTTAAATAGATTTTTTTGTTTTTCGTAGTTCATTAGTAGCACCATAATACTTAATTATTATGGAACCAAATACCTACCCATTTTGTAACAATATCACCAGCCTACCACAGTATGAAAATATTTTCCTTATCTTAGTATAGCAACATGTTCCTTGCATGACTGTGATAATAATAATTTTATCTATCAAGTTCTTACGATTCGATTGCAAGTGCATTAGGCAAATATGGCATTAGATCCGATAGCATCATTTTACTAGTTGCATCAATACACGTTTTAACCTATTGTGTTAAAACGTAACACAAATCAAAGTTAATTATTATTATCATTTAATGAGCAAGTCTGATATAATAGTTGCATCACATGACTAGTAGGTATTGCTGTAATAATAAGGATGTTAGTGATGCGTGCACGCAAGTGCGGGAGGCAATAGAAAGAAAGAGACCGTTATATACCTTTCGTATTGGCTGAAAAGAGATATAAAAAGGCACGGGGTTAATCGACGAGACGAGTCCAAATAATTGATCGCGCGCGTTTACAATTTATATGGCTTACCATTAGATACATTAAATGGTAAGAAGGAAAGGAAGTAAGGTATCTATCTACCACTAGGTACGTCAAAGGTTACAGACATATTTTAATAAATAAAATACTTCTATAAGAATAAAGTCGACATTTGACGGTTTTTGTATTTGAAATCTGTCATAACGTCTTTATTCATCAGTTAAAGTTTACCTACCTTGGTGGTGGTGAAATAGGCACTTGCCCCTTAGGTACCCTAATTTGTCTATCGGCCCGTTTAAAAAAAAAAGACAAAACCACTGTAGACTGATAAGCACTGTTGACTGCCTCGTCGGACTGATGGATGGTTAGCATGTTCGATTGTGGATGAAAAAATCACGGGTTCGATTTCCCGCGTGCAATAAAAATGTATTGACAAGGGTTTTTCTGTTTAGAAATTCTTAGCCCAGAGTTGAGTTAGGAAGTTTAGCCCAGATTTTCCTCCCATCGGATTATGAGAGTGAGGAAGAGAGAGTAGGTGCACCTATGTTTTCGCACACACTTGTGCACTATAATATCTCCCGCGCAGATGGCTTATCTCTGGGGAGTGCCGGATTCGGTCGGGAGGACATCATTAATAGTTGATTAATAGTGTTACTATTACTAACCGTTGAAGATGCATGACTGTATAGGTAAGTTGCCTACACCGAGAGATTAGAGAATAACAAAACCTACAAACGCGTTGGTAACTTGGTACTTGGTAAAGCGAGTAAAAAACATAATGTCCCCAGCGGAGCCGCTTCCCGATAACATCTAATTATAGCACTCAAGGAAACAGAAATAGAATCCGTGAACCCTTGCAAGGGTGAGACGTGGTTGGAATGATTTTACACCTGTGCGACTTTTAATGAAGGGTTAGCCCGGCCCGTCTTCTCATGCTTTCATACGCAGGTGGATAAAAAATCTGTACCTACCTGATATATTAGTTTTCTTTAGGAATATATACCTACCTAACTACTGTACATTGGGTGCACCATGTTCGGATCATATAATAATAATAACTAGTGGTTCGCCCCGAACTGAGACCTCGCGGTAACGGTATCGCTTGATTATTCATTCAATCGATACATGATAACCAAAACTGACATTATTATTATGCCCGTTTTCACCAAACATACCTAAATCATCCCCTAAGTAGGAGTCTCTTAACGTAGGTAGCTCCTAAATACAATCCTAAGTCCTAACATCCGTCCCAATATCCTTTTAGGTGTCCCGTACAGGATCGTGATAAATAAGTTGACAGAAAACATCAATCACCTAACTTATAGGTAGCCCGTAAAGGTTAGGGAACGTTAGTGAAAACATTGAATTATTATGTAGGTACTAACGAGTGAAACCGGGATACGGGCATCTGTACAAATCGTCATCTATCGACGCGAATAGAAAATATACAATATTTAACTAAAATTTAACTAAAAAATAATTTTAATTGAATAATATGGTACAAAAAAAATTACAATACAATTATTGTATTATAATAAGTAACTAAATTATAATGGTCGACGCAAAACTGTTTTTGGGATAGGTCGTTAGTCGTAACTCGTAGTTCCATGGGAATAGTTACTGACTGCGCCATCTATTAGCATTATTGTGAAGCTATGTTGATGCTATATGAATTACTGATGTACATTAAAAATTAAATAATCTCGTTTCTTTATAATATTCATATAATTTTAGTATTTGTTGTTCAAGTACAGGATATAAGTGACCTAAAAACATAAAATCAGTTTGAAAATCCATAGCGGATTTTCCTAGAGAGCGTCTTCAAGCGAGCGTATAAAATCGCCACTTTGAAAGCCCCCCATTTCGTCAATTTTAAGGGAAAAATTAAAAAAAAATATTTTTGTACTCAGTTCAAAATTATCTTTAAAATGATACGTAACAATTTTATGTAACGCGATATTTTTTTTTTACTTCGCATTCGCTTCTATGAGAGCCCCCCTGAAATAAAGATTTTTATAACTTTTTAAGCCATTTTCGGCTGGAGGCCATCGGTTTACATATTATATCTAAATTTGAAGTAATTACGTTCAGTAATTCAAAAGTTATAAGGCTCTGACAGACGGACGGACGGACGGACGGACAAGTGCAAATCGCTCTAGTTAACTCAAAGACCTTCGCTTCGCTCGGTCGATAATAACCTATTATATTTACTTATTTATAACCTGGACTGAAGAAAAAGTGTCGGTTAGAAAATCTTCAACATCTTCAAAACTACCTGACCTAGCTTAATGAAATAAAGACTAAATTAAAGAACATTTTAATGTGCTTAAGTAAATGAAAATAAAAAAAAAACATGAATTCAAGTTTTTTATTTTTAATAAATTTAAAATAAATGAAAATGCGTACTTTATCATTTTGAAGATTTTCTAACGGACTTCTAATACATAGATATATAGACTGCTTAAATCACAACACTTCCTTTTGGCTATGCCGTTGTTGGGTAAAAACCTTACAAGTGCCTTCCCGTGGTCTATTCGAGACCATAAACATGCGTAACTGCAATAATTGCATTACACAAGCGCTGACGTCCACGTAATGCTGGTATTAAGCGATTTACTCGAATGTTTATCTTTAGTATCTAATGCAGATTTGCCACAACATAATATACTTACAATAATTACAATACACCTACAAAAAATAACTAGAAAAAACTTTATCTTTATTTTTTTGTATTTTTTATTGTTGACGCGATATCCCCTGACTGCGAGACCTTCGGCACAAAGCAGCATGTGTGCAAAAATTAAACAGTAATCTCTAACCCTTCACATCTAAAATCAATTAATGACGTTTGTATCTAATCCGCAGAGGATGGCGACAGATGTGTACGACGCGACGGAGGGATGGCAATGAAAATTCATGACCCTCCCTCCTACAGCGTGGACCCTACCGAATTGTGCAAACTGCTGGCTTTGAGACGCATCTGTCCGCTTGTTTCCTTGGTCACTAGTGTTGATGCCTGTTTAGATTGTCGATATCGTTATTGGTTTTACCTTTCGTAAAATAATTTAATTTAAAAAATTCTTTTTAAAAAACCGCCTTCCAAACGCCCGTGCCACTACAAAGTATATTATTTATTGTTGATATTTTAAAAACCGCTGGACCGATTTCGATAAAATTTCAATGGGACCACCTAGAAAGTTATACCCTTTGAAACAAGAAAAGAATTTTCCAAATCGGTTCAGGCGTCTTCGAGTAATCGATGAACAAATAGATAGGTATACATAAAAAAAAAAAGATTCCGACGATTCCTTTTTTGAAGTCGGTTAAAAAAGTCACCAAATTAATTGTAATTTGAAAAATGAATAAAACGAATTCAATGAATCCATACTGAAATTATAAAATTATTTTCTAATATTTTAAATGCCATTCACGTAGCAACGGCGCAACGTAAGTATCTAGCTGATTTTTTGCATTGATATTTTAGTACCTACGTAGTTCATATGCATGCATAGGAGTGACATTGCACTTTTTATCCCGGAAAAGTAGAGGGTTATGGCGAGATTTTTAAAACTTAGTTCTCTACATGGACGAAGACGATGGCATGACACCTAAAAAAAGCGTGGGTAAATTATATGTGTGCATAAATGATGATAGTTAAACTTAATGGGTACGTATATATGACAACAATGAAACGAACCGATCAAAGCACCCACTTACGATCACTTCCTGAAACCGGCAGTTTTGCAAACAACAGCGGAACTGGTATTGTTTCATACCAAGAACAGTATGCGTTTGATACGTTGGGTACTGCGACGTTAATGCTTCCTGCCAATCAAAATGTAAACATGAGACTATAGATATGGCAACTGACAAGCTTCGGACGATCTAAATTTCAACTGTCAACGTTAATGAAATCTAGCGAATTCATCTATAGACTATACTAATATTATAAAGAGGAAAGATTTTTTTGTTTGTATGTTTATACCGAATAGGCTCTTGGACCGATTTTAACAATTTTTTCACCAATAGAAAGCTAAGTTATCAGGAGGCGTTATAGGCTATAATTTATTTTCAAAAAATTAGAGATCCTTTAGATTTTAGAAAATTGCAATAATGTACCTAACCCAAAGTAGCAAAATTTTGCCTATAAAATGCATTATTTGGCATGTGCTGAGAAAACTATTGATGATACATGAAAATTATGTACAACATGATTAAATTACTCATTATTCTCTACAAAAAAGTCCCCAAGGGGATATATCTCAGTATCATATTTAATTCACAATAGTAGCTTTTGTGTTCTAAAATTTAATTAGATCACCTCTATTATGGTAGTATTAATTCTTCCTTAGGTACCTACTAATACCTATTATAAAATGCGAAAGTGTGTTTGTTTGTTGATTTGTCCGTCAATCACGCTGCAACAAAGCTACAGATTGACGTGATTTTTGGATAGGTATAGTTGAGAACCTGGAGGGTGACATAGACATCCCGGAAAATAAAAGAGTTCCTGCGGACGAAGTCGCGGGCATCAGCTTGTAATACCTAATTGAACAAGCAAATTATTGACAAAAAAAATTGCTTTTTCTCCACGTCCAAAAAATATGAAAATTGAAATAAATGCGATAGGGGTTCTATTCCCGGTTGACGTATTTTTGATACCCCATGTCACTCTCACCATACCATATTGACAATAATTATTACATCAATTAATATACAATGTTGACGAAGAAATGATGAATAAAATGACATAAAAATATTTACGCGATTGACATGAATTTCATTATAATCAACAGTACTATTTAATATCGTCTAATATTATAATATCGATTATTGTACCTACTCTTTTCAAAATTCAAATAACATAAAATGTGAAATCTTTGTATGAAATATTGTATGACATAGGAAATAAAGGATATTATTATTATTATGTCACTCTCACAATTAAGACGATTATGGCACCTCATCAAAATCCATGAAACCTTGAAACTACAGAGCGTTCCATAGAAAATAGAAATATACGTATAATTCATAACTACCCTCGAAAAACATCAGAACCCTTCTTCCGTAATCGGAATTAATCTGCCAAGTGCGAATGGAATTCAAACATGAATTCTTCTAGCTCTAGTAAATAAAATTATGATGCCATAGTGATAGAACACAAGATTAAGGCGACAAAAAAAGGCGATAAAATGGTGGCGTCTGACCAATGTCGGAACCCTAGTTTTTAAGTATAGGATATATTATGTACGGAAAATAGCGAGGCCCGACTATAATAGCATAGCACTTGGTCGATTTTTCATTATTTATTGTTTTACATTGGATTATATTTCAAATTGCTACCTATTACTTTACTGTTGACCTCTGAGAAGACGGAAAGACAGGGGAAGCCTAGTTAACCTTTGGGTAGATAGGTAGGTTAGGTACCTACAGAACCTTAACAAGACCTGTTTTCAACCTACGGACCTACATTATGAACCTACCTAAATAGCCCATAGTAATACAAATACGGTGCACATCTTACATTTACAGTAATAAGCAACGGACCTACATTATGAACCTACCTAAATAGCCCATAAGTAATACACATACGGTGCACATCTTACATTTACAGTAATAAGCAATTATAATAATCATTATCGATATATAAACAAAAACAACTCAGTCCTATCCAACTAATAATGTAATCGGACGCTGCACTATGTCCCTCGCTGAGATAAGTCGCCCTAACATTCAAACAAGTGGCTCACCCACACTGGCGTACAATCAGGAAGTACAATAGAGATTAAAAGGACTTGACGCACACACGGCGTTAATGTAATAATGTTCGCGTAGAGGTAGATGAATATAAATAATATAACGCACGCACACAAAGGGAGAATTTAAATAAAGCATCTCGCGCATTGTACCAGGAAGTAGCAACAGTTCACTCACACACATAGGCGCGTCCGCGTTGACTTGAGTAGGTACCTACTACTACTACCTACGACGGCGCTGGCGCACACTTGTACGCGCCGGCTCCGCGTGGGAGCGCGCGCACATGGCTCGATTGGGACATACCGAACGAGCCCCTTGACGTTACATTTTTTACGACACGCATATAATATGTCACAGAAAGTTTGATGTCGACAGCGAAGGAAGCACAGATAAACTCTTTGAAATGGTTTATGCACCCATCACAAAGTTTTCAACTTAACACTCATCACAACAATAATAATCTTATCAAAGCAATAATTCATTTCAGTATTCCTGCTAAGTATTCGTAGTTTCATTAGCCTATAATATAATTATAGCTTTTTCGTCCTCAACTGATAGACCACGCTGGCCCAATGCGAACTGGTAAACCACAAACCTTTGGATTAGCAAGCTGAAGTGGCAGTGGGTAGGTCATATTTGTAGCAGAACCGATGGCAGAGATGGGGCAGACGTGTTCTGGAGTTGAAACCACGTACCGGCAAGCGCAGTGTAGGACGACCTCCAGCTCCTCCAGGTCCTCGCTGGACCAATGACCTTAAGAAGGTGGCGGGAAGCGGTTGGATGAGGAAGGTGGAGGACCGTTTTTGGTGGCGCGCTCTCGGAAAGGCCTATGTCCAGCAGTGGACGAATCCAAGCTGATGGATGGATGGACCTTTGGAACCATTATGGAGAACTCACATGTTTCCTCACGATGTTTCTTTCACCGTTGAAGCATGTGATAAAAGTATAATAGGTAAAATTAGTTAAGCGCACATAGCTCCGAAAAGTCAGAGGTAGGCTGGGGCTCCAGCCTGCGACCCATGAGCTAGCTTTCTTATGAGGAGTTAGGAACAATGTCTCGGAGCCGCATATCATCACTGGGAACATGCAATGTTCGAAGAATTTGGTCTTCACACAGTGCATGTTTTTCTTAATTAACCTCAAAGCTTCGCAGAGATCGAGAAAATTACAATTGATTATAATAAATACGGCGATGCGTGTAAAAACTAAATGTTTCCTAATACGCTGAATAAGCATGTGCCCTCTCCCAACGCGGGTGCATTCCCGACCCGATTTTTTTGATCATGTTGATCCCAAATCAACGAAGGGGTCGCTTTGTCATGTGACACTTGCGCGCTAGTAACCCGCCTGGGGGTTACTCGTTCGAATTGGGGGATAATTATCTCTCCACTGTTCAATATAGACGATGCATGATGTTAAATTCGAACTGAAAGCACTTCTTTTTAACCCCCGACGCAAAAAGAGGGGTGTTTTAAGTTTGACGTCGATGTATGTCTGTTTGTCGGTGTGTATGTGTGTCTGTCTGTGGCATCGTAGCTCTCAAACGAATGGACCGATTTCAATGCGGTTTTTTCATTTGAAAGCCAGTTTCCTTGCGGTGGTTCTTAGCTATGTTTGGTTAATATCGGTCCAGCAGTGTAAGAGTATCAGCAAGTGCTTCACGCGTGCCAGTATAATCGTTAAATATGACAATTAATTGACAACTTCGATTCTGCAAAAGGAATGGTCTCCAGAGAAGTCGACTCTTCGAAAACTCACAGCAGACATATCGTATTTGGGTTCAATAGATTAGTTTCAATGAGTAGGTAGTAGGTACCTTGCAGGTTATGATCTTGCAATACGGTCACGTTTACCTGGTGCTGGTATCTAGTTTGCGGGATACCCAATTCTTCATTAACTTACAGCAGATATACCTAGTGTGTTTGGGTTCAATGAGTTCGACGAGTAGGTGCTAGATAGATGATAGAGGATCGAGGATAGAGGAGAAGTATCTGATGATGGAGAAGAAAAGTGGTTAACAGTTTAGTACATTAGTACGGCCGTAGATTCATAATATGTAGGGGGTGATTTAAATTTTCAATTTACACTTGTATAGATTGAGGGACATCATTTACCTAATTTACCTACCAAATAATTGTAAAAGAATAAAGCGTTTTATAGAAAGAAAACTTTGGTATTTTGGACTGCTATTTTAATTTGTGGTTTTACATATTATTTCTTCGACCTAAAATAAAGTGATATTATGTATTTTATTATAATTATATTATAAGTATCCATTAGAGTTTAGACGATCATTCTGTGATCTTGAACTCGAGACTGATGCCCAAAATCTAATTTATCTAGATATTTTTACCAATCTAAATATTCTATATGTACATATTACGTGTAACACGATGGATTACCAAGATTCAAGATTGATTTGATGTTAGAATTAGATTGATCATCTAAAAACACTATTTCATCTAAGTTCTGTTCCTACCTACTGGTTTATCCTTAACGGGACACAAAGATCAGATGGCAATCGCGCCGTGTATCTATAGTAGACTGTTAAATGTGGGTTAGATAGATCTATAATATACATATACCGGTATATACAAATACCGAGAAAACGCATGTGTCCCTTCTCGATATAATATTTCTATTCTCTACACTGAACAATTCATGGTTAAATTAATAAAATTAACTTCGCAATATAATACAAGAAGAATGCATAATTTTCGCATTTTGTGTTTAATTATAATGACAAAGATGTGTGGAAACAATCGGCTTTGCAATTAGCTGCCCACGAGATAGAATAATAAATTGTTATACATTGTTATAGGTACCTAGTACCTACTACATGCTGATTGTGAATATTGCTTTTTGATTAGAGTAGGTATGCCTAGTTGCTGGGTTTCTTGGAGCTATGCCCGTTTTCACCAACCATACCTACCTAAATTATGCCCTACGGGCTACGTAGGAGTCTCTTTACGTAAATAGACCATATTATTTCCACCCCGCCCCTAATTAAAGCGAAGTTGTCAGAAAGCGTCACCTAACTTAGTTTAGGTAGCCCGTAAAAGTTACGAAACGTTTATTTTATTTTTATTATTTATGTACAAAATAACAATCCTTAAAAATAATAATAGATGACGTGGACAAAGGTGAAGCTTAACTCTAAGAAGAGATTTCTTCCACCTTCCCTCGACAGTGAGTAAGGCGAAATTATAAAGTGGTACTGTGGTAGGTATAAAAAAATGTACATCCCTGCCCTAAAAACGTAGTCCTGAAAACGGGTATAAATGGAAAAAAAGCCGGCCAAGTGCGAGTCGGACTCGCGCACCGAGGGTTCCATACTCCAAAAGTAAAAGTAAAACGATAATATTATATTAATTTGCTTATTTATCGTTAACTTTGTTTGTAGAGGTTTATTGTTAATATAAAAAAACTATGCTAGTTAGAGCGTTGGTTTTATTTTTCCTGTAAAATATACATAAACCTCTATTGACCATAATTATTTCAGATTTTTCGATTGGTAAACTTCGGAGATAAGGGGGGGGGGGGGGGGGGGGGACGGTATTTTTTTCGACATTTTGGCCGATTAATCAGAAACTATTATATCTAGAAATAAATAAAAAACTGTTTTAGAATGCACAAGTAAAGGCCTTTCATATGATACCCCACTCGGTATAATTAACTTACTTTGAAATTTCAAACTCCTGATTTTCCCCCTTTTTCAATTAAACTAAAATAATTTTCGCGTTGATTTTATTTTTCCTGTAAAATATACATAAACCTCTATTGACCATAATTATTTCAGATTTTTCAATTGGTAAACTTCGGAGATAAGGGGGGGGAACGGTATTTTTTTCGACATTTTGGCCGATTACTCAAAAACTATTATATATAGAAATAAATAAAAAACTGTTTTAGAATGCACAAGTAAAGGCCTTTCATATGATACCCCACTCGGTATAGTTATCTTACTTTGAAATTTCAAACCCCCGATTTTCCCCCTTTTTTAATCAAACTAAAATAATTTTCGCGTTGCTTTTATTTTTCCTGTAAAATATACATAAACCTCTATTGACCATAATTATTTCAGATTTTTCGATTGGTAAACTTCGGAGATAAGGGGGGGGGAACGGTATTTTTTTTGACATTTTGGCCGATGAATCAAAAACTATTATATATAGAAATAATTAAAAAACTGTTTTAGAATGCACAAGTAAAGGCCTTTCATATGACACCCCACTCGATATAGTTATTTTACTTTGAAATTTCAAATCCCCGATTTTCCCCCTTTTTTTATTAAAACTAAAAATAATTTTCGATTTTTCTTTATTCCAATGATTTTGGGCCACTATTATACACAACTATGCCAAATTTCATGTCGATAGCTTTAATAGTCACTGAAATAATCGACTGTGACAGACGGACGGACAGACGGACGGAGAAAGTCTCACCATAAGGGTTCCATTTTTACCATTTTGGTATGGAACCCTAAAAATATTTTGACTGACATTTTGGTGTACTTAAATGTTGCTTAAAGATTGTACCTAATGATTTTCGCTTTGATTAACGGTTTGTAAAAAAATACTGTGAATGAACAGTTAAGTACCAATAGTTGTACCTACTCTATTAGTTAGATTGTACCATTAAGTGAATAATTTTATAAATAACCAGTCAAAATTGTGGGTTGCAACCTTGTACGATAGCATAATTTTTCTGAAGCTCAAGTAGTTATACATATACATACATATACTACTTTAGTAGGGACGGTAAACGTTGTAACCGGAACTTAGCAATTTCATTGTCAACAATAATAAGACTCCCAAGAAAAACATACCATAGCGATTATGTGATATCACCAAATTGTACGACAACTGGTTGTTAAGTGAATAGATATAAAAATACTAAATAGAACCGGAACAAAAAATAAAATTCTGCCAATTTTATAGGTCCCGAATCTCGTGACATTTGAATAAGTTGTCGTTAATACTTATAATAGTGGATTGTTGCCTCTTTATAAGATTGAACGGCATCCGGTAGAATGGATATGGGTCTAGCATGATAAAAGTCGCAAGTTTAGCTTCTAGCTTTAAAATATCCTCTGCTAGAAGGCGGCAATAATACTAGAAGAATCCTCTGATAGAAGACCATAATATTATGGGAAACACCTTACTGACCAGTGACCAGCACAAGCATATCGTATTATGTTCTAAATTATATATTTTATGTTATACCGTTAATTTCATTCTATACATTTGATACTCATATTCAGCAGTGCCTATCGAACATGCTGTAAAAATCTTACAAAAATAGTATAGAAATAGGTGATTGAGCAAAGCATTGAGAGGAAGCAGTGATAGCCGAGTGGTTAGGACAGTGGTCTCCTATTCGGGGGGTCGCAGGTTCGATCCCGGGTACGCACCACTGACTTTTCGGAGTCAAGTGCGTTTAAGCAATTAAATTTCACTTGCTTCAACGGTGAAGGAAAACATCGTGAGGAAACCGGCACATCTGAGAGTTCTTCATAATGTTCTTGAAGGTGTGTGAAGTCCGCCAATTCGCATTGGGCCAGCGTGGTGGACTATGGCCTATACCTAACCCTTCTCTGAGAGGAGCGACGTGCGCTCAGTAGTGAGCCGTTGATGGGTTGTTAATGATGAGGTGATTGAGCTGTGGTCACGTCATATGCCAAAGGTCATCCCAAGCAGAGGACCGAGACCCAGAGGAAGCTTCGCTTCCGATATCATTGAGCCTTAGGGCTCACAAGTCAACCACAGACTGATCTTCGCACTCGCCTTCCCTAGCTGTGACGCTATTATATCTAATCGTGGTATCGTATCGTATCGTAAAAGTGGTAGATTCATCGACTATTCAAAAGCACTTGTAAAAGTTTATTTGAATAAAAAATATTTCTATTCTATTCTATTCTAATCATTCTGGCCAAAAGCATGCACTGTCTGAAAAAATTTACGGCAACACCACAGTAGTGGCAACACCGACCACAACAGAAAATTTTATGTTACATTAGATGAATCCTACTGCTGACCTTATTTCCAATTATTTTTTAGTAGCGAAAAATGCAACTTTAGCATCTCTAACAAATCGTCTCGCTATAGTAACCGATCACTTAATAAGCTACGTTTGCTATTGTGCAAATCTGATAGTAGTCGGCACAAAAAAATCCAGCAAAATACATATTAAGCAACGATCTACTTATTGTCAATCAAATAAAAAACCGGTCAAGTGCGAGTCGAACTCGTGCGCCGAGGCTTCCGTATCTACCCATTATACCGCCATTATATTATTATTATTATATATATTATTTTCAACTTTTTTATCATTTGGAATTTTTCCTTTATTTGTGCTGTGAGACCTTGTTTTTTTGCCAAATTTCGTGATTCTAGGTCAACGGGAACTAGCATATAGGTTTTCGACCCAAAACCTATACGGTACTTCCGGTTCACAAAGAATTGTCAATTTTGGTTAAAAGCAAGGTCTTAGAGCACAAGTAAAGGGAAAATTCCGAATAATAAAAAGGTTGAAAATTAAGGTAAATTTTGGTACTTACAAGTTTTCGCGAAAATTTAAATTTGCCCATATCTTTTTATCGTGTTGACTCAGGACCTTGATTTTTATACACCTAATAGGGACTATAGACCTCAGTATCTGGTATAAATTTCAACTTGCTATATCCAGCCGTTCCTGAGAAAATCGGTGGTGACACACGGACAGACGAACAGACGGACAAGAGAGTGATCTTATAAGGGTTCCTTTATTGATCTTTTGAGGTACGGAACCCTACAAATGTCGCAAACGCAGCAGCGTATAGATCGTAGTCAAGCATTGGCTTACAGTGTCTGGTCCACGAGCAGAAAGTGGCGCAAGTTTTGGTGTGACATCGTTGCCTAGTTTTGCAGTGAATTATGTAACGCACAACAACAGTGAAGTCGAATTGGGGTCGCGGTCTACTACCAATCATTCGGAAGTGCGTTCAGAATAATTCTTATTTATTTATGTAGGGTATTGTTTTATCAGGTTTTTTAATGTCTCGTATGTATATGCGAGGTTGTTTTCGTTTGTCACCATTTTCCTGAAAAACTACTGGGCCGATTTCAATCATTTTTTTTACACTAAACACGAACGTATACCTTTTAGGTTTTTGGGTACCTTTGGTCTTCGGCTATAGGCCAGAAGGGGCGTTGTAATGGTGTTTTTAATTTTTCATAAAGTATCTAAGTACTTTACCATTTTCCTGCCTGCCTGTAAAAGTCCTGTCAAAATCGGTACAGCGACTCGGAAGATTAATTACGAGCCCCAAAAACAGACCGACCATTTATACTTATTCAGATTACCTAGAAAAAGAGGCAGTTATTGCGAAAACACAGGTAGACACTTCAATAATTTTATTTATTTGTATAGATTTAAATTGTGTTTCGAATACACTTTGACGTGGGTAGAAGAAGTATTTATAATATTATAGTCGTAAGTAAATACATATATTGTAAAACCCCGAGTGATTCGGGTCAGCACACAGGAAGTGCCGGCATTTCCATACGATTGCAATTTCAAATATAGGGGCGTCCGGTCTAGGCTTCCGTCGGTTTATGTTGATTTCCTAGTTTTCCATTATACGTGGAATAACATTTTCATTAATTTCATGACCTGTACGGTCATGAAATGTAAGCACATTAAATATGTACTTGATTAAAATTTGTTTAGTTTTTGCTGCACGTTGCTCGACTTGTGTCTGTTATGCTTGCTTTTGTGTGTTTTTAATAGTTTTCTTCAAAAACCACTCAAGCGATTTTGATGCGGGTTAGGTTAAATAAGTATCGACTCGGTTTAGGTGCCTACTTGGACACGTGTCACGGTAATAGCCTTTCGTGGTGTTTTAATAAGATATTTTGATTTATTTTCGAACACTAGTTTTAATTAAAAAATATTTCCTCTTCTATTACAATAAAGTATTAAATAAGTAAATAACCTAATTGGAAGTCTTGGCTAAAAATTAATAAAGCAAAGTCATGTGGAAATGTCATATTCTATTCTAACAAAGATGCACGGGTTAAATCAGCTTGGCATCCAGCTGCCCACAAGATAGTATAAAAACTTATTACAATGTAATAGCTACTTATTAATATTGTAAAATGATTATTTTGAAAAGAGCAACTGCTGAGTTTCTTGCCGGCTCTTCTCAGCAGAATCCGCTTTCCGAACCGGTGGTAGAATCTTGACGTGTCATAAGAGCCACAGGTTGGCCTACATGAAATAAATAATTTTGAATTTGAATTTGAATTTGAAAGGTAAAGTAAAGTAACATATTAAGTAGGTATTTTACAATAAATTTGTTAACCCGTGTTGCAATCAGTTACCAAATTGAAAAAAAAAGCAAGTTTCAACCAATACTGAATCCACGGATTATATACTACTAGCTGATGCCCGCGACTTTGTCCGCGTGGATTTAGTTTTTAAAGTCCCTCGGGAACTCCTTGATTTTCCGGGATAAAAAGTAGCCTAGATGTTGACCCGAGTAATAAGCTACCACGGTATAAAATTTTATAGAAATCTGTGCGGTAGTTTTTACGTGAAAGAAGGACAAACAAACAGACAAAAATTAAATAAAAATCTGTTTTGGGCTCAGTATCGATAGTAAAGCATCCCCCAATTAAAATTTTCAAAATATATTAAATGTACAGAAATCTTCCAGTTACAGTTTTATTATATGTATAGATTTTTACATAAAATACAGATAAAAATATATAAGCGAAGCGAAAGGAGGGTCTACAGTCCACACTTCCGCAGTTCCGGTTCCTTTTCCGCGCGGACATGTCAGGAAGTGAAGCCGAGATTCGTTCCTGACCCCTCGTGTTCCGGTCCCCGTAGACCGATGTTAATTTCCTTTTTCGCGTGTCTTAATTTCCGTCGTGAACTACTTCGTCGTCCATTTCCTATTTCAAAATTAAATTTTTGATCCTTGGGTATTTTAGTAGATGTATATTGAACTAATTCAAAGTAAGTAGGTAGGTATTGTTTGATTTTTTGCATGTACCTATAAGATGTAAATCGGATGACAATGCAATATTATTGTGATATGGAGCTGATCTGATGATGTAGCTGGAAGATGACTATCGGAACTCTGTAATAAAACGACTTTATCCCATCGAATTTGGGCTGATTTGATTCGTCTTTACAACTACTCTGGTCTTAGATGATATCCAGTGTCTGATGATGTAGCAAGCTACTACAAGTTTTTTTTAAATATTGTTAAATATAAATTAGTACCTAGTACTCATTTATATTTAACAATATTCAACCTACCTACCTACCTATCGCCGGTAGCCAAACAGAAATGCTCACGCAATGAACTTATTTCGGGCACTTCCGCATGTGTGAAGATTCGGCCCAACCGCGCGTCGCATTCCATACGGGCCACCTCCGACCAGACGATTATTATTACTATACTGATGAATTACAGGCTTCCTTGAAACTTGATTATAAATTTTAAAATTAAGCACTTTTGAAAAATCGGCCCTACGGCAGTTTTTCTTAGCGTCATCTATTTTCTCAATCAAAGTCCCAAAGATAGGCCTTACAGTGGAGTGGAATCCAAAATCTAAAGATTGAACGTTGTAAAGTATCGAGATATTATGCAAAAAAGTGTGTCAATAAATAATAATCGATCCACATTTATGTATTATTGAGATTGCTATCTGCATAGAAAGGCTATCTGTTTCACCAATTGGTAAATAGGTAGGTACTAGGTAGGTACTTTACATTTTTTTTTTGATAAAATTTTTGACCTTCTATAATTATGTAGATTTTAGAATTTAGATTAGGTTAATAATGCCGGCCGTTAGCGTTTACGTAACTGACAATCCAAGATCGTAACATAAAATTTTGGACAAAGAAAGTAGGCGAGATCTGCGGTCACGGTCACGAATCACGAACATAATGTTTTATTCTCAAAATTACTTCACATGCACCTACTCTACGACATACCATTGCCGCACTGCTTTTACTTAGGGCAAGTTAAGTATGCGTAAGCGAGAGGATATAATATATGGCGTGCGGCGGGCGAAGGGAGCAACAGGTAAAGATTCCGAGGCCACTTCCGCCTTGGCTGCCGAATATTTCTGTACGAACCGGTAGTGGGAACTGGGAAGGCAGCCAGGACAAATACAAGTCAAATCGATATTAATATTAACACAGTAACGCCTTTATATCCGCATTTGAAATAGTAAACCAAATAGGTAATGGAGTTTTATTAAGGTGGAAGACACGGTTCTGCCCGCGAAATTCAAATTTAATTTGGTTTTTCGCAATTTGTAAACTAATACGACAAAGTAGGCTTATGGCATTCTAATTGCGACAATGGCAGTATCATCTTCACAGGTTTATATAAAAATCTTTACTTGAAAGTGTCCAGTTTAAGAAATTAATCAAAATATCGACTAATTTGTGAGTAACTCACGTCCAACTCAGTATTTTGATTAATTGCTTAAACTGGTCATTTTCAAGTAAAGATTTTTATGTAAACATGTGAAGATGATAATTCCACTGGCGCAATTAGAAGGCCATAAGCCTACTTTGACGTATTAGTTTACAAATTGCGAAAAACCAAATTAAATTTGAATTTCGCGGGCAGACCCTAGTCTTCCACCTTAAGTCCTACATGTCCGTCTAAATTGGTAAGTCAGCAAAGCTGGCAAAGCCTAGAAAATTCTGTTTCATACATCAGGAATCAGGAAGACAAACATAAATTTATGCAGACATTTAATAAACTCAGCTAAAACCGGTTCACGTTCATATTGTCTCATACACTACCAGGAAACTTATATCCAACCACGCAGACTTTTCCTGTGCTAACAAGAACAGATCAACGATCAACAATTAATGCGCACCTTTTACTGAGGAATCCAAGGTCCAATAAAATATGGGACATCTTTAACGCGCAAGAACGGAGTACTTATACTTACCTATCTAATTCATGCCTACCCAGACACTTTACAAACAAAGAAATATTACAAAATTATTTTATGAGAAAAAACTAGTGCGCAGGAAGATTTACGCCAGATAACACTTCCGCATAGTGACGGTGGAGTCTGCGTGAATCTTGTTAACGTAGTCTTCACTATCATTAGAACTGAAAGGTAATTTCCAAGCGTAAGTACTGTTTGTACATTGAATTTGGAACTTTACGGAATTTGATAAGATGTAAGGTTATTTTAGTTTGTTTACAATCGTGTACAAAGTTAAGTTTGCAAAAACTTAGGCGGTTCTTTAAACGCTGCTGTTAAAAAATGGACTATCTTAAACGGGTTCCTGAAGTTTTATCTCATTCTCCGCTATATTATTATGTGAGGCGTGGAGGCGGAGGTGCGACGCGAGGGGGGCGGCGGGCGCGCGTCCGTCCGCCCGCGCCGCCACCGTCGTCAGTGATCAGTCCGCGTCGGAGAGTTGCCCGCGACGCCTGACTGCAAGCTCGATCCCTCAGATACGCTGCTGGTTTACGGCGTGCCGTAACACGACACGTTTGGAGGGACCGCCACTGCTTCGCGTGTGTCTTGTGCTCCGTAAAGATTGCGGATACTGTGTTTTTAGTGCTGTGACAATGCATATGTGCTGAATTTGCAAGTTCCCGTAACCACCTTAAAGGATTTTTAACGATACAGCAAGTTCCGGATCAGCTCAGCCGGTGAGTAGCGGTGCTTATCGCGAGCGGCAAGCCGCGCTATCTCGAACTCACGCATTTCCGACCCCGCCCGATAAGGCCTACGATGACAACTTTAGATACTGAACGCCGGACGGACGGAAACAAAGACTAAACACAAAATATATATTTTCTGAACTGTTCAAAGTTTGCAAGTTAACTAAGTGCATCACAAAAATTGTAAATATCTATATAATTTTCTGCTCTAAAAACCCGCCCTGCAATGCCCCTCTTAATAGGAGATATGATGCACGTGCACTCTTTTGTCGGGGGAAGAAACCCCTGATCAAATTTGACAATAACAAATGCCAACCCCAAAATTGCAACCGTGCAACACAACATTGGAACTGTGCATCATTTGAACGTTGGTGAAATTCTTATAAGGTGATTAACATATATTAATAGGGAAGTTTACGTCAATGTTGCCTGATATATAATTTAATAGCTTTTTTCAACGAACAACTCCACGTGAATTAAGATTTTTGAAAATTGAGCCATTTTTTTCCAAGGGATAAAATCTTTTTAAGCTATCTCTCCGGGATTCAAGTTACCTATATCTTTCAAAAATTTCGTCAAGATCGGTTCGGCGTGTAAGGCTTTGAAAATGTAACAGATTCTCATTTATAATTTTAATACGTATAAAAATTTTATACATATTTAGGTAAATAACTAATACCGATTTCATATAAGTATACAATACTATATTAAACCTAAATTTAATTCTAAAATTAAAACTAAAATAAAAACTAATTAAAATCTAAAACACCATCCAAGCCACCGCAGTGTGGCATAGTACCCAAGATGCTGGCAGCATTACCTCTTTGGATGGCCAAGCTAATCCTTTGGCCAAGGTAGCTGCCAGCTCTTGGATCCCCGGTAGACTCGATCACTCTTTTCGATATCTCTAAAAAAAGTGCGCGAGCCTCCGGGCCCCACGGCCCCAGGGTCTCTACACCAAAAGGCGCAATTTATTGTATACTTATATGAAATTTTTTTATCATATCAAATCAATATCAAATAAAATTGAATTGATACCGATTTATATTAAAATTTAAGAAATACAATTTTGAAATTTAGCTGTGTAGTAATTTGCCTACCCACTATGACACTATGGCAAAATTGGATAACTAAAGGTCGATAGTTAGATGATAACTTTAGGATAGACATGGATAAACATCCTTCTTTTGCAGAGGGATAAAAATATTTTGCTAAAGTTATTAGATTTATAACAATTATGTAATGATAAATAGGTAAACATCTAGAATCACTAAAACAAATAATACCTCTAATAAACAAATAATAAATTAGGTACAGTAGCTTATTGCACACTTAAAACCATTGTATAATACAGAAATATTATCTATATTTTATAATACTGTTTACGTAATCATCCACAAAGCGATAAGAGCTAAGAACTGATCTGCTTAACCATTGAACCATAAAATGATAAATATTTATCAATTTCGTGGAAGTAATAGCGCCACCTGTTGGCGAGTAGAAGTTTCGTTACAGATACGTCACAAGTTAGGTCTTTTCGAAGCACTTTTTTCTGCCTCTGCTTATTTACATTTTATTGAACAGAAAGAAATTCAATCATAACAATGAATTTCTTTTCTTTACAGATCGTCGTGATGAAAGTAGTTAGCCTTCAACTGCCGTCTGGGCCCAGTATGGAGCGATTGCCGCTACCATTTAGCCCGACAGAGCTTCTATGGCGGTACCCTTTACCTTGGGCGCCACCACCTCCCTCACCCCTAGGCGATACAAAGGCCCAACTGCCTGCTGGTCTACCTCCAGAACCAAGACTGTGGACACGTGAAGATGTAATCGTTTTCCTAAAATGGTGCGAGAGAGAATTCGACTTACCAAAATTTGACGTGGATCTTTTCCAGATGAATGGTATGTAGCATTTTGAAATTAAAAATGTCTCAATTCAACACCTTGGTGAAGATTATTTTTAATAGAATTTTTCTTTGCAGGTAAAGCCTTATGCCTCTTAACCAAAACGGATTTAGGCGAGAGATGCCCTGGCGCTGGAGATGTCTTGCACAATGTCCTTCAGATGTTAGTTCGCGATGCATGTTTACTGGGGCGAGTGCCATCATCCCCTGTAACACCTACCGCGCGCGCTGCTCCGTACCCACCGTCACCACATTCACACCCACCAACCCCTACTTGGACCGTCGACGGATTTCACCACTTCCATGGCGCCGTCGCAGCGGCAGCGCAACCTAACTCTGTGACATTAAGTCCGGCACCGTCAGTCGATAGTTCCGGCAGTCCTCAAAGAGGTGAAGCTATGACCTATGCCCCAGCTTACGCACCCCCAGTACCAATCAATGCTCAAGCCAGCTCAGGAAGTAATCAGTCAGATTCTGATGAGGAAGCTCAATTCTCGCAAGCTCCTCGTTCGCCAAAAGAAGTTGCTCAGAACAGCCCTGCTCCACAAACTCACGTTGTTCCACAACATACACACTACAGAGTTCAGCATAGAGAATTCTTTCCTAATGATATGCCTGAATCTAATACAAGTAAGTTAATTTACACAATCATTATATATCATAATTATTTTATTCATTTAAAAATAGAATTTCATCTAATGATCGTTTTTTTTTTTACTTTTAGATGGAAGACTTTTGTGGGATTTCCTGCAACAGTTGTTAAATGATCCCACGCAAAGATACACCAATTACATAGCCTGGAAAAACAGAGAAACTGGCGTGTTTAAGATTGTTGACCCTGCTGGACTCGCCAAACTTTGGGGTATTCAGAAAAATCACCTTTCCATGAATTATGACAAGATGTCACGTGCTCTACGATATTATTATCGTGTCAACATATTGCGAAAAGTTCAAGGCGAGAGACATTGTTACCAGTAAGTCATCATAATACAATAACAACTATCTATAAATGTCACCTAATATTATTTTTAGGAGATATAATAAATATTTGCTCTATTTTTCCAGATTTCTTAGGAACCCAACAGAACTGAAGAATATTAAGAACATTTCACTTTTGAGACAACAAATGGGCCATACGCAACAGCCCGTAAAAACTGAGATGAAAGAAGAACGTTGTGAAGAAGACAACATAGATGAAGACATGCCGACTGACTTGAGCATAAATACGTGTGAGCAATGGCGAAAGCGAACATGGCCAGACTCCGCTTCCGCGCCGCACGAGAAACACCGCATCAGTGCTCTCATAGGCGATAGTATTATGATGATGAAAAGAGATCCAGAATATAATTCAGAACAGTGTGCACTCAATTTAAAAAGTGAAAAATGTGAACAATGATTTTTACAGACACATGTACACTTCTAATGTGATGTGGTATTAATAAACATAGTGTGCGACTAACTACTCCATTAGCTTAGTTCTAGTCAAAATACTCTCATGTGTTTGGGTCTTCCTCCTAATAGGATTTAAAATAAATAAGGAATTACGGGATGTATATTCACTGAGAGCACTTTGACCTATTAAGAAGATATAGCTTTTGGAGTTGAACAGGGTATGGACCTAAATGATGCCTTTGTGCCAAGTGATTTTTATCTAATAGTGTCAATTAAATATAAGTAGATAGCAAAGGGACAAAAGTTTATTTGTGTTAAACTATATTAATATTTTGTGCAATGGACCATTTACGACTGTGGACTGAATTTTAGCAGTTGCATGTTGCAATTTAAAAGAGGTTGCCGATACCAATTACTGCGCAGCGCGAGCCCAGGGCGCGCCCAAAATGCATTTTTGTTAATTTAATTATTACGTACTTGTATGTTTATTTTCGTTTTTTTTTTTTTGCTAATTAGCTGAGTGATAGAGTTATGAAAGAATATCACATGAAATATTATTGTCTTCCAATGATTTTATTGCATACGTTTCAATTGTAGCATGTGAAGCAAGTTATTAAAGCTACCACACAAAATTGTACGAACATAATAAGAGAGTTTATCAATAATCGCTAAGATATTTTGGTGTCAACTTATCCTACAAATTATTATATAAATGTTAAAATAAAAGACAATAAATTAACTAACCTACCTAAAAATTGCCTTGAATTCAATCAAAAATCCACTGTGATAAAAAGTATGAAGTGGTAGTTTTGTAGAATATGCTAGGGCTTTTACTCAATGATTTCCAGCTACAATTTTCTGTGATCTCTTTTAACAATATAGGTAAATAATGTAATAGAGAGTAAAATTATCGCGTTTGTAAATATTAGCTAAAAATTAAGTTAGATTAAGTGAACCAAAAGAGTGTATGTATGATTTGTCAAACAAAATGTGGAGCTTTATCAAAGTACCTAGATATCAGTAAGAGTTATTACAACTGAGTTTGTATTTTTACATTAATTTCTATTTGGCATCAGCCACGAGTTCCAACTTGTACACAATATAAATAAATATTAAAATATTGTGTCAGATTTATAACTTAAAATAAATGGAAGTAATGTTATTTCAATTTTTCATTCCACACCTTAGAACTCCCCCTAGCTGACGCCTCACGTAAACGCAAAGACTTATGATATTTATTACCGTAATTGAATTGTCAAAGGCCAAAGCATGAACGTGATGAACGTGGAAAAATTACCAGCTTTATTTGCGATCCAAAAACAAACCATGGCGGAAAAAACAACTTTTTATTCTTAAGTTAGTTCTGCTGTAATATTGCTTTGCTTTCGCAATCTATGAAAGTCATGGTTTAGTTTAGGGCCGCTAATAAAGGTAATAATTTTCATGTTTGATTTTGAAGAAGCACCTTCTTGCACCTTACGATTACGATTATATTTTAAATCGAAATCTTTCTGATCAGTGCTACGTATTTCAACAATACAGCTGGCAACACTTTCTTCAACTGAGAAATGAGAATGCGTTCAAAAACCAATTCTAACAATTTTGTAACTACGCGCTAATCATCGGAATGGGCGGGGAGCCGGTAACACTAAAACTGTACGTACCTACCTACACGGATTTTCAATATTTTTTTCTAGCTGACCCAGCGAACTTCGTACCGCCAACAAAAATATTTAGAGGTGGGTCACCCTTATCATTTAGGGGAATAAAAAATAGATGTTGGCCGATTCTCAGACCTACCCGATATGCACACAAAATCTCATAAAAATCGGTCCAGCCGTTTTGGAGGAGTTTGGTAACAAACACCGCGACATGAGAATTGATAGTGTATAGCCATAGGTAAACTTGGTGTGCCAGGATTTATCCTGGCAACAGCATTTTTTATACAGTAGAGTCTCGGTAAGTCAACTTCAAGGGAGACGCCAAAAAATTCGAGTTATAGAGTTTTCGACTTCGACGAGAAGAATTTCGAGTAAGCTTGACTTTTTTTGACTTGTAGAGGTTAAGACTCATTATAAAAATCGATAATAAAAGACTTGCTTCCCTAAAGTTCAAAAGACATACCAATAATAATTATAAAACTAAATAACTCAATATAGCAATAAACATAGAAAGTAAAAAAGCATGTTTTAACTCGGCAATTTCTTCATTTCATAGAATTGGTAATCCTATTTATTGTATGTTAACGTCGGTAACTTATTTTTCTTCGAGCTATAGAGGTGATTAGTTTCAATTGTTCGAGTTGTAGAGGTTGTATATCAGACATCGCTAAGTTCGAGATGCAGAGGTCAAATTTCGTAAATTAATAAAGGGGAAATATGTTCCGAAACGGCTTGTATGACTCCCTGATTTTTTCGACTTCTAGAGGGTTGAGATGTTGAGTAATCGAGGTTTTGGGCCTTGAGGGGAAGGGAACAAAACATTTTTTCGAGTTTTGGATTATCGCGACTTAACGAGGTTCTAGTGTATTACATATTAATAAGAAATAGTATTTTTACACAAACACAGAAATCAATTAGGTATAAGTAGACCATTTTATTGAAAATTCTATCTTTTAGAAAATCTTGATGTGCCAACTCCGTTTATCCTTAATAATTAGTTTTTTATTAATAATTATAATAATTATTTTAAAAACTTTCGAAAAATAGCTGTGCTAGACTTCTGCTACGATGGTAGTTGACACACCAATTTTAGTGTTACTGGCTCGCGGCTTAATTTTAGGACTCCTGTGAAATAAGTCATAGCAAAAAAAAATCATATTCATTCACATAAAAAGATCGGACAGGACGCCAAAATTCAAATTAGCAATATTTATTTCGTGTCGTTCAAATAATTACATACGCTATTGAAAATAATATAATAACAATAATATTTTCAAGACTACTCCAGTTCAGAAAAGATTCTGACTGACTTTTTCTACTGAGAAGATCCGAAGAGAAAATAAGCAGTAAGTACTCTTTCGCAACGCAAACTATGGATGCGTATGGATTTATCCTGAATCGTGATCAGATACAGATGATAAAACCAGCAGTAGGTACTGATGCCTCAATATCCCACTTACATTTTTTTATCACATTGATGCAGTGATTTAACGATTGATGCAGCTAATACACAATCTGCCAGCGAATGTAGGTACATGACAGTTATGCCACCCACTTGCCAGCGCCAGACTACAGATAATTTCTTGACAGAAGAAATTACTTTCTGGCCAGAATTTGGAATCAAACCCAGGACCTCATGATCATTAGCTGAATAAGCTGGTCAATAAACCAATAAGGCAGACGGTTTTCCACACACAAATATTAACAGCCAACGTTCAGCTTTTATCAAGTCTTACTTCAAAATTTTCTATAGGCTCTACTTCGTCTGGTATAATTTCTTGAAGAATAAGGTGTAGAAGTTTCTATCATTTAATTAAAAGATATATTATATTGATGGAACTTACCTCTCTTTACTCTTTGACATGACTAATATTGATCTTAGACTAGCTGATGCCCGCGACTTCGTCCGCGTGGATTTAGTTTTCAAAATCCCTCGGGAACCCTGATTTTTCGAGATAAAAAGTAGTCTATGTCACTCTCCAGGTCCTCAACTATACCCATGCAAAAAATCACGTTGATCTGTGGCCCTGTTGCGGCGAGATTGAAGGACAAACCAACAAACAAACACACTTTCGCATTTATAATATTAGTTTCGCATTTATATTAGATACTATGGAGAATTTCATTTAATGCTTCTGATTTGAATTAACTGCTAAAGTACAAGTCAACTACTTACCTCTAACTACAAATTATTCTACTTTCAATATATATATAGCAAAAAAGTAACTTATTTTGATAAAGCAATATTATTTAAGAAAAGCTCAAAAGTTGCGAAGCATTAATAGGGTATTTTACTCTTTTTTGAAAAGTGTCTTTTGATCCTAAGGTGATAATATACTGCTAGAAAATTTACTAAATTTACCAAAAAAATGCATTTAAGTTTGCATTTTAAAGCGCGCGTAAACGCTTGACGCCATGTGATGACGTCCTCTGTATAGTAAATTCGTTCGCTCAAATAGTTGGCGCCCTTTGTAAAGCCGATACATATAGGCCCCCGGTCCGTGCCGAAGGCGGCGCGACTTTTGTGACCCACTGTGTACTTTAGTGTGTCGCACGAAATGCTTGTGTGGTGTGTTATGATGATAGTATAATATGAATATAAAGTGATTTTTCAGATCTATAAATACAACCAGTAGTGTTTTGATTTTGTGTTTTTCATTAATCTAAAAAATTTAAATAAATGATGGTATTAAATGATTAAATGTATTTATTTATTTTCACATAGTATCCAAAATACTGTGTACTTGTACTGCAAACTTTTTGTGCGGATGAACTATATAGACTACAGACCTGACTTAATGACGTAGTGTAATGGCGGGTACTGTTTGACGTTTCGCATATTTGTAGCATAGATAAAAAAAGGGAAAACTTTGAAATAAAATATAAATTTATTTTTTAATTTGCCTAAATTATCTTATTTATATATTTTAGATTATTTCTCACTAGGAGTAAAATACCCTATTGTAAACAGTAAACATTTTTATCACAAAGGGAGAGGGCAGACCGGCTACTTTTAGCGGCAGCTATCCCGGCGTTTTTATGGCCTTTTGCGTGCATTGCGATTCGCGCGATTCTGAGATCGAAAGCCATACAACGCGAACGCGTTTGTCACGACTTTCGCGCGCGCGAACCGCGATGCACGCAAAAGGCCATAAAAACGCGCGATCGCTGTTGCTAAAAGTAGCCAGTCTGCCCTCTCCCAAATAGCGAGTGGTTCAATAAAAATCAGAGATTTTTTATTATAATTTGAATCAAATTTATTTTTTCTTACAAGCTACGTAGCAAACTAGCAGCTTTCATAAAAGTATACTTGTAGGTAGGTACTAAAACATAAATCATTCAGCATTCAAAACAGCATTTGTAACCCATCTTTTCTTTTATCAATAGTAGGTATTCATCTAATTTTAATTACTGTTATTTGTTACATAATTGTGTTATTAACCTTTTTCCCAAACAATATGTTGTTTTCACTCACTCATTGAGTGAAAAATCTGTTCAGAACATACATATAAAAAAATATGCGAGAACTTGTTACATAAAAAATATGAAAGTAACACCTAGGTAGTGTTCCTGTTTGTATTGTAACACAAGCAAGTAGCATTCACCAGTGCCTGCAAGTTGCCATTAAACATTTGAAGAGTACAACTCGAGAGAAAGGATCATCATTTTTTTTTAAATTAATCTGAGAATGCTGTGTAGAAGAAAATTCAATAAAACAAAACTCTAACAGCTGACAACTCTTTAGCATGTAATGATGGAACTCAAAAATAGCTTGTAATGATGTAGGAAAAAAGATCATGTTACTTTTGTTTAAAAGATCTAATGTTCAAATACAAAGATACTGTACATTATGATGATGACCTTTCTTTCCTTTAATAATAATAATTGTAGTATCGAAGGCTGAACAATGATATGAATGACATTAATGGAATACCTGTCATGTATTTGGTGGCTGACTTTGAAAGAAAATAATATCATCTGCTATTACAGTAGATGCTGTCCTGACCTGGCCATCATCTAATTTAATTTCACCATAAGACAGCTTGCCAGTGACATACACACGTTGGCCTTTTTTGAGATACTTGTAGACAGTGTCCCGTAGACCAGGTCGGAAAACACTGACTCTGTGCCAATCCGTCCTCTGAAGCATATCGCCAGATTCATATTTGTAACTAAAGTGTGTTGCAAGTGGAAAATTTATGACTGGGTGTTCTTCAGAGCCTCTTTTTTGGGGATCAGCGCCAACTCTTCCCAACAATGTGACTTGATTGATAGCTGGAAAACAATTTAATAATAAGTTCTTTAATTCAGACTGCTGGTCCATATAAAAATAAAATCACTTACGCTATGTTAGTAATTTTATATTCTACCTTACAAACTAGTTTATGCTAATCCTTATTATCTAATAATGCCTAAGTGGAGCTTCTCTTGTGCCGATGCGTGCAGCATTCCAACACCTCCATAGGGGGCCATCCATTTTGCAAATGAATGTGCTGAGGAGGGTGCTGGTGCATATTAGCACTCTTGATTATGTTAATGACAACATGCAAGCCTTTACCCGCGGCTCCGCTCCTGCTATATATTAAGTAATCTGTAGTACCTCGTGCAATTATGTAGTCTGTGCCTAAATTACCACTTTTGATTTTTTCGATTTTTCAGCTGTTCTTTTGGGTTTACCCGATTTTACCCACCACTCCTGTATTAAGGTAAACACAACCAACGAAAATCAATTATTCATCAATTGTTCAAATCAGTCTAGCCGTTTTTGAGTTTTAGTCAGACTAACAAACAGCAATTGATTTTTCAAATTCATGGCCTAATCTGTAGGCTGTTTATTGTCTGACAGTCAATAAGTAACAATACTGATTAGGTTTATAGAATACTGGCTACAAAAAGCCACCGTGTCACTTTGCCTGACCTAAACTAGGTATACTAATGCAAAAAATATTACGTCAGTATGCTGCTCCGTTGCTGCGTGATTGAAGGACCAACAAGCACAATTTCGCTTTTATAATATTAGTAGGGATATGATAAGTAATAAATATTTACTTTTTTCTGTATTTTGTGTATCGTAATTAGCGGCACTTGTGTGAAACTTCCCAGTTTGTCTAAGCTGGCGAGCGATATAAAAGCCCTGTAAACAAAAAAAATACCGTACTTCAGTGTACTGATGATAATACAATGTCTATATCTTATTGTGTAAGTATCCTGCAATGCAATATTTCGGAAATTTATAGGTTAAGTTCAAAAGCACCTTTAAAAATCGCTGCATTTCTAAGACCAATACTATCTTTAGCGCAAAAGTACTTTTATTTACGACTTTACAAAATCTTTATAAAATATTTTCAATTTTTCGCAAATCGT
Source organism: Oeneis ivallda (assembly GCA_029955525.1). Taxonomy (NCBI): domain Eukaryota; kingdom Metazoa; phylum Arthropoda; class Insecta; order Lepidoptera; family Nymphalidae; genus Oeneis; species Oeneis ivallda. Next base: position 19,138,891 of record JARPMR010000004.1, on the reverse strand, counting down.
AAATAAGATTATGGTATGAATGAATAGGAATACAAATAGTGTCTCCACAGATTAGGTACTAGTTACTACCACAGATTAGAGGATACTACGTATCTCGTTACTACTTAAAGTGTCTCATTGTCCATTGGTCCACAGCTCATGTCTGTCACACTCCAGACACAGACCCAGTAACACTAATATGCACACAGACTCAATCACAGAGTATAATATTTATATAACTCAACAAAACATGAGATTATTGGCATTATCCGGCTTTAAAAAAAGTATCCGGCTTGTATAATATGGTAGGTATGGTACCTACCATATTATATTGTATTTTATATACAACCGATCTGTTCTTATAAAGTATCATAAAAATAATGGCATAAATACACAACATTTTGTTTTTGAGAAATGAAGCCAGTGTCGTACACATGGAACTAGGAACTACGACTACGTCTGTCGTAAAATGTTAACCTCAAAACAAAACATTAGATAGGTATACCAAGCGTAAGATATACCGGCATTCTCCGGCTTAAAAAAAAAGTTTAATTGATTATTATTAGTACCTAATTTGTATTTTAAACAACCGATCAAACTTAAGTCGTTTATGGACGCGATACTTTAGGGTCAGGTCATAGCTTGTATGAAGCTGACCGACCTTCTTTGAAGTATTCATCTTATTCTTGCACACGCGCTCAGATCGGCATTTTCCATGGAGCACCTACAAGTGCGAAAACGATTCTTAAAATCGATTCGAGAACAGTTTTTTAAGTGCACTAGATTTTTGTATCCATTACCGATTAGGCGAGTCCAATGACGGTAGTAAATATTGTACCTATAGTTCGTCTATGTGGAAAACAAATTAAACGGCAAATAAAAACAAAACCAAAAAGGTATTTAAGCTTCTTGATCTTGAACAAAACACATTTTACAGTAGGTAAATCCTACCCTTCTCTGATCCTTTCCAAAATTCCGTTTTTTTAAATTTTGATTTTACTATAAAATAAGTTTCTCCATTTAAAAAAAAAACTTGACTGGCTCAAACACTCGTCGCGCGGAGCCACTGAACAAACGAAGAAGAAATTCCTTACATAAACAAAGTACTTTGTGGTCCGACCTCAGCAATTTGATATAAGCCATCACGTGAAAGAGAAAAATAAATTAAATTAGGGTGGAACCGTGGAACCACATTTGTGAGGATCGTTTCGGATTTCGCCCATACAAAACTGTCAAATTCCATAGAAACGTGTACGGATCAAATCGGCTTTTCGATGCGTACACGAATGTATGGAAAATGACAGTTTTGTATAGGCAAAATCCGAATCGATCCTCACAAATGCGGTTCCACCGTTAAACGCCATAAAAATAACAATTTTAGAATCCTCGGTTTTTTTTAATTAATTTTGAAAAAATGGCTCAGGTCAAGATATGGCTATGGTATGGATGTATTAAGATCTATAATATCGTAAGCGAGTGACCTGGAACTATACGACAGAAGTTTTGTCCTCTATCTCCGATAATGTTTAGTAGGTGACCTGTTCAACAGTTAACCACTCGTACACAATCAACCACGCTTAGGTTTCGTAAATGCGACGTTGCCATTTCATGCCGCCGCGTGATTTAGATGTCAAAACAGCCCCGCTCCCCTGTTCCCAGTTTGTAGCGACCTTGCGCTGACGTCGGATGGGTGGGATCGACTTTTGTGTTTTTTTATGGAAAAAGTTCAAAAAATAACGTGAGTACTTTTTCTCTTCACTTCTTTTTGTATAATATTATGCAAATCATTATGTGTCAGCTGTATAGACTCACTAAACGTGGTTAATTTACTCTATGTAATAACTGAGTAGTGACGCTCATTTAATATTGAGGTTAGCCCAACGAGTTCGGGAGGAGGGTGTTCTACAATTAACCACAATGCTGTGTTCAACAGTTAACCATGGTTAATTGTGTACTAACTATGGTTAATTGTGTACCTGTATTTTTTTTCATGTTTACTGTGGAATTTTATAATTTATTTGTATTATAGATGGGGCGTACTAAGAAACAAGAAAGAAAAAAAGGAGGGCATTCTGCCGAAAGTATGAAGAAGGCACTTGAATTAATTCATGGTGGGATGAGCATAAGAAAGGCTAGTAAAGAATGCCAACTTAGTTACCCGACAGTTCGACTGTGTGCAACAGATACCCCCGAGAAAGAAGCTATTGCTGAAAAGAAGAAAGAAGGAAACAAAAGGCAGGTTGACAAAGCTAAACAAGACTTATTTAAAGATGATAATACAATACGAAAGGAATTAAACAAGGGTAAAAAACAAACTCAAAAAATAAATAATAGTGACACATCAGATGAAGAAGAATTTATAGCCAGTGGATCATCGTCTGGAGGAGAAGAATTTCTTAGTGAAAATGAAGATGAGAATGGGGAAATAGTCCTAGATGGAAGCTTCTCACCATTACATCGAGAGCCAAAAGAAACAAGAAAGAAAAAAAGGAGGGCATTCTGCCGAAAGTATGAAGAAGGCACTTGAATTAATTCATGGTGGGATGAGCATAAGAAAGGCTAGTAAAGAATGCCAACTTAGTTACCCGACAGTTCGACTGTGTGCAACAGATACCCCCGAGAAAGAAGCTATTGCTGAAAAGAAGAAAAAAGGAAACAAAAGGCAGGTTGACAAAGCTAAACAAGACTTATTTAAAGATGATAATACAATACGAAAGGAATTAAACAAGGGTAAAAAACAAACTCAAAAATAAATAATAGTGACACATCAGATGAAGAAGAATTTATAGCCAGTGGATCATCGTCTGGAGGAGAAGAATTTCTTAGTGAAAATGAAGATGAGAATGGGGAAATAGTCCTAGATGGAAGCTTCTCACCATTACATCGAGAGCCAAAAGTGGATGAATTCGTCCTCGTCATATTTCCATTAAAGAAAACAGATGTCTATTACTGTGCGGGACGATATAGTGCAAGTGTTTGTGTAATAAAGAGACAGCATAATAGTGGACTGATTAAATAGCATAATTAGTTAGTAATTAATGTGTCATGTATAGTTTAGCAATTGTTTATAGTTTTAAGTACATAAGTCTCATGTATTATCTCATAAGTGAATAGGAAAAATAATAAATAAAGATTAAAATAGGAAACCCATAGGAAAATAGGCCGCGGCTCTCCTTACGGTACAGCTACGAGCCGAAAAGATACCTTATTAATTCCTAGAAATAGACCGCGGCTCTCCCAACGGTACAGCTAGGAACCGTAAAGACACCTCTGTAATTCCAAGAAATGCCGCGGCTTTCCCTGCGGTACAGCTCATAGTAGTAAAGATACCTAATTATGTAATAATACCTATTATTATTACTAAATTGTGATTGGTTTAAGATAATACGCTCTGATTGGTGCACTGATCGATAGCAAAATTACACCAATCACAGGGGCTACATTTTTTCTGCTATTTTTGTATAAATACCGGGCTGAATTGTAAGCCGGCACAGTTCCCACCGGCAAGCGGTAGCGGTACCCAATAAAGAAGAAAAGTTCTTCGAGAGTTTTCCTTGCTACCCAACCAACCCAGCTACAGTGAATGTACAGAAGTGTACAATTACGTTGCCAAAATATTGGAAAAAATTGATGACGATGAGGATGACGATTTTTTCGTAAGTTTTTTAAGACTGAAAAATAGGATGCGTCAAACATTTTGTGAGCCTATCGTTCCTGATACAACAGGCATTCAGGTACGGGATATTAAATATATATTACCAGATCCAAAAATTATAGGCAGCAGCCGAAGGCAAACGTCTTTTTCATTTGACGTTCGTTTCAATATGTCACAGTTGAATTTGCGCTAAAGATTTCGATCTCACTTTATCAGAGATTTTCTTTGTTATCCAGTTTTCATATTATTATGTTGTATCAATTTTAAAGTTTAAAAAGTTTAATTTTATGATAACAATTTTCATATTATATTGAGTCAATTTTAAAGTTTAAAAAGTTTAATTTTATTATAATAATTATAAGACAGTGTTTTTTATTAAACGTTTTAAGACTGACGAGCTAATAAATACTAAGTACCTAGGTTATAATTAGACTACATTGATCTCTAGTTGTAGTAGTGTCAAGCATGATAATAATTCAAATGTTATATTTGAGATGTACCAAATCTACTAATAGTGACATATTATTATTATGATAAATAACGCTTTTAAAGCCAAGCAATGGTTCAAAGCGATGTCTAATTTTATTGATTTTATAAAGTCGGTAAATTGTTAGTAATTATTATAAGAAAGTACCATTTTGTGTTAATTTTGACAACAATACCCTTTAATAAGAAATAAAAGATCTATTTCATAATATTATATGGCTTCATTATTTCATGACAAATAATTTATCATATTATGTGATTAATTGTGTACCCCATGGTTAACTGTTGCAAACCCCCCTGGTTAATAGTGTACGATAGTGTGGACACAGTTAGCCAATTCTCATTTTTTTTAAAACTTTAGTAGGATCAAAAATTTAAAAGAATATAACCAAAGATATACAAGATGGAGTCTAAAGGCTGTGAACGCGTCGAAAATTTGTGCTGCCACATGTGGTTCACGCCCTTTTCCCGCGCTCAGTTTGAATTAGGTCATCACCAGATATGGAGCTCGCGAGCCAATATTTTGTTTTTTTAAATGGCGGTTTTTGGTAAATAAAATGTGAAAAAAACTTAACAGGGCGATCTAGAATAACCAATAACATTACCTACCATCAGTAAATAACATTCAAGCACATCAGTTCCTGCAAAATAAGAAATTGAAATTTGTAGAAAATAATTAAATTAGAGTTCGCCATTTAATGTGTGTTGCCAGTTTACGAACCCAAAATTTCCCTAATAAATAATGAAACCTTAGAATGTAGATACCGATAATATTCGAAAAGCGATTGCAGATAATGTCATTTTTTAATTTTCTTTCCAAGACAGTCCTTGTTCTACGATCTCACCTGATGGTAAGTGACGATGCAGTTTAGATGGTAACGGGCTAGCTTAGAAGGGGATAAGCTAGAATTTATTAAATTTTTACACGCTATCGAGCCGGAACGCTTAATAGCTTAGCGATACGTCTTTGATGGTAGAATGGTAACTAGCCACGGCCGAAGCCTCCCACCAGACCAGATCTGAGATATTTCAGAAATTATAAATTTCGAAATTGTCTCCATCGATAATCGAACTCAAGAATTCCCCTCTTATTTTTTTTTAACTTTTTCGTTTCTGATTTTCTTTTATTTATATTCATCTTAAATGTTTTTTTATTTTTTTAAACGAATATTTTACCGGGAGAGAGTTTTTATGACTTTAGCGATTTAGCGATTCACCGATCGAGTTGGAAATAGGGTTTAGGGTTACCTTGGATCAAAAATAGGAAATGGTTGCCAAAATTTTTAAAAGTCAGCGCCATATTGAAATTCTTTGTTATTGCACCGATGTCGTGCAAAATCGATATTTAGGGTTCACTAGCGTCTAAAGAGACGAATTGGTTGCCAAAATTTTAAAAAGTCAGCGCCATATTGAAATTCTTTGTTATTGTACCGATGTCGTTCAAAATCGATATTTAGGGTTCCCTGGCGTCAAGAGAGACGAATTGGTTGCCAAAATTTTAAAAAGTCAGCGCCATATTGAAATTCTTTTTTATTGCACCGATGTAGTTCAAAATCGATATTTAGGGTCCCCTAGCGTCAAAAGAGAGGGAATAGTTGCCAAAATGTTTAAAAGTCAGCGCCCAGGGAACCCTAAATATCGATTTTGAACGACAGCGGTGCAATAACAAAGAATTTCAATATGGCGCTGACTTTTTAAAATTTTGGCGACCAATTAGTCTTTCTTGACCCCAGGGAACCCTAAATATCGATTTTGAACGACAGCGGTGCAATAACAAAGAATTTCAATATGGCGCTGACTTTTTAAAATTTTGGCAACGAATTCGTCTCTCTTGACCCCAGTGAACCCTAAATATCGATTTTGAACAACATCGGTACAATAACAAAGAATTTCAATATGGCGCTGACTTTTAAACATTTTGGCAACTATTCCCTCTCTTTTGACGCTAGGGGACCCTAAATATCGATTTTGAACTACATCGGTGCAATAAAAAAGAATTTCAATATGGCGCTGACTTTTTAAAATTTTGGCAACCAATTCGTCTTTTTTGACCCCAGGGAACCCTAAATATCGATTTTGAACGACAGCGGTGCAATAACAAAGAATTTCAATATGGCGCTGACTTTTTAAAATTTTGGCGACCAATTCGTCTTTCTTGACCCCAGGGAACCCTAAATATCGATTCTGAACGACATCGGTACAATAACAAAGAATTTCAATATGGCGCTGAATTTTTAAAATTTTGGCAACCAATTCGTCTTTTTTGATGCTAGTGAACCCTAAATATCGATTTTGAACTACATCGGTGCAATAACAAAGAATTTCAATATGGCGCTGACTTTTTAAAATTTTGGCCACCAATTCGTCTTTCTTGACACCAGGGAACCCTAAATATCGATTTTGAAAGACATCGGTACAATAACAAAGAATTTCAATATGGCGCTGACTTTTTAAAATTTTGGCCACCAATTCGTCTTACTTGACCCCAGGGAACCCTAAATATCGATTTTGAACGACATCGGTGCAATAACAAAGAATTTCAATATGGCGCTGACTTTTAAAAAAATACTGGCAACCATTTCCTCTCATTTGACGCTAGGGGACCCTAAATATCGATTTTGAACGACATCGGTGCAATAACAAAGAATTTCAGTATGGAGCTGACTTTTTAAAATTTTGGAAACCATTTATCTAATACAAAATACTAAATACAATAACTCACTATAGTTAAAGGTATTAATAAAATTATTGTTTTATGATAAAAATTAAAAAAAAGTAGATATTAATTTTATTTTTAAAGTTTAAAAATTTTAATGACATAATTCTCCCCATTTTATTGGAATCACCTGCGTACCTGGTATCATTACGCACGCTCAGTAATCCACGCCGCGCATGCGCGGCACTCACGTCACGCACACTAGCATATTTTCATTGGCCTTTTTTTTTTTCGTTCTTTAGTAGCGCGATGCTCCTTCTAGACATATAAGTATTCATAGAATATAACATAGCGGCACGCTATGAAGGCCGGTTTGACGTTTGTCCGCTCATGAAGTTCCGTATTAATTGATAACGACTTTGAAGGAAATAATTGTATTACTTTATTGACGATAGTGATGTGCAGAGATTCATAAATTTTATCGAATGTAGTTTTAGGTTTAGGACTCAAAATTTATTTATTAAATTGATTTCTAAAATGTATACAAGTGTAGAAAAATCAGTTTGCACCATTTAAGGGGTGAATGTACTTGTGAATATGAACAATTTTCACTATGTGGACAAACCTCTGAAATCGCAAAAAAATATCAGCTGTTTCATACAAAAGGTAAAATTTTTATTTTTATATGATACATACCACAACTCGGCATTTGGTTATGGCGTGAAATACGTTAAAAATGGCGTAGATGCAAACATGAATATGTTAAAAGCGGAATTAGTACGTCTTTTAAAAGAAAACAAACCAACCAAGATCCGATACGTCATTGACGAAATAGCATTAGAACATGGGCACAGAGTTATACGGTTACCGCCTTACCATTGTGAGTATAATGCGATTGAGTTGGTGTGGGCTCAAATTAAGGGATATGCTGCAAGACACAATACAGAACCCCCATTTACCACAAAAAAAATGCTAAAATTATTAGAAGAAGCTTGTGAACATGTGACTAAAGGAGACTGGGAAAAGGTTGTGAATAGAACTGTTAAATTAATAAGGGAAGATTATGAAAGAGATGTGAAAATAGATAATATTATAGAAAACGAACATATAATTATTAATGTAGGTGATGATAGCAGTGACGACAGTGAAAATAGTAGTATGGACGAATCTGATTAATTATGGCCTTTTGTGGCACCTTTTTTGGTATCTTTTGTATTCATATGTTTCTTGTGTGCATATAAAGTATGTATATTCATTTTCATTCAAATATTCAGTTCGTTCAAATAAATTAAATAAACATATACATTTTTGTTTTATTAAACCTATTTAATCAGGTACAAAAACAAAACTTAATTGTTTTTTGTTCGAGAATAAATTGACATTCCACATCACTATTGTAATGTGTCAAACCGGCCATCATAGCGTGCCGCTAGTGTAACGAACCTGCGTTTTGGCCAGATTATAAAAAAAGGTTGTTTTGAATGAATAATTACGAAGTGTGATGGTTTGAATTTTATGTGGTTAACTGTTGAACAGGTCAGCCTACATCTTCACCAAAATTACACAAAATGTTTCTTATTATACATACTTTCTAATAAAGAAAGAATTATTAAAATCGGTTCAGATTAGACTAAGGTATGGGGTAAAAACAACAAAAAAATTCAGCCCCAATCCTGGAGAAACCTTATGTTTTATCGGGATAAAAACTATCCTACATGCATGTAAGTTAGTTTTGACACATGTTGACCCGGAGTATCTGCTACCAGTATACCAAATTTTATTTAAATCTAAAACTACCTGTTAACTGGACTATTGGAATCTTATTTACATATTTTTTAAACGATATTTATTAGTGAATCACTGGATATTAAAAAATAGTCTTATATATTTTTGGAATTTACTTATATATTATTTCTGATTTTCAGATTGGTAAACTTCGGAGATAAGGGGTGGGGGGACGGTATTTTTTTCGACATTTTGCTCGATTAATCAAAAATTACAATATTTAAAAATAAATAAAAATCTGTTTTAGAATGTACAGGTAAAGCCCTTTCATATGATGCCCCACTCGGTATAAATCTTACTTTGAAATTTAAAACTTCCGATTTTCCCCCTTTTTTAATTAAACTAAAAATAATTTTTGGTTTTTTTTTGTTCCAATGATGTTGGGCCACTTTTACCAGCAATAGTGCCGTGCAAATAGTGGACCTCAAATCGAACACAGAAATTCTAAGTAATGGCGCAATGGCCTGACAATATGGCGGCCGGAGCAACAGTGTGACCCATGAACGTAATATACAAACAGAACTGATATGTCGGAAAATTTGTATTTACGAAAATGAACCTTATACCAAGTAGATAAAGTATATTTCCTGTTGCGCATTACACAGAGGCTAATCCGAGCCGAGAGGGATAGTAACAACGGAGGCCGTTTGTCTCGTTCTTTTCATCTTGCCAGCCTAAAAAAATGATTTTGATCAAAGATTTTGGCTAATAAAATCAGTTGAGACACATGTTTTAATTTTATTTTAACATTTTTAAGTCACCGTATTTAATTGCATTAATTTCGATAGATATATTTCTTAACAAAAAAGAAAATATAAATTTTTATCTAGTCTATTTTTTTCGAGCGGCAACCCGTTAAAACGTGAACGCTAAATCTACAACTATGTTGACCATGATTTTTTAAATTCTTGTATTGTGTGATGGGTCGAATACGTACGATGCCGATTCCGATTACGATGATCTCTTACTCCTTACTTTTGTACTATTTATAATTTATAAACATTATTTTAATGTTTCATTTCAAACCAATAGAACAGAATTTCTGTACAACCCTGACCTAACCTAAGATTTTGGTAAATATACCGATCTTGCGGCAACGGAATAAGGCGCGGGAGGGGAAGTGGAGCTGTATTTATTACTTTGGGTGCCTTTGACCAGCTATTATGATTAATATCTAGAGAAAATGATTAATTTATCACATTATCTACACATGACCAGTCATTATAATATTTAGCAATGTACTCACTATTACTGGACAAATCGATACCTTGTACTATTTGTATTATTTATTTCGTAATCAATCCCTAATCCCTAAGAAATTTTCCATTGCTAATGAAAAACTTCAATAATTGTGTTTATAATAAAGTTATAATTAGAAGGAAGACTGCAAGATTGAATTTGTCTCACATAACGAAAATCTTATTGTCACCCTGTTAGAAAGGGACACACGGCCTGTGTACTAACTATCTCGCTCGGCTCGCTTTTCAGCTGCGAGCATGGCTGCGAGTGCTCGGTCCTGTTTGTTCCTATGTCTATGGTGTGACCAGGTTATTTCTGAAAACATCTTTCATTTTTTACGATGGTATACTTCATCAACACACACATTGACATTTAAGTATGTATGCAACATGCAAGGGCAAAATCTCGTATATAGAGTTAAAAGACCCTGCTACTTTTCGTCTGTGCTTTTCGTCTATTCCATCTATTCTATTCAACTACCACCATACGCAATCCAGAAGAAGTTGTTGCCTGTGAAGGATGCCTTCTGCAGCAAATGCGAAGTCTGAAAAACCAGCTTCTTCGGAAGCTTCGGATAACACACCAATCCGACAAATTATGACCATTATTGAACACAAAATTCGCAACTTGGAGAAAAGAAAGGTACGTGCAAATTAATGTATACTTATTGCAATGCATCAACAAACGATTTGTATGCTATTTCGGTCTGATAATATTGTTAATAGATAGCTTGTCTTTAAATTTTTGCATCCATTGAGTAGAATTTTGTGTATTTAAAGTTGACACTTAGATAATCTTCAATCAGGAGCATGTAAATAAAGATGCGGTGTTCCGTTGACGCCATTTTTACACATGTGCTCCAGTAATTTTGCTACCAATAACCAATTTATATATACGCCCAATATTGGGGAAACACGCAGGTCTTTCTGACGCATGGAATAAAAACTGTTGTAAATTACTGTTTAAATTGCACCCTTAGCACATCGTTATCATTTTCCATTTCTAATCTCTTGTGTTTATAAAACGTAACGTAACGTTGTGGCTATAAAACGTAAATAGATGAGTTTAGTTTTTCAAAGAAACTACTCAAATTGATGTCACATAATTTTGGTAAATTAATGTATAATAATAATCACTAGTTTTTGGGATTCAAGAGCTTTGAAATGTTTATTGTTTACAAACAATAGATACTTATCCATACAAAAAAATATTCCTAGATAAAAAAGCAAATAAATTATATTAATGTTGCAAAAACTTTATAGAAGGAAAGAAAATTTGCAAATGTTAAAAAATAAAAATATTGTGTCTTAAACGAATACATAAAATATCATAAGCAAACAATATCATCCTAAACCTGTAGGTACTTTAACTCTTCAGTAGATAACTCAGTAGGTTCTTAAAATAAGTACTGATATTTTATAATTATTAACATACATACAGGTTTAATTGGTAATATTTACCTAGACAGTAATAAATAAAAAAAATACATTGTAAAACAACAATGAAATAATAATTATTATGTGACTTGGTTCTTTTTTCTTCAAAGATAATATAACTGATCATTAGTATACATGGCATTGGGTGTGGTCATAATTCAAAAAATTCAAAATTCAAAATCATTTATTTCATGTAGGCCAACCTGTGGCGCTTATGACAAGTCATGACTCTACCACCGGTTCGGAAAGCGGATTCTGCTGAGAAGAACCGACAAGAAACTCAGCAGTTGCTCTTTTCAAAATTACACATTTTACAATATTTTTGCAGGTAATATGTATTTACATTTTAATAACTTTTTATAATATCTTGTGGGCAGCTGGATGCCATGCCAATTTACCCCATGCAACTTGTTAGAATAGAATATTTCCAACAATACGATGATATAATATTTATAGAACAACTCCAAAAATACATAAGTACAATATTCAATACATGTCAAGACTGGCAGACCAGCAGCCCTGCTTCCGACAGTGGTTCGGTCCCATATTACTTATATCTTGTTACAGAGCAAGCTAACATCATACAGAGACTTACAAAAAGCTGGTAAAGAGCTGAACGGTGATCAGAAGGTTGCTGTAGCAAAGTATGATGAAGTTGTTCAGACATTGGAATTTGCTCGTGACATTTCGAAGCAAGTCATTGCAGTAGCCACTGTGGCTGAGCGTGATGCCAAAAAGCAAGCTAAAAAGGTATAACTTACTGTCTCATCTCAACCCGTTGCTGGCCCCCTGCTGGGCACTGGTCTCTCAAATGAGAAGGGTTTAGGCTAGAGTCCACCACGCTAGCCAAGTGCCGATTGGCAGACTCCACACACCTTTGAGAACATTATGGAGAACTTTCAGGCACAAACGTTTTTTTCCTCACAATGATTTCCTTCCCCATTGAAGCATGTGATATATTATGCTTAAAGGAACAACTCTGAAAAGTCAGATTCATGTCTGGAATAAACCTGCAACCCCAGAAAAGGAGGCCTAAATTCTAACCTATCACTGCTTCTTCACAGTACATACTAAATTAAAAATAAAAATTGTAAAAATCATTATCCCAAGGAAACCTGTACCACTGTGTGATTCATTTAAAATAAAATATAAATAATACATAAAAAGATCCTTTCGGTCTTTTTAGGGTCCTGTACCACTTTTTTTTTTGTACAGGGTTTTTACTGTTCTGTAAAATGGAACCCTTATGTTGAGACTTTCTCCGTCCGTCCATCCGTCTGTCACAGTCGATTATTTCAGTAACTATTAAAGCTATCGACATGAAATTTGGCATAGTTGTGTATAATAGTGCCCCAACATCATTGGAATAAAGAAAATCGAAAATTATTTTTAGTTTTATTAAAAAAGGGGGAAAATCGGGGGTTTGAAATTTCAAAGTAAGATAACTATACCGAGTGGGGTATCATATAAAAGGCCTTTACTTGTGCATTCTAAAACATTTTTTTATTTATTTCTATATATAATAGTTTTTGAGTAATCGGCCAAAATGTCGAAAAAAATACCGTTCCCCCGTCCTTATCTCCGAAGCTTACCAATCAAAAAATCTGAAATTATGGTCAATAGAGGTTTATGTATATTTTACAGGAAAAATAAAATCAACGCGAAAATTATTTTAGTTTAATTAAAAAGGGGGAAAAATCAGGGGTTTGAAATTTCAAAGTAAGATAATTATACCGAGTGGGGTACATATGAAAGGCCTTTACTTGTGCATTCTGAAACAGTTTTTATTTATTTCTATATGTAATAGTTTTTGAGTAATCGGCCAAAATGTCGAAAAAAATACTGTTCCCCCCCTTTTCTCCGAAGTTTACCAATCGAAAAATCTGAAATAATTATGGTCAATAGAAGTTTATGTATATTTTACAGGAAAAATAAAACCAATGCTCCAACTAGTATAGTTTTCTTTATATTAACAATAAACCTCTACAAACAAAGTTAACGATAAATAAGCAAATTAATTTAATATTATCGTTTTACTTTTACTTTTGGAGTACGGAACCCTCGTTGCGCGAGACCGACTCGCACTTGGCCGGCTTTTTTTTAGGCTGGTTTTAGTGCCACTCTGATCATCAGCGTCAACAGGCCAGGTGTATGTTAGCTATAGAAGCGTTTTAGAATAACGCCAACAGCCGCCCACGCGTCTCTGTCTTCAGTGAGCGTTTTGATTTCGCTGACCAACTACGGCCCGACTCTCGGCGACGACGATCAGCGTGACACTAAAACCAGCCTTAATCAACACAGAGGTGCATATGTTGTAACCATTGTTGCTCTATTAATTTCTCAGGATGCATGGGTCCGCTACACAGCAGAGACTAATAAAATACGTGAAGTACTACTTGTCTTGGATTGTCTCATGCAAATGGGAAACACTGAGGCAAGGGAAGATTTTCTCAATGGCACTAATGGGGCAGCCAAACTCACAGAAGATGATTTGAGAGTTTTGGACGACTTGTAAGTATTGCTGTAATTTTATTGACATTGTGGTAAATTCTGTTGTCCACTCTCTCTCTAAATGAAACTATAGTGACAGGTCTAAATCTAGTGATATCCTACAGGCTAATTCTGTAGAAGCAAATAGTGATTGATATACAATCATTATTACAGTCTCAATTGAGGTGATTGGCTGAATTTATTCATTCTTTCTACAACAATCCATTTTAGCCATCCATTAACATCTCACTACTGCTGCGAGCTTTTAGCCAATAGTATGTTTGTAATGTATTGGAGACACATAGGGACAGTTTTGAGAGATGTCAGAGGGCAATGGAACAGAGCAGAGCTTTGAATGAAATAGCAATCGTCACACTAGCAAACATTTTTAGAGCTCGCACCACTGCACTGTTCCATATTATGTTCCTGACAGGACTTTTCAGACAATTTAGACCTGTCAATTTTGTTTAGTTAATAAAAAAATTTGCTACAATCTCTTCTTATTATATCTCTTATTATTATAAAAATGTAGATATTAATTAATCTAAAAAATACATATCATCATCATCATTAGCAACCCATCAACGGCTCACTACTGAGTGAGGTCTCCTCCCAGAGAAGGGTTATAGGCCATAGTCCACCACGCTGGCCCAATGGGAATTGGCGGACTTCACACACCTTCGAAGAAGAACTTTCAGATGTGCAGGTTTCCTCATGATGTTTTCCTTCACCATTTTCCTTCATCATCATCTCAGCCTGCGGACGTCCACTGCTGAACATAGGCCTTTCCCAGAGAACGCCACCACACCGGGTCCTCAGCCTTCCTCATCCAGCCACTTCCCGCCACCCGCTTTATATCGTCGGTCCAACGTGCTGGCGGGCGCCCCACACTACGCTTACTAGTTCGCGGTCTCCACTCTAGAACTTTTCGGCCCCAACGGCCATCGCTTCTACGACAAGCATGGCCTGCCCACTGCCATTTCAGCTTGCTAATGGTTTGGGCTATGTCGGCGACCTTGGTTCTCTTGCGGATCTCTTCATTCCGAATCCTGTCCTTGTAACGGAGTGGATCGACCCGGCTGAGAGCGACCCACTTCGTTCATTAGATGTGAGGGATCGAACCTCGCTTTTCACTATTTCCTAGGACAAGGAATAAAATACTCGATAAACAATAACGACTTTTATTTACAATTCTCTTAACCTATTACATGATATCGAGAGACGTTGACGCAAGCCTAAACACGGTTACAATATTATATGAAGCGGGACCGCCCGGGCGGCTGACGGAAGGACGACGGACTCCCGGTGGAGCGCGGGTGACGCGGCGGTCGCGGGGGGAACGCAGACGCTCGGGGTGGTTGGACGGGCCGGGCCGCGAGGCCAAGCGCGAGCAACAGCCCCTGTGGTCCTACCAGAGAGCTCGTACCACTCGTCAACCCAGAGGGTAATCAGGCCGACGATGGGATCGATCCAGAGGGAAATCAGACCGACCCCGATGGTACGGGCGCCGCTGGCGAACTAACTCTGGACGCTCTTGTTCGGCTTTTATACTTTTCTGCTGGCTGCTTCGGTGGGCCTCGGCGCGGTTCGGCGGCGATCGCGCCGCTGAGGTCATTGGCCTGGCGAGTGCGTTCACGTCGGCCCCGCGTGGTGAGTCAGGCGGCACGTGTATTGTGGGCTGCTTGCGCTGTGACGGCGTGTTCACGCTGGTCCCTCGTGCGATGATTCACGCCGCCCGTGTAGGCTGCTTTGCATTGTGACGGCGCTCGTCACACTCCCCCCTCTCGCTTTGGGATGTTTACCTGTAAACATCACCGTTGGTTACACACCATCCTCTGAATCAAAAGAACTAGAAAGTGGTTTACTGTCGTCTGTATGTCACTTTGTATTTTTCGAACCTATGCGTTTGGCTGTGCCTTCCCTCCTTTGTCACCCTTTTTGTATTTGGGTAACCTCACTATCCCCTTTCGGTGGTTACCCATGCGCTTCCTCCCTCTCCGTTTCTTTTTCTTCTTCTTTTGCTCCTCGGTTGCCACCACTTCTGTGGCCAGTGCCTGGCATTCTGGTGACATCGTTCGGTCGTCATCGGGTTCCTTTTTGGCTGACGGACCTTGCATTGCCGCTTCTTTTTCCGAGCACGCTGGGGTTGTCGCGTCCGCCATTGTTTACTCCACTGTAAATGATCCTTTTTTGACGTTTTCTTAATTTCGATGTTATATTTTTTTGTCATGAGGGTAGGTTGATTTCTTTCTAGTGACATTTGTGTATTCTGTGCTCTTTGTCTATGCTTTCTTATAGTCCGATGTTTGTTTGGTCGGACCTTCCCGGTCGGGTCTATGTTGGATGGTGTGTGTCGTCTTGGACTATTCGTGTTGTGTTCTGACTTTTAGCGGTTATGTTTCTTTCGTTTTATTCTTGGAATCTTTTTATATCCTTTATGTGTGCTGTGCATATTTTGCCTCCGTTGAGTGCTTTTAATAAAAATATCACGGGCGATTTTTTCTCTATTATCTTGTACGGGCCTGAGTATTTTGGTGCTAGTTTCGCGCAGAAATTTTTTTCTGCGTTTGACAGTGGAAAATCTCGTTTAAGTACGAGTTGTTCCATCTTTGGTTCCCATTCTCGTTTCGATTTATCGTAGTTTTTCTTTTGGTTTGTTGATGCTAGTTTCTGGTTCTCTCGTACCATTTGATAAATTTCTTCTAGTTTTTGTTTTTCTTTCAGTGTTGGAGTTGGGAGGTTGTTTTCGTCGTTAAAATGTCTGAGTTCCCTGCCGAATAACAAGAATGCGGGCGTGTATTTCGTTGATTCTTGTACTGAAGTGTTTATCGCAAAATTGAATTCACCTAAGTACTCGTCCCATTTTTTATGGTTTTTTTCTATAAAGGCGGCTATCATGGTTTCTAATGTCCTGTTTATTCTTTCTGTTGGGTTACACTGGGGTGTGTATGGTGCGGTAAGTCTCTGTTGTATACCGTACTTCTCGAGTGTGTCTCTGAACTGTTTACTTGTGAAGACCTTTGCGTTGTCACTGAGTAATGTCTGTACTCTGCCGTATCTCATGAGAATGCACTCTTTTAATGCGTTTATAACCGCGTTTGTCGTCGCGTTCCTCAATGGCTTTATTTCCGACCACTTTGTGAATTTATCGTGAAAAACGATGATCCATTGATACCCCTTTGACGATCGTGGTAGTGGTCCTATTAGATCGGTTGTCACTACTTGCCATGGTTCTTCCGTGTTATTGATATGCATGAGTCCTGGTCTTTTTTCCTGCGACGTTTTGTGTTTTTGGCATGTCTCGCACCTGTTTACGTATTTTGCGACGTCTCTAAAAATGCCTGGCCAATAATAACGTTGTGCTGTTTTGTTGAATGTTTTTGATACCCCTAGGTGTCCTGCGCTAGGTTCGTCGTGGTTTTGTGAGAGGATTCTTCTTTTGTCGGAGTTTTTGACGCATAGCTTCCATTCGGTGTCGGGGTCTAATTTGCCCCCGTATCGTGGATTGATTATTCTTCTGTACAGTTTATCTTCCTGTATTCGATAGTCTGGTTCTGTTTCGGGGTTCGCCATTACCTTATTTAATTTTCTTGTGTACCATTCGTTTTCGTCAACTGACGCGGCGCATACTGGGTTTCTTGATAGTTCATCTGCTATCACGTTTTGTTTTCCTGGTTTGTATACTATGTCGAAGCTGTATTGTTGTAGTTCTAATGCCCACCTCGCTAGTCTTCCTGATGGGTTTTTTAGATTGTTAAGCCATTTTAGTGCTTGGTGGTCGGTTATGATGGTGAAGTGGTAACCTTCCAGAAATGGTCTCATTTTCCTAACTCCCCATACTACCGCTAGGCATTCTTTCTCTGTGGTTGTATACTTCACTTCTGGTGGTTGTAGTGTGCGGCTTGCGTACATTACCACCTTTTGTTTTCCCTCGTCTTCTTGCATTAGTACAGCCCCTAGTCCTGTGTCACTTGCGTCTGTTTGTAATATGAATGGTTTCGAGAAGTTGGCTCGGATTAAGATTGGGTCTTCTATTAATAATTTCTTTATTGCCTCGAATTGTTTTTGTTGTTCTTCTCCCCAGGTGAATTTCGTGTCTTTCTTCAGTAGTTTTACTATGGGTGACGTTAATTCGGCGTAGTTCGGGATAAATTTCCTATACCACGATGTCATTCCTATGAAACGCCGTACGTCCTTTACGTTTTTTGGTGCCTGTAGTTGTTTAATTGCCTGTATCTTTCCCTCATTCATCTTTAAACCTTCTTCCGTTACCACGTGGCCTAGATATTCTACTTGGTGTTGACAGAATTCGCATTTGTCCTTGTTTATCCGTAAACCTGCGGCTCTGATTCTTCGAAATATTTCTTTTAGGTGTGTCATGTGTTCTTCGAACGTTTCGCTACATACTATTATATCGTCCAAGTAGACGTACGCGTATGGTTCCAAGTCTGGGCCTATCACCCTGTCTAGTAGTCTTTGGAATGTCGCTCCACTCGAATGTAGTCCGAACGGCATGACTTTGAACTGATATAGTCCTCTTCCTGGTACGGTGAAGGCTGTGATTGGTTTGCTGGCGTCATCCAACTTCACGTTCCAGTATCCATTTTTCAGGTCGAACTTCGAGAAGTATCTTCCTTTATTTAACTTTTCTAGAGTGTCGTCTATTTGTGGTATCGGGTACGCGTCTTTTTCTGTAATTTCGTTTATCTTTCTGAAATCTATGCAGAAACGGTATTCGCCGTTGTCTTTCTTGGCCATCACTATTGGTGAGCTGTACGGGCTGTCTGATTTTTCAATTATTCCCTCTGCTAACATTTTATTTACGTGCTCGTTTATCTTCTCCTGCATCTTCGGGTTCCTGGGGTAGTACTTCTGTTTTATTGGCTCTTTATGTTTTAGTTTTATGACATGTTTCACCCATGTATTGCCTTTTGGGCTTTTTTCTGCTTTTTCGAATTCTTCGGCTATTATGTTTTGTAGTCTTTCTTGTTGTTCCTTTGTTAACCTTTGCTTGCCCTCGCGTTTTTCCTTAGGTTTTTCTTTGTCGGTTTGTTTACTTGGTTTTTGTTCCCATCTTATTGCTAGTCCCAGTCTTCTTAGCAAGTCCATGCCCATTATCATTACTGTAGTTGTTGGTAGATATATCACTTGGTGTGTTAGTTTCTGTCCTGCGACTTCGAGTTCGATGTTCACTGCCGTGTCCGATGTTATTTTCGAACCGTCTGCTAATTTTATAGTGTTTGATTTGGGTATTACGTCCTTCCTAGTTTCTTTTATGTGGTTCATGATGGTTTTGTTTATGTACGTGTTTGTTGACCCTGTATCCACTAGTGCTTCGTACGTCTTGTCGCCTATTTTTACCTCTGCGAATATTCTATTGTCTTTTTTTCTTTCTTGTACGTTTGTTGTGTAGGCTTGTGACCCTGTTTTTCCAGCTTTGCTCGCTCCTTTGCAGCAATCCCGAGTTAGTTTTCCTAGTAATCCGCAACGGCTGCAGAAAATAGTCTGTTTGCCTCGGCAGTCTCGGGCCCTGTGGTTTTTCTTTCCGCACTTCCAGCAGCATTTCCCTGGGTCATAGTCCGGTAAGATTAGTTTTCCCTCCGGCTTCTGCTTGTGTTCCTGGTTCCTGGACCCTGCTCTGGAGTGTTCTGTTTGGTTTCCCTTGTGGTAATATGTCGGTGTCTTGTATGTATACTGATACTGATCTGTTCTGATTCTTTCATATTCTTTTGCCAATTGTATTAACTCCGTCATCGTGTTGAAATCTCTTCTTTTGATGTAGAACTGGTAGCTGCTTCTCATGTTGTCATAGATTCTCTCTAGCTGTTGTTCTGGTGTTAATTTCCCATATCTTCTGAATAATGTTTGCATGTTTGTTAGATAGTCGACGAAATCTTCACGTGCTTCCTGTTTCTTGTTTATGATCGTTTCTAAAAGATTTTTCTCATAATTTTTCGGGTAGTAGTACAACTTGAAGCTGTCTGCTAAATCTTCCCATGTTTCCCAATATTGATTGTTGTTCCTGTACCATAGTGCTGCTTTTCCGCTGAGACATCTTGGTATGACGTGTATTATCTTGTCTTTGTTAACTTCTAATGTTTCGGCCAGTTCTTCTACTCTTTCCAGGAATTCTACGGCGTCTCCTGTTGAATCGAATTGTATCTTCCATCGGGACACTGCTTTGTCGAAGTCTGTTGCTCCGTTTTCGGTACCCATTGTGTTGTCTTGGCTAGTTGCTTCTTCGGTTTTTATCGTTTTTGATAACAGTTTCCTCAATTCCTCCACTGTGCTTGTAGTCGGAGCTGGTATGTTTCTCTTCTCTAGCTCTTCTGTTAGTTTTTGTTTATTTAGTGAGTAGATCCAGGCAGTTGGCATAGATCGCCTTCGATTTGTTCTCCCTGTCTTGGGTTTTTTTTTTCCTTTTACGGTACGGACGTTAGTGACTATTTTTTTTTTCTACGGTAACGGTACGGTTGTTAGTTAATATCTTTTTATTTTTAATATCTATGGTCGTGGTACGAGTGCTAGTTTATGTCTTTTATTTTTAATATCTACGGTACAGAAGTTAGTTTATATCTTTTATTTTTAATATCTACGGTAGCGGTACGGGTGCTAGTTTATATCTTTTATTTTTAATATCTATGGTAACGGTACGGATGCTAGTTTATATCTTTTATTTTTAATATCTACGGTAACCTACTCTGTTGCTAGGTTATTTCGCGGTGCTCAATTTAATTATTCCGGCGGTTACAGCAAGTACGGTCGGTCGGCGAGCGTTATTTCTACCTACTGTATTTTTCTTATTAATTTTTCCCTAATTTCCGCGGTGTTCCCCCTTGTGTCGTACGTGTAGTCGTTTTCTAAACGATGAGATGCTTTTCCCGTGATTTATCTAACTACTCGAGGTTAATCAAGCCGACTAATCCGGGGTAAGCATCTATTTCGCGTTTTCTTATTCTTTTCCCTATGTTTTCTTTCTCTTTATACGATCGGTTACTCACCCTTTCAGTGGACCCGATAAATCGAATCGATTACGTGAAAGAGTTTGTAACCGTTAAGTTGTAAAAGTCGCGAGTATTCCTAAAGTGAAATGACCTACTGTTTGATTGCCACTCTGTGTTTTTCGGTACGGGTAGACACCACCACGGTCGCGTGGAGCGTGTCTATTTTTACGGAATATGCCTGTGAACGCGACGCGGTACTTTTTCTCGCGACGCGACGCGGGCGGACGGACCGGCCAAGCGTAACGGATTGGCGCGGGTGAGTGGTTTTACGGATGCGACGCGATTCTTAAGCGACGCAAAACGGACCGGCTACCTAATTGGTTCGCGCGGTATTTTCACGGACGAGTAGGTGGTTTTTTTTTTTCACGTGTTCCCGGAACGGTATCGCGGGTTTTTGCGGTGGGCGCCAAATGTAACGGAGTGGATCGACCCGGCTGAGAGCGACCCACTTCGTTCATTAGATGTGAGGGATCGAACCTCGCTTTTCACTATTTCCTAGGACAAGGAATAAAATACTCGATAAACAATAACGACTTTTATTTACAATTCTCTTAACCTATTACATGATATCGAGAGACGTTGACGCAAGCCTAAACACGGTTACAATATTATATGAAGCGGGACCGCCCGGGCGGCTGACGGAAGGACGACGGACTCCCGGTGGAGCGCGGGTGACGCGGCGGTCGCGGGGGGAACGCAGACGCTCGGGGTGGTTGGACGGGCCGGGCCGCGAGGCCAAGCGCGAGCAACAGCCCCTGTGGTCCTACCAGAGAGCTCGTACCACTCGTCAACCCAGAGGGTAATCAGGCCGACGATGGGATCGATCCAGAGGGAAATCAGACCGACCCCGATGGTACGGGCGCCGCTGGCGAACTAACTCTGGACGCTCTTGTTCGGCTTTTATACTTTTCTGCTGGCTGCTTCGGTGGGCCTCGGCGCGGTTCGGCGGCGATCGCGCCGCTGAGGTCATTGGCCTGGCGAGTGCGTTCACGTCGGCCCCGCGTGGTGAGTCAGGCGGCACGTGTATTGTGGGCTGCTTGCGCTGTGACGGCGTGTTCACGCTGGTCCCTCGTGCGATGATTCACGCCGCCCGTGTAGGCTGCTTTGCGTTGTGACGGCGCTCGTCACATCCTTAAGAGAAACTCCTAACATAGCCCTCTCCATAGCTCTCTGAGTGACTTTAAATTTGAGGATCAAGCCTTTTGTTAGTGTCCACGTTTCAGCGCCATAAGTGAGGACGGGAAGGACATATTGATTGAAGACTTTCGTCTTCAGGCATTGAGGTATTGACGATGAGAAGACCCGACTTAATTTTCCAAATGCCGCCCAGCCCAGCCGTATCCTTCTGTTGGCTTCTTCGTCGAAATTGTTTCTACCCAGTTGTATGATCTGGCCAAGGTAGTTGTACTCTGAAACAATTTCGATTCCAACATTTTCGACGTTCACGGGTATCGGGACAGCATGTTGATTGAACATAACCTTGGTTTTGTCCATGATTATCCCAAGACCAACTCGTCTGGAAGAGCGGCTTAGGCTATTCAGCATCTGTTCCAGATCTTCTGGAGTCTCTGCCAGGATAACCACATCGTCGGCGAACCGCAGGTGTGAGATGTATTCGCCATTTATATTAAAGCCTCGTCCTGTCCAGTCCAGCGTTTTGAAGAGGTCTTCTAGAGCACTATTAAACAGTTTTCGGGATATTACATCCCCCTGTCTAACCCCCCTTCTCAAGTTTATTGGTTTTGTTTGCTGAGACTGTACTTGGACGGTCATTGACGCAGTATCATAAATACATCGCAGCACCTCGATATAACGCCAATCGACTTGGCATCTCTGCAGTGACTCCAGAACAGCCCAAGTTTCGATAGAGTCGAAGGCTTTCTCGTAGTCCACAAAAGCAAGGCAGAGTGGGAGATTATACTCTTCCGCCTTCTGTACAATCTGCCTTAAGGTGTGGATGTGGTCTACGGTGCTGTAGCCTTTTCGAAACCCAGCCTGCTCCGGAGGTTGAAAATCGTCAAGTCTTCGGGCGAGGCGATTTGTGATCACCCTCGAAAACAACTTATGAACATGGCTCAAGAGTGATTCGGCCGATAGTTCTTTAGAAGCTCCTTGTCACCCTTCTTAAAGAAAAGGATTACCAAACTCTTGCTCCATGCTTTTGGCGTAGTTCCGTTTGCAATGACGTCATTAAAGAGCTCTGCTAGCTCTTTCAGGATCGGAGTACCTCCTGCACGTAGAAGCTCTGATGTGGTACCGTCATCGCCAGGTGCCCTGTTGTTTTTAAGTTGATTGAGGGCTATTCGCATCTCGCCAAGGTCAACGTCTGGGATGTCTTCGGTGTAGTGGCGGGTCAATATCGCACGTTTGTCGTTCGTGTCTTGAGCCGCTTTTGGAGCTTTGGAAGAGTATAGTTGAGAGTAAAATCGTTCGATCTCCTCTAGGACCTCTGCTTGTGACGTCACGATTTTACCGACGGGGTTTCTCAACTTTGTTAAGTGGCTCCTCTCAAGTCGCTTAGCGAACACTTTCGAACCTCGGTTTTGCTCGATCGCATTTTGTATAATGCGGGTGTTGGAGCACCGGAGGTCGAATCTTATTCGCTTCTGGACGCGCTTGTTCAAAGTATGCCACTGAGGCAGTGCTGAGGAAGTTTCCCGTCTCTCGATCTTTGACACCCTTTTATGATCATTCTGACAGTATTTGCGCCCCACTTCACGAACGACACCTACGAAATTGGTGAATCGTTGGTCAATGTCCAAGTTGGTTTCCAACAGGTCGAACCGATTCTTGAGCTCAATTTGGAATTGTTCGGAGCTTACACTTTGCAACGGTTTGGGTCGGAGAGTTGACTTCATCAGACGTTGTCTCTCTAATTGCAGATCTATATTTAAGATGCCACGCACAAGCCTGTGATCGCTGCCGGTGTTAAACCTATTGATCACTGAGACATCTTCAAATATATACCTGCGATCCGTCATGATAAAGTCAATCTCATTTTTAGTCACATTATCCGGACTATGCCATGTCCACTTTCTAGAGGGCTTTTTCTTGAAGAAAGAATTCATCAGGAATAGCCCTTTCCGCTCCAAGAAGTGAACAAGCATCTGGCCCCTGTGATTTCTGTGACCAAAGCCGTGTGGTCCCACTTTTAATTCGCCATGTTCTTGTACTCCCACCTTAGCATTAAAGTCCCCCATAACGACATTGAAGTGAGTATTGGTGGTGTTATCAAGAGCCTTTGCAATGTCCTCGTATAATGCCTCAATTTCGTCATCAGCATATGTCGACGTGGGCGCATAGACTTGTACTATCTTAAGGGAGTATCTCTGATTCAGCTTGAGTATAACATATGCCACCCTCGACGACACACTACTGATCTCCAGTACGTTATTTGTGAGGACTCTATTGACCAAAAATCCAATACCTCCTTGTGAAGCCTGGTCGCCTTGCCGATAATAGAGCATATTGCCCGATTCCAGGGTTATCATGTCCTCCCCCTCTCTTCGGACTTCCGACAGCCCCAAAACATGCCATTTAATTCTGCTCAGCTCTATTTCGATTTCAGCGAGGTGTTCGTCCGCTCTCAATGTCCGTGTATTATACGTTGCCAAATACATTCGATTTTTATGGTAGCTGTCCGAAACCCGGTGATTCTTTGCACCCCCTGCTCTACCGTGACCACGTCCGCTACCGTGAACGGGAATAGTAGGGCTGCCGGGGACTAGGGGCCGTTGTGTTGTGACGCTATTCATGGGAAGATATGCCCGTAATGGCCACGCTGGGCAGGCGTGTTGGCCATCGCAGGGCCAGACTGCTTGCACCAGTGTCGCTGCTGCCCGACACCGGTCTGCGTCATTTATTCCAGTCCAGCTCGTGTGAATGGTTATACCGCCATTATTCGGTCGTCAGAGCCTCGTTCGTTAATCAGCAGGGGGCACCACGGGCAGGTGAGGTTGACATTTGGAGCGCTAAGGTGGTGTTGCACTCCCTTACCCCCCGGTGCGGTTTAATTGCTTAAACGCATATTACTCCGAAAAGTCAGAGATGTACTTACCCGGGATCGAACCTGCGACCGAATAGGAGACCACAGTCCTAACCACTAGGCTATCACTGCTATTTTAAGTAAAAGAATACATAATATAAACTAGCCGTAAACAGCACGTGCAGCGTGCTTTGATATGCCGACGAAATCTGCCTTTCGGCATGAATGAGCTCGGCGGCCGCTTTGTGTCAGCTTAGCAAAGTGCACCAGTGATTTGAGCAAACGAACTTATATTATTCATTCCTTCATTCTTATGACTTTGTTTTTGTGTTAACATGTTTTTTGGACATTGATTCTGCTATTACTTGTCACATATTTTGGCTATTCTAAACTAACTGGGACAAACTCCATACAAATCTGCCCATTGTTCTTTCATTGACTTAGATTAATTTACAGATTGGTTAACAATCAAATAAAATATTCTAATAAGAATCAAAATTCATCATAATATTATAATGTTTTGGTAATTGGTAATTGACATGACTTTCATTGTTATCTATATCTATATAATATATAATATATAAAAGAAAGTGGTGTTAGTTACACTATTTATAACTCAAGAAGGGATGAACCGATTTGGCTGAAAATTGGTGGAGAGGTAGCTTAGAACCAGGAGACGGACATAGGATACTTTTTATCCCATTCGACCGCGTTTCCGTCAAGTTATTATAAAACGTGGTATAACAAAAACGCATCTGACATGGAATAACAAAACACAAATGACAGTGGAATAACAAAACGTAAATGACAGCTAAACGTAATTTTGTCTTTGTTTGTTTGTCCGTCAATCACGCTGCAAAAAACCTACGGATTGACGTGATTTTTTTGGATAGGTATAGTTGAGAACCTGTAGAGTGTAAAGCATCCCGGAAAATCAAAGAGTACCCTCGGGATTTTAAAAACTGAATCCACGCAGACGAAGTCGCGGGCATCAGCTATCATTACAATATTACAAAATGCTTTTTAACTGTTTTCAGGTACCCAGAAGTGACACCCAAACATGAAGTAAATGAAGAGGGACTGCCTGGATTTCATTCTTTCACAATCAAAGCAGCAGAACATTTGTATGCCATTATTGATGGGAAACCAAAAGAGTTTTTGGGAACAACCTATGCTCATATTAAGGAAATTATAAGTGCAGTTCACGATTGTGGGTACTTTGATAAAACTGAAGAAGTCATTGTTGCGGCCGAGACGGAGGAGTGTCCAGTGGCGGAGGAAGAGGTGCCCGAGCCCGCACCCGCGCCGCCGGAGCCGGAGAGCGCACCCGCGTACGTGCCGCCCGCGCACGTGCCACCTGCGCACGTGCCGACCGCGCACGTGCCACCTGCGCACGTGCCACCTGCGCATGTGCCGCCCGCGCCCGCCACCCTGCCCGCGCCGCCCGCGCCCGCCGGCCTGCCCGCGCCCGCGTACCCGCTGCGCCCGCTGCCGCCCATCACGCTGCAGGAGGTGGAGCACGCTTACTTCGCGCAGCAGTACCCGCAGCAGAGGCCCATCACGGAAGTTATCGGTTCACAAAACTTCTTCTTCCTGCAGGAGTCTGAAATCGACAGTCCCGTTGGTACACCTCAACCTCCGCCAATCTTGAACCAGCAGGGCTCCCCGGCGCCTATCCCGACGCAGACGTTTACCAACCAGCACTATGTACTACCCGGCCGCGTACCCGAGCCGGGAACCATCCCCATGCCGCCGCAGCCGCACTTCCCCCCGCATCCGGACCAAGTTGCGTATCAGGCGGTTCCCATTCCCGCGCCGATGCCGTCGCACGCGCACGCGCCTCAGCCCGTCCCAGTGCCCCACCCCATCCCCCAACAGATCCATATCGAACAACAAATTTCAGTTCAGCCCGAAGAAAGAAAGCTTGCCACACCCGTCGAAGATGTGAACGAGGAGGACTCGAAAGAGAGTAGAAGTCCCGAGCGCGACGACGGGGAGCGCAAAACCCAAGGCCAGGGCGACGGACAGAACCGGTTCAGGAGGTTCCGTGGCAGCGGCAGGGGATCGGCGAACGGTTTCCGCGGCCGCGGCTCGTTCCAGAACAGGCAGAACAACGACAACTATCACGGCAGGCACAGCGATTACCAGAATAGACCCAACAAGGATGGATACCGACAGTACAGTGACAACTATCAGAGCAGGCACGGCAAGGACGGTTATCAGAGCCGAAGCGGAAACGATAACTACTACGGCAACGGTGACACAGGTGACTCGCACCACCACGAGAACGGTGGCCGCGAGCGGTACAGCGACCATTCGTCGGGCTACCAGGGCGGGTTCAAGAGCCGCGGCAGAGGCGGCCCGCGCGGTGCTCGCGGCGCTCCCCGCGCGCCCCGGCCGCAGCAGTACGCTCGCAAGCCCGACAACGCCGAGTAGCTTGCGAGTGCTTCTTGTAACGGACTAAATCATTCGTGGAAGGCAAATTTCACCGGCAACAACGCGCTGTGGTAACAACAAACAAGAGATTACGGTAAAAAAAAACAAATAAAAAAACAATAAAAAAAAAGTAAAATAATAAAACATGAAACTGAATAAAAAATAAGTTACTTGAGTTTAGATGTATGATATATGCGATTATTGTAAGTTACGTTAATTCTAGATTCTTGTATAGACCGTGTCACGCAAGTGACTCAAGCGACGCGGCGCGGCGTCGCTAGTACCTCCTGCGTGCCTCGTCCTCGTGATAATTTAAGTACAGGATGTGCACACAGGCAAATTTGCCCTCTAATGGGACTTAAAAGAAAACAATTAATTTTATTTAACCTGTGTTTTTAAGATGTATATTAAACTAAATTTTCTTTTTGGTGCTTAATATAAAAAGTACTGAATAGAATTTAAATTTGTGCTGAAAGTCTTGTATGATTTTGCTACACTCGCTCTGCAAATTGAGATTTTTTAAATACATTTTAAACAGTAAGCGACGAAACGCGTACAAATTAATGTAACCTGTCGCTGTCTTGTGATTTTAATTTAATTTCAAGCTTCTCTATATGTTTACCATGTTCTCAATAGAGGCTGTGTGCAAGAAAATTAAAGTATTCTATGAATTAAAAATTGTTTAATTTTTATCAAAAACAGATCCCAAGTTGTTTCAAAAAGTTTAACCATCATAATTCCTAGTTCCATGAGTACAATTCTATTAGTCCTGAGTGCTGAGGACATAAATCAACTTAATATTTCCTACATACCGGCTGAGGGTGTTGCAACCATAGACGAACTATAGGGGTTGAATTGTCAAAGGTTGAGATCTTTTTTAGGGTTCCCTACCAAAATTTTAAAAATGGAACCCTTATGTTGAAACTCCATCTGTCCGTCTGTCCATCCGACTGTCAGTCGATTATTTCAGTAACTATTAAAGCTATCTACATGAAATTTGGAATAGTTGTGTATAATAGTGGCCCAACATCATTGGAATAAAAAAAATCGAAAATTATTTTTAGTTTTATTAAAAAAGGGGGGAAATCGGGGTTTGAAATTTCAAAGTAAAATAACTATACCAAGTGGCGTATCTGAAATATATGAAAGGACTTTACCTGTAAATTCTAAAACAGATTTTTATTTTTTTTGTTGTGTTGAAAATAATACCCCCCCCCTTATCTCTGAAGTTTACCAATCGAAAAATCAGAAATAACTATGGTCAATAGAGGTGTATGTATATTTTACAGGAAAAATATAACCAGCTCGAAAATTATTTTAATTTAATTAAAAAGGGGGAAAATCGGGGTTTTGTTTGGAATCAATAAATCTACTTACTTTGATTTAAGTATCAAAACTAATCTGTCGTACTATTCGGGCTAGTTCGGGTTGCTAGATTTGAGAAAGTTTTGCGACAGTGGCGCCCCTATTAATTTCTACTCTTTTTTGCCAAGCTATGACAGAGATCGCTGCATTTTAGTACCAGGGGAACATAAATCTTGGCAAGTGTACTGACCGGCGTAGTTACCGACTCCATCCAAGATGGCTTCGATACAGGGCGGCGCTTGCGCAGCTATGGCTAACACCCCTAGCAAGATGGCTGCTGAAAATGGCAGGGCTTGAGCGTATGCGACGCCTCCTGGGAAGATGGCTGGTTAGCTTCGACTTATAGCTCCTCACTATTTATGCTATCCTGCTTTTTTGATCGAATTTATGCGTGATATTGATTCAAATAATTTAATTGATAAAAATAGGCAATTATTTTAGACGCGTCTACTCGTAAACGAGGTCCTCTAAGTTTTAGGTAGTATTACCTAATCAATTAAAAAGTTTAGAATAGAATAGAATAGAATAGAAATATTTTTTATTCAAATAAACTTTTACAAGTGCTTTTGAATAGTCAATGAATCTACCACTGGTTCGGAATGCCTTTCCTGCCGAGAAGAACCAGCAAGAAACTCGGCGGTTGCTCTTTTCAAAACAGATTTACAATACAGTAAATACTATGCTATATATGCAGTGTTTCCACAATGGGGAAAGTTCCAAAAATGCATACAGACTAACTTCTATCTTAAGATGGGCAGACATAAAGTAGCCCCATTCCCGCCGGTGGCACCCGTTCACGAGCATGACGCATGACCCAGCCATTGCTTCGCTCAACCATATTTGAGGGAACGTAACAACCCGCATCACACGACACCACCACAGAAATGTTTAAAGAGTGCGTGACATACATAGCTACCCATGTCAAGGCATCAAACTGAAAACTAATATTCAAATGCTAATTTTAAGACATCACTTAGACACAAATAAAGTAGAAACACTGAATAGCACAGGATAATTTTGTTACACAGGTTGATTATTACTGTCTCATGAATCGCTGGAGCGAGTTATATCCACGCTTTTTTGTCATTAATATAGTCTTCAATTGTATAATATGCTTTTTCCATGAGAGAAGTTTTAATTGCTTTCTTAAACTTGTGTAAAGGCAAGTCTAAGATCGACTGTGGAATTTTATTATAGAACGTCACGCCCATTCCCACAAATGTCTTTCGGACCCTCTGGAGGCGCAGTCGAGGAATCACGAGCCTATTTGGATCTCTAACCTGCCTATCGTGTAAATCACCCTTTTTTTTGTAACTTAAAATATTTTGTCTGACAAATATTATGTTGTTATAAACATATTGTGAAGCTACTGTCAGAATGCCTATTTCCTTAAATTTTTCTCGAAGGGAATCCCGCGGTTTTAAATTGTAGATTGCGCGAATTGCCCTCTTCTGCAATACAAAAATTTTTCCAATGTCGGCTGCTTTACCCCATAGTAAGATTCCGCATGACATAATACTATGGAAATATGCAAAATAAACAATTTTTGCAGTTTCTATGTCAGTTAACTGTCGAATCTTCCTAACAGCGTAAGCAGCAGAGCTAAGCCTGCCAGCAAGTGTTGTTATATGGGTGCCCCACTGTAGCTTAGAATCCAGGGTTAATCCCAAGAACACTGTGGAGTCCTCAGTTTTCAAAGGTTCATTATTTATCTTTAGATTATTACTGACAGCTCTGGTGTTAGGCAATAAAAACTCAACACACTTGGTTTTTTTAGCATTTAAAAGTAAATTATTTGCCGTAAACCATTCAGAAACTTGAGATAATGCATTATTTACATCGTCAAAATTGTCTTTTTTCCTATCGACTTTGAAAATCAAAGACGTATCATCAGCAAATAGTACAATATCGCAAGTATTTTGGACAAAATGTGGTAAATCATTTATGTAAATCAAAAACATGAATGGACCTAGAATAGAACCCTGGGGTACACCCATTACTGAGGCTGATCCGGATGATTTTACGTCATTGACACATACTCTCTGAACACGATCACTGAGATAAGACGCAATGAGACTAAGTGCAAAACCTTTAATACCATAGTGGCTCAGTTTAAGCAAAAGGGTCTCGTGATCAACGCAATCAAATGCTTTTGATAAATCACAGAAAATACCAATGGCATTCTGTGAGTTCTTCCATGCATCGAATATGTGTTGAAACAGCTTTGCGGCTGCATCGGTTGTTGATCGACCCTTAGTAAAACCATACTGCTCAGGGTGAAGAAGTCCATTTAAATTAAAGTGTAGAAGCAGTTGGTTGAGCATTATTTTTTCGAATATCTTGCTGAGGGTTGGCAAAATTGAAATTGGTCTGTAGTTATTCGGGTCACTTTTGTCTCCCGATTTAAAAAGAGGCATTAGTTTACTACATTTCATAAGGTCTGGAAAAGATCCAGAATCAACTGATTTATTAATAATTAAGGCAAGATATGGCGCAATAATATCAATTATACTGTGGATTATTTTAACTGAAATTCCCCATAGATCTCCCGTTTTTTTATTTTGTAAAGCTTTAAATATTTTGATAATATCATATGGGGTAACGTGTTCAAACTTAAATAGTTTACTGCACTCAGAAACAATTGCTCTTTAAAAGATTATAGGCTCCTGTTTAAATGGGTAACCCTAACTGGACGTTATCTTCTGTCAAATCAGTTGTTTTGGTGCGACAAGTTTATCTTGGCGAGGCTGTGCGCCACTGTGCTCAACATTAATGTTGCCATTATTGTATAGAAAATAAGACTTAATTTGAAAAAAAAAAATATTCTATCAGTTTAGTATCCTTCAGGATAGGTACTTTTTATTCCGTAATTCAGCCCGGGTCCCTTGGGAGAGGGGATGAAAGTCAAAATGTGTACCTACTTAGCTGCCCCCCGATTGTCTAAAATTTGCCGATCAAAATCTTATTCATTTCATGGCATTAGCGTCAAAGTAAAATAAACCGTAAAATCATTAAGTTAGAGCTCAATTTCGTGTATGCATTCTCATACATTTAGGTACGTACGATACGCTCCATGTTAGAATCGGTTGTACTGAATTTGCGAATTTAAATCAATACAGTCAAGGAATATTTTACTTTGACGCTAATTAATGCCATGAAATGAATAAGAATTTGATCGGTAATTTTTAGACAATCGCACCTCTGGTTAGCTCCTGTAGATTCATATCTCCTGTAATACAGGAGATAAAGACGGCTAAAGTGACATTTTAAAAAATTCCGATTCGTGGGAACGCCGTATTAAATTCACGAATTGTAGACGAAATTTTTTCGTGACGCGTAAGTACTACGCGTTCGTTTCAAGTTGAGCCCTAATAGAGTAAAGAAATCTACACCCCTCGCGCTTCCCCGCACCGCACCTCAAGTCAGACCCACAGCTAGTAAAGACACAGTATAAGAAGATGCAGTATAATAGTTTATCTATTGTCCATGAAGACGGTAATTTGAGATACCGGGCTATTGACCGAGCGGAGATACTGGCATCGCACCTGGAACGCCAGTTCTCTCCGTTCCCAATGCAGGATGCCGCCCATAGCGAGATGGTCGAACACTTCCTCGAAGAGTATTTTGCCTCCTCCACACCAGCAGATGCGGAACTCCTTTACTTCTCCCCGGGAATGGTAAAGTGCGCCATCGCTAAGACCAAGCCTCGAAAAGCCCCAGGTGCTGATGGCATCACAAATTCCACACTTAGACATCTGCCGAAGAAGACCGTTGCCGCAGCGACCAGACTGTTTAATGGAATCCTGCGCACAGGACACTTCCCGAGTAAGTGGAAGTCTGGCCTAGTTATTATGATACCAAAACCCGGGAAGAATACACTGAAGCCGGAGAGTTACAGGCCCATTACTCTTCTCCCGACCATCTCCAAAGTGTTCGAGGCGCTACTCCTTCGGAAGCTGGTACCTCATATAACACCACGACCGGAACAGTTCGGATTCCGGTCTGAACACAGTACCACGCAGCAGCTGGCCAGAGTTCTACACCTAGTTACAGCATCCCTGAACAAGAAGGAGAAAGCAGCGGCAGTCTTCCTGGACATGGAAAAAGCATTTGATCGTGTATGGCATCCAGGGCTGCTATACAAGATCGCAAACTCCTCCACGCCCACTCAGATCGCAAGAGTTATAAAGTCCTTCCTCGAAGACAGAAACTTCCAGGTCAGGGTGGACCAAGAGCTCTCTTCCACAAGACCTATACTAGCAGGTGTACCCCAGGGCAGCTGCCTATCGCCGGTGCTGTACACCTGCTATACAGACGACATCCCATGCCCAGAAGGCGTCACACTAGCGCTCTATGCGGACGACGCTGCATACGTGGCGACATCCCTTAACAATGCCCATGCAGCGCTAAAATTACAAAGGACATTAGACCTCATCCCGGACTGGCTGCGACTCTGGAGGCTGAGCGCCAACGCCCAGAAAACACAAGCGATCCTTTTTGGGCATCGCCAACAGACCATGCCTCCACAGCTCTCCCTCTCCGGAGTCCAAATCGAATGGAGCCGGAAAGCCAAATATTTGGGGGTCACCATTGACTCTAACCTCACCATGAAACACCATGTGAAGCATATCGCTGCCCAAACGAGTACGGCGACTCGTCTCTTAGTCCGGTACTGAACTCCCGACTCCCACTGCGCAACAAGATCGGGGTGTATAAAACTTACATACGCCCCCATCTCACGTACGCCGCACCAGCGTGGTATGCGCTAGTGTGCGAGTCAGCGAAGAAGACTTTACGCGCACAACAGTCGAAGGCCCTGCGACTGCTCACGAACGCCCCTCGATACGTAAGGAACACTACGATCCAGAAGGATCTACGTATCGAGGACCTTGACAAAGTGGTCACAAATCTTGCCACAAAGGTTTTCACCAAAGCGGAGGCCTCTGAACATCAGCACCTCAGAGGCCTCGCTCCATGGCACGCGCGCCCACCAGACAGGAGGGCGCTTCCACGTGATCTCCTGCCAGCTCCCAGACCTGAATCCAGATAAATAAGATGACGTACCCTCCTCTTCCTCCCAAAGGAAGAAGAAAGAAGAACAAAAAAGGACTCCAAAATTCCAAGAAGGACCAAAAACGCCATGATATGGCATATCCAAGGACGGTGCCGTTCTCCACGGCACGCGATTGACACCATCCGCGGAGGGCTCACGCTCTGTTCGGATGTCCCCGGACCCGTGAGGGTTCGAGTGAAGAACTGCATGGCAATCAGTTTATCTATTGTTTTATCTGTTAAGTACTAGCTGACCTGTCTTAACTATGAATATTGAATTCGAATTGGTATAAATAATAAAAAAATATTAAAAAAAAGTGTTTATTATTCTAATGCTTTACGATATACAACATTCTTAGTTTTTTTTACCAAACCTACCAAAACTCCTAATATCCAAAGTTCAATTTAATAAATTGAAATTTTAATACGTAAACTTAGAATAAGAATTATTATTAAATATTATTTTTGCATGCCTATCCGGTAGATTGTAAAGACTTTTATTGACCGAGCGAAGCGAGGTCTCTGAGTCTACTAGGTGAATTTGCTCTTGTCCGTCCGTCCGTCCGTCTGTCAGAGCCTTATAATTTTTGAATTACTGAACGTAATTACTTCAAATTTAGATATAATATGTAAACTGATGGCCTTCAGCCGAATATTGCATAAAAAATAATTATATACAACGGCCGTTCAGAGAATGCGTTCCTGACACGTCGCGATTGAACTGACGACGTAACTTTGTAATGGCGCTGCAGTTACGATAAAAATATTATTGCTGGTTGTTTACCGTTTTAACAATTGATGAGCATTAAAACAACATTATTATATCAATAATCAATTAATGTTATAATTTTGTGACAGTTGTCGTGACTAACTGACACGTGTCAGGAACGCATTCTCTGAACGGCCGAACTTTAAAAACCTTTATTTCAGGGGAACTCATAGAAGTGAATGCGAAGTCAGTAATTCATATAGCATCAACATAGCTTCACAATAATGCTAATAGATGGCGCAGTCATTTACTATTCCATGGAACTAGGGAGTTACGACTAGGTATCCCAAAAACAGTTTTGCGTCGAACATTATTATTTAGTTACATAAAATAATAACTTATTATTCAATTAAAATTATTGTTTAGTTAAATATCAAACTTCAATAAACTATTAATTACTGCATTTTGTATATTTTCTATTCGCGTCGATAGATAACGATTTGTACAGATGCCCGTAACCCGTTTTCACTCGTTAGTACTTAATTATTCAATGTTTTCATTAACGTTGCCTAACCTTACGGGCTATGATAAGTTAGGTGATGATTTCTGTCAACTTCTTTATCACGATCCTGTACGGGACACCTAAAAGGACATTGGGACGGATGTTAGGACTTAGGATTGTATTTAGGAGCTACCTACGTAAAGAGACTCCTATTTAGGGGATGATATAGGTATGTTTGGTGAAAACGAGCATAATAATAATGTCAGGTTTGGTCGTCATGTATCGATTGAATGAATAATCATGGGATACCGTTACCGGGAGGTCTCAGTTCGGGGCGAACCACTAGTTATAATGTAACACCATTGTACTACCCAATCTGTGCAAATAAATAATTTGAATTTGAAATTTATTTTTAATAAGCGGTGCTTCGCGAGCGGTTTACTAAGTGGGTCTGATTTGAGGTGCGGTGCGGGGAGCGCGAGAGAGCTAGGGGAAATTTGTTGTAGAATCTAGATTCTAGATCAAAGGTGTCAAACTACTGCATATCCTATACTGTGTCCGTACTGTCGACATGGAACTAGGAATTACGACTACGTCGATTACTTTACTCTATGGTGCAGGGCTCAACTTGAAACGAACGCGTAGTATGTCAGTCCTTCTGGAAAGAATCATGCTGCTTTTTATTGCGGAAAAACAAAAAAAAATTATGAACAAGTGTGCCATAACGCTGTTACGATATGGATTTCGAGTCCTTCTTCGAGCGGGATGGTTAATTGTTTTCTCGTGAGTGAGAAATACAGAGGGATAGACGCGCAACGTATTTTTGATGACGTAAGCGCCAAAACTGCTTATTAGGTACCTAATTACAAAATAATTAAACAACCAATCGAAAAATTAAAACATTTAATTTTTTTCATTCATTTCATTCATTCATTCAATTTCTAAGGTTTCTTGACAAAACAAAAACCCAATAAAAATAGTTAGCTGCTCCAGAGAGAAATAGCAAAATGTTTGCAAAACATGCATGTTTCAAAAAAATTATCGAGAAAATGTTCACCAATCGTGCTTTTAAAACACGTAAGTAATCCCAGATAAAAGTTCGAAGTATCATTTCCCAACAACTTTAACAAATTCTGAGATAAATAACGACAAAATACCAAATTGCATATTATGGACACTTATTTCACGCGATGTAACGGGTAAAAGCTACTCACTAGTCGGGTTATAAATTAAACGTCCTTGTTGATATAAATTGCCATTTATTATCGTGTCGAATAATTAAAAAACATAAAAATATGAGTAGTCCTGCCTTAGAACAAATTAATAAAGTGTAGGGTACCTCTTTACTTTACCTGACAGAACCTTGTATTTTACAATAGATATACTTATCTATTAATAACTACGTATTTTAATGGGCTTATCAATATTATAAACCTATACAACCCAATACAATAATAATTATACAAAATATCTTCTAATAGTGTACTTAATCTGTAAAGTAGAAATATATACCATTTTTGTTCATTTATAAATAAGGGCAATCGAAACTTAAAAACTAAAGATCACTTTGCAATCAGTAGGTATTTATTACTTTTGATAATATTCGAAAGGCAAAAGGAATGTGGTATTTAACATACTCTTTAATGAGACCCTACTTTACGTTAACTCTTTTGTTGTAGGTAGGTACTTCGGGAGCTTACTAAATTCATTGATTGAAAATAAATTCCATATAAATTATTAAATATAATAATATTACTAATAAAAAGAATAGACTACGAAATAATGGTCATTTACCAGTTCTGAAACTTGTAATTTGAAGCTGCACAAAGTCGCAAGAATGCTCTAGCATCGCCGTGTAGGGTTGTAGTAGGGTTGATTCGAGTTTATAAAACTCAAAACATTGGTAGATTTCGTGTATTGAAACGTGAAAGTGAAAAGTAGGTAACTGAACAGCCTTTTTGCCGATACAACTTGAGTCAGTTTCTCAAGCGGAAATTTTGAATGAATTAAAATATTTAGTTAAGGTTTATTATACGGGTATGCCCGCGAAATTCAAATTCAATTTGGTTTTACGCAATTTGTAAACTTATACGACAAAGTAGGTTTATGGCATTCTAATTGCGACGATGGCAGTATCATCTTTATAGGTCTACATAAAAATCTTTACTTGAAAGTATCCAGTTTAAGAAATTAGTCAGAATATTGACTAATTTGTGAGTAACTCACGTCACTCACTCTCGTAACTCGATATTCTGACTAATTTCTTAAACTGGACACTTTCAAGTAAAGATTTTTATATAAACCTGTGAAGATGTCGTAAGTTCACAAATTGCGTAAAACCAAATTGAATTTGAATTTCGCGGGCAGACCTGTATAATCAACCTTAATACAAGAACTTTAAAGTAGAATCAATAATTCAGTAGACTAAAATGACAGTTGCTAATGTCACTTTGTAAAATAATATTGCCATATTTATTGTAATAGTGATGTTCTAGTTCAATAGGTAGTGATAGCTGTAGTACTGTGCTATTACATTTCATTTTATAAATCTCATAAGATCACATAATATGTAATAGAAATAGTAATAAAGGTCACATTTTTAAAGCTGTAATAAAGAAAGCACGAATAGAAATATTTAAGATTTATTTTTAGTACTAAAAGTTGTTTTATTTCCTCAGTATAGGCCGACAAAGACAAGATCAGATTTTCGATAAGATCATAATTGCTATTCAAAATATTTTTGTATCAATTATAATAAACACAATTTGAGAAATTTCTTGGTAAATAAAAAAATAAGTGTTTTGGTACACGACGTAATGAGTAAGTGATTGATGTGGATCCTTTTGTCACAACACTATTTTATTTTCATCAGAAACTGACAACACTGTAAATGTTAATTCTGTCTACTGAATTATTGATTCTACTTTAGTTTAGTTTTCCATTTTAGTCTATAGTGTATTTTAGTGTATTCTACAATAACAACTATTGTGTGAGTGATGGTCGAAATATTACCAATGTTATCGAGATGTGCAAACTCGCACGTGTGCACAAGCGGATTTTAAAATTGTTTTTATTTCTTGTACCTATAAGTTTTTTGTATAGATGATTTTTCTTGGACGGCACACGTGCACAAACTATATTATAATCACTTGACGCCGCACTAGGCCACTTTCCGCAAATTCTTTTGCCGATAAGTTACTTTCTTTACCAGGAAATCAAAGTTCCCACGGGGTTTATATAAAACCTACAATTTTTATAAAACGCGCGAACGAAATCGCTGGCACGGGACTTTCTTTACAGCCTGTATAAAATGAATAATTTCGACAACCTGTTGGCTTACGACATACTATAATATAAATATATACTATATCAGTGATGTATTGCATCTCACATAAAAGTTACTAAAAGGCGTACCTAAACTTAAACAAGTAAAACCAACTGTTAAATAGAAGCACTATATTTTAATTGTGATGATTGATTTGCTATTCAAATAGAAGAATAATATAAAAGAAAATACATTTTCCAACTTATGTTATTTAAATCAAGTAAAGTACTTACCTATTACTGTTTGTGTTGATAAATTGTTGACTAATTTCTTAACAAAAGCAATTGGAGGCCTAAGACATAAGTCGGCAAACCATTTCTTAATACGCAGAATCATTAAATGATCGCACGTGTTTAAGGGCCCTGCTGTAAACTTCCAGGCAAAGTATGGTAACTCAATGCGCATCGCATACTCGTCTTCTACAATCAAGTGCACAAACAACACATAGTTTCTGTTTCTATGTTCCTTATTTATCGTTTTTTCGGCGGCATTTATTAATGTCTTAATTTTTTTTGTATCGAACTTAGAAATAGGCGATTGTTTCAAAATAATACAATCAAAATAAATGAATGATTTACAAATCAGTTGATGTTCATTCGAATATGAATTAAATCAGTTAACTATGCTCGTAATATACTTAGCCAAAATCATTATTCATAATATGGCCTTGCACCATATTACATTTTCCGCTGGCCGTACTCCGCATGTGGGAACCTCTAGATTGGATCGAATTATTTTCATTCGAATTATTCGAAGAGTCAATTTATCGAATAATTCGAAATAATCATTCACATTCGCCCATCTCTAGTGTGTATTCGATAATAATTCGAGCAAATCTAAAGCTAAATAAAGTGCTACATGCTATCTCCGATTCTCCAGTTACAGTACCTATACAATTTGCTATTGATATTGCTTCCGTTCTGCCACTAATTTCATTTAATTATATTATTCACAAAATTAAAAATATTAAAGCGATCTAATTGTAATCAACAATCAATGAAGAGTTAATGGACAGTGACAAAAATTTCCAACATTTGTACCGCCTACCTCCGCATTGCACGTTATGACAATTTATCTAATTTATGTACATGAAAATATTTATGGTACCATTTTAACAATATTCGTTACCTCTTTACATTTTTGAAATACGTATTTTACAAAGGCCTTTATTATAATAAACACGAGACACGACCTTTGAACTCGCCAACATGTTATCTTTCGTGATTTTAAAACTACCCCCATTTATACTTACAGCAGAGTTTGTAATATATTTTTGAATATTCCTACTGAAAAGGCTGTAGATATAATTTTAAATGTAAAAGTATTGACAAAAGAATATCAATTGGTAACAACCGGAAATGATATTGCTTGTATTCGTAAATATATTAACAATTCCGCTGTCCCACACCCCACTTACAGTACTCTAATATAAAAATAAACAAAATAAATCACAAACCATACATTAACCCGACTAAACGGTAAAACTTTTTTGCCTTGCATATTATGCAAAAATGGCACCGCACCTAACGATCAAAGGCGTGTTCACTCTCGCTATCAGTGAACTATTTATTTGTTGAACTCTGAGGGGCTCTATCTATAGAGCTTGCTATGAATTCAAACGAGACACAAATATGTTCTGACATAAACCTGTTTCGTTTTAACTCTTGGATCTGACTTCAGTGAATGTGCGATATAATAGACCTCAGCCTGAACTGCAAATCACACGCAGACTGCAACCTATAGAGTGAGTGCACTTGGCTCAGACTCAAGACAAAGGTAAAACCCAAACATATACAAATATGTCCCGACATTTTAGCAACCTGTGCTGAAACCATGCGAGTGGCAAACTCTAGCTTAGCAAACTAAATCAATTTCGCTGCAAATCATCTTCCGTATAAACGAGTCGTTAGGTCGGACGTACGCTTACGCAGTAGTACGTAGTGGATTACGCAGTAAACGAGAGAATAGTGTAATTATTTTAAAAATTATTGGGAGGAAACTAAATTATAAAACTAAATTATAAGTTTATTGATGACTCAGTGAGGCGCAAACTGTGATCATAATGTGAACACGCCCTAACAGGCAACGCACACCTACATAGCGGAGTGGAGCTGAAGCGCAGCGTCTACCTCCATGTTTTTATTCCATTATGTCAATTTCAACCATATGTTAATGTTCATAAAGCTGTTTTAGTTGGTATCAAAAAAGCCGCTGCGCCTCAGTTCCACTAGTGGACGTTGGACCTAACACAATTCTCGAACATCCAACAATCTATAGGAGATGCCTTGACGTGGCATTGTCAAACAAAGATCTCTATTTTCATGAAAGGAAATATCATTTGCTATGAATATAAAAAGAACTATTACAGATTAGTGTGATAAATAATAACATTTTGTGCGGATTGGTGTTTATCAAAGGCTATCTGTACCTGAAATACCGAAGGCGACTCCTACAGGTCGAGTTCAAACAACAAAACTGATACTAAGTAACAGCCAAGAGAAATTCTAACAAAAAAAAAACTAATAATACGTGATGTTCATCCGTTAAAATTATACACTACAGTAGATATCGTCCATTTCGAATAGAAAATATTAAATGCTTAATGTTAGGTTCAGATGGTAGTGTGACCTCGTGTATTTTACAAATCGTGCAGCTGTGTGCATATAATATTACTCACTTAAAATATTAATTTCCATAGGTATATTATTAATTATATTTGCTTTTTTTACTCATGACAAGATAGCTTTTGTCTGCTATATCTTCTGACGGTAAGTGACGATGCAGAGGGCTAACTTGGAAGGGGGAATGACAGTTTTAATTAAATGTACATTACGGTTTCTGAACGCTATGGTCCAGGACGGCTAATTCGCTTGGCGGCACATCTTTAGACGGTAGGATGATAATTAGCCACGGCCAAAGCCTTCCACCAAACTAGATCAGAGACATTTCAGAAATTATTGACCGAGCGAAGCGAAGGTCTCTGAGTCTACTTGAATGAATTTGCACTTGTCCGTCCGTCTGTCAGAGCCTTATAACTTCTGAATTACTGAGCGTAATTACTTCAAATTTGGATATAATATGTAAACCGATGGCCTCCAGCCGAAAATGGCTTAAAAAGTTATAACAATCTTTATTTCAGGGGGGCTCTAATAGAAGCGAATGCGAAGTAAACTTTTTTTTTTGCGATTCATAGGGTTGCTGTGTATCATTTTAAAGATAATTTGGAACAGAGTACAAAAGTATTTCTTTTTAATTTTTTTCCTAAAATTGACGTAATGGGAGGCTCTCAAAGTGGAGATTATATTTGACCTCAGAAGTCACGATCGCTTGAACGGCCGTGCTTGAAAGTTTTATAATTATTAGCGTTATTTCATGTACTTGAACAACAAATACTAAAATTAGATAAATATAATAAGGAAACTAAATTATTTAATTTTTAATGAGCTGCAGTATTTTTATCAGTACTTCACAATGGTGTCAATAGATGGCGCTCTCATCTCATATTGCAAACGCAGCAGAAGTAACTACTAATACATTAACATAATTATTAAAATTACTATACAATTAATTAAAATTATTATATATTTTAAATTTAAACGAGCAATTCTTGTATATATATACCTATATATATATATATATATATATATATATATATATATATATATATATATATATATATATATATATATAATCTGAATCTCGGAAACGGCTCCAACGATTTTCATGAAATTTTGCATATAGGGGGTTTCGGGGGCGATAAATCGATCTAGCCAGGTTCTAGGTAAATTTCGCCGTTAAGTATGAACTCTCGATAGCTTAGTTAGCTTTCGGACGGGTCCAAACTAGAAGACTCTGGGTAGAGTCCAGACGAATTTTTTCCCTATGAATTTTATTATTTTTATTTTATTTTTTTCTAAATATATCATTTCCAAAAAACACGATTTACAAAAAAAAAAAACAAAAATACCGAGCAAAGCTCGGTCACCCAGATATTTATATATTTAAATATCAAACATCAATAAAACTTCACGTCGCGACGTGAAGTTTGATGCATTGTTGTTTTTGCATGTTTTCTGATCGTGTCGATAGACGACGCTGTGAACAAATAATTAAAGGAGAACGCCAGATCGTGACCCAGCAATTTACAGAAAAAGTAAATTAATTAAAAATATCCTATTAATTTAAGATAGTTTTAAATAAATCATTTATATCGTAAAACTAGGGGTAAAAATCCGTCAATATTTAGTAAAATATTTATTTTACTAAAAACCACTCACGATATTTTAAAGTAAAACTTTGACTTTGAATTAATCAAAAACCGCAAGTTCTAGAAGTTTTAACACTTATATTTATTCATTACTAAACAATTATCAATAAAATTATGCATAATTCATTCTTGTAAACGACTTTTCGTAAATATTGTGGGTCAAAGTTCCAAACATTTTCGGCATTGTCCTTTGAATGTTCCAAAAAACCTAGTACCTAGGTACTCATTGATGCCTGATTTCACTACAGTTCCCTAACCTTTATGGGCTACAGTACGATTCAAACTTTATGTCTTCGCGAACTTCGTGCGTGTCCATGCGCAGAGTACAATATTAGGTATCAGCGGGACGCGGGAGGAATGCGGGGGCGGGGCGTTACCCCGCGCGTCCCCCCGCCGCCCGTTTTCCACCCGCACTCGTCTTGAACGTATTGGCTTTCAGTGTGAGTTACGTCCGTATACTGCAACACACGCGCGCGTCCTGTCAAAGTACAGTCGTTCCCTTAATTTGCTGTTAATTATCTTGTTTTTGTTACGTTAAGCTTTTTGTTGTTATAATGTTCTTCGCAGACAAGCTAGAAAAATGGTATTTATGGTCATGGAGTTTATGAATATAATATAAATTATTTTAATATAATATAATTTTTTTTAATATAATTATTAAAAGAAAAAAATCACGTGGTACTACGTCTTCCCCCATACCACCCAGATTTAAATCCTATAGAAATGGCGTGGGCTAACATAAAACACTATGTAGCCAAAAAAAATGTGACATGGAATGTCAATGCTGTGATGGAGCTGGTAAAAGAAAAAGTTAATGAAATGGGAGAAAGTGAATGGAGATTACTTTGTGAAAAAGTTAAGAAGATAGAAGAGGAATACAAAAAAAGTGACGTGGTCATCGACAAATTAACAGACGAATTTATTATTCGAGTCGGAGACGATGAATCAGATGCTGACGCTGAGGAAGATATTACAGATTCAAGCGAAGATGAAGGAGAAAGCGACAGCTCTATGAAAGACGCACCTTCCACAAGC
The DNA here is from genome assembly GCA_029955525.1 of Oeneis ivallda. Classification (NCBI taxonomy): domain Eukaryota; kingdom Metazoa; phylum Arthropoda; class Insecta; order Lepidoptera; family Nymphalidae; genus Oeneis; species Oeneis ivallda. The sequence goes on along the minus strand of JARPMR010000004.1, from coordinate 19,095,485 downwards.
AGAGAAGTGTTTATGGAGGGGATAGAGACTTTCGAATAAATATATTCAATAATATTTCGAAAATATTCAATATACAAATGTCTATACACTAGTTTTGTGTTTTATTTAAACTTTCAACATAATTAATGTGTATGAGTTTACTGTAGTAGTTACTCATACTTTTTTTTTCGAGGGGCGAAAATATTTTGTTCTCGTCTCGGGTGTCAATATATTAAATTTCTCGCTTCGCTCAGGATTCAAAATAACGCCCTCGAGGAACAAAATATAACTTTAGCCCTATGTAACACTATTATGAAATAATTATAACGAATCATGTGTTTAAACTATGACCATATACGCGATTCAGCCGTTAAACGAATTTTTCAAAACGAAATCTAATATAAATATGAAAATAATAAGTAATATAATAGAACTTCCTATTTTTTTATTATTACATACTTTCATAAATAAAAAAAATCAAAAGTAGCCAAATCGTTCTTTAGTTGACTGTACCAGCGCGAGCTTCACTCGCGGCTAACTTCCGCGGGACATAAAGTTTGCATCAGACTGTACCTATGTTAAGTTAGGTGATGCTTTCTGTCAACTTTGTTATTACGAACCTCTACGGGACAACTAAAGGTGAAAATGACATTGGGATGTATTTAGGGGCTACCTACGTAAAGAGACTTCTACTTAGGGGATAATTTAGGTATGGTTGGCGAAAACGGGCATAATAATAATGTCAACTTTGATCGTCATGTGTCTATTCAATGAATAAGTAATTATGGGAAACCGTTACCGCGAGGTCTCAGTTCGGGGCGAACCACTAGTTTATTTCTAAATAGTCTCAATATTGTACTTTAAAGTTCTGCACTGAGCACTCACCGCTGCGGAGGTTACATTTAAATAGCCCCATATGACTGTATTTTGCCTGCATATGCACATAGCGGCACGATATAGCAAACGCGCGACCATCAGAGTCCTTTATGTAATTTTCCAAGCTAACTAACGTCACTTAGGCCTTCACGTAAATCTGTCATTTTGTATGAACGGGCAAATGTCGATATTGACAAACAAATGTGGCTATACCTAACAATGGTGCCAATTATGTTGTAACAATTTCTTAACCATAGAGTAAGCGAGAGTCGACATTACACTTTGTTACAAGCAGATTCCGACCATTGCGCCGTTAGAAATCTTCACTTAGCTAAATTGACATGACGTCTAAATGTAGTGCTATCCTTTTTACAATCATCTCTGTGAAAATGGATGCATTACTTTTAGACCTGTCAATATGTAAGCACACAAAATTAGTACCATCGTCAGTGTTATTAAGTTGGAAAATTACACTCAGGGCAGTGAACCACTCTAAACATACTAAAAAATAGTTTAAAAAAATACATACATGCAGCACATATTTCACAATCAGTATCAAAAGGAAACGTAAGTAAGTCCGTTGGGCGTGGGCCGCCAGTGTGATGCTGGTGTGGTGTTAAATCATCTGGCGTGACATCGAGTGCCGCACCCGGCGCTCCCACGACTCCGCGTCAGCCCAGCTGTGCCGCACGTCACGGAACAGCTGCAACAACCACACGTGTTTACATTCAAATAAATAGCTGTAGGACAGGTATTCCCAACAAAAATGTTCACAGTGCTACTACAGCCCGTTCACAGTTATTTTACCTCTGACATATCTGTCATTGTATTTTCCACAATGTTGGCATTACTTCCTGTCAATAAATGCTTGAATACTTTAAATATTAACTTAGCGACGTTAGCTATTCGCACAGATCACCCATATTCAAAAATCAAAGCTATAAAAAAATGTTTTTTTTTTTTTTTAAATTAGTCACCTAGTTAGAATAATTATTATACATAATTAAGTTACAGAATGACTGTATGTGACAGCACAGAACTCAGGTTAGTCAACTTTACAGCTAGAGGTAAGATAAATGTGAACAGACTGTAATTATTAAATGACAGCCATCGCTTAGCAACCTCCTAGAAACAATTCATTGTTCCTAGGCAACCTAATAAATACTGAGGCCTGTGGAAGTCCATGCAAGAGACCGTTATCCAGCAGTGGACGTCTATCGGTTGACAAAGAAGAAGAACTTAATAACTCATACTCACTTGCTAAAGTAGCAAGTGAGTATGAGTTATTAAGTTGAAAAAAAGTGGCAAGGGCCAGTCCATACTCAGTATATACAAAAAGTTCAATGGATGTCCTTCCATCCTTCTTCATCGTAACCATTAGATGTCCATTGCTGGACATTCAGCACGAGCAAGCGACACGACGTCATTCTAGCACCCTGATATATCAAAGTTAATTGATTCATCGAGCTATGTACCCCGCCAGCAAAGCTAAAGCTTTGCGATGTCGTGAGCTATATCGGTAACTCTAAATCTTCTACGGATCCCTTACTTTATCCCTTTTTTAATTTAAGTATAGTTTTCTCCATCGCCCGCTGAGTAACCATGATAAAAACAACTAAGCGACGATGTTTCCATGTTGTCTAATCCGTAAGTCATCTCTGGCAACACGCCACCAAGTTACATCCTTGTCTATACCAAAATCTACCCAAAAACCGATAGACGAAAGTGCACGGCCAATACTACAATTATTATCTATTTATTTCTGGCAAAGTGATAGACGTAGTAACGAAAAGGTGTGAGTGAATTTCATACTAAAAGTTTCATATTTGTTTTGTGACTCTTGAGACATTAATATTAGAATTGTTTTATGTGAAATATTGTTAAGTCTCCCCACCTGCGACAGCCACACCTCGTCGGCCAGCAGCTCGTTGAGGATGACGGTGGTGTCCTTGCTGGGGTTCTGCATGCGCTTCTCGGCGACGCGCTTGCTGCACTCCGCGTACATCAGGTACTTCTGGTGCGAGATGCGCGAGTACAGCTGCACGCGCCCGCAACACGCCGTGCACACCAGGAATTCCTGGAAAACACATCATCATTTTTCATCATTAGCAACCTATCAACGGCTCACTACTGAGCGCAGGTCTCCTCTCAGAGAAGGGTTACAGGCCATAGTCCACCACGCTGGCCCAATGCGAATTGGCGGATTTCACACACCTTCAAGAACAATATGAAGAACTCTCAGGTGTGCAGGTTTCCTCACTATGTTTTCTTTCACCATTGAAGCAAGTGATATTTTAATTGCTTAAACGCACTTGACTCCGAAAAGTCAGAGGTGCGTACCCGGGATCGAACCTGCGACCTCCCGAACAAGAGACCACAGTCCTAACCACTAGGCTATCACTGCTACAACTACGTCTATGTCAGACTATGTCAGAAGATAGACTCCACTGCACATCCTCTGTGACTGCCCTAGCTTGGATTCATAAGTGCAGCACAGCGCTAGGTCACGGGGAAGGTCCGTTGATATGCAAGGCTGAAGGCAATAAATTAGATTATATTATTGCTAGGTTTATAATCTCGCTAGACCTCGTTAATGTTCAATAGTAATCGTCGAAAATCATTTTCATTAATTAATTCTAGTATAATAGAGAGTTTTACCTACCAATAAAACTTACCTATTATTTTTCCTGAGATATCCGGAATCCATGTTGAGTTAAGCGTTTCCGTTTTTTCGTATATTCTGACTTAGCGATACCCTCGCTTCCGGTCCCCACCGTGTATCCGTGTCCAATATGGCGACGCCGCGGGATCGCGGTTGAGGCCATCTTATTTTCTCATTATAAGCGTAAGTACCAGGTAGGAATTATGTGGATTCCGGATATCTCAGGAAAAATAATAGGTAAGTTTTATTGGTAGGTAAAACTCTCTATTATTTGTTCCGTCTTCGATATCCGGAATCCATGTTGAGTGATGTGTTTGATTTCTCCTGGTACTATTTTGTTGATGCTATAATGTGTTCAAAAATGCTATGGCATGCAAAAAGAAATAATTACGTATTAGATGACTAAATTTCTATAGCCAGAATTGAATGATCTTCTTACCAATGTAATGATGAAACCACCAAAAGCAACGTTATATAGTGAGAGACCTCGCCACTGACCGTGAAGCCCACGGGAGCACAGGTGTCGAGGCTTCTCAACCGTTTAAGACACAAGGAAGATCACTTTCCTGGTAATGTTTGGTAATGTATATCTGATGTATCCGTGATAACATAATTCATGGGATTTCTCTTCGACTGAATTAGAGTCGTCTGCATCAGATTTTCTAGCCACCATTCTAGTTCGACACACCTCTTTCGGTAAACGCATGGGTTTGAGAGGATGTTCACGCAGACAACTGCTGTGACGTCGAAGAATGGTTCGGCACTGCAACCTTCCCCGGTGGGTGATGAAGGTCGCAAAGTTGAGAAAACCCTAAGAGGACAGGGCCTGCTTAAGGGTCCAACTGCCAGTTGCTAGAAAGGATATTAGACCCAATTTCTTATATCCATCAAGGGACGGGGACAACATGGCTATTGGCCAGGCTTTTCGTCAGTAGACTCCTCGCTGCGAGCGAGGACTCGCCGCTGCGCTCGCGATCATTTACGTATCTTAGGTATTTCCTATAAACTGAACAAAATCAAAGGATTCAGTATACTAAACTCATCTTAAAACTTGTTAGGGTGCTGTGTCTTTCCGACTAGATTGTCCAAATTGAGCAGTATCTGTTTTGCAAACAAAGGCCAAATGTAATAATGTGGCATTACCAAACATTATTATATTATAATTTATGATCACCATAAACCATCATGTGCTCCGTGTCAATCTTTGGTAAAGCAAGATCAAGCCTCTCTATCCGACGCAAGCAGAAGTAAATGGCAGTACGTTTTGAAGCCAAGTCTATCCGGCACCAATCAATTATGCCTCCTAAAATATGCTTCTGGACCTCCGGTGAGTGCTACACTTAAGTCTAAGTCTTCATCAGTATTATTGGAAGAGCTGGTATCTGATATAGTTTCTGCATTTCAAAATATTTGAACATATCAACCCTTCCATAGGTTGAGTGGTGCTTACAGCCAGCCCGGGTTTTAGTTCCAGTGACAGAGAAAGGCATTGTGAGCAAAGGCTTTCTCGTTCTATGAATCTGTTGACACGTATTTCGAAGCAAATATGAGCCGTGTGTAAGCAAACAGATCTACACTGGTATTCCCCACGTTCAAAACCTGACCTACGTCGTTGGTGGTTTCGGAATATGTATTGCAGGGGGACTGGGGGATGGATATCAGCAGATGTCGACTGTATTGCTGCACTGTTCGACAGTGAAACCATCCTTGGCGAATAATAGACGAGGCAATGTTGTGTCTCCCATTAGGAACTAGGCCTGTCTGAGAGACTAACTGCCTTTCTACTAATTCTGTAATGCCATGTGTAGTGTGGGGCATTTTACTGTATCATATGATGATGATGATGACGTATCCGTTAACGGCGGTCTTGGCTAGGGCCGGTTATGTGAGCAAATATGGCTCGCGAAACCAAATTTCGTTTTCAAATACTGTTGCACGGTGCACAGTGTAACTGTGCCCGACCTATTATACGTGTAGAGGTAGGAGGTGCTGGGCTGACGAGGTCCCTTAGACGTTCCTCAAAGGATGCCATCGCCTCACCTACTGACTTGCGCCACTCTTGCCACTGCAACGCAAGTTCCTCCCACCTCTCACTAGGTGTATGCCAAGAAATGAGATGGTGCTTCAATACGTCTTTGTACCGTAAGAATTGAGACTAACATTTTTTTTTTTTTTAACTCCGAGTAAAAAACGGCCTTAGAAAGTCTGGAGTCATCCATACGAACAACATGTCCACACCACCACTTTATGTCCCCTTTATATCATATATTTCAGTATTAATCTGACATGCATTGCTTAACATGATTTGGCGGGACATGCAAGCAGATATTTTTGTTGCTAGGTTCGACATTACCAGCTGATGACTCGCATAAATATTTTGACCATACGCAGCTCGGTCGTTATATAGCAATGGACGCCAGTATTCTAACTCCTTAGCGGCTATGTATTACACCATACAGAGTATACTTAGGCAAAGTTGTCCCCTCATTAGGAACTAGGCCTGTCTGAGGGACCAACTGCCTTTCGACTGTTCCTGTAATGCCACAGTCTCTCATTAGAAATTAGTACTGAATGAGAGACCCACTTTCGTTTTGAAAGTGATGCTGAAGTACAACTGTGTAGTGTAAAGTACTTTTGCACCCCGATTCTACACCCTTCGACAACCTACCGTTTCAATACGATCAGGCACCTATCGATCTCGTATCGAAAATGTGCAATTCAGAACGTTCGGTTAGAGGACTCGACATGGACTACGTTATCGATCGACAAGATAACATTAAAATACACGTGCACTTAAGAAGATTGTTTACTTTACCAAAATTTTAGTTATTGTTTTTTTAATGTCAATATACCTTTAATATAGTAAACATTTGCATACCAAAAAATATCTGTCATGACTTTTTTTTTTATATACAAAAACAGTAAACAGCTTGATGGAATCAAGAAATGGAATGGAATGGATGGAAGTTCGTTGGTTCATTTTGGTTGGTATTTCGACAATTTCACTGTCAATATTGAACTGAAAATAGATCTTATCATACGATAACAAACCGAATCGATCGATAAATATGTCATCGCAAGGTTCCGAATCGGGGCGCTGCTCCGACAAGGACTCCGCGTTGCGTTTTGTGTCCCACATGCCGAGAAACTCAAGGCATTGCGTCGGAGCCAGCATGGCAAAGTTGTGTCAACCCCATTAGGAACTTGGCCTGTCTGAGGGACTAACTTTTGGTTCCGACAGAGATTTTGAATTAACTCGTTTATCCCAGGCAACTCCTAGAAATCCAAAATATAGAAACATAATCCATATTATATATAATATAGAATAGAAATCTATACAATGGAAATAGGTGTAGAGTCGGAACCAATACAGGTGTCGAATTTGCTCGTTCATGCTAGGAGTTTCAACAGTTTCAAGTTTCAAAAGTCAACATCAAAATGTTACCTGTACTTGAAACTACACACAGGATTGAATGGCGAGCGGGTAAGAGCTGTTTGCCAAGAGAATTCATCCAAATTGTACTGTCCAATCCGTAGTGGACGCGAATGGTTTTGTTGTTGATAAAAATCCAAGGATGGTCAGTTAATTATGGCAGTAGGTACTTAGGTTTGATTCATCTTCCAATCTGGCTGGTCCGACTTAGGAATAGGAAGGAACCAAAAAGAACGTGAAAAAAAAAAAGTAGCTTGGACTGTATTTTTTCTGTTCTAGTATTTCTACCTCTAACCTATAAATTCTCGATCTGTGTGGTTATGTCGTGATAATTAAGATTCCACGCTTAGATTATTCTCACGGAAGTTCCGTGAATTTCTCCCGATATATTAAAATCACTAGAGACAACCGCCTTGAAATGTTCGTTAACTTGGCGGTAAATTGTGAATAAAATTTCTTACCCTCTTAGCTGTCACGATTATAGCTCGCCCCCCCTCTATTTTTAAATAACGTCGAATTGCCTCGTTATTAAAAAAGGGTTGTGAACTAAGAGGGATTTTATATGAAATATTTCAATGAAAATTAGGAGTAATCTGAAAATATCGTTATTATTTCTGTGGACTTAATATAATCGAAATAATGAAACGCATAATTTCGATTAATTTATCTGTGACTTCTCCACCTTATTGTCAGGCGGTGATTGCAAAGTGAATTCTTATTACAAAATATATTCACCACGTTGTTTATCAAGAAGGCTTCTTGTTGACCAGAAAAAATAAAAATTGAACTTACCGATTTGTAAAATACAAACCACTTCTGGATATATCATCAGACTCTATGCGTAGTTTCGCTACCTTCTGAGTCCTTCTCGCTGCTCCTGCTCGCTGATGAACTGCCCGAAAATCCATTTTCCTGCCTCTTCTTTCCTCTACGAACTTGAGCTTCTTCTGTGCACGTGGGGTTCATTTGCGCGTAACCGAAATTTCCCCGTGATAGAAAATATGCACTATTAACACTAATACTGTATATTTTTAACACTTTGATTGCAATATTTTTTGCCAAGAGAGACGGATTAACGAAATAATCTTAGATTTGACGCGCACGCGGCGTAACTACACAACGCTATGAACTCAAAATGGCAGCGGTCTCCTACTGCTGTTCGTTATTCTCCATCGCAGAAGCGAGGGATTCTTATTCTTGATATAAATCTTAACACTTGATATACTTTTATATAATATATCACTATATTTAGGATTAATAAGAACTTTTTAGAAACACGTCCGAACAATACGAAAAACGACGCTATAATGAGAAAATAAGATGGCCTCAACCGCGATCCCGCGGCGTCGCCATATTGGACACGGATACACGGTGGGGACCGGAAGCGAGGGTATCGCTAAGTCAGAATATACGAAAAAACGGAAACGCTTAACTCAACATGGATTCCGGATATCGAAGACGGAACAAATAATAACCTTAAATTAATAAAAAAAAATCGGCCAAGTGCGAGTCGGGCCTCGCTCTTTTAGGGTTCCGTTAAAAAAATATTTCCATCATGTACCCATGAAAATATTTTAATTTAATTTTTTTAATTTAATTTAATTTTTATTATTTGTTGTTATAGCGGCAATAGAAATACATAATATGTGAAAATTTCATCTGTCTATCTATTACCGTTTATGAGATACAGCCCGCTGACAGACGGACGGACGGACGGACGGACAGCGTAGGCTTAGTAATAGGGTCCCGTTGGTACCCTTTGGGTACGGAACCCTAAAAACGAGTGCAGTTTAGACCACACGACTGAAGTAAAACTTACGAAACGCAACTGGCTATGAGAAAGAGAGAAAGAAAATGTGTGCTCGCACCTCTCTCTCTTGGCCCTACAGTAATATACGAAACGTAACTCTCTCTCTTACTATCTTCACTAACTTATATCTCCCTCTCAACTTCCGTTCGCCTCGCCCGATCACACTTTTCGCAACGCATTCACCAGCTTACTCCCCAAATCAAGCGGGCGTAAAGAAGTTTTACTTCAATAAATAAATAATTGTTTACGGTGTTATTTTCGGCGCACTCCTTTGTGGCCTCTATCAAGCTACTCGACACTGGGAAGTCCATTGTGCTGGTTTGGAACTAAGAAAAGCCAACCAAGAGAAAAAAAACTTGAGAGGTGTCAAGGGACACCCGGATGGAACGAAGTTCCTATCGATTAATTAGTAAAGGAATTGTAATAAACTAGTGGTGTCATCTAGTATTAAATTGATTAACTACGATGAATTAAATTTAGTTTATTTCTATTGCAGCAATGTTACAAAACCTGTAAAAATGTTACTCTGGTTTTTTAACAGATGGCGTTAGTAGTACAATAACATTTTATCCAATTTATACAATAAAAAATTAGGGAAAAATTCCACATGTAGAAATTATTTAAAATAAAATTGAAAATAGAATATTCAGTCTGTCGAGCTGGGATTCGAACTATCGACTTTTAACTGTTAAGCGACTGCCGAAGCCACTAGGCTACGGAGGAGACCTAATATTGTACCGCGAAAATACCGAACACAATGCAAAATTCACATTCAACAAGAAAGTGTCGATTGTCGGTTCTTTAATCTTTTCCGTCTAGCACCCTTCCGCACCGCGCGATTAGGAACTTACGTTCCAAAAGGAGAGAGATTAATTATTCAGTGTATTACCTTCTCGTAGGCCAGCCTCGCGTCGGGCTGCACGGGCTCGAGCGTGGCGGGGTTGTAGGGCTGCCCGTACAGCAGCAGGCGCGCGGCGGCCGGGCGCGAGCACGCGCGGCACACGCCCGCGCCCGCCGCCACGCTCAGGCCGGGCCACGTGCCCACGGCCGCGTCCAGCGCGCGCGCGCCGCCGCCCGTCGCGCCCGCCGCGCCCGCCGACACGCGCGACCGCATGGTCTCCGTCACCTCGTCCACCGTCTTCACGTTCGACAGGAAATACTCGTCTGCGAATGGAAATAGAATAGAATAGAAATATTTTTTATTCAAATAAACTTTTTAACAAGTGCTTTTGAATCGTCGATGAGTCTACCACTGGTGCGGTAAGCCCTTCCTGCCGAGAAGAACAAGCAATAAACTAGGCGGTTACTCTTTACAAAACAAGTTTACAATACAATATGCTATGTATGTTTCCACAATGAGGGGAAGTTCCACAAAAGCATACCTATACTTTCAATTCAATATATGTTAAGACGGGCAGACACAAAGCAGCCCCATTCCCGCCGGCGACACCCGTTCACGAGCATGACGCATGACCCAGCCGTTGCTTCCGCTCGACCATATTTGAGGGAACGTAACAACCGGCACCACACGACACCACCACAGAAATGTTTAAAGAGAGCGTGACATAGGAATGGAAACACCGACCGACTCAAACTCACGGTTTATACTTCTTTATCAACCAATTGATGTCTACGGGTGGACAAAGGTCTCTTGCATGGACTCCACAGATCTCGGTCTTGCGCCGCCTGAATCCAGCAGCTCCCTGCGTCTCGTTTGATGTCGTCGTTCCTCCTAAGGGGGGTCTGCCAACACTGCGCTTTCCGGTGCGGGGTCGCCATTCCAACAACCATCAGCTCTTGGAACTATGTGCCCCTCTCATTTGCACTTCAGTTTCACAACTCGCTAAGCTTTGTCGGTGTCTTTGATCCCCTACGGATCTTCTCATTTCTGATCTCGTAGGGATACTCCGAGCTCTCTCCATCTCCCGCTAAGTGACTCTGAGCCTTCTTATGAGGCCCATAGTTAGCAACCATGTCTCGGACCCGTTAATCATCACTGGCATCGCGCACTGTTCTTTCAAGACTTACTTGTCTTGACAGTTTGTACATCTCCTAAATATCGTCGCGATTCAGAGGTAAATAATAGGCAAGATGACTGAAAAATTGTTGGATGATGCTCGGAAGTATCTACTATTTCGAAAAAAAATCTTATTTCAGCAAAAAAAGCTTTTGGTAGATAAAAAGATGAGAGGTGTCAAGGGACACCCGGATGAAACGAAGTTCCTTTCGATTAATTAGTGGAGGAATTAAATTTGGCATTGTGTTCAATATTTTCACACTACAATATTAGATCTCCGTAGCCTTGTGGTTTCTACAGTCGCTAAACTGTTAAAGGTCGATGGTTCGAATCCCAGCTTGACAGACTGAATTTTCTATTTTCTTTTATTTTAAATAATTTCTACATGTGGAATTTTTCCCTAACACACACATTACCACTCCACCACCTAACACACTTATAAAAAATTAGGGAAAAATTCCACATGTAGAAATTATTTAAAATAAAATAGAAAATAGAAAATTCAGTCTGTCGAGCTGGGATTCGAACAATCGACCTTTACCTGTTTAGCGACTGTAGAAACCACAAGGCTACGGAGATCTAATATTGTAGTGTGAAAATAATGAACACAATGCCAAATTCACATTCAAAAAAGTGTCGGTTCAATTTAGTCTTAATTTTTTCCGTCTAGCCCCCTTCCGCACCGCGCGATAAGGAACTACGTTCCAAAAATTGCCATATTAAAATTTCAAGTTTTAAAATTGATGCAAAAATCCACGCCGGTGTCATAGTAGTTTGTAAAAGAGTGAAACAAAATATTACCTTGCTCTTGAAATATTTCCGTCAAGAAGTTGGGGTCCAAAGCGTGCGATATTAACGTCTGAATGTAAACCTCGAAATTTTCTTGATACATCTGAGTTTCTAACATCCTCTTCTCTATAAAGTTGACGTCGTCGAGCGGCAGTTCGCTTCTTACTAATTCTACTATCGTTTCTAAGTGAGATTGCGACCGCACCTTTACTGGAACTTGCGTGTACAGTTTTTTATTTTCGGGATTCCATGCGGCGTACTGAAAAATATGCATGATATGAATACGAATGTGTTGATTAGTAAAAAAACCCCATCAAAATCGCCGTTCTTCAGAAAAATGATAAAATAAAAGCACAAGGAAACCTCTTACGAATACAAAGTCTCAATAGATTTTAATGGTGTGAATTTGATAAAAAAACAGAATATCAGCAAAGTTGAGGTGACATATTCTCATCCTCCAAATAAGTGGAAAGCTTGTGTTAGGAGTGGTTACGACACTATTGCAACGGGTGGGATTCGAACTTTCGACTCGACTCGACTTTTCAGTTTTCAGTCCGCACCTCTAACCGTTGAGCTATTGATGCTTTTGATTGCATAATATGGTACAAAATAAGTATCGCTCTATTGACTAGTCACACGCACTACACTCTACAAGGAAAAACAGTAGGTGGATAGACATCAAAAGTCACAGTGAGTCATTGGATTCATGAGAAATAATATTGGGTAAGGGATTGTAATTAGGGGCTACCTACGTAAAGAGACTCTTACTTAGGGGACGATTTAGGTATGGTTGGTGAAAACAGGCATAAGGCGTTTAGAAGTCCGTACAGGACGACCTACTACCAGCAATGGGTGGCTATCGGTTGATGAAATAGAAGTTAAGAAAAACTCACCGTTGATATATTTCTATATAATACTTTTCCATTTTCCTCGAATGGCTCATACTTCTGCAACAACGCCTTGCCGTCCACTCTCCATATCGCAGGCCACATCTCGTTTAAGTCGGTTTTTATCGCGACGAATTCCCCCGACTGCAAAAATGAAGGTCGTAAAACATTTGCAGATTATTATGAGTTAGACTTACTTTGCTCGCGATTATAGAGTAGAATTAGTTGTTTAAAAATCCCGTCGGAACTTAAAAAAAAGAAGTCGGATTTTTTTTCAAGGACTTGACTATCTTTTTTATCTACTCCAGCATCGAAAAGTTCCAATTTCGAATTTGACAGCTGAATCGAAATGAACCCTCTTTCGGTTTTGCTTCTCGTTTCGATGCAGCTCGTCGTATGGGAGCTGTGTCGAAATGGTTATCTTCATAAAATAGGATACCTAAAGCTAACAGGGTCTGAGTTCTGGCACTTTTGTATCGTTCATATAAATGTATTAAAAATGGTACCCAAACCACTCTATGGTTGGTACTGCCACTCAATATTAATATCAAACCGTTAAACTTAAAAAAAAATTGAAAAAAAAAATCAAAAAATAATAATAGCTATTTATGCAACTGCATCGTAATGAGGGTCATTTTAATTCGAGTGCTGTTTTTTGATACGAGGCTTGCCGAGTATCAAAATAGGATAGTACGAGAATTAAAATGACTAATTACGATCAGTTGCATACAAGATTTTATCTACGACAAGGAAAATAAAATCATTAACAAAACAAAATACGCCGTAGTAGGCTCAATAAAGTAACAAAAAGTATAGTAGTCATTTTAATTCTCGTACCTACTATCCTATTTTGATACTTTGATACTCGGCAAGCCACGTATCAAAAAACAGCACTCGAATTAATATGACCCTCATTACGATGCAGTTGCATAAATAGCTATTATGCAATTTTTTTTTAATCTAAGTGATTGAAGTCTGGCGAGCAGCGCGTCGGTTCCGTTCCTTTTTATTTTAAACTTTTTAGCTTTATAGCTCTTTAGATTACCTCAATCCTGATGGATTGATGAGTTGTTGGTGGTGAGACCTGCCCTGATATTGTCTAAAGTTATTCCATTGATCGTTATCGACGACATTAGCGTCAAAAATAAACCATAACAGCATTGAATTAGAGCTCAATTTCGTACGTTTACGTATGTACGATACGCTCCATATTAAAATCGGTTGTACTGAAGTTGTGACTTTAAATCAATATGCTCAAGGATTATTTTACTTTGACGCTAATGTCATTGAATACGAATAATATGATCAATGGAATAACTTTTAAGAGTGGGTGTACGCTCGTTAACAGTAAACAGATTTGATTTTTACAGTAGTAGATCAAGTTTCAACTATCCGAAAAAAAAAACACGCAAAAATTACATCATACTGCCAAGGGACGTGCTTGGGCAAAAACATAAAATGATGAAATTTGTTCGATAATAAAAAATCGCGAAGTTAGGTCAAATTTTTAACTAATATTCATTTATTTTCAATGTGTTGCATATTACAGAGCCAAAATTTTTACATTAAATTCCGATTGATATTATCAAGAGAGTAGCCTAGTGAATTGAAAAGAAAATGAATATTTTACGAGGTACAAAGTATTTGGCGCTTACTACACTCCTATTCCGCGCAAAACCGTTCCGTTGCGGCTATGTTTTATCTCATCGCGAAATCTGATTTTTTTTTGCGTTATGCGCGTTCTTAAACAATCGCTCCTGTGGAGTATGTATATTATACTTGCTTTATACCATTTAGTCAATATGAATTCATAAATCTTATTTGACAGTTCCTACATCTCCACGGTAAGGCTAGTGAAGTACTTATACCCACGAACACGATCCACAAAATTTCCAAAAACTTTAAAATATATTCCAATTTTAAATTTTTGCAATTAACAATTAACTTTTGTTAAGAAAATTGTAATACCAATTAAAAACTAAAAATATATTCGGTTTGATAGATACGTAATATTTGTATCACTTTTTTGATATACCTTCCTATCTCCGATATACCTAAATATAAAAATATCCCATATTTTGATATTTATTTTAAATATTAGCTCAGCGAGTCGCGGAACTGAAGTGGAAATGGGCGAGCACATAGTTCGAAGAGTCGTTGGGGTCCCAAGGTGCTGGAGTGGAGACCCCGCACCGGGAAGCGCAGTGTTGGCAGACCCCCACTAGGTGAACTGACGACATCAAACAAGTCGCAGGGAGCCGCTGGATTCAGGCGACGCAAGACCGATGCCTGTGGAAGTTCATGCAGGAGACCTTTGTCCAGCAGTGGACGTCTGTAGGTTGATAAAGAAGATTTTAAATACATATTGGATATTTTCAGACTGTGAAAATGAGCTTAAATTACCATTCAATTACTAAATTATAATGACTATGTAGGTACGTTTAATAGTCAAGTACCTGATATGGCATTTCTTCCATTGACATGTTATTATCAATTTGCCCGGTTCTTGAAACATGCTGATGTGTTTTTATATGGTGTAATTTCCTGTTGGAGTTAGCGTCGTTTTCCGTGGAGCCATAGCCGTAACCCACGGCTGCTGAGTGTGCAGAAACTAAAAGTATACAAACAGTTTTAAACAATGATTTGCAATCAACTAACATAATTTATAATGATTAAAATAATGTATAAACTTTACCTGTTGAATTGAAAAGAAAAATCAACGCCAAAGTTATATGCAGTATTTCTGCATCTCTTTTACACAAAAATCATTATGGAATGTAAAAAAAATCAATAAGGCAGGAATGGTAAGGACAAGGAAAGCCAAATGGTGAAGTTTTCACCTTTCGCGATAACATGTACATATTATTGACATATTAAGTTATACATGGTATATTAGTGAGTTTACAGTTAAATTGTAATATAAAAACGATTGCTCTGTAAATATAAATGAACATGTTATCCCTATTTGGCGAAGTGAGGGGTGCTACCAGGAATAATTACAAACTAAAATTATTTAACACACGTATCAGTAATATACTCGCGTTTATTTTATGTCTTCTCCTATTATACAAAAATATTTACATAAAATATTGAGAATTGTGCATAAACAAATAACAATTAAATAGAAATACAAAAACTTATGTTCCGGGCATGGCCTTCTAATACCTTACTCACACTAACTTATAGGTGTCAATGTATTATTATGCAATTCATTTCTCCTTACAGTATAAATCACTTTCGGCTAACAGCGAAGTATATGAATACACTATCCATAAGTACCAACTAAATTCAAATACTGTAAAATACAATACATTATTTAGTATATACAACAGACAACCACTGGTATCGATCCCATAAAAAAAATAGACCACAATTTTGGAATTATTAATGGTAGCACCCCTTCGAAAGCAAGTATGACAAGAGTCACAAAGTCTACAATTTACAATTAAATGGCACTAATAATGTGTCATCAACAATTACACCAATGAAATCTTGTTACACGCTAACCCTAAAATATCGACCTCCACTAACATAGGTACATCACATTTTCTTCATAGAAATTATGTATTTACAGTAAATAATAATAGATTTCATCTAATAAAAATTTACATAATTATCACAGTTAAAATGTAACAAGTTTTCAGTGCTCGCTGCCTGGCGGCAGTTAGCTCGCTCCTGTCATACAAGTTTCAGGGCTAGCTCTTCACCATCGCGCTCTACTTCGCAAGTGGAAATCTAGCAGGTTGAACGCACCTTCCTCGGGCTGGTGCTGGTAATAGTATTGCTGCTGCGGCGCGGGCTGCGGCGCCGGCGGCGGCGCGCGCGGCTTCTTGGGCGCGGCCGGCAGGGGCGCCACGGCGGCCGCCGGCGGCTTGCTGGGCGCCGGCGCCCGCCCCTTCTTACCTTTGTCGCTCAGCGGCGTGCTGGGCACGTTGAGCACGGGCTTGTGCAGCCGCCGCGCCTCCTCGTCCTCGTACGCGGCCTCCTCCGACCCGTCGTACTTTCTCTTGCGCTCTTTATTGAGGTTGTAGTAGCGCGGGTCCTCGAGCTCCGCGCCCTTCGCCTGCGAGCCGAGGAGGTGCGCCGGCGCGTGCGCCTGCCCGGCGCCCAGCAAACCCGGCGCGCCCATCGCGGGGTTGCCCAGCGCCATGCCCGCACTCAGGGCGCCGCCGGGCGCCATCGCGCCGTTGGCGTTGTTGGCCTCGCATGGGCTCTTGTGCTCGCTGCTGTATGCCTTGTTGTTGGTCGTGTTGGCAGCGGTTGTGTTGGTCCGTGACCAGGTGGACTTTCTAGCGCCTCTGCCGGCCGGCGGGGGAGAAGTATCGCGCTCTCCTTGTAAGAACTTCAAATAAGAAGCCATGAAGCCTGAGCCAGGGCCCGTGACGGGAACATTGAATTTTTTATCCATTACTTTTGATTCTTGCGAAGTACTGTTAACGTTCGGCTGCTGTGAAGAGGGTGCTACCGTTGATGCAGTATTAGCTCGTTGTTCTGCAAGGAAACCAAGTTCTTCTTCTATATTGGGCACTACCACCTTAGGCTGTTCCTCTTCACGAGTTTCTGGTGTGGAAAAAGATGATGAGGAAGCCGAAGGTGGAGTATCGCTGAACGAAGATAACGGTGTTAACTCCACGGAAGATTGGAAGTCAGGATGTGGGCCCAGGTGGAAGGGTGGGAAGTAGGTGAGGGCATGACCATGCTGCATTGCTAGAGCTTGATGCTGGTTGGCAAAGCTTGTCGCATGTAAGGATGCTTGAGAGCCGAAGGCAGACGTGCCTGAAAACATCTTGGGGGGTGGAGGAGGGAGATTCCAACGCTCAAAGTCAAAATACCCATTTTGTTGCTGATTACTAGTTGAGCTGTGTGCTGGGGGTGGTATTCTACTGGCCAAATAATCAGCCATCACAGCAGCATTTGAAAGTTCATTAATGTTTGTGTGAGTCGGTTTCTCAGTACTTTTACGTCGGGCTACTGTTTTGGTTGGGACTGGTGTGGTTGGAGCGGGGGTTGGATTTTTGGACTGCTTTACTTCCTGTAACTGGCAACTTTGTTGTAAAGTCTGTAAGTTTTTGACAATGCTCATTGGGTCCCCACGACAACTAGATAGATCTTGTAAAGCTACATTACTCCCATCAACATACTGCTGTTTATCTGATAAAGTTCTGTCACTGGGGTGTTGGGCAGTGGTTTTCTCATTATGAGTATTTTCAGTAATACCATTATTATAATTGGTGGAGCTGTTACTGGTACTATTACCATTACTACTAAATTTTCTGGCAGATTGCCGTTCTGTTTCCCAACAAGTTTGGTTGGTGTGGCTTTGACTACGCTCATACCTATTTTCACTATATGACTTACTTTGTTCAATGCCTAATGCCCTGGTAATAACTGAGGGGTAGGCCACTTGGCTGTTCTGGGAAGGTGGCCTAGACACAGAAGCATCTAATGGTGACCTTGGTGCAGCACTGTTTACTTTGCTGTAGTGATCTGCATGTTGCTGGGGTGAGTTAGTGTTCATAGGACTATGATACATGGGATATGCAGGACTAGAACCATGTCCTATTGGAGAAGTCTGTGGGGCAGCTTGCAAAGGGCTTTGCCTTCGTGCTATTGCAACACCACAATCTGGACCATTTTGTGAACTGCTACTAGAATAACCAGTATCTGTACTAGAGCTGCTTTTAGCACGGACATGATATTCAGATTCTACATTGTTACCACTTTGGTAATGCCTAAAACTGGAACTCTGTGAACCTGCGTACTGAGAATTGCCGATTCTGTTTGGTTTCGAAGAGCCACCACTTCCACTGTAATTTAATCTACCTGGGGCATCCATTATAGAGTAACTTATGGGAGAGGACTGAGGTTGGACTTTATCAATGGAGTCACAACTCTTTCTCTGTTCACTACCTAGCTCAGGGTATATTTTACTTTGAGCCTTGGTCTGTATTTGTGGAGCTTTAGATGTGGGAGAAACAAATCCACTACTGTTGCTGGGAGTTGTTTTTTCAATGCTAACATTTTTAGGTGACTGGGAGTTGTAGATAGAGGCTGAAGGCCTGGTGGAGGTGGTAGAAGAGGAGCGGTAGTCTTTGCTGGCAGGAGTTGGCGAGGATGTGGCGGATGGAGTTGACACAATGCAAGATTGTTGGGAGCTTGCAGAACTTGAATATGACTTACTTCCAGCATAATCCTGCTGTGATGAAAGTTGACCACTCTTTGCACTACTTGTGCTGTACGAATTATCAGCCTGGTTGCCAAAAGATGAAGGAGGTTGAAAAAATGATGAGGATGATGTAGAAGAGGCTGGTTGTTTGGACACTGTTGCAGGTGAACCCGACCTATTGCTTTGTTTACCGGCACTGGAAATTTGTGAGTTGAGGTGATTATTGAGAGTTTGTGCAGCAGCAAAGTGAGCATTAAAGTTTTCATATGTTGCTGATGCTTTTGTCGTCGCTGGGCTTGGGGAAGAGGGCACAACACTTTCATGAGGTAGAATTCCAAATGGACTAGGGAGCTGATTGTTTCCTTGCCAGTTTAGGCCTGCTGCGCTTCCTGGTGTTGAAGATTGATCAAAAAATGAAGTTCCTTGAGTGGCTAGTGCCTGATGTGGATAGTTTTCCCTTAATGAAGAGATTTCAGTTTCCACTGAAGACTGCTTTGATGCAACTGCAGCTTGAGCCTGTGCTATCACTTGGCGATGCTGCGCCTGGAGAGATGAACTGTAATGTGCAGGTTTTGGGTTTGCATGATGAAACAGGGGTGAAAACACTGCATCATAGCCCACAGGTGGGGGTGAGAGAAATCCACCAGGATTAAATGGTGAAGCAGTTGTTGAACCGAGCTGGCCTGCTAATGATGCTGTGGTGTGAGCTGCCTGCAGGAGTAGCTGGCTGGTTGTCGACGGCACAGGCTGGCTGCCCAGTCCACTGCCACCACTGGCCAGATGGTGATGGAAGTCCCCACTCGCAGCACCAGCTTGTACCCCTGCCAGTCGATTGTACGAAGCATATGCTGACCATGGTCCTACTGGATCCATTACCACCTCCGTGTTGCTTTGTGTAGTGTCAATGTATGTAATATATCAACAGTAGTCCACACTTTCATCCATAGTTTGTCATACACACAAATCATATATTTACTACCACTAAACTGGAGCACTTGTAGTCATACTGAATAACTTAATTATTCTTCGTCCAAATTACACCCCTGAAAAGATAAAAAAGCAAGCATTTATACATTGTTATTAGGCAGAAAAAAGGGTCTTATAGGATGGTTGCTTTATATATCTAACAGTTATATAGAAATCAATCTATCTTTTTAAAGTAATTAAGTACTAATATTGGTACCTATTACATTTTGGATTTGGATGAAAACAAATCGAAACAAAAATAATGCGCCGCTCGGTCATAGAAGCGACAATGTGTTCGAACAATGCAGCAACTTATTTTAAAAGAATCTGTTTTAGAGAATGAACATTTGGATAAAGAAACATACCATCGCACTAGTTTTGAATAACCATTTATCAATGTGGTTTCAGAGGACGCTCACACGACAGATAACATCATAAATATGGCCTCGACGACTCTTGGTTCCCTGCGACGGGTTTTGTCTATTGTGAAACTAAAAACCACTTAAACCCTGTTAAGCATAACATATAACCGATCACTGAACAGTATACACTTTGCAACTAATCTTCCTTTTTTAGTTTTAACAATAATATTGTTTCAGGGAAGCGAATACTTTATTTACAAGTAGAAATAAGACAACGTTTCGCCTTTCACATTAATAGCCGCCATCTTACTTGTCGAATGTCGAACGAAGTACGAACAACCGCACAAAACAAGCTATTTAGCGCCATCTACACAGCGGATCAACGGAATATTTTTTTTTTCAGTAATTTTTTTAGAAAAATATGTAAACTGTTTTTCCAATAAAAACTAGAACCATTTAAATCGATTTGGATTTAATTTATCGTGTTCTTTTAGCATTTGCGAAATAGTATAGTTTTTTTTTTAACAAGGTATTCCTAATAATTAGTGAAAAATATTCGTTAGATAGTCGTTGGTCGTAACCGTTTCCCTTTATTTGTTTGTGGTTACGTTCGTTACACGTAGTCGCAATTCCTAGGTCCATGGTTACGTTACATGGAACTAGGAATTACGACTACGTTAGTTTACTCGTTATCAATTTATTTTTTCGTCTGTGTCTCACGTGTGACCAAAGACGACAAACCTTCCTATGCCACGAACCGGCACAAAGACATATGGCCCCGAATGGGCCCAGATTCTGTAACTCAGTGTCAGTGCCAATCAAAAAAATGATAGCCATAGAAGTCATGAAATGAGCCACTGACTTAGATTTCTATTGAAGGGAGATTGAAGGTTTGGAAATGAAAATAAAATTTTCCTTACTAGCTAAGCTTTAGATAAGAGATCTTTATAGATTGCATCTGCACACAGATGATTAAAGTTTAAAGATACCAATATACTAATCCAAAGAGAATGTAATCACTACGTTCCACTACGATAAAAGAGTCAGAACTCCAAAGAAATGAACGTGCACTATAATCGGCGCGGCGAACCTTGATCCCTACGACACTGACAGCTAATGTCACCATATAACATTGTAGTGGCGTCACCATTAAATTGGGCTCATATTGGGGGCGTCTAAAAATGCCATTTATAAATTTTACGTAGCTTTATACCATTAGTAATGATATTCCGTTGATATTTTTAACAATTCTTCACATTTACAAGAAGTTATCTCAATCTGAATTTATGTTTACGTCCTGCAAAACTTACGTCGTGTGACGTTTATCGACTAGGGCAGCAAGTAAAAATGTCGGTAATGGAAACGAGTGCACAATTTTTTTTCATACTCACATTTTAGTTCATATATTATGGAATGGAACAGAATATTACGATCATACCATTCATACATACACACATGATTATAATATTATACCCAAGAAAATTAAAAAATAACAGCTATAGGACAAAATGAAATGAAACAAAATCTGTTTAACAATTATTTATTTACATACACAGGGTCAAGGGTGTAACAAAAGTAAGTCATAATACTTTAGGGTTTGCATGTGTTCCTTATATAGTTTACAGTGAAAGTACTCAGCGCTGAAAGCGAAAAATTTTTTTTTGTGATTTGTATGGGCAAGCGCCACATGAGCTTCCCCATGCAAATCACAAAAAAAATTTTTTGCTTTTAGCGCTGCTACTTTGCCAGTGAACTCTATATAAGGGACACTACACACCCTAAAGTATTATCACTTACTTTTGTTACACTCTGTATTTTATTCTGAATCTGATAATGACATGAGTGTTTGCGTCTCAGACTCGGAATCTGAATTGCAACTGCTGTCACCTACATTTATCAATAATGGTTGATCTTCAAGAGTGTCGTATCGCACATCTCGATCCCAATCATCGTAGCAAAGTTTTTTGGTCTTTTCTACGACTTTCCTCCAATTATCCGGAGTCACTTCACTACAAGCTTTTTCTAATAATGTCAGCATTTTATTGGCTGTAAATGGCGGAGTGGTGTTTAGCCTGGCTGCACAACCTGAAACAATATTTATTTTGAGTATGATGCAAAGTAAAAGAGTGAGATTGAAGTAAAAGTACATAATATGTAATTTGTACATAAAAGTTAAAATAAATACAAATTTACAAATACCTTTGATTTGCGCCCATATCATCTCAATGGCATTATATTGGCAGTGTTATGGCGGTAACCGAATCACTGTGTGACCTTTAGATTTTGCAATTTCATCCAAAAAATATGTCCGCTTTGTTTGGAGTTTTTGTAAGTAAGATAATCTGACCAACTCTTTTTTTAACAGTTGACTGTCAGCCTCCACACCATTGAGTTGCAGCTACTCTAGTATTTCACCTTTATTACTGTTGCTGGTGGGTGGTTTGTTTACTTGTACGGAATGGTATGGGGCGTTGTCCATCAAAATATGGTGGGGCTCATGCAGATTATCCAAAAGTTTTATGAACCATTGCTTAAAATTGACAAAATTCATCTCTTCGTGATAATCTGTAGTTTTGACTGATTTGAAGGCCCACAAGCAATTAGGCACAAAACCTTTGGCTGTACCAGCGTGGCAGATAATCAAACGCTGGCCCTTACCTTCAGGAGCTTTGATACAGGATTTCGCTGTATCGTCTGTCCATGTTTTGGAGACTGTGTGATTGGCGTTAAGCCACGTTTCGTCCAGATAGACCACATTGTCCCAATTCTCTATTTTCTTTATTTTTCGTAGAAAATCGCACCTCATCAATGCTATATCCTTACGCTCCATTAACACTTTTCTTTTGTCACACTTCCCATACCGAAATCCGCATTTTTTTATGACTACTCTGAGCGAAGTCATACTGCCATTAAATAAACTGGCTGATTTCAGCGACGTCAATAACTTTTTACAAGTCGGCAGTTCACCTCGGAAGTAGTAGCCGTAAATATGGTTACGTATCGCAGCCATGTCGAAGTCATCTGGACTGGTGACGGGATGTACCCTATTAAAGTTCGGCCGTTCAGAGAATGCGTTCCTGACACGTGTCAGTTAGTCACGACAACTGTCACAAAATTATAACATTAATTGATTATTGATATAATAATGTTGTTTTAATGTGTACTTGACCGAGGCCTGTCGAAGTCCATGCAAGAGACCTTTGTCCAGCAGTGGACGTCTATCGGTTGATAAAGAAGAAGAAGAAGAATGTGTACTTTGTGATTCGGGAAACGGTAGCCTTGCCAATCCCTAGAGCATCAGCAACACGGTCGCGTACGTTGTCAAGTGGCAACAAAGGGCCGCCATTTTGTTGTTCACGAGCAAAGTAATCTCGCAAACGCACAACAAACTCCCGCGTTTCACTGTTGAGTACAGTTTTTCGTAGTCTTTTCGGCATTTTTCAATACCAGCAATAACAAAACAGCAACAAAAACAAAAAACAGTAATAACAAGAAAACAGTAATAACAAGTAACACTCCGATAACAAAAAACACGTGGCGCATACAAGGCGTTAGCACTCGTACTGAAGGAGCGAGCGCCGGGCGCCGGCCGCCGAGCGATCGCGCGCGTCGCGTCGTAGTGACCGACCAAATAGTGTGGCTATATCTAAAAATATCCTATAATATTATTATAACCTATTGTAACAAAATTTTTTCAGATAAAATAAATAAATGGGGAACATTCATTTTCATGATAAAATATATACTTATATAGCAAAAACGTGTTTACCGGGTTAAACATTATTAGAAAATAACAAGGTTGGAAACTTTCGTTTTACTTACCTACTTAATCTATGCCAAAAATCTTAAATTAATAAAAAATGCACATTATAATATTTTTAAAACATGTTTACCAACGTGGCTGAATGCAAGCCACGCCTTTGTCTAAAAAAAAAATTATCGACACGACCAAAGACACGACCCATCACTAACACGAACTGTCTTAGGGATCAAGCATCGCCGCGCCGAGTATAGCGAACAGCACTAACATTTAAAAAAAAATTTTTCTGACGACTCTCAAGGACTGGAGGCGAACTCTGTAGGTGGGACAGAGAAAAACACTTTAGAGTAAGATAAATAAATAGAAAGCAAAAAAAATGAAGCAGTGATAGACGGTGGTCTCCTATTCGGGGGGTCGCAGGTTCGATCCCAGGTCCTCTGACTTTTCGGAGTCAAGTACGTTTAAGCAATATTAATTTTTATCTTCTATATAAATAAAAATGAATGTTGGTAAGCGCATAACTCAAGAATGGATGGACCAATTCGGTTAATTTATTTTTTTGTATGTTCCTTAAGGTCCACGGAAGGTTTTAATAATTAATAATAAAAAAAAAAACAAAAAAAAAGTTGGCGGTACGAAGTTCGCCGTGTCAGCTAGTATTTAATAAATATCACTTGCTTCAACGGTGAAGGAAAACACCGTGTGGAAACCTGCACACCTGAGAGTTCTTCATAATGTTCTTGAAGGTGTGTGAAGTAAGCCAATTCGCATTGGGCTAGCGTAGAATAGAATAGAATAGAATAGAAATATTTTTTATTCAAATAAACTCTTACAAGTGCTTTTGAATAGTCAATGAATCTACCACTGGTTCGGAATGCCTTTCCTGCCGAGAAGAACCAGCAAGAAACTCGGCGGTTGCTCTTTTCAAAACAGATTTACAATACAGTAAATACTATGCTATATATGCAGTGTTTCCACAATGAGGAAAGTTCCAAAAATGCATACAGACTAACTTCTATCTTAAGATGGTAGACGATAGTAGATAAGAAGTAGACTATGCCTATAACCCTTCTCTAAGAGGACACCTGCGCTCAGTAGTGAGCCGTTGATGGGTTGCTAATGATGATGATGATGATGATGATGAAATAAATAGGGTCCCCATTAAAATTAGCGCACGTTTCATACAAAAAAATATCTCTTCGAAGTTGCGCCAGCCTGTACTAAACCGTACCAACTGCAAAATATTCTGATGGGTTTGCAACCGCGTAGACAGTAAGGAACAAAGAATAGGTAATCTTATTTATGGTTCCTACATCCTAAAACGCTCCAATCTTTGAGTATTAGGTTGGTCTCTAAAGACTCCAGCATATAAAAGTTTCCCGTTCACACTCTGCCCCGTATTCATAATAATGTACCTACGCGTTTAATGAATACTACTACTACTATTAAAAGTTTATGATAAAATTTAGGCAACTTACTATGACCTACAGCAGAGTCTTAGATATACTTCATCCCATGGAGTAAGGAAGTACCTAATTCTTGCAATTAATCAAATTATGAAATTATTGAGTCACAAGAGTAGTTATGTACGCGGTGAAACTGAAAGGTACCAAGTCCGCGCGGGGATACATGCCCTTGCCTGCCCTGCCTTCATGCTTTGCTATACGACGGGTTCCTTTTATACTCTGCGACCTCTCCCTAATCATGATAAATTAATTCATTCGAATAGATACGAACCTCACATGACCGTTGCAGTTGGCCCATTTTCTTTACTATAAGTTGGAAATAGGATAGGTAGTGGAGGTATGAAAAATAAGACAATTGCATTCATTTTACACTTTTATTAGGTACATTATTAATAATTTAAAGGTACTTTCATATTATTAACAGCTTTATTCTTTGGTAGAGATGCATGTTCTAGGAAGACTCAAAATAAAACTTATAAATATGTTTAATTGAATAGGGCTTTGTTCTTGTACGTAAGTAATATACAATTTAAATTCAAACATACCTGGGCCAGTTACAAGTCAGGCGGTTAAAGTTACTGTAAAGGTAGCCTTCGGTTCCTATACCCTGTAATAATATAATATTATCTCTCACTCTCACATAGTGAGACTGAGCTGTCAAAAAGAAAATAAACGGTTGGACAGGGTATAGCGACTGCGACGGCGACCGATGAACGCGACTCACTGCTTTGAATGATGCAAATTGCAAGCGACCGCGTCGCGCGATACATCAAAATCTCGGCGTTTTTTTCGCACGAAGAAATTTTAGTAGAATACGTTGATAAAAACCCACTATAAATGATGTAAGGATCCAATCTTATAAAGACAATATTGTGAGAAGAATTTTTGTGAGTCAATTTCCATTCTTGTTTCCGGAGGCATAGACAATAACATAATAATATCCATTATCTTCATCCTCCAATAACTGCTGAATAATTATTTTCCTAGTTGCGGATAAATTGTCTGACATATCATACTGAGCAAGAAACACAACCGTCACCAATAAAAACTGTGGGAAGAGTGGCGGTAGCCGGTAAGTCGCGGCAGGTTCGTTCGCTGACATCGGAATGCTGCTGGTCGCCAGCCGAAGGCGACGAGAATCGCGGCTCATCGGACGCGGTCGCCAGTCGCCCTGGTCGTCAGAATCGGAATGCTACCTAGAGTTAACTTGTGGGTAGCTACAAGGCTTAAGCCCAATTTTTATATTGTCGCCCTTTATTGGGTAACACTCACTACACTGAAGTTGGAATCAGATCAGAAGTTGAGGATGTTTGCTGGCTCATTCAGGTGAATACTGAAACTAATTTGTTGAATGGACAAAATATTATTAGATCAGAAAATATGAATCGTGTTCTTAATCATTAACGGTTGGTTCCTAGACTAGATTCATTCTATCTGACAATTAATATCCACGTTGTTAGGTAACTTATCTTCAGGTTACAAATAGATTTAATACAATTGTATTGAACAGGAACCATGCGAGACGTGAAGTATCTACATGGTTTTTGCCTACCTCAAGTGTAAAATCCGACAACGCCCTATTGTATTTGTATACATACTATGCAAAAAAGTTACGTGACACGTATGTTATATACGTAATATATACATAACTAGTGGTTCGCCCCGAACTGAGACCTCGCGGTAACGGTTTCCCATAATTGACGATCAAAATTGACATTATTATTATGCCCGTTTTCACCAACCATACCTAAATCATCCCATTTGTAGAAGTCTCTTTACATAGGTAGCCCCTAAATACAATTCTAACATCCCAATGTCATTTTCACCTTTAGTTGTCCCGTAGAGGTTCGTAATAACAAAGTTGACAGAAAGTGTCAACTAACTTAACATAGGTAGCCCGTAAAGGTTAGGGAACTGTTATAGTGAAATCCTCAAGGCCTCAATCAAACTTAGGTATGGTTTTTTGGAACATTCAAATTAAATTACTTGTACACAGCGTCAACTATTGACACGATCAGAAATATGTAAAAACAAACTGCAACGTGAAGTTTTATTGATGTTTGCTAAATGACTAAATAATAATCTTAATTGAATAATAGGTATGTTACATAAAGCTGCATTTGCTATATGAGATGAGAGCGCCATCTATTGACATCATTGTGAAGTTCTGTTGTTGCTGCTCATTAAAAGTTAAATAATTTAGTTTCCTTATTACATTTATCTAATTTTAGTATTTGTTGTTCAAGTACATGATATTACGCTAAAATTGTAAAACTTTCAAGCCCCAGCTTTCAATGGTTATTCCGTTCTGAGGTCAAATATAATCTCCACTTTGAAAGCCCCCCATTTCGTCAATTTTAGGAAAAAAATTTAAAAAAAAATACTTTTGTACTCTGTTCCAAATTATCTTTAAAATGAGGTACTGTAAACCTATGAAACGCAAAATTTTTTTTTTTTCTTCGCATTCGCTTCTATGAGAGCCCCCCTGAAATAAAGATTTTTATAACTTTTTAAGCCATTTTCGGCTGGAGGCCATCGGTTTACATATTATATCTAAAATTGAAGTAATTTCGTTCAGTAATTCAGAAGTTATAAGGCTCTGACAGACGGACGGACGGACGGACGGACGGACGGACAAGTGCAAATTCACTCAAGTAGACTCAAAGACCTTCGCTTCGCTCGGTCGATAATAAATTATAGTCTTAAAGACAGCTGTATGATTTTGTATGACTCGAGCACGAAGTAAGAAATGTAAGAGCGAAATACAAGTAAGTACCTAATACAAAAAAATTCGGCGAGTCATTTAAAATTGTAATGAAGGAACAATTCCATCGCTGTCAACTTTGGCACAAAAATTTAATGGGCAAAGAATAGACGGCATATATACAATGTTTATGTCAGAACAAAGACCAAAGAAAAATTTGCTCAGAACGCGTTGCGGTAACTTTAAAATGCGTTCTGGCAAATTCAGAACGACCACGATAAGAATTACGTGCCAAAAACGTAAAGCCACTGACGTTCGTAGCAAAACGAAGGTCAAGTAGTAGAAGGTGAAGGAGTGTAGCTGCTTTCAGCTACACTCCTTCACATACTTGACCTTCGTTTTGCTTGCATCAGTGGTGTGCATTACAAAAAATGATTGCTGCTGCAGTGTGACAATCGCAATAACCTCTGATTGGCCAACACTCTCCTGCTATTGGCTAAAATGCACTGTTACAGAAAGAATAACCATAAATTCAGCCAATCACCACTATTGAGAATGTTGCAATGATTGATGCAGCTTTTCCGAAATCGACCAGCAGAGTCAACGATGCAAGCTGAATTTTTTTTTTTACTTTTTGAACCCAAAAAGTTTTGATGTTTTTAACCACTATATAAATACTTCATATAGCCTTCCTAATTTATTGGCTAATTGGCTTTTTTAATTTACGCCACAACGTTTATTGGTCTAGTTATTATTTATGATATCCATGTGGCACGGAATTCGTCATCATGATGAACGTTTTGAATTTGCGAACGCGTTGTCACTGTTTTTCCACTTGTCATACAACTTTAGAATTGGAATTGTGGCTCTTTTAAAGATGCCACAGACACAAAGTGTACTGAGCAGATTTTTCGTTCAGTTACAGAACTTGGTGTTTGAAACTAACATTTACAACGCGCAGGACGGCTTATGAACGACCGTGACACTATCACTACCTTATATAGTAAAACATGGTGGTGGATCAGTGACTAACTACCTCGAAATTGAAAATATGTCATTTATAGCTTAAAAATAAAATGCACAGGAGATCTGAAATATTATTTAAAATCAATTTCTTCATAATATGGGCCGATCAGGTCAGCGTGCTACACTTTTTCGGGTCGGTTTCCGTTGATTTTCCTAGATAAAAAGTAGCTCTCCCGGTCAGAGGACTCACTACTACAACCATTACTATACCCATGCTAAAAATCGCATCAATCCGTTGCTCTGTTGCGACGTGATTGAAGCACAAACTAACAAACAAACACACTTTCGCATTTATAATATCAGTAAAATTGTAATGCAAAATTATAACACAATCTAGACAACCGCAATCTAACATCGTTCGAGATTTAGGTTGCTAGTTTGCCTAGCAACCTAAATCTCGAACTGTTTATATGCAAACATTGATGTCAATAATTAAGATAAAATCCTATCTTATAAGTTGAACCAAATTACAGATAGCTACGAAGCTACGATGCCAATAAAATTGTAGCATACCTATTGTTGACAATTTTATTATAATGCAAATAAAATTGTAGCACAATAATTATATTGATGAAAATTATAATGTACCAATAAAATATGACGCAAATACCTCGAAGAATACAATGCTTAGTTTGAAGGTTAAAATCGTTATTCATTATTGGTATACGCGAAAGGAGAATGACGAATTCTATAGAGGTTCTGACCCAGACGAACTGAACCGTGGGCCACATTCACGAATCAAACTTCGCATGCTTGTTCTAGTAAACCAGTCTAACAAAAAAGTTCATCAAAGTCTATCAAATAAAGTTGGGAGAAAAAAGATATTCACTTGTATTGCCATGTAACGGTTATTTATAATGTGTACTTGTGAATAATATTAATATTTATGATCCCCATCTTCTAAAAATATCGGGTTTACACAGAAAAATACTCTGAAAAATATTAATTAAAATTAAAAGATTTCTGAATCTGAACGGTTTTAAAGATGCTGGGTCAAAATTCGCCAACCTCCTTTTATCAAAGCATTTTGTATTCTACAGCACAACTAAACAGGTTTTGATATTAGTATTTATTACTTAATTATTAGGGCCGTGACTTCATCCACATTGATACAATACAATTAATTACCTCTTCGTCAAAAATGGAAAGGTTTACAGATAGACCTTCGAATTCATAGTATAAGTATGGTCAGTAGTATCGGTAATCTTTGAAATCGATAGTAAATTATGGTCGGAGCGACCGTGTGAAATAATCTATGTTAGTCTATGCACCTATATTATGTAATACATCACAACATTTTACTAGTACAGTTTTTGCAATTCACGAAGGTGAGTGAGCTTTACAAGTTGTGATTACTTCGTGTACATGCACATTGCATAAGTATGCGTGCCTGTCAAAGCCTAGGTGGGAGCGGGCAGGCGCGAGGCAGGGCTCACATTTATACAGATACGACACACACACAACCTTAAGTCAGTCGCCCTCGTGATTTGAAAGAACTATAAACTTAATATATATATTTTTTAATGTTTTTATGTATGAAGTGCTGATAGAGAGTATTGCTAATTATTACTTAATATGAGATTCCTTAACAGTTTCTTACAATAAAAGCCTCGAATTGGCCCAAATTGAACACATGTGTCTTTTACCAATGAATATATGAGGAGGCATCGAAAATCTTGTCTGGTATTTCCCTTAATTTACACAGTATAAGTTCAAATATTGAAATATTTAATTGGTATATCACTAGGATTCACTTTTATTGAATTGGAGATATATAGGAAACAATTATTATTAACTTTTTTTTGACTTCGGATACCTATGTACACGCTATGTACCTAGTAGCAAGAAAACAGCAGAAAAAATATTCAGAACCCTCCATTTTGAATGGGTGTAATCTAAGAAGTCGTCCTTTCCAAAATTAATATTATGCCCTGAGTTGTTTGCTTTTATCACTAGAGACACAATTCATTTAAAATAATTCACATTATCTGCCTTCTATTTTGAAAACGTGGTGGTAAACCGGTTGCACCCTAATCAGCAGTAGCACTTTTTTTTGCTCTCTTATTCACTTGGTTCACAAACATGAGGCTTCTATATTTAATTGCTGTTACACAAGACGATAACATTTTGCCTAGCAAGAAACTCGCTCGCATTCGAGAAACTCTCCTAGTGTAACTATAAGGCGACGTTTTAGCATAGGCGTGACGTCGCGCGTCGCTCGCTCGCTCTCTCTCGCCCTCATGGCCAAGGTATGAGGGCGAGAGAGAGCGAGCGAGCGACGCGCCGCGCGACGCGCGACGCCACGCCTATGC
Source organism: Oeneis ivallda (assembly GCA_029955525.1). Lineage (NCBI taxonomy): Eukaryota > Metazoa > Arthropoda > Insecta > Lepidoptera > Nymphalidae > Oeneis > Oeneis ivallda. The sequence goes on along the minus strand of JARPMR010000004.1, from coordinate 19,064,270 downwards.
TAAAACGTCGCCTAAGCCTTAAAATTCACATAACTCTGAAGTGATTAGGAGTGTCTTCCGATATACACTGCGAGCACTGCTCAGTGCTCTCACTGGTGAAAAATTCGTTCCGTTATAGACTGCCAATACACTGCCGCAGTATCCTAGGGAAATATATGACGTCATACTCGCCGCCATTTTTTACTGTGAGCACTGGCGCTTTCGAAGTAAAGTGCTCTCAGTATTTTGATCACGTGATTTAAATATAGAACAGCGCCTAGAGATTTGAAAAAATGGGGATGATAATACACTGGTTTACGTTCCGTTTTAAACAGTAACCAGTATAGCAAACTAAAAAGGAACGGCTTCACAGTATACTGGATTGACGTCACACCTTATTGTGCTCCAGTGTATAGGAACACACCCAAGGTCAACCCCGGACCCACCGAAAAGGCCGAAATCTTAACAACTAGGCTATTACCGCTTATTTGGTCTAAAAGTAGTGCTTTGCTTTCCTTTTCAAAGAACAGCCCCGAAGAAACGAATAACAGTCTGACGTGTCAATTTAGTTTATTTTTATGCTTTTTCTGCAACCGAATAACCATTGTATTTATCTCCAAACGATACATTATCATCTCATTTTTTTAAATAAATAATATGTAGGGGCAAGTGCTGTACCTATGGACCCTTGTACCTGTGGACACAATCGATTCCGTCGAAACTAGCAACCCTAAAACTCTAATTTGAACGCGAACTGTCAACCATAGACAAAGTTTTACGGTCGCCTTCAAATTAGAATTTTAGGGTTGCTAGTTTCGACGGAATCGATTGTGTCCACAGGTACAAGCGGCCATAGGTACATCACTTGCCCACATACCTATTATTAAAAATTGCGGAAAAAGCGGGGATCGAACCCACATCTCTCTCTTTCATCATTAGCAACCCATCAACGGCTCACTACTGAGCGCAGGTCTCCTCTCAGAGAAAGATTATAGGCCATAGTCAACCACGCTGGCCCAATGCGAATTGGCGGACTAGGTCTCTCTCTTTAGCGTTGGCCTTTCACCAGGGTTCAAATCTTTGCCAAAATTAATGATATGTATCCATTTCCAATCAGTTTAATTGCTAATAATTGTTAATGTTGTAGTTGTCATTTATTCTGAAATTATCTTCCAGAGTAGGATGACATAATATAAAATGTTGATGTCATTGTGAAAATATTTTAACTTTGATTTACTTGAAGAAAAAATATTGCATTGCATTGAAATTATTATCAACACTAACTAAGCAAAGTATGTTTTAAACTTTTCAAAAAAAAAGTTGGTTTATAAGAGAGAAATCAGAGTGCGAAGTGATTTAGCCCAACGAAAGCTTTTGTTATACCTACTATTGTTATTGACTAATAATTGAACTGTGCTTCATAATAAATACGTAGAAATGATTGGCAAGAAAAATATTGAGATATTATTTTATGTATAATTTTATATACGTTTTTACTTTAATTTTAAGAAATTGTTTTTGCGTTTGCTCTGTAGATTTTGTAATAGAATTTTACAAACCTACTTTTTGTTTTTAGTCTTGACAAATGGACTGCATTTGAATTACAAATCGACTGCAAAATTGCGTTTTAGACGCAGTTCAGTTTCAGAGCGAGGATTATACAGTGAGGCAAGTCAAAAGCATCAAAAAATCTAGTGTACATAAAACGCACCAATAAAATATTCTGTCTAATACAAATACATAAACTTGTGTCTGTCTGTCATTTTGAAATAACCGCCAGAGATGGATGTAGACTACTTTTATCCTGGATATTCAAAGAAACCCACGCGGACAAAGTCGCGGGCATTATCTAGAAATAAATAGAAGTAAAATAAAATTATGGCGAATGCAATAGAAACTGCAATTTTGAAGTCGGCTTGCAGTCAAAATTCAGTCCGTTTGCTTAGACATTTATAGTCAAGACAACAGTAAACCCAAAAATTATAACTTATAAATAAGATAAAAAATTCTTACATAGTCTTAAGTGAACTTAAAAAAGAAATGTGCGTTACTCATTAACAATCTTTGGAATTAACTGGCAAGTAAACTAACATTTAAAAAAAAATTTTTCTGACGACTCTCAAGGACTGGAGGCGAACTCTGTAGGTGGGACAGAGAAAAACACTTTAGAGTAAGATAAATAAATAGAAAGCAAAAAAAATGAAGCAGTGATAGACGGTGGTCTCCTATTCGGGGGGTCGCAGGTTCGATCCCAGGTCCTCTGACTTTTCGGAGTCAAGTACGTTTAAGCAATATTAATTTTTATCTTCTATATAAATAAAAATGAATGTTGGTAAGCGCATAACTCAAGAATGGATGGACCAATTCGGTTAATTTATTTTTTTGTATGTTCCTTAAGGTCCACGGAAGGTTTTAATAATTAATAATAAAAAAAAAAAACAAAAAAAAAGTTGGCGGTACGAAGTTCGCCGTGTCAGCTAGTATTTAATAAATATCACTTGCTTCAACGGTGAAGGAAAACACCGTGTGGAAACCTGCACACCTGAGAGTTCTTCATAATGTTCTTGAAGGTGTGTGAAGTAAGCCAATTCGCATTGGGCTAGCGTAGAATAGAATAGAATAGAATAGAAATATTTTTTATTCAAATAAACTCTTACAAGTGCTTTTGAATAGTCAATGAATCTACCACTGGTTCGGAATGCCTTTCCTGCCGAGAAGAACCAGCAAGAAACTCGGCGGTTGCTCTTTTCAAAACAGATTTACAATACAGTAAATACTATGCTATATATGCAGTGTTTCCACAATGAGGAAAGTTCCAAAAATGCATACAGACTAACTTCTATCTTAAGATGGTAGACGATAGTAGATAAGAAGTAGACTATGCCTATAACCCTTCTCTAAGAGGACACCTGCGCTCAGTAGTGAGCCGTTGATGGGTTGCTAATGATGATGATGATGATGATGATGAAATAAATAGGGTCCCCATTAAAATTAGCGCACGTTTCATACAAAAAAATATCTCTTCGAAGTTGCGCCAGCCTGTACTAAACCGTACCAACTGCAAAATATTCTGATGGGTTTGCAACCGCGTAGACAGTAAGGAACAAAGAATAGGTAATCTTATTTATGGTTCCTACATCCTAAAACGCTCCAATCTTTGAGTATTAGGTTGGTCTCTAAAGACTCCAGCATATAAAAGTTTCCCGTTCACACTCTGCCCCGTATTCATAATAATGTACCTACGCGTTTAATGAATACTACTACTACTATTAAAAGTTTATGATAAAATTTAGGCAACTTACTATGACCTACAGCAGAGTCTTAGATATACTTCATCCCATGGAGTAAGGAAGTACCTAATTCTTGCAATTAATCAAATTATGAAATTATTGAGTCACAAGAGTAGTTATGTACGCGGTGAAACTGAAAGGTACCAAGTCCGCGCGGGGATACATGCCCTTGCCTGCCCTGCCTTCATGCTTTGCTATACGACGGGTTCCTTTTATACTCTGCGACCTCTCCCTAATCATGATAAATTAATTCATTCGAATAGATACGAACCTCACATGACCGTTGCAGTTGGCCCATTTTCTTTACTATAAGTTGGAAATAGGATAGGTAGTGGAGGTATGAAAAATAAGACAATTGCATTCATTTTACACTTTTATTAGGTACATTATTAATAATTTAAAGGTACTTTCATATTATTAACAGCTTTATTCTTTGGTAGAGATGCATGTTCTAGGAAGACTCAAAATAAAACTTATAAATATGTTTAATTGAATAGGGCTTTGTTCTTGTACGTAAGTAATATACAATTTAAATTCAAACATACCTGGGCCAGTTACAAGTCAGGCGGTTAAAGTTACTGTAAAGGTAGCCTTCGGTTCCTATACCCTGTAATAATATAATATTATCTCTCACTCTCACATAGTGAGACTGAGCTGTCAAAAAGAAAATAAACGGTTGGACAGGGTATAGCGACTGCGACGGCGACCGATGAACGCGACTCACTGCTTTGAATGATGCAAATTGCAAGCGACCGCGTCGCGCGATACATCAAAATCTCGGCGTTTTTTTCGCACGAAGAAATTTTAGTAGAATACGTTGATAAAAACCCACTATAAATGATGTAAGGATCCAATCTTATAAAGACAATATTGTGAGAAGAATTTTTGTGAGTCAATTTCCATTCTTGTTTCCGGAGGCATAGACAATAACATAATAATATCCATTATCTTCATCCTCCAATAACTGCTGAATAATTATTTTCCTAGTTGCGGATAAATTGTCTGACATATCATACTGAGCAAGAAACACAACCGTCACCAATAAAAACTGTGGGAAGAGTGGCGGTAGCCGGTAAGTCGCGGCAGGTTCGTTCGCTGACATCGGAATGCTGCTGGTCGCCAGCCGAAGGCGACGAGAATCGCGGCTCATCGGACGCGGTCGCCAGTCGCCCTGGTCGTCAGAATCGGAATGCTACCTAGAGTTAACTTGTGGGTAGCTACAAGGCTTAAGCCCAATTTTTATATTGTCGCCCTTTATTGGGTAACACTCACTACACTGAAGTTGGAATCAGATCAGAAGTTGAGGATGTTTGCTGGCTCATTCAGGTGAATACTGAAACTAATTTGTTGAATGGACAAAATATTATTAGATCAGAAAATATGAATCGTGTTCTTAATCATTAACGGTTGGTTCCTAGACTAGATTCATTCTATCTGACAATTAATATCCACGTTGTTAGGTAACTTATCTTCAGGTTACAAATAGATTTAATACAATTGTATTGAACAGGAACCATGCGAGACGTGAAGTATCTACATGGTTTTTGCCTACCTCAAGTGTAAAATCCGACAACGCCCTATTGTATTTGTATACATACTATGCAAAAAAGTTACGTGACACGTATGTTATATACGTAATATATACATAATAATAAATTATAGTCTTAAAGACAGCTGTATGATTTTGTATGACTCGAGCACGAAGTAAGAAATGTAAGAGCGAAATACAAGTAAGTACCTAATACAAAAAAATTCGGCGAGTCATTTAAAATTGTAATGAAGGAACAATTCCATCGCTGTCAACTTTGGCACAAAAATTTAATGGGCAAAGAATAGACGGCATATATACAATGTTTATGTCAGAACAAAGACCAAAGAAAAATTTGCTCAGAACGCGTTGCGGTAACTTTAAAATGCGTTCTGGCAAATTCAGAACGACCACGATAAGAATTACGTGCCAAAAACGTAAAGCCACTGACGTTCGTAGCAAAACGAAGGTCAAGTAGTAGAAGGTGAAGGAGTGTAGCTGCTTTCAGCTACACTCCTTCACATACTTGACCTTCGTTTTGCTTGCATCAGTGGTGTGCATTACAAAAAATGATTGCTGCTGCAGTGTGACAATCGCAATAACCTCTGATTGGCCAACACTCTCCTGCTATTGGCTAAAATGCACTGTTACAGAAAGAATAACCATAAATTCAGCCAATCACCACTATTGAGAATGTTGCAATGATTGATGCAGCTTTTCCGAAATCGACCAGCAGAGTCAACGATGCAAGCTGAATTTTTTTTTTTACTTTTTGAACCCAAAAAGTTTTGATGTTTTTAACCACTATATAAATACTTCATATAGCCTTCCTAATTTATTGGCTAATTGGCTTTTTTAATTTACGCCACAACGTTTATTGGTCTAGTTATTATTTATGATATCCATGTGGCACGGAATTCGTCATAATGATGAACGTTTTGAATTTGCGAACGCGTTGTCACTGTTTTTCCACTTGTCATACAACTTTAGAATTGGAATTGTGGCTCTTTTAAAGATGCCACAGACACAAAGTGTACTGAGCAGATTTTTCGTTCAGTTACAGAACTTGGTGTTTGAAACTAACATTTACAACGCGCAGGACGGCTTATGAACGACCGTGACACTATCACTACCTTATATAGTAAAACATGGTGGTGGATCAGTGACTAACTACCTCGAAATTGAAAATATGTCATTTATAGCTTAAAAATAAAATGCACAGGAGATCTGAAATATTATTTAAAATCAATTTCTTCATAATATGGGCCGATCAGGTCAGCGTGCTACACTTTTTCGGGTCGGTTTCCGTTGATTTTCCTAGATAAAAAGTAGCTCTCCCGGTCAGAGGACTCACTACTACAACCATTACTATACCCATGCTAAAAATCGCATCAATCCGTTGCTCTGTTGCGACGTGATTGAAGCACAAACTAACAAACAAACACACTTTCGCATTTATAATATCAGTAAAATTGTAATGCAAAATTATAACACAATCTAGACAACCGCAATCTAACATCGTTCGAGATTTAGGTTGCTAGTTTGCCTAGCAACCTAAATCTCGAACTGTTTATATGCAAACATTGATGTCAATAATTAAGATAAAATCCTATCTTATAAGTTGAACCAAATTACAGATAGCTACGAAGCTACGATGCCAATAAAATTGTAGCATACCTATTGTTGACAATTTTATTATAATGCAAATAAAATTGTAGCACAATAATTATATTGATGAAAATTATAATGTACCAATAAAATATGACGCAAATACCTCGAAGAATACAATGCTTAGTTTGAAGGTTAAAATCGTTATTCATTATTGGTATACGCGAAAGGAGAATGACGAATTCTATAGAGGTTCTGACCCAGACGAACTGAACCGTGGGCCACATTCACGAATCAAACTTCGCATGCTTGTTCTAGTAAACCAGTCTAACAAAAAAGTTCATCAAAGTCTATCAAATAAAGTTGGGAGAAAAAAGATATTCACTTGTATTGCCATGTAACGGTTATTTATAATGTGTACTTGTGAATAATATTAATATTTATGATCCCCATCTTCTAAAAATATCGGGTTTACACAGAAAAATACTCTGAAAAATATTAATTAAAATTAAAAGATTTCTGAATCTGAACGGTTTTAAAGATGCTGGGTCAAAATTCGCCAACCTCCTTTTATCAAAGCATTTTGTATTCTACAGCACAACTAAACAGGTTTTGATATTAGTATTTATTACTTAATTATTAGGGCCGTGACTTCATCCACATTGATACAATACAATTAATTACCTCTTCGTCAAAAATGGAAAGGTTTACAGATAGACCTTCGAATTCATAGTATAAGTATGGTCAGTAGTATCGGTAATCTTTGAAATCGATAGTAAATTATGGTCGGAGCGACCGTGTGAAATAATCTATGTTAGTCTATGCACCTATATTATGTAATACATCACAACATTTTACTACACTAGCGGCACGCTATGATGGCCGGTTTGACGTTTGTCCGCTCATGAAGTTCCGTATTAATTGATAACGACTTTGAAGGAAATAATTGTATTACTTTATTGACGATAGTGATGTGCAGAGATTCATAAATTTTATCGAATGTAGTTTTAGGTTTAGGACTCAAAATTTATTTATTAAATTGATTTCTAAAATGTATACAAGTGTAGAAAAATCAGTTTGCACCATTTAAGGGGTGAATGTACTTGTGAATATGAACAATTTTCACTATGTGGACAAACCTCTGAAATCGCAAAAAAATATCAGCTGTTTCATACAAAAGGTAAAATTTTTATTTTTATATGATATATACCACAACTCGGCATTTGGTTTTCTAAATTGAAAATTTTTAAAAATGGAATCTAATACGATCGTCACATAGGATCGCTGGCTAGCACAACTACTACCTCCGGCAAACTCGCGTCAATGCTCAATGCAAAACAAAGCAGTTTCGAATTGACGTTGCTTCGAAAAGTATAAACTGTCAGTGCAATGCGATTGTGATATAGTTTTGACCTGGCTTTGGATTTCAAATATTGATACTGCATTACTGTTGACCCTTGCTCGTTAATTTGGACTCTGTTCAAGCCCTTTGTTGTGGATTTCGTCGATATGACCGAACGTACGCAGAGAACTGTTCTAAATAGTCAGACACGTGAGTTCGTAATACGCCTTCGTAACTATTTCGATCGTGAAGCTCAAAATGGAGGGCCAATTTTACCTATAACGTCAGTGGTTGAACGCGTAGCTGATGCGCTTAATATTGGACAACGAACTGTTAGACGGATAACTAAAAAAAAATATGGCGAGACTGGCACAGAAGAAAATAAACTTCACACACCAAAAAAGAGAAAACGAGCAAAACCAGTCGTAGGCATCGATAGCTTTGATGCCGATGCTATCTGAAGACATGTTTGTTTGTTTGTTTTTTTTTTGTGTGCATATAAAGTATGTATATTCATTTTCATTCAAATATTCAGTTCGTTCAAATAAATTAAATAAACATATACATTTTTGTTTTATTAAACCTATTTAATCAGGTACAAAAACAAAACTTAATTGTTTTTTGTTCGAGAATAAATTGACATTCCACATCACTATTGTAATGTGTCAAACCGGCCATCATAGCGTGCCGCTAGTTTAGTACAGTTTTTGCAATTCACGAAGGTGAGTGAGCTTTACAAGTTGTGATTACTTCGTGTACATGCACATTGCATAAGTATGCGTGCCTGTCAAAGCCTAGGTGGGAGCGGGCAGGCGCGAGGCAGGGCTCACATTTATACAGATACGACACACACACAACCTTAAGTCAGTCGCCCTCGTGATTTGAAAGAACTATAAACTTAATATATATATTTTTTAATGTTTTTATGTATGAAGTGCTGATAGAGAGTATTGCTAATTATTACTTAATATGAGATTCCTTAACAGTTTCTTACAATAAAAGCCTCGAATTGGCCCAAATTGAACACATGTGTCTTTTACCAATGAATATATGAGGAGGCATCGAAAATCTTGTCTGGTATTTCCCTTAATTTACACAGTATAAGTTCAAATATTGAAATATTTAATTGGTATATCACTAGGATTCACTTTTATTGAATTGGAGATATATAGGAAACAATTATTATTAACTTTTTTTTGACTTCGGATACCTATGTACACGCTATGTACCTAGTAGCAAGAAAACAGCAGAAAAAATATTCAGAACCCTCCATTTTGAATGGGTGTAATCTAAGAAGTCGTCCTTTCCAAAATTAATATTATGCCCTGAGTTGTTTGCTTTTATCACTAGAGACACAATTCATTTAAAATAATTCACATTATCTGCCTTCTATTTTGAAAACGTGGTGGTAAACCGGTTGCACCCTAATCAGCAGTAGCACTTTTTTTTGCTCTCTTATTCACTTGGTTCACAAACATGAGGCTTCTATATTTAATTGCTGTTACACAAGACGATAACATTTTGCCTAGCAAGAAACTCGCTCGCATTCGAGAAACTCTCCTAGTGTAACTATAAGGCGACGTTTTAGCATAGGCGTGACGTCGCGCGTCGCTCGCTCGCTCTCTCTCGCCCTCATGGCCAAGGTATGAGGGCGAGAGAGAGCGAGCGAGCGACGCGCCGCGCGACGCGCGACGCCACGCCTATGCTAAAACGTCGCCTAAGCCTTAAAATTCACATAACTCTGAAGTGATTAGGAGTGTCTTCCGATATACACTGCGAGCACTGCTCAGTGCTCTCACTGGTGAAAAATTCGTTCCGTTATAGACTGCCAATACACTGCCGCAGTATCCTAGGGAAATATATGACGTCATACTCGCCGCCATTTTTTACTGTGAGCACTGGCGCTTTCGAAGTAAAGTGCTCTCAGTATTTTGATCACGTGATTTAAATATAGAACAGCGCCTAGAGATTTGAAAAAATGGGGATGATAATACACTGGTTTACGTTCCGTTTTAAACAGTAACCAGTATAGCAAACTAAAAAGGAACGGCTTCACAGTATACTGGATTGACGTCACACCTTATTGTGCTCCAGTGTATAGGAACACACCCAAGGTCAACCCCGGACCCACCGAAAAGGCCGAAATCTTAACAACTAGGCTATTACCGCTTATTTGGTCTAAAAGTAGTGCTTTGCTTTCCTTTTCAAAGAACAGCCCCGAAGAAACGAATAACAGTCGGACGTGTCAATTTAGTTTATTTTTATGCTTTTTCTGCAACCGAATAACCATTGTATTTATCTCCAAACGATACATTATCATCTCATTTTTTTAAATAAATAATATGTAGGGGCAAGTGCTGTACCTATGGACCCTTGTACCTGTGGACACAATCGATTCCGTCGAAACTAGCAACCCTAAAACTCTAATTTGAACGCGAACTGTCAACCATAGACAAAGTTTTACGGTCGCCTTCAAATTAGAATTTTAGGGTTGCTAGTTTCGACGGAATCGATTGTGTCCACAGGTACAAGCGGCCATAGGTACATCACTTGCCCACATACCTATTATTAAAAATTGCGGAAAAAGCGGGGATCGAACCCACATCTCTCTCTTTCATCATTAGCAACCCATCAACGGCTCACTACTGAGCGCAGGTCTCCTCTCAGAGAAAGATTATAGGCCATAGTCAACCACGCTGGCCCAATGCGAATTGGCGGACTAGGTCTCTCTCTTTAGCGTTGGCCTTTCACCAGGGTTCAAATCTTTGCCAAAATTAATGATATGTATCCATTTCCAATCAGTTTAATTGCTAATAATTGTTAATGTTGTAGTTGTCATTTATTCTGAAATTATCTTCCAGAGTAGGATGACATAATATAAAATGTTGATGTCATTGTGAAAATATTTTAACTTTGATTTACTTGAAGAAAAAATATTGCATTGCATTGAAATTATTATCAACACTAACTAAGCAAAGTATGTTTTAAACTTTTCAAAAAAAAAGTTGGTTTATAAGAGAGAAATCAGAGTGCGAAGTGATTTAGCCCAACGAAAGCTTTTGTTATACCTACTATTGTTATTGACTAATAATTGAACTGTGCTTCATAATAAATACGTAGAAATGATTGGCAAGAAAAATATTGAGATATTATTTTATGTATAATTTTATATACGTTTTTACTTTAATTTTAAGAAATTGTTTTTGCGTTTGCTCTGTAGATTTTGTAATAGAATTTTACAAACCTACTTTTTGTTTTTAGTCTTGACAAATGGACTGCATTTGAATTACAAATCGACTGCAAAATTGCGTTTTAGACGCAGTTCAGTTTCAGAGCGAGGATTATACAGTGAGGCAAGTCAAAAGCATCAAAAAATCTAGTGTACATAAAACGCACCAATAAAATATTCTGTCTAATACAAATACATAAACTTGTGTCTGTCTGTCATTTTGAAATAACCGCCAGAGATGGATGTAGACTACTTTTATCCTGGATATTCAAAGAAACCCACGCGGACAAAGTCGCGGGCATTATCTAGAAATAAATAGAAGTAAAATAAAATTATGGCGAATGCAATAGAAACTGCAATTTTGAAGTCGGCTTGCAGTCAAAATTCAGTCCGTTTGCTTAGACATTTATAGTCAAGACAACAGTAAACCCAAAAATTATAACTTATAAATAAGATAAAAAATTCTTACATAGTCTTAAGTGAACTTAAAAAAGAAATGTGCGTTACTCATTAACAATCTTTGGAATTAACTGGCAAGTAAACTAACATTTAAAAAAAAATTTTTCTGACGACTCTCAAGGACTGGAGGCGAACTCTGTAGGTGGGACAGAGAAAAACACTTTAGAGTAAGATAAATAAATAGAAAGCAAAAAAAATGAAGCAGTGATAGACGGTGGTCTCCTATTCGGGGGGTCGCAGGTTCGATCCCAGGTCCTCTGACTTTTCGGAGTCAAGTACGTTTAAGCAATATTAATTTTTATCTTCTATATAAATAAAAATGAATGTTGGTAAGCGCATAACTCAAGAATGGATGGACCAATTCGGTTAATTTATTTTTTTGTATGTTCCTTAAGGTCCACGGAAGGTTTTAATAATTAATAATAAAAAAAAAAAACAAAAAAAAAGTTGGCGGTACGAAGTTCGCCGTGTCAGCTAGTATTTAATAAATATCACTTGCTTCAACGGTGAAGGAAAACACCGTGTGGAAACCTGCACACCTGAGAGTTCTTCATAATGTTCTTGAAGGTGTGTGAAGTAAGCCAATTCGCATTGGGCTAGCGTAGAATAGAATAGAATAGAATAGAAATATTTTTTATTCAAATAAACTCTTACAAGTGCTTTTGAATAGTCAATGAATCTACCACTGGTTCGGAATGCCTTTCCTGCCGAGAAGAACCAGCAAGAAACTCGGCGGTTGCTCTTTTCAAAACAGATTTACAATACAGTAAATACTATGCTATATATGCAGTGTTTCCACAATGAGGAAAGTTCCAAAAATGCATACAGACTAACTTCTATCTTAAGATGGTAGACGATAGTAGATAAGAAGTAGACTATGCCTATAACCCTTCTCTAAGAGGACACCTGCGCTCAGTAGTGAGCCGTTGATGGGTTGCTAATGATGATGATGATGATGATGATGAAATAAATAGGGTCCCCATTAAAATTAGCGCACGTTTCATACAAAAAAATATCTCTTCGAAGTTGCGCCAGCCTGTACTAAACCGTACCAACTGCAAAATATTCTGATGGGTTTGCAACCGCGTAGACAGTAAGGAACAAAGAATAGGTAATCTTATTTATGGTTCCTACATCCTAAAACGCTCCAATCTTTGAGTATTAGGTTGGTCTCTAAAGACTCCAGCATATAAAAGTTTCCCGTTCACACTCTGCCCCGTATTCATAATAATGTACCTACGCGTTTAATGAATACTACTACTACTATTAAAAGTTTATGATAAAATTTAGGCAACTTACTATGACCTACAGCAGAGTCTTATAACATCCCATGGAGTAAGGAAGTACCTAATTCTTGCAATTAATCAAATTATGAAATTATTGAGTCACAAGAGTAGTTATGTACGCGGTGAAACTGAAAGGTACCAAGTCCGCGCGGGGATACATGCCCTTGCCTGCCCTGCCTTCATGCTTTGCTATACGACGGGTTCCTTTTATACTCTGCGACCTCTCCCTAATCATGATAAATTAATTCATTCGAATAGATACGAACCTCACATGACCGTTGCAGTTGGCCCATTTTCTTTACTATAAGTTGGAAATAGGATAGGTAGTGGAGGTATGAAAAATAAGACAATTGCATTCATTTTACACTTTTATTAGGTACATTATTAATAATTTAAAGGTACTTTCATATTATTAACAGCTTTATTCTTTGGTAGAGATGCATGTTCTAGGAAGACTCAAAATAAAACTTATAAATATGTTTAATTGAATAGGGCTTTGTTCTTGTACGTAAGTAATATACAATTTAAATTCAAACATACCTGGGCCAGTTACAAGTCAGGCGGTTAAAGTTACTGTAAAGGTAGCCTTCGGTTCCTATACCCTGTAATAATATAATATTATCTCTCACTCTCACATAGTGAGACTGAGCTGTCAAAAAGAAAATAAACGGTTGGACAGGGTATAGCGACTGCGACGGCGACCGATGAACGCGACTCACTGCTTTGAATGATGCAAATTGCAAGCGACCGCGTCGCGCGATACATCAAAATCTCGGCGTTTTTTTCGCACGAAGAAATTTTAGTAGAATACGTTGATAAAAACCCACTATAAATGATGTAAGGATCCAATCTTATAAAGACAATATTGTGAGAAGAATTTTTGTGAGTCAATTTCCATTCTTGTTTCCGGAGGCATAGACAATAACATAATAATATCCATTATCTTCATCCTCCAATAACTGCTGAATAATTATTTTCCTAGTTGCGGATAAATTGTCTGACATATCATACTGAGCAAGAAACACAACCGTCACCAATAAAAACTGTGGGAAGAGTGGCGGTAGCCGGTAAGTCGCGGCAGGTTCGTTCGCTGACATCGGAATGCTGCTGGTCGCCAGCCGAAGGCGACGAGAATCGCGGCTCATCGGACGCGGTCGCCAGTCGCCCTGGTCGTCAGAATCGGAATGCTACCTAGAGTTAACTTGTGGGTAGCTACAAGGCTTAAGCCCAATTTTTATATTGTCGCCCTTTATTGGGTAACACTCACTACACTGAAGTTGGAATCAGATCAGAAGTTGAGGATGTTTGCTGGCTCATTCAGGTGAATACTGAAACTAATTTGTTGAATGGACAAAATATTATTAGATCAGAAAATATGAATCGTGTTCTTAATCATTAACGGTTGGTTCCTAGACTAGATTCATTCTATCTGACAATTAATATCCACGTTGTTAGGTAACTTATCTTCAGGTTACAAATAGATTTAATACAATTGTATTGAACAGGAACCATGCGAGACGTGAAGTATCTACATGGTTTTTGCCTACCTCAAGTGTAAAATCCGACAACGCCCTATTGTATTTGTATACATACTATGCAAAAAAGTTACGTGACACGTATGTTATATACGTAATATATACATAATAATAAATTATAGTCTTAAAGACAGCTGTATGATTTTGTATGACTCGAGCACGAAGTAAGAAATGTAAGAGCGAAATACAAGTAAGTACCTAATACAAAAAAATTCGGCGAGTCATTTAAAATTGTAATGAAGGAACAATTCCATCGCTGTCAACTTTGGCACAAAAATTTAATGGGCAAAGAATAGACGGCATATATACAATGTTTATGTCAGAACAAAGACCAAAGAAAAATTTGCTCAGAACGCGTTGCGGTAACTTTAAAATGCGTTCTGGCAAATTCAGAACGACCACGATAAGAATTACGTGCCAAAAACGTAAAGCCACTGACGTTCGTAGCAAAACGAAGGTCAAGTAGTAGAAGGTGAAGGAGTGTAGCTGCTTTCAGCTACACTCCTTCACATACTTGACCTTCGTTTTGCTTGCATCAGTGGTGTGCATTACAAAAAATGATTGCTGCTGCAGTGTGACAATCGCAATAACCTCTGATTGGCCAACACTCTCCTGCTATTGGCTAAAATGCACTGTTACAGAAAGAATAACCATAAATTCAGCCAATCACCACTATTGAGAATGTTGCAATGATTGATGCAGCTTTTCCGAAATCGACCAGCAGAGTCAACGATGCAAGCTGAATTTTTTTTTTTACTTTTTGAACCCAAAAAGTTTTGATGTTTTTAACCACTATATAAATACTTCATATAGCCTTCCTAATTTATTGGCTAATTGGCTTTTTTAATTTACGCCACAACGTTTATTGGTCTAGTTATTATTTATGATATCCATGTGGCACGGAATTCGTCATCATGATGAACGTTTTGAATTTGCGAACGCGTTGTCACTGTTTTTCCACTTGTCATACAACTTTAGAATTGGAATTGTGGCTCTTTTAAAGATGCCACAGACACAAAGTGTACTGAGCAGATTTTTCGTTCAGTTACAGAACTTGGTGTTTGAAACTAACATTTACAACGCGCAGGACGGCTTATGAACGACCGTGACACTATCACTACCTTATATAGTAAAACATGGTGGTGGATCAGTGACTAACTACCTCGAAATTGAAAATATGTCATTTATAGCTTAAAAATAAAATGCACAGGAGATCTGAAATATTATTTAAAATCAATTTCTTCATAATATGGGCCGATCAGGTCAGCGTGCTACACTTTTTCGGGTCGGTTTCCGTTGATTTTCCTAGATAAAAAGTAGCTCTCCCGGTCAGAGGACTCACTACTACAACCATTACTATACCCATGCTAAAAATCGCATCAATCCGTTGCTCTGTTGCGACGTGATTGAAGCACAAACTAACAAACAAACACACTTTCGCATTTATAATATCAGTAAAATTGTAATGCAAAATTATAACACAATCTAGACAACCGCAATCTAACATCGTTCGAGATTTAGGTTGCTAGTTTGCCTAGCAACCTAAATCTCGAACTGTTTATATGCAAACATTGATGTCAATAATTAAGATAAAATCCTATCTTATAAGTTGAACCAAATTACAGATAGCTACGAAGCTACGATGCCAATAAAATTGTAGCATACCTATTGTTGACAATTTTATTATAATGCAAATAAAATTGTAGCACAATAATTATATTGATGAAAATTATAATGTACCAATAAAATATGACGCAAATACCTCGAAGAATACAATGCTTAGTTTGAAGGTTAAAATCGTTATTCATTATTGGTATACGCGAAAGGAGAATGACGAATTCTATAGAGGTTCTGACCCAGACGAACTGAACCGTGGGCCACATTCACGAATCAAACTTCGCATGCTTGTTCTAGTAAACCAGTCTAACAAAAAAGTTCATCAAAGTCTATCAAATAAAGTTGGGAGAAAAAAGATATTCACTTGTATTGCCATGTAACGGTTATTTATAATGTGTACTTGTGAATAATATTAATATTTATGATCCCCATCTTCTAAAAATATCGGGTTTACACAGAAAAATACTCTGAAAAATATTAATTAAAATTAAAAGATTTCTGAATCTGAACGGTTTTAAAGATGCTGGGTCAAAATTCGCCAACCTCCTTTTATCAAAGCATTTTGTATTCTACAGCACAACTAAACAGGTTTTGATATTAGTATTTATTACTTAATTATTAGGGCCGTGACTTCATCCACATTGATACAATACAATTAATTACCTCTTCGTCAAAAATGGAAAGGTTTACAGATAGACCTTCGAATTCATAGTATAAGTATGGTCAGTAGTATCGGTAATCTTTGAAATCGATAGTAAATTATGGTCGGAGCGACCGTGTGAAATAATCTATGTTAGTCTATGCACCTATATTATGTAATACATCACAACATTTTACTACACTAGCGGCACGCTATGATGGCCGGTTTGACGTTTGTCCGCTCATGAAGTTCCGTATTAATTGATAACGACTTTGAAGGAAATAATTGTATTACTTTATTGACGATAGTGATGTGCAGAGATTCATAAATTTTATCGAATGTAGTTTTAGGTTTAGGACTCAAAATTTATTTATTAAATTGATTTCTAAAATGTATACAAGTGTAGAAAAATCAGTTTGCACCATTTAAGGGGTGAATGTACTTGTGAATATGAACAATTTTCACTATGTGGACAAACCTCTGAAATCGCAAAAAAATATCAGCTGTTTCATACAAAAGGTAAAATTTTTATTTTTATATGATATATACCACAACTCGGCATTTGGTTTTCTAAATTGAAAATTTTTAAAAATGGAATCTAATACGATCGTCACATAGGATCGCTGGCTAGCACAACTACTACCTCCGGCAAACTCGCGTCAATGCTCAATGCAAAACAAAGCAGTTTCGAATTGACGTTGCTTCGAAAAGTATAAACTGTCAGTGCAATGCGATTGTGATATAGTTTTGACCTGGCTTTGGATTTCAAATATTGATACTGCATTACTGTTGACCCTTGCTCGTTAATTTGGACTCTGTTCAAGCCCTTTGTTGTGGATTTCGTCGATATGACCGAACGTACGCAGAGAACTGTTCTAAATAGTCAGACACGTGAGTTCGTAATACGCCTTCGTAACTATTTCGATCGTGAAGCTCAAAATGGAGGGCCAATTTTACCTATAACGTCAGTGGTTGAACGCGTAGCTGATGCGCTTAATATTGGACAACGAACTGTTAGACGGATAACTAAAAAAAAATATGGCGAGACTGGCACAGAAGAAAATAAACTTCACACACCAAAAAAGAGAAAACGAGCAAAACCAGTCGTAGGCATCGATAGCTTTGATGCCGATGCTATCTGAAGACATGTTTGTTTGTTTGTTTTTTTTTTTGTGTGCATATAAAGTATGTATATTCATTTTCATTCAAATATTCAGTTCGTTCAAATAAATTAAATAAACATATACATTTTTGTTTTATTAAACCTATTTAATCAGGTACAAAAACAAAACTTAATTGTTTTTTGTTCGAGAATAAATTGACATTCCACATCACTATTGTAATGTGTCAAACCGGCCATCATAGCGTGCCGCTAGTTTAGTACAGTTTTTGCAATTCACGAAGGTGAGTGAGCTTTACAAGTTGTGATTACTTCGTGTACATGCACATTGCATAAGTATGCGTGCCTGTCAAAGCCTAGGTGGGAGCGGGCAGGCGCGAGGCAGGGCTCACATTTATACAGATACGACACACACACAACCTTAAGTCAGTCGCCCTCGTGATTTGAAAGAACTATAAACTTAATATATATATTTTTTAATGTTTTTATGTATGAAGTGCTGATAGAGAGTATTGCTAATTATTACTTAATATGAGATTCCTTAACAGTTTCTTACAATAAAAGCCTCGAATTGGCCCAAATTGAACACATGTGTCTTTTACCAATGAATATATGAGGAGGCATCGAAAATCTTGTCTGGTATTTCCCTTAATTTACACAGTATAAGTTCAAATATTGAAATATTTAATTGGTATATCACTAGGATTCACTTTTATTGAATTGGAGATATATAGGAAACAATTATTATTAACTTTTTTTTGACTTCGGATACCTATGTACACGCTATGTACCTAGTAGCAAGAAAACAGCAGAAAAAATATTCAGAACCCTCCATTTTGAATGGGTGTAATCTAAGAAGTCGTCCTTTCCAAAATTAATATTATGCCCTGAGTTGTTTGCTTTTATCACTAGAGACACAATTCATTTAAAATAATTCACATTATCTGCCTTCTATTTTGAAAACGTGGTGGTAAACCGGTTGCACCCTAATCAGCAGTAGCACTTTTTTTTGCTCTCTTATTCACTTGGTTCACAAACATGAGGCTTCTATATTTAATTGCTGTTACACAAGACGATAACATTTTGCCTAGCAAGAAACTCGCTCGCATTCGAGAAACTCTCCTAGTGTAACTATAAGGCGACGTTTTAGCATAGGCGTGACGTCGCGCGTCGCTCGCTCGCTCTCTCTCGCCCTCATGGCCAAGGTATGAGGGCGAGAGAGAGCGAGCGAGCGACGCGCCGCGCGACGCGCGACGCCACGCCTATGCTAAAACGTCGCCTAAGCCTTAAAATTCACATAACTCTGAAGTGATTAGGAGTGTCTTCCGATATACACTGCGAGCACTGCTCAGTGCTCTCACTGGTGAAAAATTCGTTCCGTTATAGACTGCCAATACACTGCCGCAGTATCCTAGGGAAATATATGACGTCATACTCGCCGCCATTTTTTACTGTGAGCACTGGCGCTTTCGAAGTAAAGTGCTCTCAGTATTTTGATCACGTGATTTAAATATAGAACAGCGCCTAGAGATTTGAAAAAATGGGGATGATAATACACTGGTTTACGTTCCGTTTTAAACAGTAACCAGTATAGCAAACTAAAAAGGAACGGCTTCACAGTATACTGGATTGACGTCACACCTTATTGTGCTCCAGTGTATAGGAACACACCCAAGGTCAACCCCGGACCCACCGAAAAGGCCGAAATCTTAACAACTAGGCTATTACCGCTTATTTGGTCTAAAAGTAGTGCTTTGCTTTCCTTTTCAAAGAACAGCCCCGAAGAAACGAATAACAGTCGGACGTGTCAATTTAGTTTATTTTTATGCTTTTTCTGCAACCGAATAACCATTGTATTTATCTCCAAACGATACATTATCATCTCATTTTTTTAAATAAATAATATGTAGGGGCAAGTGCTGTACCTATGGACCCTTGTACCTGTGGACACAATCGATTCCGTCGAAACTAGCAACCCTAAAACTCTAATTTGAACGCGAACTGTCAACCATAGACAAAGTTTTACGGTCGCCTTCAAATTAGAATTTTAGGGTTGCTAGTTTCGACGGAATCGATTGTGTCCACAGGTACAAGCGGCCATAGGTACATCACTTGCCCACATACCTATTATTAAAAATTGCGGAAAAAGCGGGGATCGAACCCACATCTCTCTCTTTCATCATTAGCAACCCATCAACGGCTCACTACTGAGCGCAGGTCTCCTCTCAGAGAAAGATTATAGGCCATAGTCAACCACGCTGGCCCAATGCGAATTGGCGGACTAGGTCTCTCTCTTTAGCGTTGGCCTTTCACCAGGGTTCAAATCTTTGCCAAAATTAATGATATGTATCCATTTCCAATCAGTTTAATTGCTAATAATTGTTAATGTTGTAGTTGTCATTTATTCTGAAATTATCTTCCAGAGTAGGATGACATAATATAAAATGTTGATGTCATTGTGAAAATATTTTAACTTTGATTTACTTGAAGAAAAAATATTGCATTGCATTGAAATTATTATCAACACTAACTAAGCAAAGTATGTTTTAAACTTTTCAAAAAAAAAGTTGGTTTATAAGAGAGAAATCAGAGTGCGAAGTGATTTAGCCCAACGAAAGCTTTTGTTATACCTACTATTGTTATTGACTAATAATTGAACTGTGCTTCATAATAAATACGTAGAAATGATTGGCAAGAAAAATATTGAGATATTATTTTATGTATAATTTTATATACGTTTTTACTTTAATTTTAAGAAATTGTTTTTGCGTTTGCTCTGTAGATTTTGTAATAGAATTTTACAAACCTACTTTTTGTTTTTAGTCTTGACAAATGGACTGCATTTGAATTACAAATCGACTGCAAAATTGCGTTTTAGACGCAGTTCAGTTTCAGAGCGAGGATTATACAGTGAGGCAAGTCAAAAGCATCAAAAAATCTAGTGTACATAAAACGCACCAATAAAATATTCTGTCTAATACAAATACATAAACTTGTGTCTGTCTGTCATTTTGAAATAACCGCCAGAGATGGATGTAGACTACTTTTATCCTGGATATTCAAAGAAACCCACGCGGACAAAGTCGCGGGCATTATCTAGAAATAAATAGAAGTAAAATAAAATTATGGCGAATGCAATAGAAACTGCAATTTTGAAGTCGGCTTGCAGTCAAAATTCAGTCCGTTTGCTTAGACATTTATAGTCAAGACAACAGTAAACCCAAAAATTATAACTTATAAATAAGATAAAAAATTCTTACATAGTCTTAAGTGAACTTAAAAAAGAAATGTGCGTTACTCATTAACAATCTTTGGAATTAACTGGCAAGTAAACTAACATTTAAAAAAAAATTTTTCTGACGACTCTCAAGGACTGGAGGCGAACTCTGTAGGTGGGACAGAGAAAAACACTTTAGAGTAAGATAAATAAATAGAAAGCAAAAAAAATGAAGCAGTGATAGACGGTGGTCTCCTATTCGGGGGGTCGCAGGTTCGATCCCAGGTCCTCTGACTTTTCGGAGTCAAGTACGTTTAAGCAATATTAATTTTTATCTTCTATATAAATAAAAATGAATGTTGGTAAGCGCATAACTCAAGAATGGATGGACCAATTCGGTTAATTTATTTTTTTGTATGTTCCTTAAGGTCCACGGAAGGTTTTAATAATTAATAATAAAAAAAAAAAACAAAAAAAAAGTTGGCGGTACGAAGTTCGCCGTGTCAGCTAGTATTTAATAAATATCACTTGCTTCAACGGTGAAGGAAAACACCGTGTGGAAACCTGCACACCTGAGAGTTCTTCATAATGTTCTTGAAGGTGTGTGAAGTAAGCCAATTCGCATTGGGCTAGCGTAGAATAGAATAGAATAGAATAGAAATATTTTTTATTCAAATAAACTCTTACAAGTGCTTTTGAATAGTCAATGAATCTACCACTGGTTCGGAATGCCTTTCCTGCCGAGAAGAACCAGCAAGAAACTCGGCGGTTGCTCTTTTCAAAACAGATTTACAATACAGTAAATACTATGCTATATATGCAGTGTTTCCACAATGAGGAAAGTTCCAAAAATGCATACAGACTAACTTCTATCTTAAGATGGTAGACGATAGTAGATAAGAAGTAGACTATGCCTATAACCCTTCTCTAAGAGGACACCTGCGCTCAGTAGTGAGCCGTTGATGGGTTGCTAATGATGATGATGATGATGATGATGAAATAAATAGGGTCCCCATTAAAATTTGCGCACGTTTCATACAAAAAAATATCTCTTCGAAGTTGCGCCAGCCTGTACTAAACCGTACCAACTGCAAAATATTCTGATGGGTTTGCAACCGCGTAGACAGTAAGGAACAAAGAATAGGTAATCTTATTTATGGTTCCTACATCCTAAAACGCTCCAATCTTTGAGTATTAGGTTGGTCTCTAAAGACTCCAGCATATAAAAGTTTCCCGTTCACACTCTGCCCCGTATTCATAATAATGTACCTACGCGTTTAATGAATACTACTACTACTATTAAAAGTTTATGATAAAATTTAGGCAACTTACTATGACCTACAGCAGAGTCTTAGATATACTTCATCCCATGGAGTAAGGAAGTACCTAATTCTTGCAATTAATCAAATTATGAAATTATTGAGTCACAAGAGTAGTTATGTACGCGGTGAAACTGAAAGGTACCAAGTCCGCGCGGGGATACATGCCCTTGCCTGCCCTGCCTTCATGCTTTGCTATACGACGGGTTCCTTTTATACTCTGCGACCTCTCCCTAATCATGATAAATTAATTCATTCGAATAGATACGAACCTCACATGACCGTTGCAGTTGGCCCATTTTCTTTACTATAAGTTGGAAATAGGATAGGTAGTGGAGGTATGAAAAATAAGACAATTGCATTCATTTTACACTTTTATTAGGTACATTATTAATAATTTAAAGGTACTTTCATATTATTAACAGCTTTATTCTTTGGTAGAGATGCATGTTCTAGGAAGACTCAAAATAAAACTTATAAATATGTTTAATTGAATAGGGCTTTGTTCTTGTACGTAAGTAATATACAATTTAAATTCAAACATACCTGGGCCAGTTACAAGTCAGGCGGTTAAAGTTACTGTAAAGGTAGCCTTCGGTTCCTATACCCTGTAATAATATAATATTATCTCTCACTCTCACATAGTGAGACTGAGCTGTCAAAAAGAAAATAAACGGTTGGACAGGGTATAGCGACTGCGACGGCGACCGATGAACGCGACTCACTGCTTTGAATGATGCAAATTGCAAGCGACCGCGTCGCGCGATACATCAAAATCTCGGCGTTTTTTTCGCACGAAGAAATTTTAGTAGAATACGTTGATAAAAACCCACTATAAATGATGTAAGGATCCAATCTTATAAAGACAATATTGTGAGAAGAATTTTTGTGAGTCAATTTCCATTCTTGTTTCCGGAGGCATAGACAATAACATAATAATATCCATTATCTTCATCCTCCAATAACTGCTGAATAATTATTTTCCTAGTTGCGGATAAATTGTCTGACATATCATACTGAGCAAGAAACACAACCGTCACCAATAAAAACTGTGGGAAGAGTGGCGGTAGCCGGTAAGTCGCGGCAGGTTCGTTCGCTGACATCGGAATGCTGCTGGTCGCCAGCCGAAGGCGACGAGAATCGCGGCTCATCGGACGCGGTCGCCAGTCGCCCTGGTCGTCAGAATCGGAATGCTACCTAGAGTTAACTTGTGGGTAGCTACAAGGCTTAAGCCCAATTTTTATATTGTCGCCCTTTATTGGGTAACACTCACTACACTGAAGTTGGAATCAGATCAGAAGTTGAGGATGTTTGCTGGCTCATTCAGGTGAATACTGAAACTAATTTGTTGAATGGACAAAATATTATTAGATCAGAAAATATGAATCGTGTTCTTAATCATTAACGGTTGGTTCCTAGACTAGATTCATTCTATCTGACAATTAATATCCACGTTGTTAGGTAACTTATCTTCAGGTTACAAATAGATTTAATACAATTGTATTGAACAGGAACCATGCGAGACGTGAAGTATCTACATGGTTTTTGCCTACCTCAAGTGTAAAATCCGACAACGCCCTATTGTATTTGTATACATACTATGCAAAAAAGTTACGTGACACGTATGTTATATACGTAATATATACATAATAATAAATTATAGTCTTAAAGACAGCTGTATGATTTTGTATGACTCGAGCACGAAGTAAGAAATGTAAGAGCGAAATACAAGTAAGTACCTAATACAAAAAAATTCGGCGAGTCATTTAAAATTGTAATGAAGGAACAATTCCATCGCTGTCAACTTTGGCACAAAAATTTAATGGGCAAAGAATAGACGGCATATATACAATGTTTATGTCAGAACAAAGACCAAAGAAAAATTTGCTCAGAACGCGTTGCGGTAACTTTAAAATGCGTTCTGGCAAATTCAGAACGACCACGATAAGAATTACGTGCCAAAAACGTAAAGCCACTGACGTTCGTAGCAAAACGAAGGTCAAGTAGTAGAAGGTGAAGGAGTGTAGCTGCTTTCAGCTACACTCCTTCACATACTTGACCTTCGTTTTGCTTGCATCAGTGGTGTGCATTACAAAAAATGATTGCTGCTGCAGTGTGACAATCGCAATAACCTCTGATTGGCCAACACTCTCCTGCTATTGGCTAAAATGCACTGTTACAGAAAGAATAACCATAAATTCAGCCAATCACCACTATTGAGAATGTTGCAATGATTGATGCAGCTTTTCCGAAATCGACCAGCAGAGTCAACGATGCAAGCTGAATTTTTTTTTTTACTTTTTGAACCCAAAAAGTTTTGATGTTTTTAACCACTATATAAATACTTCATATAGCCTTCCTAATTTATTGGCTAATTGGCTTTTTTAATTTACGCCACAACGTTTATTGGTCTAGTTATTATTTATGATATCCATGTGGCACGGAATTCGTCATCATGATGAACGTTTTGAATTTGCGAACGCGTTGTCACTGTTTTTCCACTTGTCATACAACTTTAGAATTGGAATTGTGGCTCTTTTAAAGATGCCACAGACACAAAGTGTACTGAGCAGATTTTTCGTTCAGTTACAGAACTTGGTGTTTGAAACTAACATTTACAACGCGCAGGACGGCTTATGAACGACCGTGACACTATCACTACCTTATATAGTAAAACATGGTGGTGGATCAGTGACTAACTACCTCGAAATTGAAAATATGTCATTTATAGCTTAAAAATAAAATGCACAGGAGATCTGAAATATTATTTAAAATCAATTTCTTCATAATATGGGCCGATCAGGTCAGCGTGCTACACTTTTTCGGGTCGGTTTCCGTTGATTTTCCTAGATAAAAAGTAGCTCTCCCGGTCAGAGGACTCACTACTACAACCATTACTATACCCATGCTAAAAATCGCATCAATCCGTTGCTCTGTTGCGACGTGATTGAAGCACAAACTAACAAACAAACACACTTTCGCATTTATAATATCAGTAAAATTGTAATGCAAAATTATAACACAATCTAGACAACCGCAATCTAACATCGTTCGAGATTTAGGTTGCTAGTTTGCCTAGCAACCTAAATCTCGAACTGTTTATATGCAAACATTGATGTCAATAATTAAGATAAAATCCTATCTTATAAGTTGAACCAAATTACAGATAGCTACGAAGCTACGATGCCAATAAAATTGTAGCATACCTATTGTTGACAATTTTATTATAATGCAAATAAAATTGTAGCACAATAATTATATTGATGAAAATTATAATGTACCAATAAAATATGACGCAAATACCTCGAAGAATACAATGCTTAGTTTGAAGGTTAAAATCGTTATTCATTATTGGTATACGCGAAAGGAGAATGACGAATTCTATAGAGGTTCTGACCCAGACGAACTGAACCGTGGGCCACATTCACGAATCAAACTTCGCATGCTTGTTCTAGTAAACCAGTCTAACAAAAAAGTTCATCAAAGTCTATCAAATAAAGTTGGGAGAAAAAAGATATTCACTTGTATTGCCATGTAACGGTTATTTATAATGTGTACTTGTGAATAATATTAATATTTATGATCCCCATCTTCTAAAAATATCGGGTTTACACAGAAAAATACTCTGAAAAATATTAATTAAAATTAAAAGATTTCTGAATCTGAACGGTTTTAAAGATGCTGGGTCAAAATTCGCCAACCTCCTTTTATCAAAGCATTTTGTATTCTACAGCACAACTAAACAGGTTTTGATATTAGTATTTATTACTTAATTATTAGGGCCGTGACTTCATCCACATTGATACAATACAATTAATTACCTCTTCGTCAAAAATGGAAAGGTTTACAGATAGACCTTCGAATTCATAGTATAAGTATGGTCAGTAGTATCGGTAATCTTTGAAATCGATAGTAAATTATGGTCGGAGCGACCGTGTGAAATAATCTATGTTAGTCTATGCACCTATATTATGTAATACATCACAACATTTTACTAGTACAGTTTTTGCAATTCACGAAGGTGAGTGAGCTTTACAAGTTGTGATTACTTCGTGTACATGCACATTGCATAAGTATGCGTGCCTGTCAAAGCCTAGGTGGGAGCGGGCAGGCGCGAGGCAGGGCTCACATTTATACAGATACGACACACACACAACCTTAAGTCAGTCGCCCTCGTGATTTGAAAGAACTATAAACTTAATATATATATTTTTTAATGTTTTTATGTATGAAGTGCTGATAGAGAGTATTGCTAATTATTACTTAATATGAGATTCCTTAACAGTTTCTTACAATAAAAGCCTCGAATTGGCCCAAATTGAACACATGTGTCTTTTACCAATGAATATATGAGGAGGCATCGAAAATCTTGTCTGGTATTTCCCTTAATTTACACAGTATAAGTTCAAATATTGAAATATTTAATTGGTATATCACTAGGATTCACTTTTATTGAATTGGAGATATATAGGAAACAATTATTATTAACTTTTTTTTGACTTCGGATACCTATGTACACGCTATGTACCTAGTAGCAAGAAAACAGCAGAAAAAATATTCAGAACCCTCCATTTTGAATGGGTGTAATCTAAGAAGTCGTCCTTTCCAAAATTAATATTATGCCCTGAGTTGTTTGCTTTTATCACTAGAGACACAATTCATTTAAAATAATTCACATTATCTGCCTTCTATTTTGAAAACGTGGTGGTAAACCGGTTGCACCCTAATCAGCAGTAGCACTTTTTTTTGCTCTCTTATTCACTTGGTTCACAAACATGAGGCTTCTATATTTAATTGCTGTTACACAAGACGATAACATTTTGCCTAGCAAGAAACTCGCTCGCATTCGAGAAACTCTCCTAGTGTAACTATAAGGCGACGTTTTAGCATAGGCGTGACGTCGCGCGTCGCTCGCTCGCTCTCTCTCGCCCTCATGGCCAAGGTATGAGGGCGAGAGAGAGCGAGCGAGCGACGCGCCGCGCGACGCGCGACGCCACGCCTATGCTAAAACGTCGCCTAAGCCTTAAAATTCACATAACTCTGAAGTGATTAGGAGTGTCTTCCGATATACACTGCGAGCACTGCTCAGTGCTCTCACTGGTGAAAAATTCGTTCCGTTATAGACTGCCAATACACTGCCGCAGTATCCTAGGGAAATATATGACGTCATACTCGCCGCCATTTTTTACTGTGAGCACTGGCGCTTTCGAAGTAAAGTGCTCTCAGTATTTTGATCACGTGATTTAAATATAGAACAGCGCCTAGAGATTTGAAAAAATGGGGATGATAATACACTGGTTTACGTTCCGTTTTAAACAGTAACCAGTATAGCAAACTAAAAAGGAACGGCTTCACAGTATACTGGATTGACGTCACACCTTATTGTGCTCCAGTGTATAGGAACACACCCAAGGTCAACCCCGGACCCACCGAAAAGGCCGAAATCTTAACAACTAGGCTATTACCGCTTATTTGGTCTAAAAGTAGTGCTTTGCTTTCCTTTTCAAAGAACAGCCCCGAAGAAACGAATAACAGTCTGACGTGTCAATTTAGTTTATTTTTATGCTTTTTCTGCAACCGAATAACCATTGTATTTATCTCCAAACGATACATTATCATCTCATTTTTTTAAATAAATAATATGTAGGGGCAAGTGCTGTACCTATGGACCCTTGTACCTGTGGACACAATCGATTCCGTCGAAACTAGCAACCCTAAAACTCTAATTTGAACGCGAACTGTCAACCATAGACAAAGTTTTACGGTCGCCTTCAAATTAGAATTTTAGGGTTGCTAGTTTCGACGGAATCGATTGTGTCCACAGGTACAAGCGGCCATAGGTACATCACTTGCCCACATACCTATTATTAAAAATTGCGGAAAAAGCGGGGATCGAACCCACATCTCTCTCTTTCATCATTAGCAACCCATCAACGGCTCACTACTGAGCGCAGGTCTCCTCTCAGAGAAAGATTATAGGCCATAGTCAACCACGCTGGCCCAATGCGAATTGGCGGACTAGGTCTCTCTCTTTAGCGTTGGCCTTTCACCAGGGTTCAAATCTTTGCCAAAATTAATGATATGTATCCATTTCCAATCAGTTTAATTGCTAATAATTGTTAATGTTGTAGTTGTCATTTATTCTGAAATTATCTTCCAGAGTAGGATGACATAATATAAAATGTTGATGTCATTGTGAAAATATTTTAACTTTGATTTACTTGAAGAAAAAATATTGCATTGCATTGAAATTATTATCAACACTAACTAAGCAAAGTATGTTTTAAACTTTTCAAAAAAAAAGTTGGTTTATAAGAGAGAAATCAGAGTGCGAAGTGATTTAGCCCAACGAAAGCTTTTGTTATACCTACTATTGTTATTGACTAATAATTGAACTGTGCTTCATAATAAATACGTAGAAATGATTGGCAAGAAAAATATTGAGATATTATTTTATGTATAATTTTATATACGTTTTTACTTTAATTTTAAGAAATTGTTTTTGCGTTTGCTCTGTAGATTTTGTAATAGAATTTTACAAACCTACTTTTTGTTTTTAGTCTTGACAAATGGACTGCATTTGAATTACAAATCGACTGCAAAATTGCGTTTTAGACGCAGTTCAGTTTCAGAGCGAGGATTATACAGTGAGGCAAGTCAAAAGCATCAAAAAATCTAGTGTACATAAAACGCACCAATAAAATATTCTGTCTAATACAAATACATAAACTTGTGTCTGTCTGTCATTTTGAAATAACCGCCAGAGATGGATGTAGACTACTTTTATCCTGGATATTCAAAGAAACCCACGCGGACAAAGTCGCGGGCATTATCTAGAAATAAATAGAAGTAAAATAAAATTATGGCGAATGCAATAGAAACTGCAATTTTGAAGTCGGCTTGCAGTCAAAATTCAGTCCGTTTGCTTAGACATTTATAGTCAAGACAACAGTAAACCCAAAAATTATAACTTATAAATAAGATAAAAAATTCTTACATAGTCTTAAGTGAACTTAAAAAAGAAATGTGCGTTACTCATTAACAATCTTTGGAATTAACTGGCAAGTAAAAAACATAACAATTACAAACTTAATAGTAAAACTATACAAAAGAGCCTCAAAAAATTACTATCAATAAATAAAAAATTCATAAGACTTCAAAATAATCTCTTAGGGTATAATTAAAATTCTATGAGTATTTTATTCTTCTTACGTACTACATTGTGGCTATTTCTATGTACACATCTCTAAACTTAACTAATTTGACAACTTTATATTTAATGCTATCCTCGTCCACAGAGAGCATTATGAAAGAGATAGCACTAGATTTAGACCTGTCAATTTTTAGTTTAGAGATGGTGTACAACAGAATCAGTAACAGTATCATAATAATATATCTTTATCTGCCCAAAAATATTAAATAAATGTTTCATTTTATTATCTTTGATATTGGACTAAAATCTATCCACTAATTTTGATGGAAATCACAAATATATAACCTGAAATACGAATTACGAAAATATAAAGTACAGCAAAGTACATCTTCCTGAAATTAATTAAATGCCTTGAGTGAGAGAGTTTTCTAAAACTATATCAAATTCGTCCAGCGGTTCGAGTATTTGTCTGAGGAAGGTGAGCAAGCCGCGCTTGCGCAGGAAACTTTGCTCTTCGTACATCTCGACCGTAACACGTGTCATGGACATCGGCACCAGCATTCTATGAAGCCAGTGCTCTCTGGGAGAATAAACATTTTCAAATATCATATTTTTATTTATAATACTGTTAAATAAATTTTTGAGCCGTCATTAAGTGTACAATGTTACCTTACCTGACTTAAGACTAAGGGTAAAGTAAAGGTAAAGATATATAGATGGCACTCTACTCAGCTCAGAGTCAAGACTAAGTTAAAACGAGACAGATTTATGTCAGGACATATTTGTGTCTCGTTTTAATTCTATCTTGAGTCTTGAGTACGATCTATATATATATCAGCCTTAGGGCCTGTTTCACCACCTTCAAGTAAATTTTCGATGGCGAATAAAGACGATCTGTAAAAACGTCAAATTTATTTTTCTGTTAAATTTACTTGAAAGTGGTGAAACTCAGTACAATTTTTCTGGATTGACTTATGTGACTAGTGGAAATAGGCACTCGATTTTCGACTAAATAAATAGCTGTTAAGAACAATCGTCAGATTAAAATAATTTCGATTAAAACCATAAGGAAAAGGGGTTGATTTGAAAAAACAATGTGCAGACTGAAATGCCTGGAGTGAAGCCTAGACCTACCTTATTTAAAACTAGCTGATGCCCGCGACTTCGTCCGCGTAGACTTAGTTTATAAAGTCCCTCGGGAACTCTTTGATTTTCCGGGATAAAAAGTAGCCTATGTCACTCTCCAGGTCCTCGACTACACCCATGAAAAAAATCACGTCGATCCGGAGTTCTGTTGCGGCGTGATTGAAGGACAAACCAACAAACCAACACACTTTCGCATTTATAATATTAGTATGAATGGTTAGGTACGGTAAAAGCATACCTTAAACTAAGACAAATGAAGAGTTGGAACTTCCCATCCTTGCCCAGCGAGCGGCCCGCGGAGCTGATCTCGTCCATGAGGTGGCAGTAGCACCTCCATATGGCCCTGTGCTCCTGGTCCTGTCTACAGTTGTACGCCACCCCGCAACTTTTATTCGATGGCGCGGTGGATTCGTCGCATAGACTCATTTTGAACTCGTCTTTAACTCTTGCTGTAACAAATAACTATGGATTAATAAAAAATAAGAAAACAATTAATAAAAAATATTTTTAAAAAATCGACTTCAAAGGCCACTAGACCACAGGTACAAAGTATAACTATTAAAGGTAACGTATTGCAACTATGTAGGTCATCAGTCTATGGTCTTCATCATGGTTCGAATTAACCAAATTGTGCTTTCCGAAAGCAAATGCACGAGTAACTATAAAATACCCAAATCAATTCAAGAACGCCGAAAATTGGGCTCCGCGCGACTGTTACGGCATGAGCGCATCGCCGCTGAAGACAGTATGTCACATAAAATGATATTTTTATAGTATTAAATATTAATTTAAAAGTTTGAAAAAATTAGGGTGTCATCAGGACACTTGAATTAATAAAGCCCTGTTGGAAAAAAAACTTTGTCAATTTTTTCAAAAAGTTATACGATTGTTAATGAACTACATTATTTTCCAATCTCTGCTCTTACAAAAGTTGACATAAGAGTTTAAATAATTGACCTAAATTTTTTTTGCTTCTTGGAGCTTTTCTTAGACTTAGCTACTATGAAATTGAGGATTTGATCGCTGAAGTGATATCATAGAAAATATTATAAATACACAAATACACCCCATACGTACACACACACACACACACAGACTCACACATACACACACACACACACTCACACATACACTTCATTATTCTAACAGCTAACACTAATTTTATAATAATTCAAACAATAATAATCTAAATTTGTAAATTTGAACTATGGTCTAACTCTAGTAATCAATGGATCCGTGGAAAGGCTGCGGTGTCCGTAACACAGGTTTTCCTAGTACGGATGCCAAAGCACTCCTTCGCAACAACCAACATTGCTAGTTTACTTTTTCTGTGTCCTAGATTTAAGGAGTTGATTTATTGTAAAAACTTTGTACTGAGTTAATAAATAAATATTATTATTATATTATTATTATTATTTCTTATATACATAATTAACAAGATCACGCAATAAAAGTTTCTTTAAGTTTTATATTTTGTTTGTTATAACTTTATTAAATGAACAAAAAGTGAAATACTCAAGAAATGTTGTTAAAACATTTTTTTCTGACAGATGTAACTATATGGCTGTTTTTGCATCTAATAATGACATTAATTAATGCCAGAAAAAAAAATTTTACGTCATTTTTTAAGAAATTGTTTATTAACAAATAGACAAGTTTAATGTTTTTAAATATGGTTGAGCGAAGCAATGGCTGGGTCATGCGTCATGCTCGTGAACGGGTGCCACCGGCGGGAATGGGGCTACTTTATGTCTGCCCATCTTAAGATAGAAGTCGGTATGCATTTTTGGAACTTTCCTCATTGTGGAAACACTGCATATATAGCATAGTATTTACCTACTGTATTGTAAATTTGTTTTGAAAAGAGCAACCGCCGAGTTTCTTGCTGGTTCTTCTCGGCAGGAAAGGCATTCCGAACCAGTGGTAGATTCATTGACTATTCAAAAGCACTTGTAAAAGTTTATTTGAATAAAAAATATTTCTATTCTATTCTATTCTAAAATTTTTTTTTACCATTTTATGGTCATGAAAAATGATGACATAAAAAAAATCCTTAAATAAGTTTTTTAACTGTTAAAATCGTTTTGTTCGATTGATAATTAAATAAGTTTCTTTTTCTTAAGCAATCATTGATTGGCATTTCTCTATAAGTTACAAAATTTTTTTGTTTTCAAATAATTTCATTGTTTATTAAGTTTTTCTTTTTTTCCTGAAAGCAAAAAAAAAACTACAAATATACCCATATTACAAAGTAGTAAAAAAAATTGTCTTTGATTTTTATAAAACTTTTAATTATTACACGATACCGAAATTAAAGCAGTTATGGTTATATTTGTAATTTTTACCTCACCAACCTGTTAACTTACCAAAATAGTCCCAAATGAAGAGATTCTTTCCAAACAAGCGCGCCGACTTGAAGCCGCATAGGAACGCTTGCTCCAAACACTTCACCAAGCCGTTCTCCCCGCACAATAGCACACTCAGAGAATTCGCGTCCTTCTCCCGCTTCGATTGGTAATGCCATTTCACTATCGCGTTGACGCAATCACCTGCGAATAATGACGAGTACAGAATTTATTATATAAATGGGAACAACAAAATAAAAATGCGTGAGTATCGTGGAACACTCGGTTGGAACGTAGTTCCTTTTAATAATAAATTAATATTAGTAAAAATAAATAAAATAAAAAATAATAATCTGAAGTCAGAATTCGAACCCCGAACCGATAGTTTCATTCCTTCGTTTACGCCGCTGTAATAAACGAAGGTAACAAATGTCGTGAACGGAAAATTCTTACACTTTTTTTCGCCTAGCTTCCATCCGCCAAACCTTCCGAAATGAAACTTCGTTCCAAAATAACTTCTATTGGTTCTAATCATCATCATCATCATTTCAACCGATAGACGTCCACTCTTGGACATAGCGTCTTTTCTGTGCCACTGATGATCGCCAAATAACGCCGCCTGCATCCAGGGACTGCCAGCGACTTGCCTGAGATCACAGGTCCACCTAGTGGGGAGTCTACCAACGCTACCCCTCATGGAGCGGATTACCATTCCAACACCTTGGGACGCCAACGCACATCGTCATCCTAATCAAGAACTTTTTATAACTAAGCAAATATTTTTTTTTTAAATTATAATCAATACAATAATATATCAAACCCGGGAGGTTAAATTAGCCAAGATGGATTTTCATGAATGAAAAAGCAGCCTAAGATGAAGCGCACCTATTGCGCGCGATTGCTTAGAAGATGATTATTCGCTCTTCATTGAATGGTAATCAAGTTATATTTAGTTGGAAAGACAGATGGGCATTCCAAATTATTGCCGTGCATCTCTTCTGCGTTCCGTGTGGGTTCTTGCGGTATCTTATAATGAAAAGGTGAACGATATAAATATATGAACTTTGTATATTCCTAATAATTTAAATTGAATAATTCTGGAAACTGATTAAATTGAATTATAACTGTTGTTCCAAACAAATATTCATTCTCCAGTTCTGGTTAAATGTATACGGCTCGATTTCTAATGACATTTCTTTGTAGCTGCTTTTTTTATGAATAAACTGATGATGATGCCGGCGACTTCATCCGCGTGGATTAAAGTTTTAAATTCCCGCGGGAAATCTGTAATTTTCCGGGATAAGTACAAAGTAGCCTGTGTTAATCCTGGGCATGAGCTATATTTCCATTCCAAATTTCAGCCAAATCGGTTAATTCGTTGTGGCGTGAAAGAGTAACAAACATCCATCCATCCTGCCATCGTCACAAACTACAGTTTTTGCAATTCACGAAGGCGAGTGAGCTTTACTCGTGGTTACTTCGTGTACATGCACATTGCATAAGTGTGCGTGCCTATCAAAGCCTAGGTGGGAGCGGGCAGGCGCGAGCATTGCGCTCGCTCACACTTATACAGATACGACACACACACAACCTTAAGTCAGTCGCCCTCGTGAATTATATCTCCATTCCAAATTACAGCCAAATCGGTTAATTCGTTGTGGCGTGAAAGAGTAACAAACATCCATCCATCTATCGTCACAAACTTTCAAAATTTATTCAACTCCTGCATTAGGCCAACGTGTCAGTTTGAAGTGTCTGTAGTTGTCGGCGTGATACCTATCATGTGCTGTATGGTGGAGGTGGAGAGGTGCGTGGTGGGCGACAGCGCGTGGTGCGCGGGCGCGGGCGTGCGCGGCGAGCGGTCGCGCGCGCGCGCCGCCACCACCACGCGCTCTGTCGACCCGTCGTCCACGCCCGTGCCCAGCCAGCGGTTGCACGGGAATCTGGGACCAATATATCATCATCAGCAACCCATCAACGGCTCACTACTGAGCACAGGTCTCCTCTCAGAGAAGGGTCAAGGCCATAGTCCAACACGCTGCGCTGGCCTAATGCGAATTGGCTGACTTCGTGCACCTTCGAGAACATTTTTGAGAACTCTAAATTGTGCAGGTTTCCTCACTATATTTTCCCTCACCGTTGAAGCATGTGATATTTAACGCACATAACTTCGAAAAGTTAGAGGTGCGCCCGGGATCGAATCTGCGACCCCCGAATAAGATACCACCATGGGTAGGAGTCGTAATCACCTAGTCGTTAGGACTGCAGTATCACTGCTTCAATATATTTTTCCAATCAATAGTTGTGCTTAATATTTGTATTTTTTGTGCAAGATTTTGATAAGACTGATACAACATCGTAAGTAATGGCGTGCACTTCATACGCGTGGAGTTTTAAAAATTCCACGAAAACCGTGCTTTGTTCTGGGCACTTCTGGGATAAAAGGTAGCCTTTGTTACCTTTCGAGTCCTCAATTTTATTATACCCATGGAAAAAATCAAGTCGATCTGTTGCTGCGTTGCTGCGTGATTCAAATTTAAAATTATTTACACGGGCAGTTCACGCCCCTACAAATTTCCATACCCCTACAAAATCCGTAGCAAAATGATGTTTGACAATTCTGAACACCACGTGACCATCTGTGACATCCATTTTATAATGGAACGAGGCATTACGACTACGTATTTTATTCTGTGATCTCTAACAGACTGACATTTTACCCGACGGCATTTTAGTTTGGAGTTAGCATTTATTTTATTTGTTTTTAATGGTGAGTTGTGAGTTCAGAGTACCTAGTTGCGTTGATTAATTACCGTATATTTGTTCCCATAATAGTAACTGATATCTCAATTTATTGAGATGTATTGCAAGTGTTGTGTGCCTGGTTGTAATAATTCGCGAGAGGACGCTATATAACATGTTTCCACAATGTGAGAAAGGACTCCAAAAGTGGCTTAGGTTAATTAATTGTGACGATTTGCGACATAAAAGTGTTACCGAACTTAGGCGTTTGCAAGTGTGTCATAAGCACTTTGAAATAAGTTTCGTGACACAAAAATCAACGTATTATTGGAACAGCATTTCCTACATTATTCTTGGAATCTGAGATCCTCAGTGGCACTCCATCCACTCTTCTGGAGGATCCTGAAGACACTAGTAAGTTGAAATTTAGTTTTTTTGTATATATGCTTACGTAGAATATGTAATACCTTGATTCAGAATCAGCAAGGTGAATAATCTATTTAAAGCATAGGTAGTTTAGAACCTTTGTTAATAAATTCTTAGGCTTATAAATGAATCCCTTTTATTTTCAGGACCAGAGAATCAAAATCATTGCTAGACTAGACTGATATGATTCTAAACAAGACCTGCAAATATCTCATTCATCAAGTAATAAGGGGCTTTTAGGTGAGAAAACATTTTTAACTGTTATTTGAGAAAGTTATTTAGTTACTGTCTTCGATTGAAACTGGGTTGAAAATTGGTTAATCATCTACAATATATTACTTAAATTATCTATAATATAATAAAACTGTAACAGGTCCAATTCTGTACATTGAAGATATTTTGAAAATTTTTGTTTGAGGGCACTCTATAATCGATACTGAAGCCAAAACAATTTTTTTTAAATTTTTTGTCTGTCTGTCTGTCTGTCTGTCTGTCTGTCTGTCTGTCTGTATCTGGGCCGCGCATCACGCCGAAACTACTGGACGGATTTAAATGAAACTTGGCACGATTTAAGTTAATACTACGAGGTATAATATAGGATACTTTTTATCCCGAAATTCAGCACGGTTCCCTTGGGAGAGGGGCTGAAAGTCCAAATGGGTATTTCGCTGTAATTCATTAAGGCGTATTCCGATTTAATCCATTCTTTTTTTGTTAGAAAGCAGGTTCTTTAGAGATTGTCGTGTAATTATTTCAAGGTCGTCAATTTCGTAGTTCAGAAATTATAGACATCACGATCTTCAGTATAAAGTCCAAATAACTTGAACCCCGGAATCTACAAGATACTTTGAATGAACGGCTCATCTTAAGCTGGCAAGCGTACTTTATCGTATATAGCCATCGTGGATAGCCCTATTTTGTCAAAGTCAAACTACTCCAAAGGCGTCAGATTTTGCCAAACGATAATTATACCTACATACTACAAAGTAAGCATGGATGTAATACATCGTATGGACTTAATGCTACAGTGTTTTCCTATGCAATTTAATATTCTAATCATACTAATATTATAAATGCGAAAGTGTGTTTGTTTGTTGGTTTGTCCTTCAATCACGCCACAACAGAGCAACGGATCGACGTGATTTTTTGCATGGGTACTATAGTTGAGGACATAGGCTACTTTTTATCCCGGAAAGTGTTCACGACGGATTTTAAAAACTAAATCCACGCGGACGAAGTCGCGGGCATCAGCTAGTCTTACATATAAGTATAACCAGCAACCTTGCGGATAAACATTATTTAAATTTCCCATGGGTACTGATTGTCCACACTCAAAATTATAATTTTAGTTTTAATAATATAATGTTGATGATATTTATTAATGATAAACAAACTGTTGTTTTTCAGAAGCAGTGCCATCTACTTCCAAAAGAAGATTGGTGGAACACTGTACTACAGTAGGTCAACAGAATATTTCATCGGGTAATAATCTTTATTTTCATCTCTTTGCTCGTAAGTTCTATACAAACTTAGGTCCAAACAATTATTTCATAAAAAATATGAATATTTAATTATACATAAGTAACTTTTATTTTCAGAGAAACTTTTGTCCACTCCTCAATGAAAAGACATTATGTAATACAGTGAAGGATAAAAGAATGTTAAAAGGAAATTGATAGATAACTCTACTGCAGAATGTCAACAAACTAAGTATTTCATCAGGTAGTCAATACATATAACGGAGGCCGAGGAGGCACCTCATTATCGTGGGCATGTTCTTCCTCTTGATCTGAATTCATAGTTGTGGGTACTCGGGCAAATAAACACAAGAAGCAGATCACATAATATATTGCACACAAATCACAATATTTACACTTTGTAGAATTAAATTAACACACAGTGGGTCACACAGATATCACTTTAAACACTTTGTAAATAACTAAGTAAATAGAAGCACTATATAGCGAACGATGGGTTTGGCGCGGCGCGGCGTGACTGGGAGACCATGCTCTACCAAATTCTCAACGATAACTGCACTGTACTATAACTGTCTGATGACTAAATGATAACTGAACTGTCTGTTGGGCACCAGCCCTACTTATAAACCATCACCACCGGCCCACCAACTCCATCCAGGTTTGAA
Source organism: Oeneis ivallda (assembly GCA_029955525.1). Lineage (NCBI taxonomy): Eukaryota > Metazoa > Arthropoda > Insecta > Lepidoptera > Nymphalidae > Oeneis > Oeneis ivallda. The sequence continues at coordinate 19,026,146 of JARPMR010000004.1, read as the reverse complement.
AGGATGTCAGTTGACTATTGAGTCAATTGAGCAATTAAATAAAGTGCACAAACAATACCTGAGTTCGCTATAGAGGGCGCTGTCGAGTCAATTGACTGATTGAATACTTAGTACAAACAATAGCTTAGTTTGCTTATAGAGGGCGCTGTTGAGTCAATTGAGTGACTCAATAAACTTAGTAAAACAATACCTCATATAGAGGGCGCTTTAGAATCAATTGAGTGATTGAATAAACTTAGTACAATGAATGCCCGATAGATGGCGCTTTACAATATTGTGTAGTACGACTGTTTCATAATAGATGGCGCTTTAATTAATAATCACTAATTTTAATCTTCGACACGGCCAGAACTGACAATCACACGTCCCCGTGTGGCAGCGTATCTGTCGACAACGAAAAGAAACCTTTGAGGCACCTTAGCTACAAGGTTCGGCCTACCTGACATGTTATTTAAAATAAAGCAATGTCACTCATCTGTACACAATTAATTGTAATCAAAATCATTTGACCAAATGAAAAGTTCCCATTAATCAAAATTAATCAAAATCGATCAAAGTAACAGTTGCATATCAGTACACCATAGTACTATACCATCCATTAAAGGAATCAAAAATTGCTTAATCGTACATCTTGGCCCAACTGCCACATGCAGCGCATAAGTAGCGACCATTGGTCACCCAGGTTAACACCACAATGTGTGATTTAACCAAAAACTGTAGTCTCATCAGAGACCCCGGCCACCCTAGGCCAACACAGTAGTCTCATCAGAGACCCCGGCCACAAAGGCCCCGGCCACCAAGGCCCAACACCGTAGTCTCCACGAGACCCGAGCAACACCAAGTTGCCAATCGTAGTCTCCACTGAGACCCAAGCAACACCAAGTTGCCAAACGTAGTCTCCACTGAGACCCAAGCAACACCAAGTTGCCAAAAGTAGTCTCCACTGAGACCCAAGCAACACCAAGTTGCCAAAAGTAGTCTCCACTGAGACCCAAGCAACACCAAGTTGCCAAAAGTAGTCTCCACTGAGACCCAAGCAACACCAAGTTGCCAAAAGTAGTCTCCACTGAGACCCAAGCAACACCAAGTTGCCAAAAGTAGTCTCCACTGAGACCCAGGTTTCACCACATAGTCGGACGCTCATTACACCAATACAAAGTTTGGAAGCGACACGTCCGATGTCTGCAGCTACGCCTAGCCAATGTGTACGTTTAAGCTTCATCATCAACATACTCGTCACTATCGTTATCCAACTCTAAGGGAACTTCACATTCAGGCAACCTTCGGAGCCTGTCGTGCGCGTACTTGTAAGTACGGTTACCAGTTAAAGATTTCAAAACATATCTGTCACCATCAAGAATTTCAATAACCTTAAAAGGTCCCTTAAACTTAGGATCAAGTTTAGTCTGGTTGCGTTCTTCATTTTTCAACAAAACATAATCGTCAACATTAAACCTTACAACTTTAGCTTTAGTTGCATCAAACCTAACTTTATCATAATTTGAATTTTTAGTTATGTTCTGGACCGCCTGCTCTCTTACGTCAGAAAGATCTATTTCAACCTCGTTATCATCAGGACTCAATAATGACAACGGTCTTGCTACACGCCCTATTAGAAGTTCTAAAGGACTCGACTTTGTCACACGATTGATTGTACAATTGATAGCAAGTTGTACTTCACCAAGTGCGTCTTGCCACGAACGCTCACTTGTCTCTACCGCAGTAAGCATTCCTTTTAAAGTACTCATCACACGCTCTACTTGGCCATTGGCTCTGCTGGAGCCAGTAGCTATGAGGTGTAATTTAATATTGTGCGAATCGCAAAACTCCCTATACTCTTTACTAGAGAAACATCTACCCTGGTCTGCAATGACACGAACTGGCGACCCGAACAACGAAACACTTGCTTTAAGAGCTTCGATCGCATTTTTAGCGTCGATACGCACGGTGTGGTTCAAAAGAACAAATTTAGTAAACGCGTCAATGTGTACTATCACATACTCTTTTCGGTCACTTTTGCCGCTTAATTTTCCTGTAATGTCCACGTGGACCGTGTGCCAGGGGACACTTATTTTTGGTATAGGGTGTAACTCTGCCTGTACTTTTCCGGAACTAGTTTTCGAAAGTCTACACGTCATACAATTTTCAACAAATTTTCGAACAAATTTAGACATCTTTTCAAACCAATAGTGTTCAAAGACCTTCTCAAGTGTCTTCTCCCAGCCTAAGTGTACGATAGACTCGTGCACCTGATTAACAACAGACCAGCGGAACGCCCTAGGCACTATCGGTAAACAACGAGTACGACCATTTCGTTGTACTTTACGAAACAAAACACCTGAACGCAGTTCGTAGGTTTTAGCTATCTCTTTAGGTAGTTCGTCGGTTTTAATCTTATTAACGAGCATTTGAATTTCGGGATCGCGTTCTTGCTCTGCAAGTAACCAATTATCGGACAGAGTCGCTATGTCTACACGTTTCTGTTCTACCTTATTTAACGTAACCGGCTTAACTGGAGCAGAAGGCTCGTGAAGGTGATTTCTAGACAGAAAATCTACATGGTTCATCCTTTTGCCTTCTCTATACACAATATCGAACTCAAAAGCCTGTAAGAAAGCCCACCACCTGTGGACTCGGGGGGTTAAATCTATCTTGTTACGAGACATTTTTAAGGATTGACAATCTGTGAACACAGTGAACTTGCGACCTTGCAAGTAATGCCTAAAATGTTTTATGGCATTAACGACCGCTAGAGTCTCCAGCTCATAAGAGTGGTATCTAGACTCTGGACTGGTGGTACGTTTGCTAAAGTATTCTACTACACGCAAGACACCGTCAACTTTTTGAAAAAGAATGGCACCGTAGCCATCAGCGCTGGCGTCCGTGTGCAACTCTATGGGATAGTCAGGGTTAAAAATCATCAGTACGGGTTTGTCGCTTAAAATCGCGATAATTTGCTGGCGAATCTTTTCATGCTCTGGTTTCCAATTAAGTTTACCTTTACCAGTCGTCAAAGAGAAAAGAGGTTTCATTACTTTCGAAAAATTTGGAATAAATTTTCGAAAATAAGAAGCAAGTCCAATAAATTGCTTTAATTGTTGGACAGTTTCAGGGGGAGATAAATCTGTAAGCGCTTTAACTTTACCAGGATTTGGCTTAACTTGTCCTGCAGATATCTCATAGCCAAGATATTCGACCTTACGTTTGAGAAAAGAACACTTCGAAAGTTTTAGAGAAAACCCACATTTGGTTAAAATGTCAAGAACTGTACGTAATCTTTCGAGACCCTGATCAACGTCTTGTGATGGGATCATAACATCATCGATGTAAATTATAACATACGAATGAACTAAGTCACCAAGTGCCTGAGTGACTGAACGTTGGAAAACGCTGGGTGCATTGCGTAAACCAAACGGCATTGTAAGATATTCAAATTGACCGTCCGGTGTTACAAATGCAGTAAGCTCAACGCTATCTGGATGGACTTTAATTTGGTTAAACCCACTAGCACAGTCTAGACACGTAAAATAATTAGCACCACATAAGCGTGCGATTTGATCTGAAATAATAGGTAAAGGAAAGCGATCAGGAACGGTGTTGCTATTTAGTTCTCGATAATCCACACATAATCGCTCTGTACCGTCTCGTTTTTTAACTAATATTATAGGACTCGAAAAAGGTGAACAACTAGGTTGGATAATACCCGCATCTAACATTTCATTAATTTTATCACGAACTACTTGCCGCTCATCAGGCGAAAGGCGGTAAGGACGACGTTGAACCGTTTTACTAGGATCTACTAAACGAATCTTTAGTTCTCCGGTTGTGATTCTTGAACGCGGTAATCCGTTAATAAAAGCATTTGAATATTCTTTAAGCAATGATAGAAGTCGCGGTCTATCCTCAGCTGGTATATCCGTATCAATATTCGTAAAATCAGTATCCGGATTAGAAATACTACATTCATCAACAATCTTACTCTTTGAAATAGAAAAACTATCCTCAGTCATCGTAATTGAAAACCCTAGCTTTAAAATATCACGACCTATCATAATATCAAAATGTAAAGATTCATCTGATATAACGTGAAATAAAATTTCTAAACTGTGTCCATCAATCGTAACCTTACTTAAAATTTGCAATTTACAATCAACACTTGAATTTCCAATACCGGTAATGTTAACGACTTTATTATGACGCACACCCGATAATTTATTCGCAACACTTTCTTTGACGAGAGAGCATTCGGCACCAGAATCATAACAAAATAAAAACGACTGACCTGATTGATTTAACCGACCAGTGACCGGGCGAATCTCGCATGTATCCACGCGTCGCCGCTCGGACGCCCCAGGACCGCTGCCGCCGCCCGCTGCGTCGCCGCCCGCTGCGCCGCGCGCGCTGCCGCTGAATCGGCCGGCGCCGCCGCCGCTTGATGAAGGAAGGTCACATAAGGTTGATACGTGGCCCCGCTGGCCACATCGGAAACAAACCACTGATTTGCTTAATCTGGAAATCTTGTCAGAGTTGGGTTGAAATTTCTTTGCCAGATTTTCTCGATATTTCTTCTTTCTACAAAATGCTGCCTTATGGCCCAGGATCCCGCAGAAATTACAGCGGAAGTCTTTTGATGTTGTAGGTTTGAATCTTTTATTCTCAGAACATGAGGGTACTTCATTTTCGTTACTTTTTCGTTTTAAAATAGAAAACGCCATCAATTCTTGTTGTAACTTGTTACGAGTGGTGATATCGGTAGTGAAGGCCAGTCTCTGCAAGCGAGTATCAAATCGCGCTAAATGGGCGAGAACATATGACACCGCTATCTCCTCAGTGTTAAGATTTTTCCATGTAGTCATAATTGTCGACATCAAACGACTTCCGTATGCAGCTAGACACTCGTTTTCTTTTGGACGAGTATTATTCAAATTAATTAAGGTTGCAGCTTTTGTTTCACTAATGTCGAATCTCGCTAAGAAAATGTCCTTAAACTGGTCCCAAGTAATACCTGCGTAAGATACTTGCGATAACCACGTAGATGCAGTTCCTTTCATCGCCTTACTCAAAGCAATCACAAGCGCGCCGCCCTGTAGAGGCTTCTCAGACATACAAAGGTCTACCGTGGAGCACCATGCTCGTGGATCCGTATCTTTGTGTTCAGGATTAAATTCAGGCAGCGATAATTTCGGTTCGGAGGGTAGTTTGATCGCCTCGATTAACTGTTTCATGTTTTGATTTTGTAACTCTAGTAATCCACTCAGTAAATCATTAGGCTTCTCTGGAGCCCGAGGCGATCCCACTTCTGATAACGGAGGCCGAGGAGGCACCTCATTATCGTGGGCATGTTCTTCCTCTTGATCTGAATTCATAGTTGTGGGTACTCGGGCAAATAAACACAAGAAGCAGATCACATAATATATTGCACACAAATCACAATATTTACACTTTGTAGAATTAAATTAACACACAGTGGGTCACACAGATATCACTTTAAACACTTTGTAAATAACTAAGTAAATAGAAGCACTATATAGCGAACGATGGGTTTGGCGCGGCGCGGCGTGACTGGGAGACCATGCTCTACCAAATTCTCAACGATAACTGCACTGTACTATAACTGTCTGATGACTAAATGATAACTGAACTGTCTGTTGGGCACCAGCCCTACTTATAAACCATCACCACCGGCCCACCAACTCCATCCAGGTTTGAAAGGATGTCAGTTGACTATTGAGTCAATTGAGCAATTAAATAAAGTGCACAAACAATACCTGAGTTCGCTATAGAGGGCGCTGTCGAGTCAATTGACTGATTGAATACTTAGTACAAACAATAGCTTAGTTTGCTTATAGAGGGCGCTGTTGAGTCAATTGAGTGACTCAATAAACTTAGTAAAACAATACCTCATATAGAGGGCGCTTTAGAATCAATTGAGTGATTGAATAAACTTAGTACAATGAATGCCCGATAGATGGCGCTTTACAATATTGTGTAGTACGACTGTTTCATAATAGATGGCGCTTTAATTAATAATCACTAATTTTAATCTTCGACACATATAACTTTTTATTTCTTACATATTACCAGCAACCTTGCAGATTAACATTTGGTATTTAAATTACCCATGGGTACTGATTTTTCAGACTCTAATTTATAATATTACTTTTAGTGCCTATTTCACCAACGTCGAGTGACGTTTACCAAGGAATAAATTGGGCGTTTTGACAGTTCTTGTATTGAAAATACTGTCAAAATATAAAATTTATGCTCGGATAAGACTTATTTTAAGTTGGTGATATTGGGCCTTAATATTATGAAATGTATTGGATAATAATATAATATTGATAATAAACAAATTGTTATTTTTCAGATGCATTGCCATCAACTCTAAACAATTAGCACGGAAATTAAAATTAATAATGACGAATTAATAAGTTGTCAAACTCATAAAAAAAAGTACTTCAGACCTTGCGTTCATACACAATAAAAATGTGTATTTTAAATTGGTGCAATACTATAAATAAAATTTTATCAGATATTGCTAGACAAGATGGCAAAGAAATGCAACAGTATGTTTTTATCAAATTTAAAAAGAAATTGAAAAAGAGAAATAAATAAATACCTGAAGAAAACTGTTTTATTACTTAGACCCTTAAGGCTATCGCATACATACAAGTTTTAGTTTTACAACTATTTTGTTGTTTTTGAGCGCATTAATATACTGCAATACAAATTGAGCGTTTGATTGAAGAGTTGTATGTATGCGCTAGTATTATTATAATAATTAATTAATTTGAACCTATAGTACCTACAGGGGGAGGTATATATAATATATATATATATATATATATATATATATATATATATATATATATATATATATATATATATATATATATATATGCCTATATAGTCGTAATTCCTAGTTCCATGACCGGGACTGTAAAAGAGTCCAAAATGCAAGTATCCAAAGCTTCTATTCACAAAAAATAGGAACCCAGAGCACCAATCTTAAAAAAAAAACAAATGCTATGCTATTGGTTACAGCAAAATGATGCAGCCAGCCAATCACTGGCTTTGATTGTAAGGGATAAAAATTTGTATGGCCGTGAGCCATCTGATACGTAGTATCCTCTAATCTGTGATTATTTATTTCACGTCTCTAAGGCCAACTTGACACGTCACCACCAGTTCGTAAAGCGGATTCTGCTGAGAAGAGTAACTCGGTTAGTGTCACACGGAATAGACGTGTCGTTGGTATAAGAAAACTTAATTCAATTTCACTAAATATAGGAAGTGCAAGTTGAAACCTAATTTTTATCACCGCATAATCCATATTCAATTAACTCGTGCACATCAAAGTTGTAACTGTTCAAAATAAATCACCTGGTGCAGCGCCCCTCACCCCCTCGAGTAAACGAGTGAGTTGCTATTTTTCGTCACGCTCGCACTCATTGCATTGTGATAGTCACAATACCGTACACGCTGCAAAGAATAGTTGCTGTGACTCACCAAGCCAAACAACTCGATCTAAACATGAGCTCACGTTCACTCGCAAGGAGCGGAAAGACCAAAAGCGGCAGCGGGAGCGAATCTACGCCGGATTTAAGGACATTGGAGGACAAAGATGTTGCACTCAGAAAAAGAAAATACGAATGTGACTGTGCCGATATATTAGCGGATTTTCGTAAGGAGATGCTATCTTTTCTTCAAGATTTCACTAAAACACAAAGAGAAGTATCTGAGACATTACAACAAGAGATAAGAGAGATAAAAAACGAAATAAAGGATAACAGTGTGGTTCTGCAGTCAGTAGTCGAGGAGCAGAGGCTCTTAAAGTCAGAATTAGGACACATGAGAACTCTTGCCGATTCGATGCAACTGAAATTGAGCATAGTCGAGGACGATATAGTTAAACTGAAAAAAAGCAATGTTAATACTACACTCTCGCAAAACATTCTCTCTTATGATGACACCATTTTGGAAATTCAAGACCATGCTCGTCGAGAAAAAAATATTATCATTGCAGGAATACCTGAACAACAAAACTCCAATAGTGCCTTTAGGCGCGAGCACGATAAGAACGAAGCTATAAAACTAATTAAAACGATTTTTCCCGAATGTCCAAACCCTCGTGTAGTCCTTCGATTAGGAAAGTATAACCAAAACAAAACTAGACCAATAAAATTGTGTTTTGAGGCGCAAGAAACGGCGAAATTCATACTAAAGAATAAAAATAAGGATCCTACTCTCACAGCTCTCATTTATGCTGACCAAACTCCATACCAGCAACAGCACATGAAAAACCTGCGCACGGAATTGCAAACTAGGCAGCAAAAGGGAGAAACTGACCTGACAATAAAATATTTCAAGGGTATTCCAAAAATAATAAAAAGAGACCCAAAAAACAAAGCACCCCAGAAGTCAATAATAGTGCCATAGGGACCAACGAAAATGGAGCTGCAAATATTACTTACCAAAATCTGCATTGTTACATGGACATCGACACAAATAAGAAATCACTAAAATTCTTTTATACAAACATACGAAGCCTGGTCAAACCCGATAAATTAGATGAGCTGAAATTTATATTGAAAGCCATGAATACTATTATACATATGGTTCTTATTACTGAGACATGGATTAAATCAGACCTGGAAGCAAGATCACTGCAGATTCCTGATTATACTCATGTATATAACTTCCGAAAGAGTCGTGTTGGAGGAGGAGTTTCTATGTTTATTCATAAAAGTTTAGAATTTGAAACGACTGAAATAATTACCAAGGACCAAAATGAATATATCTGGGTATATTTAAAAAAATATGCCTTAAATATTGGTTTGGTATATAAGCCGCCGAACACCAGTGTAAATGAATTTCTAGAAACCTATAGTCAACAGCTAGAAAAAAAGCGAAGAGGATTAGTCTTCGGTGATTTTAACATCAACTTGTTAAATAACGATCGCAACACAAATAATTACAAATCTATATTGGATGAAGCTGGTTATCAAATTCTCAACAAATTAAGCGATGAATTTTGTACTCGAGAAACTAAAACTACAAAATCAACCATTGATCATATTTCGTCAAATATTTCAGAAAGCAAATATCACATGGCCCTCTTAGACACACCTTTGTCGGACCATAAACAATTATATTTAGCTATGAAGACCGCAAAGCATGATATAAAAAAAGACAAACGTGAGTATATTGCAACGAACTACACCTATTTGTATAAATTAGTCGAAGAATCTGAATTTGTAAACAGTAGTAATGATTATGTAACTTTGGAAAACTTCATAAAATGTAAGATCAAAGATAGCAAAATAACTAAAACAAAAATTTTAAACAAACCAAAAGAAGATTGGATAAATAAAACAGTATTAAACAGCCTAAGCAATCGAAACGATGCCTGGAGCCATTATAAAAAAAATCCTAAAAGTTTGGAAGCAGAAGAAACCTTTAAAACAAAGATACGAGGCTTATAAAATCTCAAGAAACACAAAAAATACATACTACATTAAAGCATTTAAAAGCTGTGATAAACATCCGAAGAAAATGTGGAACTTAGTAAATAGTCTTGTAAGCAATAAAATTAAAACAGATCCCTCACCCCCTAAACTTATTATAGACTCAGTTACGATTGATAATCCTACTCAAATCTGTCAATGTCTAAATGATTTCTTCTCCACAGTTGGTTCTAATCTCGCAAATGAAATACCACAATCATACCATCAAAATTTACACAACCCTTCGCTTTCACCCAATGACCCACTCGATACATTTGAACCAGCCACAGAAAAAGAGATAAATAGAATAATTGATGATATAGACTCAAATACAAGTAGCGGAATTGACGGTATAAGCGTTAAAGATATAAAATGCATAAAAGATCTAATGCTCAAAAACTTAACTAAATGTCTGAATAAGTGTCTCAATGACGGTGTATTTCCAGACACTTTAAAAATCGCCAAAGTAACGCCAATTTATAAATCTGGTCCCAAAACAGATCCTGGAAACTATCGGCCTATTTCTGTACTACCAGTTCTATCAAAAGTTTTGGAAAAACTTATATATTCCCGACTAAATAATTATCTTGACAAAATCAACTTCTGTTTTAAACAGCAATATGGTTTCCGTCCTAAATGTAGTACCACTACAGCTACTGTAGATCTGGTATCAAAAAACTAAAACTGCCATTGATCAAAAACAAATTGCTTTGGGTATCTTTATTGATTTGAAAAAGGCATTTGATACTGTAAGCCACACTATCTTATTGGATAAATTACATAAAATTGGCATAACGGGTCCTGCATATAACATTCTTAAATCATACTTAGAAGACCGGAAACAAATTGTTAAAATAGTAAATAATGAAAGCCATCCCGCAAAACTAAGTTATGGCGTGCCACAAGGCTCCATTTTAGGACCATTACTTTTTTTAGTCTATATAAACAGCATTAGCAACGTCAATGTATTCGGTAACATCACGCTATATGCAGACGATACCTGTCTTTTCTACTTTGGTAACGACATAACAGACATAGCAAAAGAAGCTCAAAATGACCTTAATAAGCTAAGCAAATGGTTTCTCTCAAATTTACTCACAGTAAATACCAAAAAGACGGCTTACATGATCTTTGCAGCTGTTGGGACTCTGCCTGGAGCTTCAATTAAAACTTCCTTTCACGACGGTCACATATATTTATTTTAACATAGCCTATACGAGCTTCAAAATAGCATCTGACTCTACCATATTACATTCAAATATTACTAGCGAAAGGACCGCCGGAGCTGGGTGTCGCCGACCCACTGCCTATCACACCGCGCGCAGGCGGCTTGCTTGTTCCGGCTTACGTCAGTCCCCCCACACTCATCCCCCCCTATGGGGAAAGAAAAAAAATTTTTAAGTTAGTTTTTGCAACAAACAAAAAAATTTTTTATATAGTGATATTACTACTGTGCTCACAGGTCTCTCTTTTGATAACTACGCATACTCGAAAATGTAGGTCACCGTTGCTGTAAACACGGGTTTCAAATTACGGTCACCTGATGTGGGACTGACGTTACGCAACGCCTATCAAACTTGTAGCACTGTTACCTTACCATGTATTTATGTATAACAATAAATTTTTTTTAAACTTCTAACTTTCTTTTATTTTCTAGATACATACCTGTAAATGGCATGCTAGAGTTTTACATTTACACACATTACTACATACTACAACATATTACAAAACACGAGTACTAGGTACTTAGCATTAAAAACTGAAAGTTTTGAGATACACACACTTTTGACAGACACATTACATACTACGCTCTACATTTCACCTTACATTCCTACTTATTACACAGTACATTAATACACTTGGTTTTGGGTGGCGCCTTGTTGAGTGGATTGGACCCTTACTGTCTGGGCTTCCAATCCGACACTCGCAGCTTCTTTACGTAACCATTTCCCAATCTTCTTCTTGACTTGGTTCCTTACGCCGTAGCAATAAATTAGGACTAAAAATATTGTTACGGTAACCAGCAATACAAACAGCAAGTTTACTTTTGACTCTAAGCTTCCGTTATTCGATACAGTCTGCTCGATGGCCACGTTGTTTTGATTCCTTTCCTCTTTACTTTGCCCGTAGCCCATTGTTAGTCTTAGTATTACTTATGCCGTTAATACTTGACAAATAGTTACTATCTTATTTAATTACTTAATATATACCATCTATTACCTGCTCGACTCACGTTCAACCTAGTTACCGTGCTAAGTTTGCTTTGTGTTACTAAGCGAAAAAAAAATGTACACTACAATTAACGTACCTACTCAATCTGAGTTATTGCCTAACTATACTACTCAGCAAACCGCACTGGCCTAATTATCCTACGGCCGCTACGCGAGGTCTTTGGTGGTATACAATTCTCTACCTTATCGCTTGGAACTATAGTTGGTTCCTTGTACTCACATCGCTCGTCAACCTCGTCGTTCAGCATGAATGCAGGTTTCAGCCTATCTACTGATACATATAACGTCCTATTAGGTAGCTGAACTAGGAAACATTTTTTGTCCCTCTTGATAACCTGGAACGGACCTTGGTACGTGGGTGTCAATGGTTTCCGTACCGCGTCATTCCTTACAAACACATGCGTGCACTTATATAACTCGGGGTGGAAAAACGTCTTTTTAGGATCGGTGCCTTCCCGAGTTACAGGGTTAAAACTGTGTAATATCTTGCGTAATCTGTCCACGAATGTGTACGGGTCGTTTGCTTTGTACGACGAACTTTCTATAAAAAAATCGCCGGGTAACCTAATATCGTGCCCGAACACCATCTGCGCCGCGCTTACCCCTGAGTCACTCCTGCATGCTGCTCGGAGGCCTAACAGGACTGTCGGTAACTCTTGTACCTGCAATCGCCTCTCGCTGCAATCGCCGTCTTGAGGGTCCTATGCCACCTCTCAACCAACCCATTGCTTTGTGGATGGTACGGGGTTGTTCTATTACGTTGCACCCCCATTAATTTCATTAGGTTCTGGAACAAATCTGACTCGAATTGCCTCCCCTGGTCCGTGGTCAGCGATTTTACTAATCCATACCTGCAGCACCACCCTGTATACACACCCTCGGCTACCGTTTCCGCTGTAATGTCTTTGATGGGAAACGCTTCCGGCCATCGCGTGTACCTATCGACAATAGTTAGCAGGTACTTGTATCCTTCTTGCGACGTCGGTAGAGGCCCTACTATATCGACGTGTATATGGTCAAACCTTTGGCATGGTGGAAAAGACTCTAATTTTGAAACCGTGTGTCGACTGACTTTAACTCTCGGGCAGTCAATGCACGCTTTTGCCCACGACCTGACATCGCTATTCATCCCTTTCCACACGACCCGTTGTGCTACCATCTTAAGGGTTGACTTAACCCCGGGATGACTTATATTATGGACCGCTTCGAAAACACGCTTCCTGAATTTTTCTGTTAAGTACGGCCTAATACGATCCCCTGTTACGTCACAATAAATGCCTTTACTAACGTTAGGTATACTAACGCGTTTCAACCTAAGACTGCTTACATTGTAGTCGTTTCGTAACCGCATGACCTCATCGCTTACCTCTTGATCCCTAGCTAATTCCTCGTAGTCGATTGCCGTTGGAAAAACAATGGCCTCTATTCTCGATAGTGCGTCCGCGACCGGGTTCTGATTTCCGGTGATATGTTGTATGTCGCTGGTAAATTCGCTGATATACAACAATTGCCTGACTCTCCTTGGGGTCTCTTTCTCTGAACTTACCTTAGTTAACGCGAAAGTTAACGGTTTATGATCCGTAAATACTGTTAGTAACCGTCCCTCGATCATGTTCTTAAAATGCGTGATGGCCATGTAGATCGCTAACAACTCTCGATCATACGTGCTATACTTACGTTGTGTATCAGACAGCTTCTTGGAAAAATAGCCTAAGGGCTTCCACACACTGCCGACTTTCTGCTGCAACACCGCGCCTACACACGTATCTGAGGCGTCTGTCATAAGTGCTAAAGGAACGTTAGACGTTGGGTGCGACAATGTAACAGCGCTTTTAAGGCTTACCTTACATTGTTCGAATGCTTTCTCTGCCTCGCTGTTCCACTCGATTTTTGTCTTATCACGCTTTTTTGAGTTGTGCAGGAAACTATTAAGATGCGCGTGGTGTTGAGCTGCTTTAGGTAAATGGGACCTATAGAAGTTTACCATCCCTAGAAATCGTCGGAGTTGTTCAACGTTCTCGGGCTTAGGGTAGTCTGTGATCACCTTAATTTTATCGGGCAACGGACTGATGCCTTCTCGGGTTACCGCGTATCCTAAGAACTCTATTTCGCTGCGACCAAACGAACACTTACTCACGTTTATTGTAATACCTACTTTATCAAAACGATCACAAATTAGTCTGACATGTTCTCTATGTATGGCGTCATTTTTCGAAGCTATGATTATATCGTCGATATAACAAAATAGAGATGACTCGTACTCGTTATCTATTTTGTCGCCTATGTTTTCTATCCCCCGCAGTACCGTGTTGTCCATGAACCGTTGGAAGGTCTGAGCTGCGTTTCTAAGCCCGAAAGCCATCCTGGAAAATTCGTACAAACCGAAAGGTACTGAAATCGCGGTTTTCTCGACGTCTTCCGGATTAACTAAAATATTATGGTAGGCCCTATTAACATCGATTTTAGAAAAAAATTTTTTACCTGTTAAGCAATACGTGAAGTCCTGTAGTCTTGGCACTGGGTAGCGGTCCGGTTTCGTTATCGCGTTGAGGCGCCTGTAGTCGCCGCAAGGACGGATTTGTCCGTCTTTCTTTAGGACCACATGTAACGGACTGGCCCACTCGCTCTTTGATGGTCGGCATATACCTAATTCCTGCATTTTTCTAAATTCCTCTTTGACTAACCTATATCTATCTGGGGGCAACGGTCTTGCTTTAGCATAAACAGGTGGGCCGGAGGTTTCTATGTAATGATACACATTATGCTCCGACTGGTCTAGGTTTTCCTTAAAATTAAGTGGTTTAGTGATATTGGGGAAACCGGACAGAATATCGTGATATAGCATAGTACTGTTAAACGTACTAATTGAAGCGTCGCTGTACTTAACTAAACTAGCGGCACGCTATGATGGCCGGTTTGACGTTTGTCCGCTCATGAAGTTCCGTATTAATTGATAACGACTTTGAAGGAAATAATTGTATTACTTTATTGACGATAGTGATGTGCAGAGATTCATAAATTTTATCGAATGTAGTTTTAGGTTTAGGACTCAAAATTTATTTATTAAATTGATTTCTAAAATGTATACAAGTGTAGAAAAATCAGTTTGCACCATTTAAGGGGTGAATGTACTTGTGAATATGAACAATTTTCACTATGTGGACAAACCTCTGAAATCGCAAAAAAATATCAGCTGTTTCATACAAAAGGTAAAATTTTTATTTTTATATGATATATACCACAACTCGGCATTTGGTTTTCTAAATTGAAAATTTTTAAAAATGGAATCTAATACGATCGTCACATAGGATCGCTGGCTAGCACAACTACTACCTCCGGCAAACTCGCGTCAATGCTCAATGCAAAACAAAGCAGTTTCGAATTGACGTTGCTTCGAAAAGTATAAACTGTCAGTGCAATGCGATTGTGATATAGTTTTGACCTGGCTTTGGATTTCAAATATTGATACTGCATTACTGTTGACCCTTGCTCGTTAATTTGGACTCTGTTCAAGCCCTTTGTTGTGGATTTCGTCGATATGACCGAACGTACGCAGAGAACTGTTCTAAATAGTCAGACACGTGAGTTCGTAATACGCCTTCGTAACTATTTCGATCGTGAAGCTCAAAATGGAGGGCCAATTTTACCTATAACGTCAGTGGTTGAACGCGTAGCTGATGCGCTTAATATTGGACAACGAACTGTTAGACGGATAACTAAAAAAAATATGGCGAGACTGGCACAGAAGAAAATAAACTTCACACACCAAAAAAGAGAAAACGAGCAAAACCAGTCGTAGGCATCGATAGCTTTGATGCCGGTGCTATCCGAAGACATGTTTACGGCTACTATTTACAGAAGGAGTATCCAACAAGAAAAAAGTTGGTGCATTCACTGAAGGAAGCTGGATTATTCTTCGGTGGGGAAAGTTCTTTAACGAAGATTTTGAAGACCATTGGATTTCGATACAAAAAATGTAACAAACGCAAAATATTGATGGAAAGATTTGATATAGCGATGGCAAGGTATACTTTTTTACGGCAAGTGAAAGAAATCAAAAATTGGCAAAATGTTGTGTTCTTGGATGAAACATGGCTTAATGCTAACCATACTGTAGGCCGTTCTTGGAACGATGACACAGCAGCATCTACTTCCAAAGTTCCTGTAGGAAAAGGATCGCGACTTATAATTTGTCACGCCGGAACCATCAACGGGTTTGTCGAAGGTTCTCTCATGGCTTTTGCGTCAAAAACCACTGGAGACTATCATGAAGACATGAATGGAGAAAAGTTTACTGAATGGTTTACCTCAATGTTGTGTAGCCTCCCTGAACCATCTATTATAATTATGGACAACGCCCCATACCACTCGATGCAAATTGACAAGCCACCTGCCCAATCCCAAAAGAAAGCTGATATCGTCGCATGGCTTCGTAAAAATGTCGTAGATGCAAACATGAATATGTTAAAAGCGGAATTAGTACGTCTTTTAAAAGAAAACAAACCAACCAAGATCCGATACGTCATTGACGAAATAGCATTAGAACATGGGCACAGAGTTATACGGTTACCGCCTTACCATTGTGAGTATAATGCGATTGAGTTGGTGTGGGCTCAAATTAAGGGATATGCTGCAAGACACAATACAGAACCCCCATTTACCACAAAAAAAATGCTAAAATTATTAGAAGAAGCTTGTGAACAAGTGACTAAAGGAGACTGGGAAAAGGTTGTGAATAGAACTGTTAAATTAATAAGGGAAGATTATGAAAGAGATGTGAAAATAGATAATATTATAGAAAACGAACATATAATTATTAATGTAGGTGATGATAGCAGTGACGACAGTGAAAATAGTAGTATGGACGAATCTGATTAATTATGGCCTTTTGTGGCACCTTTTTTGGTATCTTTTGTATTCATATGTTTCTTGTGTGCATATAAAGTATGTATATTCATTTTCATTCAAATATTCAGTTCGTTCAAATAAATTAAATAAACATATACATTTTTGTTTTATTAAACCTATTTAATCAGGTACAAAAACAAAACTTAATTGTTTTTTGTTCGAGAATAAATTGACATTCCACATCACTATTGTAATGTGTCAAACCGGCCATCATAGCGTGCCGCTAGTGTAGCGGTCCTGCTACCGTTAAACCTGTGACTTTGTCTATCAATTTCTTTGAGCTAAGGTCTACAATAAGCTTAAAATGGCTCAAGAAATCTGCACCCAATATCGGTTGACTTACGTTTGCGATTACAAAGTTCCACCTAAATGCTCTCCTTAAACACAAATTTAACTCTAATGTTATTGTCCCAAATGTTTTTATCTCTGAACCGTTTGCGGCAAATAACTTATACACCTCATTGTCTTTAATATGCTGTTTACTCACTTTTGAGGCTGGAATCACACTAATGTTGGCCCCTGTGTCCACCAGAAAACGCAACGCATTTTTCACATCAAATACACTGAGACGATGATTGTCCAACACGGCGACAGACTTCTGCGTCTCACCTGAATCTGCCGCACCTAGTTTTCCGCCTTGCCTTTCCAACTGCACGGCTGCTCACACTTATTTGCTCTGGCTCCGAATCGGTAGTGGAAATGGCATAACCAATCCGGGCTTGCTGGGCTGCGCCTTGGCGAGCTTGCCCTGGCCGCTCTGCCTCTTGAGCTGGATCGCCCTCTAGGGAATCTCCGATGACCTCTGCTCCTGCCGACTTCCTCACGTAGTGCCGCTATCTCTACCATTAATTTGCTCATTTGTTGCATCACCTCACTGCCCGGCGGTTCCGGTGCCTGGCTACTCACCGCTGCCGTCTCTCCTGTTATTGGCTGCATATTTTCCATCACTTTATCCGCGATGGCGGCCAAGTTGTCCACTTGTTGGTCCTGGCTAGCTGCGAGCACTGTCTTCACGGGTATCGGCAGTCTTGTTATCCACAGATTCCTTACGGTTTCATCACTAGCCTTGCTGTTTCTTGCCAGCTCCTTCATTCTGCGCAGGAGTTGCGATGGTTTTTGGGTGCCTAACTCTAATTCGCTCACTAGCCTCTGGAACTGTCGCTCCGGTGACTCTTCGTAAACTTGTAAAAGTCGCTCCTTCAAGGCTTGATATTTATTGGCTTCTGCTGGACTGTAAATTATATCGGCTACCTGTTGGAGCGCTTCGCGCCCTAATTTTGATAAAACCAACTGAAACCGGCACTCATCTCCCTGCTTCTGGGGGGCTAATGTCGCCTCAAATTGAGCGAACCACAGTCTGGGCATCTCCTTCCAAAATTCGGGTATCCTTGCCGACACGGTGATACTCGCCATCCCTTCTTCCATTTTCATGCCCTGCGGTGTACTTTTATGTGGCGCACCTGGCGGGTTCATTATGTTGGGGTCTCCTTTCGTCGATCGGGTTGCACTTTGTTCAGTTGCGGGGTCACCACTGTTGGGACTCTGCCTGGAGCTTCAATTAAAACTTCCTTTCACGACGGTCACATATATTTATTTTAACATAGCCTATACGAGCTTCACAATAGCATCTGACTCTACCATATTACATTCAAATATTACTAGCGAAAGGACCGCCGGAGCTGGGTGTCGCCGACCCACTGCCTATCGCACCGCGCGCAGGCGGCTTGCTTGTTTCGGCTTACGTCAGTCCCCCCACACAGCCAAAAATAAAAAAATTCGTCACTATGATAATTTAACAATATTTGATAAACCGATACAAAAATCTAACAATGAAAAATACTTAGGACTCATATTAGATAGTAAACTTACATGGCAAAATCATATCGACCACCTTAAAAGTAAAATTTCACCTCTAATAGGAGCCCTACGTCGAATATCACCTTGCATACCACAAAAAGTACGTCCTATTATATACAACGCTCTAGTCAAACCCCATATTGAATACCTGGTCGAAGTTTGGGGAACAGCTGCAAAAACACACATACAGAAACTACAAATTACACAAAATAAACTAATAAAAGCTCTATTTAAATACGATTATTTAACGCCCTTTAATAAACTATATAAAGATACAAAAGTTCTAAACATTAGACAACTATATATAGTCTAGGCAATGAAGCTAGTGGACCCCAACAGCAATTCTTCAGGCGACGAAACTTTACAGAATGATAAAGTATCAGTAGTTAAACGTATTTTATAAATATCCAAAAAAAAATTTGAACGGAAGTTAGGTATTTTTACCTAAACTCTTTTATGCTTAATATCTCAGTTCGACAAAATGCTCGGTCAAAACTTTCTTCACCTGAAACATTCATGTAAAGTCTAGAAACAAAATATAAAATATCCAAAATATACTCCTAGTCGAAACCACCAAATTTTGAAAAATACGTTTTTTCAATGTAACTTGCAGCGAAAAATTGCTCTGTGAATTTTTTTCACTGGAATGTCCTTTTATAGCCGTTTTGTACCTACAACTTGAAAATCCAAACAATATACCAAGAGACTATATTTTTTTCAAAAACTACCCTTTTACTCACAGTGCAAAATTTCTCCATCCATTTTTTTAATTGATATGATTACAATTATTTTTTTCGTATCAAGTATCAAAATATCCAAAAAAATAATCAAGCGCATTAAAAACTATAAAAATTTTAGAAAGAAATATTTTATATTTAATCCATCAAGGGAAGCAGGAGCGTGGTGAGTTGACGTAATGGTCCGGGAGCCAGTGACAGATTTTCATGACCAAGTCCCTCCCAATTAAAACTTCGTGAAATGCATTAGGGATTTATATTATGAATATTCGCGACCGTCAGCTGCGACTCCGAGGGTGGGGCGGGCAGTGGCAGCCTCCAACGCATGGAGAAAAAAAAAGTTTTTTAGTCATTTCCTCCCATTTGAAAATTTGTCAGATATATAGAAAAGAAATAAAGTCAGCTGACCATAACATGGTCCACCATGTTATGGTCAGCTGACTTTAGTTTTCCTTCAAAATATTAGGTAAACTATAATCTGTCAAATTTTCAAATTGGAGGAAATGACTAAAAAACTTTTTTTCTCCATGCGTTGGAGGCTGCCACTGCCCGCCCCACCCACGGAGTCGCAGCTGACGGTCGCGAATATTCATAATATAAATCCCTAATGCGTTTCACGAAGTTTCGCTCGAGAGGAAATAATTGACCGAATTTGTACCTGGCTCCCGGACTATAACGAGACTTTATCTATTCAGTGACGAGACTGACATTAGTATCTGTCTTTTGTGACGCGAGCCAGTACTCGATAATCGAATGTATGTCGTTGAGTCGACAGTTCAATTTTCAATCAAAAACTGTTGGCAACTACAGTGACTGTGTCGGTGAAATGGTTCTGAACCATATTGTCATGGTATTAAGGCGAGGAGGCAGACAAAGTTTAGGTATTTGAGGGGGTGAAGCAGGGGAAGGAGCGGAGTCGTAGTCCCGCCCACCGCGGGGCGCCCCGTGCGAAGCGCAGAAATGGCGCGAAGCAACTCTGGCGGGAAACAACTCCCGACTGACAAAACTGGTTATTTATCTAAACTTAATAGGTACTGTAACTTATTTTCGTCATTCCTAATAAACTTTATTTGGCTCAGTTAGCATGGTTCCAGTTCATGTTCATAGATAATCAAAAAAAAATAATTGTACAGCTTCAATTCCTAACCAAAATACAATAACATTCTTTTTTAAATTTTTTTTTTTGGTTAGTCTACCGATTTCGTTCAAAATCGATATTTGGGCTTCCCTGGGGTCGAGAAAGAGAAAATGAATGCCTGCCATAATTTTAAAAAGTCCCCGCCATATTGAAATTCTATGTTATTGGGCCGATTACGTTCAAAATCGATATTTAGGCTTCTCTGGGGTCAAGAAAGAGGGAATGGGTGCCAAAATTTTAAAAAGTCCCCGCCATATTGAAATTCTTTGTTATTCGACCGATTTCGTTCAAAATCGAAATTTGGGCTTCCCTGGGGCCAAGAAAGAGGGAATGGATGCCAAAATTTTAAAAAGTCACCGCCATATTGAAATTCTTTGATATTCGACCGATTTCATTATAAATCGATATTTAGGTTTGCCTGGGGTCAAGAAAGAGGAAATGGGTGCCAAAATTTTAAAAAGTCCCCGCCATATTGAAATTCTTTGTTATTCGACCGATTTCGTTCAAAATCGAAATTTGGGCTTCCCTGGGGCCAAGAAACTGGAAATGGGTGCCAAAATTTTAAAAATTCCCCGCCATATTGAAATTCGCTGTTATTGGACCGATTACGTTCCAAATCGATATTTAGGCTTCCCTGGGGTCAAGAAAGAGGAAATGGGCGCCAAAATTTAAAAAAGTCACCGCCATATTGGTATTCTTTGTTACTGGACCGATTTCGTTCAAAATATATATTAAGGCTTCCCTGGAGTCAAGAAAGAGGGAATGGGTGCCAAAATTTTAAAAAGTCCCCGCCATATTGAAATTCTTTGTTATTCGACCGATTTCGTTCGAAATCGAAATTTGGGCTTCCCTGAGTTCAAGAAAGAGGAAATAGATGCGAAAATTTTAAAAAGTCACCGCCATATTGAAATTCTTTGTTACTGGACCGATTTCGTTCAAAATCGATATTTAGGCTTCCCTGGGGTCAAGAAAGAGGAAATGGGTGCCAAAATTTAATATTTAAATTTTTTACGACACTTATTTAAACATTTTTTTTCACTTACAATGAAGACGGAAGTTCGAGAAAATTTTGTTAGTTAACAATTGTTTAACTTGTTGAAAAATTAACTTTAAGTAAATTAACTTTAATTAACTGTAAGTAATTTCCAACGAGAATAAATTATTTATAGTGTTCAAAACACACCATAATTTTTTCAAATTTTAAAAAAATATTCAATACCTTAAATAAATTAATTAATGTGCCGTACTCGCTTTTGACGCCGCGCGCGCAACCTAAAAATGTCGCGCGCAGACCTATTTTCAGCGTTAAATTAAAATTATAAATAATGGAGATAGAGTTCCGGGAGTTCGAAGTTTTTTATTGAAAATTTCCTCTTCTTTTAGAATCTTTTTTTGAAATTTCTTAAATATTAATAGTTTATGAAATATTGGCAAAAAATGAAATACCATTTTTTTTTAATCTTTAATTGTTTATAACTTTTGCAATTTTATATGTGCTAATACACGCTTTTGGAACATTTTTCTAGGCGTCATTCCGGATCCAATGAGCTATCGCACATAATTTTAAGACCAGTATCTCTATTTTGTACCATTTTGAACTTGTCAACTAGACTATTAGAGCCACTTTATGAGCAAGTGTGTTGAAAAAAAAGTTTTTAGTTTCTACACATTATGTTGACATTGGGCGTGTTTTTATGCTCGCCCGACTTCAGAATTAGGCATTAGAATAGGGTATTTGACTATATTAAAAATATCGTTTCATTTGGTGTCATCCTAAAAGATTATTATCTAAAAACATTATTCCATACGTAAATCCAAATAAAGTTTTATTTAATTACGTAAGTTTTATTTTATTTAATACGTTCCAAATAAAGTTTTATTTAATTAGAAAACATTAAATAAAATTGCTATAATTCCGGCCATGGTCACGTGATCGAAAACGTTCCGTGATCTCGAATGACGTCACAGTCCACACCACCTATGGGCTGTGGAATTGTCATTGTTTGAAATGTGAACTGTGACGGCATGAGAGCAAATGGAACGTTTCGGCGGCAATTTATTTTTTTGAATTTATTTCTTGATTTTTATGAAAAATACTGAAAATTAAGCCGAAATATACGTTTTGTTAGCTTCAGCATAGCATTATTAACAATTTAAGATGATTTTCTAAAAGTAGTCAAATACCCTATTGAAAAGTTGGATCCAGAAATTATTGGGGAACCATCTGGAGAATTTCTTCTAGCAAGTGAAATAAAAATTATCCAAATCGGTTCAGAAATCTCGAAGAAACCGCTGTACATACAACACACGGTGTTTTAGGATCCCTAAAAAGTGTCATGCTCTTTTTATTTATTGTATTGTATTCATTCATAATACAGGAATCTTTAATAAAAACAGTATGTCACTTTTTTAGGGATCCTAAAATACCGTCCATAAGTTAAAAAAATCGGCCAAGTGCGAGTCGGGCCTCGCTCTTTTAGGGTTCCGTTAAAAAAAATATTTCCATCTACCCATGGAAATATTTTAATTTAATTTTTTTATTTTAATTTAATTTTTATTATTTGTTGTTATAGCGGCAATAGAAATACATAATATGTGAAAATTTCATCTGTCTATCTATTACAGTTTACGAGATACAGCCCGCTGACAGACGGACGGACGGACGGACGGACGGCGTAGGCTTAGTAATAGGGTCCCGTTGGTACCCTTTGGGTACGGAACCCTAAAAATAAGTGCTGAATTGAGAGCCACTTCCTTTTTGGAAGTCGGTTAAAAAGGTTTTGGTAACAAAGTAATCAATGAAGCTTTTGCCAAAAAACAATTGTTTTTAAACATTATAGAGCTTCATAATTTTTTATACTTTTTCAAAATAAAGATGTTATTTTTTGGTTGTTTGAAGCAGATACATATTATTTTATTTTCAGTGAAGGAAATGAATATCAGTTAATATAAGCTGTTATGGCAATTTTATGTTGTTTTTGTTTAAATTTTCCCAAAATAAACTAATTCGGAGAAACAAATTATGTTTAAGGGCCCTTAATTAAACTATTGAAATAGCTCATTAATTATCTGGAAGCTAAGTCGCTACAATTAGTGGTTGTATAAATAAATTAATGTTGAGGTACACATTTATGTTTATTATTTAGCATCGTAGAAGGCATGTAGTAATATATTATTTGTGAAGTCGCTTCGCTCGCGCACGCTAAACTATACCCAATGATTCAAGCATTAAGGTACATTATCGCGAAAACGCAGTTTAGATTTCAAAAACTGTTTCAATATCGATGTTCTTCGTGATATTTTTTTTGGATATTTAGGATAAGTGTGTAAATGTGACTACCTACTATGTTAAAAAAAAGAAATTGGATAGAGAAATTTTTCATTCCGAGTTATAAACAATTTTCAGTTGAAGTAAGATAAATAGATTTTGGTATGGATTTTTTTTTGGATTTTCTTACACGTTATGCTAAATTACATTTTAAGGACATTTGAAAATAAAAAATTGACTGAGCAATTTTCTGGTCGAAATTACGGACAAAAAAAGGAAACCTCTTTAAAAAATGACAGTTCCGTTTGAAAAAAGTTTTGGATTTTTATCAAGTACCTCTTATTAAGGCTAATAATTAGTCTGGTAAAAAAAAATTGGACGGAGAAATTATTCTGTTCAAAATATTAAGCTATTTGTACTTTTAGGTATAAATACCCAACTTCCGCATGGATTTTTTTTTGGATATTCTTGTGTAAATTTTGGGTCATCCCATACTACAACCCTGCCAAGTTTCATCGACTGAGGATTTGATGCGGGGGTCTCCATACAACAAACCGCCCCATTGCCTAGTCTAATACGCTTAAAATCTGTATCCTCATCAGAAAAATCTTAACAGATGACATTCACACCCAAATACGCTTTCTAAGAAAAAAACACACACATTTTCTTAGAAAGCGTAACAAATTATCACTACCAAAAACAAGAACCAACTATGGAAAACGAAATATTTTGTTCGAAGGGGTGACATTATACAACAACTTACCAGAATACATTGTTAACACTAAAAGTTTCCCTATGTTCAAAAAACAACTTATTGAATATCTACGCAAAACCGCTCAGCTTATGTTAGTGTAATCGCTCCCCTACCAGTCTTGTTAGCATAAGAATATTTTATACTAAAGTTTTTTCTTACTACCTCCTAATCTGTAAATTTAACATCTCATAATTCATTTAATCATAACTTGTGATACTAACCTAGATAATAATATATTGTACATAAGTACTAACTAAAATATTAATGTGTAATTCTCAATGTAAGTGAACTATTGTGTTCTTTTTGAGTAATAAATGTCTTTAAACCGAAGAGCTGGCAAGAAACTCGGCAGTTGCTCTTTTCAAAACATAACTTTACAATATTAAAAAAAAAAAAAAAATATTATTATGTAGCTATAACATTGTAATAAGTTACGTTATACTATCTTGCGGGCAATCGGGCAGCCAAACCGATTTCTCCCGTGAAACTTTATCATTATGATTGAGGGACAAACTAAAACACTTTCGAATTTATAATATTAGTAAGGATTTGACTTAACATAATAATAACATTTTGTCTTCTCTCGTTTTTCATTTAATCATTTTTTTGGAGTCTATTAGTTCGAGTTAACATAAAAATTTGATTTGACTAAAATATCGATGGTAATAAGAGTTCATGTCGATAAGGATTATAAAAAAAAACCAGCATCGAAAAGTTCCAATTTCGAATTTGACAGCTGAATCGAAATGAACCCTCTTTCGGTTTTGATTCTCATTTCGATGCAGCTCGTCGTATGGGCGCTGCATCGAAATGGTTATCTTCATAAAGTAGGATAAAGCTAAGAGGGTCTGAGGTCTGGCACTTGTATCGTTCATATAAATGTATTAAAGTTGGTTACCCAACCCACTCTATATGGTTGGTACTGCCACTCGATATCAATATCAAACCAAAAAAATTAATAAATAAATTTGAGTTTTATATTAATTGTAATGGAAAGTAAACAAAAATCGGCCAAGTGCGAGTCGGGCCTCGCTCTTTTAGGGTTCCGTTAAAAAAAATTAAATAAAAATATTTCCATGTACCCATGGAAATATTTTAATTTAATTTTTTTTATTTAATTTAATTTTTATTATTTGTTGTTATAGCGGCAATAGAAATACATAATATGTAAAATTTTCATCTGTCTATCTATTACGGTTTACGAGATACAGCCCGCTGACAGACGGACGGACGGACGGACGGACAGCGTAGGCTTAGTAATAGGGTCCCGTTGGTACCCTTTGGGTACGGAACCCTAAAAATTATAAAGACTTAATTTTGTTAATGATAACTTTACGTAATTAGTCATTTTAACTCTCGTAATATCCTATTTTGAAAAAACAGCACTAGAATTAAAATGACGAAATCATTACGATGCAGTTGCTTAAATAGCTATACCTACCAAACTGACATAAAATGAAATCACGAGTGTAATAGTATAGTAGCATGTATACTCACGTATAAGTATGCCCCGTGACCTCGTTTCGCACGTACACTTGGTCCAGCAACCATCGCGGAGACAGGCCGGAGTTGTCATGACCGATCCGCAAAGTTGATACGACGCCCAAGTTTTTGTGCTGCAATATAATTAGGCGGCATTATAATTCACAAACAAAGGTTTTCAATGAGTGTGTCCCTACTGGTAATGACGTATGGAGGGGAAATGTGGACACTGACGGTGGGCCTCGTTTACAAATTAAAAGTCGCTCAGCGCGCTATGTTGGGAATCTCTCTCAGGGATAAAATCCGGAACGAGGAAATTCGTAGAAAAACAAAAGTGACCGACATAGCTCTGAGGATTAGCAAGCTGAAGTGGCAGTGTGCAGGTCATATCTGTCGCAGAACCGATGGCCGATGGGGCAGACGTGTCCTGGAGTGGAGTTAAACTTGTAATTGAAGTTGAACTTAAAATAGCCATTTCAATTTTAAGTTTTAACATTCATGCAAAAACGCTCGACAGTGTCATGGTGTTGTTCGTGACGTCATCTCTATTTTTTTTCGTAATAGTTTTTCAAAATTTGAAAATAATATATTCAATCATCAAATTGCGGATTGCTGTATTTTATAGTTTTATTTTATCAAAATAAAAATCAAGCTCGCTAAAAATAGAAAAATAAATACGTTTTTTATAATCCATGAATCCTATTTCATTAGATAAATTCATAATTTGATTGATTCTTGGTAAATGTCATCATGCCTATTGAAGCTCGAAAGTGATCGCACGATCACAGAAAATGTTTTGATCTGAAATGATCGATTTCTTGTCGCTCGTATACCTATCCAATGGCTGTAAGAGACGACCAACCCTAACTCCAGCCTCCAACACTCCAAAGTAGTAACGCTGCGCTACCCAATGGGGTTTTCGATTCTAGTCCCTTGGAATCCCATACGACCATCGGTTATTTGTCTCTAGCTACCCGGATCTACGACCTACATCGGTATCCAATTCTCCTACATCTACCCGTTTTTGATTCGATCCCAGGGATACTCCGAGCAAGGCGTTCTCCATCTAATCTACGAAGATACGTACGATTCTATAATTGAGACTGTAGCAATAATTGATTTTACAGAATCGACAGTGTGATTCGAACTTACATGAAATACAAACTCATTGGTGTTCCTTGGAATGGGTATCTTGGGAGTTGATTCGCCGTTGGCTCCCGAAATTGACAGCCAGCAATTAGCAGTAGTTTGACTCGCTTTCCTCGATGGCACAATCAATACGCGGTATGGCAACTCTGTAAAAACGAAGGGTGTTATTTATTGAATACTAGCTGATGTCCGCGGCGTCGACCGCGTGGATTTTCCAGGATAAAAAGTAGCCTATGTCACTCTCCAGTCCTCAACTATATGCATGCAAAACATCACGTCGATTCGTAGCTCTGTTGCGGCGTGATTTAAGGACAAGCCAACACACTTTTGCATTTATAATATTAAGTATGAAGTATGATTATGTCAAGTGTTGATGATTTTGACGACCTCCCTGGCTCAGTGGTGAGCGCTGTTGTCTTATAACTGGGAGGTCTCGGGTTCGATTCCCGGCGGGGTCAATTTGGGAATTTTTAATTTCTGAATTTTCTCTGGTCTGGTCTGGTGGGAGGCTTTGGCCGTGGCTAGTTACCACCCTACCGTCAAAGACGTGCCGCCAAGCGATTTAGCGTTCCGGCACGATGACGTGTAGAAACCAATTAGGGGTATGTGTTGAATGTTCACTGCCATACCCCTTCCAAGTTAGCCCGCTACCATCTTAGACTGTATCGTCACTTACCATCAGGTGAGATCGCAGTCAAGGACGAGCTTGTCATCGAATAAAAAAAAAAAAAAAAAAAAAAAAAGTGTAAGTTAAAAATTTATTTTCAAAAAACTCTCTTCTTTTTGTAGCTGGCTACATAATCAGGCCCTGGATATTATCTAGGACCCGAGTACTTATCAAGACGAATCAATCGAGCCGAAACTCGATGGGGTTACGTCGTTATATTACAGAGTTCCCATAGCCACCTTTCGGCTCCATCGTCAGACCCTGGGTAACATCTAGGATTAGAGCACATGTCAAGCCGAATCAAACGAGCTCAAACTCGATGGGTTAACGTCGTTTTACTACAGAGCCACCTTCCGGTTCCATCATCAGATCAGCTCCATGTTACATTAATATTGGATTGTCATCCCATTTACAGATAAAGGCAAAATTCCAGGTCAATCGAAGACCGGGAAGTGGTTATAATTCAGCTTGCAAGATTTGACCTAAAAAGCCAGTTTATGGGCGATAATTTTACGTGATAACGTCATAAAGAGACATTGATGAAAAATTGCATACTTTTATGAATTGAATGAAATTATTATCACTGAATTATCATTATTTTGTTAAAAAGGAATTAATTGAAAATTACAATTTTCTCTAGTCACAAGCCAAAGCTTGGGCCGATCGTGCCTCTCTATCGTTTGTTCCGCGCTCTCGCTTGCACGGGCGGCTCAGGCGGAACGTGACACTTTTTCGTGCGTGCAGCGGGTTTTCATCGATTTATAAGACGTTATCACGTCAAAAAACATGCAATAGGATTTTTGAAAATTCAATCCCTAAGGGGATGTGAGAGTTTCCTAAATAAATGTGTTTAAAACTTACTCGTAGTCGGGTAAGTGTTGGTAAAGCAATAATAGTCGACAGCATTCAACGTCAACAGGTGATAAAGAAATTGCTCCCTTTCTTCTTCACATCGCAAAAAAGCTGTCCTCTTGTACTGCGACCGGAGCAGAGTTGTATCTGATAACAGCTCCCGAAGATGTTTCGATAGCAGTTTCTTTTCTAACGACAGTCTCACCCACGCTCGCGCGTATCCGATTTCTGTTTTTATGTCAGTCATCGCTTGGACATTCCTAAAAAACCCACCAAAAGTCGATTTACAAGCGTTTAATTGGCCGCTTTGTTCTCTCCATTCATTTAAACCTTACAAAATGGTGTTTTAAAACAATTTACAGAAAAAAATTACAGAGTTGCCGAAACCACCTTCCGGCTTCATCATCAGACCCTCGATATCATCTAGGACCAGAGTACTTGTCAAGACGACTCGAACGAGCCAAAATTCAATGAAACCTCATAGAAATTTTTTTATTGCGTTGTTATATTGTACAGGTCCGACAGTCATCTTCCAGCTTCATCATCAGATCAGCTCTATGTCAAAATAATATTGCATTTTCATCAGATTTGCATAATATTACATGCACAGCTCAATCGGAAACCGGGAAGTCGTTCTAATTCATCTTGCAAGATTTGACCTAAACATACATACATACATTGCAAGTTAAATAAACTTGCTACTTATAAGCTTGTAACAAGTGTAGATTTTAAATTTAAAACACCCCCGACATGTGAATCTATGGCCGAGCTATGTGTATAATCGTTAAATTATACTGGTACGGGTGAAGCACTTAATCGAGTAATCATACGCCAAAAATGCCTTACATCATTTTGGAAAGGAGCTGATACTCTTACACTGCTGGATCGATATTAACCAAACATAGCTAAGAACCAGCGCAAGGAAACTGGCTTTCAAATGAAAAAAACCGCATCGAAATCGGTCCATCCGTTGGAGAGCTACGATGCCACAGACAGACAGACACGCACACACACACACACACACACACACACACACACACACACACACACACACACACAGACAGACATCGACGTCAAACTTAAAACACCCCTCTTTTTTGCGTCGGGGGTTAAAAAATACCTCATATCAAATGTAAGGTTTTCAGGCAAAGGCCGCAGAGGGTTCGGCGGCTGTGACGACTTGCGCTCCAAGGTGCTGGAGTTGCTGAGTCGGTCGCGGGAACTATCCCGGGAGCCGCCCCGCGAACTATCTCTAGATCTCGTTGTGCTTGTACTTTGCTGGCTCTCCACTTCAGCACCCACAGATGATAAATCTAAAACGTTTTTGTTATTCTCAGTACTGTGATTAAAAGAAAAGCTGATCGCTGCGTAAGCCGTAGACCCCGTGGTATAGGTACGGCAGTAAATTGCTCGATAGATGATTCCCAGGCAGAGAGAGAAGTAGGTACGACGGTCGAGAAGAGAATAGACTATAGTTGCGGTGCTGATGGTTTTGAAGAAGCCGTAACATTGATATATAAACCCTTTTTTATTAAGTACATACTAGACTTTTAACCGCGATTGCCTCTCGTTTGTTTTCCGAAATAAAAAGTAGCCTGTCACTCTTGAGGTCCTCAACTCTTCCATGCAAAATAACACGTCGAATAACAAGCGCACTTTCACGTTAAATAGTACATATCAAAAAATCGAAAACTTACTATTATTTTTTTAGGTTTTAATAATTATTATTAACACAAGTTATATTTAGTACAGATTCTTCTAAAAGCATTATCCCCTTGTATATTATTACGAATATTAGTTGATACTTACAATCCAAACGTTTACGCAAAACACACCAAGCCAGTGCTGCATGTATACAAATAATACAATTTTACATATTTAAGAAAACGACACTAAATCCAAAATAAGCAAATTTAAGCAACCTAACTATAATTATTTATATTGCAGAAAAAAGTCCAATTAAAATATTTTCCTTTTGCTGTTTTCTTTCTTCTTCTTCTTTATCTGAACATACTATTTTCATGGATACTTTTCATGGATCTTTAGCTGGACAAAGGTCTCTTGCATTGACTTCCACAGGCTTCGGTCTAGCGCCGCCTGAATCCAGCGGCTCCCTGCGACTCGTTTGATTTCGTCGGTCCACGTAGGAGGTAGTTACTTTTACCTTAAACTTCATACGTGATCCTCGTCTTCATCATTGTACAGGAAATAAACCTGATACGATTTAACTCGAAGTAAAGTTAGTACTGCCGCGGTGCGAATCTCTAACAATGATTTCTATAGTCTTACGATTGCAATCGCCTCTGATTGGCCGATACTCGCTCACTATTGGTTAAAATGCATTGTTGCAGAAAGAACGCGATAAATGCATCCAATTGGGTACAACTGGGTATTTGACTGATATTTTTTATTATAACACAATGCCAGTTTTCTTTTTTAAATATCTTAACTATGAATAAAATAAATATAGAGCTTTAAAGTTTCCTCTCAGACAGAGAGAGCGCTACTGAAATGTGATGTCACAAGTCAGCAGCTCCATACACGCTTCATAGAAAATTTCATTTTAGAAAGAGACAGATACAGTCACAGTAAAACAGCTTATTACTGATTTGCTTGTTGACCGATTTATTTTCTGTTTTTACAAATTTTATTCTTACATGTTACGTTTTCGATTAGAGTAAATGAATATCAACATTTTGACGACGGTCAAATACCCAAATAAGAGACCTGTAGCATTGATTGATGAACCTTTTACAAAATCGGCCTGCTGAGCAAAGTCAAGGTAAGTTCTATAGACCATAGACTAAAAAAAAAGACATACCAGGAGTAAGATAGTTAGGGTCGATAGGCTTAGTCGAATTGCTGCACTGCTCCAGCTCTTGGTAATTCGTGAGGTGCATCCAAAGGGCGGACTTGCCCAACTTGTGCTGGAGTCCATGCGACCACAGGCGTTCCAGCAGATCGCAGAGTGACGCTATCATGGTGCTTTCTTCCACTCCGGTGACTGACACTTCGCAGCCTAAGCCTAGGTCGCTCTCTTCTGTGCCCATTTTCTCGAGAAGCATCCTCTTGGTTTTGGTTTTACATTCCTGTATATATAGATAAAGGCCTATTACCTTAATAACCAAATACTAGTGTTAGTGAGCATAGTGTCCGGCTAACATTACTCACAATAATTATGTAGTACTAGTTCATCTTGGTAACAATGAAGGTATTAGGAGGGGGAAAGGAGCCGATAAAATATTTTTTTAAGGTATTTGGATTTTACTTTAAATAGGTTTTCGTCATCATCATCATCATCTCAACTCAAATATTTTGTTCACAAAAAAAATCCATCTTTGGCCCATAAGTGGACACCGCTCTCCTTTCGAATGAAAAGGTTTGGCATAGTCCACCAAACTGATGGATTGGCAAACTTCACACATCTTTGAGAACTTTATGCAGGTTTCGGCACGATGGCGTGTAGAAACCGATTATGGACATGGTTTTAATTTACACTCCCATATCTCTTCCAAATAGCCCGCTACCATCTAAGGGTGAGATCTATAGATGGCACTCCCACTCAGCTCAGACTCAAGACTGAGTTTAAGCGAGACAAATTTATGTCAGGACATATTTGTGTCACATTTTAACTCTGTCTTGAGTCTTGAGCAGAGCCAGAGTATGATCTATAGATCTCAGCCTTAGACTGCATCGTTTCTTGCCATCAGGGTACCAATTGTCTAAAAGTTATTCCATTGACCGTATTCGTATTCGATGACATACTGAATTTGTGACTTTAAATCAATACAATTGACGCTAAATTGTATTGATTTAGTCACATATTCATTATAACCGATTTTAACATGGAGCGTAATAGAGCGTATCGTACATATCTAAACGTATAAGAATGCATACACAAAACTGAGCTCTAATTCAATGCTGTTATGGTTTATTTTACTTCGACGCTAATGTCAACGAATACAATTACGATCAATGGAATAAACTTAGACAATCGCACCTCATATAAGATCACAGTCAAAGGCAATCAATCAGCTATAAAAAGAAAAATATATACCTTTAATAGTTTCTCGACGAAGGTCCTATTATTCTGAGCTATCGCAGCGGGAGTGACCTCTGTCGACAGTCGCCTGCCGATATCGCCAAGCAACAACTCCGGTGGACAATCCTTCACTTGCCACTTCGCGTTCTTTATACGCTTCAAGCTATTAGTTCTGTAACATAAAAGTATTTGTCAGGCCTTTGGTTTGTTTTTTTATAGTCTACATACAAAATGAAAAGCTCAGCAAGCATGAAGCAATTTACTTTTACATTACATAACTAAGAACTATATATCTATTCTTTTCGAGCAGTCTTTATAAAGCTAATATAAATAAATTCATGTTATCTAAAACGAATTTAGATGAGTGAATAAAACCAAATACAGAAGTCCTTTACCGTCTAAGAACGTCTTTAATATTAAGTGCATGATTTTTTTACATTGATTGTCGAAAATATAAATGAAATTAATAGCTTAGATACTATTCGGCCGTTAGGCACTTTTTCTTCTATATAATGATGGTCTATAAACTTTTTATGTATTTGGTTTTTGGAGAAATTGCCTATATTCAAAAGAAACAAATTTGGAATTCAACATATGTACTTTATTTTTATAATCTTTTGATGGATATCCACATAATATTTGGGCTTTATAATACTTATTTTAACAGTTGCCTTATTTCGTCAATATAACTATAATATTATGCTTAATATTAAATGTGTATATGAAAACTTCTGTAAATTAAATTATGAAAAATTTAAAAATTATAATAATAATAAAAAAAAAATTTACATGCGACGCTAATAAAGCAACATAAACTACATAAATGTCCATTATTCTGTAGATATTATGACTTCGTCCATTGGTCATGTCTTAAGCAATATTGTAATAGGTAATTTTATGAAAATTATGAATACATGCAAAAACAGCACAGGAAATAGGTAAGTAGGTATATAAATATCTACAACAACCATGCACAAAAATCACAAATTATGGAAGCATTATGTCGACCAAACACACCAAAATTCACAGTAAAATTAAGATAACTATGAGATCATATTATTTTTCATATCTGATTTTTTTGGCTTTTATATCTGATGCATAATATTCATAAAAACCAAATATACAGCAAGCAACCTAGACCTCATCAAGACAAGCGCGCTCCAACCTAGACCTCATCAGTGCTGTCCAGCATTGATTGTCGTCAAGCGCATGCCTATCCTGCAATAAAAAAAAAAAAAAAAAAATATACATAGTACATACATATATGTAATATTTCATGTCGAAAGTGCACTATGTAATATGTAATGCACTAATTAATTTGTAACAACAAAACTATTTGCAATAGCAAAAATAACCAACGGAAATTTGACATTACAAAGAAGGGTTTTGTAGAAGGGATATACATTAATTTCTTGTGAAATTTGATGTGATGTGATGATAACTAATGTATCACAAGTATAGATATTGTCAGTATTTTGTGCGTAGATAGGTGTGCAGTAATATGATTAGACTGATAAAATACTCGTACGTTACAAGTTACAACCTTTGTCTTTCTAAACTGCACATAAGTGAAACTATTTATTTAAACTTACAAATATATAACTTTGTTAAAACTTAATTTTAAAGAGATAGAATACCAAAATTTTCAGAAATATATTTCAAAGGGTTTTTGTTAAATTTATTCAACATTAATGTTATAGACAGGCTTCAATAAAATATCTGCATTTGTAGCAAATATAAATAAAAAAAATTTAATATAATATGTATTATAATTATTATTAAGTCGTAAAATTAAAAATTCGATCAGCTTGAATGGTCAAACCATACAAGACAAATTAGAGCACAATTATTAATAAATAATAATTAATATTATTAACATGCATAATGCTTTAAGCATAATTATAAAAATAATTATTCATTAATACAATTTTCTTTTTCAACGTATTATCACGCAAAATAAATTGAGATTCAATATTGGAATAATAAATAACTTTCTTTGAATAAATACCATAATTATCCTATCTAAGATTAATAAAATGAATAATATGCAAAACAACATAAACTCTTCATAAACGAGTATTACTATTAGGTAATATTGTACTAAAAGGCAAGGAAATCACAATAAAAAGTAACTACAATAGAAAAATAGCTGCATTTTTTTTTGTTGCGACTTTTTCGAAAATTAGAGTTTTAAGATTTCAATGTTAAATTAGAAATATTAAAACTCTAATTTTAAGTCGCCTTTGATAAACGAAAAATGTTCTTAATTCAATTGACAAAATAAAAAAAGATGCTTTAATGCATATCTGAATATGATACATAGAAAATGTATCGGTCTTTAATTTTTTAGGGGAAAAATAGAAAATACATTACATACAATTTAGTTTACACGTACAAAGGGTGGAAACGATTGGTGTGCTTAGAAGACAATAATTAATAATAATCATTAGCACATAAATTTTATTAAGTTCCAAATGTATGGGAGCAAGAAAACTTAAAACGATTAAATTTTGTTCACCAGGCGAATGTAC
Organism: Oeneis ivallda; assembly: GCA_029955525.1. Lineage (NCBI taxonomy): Eukaryota > Metazoa > Arthropoda > Insecta > Lepidoptera > Nymphalidae > Oeneis > Oeneis ivallda. Next base: position 18,991,024 of record JARPMR010000004.1, on the reverse strand, counting down.
TCATAGTTTCAGTACCAATTAAAAGTACTTACTTTGATAAAGGTTAAATTGGGAAGATAATTGCTTACACACACCTTATCGTTTCTACCTTGTATGAACTAGGTTTAATTAGAACCCCTGTACACAATTATGTATTGTGTATAGGGTTATACATACATCCAAGTATATTTCTTGCAATTCACGAATGCGAATTTATAGGAGCAAATGCTGTTCCTATGGACGCTTGTACCTGTGGACACAATAGATTCCGTCGAAACTAGCGACGCTAAAATTCTAATTTGAACGCGACCGTAAAGCTTTGTCTATGGTTGACAGTTCACTGCCACCTAGGCTCTCACCGGCACGCACAGTTATGCAATGTGCTTTTACACGATGTTGCTACAAGTAAAGTTCATGCGCGCTCGTGAATTACAAGAACTATACAAACACAAAACATATTTAGTTTTACAAGCACATTCGCATGCTGACCACAAAAAGCAGGCATTGATGACTTCTCATAGTACACAATATTCACTTTAGGTACAGTACCCGGCAGTCAATATTAAACATCACCTCGTTCGGCCTATTAAGGCGTCGTCTCTGTCACACGAAACGATCAAACGTCACAAGAGTGACAGGATCAATGCTATACGAAGCCAAGGCTGGGTGACTGTTTTTTTCTAATTGTTTAATATTTAATGTCAGGTACTGTATAGTACTTGTTGAAAAAAATAAGTTCTATTCATCGAGTTAACAATAATAATATAAAAATGCTCTATAAATTCGAGTATTAGGTTGGGTATAACGAGACCATATCTTAGTTCATTACTTTATTTCAAGTAGAATAGGACGAAACTATTAGAGAATTTCGACTAATCTAAGATATAAGAACAACGAGTTCTTAAGCTAATTGAAAGTTTATTTTGTGATTTGTCAAGTTATCTAATTGGTACTACGAAAACGATCTGATATTGATTAAATAACTACTTTAATATTACCTAACTAGCTGATGCCCGCGACTTCGTCCGCGTGGATTTTGTTTTTAAAATCCCTCGGGAACACTTTGATTTTCCGGGATAAAAGTAGCCTATGTCACTCTCCAGGTCCTCAATTATACCCATGCAAAAAATCACGTAGATCCGTGGCTCTGTTACGGCGTGATTGAAGGACAAACCAACAAACAAACACACTTTCGCATTTATAATATTAGTAAGTATGATTAGAAATTAAATTACATAGGAAAACACTGTAATATTACGTCCATACGATGTATCCATATGTATGGTATTGATGTATCCATACCTACTATGTAGTATGTAGGTATAATGATCGTTTGGCAAAATCTGACGCCTTTGGAGTAGTTTGACTTTGACAAAATAGTATCCACGATGGCTATATACGATAAATTACGCATGCCAGCTTAAGATGAGCCGTTCATTCAAAGTATCCTGTAGATTCCGGGGTTCAAGTTATTTGGACATATACTGAAGATTGTGATGTCTATAATTTCTGAACTACGAAATTGACGACCTTGAAATAATTACAGGACAATCTCTAAAGAACCTGCTTTCTAACAAAAAAAGAATGGATTAAATCGGAATACGCCTTAATGAATTACAGCGAAATACACATTTTGACTTTCATCCCCTCTCCCAGGGGAACCGTGCTGAATTTCGGGATAAAAAGTATCCTATATTATACCTCGTAGTATTAACTTAAATCGTGCCAAGTTTCATTTAAATCCGTCCAGTAGTTTCGGCGTGATGCGCGGCCAAGATACAGACAGACAGACAGACAGACAGACAGACAGACAAAAAATTAAAAAAAAATGGTTTTGGCTTCAGTATCGATTATAGAGTGCCCTCAAACAAAAATTTTCAAAATATCTTCAATGTACAGAATTGGACCTGTTACAGTTTTATTATATTATAGATACATTATATACCAGTACTATGTGGTAATTATGTTGAAAAAACATTTTCAATTACTATACCTACTATTGTTAGAAAGATTCACCTGTTTGAAAGGGCTTTAAAAATTGTGCATTATATTTTCACTAAAAAAATTTAAGCTACCAACATCAGACATTTCTTTTTCTATGAACAACGTCGTACCATTATTGTCAAGAAAATTTCACTAACAGAGATAAGAGTAAATTTAAACTTAAGTTTTGTATTTTTACAGTCAAATTTTTATTTTATGTTTGGACAAAAATGTCGTCAATTTGTTTTTATAAAACTAGCCAGACATGTTTTGTTATTTCAAAGTCCCCATAAAACATTTGGAAAAACCTTTTATGTCTCTGAAAGGTTTGACTCGCTCCAGCAATGCGCGAGATTGCAATTAATTATGTGAAGAACAATATTGTAATTTATTTTTATAGAACTATCCAGTTTCTTGCTGATTCTTCTCGGTCGGAACGGCATTCCGAACCAGCGTTAGATTCACTTGACGATTCGTAATCACTTTATGTAAAAATATTGAAAAAAAAAATAAAAATCTATTCTATTTCAATTTTAACCTTCATATTATGTAAACACAATACACATGTTAGACTAAAAAGATTGTTATTTATATTCTTTTGTATATGCTAGAGAATATTGCTACCTGTCAGCATTTGAACAGAACATTATTTCAGGCTTCGTAACATTTTTTTCTAATTCTAAGGAATTGATTTTAAGTCTCCGTTTGGCGTATGAAGGGTATAGGGTAGGACACTATGGTGTGCATTATTGCGTGTGCAAGCGGGCAGGTGGATCGCACCTGCGGTCCGAGGGCGGGGGCGGGGCAAGGGCATTGGCGTCGAGGCGCGCGGGGAAAGCGCGGTAGTACGCGGCGCGGTGGGGCAGCCTCTCCCCCGGCGCGCCCACCTCCACCTCGCAGGCCCATGCAGCCCCTGTCCCCAACGCCCCAGCGCCCGCGGCGCCCCCCGCCCACACGCTGTACCCGCGCGTCGCCAGTCCCCCCTCGCCCAATCGGCCCCTGCAACAATACCCCCTCGTTTCTCACAAGTCACACGTATGATGAGTTTACAAAGGAGAATGGGCACCTTTGTATGAGTTGCGTCCCCAGACTGTATCAAGTTGTGATATATGTCATTTTAAAGGTCATGATAATAGCTTCATTTTATTATATGACACCAATTATGAGACACGTGCAGGGAAAGAACTAGAAATCATTTAATCTTTTTAAGCCCGTGAAAGTCTAAGACAGTGTTTTTTAGATTATACGGTTTTTTTATTCCTTATGTCGACCAAGCGGCATATATTCAAGTAGCTGATGCCCGTGACTTCGTCCGCGTGGATGTAATTTTTAAAATCCCTCGGGAACTCTTGATTTTCCGGGATATAAAGGAGCCTATTGCACTGTCCAGGTCCTCAACTATACCCATGCAAAAAATCACGTCGATCCGCAGCTCTGTTGCGGCGTGATTGAAGAACAAACCAACAAACACACTTTCGCATTTATAATATTAGTATGAAAACCGGGAGCGATCACCGGATGATAAGAGGCACGTTGAATATTAATGTAAAGCTGGAAAGGGCCAGACTGGTGAAGTCAACTCTCCGACCTTCTCGTGCTCATATCCAAAACCCCGAAACCTTCCAACTCGAACTGCAAACCGATTCGAGTGCCTAGCAGACTACGTTTCTGGGGCTGATCTAAACAACAGGGTCATGGAAACTGTCCATAATCTGGGTCTAAATTCTTTAAGACCCATCGGAGGAAAAGAACCGAAATGATCTCTGAGCATATTCTCAAGCTCATAGAGGAGAGACAAGAGATAAGGCTGCAGTCATCGGCAGACGCGGCTGCCTACCAGAGGATTAAAAGGCAGATCTCTACGACACAAACTCGTGACCTTCGTGTATTTAATACCAAGTGTATTAAAGATACCATCGAGCGAAACAGAGGCTAAGTGTTCGCGAGAGATCGGCTTATCGGACAGTCGTCTCGTCTTTTCTCGACTTGAGATCTTGGGAGAGGTTGAGAAGTTCTATGAACAGTTATATACCACGACACAAAAACCTGTTGAAGGTTTGGCCAAAGAGCCCAGAGCCAAACTGACCCGACACAATACCGAAGATATCCCGGACGTCAGCCTATACGAGATTAGTATGGTTCTTAAGCAGCTCAAGGAATCACTGTGGAACTCCTGAAAGCGGGAAGAAAACCAGTACAAGATTTTAAGCGATTGTTCAATTCCGTCATTCACGAGGGCATAACAGTTCTTCAAAAAAGTGATAATACCTTGTTGAAGAATTATAGACCCAACTCGTTGCTGAGTCAAGTTTATAAGTTGTTCTTGAGAGTCATTACGAATCGCCTTGCTCGTAGGTTTGAAGACTTCCAGCCTCCCGAACAAGCCGGATTTCGAAAAGGCTTCGGCACAATAGATCACATTCATACGCTGCGGTAGGTTATACATAAAAGACGGAAGAGCATAACTTTGTTTAACGTTTGTGGACTATGAGAAAGCCTTCGATTCGGTGGAAACTTGGGCTGTATTGAGGTCACTGCAGAGATGCCGGATTGACTGCCGGTATATCCAAGTGTTGAAGTGCTCGTATAAAAATACAACTATGTCAGTACGTATACAGGACCAGACTACGAGGCCAATCCACTCACAGTGTGGAGTGCGACAGAGAAAAGTGAGAAGTTGGAGGATGTCTTTAAGATTCTGGATTGAAACGGACTTGGCATCAGCATAAACGGCGAGTACATCACTCACCTGCGATTTGCCGATGACATAGTAGTCATAGCAGAGACTCTGAGAGAACTCAATACTATGCTCAACGATCTGAGCAGGGTTTCTCAACAGGTGGGCCTGAAAATGAACATGAGCAAGACGAAAATCATGTCCAATGCTCATGCTCCGCTTCACCCAGTATTCTTTGAGAATTCTGCAATCGAAATTGTGGACGAGTGTATATACCTGGGACATGCAGTCCAGCTAGGTAGGTCCAATTTCAAAAAGAGATCAACTGCTGAATCCAACTCGGCTGGGCAGCGTTGGGGAAGCTCCGAGAAGTCTTCTAGTTCAAAATCCCTCAGTGCCTGAAGACTAAAGTCTTCGGACGGCGCGTTGCCAGTGATGACTTACGGATCAGAGACATGGTCGCTAACTGTGGCCTTCATAAGAAGGCTCAGGGTCACTCAGCGGGCGATGGAGAGAGCTATGATCGGAGTATCCTCGCGAGATAAAATGAGATCCGTAGGAGACCCAAAGTCACCGATATAGCACAGCGAGTCGCGAAACTGAAGTGGAAATGGGCGGAGCACATAGTTCGAAGAGCTGATGGTCGTTGGGGTCCCAAGGTGCTGGAGCTGCTTGCTGGCAACCCCCCACCGGGAAGTGCAGTGTGGGCAGAATCCTATCAATTAGTCGTAGGGAGCCGCTGGATTCAGGCGGCGCTAGACCCGAGGCCTGTGAAAGTCCATGCAAGAGACCTTTGTCCAGCAGTGGACGTCTATCAGTTGATAAAGAAGAATATAATATAAAATTAAAAAATAACATAGTTCTTTCCCTGCACGAGTCTCATAGTTGGTGTCATACAATAAAATAAAGCTATTGTCATGACCTTTCAAATGACATATATCACAACTTGATACACCACTGGGGACGAAACCGCCCATTCTCCTTTGATTGAAGATGCCTGTTCTGAGTTTACGAGTTCCCTATGATGTAGGTAAAACCTTCCGGAAACGGAGCTTATTCTGGCCAATTGGGTATATGACAGATATTTTTTTATTTATTTAAAATAACGTTTTTAAATATTACAAATTATAACACAATGCCATTTCTCTTTTTTAAATATTTTCCCTAGTCTCGGAACTGTATCTGTCTCTTTCTAAAACGAAATTTTCTATGGAGCGTATATGGAGCTGCTAAATTTTGACATCACACTTCAGTAGCGCTCTCTCTGTCTAACAGGAAACTTTAAAACTCTGTAACCTATTTGTTTTTGGACCGAATTATTTTCTGTTTTTACAAATGTTATTCTTACATGTTACATTTTCGATTATAAATAATGAATATCAATATTAATTTATGAATACCCAATTCTGGCATATATTGTGACGTACATAAAAACTGATTCACTCACACATCGACACTCATATTATAAAAATAGTTGAGCTAAGAAATGCCGTGTGAAAATGTCCCAAACCATCAACAACCCCAAACACAAAGAAGCAAACTACATGCATAATACGAAACACTCACCTCACAGCTCTTATCCTGTGTTCGAAGACCTGTAGATTGGCGTCATACTCGCCCCAGTTGGCCATTATCTTGTTGTCTACGAGCGTCGCGAACATCTGTGTTTCGAGGAAGCGCGACAAAAACGGCCTGTGTCGTTGCGGCTGGTCCGATAGGAAGGATGCTTTATCGAAGTTCACCATTGATTCGCGCGCCGACAGCCAAGAGTCACGATCCTAGCGAAGGAAGTAAGAAACTAAACTTCGACGTACGTTGTAAACAATCTCTTTAATTAAATTGACAGTAGGGTTAGTACAAGATTCGATAGTTAACCATCAAAGTAAAATAAACCATAACAGTATGGAGTTACAGCTCAATTTTGTGCATGTATTCTTATACGTTTACGTAACGAAAACGCTCCAAATTAAAATCGTCTGTACTGAATTTGTGACTTTAAATCGATGCTATTATGGTTCATTTCACTTAATTAATTATTACGATCAAACGAATAAAAACTCGGACTAACCACACAGGTCTAAATGTAATGCTGTCCTTTTCCGCAGGGGGCATTATGAAAGGGATAGCACGAGATTTAGAACTGTCAATTTAGTTTTAGATTTTGTATAAAGAGAATCGTATACGCGCATTATGTCCTTTTCTCAAAATGTTCTTTCTCGTTAGCCAGTGTTCATAATTATTGAGCATGTGAGGCAGCCCATAATTTGGCAGAAAATACATCTCACGCATCCATACCTCTAGCGCCGAATGGCGACTCTTTTAAGGTGTAGATACTCTATTTGAGCAAAAATAAAGCTTTGTATCAATAAAGTTTTACCTGATCTGGCATGATGACGAAGTTTTCGTACATAAGGAACATGTGAACAAATCTGTTGAGGAACGTTTCTCTAATGGCAATGTTGAAGCGTATGTCTTCATTGTATTGTTCCTCGTCGTTAAGTACTCTCTTTTTTGCTGTTGGCATCACTGTATCAGCATCTACATCGTCTATGTTCACACCTGTAAACGTCGCATGATGTAATATCGTGTTTATGTAATGTTCATTTAGAAGTCAAAAGTTCAATAAGAAAAAAACCGGCCAAGCTCGGGTCGGACTCGCGCACCGAGGGTTCCGTACTCCAAAATTAAAAGTAAAACGATTTGCTTATGTTTGTAGAGGTTTATTGTTAATATAAAAAAAAACTATGGTAGTTAGAGCGTTGGTTTTATTTTTCCTGTAAAATATACATAAACCTCTATTGATCATAATTATTTCTGATTTTTCGATTGGTAAACTTCAGAGATAAGGCAGGGGGGGGGGGAGTGAGTATTATTTTCGACATAAATAATTGTACAGTTAATATGTTATGCAATTCTTTTATTTTCGCCTTTTATGAAAATCCAGAATTTTCTAAAAAAAAAAAAAAATTATAACTCTGGTTCTAAACTGAATTGACTTTTGGGTATTCTACTCTAATATTAAAAAAAGCCTAAAGCTTCGATTAGTATCATAAAATTGGTTGTCTCTAAAGTCGGTTTACGGATGATAGTTTTACGTGATAACGTCATAAAGAAACATTGATGACCGCTAACCACAGCGCGCACGCGATGACTGGCGAGTCCGGTGGGCGCTCTCTAAGCCAACGCTTGGGCCGATCGTGCCTCTCTATCGCTTGTACCGCGCTCTCGTTTGCACGCTCAGGCTAGGCGGAACGTGACACGTGCAGCAGGTTCAATTTATAAGACGTTATCACGACAAAAAGTGATGTCCGATTTTCGGGTCATTTATCATAGTGTGACCGTTGTAGCCATTGATGGTCATGTTATTGATTTCACAGAATCGGCCTGCACTCTGCAGTTACCTGTGCGTTTGACAATGTCCACGATGCGTTGCAGCGCGTCGAGGCGACGCGGCGCGCGGCGCGGCGAGCCGGGCGGCGACGCGTTCAGCGGACGACTCTCATCCCATTCCAGCACATCGTGGAACGAATGCTTGCGGCGAAGACCGCCTGACGTGAGAGATTTATATAGTTCAGAAGCAGGCCTTTATTTGTATACCATATAAACTGAACCGCAAAGAAAAAGGGTCGGTTAGAAAATCTTCAAAATGGAAAACTACGCATTTTCATTTATTAAAGGACATCACCAGACACCAGTGGCACTATGGGCGCTTGCCTAGGTGTCAAAAATCAATGCGCAGCAAATATTGTTTTATTTTTGGAATTGTTATATTCTATAGTTTTCAGATAAAAAAGTTTCAGGGGTCTAAAGGCTCTGAAAACTGAGAAATATAAAGAAAAGTTTCACGAAATAAACAGATAACAGAGACAACTCTATCTGTCGATAGCAGATGGCGCTAGGCATTGTGGTTATCAAGTTTAAAATGTAAAAAAATGGTTTTCTACTATTCGACGTCATCTAGGCGAAATTTTGCTATAAAAATACTTTCTATTATTTGCTCAGACAATAGATACAAAATGCTATCACGCTATATTGCTAGGAACAAAACATAAAGCTTTATAGTATTTGTAAAGGGATAGGTCTTACGCAATAATAAAACTAATAATTTTGTACAAATTATTTTAATAGACTGAAGACTTAAATTAAAACAAACAACGACAATGCATAAAATGTAAATAATCAACCCGCTTTACTTATGGCTAAATAGGATTATTTCAATGCAATCGGGTGAGCCTTGCTTGCAAGGGTAATCCTAGCGTTGACGTGATAATGCCTTTTTACTCATCTTACGGATCAACATCTTAATATCTATTTATCGTAGTGCAAAAAAGATGAATCCTTTATGAACAGCAATGGTAATCAGGTTTAGCAGATATCAGTCCGTATAAAATAGCAATAGTTGTTAGAGATAGAACACTATAATCACACAGTAGGTACGCAACGAAAATATTTATTTTATTATACAACACGAGAACGAGGAACTCAGAACCGCAATGATACCAAAATGACAGCAGTCAGATCAATAAAGTTAGATGTATGATGAACAGAGGTTCCTATAAAGCAGTGTTTATTTAAAATGATTTGATGAAAGGAGGAAAGCGGAAGCAATAAACACACTGTTTTTTTACATATTTTAAACCTTGGCCTTTTTCGGAATAATAAATTCATAATAAATTAAGCCTTAATTTTTAAATCTTATTGTGAAAGCTGTAATCCTGCGCATTTTCCCAAATCGGAAGGCAGAAATTGGTAATCTCTTTTCAATGAATGTGCAATGAAAATAAAGAAAACATGAATTCAAGCTTTTTATTTTTATTAAATGTAAAATAAATGGAAATGCGTAGTTTTTCATTTTGAAGATTTTCTAACCGACCTTTTTTTCTTTGCGGTCCAGTTCTCTATCACCAAATTATCACTAATTACACTAACTTCCAGCAAAATTTATATAAACATAAAATAAACGTACATCACTTGCGCGACAACTAAACAGGGTTTAGCGTACGTTTTCACGAACTGAGCCCATCTCGTCTTTTCTTTTTGCTTTTTATATAGTTCATTTACAAAATGGCGGTACCTCCACTTATTTTAACGAACCTTTGAAATCGTTCGTTCAATCATTGGAAGAAGTCAAATATTAGTCTATTTAAATTCTATTCAATCTTTCAACTAAACTATTTGATATAATAATATACACAATACTTATTACACTGGGGAACAGTCATTTTGCGGCAAGATAGATTGAAGTCAATTCTATATAAGTGTAGTGTGCTGAATACTAGAAAAATATCAGATTTCTCAAATTGACTCTAGTTTTTGAGATAAACACTATTATATTATTTCATTAAAAATACCTTAATAAGAATACCAATATGTATAAAAATATATTTTTATGATGAAGTTCTTTTAAAAGTAATACAAAAACAAAATAAATATATATTTTTTCAATCAAATCATTAAAAAAAATTACATTTTTTTTCTGTAGGCTTTTCTATTATGTTTTTGGTCCGCACAATCCCTTTCTATGGACCTCAAGTTCAGGAACTTTGTTACAAAATACAAGCTGGTCTTCTTCGGTAAAGTAAGGAAGAAAGTCTTGCTCTCTGGTCCTAAAGGATGTAATGGTAACACCAGGTTGAAGACAGTGTTTTTCTTTTAGTCTAGAAGCAAGAATTTCGGCCGATTTTTTTGATAAATTCAAATCACGAACCAAGTCAGTAAGCTCCGCCTGAGAAAATCTCTGTTTTATACAAATACTTTCTTCAAACTCACTTTCACTGCTACTCGTCTGATTTTCTGATCCTTCTAACATTTCAATATCATCACAGTTTGCAGTGGATGGTCCTGAGAACACTGGAATTGGCAAATCATAGCTGTACAATACAGGGGGTTTAGCCGATTTCACATTAGAGTAAAACCCAAGTACGTTTTTGTACCAGTTGATACCTTTTACATTCACTGCACAAAAGTAACAGTCATTAAGATGATTAGTTAGCTCAGTCCATATCATTGGCACTCCAAATTTAAGTCCTTTGCATCCTCCTTGGCTCCAGTATCGCAGAGATTCTACACAAGACTTACACACAATGTCTGGCACCCAATATTTATTATTTTGTACAAGTTTTATCCCAAAGTATGCTTGGTAGGTATTTTTTACAGACTCTGTGATTTTTCTTCTTTGTTTTTGAGAACAAAATTTGCCACGTATGTAACAAAAACCGTTGGGATCGTTAACACAAGGTTTTCGTGATGAACTCATGTTTTTGAACACAAAAAAGTACTTTTATAATTTAACTACGACACGAATTTGTAACTTCAAGGTGTAAATAGCTTATTAGAGAAATTGTTGTAACTAAATACGTAAACAGATAACTTAAATTAGTGAGAGCAATTAAATTTTATTACAACTAGAAGAGGGCAGTTTCGATATTTTCATTGATTTATTATGTCGCGTTTATCTCATGCACCAGAGTCAATTCAATAAAGTAAATACTTACCGCGTATATCTATAGACAAGTATTTATAAAAACCATTAACAAAATTAATGCCGCAGATTTTTTTTTTGTTCCGCAGTGTTATTATTCGGAAAAACTAAATAATTTAATCATATAGCTGACAATATGTAGGGGCAAGTGGCCAGGGGCAATCGATTCACACACACACAAACACTAAAATTAATTTGAACGCAAACTGTCAACCATAGACAAAGCTTTACTGTCACGTTCAAATTAGAATTTTAGGGTTGCTAGATTCGACGGTATCGATTGTGTCTACAGGTACAAGCGTCCATAGGTACATCACATGCCCATTCTTTCATACCAAGCCTTAGGTAAAGCAGACCTATAAATGCTTTAAAATCGTATCAAAAACTACATACATCAAACACACATAATGCGAGACTTCAAAACGACGCAAGTCATTATGATATCACGAGAATTGGGAATTACGCGCGTAACACTCGTTCACACTCGGAGTGTGTGAGGTTTGAACTATGAGGTTGTATATTAAATAGGTGCCTGTCGATAGTGGAGGTCCAAATTAGGTCTAAACCTTTACCCTTCATTAAACTACAGGTTTAAAACGTAATCATTATAATTATTATGTTTCATTCGAAATCGAGTTATGTTACACAAAATAACTAACCTGATGGCAAAGTACAACTGCTGGTCATTCCATCATTAACGTTGTGTTTGTATGACGATCCGTTTAGAGCCGCCCCTAATTTCGTTGGTTCTGTTTCGGGCCTTTGGATCTATTGACAAAAAAACGAAGTAGATGTACCTATTTTTTCTTTTTTAGTACTGCGGTCTCCTATTCGGGGAGCCGCAGGTTCGATCGCGCCCCGGATCTGGATGCTATCAGCAACCCATCAACTGCTCACTACTGAGCATAGGTCTCCTTTCAGAGAAGGGTTATAGGCTATAGTCCACCACGCTGGCCCAATGCGAATTGGCGGACTTCAAACACCATTGAGAACATTATGGAGAACATTCAGGTGTGCAGGTTTCCTCACGATTTTTTCCTTCACTGTTGAAGCATGTGATATTTGATGGCTTAATGGCACATAACTTCATAAAGTCAGAGGTGTGCACCCGGGAATGAACCTGCGACCCCTCCAAATAGGAGACAATCCTAACCACTAGGCTGTCACTGCTTAGCTTAGCTAGTAATATATTGCAAGTAAATTATTCTATTATAACATGTTTGCTAATTGATTTTTTTGGGCGGCTTTAATTCTACACAAAATATGGCTTAACACAAACTAGCTGAAGCCCGCGATCTTTGATTTTTCCGGGATAAAAAGTAGCCTATGTCACTCTCCCGGTCCTTAACTTTACCTATGCAAAAAATTACGTCGATCCGTAGCTTTGTTGCGGCGTGATTGAAAGACAAATCAACACACAAACACACTTTTGCATTTATAATATTAGTATGATTACCTGATGCTTGTCTAATACATGGTTAAGTTCCTCAATGAAGGGTGTCCTATGCGGCAGAATCGGTAGTTCCTCGGGCAGCTGTATGTCAGGTTTGTCGATGTCGACCAAACACAGGGCTGCTTCAGAGCCCAACGCGATATTCCTTGGGCCATTGCTGCCAATGGTGATGGCTGCGCTGTCGGCGTGAAGACCTGTTAGAGTTATAAACTGTAAAACTACATTCCTTTTTTCGGATTAATTAAAGTGCTGGCCAGAGCAAGCGCGAAGCTTCGTCTGGGGGTTGAGTCCTAAAGCTCAAAAAAAATCGTCATCTTCTTCCTGTGTGGCTCGGCCTTTCAGCTTAGGATGACGCTGTGTAGAAGGGGTGGGATGGTTGGCTTTATTAGTACGTACGCCCCCGTGAAGGAAACATTGTGACGAAACCTGCATTTATTTATTTTAATTTAATTAGAATGGACACTGTCCAATATCACTAATATATTTTATCAATAACACAATTAAATAAAAATTAAAAATATGTAATTAAATTATAGCAATGAAATAGAAACAATACAAATAAAACTAATCCTTACTAAAAATACATCATCAACCCATCATCGGCTCACTACTGAGCGAGGTCTCCTCTCAGAGAAGGGTTATAGGCCATAGTCCACCACGCTGGCCCAATGCGAATTGGCGAACTTCACACACCTTCACACCAGGTGTGCAGGTTTCCTCACGATGTTTTCCTTCACCGTTAAAGCATGTGATATTTAACTTCTTAGACACCTTTGGTCAGCATGGTGGACTATGGCACAAAACCTTCTAATTCACAAGGAGACATGTGCCCAGTAGTACCAATAGGGCATGCGTTTGGTTGAAATGAATGAATGAGTATTAAACTAATTGATACATTACCCATCACAAAAGGGACTGGCGCATCCAAGAAGTGATACAGTGGGGACGGCAAAATGGGCACATACACGTGCGCCCACGAGAACGGCAGAAGCAGGGACACTATGCATTCAGCCACCAACATTAGTCTGTTGAAGTCTGAAAAAGATAGGACGTTTGAACTAATTTTGTTTCAGACTAATCTGATGCCCGCGACTTAGTCCGCGCGGATTTAGCTATCTTAACATCCCGTGGGTCTTTCTTTCTTGTCTTTGGTTTCTTGGAATACAAATAGCAATCTCTGGGATGCAAGTTCTATCTGTGACAAATACAAGGGCAAAAAATGGGCACATACACGTGCGCCCATGAGAACTGCAGCAGCAGGGACACTATGCATTCAGCCACCAACATTAGTCTGTTGAAGTCTGAAAAAGATAGGACGTTTGAACTAATTTTGTTTCAGACTAATCTGATGCCCGCGACTTAGTCCGCGCGGATTTAGCTATCTTAACATCCCGTGGGTCTTTCTTTCTTGTCTTTGGTTTCTTGGAATACAAGTAGCAATCTCTGGGATGCAAGTTCTATCTGTGACAAATACAAGGGCAAAAAATGGGCACATACACGTGCGCCCATGAGAACTGCAGCAGCAGGGATACAATGCATTCAGCACCCAATATTAGTCTATTGAAGTCTGAAAAAGGAAGAGAACTAATTTTGTTTGAGTTGATGCCCACAAATTCGACAAATTTTGCTAGCTTGGAGGTTTATCCTTAACTAATATTATAAATGCGTTTGTTTTTTAGTTTGGTTTGTCCTTCAATCACGCTGCAACAGTTCGACGTATCGACGTGATATTTTGCATGGGTATAGTTGAGAACCTGGAGTGAGACATAGGCTACTTTTTATCACGGGAAATCAGAGTTCCCACGCGATTTTTAAAAACTAAACCCACGCGGATGAAGTCGCGGGCATCACCTAGTAGCAAATAAGTTTTTATTCCTTGTGAAATTAAAACAAGTTCTGATGTTATGAATTTTGGTATTGAAAATCTGTTAGGTTTAAAATAAACAACCTTTTACTGTTTGTTGAATTCTGTAGTAGGGCCATAGAGTACATACCACTAGATCGCAACAGAACCTGATGTTCAAGTAGCACACAAGTAAACAATTGTACTACACACTCAACACCTAAAGTAGAAAACATCACACGAAGAGGATAATCTAACAGAGGTAACTCCTCAGGAGGATTTGGCATTCTTATCACCTGTAAGAGAAAAAAAAATTTGGTAACTATATACATGCAAATTATCTTATCCTACTTCCTACTATCCTACTTATGGCCTGTTTCACCACTTGCTGATAAAGTGCCTGATATAATCTAACAGATAAAATATCTGCTGGATAAATTTGTGTGATATTTTTTGAGTTTAACTGCCAGATTGAATTATCAGTTACATATGAAACAGAAATTTAAACGCTATCTGACAGATAAGTAGTGAACAGGATAGCAGACATTTATAAGCAAGTGGTGAAACATTCCCTTATTATTATAAATGCGAAAGTTTGTTAGGATGGATGGATGGTTACTCCTTCACACCACAACAAATCAACCGATTTTGCTGAAATTTGGAATGGAGATAGCTCATACCCAGGATTAAAACATAGGCTACATTTTACACCGGAAAATTAAATTGAAGTTCCCACGGGAATTATAATACCTTAAGCCACGTGGACGAAGTCGCGGGCATCATCTAGTTGACAATAATTACTAAATACGGAATGTATGGCCTAGTTGCAAGAAAGCAAATCAGACGATTGCGCAATGTCTGATATGCTATATTTTTGCATTGCAGATTAAGCAATGTCCCAAGTCAATTAATTGAATGAGTGGACTTTTGAAATCTAAGGGTCTTTTGTTTCCTCCATATCTGGAGAGCATATTAAGCCAATGTTTCCAGTTTTTATCATAGTATATTATGATAGTAGTCCATTAAAACCTAAAGCTGAGAGCATCCTGTGAGTTGGCCCAAACTTAAACTCAGTCTTGAGTCTGAGCAGAGTGAGGTGCAATCTGTAGACTTAATTATTGTACGGTTTTTAACCTAACTATAAAATTAGCCCAGTTAAAACCCTTATATGGATTAACCTTTCGGTCTTTGGTTGGAACATATTTGTGTCTCATTTTAACTCTATCTCGAGTCTTGAGCAGAGCAAGAGTATAATCAATAGATCTCAGCCTAATAGTCAAATAGTTAGTGAACATGTTTCAGATCCGTAAGTCATCAATGGCTGATTAAATAATAGAGACTACTTACTATAATATCAAACACTACTTACAACTGGGATAGGGTCAAGATGTGGTTCAGATGGAGGTACATAGAGACGTAAAGCCTGCCCAGGCAATGGCACTGGTACTTCATACAAAAGATTGTAGACATAGGATTCCGGACTTAGTCCCGGTCCTGGTTGTCTGGGTAATGACCTAAAAGTTAAAATAAATCGTGATTTATATTTATACAGCCTAAGCTGATTAGGACCAAACTTTTTATTATCAGTTGTCTAAGTTAATAAACAAGCTAAATGTAACAAGCTAAAACTATAACATAATATTATATAAAACTATAACATATATCTTAATATATATAAATTACGTGTCACGTTGTTTGTCCGCGATGGACTCCTAAACTACTTAACCGATTTTGATCAAACTTCGTAACTATCTCTAATTTGGTCCAACTTGAAAGATAGGATAGTTTTTTTGGATTAGGATAGTTTATTTGTTTTATTATATAGATAAGTTGGCGGTACGAAGTTCGCCGGGTCAGCTAGTAACTATATAAAAGAACTTGACATGTAAGTCAAGTTCTTTTGTATAGGTTACCTATTACCTATTCTTAGTAATAAGGTTAAATTTTGTGTGAAATATTTAATTTACCTACTTCAAACTCTGTAATTATGTTAAAAATCTTATTGTGGGAAAACAAATTCCTGCAGAATTTTTGCAAAGCAACTCAGCATGGACGAAGTTGCTGGTAAAAGCCACACTAATATTATAAATGCGAAAGTTTGTATGTGTTGTGTATGTTTGTTACTCTTTCACGCAAAAACTATTGGATGGATTTGGCTGGGAATGGAGATAGATTATACCCTGGATTAATACATACGCTACATTTTATTCCGAAAAATTAAAGGGTTCCCATGGGAATCAAAAAACCTTAATCTACGTGGACGATGTTGCAGGCATCATCTAGTTCATTATAATAATAATATTAAATATCGCTAGCAGTACGATTACAAGAAATTCAATGTTTAGAAAAGTACAGTAAGACAAATTTTATAACACCAAAAACGATTGGAATCGCCAATAAAATACAGGCCTTGTTGAGTTACGTTCAGATTTGAAAAAAACAAGGAGACCTTACTTATTTAAGCAGCTAACCAACCAACCAGTAGTGGATGAAGATATTTTGGTGTGTACTAAAATTCGATTTGCGCAGGTACATCATTATTATAACTTATAAAAATGGTCAACCTATACCTAAGTTAAAAAATTAATATCTGGGTGACCGAGCTTTGCTCGGTTTTTTTTTTGGTAAATCGTGTTTTATGGAAATTATATAATAAAAAAAAAACCATAGGGGAAAATATAATCGTCTTGGACTCGAACCGGGGTCTTATGGTTTCGGGAACGCCCGATTTACCGTCGAGCTATCGGGAATTTATAGAAGATGGCGAAATTTACCTTCGTATCCTGATGATATTGGAAGGGGTTTTTTATTGCCTGAAATCACGGATAAAACGACCTTTTCTAAAAATGAAACTTAGCTAGATCGATATATCACCCCCGAAACCCTCTGCATGCCAAATTTCATGAAAATCGTTGGAGCCATTTCCGAGATTCAGATTATATATTTATATATATACAAGAATTGCTTGTTTAAAGATATTAGATAAGTACATACCTAAATAAATTTTCTAAGAATAATTGTGCAACCCTGACATAAGGGTATTGGCATATAAGTGCTATACTTTTGGCTACGTAGAGCTTATCTTTGGTTATATCGTAATAAGTGAGGGCTGCTCCGGTGTGTGGAGCTAATTTGAAAGATCTTGGCAATGAACGGGAACTTTCCTTTCCTGATCCCTTCCGGTGCCCAGGGGGAGTTTGTCCACTGGACAGTTCAGTGATATACATCGCCTGAAAATAAATTCAAATCATTATTAAAAAAGGACAACAGTCAAAATTATCCTATTAATATTATAAATGCAATAGTTTGTGAGGATGGATGAATATATGGATGGAAGTCTGTTACTCTTTCACTCCACAACAAATGAACCAATTTGGCTGAAATTTGGAATGGAGATTGCTGATACCCATGATTAACACAAAGGCTATTTTTTATCCTGGAAAATTACAAAGTCCCTGCAGGAATGAAAAAACCTTAAACCATGCGGACAAAGTCGCGGGCATCGTCTAGTTTATTTCACCACAGACTTATGCACTTAATGCATACGACAGGATAGTGTAACTAGCTTATTACTGTGTCTAGTTAACAGATCATGTGCATCACCTCTTTGTTTATAGAAGTGAATATTTTGTATAACAAAGACTAAGTTATTATAAATATACAGTGAAGCCACCATAAGTATACCAATATTTTAAAACTTTTCACAAAAGGATTCTTGTCAGAGTTTGTAAATTGATCCTTCTGTAATAAACAAATAGTTTTGATATTAGCAGCGCTGACCCACAGTAATATTCTGTATGACATTACACTGTGTGTGTGTTACAAACTTAGCTGTTTTAACGTTGGTAAACTGTCTTATTTTCATGACAGCAAAGGCAGCTGAGCTGAGTTTACCCACTGTTTTTAGCATTCTATAACTTCATGTAAGAGTTTTACTCTATGAGTTTATTCCTCTCAAATAATTAGCTTAACTGGATTTATTAATTTAGGAATTAACAACTAAACAAGTAGGTATATATTATATTTAAATATTAATTTTTATTTAAAAGGCATTTTCTAGGCAAGCACACTCCATCTCAGGCCGCATCTTCAGTTTCTATCAGGTGTGATTGCAGTCAAACGCTAATCTGTATATATTTATTTATAAAACAACTAGCTGATGCCCGCGACTTCGTCCGCATGGATTTAGTTTTTAAAAATCCCGCGGGAACTCTTTCATTATCCGTGATAAAAAGTAGCTCTCCCGGTCTGAGGAACCACTACTACATTAATATATATATAGCTGCTCGTGCTGATTCACTCACTCATTGATCACCTCTCCTGTAAAATTTTGTATGAAAAATTTTTTTTTCACTGATGATTTCGTGTAGAAGACAAAAATTCATTCGGAGGAAAAATATGGAGAGAGCTGATGATTCAGGATTTCGGAGACGGGTGAGGAGCACGGCCAGGGTATTGAAGATAGGTGGGGGGTGCTCGAACAAATGTCATTCAAAACCTCATCCAATTGGCAGTGAGCTGAAAAAAAATTCAAAATGGCGGAAAAAAGATGGCGGCCATACAAACTTCGTCGGTGTCTATCTCGGAGAGGATAAAAGATCGAAGAGTGGATCCTTGACAAGAGTTGATCGGGACCCAGAGGTCTATTTAATGAATAGAAAAAAATCCAAGATGGCGGATTTTTTTTTCTCCATACAAAATATATGGCGAATATTGAAGAGGCTAGAAGCTGAGAACTATGCAAGACTTTGATACGGTTCCTTTTCAAATTTTGTTTTTATAGAAGAATTCTCATTCTGACAAATGATGAGATATGATGATCGAGGGTTTGGAAGGTGGGTGAGGAGCACGGCCAGGGTATTGAACATAGCTGGGAGGTGCTCAAAAAAAAAATACTTGAAACCTCATCCATTTGGCAGTGAGCTGAAAAAAAATTCAAAATGGCGGATTCAAGATGGCGACCATACAAATTTCGTCACGGTCTATCTCGGAGAGTATAAAAGATGGAAGAGTGGTTTTTTGATAGAAAATGATCAAGACCTAAAAGTCTACTTGCCGAGTAGAAAAACCGCGGTCCGCTTGCGGGTCGCGCACCCACGCACCCTACTAGTCCATTACTATACCCATGCAAAAAATCACATCAATCCGCTGTTCTGTTGCGACGTGATTGAAGGACAAACCAACAAACAAACACACTTTCGCATTTATAATATCAGTAATGCTTTATTATAACACTTTTTATAATTGTCAAATTTTTTACAACCAAAGACAAAATTACGTTTAGCTGTCATTTACGTTTTGTTATTCCACTGTCATTTGCGTTTTGTTATTCCATGTCAGATGCGTTTTTGTTATACCACGTTTTATAGTGACTTGACGGAAACGCGGTCGAACGGGATAAAAAGTATCCTATGTCCGTCTCCTAGTTCTAAGCTACCTCTCCACCAATGTTCAGCCAAATCGGTTCATCCGTTCTTGAGTTATAAATAGTGTAACTAACACCACTTTCTTTTATATATATAGATATTGTGTTACCTACCTAACCTAGTAGTTCATTAGTTGTAGAAGTCTCAAATTTAGTACCTAGATTGGTGCTTATTTTCACTCAATGAAAAAAATTAATAAATATTAAAGTAATCTAACTTAGGTTCTTACCTGCAATGTATGCATAGCGCTGCAAATGTTCCTGTTTCTAACTTCTTCATAAAATATAAGACTGTATCCATAATATCTAGATGCATTTTCCCTAGTTACTACAAAACTATGAAACTTTGGCTCCAATGAATGCTTCTGAGTTTTAAATTGAAGACCAGCTGGGAGACAAAGCTGTAGACAGAATGGTAACTGATTAGATATTAGAGTAATGTGTATGTTTTTTATTGATGTGTAAACAATAATATTTGTTACAATCTTACCATACAAACTGCATGTTCATCAAATGGATTGCTATGAACATTATCTGGATAGTGAGCTAAAACCTTCCCTTTATATGAACGGTCGAGTGGAGATACGTGTAAGTTATCACCTAAAATATAATAATCACCACATATGATTCCATGTCAAGTGTAAATTGACTTACAACAAAGAAAATTTTATATTCACCACTAAGCCTATCAGCTTCAAGTCCTGAATCAAAGTCCAGGCCACATATTATAAAATAATCTGCAAATCGACAACCTATAGATAAATCCGTGAGAGACATGTTCATATCGACCCGTTATTTATTATTTGAGATACTTCACACTTTCTCTTCCAGATAGAGATTCCCAGATTTGTCTCAGCATTGTTTTGTCGTTCGTAGATTGCAAATAAAATTATAATACATCATTAGACTCAGATCGTCAGTAATATCAACGTTTGCAAATGTAAAATAATTATTGTTTTAATTTCATAATTTCCACACCATTTTAAAAAATAAAAACTCGAGTAACATTTTGACTTCGGTGACCACGGTGACATAGACCATAGACTGGACCACAGACCAGGAACAACAAGGACTGGACCATAGACCACGAACACTAGGATAGACTGGACCATAGATAATACACTATCTATATTTACCAGAGACTGGACTGGACTGACATAAGTTCACACCATGGTAGGTAGGAAATAGATGGAGATGAAGTATATAAAGTAACTACTAGTCAAGCCGGGTGCCATCCGCCATTTTATGAGCCTTATGTACAACACATTATGTATTCACTCTTATTGGTTGAACTTCAGCTGTCAGCCTGTCAAGTAGTTGCGTGTTATTGGATTTGTGTCAATGGAGTATCGACTTGTCGATATTATTATAGGTGACGTTAAACGACTTGAATAAATTCTAATGCATTAGGTACTGCTCATCACCATATTATCAGATAATACAAGAAGTTTGGTGTTTATAGTTGAAATTTATATCATTTGTCCGGTTATTTTAATACTTCACATAAATAATAAATGCTAGAATCTAATACCTCTATATAATAGATGATAATGTCCGTGTTTTCTGCTGTCGTTTCCGGCTAGTGAAAACTTAAAGAAAAAAAATGGATGGGTGCTATAGGCGTGGAAAATATAAATATAACACACATCCCTCTACATAAAATATGAAAAGATCGTGTGATACATTTCTTTTCTGCGGTAAGAGCAAGAGGTGGATTTAATAATAATCCCTGTGCAATTCAATTACCGATTTTAACCGATTTTTATAAAACTTCGTAACCATCTGTAATTTGGTCCAACTTAAAAGATAGGATAGTTTTTGAATTGGGATAGTTTATTTGTTTTATTTATATAGATAAGAAGCGGTACGAAGTTCGCTGGGTCAGCTAGTAATATATATAAATTACGTGTCACGTTATTTGTCCACGATGGACTCCTAAACTATTTAACTTGTGTGATAATAATATATTGTGTGATATAAAATTAAATTTAAATTAAAGTGATTTTGATCAAACTTCGTTACTATCTGTAATTTAGTCCAATTTGAAAGATAGGATAGTTTTTTTTGATTAGGATAGTTTATTTGTTTTATTTATATAAAATATAAGTTGGCGGTACGAAGTTCGCCGGGTCAACTAGTATTCTATATTTGTTTATTTATATGTAGGGCATGCAGATAGCTGTCTCATGCTAAGCACGTCATGTTTCGACTCTACCACCGCTTATAGAAAGAAATTCTACTACTATGAGCCAGCAAGTTGCTCTTTTAATGAAAAGAAATAATGGTTTATAATTAACAAACGATTGATACATATTATAATTTATAAATGAGTACTTTTTTATATATGGTGATCTCTTTCAATTTCACAAAACGGCAGCGAAACTGTTTGGATATTCCAAGATCTTTAAAAACCTAAATCCACGCGAATAATATGTACCTGATAGAGTACAAACGTACGTTACGTAATTATTATAACCTATAAATACTACGTATACATAAATGCTTGATTATCGCTTCACTCCTTATCGATGTCGGTAGTTTCGAAGCACACTCCCTAATGGGCGGCCATTTTATGAGTTTTTTTCTGTAGGTATGCACCCGATTTTTGTAGGTAAGGCACCTCCATGTATTTGCTACCTTCATGCTTTACACCATGGTAGGTAGGAAATAGATGGAGATGAAGTATATAAAGTAACTACTAGTCAAGCCGGGTGCCATCCGCCATTTTATGAGCCTTATGTACAACACATTATGTATTCACTCTTATTGGTTGAACTTCAGCTGTCAGCCTGTCAAGTAGTTGCGTGTTATTGGATTTGTGTCAATGGAGTATCGACTTGTCGATATTATTATAGGTGACGTTAAACGACTTGAATAAATTCTAATGCATTAGGTACTGCTCATCACCATATTATCAGATAATACAAGAAGTTTGGTGTTTATAGTTGAAATTTATATCATTTGTCCGGTTATTTTAATACTTCACATAAATAATAAATGCTAGAATCTAATACCTCTATATAATAGATGATAATGTCCGTGTTTTCTGCTGTCGTTTCCGGCTAGTGAAAACTTAAAGAAAAAAATGGATGGGTGCTATAGGCGTGGAAAATATAAATATAACACACATCCCTCTACATAAAATATGAAAAGATCGTGTGATATATTTCTTTTCTGCGGTAAGAGCAAGAGGTGGATTTAATAATAATCCCTGTGCAATTCAATTACCGATTTTAACCGATTTTTATAAAACTTCGTAACTATCTGTAATTTGGTCCAACTTAAAAGATAGGATAGTTTTTGGATTGGGATAGTTTATTTGTTTTATTTATATAGATAAGAAGCGGTACGAAGTTCGCTGGGTCAGCTAGTAATATATATAAATTACGTGTCACGTTATTTGTCCACGATGGTCTCCTAAACTATTTAACTTGTGTGATAATAATATATTGTGTGATATAAAATTAAATTTAAATTAAAGTGATTTTGATCAAACTTCGTTACTATCTGTAATTTAGTCCAATTTGAAAGATAGGATAGTTTTTTTTTGATTAGGATAGTTTATTTGTTTTATTTATATAAAATATAAGTTGGCGGTACGAAGTTCGCCGGGTGAACTAGTATTCTATATTTGTTTATTTATATGTAGGGCATGCAGATAGCTGTCTCATGCTAAGCACGTCATGTTTCGACTCTACCACCGCTTATAGAAAGAAATTCTACTACTATGAGCCAGCAAGTTGCTCTTTTAATGAAAAGAAATAATGGTTTATAATTAACAAACGATTGATACATATTATAATTTATAAATGAGTACTTTTTTATATATGGTGATCTCTTTCAATTTCACAAAACGGCAGCGAAACTGTTTGGATATTCCAAGATCTTTAAAAACCTAAATCCACGCGAATAATATGTACCTGATAGAGTACAAACGTACGTTACGTAATTATTATAACCTATAAATACTACGTATACATAAATGCTTGATTATCGCTTCACTCCTTATCGATGTCGATAGTTTCGAAGCACACTCCCTAATGGGCAGCCATTTTATGAGTTTTTTTCTGTAGGTATGCACCCGATTTTTGTAGGTAAGGCACCTCCATGTATTTGCTACCTTCATGGTTCACACCCACTCTGTGTTCACACCTAAACCACCATTAGGGTGGAACCACATTTGTGAGGCTCGTTTCGGATTTCGCCCATACAAAACTGTCAAATTCCATAGAAACGTGAACGGATCAATTCGGCTTTTCGCATCGATTCGGCTTTCGCATTTTTTGTACCTAAAAGTGCCTAAAATCCTTACAAGTGTAGCTCACGTTTCGCATGCGAAAGGATCCTTACGGATCCGTAAGGATGCGTGCAAAAGCGTTTTCGGCAACTACGGCAATGCATGAAGTGCCAAAATGTATCGATATCGATGAAATTAGTTTTTATCTCAAGTATGTGTGCAAACTGCAAACACAGGTGCCACTTTTCCGCCATGTTGGAATTCTTTGTTATTTTGGTTATTATATAGTTATTACACCGATTTCGTTTAAAATCAATATTTGGGCTTTCCTGGGGTCAATTAAGAGGAAATGGATGCCAAAAATTGAAATCTGAAATCATCAAATCAAATCATCAAAAAACTGAAATCATTGACACAGATAGGTACTAGTCTCCTAAGGTCTCCTAAGGCCTATGTAATAAAATGCATATCCTATGATAATAGGTTTATTCTATTTAAAATTTTAGTATGTACACTAGCGGCACGCTATGATGGCCGGTTTGACACATTACAATAGTGATGTGGAATGTCAATTTATTCTCGAACAAAAAACAATTAAGTTTTGTTTTTGTACCTGATTAAATAGGTTTAATAAAACAAAAATGTATATGTTTATTTAATTTATTTGAACGAACTGAATATTTGAATGAAAATGAATATACATACTTTATATGCACACAAGAAACATATGAATACAAAAGATACCAAAAAAGGTGCCACAAAAGGCCATAATTAATCAGATTCGTCCATACTACTATTTTCACTGTCGTCACTGCTATCATCACCTACATTAATAATTATATGTTCGTTTTCTATAATATTATCTATTTTCACATCTCTTTCATAATCTTCCCTTATTAATTTAACAGTTCTATTCACAACCTTTTCCCAGTCTCCTTTAGTCACATGTTCACAAGCTTCTTCTAATAATTTTAGCATTTTTTTTGTGGTAAATGGGGGTTCTGTATTGTGTCTTGCAGCATATCCCTTAATTTGAGCCCACACCAACTCAATCGCATTATACTCACAATGGTAAGGCGGTAACCGTATAACTCTGTGCCCATGTTCTAATGCTATTTCGTCAATGACGTATCGGATCTTGGTTGGTTTGTTTTCTTTTAAAAGACGTACTAATTCCGCTTTTAACATATTCATGTTTGCATCTACGCCATTTTTACGAAGCCATGCGACAGCTTTTTTTTTTATCAGCTTTCTTTTGGGATTGGGCAGGTGGCTTGTCAATTTGCATCGAGTGGTATGGGGCGTTGTCCATAATTATAATAGATGGTTCAGGGAGGCTACACAACATTGAGGTAAACCATTCAGTAAACTTTTCTCCATTCATGTCTTCATGATAGTCTCCAGTGGTTTTTGACGCAAAAGCCATGAGAGAACCTTCGACAAACCCGTTGATGGTTCCGGCGTGACAAATTATAAGTCGCGATCCTTTTCCTACAGGAACTTTGGAAGTAGATGCTGCTGTGTCATCGTTCCAAGAACGGCCTACAGTATGGTTAGCATTAAGCCATGTTTCATCCAAGAACACAACATTTTGCCAATTTTTGATTTCTTTCACTTGCCGTAAAAAAGTATACCTTGCCATCGCTATATCAAATCTTTCCATCAATATTTTGCGTTTGTTACATTTTTTGTATCGAAATCCAATGGTCTTCAAAATCTTCGTTAAAGAACTTTCCCCACCGAAGAATAATCCAGCTTCCTTCAGTGAATGCACCAACTTTTTTCTTGTTGGATACTCCTTCTGTAAATAGTAGCCGTAAACATGTCTTCGGATAGCATCGGCATCAAAGCTATCGATGCCTACGACTGGTTTTGCTCGTTTTCTCTTTTTTGGTGTGTGAAGTTTATTTTCTTCTGTGCCAGTCTCGCCATATTTTTTTTTAGTTATCCGTCTAACAGTTCGTTGTCCAATATTAAGCGCATCAGCTACGCGTTCAACCACTGACGTTATAGGTAAAATTGGCCCTCCATTTTGAGCTTCACGATCGAAATAGTTACGAAGGCGTATTACGAACTCACGTGTCTGACTATTTAGAACAGTTCTCTGCGTACGTTCGGTCATATCGACGAAATCCACAACAAAGGGCTTGAACAGAGTCCAAATTAACGAGCAAGGGTCAACAGTAATGCAGTATCAATATTTGAAATCCAAAGCCAGGTCAAAACTATATCACAATCGCATTGCACTGACAGTTTATACTTTTCGAAGCAACGTCAATTCGAAACTGCTTTGTTTTGCATTGAGCATTGACGCGAGTTTGCCGGAGGTAGTAGTTGTGCTAGCCAGCGATCCTATGTGACGATCGTATTAGATTCCATTTTTAAAAATTTTCAATTTAGAAAACCAAATGCCGAGTTGTGGTATATATCATATAAAAATAAAAATTTTACCTTTTGTATGAAACAGCTGATATTTTTTTGCGATTTCAGAGGTTTGTCCACATAGTGAAAATTGTTCATATTCACAAGTACATTCACCCCTTAAATGGTGCAAACTGATTTTTCTACACTTGTATACATTTTAGAAATCAATTTAATAAATAAATTTTGAGTCCTAAACCTAAAACTACATTCGATAAAATTTATGAATCTCTGCACATCACTATCGTCAATAAAGTAATACAATTATTTCCTTCAAAGTCGTTATCAATTAATACGGAACTTCATGAGCGGACAAACGTCAAACCGGCCATCATAGCGTGCCGCTAGTGTAATGACATTAATATGATGTACGTAATATAGTCATAATTTTTATTAAAACTAAGAAGTTTCAATATCGCCACATTCTTCCCCGGTTAGTAATGAAGATGATAGTCTTCGAGACGACGTGGTAACATACGCGCCCTTGTCGATCTTCGGGGCTCCGATTCTGGAGTCATAAATTCGTCATTATTTAATATTTCTTCATCTTCTTGATTTTGGTCTCTATTATTATCTTCTTGAGTTTCATCTTCTTCCTCGTCATCAGTTTCTTCATCAAAAGATTTACTTTGTATTTGTATTGGTTTAGGCGCAAGATATTTATTAGATATTGTAGTTTCTCTACCATCAGAGAGTCGAACATATGAATAGTCATTGTTTGGTTCTAGTAGAGTCACCTCTTCTACCAGGGGTTGGTATTTATTAGAGCGATTAAATTTCTTCATTAGTACTGTTGTTCCTGGATTATTTAACCAAGTTGGTAACGACATCCCGTTAGCTGATCGTCTTTTGTATGTAAAGATTCTCTCATGTGGAGTACAATTCGTTGATGTACACAAAAGTGATCTTATCGCATGTAATGCTTGAGGCAAAACTTTCTCCCAATTTTCTATAGCATAATTTTGAGTTTTCAATGCCAACTGAATTGCTTTCCAAAGTGTAGAATTAAGTCTTTCTACCTGGCCATTGCCTTGTGGATTATATGGCGTTGTTCTGCTTGTTGCAATGCCACGGGAACTCAAAAAACATTTTAGTTCTTCTGACATGAATGCAGTCCCACGATCAGAATGAATATAATTTGGCATGCCAAATGTTGTGAAAATACTATGAAGATGTTTGGTTACAGTTTTGGCACTGATATCAGAACACGGAAAAGCGAAAGGAAACCGTGAATATTCATCAATTACTGTTAGCATATATTTATTTTGAGTATTTGACGGCAATGGGCCTTTAAAGTCAACGCTTAATCTTTCAAAAGGGGCTGTCGCTTTTATCAATTTTGGCTTTTCTACATCGTTTTTATAGAATCGAGGTTTTATTTCGGAACATATTTTACAATTACTTGTCATTGTACGTATATCATCTATAGAGTATGGCAAATTTTTAGATCTAACCCAATGATACATTCTTGTCACTCCTGGGTGACAAAGAGATTCATGATGGGTAATTAAATTAGATTTCTTTGCATCCATATAAGCAAAAACTCTAGATAAGGCATCTGCCGCATAATTTTCTTTTCCTGGCCTGTAAATAATTTCGTATTTATATGCGGCTAATTCTAAACGCCATCTTTGTATCTTTTCATTCTTTATTTTGCTTGAATGCTTTCTGTCAAACATGAAAGACACTGATCTTTGATCAGTAATTAATTGAAATGGTCTTCCAATTAAAAAATGGCGCCATTTTCTTAGAGATTCGACGATTGCATATGCTTCTTTCTCAATAGCCGAGTGACGAACTTCACTATGATTAAGTGTTCTTGAAAAGAATGCTATTGGTCTAGAATCTTGCGCTAAAGTAGCTGCTATAGAGTGTTCTGAAGCATCCGTTTCTACAGTGAATGGAATGTTATCTTGAATAGCATGTACCATCGATTTCAAAATATCTGATTTAAGTCTTTCAAATGATTTGACTAAATCATTTGATAAAGGAAATCTTTCTGCTTTTGACAAATCGTAAATTTTCTCTGAAAATTTCGGAATCCATTTAGCATAGTGTGCAAACATTCCCAAGGTCCGCTTTAGTGATTGTTTATCATGCGGCGGAGGTAAGTTTATTAATGGCTGCAATCTATCATTATCTGGTTTAATAGTATTATCAGTAATGGTATATCCTAAAATATTAATTGATTTCTGTGAAAATTGACATTTGTTTTTATTTATTGTTAGTTTATATTTATTAACAGCATTCATAAAATTTTCTAAATTTTTATCATGTTCTTCAACTGATTTACCACATATAGTGATATCATCAAGATAGGCAAATGTTCCTTTCAAATTCTCCTGCCTTATAATCCAATCAATTGTTCGTTGAAAACTTGATACTCCATTAGTTACACCAAAAGGAATTCTTTTATACTGATACAAATTACCAATCGCTTCAAAAGCTGTATATGGTCTTTCATTTACTAAAATTGGCACTTGATGATAGGCACTTTTTAAATCGATAGTGCTGAAATTATTATATTTAGATATTTTAGTCACTATGTCTTCTATGTTAGGTAAAGGATAAGCATCTAATTCTGTGTACTTATTTATTGTTTGTGAATAATCAATAACTAGACGTTTCCTGTGGTTTGCTGTACTAGTTATTAATACTTGTGCTCGCCAAGGTGATTTACTTTCTTCTATTACTTCATCAGACAGAAGTTGGGCAATCTCATTTTCTATAAATGATTTATCATCTTCTGAAAACTTTCGAGATTTAATTGAGATAGGCTTGCAGTCGTTCCCAACATTTGAAAATAATGATACAGCAGGTACTGAAGCTTCAGTTACGCCACATACTTTGAATGGTTCTTTGGAACCACCAAATGAAAATTCTATAACTGAGTGTTGCTTTAGAACATCATGACCGATTACTAAATCTGCACACAAATTTTTACAACTAGTAGTCGTATATTTCTATACATGTATTTTCCTATTTTTATATCTTCAAAACCTTGACCTTCTACTTGAGATGTGTAATTTAAGGAAGCCATGGAAATTGTTTGTCTACAAGGAGTAATTTTCATTCTACATAATTTTGCAAAAGAGTCATTGATGAAACTAATTGAACTTCCGGTATCCAATAACGCTTCAGCTTTTGTATTATTAATTATAGCAGATACTGTTGCTTTTTTAAAGAGGAGGGTGAAGCAGCGCTTATTTCATCATCATCAGTATTTTCATAAACGATGGTATTCACCGTCTTATTTTTACTTCTACAGACATTCGCAAGATGGCCTTTTTTGTGACATAATTGACAATCAGCGTTAAAAGCAGGACAATTTTTCCGTTGGGCGTGAATTTTCTCCCCGCAGAAATAGCATTTACGCTTGCATTTCATTTTTGCTACATTTTCATTAATGTAATTGACAGTTTCATCTTGTCGTGAATTTGATACAGGATTTACTGTTGGAGATTGAAAGCTTAGATTATTAATTTCTGCTCTTTCCATAGAGACCGCTTGATTGTATGCTTGATCAAGGGAAAGGGAATGATTTTCTAACAATCGTTGCCGTATTTTATCGGATTGTATTCCTGCTATAAAGGCATCACGAATACTATCATTTTTGTTCGTATCAGCATCAACGGCCGTATGTTCACAATCTTTAGATAAAAGTTTTAAAGCCTGCATATATGTATCAATACTCTCGTTCGTACTCTGTTTTCTGGTAGTAAGAATATGTCTAGCATATACAATATTTAAAGGTTTAATATAAATTTTATCTAATGTAGTTATTGCCTCATCGAATGAGTCAACATCTGCAATATACGCATATACTGATGCCGATAAATTATTTATTAGTAATTGCAATTTTACTTGCGATTCGGATAGTTCCTTGATCTTGAAGTCCTTCACCTTAAGGAAATTTATAAACGTAATCTTCCAGTGTTCCCATTCTATTCTAGCAGTATTGGAAGTTGGTTCCACATTGAACCGCTCTGGTTTTAAGTATTTTTCCATTTTAATTTGTTAATTTAAATAGAATAAATTGTAATAAAATGCATATCCTATGATAATAGGTTTATTCTATTTAAAATTTTAGTATGTAATGACATTAATATGATGTACGTAATATAGTCATAATTTTTATTAAAACTAAGAAGTTTCAATATCGCCACAGCCTAATACAAAAGAAGGATACAAAAGAAGGTCCTTAGGTCTCCTAAGGCCTAATACAAAAGAAAACATTTAAACAACCACAGACCAAACGCCGTTTTTAAAAGAATATCATCTCTCGTATAATCTATGATTTAATCATTTACATTCTCAATGTAATCAGTAATATTCTTGTTAGCTCATATAATCATAAATCATATATCAGTAATCACTCACTACAAGTAGTAGTAGTCGTAGTCGTTGTAGTCACTATCCTAGTGTTCATTGGTGTTCGTGGTCTATGCTAGTCTTCTTCTTCTTCGTT
The DNA here is from genome assembly GCA_029955525.1 of Oeneis ivallda. NCBI lineage: Eukaryota > Metazoa > Arthropoda > Insecta > Lepidoptera > Nymphalidae > Oeneis > Oeneis ivallda. Next base: position 18,960,057 of record JARPMR010000004.1, on the reverse strand, counting down.
TGTTTAGTAGCTCCGCGCGTCGAGCGTTTGAGCCATAGTCAAGTTTTTCTGATCCTTTCCAAAATTCCGGTTCTTCAAATCCCGATTCCACCATAAGTTTCTCCGTTCCAGTCACTCACTACTTACCTACTATACTACAATTAGTGATGTGAACCGGTTTTAGAAAAAATCCTAAAAAGAAACCGGTTTTAGTAAAAACCGATAAACACTGGTTTTCGTTTACTAAAACCGAATACTTTTCTCTCTCTACTTTGATGTCCGGGGGATGTCTCGTATCCGTAAGTCATCACTGGCAACACGCACTGATCGAAAGTCTTCAGGCACTGACGGATTTTGGACGAGAAGACAATATCTCGGAGCTTCCCGAACGCTGCCCAGCCGAGTTGGATTGGCGGTTGATCTCTTTTTCGAAATTGGACCTACCTAGCTTGCAGAGTTGTACAAAATGCAAAACAAAAAATATAAAATATAAAATACAATACTTTTGTGATTGACCTATGTCTCGTAATTTTTTTTGTGTTTTGTATTTTAAATAAATAAAAAATAGGTATATTTTTCAAAATACTTTCTTAAAATACAAATACCTTTTTTGTTCAATTCTAGATATGGCTCTGCTCTGATGCAAATTAATCTATACAAATAAATAAAATTGAAGTGTCTGTTTGTAATGTCAAAATAACATCTTTCTACTAAATGTATATGAAAGTAAATATGGGACATAACAAAAATATTACGGTTTTACATAACAATAAAAGCGATATTATACATGTGCCGAGAGGGAAAACATACAGCATTGTTTGAAGAAGCAGTCTGTCCTTCACCGGATATCCGCGATCGATCTATATATAAAGTAGTTCATCTTACCGGATATAGGTGGCGCTAGTGTCTCACCCAGCAAGGCAGTGGTAAACTAGCCATACACGGAGTACGGACAGATTTACCCGACAGACGCGTCTGAACGTGTATCGGATCTGCACCCCGATTCAGAACCTTACGATAACATAATTATCGATCGATTCGTTTTGTTATCGTACGATAAGATGAATTTTCAATTCAGAATACTCGTATCGACAGAGAAGTTGTCGAAATCGAAACCGAATCGAACCGACGTAGATATCGTTCGATATCTTCTATCAAACGCTATTCACAACAACCTTATCGAATAAGATTTTCCGAACATCCGATAATTTTAGTTGGTTACTTATCGAAAGCTACAGGGCATCCGGTATCCTTTTGTTTACGTACTGTGTTTACTGGTTTTTCGTATAAAATGATTACGATGAATGATTTTGGTATGTAAATGTTTGCTTACCATATTTTACGTATTTTAACATTAAAATAACATATTATGTACACCACAACAAAATAAAATAAGAACCCAGAGGGATGAAACATGAACTTAGCGCCATCTATCGACGAGGCTGAAAATTGCCCGTCAATAATAAGTTATCATTTTAAATAATTACTTCAATGACCTTCGAAATTGATTAAAATCTATTTATTTAGTGCTAACATGAATTTAATAACAAGTGAAACTTTGGTAAAACAACAAACTTCGTAAATCCACATGTAATTTAATGTATCTTGTCGATACCGATAACGAAGCCGATTCAGTAGTCGACATCGAATCGAATTCTCTAACCGAACGTTCTGAATCGCACGACAAAAAATTTTCGATACGAGATCGATATCTAATCGTATCGAAACGGGAAGTTATCGAAATGTTCTGAATCGGGGTGCTGATCTGTGACTTTCGCCACACACGATCCCAGGTATCAGTTGCAATCACGAGTTTAATATAAACGGTTGTCTGCAATTTTCTCGTTCAAAGCAAAATCTTTATGTGGATCTGGCGGGCACATCTATCGTTACGCACACACGCACTGTTGATGCTCGGATCTGCCTGCCCCGTGCCCGATCCGTAAGTTTTGAGCACGGGCAGCGGGCAAGATCCGGCAGGCAAATCTGTGCCTGAATTTCACCATACATTAACAGAATTGCCCGCGAAGCGTAACTGACAGGCAGATCTGCCGGGCAGATCCGTGCGTGTATGCTTAGCTAATGGGAAATAGCTGCCATTTTGAGTCTTAACGTTGTGTACTTTCGCCGCGTGCGCATCGAATCTAAAATTATATCGTTAATCCGCCTTCCTTTGAAAAAAATATTATCAAAGGCTGTTATTAAATATAGTGATACAGTGATTATCCTTATCCTTACTATTATAAATGGGAAAGTGAGTTTGTTTGTATGTTTGTTCCGCTTTCACGCCGTAACTACTGAACCGATTTTGCTGAAATTTGGCACAGACATAGATTATAGTCAGGAATAGCACATAGGCTACTTTTTATCCCGGAAAAGCAAACAGTTCCTGCGGGATAGCATCGCTATTTTTTACGCATTTGTCCTTCAAAATACGCCCAATGGAGTTTTAGATTGACGTGATTTTTTTGCACAGGTAAAGTTAAGGGCCTGAAAAATGACAAAAGCTACTTTTTATCCCGGGAAAACAAACGGTTCCTGCGGGATATTAGTATACTACTTTTCACATATTTATCCTTCAATTATACACCAACGGAGTTACAGATTGACGTGGGTTTTTGGATATGCATAGTTGATGACTTGAAAAGTGACAAAGGCTACTTTTTATCCCGGGAAAACAAACAGTTCCCGCGGGATATTTGTGTGCTACTTTTCACTTATTTATCCTTCAATTATGCGCCAACGGAGTTATAGATTGAAGGGGGTTTTTTGGATAGGCATAGTTGAGGACCGGAAAAGTAATAAAGGCTACTTTTTATCCCGGGAAAACAAACAGTTCCCGCGGGATATTAGTGTGCTACTTTTCACATATTTATCCTTTAATTATGCGCCAACGGAGTTACAGATTGACGTGGTTTATTGGATAGGCATAGTTGAGGACTTTAAAAGTGACAAAGGCTACTTTTAATCCCGGGAAACAAACAATTCCCGCGGGATATTTGTATGCTACTTTTCATATATTTATCATTCAATTATGTGCCAAGGGAGTTACAGTTTGACGTGATTTTTTGGATAGGCATAGTTGAGGGCCGGAAAAGTAACAACAGCTACTTTTTATCCCGGGAAAACAAACGTATGTATGTATGTATGTATGTATGTATGTATGTATGTATGTATGTACGTATGCATGGTATGTATGTATGCATGCATGTATGTATGTATGTGTGTATGTATGTTTGTATCCTCCTGTTACTAACTTTAACTACATTAACTATATGCTACTTATCCCACTAATATTGAGTGAGGATGGATTGGATTGGATGGATAGATGTACTTAGCATACGGATGGATGGACGGGATGTATAGATGCATGGGATGGGATAGGGATTTAAAAAACTAAATCCACGCGGACGAAGTCGCGGGTATCAGCTAGTAATCCATATTTTCGATCGCGGATCGGCAAAATCGCGTAATGTAAAAACCACGTGTACGAACAATGTCGATTCTGCTTCAAAAGTCAATCGATCTGATGTTGTGTGTGCCTGAGAGGTACAATGAATGGGAGGACAAGTTCCAGCAGCGGTTTCGAGCAGCGAGAGGGACTTCGACGAAAGAAACTCTAACAAGGTTCACAGGTGAGTTTTCTCACATTTTTATTGCATCGCTTCTCGACATTTTTTCCTAAGAACAAAGTGCAGTATCTTTTCTTTTTAGCGTAATATTTGAAAGTTCCCACACTGCGGGACGAATATATTAAGCTGATTTTTGCGACTTGACGGGATATTCGGGGCTGGCTCCACTCTCGTCAGGGGTAGGTAGGCTCGGCATTGCAGTGGGTTCGACCAAAATAAAAAGCTGAGCTAATTCCAAATACCTGTTGGGCTTGGCTCGGCTCGGCTAGTATCGGCTCAGCTCGGCTCGGCTCGGCTCGTATCGGCTCAGCTCGGATTAGCTCGGCTCGGTTCGGCTCGGCTTGGCTCGGCACGGTTCGGCTGGGCTCGGCTCGGTTCGGCTAGGCTCGGCTCGGCTCGGTTCGATTCGGCTCGGCTCGGCTCGGCTCGGCTTGGCTCGGCTCGGCTCGGCTCGGCTTGTCTCGGCTCGGCTCGGCTCGGCTCGGCTCGTCTCGTCTCGGCTCGTCTCGGCTCGTCTCGTTGTTGTATTGTGTTGCATTGATTACAAGCATGCTTTGGTATAAATACGGGTGGCTGATGCCTTGCGTGTCATTCTCGCTCGAGACGTCGGACCGTTCGGAGCTCGGCGTAGCACGGTTAGGCTGCCGCTGCGCTGCCGAGCATTCCACTTCCGCGTCTCATCTACCAGTGCGCAGGGGCGTGTCGCAGCGCTGGCCACGACGCGTCTGCGCCTCACCTGCTGGTGCGCTGCCGAGCAAGTCGCAGCGCCCAGCCACGGCACGTCTGCGTCTCATTGGCCGGTGCGCTGCTGAGCACGCAGGGGTGTGTCGCATTACTGGCCACGGCGCGTGTGAGCCTCGCCTGCTGGTGCGCTTCCGAGCAACTCGCAGCGCTGTCCACTTCGCGTCTGCGCCTCACTTGCTGGTGCCCTGCCGAGCGCGTCGGAGCGCAGTGCCAGTCCCGGTGCGTCTTCGCCTTATCTGCCATTGCGCTATCGAGCACGTAGGGGCGTGTCGCAGCATTGGGCACGGCGCGTCTGCGTCTCAGTGCGCTGCCGAGCGCGTTGGATCGCGTCGCAGCGCCGGCCACGGCGCGTCTGCGCTTAACCTGCTGGTGTGCTGCCGGCTCGGCTCGTCTCGGCTCGTCTCGTCTTTTCTTGTCTTGTTGCATTGTGTTCCCCGCCTGCTTCCCGCCCCAGGTGAACCACGCCGCCTACGCCAGCTACAGGTGAGTGCAGCCATCCACTACATTCGAGATCAGGGCGGCGACGAGGTGCACTGGCACTACTGGCAGCAGCCTGGCAGTCAAATACTCTACATTCCAAATCAACAACTTGCTAGCGGATGCTTGCTACTTCATGCAGTTCATTTAACAGCTAATATAATTGCAGGTCATTTAATTTTAACTTTATTACGTAATTCAGGAATAAAAATAACAAATTATCTATTTTAAGTTTTAACCTTTTCGTGCAAATCTAAGCTGTGTGACTGTGAGACGTTCATGGGTTGCTATTGTTGGGTTTCAGCTCTAAACTTTTGTTATTGTTTGTAGCGATCATGGTGGTGACGAGGCGCACTGGTGCTACTGGCAGCAGCCCGGCAGCCCCCAGGCGGCGCAGAGCCCGTGCGCGCTGGTACCCACCGCCTGCTTCCTGCTCCCTGCTCCAGGAGAACCCCGCCGCCTACGCTAGCTACAGGTGAGTGCAGACATCCTTTAAATTTTTGATCAGGGCGGCGACGAGGCGCACTGGCGCTGCTGGCAGCCCGGCAGTCATACTCTACATTCCAAATCAACAACTTACTAGCGGATGCTTGCTATTTCATGCGCGTGAATTTAGTTAAGTCTTCGAGTACACCCCATGCTAAAAAAAGCGTCGTTTCGCGGCTGCATCGTTGAAGGAAAACTCGACAAAAACTTTCGCATTTTTAATGACGAGTGGTAATTTTCAACCATAAATTGTAGCATAATTGCATCTTGCTTGCATCTTCTTCATGCAGTTCACTTATCAGCTCCTATAATTGCAGGTCATTTACTTTTAACTTTATTAGGTAATTCAGGAATAAATATAATAAATTATCTATTTTAACCTTTTCTTGCAAATCTAAACTATTGTTTTTATGTTGCAGATCGACAAAGCCGACGGCCAGCGACGCGCTGCAAGCGACAGAGGGTGGGTGGAAGCATCCTCAGGAGATGACGACTTCAATGAGTATTGTAAAGTCGAAATCATCTTGAGGATGCTCCGGTGTCGGCCAGTTGTGGTGCATGTGAGTTGTGGTGGCATTGCTTGCTTGGGAACTTGGCTTTCTCGTTCTTTTTCTGATAGGAGACCTGCGCTCAGTAGCGAGACGTTAATGGGTTGCTCATGTTGGGTTTCAGCTCTAAACTTTTGTTCTTGTTTGTAGCCATCATGGCGGCGACGAGGCGCACTGGCGCTACTGGCAGAAATCCGGCAGCCCCCAGGCGGCGCAGAGCTCTTGCGTGCTGGTGCCCACCGCCTGCTTCCCGCCCCAGGTGAACCACGCCGCCTACGCCAGCTACAGGTGAGTGCAGACATCCTCTACATTCTTGGTCATGGCGGTGACGAGGCGCACTGGTGCTACTGGCAGCAGCCCGGCAGTCATACTCTACATTCCAAATCAACAACTTACTAGCGGATGCTTGCTACTTCTTGCGCGTGGATTTAGTTAAGTCTTCGAGTACACCCCATGCAAGAAATCGCGTCGTGTCGCTGCTGCGTCGTTGAAGGAATACTCGACAAAAACTTTCGCGTTTTTAATGACGATTGGTAATTTTCAACCATAAATTGTAGCATAATTGTATCTTGCTTGGGAACTTGGCTTTCTCGTTCTTTTCTGATGGGATACCTGCGCTCAGTAGCGAGACGTTAATGGATTGCTCATGTTGGGTTTCAACTTTAAACTTTTGTTCTTGTTTGTAGCAATCATGGCGGCGACGAGGCGCACTGGTGCTACTGGCATAAGCCCGGCAGCCCCCAGGCGGCGCAGAGCCCTTGCGTGCTGGTGTCCACCGCCTGCTTCCCGCCCCAGGTGAACCACGCCGCCTACGCCAGCTACAGGTGAGCGCAGCCATCCACTACATTTTAGATCAGGGCGGCGACGAGGTGCACTGGCACTACTGGCAGCAGCCCGGCAGTCAAATACTCTACATTCCAAATCAACAACTTGCTAGTGGATGCTTGCCACTTCATGCAGTTCGTTTAACAGCTACTATAATTGCAAAACTTTATGAGGTAATTCAGGAATAAATTTAACAAATTATCTATTTTTAACTTTTCTTGCAAATCTAAACTGTTGTTTTGATGTTGCAGATCGACGGAGGCGACGGCCAGGGACGCGCTGCAAGCGACAGAGGGTGGGTGGGAGCATCCTCAGGAGATGACAACTTTTCAATGAGTATTGATAAGTCGACTTACAATACTCATTGGAAATCCTGAGGATGCTCCGGTGTCGGTGATTTGTGGTGCATGTGAGTGGTGGTGGCATTGCTTGCATGGGAACTTGGGTTTCTCGTTCTTTTCTGATAGGAGACCTGCGCTCAGTAGCGAGACGTTCATGGGTTGCTATTGTTGGGTTTCAGCTCTAAGCTTTTGTTATTGTTTGTAGCGATCATGGCGGTGATGAGGCGAACTGGTGCTATAGGCAGCAGCCCGGCAGCCCCCAGGCGGCGCAGAGCCCGTGCGCGCTGGTGTCCACCTCCTGCTTCCTGGTCCAGGAGAACCCCGCCGCCTACGCCAGCTACAGGTGAGTGCAGACATCCTTTACATTTTTGGTCAGGGCGGCGACGAGACGCACTGGCGCTGCTGGCAGCCCGGCAGTCATACTCTACATTCCAAATCAACAACTTGCTAGCGGATGCTTGCTACTTCATGCAGTTCATTTAACAGCTACTATAATTGCAGGTCATTTAATTTTAACTTTATTACGTAATTCAGGAATAAAAATAACAAATTATCTATTTTAAGTTTTAACCTTTTCGTGCAAATCTAAGCTGTTGTTTTTGTGTCGTAGATCGACGGAGCCGACGGCCAGCGACGCGCTGCAAGCGACAGAGGGTGGGTGGGAGCATCCTCAGGAGATGACGACTTTTCAATGAGTATTGTAAAGTCGACTTACAATACTCATTGGAAAGTCGACATCATCCTGAGGATGCTCCGGTGTCGGTGAGTTGTGGTGCATGTGAGTGGTGGTGGCATTGCTTGCATGGGAACTTGGGTTTCTCGTTCTTTTCTGATAGGAGACCTGCGCTCAGTAGCGAGACGTTCATGGGTTGCTATTGTTGGGTTTCAGCTCAAAACTTTAGTTATTGTTTGTAGCGATCATGGCGGTGACGAGGCGCACTGGTGCTACTGGTAGCAACCCGGCAGCCCCCAGGTGGCGCAGAGCCCGTGCGCGCTGGTGCCCACCGCCTGCTTCCTGCTCTAGGAGAACCCCGCCGCCTACGCCAGCTACAGGAGAACCCCGCCCCCTACGCCAGCTACAGGTGAGTGCAGACATCCTCTACATTTTTGGTCAGGGCGGCGACGAGGCGCACTGGCGAAACTGGCAGCCTTGCAGTCATATTCTACATTCCGAATCAACGACTTACTAGCGGATGCTTGCTACTTCATGCGCGTGGATTTAGTTAAATCTTCGAGTACACCCCATGCAAAAAATCGCGTCGTTTCGCTGCTGCGTCGTTGAAGGAATACTCGACAAAAACTTTCGCATTTTTAATGACGATTGGTAATTTTCAACCATAAATTGTAGCATAATTGTATCTTGCTTGGGAACCTGGCTTTCTCGTTCTTTTCTGATGGGATACCTGCGCTCAGTAGCGAGACGTTAATGGATTGCTCATGTTGGGTTTCAGCTTTAAACTTTTGTTCTTGTTTGTAGCAATCATGGCGGCGACGAGTTGCACTGGTGCTACTGGCAGAAGCTCGGCAGCTCCCAGGCGGCGCAGAGCCCTTGCGTGCTGGTGCCCACCACCTGCTTCCCGCCCCAAGTGAACCACGCCGCCTACGCCAGCTACAGGTGAGTGCAGACATCCTCTACATTCTTGGTCAGGGCGGTGACAAGGCGCACTGGTGCTACTGGCAGCTGCCCGGCAGTCGAATACTCTACATTCCAAATTAACAACTTGCTAGCGGATGCTTGCTACTTCATGCAGTTCATTGAACAGCTACTATAATTGCTATTTGCAGGTCATTTACATTTAACTTTATTAGGTAATTCAGGAATAAATATAACAAATTATCTATTTTAAACTTTTCGTGCAAATCTAAACTGTTGTCTTTATGTTGCAGATCGACGGAGCCAACGGCCAGCGACGCGCTGCAAGCGACAGAGGTTGGGTGGGAGCATCCTCAGGAGATGACGACTTTTCAATAGGTATTGTAAAGTCGACTTACAATACTCATTGGAAAGTCCACATCATCCTGAGTATGCTCCGGTGTCGGTGCGTTGTGGTGCATGTGAGTGGTGGTGGCATTGCTTGCATGGGAACTTGGGTTTCTCGTTCTTTTCTGATAGGAGACCTGCGCTCAGTAGCGAGACGTTCATGGGTTGCTATTGTTGGGTTTCAGCTCTAAACTTATGTTATTGTTTGTAGCGATCATGGCGGTGATGAGGCGCACTGGTGCTATTGGCAGCAGCCCGGCAGCCCCCAGGCGGCGCAGAGCCCGTGCCCGCTGGTGCCCACCGCCTGCTTCCTGGTCCAGGGGAACCCCGCCGCCTACGCCAGCTACAGGTGAGTGCAGACATCCTTTACATTTTTGGTCAGGGCGGCGACGAGGCGCACTGGCGCTGCTGGCAGCCCGGCAGTCATACTCTACATGCCAAATCAACAACTTGCTAGCGGATGCTTGCTACTTCATGCAGTTCATTTAACAGCTACTATAATTGCAGGTCATTTACTTTTAACTTTTTTAGGTAATTCAGGAATAAATATAACAAATTATCTATTTTAAGTTTTAACCTTTTCGTGCAAATCTGAACTGTTGTTTTTATGTTGTAGATCGACGGAGCCGACGGCCAGTGACGCGCTGCAAGCGACAGAGGGTGGGTGGGGGCATCCTCAGGAGATGACGACTTTTCAATGAGTATTATAAAGTCGACTTACAATACTCATTGGAAAGTCGACATCGTCCTGAGGATGCTCCAGTGTCGGTGAGTTGTGGTGCATGTGAGTTGTGGTGCATGTGAGTGGTGGTGGCATTGCATGCTTGGGAAATCGGCTTTCTCGTTCTTTTCTGATAGGAGACCTGCGCTCAGTAGCGAGACGTTCATGGGTTTCTATTGTTGGGTTTCAGCTCTAAATTTTGTTATTGTTTGTAGCGATCATGGCGGCGACGAGGCGCACTGGCGCTACTGGCAGAAACCCGGCAGCCCCCAGGCGGCGCAGAGCCCTTACGTGCTGGTGCCCACCACCTGCTTCCCGCCCCAGGTGAACCACGCCGCCTACGCCAGCTAAAGGTGAGTGCAGACATCCTCTACATTCTTGGTCAGGGCGGTGACGAGGCGCACTGGTGCTACTGGCAGCAGCCCGGCAGTCATACTCTACATTCCAAATCAACAATTTACTAGCGGATGCTTGCTACTTCATGCGCGTGGATTTAGTTAAGTCTTCGAGTACACCCCATGCAAAAAAACGCGTCGTTTCGCTGCTGCATCGTTGAAAGAAAACTCGACAAAAACTTTCACATTTTTAATGACGATTGGTAATTTTCAACCATAAATTGTAGCATCTTCTTCATGCAGTTCACTTAACAGCTACTATAATTGCAGGTCATTTACTTTTAACTTTATTAGGTAATTCAGGAATAAATATAACAAATTATCTATTTTAACCTTTTCTTGCAAATCTAAACTATTGTTTTTATGTTGCAGATCGACGGAGCTGACGGCCAGCGACGCGCTGCAAGCGGCAGAGGTTGGGTGGGAGCATCCTCAGGAGATGACGACTTTTCAATGAGTATTGTAAAGTTGACTTACAATACTCATTTTAAAGTCGACATCATCCTGAGGATGCTCCGGTGTCGGTGAGTTGTGGTGCATGTGAGTTGTGGTGGCATTGCTTGCTTGGGAACTTGGCTTTCTCGTTCTTTTTCTGATAGGAGACCTGCGCTCAGTAGCGAGACGTTAATGGGTTGCTCATGTTGGGTTTCAGCTCTAAACTTTTGTTCTTGTTTGTAGCAATCATGGCGGCGACGAGGCGCATTGGCGCTACTGGCAGAAAACCCGGCAGCCCCCAGGCGGCGCAGAGCCCTTACTTGCTGGTGCCCACCGCTTGCTTCCCGCCCCAGGTGAACCACGCCGCCTACGCCAGCTACAGGTGAGTGCAGACATCTTCTACATTCTTGGTCAGGGCGGTGACGAAGCGCACTGGTGCTAATGGCAGCAGCCCGGCAGTCATACTCTACATTCCAAATCAACAACTTGCTAGTGGATGCTTGCCATTTCATGCAGTTCGTTTAACAGCTACTATAATTGCAGGTCATTTACTTTTAACTTTGTTAGGTAATTCAGGAATAAATATAACAAATTATCTATTTTAACCTTCAATGAGTATTGTAAAGTCGACTTACAATACTCATTGGAAAGTTGACATCATCCTGAGGATGCTCCGGTGTCGGTGAGTTGTGGTGCATGTGAGTGGTGGTGGCATTGCTTGCATGGGAACTTGGGTTTCTCGTTCTTTTCTGATAGGAGACCTGCGCTCAGTAGCGAGACGTTCATGGGTTGCTATTGTTGGGTTTCAGCTCTAAGCTTTTGTTATTGTTTGTAGCGATCATGGCGGTGATGAGGCGCACTGGTGCTATTGGCAGCAGCCCGGCAGCCCCCAGGCGGCGCAGAGCCCGTGCCCGCTGGTGCCCACCGCCTGCTTCCTGGTCCAGGAGAACCCCACCGCCTACACCAGCTACAGGTGAGTGCAGACATCCTTTACATTTTTGGTCAGGGCGGCGACGAAGCGCACTGGCGCTGCTGGCAGCCCGGCAGTCATACTCTACATGCCAAATCAATAACTTACTAGCGGATGCTTGCTACTTCATGCGCGTGGATTTAGTTAAGTCTTCGAGTACACCCCATGCAAAAAATCGCGTCGTTTCGCTGCTGCGTCGTTGAAGGAAAACTCGACAAAAACTTTCGCGTTCTTAATGACGATTGGTAATTTTCAACCATAAATTGTATCATAATTGTATCTTGCTTGGGAATTTGGCTTTCTCGTTCTTTTCTGATGGGATACCTGCGCTCAGTAGCGAGACCTTAATGGGTTGCTCATGTTGGGTTTCAGTTTTAAACTTTTGTTCTTGTTTGTAGCAATCATGGCGGCGACGAGGCGCACTGGTGCTACTGGCAGAAGCCCGGCAGCCCCCAGGCGGCGCAGAGCCCTTGCGTGCTGGTGCCCACCGCCTGCTTCCCGCCGCAGGTGAACCAAGCCGCCTACGCCAGCTACAGGTGAGTGCTGCCATGCACTACATTCGCGATCAGGGCGGCGACGAGTCACGAGGTGCACTGGCACTACTGGCAGCTGCCCGGCAGTCAAATACTCTACATTCCAAATCAACAACTTGCTAGCGGATGCTTGCTACTTCATGCAGTTCATTTAACAGCTACTATAATTGCAGGTCATTAACTTTTAACTTTATTAGGTAATTCAGGAATAAATATAACAAATTATATAAAATTTAAACTTTTCGTGCAAATCTAAACTGTTGTCTTTATGTTGCAGATCGACGGAGCCGACGGCCAGCGACGTGCTGCAAGCGACAGAGGGTGGGTGGGAGCATCCTCAGGAGATGACGACTTTTCAATGAGTATTGTAAAGTCGACTTACAATACTCATTGGAAAGTCGACATCATCCTGAGGATGCTCCGTTGTCGGTGAGTTGTGGTGCATGTGAGTGGTGGTGGCATTGCTTGTTTGGGAAATTGGCTTTCTCGTTCTTTTCTGATAGGAGACCTGCGCTCAGTAGCGAGACGTTCATGGGTTGCTATTGTTGGGTTTCAGCTCTAAACTTTTGTTATTGTTTGTAGCGATCATGGCGGTGACGAGGCGCACTGGTGCTACTGGCAGCAGCCCGGCAGCCCCCAGGCGGCGCAGAGCCCGTGCGCGCTGGTGCCCACCACCTGCTTCCTGCTCCAGGAGAACCCCACCGCCTACGCCAGCTACAGGTGAGTGCAGACATCCTTTACATTTTTGGTCAGGGCGGCGACGAGGCGCACTGGCACTGCTGGCAGCCCGGCAGTCATACTCTACACTCCAAATCAACAACTTACTAGCGGATGCTTGCTATTTCATGCGCGTAAATTTAGTTGAGTCTTCGAGTACACCACATGCAAAAAAACGCGTCGTTTCGCTGCTGCATCGTTGAAGGAAAACTCGACAAAAACTTTCGCATTTTTAATGACGATTGGTAATTTTCAACCATAAATTGTAGCATAATTGTATCTTGCTTGCATCTTCTTCATGCAGTTCACTTAACGACTTGACGACTTTTCAATGAGTATTGTAAAGTTGACTTACAATTTACATTGGAAAGTCGAAATCATCCTGAGGATGCTCCGGTGTCGGTGAGTTGTGGTGCATGTGAGTTGTGGTGGCATTGCTTGCTTGGGAACTTGGCTTTCTCGTTCTTTTTCTGATGGGAGACCTGCGCTCAGTATCGAGACGCTAATGGGTTGCTCATGTTGGGTTTCAGCTCTAAACTTTTGTTCTTGTTTGTAGCAATCATGGCGGCGACGAGGCGCACTGGCGCTACTGGCAGAAACCCGGCAGCCCCCAGGTGGCGCAGAGCCCTTGCGTGCTGGTGCCCACCGCCTGCTTCCCGCCCCAGGTGAACCACGCCGCCTACGCCAGCTACAGGTGAGTGCAGACATTCTCTACATTCTTGGTCAGGGCGGTGACGAAGCGCACTGGTGCTAATGGCAGCAGCCCGGCAGTCATACTCTACATTCCAAATCAACAACTTACTAGCGGATGCTTGCTACTTCATGCGCGTGGATTAAGTTAAGTCTTCGAGTACACCCTATGCAAAAAATCGCGTCGTTTCGCTGCTGCGTCTTTGAAGAAAAACTCGACAAAAACTTTCGCGTTTTTAATGACGATTGGTAATTTTCAATCATAAATCGTAGCATAATTGTAGCTTGCTTGGGAACTTGGCTTTCTGGTTATTTTCCGATTGGAGACTTGCACTCAGTAGCGAGCAGTTAATGGGTTGCTCACGTTGGGTTTCAGCTTAAAGTTTTGTTTTTGTTTGCAGCGGTCATGGCGGCGACGATGCGCACTGGCGCTACTGGCAGCAGCCCGGCAGCCCCCAGGCGGCGCAGAGCCCGCACGCGCTGGTTGATTGAAATTGAAGTTGATGATATGGGAACCTCAAATCAAGTCATGGATGCCGATTTTCCGGAAATGGGATATTTGGAAGACGATATTTTCGGCGAATGATATTCATTGTATTATGTAAATAAAATAAAATATAATGAAACTTACTACCCAAACTGCATTTTAATCAACAACCCCGTGCGCAAATAGTATTAATATAAAATGTAGGTGTGGTGACAACCACATAGATTTAATTTAGTTTTGATTAATTTAGTAGTAAGTAATATAGTATTTAGCTTCTTTTATAAATTATTTAGTTACTGTTTGGGTTTAAATTCGGTTATCTACTATTATTTTTAGTAAATGGTATGTCAAGAAATAAAGAACAAGAAATTTGGGATCAATAAATATATGTGGGCGCAATTGATTTCCGTCTTCTTTCTTTCTTTATCAACCGATAGACGTCCACTGCTGGACAAAGGTCTCTTGCATGGACTTCCACAGGCCTCGGTCTTGCGCCGGCTGAATCCAGCGGCTCCCTGCGACTCGTTTGATGTCGTCGGTCCACCTGGTGGGGGGTCTGCCAACACTGCTCTTCCCGGTGCGGGGTCGCCACTCCAGCACCTTGGGACCCCAACGACCATCAGCTCTTCGAACTATGTGCCCCGCCCATTTCCACTTCAGTATCGGGACTCGCTTAGCTATGTCGGTGACTCTAGTTCTCCTACGGATCTCCTCATTTCTGATTCGATCCCGCAGGGACACTCCGAGCATAGCTCTCTCCATCGCCCGCTGAGCGGTCCTGAGCCTACTTATGAGGCCCTTAGTTAGCGACCATGTCTCGGATCCGTAAGTCATCACTGGCAACACGCACTGTTCGAAGACTTTAGTCTTCAGGCACTTCCTTCTAATTTTTCCGTCTAAGATTTCCGTCTAATTTATATTAATTATTTAAAAGTATTGTTTTGATTTCCGTATCCGTTTATTTAATGAAATTAGTTTAATCAAATTGATATTTGACTTTGACAGTGCGGGTACGCCATATTGCGCGCCATCTTGAAATATTAGTATAAAACGACTGTTTCGACGATACGAATTCTATCCGCGGGCTCCCTAAGGAGCTCGACACAGACTCGATTAAGACCGACCTCATCTCTCAGGGGCTGCCCGTCCAAATGGTACACAGAATGTACCACCCTAGAACCAAAAAGCCATACGAAATGGTCTTAGTCATCCTTGACCTCACTCCCGAGGGCAAGAAAATCAATAATATAACAAGTATTTGCCACTTAACCGGCCTCAAAGTAGAACCCCCGCACAACAATGGCCGCCTTGGTCAGTGCCACCGCTGCCAAATGTACGGCCACTCAGCCCGCAATTGTTTCGCCCGCCCTAGGTGCGTTAAGTGCCTCGGGGACCACGGCACCTCCGACTGCCTCAGGAAGCAGCCGGTCGAGGAGCCCCCTAGTTGTGTTCTTTGCGGGAACAAAGGGCACCCCGCGAGCTATCGCGGCTGCCCCAAAGCCCCAAAAGAACCCAAACGAAGGGTCAAACCGGCCGGTAGCAAACCTACCGCTCCCACAAAACCTGCACAAACCTTCGTCCCAGCTCCGGCTCCAGCCGTGAACGCATGGGCCAAACCCTTAGCGAGGCCTCAAAACCTCCCCCCCAAGCCCACTCAACCAGCGGCAGCCCCAACCACCACCAAAACTCAGCCTGCCAAAGCCACCGCGACTGACTCGACCGACCCGATAATCATTGACTGGCATGCCATCAAAAAAGTCATAGAGAACATTGACCTCGACGAAGTCAAAGCCTTTCAAATTCATTACAACCAGGACCCTTTTGCTGCTGTAGTTCAAAACGCAGACCTCCTCAAACAGTTAAAAGAAATTTTATACGGAACCAATAATGTATAACACACCCAAAGGTAGGAATAAACCACACTCTCTGAGTGTAGCGTTTTATAACGCAAACCGCCTTATCGATCAAATAGACGAAGTACGCGATTTTGTATGTGCACAGCAAGTAGATTTTCTCTTAGTGCAAGAGACTTTCTTAAAACCTAGCAGACGCGACCCGAGAATTGCTAACTTTAACATGATTAGAAACGATAGACTCACCGCGAAAGGCGGTACTGCTATCTATTACAGAAGGTCTCTTCACTGTACCCCTCTCGATCCTCCCGTTCTCACGAATATGGAAGCTACTGTCTGTCAGGTTAGTATGACCGACCATCCGACGGTCATAATAGCATCAGTCTACCTCTCCCCAAAAAAAGATCTACTCGAGCGAGATCTTAAGGCACTCCTCTCCTTAGGAGACTCCGTCATTCTGGCAGGAGATTTTAACGCCAAACACCGTAGCTGGAATTGCTTTTCCCCTAACACAAAAGGAAACCAACTAGAAAGACTGACAAACCGTCCCGATCTAAACTTCATTATTTTAGCCCCTGACACACCGACTCGCTACCCTATGACAGGACTGACTACAGACAGACCGGACATACTCGACATAGCACTCTTGAAGAACATCGCCTTACAGGTGAACCCTCTGAGAGTGCTATCCGAGCTGTGTTCAGACCATCGCCCAGTCCTACTCCAGCTAGGACCACCGCCCTCATCGAACCCCCCGACTAAAACAATCATTGATTTTAAGAAGCTCTCCGAGCAACTGAAGTCTCTCGATTCAGTGCATCTATCACTAATACCTGACAAAATAGATTCTTTAGATCAAGCGCACGCAGCCTCACTGCATCTAACAGATCATATCCGCGAAGCTCTCAGCGTATGCTCTCGGGAAATGCCAAACGGCTTCGTCCGTCAGCAACTCCCGGACGACGTGCGAGAGCTTATTTCGATAAAAAACGCAGTCCGTAGGACCCATGACAGATGGCCAAACGCCGACAACCGGAGGGAGCTTTGGCGAGTCCAGAGGGAGGTGAGGGCTCGCATTGCAGAACTCCGGGACAGACAATGGGACAGGAAGCTGAGCGAGCTCAAACCATCGCATGTAGCATTCTACAGCCTGGCGAGAGCTCTCAAAGCCGACCCTGTCTCAGCCACTCCTCCGCTATTACGTCCCAACCAACCGCCCGCCTTTGAGGACATCGATAAGGCCGAGTGCTTAGCCGATAGCTTAGAAGCCCAATGCTCTCCGAGCACTAGTTCATTTGATAGGGCTCACGTTGAGCTAGTCGAAAACGACTTAGCTACCTTCTTCTCTTCCGCCCCGCGAGGCGATCCCATCGCCCCCACTTCGTGCGAAGAAGTTCGTCGAATCATCAAAGACTTACACGCCAAAAAAGCCCCGGGGCCAGACTCGATTAACAATAAAACACTCAAATTACTCCCCGTTCAGATAATAAACCTTCTGGTTACTATCTTTAACACTCTTATGATGGGATGCTCTTTCCCCGAGAGGTGGAAGGAAGCGACGGTTATAGGTATCCCGAAGCCGGGAAAGCCTAAGAACCTCCCTACTAGTTATCGCCCTATTAGTCTGCTCAACACCCTTGGCAAGGTGTATGAGAAAATCATATTAAATCGCCTTAGGACCGCCGTCGAGGAGAAGAAGCTCCTCAACGACGAGCAGTTTGGCTTTAGAGCCAAACACTCTTGTATACATCAAGCACACCGCCTCACGGAGCACATCTACCATAACTTCAATCGTTTCAAAACGAGTGCCATTCCGACAGGAGCCTTATTCTTCGATGTTGCGAAAGCCTTCGACAAAGTATGGCACGCCGGCTTACTATACAAGCTTATCCATCTAGGCGTGCCAGAAAGACTCGTGCGTCTGCTAAGAGACTATCTCACCAACCGTACATTCCGCTACCGACTCGACGGGACGTTATCATCCCCTAGACCTATCCGAGCGGGAGTGCCCCAGGGCTCTGTGCTCTCCCCGCTCCTTTACGCGCTTTTCACCAGCGACATTCCCAAATCACCTAATGTTAGCGTAGCCCAGTTCGCGGACGACACCGCACTCTTCACGTCAGATAAAAATAGAAATGTCATTAGAGCCCGCCTCCAGAAAGCGGTAAGCAGCCTGGGAAGCTGGTTCCGCCAATGGAGGATAGAGGTCAATCCCGAGAAAAGCGCAGCAGTGCTTTTCAAAAGGAGAGGCCAAATAGGTATCCCCAAACATAAGTCAGATAAACTAGCGATCACCCTCTATGGGCGTCGAATACCATGGCAGTCTAAAGCCAAATACTTAGGTGTAACCTTTGATGAAACGATAAGCTTCGCCGCACACATACGCAGAGTCCGTAACAAGGCTCGGTATGTACTAGGTAGACTTTATACGATGATTTGCGCGAAAAGTAAATTGTCCCTCAGACACAAAATCACATTATACAAAACATGTATTCGTCCGATCATGTCATACGCGTGCGTCGTATTTGCACACCTCCCCCCCTCCTCCTATAATAGCCTCCAGGCAGTCCAAAACAAGTTTATGCGTATGGCCACGGGGTCACCATGGTTCGTGCGTAACGTCGACCTCCATAGGGACCTTCAGTTACAAACAATAGCTCAACATTTTAAACAGCTCTCCAAAAACTATTTTGAGAAAGCTGTCAATCATCCCAACCCTTTAGTGGTTGAGGCTTCAAACTACCTAACCGATCGTAACGATCCTCCAGACAAAAGGCGCCCTAAGCACGTCCTTAACGACCCTGACGATCAGATTACGACTGACAACTCACCCTATCAGGTAGGGCCACACACATTGTCAACCTCAACACAGCGTCTTCGCCGGCGAAGACGAGGTCCCCGATTTCTAACGTTACCTGGGCGTGGATCCTTACCACGATCACGGGGACGTACGGACTAATCTAGTCCAGCCACTCCTCCCATTCGCCCCAACGTCATCCTAAGCCGTGGTCCGAGCCTCACAGGAGGCGCCCTTAGGTAGACGTTGCCCCCCCGATGTCTTCGAGCCCTAGGGCTCACTCCCCCGGCGTAGCCACGTGCTCGCCCCAAAGTCCGGTGACGCTGTAGCGACCAGTAGGGTCAACAGCATACACAATCCGAAAAAAAAAAAAAAAAAAAAAAAAAAAGATACGAATTCAGTCTCTGCCCAGAGACTCATCCGACTAGTAGATGCTTTCGCGTCTAGGTCGTTCTATTCGATTGAGTGTTTGCGATAGCAATCGCTCCCTAATCGAATAAATATTGTCTGTACGCTTAAATTACTGTAAATGATAAATTAATACTTTGATATTTTTAATAACTACCCTAATGTTTAGATATTGGTTTGATTAATTAATATTTTGATGTTTTGATAACTACCCTCACGTTCAGATGTTGTTTTGATTAATCAATACTTTCGTTAGTTACCCTCACGTTCAGATGGTGGTTTGTCTGTCGTGCTGTGGTTATTAGCTGAGTGGAAAGCGGCCGTTATTGGGGATGGTGGAGACTGCTTTAGGTAGGGTTTCAGCGTTTTAAGAGACGCGTTCTCTTAAAGCCTGATTAGTTTTGAGTAATAATTCCCGCTTCTGGTCCATGGCTGATAAATGTAAAAGAAGGGCTTTTGAAAGTACTTTGTTCTAACAATAACCATCCAAAGTAATTAATTGATCTTACCACGCTACCTTTCCTCGTTGTGCAACAAATATGTCTGGCGTTGCTGCCGACGAGGATACCTGCTCCGACATATACTTACTATGATTTCAGTAAAGTAGTTAAGTATCAAAACTAATCTGTCGTACTATTCGGGCTACTTCGGTTTGTTAAATGCAACAGTTGCGCCCCTATTAATGGAAATGTCAATGTCAAAAATAGAGATTGGCGCAGTGTTGCCAGTACGGGTATTTTTACGTTATTTCGGGTAATTTGGACTTAATCAGGTTTGCTGCGGGTAACGATGACTGCCTTGTAATTTTGCGACAATCGCTTACAAAAAAGAGCATTTTCTAATTTATTTTTCCTATGTTGAACTGAAATACTTACCTACAACACACACTACTGTAGACCACGAATATTAGGATAACGCCCCATAGACTTTGTATATCTATGATCTAAGTAACGCCATGGACATAGTACTCAAACAGGACCGAGTACTCGCAGCTGAAAAGCGAGCCGACCGAGATAGCAAGTACAGAGGCCGTGTGTCCCTTTCTAACAGGGTGACAATAAGATTTTCGATATGTGAGACAAATTCAATCTTGCAATCTTCCTACTAATTAGTTTATAATAAACTGATAATAGGAAGATTGCAAGTGTATAAAATAAACACAGTTATTGAAGTTTTTCATTAGCAATGGAAAATTTCTTAGGGAGGGAATACATCCCGTATTACGAAATAAATAATACAAATAGTACACGGTATCGATTTGTCCAGTCATTGTGAGTACATTGCTAGATATTGTAATCATGTGTAGATAATGTGATAAATTCATCACTTTCTCTGGATACTAATCATAATAGCTGGCCAAAGGCACCCAAAGTAATAAATACAGCCCCACTTTCCCTCCCGCGCCTTATTCCGTTTCCGCACGATCGGTATATTTACCAAAATCTTGGGTTAGGTCAGGGTTGTACAGAAATATTCAGGTGTCCACTTGGCAGGGCACTTAGGTTCTATTGGTTTGAAATTAAAAATTAAAATAATGAAAATTGTAATAATAATAATAATAAACTATCCGTCACATTGTTTCTGGTTGTTCTCATCTAGCTAACGGCGAATACTTACACAGACATAACCAAGTGGCCAGGATTATCCACCAGCAACTTGCCTTGAAATACAATCTTGTGGAATCGGAGGTACCGTACTACAAGTATGTGCCCGACCCAGTTCTTGAAAATGGTCATATCACACTGTACTGGGATCGATCTATCATTACAGACAGGACTATTGTAGCCAATAAGCCTGACATAGTGGTGATAGATCGATCAGAGCGCCGTGCAATGATTGTTGATGTTGCTGTCCCGCATGACGAAAACCTCGTGAAAGCCGAGAAAGAGAAACTCACCAAGTATCTCGACTTAGCGCACGAGGTTGTCGCCATGTGGAATGTAGACTCAGCAATCATTGTACCGATAGTGATAACCGCTAATGGTCTTATAGCCAAGAGCCTCGACCAACATCTTTCGAGGCTCTCGTTGGGTAGCTAGCTGGGTCAAGGGCCAGATCCAGAAGGCTGTACTCCTGGACACGGCTCGCATCGTCAGGAGGTTCCTCTCTCTGGGGCCCTGACCGCCGGTTGCTTGGACCCTGTTCCCGAGACCGGTGGACCGCTATTTTTTATATTTTTAAATATTTTTTTTTTATTTTTGTTTTATAATGAAATATTTAAAAATGTAAATAATATGAGTAAAAGTAAATAAAGATGATAATAATAATAGTACAAAAGTAAGGAGTAAGTAACCATCGTAATCGGCATCGGCATCGTACGTACTCGACCCATCACACAATACAAGAATTTAAAAATTCATGGTCAACATAGTTGTAGATAAAGGGTGGAACCACATTTGTGAGGATCGTTTCGGATTGCGCCCATACAAAACTGTCAAATTCCATAGAAACGTGAACGGATCAATTCGGCTTTTCGCATCGATTCGGCTTTCGCATTTTTTGTACCTAAAAGTGCCTAAAATCCTTACAAGTGTTGCTTACGATTCGCATGCGAAAGGATCCTTTCGCATCCTTACGGATCCGTAAGGATGCGAAACGGAACTAATTTTTTTCTTTCCTGGCAATACACAGTCTGGCGCCATTCATTGTTTTGGAAAAGTCAGAAACATCTATGAAAAGTTTGGAATTCTTTTTTTTTTTTTTATTCGATGACAAGATAGTCCTTGACTGCGATCTCACCTGATGGTAAGTGACGATGCAGTCTAAGATGGTAGCGGGCTAACTTGTAAGGGGTATGGCAGTGAACATTCAACTCATACCCCTAATCGGTTTCTACACGCCGTCGTGCCGGAACGCTAAATCGCTTGGCGGCTCGTTTTTGACGGTAGGGTGGTAACTAGCCACGGCCTAAGCCTCCCACCAGACCAGACCGGTTCGGAAATTATAGGGTGGAACCACATTTGTGAGGATCGTTTCGGATTTCGCCCATACAAAACTGTCAAATTCCATAGAAACGTGTACGGATCAAATCGGCTTTTCGATGCGTACACGAATGTATGGAAAATGACAGTTTTGTATAGGCAAAATCCGAATCGATCCTCACAAATGTGGTTCCACCCATAATTCCCAAATTGACCCCGCCGGGAATCGAACCCGAGACCTCCCAGTTATAAGACCACAGCGCTCACCACTGCTCCAGGGAGGTCGTCAAAATTCATAAATTTTATTATTAAATTGTAAGTTTACAAATTGCGAAAAACCAAATTAAATTTTAATTTCGCGGGCAGACCCGTTTACCTAAAGTCCAGATTTCCTTACTTGAGTACTCGAGTAAACAATAATGGCCGAATGTTAACCAAAGACAATTTATAGGGTTGGGAAGTTATCGCATAAGCGATTGAACGAATGTGAAAGCATTATACAACTGAATGATTTTCATCCCAACTGCGATGGTCATAGACGTGTACCATTACTACAAAGACGTAAAAAGTAACTAAACAATATCTTTTTCATAATTATTTTAAAAAGACGAATTTACAAGAAAAAATTAACGAAGATTTATTAATTATTACTAATCAGATTTTTGTTCTATTCTAAAGTATACCCCATTTGTGGGTAACATTGTGATACAAACAATTTTCTTAAAAAAAAAACAGTAGTGTATTTTTATTTACCTGTTTTCTTTAGTAAAATGTTCTTTAGTTTGGTAATAATAAAGATTAAGATTATCTATATTTTATTTTATAATAATATCTAATTTTATTTAAGATAACCATTACAATCATTTTCTGCTAGTGATTTATTTTTTATCAATATCCATTATATTTTATGTTCTAAAGTTACTCACCTCTACTGTAATGATGATTCAATCATTGAAGTAGGAAGACTAGTCGTAATTCCTAGTTCCATGGATTCAATCCATTCATAAGGTCACTCATTCGCCTGTCCCCACCTCAACGATTCATAGACAATCTAGGGTTACGAAATGTCACTTTCTCCTAATCTGTGCAAATGAGTTCTGCTATTATTTCGTTTTTGAGAAAATAAATATCTTATAATGGTAAACTCGAAGCAATTTTTGGTGTAAATCGTAACGAATGTGTTTGATGAATAGATCTAGACAGTTATACATAGTTAAAAATGTGTGATTTGTGTGTAAATAAGTGATATTCATATCAAGAGGTGTTTGTTTACTCGAATACTCAAGTAAGGAAATCTGGACTATAAGGTCCTGCTTCCCTCTACAGTCTATTTGGGGAGAGGTTACCATTATATGTAAACAAAACATACCGGACAGGACATTTCAGTTTTGCTAACACTATTTTCACTGTTCGCGCTATAAATCACTCACAAACGTTTTATTTCCCGAAGCAAAACATTTTTAAGTTTATATTAAACACAAATGTACTTCAAACTATGCAGTTTACGATATTATTTTAGCATTAATCTAGTCACCATCAGAAAAAAAAAACACAGACTAATAGCCTAGTTTGTGTTTGACATATGAAATAGAACAAATCCCTAGTGCTGGAAATAAAACGTGAACCATAGAGTGAATGATAAGAACGAGCTTAGTCGATTGTAAAATCGGAAGTCGTATTTATTACGCTCGTAGATCCGTGTATTAAGGCAAATGGCAACCGGTTAGCGATGCGTGACTGCGAATGATCTGACTATTCGAATAATTTACAACTACTAATGTACACATTTTCGAATTGAACATTAGTATTATATTAATGCTCATAATCGAATGACGACTACTTATTAGTATTTTAATTACTCATCATGTTTCGACTGCGTTGACGACCTCCCTGGCTCAGTGGTGAGCGCTGTTGTCTTATAACTGGGAGGTCCCGGGTTCGATTCCCGGCGGGGTCAATTTGGGAATTTATAATTTCTGAATTGTATGTCTCTGGTCTGGTCTGGTGGGAGGCTTTGGCCGTGGCTAGTTACCACCCTACCGTCAAAGACGTGCCACCAAGCGATTTAGCGTTCCGGCACGATGGCGTGTAGAAACCAATTAGGGGTATGGGTTAAATGTTCACTGCCATACCCCTTCCAAGTTAGCCTGCTACCATCTTAGACTGCATCGTACCATCAGGTTAGATCGCAGTCAAGGACTAGCTTGTCATCGAATAAAAAAAAAAAAAGTTGTTCAGCGCGAAATGTCAGTTCAGGCTAGTCGAAATGCCTACATGCCTACTACATTATTCACGACTCGGATTCTCGGAAAAGAAGTGGAGACTTTAACTAATGGTTTCAATTGTACGATTGGAATGTTAACCTGATTCTTTAAGTTTATAAATCTATTTCAAAATTGTCAAGTAGTTTAAAGTAGTTACTAATCATGGTAAATCATTCGATCAGTTCGAATGATTTATAAAGTCGAATAATTCGACAATCATAATAGGAGAAGGATTGTAATAACAAATATAGTAAAAATAATAGTATAATATAAATAATAATAAAAATAAAATATTGTAAGGACAAACCATTTATAAATTTAATATGTAATAAATTAAAATTAATTCAAACATAATATTTTATGTAACATTTACAGTTAGCTACAAATTTGAATATTTAAAATTATAGGATCCGTATTGAAAGGTCTTAATAATATCGTTTCCAACATCACAATTCAGAAGAATATCATATTAAATAGTATTGATAATCGATTTAAGAATGTATTCATTCAATCAATCGTTCATTCTCAACTTGTCTGCCAATGTTTCGCATCACTAGTACAGTGAAAATATAATCACGTGATCTGACGCCATAATTGTTTACATATAATGGTAACCTCTCCCCAAATAGACTGTATATGTTCGTGGGTTGGAATCTTTGTCAATAGTGGTTTAATAGTCTTTGTTAATCTTTGTTTTGTTTGAATCAAGCCTGTAGGTTTGAATTTGTGTGGTGTTTGTGATTGTGTTCTGTGTGGTGGAGTCAGGTGGAGAGCATAGACCACGAACACTAGGATAGTGGAGAGTTGTCTTTTGTCTGATGTCTCAGTGTAAAATAAAATACCTACAGGAAAAATTAAATTGATAATAAAAAATATTGAATTTGCATTTACAAATAACTGGGGTTGTAGGTATTTTCTAGAGCTATTCAGTATTCGTTGTTTTAGTGCAACAGTTCTAGTTGACTGTGATATTTTGTTTTTTACCAGGATTGTACAAAAGCCAATAAACAGGTAATTAAATTTTTTAATTAAAGTTTTGTGTTGATTATTAGTATAAAGTTTTTTTGGAAGTTAATTTTTTAATTTTTTCACTTTCATAATAATATACTAAAAATATTTGTAATCTTTGGGTATTGCTGCTTATTAATTAAAAGTAGCTGTAGGGAGTAAGTAAAGTGAGATATTTTTGTTTCAGAATGCTTAGAGGAAGAGTGCAACACCTATTCCACTGCACATTTTTTATATCATTTATATTTTTATTTTTGGTGTTTGCTGGAGCCATCAATCTTGATGACAAGGAAAAACCATATATTGATCCTTGGGAAACCTATGGCATCTATGGAACTCTAACATTGTACACATTAAGGCTCCTAACATTTCTTACTATACCTCAAGTCCTCTGTAATTTTGGTGGACTAACATTATTTAATGCATTCCCAGGAAAAGTTAAACTAAAAGGATCTCCACTGCTTGCACCGTTTATTTGTATAAGGGTTGTAACTAGAGGTGATTTCCCCAAGCTAGTAAGGGACAATGTGAACAAAAATATGAACATGTGTTTAGATGTTGGCATGGAGAACTTTATGATAGAGGTTGTGACAGATAAAGCTATAAACCTGCCTAAGCATAGGAGAGTCAGAGAAGTGGTTGTGCCTGCAGAGTACACAACTAAAACTGGTGCATTGTTCAAGTCGAGAGCATTGCAGCACTGTTTGGAAGATAAGGTTAATATACTGGCAGACACAGATTGGATTGTTCACTTGGATGAGGAAACTTTATTGACAGAGAACTCTGTTCGTGGTATATTAAACTTTGTACTAGATGGCCAACACCAGTTTGGCCAAGGTCTGATCACTTATGCCAACGATCATGTAGTCAATTGGCTGACAACTTTGGCTGACAGCTTCCGTGTAGCTGATGATATGGGAAAGCTCAGATTTCAGTTCTACATATTCCACAAGCCCCTCTTCAGTTGGAAAGGTTCCTATGTAGTCACTCAAGTAAGTTTTAAACAATCTTCGTCATATATTTGTCAATGCTCACATTATAACAGAGCTACAGACTGAAGTGGTTTTTTGCATGGGTATAATTGAGGACCTGGAGAGTGACATAGGCTACATTTTATCCCTGAAACTCAAAGAGTTCCCTTGGGATTTTAAAAACTAAATCCATGCGGACAAAATCACAGGCAGCAGCTAGTATTTAATCAAATTATTTTTAAAGATATTTAAATTGTAGCAATGGAGATGTACACATTAATGTTACTACTTACATTATGTTAAATCATGTTACTGTATGGTTGTATCTAATGGTTTTGCTATCTATTAAAATAATAAATCTAAATATATCTAATAAATAAAAAAAAAAATATCTATTCTATTCTAAAAAAGTTGCATGGGTTAAATCGGCTTGGCATCCAGCTGCCCAAAAGATAGTATAACAAATTTAATACAATGCAAAAGCTGCATAATAATATTGTAAAATGATTATGTTGAAAAGAGCAACTGCTGAGTTTCTTGCCGGCTCTTCTCAGCAGAATCCGCTTTCCGAACCAGTGGTAGAGTCATGACATGTCATAAGAGCCACAGGTTGGCCTACGTGAAATAAATAATTTTGAATTTTGAATTTTTTTCAGAAGTGGGATAAAAATATGTTTGTGTGAAGTTAATTGTACGATTTTTTTTAGGTTGCTGCAGAGAAGAAAGTATCGTTTGATAATGGTCTTGATGGGTCAGTTGCTGAAGATTGCTACTTTGCTATGAAAGCTTATATGGAAGGCTATACATTCAATTTTATTGAAGGAGAAATGTGGGAAAAATCCCCATTTACACTGTGGGATTTTATGCAACAAAGAAAACGGTGGATTCAAGGTATTCTTTTAGTTGTACATTCTAAAGAGATACCTCTTGTTAACAAGGTATTTCTAGCCATATCTTGTTATTCATGGGTAACACTGCCATTTTCCACCAGCAACATTTTACTTGCAGCAATATGTCCTATACCTTGCCCGCATCTTTTAGATTTGATATGTGGGTTTATAGGTGCAGTAAATATTTACATGTATATATTTGGAGTTATTAAATCATTTCCAATACATAGATTTGGCCCTCTGAAGTTCTTTATGTTTGTTGGAGGGGCATTAGCAACCATCCCCTTTAATATTGTTATTGAAAATATTGCAGTTATATGGGGTGTGTTAGGCAAAAAGCACAAATTTTACATTGTAAATAAAGAAGTCAAGATTCCAACGACAGTATGATTGCTATCTTGAAAACAAAAACACAAAGTGGTTGATATAGATGTACATTGCACAAATTACTTAATGATTATAGTATTCATTGTTTAAGTATTGAAGTATGTTTCGCATATTACGAATATGTGAATTCTTTTTATTTTCTATCAGTGATGGAACTATTTAGCACATGAACAAGTGATTAATCACCTATCCTTTATTACCAAAGATAAATAAAGTATGTAGTATTGTTTAGTTAGGGCCAATATCCATCTTTTAAAATGTAATTTTTTTTAACATGCTCATTTGCTGCAACTATCCTTTATCTCGAAAAAGTAGTGATTTTAATTTATTATGTAGAAAAATTGCCATTTCTGAAGGCTTTATGAAAACTACATTTGTTGAAAGGTAAACTCATAGACAATTACTGAAAAATTTTGAAATTTGACCCAGTCAAAATGGGATTTTTGAGATAAAACAGTACTGCAGCAAATGAGTGTTAAGTAAATTGTGGAAAATCTTGATACATACATGTATTTATAATAAATGTTTGAGTTTTTAAAGAAATCCTAATATTTTTGATAAGTTTGTTGTTGTTATATTTCTATCTAATATGTATATTTATGTGGGTAAGTATTTTTGTAAGTAGGGATTTAATCATAATGTTACATACTTATAAAACATCCGAAATTAGATAATTTTGAAAATAAATATGAAAGTATTGTATTAATAGGTAGCACAAGATATATCATTATTTCTGTAATAAATAATTTGTAATCCTATTATATTTAACATGATGATTATTATTTTATTGATTCACAATTTTTAAACATTTAGTATTTGAAGCATGTTTGTTTTGGAGTCAGTATTTTGTTTTTCCACATTATGTACTTAAATGTGTAATTTTTGAGATTGTAAGTTGCACACAAATATGTAGATTATTCTTTTCTTTTTAATAGTTCAATTTAATATATAAATAAATAAGTCTGATTATTATTTGTTGCTGTGTAATGACTGGACTTGAATATTTTATTTTATATTATTTGAATGGGAAACCAACAGTTTTTAAAATAATACAGGCAGAGATTCAGGTAGGTTACCTATCGAAACAGCACTAACGCAGAAAACATACAATACATGGTTCACCAGACTGCAACAGTTTATATTAAAAGTCAGATTATAATAATTATACACTATTCATACTGCCATATTCGAAGATATTGGTACATATTTAGGTTCATTGTAAACTGAATTCAGAAGGCGAGAATCGCGAATAACAAAAGAGCGATAATATTTTGGTCCTGTGCAATTTCTCAAGTTTTCGTTAACTGTGAGTATAATTGTCATTTAGCATGGACGGGAAAAGGATGGAGAATGTTTCCATCTCTTTACCGTCCATACTAATAACTTAAACTTGAAAAGTTACACTAGGGCCTCTGTACTTGATTTATATGCCAATATTTTTAAATTTAAAACTCAAAACTTGGGTGATTTGCAAGGAGAGTTGTTGTCGGTCTCCAGTGTTCAATATATTATCATATCAGTTAAAACATTTCTTATCTTATCGTCTAAATAGCTTTATACCTCTTTATATTATAGAATATAATATAAACGTTAACGATCTTCCCACTAAAGTCCTGAGTCCTGACGGCTTACAATTTAACAAGAAAAATAATAATTAAAGAATTAGGTGTACTCATATTATAGTGGCGCTAATTGAATCGCTAGCATTTGGTGCAGAATGGTTATTTTGGTATCGATCATGATAAGCAGAATCTGTGACGATATCACCAATTCACCAATAGGGTATTTGACTATATTAAAAATATCGTTTCATTTGGTGTCATCCTAAAAGATTATTATCTAAAAACATTATTCCATTCGACAAAACTAAAAAATAAAGTTTTATTTAATTAGAAAACATTAAATAAAATTGCTATAATTCCGGCCATGGTCACGTGATCGAAAACGTTCCATTTGCTCTCATGACGTCACAGTCCACACCACATGGGCTGTGGAATTGTCATTGTTTGAAATGTGAACTGTAACGTCATGAGAGCAAATGGAACGTTTCGGCGGCAATTTATTTTTTTGAATTTATTTCTCGATTTTTATGAAAAATACTGAAAATTATGCCGAAATATACGTTTTGTTAGCTACAGCATAGCATTATTAACAATTTAAGATGATTTTCTAAAAGTAGTCAAATACCCTATTATGAGTCACTTGGTATATTTATTAGAATTGCCCGCCTCCTACAAAGTTCCATCCGCCACCGCATCGCCAAGATTAGTAACTACCTACTTATCTAATCTAAAGTAAAACCTTGTGTTTTATTTTTAATAAACTTTTAAATTATGTACTTATTGTTTAAGTTCTTTAAAATGCACAAATGTAGAACAAACGCATAATATCCAATTTTTTTTTTGGTACAAAAGTACTAATCAGGTCTTTATTTGTAACCTAACCTATTTGCTTTAAATGAATATGAGTACAAAAATCATATTGTAATTGTATTTTATTAGTATATTATAATACTTGGGTAAGTGTACGAAAGGTAATTATTGCAACCCATGTCACAAGGAAGAAGGAACTGTCAGAAAATTTTAGAATGAATATAAAATATTAACTTACTTATACGTATTACTTATACTTACCCACACAAAATGGATGTAAAAGTTTAGTTGGTAATTATTAATTGGTTACTAAAAATGTATTGAAATAGACTTGGCCTCCATAACATTTATTTTTTCAAACAAAGTTATTTTTTAGGGTTCTTATATTTTTTATTATAAATCAACATTTATAAATCAAATATGTATATGTCTATACTTCTCAATTAATTGGCACTTAAATCTAAGGTACGAAAAAAAAAAATAGAGCAATGTCCAATAAGCTGTGTTGCGTAAAATTAATTATCGATGTGTAGTTCTATTTATAAAAAAAATAACGATGTCTTGAAAATACTTAAATAGTTATTTTTTATACAAGAGTGCAAAGTTGCTTTTTAACCGCGTGCTCAATTTTGATGACCGAGCAAGCGAAGGATTCTAAAATTAGAATCCTGAGCGTTAGCGAGGGAATCAAAACAGTACGAGGTGAAAAATCTTTGCACTCAAGTGCAACACGTAACTTTTCATCTCCCCATCTCTAGAATCACTCATTTTAGGTTTTTCACTTGTTTTCAAGTTTCTTGTTTTTAATCTAAGGTTTTAACAATATGATGTGAAAAGAAAATGGCGCGTGCAAAGAAAATTAAAAAAAAGTACACCAAGAATGTTCCGAGTCTGAGTTTTTAACAAATAAAAAAAGGTTGTATGATTAATTCGGCAGCATGGAGGTAGAAGTAAATAGGTTTAATGATGTTTTGAATTCACAAACTTAGTGCACACGATGTTCTAAATTCAATTTACTTTATCTTCTAGAGTCTAGCGGATAAAAACGGCCTTTGCGCTCAGATATCGAAGAGCAAAAATACTCTTTCTGAAATGGGGAGATGAAAAAATATATTGAATGTATTTTCCACAATGTGATACTAGTCCATTGAAGTGTTACATTTTTTAGGCCTTACCTTGCGTTTTTTAGAGGACGCGATTTTATTTTTTTGATGTGTAGGGGGGGGCCGGGGGGGTCAGTGTAAAGCTAAAACCAAGTTTGTGGAGTCGCCACCCTTGTCCCACGACCGCCATCTTGAAAATAGGGATTGAAATGGTTTTTACGATATGGTTTTACGATCTATCTCTTAAACTATTTATCTGTTAAAAAAATTTGTGAATATTTTTTGTTGCAAATTAAATTCTCTACAACTTTGGTCTAGTAACTTTTTGTCGTAGAACTATGAATAAAAAAGTTATAAGCGAAAATGTTCAGAAATTCGAGAAAAAATTTATATTTTTCGATATAACTTTTTTTTAATCATTTTACGAAAAAATGATGTCAGACCATTTTTGTAGATCGTTTTTGGAGGAACAACTTTTATACGCAACATTTTTTCATTAAGTCAATAGCTAAGGTTTTACAGCGCTCCGAAGTGAGTACTATTTTTCAGTACTCTTAACTATACATATATTATACGTGTGTACTAATAAAGTGTCATCAGTTATTGTTTCTCGAATTTCTGAACATTTTCGCTTATAACTTTTTTATTTATAGTTCTACGGCAAAAAGTTACTGGACCAAAGTTGTAGAGAATTTAATTTGCAACAAAAAATGTTAGCAATTTTTTTTATCAGATTAATAGTTTAAGAGATATATCGTAAAAACCATTTCAACCCCTATTTTCAAGATGGCGGCCGTGGTACAAGGGTGGCGACCCCACAAACTTGGTTTTAGCTTTACACTGACCCTCCCTACACATCAAAAAAATAAAATTGCGTCCTCTAAAAAAACGCAACCCCAAATGTAACTTTTCAATGGACTATACCTAATTTATATCGGAACTGATGATAATCAAAAGTTTCTATATGTATTTGACATTCAAATGACAAAAGTTTTTCTTATGCCGACTTGCACCAAACTGAACTTTTTGACAACACTATTTCAGAGTTGACATGAGAAGGATAGCATTACAAAATTTAACTAAACATGATCCTAAGCAGTTTGGTGCAAGTCAGCCTTAAAGTTAGATTTATAGGTAAAATTTATAGTTTTATTTAACGATTTTATATTGTTTCATGTAAGATTAAATAACTTCATAGTTGTGGTTAGTAAGAATGTGTTGAATTATCTACGGGTAAGATAAAATTAAACAAAATGTAATGTTTTAATCTTTGGTAAGTTGAAAAGGAAAAATTATTAGAATTAAAGTTATAGGAGGCCTGTGTCATCTTTTGTTAGTTAATCTAGACTTTTTAAAAGATTTCCTGTTAAAATTAAAATAACATTCTCCTTAATAATGGACCTTGTTGCTTAGACCACCAGTGCATACGAGTGCCGCCGAGGTGCAGTGTGTTTTAATGAAAATAAAATAAAAAACTGTTTTATTTATAGTTCTTGCAATTCACGAGGGCGACTGACTTATGGTTGTGTGTGTGTGTGTCGTATCTGTATAAGTGTGAGCGAGCGCAATGCTCGCGCGTGCCCGCTCCCACCTAGGCCTTGACAGGCACGCACACTTATGCAATGTGCATGTACACGAAGTAACCACAAGTAAATCTCACTCGCCTTCGTGAATTGCAAAAACTGTACTTCGATACACGGTTGAAATTGTAGATTATAATGAAAATGGTGGTAACAATATAACGGTAGGTTTTTTTCAACAATATAACGTTAAAGGAAATAAAGCTGAGGTTAAACTTTATTCATTAAAAGAAAATGCGCCTCGGCGCTACCTCACTCCCGTTAACTTATCAATGTCAGTGATAAAGTAGGGTATTGATAATGTTTTAAACACAATAATTGACTAGTCATACTTAAAATATGTAGTTTTAATATTTATTTCTAATTGTAATTTTAAATACCGAAATAAACCAGTGTTGTACCTATTGTAGTGTAATTATTGATTATGCTACAAGCCGACAATACATTTACGAATATACAGTCGCAGAAGTGGTTATTTTCGTGTCGTACTGTCGGTATTTTATCGTATTTTAGAGATAGTAAGAAGTAGTTGAGAAAAATAAAAAGCCACAACAGCGAAAGGTCGACGGTTCGATCTCCACTCGTTGCAACATTGTCGTACCCACTCTTAATAGGCATGCTGTCCGTTTTTTTTAAAGAATTTTGAGATTTGGAGGGTTCTAGGAGAAAAATACTTAAGTTTAGTTTGGTTTATATTCTTTATACTTTGAGAAATGCAACGACGAAAGAAACTTGCGAATACAGTGTTGCCGTCGTGAAAGTACGAATAATGACCTAAAATACTGTGAAACTACCGTCGCGATGACATGACGTCGCAAATGGTAGGTATATTCGTAAAATTTGTTATCGGTTGTAGATTCCTATGTTTCCCATGCCTACTTTGTGCTGAGAGGTTAATTCAAGGATCAAAACATATTATGTCAATTGTTGCCCTTTGCGATAAGTATAATTGCTTCAATTTACTGCCATATGACACGTCCTCAGTTTAAATCGTTTACTAGCTTGTCCTAGTTTTAAATGCCTGATACATTTTTAGGGCTCCGTGCCGAAATGGTAGAAAATGTGCCAGTTCCTTATGATGCCATCACAACTGCTTATTTCAGTATCTGCTAGGTAATGGTGTCTAAAAATTTGAAAGGTTTGAAGTATACTTTCCCAACTTTATTGCAAATCAGATTGTGCCCAAGACTTTGTTTTTCGGCATAAAAGTTGCCTATGTCATTCTCCAGGTCTTTTTGACGTATCATAAAGGGAGAGTTAAGAACTCTGAAGTACCACAGTTTTTTTTAAGAAATCGGCAATAACTAACTGCAAAGAGTGATGCGCTCCCAAACAAAGAAGATTTAGTTTTTAGACGGTCGAATAATTTAAGAAAATAACTTTAGGATTATAGAAAAGGTTTAAATAGCTGTTCATAAGTTTTGTATTAAGACACGGAGCCCTCATTATGCCAGTCTCTTGACCAGTTATTTCTTAGTAAAAATGATAAAAGGAAACATTGGTAACAACGATACCGCGTGATACTGTATCACAGTGATCTACTAACGATTAGATAGGTACCTACTAGGTGTACCTAACGTGATAAAAATGTGTATTTAAAGCATTTTGCAGGTTCAACTGGTACCTAACTGAATGTGATAGGTACCTATCTAATTTGAGATTTACGTACCTGTACGCTGCGCTGGTTAATACTATTGAAATTATTTATTGTGGTCCTCATAAAGAATGCTTTTATGTAATTAATGTGCGTGATTGTAATTTGTAATTGATTTTATTGATTCGGCACCTCAATATGGTAGATAATTACTTACATATATCGAATAAAAGTGAAAGCTGATTGCATATAACTTTGTCTTTTTACTATACACCTACTAGCTGATGCCCGCGACTTGGTCCGCGTGGGTCGAAACTCGGAACCCCTACAGTATCAGGATTGAGAAGTTGGAGCCTGGAATTAAACTATGTAGGTAGTCTTTGCTTGGTACCTATAATAACTATTCATAATCGACAGCAACAGTTTAGGTTAGCAGTACTCCTGCAGCATCATTTATTTATTTATTTATTTATTTATTATTCACGGGACATCAAACAGTCTAGCACTTAAACATTCTAGTTTACAGTAAAACTTATGAAATATTATCTAGCGCTAAACCTACAACGGTGTCCACGAATTAACAAAAGGTAGGTATATACTAGGGTGGGTCACTAATGTATGGACATTTTTTTTTTAAATTTGATCATCTTATAATAGTAATATTATGTTGTCTTAGGTCTTGACAAATAATAATTGGCTATAAAAAGTTAAATTAAGCCATATCTTTAGCCCGCGCATGTGATTCAAAGTTTTGGAAATTTTTGAAAAAACAACATTTATTTAAAATTACATATTTTATTACGAAACCATCATACATTACCTACTATAAAATTAACTAATTTACATAAAATGCACACGCAATTAATAAAGTGCAATATTTAGTTTAAAAAAACATTAATTGCATACTGTAACAAAAATTAACCTATTTATGTTATGCCCACAATATCGTGCAATACCGAAGAAACAATAACAGTCGCAGTATTTTCAAACTTTTTACTGATTTGGTGTACTTTTTGTTGTTTGTGATGTGGAAAGTAAGTTTAGCATATCAGAAGAAGAAATATTGCCTTCAGAATCACTTGAAGATGACAAAAAGTCATGTTGTTCGGCATCACACATATCTTGACTTTTAGAAATGTTCAAACAAGTTTTTTTAGCCTTAGAAGCTTGTTTTAAATTATTTTTGCGATTAAGCCGTAAGAACACGGTCTATTTAACTAATTTGCATCTTTCAAACCTGTCTTTGTTCCAACAAAAACCTCCTCTTTTGGTACTCTATTTTCTCTTGGAAAACAGCAAAGTTCAATTTCTTTACATTTACATGAACAAATGTCGAACAAAATGCTGTTATTTTGTAGAATAATATTTTTCTGATTAGGAGATAATCTTAAATGATTTGCTATGGTCTTCGCAATTTAAATGATACACCTAAAATAACTGAATGACTCTCGTGTGTGAAAGGAGAGGCAGGGACGATTTTCTCCAAACATCTTCAACATTAGCTCGATAATATCTAAAAATGATGGTTCTTTGATAGTATTCTTGATTTTAAGTTGTAATTTATTCCATTTATAACATTTAATGGCATCTTTGTAGGTCGGCAAGACATTGTCTTGAACATCTTCTACACTCTCGAATAAAGGACACTGATAACGTTGTCTTCTAGTTTCCATGGTAAACTAAATTATTAACTAAATAGAAAATAATGTAACTAGTGTTAAACGTGGTATAGTACCGTTATAATATACCTGAAATAATATATTTGATACATTAAATACTAAAACTAAACTAAAATAAATGCACTAAGCGATACGCTTACGACGATTAGGAGTGCGCTACTTACTTGTTTCAAAATTATAAAATCAAAAATGTTAGTAAAAAATTGCGGGCGTTATAACAGAATGTCACTAAATCTCATTACTGGCACAATAGTATGATTTTTTTTCACAAATAAATTATTTTTATTGGTTTAGTGTATCGATATCTATCGTCACTATTTCATATTAGTTTAATAAACTTCTGGATCGATGCGCGGGCTATTACACTTAAAATAAATTAATAACCTTTTATATATTTCAAATTGAACTTGTAAGACAACATAATTTCACTATTACAAAAGGATTGGGGTAAAAAAAAATTTTCGACCCACCCTAGTATATACAGTATGATGAGGGCAATGCAGAAGTAAATATAACAATAATACACGAAAGGACCATGGGCAATTTTGTATGGACCCCGTCCCCACCCTCCAACAGTCACCGGATTTATGTTAATATGTTCATTTGGATCCAAATAGACGTAAATAGTTGGTTTCAGCTTCAAAATCGCTGGGTTCTTCTAAAAAAAAAAAAAAACTTTTTGTTTGAAATTGATTTATTTTTGTTATTTTTTCTATATTTTATCGTATAAAAATCATATAACAGTAAAAATAACTACTTCTACTCTGTTAGAATAACCCAGGTTTTTTTTACGGGGTTTTTAAAAAGGTACACTTTCCTCTATTAGGTGTTTTAAATGTACTATTTTTGAAATTCAGTCAGACGTTCTTTTTTGAAATTCATACAGTTATCACGCATCGAGCAGTAAGAATGTGGCTGTCTGTTGAGAAACCTTTTTGCAGAAGGGATCGAAAAAAAACAAAGGTGTGTTATAATGAAATTCAGTACAACATTATATCATACTTTTGAATGATATAATGGTTATTATGACATTGGGTGTTTTAATGTTGGCAATAAGCTAACTGTTTCAGAATCTATTAAAGAGGATTTATAGCATGGGAGTAGATAAATAGATAAATGAGTAGGTATTTTGGAATTAGTCATCAATAATACGTCAACGAAATATTTTTTTGAACGTAAGATACAATGAGAACCCCATGCATTTGGGCATCGTCGCCATAGTAAAAAAATATCATCTTGCCAAGGTCTATCAATTGCGCTACATTTAATTCTTGTTGATAGGGGGGGACGATTCCGCCCATAGTCCTTTAAAAATACAAGTGCCAATTTAGAAAGAAAAAAATTTAAAACAAAAAAAACTAATAAAAACAAATAATAATAATAGATAGTAATAAAGTAAATATGCTTGTAACTAAATCTTAATAAGTTTTTTTTAATTTAAGGTTACCTATGATCAACCTCTTGAAACCTCCTACACGAGTAGCAAAAATATCAATATTGCCAAAGCGCTCATTGTATGTCTGTGTCATTCTGAGCAGAGGTGAGCGCTTTCCTGCATTCATGCGGCATTTGGTGGTAGCGGACGGTTGGTGTGTTCGGCAACTACACATGGGAGTTTAGACGGCACACGGTAGCAGAGCTTGCGCGTTAAGGCAATGCAATCGTACTTATTGTGACACAGATCATACAAGAACATGGCTTCTAGTTGTTTACGCCTGGACTTTAAGTCGAGCAGGTTATATTTTTCAAGAAGTTGGTCATAAGGCAGTCGACTTCGTGTACATTTATAATGCATACAACGCAAGAACTTTTTTTGGACATTTTCGAGGCTTTTTACATATTTGTCATAGTATGGATTCCAGACACAAACAGCATATTCAAGTTGTGGACGTACTATCGACTTATATAAGTGAATGTATCATGATTCATGATTGAGGAGTTAGAACCCGAAGTTCTTATGGGACCATCTCGCAAATATTCTGTACCGATTAAAAAAGATTCTCGCAAATCAATTAAGAAATCACGGAGATATCGATATAGGACTATAAGTACATTATAGTAGAAACCACAACTCCTTTTTTGAAAGTCGGTAAAAAAGTAGCCTATGTTACTTCTTATAACATCAGCTATCTGTCAGTGAAAGTCCCGTCGAAATCCAGTCGGTCCAATCCGTTACTGAGATTAGCCAAAACAAACTGACAGACAGATAAACATTTTAAAAATTGATGTTTTTTTCGGGCCAGACACAACAATGCTGACCTAGGATAGTACTTTTATTTTATTTATGAATATTGAATACATTTTGAATACATTTTGAATGAAGAGATCCGCAGGAGAACTAAAGTCACCGACATAGCTCAGCGAGTCGCGAAACTGAAGTGGAAATGGGCGGGGCACATAGTTCGAAGAGCTGATGGTCGTTGGGGTCCCAAGGTGTTGGAGTGGCGACCCCGCACCGGTAAACGCAGTGTTGGCAGACCCCCCACTAGGTGGACCGACGACATCAAACGAGTCGCAGGGAGCCGTTGGATTCAGGCGGCGCAAGACCGAGGCCTGTGGAGGTCCATGCAGGAGACCTATGTCCAGCAGTGGACATCTAAAGGTTGATAATGATGATGATGAATACATTTTGAGTTTCATGGTTTAAATACTATAATATACTACAAAACATGCAACTTACACTACAGGTGTAATACCTAACTTAGAAAAGTCAAAAGACAGATATAACTCTTTAACTAATGAACCCTACTTAGCCGTGATAGTTTTCCTTTAAAATTCATTACACTACTGATGTGAATTTTTTCTTGTATCCTTTATACAACCATTTAGCTGGCAGAGGGGGGGTGGGGGGGGGCACTTGACTAATAAAATTTAGCACTTTAAAACACCCCACACTATGGGATAGACGAGAAAAAAAATTCATCCCCACTTTACATGTAGGGGAGGTACCCTAAAAAAAATATTTTTCACAATTTTATTTCACCACTGTCGGCGTGATTGATATTTATACCCTTGTCAAATTAGAGATTTCTAGTAGGTACCAATAGTCTCTGAGCTAAACCGCGGACGGACGGACAGACAGACGGACATGGCGAAACTGTAAGGATTCCTTGTTTACTACGGAACCCAAAAAATGGAACCCTATTACAGCGCCACCTAACGGGTCCGATTATGAAACTAAAGCAGGGACCCACTCAAACACTAAATATTTCATCAAAATCATGTGTCATGCATACGTACAGGTCCCTATACCCACCCAGAACCTATTCACAGGTCACTAGGTATCTTCTAAATAAGTTTAAGTTGGTTA
Organism: Oeneis ivallda; assembly: GCA_029955525.1. Lineage (NCBI taxonomy): Eukaryota > Metazoa > Arthropoda > Insecta > Lepidoptera > Nymphalidae > Oeneis > Oeneis ivallda. The sequence continues at coordinate 18,920,959 of JARPMR010000004.1, read as the reverse complement.
GCAATACTGATAAAGTAACCTACTTCGTAGGTCGGTAGGTACATGCCTACCTACTTTCTTTCATACACGTAAATAAAGACCTAGAGTTGTATCTAAGTATTTATTTATGCTTTTCCCTAATCACTCCAGTTATTTTTATATCTCTTCCAACTTTAATTTAAACTACGCCGTTTTCCTATAAAATAGGTCTCTACCCTTTTCAAAATCTTGATATTATTTAGCTTCCTTTTTAAGTAATACCGACATAATAAATCAAGGAAAACTACGTGGAGTGAAGACTGACTACAATTTCTGCCGTAAAGCGAATCTGTCCTAAAGGCTAAAGCGAACAAGTGATCTCACTACACAAATAAAGATAAGTAGTACCGGCTATGAGTTATCTCGTGGGTATCTGTGTGTGTCATATATTCGATTCGTATTTGTCAATTTTCATTTATTTACGGTGGCCTTGTGCCTTAACTTGTCGCATTTTTTTGAAAAACACTGATAATAGTCCGGGAGGAATCGGCGCATGAGTACCGAAAACTATTCCACCTCAGTTTTTTTATGCGATCCTCTTCAAATGGCCCTCCTAATTATATGAATGCATGTTGCCAGGGCGCCACCTGGTGCCATATTGTTTAAACCAAAATTGTTTAAACAATTGCAAGGAATTGTTATTTTTCAACCGGACAATTTTTTTTATATTCCTTATTGAAATACCAATAAAAAGGTCCTGACTTTTCACGATAAAGTTAATATTTTTAAAGATATAAATTTTTAAAGGTTCGACAAATCTTAAATTTGGGTACTTTCGACCCATGAAAAATATATTAAAAAAAAAACAATGTTTTAGTAATATTTTTTTTAATTCTCTCTACAATAGTTAATAATATTGTTAATAGAGATTTAAAAAAATTTCATTGTTTATATCTTTTTTTTAATTGTTAATTTCGCGCGCTCACAAGTATCCCATTTAAATTTATCAAAATCGGTCGAGCTGTTTTTAAAAATCAATATCAATCAATAAATTATAAATAGTTTGTAGTGGCCAGGGCGTTTGAAGTCGGTTTTTGAAAAAGCTTTTTTTATTATTTATAATAACAATAGGTCTCTTCTTCTTCTTCTTCTTCTGGGCTGGTTTCCACACGTAAACCGTGATGGTCTGTTGTGTGTGACCAATCCATCCATTGTAGTTACTCCAACCATCCCAGATCTCTCCAGAAGCCTAGCAGGCCGCCCAGGTTGCCAAGGACTTCTTGCAGTGAAGCTGGAGATCCGAGGTGGTTCTTGCGTTGTTCTTCCACGCCCGTGCATGACAAGAGCACGTGCGTGGGCGTTTCATCTGCCTCCATGCAGGCCCTGCACAGAGGACTGTCGGTGACACCTATAATAAAAAGGTGTTTGTTTAGTGGGCTGTGCCCTGTTATGATTCCTACCACCTTCCTGAGTTTACCTCTGTCCAGGCGGAGTAGTCTGTTTGTTAGTTGTTTGTCTAGATAAGGAAAGACTTCCTTAGTCTGTTTGCAGTCTGTTGCATTCGACCAAAGCAGGGAATGCTCTCTGAGTGTTAGTTCATGCAACCATGTCTTGTACTCACTGAAGGGGATGGGAACGATCGGTTCCGGCCCTGCCACCTTCAGCGTCGCTGCCTTACGTGCTAGTGCGTCTGCTGCCTCGTTGCCCCGGTCCCCGTCGTGCCCCTTGACCCACCTTAAGGTGATATCGTTGGAGGCGGCGAGCGTAGCCAGGGCTTTATGACAGTCCTGTACGAGTTTAGATGTTGTCGATGTTCTTGCCAAAGCCTTGAGAGCGGCTTGGCTGTCCGAGTTAATGTTAATTTTAAAGTTTTTTACCTGTCTGTTAATTATAGCTGTAGTTGCTGTTAAGATGCCCACACACTCTGCTTGGAAAACAGAGTTATCCTTACCAAGTGTGTGACTTATCTTCATGTTGAGTTCTTGGCAGTAAGCTCCAGCTCCTGTGCCAAGTTTGGTTTTCGATCCATCAGTGTAAACTTCTATTGTATCTTGAAATGCTTTATGAAAAGTGTTGCTTTCAGCATTTACTTTGTAGCTTCTGTCAAGTGTGTATTTTTTGCTGGATCTGTCACATTTCCATTCCAGACGTGGTTCTTTTTTGAATCCTTGTATTAGTATTTTGGTGTGTGCTGTGTCAAACTCTTTCCAAAGACCTGAAGTTTTCAACCTCAGGGCAGACAGTGTTGCTTCTTCTCTAATGTGTAGTTGTAGGGGCGGAATCCCTAGTATTACTTCTAGTGCTTGAGTTGGTGTTGTGCTCATGCAGCCTGTGATGGAAAGACAGGCTTGTCTTTGAAATTTTTGTAGGTCTTGCTGGGCAGTTGTAAGAAGTGTTCTTGGCCACCAGACTAATGAGGCATATGTAAGTGAGCTTCTTACCACTGCTAGGTATAACCATTTCATGATTTTTGGTTTTAAGTCCCAGGTTTTCCCCAGCATGCGTTTGCATTGGTTTAAGATAATGAGGGACTTTTTAATTTTGTCCTCTAGATGTTTCTTCCAGTTGAGTTTATTGTCAAGGATTACACCAAGGTATTTTACCTCGGTAGACAGTGTTAGCTTTGTGTTAGCCAAAGTTGGTGGTTTGCCAAGTTCGATTTTCCTTTTGTTGGTAAAAAGAACCATCTCTGTTTTCTTCGGATTAACCGTGAGTTCGTTTTCATTGCACCATCGCTCGATTAAATGCAATGCTCGTTGCATGATTTCGTATAGTGTATTTTCTAATCTGCCACTGATGAGGATCGTTATATCATTCGCATAGCCAATTGTGTAATATCTGGTTGTGTTCAGTTTCTTTATTAGGTCATCGACTACGAGGTTCCACAGGATCGGCGACAGAACACCTCCTTGAGGACAACCCCTCGCTACTATGCCCCTTGTAACTCCATTAATGTCCAGTTGTATAATTCTATGTTCTAGCAGTGCTCTTATCCAGCTGCGTAGGGTGCCCGGTACGTTATAACGATCTAGGGCTTTGTCTATGCTATCAAATGTTGTTTTGTCAAAGGCCCCTTCAATGTCAATGAAGATGCCCAGAGTTGATAGTCTGTTCTCAAGACCTTGTTCAATCTTGGCTACTACGGAGTGTAAAGCTGTTTCCGTTGATTTTCCCGTAGTGTATGCGTGTTGGTTAGGGTGTAAGGGTATGTGCTTTAGGGATCCGTCCCTGAGAAATCGGTCGGCCAGCCTTTCAAGCGTTTTCAGTAGGAAGGATGTGAGGCTGATCGGTCTGAAGGATTTTGGTGAAGTGTAATCGCTCTTACCTGGTTTTGGTAGGAAGACGATCTTTACTTCTCTCCAGGCCTCAGGTATGTATTTATGTGCTATACAAGCTTTGTAAATTGGTTCGAGCCATGGTGTTAGTTGGGCCACTCCCCATTGCAAGAGCGCAGGGAAGATGCCATCCAACCCGCCCGATTTAAAGGGATGGAAGGTATCTATTGCCCATGTTATTCTATCGGGAGTGATTATTTTGTTTGCGAGGTCCCAGTCTTCTACTGTTGGACGGGTGTTGGAGCAGCTTGCCCAGTTTGGAGAACTTACTATTCTGCAGCCTGGGAAATGTGTCTCAATTAATGTTTCACAGATCTCTTTGTCGTCTTTAGTGTAGGTTCCGTCGGCTTTCTTTAGAGAGCCGAGTGAACGTGTATTGTCATTCGATAAAATCTTACGAATGCGAGCAGCATTGTCGTTTGATTCTATGCTTGTGCAAAACTTTTGCCAGGAGCTCTTCTCCTTTTGCCTGACGCGTTTATTGTATTTATATTGGGCTTCTTTAAAATTATCCCAATCATGTTCTTGCCTGGTGTTTTTGGCTCTATTTAAAAGGTGTCTGAGGTTCTTCCTCATTCTTTCCAGGTCAGGGCCCCACCAGCTGTTTTTCGGTGTTTGCTTAGTAATGGTTTTGGTCAGAGAGCAGGCTTGCTCGTAGCATGTTATTATTTGTTCTGTTATTTCTGTTACGTTGTTTTCTATTGAACCGATATCAACGATATCTTCCGGTTTCTTTGTGCCGATTCCTTTGCTCAGCAAGTGTTTGTATTTTGGTCTGTTGGTTTTCCTCGGATTTCTCCTCGGTATGTGTTGAGTTTTAGTAAGATCTAATTCATAGCAAATCCTTCTGTGATCAGAGAGTGAGAGTTCATCACTGACGTGCCAATTTCTGACCTGGTCTGAAACTCCTGGAGATGCTAGAGTTAGATCGATTATTGTTTGGTACCTACTTGACACAAAGGTAGGTTCATTGTCTTTGTTTAGGATGGTCAAGTTAGTTGTTAGTAAGTAAGAAATAAGCGTCTCACCTCTGTTGTTGTTGGTTGGGCTGCCCCATAGAATGTGGTGTGCGTTGCTGTCGGCAGAGATGATTAGATCTGTGCCGCTGTCTTCGCATTGCGTGATGAGGTCCATCAAGTCTTTTGTTGGTATTTGGTCTTCAATGGGCATGTAGACAGATGCCAACACCAATGGTCTTGGCGGTTCTCCCCTGCCCTGTTGTATTCCGTTTTTTATTTTTACAGCTGTTAGGTCTCTGGAACAGTATTGCGTTAGTAGTAACGCTGATAAGCAGCGTGGGATGTAAATGCATGTTCTAGGTGGTTCATCATTACTGTATGAAAAGATCTTACCATTACAGCTGCCGAACCCGAAGATGTTGTTGCTCCTGACCCACGGCTCTTGAATCAGTGCAATGGTGTCGGCTTCCACCTCCAGCTGCCTGCGTAGAGTGGCCGTGGCGAGATGTTTGTGCTGGAGGTTGGTCTGAATCATATGTATTATAGTGCCCTCTGCGCCGGCAGTTGGTCGGCGGGGGCAGTTTTGTCTGAGGCGTTGGGTGTCACCATTTCCTCCCGAGTTTGTGGTCGGTCCGCTCGGGAGTCCGCTAGCACTGCCTCAATGTTATCGAGGACAGTGCCCACGGATGGTGCTGGTGTTTTGGGGCGCTGGTCGGTTGGTTCGTCCACATCCATGATCACTCCCCGATCAGGCTCCCCACGGTCTTCAGGCGCTGAGTTGTGTCCAGGCGGTACATCACTCAGTCCTTCACGCGTGAAGAACCTGATGTAGATCGTGCCCGTGGAGTAGGCGACCTTCCTACTGCGGGCCAGGATTGTTGGCAGCTCTTCCTTTGGTATTCCCAATATTAGGAATACCCCCGGAGGGCTGCTGGAGGTAGTTTGGTAACTGAACAGAGTCCACCGTGACACGTCATACCAGGGATTTTGGAATGATAGTACCTGGTGGAGTTGCCCTATCCCCCCATCGTAGTCGGGTACATAGAGCCCCGACCTTATCCTAACCGTTATTTCCGTTTGACGTATCACAGTGAGCTCTGTTCCGTCTCTTGGTGGTGTGAGTTTGGGTACCGTACTTTTTAGCCAGTTTAAGGCTTGTTCGTCATGGCAGAAGATTTTAAGCACACCCTCACTGAGGAAGGCTTTTCCCTCAAACGACGGGGCGTATCGGGTCTGGCCTGGAGCCAACGGTGCGATACAGATTGCGAAAATGGCCTTCTGTATCTGCGACTGTATGGCGTTTGCCTCAGTTTGGGTTAGGTCTACTCTGGGTGTTGTGGTCACGGCCACACTCAGGTGAGATTGGGCAGCCCTGGCATAGGAGCCCGCCTCACCATGAGTTGGCCGATTGTCAGTCCGAGCGCGTTTATGCCCTCCCCTGGGTGAGATTGTGTCATCGAGTCTTTCCCTTTTCATGTTTGGTTGGCTCGACGACGTTCCAGGGTTGTTGGTTTTAGCTCCTCTGTTACGTTTCCTAGCACGTGGGTGAGCCCTCGTGTTAGGCAGATTGTGAGCGTTGGTTTTGTCGGTTGTTGTTGTTGTTGGGGGTCGAGCTGTGTTGGATACCCTGGGGCCCGTTGCGCCCCGCGTCCGGATTGGGTTCCCGTCGAGGTCGGTGTGACCACCAGTGTTCGGCCTGTCCTTGACTGCGGTTTGCCCAGCCCCAGTGGTGGTGGTGCTCGACTCTCCCGAGGCCTGTGGGTCACGGTCAGGGCCCGGTCTCTGCCCGCCCGCATCAACGCTTGCGGAGCAGCCTGGGGTCGCATTGGAGTCCACGTGTGAGTTGCCGCCTCGTTTTGACGGCCGCTCTTCGCTTCCTCCTTTGCTTCCCCCGGCCGCACCGCCAGTGAGCGCGGTTGTGCAGTCGGAGTCTTCCCGATTCCCGCCTCTGGTGTGTGCGGTGTCCGTGTGTGAGTCGCCTGGGTCATTGGGTTTATCGGTCCGTCGGTTCGTCGGTTTTTTGCCTTTCCGTTTTTGTTTTGGGGCCACGAGCGTCCATGCGCTAGAGAGCGTGGTTGTCGGGATCGCTTCGGCCAGAGAGGTTAGGTCCAGTGGGCTTGCTGAGGTCGTCGGTCGGTCTGTGCGTGAGCTTATAAACGGGTCTTTGCCCCCTCCTGAGTACGAAGGGCAGCCTGGCTGGGCATCGCCTGAAGGCAACGCCTGGGTGCCAGGACGGGATTTGGATTGCTCGCTACCCGCCAGGAGTCGATTACGTGTATTGAGATCCGTCATGAGGCTTTTTGAGTTGTGTGTCGAGATGTGGAGTTTCTGTATGTAACTGCAGTGTGTAAGTGAGTGTGGAGTGTGCGGGAGTGGGGGGTATAATAGGGGTTTGGGGGAACACATGGGAAAAAAGGTTACAGGGTCTGCCCAGTGTTGGGAGTGGCACATGAGCAGTCCTTCTTGTCCAGGGTCATATAGACACCGGCGATCCGCAACTCCGCCGACCCGCCCGGTTGCATGAAGGAATGCCTCGCATAGCCATGCTAGAGAATGCTTGGAAGAGGTCTACCAGCGGAGCTCTGTGTACCGCTGTCAAACGCTCCAGAACATTTGCTAGCATCGCGGCGCCGGGCAACAATAGGTATCATAATAATTATTTTTATACGACTGCCTGAAAAAAGGAGTATATTGTTTTCAGGGTTCATGTATGTATGTATGTGAGTTTCTATATTCCACCATAACTTCTATACGCCTGAACCGATTTTGATGAATGAGGTATCATTAGAATCTTGAGCTTATTCCGGGTGACATAGGCTAGTAAAATTTTAAAAAAAATTGATAGGGTGACCATAGTCCCAAAATAAAGCCTAAAGTTGAAAAAAAAATTTTGAAAATAAGATTAAGTATCTAATCATCATCTAGAAAATGAGTAGATTCCAAAAATGTGTAATACTGTAGTTCAATATCCAGGGATTCACACAAAATATCGTTTTAAAGTGTTAATAAGATTCCAATTGTCCAGTCGACAGGTAGTTTCAGATTTAAATGAAATTTAATATACTAGTAGCTGATACTCCGGCTTAACATTATAAGATAGTATATATCCCGATAAAACATACGATTTCTCCAGGATAGGGGCTGAAATTTTTTGTTGATTTTACTCCATAACTTAGTTAAATCTGAACCGATTTTAATAATTCTTTATTGGAAAGTATGTATAATAAGTAATATTTTGTGTAATTTTGGTGAAGATGTACTAAAAATTGTTTGTTTGTTTGTTTGTTAATGTTATCGGAGATAGAGGACAAAATCTCTCTCGGATAGTTCCAGGTCATTCGCTTACGATATATTAAAGATCTTAACACATCCATAATATAGCCATATCTTGACCTGAGCCATTCATTACATATTAATTTTAGACGATATCATTGAACTCCTGGCCCTAACTCCTCAATTCTGATGTTGCTGTGTGTGTGTACTGCCCACCTAAACCAAAATAAATAAAGCCAAATATTTGAAATATAATGGCGTAGTGGAGCCGTAAAAGAGGACCAGGCTTCTCAATCCTGATGCTGCTGAGTACTGCTTACCGACGATGGTAGGTACCAAGTATGAACTACGTATTGTAGTGGCATAATGCAGCCTTAAAAAATTCGCGTTTTTTGTAAAAAAATGTCGCACTGACTTCACTCGCGGTAATGTCGAGTATAGATTGCTTTTGTAGATACCAATAATTAGTATGGACTACACAGAGGCGTAGTGCAAACATAAAATTATCGCGCTCGCTTCGCTCGCGAAAATATCAGTTTTGCTTTACTACCGTAGGTGCCATGTATGAACTACATAGAAGCGTAGTTTAATCGAAAAAAATTTCGCGCTCGCGAAAATGTTTCTTTTTTTTTTAAATTAATATTGTAGGAACCAAGTATGATGTACACAGTTAAGTAAAGCAGTCTTAAAAAATTTCGCGCTCGCTGCGCTCGCATAAATATCAGTTTTACTCTGCCAAGTATGAACTACATAGAAGCGTAGTGCAACAGAAAAAAATTCTCGCAAAAATTTCGCGCTCGCTTCGCTCGCGAAAATATTCCTTTTACTTAGCTGCTATATATAGGTGCCAAGTATGAACAAATTACAATATTGAAGCGAAGTGCAATCGAAAAATATTTCACGCTCGCGAACATGCCTGTTTTCTTAGTTGGAATTGTAGAAACCAAGTATGAAGTATACAGTTAAGTAGTGTAGTTCTTAAAAATTTTGCGAAATTATTGCGCTCGCTTCGCTCGCGAGAATTTCTTTCGGTAGCTTTGTATTTTTAGATGGCACCAATATATTCACCTATTGTTCGGTTCTAAGTTCGGGCTGTAGTAGGAATCACCCTCCCCCACGCTACATCTCTGGACTACATCATTGAAGACCAATGATTACGAACTCCTCAATCCTTATACTGCTGGGTACTGCTCACCAAAATTGTGGGTACGAAATTTCAATTGTGAATTATTATTGTAGGTACAAAGTAAGTATAGAATACAATATATTGAAAAATTTCACGCTCGCTTCGCTCGCGAATATATCTGTTTTTTACTACGTTAAGTATCAAGTATGGACTACATAGAAGCGTAGTGCAATCGAAAAAATTTCACGCTCGCTTCGCTCGCGAAGATATCTGTTTTCTTAGTTGGTATTGTAGAAACCAAGTATAAGTACGCACTTAAGTAGTGTAGTTCTTAAAAATTTCACGCTCGCTTCGCTCGTGAAAATATTGCTTATGCTTTGCTACCGTAAGTGCCAATGAACTACATAGAAGTGTAGCGCAATCGAAAAAATTTTCGCGAAAATGTTCGTTTTACTTTGCTACCGTAGGTGCCAAGTATGAACAACTTACAACATTGAAGTATGTACAGGTATGAACTACAAAGAAGAATAGTGTTATCGGAAAAATTTCGCGCTCGCTTCGCTCGCGAATATATCTGTTTTCTACTACGTTAAGTATCAAGTATGAACTACATAGAAGCGTAGTGCAATCGAAAAAATTTCACGCTCGCTTCGCTCGCGAAGATATCTGTTTTCTTAGTTGGTATTGTAGAAACCAAGTATAAGTACGCACTTAAGTAGTGTAGTTCTTAAGCATTTCACGCTCGCTTCGCTCGTGAAAATATTGCTTATGCTTTGCTACCGTAAGTGCCAATGAACTACATAGAAGTGTAGCGCAATCGAAAAAATTTTCGCGAAAATGTTCGTTTTACTTTGCTACCGTAGGTGCCAAGTATGAACAACTTACAACATTGAAGTATGTACAGGTATGAACTACAAAGAAGAATAGTGTTATCGGAAAAATTTCGCGCTCGCTTCGCTCGCGAATATATCTGTCTTTTTACTACGTTAAGTATCAAGTATGAACTACATAGAAGCGTAGTGCAATCGAAAAAATTTCACGCTCGCTTCGCTCGCGAAGATATCTGTTTTCTTAGTTGGTATTGTAGAAACCAAGTATAAGTACGCACTTAAGTAGTGTAGTTCTTAAAAATTTCACGCTCGCTTCGCTCGTGAAAATATTACTTTTGCTTTGCTACCGTAAGTGCCAATGAACTACATAGAAGTGTAGCGCTTCGCTCGCGAAAATGTTCGTTTTACTTTGCTACCGTAGGTGCCAAGTATGAACAACTTACAACATTGAAGTATGTACAAGTATGAACTACAAAGAAGAATAGTTCTATCGAAAAAATTTCGCACTCGCTTCGCTCGCGAAGTAGTCTATTTTCTTTATTGGTATTGTAGAAACCAAGAATGAAGTACGCAGTTAAGGAGTGTAGTTCTTATAAATTTTGGGCTCGCTTCGCTCGCAAAAATATTAGTTTTACTTTACTACCGTAAGTGCTGAGTATGTACTACATAGAAACGTAGTACAATCGAAAAAAAACTCGATAAAATTTCGCGCTCGCTTCGCTCGCGAAAATATCTCTTTTACACTACCTTAGCTACCTTAGGTGCCAAGTATGAACTACATAGAAGCATAGTGAAAAAATTTCGCGCTCGCTTCGCTCGCGAAGATGTCTATTTTCTTTATTGGTATTGTAGAAACCAAGTATGAAGTACGCAGTTAAGTAATGTAGTTAGTTAGCTAGTGTGTAGATCCTAATACTTACCTAATCTTAAAGGTCCTACTGAGATAAACTGAGACCAAGTTCTTGTGTTTTAAATGGCCAAGACTTTTTGAAAGTCTGCCTAGCAAAGAACTTGGTCATAATTTGATCGCAGTACTTTATATGGCCCAATCTTTGGTACTTGGCCTTATATTAACATAAGTTACTATGTTTTTTGTTGGGATAATTGTTTATTGGCTTTGCTAATTTAATAGATAAGTATCGTCACTAAACGGTGTTAAATAAAAAATAAATAATAAAAAAAATAAAAAAATACGACTGCCCTGCCAACAAACGAACTAAAAAGTTTAAAACAAGTTTATTAGTTTGTCTGTATATATAAAAGCGAAAAGTCACTTATTTACGCGTTGACTAAACAAATAATAGTTATTTGTGTTATATGGGGCCAAAGGAATTTTTTGTTCCCCGAGGGCGTTATTTTGAATTCAGAGCGAAGCGAAGGATTGTATAGTAGACTCCCGAGCGCAGCGAGGGATTCTAAAGTAGAATCCTGAGCGTAGCGAGGAATTCAATATACGCCGCCCGAGAACAAAAAAATTTGGCCCCGAATGACACATACTATTTTTCATCATTACCTATGAGAAAAAGCTAGGAGTATCAACCTACTATGTATAGAGTATAGACATTACCAATAGGTACGTATATTGAAAGTTTAAATAAAACACAAATAATTTTTTATGAAATAATTAAACATTAATATTTATGTTGGAAGTATGGGCGTATATGTCTAATCGACAAATTTGATCACGTGACTTATCGTAGTCAACAACAGCTTCTCAAACATTTTTGAATTTCGACACATTTTTGAATTCTCTCTTCTGATTGGTCCGCGTTAGTGCTTTAGTATGCTAAAGCACTATAACGCGGACCAATCAGAAGAGAGAAATGAAAAGTCCCATGGGGTTAAAATGAAATTTTGCTCCCGCTGTCCTCTGAAGCCAATATTCGTTTTTCGAATAGGTATGATGAAAAAAAAATTGTCATCGCAGTCGGGGGACGTTCTGTGGAACACATTTTAAATCCGAAAGTCCCCCGACTGCGATGAAAATTTTTTTTATTTGTTTAGTCAACGCGTAAATAAGTGACTTTTCGCTTTTATATATACAGACAAACTAATAAACTTGTTTAAACTTTTTAGTTCGTTTGTTGGCAGGGCAGTCGTATTTTTTAATTTTTTTTATTGTTCGTAATTTTTTACGATTAACCTAATGGCGGTATAGTTAGAGGAAAAATGTGACGCTGTTACCTACCTAATATAAAAGTAACAGGAAACATAAATTGGTATAGCATATTTTAGAATTAAATTAATTTTAATCGCTTAAGTTTTCGTAATAATTGGAATAAAAAGTTGTCATTAGAAATAGTAATTAAAAATTTTAAGTAAATAAATAAATATTTGCCTACAGGTAGATTATATTGTATTGAACGTTATTGAATAAATATACCTATATCTGTGGTACTACTGTACCTAGGTAAGAAACAGTAATAAATTATTTTAACTTTTTAGTAAAATTATTTATATTCTTACTAACGACGACGTCTAACGTAGCTTATGTAGGTCTATGTAACAATTTCGCAGCAATAAAAAATATTTTTGCGCATCCAACAGTGCCTTGAGCGCAAAGGCGGCTTTAAAATCATTCAGTGCTTTCTTACAATCCAATTATAATTTTGATAAGACTCTTAGTTCGAACCCTGGTGGCAAAAGTGAGTGAGTAGTTTGTGCCTACGAACTCGAAAATACCCATTTCATAAAAAAACATTCACAAAAATATTTGCATGAAGAAATAAGTAATATCAATATCGTAAGTTATTAGGGTAAGTGCAGGCTCTACTGTAGGTATCGAAAGCAATCTATTAAAACTTTGTGGACAACTAGCAGCTTAGATTGATTGAATAGCTTATTTTATTTGCACTAAGCTCACAAGGGAGTGATAGGTGCTACGGTGTACGAGTACCTATCTACTTATAAATACCTGTCTGTAAATACTGATTTATTTTTATTTTTAAGCAATTACATAGCTTTTATCGCGGGCTTTGAACTAGGACAAACAGTTTGAGCGCGGCGACCGAATCAAGAAATTTCGTAACGAATAAAAACCTAACACCGTCGTTCAGTAAGCGTTCAACATTTTAGAGGTTCTCAAGTAGCTCTGTTTGGCGCAGTGGGCGAGCGGCCGCTTTCGAGCGCTGATGTCACAGGTTCGAATCTCACTCGCGAAGTAGTGACAGTTCGCTTTTCTTGTTTTTTTTTTTATTATTATTTTTTTATTATTTATTTATTTAGCCCAATTCTTGAGGCTATTCAAAATCACGTTACGGAAACTAAAGCAAAAAGAAAGAAAGTAAGAAAAAGTAACAGAGCGGGCGGGCAAACCAATGTGGTGTGGCCGAGGGCGCGGTCACCTGACGGATCGTAATAGTTAACTATGACATTAGCATTAAAGTAAAATGAACCATAATTTATAGATTTAATTTCACAAATTCAATACAGACGATTTTAATTTGGAGCGTTTTCGTTACGTAAACGTATAAGAATAAACGTATAAGAATAGATACCTACATACTCAATACTGTTATGGTTTTTTATTTTACTTTGATGGTAATGTTATTGTTTACTATTCATAGTTACCAATCCAATCTTGTACTAGCCCTACAGAACAAGAGGCATAGGCTGCATTTCAAGAAAATCAAAGAGTTAACACGGGATTATTAAAAACTAAATCCACGTGGTCGACGTCGTCCGGGCATCAGCTCGTAAAGTTAAGAGAAGTCTATGAACTCGAAATGTATCTAGGTATTTATCATCTTTATCCACATATTGTATGAAGTCATACCTACTCACCCTTTTGATGCATGGGCGCCGGCAGAAATAATTTCCAGGTGGTGCAGATTTTAGTTTTCTTACAATCTTTCTCTTTGCCGTTTATGATTGTTAATAAAAAGATGAAATTTTAGTCGGAATGTTCGAGACATTTACATATTTCTGACTATTCATTATGAATTTATTTTATAGGTACCAACAGACGGCTTTTTATTTCAATAATTCCTGTTGATCCCGAGATTCCCAAGGGGTGCAAGTGCACCCCCTGGCACCCCCCTGCCGGCGCCCATGTTTTGATGATTTAGCAAAACATTGAAAACTTGAAATGCTTCTGTGCTTCTAAAATTAATGAGCTTTGTTTATTTTAAGGTTGATCTTTTGCTTCTACTTACTTGATGTTTGTTCTATGAGAAACATATTACCGCAGGGAGCTTCCGAACGAAACTTCTGCTTTGTAAAGCCAGGGGAATTTGAGGGAGCGGTTTAGTTATTGTTCTGAGGCGTTTCACTGAATTTTACTTAGTATAGGCTCACTCACTCACTCACCTTATTATTGACCAGACAAGTACCTACCTATTATTATTACATTTTGTGGATTTCTTTACCTCTATTTCACATCAATCAGCTTGTGATCACACACTATGAGATTCTAAATCGGTTATGATGATTTTGTATAATTATACTAGCTGATGCCCTCGACTTCGTCCGCGTGGATTTCGTTTTTAAAATCCCTCGGGAACTCTTTAATTTTCCGGGACAAAAAGTATCCTATGTCACTCTCCGGGTCCTCAACTATACCCATACAAAAAATCACGTCGATCCGTAGCCCTGTTGCGGCGTGATTGAAGGACAAACCAACAAACAAACACACTTTCGCATTTATAATATTAGTAAGGATATGATTAGAATTATAAATTGCATAGGAAAACACTGTAATATTACGTCCATACGATGTATTACATCCATACCTACTATGTAGGTATAATGATCGTTTGACAATATCTGACGCCTTTGGAGTAGTTTGACTTTGACAAAATAGGGCTATCCATGATGGCTATACGAAAAAGTGTAAGTGCCAGCTTAAGATGAGCCGTACAATCAAAGTATCCCGTACATTCAAGGGCTCAAGTTATTTTGGCAACGTACTGAAGATAGTGATGTCTATAATTTCTGAACTACAAAACCGACGACCTTGAAATAATTACAGGACACTTTCTAAAGGACCTGCTTTCTAACAAAAAAAGAATGAATGAAATCGGAATACGCCTTAATGAATTACAGCTAAATACACATTTTGACTTTCATCTCCTCTCCCAAGGGAACCGTGCTGAATTTCGGGATAAAAAGTATCCTATATTATACCTCGTAGTATGAACTTAAATCATGCCAAGTTTCATTTAAATCCGTCCAGTAGTTTCGGCGTGATGCGCGGCCAAGATACAGACAGACAGACAGACAGACAGACAGACAGACAGACAAAAAATTAAAAAAAAATTGTTTTGGCTTCAGTATCGATTATAGAGTGCCCTCAAACAAAAATTTTCAAAATATCTTCAATGTACAGAATTGGACCTGTTACAGTTTTATTATATTATAGATGTATAGTTTATCTCTCTCTCTGTATTGTAATCTTTATTACTGAAGGGTCGTGACTCGTGATCTTTTTCTGTTAATCACATAATATTGGTAAGAGCTTTCTTAGGGTGGTAAAGCGCTTGGTTTACAGATCCTTACAGGTAGGTAGGTACGAGTTACGACTCAACAAGAGTAAGGAATTGGGTCCTATATGAAAAAAGTCGTGTGGTGTCGTGGGACATCAGATAGGAACGAAGTTCCTTATTATAAAAATATTAATTTCAAGTTCTATTCGAGATTTTTTTATCGATAAAAAATCAAAAAAACTACTTTACAAAATTATCTTAACACTTTTATTTTGTTTTATAAAAATATATAATAACAAGTGTAATTTGTTTTTAATTTGTTTACCAAATATTATAAATTATAAAATTATAAATCATAATAAATTAATAACAAAAATAAAATATAATTATCTGAAGTCAGGATCCAAACCTCTGAACCCATAGTATCACTCCTTCTTTTTACCCCTGCGCCATCGAAGCATTGATAGAATGTGTAAAATAAACGAAGACAATAATAAAACAAGGACTGTGACAAAAAAATCTTACGCTTTTATTTTTTAACGTTACGGACGTTTTTTGTCGGCTAGGGTACCCCTTCGCAACTCCCCATAAGGAACTTCGTTCCAATAAAGAAATCCTCTCTTGATTTGTGAAATCTAATAATAATTGTGGATCTTCATAGTCGGGCTCCCGTCCAGTTCGACTTGATACAGCGTTGCTTAACTAATGCAATCCCAATAATATTAGAAGTTATAATTATAGGTATAGGTATTATTTGAATTTTCTTTGTTCCAGAGATATCGACATATTTCAGTCGCGATGCTGAAATGGCATTAGGTGGGCCACATAGTTCGATGAACCGATGGTCGTTGAGGTCCCAAGGCGCTGCAATAGAGTGGCGACCTTGCACCGTTAAGTGCAGTGTTGGTAGACCTTTACTAGGTGGACCGACGATATTACATGAGTTGCAGGAATCCGCTGGATGCATGCGGTAGAATGCCGAGGCGTGTAGAACTCCCTAAAAGAGACCCATTTCCAACCGCTTATCAATTGAGAATGAAGAAGAAAAAACAGATAAGTACTAGAACCATTGCATAAACTGCTTTAAGAAGCCTACAAATTACACAAAAATATAACTTCTGAATCTATTCAAAACTACACTACTTTTTAGGGTTCCGTAATAAACAAGGAACCCTTATAGTTTTGCCATGTCCGTCCGTCTGTCCGTCCGTCCTTCCGCAGTTTAGTTCAGAAACTATTGGTACTAGAATTAAATAAAAGTAATTTGACAAGGGTATAAATATTAATCACGCCAACAAAGTGGTGAAATAAAATTGTGAAAAATAATTTTTTTAGGGTACCTCCCCTACATGTAAAGTGGGGATGAATTTTTTTCATTTCTATCCTATAGTGTTGAATAGGTCTTTAAAAAATATTGTGGGTGTGAAATACGATAATATTTTAAAGTGGTAAATTTTATTAGAGTCAAATGTCTCTCCCCCCTTTGCCAGCTAAATGGTTGTATAAAGGATACGTGAAAAAATTCACAGCAGTAGTATATATAAAGAACTTTATAGGAAAACTGTCACGGCTAAGTAGGGTTCATAAGTTAAGGAGTTTTAACTGTTTTTTCTAGGTCAGGTATTACACGCAGTGTAAGTTGCATATTTTGTAGTATATAGTATTTAAACCATGGAACTCAAAATATATTCAATATTCATAAATAAAATAAAAGCACTATCATAGGTCAGCGATAATATTTGTGACTTGCAACTACGGAACCCTACACTGCGCGTGGCCCGACACGCACTTGGCCGGTTTTTAAACAGATTACCTACCCGCTGGAAGCCCTATACATGCGTTCGTGACCCGCGTGTACCTATACCCAATATAACATCGATGTATGGCGCATGCTTGGCCATAAGTTAGCTCCACTTAATTTAATAATATAGCTTGCAGTGTAGGTAATCTATTACCAAGGGCAAATGATGGCAGTGTTCGGTATTGGCACGGAAAGATTCGGTTGAGTGTCTGGTAAACCAGTGTTTCTAAAAGAATGAGTGACGTGGAAGATTGCAATGGTGTGGATGACAGTGACGCCGACGATGAGGAAGGGTACGTCGAAAGCGAGAAGCTTGTTAAAAGTGTCATGTGTTAATTTTATTGTTTAAATAAAAAGGTGTCTCCAAAAGACGTTAAGAAAATTTTGCCAGTTTGAAGCCAGGTCTTTATTTTATTATGACAAAAACCGAAAACGTTCTAGATAGAGTATATTCAGCGTTCTGTAATAAAAAACTCCTTAACGCAACTAACAAATTACGAAAATTGCAACAGTTATTTCTGGGTTTCCCTCCTAGGTATAGAGTTTGTACCAAGTTGACTTTCCAATATCTTGGTCGAATAATATAGATCATTAGTATCGCCTAGAATTCTAGATCCTCCATGCCACAAATTTTTTGTTATAACTATATGTTTAACTGTACATTTCTATAGTAATGTACTAAGTATGTGTAAAAAGGACATAATATAAAGGAAATTTAGGTATCCATTCAATGTGCGACTGACGAAAACAGCCAATTTAGAGCTATGTTTTTCGTAAACCGTTATAATTTTCAAAAATTGCTAAATCAACTCTATAATATTATACCTGTTACCTATTATTATACGAGATTGCACACTTTAAAGGGCGGAAGGTATCATGAAAAGTTTCTTATAATTTTTTACAGCTCTACAGCTTTTAGTTTTTGAATAAAACGGACAGGCAGACTAACGGACGGACGCAAAGAAATTGATTCTTGTAAGGAAAAATTCAAAATATTTAGTTTAGGAAAGTAGGTATGTTTATCGCCCTTTAGAATTTTGAATATCTTATCGTCAATTCCTTTGAGATCATAAACGTTGTCAAGTTGTACATTATTAGCATTGTAGCTATATTAGATAAGGAAAAACGGAAACATAAAATAATATTATAAAAAATATCACAAAGGGCTCAGATCGTCAGAACAATTATCACCACGTGATAGTAGATAAGTAGGTTGAAGTTGGAGTATGTAGTACCAGAATAGCTGATATTATTTTCTTTGAAACAATTTCCGACTTCAATATTTGTGAAACTCTTCATTTTCTGTAGAACCGACATACAATTGGGTGGAAACGATAAGCGTGCGCTGGTCTATTATATTTCTAACCGATATTAAGACCTACTGCCTGGTGAACAAAACATACATCTTGGCACACCAACTTTCATAGCTCACAAAGTCCCAAAATTGACACAATATCGCTAGATATTTTACTTTTAATGGGTGTCAAATATTTAACAATATGAGTTCGAAGTTGATTATTCTCATATTAAAACACTAATTATGAATCTATGTACGTTTTAAGTACTTATTTACATAATCCCATACAATTACTTGCTGAAAACCTTGACTGCTTTTGGGCCACCTTTGCAAGAACGTAGGTAGAGTCTGCATACGTAAGCTAATCTTGTAAGTGATCTAATAATAAGAATCATTGTGACACGTAATCAATACATTTTATTATGTAAATAATTAAGTATCTACTTGAGTAATTTTCATTACATAAGTACTCATAATGTTGTTAGTACCTACGGATTGCGTGAATTTTCATGCTAAATCTAATGGTGTTTCGTAAATAAATTGTTGTTCTTGAAAGCTTAATTTCTTAAGCTGAAGTGTTAAGCCGTTATATTGTTATAGTATAAGAACATTCACGAAATAATATGATTTGATGCTTAAAATAGCCCGCAGAGTGCGATGATTAAGTTTAAATTGGATCTTTTCTATTTGTAGATTGGCCATTGACCCAAAACTGGGATGCCGGGTTCATTTTCCTAGTGACGTCATACGAGAAACGTGAGTTACGCACCAGCCTCAACCGCAGGCGTCATATTCCCGTGACGTCATTATCTTTGGCTAACCTAAAGGCGTATTTGCACGATGTTCATCGCAACGCTTGCTTCAAAGCTTTGCTTATTGGTTTTTATTTCTAATCTTTGAAAAAATATTGGGAATTCTATCTTGCTTACCTGTCTCGCTTAATTTTCAACAAGTTTTTATTGAGTTATTTTTTTCACATTGACTCCACTAATTAGCAATTTAGCACATAGTTCTGAAAAAAAAAATTCACGAAGTTTCCTATTTATGAAACACCTGAAAAAGTTGAGTAGAGTTCACACTCACATTATGATCATGCATGCCTTTGAAATATAATCGCTTAAGCTCTGTACCGTTTCTTCCATTGGTTCATTAAACGGTAATAAAATTACTTTTCATAGCCTTGTTCCTAAAATAAGACCAAGGAGCAATAAAATTGTAGGTAACCGTGTTCCATCTCTCACGTCGTCGGCAACATTGCAACAATGCTATGTCAGAGTAATTTCATTGCCTCGTAACTCCTTTAAGACACGTAATTTGGCTGTTTTCGTTCCTCATATCTGCGAGTGAAGTCTTTGTTCATATACCTATGTATACTATGTGTAGAAACGTAGTCTGCCAGCCTACGCCTGAAACTCTGAATGCGTGTTAACTGCTTAGGCCGGAAACATATTTACGACACATCGCTCTAGGGCTTGCAAACGGTTTAATTTACCGGTATAATGAATAATGGTTAATAACCGGTTAAAATTGTTGTTCAAATTACCGGTTGATAATTGAACGAAGCGAAATCAAATCAGTTATATTCTAAGGGAGGATTAAAAAATGTTCATTAAACAAAATATTCTTAGGGTTCGTTTCTGGACATGCGTGGTGCGTCGCGTTGCGCGGTTAATTCGAACATAATATTATTATGGCCATGTATGAGAGTGTTCACGCAGATGCATGTATCTATTTGTATATAATTATGTATATTATATGTATATTATTATATTCAAAATATTTATGTATTATATATTTATATATTATACTCTTTTTAACCCTACTCTTTTGCACACCTACAAGTGTTGTCTCACATCTCAAGGTTGACTGGTAGAAAATGCTTTAGCATTAAGTCCGCCTATTGTACTTTTTTGTGCAATAAAGAGTATTAAAAAAAAAAAGCAGAAGGGGACGGCCCGCGCGACGCGACGTACCACGTGCCGCGCGACGCACCGCGTGTCCTGTAACGAGCCCTTAAGAGTGATGAATCATGCGCTTAAATAGTAGCTACTTAGCGCTTCTGCTTGTCTGATAGTATGCAAAGCCCTATCAATCGCAGCTTATTGAAAAAAACTGATTTTAAAAGTTTGAATAACCGGTTAATTATGATACCTATACTTATAGAATTAAAATCAAATTGGAGAAGATTTACCACTTACGAAACCGTAACCGAAATATTTCCGATTGGACCCCAAACACAACGAAGATGTTGAGAGATGTCGGGTCAGATAATGTGTGAAAGTATGTTTCAGCCTTAAAAGTCAAATATTTGAGTTAAAGTACGAGAGTCAACAGCGATTCTTAGGTACCTATCATTAAACGCTACATCATAATATTATTAATATTATTTTCATGTTGCACACAATAGGTATATTTTTTATGTATTTAAAGGCGAAGGCGTCGTGCATGTAGGTAAGTACTTAGTAATAAGTGTCTACTGATAATGATAATAATTTCAAGCCACCAAACTTATTTAAATAAAAAATAAAAGTAAGTTTAAAAAGACGAATTGTTGTGTGAATTTATATCATCTACTTATTATAAATTCAAACAGCATGCAGCACTTCGTCTATATATTTTTATTAATGCAGAAAACATAAAATCAAAACGACAATTTTGAAGATAGGTTTCAGTTGTGGACTCTTTGTCTATTAAGCCTTTTGCAAGAGTAACAGCGCTTATTACCCATTTCGACGTGAATGAAAATACACAGGCTTGTATATAGAGCTGTAAAAAGTTACAGAAAATTCGCAGAAACCTTCAGCAACTATACTTTCGTAGATGAGCTTACCAGAATGGCCTATAATACCAAACGCTTTATGTAACTCAACAGATTTAGGATTGCTACGCTCGGCGTAGCAACTACCAATCCTTATAAATACCAGAAGCCGGTAATACTAAAATGACCGTCATGCGGAATCGAAAACTCTTAATTGGAATTAGTAGTTAAAAACGCGTATAACCCCAAAAAAAATCAGATTTCACCAGCGCGATCGCGACTAAGCGATGAAATAAAACATAGCCGCAACCTCATGTGAGGCGCGACAAACGAAAGCGTTTTGCGCGGAATAGGAGCGTAGTAAGCCAAATACTTTGTAACTGTATACCTCGTAAAATATTAATTTTTTTTTCAATTCGCTCAGCCACTCCCTTAATAATATTAATTGAAATTTTATGTAAAAATTTTGGCTCTGTAATACGTAACACATTGAAAATAAATGAATATTGGTTAAAAATTAGACCTAACATCGCGATTTTTTTTTATCGAACAAATTTCATCATTTTATGTTTTTGCCCAGCCCATCCCTTGGCAGTATGGTGTAATTTTTGCATGTTTTTTTCGGATGGTTGAAACTTGATCTACTACTGTAAAAATCAAATCTGTTTACTGTTCGACCATTGTACACGCACTCTTAACAATTATACGATAAAATTAAGCTTGGTATGTGTTAATTTAAATAGCCGTAAAAGTGTTTAACAAAAAAATTTTTTTTTCTATGCAAAAATGTATCCTAACCGTCATCGCTGATATTGATTGTTCGTATTGTATATTCGATAGAACATTTCGTACTTTTTCAGGAGAACATTTCCCAAATAACTTTATTTGGCCGGACCTATCTCGCATACCTACTTAAATTGTACGATATGGGATAAAGTTTCTCCGTCAACTTGTGCATTTGCGTAATGTTTTTCTGAGAAAGTATGAATATTTCTATCGAATACAATGCAAAAAACAATCAATATCCGCGATGACGGTAATACATTGCATTAAATAAAAAATACGTGTGGCACTCGGGGACTGCCGCGGTAAAGCTATTGCATAGCATTTTCTAGTCGCACGCACACAAACACCGTGTCCAAGTCTGCCGAACTGAAACGACGGTGTTAGGTTTATTTTCGTTACGGAATTTCTTGATTCGGTCGCCGCGCTCAAAGCCCGCGATAAAAGCTATGCAATAGCTTAAAATTTTTAAACAACTTTTTGGCTATTTAAATACCGATACCAATACCAATTTAAACGTTGCTAACAACTAAGCCCATAAAGAGTTTTCGATTCCGCATGACGGGAATTTTAGTGTTAACGGCTCCCGGACCATTAATCTATTATTTTAATAATATCGTTTTGACATATCATACAATGTCAACCTTAAAGTAATTACTTTACTAATTTACTAAGGCTGTCATTATATAGGTATATACAAAATGAAATAATACTGCTTTAAGCGTTAATGGTGACCCCCTGTTACCATCTAATCAGTTATTAAAAAATAGTTCCGGTTTTTTTATTATTTCAATCATGTCGAAGTGATTCTGAGTTTTACATTTTAGCTGCATTAAGATTTAGGTGGCAGTATTTACTCTTGCATCATTATGATTGAGGATTTGGAACTCAAATTTCACGAACCCAATGCTTATAGCACAGCTTATAGTCAATGGGAACGAAATTCACTATACACAATAGTTAATAATTTAAATGTCTTTCCTTGTCTTTTCAGGTAAGTCTATGTCAACACCCAAATGACGCACACTAGATCTATTATGATTTTTTATATCATAAGTACCTATTATAATAACATTTTCCGAAGGAAGATAATGAATTTATGTGATTAGGAATTAGCTGCCCTGCATGTATTGGGTAAGTACAAATTCAGTGCATTTAATATTATCACAATCCTAGAATCCATAAAACGATAACAAAATGAAGGTAAAGGTCAATTTATACACGGTAGGCGAAATCAAAAGGTATTCCAAAGATAATAGAATACCTACTACAAACTTTTGTGATCTTTCGATCCTTTTGCATGGAAATGGGTAATGGGTATTCATTAGGAACTACCTTCCAGAAAAAATCCATCGAAGAGAACTCTACATTTGTGATGTTGCTCTATTTGTAATCGTTATCGACAGACGGGGCTTCCTTTGTTTACCTTACATTGAGGCAGTCGACTGGCAATAATAGAACCCAAACGTAAATTTTAACCAAAAATTCTTCGTTTTGTAATTTCATATTGTAGATACCAAAAATAATATACCTTACTGGTATCTCTATAAGGATTGAAAAGGTCGTCATACATAAGGAATAGAGCCTTTAACTGCATTTTGGCTTTACTTTATTTCGTCGATGGCTGTTAAATAAACTGGTCAACACACTCAGCCAAGTATTTTTATGAATTTATGATGGTAGGTAAATGTGTTTTCTGTGAGTTTATAAAAGGAAAATTTCCCTAATTTGCATGTCTGAGAAAAGCAATGGTACAAAAGCTATGATTAATCATCACAACGTAAGTTAGTTTACGTAGTTACTACTTTAGTTTAATTGTCTTTGTTGTTATGCACGGAAGCGCTCCATTGAGGTGCGTTTTCAAGAATTAAACTCTACCACGTCTGTAAGTTACCTCGCTGCAACAAAAACGTAATGTTTGTTGGTTGTGTAAAATAACTTAATATAATACCAACTTAATATTCACTAATATTATGCTTGCATTTTAAATGTGTAATTATTATAGGTAAGATTATTATGCAGGTAGAAGTACCTATATTGTATTTAAAAATTGTGTTCTTCTTTTTCTTATTTTTACCAACGAGACTAGAGACAGAGAAAACCAAATAGATTGCTTCGGTCTCTTGCCTTGCTTCCGTTATCTCTGGTCTCCTGTATGATGGACATGATTCGGTCTTGTGCCGCCTGAATCCAGCGGATCCCTGGGACTCGTCTTATGTCGTCAGTTCAGCTAATATGGTGCCTGCAAACACTGCAATTTCCGATGCGAGGTCGCCATTCTAGAACCTTAGGACCCCAACGAACATCGGTTCTTCGAACAAAAATTGTTCTACGTAAAAACGTTTCAACCAATATGAAAAGGCTTGAAAACCTACGACTATGCGCACGTATTCTGATGCATCTGAAGATATACGGACTTCGTTGTTTTATTCTTAAACTTCCCATGAACTACGCTCAATATTGATTAAAATCCACAAGTCGGTAAGAATAACTGAGACACCTGTTGTAGTCAGTAGTACATTATTCACGAGGACGCGTTTGAAAACCTTTGCAAACGTACTTGAAAATTTCGAAGCCGCAATAGCCCAACGGTTATATAGGCGCGGACTGAAAACTGAAAGGTCGCAGGTTCGAATCCCACCTATTGCACTATTGTCGTACCCACTCCTAACACAAGCTTTCCGCTTATTTGGAGGGGAGAGGAGACCTTTTGATTATACGGTATTAACTCGAACTATATTCTTCAAAAGCAAAACATCGAAAGATATTTACGAAATTTGCGTTAACACTATTAAATTGTGCTCTCCTTGAAGCTCGGCAATCGAGTGAATTCATTTGTAATTGTTTTCATGAAGATTAATTCATGCAGAAAAATTTAATCCTCTGCGGTTTTGTTAGGCTACTGTCAAACGTATCCCGATCGGGATAAATAATTATTTACCGTAGATACCTAACTATATTATAATTGACAGATAGCTCAGTCATTATAGCAGGTTAAAATTAGAAATTCTAATTTATTTTGTGATGTGAACGATTCATTAGTGTGATCATTCAAATGGCGAACTATTTCAAATTCAAAGGAATTCAAAATTTGAAAGGAATGAGATCTATTTAAATGTGCTAAAACAATGATCCTTTTAACAAACTTGCAATAAAATATTGTTTTCTGATAATTATATTACAGCGACATAATTTAAAACAGTAAATATAGAAATAATATGAAATAAAGTGCACCTTCCTAATTTTTCATTTAATTTAACATATTTGTAAGTATTATTGCAGTAAGGCGCATTTGTTTTTGGTTCTAAGTTATAACTTTTGAAAGGTTTGTTTGTTGTTCGAATATTGCGATTGTAATTTTTGGCGACAATCACCCAGCGAAAACAATGTTAGTATGGTACATCTAGGTTTTTATATTCTTATTTATTTTTATGGGGCTTTTATAGGCGACCTATATGTCAGCCCCATCGGTACACAAAAATTACAAAACAATAAATGAAATCAACTATAATTAAATCTGTTCACTTTAATAGCCGAAATGTTCATAGGTTTACTAAAACACCTACTTACAGGTTGAATACATGTATAACTTACCATGCACAAGTCACAACTATGATCTATTTTTATTTAGAGAGGTTTTGCCTTCAATTTTCATTTGACATTTAGTATTCTCTTATAGAATAGCCGAAAGCACCCGCATTCCCGGAGGACTGTTCATGTCACTGCTTACATTATTCACGGGGACACTGAAACGTATTCGAAATTTTGCACCTAAAACTTTCATCCTGCGAAATATTCAGTAAAATAAATGGACACGACATTCAAACGAGAAAAATAACGGAAACCACCATTCATTTGGGGCTCATTTGAATTTCTCCTAAATAAGCTCTCCTTGCATTTCAAGCTTATTTACATAGCCAAATGTCGTTTCATAAAATTTTGAATTTTGAATTTGATTTTAATTTATAATTAGTTTTAATAAATACATAAAATCTGAATAATTTGTGCCTTGTGGCTCTTATGCGATGTTCTTTTGCCTATACCAGCAGCGCAGTGTTGGCTTTTACACAATGCATATTAATTTTGGTGTTATTTCGGAGGTTGGTATGTTCATGTACATGTACATATTATGTAAACAAAAGTAAGTGCCGATTTCACCAACGTTGAATGACTTTTTAGCGAGGAATAAATTGGGCGTTTTGACAGATTTTGTATTAAAAATATTGACAAAATATCAAATTTATGCTCGGATACGACTGATTTTACGTTGGTGAAAACCTTGTAAATTTTGACAAATATTCTCTTCTCCCCTCCAAATAAGCGGAAAGCTTGTGTAGGAGTTGGTACGTACCTACTGTACGACAATAGTGCAACGGGTGGGGATCGAACTTGCGACTTTCAGTTTTTCAGTGCGCAACTTTAACCGTTTTGCTATTGAGGCTATAAACTACATATTATTATCAACTTGTAAATACAAGGCTTGTAATTTTGAGACGTAATAAAAGATTTGAGAAACTCTGTTGAGTTTGATTAAACAGACTACAATGGCGCTGAAGATACTTGTAACGGTGTTCAAAGTGTGTGACAGAATTTGAAGAATTTTAAAGGCAATGTTGTTAGGCGAGGGGCGAAGTGTAGGGGCGCGGCCGCCCGCCCAAAGCTTTCGCCAGTCGGCTTTCGCCTCGTGGGCGCATAACTTGGTTCGAAGCGCCCCTACGTGTGAGTTAAACACTAGATTCGTTCGCGCGCGCGTATGTTTTCCGTTTAAACTTTGAATTTTCACGTCTCATTTTTTTCCGACTTTATTATAGGTAATATTCGAGTGAGTGACTTTTGACTGAGTTTATTTGTGTTTTTCGCCATGAACGGCGGTGACTATGCAGCCGCCGCCGCTGGCTGATCATCGGTACTTAAAAATTTTACCATCTTTTGCAGCAGCACTGGTGAGTACCTACATACGTAATTATTATTACTGTAAACTTTATTAGTAACTATTACCATATAATATTTCTTTTTTACTGTTTCACAGTAACTTTATCTTTATAACCAATCACTGCTACTATTTTAAAACAATTCAAATTAAAGTGTGTAGCTATAAGATTTTTTAAATTAAGTATGTAGGCAAAAATGTTGTTAATTAAAAAATTTCAGTTCGAGGAACGACAAAGTTTGAAAAGTTTCTTTGTAACTTGGATGCTGCATGAACTTACTTAGATAAATTGTGTACCTACCTATTAATTTCAATATAAGCGCTTCGACAATATTTGATGTTATAGATTTCATTAATAAAAAATTAATGACATTGATATATTGACGTTAATTAATAATTACATAATTTTAACCAAAACTTGAGTTAAAATTATGTAATTAACGCATGGAAGTAGGAAATAACGTCAATATTTCAAGCCGTTGCTTGTAACGTCAATATAATATGTCACAATGTCACCGTATCACAGAGTAGTAGTACTCCCTTAGACCAATTTATACCCTAGATCTAATCATAATCATCCTAAACAAGTCCAGATATTTTCGCAGGAGTAGATACCTACGATGAAATCAAGTTTTCATTAATATTGGTTTTATCAAACCTCTACCAAATAAAATTCTTTTTAAAATAAAGCAAAATTTTAATTTAATGTTAAGCTTACGTGTCTTTGTATGTAATAATTTTAACATGTCACTGACTTCATAATCAAAGTCATTAAAGCAACCCCGCAAACTTTCTGTTCGTAGTTAACATAAAATACGAGAGTATATTTCATGCAAGTAAAATTCATTAAACCTACGGTAACCAATATAATTAAACTCACAATTTAACCAAATTATTATGGAATTGTTGGTTAATTATGTATTTTCGTTGCATTTGCTGAGCTAATCGTTTGAGTAGAACGAAAGATAAAATTGATCCAAAATTAACGCGGACGAAGCCCTGGGTAAAATTTTGATTTAGCTGTTATTATAGCTTATAACATCGATAGAGTCCTAGAGTATAGAACAGTTTACTCTGCATTGC
This sequence comes from Oeneis ivallda, assembly GCA_029955525.1. Classification (NCBI taxonomy): domain Eukaryota; kingdom Metazoa; phylum Arthropoda; class Insecta; order Lepidoptera; family Nymphalidae; genus Oeneis; species Oeneis ivallda. The sequence continues at coordinate 18,893,403 of JARPMR010000004.1, read as the reverse complement.
TATAGAATTTAGCACCCTCATCAACAAATATTTTTACGAACGCTCAGAGGCACGAGTAATACTTTTATCCGTGGCGGATATACTTTCCGCCGTCATCCGGCTTCATTTATTATATTTACTCATCCGAAAATAACTGTTAACTTGTAATATTTCATTGACTGTAGTGTTATTGCTTACGTTTCGTAATACAACAGTGCTACATGTTTTCAAACGTATGTTTAAATTTACAAAATGTACCTAGTTGGTCGATTTGAATTTGACCTATTTTTGGTCAAAGTTTCGCGTTTGAAAGCTGACGAAAAAGTTGTTTGTACAGTTCGTTTCGTGTAAAGTTACTATTGACTCAATGTTGTAAATGTAACTGGCGTAAACTGGGTTTTCTTTGATATTATTTCTACGGTTCCCTGTAGAAATCTTTGGGTTAAATTACGTAGGGCATTAGAAGTTCGGAAAGTTGTGCTTGGTTCCCGAAGGCCTTGCACGTCTTTAAACTTGTTAGTAAAACCAGATGTAGCTGTTTAACCTCCCTTGTTGAGAGGGGATTCGCTCAACGCACAATCACTCAACATGATTAAAATACCAACTTTGAGAATCGAGAGAGAAAACAACAAGGCCTTTTAGTTAGATGCAAAAGATTAAGCGACTTTAGCAATATGATCTTGGTTCAATTTATGGCACCAACCGTCGCAAATCGAAAAAGGACGCCTTGAATTATGATTTGTATCTTTTACGAAATCGTTCCGCAATAAATAACTCTACTGCGGACTTCTTAGCTAAAACCTACAAGCACACAATCCACGTTAAAATAATATAACATGGGCATCGAATGCCGTTTATTTTTGGAAAATGTACGTACTAATACAGCAAACTCTATTGCAGTTTCAAACATTGTTCCAATTTTAGCTTTGGCTTTACTGACCTGATTGAATAGAATAGAATAGAATAGAATAGAAATATTTTTTATTCAAATAAACTTTTATAAGTACTTTTGAATCGTCAATGAGTCTACCACTGGTTCGGAATGCCGTTCCTGCCGAGAAGAACCAGCAAGAAACTCGGCAGTTGCTCTTTTCAAAATACTTTTACAATATACTTAACAGATATTCTATGTATGCAGAGTTTCCACAATGAGGGAAAGGTCCACAAAAGCATACGTAATTATTTCTAATTATAATTCAACACATGTCAAGACGGGCAGACAGAAGGTAGCCCCATTGCCGCTGGTGGCACCCGTTCACGAGCATGACGCATGACCCAGCCATTGCTTCGCTCAACCATATTTTAGGGAACGCAACAACCCGCATTGAAAATCCCGAACGATATCTATAGCCACCTCCTATTGCTTGTCACTGGTATATAGCAAATAGGTAATATATATTCCTTAATAGTCCATGTGATGCCCATAAATCATAAAACATGAGATCGCACATAAGTCCGGCTGAAGGCGTGGGGAACTAAGGCGGGCGGAAGTGGCCTACTCATGCCCCCTGCCCTAAATATTCGGAAACACACGCAGCGATGGCTTACAGACACTACAAACGGGACTGGCCTTCTTCCTCGCATGGCCTTTATCCAGGGGCGTGCATTCCATAAAGACAGAAAAGCATTGCTTATCCTGGTCATTTGCCATCAGGGAACAATTATATCCCACAAGAAAGTTTATTATCAGAAAAGAAAATGCTCAGAATGCAAGCTTTGACACTACTTATCTTCCCGGACATATAGGAAACCTATTGAAACGGGAACAGCAGATGTTGTTTTGGAGACATATTATTATTAGCTTTAACAGCTGCTGTGACCTAAGTAAAATCCAAAGTTTAATTATTCTCCCACATTAAATTAATCAATCCCATCAAAAATCCAATATTTGAAAGGGATTTAATATCGTTTACGGGAGTTTACGTGCCATAATCTATTGAAAGCCAGTATAATCTAACAACTGGCCGAAATAATGCTGTTATTTTGAGATGAACATCACATGTACATAAAGATATGTTTTACGACTCTAAGCTTGAGTACATCAAGGTGGCCGAATATTTCGCAATAGGAAGCGGAATTGTCTGGCAATTTTTAGAATAATAACGAACGATATTTCTGCCTATGTTTTGTATCCATCATATTAGTTGAGTTTGTCTTTCGGTTTGCCGTAACTTAAAAATTCTGTTTTTATCACTCATGCTAATATTATAAAAGTGTGTGCGCAGCAAGAAGAAACAGAGCGACGTGATTTTTTCGCACTGGAATAATGGTATAAATGTCATGGGCTAGCTATTTATTAACTCGGAAAAACAAAAGGTTCCCGCGGGAATTTAATGAAATCTAAAGTCCGCAAATAAAATCTAGTAGGTTCTAGGTGTGTACTTTTTAAAAGTTAAAAAGTACATACTAACTTTAATGCTCCATTGGATGCAGCATTAAATTAGTATAATACCTCAATACCTTTATTATACTTATACACAAACTGAGATAGATCTGTTAGTTTTGACAAAAATATTAATTATTTATTAGGCACCTTGGAAAATTTAGACAAAACATGTAGCAGAATTACTATTTTTTTAATCTCATTTTATTATCTATGATGCAATGCGAATGATAGTTTGTCTTTGACGAATATCCATTGATAATCTTGATGTGATTATTTTTATTAAAACTCTATAGATACTTGAATCAAAATTATGTAGCTCGTATAAAATATTATTAACCTACTTTCCATTGTTTTTCCGTATTAAGAGGCAGGCCAATGAACAGGGTGGTTCAAGAGATTCTTCAGCATATTGAGTGTTCCAACTCGAACGCTAGAGTGATTATGGAAGTGGAACACTAAATGTCCAATTCAGAGATGTTGGATTTCAAACTCAAACGAACTGTCAAATATGGAGCATAGTATAGATAAAGTCTAATTAATTTCAAACCCAAGTTTACTGCGATTTTGGAGATTCATTTGGTAAAATACATAAATCTGTGTGATATGTGTATGTATGCAAGTATGTATGTTTAGATCAAATCTTGAAAGCTGAATTAGAACCACTTCCCGGTGTCCGATTGAGCTGAAATTTTGCATGTATATGTAAAGCGGATTACGATGCAATATTATTATGACATAGAGGTGATCTGACGATGGAGCTGGAAGGTGGTTATGGCAACTCTGTAATAAAACGACGTAAGCCTATTGAGTTTGGCCTCGTTTGATTTGTCTTGACAAGTATTCTGGTTGTAAATGATATCCAGGATCTGATGATGTAGCCAGCTACTAAAAGCTTGTTTTGAAATTTTATTTTAAGCTACACTTTTTTTCCTTAATTTGTTCTGTCCAGCGTCGCATTTTTAAGAGTTGCAAATGAAAAAATATTCAAAAGTCTTTCCGTTGAGTTTCATATATATATGCAACCCATCAACGGCGCACTACTGAGCGCAGGTCTCCTCTCAAAGAAGAATTATAGGCCATAGTCCCCCACGCTGGTCCAATGTGTAGGTATTTGCACACCTTCGAGAACATTATGAAGAACTCTCAGATGTGCAGGTTTCTTCACGATGTTTTCCTTCACCGTTGAAGCAAGTGATATTTAATTGCTTAAATTAAACGCACTTGACTAAGAAAAGTCAGAGGCGTACGCGGGATCGAACCTGCGACTCCCCGAATAGGAGACCACAGTCCTAACCACTAGGCTATTACTGCTTATTTTAGAATTACTGCTCTTGAAAAAGGGAAAATCGTCTGAGAATCGCATGCACGCGAGCTCGTTTCCCGAAGCATATTGTGTACTATTTATTTTAAGGTTCAAAACATTTCAAGAGTGTAAAGTAAACAACTGTGAAAGTTTAGAGACTTGTAAGTGGTCATTCTTTCTATTTTCAAAAGATACTTGAGTTGAATAGATAAATAACGTGATACCTATACAAAACAATCAGAGAGGGACGAACAAGAAAATAAATCTTGTCTTTAGACTGTACCTATACTTATTCATACAAGATATGAATGAATGATTTACAAAACCAACGTCGCACTATAGCGTCTTCTGGAGGCCTATAACCTCATAAAAAATCGCCTCATAGTAGGTGTATGTAGGTCATATATTATTATGACCTACATACACCTACTATGAGGCGATTTTTTATTTCTCTATAAGTTGGTGATAGGTGACGATGCAGTTTAAACTGCATTCTATTTAATACGATTACGAATGAAATGTTAGATAAGCTATTTATACACTATTAATGAATTTTCTAATGACAGAGCATGAGAGCTTCGGCTTTGCATTCAATAATATAGAGTAGGTACCTCATATTATAACTTATTACTTGGAAAAAGCTACATAATAATATTATTCTAACATTTTGTTTCGAAAAGAACGGCAGCTGAGTTTCTTGCCAGCTCGTCTCAGGAGAGTCTTGACTTGTCGTAAGAGTCACAAGTTGGTCTATATGAAATAAAGAATTTTTGAATTTTGAATTTTCTTGTGATTTTACGATGGAAACTTGCTAGCTAACCCTACATTACATTGCTTGCCTCTATCACTTTTTTATTTTCTATGCATTCTGTAAGTTCGGATAAATGCATTTAATTCAATAATAATTAGATATAGTAGTTTAAAAAAGTTCAGGGCGTGATCCTAAATTTTAATGATTATATTTAGTTTAATTCTAATTTCTAACATATCCTGCAACAGCAAAAAAAGGAAATGTAAGATAGTTGGTTGATAGCTTTGTAATAATATGAGTCAATTTGATAAGATTTTCATGAATATTCCACATCTTAGTTCGATAAGAATCCAATCATTTGATATCAATTCGATTTTAAGATGCGTATTTTGTGCGATAACTTGGGTCAAATCATCCGATTTCATCAATTGGTTTCTCATTTCAGTGGGTGTAGATACCCAAAGCCTCTAAACACCTTGACTACTCAATAATACTATATACTACAAGTACTATACTACTAGGTATGCTAGATTTATGCTAAGATCTATAGATGTGACTTTGCTCAGACTAGAGACTTGAATATTTTTTTTTAATAAAAAGAATATTAAACAAGCTGAATGTGACCAATACTCTCCTTGTGTTAGGTTGTGTTAGGAGTGGGAACGACAATAGTGCAATGGGTGAGGATCGAACCGTCGACTTTACAGTTTTCAGTCCGCACCTTTAATCGTCGGGCTATTGAGGCTCATATTATGACAAGACTTTTTTATTTGATGATAAGATATTCCTTGACTGCGATCTCACCTGTTGTTAAATGACAATGCAGTCTAAGATGGTAGCGGGCTAAGTTGGAAGAGGTATGGCAGTATACATTCAACCCATACCCCAAATCTGTTTCTAAACGCCATCGTGCCTGAACGCTAAATCGCACGTCTTTGACAGTAGGGTGGTAACTAGCCACGGCCAAAGCCTCCTACCAGACTAGACCAGAGACAATTCAGAAATTATAAATTCCTAAATTGTCCCCGCCGGGAATGGAATCCGAGACCTCCCAGTTATAAGACCATAGCGCTCACGACTGCGCCAGGGAGGTCGTCAAACACATTTTACAGTCATTTATTTTGTGTCTCGTCGTTCGTTCGGTTTGTTCAAAATACAAGTAATAAAATTAACCGAAAATCGAAGAACGTATCTATATGGTTTTTAGGGTTCCGTAGTAAACAAGGAACCCTTATAGTTTCGCCATGTCCGTCCGTCTGTCCGTCCGTCCGCGGTTTAGCTCAGAGACTATTGGTACTAGAAATCTGTAATTTGACAAGGGTATAAATATCAATCACGCTGACAAAGTGGTGAAATAAAATTGTGAAAAAGAATTTTTTTTAGGGTACCTCCCCTAAATGTAAAGTGGGGATGAATTTTTTTTTCTCGTCTATCCCATAGTGTGGGGTGTCGTTGAATAGGTCTGTCAAACATATTGTGGGTGTGGGAACATCATTTTTTAATTCAGGGATCCGTTTGTGAAATATGATATTTGAAAGTGCTAAATTTTATCAGAGTCAAGTGTCCTCCCCCTCTGCCAGCTAAATGGTTGTATATAGGATACAAGAAAAAATTTCCAGCAGTAGTATATATAATGAATTTTAAAGAAAAACTATCACGGCTAAGTAGGGTTCATTAGTTAAGGAGATATAGCTGTTTTTCCTAAGTTAGGTATTACACGTAGTGTAAGTTGCATATTTTGTAGTATATTATAGTATTTAGACCATGGAACTCAAAATGTATTCAATATTCATAAATAAAATAAAAGCACTATCCTAGGTCAGCAATAATATTTGAGAATTTCAACTACGGAACCCTACACTGCGCGTGGCTCGACACGCACTTGGCCGGTTTTTATTTCTAATCGGTAAGCAACTAAATATTTTCAATAAATTTTTTGCCATTGGCAAAAACTCAAAGTGCCAAACACTTTGTCAACGATACGTATCTCTAGGCTAGTCCGCTGATACCATTATAAAGGGAATGTTATATATAGTAGGTTCATAATATCAATATCGCGTTTTCTTTGTAACCCAAATAACCACGTTTTATTTTAAGGTATTTATTGTATCTACTCGTATTTGCTTACAATAGTGCTTAGAAAATAACGGATCTTTACAGCGCATATCTATACAAAGAAAAAAGACTATCAAGATCTATCTAATTACTTATTAACGTGTTACATTTTGGAAATGTGTGACCTATTAGGTCCAACCAAATACAAGGTTCACCTGTAGAAAAATTCGCTTCCACATGAATTGAAACATTTTCACATAATGTGAAAGCGAATTTTTCTACAACTAGTATGAACTTCTAGAATTCAAAGTAATTTATATGAGCCTGTAAGCGTGTCTAAATAACATAGGCTTTCCTGATCTTCTCTTTCGTCATCTTTGGGAGTGGCACTATGCGACTCACAGTGCTTGCATATTTGACTGTAGAATAGAAAAGAGACATTTGAGTCTTGACACAAAAATTAATTGATTTCCGTTATACGGTCCATGTAGCAATAAGTAAGCTATAGTTTGTTCTTTAGTTTTTAGGGTTCCGTACCCAAAGGGTGCCAACGGGACCCTATTAGTCCCTAGTATTCTGTCAGCGGGCTGTATCTCTTGCACGTACCTAATAGGTAGATAGGTACTTGAAATTTACCCAGTATGTGTATTTATTTATATGTATACTAGCTGATGCCCGCGACTTCGTCCGTGTGGATTTCATTTTTAAAATCCCGCGGGAACTCTTTGATTTTCCTGGATAAAATTTAGCCTTTGTCACCCTCCAGGTTCTCAACTATACCCATGCAAAAAATCACGTCGATCCGTAGCTTTTTTGCTACTTGATTGAAAAACAAACCAACATACAAACACACTTTCGCATTTATAATATTAAAAAGTATCCTATGTCCGTCTCCTGGTTCTAAGCTACCCCCCCACCAATTTTCAGCCAAATCGGTTCAGCCGTTCTTGAGTTATAAATAGTGTAACTAACACGACTTTCTTTTATATATATAGATTGAGACCCCATACAACAAACTTTTGTTTTTGATCGATCTCAAAATTACAACAAAATCAGTCTGTATAGCTACTCACATCAGCAAGGTTACTACTTAAAGGTTAAACTTAACCCTTATCTGTGTAAATCTTATGTTATGTAAACTGATATCTCGTTCAAATAATGTAATTTACTAAACCATAATAATATTGTGAGTACAAATTAAGAGCTATTGTTTTAAACGTTTAGGCTAGGCTATAATATTATGTTTTACGGTTGTTATTTTCCGAAAGGGTTATATTTAATGGAGTGCCTATTAGGTGAAAATTAAATTTCAGCTCACTATAAATTATGTCTAACCACGGAAATTATAACTGAGGTGGAGCATCGGATCCGACGTGATTTTTTGCTTGGGTATAAACTTGAGAACCTGGAGAGTGACATACGGTACTTTTTAGTTCGGAAAATCAACTATATCGACGCGGACGAAGTCGCGGGTATTACTTTTGTCTGCATGTGTTGTGTGTGGGAGTGGCACTGGTTACTTTTTGTACTTTGAAAAACAAAGGCAAAAAAATTTAACTCAGTATGGACGATGTCACGAGCAAATAGTAGATTGTGTATCAAGGGACTAAAGACGATCCCATTATATATAGAGCAAGATCCCAGTGCCGCCAGACCTAAGTTATTTTCTCAGCAATTATTTGTGTACGATAGAGTACTGTTCGAATGTTCTTTCAGTATATGCGTACCAGCTAGATTGTGCCGACGGCCAATTTCCAGATACCAGGTGCTAAAGGTAGGTAAAAACTAGAATAACTTATTTTAAATTCTCAGGGCTGATTTTCATATATGTTTTAAAGAATATTGTAAAAATTAATAAATTAATACTGCCAGACGCTTACCGCCGGCGGTTACTTTAGCCAGACGCTTTGAAGGTCCCAAAAAAATATATAATTTAAGTTAACTTATATTCTCAGTTCTGATTTTTATACATGATACTCAGGGAACTATTGCGATATTATCTGTAAGCTGCCAGACCTATTGGAAGGGTCAAACATCCCCCCAGACACACATTATGCGTCCCCATATGTATGAGCGCTAGAACATGATTCACTTGTTTAAGTGTGTGAGAGATAATATCATCATACTATAATATTATAAATGCGAAAGTGTGTTTGTTGGTTTGTCCTTCAATCACTCTGCAACAGAGCTATGGATCGACGTGATTTTTTGCCTGGGTATAGCTTAGGATCTAGAGAGAGAGAACTATTGCAATATCTTCTGCAAGCTATACCCAGGCAAAAAATGACGTCGATCCGTAGCTTTGTTGCAGAGTAATTGAAGGACAAACCAACAAACACAATTTCGCATTTATAATATTATAGTATGATGATATTATCTCTCACACACTTAAACAAGTGAATCATGTTCTAGCGCTCATACATATGGGGACGCATAATGTGTGTCTGGGGGGATGATTGACCCTTCCAATAGGTCTGGCAGCTTACAGATAATATCACAATAGTTCCCTGAGTATCATGTATAAAAATCAGAACTGGCGAGAATATAAGTTAACTTAAATTATATATTTTTTTGGGAGCTTCAAAGCGTCTGGCTAAAGTAACCGCCGGCGGTAAGCGTCTGGCAGTATTAATTTATTAATTTTTACAATATTCTTTAAAACATATATGAAAATCAGCCCTGAGAATTTAAGATAAGTTATTCTAGTTTTTACCTACCTTTAGCACCTGGTATCTGGAAATTGGCAGTCGGCACAATCTAGCTGGTACGCATTTACTGAAAGGACATTAGAACAGTACTCTATCGTACAAAAATAATTGCTGAGAAAATAACTTAGGTCTGGCGGCACTGGGATCTTGGACCAATACGAGATATTTAGCTCCCGAGCGTTAGCGAGGGTTGCTATAGAATCGAGTATTAATGGGTTTGGGTTTAGTCCCGAGTTAAACACTCTGCTTATCACTTCGAAAGCGAGAAATTAAAATTACCAGGTACCCCAGGTACATAATTAAAAAAACGGTGCATTAACGATAACAAAAATTAATGAAAAGTACAGTTGGAACAATTTTTGATATTAAGTGCTCCAAGAGACAACGCGCGACGGTTGATTTTTTTAGATATGTATTTCATCAAAATAGATACGTAAAACTCCTTCCACAAATGAATGCATACGTTTTTCATTTCTCCAGCTAATTAAGTTTTCGTATGACTTTATTTAAATAGCACGTGATTTCGACGGCGAGTGGCGACAGATTTTGGATTATTTCTTTCCGTGTCAGTCTCTTTAGGGTCCCGTAGTAAACAAGGAATTTTTTTTTCCTCGTCTATCCCATAGTGTGGGGTGTCGTTGAATAGGTCTTTCAAAAATATTGTGGGTGTGGGAACATCATTTTTTAATTCAGGGATCAGTTTGTGAAATATGATATCTTAAAGTGCTAAATTTTATTAGAGTCAAGTGTTCCCCCCCTCTGCCAGTTAAATGGTTGTATATAGGATACAAGAAAAAATTCACAGCAGTAGTATATATAATGAATTTTAAAGGAAAACTATCACGGCTAAGTAGGGTTCATTAGTTAAGGAGTTATATCTGTTCTTTCTAAGTTAGGTATTACACGTAGTGTAAGTTGCATATTTTGTAGAATATTATAGTATTTAAACCATGGAACTCAAAATTTATTCAATATTCATAAATAAAACAAAAGCACTATCCTAGGTCAGCAATAATATTTGAGACTTTCAACTACGGAACCCTACACTGCGCGTGGCCCGACACGCACTTGGCCGGTTTTATTTTGTATAAGATCACATTAATTTGGTGGTCTGTGGATTGCGACTAAAAAAATTACAAACCTCAAGAAACTTTGTGGTCATGGATCTTTGCCTGAAGAGGGAAGAATGAATAACAGTAAAAAAAAAACTTTATTGCCCTAGGGACTAAAATGAGTCATTATAGCTTCACGTTGGGTACAGGATACATAATAGAAAAAGATTAAGTCCCTTCTACACTAAGCTATAATGACATCTTTTTCGAGCATGAGAGGTGAGAAGATATTAAATACTCATTCAATCTCTTTACCGAAGTAGGTAGGTAGTAGGTACTAGGTACATAATACTTATTATAGGTACCAGTGTGAAGACGAAAGTTAAAAAAAAAGTGTTAGAATTATGTCATCGCTCAAATTATCATAAAGCTGAATACGACACAGGTATTTCGAAATCATAGACATATTTTATTGTTTTAGACAGATTTGGTATGGATGTGGAGGCTTTAATATCATGGAACTAGGAATGATCTACAGGACCTTTGCCAACTTTCTCAGTTTGCCAACCTTTCGAAGAGTTACTACAATCATTCCGATTTTGGGTAATTTTTCATACATTCATACTAGTAGCACAGAGTAAGGATATTCATCCTTATGCTGTGCTAGTAGTTACCATGGCATACAACTTCTCACTTTGTCAACTATGGGGCATTAGCAAACAAAAGTGAAATAAAAATTCAGAATATCGTTTATTGAAAAAAAAATTGGCAGTCATAGGGACTGCCGATAGAAGTGAAAACTAGATTTGCTAATAATTAAAAACAAATAAAAATAAAAAATAAATAAATGAAATAAAATAAGTAAAAATAAAATAAAATAAAATAAATAGAAAAATAAATAAAAAAAGCGATGTGTCACGTTTCGTGAGTGAGATTCAAACCTGCGACATCATACATTAAATGGTAAGGAAGGCGGCTGTTTTCCGACTGCGCTGTACAAGGTTGCTTGAGAACCTCTAAAATGTTGAACGCTTACTGAAATCTCCAGGTGACGATGGTGACGGTGACGATTTCACGAAATCCATGTTTTTTGCTCACCTAAAAAGTGCTCAACGTACCTAAAGAAGATTTCACTTCAAAAAGATTACACGAATGAATGTGAACTAAGCGTCTTTTAATATAGATATTCAGGCATTTGACAAGGACACGGGAATGCTTTTATATATCTGTGCACAGCATCATTTTACAATGTTCTCATTTTTAAAGGAGGAGGGAGGAGGAGTAAATCCATATGGGCAAAGAGTTACATACAAATCTTTGAGCCCTTGTAACTTTGAAACTGTCCGTCCGACCGTTCGTATGTCAGCGGACTGTTCTCATGAACCGTAATAGGTAAGTAGATAGGTACTTCAAACTTTCACAGAATATGTACTTCTTTTGCAGCAATGATATCTAATAAAAAATAAAGTTAATAAAGTTAATAAAGAGGGTCTCTATAAAAAAACTTACCTTTGGGAGCTAATAAAAAAATTCATGATTGATATTCATGCTTTACATGGTATTTAAAGTAGGTCGGTTTGCCACAAATATTTACGGTATTTAGGTAGGTTAGCTCTCAGAATGTTAGACGAGCTTCTGCAAGGTAGGTATTATGCTAAATTGAAAGCTGCATGCTTAACCTACGACATTATAATACACGTACAAATAGGATGTGTTATTTTATACACGTGTGTTGGTGGAATAAGAAAACTTACTATTCAAAATACGCCCGCGACTTCATTACACTGACAGAGAACTACAATACCTTCTCTTGTCCTGTTCTTCTCTTTTTAACTCATCGTAGAATGCGACACACAAACAATAGTAATCAAACAAGAATAAATAACTAAATAAAACTTACCTATCAAAAACTTTTAAAACGGAACAATAACAAAAGTTTGGAAAAACACGGTAGTGACGATGGCGAGCGGTACGTGGTTATCTGTATTACCATTGTCTGACTTGAAGTGCGGCGCGAGGACATGCGACGGCAGGTAGCGGCCAACATGAAGCGAACGTGTAGTACCTACCTATAAATTCCGTGTCAGAGTTTTTTGTATAGGATCGCATTAATTTGGTAGTCTGTGGATTGCGACTAAAAAATCAAGAAACCTTGTGGTCATGGATCTTTGCCTGTCCTGAAGAGGGACGAATGAACAACAATAAAAAGTTACTTTATTGCCCTAGGGGCAAAAATGAGTCATTATAGCTTCCAAATAGCTTCGCGTTGGGTACAGAATACATAATAGAAGACTAAGTTCCTTCTACACTAAGCTATAATGATATCTTTTTAGAGCATGAGAGGTGAAAAATATATTATCTGCCACCTATCCACCAATGATGAGATGGGTAGAGAGGAAACATGTTTCGTAAATCACAAACAGGATAAAATATCACCTCTACAGTTCAGACTATGAAGATGATGATAGTATGTATAGATGAATATATCGGATCCTGAATGTATCATTTACCTAACTACGTGCAGTAGGTAAAGACTGAATTGATAATCCCGTAACTCATCTCAAAGTCTATTATATCAGTCCATAGCATGTATTTATAATGGCGTGGCGTATCTAGATGAAAGCGTATAGACAAAGAGGCAGAGAACTGACGTCAATATTGCTTTATGATTCAATCCGACGCTAGCCGAGCTTGCCCAGCTGAGTGCAGCCCGTTCTAAAAATATCTTAACAATTTCACATACGTCTTAACAGGGCGCCATCACCGCGCAAATATATGCCACGGAAACAGTACTAGGTAGGTACCTACTAGGTACCTACGAGGTACATAGGGGTGCGAGTAATTCCTGTTGATTTATAACACGGTCACAATATCTGTGCACTTCGCTGGAATGCGATGACCCTCCCACTTCCCCTTTCACCTTCCGCGCTCGCCCCATTGCATCAGTATTACCACAGTAATTACACCGTACACCGTACTAGAGCGCCGATATCGATACCAGAAGTATCAATTAACGTAAGGGACATTTTGCCCAAAATGAGTTATATATATCATGGAATGGAGATAGATTAAAGCTTGGGCTAATCTTGGGCTAATTTATATTTCGTAAAAATTCTTGGTTCCCGCAGGATTTTGAAAAACCGAAATTCACTTATTACTTCTTCATGCCGCAACTAATGCAGCGATTTGGCTGAAATTTAGAATGAAGATACATTATACCCTGGACTAACACATGCTACTTTTTACTATCCCCTAAAAATCCATAGTTTACCAAATCAGGTAACAAAGGTGTATAAACATTTGTAACCTGATATCTCTCAAAGCTACCATGATCTAAACTTCATAGTTGGGGATCTTTCTTACCTGTGCTGGGGACATATTATGCAGAGAAGCTTTTAACTTTTATAAAATAGCGAAGGTCTGATTGTCCTGGGCTCTTTCGCTGACTATGTATGACAGAGTTAGCCACTTAATTTAGTTAGTTAGTAAATTTATTAATATAAGTCTAAATAATATGTTTATATTTATATAAAAAGTAGCCTGAGGGTCTATCTATCTATGTCTATCAATTTTCATCAAAATATATTTCCTGGCTTAGCCGTAAAAACATTACAGACACACACATTTATTTGGAATTAAAAATATTAGTGTGAATCAAACATAGACTTTAGCTCCGATATTAATAAGGTTCTAAATATCATTTATTTAGGTAGATATAGGCATGCTTACATCAAATTGCAACACTAAAAGAGTCCATTACCTATGTCCGTTACCATAAAATGTTCTATTTTTCTTGCTGCTTACATTATTTCCCACGGTTTACATATAAAATTTGAGTAGGGTAAGGTACAACTCAACATTTTTTTAATGTAACGGACATGCTATCCTTCTAAACTACTAAGTTTTCATCAATTTTGCAATTATGATATGAAAGAATGGAAAAAACTAAGAAACTTTGCCTTAGACACCATTAAAATTGAAAAATTATTACAAAAGATACAGACAGATTTCGAAAAAAAAAACAGTTTTTCGGCTCTCCTGAAAAACCGTGGTTTGTCCCTTACGTTAATTGATACTTCTGGTATCGATATGACGTCATCAACGCCAGGTGCACAGATAATGTGATCGGGTAGTATTCCAAAGGCTAGCTGATTCCTGAGACTTCGTCGGCGTGGATTTAGTTTTTAGAGTCTCTGGGGAACTCTTCGATTTTCCGGGATAAAAAGTAGCCTATGTCACTCTCCAGGTCCTCGACTATACCTACCCATGCAAATTATGTCAATCTGTAGCTCTGTTGGGGCGTGATTGAAGGACAAACCAACAAACCGAAACACGAACAAACAAACACACTCGCATTTATAATATTAGTAACGATTATATACATCGTTCATTTTACGATAGAATATTGTAGAAAAGTGTTTTATTCAAATAAAATTTTACCAAGTCCTTCAAATCATCAAATTAATACCACTCTGGTTCGAATGCTCTTCCAAGTTTCAACCAAGAAGAACCAACAAAAAACCGATTGTATACTGTGACTATATTTCTACCCTAAGCCTAAAATGAAAAAAAATTTAGACTTGAAAAGTGAAAATTTTGCATTGAGATTTGAGATTCCTCGAGTGATCCAACAAAATATGATAAAGACTTATTCAAATATAAAATCTACCTCTTGCAAGGGGCGGTTATCCCTGGGTGGATTTATGAATCCGACTCGACAGCCAGTGGCGACTGGAGATCGTTAATCCTTCAAAGTAAAGAAAGTGTTCTTTAAAAGTGAAATATTTTACTCGAATTTTTTGCTCATGATTTTTATTAAAAATTACAGTCAAGTTACATAAGATCTAATAGCTGCAAACGAAAGAAACTACCATAATTATTATAAAAAATTCTTTAAAAAAACCGACTTCAAACATCCGCGTCACTACAAAGTATATAATTTATTGTTGATTTTTTAAAAACCGCTCGACCGATTTCAATAAAATTTAAATGGGACCATCTGGGAAGTAAACCCTTTCAAACAAACACAGAATTTTCCAAATCGGTTCAGGCGTCTTCGAGTAATCAGTGTACATACATAAAAAAAACGAAAAAAGAAGAGGTCCTCCTTATTTGAAGTCGATTAAAAACAGTTAGGTATGTTGTGGTGATTATTCACCACAATTGATTTATTTCTGTTTGGTAATTGACTGTTATTAGTATTTGTTCTAGTCTCTAGATACCACTGAAAATTATACAAATAAATAATCTAGGTTACAGTTTTTAATGTTATGTCGTTCTTGAAATATACCCCTCGACAAAAGAGGTCTTGAGTGGCTATTTTGATAACCCAGGGGTTTATTAGTCGTCAATCGTTTAATTTAAGGATCACTTCACGTTACAGATATCTAGTTTTTAAAAGTTTATATTTAAATAAATACGATTTATTCAATTCCTTAGGTAGATCATATCGATTGGTGACAAGTGACAAGCAAAATAAATAACTAAGTGAAAGTGAAATAACTAAGTGAAAATCCAAGATTTGGACCCTACGTCTAATGAATAACAATAATGAAATAACAAGAAACAAGAAGACAACAGACGAAATTATAATTATCTCTCCGAGGAAACGGTGCCTGACTTGAATGAAAATGAAATCAAATATACTTTATTGTAACACCAGTCACCAAGGAAAAAACAATAAACGTAGACACCTACAACTTATCGCTTACAAAAGCTTAGAAATAACAGCAATGACATACCTAATTAATCTGGTCATAGTGGCGAGAGAATGTAGTCTTTAAAGTCATTCAATTTTAATATGCATAGGTACCGTACTTTACGTGTTGTGACGTCACAACAGTCGAATGTGAACACGTAGTACCTCATCATCATTTGTAAGGACTTATAATGTTTTATTGTGGAGATCCTTAATGTGAGTTGACACTAAAAAGATATCTACAATAATATAATATTATGAACCCGAGCGAGTATGAACAAAAACAAAAGCTGCTCAGTATCAAAGTGACGGAAATTAAACGGGGCATGGCGTATAAACCCGATGAAAATTTCTATAGAGTAAATGGAGTCTATACCTTGGTAGAGTATTTAATTATCCCTTATCTGAGAGGAGACTTGCGCTTAGCAGTGAGCAGTTGATGGATGGAGTCACATTCTGAGCTGGACTTATGATCGCGTGGATCGCATGCGCTATGACTTATTTCATTTTACTCATGCTCAATGGCTTATTTTTATGCCAGAAAACTTATTTGACATTACGATGGAATCCATAAACACGCACTCGCTTATCTCATCACCATAATTAAGGAATGTCCATCGCATATTATTTCCGATGTTAACAACGAGTCCGTTAAAAAAAATTGCCAGTTGAGCAGACTGCCTATAAAAGTGAAAACTAGATTTGCTAATAATTAAAAACAAATAAGAAAGCGCACTGTCACGATTTCGTGAGTGATATTCGAACCTGCGACATCATAAATTAAAAGGTAAAGAAAGCGGCTGCTTGCCCGCTGCGCTGTAGGTACAAGGTTGCTTGGGAATTTCTAAAATTTTGATCGCTTACTGAAATCTCATATCAACAGGTGACGATGGAGACGATGACGCGAAATCCAAGTTTTTTGCTCACTCAAAAAAGTGCTCAACGCGCCTAAAAAAGTTTACACTTTAAAATACTTTCGGTCTACTGTGTTTGGCAGCAGTAATCAAAATGTCTAGTGATAAACGGATTGTTATGTTAAGGGTGGAACCACATTTGTGAGGGTCGTTTCGGATTTCGCCCATACAAAACTGTCAAATTCCATAGAAACGTGTACGGATCAAATATCGGCTTTTCGATGCGTACACGAATCTATAGAAAATGACAGTTTTGTATAGGCAAAATCCGAATCGATCCTCACAATGTGGTTCCACCCTATGCCGACAAGAGTTAAATCGATCTAAATATTATGTACCTCAGCTTGACATTGTCCCAGTATTGTTTCGCCTTTGTCAACGTATTTATTTGCCACGTTGGTCTAGTGGTAAGAGTGTTCGACTGTGGAGTGTGGATGACGACGTCCTGAGTTCGATTCCCGGGTCGGTTGAAAAATGTTTTGGGGGTTTTCTATCAAGAATTTCTTGATACTAGAGTATGAAGAAGAGAGCTTCGGAGAGCACGTATAGCGGTCGGTTCTGCTACCTATCTATCTACGGTCGAGTCGGATATCCGTCTCATCGGACTATGAGAGTGAGCGAATAGAGAGTGCACCTGTGTTTGCACACACACTTGTTTTCTATAATAACTCCCACGTCGAAGACTAATATCTGTGGAGATTGACCACCGCCATAGATTCAGTCGGGAGGACATTATTTTTAGTATTTTAGGGGTAACGAAGTAAATCGGTAGGGGTCTGTTAAAGTTCGAAAAGAAGCGAATTCGAATTACCTAGTTAAACTAAAATGAAGTCGATCAGAGCATAAAGTCCGAAACTGCTTCACCGCCTTTATATGTATATTCCCAGTGGTAAGTATAGCAAATGAAAATTCAACTGCCATACAAAGAGCAACCGCAAAAGCAGTCTGTGGGTATACGAAACTTCTGTGTAGTATATTACAGTGTGCGAGAGAGAGAGAGAGGGATGCGAAATATAAAAGTCCTCTTAACTATAGTGTGTAGAGTGATTTCTGTAGTAGACATATATGAAAGATGAAAAATAAAGGGAAACGCTGCGAGCTCCATAATTTTAGTAAAGTATATTACTATGGTTTTGACAAAAGGTTCAAGTATTTTACAATATTCCGCGACAGGCGACCACGCAAACATCAGAGTTTTCTTTATTATACATAATTAGATTTGAGGCCAGTTAATATTTACAGCCTACAAGTAAACATAATTTAAATTGCCTTGTTTACTCTCAAATTGTTTTCATTCCTCGAATTTTCAAATAGCTTGGTCCAGAGCTATTTAAAATGTATAACCGGGCTGCAAAATAAACGAGTAGCAAGCGCAATGGATTAAATATGAATAATAAGCCAAGGGGTTGGCTTAATATCTACTATAAACCGAAATAATATTATGATTATTATTTCGTGAGAATAGGGGCTCTTGTGCACTACTTCCTCGTGTTTGATTCGTTTTCGTGATTCGTGAAAACACGATTCGAGGTGGACTACATACAAAATGTACGTGCGCTTGTGCATTCATTCGATTCGTATTTTGACGGATCCGTATTTTGTATGACAGCCACTTCGAATCGCAGTTTCACGTACCCGGTCACGAATCGAACACGAGGAAGTGCACAAGAGCCCTATAGTCTGTCCAACAGTTTATTTTCTTTTTGACAGCTCACGCCTATACCGTTCTCGGATATTGCAAACGAAACTACCTCTAGCGCCTGCACTAATAATGTACTACAGTAATGGGTAGTGAAGAGCCCTCTGCATAACAATCACAGACTATAAAACAGTTCTTGAAATACGATAAATCGATCATATTATGATAAAAATAATTTGACTTCATGTAAGTATTGTTGCTGTAAAAATAAAAAAATAGGAAATAAAAATAGTATCTATGACTCGAAGATTTATTATTTGCAAGGAATTAAGTCGAAATCTTGGAATTTAAGTTCAAACCAAGAGTAAAGAACAATAACTCTGTTCATTAATTTATTTATTTTTTGACGGCTGCCTTAAAATGTAACTATGCACGCGTTAGTGAAATTTTACTTTAAAACGTGTGGTTAATAAAGTCTAAATCAAGTTTAAATCAAGAGTTTTGAGCAAATATACTTGAAAAATCACATATCTACCTACTTATTTATTTAACAAACTAGCTACGTAATTGGGTATACAAATGAAACAAGTAAAATTATATTGTCAATCGTAACGTCCCGGTCCCAATCAGACATTATTATTTTTCTTGTCCTCTCCACGACACTCGCCCAGTGTCACTTTTCAGCCCACTTTTCAGGTGTCACTTCATCACACGCATTATTTAACAATTACATCATTTTATTCGCTGTAAAAGGCGGAGTTGTGTTGTTTCTTGCTACCTTCCCTTTTATTTGTGCTCATATAAATTAAATGGCATTGTATTGACAGTGATAAGGTGGGATTTTAATGACAGTATGTCCATATTCCGCTGCCATTTCATCGACTACGTATCTTTTAGTTCGACGTTTTGATTTTAAAATTCTTATTAAGTAATTCTGCTTTAAAGAATGAATTGTTCACATCCTCGCCATCATCACGAAGCCAGTTAGTAATTTTGTGCTTGGTGTCAGCTTGCGTTGGCAATAAATATAATTGATGGTTCTTCCAGAAACATCAACATTTCTCTGAACCAATTTTCATAAAGTTCTGCATTCATCTCTTCATGATAGTCGCCAGATTTTTTTGATTTGAAAGCGAGTAGAGCATCTGCTACAAATCCTTTTGCAGTGCCCGCGTGGCAAATTATAAGGCGTTCGCCCTTGCCAATAGGCACAGCCGAAGTGGATGCTGCAGTGTCATCACTCCACGAGTTTGAGCCAAGTCTCGTCGGTGAAAACCACACTCGACCAGTTTTCGATTTATTTGGCTTTGTTTAGGAAGTTACATCGAGCCAGCGCTATGTCGTAGCGTTCCAATTAGATTTTAGTCTTATCAGACTTTTTGAAATAAAATCCAATTTGTCTTAGCACATTACCTAGCGCCGATTTTTGGCCACAGAACAAACCACTATTCCTCAGTGAAATTACCATTCTTCTTAAAGTCGGAATTTCCTTACGTTGGTAGTAATCTTGTAAAATACGACGAATTGCATCGGCATCAAAATCGTTAATACATGTAACTTTACAGGGCTGGCGTTTTTTCTTCGGTGTAGAATGTAGATAGCTTATTTTGCTCCATACCACTGCTGCCGTAGGCTTCTTTGGCAATATTTGTAACGGTTGGAACACTGATTGATAAGGCGGCAGCAACGCGGTTTCGAAGCGTACCAAAGTAATCTTTAAAGCGTCTCACAAACTCCCTCGATTGTCCTTTTAACACAGTTCCTTTCGGCATATTGAGAGTTTACTATACTCAACTGAAGAATTTACGTATATCGATACGTAAATTCTTACAGAGGAATATAATACTCAACTCAACGTATGATATTGTTAAATAATACTCAACGAAAACACACAACACACACAAACCGAAGAACAGTGGATGTCACACGAGCGTTGCGTGACAAGCACAAGCAAGGAGTACAGAAACACTATGAGCACAAGTAGCAAGTGACAACAAAATGGCGCCGCCGGGTCAGCGATGCGTTGCGTTATGTTATTTCTAGTGATACCTAACTTATTTATAATGCGCTTATACGTTATTTATATGTATAAATATTTATATTTTACTGATTTATTATTTATATATTTATTTATTTCATATATAATTAAGAAAAACTAATAAATGAATAATTAATATTTAAACTAAAAATATTACATTAAGTGGATTGAAAGTTCTTCTTTCTTAAATAAAATCGATTATTATTTCAAATCGAATCGGTAACGTGTGAGGGCGTCACTAATTCCGAACTTTCTTGAACTGTCAAAAAGAAAATAAACGAATGGACAGAGTATAAGAGAACTCTCCATTCCTGTAATGCTGTAGGCAGACTTCATACATCTTTGAGAACATTATGGAGAACTCTCAGGCATGCAGGTAATGTTTTCCTTCACATTTAAAGAAAATGATATTTAATTGCTTAAAATTCATATAACTCTAAATTAAAAAAGAGATAGGTACCTGTACTTGAACCCCGGACATTCCGAAAAGGAGGCAGAAGTTACTATGGCTATCACCGCTTCACATAAAATATAACGTTCGTTCGTGTCCTAAATGCACTGATCAATGTAATAATCTATGTACTGGATTGGCTGTGCCTTTAAGTAGGTGGAAAAAATTATAACAATGTCCAAAATGCCTAGATGCAATTTAGCATGCAGTATTAAAATGGCACTAGAGTTTTACGAGCTTTCCGCCTTAAGGGTTCAGCTGTGTCCCTCGTGGGGTTGTAACCCGAACTAATGAGTGCGCAAACAACTGGAGTAAACGAATTATTTACTTTGTTACGTACTTACTACGGTCACAGTTTGGTCCGGGAGCCAGTGACAGATTTTCATGACCAAGTCCCTCCCAATCAAAACTTCGTGAAATGCATTAGGGATTTATATTATGAATATTCGCGACCTTCAGCTGCGACTCCGTGGGTGGGGCGGGCAGTGGCAGCCTCCAACGCATGGAGAAAAAAAAAAGTTTTTTAGTCATTTCCTCCCATTTGAAAATTTGTCAGATGATAGTTTACCTAATATTTTGAAGGAAAAATAAATTCAGCTGACCATAACATGGTGGATTATACTTCAGCTGGCTGCTTGAACATGAAAAAAAAAATTATATTTTCCATGATTTCCTCTCAACTCAAAATTTACCTGGTGATCGTTTATATGCTACTATGAATGAAAATTAATTTCAGCTTGCTGTATCGCGGTGGAAAGTTTTTCAGCTGGTACCTTGAAAGGTGTGACGTAGCAGCATCTATCACCTACTGAATCTTATCAGCTGACGACTTTTCCCTTAACTTACAGCTAGCTGATTTTTTTCATTATTTACTAATGCATGTTAACAATCCTCTTATAAATTTTCATCCAGGAGGAAATCACTTTTCTTAAGTTATTCTCTTTCTTTTTACAGATTGAGGCTATACATAAGCATGGAGGAAAAAAAAAGTTTTTTAGTCATTTCCTCCCATTTGAAAATTTGTCAGATTATAGTTTACCTAATATTTTGAAGGAAAAATAAAGTCAGCTGACCATAACATGGTGGATTATACGTCAGCTGGCTGCTTGAACATGAAAAAAAAATTATATATTCAATGATTTCCTCTCAACTAAAAATTTACCTGGTGATTGTTTATATGCTACTATGAATGAAAATTAATTTCAGCTTGCTGTATCGCAGTGGAAAGTTTGTCAGCTGGTACCTTTTAAGGTGTGACGCAGCAGCATCTATCGCCTACACAATCTTATCAGCTGACGACTTTTCCCTTAACTTACAGCTAGCTGAGTTTTTTCATTATTTACTAATGCATGTTAAAAATCCTCTTATAAATTTTCATCCAGGAGGAAATCACTTTTCTTAAGTTATTCTCTTTCTTTTTACAGATTGAGGCTATACATAAGCCTTCTTTCACGTAAAAACTACCGCACAGATTTCTACAAAATTTTATACCGTGGTAGCTTATTACTCGGGTCAACATCTAGGCTACTTTTTATCCCGGAAAATCAAGGAGTTCCCGAGGGACTTTAAAAACTAAATCCACGAGGACAAAGTCGCGGGCATCAGCTAGTGTTTCTATAAGACGTTATCACGGAAAACTACCGTCCGTAAACCGAGTTTACAGACAACCAATTTATTTCTACCAAAAATCTGCATGTGCACTATACACAATAAAGGGCCTTTGTACGTAGTCATGGGTAAAACTTAACCCCTCCAAGTGGACCTTTAGCATTCTATGCTCTGCTATAGCTAGCATCTGGAGAAGGTAATTTTAATCTACAATCTAGCTGCAATATAGAAAGGGCTTATGTATAGCCTCAATCTGTAAAAAGAAAGAGAATAACTTAAGAAAAGTGATTTTCTCCTGTATGAAAATTTATAAGAGGATTGAAATTTATAGGAGGATTGTCAACATGCATTAGTAAATAATGAAAAAAATCAGCTAGCTGTAAGTCAAGGGAAAAGTCGTCAGCTGATAAGATTCAGTAGGTGATAGATGCTGCTACGTCACACCTTTCAAGGTACCAGCTGATAAACTTTCCACCGCGATACAGCAAGCTGAAATTAATTTTCATTCATAGTAGCATATAAACGATCACCAGGTAAATTTTTAGTTGAGAGGAAATCATTGAATATATAATATTTTTTTCATGTTCAAGCAGCCAGCTGACGTATAATCCACCATGTTATGGTCAGCTGACTTTATTTTTCCTTCAAAATATTAGGTAAACTATAATCTGACAAATTTTCAAATGGGAGGAAATGACTAAAAAACTTTTTTTTCCTCCATGCTTATGTATAGGCCTCAATCTGTAAAAAGAAAGAGAATAACTTAAGAAAAGTGATTTCCTCCTGGATGAAAATTTATAAGAGAATTGTTAACATGCATTAGTAAATAATGAAAAAAATCAGCTAGCTGTAAGTCAAGGGAAAAGTCGTCAGCTGATAAGATTCAGTAGGTGATAGATGCTTCTACGTCACACCTTTCAAGGTACCAGCTGAAAAACTTTCCACCGCGATACAGCAAGCTGAAATTAATTTTCATTCATAGTAGCATATAAACGATCACCAGGTAAATTTTTAGTTGAGAGGAAATCATGGAAAATATAATTTTTTTTTCATGTTCAAGCAGCCAGCTGAAGTATAATCCACCATGTTATGGTCAGCTGAATTTATTTTTCCTTCAAAATATTAGGTAAACTATAATCTGACAAATTTTCAAATGGGAGGAAATGACTAAAAAACTTTTTTTTTCTCCATGCGTTGGAGGCTGCCACTGCCCGCCCCACCCACGGAGTCGCAGCTGAGGGTCGCGAATATTCATAATATAAATCCCTAATGCGTTTCACGAAGTTTCGCTCGAGAGGAAATAATTGACCGAATTTGTACCTGGCTCCCGGTCCAGTTGGTATAGGCTTGTGTAACAATATTTTCTTTCATCTAGCTCGTGTTCTTAGGAATAAGACTAGGGTTTGGGAATTCCCGACAATTTCAAAGTCCCGGGACACGAGACAGGCTACAATCAAAATCCCGGGAATTCGAGACTTTTAAGAAATAAATTTGTTTTTGTTTTTTAGTCTTTTTTAAAGAATTTTAATTGAAAAAAAAAAAACTTGAGAGGTGTCAAGGGACACCCGGATTGAACGTAGTTCCTTTCGATTAATTTTAGTGAAGGAATTGTAATAAACTAGTGGTGTCATCTAGTATTAAATTGATTAACTACGATGATGACGAAATTATATTTAGTTTATGTATTTCTATTGCAGCTCTGTTACAAAACCAAAGAGTTACTCTGGTTTTTTAACAGATGGCGTTAGTAGTACAATAACATTTTATCCAACTTATACAATAAAAAATTAGGGAAAAATTCCACATGTAGAAATTATTTAAATGAAATTTAAAATAGAACATTCAGTCTGTCGAGCTGGGATTCGAACCATCGGCGTTGAACTTATAGACGACTGCCCGATCCACTAGGCCATGCAGACGCCGTGTTGTATGGCGAAAATACCGAATACAATGCAAAATTCACATTCAACAAAAAAGTGTCGGTTTCAAAAATGTGTCGAGTGTCGGTTCCTTAATTTTTTCCGTCTAGCCCCCTTCCGTACCGCGCGATAAGGAACTACGTTCCAAAAACCGGCCAAGTGCGTGTCGGGCCACGCGCAGTGTAGGGTTCCGTAGTTGCAAGTCACAAATATTATTGCCGACCTAGGATAGTGCTTTTATTTTATTTAGGAATATTGAATATATTTTGAGTTCCATAGTTTAAATAATATAATATAATATACTAACAACAAACAGATATAACTCCTTACCTTATGAACCCTACTTATCCGTGATAGTTTTCCTATAAAATTCATTATATATACTACTGCTGTGAATTTTTTCATGTATCCTATAAACAACCATTTAGCTGGCAGAGGAGGGGAGGGGGGACACTTGACTAATAAAATTTAGCACTTCTGACACCTGAATCGAAAAAAATGGCGTTCCAACACCCACAACATTTTTGAAAGACCTATTCAACGATACCCCACACTATGGGGTCGAAGAGAAAAAAGTTCATCCCCACTTTACATGTAGGGGAGGTACCCTAAAATAAATTATTTTTCACAATTTTATTTCACAACTTTGTTGGCGTGATTAATATTTATACCCTTGTCAAATTACAATTTTCTAGTACCAATAGTCTCTGAGCTAAACTGCTGACGGACGGACAGACGGACGGACATGGCGAAACTATAAGGGTTCCTTGTTTACTACGGAACCCTAAAAATGCAATTTATTGTAAAAATTAACATTTGTTAAACATTTATGAAACAGAAAATTAAATCTTAATAACTTTAACGTTTATTTATTACGGTTATTTCAGTCTTAATAATAATTGCTTTGTTTATTTCTTTTAATCACACACAGATTCACTTTTAAGCAGTTAAATCTTATAGTTATAAAACGAACTTAGTTAAAAATCATACTAATTCTTAATAACTTTACTAATATTAGCAATTCTAGCATCTAATTATTGGTCATAATTAACAATTTCGACAATATTGTCTCGTCTCGAGTCCCGGGACTTTCGGTTTCGTGGTCGAAAGTCCCGGGACTCGAGACAGCTAAAATTTCGAAAAGTCCCGGGACTTCGAGACACGAGACGTCCCGGGACCCAAATCTTAAATAAGACTTATCTACCGATTATATTACGAGACTTAAGAACTATACAATAATAGCTGATGCCCGCGACTTCGTCCGCGTGGATTTAGTTTATAAAATCCCTCTGGAACTTTGATTTTCCAGGATAAAAAGTAGCTTAAGTCACTCTCCAGGTCCTCAACTATACCCATGCAAAAAATCACGTTGATCAATGGCTCTGTTGCGGCGTGATTGAAGGACAAACCAACAAACACACTTTCGCATTTATAATATTAGTATGATACTATAGGCATTGCATTAGGTAGGTATGGTATATATTTTGTTCGCTATAGGTAATTCCTTCGGCCAATGACATCCATACGAAATACAATAAACTTACAAAGAGGCAAATTAAACTCATGGCCAGTTTTTATCACGGAACTTTTACGGCTTATTCTTTGAAAAATAAAACTTGATATTTTTTTTTCTCTGATCTTGACGAAATTAGGCACAGAGATAGTATGCATGCCGATGGCGGATGGCGGATATGCCGGGACATCAAAAAGTATCACCTAGTAATACCTAGTTGTTAATAATAATTATTAATTAATTAATAAATATTAAAAAGAGGAAAGATTTTTTGTTTGTTTATTTGTTTGTTTGTTTGTACCGAATAGGCTCTGTAACTACTGAACCGATTTTAACCATGTTTTCACCAATAGAAAGCTAAGTTATCAGGAAGTAACATATAGGTTTTAATTTACTTATTTTCGAAAGATTTGGAGATCCTTAAGAAAATTGCAATAATGTAACCCAAAGTAGCAAAATGTGGCCTATAAAATGCATTATTTGGCGTGTCCTGAGAAAATTATTGATGATGCATAAAACTTATGTACTACATGATTAAAGTACTCATTATTTTCTAAAAAAACTCCCCGAGAAAATATATGTAACTATCATATTTAAGTCACAATAGTAGCTTTTGTGTTCTAAAATTTAATAAGATCGCCTTTATTATCGTACTAGCTGACCCAGCGAATATACCAACCGTACAACTTCGTACCGCCAACTTATCTATATAAATAAAACAAATAAACTATTCCAATCCAAAAAACTATCCTATCTTTTAAGTTGGACCAAATTACAGATAGTTACGAAGTTTGATAAAAATCGGTTCAGTAGTTTAGGAGTCCATCGCGGACAAACAACGTGACACGTAATTTATATATATTAAGATAGTATTAATTCTTCCTTACTAATACATAATTATAAATTCCACAACTTCCAAAAAGGAGAAGGTTCTCAATTTGGCCAGTATCTTATTTTTCTATGTATGGCCACCGACTTCTCCGGGATTTCTGGACCGAATCGCGTAATTTTTTTATCGACAGAGGATGTTTGCGTAATGGTCCCATAACTCAGGGGTTTAGGAATTATTGATTACGAATTGATATTATTGTAGGTAACAAGCATAGACTACATCCTGGAGCTCTATGTCCTAGCTCCTCAATCCTGATGCTGCAGGGTACTGCCCACCTAACTGATCGCTTGACTTCAACAAACGAGTCTCATATTACCTATTGTGTCATCATTGGTTCATCGATTCTATTTAGGCCCGCCCGACTTCAACAAACGTATACAAACTAAAATAAATTATTTTTATACTTGTATTGGCGTTTGAAATCGGTTTTTTGAAAAGAATTTTTATACTAAGAGAGTGTTCAGAGAACTAAACATAACTCTACCAGAACTTTGAAAGACTTGTATAAAGTTGTTCAAGTAAAGTTGGTTAAGTAGTCTAAAGTCGATAAGTTCTCTGAACAACAACACTTTCAACTAAACAGTACACCTACGAGAACTTTAACGGCATAGGTAATCTTCTTCTATTTTTAGTTATTTATATTAATAAATAACATCATGCCTATAGTTATTTGCATTTGTAGATATTATATTGATAGGGTGGGTACCTAACCTAATCTACCTAATTGATCTACTGTATCCTAGTACATGTTTGTTGACAGCCAGTTTCAATACTTTTCCAAAATCTAAAACTGAGGTACTTATATTTAATCCAAATATGCTATGGGATGTTTATTAATTGGTAAAACAAAATGCAATCTCAAAACGTGGATTTATATAAAATTCGAATTAAATATTCGATTTTGAATTTTTAGATTAGGTAGATAGGTTATTGAAACCGGCCGTATGTTGTGTCTAGTGAAATAGAGTCAATACGAAAGATAAGGACATCAATCGCATCTGCCGCATGAAAATTCTCGTAACAAATACTTATTGTTAAAATGCTTCTTTGCACGATCCTTGCCTATCCACAATCTTTGATTCCTTGCTCGTAGGTATATCGAGGAAATGAAACTACAGAGTTTAAAAGCGAATACCGTTCACAAGTGTTATGGAGTTGTTAAGCGAGTTTATGTGTTTTCTTTGAATTTCCAAGTATCACTGTTTGTTGCTGAAAAGTAAGTAGTGAATAGTAGTGAAGTAGTAGTGAATTACTATCTAAGTGTATTTAATTAATTATATATAAACGTTCTCACAATGTAGTATGGTAGATATATTATGTGGAGACAATAAGTACAGGTTCTATTTTCTACAGAACCCTACAGAACCTCACCGAGCACTATCTCCAGAATCGTATATTCATCACAATGCGTCGCGGTCGGTCTCGACTAGGGTCTTTTAACGTGACGACCGCTGTCATTCACAAGGGTTTCCCTTGACATTTCTAAAACGGAATAAAAGTAAATTTACCATTTAATTTTGTTTTCGGCATAGAAGAGATTTATCTTTAGAGTACTTGGTTGGTTAAATACTCTAAGGATTTATCCCTTCTGTAGATCTTTTCTAGGCGATGATATTATAGCTACTTTGGCTTCCTTTTCCGGAGCTGTGGGGTTCGAATCTATGGTCTATCTCTAACTTTTCCAAGTAATTATATCACTTGCTTTAACGGTGAAGGAAAATCTCATGAGAAAACCTGCATATACCTATATACGTATAATTCTCCATAATGTTCTCAAGGCTGTGTGAATTCTGTTAATCACTAATCCGCTCTGGGCCACCGTCATGAACTTGAACTTCTCATTCAGAGATGAGTTCCGTGAATTTTTTAAGGTGCTGACGTTCACGAATGGACAATGGACATAGGTATGGACACACGCCTATGTTTTGCGCTCCTTGAATATAGCGGCTCCTTACGTCTCGCTTGATAACTATCTACCTAGTGGGAGGTCTGCCAAAACTGTTCTTTCCAGTCCTTGGACGAGAAAGAGAAGGACTTGCCAAGCGCACGCATTCCCGTCTGCCGAAGTACATGAATGACGTACGGGTCAGTTTATAGAAATTATTTGCTTGTGTGCTCATTTTCTGTAAGTGTGTCAGCTTTTGAGTTGGTGTGCGCTTATGGAGACGAAGTGAGTGAGTAAATGTGTGATGTACGTGTTTACCTCACCTCCCGCGGAAAGTGGCAGAATAATATATTTAGTAATAAATCTGCTTTAAGGCACGTCCTGTTTTAATTGTCGAAGTTACATGTCTTAGCTCACTATTCTAGCAGCTAAGGACCCCAAAGTCTATCCATAGCTTTCCTATGCCTATTTTCACTTCAGCTTTGCAACTTGTTGAACTATAACGATTATTTTGGATCTCCACATGCGATCACGTACAATATAGCTCTCTTCATCACCCGCTGAGTGACTCTGAGCCTATTTTATGAGACCCATATCGCACGGTAAAAAACGATTCTTTAATCCAAGCAAATATTCGCATATATATGCACCATGCAGTAAATTGACTCCAGTTAAAATATCATGTTGCTTTGGATTTCAAAGTAATATTTAATTAAGTAAATAAAAAATACATTCAACCAAAATAATACTGGCGATTTATTGAATGTTATAAAATCTTGAATATAGATTATGATTCTCTTCGTTCTAATGATTGGTTATTGAAAAAATATATAAGACAATCGATTTCTAAACCTAACGTAACGGATGTCTCGTCCTGAACTTTGTTAATCTCAAATTAAGACAATAGATTGTTTCCGATAGGAGTCATGAAGTGATATAATCTTAAACCAAAATAACTATTTTCTTAATTCAAAAAGATTAGTTTTTAGAACACTCTTTGTAAGCTTTTTTTTCCTTTCAGTCAAGGTAGTGGTTCTCTTATTTTGAACTCTGTTAGCTTAAATTAAGGTGACAAATTTTTCAACAGAGAAAATAATGTTTTGTACCTAGAAAATAAGTGTTACGAACAAAAACCAACATATTTCCGATAAAAGTGTGTACGCTTATGCAGAAGAAATTGTAATATTAACTAAATGTTATATTCGATTGATATAAAGTGAAATATATGTTGCTCCGAACTATTTTTTGTTTTATTCAATAATGTTGATGTTTTAGCTCAAAGTATGATCGGGTTCAAAGTAAAGATTTTATTTTTTAACCGACATGCTGTTATATTAGATGAAAAGTGAAGTATTTCAAATAATTATATATTTAACTTGCCTCAATTAAACCAAATATTCTGTTAAGAAAATATTATCTAAGGCTAAATTAAAATGTGTTCTTAAAGGAAACTGACATACACTCGACTCAATAAAATTTATTAGTTAAGGAAAAAATCCCATTAGGTTAGTACCGTTCAGCATTCCTTACTCATGCATACTGAACATCGGTTTTACGGCATATTGGCACCCGCAACTGTTTGCTGATACATCGTTTAAGCAGATGTGAGTCACAATATGCATAGAAAGTCCAGTTTCAGTATGTATGAGTAAAGAATGCTTGACGGTGCTACCTTATTAGGATTTTTTCCCTAACCAATCAATTCCATGGACTCGAGCACGTGAAGATTCAACTGCTGCTGGAACATAACAAAAAATGTTAAAGAATATAGATATATAGTTATATAGATATATAGTTATAAGATATAGTTATATAGATATAAGAATATAGTTAAATAGTTCCCCTTTTAAGCTTTATTTGTGTGTAGGGCTTCAAAGATTGATTTGAGAAATAAAAGAGTTTCAATATAGTAATTTGTTATTTATTTAAACTAAATAAAAAAATACAAATTATTTATTAAACAAAAATACAAAGTCTTTTTTCATATTTAAAAGGAAAGGCTGCATGGAATGTGATCACTCGGTTTTGGATAACGCGCATTTAAAACATGATATGATTTGAATAGGATGTCGAAAGCTTCTGTGACGGATGTAAAATTATACCTAATTTTGTCTATAACTATATAGGCTTGAAAAACTTTTTGCAGCGTTCCGAGTAGAATGACGTAAGGTTGGACTTGTAATTTCCTTTTTGCATATCTATCAATCTGCTTCTGTAGAACGGAGTCAATATCCCCAGGATTCTGAAAAAAATATAATATTAAAGAAAAATTCTGTCCCTGATTGCAATTTTTATGTTGTGGGCTGGTGTCTGACTTATTTTCTCCCTAGCTTATTCTATGGAATAGATGTACCACTATCCTTCGGTAGGATGCTCAGGTGGTTAGACACAGTGTTTAACCCTTACTCCAAGTGCTGCTATTTCTGGCAGCAACGAGTATCGGAGAGGAGCTCTAAATAGTGACGAGCACAATAGACCGGAGACGGTCAACGTGCCATAGGGACTTCGGGACCTGCATAACCGCGCAACAAGAAGAAGAAGAACCCTTACTACACTCTTACGAAACCCAGAGGAAGAGATGGGGTGATCATATTTTTAATAGGCAACCACACATATAAAGCGTCTATGTATGTCTGTCATGTGTAGTTTGAAAGAAAAACTGAAACTCACCTCCACTATTAGGTATCATTATACTGTCCAATCATTCTTGAGTTGAAAACTTTCCAGTTTTAGACACACGCCCTTTTGGTGGAGCAATATTGACAAGTAATGTCAATTCCAGGGGTAATGTATCTGCAAAAATATACGTATTTCTTATTTGATGTAAAATTTTATTTATTATAATTTAGTTTGTTAGTCACATAGTCATTGCGAAATATTTTTTTATACCAGGAAGCTAGCAACCAAGCTGACATGATGGTAAGTGGTAACAATCGCCTATGGCCTAATATCTTTTATTACATTACTCAACAGCTACACTGCCTAGTCGCTCTTCAAACCAGAACACAGCTAAGTAAAATAGCTTCTTGGCAAAAATAGGTGAGATAGACCTCTACTCAGACAACTTTTGTACAAATATGATTTTGGGCTTCTCCTATTGGCCAAAACCATGTTTTGACATTGAAAAAGTCCTTTATGGACAGCGATAAAAGTTACGTGATCGCCCTGCAGAAAATTTTGATAGAGAATTGCAGTCACGTCATTCAATCTACAATGGGGTTGAATGATGGCTCTTAACGCTCTATTCCATTAGGCAAGTCTTGCATAAAGTCATGACGTCATCTTTGATTAGATATGGGTGGGGCTCACAAAGCTTGATAGAGGTTTGTTCTTGTATGAACTTCTATGTTGCTTCTATGTAAGTACAAGTAGGTGCATAACGGAATAACGTCTTTAGAGGCATTGAGTACAGAAACATAACAGAATTTACCTACACTTAACTTCGTAATCGTACGATCTTCCAATGTACCTATGTAGTACGTCTCAAGTACATACATAGGTATGTACCTGAGACGTACTACATAGGTTCATTGGAAGATCGTACGATTACGAAGTAAGTAAGTATATATAGATATAACGGGCATCTAACTTCAGGTACTTTATATACTGACTTTTTTGGGGATAAGATAAGTATATCATCAAATCTGAGCATTAATTACTAAAATATATTCCAAAAATTTAAAAGAAAATAGGTACTTACTGCGAAATGCTTCTATCACCTCTTCGGGGATCGTCCATTCGGCTAAAAGTAAAATTAAGTCATCGTTTTTGTCTTCCATAATTATTATTAACTACATTACTGATCAACTGATTTACGCGAATTCAACTTACGATATATAAATATAGGAACTAGGAACTTGGAGACTAGAAAAGAGCGTCTTTTCCAGCCCCAAAGCACGGCAAAGACAGGAAGATAGATCTTAGAAATTAGAATTAGAACGCGTCTAGCAGCTAGCACGATGGTCGCACGGCGCACGATGAAGCAATGAAATAAAATGGCCGGCGCGCGGGCCGAGCGGGCCGCGGGGCGGGTTAAATATGATTAGGGATGCCATGTATGAACATCGATGCAATCTAGTATCGACCGGTATGTACATCCATTCGATAAGTGTATTTTAACATCTGCGAATTGATACTGATATTGAAT
The DNA here is from genome assembly GCA_029955525.1 of Oeneis ivallda. Classification (NCBI taxonomy): domain Eukaryota; kingdom Metazoa; phylum Arthropoda; class Insecta; order Lepidoptera; family Nymphalidae; genus Oeneis; species Oeneis ivallda. The sequence goes on along the minus strand of JARPMR010000004.1, from coordinate 18,860,465 downwards.
AGGTAATACTTTGGTGGATTGTGATACATACTTAGAGGTTAGGTCGAGAAGAATATAGCAGCAAATTCCCATTAATCTTATGTAATTTAAATAATTCTTCTGTACGTGTGTTAGTCACCTTACTTCTCCTAAACGGCTAGACCGGTTTGGATGAAATTTTGTGTGTATATTTCAATGGGTGGTTTGAAAATACAATTAAACCCGGTAGTAGTAAAGTAAATGGCGTCGTGACCGTGTTTTCATAAAGAACGTAAGGTCAGTACAAAGTAGGTCGGGTCCGCTAGTATTATTATAAATTTACAATGTAGATTACGTGAAAAAAACAACAAGTTACATACTTCCACCTCTATCGCTTACGGGTTAAACAGAAACTCAGATGATTAAACCCAGAAGCCACCATGTAGTTGGGCTTGTACCTACTTGTACTGGTAAACACTTGTAACTAGTGGTTCGCCCCGAACTGAGACCTCGCGGTATCCCATAATTCCCATAAGGTAGTTTTAACTATATTATATTGTAATTAAAACGCGCCGAATCTGATGACGTCAATCGTCATCTGCTTTCGTGGGTGGGATGCGTATTTACAATATTAAAGACAGCGCCATCTATTAACAGTATAGTGAAGTTTTGTTAAAAACATTGATGCCCATTAAAACTTAAATAATTTCGTTTGTTTATAATATTTATCTAATCTTAGTATTTGTTGTTCAAGTACAGAATATAGCTGAAATTATGTGTTAGTTTCAAGTTTAAAAAAAAAGTGGTTTTAGAGATCTAGCCTCGAATAAAATCTCCACTTTGAAAGCCCCCCATTTCGTCAATTTTAGGAAAAAAAATAAAAAAAGAATACTTTTGTACTCTGTTCCAAATTATCTTTAAAATGAGGTACTGCAACCCTATGAAATGCAAAAAAATTTATTTTACTTCGCATTCGCTTCTATGAGAGCCCCCCTGAAATAAAGATTTTTATAACTTTTTAAGCCATTTTCGGCTGGAGGCCATCGGTTTACATATCATATCTAAAATTGAAGTAATTACGTTCAGTAATTCAGAAGTTATAAGGCTCTGACAGACGGACGGACGGACGGACGGACGGACAAGTGCAAATTCACTCAAGTAAACTCAGAGACCTTCGCTTCGCTCGGTCGAAAACTTGCTTGTACTTGTAAACAGGGTGTAAAATAACGTCCGACATTTACTGAAAGGGGTGACTCAATTTGTCAATATGAACATCTTTTTTTATAAAACCAAGGCTACGAAGTAAAAAAATGCACCTTCTCTTTTAGTTTAAAATATTGGTGCTTTTTGTATGGAATAGTCCTTCTTGGCTTTGATTTCTATACGTAATATCGATAAATTACAATGCTATCGATATTATTAAAGAATAATATCGAAATAAGTAGTGTTGGCCTTCGAGGCCAACACTACTTATTTCGAGTCGATCAGTATTCATACTAAAAATTAAAAATAGTTTAAACGAAAGAAAAATTTTGATCGGGGTTAAATGCAAAATGTCTCTATTCATTACAATCACACTGTTTCGTCTTTGCAACAAAAACAGTTAAGCTGAGATCATCATGAGATTAAATGGATATTTTATCATCTCCTTTCAATATATTTATCAGTCTTCATCCAAGAAAACGAGTATATTTGAGTGAAGAAGAATATTTCCTTGAATTAGGTACAACACCTGTATGTTTTTACTTATTTCAAGTAAATTTTTATATTTGTAACAAAATTCTAATGGTTTGCGTTCAAGTAAAAACTCTTAAACGAAAATATAGAGTGTTTTATGTTAAGATATCGTGTATTGAAAGCAAGAAGATTGCTTGGTTTGAACCTAGAGAACCGTTTTCTTGAAGTAAAGTAATATTGCATTGTCATACCATTCTATTAGTTCAGTTGGAATGTATCGCTCATTGACATTGAAGATTACAAAATATTTGATTTGGCTTGATATGTTCTTTAAACAAGCAAATTTGACTGTTGAAACAATAATTTGAGTTATTTTTTGGGAAGGAAGATTTATACTATTGGAGCAATGAAAGTTGCATTAAGTTAAATTAATATTGTTAGATTAAACTGAGAAATTGACGGATTTAATTCAATTTAACATAGCTGTATTTTAAGACGTTTTATTTTGACTTAAGGAAATATGTTTAAAACAATATATTTTCTTAACGGAACAAAATCTCTGGACCCTTTTTTTTCCGTGCGCAGAGTAGTTTAGCGACTACATCACGGAGTCGTCATAATTATGTCAACTCTAACTACAACATATCTCGAAATAGTACAAATCAAAGTCGCAATCCCAAGTCGCAACCCGCTTTTGTCAATATTACCTTATACTACGCTAGTTACTAGTTATTATTCTGTGCTTATACTTACTTACTCGTAGTTACTGGACGGAGTTGAAGTTCTAAGAATCGCAATGCGGTTTTGATCATACTTAATATTTTTTGTTCAAATTAAACTTGCCTGAGGGACGGTTACCTGAAGTTTTGCAACTGTTTGGTTATTAATCCTCACTTTTAGTACTTGCTCTTACTCCTTACTCTTACTCTTTACTCTTACTCGTGGCAATCGGAATTTTGCCGCAGTAAAAAGCCTTTATCACTCTCAAGGTCCTCAACTATAATTATTATTCATGCAATAATATTATCTGTTGCTGCGTGATTGGGGGACAAACCAATAAACAAACACTTTCGCATTTATAATGATATCAAGCTCTCTGGTCTCAATTTGGCAATACACAATTTTCGTAGTCACTTAATTTAATGATCGATTTACTAATAATGATTTCAAAATATGCATCGCTGCAAATTGGCATTGGATAATTGGTCGCCACTAGAAACGGCTTTCATATGGAACTAATTTAAATTTAACACCCTGCTAAAGTTCAAACGGAAACTGCAAACACTACCCGCATACAGCTACCATTATAATAAATTTTTTTTTGGACTGTCGACTGTGAATTGATAGTGTTGGTACCTCCAATTATCATTGAACTTCAGGTCCCTGATGATGCAAAGTAGGTACTGCACTCCTAAGCCATGGGGATTTAGAAACTGATGATTGTGAAGTGATGTTATAGGAACTCGGTATAGGGCTGTTAATACAAAATAAAAAGTATTAAACGGTTCATCGGTCCAGAAAGTTCAGAAATACTTATGTAATTGCATAGCTTTTTCCCCATAATAATATGTAGGTGTAAGCTTGTATACTTATTAGTCTTTTATAAATAGGTAGTTCGGACTACACTGATTGTGAGTAGGTATGCAATAAATAAAGTGATATTGAGCAAAATTAATGTTTGTCTGGCGCCTTACATAGGGATCTCGGTAAATAAACCGAGCGACGCGACAGCTTGATTTTAAACATTGCTTTGCCCGCGACTCGCCTCGCTAGTCACTTGCGTTTTATACAATAGGTATAGGTTGGCATTTTGCCCATAACTTCTTCAGCGTGGAGTACCTACCTAAGTTTTTATTATCCGCGGGAATCCCTTTTTTCTGGAATAAAAAGTAGTCTGTCACTATTCAGGGTCACACACTACGCGTCGATCAGTTGAGGACGATCAACGAACGCACACCCTTTCGTATTTATATTAGCAGAGTTTATGCATAATAATATATGTATAAATAATAATATAATGTTTTATTTTCAGTTTATAGGACCCATAGTTTTTAAATATTATATACATCACATGAAATAATAAAATAAAAACCGGCGAAGTGCGTGTCGGGCCACGTGCAGTGTAGGGTTCCGTAGTTGCTTTCAACTACGGAACCCTACACTAAAAATTAATATAATCTCAAATTATTTTGCTGACCTAGATAGTGATTTTATTTTATTTATGAATATTGAATACATTTTGAGTTCCATGGCTTAAATACTATTAATATTACAAAATATGCAACGTACACTACGTGTAATACCTATATTAGAAAAAACAGATATAACTCTTTAACTAATGAACCCTACTTAGCCATGATAGTTTTCCTTTAAAATTCATTATATATACTACTGCTGTGAATTTTTTTTGTATTCTTTATACAACCATTTAGCTGGCAGAGGGGGGGGACACTTGACTCTAATAAAATTTAGCACTTTAAAATATCATATTTCACAAACGGATCCCTGAATTGAAAAATGGTGTTCCCACACCCACAATATTTTTGAAAGACCTATTCAACGACACCCCACACTATGGGATAGACGAGAAAAAAAAATTCATCCCCACTTCACATGTAGGGGAGGTACCCTAAAAACAATTATTTTTCACAATTTTATTTCACCACTTTGTCGGCGTGATTGATATTTATACCCTTGCCAAATTACAGATTTCTAGTACCAATAGTCTCTGAGCTAACCGCGGACAGACAGACAGACAGACAGATAGACATACGGACGGACATGGCGAAACTATAAGGGTTCCTTGTTTACTACGGGACCCTAAAAATAAAGTATATCAATGAAATAGTAAAAAAAAAATAAGATTAATAACTACGCAAAAAATTAAAATAATTTATAAACTGTAGAATCTACAATTTCACGTAAAAGTATTGTTCTCGTATCGATGCAGGTGGGACCAATACCTTGCGAAAGAGTTGGTTAGGTCGTCATTTATAGCACCCAAGATTGTATTGAACTATGTTGTAATCTGTCTGTGTTTAAGGTATACGAAAGGTAAAATAAATCTGGCCAAGTGCACACACACACTTATGGACCGAGGTTTCCGTACCTTGAAACTTGAAAAGAAATGTAAAAATATTTATTCGATAAATATTATTCGTCTGCCTCAAAAAAAGATCCTGTATGGAACTACCATCACTAAGTTTGTTTGTAAAGGATAATTGCTGAATTATTTCCATTGTTTTATTTTTCCTGTACCTTTCTTTTATAAGAACACAAACCATCACTCTTTTTATCTTTTAGATCAAGGGCGTCGCCAGCCGAGGGCCAAGAGGGGCAAGTTGATATTGGGAAAAGTATGAATTTTAGGTACCTACAATTGAGAGCTTATGAAGCTGTAAAGCAAAGTGTTACGAGCTCTTGACTGCAAAATAAATAAAACATGTGCGTTGAGTTAGTGTGTGAAAATGTGTTTGTTTGTTTTTCTATCGCGAATCATTGGATCGATGTGATTTGTTGCAGTGGTACTAGGTATAGTTGTGGACTTGGAGCATGATTGGCCGATAATCACTCGCTAGTTGCTAAATTGGCTTAGGTTGCATTTATAGCTCTATTTTTCAAACCTTTAGGGGGGGGGGGGGGGGGGGGGGGCAGCTGCCCCTATTAACCACCCTTGGCGACGCCCATGTTTTAAATATTTCGCTTTGTAAACTTCGGAGATAAGGGAGGGGGGGGGGCGAAAATGAGGCGAATGGCATTTTTAACAGTAAGTCAAAATAGTAAAAAGTCGACAAATCCTTCCGGTGCGAGGTCGCCATTCAGCAACACCATGGGCCCCCAACGACCATATCGGTTCTTCAAACATAATCAATGATTATAACATCATTGATTATTATTATTTATTATAATCCAACTAGCTTTTGCCCGCGGCTTCGCTCACGTTAAGTTCAATTTTTAAAACCCCTATTTTACCCCCTTAGGGGTTAAATTTTCAAAACCCTTAGCGGATACCTACGTTATAATAGCTCTTCTAAACAGCGCGATCCGTCCAGTAGTTTGAGCTGTACGTTTATAGATCGGTCAGTCAGTCAGTCTGTCTTTCGTTCAGTCAGTCGGTCAGTCAATCACCTTTTTGTTTTATATACCTATTTAGATTATTTGGCTCGAGTTTCCGACGAGAAAAATTTATGTAGTCTAGGCTTATTATTATACATATAGGTATCATGATGACTTCCTAAGTTCTATTGAAAAGCGAAAGAGACAGGCTTTAGTTATTATTATAGCCACCTATTCTGTAGCAACGTATTGTCTTTACTTTTGTGCCTTTTGTGCGCTACTCAGGGCTTAGGGTAGGTAGAGACGCGCCTCCCGCAAAGCTCTTGGGGAATAAATTCGTGTCTATAATTGAAGTTGACAAGAACATACTTAGTCTAATGGAATAATACTCTCGAGGGTGCACGGCTGATTCAAACCGATTCCAATTTTGTATGAAAATGGTAACTTGAGCAATTTTTCTTCAAGAAAAAGAAAAGTAATTACTGTTTTAAATATTTGTTGTAGGAACTGAAAAGCTTTTTTGAAGGTTTCAGCTGAAAAAGCAGGGATCTATACATTTTAAGTATATATATTTTCAATGCACATAATTCTTTAGCGATCGAAATATACATAAGTACCTATGGATCGGAGAAAGATTATTCATAAGTTACCTAGGCATTACACTATTTAATATAGTTTTCTTTAAAAGGTCTGAAGTTTGTCGTGCTAAACACTAAACAGAGAGCCATGGAATAAGTCTTCACTCCTCTGGAGTGTTTAGTAGTTATTTCAGTATAAAGCATATTTTCGTTTCACCATAGCCTAATCGCTACTCGACAGTAAATCTCTACCTATATAATGTCCAGGAGTGAAGAAGACTAAAATGGTATAGTAATTCGTCGAGAGTTTAAAGTCTGATGAAATCGGGGCTAAATAAGGCATTTACGCGAAAACTTACGTGTACAAAACGTGTACCCTTAAAGCTAAAGTTGAAGCTACACGTATAGACGCAACATGATAAAATCAACTGAAAACAATAAATGAGGTTTTAATGAACCTCTTTGATATATATATCAAATATTTGCTTAACAACTTTGTTTCACCCTAACTTGTAGAAAGTTGTTTTCCTTTAAGTAATGAAATTTGGCACGGAACTTAATTCTGAAATAATTTTTTTTATTAGAACTTTAACGGAACTATTAAATTGTTATTATTCTGTTTTATCGTTTTGTAAGCTATCTAGGTAGATTTATAGGTACAAAGATTTTTTAAAATTTTTATTATGAATCTAGCCCACGACTTCGCCTGCGTGGATAGAAGATTCAAAAGATGTTTCTTAATACAATCATATCACGCCTTTTCATCCCTTTAGAGAAATAATTTCAAAAACTCTCTCATAAGTGCATCTTTATCAGTACTCCAGGAAGGTATTTCTTTCAAACTAAGCAAATCAAGTAGTTATACACTAGCTTTTGTCCGCGACTGCGTCTGCGTAGAAATAGGTATTTTAAAAATGATAATATGAAGTATCCTACCAACGTCGATCCATTGCTCCGTTGTTGCGTGACGAAGGAAAACTCAACAAACAATTAATACACTTTCGCATTTATAATATTAGTGAGGACATAGCCTCGCAGCAACTCTTTATTATATATAATACCTACATAAGAAAAACTAAATCCACGAATTAATTTTATTATTACAACAAAATTTTAGTACAAATTACTTACCTAATACATAAATAATAAATCAACACGCGAAGTATGTTTTTTTTTAAAAGCCTTTGCGGCAGGTAATGTCGTGACCACATGCACTCTCTACGAGTAAATGATATGGGTTTTCCAATCCCCTACTTTGTTAGGGTTCCGTACCAAAATGGTAAAAATTGAACCCCTATGGTGGTGGTTTTTTCTCCGTCCGTCTGTCCGCCGTCCGTCTGTCATAGTCGATTATTTTAGTAGGTAACTGTTAAAGCTATCGACATGTTTGGAATAGTTGTGTATAATAGTGGCCCAACATCACTGGAATAAAAAAAACCGAAAATAAATTTTAGTTTTATTAAAAACTAGCTGATGCTCGTGACTTCGTCCGCGTGGATTTAGTTTTTAAAATCTCCCGGGAACTCTTTGATTTTCCGGGATAAAATGTAGCCTCACTCTCCTCTCCTGATTGATCGCCTGGGTGATTACGATTATCACAATGCACTAATCATATGTGTGTTAATTGAATTAAGTGTTCATCGAAAATACCATAAAATAAAATTTTATATTATATCAGCTTATTAATAAATCAGCTTAATCATTGTTCTAGTCTGATTATGGTCCATAGACAGCCAAATTTGCACATGTTATGGTGACATGACAAATCACAATACAGCAATCGAATGCGTATGCAATGATCTAGAAACGCGATTAGCATGGACGGTCGCCTTTACGAATTCGTTTGGAAATACCGCCTTTTCAACGAACCTACAGCGGAAACCTAACATGTAAGGCAACGTAATTCTGTTTTTTAACAGACTTCAAAACCGACCTTTTTTGGCGATGTCACTCCATAACTCCGTCAAATCTGAACCGATTTCAATATTTTTTTTTTATTTGAAAGGACATATCGTCAGGTTAGTTCCATTAAATTTGGTCAATATCTGATCAATATCTTCGGTGATGGAGGACGGAACTCCTCAATGAATAAGTGCAAATCGCTCGCGATCAGAGTATGTGTTAAGAAATAAATAAATAAATATTGTTCATGGAATGTGTTAAAGATAATCTCAGCACCAAACAGGGACTTTACGTTTCCTGACACACGTATAGTACGTTAGCTGCTTAATCCAAGTTTCCAGCGTACGCGAAAGCGGAAAGCCTGATGAATAGCGTGGCTGTCTGACCTAAGCGGATTGTATCTTGACATGGACCAATTCTGAAATATATACGAGCAGCAAACACGGCCGTTGAGTTATTCGAATTATTGTAAAAGTTTACGTAAGTTAATGTTAGGTTTTATTTTAAACACAAGGAAAAATGATTTTTCTTCTTACTTCCTTTATATTATAATTATAATATGTGTAAATGTTTGCTTTTTTTCTTGTCCTTCAAACAAGCAGCAACGTAGCAACGGATTGCTTGCATACCTAGGTATAATATAGGACATGGAGAGCGTTAAAGGCTACATTTAATAACAGAAAAACCGAGAGCTCCCGTAGGATTTCTAAAAACTAAAGTAAACGAAGTCTAGTCAAAAGCTAATAAAGAAATGCTAATGGGCAAAGGCAAATTGGAGTTCAGTTTTATTTTAATTATTATGAAAGGATGATAACTTACTTTTGCGTATTATAATATATTCTGTGCTTTTGCTATCACAAACGCATTGATTTCCATCTCAATATTGTATGAATGACTTGCTCGAAAAATAATTTTAACAAGGATAAAAGTTTTAAAACTGTAACCAGACTACGGGAAATTTGATGTAACAACCGTCATGTTGATTTCATTTGGTATAAAATTTCACCTGGATCATCATAATGCGAATCGATTGACACCTCATTCATCAAAATCGCCTCAGTAGTTTAGGCGCTACGGTGGAATATTCGTAAATAGACACATACATAGACTGCTAAAATCATAACTCATTCCTTTTGGCTTTGCCTTAGTCGGTAAAAATAAAACGCTGATTTCTCGATCGTTACGTATTGGCAATTATAGTTCGGCCGTTCAGAGAATGCGTTCCTGACACCTATCAGAAAAATATTGTTTACCAAGTTATTTGACACTCAGTTTGGCACAAAATTATAACATTAATTGATTATTGATATAATAATGTTGTTTTATCTACACTAATGTTATAACATTCTACTTATGTTTCCAATACTTGACTTATAATTACTACTGTTATAGCGCAGATAACCAAACACTCAATTTAAGCAATTTCACATGATGGTATAATATCCACATCGATATCGTAAAATCTCATTATAACATCAATAAAACGCGACCAATTAACCTGGCGAGCCTTATGTCAAAATCCTCATACAAGTTGTATAAAATTTTGATATTAGGCTGGCTTTTGAAAACAGTTGGGTTATACGTGAAAACTACTAAACTTACATACACAAAACTCTTTGGTAAGATCTTGTGCCAATTAAATAAAAAACGAACAGCGCGCGCTTGCTCCTGATTGGCCCTGCGCGCGCAGCTGCGCTCTCATTGGTTAGATTTTAATGGCGGCAAGTTCACTGTGACAATACACGTATTATTATAAATAAACTATTGTCAGCTTTTACTCTTGTTGTTTGATAAATTGCATTAGTGAAGATAAAGTAGTGTATGCAACTGCATATAACACGGGTATTAAAACTCTCGTTACTATTAAAACTCACACTCGTGTTTTAATACCCTTCATTATATGACAGTTGCATAAACTACTATTAATGCTCATCAATTGTTAAAACGGTAAACAACCAGCAATAATATTTATATATAATTTATCGTAACTGCAACGCCATTACAAAGTTACGTCGTCAGTTCAATCGCGACGTGTCAGGAACGCATTCTCTGAACGGCCGTAGTATAATCACTACATATTATAAAACAAAGTCCCCCCGCCGCGTCTGTCTGTCTGTCTGTTCGCGATAAACTCAAAAACTACCAAGTGGATGTAAATTAGTTGAAATATGACGATAATTGTTGACAATGTCGGAAAAATTCAAGCCGCTTGGGAGCTTTCATCAAAAACGCTGCCCTTTGAGATATAACAAAACAATTTATGGTGGTCGTATGGTGGGATAAGTCTTTACAGAAAAGTCTGCGATGGCATATATCTATCTTTTAAGGATAGCTCACTATACCCATTTTAACTTCTAAAAAAATGGTCACATACTATGCGGTAATTAGAAATCTATTTAGACGGATACACTATTAATCCTTATCAACTTCAATACGTTAGTTACCATAAGCATTTCATTCACCATACGATTTAAATGAATATCTTAGGAGTTATCGCAAAATAAAAACGAACACGCGCCAATATAAATACGCGGATTTCAACCCGACCGCGACGATGGCGATGACGGGACTCGCTCATGCGACCAGTGACCATCCCCGCGCGCGGCGCGTTGTTGCTAAATTATAAGCCGAGCGATACTTCTTTTATAAGCCTACGTACTGTACAATAATATGCTGTTAAAAGCATAGGCGTAATATGCTCTACTACCCTTGCGAACCCGGGGCGGGTCGCTAGCACTCAATAATTAGTTGAGGAATCGATTTAAATACAATGTCTTCACCATAGATTTAGGATTGGTAGTGAAATAAACTTTTACAAAATGCTTTCGAAACGTCAAGTGAATCTACCAACTGGTTCGTAATGCCGTTCCAACCGAGAAAAACCAGATAGAAACTCGGCGGCGCGGCGGTATCTCTTTTAAACCGAATTCAAAAAAGGAGGAGTTTATCAATTCGTCGGAATCTTTTTTTTTATGTTCACCTATTACTCGAAGACGCCTTAACCGATTTGGAAAATTCTTTTTTGTTTCAAGGGTATATTTCCATTTGAAATTTTATCGAAATCGGTCGAAAGCTTTATGTCGCTTCATTAAAACATTAAGTATCAATACTTTCAAAGAATAAAAAGAAAATATTCGACTGACTGCTTATCCATTAATATGACTAAAAGAATGTATTATGAAGAAAAAAGTAAAATAAAATTAACTTACATACACGCGTAGGTACTATGGAATTAATGGGTATTGAGCAATCTCAATCAAAACAAAATCACTATACACAACAATTAGTGTATAGTGATTTTGTACTACAGTTGCTTTGCTCTTTTGCGTTTGCTTGCTCGTACTTCGTACTCGTAGCATATTCGTAGCTCGAATTGGTGCTTGATTTAATTTATGTATGGACTGCCTGCCTCGCTTTGGATTTGAATGAGCTTCCGGCTCACCTATACGACTGACTTAATGTTAATGTGTTATACATAGATATATGATAGGTCTCCGCTGCGCATCCTCAATCAATGGTGGCAACATATTTTCCTTGTGAAATATTCTAAATGACGGTGAAATTTGCATGGTCTAAAAGTGAACATTAACTTCCAATTAGAAGTTAAGATGTCATAGCCGAATATTTAAACGATAGTGGATTGCGACTTACGATTTAGCTGTATGTCCTTATACCTATGTGATAGATGTAGGTACGTTCTTCTTCTAATGGCATCGTTAAACAAGATTTTTTAAATAATTAGTTACTAATTAGTTGATAATAATTTTTAAAATAATGAATAGATTAGGAAATAATTAGTTACAAAGTGGCAGATTCGCGTGTCCCACGTGTCACGTGTCTTTTACCTGAATCTTGAAATATTCCTGTAAAATTTGAAAATTCTAGATTCACACATTATAAAATAGTAACAATATTAAATGATATTTTGTTCCGCAAAATGAAAGAGTTCCCACGGGATAAAATACGCGGGCAAATAATGTGGGCACCATTTAGTAATAAATAAACTTGCACGTTTATGAAAAAATACGCCGAATCTCAATGTTTTTACAAATATGATTTATTTTGATCAAACTGTTTATATGAACGTTGGGAATAGCAAATATACGTCTACACTAAATGGAAAAGATTATTTATTCCAATTTCTAAAATCAGCATGGGATTATTTTTTGATAATTATCATAATTTATTCTTAAAACTAGGAATGTTTTTCTTCACCATTGAAGCATTTTACTTTAAATGGCGTGCCCGGGATCGAACCTGCGACCCCCCGAATAGGAGACCGCAGTCCTATCTACTAGGCTATCACTGCTCTGATCTTTGCTCTGATAGATAGAGACGTCACTCTGATTTATTTGTAGATGGCTCGCAATGTCAAAAAGTTATCAGATCTCATAATATACTTAGAGCCAAGCTTCTAACTCTACAAGTCCTAAGTAGCTTCACAAATTCTACATAAATTCTACACCTTAGTCAAAATAAGTAGCTTGGCCGTTTTGTTACATTCACATGGACATAAGGCTTTGAGTATATAATGGTTATATACTCAAAGGCATAAGATGAAAAATTTATTCACTGTTCATTACTTTTCTGTTATACAATAGTTCTTGTAGTAACGATACGGCCAAGCCACATATTTTGACTAAGGTGTAGAATTTGTGAAGTTAGGGCTTGTAGAGTTAGAAGCTTGGCCCTACATGAGATCTGATAACTTCTTGACAGTGCGAGCCATATGGTCGCGGTAGCATTTTACATGAAAATGATTTTGGTGAGATTCCACTTCTTTTTGTAAGTTGTTTATGACAAAAAATTTCCTTATATCAGAGTCCTTATATCAGTTTTCAGACCTCTAGCATCAAAGTTGGCTGAAGTTTCATATAAATTTTCATCCCCTAGTCTAAGTGGTTGGGGGGTAAAAATTCCAAGTTTTAGAATTTTTTTGTAGTTTGTGTACCAATACTAGCTTACAAACCAAATTTCAGCTTCCTAGGACTTCAGGAAGTACCCTAAGAATTTTGGTGATCATCAGTGAGTCAGTCAGTGACTAAATCGGGGTATTTTAGATATAAATAAAATCTAAAGTATAAGAGCTATGTAATTGAAACTTTATATGTTTAATAAGTCCACTATTGACATTATATCCCGAGAATTTTGTTAATCTGGTATAATTCGAACCCAAGTTATGAAGGTTAAAAAAAAACGACGAAGTGAAACGGTAGGTAGTGCCCTTGCCCTTCGCTTGGCTTGTCTCGGCGGGGATACTCCCGTGTCCCCAGATTTTCCGAATGTCACATAAAATTGTTTAATCATGAACGCGATTGTAATAATAATGAAACTGAACGTGTAAAATAAATGAATGAGCACTAATTTGATGGTGGCTTGTGGAAATAGATGGAAATTAACATATAAATATGTGATTATTGCGCCTAGTTCTGCCGTTGCGCATGTTACTTCTACATATTCTAATTAAGTTAGGCTTCGCTACGAGAATAATTCTCAACCTCAGGCAATTCTTAGTTCAGCGAAGATAATTAAAAATGTGTTTGTGGCTGTATGTATAATCTATTTTTTCTCAACTGTGATAAAAGGTTGGAAGTGCTCTAGTACTTTCCCATTTGTTAGAGAATCTTTGTTTTTGTGGCATTTAGTGTTAACCCTGCGCGTTTACTTTTTGCCTCAAATTCGAGATGGTCTACTGTTGAGAAATTTTTGCGAAAACCTGCTTCTTCCGCTGGTTTGTTCTCTTCACAAGTACTTTTGTACAGACTGGTGCTCTTGTAGTTTTTAAAATTCTGCCCAATATTTTTGTATATATTTGACATTAAATTCAATATGGAATGTTTAGAAATAAAGCGTTGCCTAGCAATCAATGACAGGTAATTTCTATGAACCTATTGAAAATTAGAAACAAGGAGTCCCTATATAAACTTTTAAAATCTGCGGTATTATCATTTTTATGATTGACTTGGGGGGGGGGGGGTGGTTAGAAGTTAGTCTGTATGCATTTTTGGAACTTTCCCCATTGTGGAAACACTGCATATATAGCATAGTATTTACTGTATTGTAAATCTGTTTTGAAAAGAGCAACCGCCGAGTTTCTTGCTGGTTCTTCTCGGCAGGAAAGGCATTCCGAACCAGTGGTAGATTCATTGACTATTCAAAAGCACTTGTAAAAGTTTATTTGAATAAAAAATATAATTCTATTCTATTCTATTCTATAATACTAGCTTGTATACCAAATTTCAGCTTTCTAGGACTTCGGGAATTACCTATTAATTTTATAAAATGATGTGTGTAAAACCTAAATTATACCGAGTGAACAATGGTAATAGTAACATATTCACTAGCAATAGAGCTTGCAGCTTTGATAAGTCACTTACACTGTGTACCTTACCTACTCGTAAAGACTCACAGCTAGTGTTAACTTAAGTAAGCTTGCAGGAAGCACTGAAAGTCACATGTGTAAACTTAATTTCAAGTTATTTTCTCTACAAGAAATTGAGCAAGTTACTTGTTGGACATTTTTGCGAAAACCCAAAAAAAAATCGCATTAAATATGCCTATATTTATTGCGAATTAGAATATTATATATACCTGGAGAAAAAAATGCAAGCCAAAGCTAAACGCAACCATTATTTCTTTACAAAATGCCCAGACATTATTAATGAGACTAATTTGAAGAGCGATGTGAAGTATTTCATGCTCGAAGTAAAAAGGAAATGAGAAAAAAGTGTTGAACTAATTATTTGAACTGTGAGTCAAAGTGCTCCCTAAGAGCGTAATTTAAACTTTGCTGTTTGTTCTTCGTGATACCACCAGTTTGTGATCTTATACTTCTTTTATTAAAGTTGTTATGTCTTCAACCAGATGATGTTATTGACTCTCGGCAATAATTGGTATTGCGTCAGCTTTTGTATTCGAAAAAAATAATCTGAGGCACTCATTTACAGTACGTAATTATAACGTACTTAATAAGGATGCCGGAAATGCAAAAACATATAGATTGGATTCATATCGACATTTTTTAAACGTTTTGATATCGATTTCGATGTATTGAATATTACGCATACTGGTCTTTTTACCCGACTTCGGGAAAGACAAAAGCAAGGCTTATTTTAGCAATCTATGTACGCATGTACATATGTGCGATTATTTACGAATGTTCTACTGTGGCGCCGAAACTACTGAACCGATTTATTTAACCGATTAATTATCCTACTCTTACTCAATCTCAGTTTTACTAAAAAGTTGAATAAAAGTGACACATGGCCAGAGATTTGTACTCGTTGTATAATTTAAATTACGCCAAAAATAATCCTAGATGGAATTACCTACCTAGATTTGCAAGTTAGAAGAAGAAATCGACGAAATATCGTATTTTATTGTTCTGTTCGTCATTTATTTATTTCTAGGATTAGGATTTCTAGGATCAAATCAAAATACAAACTTTTGACATTTACGGACGTATGCCTGAAAACGTGTAACTCAAAAGTGAAGTCTGAGCAAAGTGAAAGAACGATTTTTCAAGCCTTAGGCGAGCTTTGCCCACACTGAGAATATTTTGAAATAATCTAAAATTGGTCTGTATCTTTCAACAGGAGTTGAAGCCGTTTAGGTACTTAAAAAAAGTCACGTGGGTAAAGCAATTACCATTTATTTATTTATTTTCAACCGATTTCAAAAAGAGGTTCTCTTTGAGAACCTCTATTCTTTACGTGTATATGCTTCGCCATATCTTCATCTAATAAATTGTAAACCGATTTCAATGATATATTGAAAAGTCTCGAGGCTAAGCCCGATATTTTTAGAAGATGGGGATCAAAAATATAATTATTCACAAGTAAACATTATAAATACCCGTTACATGGCAACACAAGCGAATATCTTTTTTCTCCCAACTTTATTTGCAAAAATTTTGATGAACTTTTTTAGACTGGTTTACTAGAACAAGCATGAGAAGTTTGACTGGTGAACGTGGGCTTGAGGCCCATGGTTCAGTTCGTCTGGGTCAGAAACTCTATGGAATTCGCCAATCTCCTTTGTAGAAAATGTTCCACCTCTAAGGCCAGGGACGCACTAGTAAGGCGATAACGGCGACGTGACTGCGATTCCTATGATGCTCCTGTGCAAACAAGCGGTGGCCACTGGCGGCGCACCAGCTGCGTGACGTGAGTTTATTTGTGCCAGTGTTACCATCGCAGAGGAACATCTGTCCAAACGTCACAATTCGTGGATTCGTTTGTACAGATTTCCAGTACAAAAAAGCCATCAAAATGTCCTTACACCTCAGTTAAATCTTACTGTTGTAATTGATGTTGAAATTGGTACTAAAAATCGTTTAATATATTCAACTACATAGCTGATGCCCACGACTTCGTTCGCGTGGAATTCGTTTTTAAAATCCCTCGGTAACTCTTTGATTTTCCGGGATAAAAAGTAGCCTATGTCACTCTCCGGGTCCTAACTATACCCATGCAAAAATCAAGTCAATCCGTAGCTCTGTTGCGGCGTGATTTAAGGACAAACCAACAATAAAACACACTTTCGCATTTATAATACATATTAGTAGAGGTACAGAATTTTCGTTTTTTTACGAAATAGATGCGAATTTATGCGAAAATTTTGATATAAATGCGATAAATGCGAATATAAAAAATTTGAGTATTTTCGGCGAAATAAACAATAACTGTAGATGATTTTGATTTTTGATATGATTCGTTTTTGGCGCCACTTAAGTAACAGATTTTCCCGGCGCTTCAATAAACTTGCTCTCCGCATGACATTAAACGAGACAAACGAGGCTTTCTTTCACATTGTATAATTATTTAACCCATCTGCAGCTCCAAGTTTGACTTTAAACCCGTACTATAAGAAAGTTTTTCAAAAATTCCTTTTTTCAGAACAAATGAGCAAATAGATGGATATACTCACTTTCATAGGTTAATCCTTTAATCGATACACAGAAATGAAGATCCCAATGTGAATTACATTTTGCTCACTGCACAATGCTGCTTTCCATCCTTTGCTAAAGCAGCATTACAAAGCATCTGGAGTCCAATCAACAGTATAGACGCAGAATGGTTCTTCAGCATGTACAATGTCGTCGTAACAGACCGAAGAACAGCTCTTGAGTCGAATGTTGATATTGCAACTATGTTAGCATTTAATTAATGTTAATATAGTGTTTCTTTCGAAAATATACGTTTTTTTATTAAATGCGATAGGTACTTAAAAAAATGCGAAATTGTTGCGAAACCTTATCATTAAAAAATAAAAAATTAAGTGGCACTCGGGGACTGCCGCGGTAAAGCTATTGCATAGCATTTTTTATCATCTTATGCAATTATAATATTTATGTAATATTTTTTTTAGCATAATAAAAATTATGCAAAAAAAATAATTAAAAAACAAACAAACAAGAAAAGCGAACTGTCACTACTTCGCGAGTGAGATTCGAACCTGCGACATCATACACCATACGGTAAAGAAAGCAGCCGCTCGCCCACTGCGCCAAATGGAGCTACTCTAGCTAATGGAGAACCTCTAAAATGTTGAACGGTTACTCAACGACGGTGTCAGGTTTTTTTTAGTTACGGAATTTCTTGATTCGGTCGCCACGCTCAAACTGTTTGTCCTAGTTCAAAGCCCGCGATAAAAGCTATACAATAGCTTAAAAAAAATGCGAAATTATTATTTGCGAAAATTCCATATATATATATTAGTATGAGTATGATAGTATGAAGTATTATTGTCTTCATAAGACAGCTTTAAAAAAATTGATTTTAAAAACCGCCAATGCTTAGTACTGGAGCCACGATTTATCGCGTGGCCGTCGCTTCTCACTCGCCTTACCAGTCTGCCTGGCAGCTAAAGTGGAAAATTAGGGGATCATGGGATCAATCTTGTTTATTGAAATTCACGCGTTTGAAGTCGGGTTCTTAAAAGGAATTAATTATTTATTGAAATATAAAATAAATTTTGAATGATTTATGAATTGTGCTGAAAAAATTAATGATATTAATATTTTTTACCTTACTTTTATTCCTATACTTTGTAGGAAGAAAATAAAATTTGGAATGTGATATTTTTGTATCGCATTGTAACCGCCTACTAGAAAGGTTTTTTGTACTTTATCTACTTTGGGTTTCTATTTTGTTGTTTCTATGTTGTTGGTCTCTGAGTTTACTAGAGCGATTTGCACTTGTCCGTCCGTCCGTCTGTCCGTCCGTCCGTCCGTCCGGCTCTCATAGAAGCGAATGCTAAGTAAAATTTTTTTTTGCGATTCATAGGGTTTCTGTGTATTATTTTAAAGACAATTTGGAACAGAGTACAAACGTATTTTTTTCTTATTTTTTTCCTAAAATTGACGAAATGGGGGGCTTTCAAAGTGGCGATTTAATACGCTCGCTTGAAGACGCTCTCTGAGAAAATTGGCTATATATTTTCAAGCTGTACTTATTTTTTTACTTCACTTGTATCCTGTACTTGAACAACAAATACTAAAATTATATGAATATTATAAAGAAACGAGATTATTTAATTTTTAATGAGCATCAGTAAATTTCACATAGCTTCACAATAATGCTAATAGATGGCGCAGTCATTAACTATTCCATGGAACTAGGAGTCACGACTATGAACTATCCCAAATTCAAATTCAAATTCAAATTCAAAATTATTTATTTCATGTAGGCCAACCTGTGGCTCTTATGACACGTCAAGATTCTACCACCGGTTCGGAAAGCGGATTCTGCTGAGAAGAGCCGGCAAGAAACTCAGCAGTTGCTCTTTTCAAAATAATCATTTTACAATATTAATAAGTAGCTATTACATTGTAATAAGTTTTTATACTATCTTGTGGGCAGCTGGATGGCAAAAACAGTTTTGCGTCGTCATTTAGGTACATAATATAATAACATATTATTCAATTAAAATTATTCTTTAGTTAAATATCAAACTTCAATAAACTATTAATTGCTGCATTTTGTATATTTTCTATTCGCGTCGATAGAAGACGATTTGTACAGATGCCCCTAACCCGTTTTCACTCGTTAGTACCCACATAATAATTCAATGTTTTCACTGACGTTCCCTAACCTTTACGGGCTACCTATGATAAGTTAGGTGATGATTACTGTCAACTTCTTTATCACGATCTTGTACGGGACACCTAAAAGGACATTGGGACGGATGTTAGGACTTAGGATTGTGTTTTGGAGCTACCTACGTAAAGAGACTCCTACATAGGGGATGATTTAGGTATGTTTGGTGAAAACGGGCATAATAATAATGTCAGGTTTGGTCGTCATGTATCGATTGAATGAATAATCATGGGATACCGTTACCGCGAGGTCTCAGTTCGGGGCGAACCACTAGTTATTAGATGAGTACCTAGGTTTGTTTAGAACAAAGGGTTAGCCAAAGGGTTAATATCTTCTTTAGTAAATAATTACATAGTGTGTACATGCCATTACAACAAGGGGACTGAAAACAAGGCGCTGAAATGGTGGCGGCTGAGTGACTTGACCAACAAAATTGGACACCATCCGAAAGTTGTATGTGGTACTTTCATAGCAAGGAGCTTTCTTAAAATTGTGTAAAGGCAAGTCATATTTTAGTTATTTTAGATTTAATTAATTCATATTAACTTTAGTCATGTTTTTCAGTCAATCAAGATTTACTCGTAAAATGAAATTCTGTTTAAAATTTTGTTAAATTTCTCATAACTTACAATTAGATTTTCGATAATAAAACCTGCTCAGTTAAAAGTTTTTATCAAAAGTTACATTGTGAAACGATGTCTTTAGAATTGAAAACAACAATTTTTTAATACGGTCGCGTATCCGATCATGCATTTCTAATTCGACCAAGACAAGCTGCGAAAGTGTGTATGTTGTTGGTTTGTCCTTCAATCACGCAGCAACGGAGTGATGGATTGCCCTTTTGCATGGGTAGTGAATACCTGAACATAGACTTTTTACTTGTTCTGCAATCACGCAACAAATGAGCAACAAATCTTTGTGAGACAAAATATTTCATTTTTAGGGTTCCGTAGTAAGCAAGGAACCCTTATAGTTTCGCCATGTCCGTCCGTCTGTCTGTCCGTCCGCCCACGGTTTAGCTCAAAGACTATTGGTACTAGAAATCTGTAATTTGACATGGGTATAAATGGTACAGTTCAGGACATGGAAGGTGACATAGGCTACACAAATGACAAATTCTTCGCGGGTTCACGAGAGATTTTTAAAACCTAACTGAATGTCGCTGACAAAACCTGAAAAAGGTTTTATTTACAAAATAAAATATCATGAAAATAGGCAACATTCATCCCCAAATTTTCCACCCTTAAAGGTTGAATATTTGCATTTTTAATTGGAACCACCCACGCGGTTATAGTCAATTTAATAAAAAAAGTAATTATTAAAATCGGTTCACAATAATTGACGAAGGTATCGAGTAACAGACACAGCAAAAATATCGTCAAGAAGATTTGCATGTGTTAAAGTCGGTTGAAAATGAATCAGTTTTCGTCTGTTTTCGTAGACATTTTCATTAATAGCTTTTGCCCGCGACTTTGCTCGCATGCAGTTAGGTTTTAAAATCCCGCGCGAACCCTCTGTTTTTCTGGGGTAAAAGGTAGCCTTTTTCCTTCTCCAGTTCCTCAACTTCTTCTTTTCAATCTTGCCAGAGTGGCCGCTTGGATGATGTTTCATTAATTGTTAGAACCATTGCGACTGCTTCCGCCGCGAGCTGTCATAGCTGTTGCGCGTGTCTACTTGCTATTAGATACGTTCCGCACTCGATATTGCACTGTCACTTAGCCCGCTGAATAGTGATGGCTAGTTTATTTATCGATATCCGTATATCGATAAATCATGGAAAAGTTTTTGGTTAAATCCCAATCAAACCCATCACTTACCAGTAAAAGACCTGCTGATGATGAGATATTTAATCCGAACGACTGGAAGATACCAAAGCGAGTTGTTCATCATGTGTCGCAACAACAACCTGACCGTCTGGCCACCTCGAATAGGTTCAACGTGCTTTCCTCGTCGAACAAAGCATCCGCTCCATCTGGTTCTTCTACAACACGGCTTCGAGAAGCGACTGCAGTGAAACTGACAGCTGGTAAGATACCTCCGATATTCCTTGAAGCTAATGTTTGGACTCATGAACAATTAAAAACCGTCATCTCTCGATATACTAAGCAGTATCATCTGAAATATACCGGCAATAATAAAATAGCCATCAATTGTCATAATCCTGAAGCACACAATTTGCTAAAGGAAGGCTTACGCTCTGAAAACGCCGCTTTCCATACATTCTCGCGTAAAGACGAAAGGACGGCGAAGGTGGTTATTCTGGGTCTTCCTGCCTATGTTGAGGATTCGCTTGCTGATGAACTAGCCTCCCTTGGTTTCAAAGGAGTTTCTATCCGCCGGCTCAAATCTGCCAGTGGTCTTAATGCATCGTGCCCTCCATTCTTAGTGCACCTCCCGTCAGGAGCCGATATTGCTTCATTCAAGCAGATTAAATATTTATCCCATTGCGCTATTCAGGTGCGCAGATTTCGACCAAACAACAATTACGGTACCCAGTGCTATCGATGCCAACTTTTTGGACATTCATCTAGAAACTGCAATTTGCCCCCAAGATGTGTTAAATGCGAAGGTGGTCACCTCTCTAGAGAATGCACTAAAAAGGACCGAAATGAACCTGCAATATGCTGCAACTGTGGTGAAAATCATCCGGCTAATTTTCGCAACTGTAAAGAACGACAAAAGTACCTTAACAATCTTCAATCTAAGAGAGAAGATCAAAGAAAAATCCAAGCAACTAAAATTAAGAATGCAACAGTAGATGATCGCTCCTGGTCTTCTGTAGCAGCTACAGGCAATAATGCAACACAAACCAATGTTGAAGGAAAAAAGCCGAACTACTACTCAACTACCCCAAGGGATAATACCACAGAGGAAATGCTCCAAATACTTATGACTATTAAGTCCCTCAAAGGCCAATTCTCGGCTTGTAATTCCATGATGGACAAAGTGGTATTAATACTTTCACACCTTGGTCAATATGTATAGCGTGCATGAGATCCGACATTATACTGGAATGCTGACGGCATTCGTACTAGTTTAAATGAACTTCTTGACTTGTCATCGGACCTTAATATAGACGTCATCGCTTTGAGTGAGACGAGACTGAGCTCTAATTATAACCTCTCAGCACCGGGTTACACTGTTTACAGAAAAGATAAGAACCAAAACGGACGTGGGCAGGGTGTTGCATTGTAAATTAAGAGTGATTTCATTCATTTACCTATAAACATTCCCGAAACCGTCAACCTGGAATGCGTTGGTATTAAAGTAGCTCTCAACGGTAAATATGTTGCGATTGTGTCTGCCTACCAATCTCCCAATTTAAGATTACTAGAAAATGATCTCGACATTCTGCTAGGTATTGAGTGTAGTAGCTTAATTATGGGAGATTTCAATTCCAAGCATGTCTACTGGAATTGCCCCAACAATAACTTGCATGGTAATACACTTTATGAACACAATATGTTTGTTAAAGATTTCGATGTTCATGCCCCTTGTGAACCAACTTTGATTCACTATCATGGTAATTACAACCCTTCCACGCCAGACATTGTAATAGCTCAAAATGTCCATAATATCTCTGACTTAAAGACACTTACAAGGCTCTCTTCTAATAATTTACCTGTATTTTTCACTGTTTGCCAAGAAATTAATCGTAAATCTTATGTCCAATACGACTACTCTAAGGCTGACTGGAATAATTTAAAACAGTTCATTGATAATAATATTATTCTATCGTCTAGGATCTTTAGTACCTGTGACGACATTGATGTCTCCATTAATCACATAACTTCCCTTATTGAACATGCCCGCAAAACCTTCATCCCTCGGGTTACCATCAATAATAATAAAAATAGATTACCACGTGATATCAGAAAACTTATACGTAAAAAAAATCACTTACGCAGATCTGCACTCAAAACGTTTGACAAAAATTGCAAACGTAAAATTCTAACTGACGTATATTCTCTCCAGCAAATTATCAACAGTAAAATAAAGTTAAAAAATGACATCAAATGGCAAACTAAGCTTTCGAGAGTGGATAATGCTAGCTCAGAATTATGGCGTACAGTCAAATCTTTAAAGAGTAAACAAGATACAATTCCCCCCCTGAAACGTCCTGATGGAACTTTGGCCACTACTGAAGTTGAAAATGTGAAGCATTAGCTGATGCATTTCTAAATAGTATGAATCTTACCAAAGATTGGGTTAGTGATGATGACACTGAAAGCAAGGTTCAAATATCCATGAGCCAACTTAATTCAGCTACCTTCTCAAGTAGTCTCCAGCTTGCTACGCCTGCAGAGGTCAAAGAATTAATTAAAAAACTAAAAACTAGAAAAGCTCCTGGCGTTGATAATATAAATAATATTATTATCAAAAACCTTACCCATAAAGCAGTTGTATATCTGACAAAAATTTTCAATGGCTGTCTCACCAATTGTTATTATCCATCTGTTTGGAAAATTGCCAAAATTATACCAATTAAAAAACCTGGTAAGGATGAAACCTTACCCTTAAGTTATCGTCCAATTAGTCTATTATCCTCCTTAGGTAAGCTCCTTGAAGCCCTTATATTTACAAGGTTGCTGAAAACCATTAACCATGCAATAATTCCAGAACAGTTCGGATTTCGACAAGGTCACTCAACTGCCCAGCAGCTAGCTAGGGTTACTGAGCATATTGCACTGAACTTAAACCTAAACAAGTCAACTGGTATGGTTTTATAAGACGTTGAGAAAGCATTTGACTCGGTATGGCATTCTGGCCTACTACATAAACTCTCGATTCCTGAATATAATGTCCCCCTGGAACTTGTCTGTCTTATTAGTTCTTATCTTCTTAACCGATCATTCCGTGTACACTTAGGTGATAGTTCTTCACAGCAGCGCCTTATTCCAAGTGGTGTTCCGCAAGGTTCCATTTTGGGTCCGCTTTTGTTTTTGGTGTACCTGAATGACATTCCTATACAGCCTCGTACGCATATCGCAGGATTTGCCGACGATGTGGCTACATACACATCATCACCGGATACTGATCTTATTATTTCCCGGCTTCAGCTGTCACTGGATGTACTCCATTCTTATTATAACAAATGGAAACTCAAGCTTAATACAGCTAAGACTGAAGCTATCCTGTTTACAAGAAAACGTGCGATCCCAATTAGAACTCTCAAAATTAATGATTATTCAATACCATGGAGTAAGTCAGTAAAATACCTCGGCTTACACCTTGATCAAAAAATAAACTGGACTGAAAATACAAAGGCATTTAGATTAAAGGGAATGAAAGCCCTAAATGCACTTAGTCCTATCTTAAACCGTAAAACTAATTTAAGTTCGACTACAAAAACTAAAATTTATTCGTCCCTAGTGCGCCCATGCATAACGTATGCGGCACCTGTATGGAGCAGTACCTGCGATACTAACTATAACAGTCTTCAAGTTATCCAAAACAAAGCGTTAAAAATTTCGTATAATACACCATTCAAAACAAACTTGAAAAAGCTACATGACCACATTAAATTTCCATTAATTAAAGATTTTGTTTTAAAACTAACACGTAAGTTTTACCTGTTCAAAAACCCCAGTAACACAAATAAACTCGTTTCATCATTAGGTTCAAGTCACCACTCCGTACGACTCGATAAAATATATGGTCGATATAAATTTCCGCATCACTACGTCCTCACCGGTTATCGGTGACGAAGGCGACCCGACGCGCTGACCGCCTGCATCACTCGCGATTGACTTCATACTTTTTCGCAAACCCAATTATGTCTTTTTTGTTTTTACCCTTCACTGCATATTCTTTTTAACTATGTAATATGGAGTTCATTTTAATATAAAATTAATTGTATGTTTTAGATCCTTGTTTTGTAATGTGTAGGCAATAAATATTACATCCTGCCTGCAATCCTAGTTCCGACGGTATTTTTTTATCAATTAGTGACCATTGTAATAATATTGTATTTTTGTTTTTCATTTCAAATGTTTGTAAAGGCGAATTGTTTAGCCTGATTAACATTATAGCCCTATTCTTGTGTTTTCTTAGTTTATAAGAATGCCCATAATTGTAACATGCTGTAAAATAAAAATAAATAAATAAAAATAATAAATTGCGTCTGCTGATGAACTCCCATAAAAGTTGCGAAGATGATGGTCCTCAATTATACCCATGCAAAGATCACGTCGATCCGCTGCTCCGTTGCTGCATGATTAAAGGACAAATCAAAAAATCACACTATCTTCTTCTTCTGCTTAATTTACCGATAGACGTCCACTGCTGGAGAAAGGTTTCTTGCATGGACTTCCACAGGCTTCGGTCTTGCGCCGTCTGAATCCAGCGGCTCCTTGCGACTCGTGACGATTCACACACTATCGCATTTATAATATTAGTAAGAATAACAAGGAGTGCTGTGGGCGGCATCATCTAAATCAGGTAAATCTTTTGTTACACAACAACGGTACCCGTTCGTACCCGTTCATATGAATAAGAGCTCTTCGAAATGTTTACCCTTTATATACCTAGTTTGTAGCTGATGACAATTGGTTTCGCAAACACAGACTCTGCAAATTGCTGAAGGCTTTATTTGCTCGGAAAGCAGAAAACAACAACCGAATAGCGAATAGCAACTGGTTCTATTCTGTATTTTCCAATTTGAATTCCTCTAGTTAAAGCATTTTAATTCGCTTGTTGGCGATGTCACTCCGTTACATCGATCGTCAGATTTTAACATATTTCGAAGTTTTTGTTTCATTGATGAAATTCGTAAAAAGGCTCCCATCTCGTTTGCGATCATATTAGGTATACTGTAAGTAATAATGCCTAATCTACTTTTTAACCGACTTCAAAAAAAACAAAGAGAGGAGGTTCCCAATTCGACGCGTATTTTTTTTGTCCATGTTACTCCATAACTCCGTCAACTTTTTAACCGATTTAAATATTTTTTTTTAATATGAAAAGACGTACCGTCAGGTGGGTCCCATTTGAATTTGGTGAAGGTCTGATGAATATCTTCGATGATGGAGGACGGAACTCCTCAATTTTTGTTGATGTTACTCTATAACTTGGTCAAATCTGAACCGTTTTCAATAATTTTTTATTTTTATTTTAAGGGACATACCGTCAGATTAGTCCCGTATAAATTTGGTGAAGATCTGATGAATATCTTCGGTGATAGAGGACGAAACTCCTCAATGAATAGAAACAAATTACACGTGATCAGAGAATGTGTAGATTTAGCCTATGAAGCTACACTAAAAAGCTTAAAATAATAATATACGAGTATAAAAATTCTTAAAAAAAAAGTTGAAGTTGAAGTTGGGCGGGCCTCAATAGAACTACTTAAGAAACTGCAACGCTAGCCCGACTTCAACATACCTGTACCAAGTACTAAAATATTCTGTGACTGGACCTACAAACTAAAATTTTGGCTAGCGTGGCGTATTCGTTTCATCGTTTCATCGTTGCTATTTAGGCCTGCCCGACTTCAACATACGTGTACAAACTGAAATTATTTTATACTTTTCAGTGGCGTTTGTAGTCAGTTTTTTTTAAGAATTTTTATATATTATTATCGAATTTTCAACCGACTTTAAAAAGAAGGAGGTTCTCAATTCGACTATATTATGTTTTCCTATGTGTGTTACGCGATTATTCCGCCAATTACGAATTCCGCCATTTTGATTTTTTTTTTGCTAGGTCATACTTAAGTATGACCTAGCAAAGGTGGTTCAGGATATAGAAGAGGAGGTCCTATTAAATATCCTCCTAGTCCTCCTCGTCCTCGTAGTCCTATTACTATTAGTAAATTTTATCGAAATCGAGTCAACGCTTTTTGAAAAAATCTTAATACTTCGTAGTGACGTTTGAAGTCGGTTTTTTTGGAAATTGATGCGTAATTAATGCAAAGATTACTTTTAAAATACCAACAACTTTCAACAAGCTATCACTGTATATTGTTCCCGACAAATTTTATTCAAGAACTTTTAAGAAATTAAGTTTAAATAGAATATTTTAATGGGAGAAAAAAAATTTAATAAGAATTTTAAAAAGTCGTAGAAGTTTTGTGTATTTTAAAGTTAACCCTGTAGGTTTAATTAGGAATTCATATAAGAAATTGAAATGTAGCATTTTTCTGAATTCCACTCTGCTAATATTTTCGTCTGCTCCTTTAAGTTTATAGCACACCGTAAGAAGAGCTGTATGAAGCAAATCTGTATTTATTATAGTCCGCAAGGCATAAGCTCAGCTTTGCATTAGTGTGTGTGTGTGTGTGTGTGAGTGTTTAATTAAGGTACCGGTTGAAGCGCCACGCGCCTGCGTATGGTTCAGGGTTTGTTGTGCTTTTTTCACTCTTTTGGCGATTACTTACAAAAATACAAAGTTGAGCTTATGCCTCGCAGACTAGATCAGAATTTAGAAAACAAAAGAATATGAAAAGTAAGAAAAACATGTGGAATATTATAATGTGTGTAGGGGAAATTGACGTAGCAACGCTTACCTAATTTCATTGCCATGGAAAATTCCATGTAATTTATTACTCTGAGGCGCATGTTTTGTTAATGAATGAAAGAAGAATACGTGTGAATGTATTTAATAATAGTATTGGCGGTTACTTATTATTTTTACTAAACAAGTGTAAATTGAAAATTTAAAACACCCCCGACATTTACATCATCAACATTACATTAAATCATTAGAGCCTCCTACTCGATCCTCGATCATCATCTATCTAACTCCTACTCATTGAGACCATTTTAATTAGCACAAACACACTATAGGAATCTGCTGTAAGTTGCTGAGGCCTTGGGTATCCCGCAGACTACTTGATGCTGCAGCATCAGCTCAAGGTTACCATGGCTTGGTGATAATCCGAAGTAACAGTACACTTTGCACCAGTGAAAGATTGTAAGACCCCTTAATCAAGTAGAAAATGAGCTGATGATCTTCAAACGCCTGAGCTGATCTTCATATATTGTAACTAAGATCTACCTCGATCGTTAGCTTTCAAACAGGAATAACCGCATCAAAATCAGTCCATTGGGTAGGCTGCTATGAGGGAACAGACAGACACGGTTAATTAACATTATCTCAAGTTTTGGACCTCGAGGACCGTGTGCTAAAAGAGGAGGGTGGGGGGAAAGCTGCAAGATTTTCGACCTTCCTCCGGTTTTAGCTCTATAACTTTTTTCCATTACGTCCTACGGCAAAAGCATTTCTATACTTTTTTGAAGAACGTTAAATTTTCTACAACAGTTTGAAAACACAAAAATTTTTGTATGTCAATTCATTCAAGTTTCCGAGTTATGGCGCTTCGAAAAAATAATTTTCAAAATTCGCTAATAAAATGCGACAAAAAACGCAGAATTCCACCTTATTTCTTCTGTTATTCCCGAATTATGATGAAATGTTGTTGTAATTATGGTACCTAGTTACAATCACAAACTTTGGACAACCCGTTCCCCCGCTCACGCCACTCAACCCCAATTCACAAAAAGTTTTTAGCGAATTTTGACCTGGTGCTGGTATCTAGTTTGCGGGATACCCAATTCTTCATCAACTTACAGCAGATATAGTGTGTTTGAGTTCATTAGAATGGTCTCAATGAGTAGGTGCTAGATAGATGATAGAGGATCGAGGATCGAGGAGAAGTATCTGATGATGGAGCAGAAAAGTGGGTAACAGTTTAGTACAGTAGTCTGGCCGTAGATTCACATGTCGGGGGTGATTTAAATTTTCAATTTACAATTATTACCCAAATAAAGCAAAGCCAAGGCAAGGATTATGATTTTAACAGTTTAAGTATGTGATGTGTCACAACTTGTTGAAATTATTATATACTAGCTGATGCCCGCGACTTTGTCCGCGTGGATTTAGTTTTTAAAGTCCCTCGGGAACTCCTTGATTTTCCGGGATAAAAAGTAGTTTAGATGTTGACCCGAGTAATAAGCTACCACGGTATAAAATTTTGTAGAAATCTGTGCGGTAGTTTTTACGTGAAAGAAGGACAAACAAACAGACAGACAAACAGACAAAAAAAAATTTAGCTTCTGTTTTGATATCTGTATCTTGAACACAATTAGAAGCAAAAACCCTTTTTTGAATCTATTTCATGTACAGAATTGGTTTCGTTTCTGTTTTATTATATGTATAGAAGATATTTTTAGGCCATCAAAAAGTGTCGAAATGGTCGTTACAACTTTTGGTCTTAATTTCCGTCTAGCCCCCTTTCGCAACGCGCGATAAGGAACTTCGTTCCAATAAAATAAATATGTCGATTGCTACATAAAATTTTCTGTCGTCGGGCTATAACTTTAAACTTTTTTCTTGTCTTTACGTCTATTAATCGTTTCGCCGGAACTTCTAAACCGAGTTTAATTTGGCATACAGCTAACGATATAGGATAACTATTTATCCCGGAATTGACACTTCGAAGTCCCCGGATGCTCGTTGGTGAACTCACACCGGAAAATGCTGCGTTTTAAACCTCCTCCCCACTAGGTGGACCAGGTGCAATAAGCGTATTATTATTTATCTATGGGGTGGATAGATGATCAGCGAGTCGCTGGCAGTTGTTGGTCACAAGCGACACACGATTGGGTTCTTTGGCAATCCTTGGAACAACGTTGACGTTGGACATCCATCGTGATCGAGATAGTGACGACGTCTACGAGGGTGGATTTAGCGGGGAAAAGATATTTTTGTTACGTGCCTTGTTAAAAAATTACTACTTAACAATTTTGAACTTTTGTTTTTCCCCGATAATTACAAAAGTTCGCCATTGTATTTTTAAGACGCTCGAGGTAGAACAGTTTAGAATTGAAGAATAATATTCGTCGAACGATACTGGCTACTTATTAGGATACGCAAAAGATCATAGATTTAAATATGATTTTACAATTACCAATACCTTATAAAAAGTTGCTTTATTTATTTAAACACTTTTCTGTATTGAGAAACGGTTTTGTTTGCGAGCACATTTATTTCTAGAATTAAATGTTTTTCACCGAGTGCAGTGACAATTTTCCGATTATACACGTACAAGCCGAGCGCGGTCTACAGAATTTGCTTTGCGCAGCTTGACCCGTTCCGTATCTATCTAATCTATCTATAATATCTTTAAACGAGCAATTTTTGTATATTATATATATAATCTGAATCATATATATAATCTGAATCTCGGAAACGGCTCCAACGATTTTCATGAAATTTGGTATGCGGGGGGTTTCGGGGGTGATAAATCGATCTAGCTAGGTTTCATTTTTAGAAAAGGTCGTTTTATCCGTGTTTTCAGGCAGTGAAAAACCTTACAATATCATTAGAATATACGAAGGTAAATTTCGTCATCATCTATAAATTCCCGATAGCTCGACGGTAAGTCGGGCGGTCCCGAAACCGGAAGATCTCGGTTCGAGTCCAAGACGATTAAATATTTTCCCCTATGAATTTTATTATTATTTTTTTATTTATTATTTTTTTTTAATATATAATTTCCAAAAAACACTATTTACCAAAAAAAAAAAAATAGCCGAGCAAAGCTTGGTCACCCAGATATTAAGCATTTATATTTAAAATACCTACTGTTGAAATTGTTGTAATAAAGTTTATTTATGAGACTGCAATCGTGTCTTGGGAATCAGATTAGCTGCAAAATGTTTTCTAAAGCTCTCTTTATTTGTATCTTAACTACATGCTTTTATTGTATGTACTCGTATGTATTATGTACCTATGTTTGTTTAGGTTAAATCTTGCAAGATGAATTAGAACCACTTCCCGGTTTCAGATTGAGTTGAAATTGAGTTGAGTTGAATTGCATGTATATGTAAATTGGATGAAGGCGGAAGGTGGCTATGGGAACTCTGTAGTAAATCGATGTAATCCCATCGAGTTTGGGCTCGTTTGATTCGTCTTCTGGTCCTTGATGATATCCAGCGGCTGATAATGTAACTACTAAAAGCTTGTTTTTTATATTTTTAATTTCCACTTGTTTTTATATCATAAAACCCAATATTACAGCTTACTTTATGCTCAACAACGATATCGCCTATACATTATCTCAAATCAATATCAACATGGCTACAACTTTATTTTGGGTTATAAAGCTCATTGTGCCCACATTGTTTGGCTGCAAATTTCCAAACCAATTCAGCTGTCACTATTTTCACAAAACATGTCATGCCTGGGATCGCACCTCGGACTCTGGAAACAGAGGCAGAAGTCCAACCTAAACTAACCTTACCACTAATAGTTTAGTGCTTCATCGCTTTTGTAAAAAAAAAGGTACCGGCCGGATTGAGAACCTCCTCCTTTTTGAAATTCGGTTAAAAATAGCTTGCTACTTATTGAATTTCGCTGAATTCAGTCGCGATGCATTTACGAATGATAGGTAAATTATTATGATAGTGCAAGTAAATATAGATACCTCGGATCAAGTGAATCTTGCCGTTTAATTTTGATCTACTTTTCTGTAGCTAAGTAAAGGCATTTCATGAGCTTCAACTAAAATTACATTTATTTATTTTTATCGCAAACTCCCTGAGGATTCTGATATTCTCGAAGAATAGCTGTCGTGAGATTTTACTATGAAGAAAAGTGTTCTTAGCTGGTAAGTACTTTGCTTATACATTCCTTTAAGATTATTATAGTTCTTCAGAGAATTAAAAATGGACAATAACAGTTAAAGAACCTCGGGGAAACATAAACTAGTAAAAGCCATCTGCTTTTAAAGTTTATTGTCAAAGATAGATCTTTTACACAGACTTTTCAACCGACTTCAAAAAAGGAGGAGGTTCTGAATTTGTCGGAATCTTTTTTTTTATATATGTTCCCTGATTACTCGAAGACGTGTGGACCGATTTGAAAAATTCTTTTTTTGTTTCAAAGGGCATACTTCCCAGGTAGTCCCATATAAATTTTATCGAAATCGGTCGAGTGGTTTCGATATCAACAGTAAATTAACTAGTGGTTCGCCCGAACTGAGACCTCGCGGTAACGGTATCCCATGATTATTCATTCAATCGATAGGTACATGACGACCAAAACTGACATTATTATTATGCCCGTTTTCACCAAACATACCTAAATCATCCCCTATGTAGGAGTCTCTTTACGTAGGTAGCTCCAAAACACAATCCTAATTCCTAACATCCGTCCCAATGTTCTTTTAGGTGTCCCGTACAGGATCGTGATAAAGAAGTTGACAGTAATCATCACCTAACTTATCATAGGTAGCCCGTAAAGGTTAGGGAACGTCAGTGAAAACATTGAATTATTATGTAGGTACTAACGAGTGAAAACGGGTTAGGGGCATCTGTACAAATCGTCATCTATCGACGCGAATAGAAAATATACAAAATGCAGCAAATAATAGTTTATTGAAGTTTGATATTTAACTAAAGAATAATTTTAATTGAATAATAGATATGTTATTATATTATGTACCTAAATAATATTGCTCGACGCAAAACTGTTTTTGGGATAGATCGTAGTCGTAACTCCTACGAGTAGTTCCATGGAATAGTTAATGACTGCGCCATCTATTAGCATTATTGTGAAGCTATGTGAAATTTACTGATGCTCATTAAAAATTAAATAATCTCGTTTCTTTATAATATTCATATAATTTTAGTATTTGTTGTTCAATGTACTTGAACAACAAATACTAAAATTATATGAATATAAATACAAGTGAAGTAAGAAAATAAGTAGAACTTGAAAATATATAGCCAATTTTCCCAGAGAGCGTCTTCAAGCGAGCGTATTAAATCGCCACTTTGAAAGCCCGAAGAAAAGAAAGTACGTCGTACTCGTAAAGAAAATACGTTTGTACTCTGTTCCAAATTGTCTTTAAAATGATATACAGAAAATTTATGAATAGCAAAAAAAAAATTTTACTTCGCATTCGCTTCTATGAGAGCCCCCCTGAAATAAAGATTTTTATAACTTTTTAAGCCATTTTCGGCTGGAGGCCATCGGTTTACATATTATATCTAAATTTGAAGTAATTACGTTCAGTAATTCAAAAGTTATAAGGCTCTGACAGACGGACGGACGGACGGACGGACGGACGGACGGACAAGTGCAAATGGACCGGGAGCCAGGTACAAATTCGGTCAATTATTTCCTCTCGAGCGAAACTTTGTGAAACGCATTAGGGATTTATATTATGAATATTCGCGACCTTCAGCTGCGACTCCGTGGGTGGGGCGGGCAGTGGCAGCCTCCTACGCATGGAGAAAAAAAAAAGTTTTTTAGTCATTTCCTCCCATTTAAAAATTTGTCAGATTATAGTTTACCTAATATTTTGAAGGAAAAATAAATTCAGCTGACCATAACATGGTGGATTATACTTCAGCTGGCTGCTTGAACATGAAAAAAAAAATTATATTTTCAATGATTTCCTCTCAACTAAAAATTTACCTGGTGATAGTTTATATGCTACTATGAATGAAAATTAATTTCAGCTTGCTGTATCGCGGTGGAAAGTTTGTCAGCTGGTACCTTGAAAGGTGTGACGTAGCAGCATCTATCACCTACTGAATCTTATCAGCTGACGACTTTTCCCTTGACTTACAGCTAGCTGATTTTTTTCATTATTTACTAATGCATGTTAACAAACCTCTTATAAATTTTCATCCAGGAGGAAATAACTTTTCTTAAGTTATTCTCTTTCTTTTTACAGATTGAGGCTATACATAAGCATGGAGGAAAAAAAAAAGTTTTTTAGTCATTTCCTCCCATTTGAAAATTTGTCAGATTATAGTTTACCTAATATTTTGAAGGAAAAATAAAGTCAGCTGACCATAAATGGTGGATTATACTTCAGCTGGCTGCTTGAACATGAAAAAAAAAATTATATTTTCAATGATTTCCTCTCAACTAAAAATTTACCTGGTGATAGTTTATATGCTACTATGAATGAAAATTAATTTCAGCTTGCTGTATCGCGGTGGAAAGTTTATCAGCTGGTACCTTGAAAGGTGTGACGTAGCAGCATCTATCACCTACTGAATCTTATCAGCTGACGACTATTCCCTTGACTTACAGCTAGCTGATTTTTTTCATTATTTACTAATGCATGTTAACAATCCTCTTATAAATTTCAATCCTCTTATAAATTTTCATACAGGAGAAAATCACTTTTCTTAAGTTATTCTCTTTCTTTTTACAGATTGAGGCTATACATAAGCCCTTTCTATATTGCAGTTAGATTGTGGATTAAAATTACCTTCTCCAGATGCTATGCTATAGCAGAGCATAAAATGCTAAAGGTCCACTTGGAGGGGTTAAGTTTTACCCATGACTACGTACAAAGGCCCTTTATTGTGTATAGTGCACATGCAGATTTTTGGTAGAAATAAATTGGTTGTCTGTAAACTCGGTTTACGGACGGTAGTTCCCCGTGATAACGTCTTATAGAAACACTTGCTGATGCCCGCGACTTTGTCCGCGTGGATTTAGTTTTTAAAGTCCCTCGGGAACTCCTTGATTTTCCGGGATAAAAAGTAGCCTAGATGTTGACCCGAGTAATAAGCTACCACGGTATAAAATTTTGTAGAGATCTGTGCTGTAGTTTTTACGTAAAAGAAGGCTTATGTATAGCCTCAATCTGTAAAAAGAAAGAGAATAACTTAAGAAAAGTGATTTCCTCCTGGATGAAAATTTATAAGAGGATTTTTAACATGCATTAGTAAATAATGAAAAACTCAGCTAGCTGTAAGTCAAGGGAAAAGTCGTCGTCAGCTGATAAGATTCAGTAGGCGATAGATGCTGCTACGTCACACCTTACAAGGTACCAGCTGACAAACTTTCCACTGCGATACAGCAAGCTGAAATTAATTTTCATTCATAGTAGCATATAAACTATCACCAGGTAAATTTTTAGTTGAGAGGAAATCATTGAAAATATAATTTTTTTTTTTCATGTTCAAGCAGCCAGCTGAAGTATAATCCACCATGTTATGGTCAGCTGAATTTATTTTTCCTACAAAATATTAGGTAAACTATAATCTGACAAATTTTCAAATGGGAGGAAATGACTAAAAAAAAATTTTTTTTCTCCATGCGTTGGAGGCTGCCACTGCCCGCCCCACCCACGGAGTCGCAGCTGAAGGTCGCGAATATTCATAATATAAATCCCTAATGCATTTCACGAATTTTTGATTGGGAGGGACTTGGTCATGAAAATCTGTCACTGGCTCCCGGACCAAAATCGCTCTAGTAAACTCAGAGACCTCGCTTCGCTCGGTCAAATACCTTGTATAGTGTGTGTGTAGTGTAGTAAAGCGAGAGTTTGAAGTCGGTTGTTTAAAAATAATTTTTTATATTAAATCATACTAATATTATAAATGCGAAAGTGTGTTTGTTGGTTTGTCCTTTAATCACGCCGCAACAGTGCCACGGATCGATGTGATTTTTTGCATGGGTATAGTTGTGGACCTGGAGAGTGACATAGGCTACTTTTTATCCCGTAATATCAAAGAATTCCCGAGGGATTTTAAAAATGAAATTTACGCGGACGAAGTCGCGGAATCAGCTAGTTATTGTCAACCGAGCGAAGCGAAGGTCTCTGAGTTTACTAGAGCGATTTGCACTTGTCCGTCCGTCCGTCTGTCAGAGCCTTATAACTTCTGAATTACTGAACGTAATTACTTCAATTTTAGATATGATATGTAAACCGATGGCCTCCAGCCGAAAATGGCTTAAAAAGTTATAAAAATCTTTATTTCAGGGGGCTCTCATACGAAACGGGGGGCTTTCAAAGTGGAGATTGTATTCGAGGCTAGATCTCTAAAACCACTTTGTTTTAAAACTTGAAACTTACACATAATTTGAGTTATATTCTGTACTGGAACAACAAATACTAAGATTAGATAAATATTATAAAGAAACGAAATTATTTAAGTTTTAATGGACATCAATGTTTTTAACAAAACTTCACTATACTGTTAATAGATGGCGCTGTCTTTAATATTGTAAATACAGTTTTGCGTCAGCTATTCTTATTTTGTCTATTACTAATTATGATATTCAATTAGCAAATTATTATCAATAAAAGTATCACGTTGTTTTTGCAAAAGTAAATCCGTTTCTATTTACAATAATTAGACGTTAGCACCTATTTACTACCGTAATTATGATGGTACTGTGTCGCAAGCGCGCAGTCATGGCAGTTTATAATTTTTTTTATTATGAAATCGTATACTACGTTATACGTAACACCCGTTCAGCGAACCAGCTGAATTTTAGTAAAATACTGTAGGCATACGCATCCCATCCACGAAATCAGATGACGATTGACGTCATCAGATTCGGCGCGTTTTAATTACAATATAATATAGTTAAAACTACCTTATGGGAATTATGGGATACCGCGAGGTCTCAGTTCGGGGCGAACCACTAGTATATGTCAAGATTCTACAAGTTTGTTGTCTGCGCAGCGCCTTAGTAGCTTTGAAAAAGTACATGGTTAATCGATGTATAAGCTACCTTTTTACAACCGAGATGTCTAGACGTAAAAGAAGAAAAATACCTCTAATAAAAATAAACATCTTTCTACTTATCATAAATTGACAGTAAGATATAAGGAGATAAATAAAATCTGGTGTAGCTCGGAAGTCCTCTCAAGATCGAAACGTGAAAAATGTTGACGTACTCGTGATATACACTTCCCTTCAAAACCTTGTATAAGGAAATTGTTAAGGTGGGTCAATTTTAAGCAAGAAGTTAAAGGACCGTGACTTTTTCAACCCAAAATGACATTGTTTTGGATTTTATTGGTAACCCAATTTAATTTTTTTTAAGCCTCTTTTTTTTTTAAATGTTACAAAAAAAACTTATAGCTAAACTAATCTAATTACTATACAAATCATGCCCGCGTGGAATGGTGCCAAGATTTGGCACCATTCCACGCGGCTGATTGCTGCATTGATGATGGCTGCATTTCCGCGTTGGACAGCCAGGCTGATCCTTTGCGCAAAAAATGAGCCAGCCCTTCTGTCACCAGATGAGGCAATTAAACGCGGTGAAATGTCTCGTAAAAATTTTTTTGCACTTTGACTCCATGGCCCTAGGGTCTCCACAGCAAACGGAACAAATATGTAAATTTTAAATAGATTGTCTAAAAATGAGTGCTACATGGTGACGATCGCATCACATCAGATTGGCTGATCCTCTTTCACTATTGGCTAAAATGAGTGCTACATGGTGACGATCGCATCATATCAGATTGGCTGATCCTCTTTCACTATTGGCTAAAATGAGTGCTACATGGTGACGATCGCATCACATCAGATTGGCTGATCCTAGCTTTCACTATTGGCTAAAATGATTGCTACATGGTGACGATCGCATCACATCAGATTGGCTGATCCTCTTTCACTATTGGCTAAAATGAGTGCTACATGGTGACGATCGCATCACATCAGATTGGCTGATCCTCTTTCACTATTGGCTAAAATGAGTGCTACATGGTGACGATCGCATCACATCAGATTGGCTGATCCTCTTTCATTATTGGCTAAAATGAGTGCTACATGGTGACGATCGCATCACATCAGATTGGCTGATCCTCTTTCACTATTGGCTAAAATGAGTGCTATATGGTGACGATCGCATCACATCAGATTGGCTGATTCTCTTTCACTATTGGCTAAAATGAGTGCTACATGGTGACGATCGCATCACATCAGATTGGCCGATCCTCTTTCATTATTGGCTAAAATGAGTGCTACATGGTGCCGATCGCATCACATCAGATTGGCTGATCCTCTTTCACTATTGGCTAAAATGAGTGCTACATGGTGACGATCGCATCACATCAGATTGGCTGATCCTCTTTCACTATTGGCTAAAATGAGTGCTACATTGTGATGATCGCATCACATCAGATTGGCTGATCCTCTTTCACTATTGGCTAAAATGAGTGCTACATGGTGACGATCGCATCACATCAGATTGGCTGATCCTCTTTCACTATTGGCTAAAATGAGTGCTACATGGTGACGATCGCATCACATCAGATTGGCTGATCCTCTTTCACTATTAGCTAAAATGCATCATTGCAGCAAATGCGCCATAAATTCAGCCAATCAACGCAGTTATTGATAGATACTGTAGCAATTTTGAAGTAGCTTGTCCGACAAGCAACATAAGCAAATACTTATTACCGATAAATATTTTGTACCTCAAGCTGATTTATGATGATGATGGTGATATCATTATATTTTATTACTAAAAAAAATGCACGGCAAAATAAACATGTTTTGCCAAGTGAAGCGTGGGAATCTTTGAGCGTGGGTATTGAGTAACGAGCCCCCACTTGCAGTCGTAATACTCAAGACGGGGCGGATCAAAGCATTCTCAAGCGTTTTATAGACTGCTTTCGTTATGAGGTTTTCAGTAATTCTACAACCAATTTTGTTATTTTGTTTGGAAAATAATTTAACCTGGTGCTAATTTGTTGTAGGTCTTGGGGATCTTAATAAATCAATCATCATCACTAACCTATTTGCATCCACTGCTGAACTGGTCTTTCCGTTAGCTCTTGGAAACCAGAAAATTAATTCAAACTGATTTATGGGCATTAACCCTGCGATCATTTCAGTTAAGTTCGATCAGAATAGCTTTTTTAGTGTTCGGAAGCTCTATCCCGCGTCCGAACGCTAATTTGGGCACACAACAAACACTAGTAACAGCGCGCATCGGTGTTCGGCGATTTTTAAACGCTGACTTTCGCTACTTTTAGCATCGTACCGAACGCTATTGAGTCGCGAAAACGCGATGCATTCGCAAAAACGCCGATCGTTGCCGCTAAAAGTAGCCAGTCTGCCCTCACCCTTAACCGATTAAAGAGTGAAACGGTATCTAACGGTATAGGCCTGTTTCCATATAATATGTTTGAATCACAAGGAAGACATTAGAAATTCAGTAACTTGGTTAATCCCACTAAGAAGCGTAATAGGTATGTTGCTCAAACTCATTCAATATGCAATAAGGAAATAATACATTCATTACATATTACCTACATTATGTACTTACGAGTATAACGTCTGGTGAATTTTAAACTGTAGCCAAAGTTTTCAGTTTTGTTATAAAAACGATTGTTTCCACATCATAAAATACTAGTGGTTCGCCCCAAACTGAAACCTCGCCCACAATTCATCCAATGGATATAATATGACGACTTAAAGGAGTCAGTTTTCTTCATATTAATTGCTAGTCAAGACTCTACC
Organism: Oeneis ivallda; assembly: GCA_029955525.1. Classification (NCBI taxonomy): domain Eukaryota; kingdom Metazoa; phylum Arthropoda; class Insecta; order Lepidoptera; family Nymphalidae; genus Oeneis; species Oeneis ivallda. Next base: position 18,820,958 of record JARPMR010000004.1, on the reverse strand, counting down.
ACCGGTTCGGCAAGCAGACCGAACTTTGCTTCTTTGTGGCGCTCTTGAGACTTAAGACACACAGAGACACTAAACTGATTTTAATGATTCTTACAGCAATAGATTATTTGTCTAATCTTGCAAGTGTCAATAAAGATTTCAAAATAATAGAAACAATATGGACTATCGGGATAGACAAATAACGAAAGTTAATTGAATATGGCGTCTAGTGGGCGTCATACTGTTAATAACTTAAGTATCGGAGAGTGCAATGTTGGCAGACCCCCTACTAGGTGGGCCGACGACATCAGACAAGTCAGAGGGACTAGGGAGCAACTAGCAGCGCAAGACCGAGATATATGGAAGTCCATACATATGTCCAGCAACGGACAACAACGGAGAATAATTCAACTAGAAATCATATTTAGTTTTCTTATTTATAGGCCTTTAAAAATCATAATTTATACATATGTCTACTTCAGTGAATTTGCACTTGTCCGTCCGTCCGTCTGTCAAAGCCTTATAAATTCTGAATTACAGAACGTAATTACTTATTTAATTATGTAAATCGATGTACTTCAGCCGAATATTGCATAAAAAGTTATAAAAATCTTTATTTCAGGGGGGCTCTCAAGAAGCGAATGTATATGTATATGTATTAAAAGCTGAAACTTGTTTATAATTTCAGTTATATCCTGTACTTGAATAACAAATTCTAAAATTAGATAAATGTTATAAAGAAACGAAATAATTTTATTTTTAATGAGATGGGAATCAGTATTTTTAACATAACTCCACAATAATGTTAATAGATGGCGCTGTCAATCAGTATCGCAAAAACAGTTTTGCGTCAACTATTATTATTTTGTTTAACAAGACAACTAGGTAATTATTTTTATCAATTATCAAACCGAATAAAATGCTAAAATGCTGCTTCGCGTCGTATTTGTTTTTGCATAGAGCCATGAATCAGCAATCATGTTTTGTATTCGTGTCGATAGATGACGCTGTGCACAGATAATTTAATGTGAATTGAAAGTAGTGTGGGTATGAGTCTTTTTTTTAATCTTATTTATTTCAAGAAGCTTTTATAGGTGACCTACATGTCAGCCCCATCGGTACACACAAAGTACATAAAAAAATTATTCATTGATTCAATTATAATTAAATCTAAAACTAAAACGATACCAATTTGAGAGAATCACTAACAAATTTATATACTTTAATAGCCGGAATGCTCAAAGGTGTACTGAAAATAGAGTTAAAAATACCAATATTATAAAATTTAAATTTAGTTCATACATTAGTGTTTCTCTCAAATTGTGGTTCCGAACACATGCCAATAGCAAGTGTGAAACATCCTCTATTTCGCCACATACATCACAATTTGGAGAGTCAGTTTTCTTCATAACAATCTAAACTTAAATTTAAACAATAAATGTGCCTACTTTATTAAAAGTCAGTAAATTGGGTATTTGAATGTTGTCAAAATGTTGATATTCATTATTATTTTATAATCGAAAATGTAACATGTAAGAATAACATTATTTTGTAAAAACAGAAAATAAATCGGTCAAAATACAATTTAAGTAATTTCTTGATTCGGTCGCCGCGCTCAAACTGTTTGTTTTAGTTCAAAGCTCGCGATCAAAGCTATGCAATAGCTTAAAAACGTTATTTTAAATAAATGAAAAAATAACAGTCAAATACCCAATTATTTACGCGACGAGACTGTTCGGGGTGAACAAGTATAGTGCTTTCATGAATTCCCTTTCACCGAATTCCCTTGCCATTGAACGGAAAGGTCAGTTATGTAGGCATTATTGAACAATCGTATTAAGTTGTAATGGAACTTGAGTGAGTGGATTATTCGGGATCTGATGCGAGAGCTGGCGTCTGAAGCACGTAGCGGGCGAGACGATGCAAGAATTTACACAAAGGCGTATCGTTCCACCCTGATATTAAGCTGTAGAAGATTTTTTTATTCCCGTGAAATATCACGTAAATTATATTGAAATGATATCGCTTATATGCTGCCACAGTGATATTATCTCAAAAATCTGAGGTATCTAAATTTTCAAAATCTTTATTTCTGAGTTCTAATAGAGTATCTACGAGTTTACTTTTCAACTAAAGTAGTTTTCATACATCATGAAATGGCGAATTTTCTGCAACAATGTTTTATGTGTTGAGTGACTATGTTTTGGATACACTGATCCGAAAACTTTGGGTTTTTGGGCACAGAAGACATCTTAAAGTTTACCTAATGCTGCCCAGCTGACGAGGAAGGAAAACTTTGGATACAAGCGCTGCATAACCACGAAATTTGTACAAGACACTTATGCCCAGCTGTGGACAGTGGCGTCACTGGATTGTTCACGTTTGTTGTTGACACAAGGCTATTGTCAAAATGTCTATCAAAGGGTCTAATTGCGAATTTGCCCTCATAAAAAAACTATGACACTGCAAGCTTTTGCCTGAGACTTCAGTTTCGAGTGGATTTAGGTTTTAAAATCCCGTAGGAACTCCATATCCCGGGACAAAAAGTAGCCCATTTCCGTGTTCCAGATAGTAGGCAGGTATCGATACTTTTTCCTTCCCAAACGACAAATTAGTTGAGCTGTTGAGGCGTGCAACAGAGAGACAGTGTTTCCGACTGATAATAAAGAGATATGTAATGACTATGGATGGAAAAAATAAATAATATAATTCAATGAATAATGTTAATAGCATTTTATTTTCAGTGAATTTTTAGAACATACATATAGGTATTACACATTTAGTTAACTTTTACTTAAATTATTTAGGATTTGAGGAATAATATCTAATAATTATTAAGTATATATATGAATAGAATAGAATAGAATAGAAATGTTTTTTATTCAAATAAACTTTTACAAGTACTTTTAAATCGTCAATGAGTCTACCACTATGAATATTAAAAAAGGTGGCCCTCATGTACTGAATAGGTATATAGGTATAAGGCCTTTAGCACATCCTCGCCTCGAAACCGTAGGCGGTACGAAAGGGATAAATGCAAAGTCGTATTACCGTTTTAGGGTGGAATCACATTTTGTTAGCAATAGCATCGATTCGTATTTTATCTTTTGAACATAATTGTAATTTTGTTTGAAGTCGTGTACGCATCAATTCTCCTTTTCACATCGATTCGGTTTTCGCATTTTTTGTATCTAAATGCGTATATACGTGGAACACTCGACTTGACATCCTAAAGCATGCTTACTCACGTCGATCTATGAGAAAGGAGGGTTAATCATGCGTACGCATGCGAACGCAATGCGTACGTAGGTATAGGTGTTACCAGCTTATATTCTAAGAGTGGAATTACATTTGTCAGCATCGATTTGCATTTAGATGGTCCTTACGCATCATACGCAAAACTGCCTGTTTGCCGTCATTTCACTGGTTTATCAGCGGAAATGTTCTAAAGGCCTAAAGCAATTTTCTTTTACATTGAGAGCTTTACGGAAATTTGTATTATCTATGTATATAACAAGCTGATGCCCGCGAATTAGTTCGCGTGGATGTAGTTTTTAAAATCCCTAGGGAACTCTTTGATTTTCCGGGATAAAAATGAGCCTATGTCACTCTCCAGGTCCTCAACTATACCCATGCAAAAAATCACGTCGGTCCGTAGCTCTGTTGCGGCGTGATTGAAGGACAAACCAACAACCAACAAACAAACACACTTATTTATCATAATAGTATGACGTATTAGTAAGGAAGAATTAATACCACGATAATAAAGGCGATCTAATTAAATTTTAGAACACAAAAGCTACTATTATAACTAAACTTAAATATGATAGTTAGATATATTCCTTCGGGGACTTTTTGTGGAGAATAATGAGTACTTTAAATTTTAATCATGTAGTACATCATTTTTATGTCTCATCAATAGTTTTCTCAGCACATAATGCATATTATAGGCAAAATTTTCTTACTTTGGGTTACATTATTGCAATTTTCTTAAGGAACTCTAATTTTTTGAAAATAAATTATAGCCTATGTTAATTCCTGATAACTTAGCTTTCTATTGGTGAAAAAATGGTTAAAATCGGTCCAGTAGTTCCAGAGCCTATTCGGTACAAACAAATAAACAAAAAAATCTTTCCTCTTTATACTAGTGGTTCGCCCCGAACTGAGACCTCGCGGTAACGGTATCCCATGATTATTCATTCAATCGATACATGATAACCAAAACTGACATTATTATTATGCCCGTTTTCACCAAACATACCTAAATCATCCCCTAAGTAGGAGTATCTTAACGTAGGTAGCTCCTAAATACAATCCTAAGTCTTAACATCCGTCCCAATATCCTTTTAGGTGTCCCGTACAGGATCGTGATAAATAAGTTGACAGAAAACATCACCTAACTTATAGGTAGCCCGTAAAAGTTAGGGAACGTTAGTGAAAACATTGAATTATTATGTAGGTACTAACGAGTGAAACCGGGTTACGGGCATCTGTACAAATCGTCATCTATCGACGCGAATAGAAAATATACAATATTTAACTAAAATTTAACTAAAAAATAATTTTAATTGAATAAAATGGTACAAAAAAAATTACAATACAATTATTGTATTATATTATGTAACTAAATAATAATGGTCGACGTAAAACTGTTTTTGGGATAGGTCGTAGTCGTAACTCGTAGTGCCATGGGAATAGTTACTGACTGCGCCATCTATTAGCATTATTGTGAAGCTATGTTGATGCTATATGAATTACTGATGCCCATTAAAAATTAAATAATCTCGTTTCTTTATAATATTCATATAATTTTAGTATTTGTTGTTCAAGTACAGGATATAAGTGACCTAAAAAAATAAAATCAGTTTGAAAATCCATAGCGGATTTTCCTAGAGAGCATCTACAAGCGAGCGTATAAAATCGCCACTTTGAAAGCCCCCCATTTCGTCAATTTTAAGGGAAAAATTAAAAAAGAAATATTTTTGTACTTGGTTCAAAATTATCTTTAAAATGATACGTAACAATTTTAAGTAACGCGATAATTTTTTTTTACTTCGCATTCACTTCTATGAGAGCCCCCCTGAAATAAAGGTTTTTATAATTTTTTATCCAATATTCGGCTGAAGGCCATCAGTTTACATACTAGTGGTTCGCCCCGAACTGAGACCTCGCGGTAACGGTATCCCATGATTATTCATTCAATCGATACATGATAACCAAAACTGACATTATTATTATGCCCGTTTTCACCAAACATACCTAAATCATCCCCTAAGTAGGAGTCTCTTAACGTAGGTAGCTCCTAAATACAATCCTAAGTCCTAACATCCGTCCCAATATCCTTTTAGGTGTCCCGTACAGGATCGTGATAAATAAGTTGACAGAAAACATCAATCACCTAACTTATAGGTAGCCCGTAAAGGTTAGGGAACGTTAGTGAAAACATTGAATTATTTATCAAACATTGAATTTAACTCGTAGTTCCATGGGAATAGTTACTGACTGCGCCATCTATTAGCATTATTGTGAAGCTATGTTGATGCTATATGAATTACTGACGCCCATTAAAAATTAAATAATCTCGTTTCTTTATAATATTCATATAATTTTAGTATTTGTTGTTCAAGTACAGGATATAAGTGACCTAAAAACATAAAATCAGTTTGAAAATCCATAGCGGATTTTTCTAGAGAGCGTCTTCAAGCGAGCGTATAAAATCGCCACTTTGAAAGCCCCCCATTTCGTCAATTTTAAGGGAAAAATTAAAAAAAAAATATTTTTGTACTCAGTTCAAAATTATCTTTAAAATGATACGTAACAATTTTATGTAACGCGATTTTTTTTTTTTTACTTCGCATTCGCTTCTATGAGAGCCCCCCTGAAATAAAGATTTTTATAACTTTTTAAGCCATTTTCGGCTGGAGGCCATCGGTTTACATATTATATCTAAATTTGAAGTAATTACGTTCAGTAATTCAAAAGTTATAAGGCTCTGACAGACGGACGGACGGACGGACGGACGGACGGACAAGTGCAAATCGCCCTAGTTAACTCAAAGACCTTCGCTTCGCTCGGTCGATTATATCTAAATTTGAAGTAATTACGTTCAGTAATTCAAAAGTTATAAGGCTCTGACGGACGGACGGACGGACGGACGGACGGACGGACAAGTGTAAATTCACTCTAGTAGACTCAGAGACCTCGCTTCGCTCGGTCAAATATTAGTATAGACTACATAAAGGAATATTAAATTACTATAGTGAATTTACTAAATTAGTTGTATACTTCTATACTAAGCCGCACCCGGAAAACTTTCAGGGTAAATCGCAAAATTTTGAAGCAAAAATAACACCGCTCGAGTTTTTCACGGAGAAGTTTTTAGTTACGGTCATACTATAGGTACCCTTTATACACCTTTGGCTTAACATACTCCTACCTACTGGGACTCTAGTGTAGCTTCAAGTTAACGTTAAGTATGCATAAATATGGAAATACAAATCATGACGTTTGCCCGAAAGTTAATTTCCATACACTAAATGTTTACGTTGCCTCTGAGCCGTTTGCCTTGTATATGGGCCTCTGGGCTATAAATTGTTTAGTAGGCATTAAGACCGGGTCTCTGTGATGGACTGTCAAAGCAGTCGGAAGTATGAGAGTTTGAACAATCCATTTGGATAGGACCGGAGAACGCATAAATCAATCATGCCAAACTTCGACATCTATTTGCATACCATGCAGACTCTTATTGAAAAATGTTCTAGCAATTTTGCAATTTGCAAGCAAAGTTAAATCCTTCAAACCTTTTTAAAAGAATAGAATAGAATAGAAATGTTTTTTATTCAAATAAACTTTTTTACAAGTGCTTTTGAAATCATTACATAAGTACGATTTTGTAATTGTATTTTACCGGAGTACGACAAAACCAAAAGGATTGTTATGATTTTAGCGGGCCATCTATGTATGTTGTGTCAACTTACATATTATGTTCCACCATAGTGGCTAAGATACTGAGCCGATGTTAATGAATGTCTCGTCAATCGATGTCATATTGTGGTCCGGCTGACATAAGCTACATATTTTATACAAACTGTTTTTTAAATAACTTGCTTAACTAATGTGTGTATTAACAATTTTCGTGGACATCACATTTAGAATCTAATATTTTACGGTATGTACTCGTATGTAACACTATTTTGGATGCGAGTAATAAACGGAAACCATTGGAGCGTGTGATCAAATAATAACCTGTTAAGGCAAAACCAATTTGCGTAATAATTAACTCTCCCAAACTTGTTCTGATGAATCCCTATAATGTATTTGAAGCACCGCGCCGTGTCGTGTTTCAGTGCATTATACTCGAAGCTCAATATAGCCCTACGGTTATATGAACAGTAAATAAATTAGGGTATATAATATATACATAAATAAGCTGCATTTGAACTATAAATCGGCTGCAAAATTGCAGTTTTGTTGCAGTTAAATTGCAGTTGCACTGTATCCAACCTTGTGCAAGTGTTAGGTACATTTATAGAAGATTTGATATCCAATCTTTAGAAAGATTGCTATGTATTTCCTTTTGTAAAAGTCTTCTTCCAAATACGTCAGGCTTTCTTGAATTTATTTACAATCTTCGAAAGAGACTACTTACTATAGGTAACATAATACGGTCAAGTGCGTCTCACAGTAACATTAAGGTAGGGTAGGTGAGGTTCGGCTTTATGAAGGAACCTTAAAAATGAAAATGCCTTATGACCAATTAATTGAAAATACGGCTTCGTTAAGTCGTTCAAAATCGTTTAGTCTGGCATTCTCTATAATTTTCCACTGTAATCATGCTATACATGACAATTTTGTTTTTAATTTCGTATAGATAGGTAATAACTAGGTTTAGAACACGGTTTCTTTGACTCTTTGTCATCATAAGTTGGTAGGTAGGCATACAAAGTAACCTACATCAATACTCAGATACATACAAATAAAAAATTGAAGTGATAGTCTGTGGTTTCGAAATAGCTGCCTTTCATGCTGATACTATTATTGAAATGATATTAAACAAGGTTTTTCCAATTTCCTTTTTTTTATTGCCTGTTCGTCTGTTAGTAGATACGAGCTGATCTTTGGAACAGCTAAACAGATTTCGACGGAAATTCACAAGAAGGAAGGATTACACAAGGAGTAGGTAACTTGGGCTATATTTAATCCCGTATGTAGTTCGGGTAACTCCGTAGAAAGTAAAAATTTTCGATACCGCTGCACCGATCTTGGCGAACTTTGGCGCAATGATAGTGTTCCAGGGGAAATTAAAATTGCCCATGGGATTTTTAAAACCTAAATACGCTTTGATGAAGTCACGAACATCATCTAGGAATTAAAAATTTAATAACATTGCGTGTTACAAAATATCTGATGTCACTTCCATCATCAGAATAAATCTATGTATTTGAATACAAATCACAAAAGAAGAAAAATAATTAAAACGCAATTTTGGGAGCTTTTCATTAAAATGTACATACTTAATATAATTTACTAGCTTTTGCCCCTAATTTCATCTGTTTGGAGTTTTAAAAATCTCAGCCAAGCAAGCCAGCATGTGGAATCCAGTGGTAGAATTATACAAGGCAGGAAAACGTCGTGCAACACCGAAATTAAAAGGTGACGTTGTGGGTGTATTTTGCCGAACCTTAAATAAAGTTCCATAAAAAGACCAAGAAGGCTATCTACCGGCCTTCTTGGTCTTTTTGAAGGAACAAACTTTCGCATTAATCGTATTATACTTAGTAAGATTATTTTAAGAACTTCGATTTCTATAGTAAGCTCTTCATAAAAATTACAGTGTGCAAAACACGCCTTAAATATTAAGCACAATAAACCCCAAAGCACTCTATCAGTATTACTAACAACACGGAAACTTCAATTGGCTCAATCACTGTGGAGCGGAAACCTAATCGTTTTACACACGCTAAGCCTCCCCTTATTTTAGACCTGAATTCAATAGAAAAAGGTTAACTTTACTCAAATTAACTTATCTTATGTATTACTTAACTTTGTATTAACAAAATAGCAATTCTTACAAAATAGCTGATTTTTTTTATACTGTAATACATATTTGAAAGCATTTTAACATGGATGTGAAAACTGAATGAAACTTTCGAGATTGCTTCGCTTTTCCATTACCCTAACTTTCGTAAAAATACCTCAATCTGTAGAGTAAAATCATGAGTAAACGGTCTGTTACCGACATTTTAGTTATAGAGATGTAGGAGAGGTAGGCCGATTAGTTTTATCCCTTACAGTAGCTATTCATAAACTTTATACCTTCCTGTCAATAGAAATATTTTAAGGATAGAATAATATTATTAAAGTAGAACGACGATCTGTTCAAGTCCAAAATTGGAATCCAAATAAACAACAATTGAGTAAGATCTATTTGTTCAAACAATTAATTCACTTGGCCCGGCACTAATTTTACTCCAATGTTACCTTTTAATCTTATAAGGTAGAACTTAAAATATTATAATTTGATAATAATCGTAGATTTACGTTATTGGATGACGGAAAGGGGAATCGAAGCAGCCATCCTTATTAATTTCTATCAAATTTTCTTGACGCTTACTTTGAAATTCTGTCAGAAGTTAAAATAACATTTTAATGTTTTAAAATCATTACCAAGTTTTGATGGTCTCTTTACGAAATTAAAAAGTAATTAATAAACAAAATTTTCAGTCACGGGCGAACATTTCTATGTAAATAAATAAATAAGATGTGCTAATTTTCATTATTCATTTATCCATCGCAACCCATATTCGGTCCACTACTGGGCACATAGGTCGCCTCTCGAATGAGAAGGATTTTAGCTATGAATACTTATATGTCTAGAAGGAGCATCGCGCTACTAAAGAACGAAAAAAAACAGGCCAATGAGAATATGCTCGTGTGCGTGACGTGAGTGCCGCGCATGCGCGGCGTGGATTACTGAGCGTGCGTAATGATACCAGGTACGCAGGTGATTCCAATAAAATGGGGAGAATTATGTCATTAAAATTTTTAAACTTTAAAAATAAAATTAATATCTACTTTTTTAGGGTTCCGTACGCAAAGGGTACCAACGGGACCCTATTACTAAGCCTACGCTGTCCGTCCGTCCGTCCGTCTGTCAGCGGGCTGTATCTCGTAAACGGTAATAGGTAGACAGATGAAATTTTCACATATTATGTATTTCTATTGCCGCTATAACAACAAATAATAAAAATTCAATTAAATTAAAAAAAATAAAATAAAATATTTCCATGGGTACATGGAAATATTTTTATTTAATTTTTTTTTAACGGAACCCTAAAAGAGCGAGGCCCGACTCGCACTTGGCCGATTTTTTTTAATTTTTATCATAAAACAATAATTTTATTAATACCTTTAATTACTATAGTGAGTTATTGTATTTAGTATTTTGTATTAGATAAATGGTTTCCAAAATTTTAAAAAGTCAGCTCCATACTGAAATTCTTTGTTATTGCACCGATGTCGTTCAAAATCGATATTTAGGGTCCCCTAGCGTCAAATGAGAGGAAATGGTTGCCAGTATTTTTTTAAAAGTCAGCGCCATATTGAAATTCTTTGTTATTGCACCGATGTCGTTCAAAATCGATATTTAGGGTTCCCTGGGGTCAAGAAAGACGAATTGGTGGCCAAAATTTTAAAAAGTCAGCGCCATATTGAAATTCTTTGTTATTATACGATGTCTTTCAAAATCGACATTTAGGGTTCCCTGGGGTCAAGAAAGACGAATTGGTGGCCAAAATTTTAAAAAGTCAGCGCCATATTGAAATTCTTTGTTATTGCACCGATGTCGTTCAAAATCGATATTTAGGGTTCCCTGGGGTCAAAAAAGACGAATTGGTTGCCAAAATTTTAAAAAGTCAGCGCAATACTGATAATCTATATTTAGGGTCCCCAAGCGTCAATAACAAAAAATTTCAACATGGCGCTGACTTTTAAACATTTTGGCAACTATTCCCTCTCTTTTGACGCTAGGGGACCCTCAATATCGATTTTGAACTACATCGGTGCAATAACAAAGAATTTCAATATGGCGCTGACTTTTTAAAATTTTGGCAACCAATTCGTCTCTCTTGACCCCAGGGAACCCTAAATATCGATTTTGAACGACATCGGTACAATAACAAAGAATTTCAATATGGCGCTAACTTTTTAAAATTTTGGCAACCAATTCGTCTCTTTAGACGCTAGTGAACCCTAAATATCGATTTTGAACGACATCGGTGCAATAACAAAGAATTTCAATATGGCGCTGACTTTTAAAAATTTTGGCAACCATTTCCTATTTTTGATCCAAGGTAACCCTAAACCCTATTTCCAACTCGATCGGTGAATCGCTAAATCGCTAAAGTCATAAAAACTATCTCCCGGTAAAATATTCGTTTAAAAAAATAAAAGATGAATATAAATAAAAGAAAATCAGAAACGAAAAAGTTAAAAAAAATAAGAGGGGAATTCTTGAGTTCGATTATCGATGGAGACAATTTCGAAATTTATAATTTCTGAAATATCTCAGATCTGGTACTATACCATTCTACCATCAAAGACGTATCGCTAAGCTATTTAGCGTTCCGGCTCGATAGCGTGTAAAAATTTAATAAATCCTAGCTTATCCCCTTCCAAGTTAGCCCGTTACCATCTAAACTGCATCGTCACTTACCATCAGGTGAGATCGTAGAACAAGGACTGTCTTGGAAAGAAAATTAAAAAATGACATTATCTGCAATCGCTTTTCGAATATTATCGGTATCTACATTCTAAGGTTTCATTATTTATTAGGGAAATTTTGGGTTCGTAAACTGGCAACACACATTAAATGGCGAACTCTAATTTAATTATTTTCTACAAATTTCAATTTCTTATTTTGCAGGAACTGATGTGCTTGAATGTTATTTACTGATGGTAGGTGATGTTATTGGTTATTTTAGATCGTCCTGTTAAGTTTTTTTCACATTTTATTTACCAAAAACCGCCATTTAAAAAAAAAATATTGGCTCGCGAGCTCCATATCTGGTGATGACCTAATTCAAACTGAGCGCGGGAAAAGGGCGTGAACCACATGTGGCAGCACAAATTTTCGACGCGTTCACAGCCTTATACTCCATCTTGTATATCTTTGGATTTTAGCATAGTCCACCACTGCTGGCCAAGTGCAATTTGACAGATATCACATAGGTATCATTGAGATCATATTGGAGAACTCACAGATATAAATTATGCGGGTTTCCTCATGATGTTTTCCTTCGCCATTTTCCATTATTTCCATTTCAATTATGTATTATTATATTTAAAACACAAACTTCGTGAATAATGACTGTCTGTTTGTTTGTCCGAATAGGATGAAAATAAGATGAAATTGCGACCAAGTTATAAAATGAATACCTAATATTATTATAGAGCTATATCAAATGTTAGATACATGCAAAAGCTAACAAAACTCTCTTTTCAAATGCGCGTCGCGTCGCTACGAGTACTACAGGAAAAACGCATTAACTTTTAAGAGTCACGATATAGCAATTATTATTATCAATCATCGTATAAACACACGAACGAAATAGTGTCGGGTTAAAACTTTACCAGCTCAACAATTATTTAAAAAAAAGTTTCAACATGAGTATGAGCTTTATATATTTGCTAGTCTATTATAACTATGTGTTTGTCATTTCCCACATACAGTCCATTCACAGCTATTTTACCTCTGACAACCTCCGTCAAGCCATTGAATTTTGTCAAAATGCAATGCGTTGTCGGAGGTTGTCAGAGGTAAAATAACTGTGAACGAACTGTACAAGTTATTTTACCTCTGACAACCTCCGACAAGCCATTGTATTTTGACAAAATCTGACAGTACCTATAATCTGACAAGTGATAAGTTTATACTTAAGTGATAAATGGTTGGCTCTGTCCTAGCGATGCAATCCTATCCGATGTCTACACTAGCGGCACGCTATGATGGCCGGTTTGACGTTTGTCCGCTCATGAAGTTCCGTATTAATTGATAACGACTTTGAAGGAAATAATTGTATTACTTTATTGACGATAGTGATGTGCAGAGATTCATAAATTTTATCGAATGTAGTTTTAGGTTTAGGACTCAAAATTTATTTATTAAATTGATTTCTAAAATGTATACAAGTGTAGAAAAATCAGTTTGCACCATTTAAGGGGTGAATGTACTTGTGAATATGAACAATTTTCACTATGTGGACAAACCTCTGAAATCGCAAAAAAATATCAGCTGTTTCATACAAAAGGTAAAATTTTTATTTTTATATGATATATACCACAACTCGGCATTTGGTTTTCTAAATTGAAAATTTTTAAAAATGGAATCTAATACGATCGTCACATAGGATCGCTGGCTAGCACAACTACTACCTCCGGCAAACTCGCGTCAATGCTCAATGCAAAACAAAGCAGTTTCGAATTGACGTTGCTTCGAAAAGTATAAACTGTCAGTGCAATGCGATTGTGATATAGTTTTGACCTGGCTTTGGATTTCAAATATTGATACTGCATTACTGTTGACCCTTGTTCGTTAATTTGGACTCTGTTCAAGCCCTTTGTTGTGGATTTCGTCGATATGACCGAACGTACGCAGAGAACTGTTCTAAATAGTCAGACACGTGAGTTCGTAATACGCCTTCGTAACTATTTCGATCGTGAAGCTCAAAATGGAGGGCCAATTTTACCTATAACGTCAGTGGTTGAACGCGTAGCTGATGCGCTTAATATTGGACAACGAACTGTTAGACCGATAACTAAAAAAAAATATGGCGAGACTGGCACAGAAGAAAATAAACTTCACACACCAAAAAAGAGAAAACGAGCAAAACCAGTCGTAGGCATCGATAGCTTTGATGCCGATGCTATCCGAAGACATGTTTACGGCTACTATTTACAGAAGGAGTATCCAACAAGAAAAAAGTTGGTGCATTCACTGAAGGAAGCTGGATTATTCTTCGGTGGGGAAAGTTCTTTAACGAAGATTTTGAAGACCATTGGATTTCGATACAAAAAATGTAACAAACGCAAAATATTGATGGAAAGATTTGATATAGCGATGGCAAGGTATACTTTTTTACGGCAAGTGAAAGAAATCAAAAATTGGCAAAATGTTGTGTTCTTGGATGAAACATGGCTTAATGCTAACCATACTGTAGGCCGTTCTTGGAACGATGACACAGCAGCATCTACTTCCAAAGTTCCTGTAGGAAAAGGATCGCGACTTATAATTTGTCACGCCGGAACCATCAACGGGTTTGTCGAAGGTTCTCTCATGACTTTTGCGTCAAAAACCACTGGAGACTATCATGAAGACATGAATGGAGAAAAGTTTACTGAATGGTTTACCTCAATGTTGTGTAGCCTCCCTGAACCATCTATTATAATTATGGACAACGCCCCATACCACTCGATGCAAATTGACAAGCCACCTGCCCAATCCCAAAAGAAAGCTGATATCGTCGCATGGCTTCGTAAAAATGGCGTAGATGCAAACATGAATATGTTAAAAGCGGAATTAGTACGTCTTTTAAAAGAAAACAAACCAACCAAGATCCGATACGTCATTGACGAAATAGCATTAGAACATGGGCACAGAGTTATACGGTTACCGCCTTACCATTGTGAGTATAATGCGATTGAGTTGGTGTGGGCTCAAATTAAGGGATATGCTGCAAGACACAATACAGAACCCCCCATTTACCACAAAAAAAATGCTAAAATTATTAGAAGAAGCTTGTGAACATGTGACTAAAGGAGACTGGGAAAAGGTTGTGAATAGAACTGTTAAATTAATAAGGGAAGATTATGAAAGAGATGTGAAAATAGATAATATTATAGAAAACGAACATATAATTATTAATGTAGGTGATGATAGCAGTGACGACAGTGAAAATAGTAGTATGGACGAATCTGATTAATTATGGCCTTTTGTGGCACCTTTTTTGGTATCTTTTGTATTCATATGTTTCTTGTGTGCATATAAAGTATGTATATTCATTTTCATTCAAATATTCAGTTCGTTCAAATAAATTAAATAAACATATACATTTTTGTTTTATTAAACCTATTTAATCAGGTACAAAAACAAAACTTAATTGTTTTTTGTTCGAGAATAAATTGACATTCCACATCACTATTGTAATGTGTCAAACCGGCCATCATAGCGTGCCGCTAGTGTAGGTGGAAAAAAAACGTGAATATTATGTTGAGAACATAATTTTCACGTTTTTTTTCATTCGATAAATAATCAGAAAAAGATTTTCCTAACTTACTTAGACCTAAATAAACTTTAATATTTTTACAACAATACACAAAAAAACAAATAAAATATAAATCATTCTTTTAATTATCAGTAATGTGAAAGAGGGGACTAGTGTTTTATATTGAACTTTAAACAGTTCGAAATGCAGGCAGTCTTTAATATAATTACCAAATTCGGACACGACACAAATGAAGAGGTTATACCTATCATAAATATTTTTATGTGTTAGTAGAAAGATAGTTTCTTATTAAATATTTCTAAAAAGGAAGGTTATTGCGGTATATAATCGGTAGAACTAGTTATATCAAGTATAGAGCAAAACATTACAAGTACAGATATGAATTTAATTATCAATTCAATTCAATTCTTTATTTGGTTATTCCAAGATTAATTATTTTCAGCAACAAATTAAACTGAAACATTTAAGTGGTTCTAACAAAAAACCATACACATTATCCATACACATAATTTATCTTATCTAACTAAATCAAAAACTATAACATTTACCTGCCATTAGCTTTTATGAGCTCGCGTGATTTCAGGAGTACGTTAGCTACCTAGCTAATTCCACTGTTAAAAGCTGTATTGTACTTGACATGAACCAAGTTAAGTAATTATAATTTAATATAAAAAATTCCTTTTAAAAACCGAGTTTGAACGCCCGCGCCACTACAAAGTACATAATTTAATGTTGATATTTTAAAAACCGCTTGACCTATTTCGATAAAATTTCAATGAGACCTCCTAGGGAGAAGTATACCCTTTGAAACAAAAAAATAATTTTCCAAATCGGTGAAAATACATAAAAAAATAAAAAGGTTCCGAGTAATTGAGAACCTTCTTTCCTCCTTCTTTGAAGTCGGTTTACAAGAGTCTAGTTGCCGTCATGTAGTCGGTTAAAAATCGTTGAGCTTTTAGTATCAATACCTAGTACATAATTATATAATATTATATACATTGAGGTACCAACCTACATCGAATTCGTTCTGAAGGCTTTATTATAATTTTACAAAATTAAAGCTTTTTGTTAGATCAGATTTGCCTAAAAGCTTATCGTGCTTATGCATAATAATTTATTATTAGAGAGGTGGTACTTTAATATTATAAAATACATTTATTGTTAAAACGCCAACGTTAAAATAAAATAAGAAGATTTTTCAATGGGTATACGTATCCATAAATACGAGAATGTATCAACCTATTAGTTGAACTATGACTGGTACTTGAATCAGATTGATTGATAGCACAGTAATACGTTTATGGATAGCTCACTGCTTTAATGGACCATGAAAAAATCAATGTTAAGAAAACGTAAATGAAATACACATAAAAACCTTCCGTCATTATCCCCCCGATTCATTAACAGTTAAAAGATTAATAATATACCGTTTTATAGGTAGGTTTATTACTATTAGGCGGTGATTTGTTATTATTCATAAAGCTTTACCATCAACACCTCCGTCATCGTACCATCGAACCATAATGCTCAGAAGCGCAATAGTCGACGCGGTGATAAGCCATTTAGGTAAGCCCATAAAGGCTGACTATGCTTATAAAATGACGTACCTACTGTGCTGTGAAAGGATATTATAATTCATCACAATAACCATCAAAAACATAAGTATCAGTACCAGTACCAGAAAATAATTACCTACATGGCTCACACATTCATTGATTGTTTGGAGCCTACGTTTCGAGCGGAACTTTGTTAGAAACTTCTGTTCTAAGCGTCATAGTTCGATGCTGCCTCCGTTTAATGAGCTACACGTTCAACTTTGTTACGTATTAATTCATACTTTTATAGGCTTAGCTGTGGAGGCGTAGTATGCATTGATGGAGATCGTAAATTGTTTGTTTTGCCTTTATTTTGAGAAGATTAAGAACACTTGCGATGGTATAATATTATGTATGAATTCAACTTACATTTTTACTTAATATTTTTCATACTTTGAATCTGAGTTTACTCTAAAGCTCTATTAAACGCAGAGTGTACTCAACCGATAATAATAGTCGTCGTAGACCACTGGAAATATGTTTCACACCAAGACACGCAGTTCCACAGAACATGATCTTGTGCCGCTTGTGATCAGCAGCTCCCAGCGACTGGCTTGAGGTCGTTCATATACATTTATTATAGTGAGTGGTCATCCAAAGGCGTGAGACAAGGTTGTATACTGTCTCTTGTACTTAGGTACAAGTATGACTTACTGAGCAAAACAATACCTACGTTCCTAGGTAAATAAAACCTAAAAAATTATTTTGTGAAGCTTTTGTGAGAACATCCATCATATCGTGCTTGGTACGCCATCAAAATTCAAGACTGTATAGAATACATTATTGTCTAAGCTTTTTCACTTTGTGTAATTTCTTAGTTGTAACATTCAGGTGAGTTCTTGAAGTTGAAGTAAGTACTTGAATATTTTACATGGGTATTATTCCCAACTGGTACGTGACTTATAAAACAGTTTTCAATTCGTCATAACATAATATTCGATATTGTGCAAATAAAATGCTTGGCAGTCTTATAACAGGAAGAAGAAAATTTTATGACGGTCGAGAAATTGTGATGATATAAATGGGTGACTTTATTCTTTCATTTATTAAGGTTTTGTTAGAGCGTAGTTAACGCTATAATGAATCTTAAGTATATTGTAGTGGCAGTGATTTGGTTATGCTTACAAAGTACGTAGTGGCTAGTTTGTGTAAGACAACGCTTTTTGTACAATCTGTGTTAGTATAAGTACCTCTTTCTTTTATAAGTTACATCGCCAATATTCGTGAGCGCAGAAAGGAGTAATCTCGCCGGCTAAAAGCGGTTGTAAACAACAATTATTAATAATAGTTGTTGTTGTTACGTTTAGATTTGAAATACTATCTATACTATCAAAAGCGGCTGAAAATATTTTCGCGCCTGCGTGGGTAACTTATAAAAGTAGTTACTGTTACTGTCTTTTTGAGCTTTTGTGTTGCTGTGCTCTAACCTTTAGGTCACATATTTACCAGTTTTTATTTTATCAAGCTCAATATTAGCCATGTTAATATTCCCCTTTCCCCTCTAATTAAGTATAAGGGTACGCACAGGCCGAAAATGCCTCACTGCGATACCTCGCGGTCGCGGTTTAGCTCGCTACCTCGATGTCGATATCGCGATGTCTACATGGATGACGGTGCGAACATGCCGGTTCAGTCGCACCTCGATGCTTGTTAAGGTGCTCAGTCGTGTGGTCGCGGTAAAGTGGCAACGAAATTGTAATCACAAGTCCCACGTAAAGGGCAGAAAAACATGTTATCTGTTGAGAGTGATAGTGACGATGAATTCATGTCACCAAGCGAAAAATGGTGGCGCTGCCTGCGACTTTAGTCCGCTTGGAAATGTTTTGAGAATCCCGCGGGAACTCTTTAATTTTCGGGATAAAATGTATCCTATGTCACTCTCCAGTTCCTCAACTATGTCCATGCAAAAATCACGTCAATCCGTAGCTCTGCGTGCGGCGTGATAAAAGGACAAACCAAGAAGAAGCAAACACACTTTCGCATTTATAATACTACAGTATAAGTAGGTATGTTAAAGCATTACCGCTCTGACTTATTTACACCGTGAGAAGACGGGGTGGATATATATATATATATAGCATTAGCAATAGCATTTATAATAGCAACAAATGAATGGTGGAAAATTATGACCCAATAAAAAATGCAGCTTACCTGTTGATTCACATGCTAGAGCAACTTTCTTCCATTCTTTGGCTAAAACATACCTATTGTGGTGGTTTTTGTGCCGCTTGTCCCAAATGGCAGGGACATTAAAAATTAAATCAATAAGCATCTCCTTTTCCATAATTAAATTTTAAAAAATGAGTACAGTGCGAACTGCAATGTATTCGGGGCTTGAAGTTAACGACAGGAGCCTTTAAATCTCTTCCTTGTGACGGCGAACCAATTTAACCAATCACAAGCCAGATCACATCGATGCTTGCAGTCGACCGCGATATAAAAACAAAATATTTTGTTTTCATGTAAGCATCGAGGTGAAGCATCGAAGTTAACCGCGATGTATCGCAGTGAGGTATCTTCGACATGTTCGTGCTTGTCTGTTTGCATACATTTGTTTTAAATGGAGGTGACATCGAGGTAGCGAGCTAAACCGCGACCGCGAGGTATCGCAGTGAGGCATCTTCGGCCTGTGCGTACCCTAAAGCGTAAAGGAGTATGTACAAAAATAGTGTAACAGATGGTTTTTGAATCATCGACCTTTTGGTTTTGCAGTTCGCACCTAAAAACTGTTGTTAAGATTTCTATGGTTGAGACTATACGTTAGTATAAGTTAGTGCACTTAGAAAAGTATCTCTTATCTATATAGGCAAAAAAAAAATGTATGCGTTCCAAAACCATTGATCAGATTGTGATGAAACTTTGGTAGGGCGTTCCGGGGACACCCGCGAGGGTTTCTGGCCAAAAAAATCTGTAATATAATTTCTTTATTACTTTACGTGGCATTACAATTTACAACGCATGCCGTGTACAGCTAGTATTATAGAAAATAAACACCTACGAATGTTTATTTCCACCTGATCCTGTATTCCTACATATTTATCAATTATAAAGCGAATTATAAAGCGAAGTAGGTACTTACCTCTAGTACCAACCACCTACGTAGCCTGAATAATTACTATTCATCTAGGAATTGGCGTAGATGTTGCTATTGTACAAGTATAGTCAACCACATGAGTAAATAACCGAACAGAGGCAAAGCATCTAAAAACGTGCAATATAAATTATACATAGGTATTTTATAAGGCTCTGGCCGCACCGAGTCGGTGTTAACTAGCTTTACTCGCAACGACGACTTACGACGAACCACGGGTTACCTCTGAAAAAGAGGTTCTGGTTACGAGCATACGACGATGCTTACCTATGGTATGACCAGACCAATCAAGGAAGGTACTCGCCGGGAGTATAATATACTCTGCGCAAACTTGGTATACGAGCATTTGTTGCGACAGCTTTTGACGTAACGTTAAAGACGTAACGTGACATTCTTTCGCGAACCGAGCAGTTTGGTCCAAACATAACATATTATAAGCGTTCGCTTTGCAAATTTTTGTTTCGTGCGTTGAAAAGCCGTGTTCTTGGGAAACAAATACTCACGCAACCAATGCTTGCAGACCTTTGCACAGCGAAAGACAGCGAATGTCTTAATAGGATGGTACTCAGCTTTTCACCGTCTGTATGAATCTTTGTCTCTGTTCGGTTATTTATTCATGCCGTTCAGCTTTATATTGAGGTCGTGAACACAAACAGTATTAGCTGTATGCTTAGTCCAAGTTTTAATTTTTTTGATCGTATGACATTAGCAGCAAAGTAAAATGATTCATAACAGTTTTGATTTAATGTCACAAATTCAGTACAACTCATTTTAATTTGGAGCGTTTTCATATACGTAAACGTGAATACATACACGAAATTGAGTTCTAATTTAATACTCTTAGAATTCTTGGAAATCAGATGCGGAAAATAATAACAAACACAGGATAAAAACACTTTGAGCTAATTTACTTTCAAATTAAACACACGACAACTTTCTCGCTAGGCGAATGAGCAAGGAATCTTTTTGTGTGCGCTGAGGGCTCGGGTTTTATACATTTTGTTCGATAATAACACTACCCACAATGAGTCGTATTAAAATACTGCCTTCAATACATTTATGGTTCATTTTAATTTGATGCTAATGTCATCGTATTCTTATACGATCAAACGAGTTAAACTTGGACTAAGGCTACTGTTGTGTGTTTTAGCCGTGTTGAGCGTGGCGGCCGGAGCGGGCGGCGGGGCGGGTCCGCGACATGAGCGGCGCAGCAGCCCGCCCCGCCGGCCATGCAGCGACTGCGCACCACCTTCAGACGATCCCGCACGCCCACGCCCCAGGATATGAAGACGCAGAGCAGCCTCGAAGTGCCCAAGCAGGTATGTATATACTCCTTTAAGTCCTCATGGATTTCGTCGCCTTTTAAACTGCTGTCTGGTTCTCATAACGGGCTGACTCATAGAAGCGTATAGACTCTTCTTTTATCTCCGGTATAGACTATAGACTATCGCGCCTTATACATTTCTGCAGAACGATTGAATAGGCATGGTAGTTAATTCTTCTTCTGACCCAAAGGTTAAAAAGAATGTTAATTTTTGGTAATTAAAAATATGTCTTAAGGGCAAGCACGTCATATTTCAGTTGCTCACCCTTGTCTTCAGTTGCTCCAAGCTACCAAATAGTCAGACATATTTTAATGGACTGCAAGTTCCAGTGTACGCAACATGCAAAATCGGGTTCGCGTACCCTGAGTCCCTGAAGCGTGTTTTCGTTTCCGTGTTCAATAGGAGAGAGCGCTGTCTCGAAATGCGCTCGGGTTTGTTGCGCTAACACTTGTTTCAAACCCGTGTTCAATATAAGGCAGTCGTCCTCCAATTGCGCACGGGTTTGTAACTGAAATTTTCTTCCAAACACGTGTTCAATTCAAGGCGATAAAGCACTTGTCCTCCAAATGCAAACGGTCTTTTTAGTGTAAAATAAAATAACAATAAATAAAATGAGACCCTAAGCTTTCTTACTAAAAGAATATATTCCAAGACTACAGTAGTAAATGTAGTAAATGATAACCATGGTGATCATACATTGCAAATCTTGTTTAATAAGGTTAGGTTAGGGTTGGACATGAATATCTAGCACTTAGGTTCTATTGAGTTAATATAAATAATATACCTAACAGAAATTTAAAAAAAAAAAATTGTGTGATTAAAATTAGAATTATTATATTAAGATGTGGTTAAAATTTTGGTAGTCATTTACTAATTCTATTGATGATCATGTACTATTTCTGATGATCAGTTAAACATAAGCCAAATTTAATTATCCTAAAAAAAAATTTAAAACTGAGTTTCCTTGCCTGTTCATCAAACACCTCCCATCAATGCCCTCAAATAAACACGGATTCCGAGCGAAGTACCTACTGCCTTCGATTACGAAGTGCGTGAACGGAGGACTCATACGTTATATATCCAACACGGGTTTGTAAATGGAGTTAGCAAAACAAACCCCACGTATTTTGAGGCAAAACAGCCTCCTATTGAACACAGAAATAGTATCACGCTACCCTGAAATGCCTGCATCGTTCCTGAAATGTTCATACCTGCATCCTTTTAAACACATTTTCGAGTATAACACGCTTTTCGAGCGTCCCAGGCTCGCGACGACGACGTATGAAAAAGTGATTAGGTCATATGTACGGAACCCTAAAAGACCGGGGCCAGACTCGCACTTGGCTGATGTTTATTACTAGTTGAGAATTTCTGCCCTGCAAATAAGCTAACGGGTCCCTACCCGTCGAATCGAAACATCGATCTTTCAGTTTTCATGGGCTATCGAGTTTATAAACAAAAAAACCATAATATTGTTCTTATAAAAATAGATGTTTGAATTTCTCAATTAAAACGGCAAATATTAATAGTGTGTTCTTTTTTGAGTGAGGAAATCATCAAATACTCGGGAAATACATATTCGACCGAGCGAAGCGAAGGTCTTTGAGTCTACTTGAGTGAATTTGCACTTGTCCGTCCGTCCGTCCGTCCGTCCGTCCGTCTGTCAGAGCCTTATAACTTCTGAATTACTGAACGTAATTACTTCAATTTTAGATATAATACGTAAACCGATGGCCTCCAGCTGAAAATGGCTTAAAAAGTTATAAAAATCTTTATTTCAGGGGGGCTCTCATAGAAGCGAATGCGAAGAAAAAAAAAATTTTTGCTTTTCATAGGGTTACAGTACGCCATTTTAAAGATAATTTGGAACAGAGTACAAAAGTATTTTTTTTAATTTTTTTCCTAAAATTGACGAAATGGGGGGCTTTCAAAGTGGAGATTATATTTGACCTCACAACGGAATAACCATTGAAAGCTGGGGCTTGAAAGTTTTATAATTTTAGCGTAATATCATGTACTTGAACAACAAATACTAAAATTAGATAAATGTAATAAGGAAACTAAATTATTTAACTTTTAATGAGCAGCAACAACAGAACTTCACAATGATGTCAATAGATGGCGCTCTCATCTCATATAGCAAATGCAGCTATATGTAACATATTATATTCAATTAAAATTATTATTTAGTCATTTAGCAAACATCAATAAAACTTCACGTTGCAGTTTGTTTTTACATGTTTTCTGATCGTGTCGATAGTTGACGCTGTGTACAAGTAATTTAATTTGAATGTTCCAAAAAACTATACCTAAGTTTGATTGAGGCCTTGAGGATTTCACTATAACAGTTCCCTAACCTTTACGGGCTGGAAAATCAAATAGGTCCAATGAGATTTTTGAGAACCCTAAATCCACACGAAGTGAAGTCACGGGAACCAGCTAGTTAACAAATAACCTGTAAAAGTGATGAAATTCATAGTTTTTATCACATTTACCTAATCATGGCGCGCAGCTAAGCATGCCAGGTGCCAGCCAAGGTTACGGCCTAGTGCATAACATATGCATAACACATAATTACTGGTTATTTTTAATATTTAATCCCATATACCGTAAAGTATACATTGTGGTGTTTTTGCTTGCAGGTCCGGTCGGCGTCGTTCGATGAGATACAACTGGAGGCGGCCCGGGGCTCCGGCGCCAGCTCGCTGCTGTCCGTGCCGCAAACCGGCGGCCGGAGCCGGTCCTTCGACTCGGCCGGATCTGACGACTCGGGCACTTATTTAGAGGTACCTAGCTGAAAACTTTAATTAAGTTTAATAAAAAGGATTATAAGTCAAGCTGAACTTGACCCTGGTGGGAATCGAACCTGCGTTTGGTTTTCAGTGCTGTGGCCACTGAGTGTAATAGGTATAATCACTACGTTCTAGTCTGCACCTTTAACCATTGGGCTATTGAGGTTGACGATATTGTAAGAGTTGCACAGCAGAAAGTAGATTGGCTGAAAAAAGTATCATTTTCCATTCATACTTCAATACATAATATAAAGTTTCCTTTAAAGTTTCAATCAGGTATTGTGTCTGATTGTCATAACGTTCTTAATGTAAAATATGATTTTGCTAATTACACATTTATTCCTGGGTTAAACCTAATCCGGTGTGTCTGCAAGCGGGCCTAAATGTGTCTCTTTGTATATTATGTTCCTGTCTTTCTGTTTGAGGGCCAAACACCAATGAATTAAAGGGATAGATCCTGGAGACAAACATAAATAATTTTAAAGCTGAAATATTAAAGAATTCCTAATTTGTTTAAATAATCTTAAATTGAAGTTGCGAGAGCCAAAGCTTTAAAACCATAACCTTCAAAACAATTTTAGGATAGTCATGAAAATTTTCATAAAAGTAGCCATCTGAAATCTAGTTTTATTTGTCATGCCAGGTACCACGTCTTTGGTCACGACGTCGATCGGGCAAAGGCACGCCGCCACCATGCATTCACTGTCGGCACATGGAGACGTGGCTGGCTCAACGCAGCGAAGAACGAACTACACCTGAACGACCGCCTGCATCTTCATCTGCGGAAGACGAGGACGATGATGAGGATGACAGCGAGAGTGATACGCCAAGGATTCTGCTCGCACCGACCCCGCTGCCCAGAACATTCCTACCGCCTCCGATACAGTCCCCGCCACCGTCTCCGGGTGCACCGTCCTTTGAACTACAACCGCCTATTGACGAACCACCCATACTACCGCAAAGACGACGTTCAATATCACGACAGGAAGCCTTTTTTGTGGAACCTACGGGTAGCTCCCTCGAGAACGTCAGAGCTTCCGAGCAGGGCGCTAACAATGCTCCGAGGGACAGCTTGGTCCATGACATTTATTTAGCCGTTCCGGAATTAAAACGCGATCGTGCCGCTTCCGTAGATTCGTGCTTTTCAAAAGTTTCCGGCGGTGCGAGAGCCGAAGAGTTAAGTGAAGGTGGTGATTATTTGACCGTTCCGGGTACAGGTCTCCGCTCGCGATCCGTGGATATAGTATTACCGACAGCCGAACAATCACGTTACAAAGCGCTCGCTCTAACGGCGTCTCAGGCTCAGCCACAGATCAGTCATCAGGAGACCGAACAGCCCCAGGCTATTCCTGTTGTACTGCACGCTTTAGAACACAGGTTAGTGAATAAACTTTAAGAATTTGCTTGGTAGCAAAAAGTTTTTTATTTGCTCTCCTCTTTGCCCTTTTCTTGCTTTATTATTTTATGGTTGCGTTTAATTTTAAAAAGTGCTCTTTTTCGTCTTTTTAGCGACGTAGTAAAAACGTTCCTTTATATTAACTGAGTAAATATACTCGTAAGTACCTCTTTAATGGCTACTCAGTTTTTCAAAGAGAAGTATTTTGTTCTCTTTGAAAAACAAACTAGGTATAAATATTTTATAGTTTGTGCCAATCGATAGTGTAAGCCGCGATGATGCTACATGGAACCGATCTAACTGAAAATGAGAAAAGTTGTTGCAGCTTTTATTAGCGTAAAGTCGTGTTACTGTCATTTATATGAACGGGACTTTGCGGGACAACAGATAATAAGTTATACACCTATAGATTGTATCTAATAAATTAATTACTGTACCTACCGTACTCTCATCATTTTAATAGCTCTGTAGTTAATTATTAATTAATTATTGTAGGTACATTTTGGTAGGCATGTTCTATTTTATGAATATTTGCTTAATCGTGTAAATTTGATGAGTTGACTACTGATATACCTTTGATGTTTAATGTATTATTATAATTATTATGTAGCACATTGGTTTTGCACAAGGTTATAGCAAAGCTAGAGTTAAATTTCAATCTTTCAAATTCTTTATTCGTCAGATAAAGTTTACCTGGCGATTGTGAAATAGGTCATTTGAGTTGGTACCTTTGCTTATTACAATGTCAATAATTATTACCTTTTTAATAAAGGGAAAGGGGCCGATTAATTCACAACGATTCAATATCATAAGTATCGCTACACATTTTCTCGAGTAGCCCGCGCCTTTGAGAATCAAACTAACTAATACTCAAAGGCCCGCGCCGATACAACCTTAGCCCCCCTTACGACGATGTCTTGGCACACAGTGGAAAATAGCTGTGTAATAGGGGTCGTCCGTATGTAAGTAATTTAAGGTATGAATTCCAGCATCGTTATCGTCTTTTGCCACCCTCGAAGTAGGTAGTTTAAATTCGTAAGGAACATAAAATTCGACGGTCAATAATATGCGAAATGTTTCTTTAACATAAAGCCGCTTAATTTCTGTATTCCAATTTTACTGATAAAAGGTAAAATTAAATAAAAAATATAGCAATCAAATCAAAATAATATACTTGATTCTGTGGAATCTATCTTGTGAAAGTTTAATGAGATAAGTGAACGATTTTTGTAAATTGCCTGTTGTAAATGGGAATGGTTGATTTAGACCTTTAGTTGATAGCTTTTTACGGGAATTTTCATTGGTTCTCACTTCTTTCAAACACTATTCAGAGTATTTTATCAAAGTTGAACAAAAACCTTTACAAATTATCACAATTTCATGCATGGTGGGTTGTATATCAATTTTTTACCAATTCTAAGATCCATTTTGATTTGAACAAGTTTTTATCGAAACTTGACCATCATAGCATCAACCTACCTACCTCAACGACTAAGGAATAATAATAATATCGTGTGTCCAATCTAATTTGGCCACAATGACAAATCTCTACAGAGATGAGCCATATGCACACACAAGTTTTGTTTATGCGCATACACAGTTACTCTCATTAATCCATTACCCTCATGTTGTCATATCCTTTTGGTGATTAGTTGAATTTATGGCTCTCTTACTGCAGTAATCCATTTAAGCCTATAGCGAGACAGTGTCAAAGAGTCAGAGGTAATTATGCGATCGTCACATTGCAGCAATAATTTTAGACAATCCCGCAGCTGGGAATCGAACCCAGGCCCTGTCATCCGCAGTCGAAAGTCTATAATATAAAATCCAAAAATTCTTATTTATTTCACGTAGGCCAATCTGTCGCTCTTATAACACGTCATGACTCTACCACCGGTTCGGAAAGCGGATTCTGCTCCAAGAGCCGGCAAGAAACTCAGCAGTTGCTCTTTTCAAAATAATAATCATTTTATAATATTACTAGCTGATGCCCACGATTTCGTCCGCGTGGATTTAGTATTTAAATTCCCTCAGGAACTCTTTGATTTTCCGGGATAAAAAGTAGCATATGCCACTCTCCAGATCCTCAACTATACCCATGCAAAAAATCAAGTCAATCCGTTGCTCGGTTGCGGCGTGATTGAAGGACAAACCAACTAACAAACACACTTTTGCATTTATAATATTACTAGCTGACCTGGCGAACTTCGTATCTCCAATAAAAGTTGTCTTTAACTTTTTTTCCTCACCTTTTAAACCTTCCTTGAACTTCTACAAATATTTCAAATTAATCAACAACAATAGTTATCTATAAAGTTTTGTTTTTCTTATTTTTCTGTTAAAAATAATTAAACTGGTAATATCTAAGTAAGAAAGAAAGAAAGGATTTATTTGCATAATTGTAAATATATAGTGCGAACACTTTACAATCAGCCAATTATGGCACGCAAAATTAAGATTCTAATACAAATTCTAAACGATACACTGCAAAATTATAGCACTCTCTAGACAACCGCAATCTAACATCGTTCGAGATTTAGGTTGCTAGTATCCTATCTTTTAAGTTGCAGCAAATTACAGATAGTTACGAAGTTTGATCAAAATCGGTTCAGTAGTTTTCGAGTTTATCCCGAACATACATCGTGACACGAGATTTTTATATAATATATAGATTATTACAGCTATTTACATTGTAATATATTTTGATTTTTTTTATTCCAATAATGTTGGACCACTATTATACACAACTATTCCAAATTTCATATCGATAGCTTTAATAATTACTGAAATATAATATACAGAATATATAAATACTGGATAGACGAGAAAAAAAATTCATCCCCACTTTACATGTAGGCTCATGTAGGGGAGGTACCCTTTCTTTTTCACAATTTTATTTCGCTTCTTTGTTGGCGTGATTAATATTTATACCCTTGTCAAATTACAGATTTCTAGTTTTAGATTCTAGTACCAGTAGTCTCTGAGCTAAACCGCGGACGGTTGACATTGCGCTCAAAGTGATGAAACGATCTTGTCGAATAGTGTCACAGAGATAGCTTCCAGACATTATAGGCTACTTTTTATCCCGGAAAACAAAGGGATTCAGCGGGATCTTTAAAAACTCAGCTCCACGCACGCGGGCAAAAACTACTATAAAGACCTGCCCATTAATTTTATCACTCGGAAGGTAGATCGTTACTTTCTCTATAGGAAATTATTAAAGGTTCGGCAAAATAAATTCAAAGAATACTCCAGAGATACCTCCTACATGTGTAGACGGCACGTGCAAACTAGTATAAGTTCCTAATAGAGGTGGAACAGCCATTTACCAGTAATACCCGTCGCATCTCTGCCGTTCGCCTTCCCTAATGGCTCATATACACGTGAACACCTCGTTCCATTGAGGAAATTCTAAGCTCACTCGGTACCTACACAAAGGTCTTTAAACATACGTAAGTACCTAGTACGTACGTAAATATGAAACCCACTTGCCTACATCAACTGCATCCACATTTTGACACCCACAATTAACTACCTCAATGGTCTAGGGGTAAGCAAGTTTGAATGCAGATGACGAGATCTGGGGTTCGATTTCCGGGTCGAGCAAAACATATGAATTAGGACATTTTTGTTTTCTGTGAAGAAAATAAAAATGCCTCGATAGTGGCTCGGGATTAGGAAGTTGGCGATATCACCCGGTCCTGCGCCTGATTTCTCTGGTGAGAGAATAGTATTTGTGCGCTATACCTCCCATGTAGTGCTACTCTATGTGGAGCTTGGGCATCGTTGCCGAATCGGGCGAGAGATCATTATTGTTAGATAAAATAAAATTTAGATTGCTAACTGCCTGCTCATAAATATTATTCATCATCATCATCATCATTAGCATCAACGGCTCACTACTGAGCGCTGGTCTCCTCTCAGAGAAGGGTTAGGGCCCAATGCGAATTGGCGAACTTCACGCACCTTCGAAAACATTATGAAGAACTCTCAGATGTGCAGGTTCCCTCACGATGTTTTCCTTTACGGTTGAAGCAAGTGATATTTAATTGCTTAAACGCACTTGAGCCGATTTTGAACAAACCTTCGTAGGAAGGTAGAGTTCTATGCAAGGAATTGGGAAGGTTTCTATGTAAGGAGGATATTCAAGGAGTGATCTTACAATACTTCATTGTAACGGGAAAACTAATGGTTTTTCCAGAAATTAAAAAACATAACCCACAAATACGCTAGGCGCTTTACGTTTTCAGACCTACAATATAAAATATAATAAATCGTGAAACAGAATTTCATTTTGCCCGAATCAAATCTAAAAGGAAAACGTAGCTTATACATATTTATTCGTAAGTTTCAAGTAAGTTATCTTTGATCGTTCACTATAAAATAAATATTATGCCATCCAAAAACTTTGCCTTTACATCTATGTATAAACTGACTTTCCTAAATATTTCCAACAGTCCGAATAATGCGAAAGTTTGTGAGGATGGATGTATGGATGGATGGATGTGTGTTACTCTTTCACGCCACAACAAATGAACGGATTTGGCTGAAATTTGGAATAGTGATAGCTCAATGCCAGGATTAACATTATATCATCTACATTTTATCTCGGCAAATTAAGGAGTTCCCATGGGAATTAAAAACCTTAATCCACGCGGCCGAAGTCGCGGGCATCTTCTAGTAATAATAATAATAGGTTTTCACTAGCCTTTGTAATTCTGTGTCTTTATCGACTATTTTAAAGATTTGAAACCCAAACAGTTAAGGCATCCACGCTCGTTTCTCGTGAAATAATGACTGAATAGGACATAGAGAATGTTCCAGTATGTACAGCTTTGGCGCAGTTTCGTTCGTTTACTTTTTCACAATAATTATTAAATAATGATCATAAAATTTGTTGTTTAGAGACCTGCGCAATTATTTACATTGCCGAAATCATCATCATTAAGTTTAACTGTGAAGTCTTGCTGCAAACTCTGTCCCGTATAGATAATAATAATAGTGGAATTCTTTTTGTTTATCATTATCTTGATCCAGTCTTCCAGAAAAAAATATTCGTGTATATTCGAAGTAAAATATTTTTACTTCAGAAGTAAAAGTATTGAAGTAAAACGATAATATTATTCATATTTTTTATTTGCTTATTCATATTTTTTTTTTGTTTTTATTATTCGTTAACTTTGTTTGTAGAGGTTTATTGCTAATATCAAATAATTTAATATAAAAAATTGTTTTTAAAAAACCGTCTTCAAACGCTAGCGCCACTACAAAGTATATAATTTATTGTTGATAATATTTTAAAAACCGCTCGACCGATTTCGATAAAATTTAAATCGGACTACCAAGGAAGTATATCCTTTAAATCAAATCCAAATCGGTTCAGGCGTCTTCGAGTAATCGGTGAACATACATAAAAAAAAAGATTCCGATTAATTGAGAACCTCCTCCTTTTTTGAAGTCGGTTAAAAAACTAACCCTTCCCTCGGTGTGCGAGTCCGATTCACACTTGGCCGGTTTTTTTTACTTCTTTACGCCTCAACTTATCAACCGATTTAAACAAATGAAAGGTTTTATTCTTCTTTGTTTGAAAAGCCAACAATATCCATGCACAAAAATGTAGGCATACCTATGAATTCACTATTCTATAAACAAACGTAAACTTGAAATTTACACTAGACCAGAGGGCCTAGACAAAGTGACATAATATTATTAAATTGGTTATGTAAATGTCACTTGGTCTAAATAATAGAAACGAATCGTTGGCTAGACAATGTTAGTTTAATCGATTCCATCAAATCATACATCGATGGATTCCATCAAGAAATCGACAACTACTGTCGAAAGACTTTCCATAGAGATGTGTCGACAACTACTTGGCAAGTGGCATTTTTGAGCGTTATCGATAGTTTTTTATTCTTGTGAAGGAAACCCTAGCGAACGCCAATACCCTGCAGAAAACGAAAGATATAGCATTGATGAGTGGATTTATTTGTTAATTTTAGTCGTTTTACTCTAATCGTACCCATTCTATCGACGTCGATCGCATACATAAATGGTAAGGGTAACCCCTACATCAGTTCACGTATAAAGTAGGTAACACGATTATGATAATAGACAACATGTCATATTTTATTAAACTAACGGTATAGTTCCAGCTCAGTGACTGCAGTCAGCTCATGGTGTACATCTACTATAACAAATTACAGTTCGCTTTGTAAATGTCACTGAGTTTTATGTTTGGAAAAAAATAAGTTAGTGTTATAAAACTAGCTCATGCCTGCGGCTTTGTCCCATTGTTTTTCCGGGATAAAAAGTACCTAGCCTTTGTCACGCTCCAGGTCCTCAATTATTCCCACCAAAAAGCCACGTCGAGCCGTTGCTATGTTACTGCGTAATTGAAGGACAAACCAACAAACGAACACACCTTCGCATATTAGTAAGGAACTAAGGATAATTCAAGAAAATCTGTTTTAGACTCTTCACATTTTGATACGATGTCCTCGAAAGGCAACTTAAAGAATTCGGATTCAACTTTCACTTATTTTGCTTGAAATACAAATTCAAATTCAAAATCATTTAATTTTTGTAGGCCAAATTTTGGCACTGATTAAGAGCCGGCAAGGCGGCAATTACCCTTTAGGATCTACGTGGTTTCTTTGGTTTTTGATTATATTCCTTCGTTTCTACATATTATATTCACATCAAGCGTAACAAGTACCATAGGTAATACCTTTAATTAGAAAGATAAGGAGAGTTTTGGGAATTTTAATCGAACCGTTTCAATTACTTAAACCTACCAAAAATTTCGCTAACGAAATTCTCGGCGTCGAATATTCCCGTATAATTGAATTTCTAACTTTTCTACCGCAATTTAGAAAATATTATGAACTTTTTAGGTACGCGATTCGAATTTCAGGTGTACTTGTGCATTTCAATAATTTATTAACATTTTTATATAGATTAGCTAGAGTGCTATCGACCGAAAAATTAAAAAAAAAAAATGTAATCCTTCATTAAATTCTGAACTAGAATGTAATGTCTTTAACTAAAAATTGATAAAAGCACTTTTATTGCAAGAAAAAAATATAATAAACAGATATACCTAAGAGCAGTGATATCCTAGTGGTTAGGAATGTGGTCTCCTATTAGAGGGGTCGCAGGTTCGATCCCGGGCACGCACCTCTGACTCTTCAGAGCTATATGCGTTTAAGCAATTAAATATCACATACTTCAATGGTCAAAAACATCGTATGGAAATCTGCACAGTGCACACCTGAGAAATCTCCATAATGATCTTAAAGGTGTGTGAAGTCTGTCAATCCGCACTTGGCCAGTGTGGGGTCTCAATTTGAAATGATCCAATATCCTATAGGAAATGAGAAAAAAAACACGTGACAAAAAATATAGATTGTAAAATTACCCGTGAAACCCGGTCCTATCATTTAGCGAACATTTATATATATCGTACCTACTAGCTGACCCAGCGAACTTCGTACCGCCAACTTATCTATATAAATAAAACAAATAAACTATCCCAATCCAAAAAAACTATCCTATCTTTTAAGTTGGACCAAATTACAGATAGTTACGAAGTTTGATAAAAATCGGTTCAGTAGTTTAAGAGTCCATCGCGGACAAACAACGTGACACGTAATTTATATATATTAAGATGTGATAATACAATCTCAGATATTATTTTTATTTCAATATCGTAGCTTTAAATTTATTTTTTCAGATGAAATAACTTTCCTAGCATATCCAGGAGCTACAATGCATCGCTGAATTGAAACTAAATGATTTACAAGTGTGCGAGCGAATTCGTCGAAAAATACTTTATTTGCTTTTTCTCTTGCGTTCCTTATACGTATTTGCGGTTCAAAGAAATAAAAAATTAGAGTTGGTACTTGGTATGGAATTGCCCTGCTTTGTTAAAAATGCATAATACCACACAGGAAAGTGTATAGAAATATATGATGCATGCGATTCGAGGAAAAATTTACTTCTGCGAAAGGTATAAAAGTACCAACCTACCTAAATCGTTTTATATTCACCCAAAGGTACAACGCAAAATCATTCACGTGAAAAACATGAGTTTTTCAAAAAGCCCGTGGGACACTAATTTCCCGGAGTAGGAGCGGACACAGCCGCTTTCATGAAGCAAGCTGTCTCTGTTTTAAATAAAATAGAGGCTCGTTTTGACCATAATACCACAGAGTAAGGTAAAAGGTAACAGAGCGGAAGCTACATACAAACGGCTCGCGGCGGGCTCACCCATACATAGCGCAACGCTGTGTGCGTGAGCTCTCACCGACACATTCACCGACACGCCGCTCAGGGTCAAACCGGTCCACTCAGGGTCTGAACTTAAGGGCTGACGGTCGTGCGTTTAGTGAAAATAAATAGACGAAGAGTCTAAAAATGCCAAACTCTTGCACAGTTTGTTTAAAATAACCCAA
This sequence comes from Oeneis ivallda, assembly GCA_029955525.1. Classification (NCBI taxonomy): domain Eukaryota; kingdom Metazoa; phylum Arthropoda; class Insecta; order Lepidoptera; family Nymphalidae; genus Oeneis; species Oeneis ivallda. Next base: position 18,787,043 of record JARPMR010000004.1, on the reverse strand, counting down.
AGACAATAAGGACATTTCCTTTTTTTTATATTTGAGAGATAAAGAGAAGTAAGTACTTTTTTATACGTATAGGTACGTATTAAATTAATTAATAAATAATATTAAAATTCTTTGTTATTCGACCGATTTCGTTTAAAATCGATATTTCTTGGGTCAAGAAAGAGGAAATGGATGCCAAAATTTTAAAGTCACCGCCATATTGAAATTCTTTGTTATTCGACCGATTTCGTTCAAATCCGATATTTAGGATTCCATGGGGTCAAGAATTAGGAAATGGGTTCCAAAATTTTAAAAAGTCACCGCCATATTGAAATTCTTTGTTATTCGACCGATTTCGTTCAAAATCGATATTTAGGCTTTCCTGGGGTCAAGAAAGAGGAAATGGATGAAGTCACCGCCATATTGAAATTCTTTGTTATTCGACCGATTTCGTTCAAAATCCATATTTGGGCTTCTCTGGGGTCAAGAAAGAGGAAATGGATGCCAAAATTTTAAAAGTCACCGCCATATTGAAATTCTTTGTTATTCGACAGATTTCGTTCAAAATTGATATTAAGGCTTCCCTGGGCCATTATTTGTGAAACAACATTAATTGTGAAGTTATGGCAAAAATACTGATGTTCATTAAAAAAAATTGTTTCTTTATATTTTTGTTAATTTAAGTATTTTTTGTTCAATTTCAGAATATAACTGAAATTATACATAATTATACAAACTATATATTTTTATTTTTTCCTTAAATTGTTGACATGCATCAGGTGACAACCCTAGCAGAATAGGTATACTTCTTCGACCTTGTTAGGAAGCTTCCTCTCTGGTGTGATAATACTCACTAATGACTCACTAATTTCCCAGTATGCATAAATCCATAAAATATGGTCCCTTTCTTGAAGAAGGCAGGGTAACATTAGAAACGTCTTGTCTCCATAATATTGCCTGACTTTGCTAAGTTATTTGAAACCATTATCTGTCTTGTTATTAATTGGCACTCTAAAAACTTCTTGATGAACGCTCAAGATTCCCGCAAGAATAAATCGACAGTCTCAAATTTAATAAAGTTTATATCCAATCTCGAGGTCTGTTATCTTAAGAGTTCAGGTGGATCCCTTAAATACCCTGATTTCAGTAGCGTTTTTGATAATTATCAAAAAAGCTATATAGAAAAATATAAGTACCTATATATAAAATCAATTCAATTATTGAAAACATTGATATTATGTTATATCGTCCCATCTATGCCAAACTTACGAATCTGCAAAAGATGCATTTTACAGGTGAGTGTTTTGAAAGGATTGAAAAATTATCTATTACCTTTCTTTTTTTTGCTAGGGATATAGGTATTGTCGTACCTATCGTCGGTTTTGAAAATAGTTATTAAGTTTGCAATAGATGTGACGATATAGCAGAACATAATCATTTTAAGGTATTTATAAATAAATGACTATGAATGTGACTATAGATCACTCTGGTCCACTACTTTTAAAAAACTAAAAACATTATGGCGTAAGTACATGGAACATTGTGGCGATAGTTTATGTGTTACTGATCTCAATGATGCCAAAAATACTGGGTGCATTTCTGCGCTAAAATCCAGATTGTTTCTTCAGCCAGCACTTCTTTCACCAAATGCTCCAATCTGTCGTACTCTACACAGCTTATCATTACCTAAGTATCTGTTAGTATGGATTTAAAAAGTTCACTACAATAATCGGGTAAACGCTGCGTTAACACGATATAAATGACAGCTCAGAGGTCTATAAATGATATCGTTGATTATAATTTACTGAATGTCTCTGAGCGGCAGTTATAGACGCAAATTAAACCATTTTACATTTAGATAACATCATACCTACTGCTATTTTCTTCCGTGTTTATGTTTTACTGATCTTTATTGTGCTTAAAATAGCCATCAACGTCCCAAAGTGGTCGATCACGCGGTTACTACTGTTTATAAATAGATTTATCACTTGGCAGATGTGTTAGCGAATCCCGTCGTCGCGCCCCGCAGACGTAACATACCTACGTACTCCAACATCTCATCTCATGCATCGGTACTTATGTTTTAGAATCACACATCATCAAATAGCACAACATTTAGGACACAAAAATATATCGAGATGGAACGGTTATCAACGGAACTGTTTGTCTAAGGTTGTTGCTGTTTAATCATGCATGCCCATTGCCCACTGCGCATTCCTCCATCAAACCACGCTGTCGGTTGTTCGACAATCTTGTTATTGTTGAAAATAACCAATTACTGTTTTTACGCACATTATTGAATATCTTTGAAATGTAATTAGGTAGTTACTTAGGTATTTATATTTACTCATACTAATATTATAAATGCGAAAATGTGTTTGTTGGTTTGTCCTTCAATCATGCCGCAACAGAGCTACGGATCGACGTGACTTTTTGTATGGGTATAGTTGAGGACCTGGAGAGTGGCATAGGCTAATTTTTATCCCGGAAAATCAAAGAGTTCCCGAGGGACTTTTAAAACTAAATCCACGCGGACGAAGTCGCGGGCATCAGCTAGGAAAGTAATATAATTGAAAAGCATAAACAAATTCCAAGTACTTTTTCATTATTAAGGAAGGCTAAAAAATCTTTACTCGTTTTTTCTCTTACGGCAGCTCACAATCGCGGAAAACATTCGTGATTAGTATGAAAGGTGTCAGATGTCACATATCAGAAAAACCATGTCAAAACTTGGCCTATTCATTTGCGAATATCGTCCTACATATTTTGTGGCTTCGCATATTCGTGCGTATAATGTGGCAACAGGTAAAATATCGATACTCATACTATAACCTATAACTCTTACTACCTACTGGGCGCAAATCTAATCTAAGAATGAGTTGGGTCAGGATGTAGAACTCTCAGCCATACAGGTTTCCTGGCCATGTTTTCCTTGTGTTTATGCAAGTGATATTAAATTGCTTACTCCAAAAATGTTAGGGGATTCGAATTCCGGATTGTTCCCAATAATAATAATATTTAAAAATTCTTTTTAAAAAACCGACTTCAAACGCCACTACAGAATATAAATTATTTTAGTTTGTACAGGTATGTTGATCTATTTAGATGAAGATTTAGAGAAATGATGCGCATTTAAACACGTCTTCTAGGGCGCAAGTGAAAAGATTCGGGGACATAACGTCTCCCTGTCTTACCCCCCTTCGTATCGGAATCGGATTCGTTTGTTGGTCTTGGACTTGGACTGTCATAGTGGCAACCTCGTATAAACATCTCAACACCTGGATATAGTGCCAGTCGACTTGGCATCGCTGCAATGAATCCAGAACAGCCCAGGTCTCGACGGAATCAAAGGCTTTTTCGTAATCCACAAACGTTAGACAGGGGCAAATTATACTCATGGGTCTTCTGCATAATCTGCCTAAGCGTGTGAATATGAATAGAATAGAATAGAATAGAAATATTTTTTATTCAAATAAACTTTTACAAGTGCTTTTGAATAGTCGATAAATCTACCACTGTGCACTGGTTCGGAATGCCCTTCCTGCCGAGAAGAACCAGCAAGAAACTCGGCTATGGTCTACAGTGCTGTAGCCTTTGCGAAACCCAGCCTGCTCTGGAGGCTGAAATTCGTCAAGCCTTCGGGCGAGACGATTCGTAATCACCCGCAAATATTAAGTTGCCTATTAAAATGACCATAATATAAATAAAATGAAAAAATGTGACCAATTTGATTTCCTTCGAACGCGTTTGTTGTTCCGTATCATCAATAACAACACATGAAGGTCAAACAAAAAATACCCGGTTAAGTGCGAATCGAACTCGTGCGCCAAGGGTTCCGTACCTACCCACTATACCGCCATTATATTATTATTATTATATATAATTTTCAACTTTTTTATTTATTGTAATTTTCCTTTATTTGTGCTGTAAGACCTTGCTTTTTGCCAAATTTCGTGATTCTAGGTCAACGGGAACTACCTTAAAGGTTTTCGACCCAAAACCTATAGGGTACTTCCGGTTGACCTAGAATAATTGTCAATTTTGGTTAAAAACAAGGTTTTATAGCACAAGTAAACGTAAAATTCTGAAAAATAAAAAAAGTTGAAAATTAAGGTAAATTTTGGTACCTACTGAAAATCTAAATTGCCCATATCTTTTTATGGTGTCGACTTAGGACCTTGATTTTTATACACCTAATAGGGACTATAGACCTCAGTATCTGGTATAAATTTCAAGTTGCTAGGTCTAGCCGTTCCTGAGAAAATCGGTGGTGACACATGGACAGACGGACAAGAGAGTGATCTTAATATAAGGGTTCCTTTTTTTAGGGTTCCGTACCCAAAGGGTGCCAACGGGACCCTATTACTAAGCCTCCGCTGTCCGTCTGTCTGTCAGCGGCCTGTATCTCGTAAACCGTAATAGATAGACAGTTGAAATTTTCACATATTTTGTATTTCTATTGCCGCTATAACAACAAATAATAAAAATTAAATTAAATAAAAAAAATTAAATTAAAATATTTCCATGGGTAAAGTCTGTTCAGTTAGATACGGTCGCCTTTGTAGCGCACCGCCTCGGCACGTGCCGAATTTTGTCAAAGGCACCGCCTATGGCATCAAACGTCGCCGCGTGCGCCGTATCGCCGCAGGAGAATTTCGATGTTCGCATTTTACATCGAAGCGTCGTTGTGAAAGGTGATTTGGTTTATCTCTGCTATTGCTAACATAAAATGTTTTTTCATCCTTGGGAGGATAGTGAAGTGCCTCAAAATCAAATTTTGAGTGAACCAAAAACAAAAAGACACATTTGTAAAACATGTAGGTAAAAAAATCATAGTCAACTAGCTGATGCCCACGACTTCGTCCGCGTGGATTTAGTTTTTAAAATCCCAAGGAAAACTGGATGACAAGTAGCTAGTCAACTATACCCATGCAAAAATCACGTCGATCCGTAGCTCTGTTGCGGCGTGATTGAAGGACAAACCAACAAAAAACACTTTCGCATTTATAATATTAGTAGTATTTCGCATTTATAATAAGATGTCTATCGGTATTGTGTTCAAATGAATGTGTCTGCACCTATCACAGACACTTCAAAAATAGTGAGAATAGCAAGAATTAGCGTATATAGAATTGAGACTGAATGATGTAGGGTCTATTTTATTTAATTTCGTTTATACGTTTACCTTAAATCTTTTTAACTTTTTCATTAAAATTCTCTTTTCTACCTAACTTGTGTTTATTATGTATATTCCTATTTTATTATTGTAATAACCATAAGAATAAATAGAGTAGTATTTTATTTTTTATTCTTAGAATAGAAAAACATTTATTCAACAAATAGTACATAAAAGCAAAATAATAAAAAAAAATTAAGACCTTTATTATTGTAACAGTTTATGCAACGAATAAATGAAATGAAAAAAATGAAAATAATAAAAGCAAAATAATAAGTGTCTGCGGCCCCTGCGGGTGTACCGACACTATCTAACTGAATGGACTTTACATGGAAATATTTTAATTTAATTTTTTTTAACGGAACCCTAAAAGAGCGAGGCCCGACTCGCACTTGGCCGATTTTTACCTTTTGAGGTACGGAACCCTAATGAAGGTTGCATTGAATGACTAACCAAACTAAGGTCAAAAGTACCTGACGACCAATATTTTCAAGATATATTAAGTTGTTTCAAGTTACAATGTTACAATCCTTTCATAATATTTTGTGACCTTTGTGTGACTTAACCAGCTGCATGCCCGTGAACTGCAGTCGGTTGGCAATTGCGATGCGCAACAGAATTGCATTCGAACATTAAGGTCAATTTTGCTGTCTACTTGTCCAATTGCAGTCCCCGTCCCTAAAACGATTTTGACACTCAAGGCAGTCTCAAGAGATATGCACAAACATTGCATAATATGAGTTTAAGTTATGCTCTACAAGGCTCTACATAATTGTCTACATCGAAGGGTCAAAGGCAAGGGTCATACTCCTCTTATGTGAAGGGGACAAGAATGCGGGTCCTCATACACTGTCAATCGCAGAGGCGCGATGATCGCGTGCATTTCTATTTCGGCTCAAGCGCGACGACACGAGACGGGCTTGCGGCGCGGCGCCCGCGCACACTTGTAGGCCCTCTTTAGTCAACGTGTATATGTCCCCAACCGAACACGCTTCGGACGTAACCGCAAACATAGAATACAAGCCGGTGAAAACAATAGTGTGTGCACGTGAATCATCAAACCATTAAATTGTGTTTTGTGTCAGAATTTCGTTGAGGAAAGACAGTTCTGTGATCCATGTTTTCGATTGAACACTAAAAATTCACAAATAGGAATGTAACATGACATATGAAAGTTTTAAAACCTTACCACAAATCTAGACACACTATAAAACAAAGCAAAATACCTTCTATACGCGCCAGAATTATCTTTCTTAGTAACAATTTCGTGAGTAAATTCTACAACAAAGAGCGACTTTACAATTTAAGCTGTGATTAAAATAAATACTACTTTGAAAAGTCCAACAATGTTATAGTATTATTATATTTAAATACATTCCAGTATTTCGTGAAGGTCAGGCCATGTTGGCTCTACCAATGTCAACTCCGTGTGACCAGAATGTTTTCCAAATTATTGAAAGCTTTTATGCTATTGATAAAAAATTTGTATCTATATGTATGTTTCAATTACCTTAATTAATCTGTTGAGTAGGACGAGGCCTATCAACCCTTCAAAATATAACACTGTCGCAATTAATTTAACCTTCATACAGTTAAAATATGGTAAATAATTACGATAACTCGTTTCGAAGGTACAAAAGTTCAATGACATCATGAATATATCGATTTACATAGCACATTAGAACTGTACCTATGCGTAATAATAGGTACCTAAGTACATTATTTTGCTCGTGTATATGATCGATTTTTACGTTATGGGAGTAACAAAAACAAAGTACTTCAGTCAATTGGCTCATTTATGCGATAGAGCAGGTGATATCAGCGTATAATAGACGCATTGACGACTGCTGGGAGCTCGGCGCGCCGCTAATGTGTGCGCGAGATACCATAATGTTTGCTTTGTGATAATGACGACAGAAGTCTGCTCTCCATGCGCATACCGGCCACATACGAAAAAAGCCGGCCACGTGCTTTTTGTCGTGACTCGCGAACAATAATAATTGCTTTAGGTAGATATAAGTAGTGCGACAGCGTCGGTGATTGGGCAAGTTACGTTCTTGTGATCACTACGTCACGTAACGTGGTTAATGGTGATTATTGTGTGCGACAGTGCGAGTGCAATATACGGAGTGCGCCGGTGTACTAGTGCGCCGATATGTTGTTGCATGGTGACGTAGCAGGAGGGCCTGTACAACGGAGACACTCAGGTCACTTAAGAGTTCTATGCTCTCGTGGAGTACGGGCCGGGGCGGCGCGAGTCGCTCGCGCCTGCCACCCGCGGGGCCTCCGGCACTGCTCGAGGGGCCGGCGGGACTGCCCGAGGGGCCGGTGGTACTGCCCGAGGGGCTGGCGGTACTGGCCGAGGGGCAGTCCAGCGACGAGGACAGTGACCATGACCCGCAAGGCGCGCTGCTGGCGGGCGCCGTCGCCAGAGCTAGAAGACGACATGCCGTCAAGTTTAAAAGGAAGTCTAAGATAGCCTTCCGAACACCAAGGTCGGTCACATATTTTGAACGGAAATATTCTTGTTTTTGACTTAATATACTTGATTCCTGTTTTTGAATATCCTTGTTGTACATATCGATATTTCGACTCCGACTATTACATCGACTTTTATTCGATTCATAAATCTCGACAACTGGACCAAAATATAATGTACAACAAGGATAATATTATCATCATGGTATTAATGTTAGTACCTACATAAGTATCTGTGTCGTAGGTGCATGTAATAGGTACCGCGATTGAACATAATATTAATATCTCGAATTATTTGAAATTGAGAATTTTTATTCCGACAAACCTTCGACAAACTGACAAAAAGTTTGATAGTCACGATCACGATAACTTCGTTGCTATTGAATATGGCATGCGAAATAAGTTTGAACAAAGCATTGAGTTTAGTTTAGGGGAAGCGCCCTTCTTCCTGTCTTATAAGTATGACAGTAGATCTTTAGGTACTGATACATTTCAAACTCTAAAATGTGTCAAGTACCTAAAGATCTAAATCTATGTCTGTAGTGTTAGCTCCCGACAGACGAGCCAGTCGCGCGTCCGTTATTGTTAGACAATTTGGGTCAATCAATGAATGGCCGATACATCGACTACGTATTTGGGCCAGGTATCACGAAAGTACTGCAGATATCGTCATGGAGTTGCATGATTTAAGACTGTAAATGATGTAGTTATAGTGATCGTTTAAGATAATAAAGAAAATAATATTAAGTATAGTGAGCTTAAAAATGATAAAATAGCTATAGGAATTTATCCACTGGCAGCTTTCCGCATATCGAAAAAAACCTATTACTATCAAGACGTAATTTTCACTATAGTCTCGAATGCATCCTGAGTTTCGGCTCGAGTTTGGGGCACAGTCATGTTACTAAACTACTCTTTCGTAATATTTACTTACTTACTACTTATCTACTCGCTTTCTAGAGTTTTAAGGACCAGATTGTTATCCACTTATTATACTAAGTTGGTCTCTCTCCGGTCGTATTGAATTTTCCGTCACATCGGACTTTATGAGTAAGGGAATAGAGATTGCACCTGTGTTTGCGCACACACGTGTGCACTATAATATCCCCCGCGCAGATAGCTAAACTGTAGGAGGACTATTATTATCATAAGTTGGTAGTTCATGTTTCCAATCTAGATCTTATATATCGCAGCTTGCTCAAAGGCTTGCTAAGTCTTTAAATAACCTATATGACTATAATATGAATTACTTGTTATTCGTAAGGTAGGTACAAAATAACCATTTAGAAGCCTGTTTTCTTAAGTTCACATATGAGATGAGTTGCCCTTTTTACACTACGGTCATGGTATAACTTAGCGACACATTGCAGTTTCGATCTCTTTTTCAAATGCCCCATACAATGGAAATTTATTAAAACGAAAGATGCCACATTGCTTTTACCATTTTGTATTTTGATTAACGTCTTCATCTAAACTTGAAGGAATTTTTAATATGTACCCATTTAAAACTTATTCGAAGCATTAGGTAGTAGCACTACGAAATATGAGAAGGTTTTTCAATTTAACATTACGAGGACCCACACTAAAATCTAAATTCACGAGAATCCATCAGCTGATATAAAATATTAATGGCGGACCCTTATTATTTTTACAAAAAAAATCACAAAGTAAGGAATTCTTCATTTAGTACCTAAACAAATATCCGTTACTCAATAATTCAATAATTAATACAACACAAGTAGGTATAGGGAGATGTGAACGACGTGACTACCTGAAGCAGAATGGGCCCTGTCGGTACTCGTTGCCTTTTATGTAGTTGACGAACGGCGCAGGTCGGTCGTTATTATAAAAATCTACCCTCAGCTAACAATATATTCACAGTGGCTTTGAATATTATGGTTTGTTTATTTTTGGCATTATAATTTCATTTAGCCTTTGGCTCTTTGTACTACATTTGCAGGGTTTGCTGAGTTAGCACTGCATCTGAGCAGAGTGCTAGTGTCGATTATTAGATTTGTCTAAACATTAGCCAATGTCTTTGACCACTAAAAGTTATCGGAATGACTCGGGTGTAACTTTTCGAGCTTACAGTATTTGTCTAGTATCATCGTCATCATCTTTAGCAACCCATTAACGGTTCACTATTGAGTGCAGGTCTCCTTTCAGAGAAGGATTGTAGGCCATAGTCCACGACGCATGACCCAAAGCAAATTGGCAGAACATGATGATGACAGATGACAGATGTTTTCCATCACCATTTAATAATGTGATATTTAATTTCTTAAACGCGCATGACTCCGAAAAGTCTGAGGTGAGTTCCCGGGATAGAACCCGCGACCCTCCGAATAGGAGGTCACACTCTAACATTGCTCAGATGCTCACTGCTCATGTCAATTTATTTGGCCGCAAATAAAATAAATATAAAGCACCGGCTACACGCTCCGTCTTACCTGATGACTAACCTGCACAAGCCTAGTTTGCGCAGTTAAGCATGTGCGTGTGGACGGCAAGACGGTAGCCCGGTAGCAGTACGTTGACTTGCGGAAGATTGGACTGCGTAGTTCTTGGTTTAAAACTGCACAGGCAAGACGGAGCGTGTAGCCACGCCATAATAAGTATTTCGAACTGATATAATATTACCTACCGGTATTCGAAGAATGGCATCCGTAAGCCAAATGATTAGTATTCCTTGCGTGCTCTACAGTTCTATACGTGTTCGAGACAGGAGACCGATTCACATCTGATTGGAATAAAGCATTAAAATAAAACATTTTTATACATATTCACAGGTATTTAAATCCTGTGTTAAGGTGTGATACATTAATTAAAACAAACTTTGTTCACTCCCGTAATTTTACTCGTACCGACAGCTCATCGAGTTGCGAAACTAAAGTGGCAACGAGCGGGCCACCTAGTTCAAAGAACCGATAGTCGTTTGGGTCCAAGGTGGTGGAAGCGCGGCCTCGCACTAGAGATTGTGGTCTGGGCAGATTAGCTTGATCGTATACATCAGACAAATCGCAGAGTGCCGCTGGGTACAAGCGGCATAAGAATGTGCCGTGTGAAAGTCCCTACAAAAGACCTTTGTCCAGCTGTGGATGTACTATGTCTGTTGACTACGACGAATAACTCTTAAAAAGCAAAGGCGTTCCTGAATGACACAATTTTACCTGCATTGCTCTTAAATAATTATTATCAAAGGATTTTACTTGATAACATATTTTTTGTTTCGGTACTTGTGTGAACAACTGGCCATATTAATTTCACGTAATTTTATACCAAACAAGTTTATTCTCAGTTGCCAGACTATGATATTCATATTCCAAGAGCAAAACCACACATCCCATTCGAATATTTATAAGCTAGCATGAACACAGCTAAACTCACTAAAGCAGACTTTATGTTTTCAGCTACGGCTCTACCATTACATGATATTATTTCTGATGAAAAAACTTTCTCAAGTGAGAAAGTTTTGTACAAGCAAAGTTTCCTCAGCCACAGTAGTTAGTTTTTAATCTGCGGACTCTTAAAGGAATATTTGGTTGAGTATGTTGAAAACTTAGAAACGGTTCCTTCGCGTTGCAGAGACGCGCTCTTGCATACAAGCCATTCAAGAACATAATATTGCATAAAAAGTGCTCGTTACATATAAAGCGACATTAATTGCTTGTAGCATTTTTAACCTCTTACAAAAAAAAGTGGTGTTATAAGTTTGACGTGTGTATCTGTGCGTCTGTCTGTTCCCTTGTAGCCGCCTACCTAGTGGACCGATTTTGATGCGATTTTTTTTGTTTGAAAGCTAACGTAACCGAGATGAATTTTAGCTGTAATTTATGAAGATCTGCTCAGGCGTTAAAAGATCGTTAGCTTATTTCCTACTTCATTAAAGGGTACTTACAAGCTTTCACTGGTGCGATTGATATGTTTGGTGTACTCCCAACTAGCAAAAATAAGTCATATAAGAGTTTTGCAAACGTTTTGGATATAACTGAATGGTATGCAATTGAGTCATACAATGGTCATACAAACGTTTATACAACGCGATTTTGGCGCAGTCACTATGGCTATTAAGTCGTACAGCTGTCATTCAAAAGTCATAAGCAAAACCGTTTAGTCAATTAGGTGTTATAAAATTAATATTTTAAGTATATTTCGTCATAGTAGTGTAATAATTTATTATTTGTATGAGTATTTAGTCGTATAGTTATCATAACGCAGACGTTTATCTGACCAATGACTCGTTTTGATGCAGTATTGAAGCGCTTTCAATCATAAGACGTAATATTAATAAATTCTATTGTCTGAGCAGCTCGGCGTCTTCAAAAAATTAAAAAACAAAGAGTAATATGTATTTAATATTTTATACTTCATTGTAATCAATATTCACAAGTTTGAAATGGGATGTGTTTATTTTTAAGTTAGGAAAACTAAATGCGAATGTCACTTTTGCGACCAACTTTTTAGGTTTATTAATAAATTTTAAATGCCCCCTTGATTTCTTTTAAATTTAATTATATTTTTCTTTAATAAAAATAAATTATTATTTGTCATAATGCCATTATGATTTACAAAATACTTATATACGATAAATAATGCTGTGTTAAGAGTAAAAACTCCTTCATAATGCCATTATGAGTTACAAAATACTTATATACGATAAATACTGCGGTTTTAAGAGTTAAAACTTAAAGAACGCCATCATTACAAACCTATCAGAGTTCCTTAAAACATTTTAGTAATCCATCTTTTGTCATTCCAAAACATAGTTCTTTTACATTATTAGAACATTTTAGAGAACATAACTTTTTTGGGAATATAACTATTGCATAGATAGGTATATTATAGACCTCGCCTAACGTTTTAGTCGCAATTGTATTTTAAGAAAGTAATAATAATTGCAAACAATTTCTATGGTATAGTATAGTACAGTTGGTATACTTACCTAAATGTAAATTTTTGTGCATCAAGTACCTATAACTAGTACCTACCTACTATTTTTTTTAGATTTCAAATATAGACGTGGCCTTTCTGGATGAGGACGATTTTCTTAAGAAAAGCGATTTTGAAATATTGAGAGAATTAAAATGGCCGTGGCAAAAAACACATTTTGTCAAAGTCGAAAAATGTCATAATTGTCGGTTTCCAACTTTATCCACAATGCTTAAACATTTTGTTATGCCAAATAACAAAAATATAATAATGTTGCTTCACTATAATTTTTTTTGGTGCCAGCAGTGCAAAGATTTCGTTATTTATGATCATTATCCATGCGATGAATGTATCTGTAACGAGTAGATAATCAAGAAGCAAATTAAAGTTTATTTTGTACTACCATGGTAGGTTTGTTTTATTATACTAGTAACTAGAGGATGCCCGCGACTTCGTCCTCGTGGATTAAAGGTTTTTAATTCCCGTGGGAACTCTTTTTTCGGGTTAAAATGTAACCTATGTGCTTTCCTGGGTATGAGCTATCTCTATTCCAAATTTCAGCCAAATCGGTTCATTCTTTGTCGCGTTAAAGAGTAACAAACATCCATCCATCCATACATACCTACATCATCAGTCATCACAAACTTTCACATTTATAATATTATATTAGTATGATGTGATTAACTTTAAAGAAATTTTTTCTTCTTCATAATTTTAATCAATTTTAATCAATTTCATAATTTTTTTCTTTTTCTTCTTTCATAATTTTACGGTTTATGTACGGAACCATCACTCTCTGTCGCGTTTATTTAAAATGGCAGAATTCTGACGTTTTGAACCAAACAAATCATAAGCACTAGCTTTTAGTCATACAGTGGTTTCGGATATGACATTTATATGACTTTATTGACATGTAACATTCATAAGAAACCGAAATTATGACTAGTCTTACAGTTGCGGATATAAAAGCTTTAATATAACCAAATTGCTATAAGGTGTCATATATAAGTTGTAATACCAGCCAAAATGTCCTGGCTAAAACGTTTGTATGACTGTTTATTTTCTGCGATTAAATTGCTTTATAGCTATGTCATACAAACGTTTGTACGAGGACATTTTATTACCAAATAGCATTAAAACATAAATGCAATATACATGACGCCTGTACAACGTCAAGTTTTAAAACTTGCTAATATACGATACTTATAGGACGAATTAGTCATAAAAGGTTAAAATGTTATGACCATTTTGTTAGTTGGGCTGTTACTTCGGATTATTTCCAAGGTATGATAACCTTGAGCTGATGCTGCAGCATGAAGTAGTCTAACTCCTCAGCAACTTACAGCATAATATATAGTTTATATTGTATTTGAGCTCATTAAAATGGTCCCTAGGTGTAAGATAGATGATGATCGTGGATTGAGGAGGAGAATCTGATGATGGATGGAAAACTAGGTAACATGATGTCAGACGTACATAGTCCAGCCATAGATTCACATGTCGGGGGTGTTTCAAATTTTCAATTTACACTTGTTAGCTTCTGTCAAGTGCAAGAGTAGGCCTACTCACGTAACATATTTGTACAGACGCTTTGTACGAAGTAAACCCCCCGGAAGACACCTTCAAAGCATGGTAAATTATGGTGGAATTAACGGTGTAGGGGGTTATAGTATGAAATCTGAATCTTAATATAATTATGTTACCTGCTTGCCCATCTTCTTAAGGGTGCCGATGTTTCGCTAGCAGCCAGACAATATTGATGGTCCAACATCCTGCCAGACATACTTGAAGGTCAGCTATAGGTGAAGCTACAGGCCATGTTTGAAGGTGGACTCTTGAAACCTTGACCCTAAAAAATTGTCTGCGTAAAAAAAAATTCTAGAGACTACAGGAAATTGTCGCAGGCTTCTTAATTTTGCGTTAAAATAGAGCTCGAAAGTCTTTCTTATTTCAAGAAAAATAAGAAACGTTATAAATGTGGACAATTTAATAATACAAGTAGTAAATAAGTAGTAAGAAGTTGTGAGTAATAAAAATATCTAAAAAGTTATCTCTATAAATCCAAATATAAAAATGTTATCATACAAGACGTTGAAGTATGGTAACGATTTCTAGAGTGTCAAATTCAATTTGTAAAACGCTTTTTATATGTAAAAAAGGGACCGGTCGAAGGTTCCCTTAGAGAAAACGAATATTTAAAAGCTTTTTGGGTAAAAGGTTCAATAGCAATGGATAGTCGGTACAAATGACGGCTGAAAGTTAATTAATTAATTAATCACTTAAGCTCTATAGCTCGAACGTATAATGCTGGTGATTTCGATATGTGGAAATTTGCCGGTAAAATATACTGGGCATACAAGTATGCGGTATTTATAATGTGAGTGGAAATCAAGTGGACTTTAATCAAAGTGTGCGGAAGGGTGGTTCTCTAAAATGTCATTCAGCGTTGGAAATTAAATTGTAGCTACCGCCAATCAGGTACACGCAGTCTCGGGGTATAAAGGAATACGGTTATTTGAATTTCAGCCGACATCAAAAACTTTCTGTTCGACTAGCAAGTAGCATTATTTAAATTGTAAACTCGTTAACTTTTGCCCGAAAAATTTTAAAAATCCCGTAAAAAAAATGATAAAAATGAGTTAAAAAATAGCCTATGTCAATGTTGAAGTCTTCAGATCCTCAAATGGCTTATATTGAAATGTGGCCAAACTAATTTAACAGTAATAGAGTTCTAATTCTGCATTTAGCAGGACTAGAATGGAAGACTGTCTGTAAACTTCTTAATTTGTTTGAAGTTACTGAACAGGTATAATTACTTTCAAATGACGGGAATCGTAGCGAATCGATTTCAAGATTCCCTTTATAGAGACAAATTAAAATGGGAAAAATTGGTTCCATTTCAATCAGATTATTTTATTTAATATCGTTTGCTCGCTACTTCGTTCGTTTGAAGCTAGGTTTTTTTAAATCCTGCAGGAACCCTTTGTTTTCCCGAGTAAAAGTAAACTACTCATAGTTATTTTATCTCTAGGACTATAACGTACACATTATATCCATGCAAAAAATCCGTTGATCAGATGCTGCGTGCTTGGAGGATAATCTAACCAAAGTTCAAACACCTTCCATTTAAAATTAGTATTTATTTTGATACTCGTATACTTACGGTTCATTACTATTTACTATCAACCATGATAGGCTCAATTTAAATTTAAAAGCCTCAATAGCCCAACGGTTAAAGGTGCGGACTGAAAACTGGACGGTCGCAGGTTCGAATCCCACCCGTTGCACTATTGTCGTAATCACTCCTGGCATGAGCTTTCCGCTTATTTTGAGGGAAGAGGGAGAATATTATTCATGTTCAACTTGGCTAATATTCTTTTTTTTTTTTAAATAACCATACACGGCGCCCAGGCGCTAGTTTTAAATGCTCAGTGAAATGCACTGAACCAGGTAAGAAGTAAAAACCAAGCGGGTATTGCATTCTAGGTATTTCTCGTAAGCATCGAGCAATTCAGACAATGCTTAAATAAATGAATAAGTATATTAGTGGGAAAGGTTTTAATAAGTATTAAGATACATAATATTTATCTTTTTTATTAAAATACTTTTCAAAAACTGTGAAAACATACTTTTTTAAATTTAAAACCCAAATACCGAGTTTCATGGGTATAACTTGCAAAATGACGGACTTTCATACAAACTTTAATCCTCCATTTTACCCCCTTGGGGGTGGAATTTCAAAAAATCCTTTCTTAGTGCTCGCCTAAGTCATAAAGGAACCTACTCACTGTCAAATTTCAAGTTTCTAACTTCAGTGGTTTAGGCTGTGCGTTGATAGATCAGTCAGTCAGGACAAGTCTTTTTGCATACAAACACCCAAACTTGAGTCAGTAAGGCTAACGTTCCTTTTCAATTTTTTTACAATTCAGTTCCAATTATTAAACAAGTTCACATGCCTAGAAACCTTGTCTACAGCTACATTCACGTAATTAGGTAGTTTACTCGCACACTGCTGCGTGCGTCACAGCAAATCCCTAATTGCTATGACGGCCGTCGGCCTCTATCACGTTTGTTTACTAATTCTCTCTGAAGCCGATAAATACCTCATCGCAACTGTCAGAGGGCCATTTCATAACTGTCTAAATTCTAATTGCCAACATTCGCTAGATGAACAGTGTGAATTATTTACACTATTTAATTAATTTGACTCTTAGCGTTTCTAGATCTCAATAAGACTTTCGTTATTTCGACCTTTCATATTAATTAACGATGATCTAACGAGGGATGACGGATTTTGTTATATTTTATTTTTTCTTTCATAAAAAAACAAGCTGAATTTAACTAATATTCTCCTCTCCCAAAGTAAGCGGCAAGTTAGAAGTGCATACTTAAATTTTTTTTATGTATGTTCACCGATTAGTCGAAGGCGCCTGAACCGATTTGGGAAATTCTTGTTTTGTTCAAAGGGTATACTTTCCAGTTGGTCCCAGTGGTCGAGCGGTTTTTAAAATATCAACAATAAATTATAATATACTTTGTTGGCGTTGGCGTTTGAAGTCGGTTTTTTTAAAAATAACTTTTTATATTAAATTATATTTAACTGTAAGGGAGTCAGATAGGTAGAATATCTAAATTCAAACTAAAAATTAATTATTATTTATTTCATGTCGGCAAACCTGTGGCTCATATGACGAGTCAAGACTCTAGTGCTACAACCGATTCGGAAAGCAGATTCTGCTGCGAAGAACCGGCGAGAAACTCAGCAATTCAAAACAAAATGCTATGTATGTACAATATTATTATGTAGCATACCTACAATGTATTTAGTTATTTTACTTACTTGTAGGCAGCGGGATGTAAGACTTACTTTCGTGCAATTTAAAGAATAGAATAGAATAGAATATAATGGAATAGAATATTCTTTATTCACTAAAAAAAAATATAAACAAAGTAAAAAATTTAAAAACATATGAAATGAAAATACAGTATTTAAAATCTAACTTATCCAGCCACTAAGAAATTCATTAATAATTATGTAATAAGTAATAACCTCGACTTGATAAAATATGTAGCAAATCAAATAATTCCTTCGAAATAACAATATTATGAAAGCGTGTACTTTAGTCAACTCTACAAAATTCAAAATTCAAATTCACAATCATTTAATTCGTGTAGGCAAACTTGTGGCTCTTATGACGGGTCAGGAATCTACCGTATACATCGATGATCACGACGACGACGAAGACGAAGCTGAGTATCTACGTAATTAGCATAGCATGTATTAAATAGAACCTTCAACTACCTAGGTTTGAAACAGAGGAATGTATAAACAGAACAAAATCATAGTTACTTATGGATTTAAAAACTCACATGTGGATTTTTATCTTTTTTGTTACTTTATCAAAAATTGTACCCACTGCTAGCTTTATGATTAGGGGGCTGTTTTTTTTTTTTAAAGAATATCAGCCAAGTTGAAGTTGACTCATATCCTCCTCTCCCCTCCAAATAAGCGGAAAGCTTGTGTTAGGAGTGGGTACGACAATAGTGCAACGGGTGGGATTCGAACCTGCAACCTTTCAGTTTTCAGTCCGCACCTTTAACCGTTGGGCTATTGAGGCTTCATAAACCTGATTTGACCTGGGCATAAGGCTGTTATCATTTCAACTTTGCGTTAGAGGGTCCCAAAGCCATGAAAGTGAACATCATTCTTCATTATTAGAGATTTCGAAGTTTTTACATTAGCTGTACCTAAACTAATCTTATTTCGCGATCTTATTCGGTCTTATTGACTTATACTTTATGGGCCATAGCAGTAAGTCACTTTATTACTGTGTTCAGGACCATTTAATAAATAGGTTTTTTATGGATTTGTAATCTCGCATCCCACTTGACGTATCTAAGATAGCCGCCCCGACCTGATTTGACGGGGTGACGATTTTTATGACCAATAAACTTTTATAAGTATATCTTTGAACTTCTTATATATCTAATTCCCGTCTGTTCTGTTGACGTTAGACAGATTGGTGGTTAGGTTCATTAGTAATATAATTCAAAGAGACGCCCAATTGTTTATTAACAATGTTCAAATGCTCTAAATATTTTCATAATATTAAACAGACAGACATAAATATGCTGTTTTCTTCCTTGACGTTTTGAATTCTGTAGGAATTTAACGCTGATCGGTCACTTGTAGTCATTTTAACGCACATGTAAAATTACTTCGGTTATGTACTAACGTGTTTACCAATTGGTAAAAGAGATTGCAATCTCAGTACCTACGTGGATTGATCATGTTGCACGCTTTATTTCATACATAATGATTAAGGCGTTGTGTGCAGTCACGATCATCATTCGTGAGCCGAATCACAAGCCGAATGAAGATCGTCTTATTTAAAATCTATGGGTCATAATATTATAAAAAAAAGTAGTTATAATTGATCGTATTTCTGGCCTGATGGTTGTTTCTTAAAAACGATGACGCAAACTTTTCTCGATAGAAAAAAATTGCAAAGTTCACTCTGCAAATACATAAACTCCCATCGTTCTCTGTTATGCATACATTTATTTTGGTAAAATTCAGTACAATTGTTTTTCATATTTTACTACAACAAATGGCTGTTTTAGATTTTATTTATTGCGACTGTTAAATTATAATGGAAAATATTAAAATTATAACAGTCACAATAAATAAAATCTAAAACAGCCATTTGTTGTAATAAGATATGATAAACAATTGTACTTAATTTTACCAAAATAAATGTAAGCATAACAGAGAACGATGGGAGTTTATGTATTTTCAGAATCAACTTTGCAATTTTTTTCTATCGAGTAAAGTTTGCGTCATCGTTTTTAGGAAACAGCCATCAGGCTAGAAATACGATCAATTATAACTACTTTTTTTTCATAATATTATGACCCATAGATTTTAAATAAGACGATATTCATTCGGCTTGTGATTCGGCTCACGAATGATGATCGTGACTGCACACAGCGCCTTAAATTGATTTTCAATTTGTAGATTCTGAGATAGGTTATTAAAACGGCCGTTATTTTAGCGTAGTTATCTGAAACAACACTATAGCCCGATGTACGAGTGTTAAAATAATAACTTTTGTTTTTGTTGGTTTTCATTCATTTCATTAATTCGACACCGTTTCCATTCCGCCCGCTGTGTTTTTATTAATTGAACTTATATCGGTATGACATTTTGCAGGCTTTTACAGCAAATTACTCTGTGTTCAGCGTATTTTATGTTATTTTAAGTTTAATTGACGACCTTCCTGGCGCAGTCTTATGTGTGGAATGCCTAGGGTTTATTTCCCGGCGGGGGCAATTTGGGAAATTATAATAAATAATTCTCTTTGGTCGTGGGGGAGGGTTTGGCCATGGCTAATTACCACCCTACCTTCAAAGACGTGTCACCAAGCGATCTAGCGTTTCGGTATAATGGCATGTACTTATAGTAACCGATTATGGGTATATGTGTGGAATTATAGCAGCCCGACCCCTTCCAAGTTAACCCGCTACCATATAAGACTGTATCATGCGTCACTGCACTGCTGGTGAGATCGCAGCCAGACAAAAACACAGATTCATAACTTAAAAACTGGTTTCCATAGAGCTGGTGCCGGATCACGTCGGTTATCAAGTCGGGGTCACCAATTATAATATAATTATTGGGAGAAGAAGAGGGAGAAGCTATCAAAGATTAACACAACTGAAAAATATATTTGGCTTTAATACTTTTCATATGTGTAACAAAAATGAACACTATAATTATTTATTTACGACATATAATATGTCGCACTGGATACATTATTTCAGTAGGAGTTTACAATAGAATAGAATAGAATAGAAATGTTTTTTATTCAAATAAATTTTTTTACAAGGCGTTTTGAATCGTCGAATATAAAAATCGGCCAAGTGCGAGTCGGGCCTCGCTCTTTTAGGGTTCCGTACATATAACCAAATCATTTTTTTAATAATTTATACATACTTAGATATCTTTAGTTCTTATAAAGTACTAAATTAGCATATGGGGAAGTAATGCTTGTTTGTTTTGGTCACAACTTACAAACCGCATTATAAATCGGTGTTTTTAGTATTTGGTGTTTAAATACACTATATATTAAATATATACCAAAATTTCAAATTCCTAACTAGTTTAGTTTTTGAGATAGACCCCCTAACAAAATTGGTCTAAAACCGTAAACTTTGACGGCCCCCCTTTCTTCATTTTTGTAGCTAAAAAATAAAAAAATTTGTATTTGAACTTCACTTAAAAAGTTCTAGACAATGACACCCCACATGCCAGGGTAGAAAAATAAAATTTTATTTCGACTCCTTTTCCATGTATTTTTATTTTTTTATTTTTTTTTATTTTTTTTATTATTTGTTGTTATAGCGGCAATAGAAATACACAATATGTGAAAATTTCAACTGTCTATCTATTACGGTTTACGAGATACAGCCCGCTGACAGACGGACGGACGGACGGACAGCGGAGGCTTAGTAATAGGGTCCCGTTGGCACCCTTTGGGTACGGAACCCTAAAAAGAAAATAAAAGAACAGAGAAGATCACGTAGGTACATACCGTTTACTCTTAGGCGTGATGTCGTCCATCTTCTGCGCATATCGTATTCGAATTGTAATTCAAACCATATTACATTTGATCATAGCTAGGCTACGTAGTCGCTACGGTAGGAGCGACTACCTATCCTAAATGTAATTTATAGAAAGTATTCCAAATACTAAACATTAACTTTGACAGCAGATATTTCTTTTTCAATGTGCATCTCAAAGAGGTTTGTTTTACGCCATGCAGTTTCTTAAGGAATGCTATGTTTATGGTAGGTACATACCCGTAGATTGCTAAACACAACCCTCCCATAGTTGTGGTTCTCGTAATAAATGAAGTATCCATTCTAGTGCAGCCTTTGTGGCCGCAGAGGAGTAGACGTGCTTACACTACAGCTATTGAGCTTAATCTACACGAGGCGATCTCTGCTAAGCTAGCTCAGTGTTTTGTTTCAAATCACTATCAACAAAAGTGTGGCGGAGGGGTTATTACAACGTTTCGATTATAAAATTATTTCCTTACCATTACTACTAATTACTATTCTACTAATCAGTAATCCTCCTATTAATCCTACTTCCTACTATCCTACTAATATTATAAATGTCAAAGTTTGTGAGGATGGATGGATGTATGGATGGGTGGATGTTTGGTACTCTTTAACGCCACTGAGTCGCCACAACGAATGAACCGATTTAGCTGAAATTTGCCACAGAGATAAATAACTGTATTAATAATGCAACACAAATCAAACGGGCTATTGTTTAGCTCCGTTTCGTTACGGAGATCGCCGGCTCGCTTTGCTCGCCACCTTCCCCCTTCGCTTCACTCGGCATCGTAGCCTCGCTTCATTCAAGATCTTCTTCGCGAGCTTCAGGCACCGCGCTATAAAAACACTCTAGGGGTAGGACAGACAATACTGCGTGGAGTCGGGGCGCTAGCATTTCGTTTTTAGGAAACAAACACGTGATTACCAAATAACAATAATATATTTATTCGCGCCTGAGTGTGTTGACCAGTTTAGCCTACCGCCACCTCGACCTACACGTCAGCAACGAAATTTGTGATATTGTATATATGTCTACTTTTTCAATTAGTAATGACTCTCTTTGAAAAATCTTTCATCTTTTTGAAAAAAATTACAGTCTCGAAATGACAGTGCATATTTTATACGTGTTTCAGTTTATTTATTTAACAAAAATAATGTTTTATTTATATTCAAGTACTTATCAAAAGAAAATGAATCACGGAATTTAATTGTTTACTGAAATCGTATGAATTTTAAAGTGGTTATTAATATGAAATAGGGATTAAAGCAATCCTATACTTTCGTATTCATTTCACTGAAAAAGCTCACATCCAGATTTTATCTCTTGAACAAATAATTACCTATTTGAAATCTGGTCCGTTCAACATACATATTTTATTCTTTTTAATAACGAGCTATAAATATGAAAGTTAGGATTTTTGCCCTTGACGGACACCGGAGGCTTAGTAATAGAGTCCCTTGGCATCCTTTGGTTACGGAAACCTAAAAACACTAATCCACGCGGACGAAGCCACGGGCATCATCTAGCAACAAGATAAGTATAAAAAATTGTTCAGCTACGCCTCAGTCGCTGTTGAATATAAAGTTTCTTTGATTCGCTGTTATAGTCAGTGACAAAGCTTAATTGCAAGAAATCCAACTTTGTAGAGGTTTTAATCTTTTAAAAAAAGAAAACTGTCTGAATTGGCTCAGGTCCGAGAGTTTATTTTACCGATAGGAATTATGCTTTAAGGCTACGCTACTTACGTCATTGTAATATGAATAATGGCGTAAGTACAGGTAAAAAACTTAAATATTTTTTGATTTGTTTCTTCATTACACGAGTAGACCATTTATGCCTCAATAAACATAATAGTGAAATTGCTATAATAATGAACAATTCATATTAAATATAGGCCTACTTGCAGAGAAGCCAGATTAGGCTTAACCAAGGATTAAATTTGTAATTTTGACAGAAGCTTTATACGAAATCTGTCAAAACAGCAGCTATCTCTGGGTTAAAAGGATAACTCGGCGTTTCTGCAAGCGCGCCTAAATATATTAAAACTAAAATAAATCCAATACCTCAAAACAAAATCAAATAGTTAAATTACTATAATACTAGCGACCCGTCCCGGCTTCGCACGGGTAGGTAGTAGAGCACATTACGCCTATTACGCCTATCTTTGCAAACTCCTTGAAATGTTCCCTAAGTTATATTGAACAGCATATAGAACAGTACGTTTAGGCTTATAAAAGAAGTATCGCTCGGCTTATAATATAGCAATGTCAACGCGGCGCGGGGGTGGTCACTTTGTTTTATAATACGTAGTGATGATAATATTTTGTAAGTTATTATCCTTGAAACAACTTCCGTATAACTACGTGCGTAAATTATAAACTATGTTTATATTATGTATGAAACAAAATGCAAAGAAAAACAAACGACTAAAAGGTAAACTTTTTATTAATATTTATTTCAAACTAGCTGATACCCGCGACTTCGTCCGCGTGGATTTAGTTTTTAAAATCCCTCGGGAACTCTTTGATTTTTCGGGATAAAAAGTAGCCTAGTCACTCTCCAGGTCAACTATATCCATGCAAAAATCAGGTCGATACGTAGCTCTGTTGCGGCGTGACTGAAGGATAAACCAACAAACTAACACACTTTCGCATTTATGATATTAGTATGAAGTATGATGCCTTCTGCTTCACTAGGCTATCACTGCTTCATCTTTGAAGCAGTGATAGCCTAGTGGTTAGGACTTGAAACAGTGATGGCCGAGTGGTTAGGACTGTGGTCTCCTATTCGGGGGGTCGCAGGTTCGATCCCGGGTACGCACCTCTGACTTTTCGGAGTCAAGTGCGTTTAAGCAATTAAATATCACTTGCTTCAACGGTGAAGGAAACATCGTGAGGAAACCTGCACATCTGAGAGTTCTTCATAATGTTCTCGAAGGTGTGTGAAGTCCGCCAATTCGCATTGGGCCAGCGTAGTCGACTATGGCCTGTAACCCTTCTCTGAGAGGAGACCTGCGCTCAGTAGTGAGACGTTGATGGGTTGCTAATGATGAAATGATGAGTGATGATGCCTTCATTTTGTTTATAAATATTGATTAATTTAGCCGCAATAACAACATATAATAAAGGTTTAAACTTAAAGAGGAGAGTGGTAAATCTTGTAACTACATTGGACGGGAACCCTTCGTGTGCGGGTCCGAATTCGCACTTGGCCGGTATTGACTTTTTTCACTTTCGCTTTTTATCTTTCTTTTTACAGATATTTTGATAAATAGAAAACCAATATTTTTTACCTATCGACAAACATGTCAATGTTCTCGTTAGTTTTAATTGACTCCAGTCTGCTACGTCGTACTTTTTGAAAGCGAAGTGAACAAAAGACTTATTTGAAGGCCGAGTGGAAATGTTCGTATTAACACACGAGTAGAGCATGCAATTTCCATTGTGTCGCGTTCCGGTATTCACCACGTCCCTCGGCCGGGTGACTTCTGGGCACGCATTGTCCGCAAAGAATACTGTATCTTTTATTTTCAAATTGAACTAAGGCCGCTAGTTTTAATCCCCGACGCAAAAAGAGGATTGTTATGAGTTTAACGTATATGTGTATCTGTGTGTCTGTCTGTTACCTCGTAGCAGCCTGCCCAATGGCATTTTGATACATATTTTTCTGTTTGAAAGCTAATGTCATCGAGGTAGATAATTAGCTATGATTAATTATGAAGAACTGCTCAGGCGTTTGAAGGTCATCAGTTCATTTCCTATTTGATTAAAGGGTCTTTTTAGCAGTCTATGTATGTAGTATGTGTCAATTTACGCAGGACCCAAACTACTGAAGGATTTTGATGAATAAAGCTACATTTTATACGAAAAAAATCAATATGACGTATAGGTATATTATCTATCTTTTCGTAGTTGGGTTACAGTTTTTAAACTTTTTTCTTGTTTTTAACCGACTTTAAAAAAGGAGGTTATCAATTTGACACGTATGTTTGCTATATTATTGGAACTACAAAATATTCACATATAAACATGATAATCTATTTGGGCTTTCACACAAATACCTATAAAAATTTAGGTGTATGTATGTCCGTAATTCCGTATGTATGTCTGTCCACGCATTTCTCCGAAACTATTAAGCGGATTTTGATCGTTCTTTTTTTAGTTGCTTACATTTTCTCAACTTAGGGAATAAAGGTTTCATCAAAATCGATTCAGTATTTTTCAAGATAAGGACACTTTCCCTTTTCAGTTATGCTTTATTTCGGTATATTGAAGTCGGTTTAACGTTTCCTAAATTATAGCTTGTTGTAGATATAAAGCAACTTTTAGTATATTAGGTAGGTACGGTCATCAAGTAGACTCGATAGACGTTAGGTAAATGCGAGGAGCTTACGATGTTTAGGTATGTGTGACACCCCCTAATTTTACAGCCATAGAAATCCTAGGCAATACATCCAAATTTTTATGTGAGCAACTTTTTGAATGGCGCATAACAAGCGGTATGATTACCGTTTGTAAGGCCGTTAGCACATCTCCGGCGCGAAACCGTAACAGCGGAACGAATCTATAATGGTTTCCGAAACTGCCTATTCTAATATAGATATTAGATAATGACTATGCATCTATCCCTAGTGGTTAGGACTGAGGTCTCCTATTCGGGGGGTCGCAGGTTCGATCCCGGGTACGCACCTCTGACTTTTCGGAGTCAAGTGCGTTTAAGCAATTAAATATCATTTGCTTCAACGGTGAAGGAAAACATCGTGAGGAAACCTGCACACCTGAGAGTTCTTCATAGTTCTTGAAGATGTGTGAAGTCCGCCAATTCGCATTGGACCAGCGTGGGGGACTATGGGCTATAACCCTTCTCTGAGAGGAGACCTCGCTCAGTAGTTGCCGTTGATGGGTTGCTGATGATGATGATGCATCTATCTTGTTCGCTACGCGACAGTTTCGACACAGAAAGGTGCTCAGTGTCATGTTGCTTACCTATACAGCTTTAATCATTCACAGTAACAGTTGAAACGAGACAGATTTATAACGTCAAGACATATTTTCTGTCTCAAGTTCGAGCCAAGTCATAGCACGTTCTATAGATTTCAGGCTCCTGCCGCGTGGAAATTGATTGCGTACTACGTATAAACTACACACACACTACGTACTACATGCTCTTCTACGAAAAGTTACGCCGCCCGCCCGTCGCGTCGCCTGCAACGTAGAAGTACGCGTAGTAGTTTTACGTACGTGTAGCGACTAGCGTAGTCTTTTTCTCTTGTTGTATCTGTAGTACGAGTACATAAATAAGTCCACTTATATTAAGTGTCCAGGGTGTGGTTACGCACTAAAAATCGTGTCTTTTTCCTTGTAAATAACGGCAACTCGAGACTTTTTATAATACAGCTCTTTAGAAATTATAGCTACTCGCGCGACGTCGTAAATAAATTAGGCGCGTCACTTTAACGTCTCAGTAAATATTTTATTTTTGAGAAGTTTGCTTTATTTTGTCTATCTTGGGAGTTTAATTGGAAAAAATGTTATATTATATAATCCTGTTAATTTTATGGATGCTTTGTAAAAATATTGTTTCGGAAAATTGTAGGTAAACACCGTAGGGCAATAAATATGCTAAAATAATGAAAATGGGTTTGGTTTTAATTAGAAATATATTGGACCTAAGGAACGTATCGCAGCATGTTTTTAAAGGTGTTACGTGCCAGCCCTAGGGCAAATCGACAGCCCTAGGGGATACTGATACCGCAAGCACAATTCTTGTTCTCAGCGACTGAACACCGGCGATCAGCAAAATCATCAGACACCGGCTCGGGATCCCGATGGATTTCCAATACTACGTACCTACCATCGGGCGGGGTCACACGCCTTAGCTAGTAAGTAAGCTTTAGGATGTGGCTTCGTCTAACATCGAGCGAAGTCACTTTAGGTTAAAATTATATTAAAAGAAATATGTTAGTTATAGATTATAGAGAATAAATGTAATTCTAAGTATATCCGAACTTTCCTTGTGTCCTCCACCTGCGACCTTCCGTAACTATGGTAATTTTCGGAGAACCCGTACACAATTATTATCATCATCATGACGTCAGCCCACTGCCGGCCCACTACATGCCAAAGCCACGGCCCACTCCTCTCAAAATGAAAAACATTATGTAGAACTCTTAGACATACTGTTTTCCTCACAATATTTTCCTTTGCCGTTAAAACAAGTGATATTTAATTGATTAAAATTAACATAACTCCGAAAAATTAGAGATGCAAGACTGCGATTCGAACCCGGACTCACGTTAGTTCACCGATTGTGCCAATATTGAGTTTAGATTGCTATATTTAGCTTAGTTTCCGTAATTCGGCAACGCAGGGATGTCGTGATTGAACTAGATTGATTTACTTAACTCTTAAAGCCGTGTCTGATTGGGTATAATGTAGTTAAGTTGAACGCTCCTAAAAGTCAGTATCGCTGAGAGCTGTATGTTAGCGATGTCACAATTTCGAAATCAAATATTCCGAAAATGTGCAATATTTTCGTGCTTTTAATCAATTATTATGCTTAGGCCCAAACTGTGTAAATTGAAACTCTATGCTGGACAACAGTAGGCGTTACTTTGAAACAAATACTTATTTTGTTAGTATTAGATTTACCTATAGGGAGAATTCGATTCGATTTTTTTTTGTTTCATCAAATGGTTGTACTTTATATTACTCTTTATCTAAATATATAAAAGGAAAGGGTGACTGACTGACTGACTGATCTATAAACGTACAACTCAAACCACTGGACCGATCGGGCTGAAGTTCGGCATGCTATAATTATGACGTAGGAATCCGCAAAGAAACGATTTTTGAAAACTCAACACCTAAGGGGGTAAAATAAGGGTTTGAAAAATGGAACTTAAAGTGAGCAAAGCCGCGGGACAAAGCTAGTCTAAAATACAATAAAATAGAATACTTGTTTTGCTTACAAATAAATAATTTAGAAGAGGTTTTAGTCTGATGATAGGGATCATCACATGACAGAAAAGGGATGAACGAATAAAACATTGACGTCACCGTCATGTAGGTGAGGGCGTGCGAAGGAGATGGCGAGTACGTCCCCACACTTCCGCATGCCTACATTTATAATTTTCTTGTATTTTAATTTGGTATGATCAAAATGAAATAAAGGCATTAGGCAACTACCTTTTAATTGGGACTAGATACATACATAGAGCATGTAACAATGCGGAGGAAGCACTATAGTAATGTAAACACGTCAATAATTAATTTATCTAGAAGATATTATACGTATGTAAGGTATGGAAAATTACTGCAGAATCTTACATTCTTTGAATTACTTGAAATTGTAGAAAAACTTCTCGACTGGCCAACTCTTTAGTTTCTTCTAAAATTTTGCCCGCCCTATGCCCCGCCCGCCCTCTCACTACTTCACCACACAAAGCTTCCGAGATACACTCTACCTACACACGTTTCACTCAGAAACAGAACTTTATGTATCAAAATTGCATCAAAGGTATCTATTTATTTAGTTAATTTAATTTTGTTTCAATTATTATTATTATATCAAAGTCAAAATCATTTATACCTATTTTAAATGTGCTTAGGGTTACTCAAAGCTTAAGTACTACATATTATTATGTATTCTGTGCTCAAAGGTAAGTCAAGACTCAAGCAGCGGTACGGAAAGCAGAAAACTTGTAATGTACATGTAGGTTACGAAAGTTGTTATTGATGAACTCGATAATTTTCCATCCCTGGCTGGCAGGCTCTCTTTTAATAGGTTTCTAATTTAAGCTAGCGTTCACTTAATAAGTTTAATGGCCAGACAGTTAACACAAAACAGGTCATCGGTTAAAAGGAGGTTTACGAATTTTGACCCAGCATTTTTAAAAACCGTTCATATTCAGAAATCATTTAATTTTAATTAATATTTTTCAGAGTATTTTTCTGTGTAAACCCGATATTTTTAGAAGATGGGGATCAAAAATATAATTATTCACAAGTACTCATTATAAATAACCGTTACATGGCAATACAAGTGAATATCTTTTTCCCCCAACTTTATTTGATAGACTTTGATGAACTTTTTTGTTAGACTGGTTTACTAGAACAAGCATGAGAAGTTTGATTCTTGAACGTGAGCTTGTGGCCCACGATTCAGTTCGTCTGGGTCAGAAACTCTATGGAATTCGCCAATCTCCTTTTAGTCTTAAGCATAGTTTTAGTCAAAATAGGTTTTTCGAAACGAATTTTATTTCGCAAACATAACGTATTCATCAAAAGAGTCCTAATTAACGAAATCATATGCTTTCGTTGATGTAAAGATTAATAAAATCTTCTCTGCTTTTAACGATAGACGTCCGCAAAGGTCTCTTGCATAGATTTCTCGAGGTCTCGGTCTAACGGCTTCCTATGATCGACTCATCTGCTGTCGTCGGTCCACCTAGTGGTAGGTCCAACACTGCGCTTTCCTATGCAGAGTAGCCACTTTAGCACCTTGGAAACCAAATTTACTTCGTACTATATGCCCCACCCACTCCCGCTTTAGCTTCGCGACTCGCTGAGCTAACTCGAGTCAAGAGTAAGGGATATTTCGAACACAGCTCTTTCCTCATCGCCCTTTGAGTGACCCTAAGCCATAAAGTACTATGATTTATTTGGATTCCAATCATTTAATTCTACAATTTTCCCCAGCAAAAGAGCAAAAGCAAATAATTTGTTTAGTCAAGAATCAACCTAAGACTTGAAATTAATTTGAAAGTGAAATAAAACAGCCACGCGACGGAAAAGCGAGGTTTCCGCCATTTATCCTGCCGTAACAATAGCGTTGCTCAGATTTCAATGCGAGCAATATTTGAATAAAACTGGCTGTTTACTGTCTGTAAAGCAGTGATAGCCTAGCCTAGATAGCTTAGGGGTTATACTGTCAGTAAACCAGTTATAGCATAGGGTTTATTCTTCTTCCTCGTTTGGGGGATCCGAAGATCGATCGCGCATCTCTAACTTTTTGAAGTTACGTGCATTTTGAGCAACTAAAATGTATATAACTTGATTTAATGGTGAAGGAAAACATCGTGAAGAAACCTGCATGCCTAAGAATTCTCAAAGGTGTGTGTCGTAATCCGCACTTGACCAGCGTGGTGGACTATGGCCTAAATCCCTTAATCCCTTCTCGTTCAAGAGGAGACCTGTGCCAAGTAGCGGCCAGTGACGGATTAAGTTGATGTTGAACTTTCTTTTGAGGGACAAATGTTGATTGCGCTGATGGTTAAAAATCGGTATGGGTTTGGGGTTTTGAAGTTGCTCTTTTTCAAAGCAGTTTCTTATTGTAATTTTTGCTGCAAATGTCCGGACACCATTTGCATAGTTATTATATTGTATGGCCACTGGTGATTTGACCTTCACCATACTCATAATAGTAATAATAAATAATCCGTATATACGCATCCATACAGTATCCGTACTTACGTTAATTTTACAAAGCAAGTCTTTGCAAGCGTGTTATCTTGAACTGAATGTGTAACATTCATAGTTAAAGAACATAAAAGCAATATTTCATTATTCTCAGTTCACTATATTATTAAAATACCGAAATAAAATACGAAACGTTTAAAATGGAATTTTCACCGCAAAATGAGGGGTTTATCTCAGGAGTTAAGCATCACGTTTTTATTTACCACGTTTAATTAAACTGCCAGACAGCAATGAAAAATTCCTTATAGCTATAGGCTACCTTTACCCGTTTGAAAGTTTTCTTTAAGTTCATTTTCTTTTGTGAGTCAGCCTTTTGAACATGTTTTTTTACTAAGATCGTTGTAGATAACATAATCTATAATTGCAAAAGATTTTTGTGTACAAGAAAACTAATTAGCACTAAAATTGAATAATAATAATATTTTTTGTTAAATAATAGCCCTATGGTTATATTCAACAAAAAGTTTGTTAAATTTTACATAATATTTTAATGCTGCTTTAATTAAAATTTTTAAAACCTGTGAATTTGCACTTATCCGTCTATCTGTCTTGGTGTTTGTCAGAGGAAGTCATCCTTATTCTTGATTGTTCTTTAATTCAGGAGTAGAGATTTTGCGGGCCATCAAATTCGTCCACATACCTCATTCCTTGGGTCTTTCTAAAAGCTGTAGCTCAAATATAATTACAGTCATCTTCCTGTAGTACAACAAAAATACCTGCTAACATTAGAAGTCTTTGCATGCTACAATCAGTCTATTATTATGATACAGAAATAAAATTTCTCAATGCTAAAACTCTAACTAAACTTTTATACAATTCTAGGTTGACCAACGAACTTCATGCACGAAAGGTTTTAGCTCGGTACGAACCATTATTATTATAGTTGATTTCAGTCAGGTGGATTTTCATCAAATAAGTACATTTCAACACAAGCTTTAGCTTTGATGACAGAAAAGAGCAAAGAAAATACAAAATGAAAGCCAAATGAAAAGGGAATCCCGCCCCCAGGGTAACATTTATCTGAGAATGAGGCGTCAGGCTTCAAGACGGGCGATATAAATAACACTTGAACCTAATTTACAGTTCTCACGTGATGGTAACTGTTGTACCAATTTGAACTGTGAATAAGGCTCATTAATCAATTTGACTGTAGTGTTTTCTCCCAACTTGTTCAGGAATTGCTTCAATAATAAAAAAAGATCTAAGATATGGAATGTTTCCCTCGTGAGCAGGAGTCCTGCTTCAGTCTCTCATGCCACATAATTTATTATTTATGTATCATAAGATTGGAGGGGCGTGTGACCTAGTTGTGACAGCGCATATCAAACGTTTAAGTTGGTTAAACAAACGTGACCGCAGTCAGTAACTGGATTGGTGAACGAGCCTAAAATTCCGAACATGTTCTTTTAGTTTTTCTTGGCCCAGAGAATACTTTAAGTCACCGCGTCGATTCCGGCTGTTATTATCAGTCTTATCACTGATATCAGCTCATAATAACCGTTAAATCAGATTCGAAATCTTCTCTTAAGCGAGTTTGCAAAAGGATCTGCGAATCCATCGCATTATTATCCCAGTAAAACTCCTACTATTATGTTTATAAAGGAAAGGGTCGTCATCCCCAGCAGAGCGCTAATCTTTCGATTTAAGGCAAAAAAGCTTCTAAAAGTGCCTGTATTATTGTATGTAAATAAAAATAGGGACGCCTCTAATAGAGTAAAATAAAGAAAGGCTTCGAAACATATAACTGTGCATTCATCTGCCTCTCAGCCTAAACTTGTTTGATCCCACTGAAAAAGTACAAGATACTACACAAAGCGATTTTCGACCTTTCTTATTGTGTGGAAAATTTTGTGGTCGTTTTCTCTGACAATATTAAACTAGTGGTTTGCACCGAATCTTGACCCCGCGTGTAATAGAAGGTTAAATGGTAATAGGTATGTATTATAATCTTTTGCTTTTGTGTTTTATTTTTTAACAGGCTGATTATTGCGCTAACCCTTAAATTAATAAATCACTTTCTAACTGCCTCAATCAGAGTCGCTCAATCATCACTTAAGGAACTCCTTAGCATAGAATTTCACTCTTAGAGTCGGCACTTTGGGTCATGATAGGTACGCGTCTTTTAATGGACGACTGAGCAGCACTCAGAATTTAAGGTTAAAATATGTATGTGGGTTAAATACTCAGAGGTGGAGCAGTTCACGATTATTAGAAAATAGATGGCATTTAGATTGGCTATAAATAACTATAAATAATGAATAGGTAAGTGCGGCAGTTTTTTGAATTTATGAAATTGTTCCGGAATATCTCGACACGCAAATGTAATGCAACGATGTCTAAATATGTACTTGAAATTGAATTACTACTAACGTTTAAAATGTCATCACGTTTTGATTCGTCCCATCAACGTCCGCAAGGGGATCGGATTGCGGATATAGCGTTTAGTCTAATCTTGAGTGGAAAACCTTATACTCATCTTTATAACCCTCGCCGCCACTAGTGTGAACTATGAACTAGTGTTGCTTCAGTGTGTAGGGCGCTGAGCGATTTTTGATTGATTGATTACTATTGGTTCGCCCCGAACTGAGACCTCGTGGTATCCCACAGTTCATTCAATCAATACAATATGAAGATGACGGCCTAAATCGACTCATATTTCAATTCACATTAAATTATCTGTGCACAGCGTCATCTTTCGACACGAGCACAAAACGTGATTGCTGATTCGTAGCTATGTAAAAACAACGACGTGAAGTTATTTAATATTTTTATTGGTGTTTGATATAAATTATGTTGTCTGTCTTGTTAAACAAAATAATAACAGTTGACGCAAAACTGTTTTTGCGATACTGAATGCAACGCCATCTACTAAAATTATTGTGAAGTTCTGTTAAAAATACTGATGCCCATTAAAAATTTAATAATTTCCAGTAATTGGGCTCTGACAGACGGACGGATGGACGGACAGACGGACAGGTGCAAATTCACTCAAGTAGACTAAGTGAGAAATCTATAGATGGCACTCTCAATCAGCTCAGACTCAAGACAGAGTTAAAACGAGTCAGATTTATGTCAGGACATATTTGTGTCTCATTTTAACTCTATCTTGAGTCTTGAGAAGAGCCAGAGTACGATCTATAGATCTCAGCCTCAGAGACCTCGCTTCGCTCGGTCAAAAATGTCTTTTTTGGATACGTTATTTTCTTTACGACTCGTGAAAGTGTACACGTGCTCAAAGATTTATGAGCCACTTATAAAATAAAAATGGTTCGTCCTAAATCACGATCCACAATATGTCTATGGCTGAATGAGCCCTATGTAGAGTTTGGGAAGACGATAATATGACGTAGGATGAAGGTGTGACACATTATTGATTTAATATGGACACGATTCCATTTCATTCGTCAATATTGCTTGATAATACACACATCAAAAGTGTCTAGGGATCAACATATATTTTTGCAATAACTTTTCTCCTGATTGATATTAATTAAAATTTTCTTTAAGGATTCATCAAATAAAGTGTTTTCGTTTGTCACAGTAACGATAAACCAAGTCACCTTTGCATTAATAAAGAAATTTGCCATTTTCCTAATAAAGGGATTTTTGACATTTGAACCACTAACATTAAAGTTCGAAAAAAAGACTGAAATAACAGTTTTTTTTTTAATTTTATTGGGTAACTTAAACAATTAATAATCCGTGTTTCTACCGCGAACACTAACAACACAAGAACATCGGTTTGGCATACTCAAAATGAGTTCATCCAAATCACGCTGTGGAATGGCCGCCCATGTTCGTTGCAACAACAAAAAAAGGTCTTCTTGCCACTGGATACCCTCCATATTCGGCAGAGCTCTTCTCTGTAGCATATCCCATGCATGCTCAATCGGGTTCAAGTCTGGCGACTGAGCAGGCCAGGGCAGGACATTGATGTTAGCTGCGGCGAGAGTCTGTCTTACAACTCTTGCGGTGTGCGGTCGTGCATTATCATGCATTAACTGAAATAAGGGACCGATTTGCACTTGTAGAGGAACGATGACGTCTGATACAATCGTCTCAGCATAAATTTGAGCGTTGAGGTTGCCTCTGATCCAAATCAACTCAGTTCTTCCGCCGATCCAAATACCCGCCCATACCATGATGGTTCCACCACTATAAGGATGGACTTCCTGGCAGGATTTTAATCGCTGATTATGAAATTATGAAATGCACCAAAAAGGATCCATATAAATTTATAAAATCATAAATTTATTACAAAGCCACATCTCAATCTCAAGAAATCCGCATAAAAATGCTTGATCCCTAGACACTTTTGATGTGTGTAGTTATTGTATTATTGTGAAGTTTTTTCCCTATAGTTTTAAAAGTTTGTAAGAAGCACTTAATAGCTATGTTTAATTTTATGTTCATTCATTATAATATTATGTTAGCTTTGACATTAATTAGATATATGTAACTAGATTAATTCGCAGTTTAATTTCTTTTTGGAACGGAGTTCCTTATCGCGCGATGCGAAAGGGGGCTAGACGGATAAAATTAAGACTAAATTGAACCAAAACTTTTTTGAATGTGAATTTGGCATTGTGTTCAATACTTTCACACTACAATATTAGATCTCCGTAGCCTTGTGGTTTCTACAGTCGCATAAAGGTCGATGGTTCGAATCCCAGCTCGACAGACTGAATTTTCTATTTTATTTTAAATAATTTCTACATGTGGAATTTTTCCCTAATTTTTTACTGCTACAATTTATTTGCTATATTATTTTTAAAAATTATATCGGTTTATGCACATTAAGAACTTCGTTCCATCCGGGTGTCCCTTGACACCTCTCAAGTTTTTTTCTTTATTTCTACATCATTACTCGAGACGGGGCAGGGCTGGTAAATACTTTGGCTAACATAATATACTTAAGTCCATTCAGCGGGGTAACGGGCGCAGCGCAGTGCGGTAGCGTTCTGAGCACTTTTCCTCGTTCCATCGGCGTCGACGATATTTTCGATATTCTACTATTTTGGCGATCACTCGCACTTGATGCAAGGCTGCCTCGCGGACAGCAAAATTAATTTGTATTCAAAATTAGGTCAATGTCGTTTTTCCGAAAAGAGAACGATATTCCTTTTGATACATTTTTAATAATGTACCAATATGGTCTTTGGTTAGGTCACGCATAAATAGTCCGTTAGTACTGCTGAATAAACTTTATTTGAAGGATTTTTGTATAACGGAAGGAGCTAGTCAATGTCATAATCTATATATATAAAAGAAAGTGGTGTTAGTTACACTATTTATAACTCAAGAACGGATGAACCGATTTGGCTGAAAATTGGTGGAGAGGTAGCTTAGAACCAGGAGACGGACATAGGATACTTTTTATCCCGTTCGACCGCGTTTCCGTCAAGTCACTATAAAACGTGGTATAACAAAAACGCATCTGACATGGAATAACAAAACGCAAATGACAGTGGAATAACAAAACGTAAATGACAGCTAAACGTAATTATGTCTTCGGTTAAGTATAGTAAAAAATTTGACAATTATAAAAAGTGTTATAATAAAGCATTACTGATATTATAAATGCGAAAGTGTGTTTGTTTGTTGGTTTGTCCTTCAATCACGTTGCAACAGAACAGCGGATTGATGCGATTTTTTGCATGAGTATAGTAATGGATGTAGTAGTGGTTCCTCAGACCGGGAGAGCTACTTTTTATCTCGGATAATGAAAGAGTTACCGCGGGATTTTTAAAAACTAAATCCATGCGGATGAAGTCGCGGGCATCAGCTAGTTTTTTACTATAAATCGTCCAAAATTATGATGAAATTATTTTTTATCGTTACTATCTACTTCTTCCTTTCTTGGTTTATATGGCTTTTCTTTATTTCAATACCTGGGCACATAAGTCCCCTACTTATTCTGGTAGATACGTCTTAGATTACGGCCGTTTTACAATTACTATGTATATGTATGTATTAATATCTAGATTCTACAACGCGTTATAGGTATCAATCGATCAATCAATCGTTTTATTTTGCACGAATATGGTAGATAAACTAATTAACCTTAACCAGTGGCTTAAAAGATATAGGTTTTTATAAAAACACGCTACAAGATGAAATTAACTCACTGCCTTTTAAAAGTTGAATAAAACTTAAGAATTTTCATAATATCAAAAAAAGTTCGAACATTACTTAAGCCATTTTTTGCGAGAAATGAACCGAAGGCAGTGGTATCAAACACTTTTTATTGCTTGAAAGTTGAAACTACAGATTTTAAAACTGGTGTACACCAACAAAACATAAATGTTTTACAAAACAACACTGAAGACAGTTTGAATAAATTTCAGCTGACGTTAATCCTTTTTAACCCCTTGGCCTAACCGGGCTTAGGAAACATTTACACAAAACATTTCTCGTTAAAATTAAAAGCTATTTGTGACGTTTAATGATAATTAATGTATTGATAATATCGTGAATCGTGATAATTATTCGTGTTTCTTTTCGTCACAACCATTTGATGCTAAAGGGAATGTCCCTTTTATAATATATTGGGCCCATTTAGGAGTTTAAACAGATAATTGATATAAAATATATTTAGTATATTAATTAAGCAATAATTAAATACATTTGTATTTTTTAAATTCAATTTTTAAAGGGGTAAAAAGGAGGGGTAGTTTGGTAGGTTAACAAATATTTTTTAAACTTAAATCCTACAATGAGCGTGCTACACTAAGTACCTATTCGGGTCGGCACATTCGATTCGACAGTACAGGTATTTGTTGAAAAACCGACCCGAAGCAATTAATACGTCATGATTTATTTATATAAATTATTTCTAATATTCGTTTATCTACATAATATTATATTTGATTTTACCGCCTGGCTGTGTCGATTAATGCTGAATAAGTGTATACCTAGCATGCCGTATATCTACCAGTATTATGTTTATCTCTTCTTACTATAACCTACCTACTATAATTTCGTATCCAAACTCGTAAAAAAATGTGAACTAAGGACTGAATTTGATCCGTAATCAATGATCACACACTAATTTGTGAATCTATAATGGTATTAATGATTCTAACGAATCCATTGACCCTATTATAAAAACTCACGATGAGACGTTTATTTGTCGATAGCTGATGCCCGCGACTTTGTCCGCGTGGATTTAGTTTTTAAAGTCCCTCGGGAACTCCTTGATTTTCCGGGATAAAAAGTAGCCTAGATGTTGACCCGAGTAATAAGCTTCCACGGTATAAAATTTTGTAGAAATCTGTGCGGTAGTTTTTACGTGAAAGAAGGACAAACAAACAGACAAAAATTAAATAAAAATCTGTTTTGGGCTCAGTATCGATAGTAAAGCATCCCCCAATTAAAATTTTCAAAATATATTAAATGTACAGAAATCTTCCAGTTACAGTTTTATTATATGTATAGATAATAAGTTCCGTTTTGACGCTTGATTTATATCCTTAAATGTACGGGTATTGTTTGAAGTGATAACGTCCACCCTTTAATCCGTCAAAAAGGGCCGCTCAAGGATTACGAAATTCAGCTCCAACATATAATATACCTACTGCTTTCTATCAAATGCTATGTTCTTCCTTTGGCTCGGGGCTTAAAACCCATATACTTTTGTAGGTATATCTATAAGTTAAGAGTTCAAAACTCGGATATACATATACTTACCATATTATTATAGGGGACGTATTAAGGGTATCTACAAATTACACTTATTACGGTCCTACCTTTTTACCAAGTTTTTACCCGACTACGCCGTTAGCTAAAAGAAGGGGTCATGATTTAAACAGTTTGTGTATTTACTTATGTTCCACCGTAGTCCTTAAACTACTGAGCTGATTTTGATGAATGAGTTGTAAATCGATGTGTTATTATGGTCCAGGTCACAAGACTGCATTTTATACGAACAAAATCAATGTTAGATCCAATTTTCCATAGTCAGTTTCCATAGTCGGGTTACATTTATTATTATATATTTTCTAAAATTGTCCAAATAATACTTTGCCTACATGTGTGAAGGTGTAAATCTACATGTTAGTAGTACCTACATTGGTTTCGAAATATTTAAATAGGTAACATGTCGTTTTAGAATTTAATATATGCTCATTTAAACATATTGTTTGTAAGTAGGTATTATTTTTATGCGTTGGAGAATCAAGTAGGCGCGCACTGACCTAACTGACTCCTAATATAGACTACTTAGCTCACAATGACGGTTACATTTGCTGTTGAATTCGCGTGTACCTTTATATTTATAGATAGCAAAGCAGCTAGTTCTTGAAGGTAATCAAGAATCTTATAAATGTTGAGCACTACTAATCCAATACTTATTAGGTATTATTAAAATCAGAACAAACGTATTTTTGTAGTTGTATGATAGACCAGTGTTCTTTGAGACTGAGATTTCTTTGCTCAACACAGAGTTAAAACGAGGCAGATTTATGTCATGACGCAGTTGTGTCTCGTTTTATCTATGTCTCTAGTAGTAGGACTGAATCCTTTGGTATATAATCCGAATACGAAAAATCAATTTATTTAGACTTATTATTGTATCCATTTGCACCTATCGTTTTCTCGATATGCTTGTCTAATTTCCACAGACTTAACCTGTTCCCTGTCCCATTAATCACATGTAAGCATGTTCTTTGTTTAACTATTGCGTCTGCTGTTTGGACAGGGAACCTAATAAGGTCCAATATTTCGATGCGTCCATACTCCAACACCCTTCTTTAAGGATTGATATTATCGCCAAGCGCAAGTTTATCTTGCATTGAAAGATTTAGCTATAGAAGTGCAAATGTCGTCGAAACCAATAATCAACGTTCTTTATACTTATTTCAATGCCAGTAATAATTAATTAATAGTATTGTGCATTAGCGCGCGGATGGAACGAATGCACGTGGTGAGACGCAGACGAAGTACCTGAGGAGTAAATAACCGAGCAGAGGCAAAGCTGCTAAATACCGTTTAAAATGTATTCTTATTTCGGTAGGGTTGTCACAGGAAAGTAATTTATATAAAACAAAAAAAAACGAGTGTGCTTTAGACCACTTGACTGAAGTAAAACTTCTTTAGCTCGTTGGTCTTCTTTTCTGGTTCTTTAGTCGCTCGTTCGTGGTAGAAATCCAACCTACTCGCACAAAACGCTTCAGTTCAACGTTTCTGAATCGAACCGCTAAGGTGTGGAACACACTTCCAACATCTGTGTTTCCGGCCACGTATAACCTCAGTACCTTCAAGGCAAGAGTGAATAGGCATTTTCTAGGCAAGCGCGCTCCAACCTAGACTTCATCAGTGCTTTCCAGTATTGATTGTCGTCAAGCGTAAGCCTATCTCCAAATAAAAAAAAAAGCTCCATCTATATGTATGTATAAATATGTTTATATATGTATATATGTATAATATATACATATATTAAGTTTCTACAATTATTTAAAACTTTTCGTAATGCATTCACCAGCTTACTCCCCAAGTCAAGCGTGCGTAAAGAAGTTTAGGCCTGCACTGTGTCTTAGATAATAAACGAAACCATAGACGGCTATGACGAAACGCAACTGGCTATGAGAGAAAGAGAGAAAGAAAATGTGTGCTCGCACCTCTCTCTCTTGCCCCTACAGTAATATACGAAACGTAACTCTCTCTTTCTATCTTCACTAACTTATATCTCCCTCTCAACTTCCGTTCACCTCGCCCCATCACATTTTTCGTGACGCATTCACCAGCTTACTCCCCAAGTCAAGCGTGCGTAAAGAAGTTTTACTTCAAAAAAATACTCACTTTTTTTTTAAACCCCAACGATCTTCTATAAGCAATTTATATATGTCATAGGTATGAGTAGGTAATCAACAACATTTTGTTGTGCCTTTTAAAATTTTCGTTATTTTTATTCTTTACAAAATTAAAATA
The DNA here is from genome assembly GCA_029955525.1 of Oeneis ivallda. Lineage (NCBI taxonomy): Eukaryota > Metazoa > Arthropoda > Insecta > Lepidoptera > Nymphalidae > Oeneis > Oeneis ivallda. The sequence goes on along the minus strand of JARPMR010000004.1, from coordinate 18,746,449 downwards.
TTCCTTTTTTTGCATGATATGATAAAATCTTTAATACTCAAAGGATAAAATAAAACCCTTGAAAATATTTTTGCTGAATTACGTAGGCACTTATTAAGTTTTGTGAAAAGTCATTGACCAAATTTTTTTTAATGTGAACAGAAAAGTGAAGTGAACCTGCTGAAGGTTTTTGGCTATTTGAATTAAATTTGAATATTTGAATTAACCTTGTATAATCACTACATATTATAAAAAAAGTCCCCCGCCGCGTCTGGTTGTCTGTCTGTCTGTCTGTTCGCGATAAACTCAAAAACTACCGAACGGATTTTCATACGGTTTTCACCAATAGTGATTGAGTGATTCGTGAGGAAGGTTTTAAGGTATAATTTGTTAAAATTTTGTGTAAATTAGTTGAATTATGGCGATAATTATTGTTGACAATGTCGGAAAAATTCAAGCCGCTTGGGAGCTTTCATCGAAAACGCTGTCTTTTGATATAACAAAATAATTTATGGTGGTGGTATGGTGGGATAAGTCTTTAAAGAATCTTTTAATATGGATAGCTTACTATACCCATTTTAACTTCTAAAAAAATGGTCACATACCATGCGGGAATTGGAAATCTATTTAGACGGATACAGTATTAATCCTTATCAATTTAAATACATTAGTTACCATAAGCATTTCATGCACATTATGATAATGCTTTACACCATACAATTTAAATGAATATCTTAGGAGTTATCGCATAATAAAAACGAACGCGCGCCAAAATAAATACGCGGATTTCAACCCGATGGCGATCACGGACTCGCTCACGTGATGCGACCAGTGACCACCCCCTCACCGCGTTGACATTGCTATATTATAAGCTGAGTGATACTTCTTTTATAAGTCTACGTACTGTTCAATATGCTGTTCATTATAACTTAGGGAACATTTCAAGGAGTTTGCAAAGCATAGGCGTAATATGCTCTACTACCCGTGCGAAGCCGGGGCGGGTCGCTAGTAAATAATAATATAAAATGATAGAATATTTTTCTATAGGTACCTATTATTAAAAATTTTAAAAGCGTTTTCGTATACAAACAAACATCGCACAAACCTTGTCCATTGACTAATCCAGGCGTACCATAGTCAGTTTCATCAAAGTGCAGTGTGTACGCAACGAGCCGCGAGTGGACTTGCACACAGACGCTGCATATTATTTGTAGTAGGGTACCTATTACACGGTTGAATGAAGCTGTGTCTCTGCAGTTATTTAGTCATGTTCCGGTACCTACCGCAGACTCCAGCCGCACTGAACCGCTCGGCGCGCAAGCAACCGCTTAGTCACGCAACTAGCGTACACCACACCTGTCATGTTAATCGATACGTGCATTTGTGATAACTGACTGTGATATTAAATGTGATAATGGGATTTTTCGGCGTGTCTTTCTCAGTGTTCAAAAAGTGCCCGAACCTCAAACTGAAGAGGAAAACTAGAACGCGCAGGTATTTTCATAACATGCTTAACCTACTCGTACGATTACCAGATAATCGGCTCAGGCCACGTGGGTATGTTATCATTGATAAGCGTGAGATGCGATTCGCAATGTAAGAATGGTAATAATTATGTATAATATTTTTATCGTGTTGTTCAATCTGAGGAAAAGTGAATGGGTAATTGTTTAACTACAAATCGATTTGAAGATTACAATCAGTTGGTAGGTAAGTAGGTAGGTTTCTGGTTTACGTAGCAGTAATTGACTCAAGTACCTACATAATATTAACTTACAAAGATAATAATTATTTATCACATATCTCAGATCTCTCGCTTCACACACATCTGAGAGCATTACGGAGAAATCTCAGGCCTGCAAGTTTCCTCACGATGTTTTCATTCACCCTTAATGTAAGTGATATTTGATTTTTCGAAACGATCAATACTAACGATAATCGATAACGAAAACGATAATCCGAAAAGTCAGAAATGCGTGCCTGGAATCGAATCCTGAATCTCCTGAAAAAGAGGCCTCTTAAGGGGCCTCTCGAGGCTATCACAGCCTACTTAATAATTCGTTGAGTTGTTTTAATTACATAATAATACCTATATATAAGAAGAAGTTATATTTTGACTTCATCCGCGTGGATTTAGTTTTTAAAATGGCGCGAGAACTTTTTGATTTTGCGGGTAGCCTATGTCACTCTCCAAGTACCTACTCAACTATGCTCATGCAAAAATTCACGTCGATCCGTAGCTCGGTTGCAACTTGCAGCGTTATTGAAAGACAAACCAACAAACAAACAAACAAACACTTTATCAGTCGACCCACTGGTATCGCATTCATAATATTAGTGAATTTCGTACTTTAACTAGGTTCGTTAATTCCTCAAAGAGAGGAATAATTTTTCCTTTAGGATGTTGTTCCAAATCAATGGTTCCAATCAATGAAGCTAAGTTCAAAGGGACTATAAAGAAGATATTATAATCAAAATGCCCTACAAAAATCGAGCTCTGTTAAAAAGGAACAAACTAGCAAACTATTTTCAAACTTCAATTATTAAAAAATTGTAAATACTATCTCCAAAGATAATCAGTTTATTTTATTTTATTCGATGACAAGATAGTTCTTTATTGCGATCTCACCTGATGGTAAGTGACGATGCAGTCTAAGATGGTATCGCCTAGCGAGATGGTCAGATCATATTTGTGTTACTGCCGCCGTTTCCGACCTGAGAGTGCTCGTACAATTGAGATTAATATCGCACGTCCTCTACCATACATTACTTTGAGTATTAAACCAACACATTACCTATATTGTATTTTGTTTTCGTATCGTTGAGTTTTGTCACACCTCTATATTTTATTCAATACTAAATGATGCCCGCGACGTCATCCGCGTATTATGGTTTTTAATTCACGCGGGAACTTTGTAATTTTCCGGGATAAAAAGTAGCCTATGTGTTTACTGTTTAATCCTGGGCATAGTCAAATCGGTTCAATCGTTGTGGCGTGAAAGAGTAACGAACATCCATTCCATACATCCATTCCATACATACATCTATACGACCATTCCATACATCCATCCATACGACCATCCATACATCCATCCATCCATCCTCAGAAACTTTCACATTTATAATATTAGAAGGATGTTGTCTTGCAGCTGCTAAACCCAAATCATACGAATTATCATACGAATCATTACTCCTACCTCCTTACTCCTCCTACCTCCTTACCTCCTTACTCCTCCAGTTGTCCTAGCTGCTCTCGCTAGAATTAAATATCTCCTCACACAGGAGATAATATCATAGTGTACTATGTGCGTAAACACTAGCGCACTCTCTATCCTTTATTCTCATACGCCCATATGGGACGCCCAATCCGACAAAATCGAAAAGGGATTTGGACTGAGGGCTTTACGATCGGTCTCCTAATAGACTTCTTTTCGTCTAGCAAAGGATTAATTGGACTTCACAATTCGCATTTGTAAGCCAATGACAGCCATTTTAGGGCCAGAGCAAAATCTTACTTCCTGCAATCGTTTAACTCAAGTAGAACTAATTAGTACGACATTGGATATTATTTGTTGTAGAATCTGTTTTCTGCTTCACGGAATATCGTGTCACGACTTATACTCAAAGTGTCACGATGAATTACTGAAGGTATTCAAAATTCAAAATTCAAAATTATTTATTTCATGTAGGCCAACCTGTGGCTCTTATGACACGTCAAGATTCTACCACCGGTTCGGAAAGCGGATTCTGCTGAGAAGAGCCGGCAAGAAACTCAGCAGTTGCTCTTTTCAAAATAATCATTTTACAATATTAATAAGTAGCTATTACATTGTAATAAGTTTTTATACTATCTTGTGGGCAGCTGGATGCCAAGCTGATTTAACCCGTGCATCTTTGTTAGAATAAAATATGACAATTTCCACAAAACGTACTACAATTCAATTCATGTCAAAGACGGGCAGACAGAAAGTAGCCCCATTCCCGCCGGCGGCACCCGTTCACGAGCACGGTATAATGCAAATAGGCAGTGCTTCTAGTAAATTACCTACTGTGGTAAAGTTTCTGAGCGAAGCAATGGCTGGGTCATGCGTCATGCTCGTGAACGGGTGCCACCAGCGGCAATGGGGCTACTTTCTGTCTGCCCGTCTTGACATGTGTTGAATTATAATTAGAAATAATTACGTATGCTTTTGTGGACCTTTCCCTCATTGTGGAAACTCTGCATACATAGAATATATGTTAAGTATATTGTAAAAGTATTTTGAAAAGGGCAACTGCCGAGTTTCTTGCTGGTTCTTCTCGGCAGGAACGGCATTCCGAACCAGTGGTAGACTCATTGACGATTTAAAAGTACTTGTAAAAGTTTATTTGAATAAAAAATATTTCTATTCTATTCTATTGCAAATAGCTTATCGACGCCCAAACAATACAATACAAATACGTTCTCTTTGTTGTCGTTGACCAAAAGGCATACATAAAAAACAAGTTTATAGATTAATAGATTGCGTGGTCTGAAATTTTATAAAGGTACATAATATTATAATCATATAACAAGCTATTTTAGGAAAAATTAATAAAAAAAAATAAAAAAATAACAGACTTCAATATACCGAAATAAAGAATACTTAACTGAAAAGGAAAAAGTGTCCATATCTTGAAAACTACTGAACCAATTTTGATGAAACCTTTACTGTTCCCTAAGTTGAAGTAAATGTAAGCAAATAAAAAAAGAATGATGAATGATTAAAAGTTTCGGAGAAATGCGTGAACATACATACATACATACATACATACCCCTATATTTTGTATATTTGTTTAGAAGCCCTAATAGATTATAAATTTTTTGAAGTCGGTTAAAAATAGATGTGTGCTTTAATTTTATCTCTCTATCGGAAAAAAATATTATCGACCGAGCGAAGCGAAGGTCTTTGAGTTAACTAGGGCGATTTGCACTTGTCCGTCCGTCCGTCCGTCCGTCCGTCCGTCTGTCAGAGCCTTATAACTTTTGAATTACTGAACGTAATTACTTCAAATTTAGATATAATATGTAAACCGATGGCCTCCAGCCGAAAATGGCTTAAAAAGTTATAAAAATCTTTATTTCAGGGGGGCTCTCATAGAAGCGAATGCGAAGTAAAAAAAAAAAAATCGCGTTACATAAAATTGTTACGTATCATTTTAAAGATAATTTTGAACTGAGTACAAAAATATTTTTTTTTTAATTTTTCCCTTAAAATTGACGAAATGGGGGGCTTTCAAAGTGGCGATTTTATACGCTCGCTTGAAGACGCTCTCTAGAAAAATCCGCTATGGATTTTCAAACTGATTTTATGTTTTTAGGTCACTTATATCCTGTACTTGAACAACAAATACTAAAATTATATGAATATTATAAAGAAACGAGATTATTTAATTTTTAATGGGCGTCAGTAATTCATATAGCATCAACATAGCTTCACAATAATGCTAATAGATGGCGCAGTCAGTAACTATTCCCATGGAACTACGAGTTAAATTCAATGTTTGATAAATAATTCAATGTTTTCACTAACGTTCCCTAACCTTTACGGGCTACCTATAAGTTAGGTGATTGATGTTTTCTGTCAACTTATTTATCACGATCCTGTACGGGACACCTAAAAGGATATTGGGACGGATGTTAGGACTTAGGATTGTATTTAGGAGCTACCTACGTTAAGAGACTCCTACTTAGGGGATGATTTAGGTATGTTTGGTGAAAACGGGCATAATAATAATGTCAGTTTTGGTTATCATGTATCGATTGAATGAATAATCATGGGATACCGTTACCGCGAGGTCTCAGTTCGGGGCGAACCACTAGTAATATCTAGACTACACTAATGCGAGCTTCGTTCTAATGTTTGATGTTCCCAACCTATACCTACTTCTTTAACTAATTTCTGACAATACTAGCTGATGCTCGCGAATTCGTTTGCGTGGAGAACTTCGTCAGGTTTTTACAAACCCCGTTGATTTCGTGGAACTCTTTCATAAAAATAAACTTTCGTATCCTTACTAGCCTTACTAATACGTTTAAGTTTCTTGGTTTGTTGGTTTATTCGTTTGTCCTTCAGTCACGCAGAAACGGAGCAACGGATCGATGTGATTTTTGTACGGATATATTATAGTTATATACAGGGTGGCCGGTCAATTGACGTCACAAAAAAAAATTTTGGTCCGGTATGTTGTGGGGTATCCGAATCACCCCCATGTATGTTCTGCGATTGTTTATAGTTTTGGAGTTATGATTCTTTTTCAATTTTTTGAGGACTTTCGACATGACCATATTAAAAAAATTCTAAAAAAAAATCCGGAGAGTGATAGCTATATTTTAGCTACTAGATGGTGCACGCGACTTCGTTCGCGTGAGTTACGTTTTTTTGATTCCCACGAGAACTCTTTACTTTTCCGGGATAAAAGTAACCTATGTGGTAATCCTGGGTATGAGCTATCTTGATTCCAAATTTCAGTCAAATCGGTTCATTAGTTGTGGCGTGAAAGAGTAGCAAACAGTCATCCATCCATCCATATATCCATACATCCATACTCACAAACTTTCGCATTTATAATATTAGTAGGATTAGCTATGAAAAAATATAGGAAAAAACAAAGGTTTCCAGAGGGATTAAAAAAACCTGCAACTCAACGTTGACGAAGTTGCGGGCAAAAGCTAGTTCAAAATATTAGTACGAATGTTCTTTGGGTGTGACGACAGCTGTACCTCTGTGTTTACCAACCGTAACATACCGCTGGTGACAACGATGCGCATCAGTGATTTACCACAAATTGCTATAACAACTTTAAAAATATTGTACTTCGTAGTTTTTGCGATTAAAACGCTTTATATCGTATCAAGGACAATTTAACAATCGCAATAATTATTCAAGAATTAATGTAAACATTATTATGAACTATTATGACCGCGACTTCGTCCGCGTGGTTCCACGTGGTTTTAAAAATTCGCGGGAACCCTACATTTTTCCGGAATAAAAGGTAGCCTATCTAACAATCCAAGTCCACAACTATAACAAAAAATCCCGTCGATCTGATGCTCCGTAACTGCCTGATTGAGGGACTAACAAACGCACTTTCGCATTTATAATGTTAATAAAGTAAGGATTAGTACTCAAAACAGCATCGACGAATTGGACAAAATGACTTGTAAATATAAACAAAATGTAAAATTATGGCCATAATAATTGCCATTCAATGACGGGAGATCTATAGAATTTTCCGATAGCATGATGAGTGGCCTTAGATTATTAAATGCAACTATAATAATAGTTGCATTTAATCAAGAACTATACCTACGTAATAATAAAATAAGTACTTAGATAGATACATTACAATCATTCTACTTATTTACCATTAATATTTTTGATTATGAGACAAAACATACACCTTCGTAAGATTCGTAAGACCTGTAGCCTAAGCACGAATATTTTCACTATCGAATAGTTAACGTAAAGTTAACGCCGACAAGATATTTTGTATGAAAACGACTGCAACGCCTGTTTTCATACAAAATATCTTGTCGGCGTTAACTTTACGTTAACTATTCGATAGTGAAAATTTCGTGCTTAGGCTACTGTTCTATGAGTTGATACTGGATATGAAATAATGAAAGTGAAATCTGTTTATTATAGATTGTAGAACTAAGTTTTTATGTTTGCTTAGAAATGAAAGAGTTAGGTTTTTAAAAATCCCATGGGAACTTCTTGATTTTTCGGTATAAAATTCGGTTCGGTTTTCGTCTGTAAAAGTACCATCAAAATCGATTTGCAGCCTTTAGCTTAAAATTATACCTAAAAATCTAATGTAAAATCCTGCAGTGAAAATTTTGTTCTCTAAATGAATATTTCAAATTATCACGAACTTGATGCCTTTCAGTCTGTTTATAGTAAGTACAATATATCTTTATAAAGAAAAATCAATTGCTGCAAGTAAGTATGAAAGATCCTCAATTGAGAACGGCTTGACCGATTTGGCTGATTTCTATTTGTTATGTTCTGGGCAGGACTTTTGTATGCAAGAACATTTTTTCAAAATCCACCGTAAAATGATATTTTTATATCAAAATCTCAATTTCTTCATTAGTAGGTGAAGACGGGCACTAGTTTTGCGTAAATATTAAATTCTTGCATTTCTCACATCTTTAGTTTGGTTAAATTTAAAGCAGCAAGCGAAATAATTACTACCTGTACCTACTTATCTATTAATGTAACATTGTTAGTGCCATATATGTAATACCATAAATTACCATAAAATCATTATAATAACCAATACCTACCTACCTTTTCCTGCTCTACTTTGTTGTAGGTTTATGAGTGACATAACTCTACTTATACCAGTTTTTAATTACACCCTTGATGTTATTAAGAGTATAGCTACACACATCAAAAGTGTCTAGGGATCAAGCATTTTTATGCGGATTTCTTGAGATTGAGATGTGGCTTTGTAATAAATTTATGATTTTATAAATTTATATGGATCCTTTTTGGTGCATTTCATAATTTGAATCAGGAACTGTCAATCAAATTCGAGTAAAAGATGAAAATCAGCTGTCAATATTTTCCCTATAAAAACATACAACGCATTGAAGACATTATTAGTGCTACTGTTTCCCTACTACTGATTAAAACCAACGTTATTATGGAGCGGCGACGTCATTTAAGCAGGGAAGAAATGCTCAGAGCCGTGGGAATGATAGAAGCTGGTTCCCGGCAACGTACTGTGGCTTTAGCTCTGAATACAAGTCAGAGTGTTATCAGTCGACTTTGGACACGTTACCGAAGCACTGGTACCGTGGCTGAGCGCCATGGAGGACGGTATCGCTGCACCACACGGAGACAAGACCGATACATTCAAATCTTAACTCGAAGAGCTCCAACAATAACCGCCATGATGTTAGCCGTGAGGCTTCATCACTCTTCAGGGAACTTAATTAGCGACCAAACAGTTAGAAACCGCTTGCATAAAGTGAACCTTCATTCCCGAAGACCGCTACGGGTACCACCTATAGCAATGCACAATCGTAGGATTCGATATCAATGGGCTCTTGAACACAGAAATTGGGCAGAAGAACAATGGCGTTTCGTGTGCTTTTCTGATGAGTCTCGTTTTGGTATGAGACCGGATACAAGACGTATACGACACTGGAGAACCCCTGGACGCCAACAGCGATTAAAATCCTGCCAGGAAGTCCATCCTTATAGTGGTGGAACCATCATGGTATGGGCGGGTATTTGGATCGGCGGAAGAACTGAGTTGATTTGGATAAGAGGCAACCTCAACGCTCAAATGTATGCTGAGACGATTGTATCAGACGTCATCGTTCCTCTACAAGTGCAAATCGGTCCCTTATTTCAGTTAATGCATGATAATGCACGACCGCACACCGCAAGAGTTGTAAGACAGACTCTCGCCGCAGCTAACATCAATGTCCTGCCCTGGCCTGCTCAGTCGCCAGACTTGAACCCGATTGAGCATGCATGGGATATGCTACAGAGAAGAGCTCTGCCGAATATGGAGGGTATCCAGTGGCAAGAAGACCTTTTTTTGTTGTTGCAACGAACATGGGCGGCCATTCCACAGCGTGATTTGGATGAACTCATTTTGAGTATGCCAAGCCGATGTTCTGGTGTTGTTAGTGTTCGCGGTAGAAACACGGATTATTAATTGTTTAAGTTACCCAATAAAATTTTAAAGAAAACTGTTATTTCAGTCTTTTTTTCGAACTTTAATGTTAGTGGTTCAAATGTCAAAAATCCCTTTATTAGGAAAATGGCAAATTTCTTTATTAATGCAAAGGTGACTTGGTTTATCGTTACTGTGACAAACGAAAACACTTTATTTGATGAATCCTTAAAGAAAATTTTAATTAATATCAATCAGGAGAAAAGTTATTGCAAAAATATATGTTGATCCCTAGACACTTTTGATGTGTGTATTATAATGACCACAAATAACATTTTTAACGCCTATTGAGAGGAAACCGGTTTTATAATAAAGTGTTACTTGACCATAATGTAGAACACTGCATCACGCGTAAATACTCATGTAAATTAGAATCTCTTTCAAAGTAATTTTTTTTTGAGTGAATCTATTAATACGGGTACTATACGAACAATTTATAATTATTAATACGGTTACCGTACGAACAATTTATAATTCTTCGTACAGAAGTCGGACGAATAATTTTGGTCAAATATTTGAATCGTGCTACCTGAATTTGGGGGAGGGGAGGGGGGGAGGGGCTCCCCCTTTAGTCTTGCCAAAATTCGCTTAGTGAAGGAGTGAAGGTAAAAAAATAGTGGGAGAGGGCAAAAGCAGTAGAGGAAGCTTAGAAACCCCTCCAAATTAATTTTTCATTTCAAACCAATATGAACCTAAGTGCCCGGCCTGTGGCCGGGCACCGGAATCTTTTATGTTCTTTTTTTTTTTTTTTTTTTTATCGCTGGGAAATGCTTCTACGCATCCCTCTCGGAAGCAAGGCGGTGAAGGTACCGCAATGCTTCCGAGAGGGTATGTGGGACTCGTTGGCATTCACCCAAAATACCCACTAAAACCCAGCGGCGCACCAGCGCTTCGCCTGATGACTGGGTTACGGGAACACTTACGCAATCATCCGCAACCCAGCCAGCGACGTCCGAACCGGACCCTTCCCCGGGGACATATGGCCTTGACTCCTCCCTGAAGTGCGTCTCCCGGCTCAAGCTCAACGGGCAACAATTGCCCGGAGCTCGCGTTAGGGTGGCACTTGATGGACCTGCGCACGTCGCCTGCGCCCTATCCTCCGGCGCCGGAGAGGGTCCGCGGCTGCGTCAGCCTCCCGCAGCCTTTCCGCCGCCTCCTTCTGTGTCATCACCTCCTCAGAGAAGGCGGCGACAGCGTTCCAAGACCTCTCACTGCTCACCATGGCGTGTACGATGGCGGCCAGTGAGAGGTCGGGCCCCACTTCTGTCACGAGTGCAGCGCGCTGGGTCGACCACTCAACGCACGACTCCAGCGTGTGCTGTGCCGAGTCTTCTGCGTGGCCGCACTCGTGACACACCTCTGTGGGCTCTCGTCTCGCAACCCTGCACAGATACCTCCCGAAGCAGCCGTGCCCCGAGAGGATCTGCACGAGGTGGAACGAGAGAGCACCGTGTGTCCGGCCCGTCCAAAGCTCAAGGACGGGCCGAATCGCCTCGATCGTGCGGTGGCCGGCTGTCGGCGCTAGCAGCCGCTCCCGCCAAAAGGCGACGAGATCGGCCTCCGCCAACTTCCGCCACGCACGGTCCTGCGCCGGCGTAGGGTGTTCCCCCCGAGTTCGGGCATCCACCCTCCGCCAGTACGCCCTCGAGAGCACCTCGGCGTCAAGACCCCAGGGCGGTGTCCCCGCCAACACACAGGCTGCCTCGCATGATATGGTTCTATACCCCCGTATAACTCTGACCGCCATGACCCTCTGCGGCCTTCGCAGCAGTGCCCGGGTTAGGGCGGTCAGAGTGTCCGACCAAACGGGCGCTCCGTAAAGCGCCATAAACCTTACAACGCCCGTGTATAGGCGGCGACACCGCGAGCTCGGTCCGCCCAGGTTGGGCAAGAGCCGGCTCAGAGCTCCAGCGGCTCCCATGAGTTTAGGGATCAGCCGCCGGAAGTGCTCCACAAATGTCCATCGGCTGTCGAGGACGAGTCCCAGGTACTTCATCGTACACTCGACGCCGATGGAAACTCCGCCCACCACCAACTCGGACCGGGCGGGAGGCGCTCTCCGTGGCCCATGAAAACACAGGGCCTCGGACTTGTGCAAGGCTACCTCCAAGCCCAGGGCCCGAATTCTGGCCACGACGTGAGCCACGCCAGCTGTGGCCCTACGCCTAGCCTCCCGGAAATCGCTGCCGCGAGCCGTCACGAGAGTATCGTCGGCGTAGCAGATCACATCCACTCCCGCCAACAACACCCCGCGCAGCACCCAGTCATACCCGATGTTCCACAGGAGAGGCCCGAGGACCGAGCCCTGTGGAACACCGCACGACATCCTCCTCTCCAACCAGCCCCCGCTTATCGGGTACCCGACCGATCGCTCAGAGAGATAGGCGGCCACGATCCTCTGGAGGTATAGAGGGACCGTGTGATACCTCAGCGCCTCCTGAATGCAACTTCGGGGCAAGGTGTTGAAGGCGTTTGCTATATCAAGAGACACCGCCACCAACACCTCACCCCGGGACACCGCATTTTCCGCTAGGGCCCTTACCCGCGTTATCGCGTCCATGGTAGACCTGCCCCCGCGGAATCCGTACTGGTTATCGCTGAGGCCCGGCCCCACCGTCTCCAAGTGGTGGACGAGACGAGCTGCGACAACACGCTCGAATAGCTTGCTCACCTCGTCCAGCAACACGATCGGCCGATACGCTGATGGTTCGTGGACCGGGCGACCGGCCTTCAGGAGCAGGACCAGTCTCCCCTTTTTCCACTCCCCCGGAAACTGGCCCCGCTCAAGACAGGCACTGAACAAGGCCCGGGCCCACGGTTCGAGCGGCCCTAGGGCAAGAGCCCAGGCGCGGCCAGGGATGCCGTCGGGACCTGGGGCGGTGTTTTTCGCGCGCATGCGCATCACTGCCGCCCTCAGTTCACCCTCTGTGACCGGGGACGCGTCCGAGCTCCGGTCTCCCTCCACGGTAGGGGGCGCCATGCGAGGCGCCACGATTTCCGCTCTGTCGGGAAATAGAGTTGCGACCACTGACTCCACCATCCCGGGCTGAAGACTCCGCGTGATAGGAGGAGCTGAGGGCCGGAGCTTCTTCCTCACCGCCTTGTACGGCCTTCCGAAAGGGTCCTCATCCAGCGCCGCCAGCATCTCGTCCCGAGCCAGATCTTTAGCCGCACCGATGGCATCGCGCAATGATTTAACCGCGTCTCTGTAGCGGGAGTAGAGCTGCGCCTCTTCCGTCGGGTCCCTTCTTCTCCGTCGGCGGCACCGGGTGTATTGGCGTCTCGCCGCGACGCAGGATCTGCGCAGCAGCGTGAGCTCTGCGGACCACCAATACACCGCTCGCCTCGAGGGGACGGAGCGCACTCTCGGCATGGCTCCATCGCACGCGTGGGACATAGCCATGCCAAGACGCGCCGCTTCTACATCCACCCCGCCCACGTTGCCCTCTTGGGGCGCGGAGAACCACGCCTCAACGAGGGCAACCTCGACCAAGAAGTCCCGGTCCAGGCGCGACAACGACCAACGAGGACCATCCCCCAGCGAAGGCCGGTTAAGGCCGCTCGTGGTATCCGCACTCGCGGAGACGCTAAACCTTACGTAACGATGGTCGGACAGCGTCTCCACGTCCTCCAGCACCTTCCAGTCTTGAACACGGCGTGCCAGGGCGGCATCGGCGAAGGTGACGTCCACAATGGAGCCACCCTGTTGCCGCACGCACGTGTTGACCGAACCCTGGTTGAGAACTGTGAGTCCAGTCGCTGTCGCCCATTCCACCAGCTCCCGTCCCTTAGGGTCCGTAGCTGGACACCCCCATGCCACAGATTTAGCATTGAGGTCCCCAGCAACGAGCACTCGGCTGGAGCGACTCCTGCCTATCAGGACGCCGATCCCGTCGAGGAACTCCTCGAAGTCGGCGAGACTCCGATTCGGCGAAAAGTACGCTCCGACGATCGTGATGTCACCGACGAGAGCTGAGACGTATCCCCGACCTCGAACCACGTTTTGGAAGGGCGGGGAGCCCACAATGGACCGGGACGCCATGGCCACAACTCCGTCAGCATCTCCCACCCAGTCGTCCCCAGATGGGACGCGGTAGGGCTCGGCGACCACAGCTACGTGGATCGACCACTCCGCCATGCTCTGAAACAGAAGGTCTTGAGCTCTGGCGGAGTGATTGATGTTCGCCTGGAGGAAATTCAGGTCCATCACGAGTCCGTGGCCATTGGAACCTCCTCTGCCCCACGCGGCGCTTGCGCTTGCTGGGGTGAGGGAGGAGACTTATCTCCATTCCCTCCTCTCTTCTTCCCCTTGGGTGGGGGCACGCAGGCTTTGCTGCCCAAGCGGTGCTCCGACGGCCGACCAGCCGCTGCACATACAACGCAGTGCAGCGCAGCGGTGCATCCGCGGGCCTTATGACCTGGTCGGCCGCAGCGGTAGCATAGCCCACTGCGGTCGACTCCTTCTGTGCACTGGGCACCCACGTGCCCGACTGCAAGACACCTGTAGCACATTAGAGGGCGATCTTTTATGTTCTAACCCAACCTAAATTAAACTTTAGATTTTCCACAGTCTGGTGGTTCTCCCAACGTGTTACAATGTAACTAATAAAAAATTTTTTTTTTTAAATTAGTTACATTTTTCCCTAATTTTTTATAACTTATAAGTTATAAAAAATTAGGGAAAAATTCCACATGTAGAAATTACTTAAAATAAAATTGTAAATAGAAATTCAGTCTGTCGAGCTGGGATTCGAACCATCGACTGTTAACTGTTAGGCGACTGCAGAAGCCACTAGGCTACGGAGACCCGATATTGTACCGCGAAAATAACGAACACAATGCCTTAAAAAAAATTGAATAACTGTACGAATAAATATAATTTATTCGTCCAGTACCCCTACAAATAGTCACTTCGGTTTTTTTTTACCTCGACAAAGTAATTTTCGCTGACTATTTTTTTCGCATCCTTGAACTGAGTACCTAAGGCGACGATTTCGCATAGGCGTGGCGTCGCGCGGCGCGTGCGGCGTCGAGTCGCGCGTGAAGCTCAAACATATGGCGAAGTATGAGAGCGTTTACAGAGAGGCGTCGGCGTTGAACGCGGCGGAGCACGCGGCGTCGCACGCGGCGGGCGCCGACGCGGGCAGCGCGGCGGGCACCGCGGCGACGCACAGTGGGTCGAAACAGCTATATGAGGGACATAGGATTTTTTGTTACAAATTCCATTTAAAAAAATACTTATCGAAAGACCTTGTCATTCTAATGAATAATTGTTATTAAACGTTTTTCTCTAAAACTGATAGTTTGCCCGGAAAAAAATATTTTCAGTTATTACCTCATATAGCTGTTTCGACCCACTGTGCGTCGCCTCGGTGCCCGCCGCGCTGCCCGCCGCGGTGCCCGCGTCGGCGAACGCCGCGGTGCCCGCCGCTACACGACGCCGCACGCGCCGCGCGAAGCCACGCCTATGCGAAAACGTCGCCTTAGTACTTATCGCAGCACGTTTGTATAAGTCAATCAATTAACTCAACCAATCGCCAGCTTTCTAGCGGACACGGATACCTCCTCTCAGAATAAGAAGGATTCCTCAGAAACCTTCGATTTACTGTCCCATTGCGGATTGACAAGCTTCACACATCTTTGAAAGCATTATGAAGAACTCGTAGCCATTCGAGTTTCCTCACAATGTTTTCCTTCACGGTTATAGCGGTGATATTTATTTGCACAAAACTCCAAGAAGTAAGAGGTGCCCGGAATTTGAACCCTGGACCCCCGAAGAGGTACCAAAGCTTAAAACACTACGCTCATACTACTTAATCATCATCATCATCATTATCAACCCATCATCGGCTCACTACTGAGCGAGGTTTCCTCTCAGAGAAGGGTAATAGGCCATAGTCCACCACGCTGCTGGCTCAATGCGAATTGGCGGACTTCACACACCTTCGAGAACATTATGGAGAACTCTCAGGTGTGCAGGTTTCCTCACGATGTTTTCCTTCACCGTTAAAGCATGTGATATTTAATTTCTTAAATTGAAAAGTCAGAGGTGTATACCCGGGATCGAACCTGCGACCCCCCGAATAGGGGACCACAGTCATAACCACTAGGCTATCACTGCTCATACTACTTGACAATTAAACTTTGTCTCTATTCCAGTTCATTCATTATGGTTTTAGTAAAGTTGAACCCCGTAGCTCCTATAAGTACAATATTATGTTAGTAATTTGTTAGAAATATAGGTATCATAACATAGTTATTTCGATCAGTAGGTAATTCTAATACCAAATAATATAATATTAAGCGTACCGACCTATTCATACCCGACATTGCTATTCAGGCATTCATTATCTGCGACCACAATAATAACCACATTTACAAATGGATGGCCTAGGTATTTTAAGATAACTCCAATACATAAGCAACAGACCAAGACTAATTTCGTCTCTCTCTTCTCTTAATAAAAATTAGGTTTATATGATTTAAAAAAAATCTTTTCAAAAAACCGACTTCTAACGCCACTACAAAGTATAAAAATAATTTTAGTTTGTCCACGTTTGTTGAAGTCGGGCGGGCCTAAATTCAAACTATGAAACCGATGCGCGACGCTACACAATATGAGAGACTCGTTTGTAGAAGTTGAGCAAGCATCGCGAGTCGGGTTCATAGTTTGTATTTTAGGCCCGCCCGACTGCAACAAACGTGGACAAACTAAAATTATTTTTATACTTTGTAGTGGCGTTAGAAGTCGGTTTTTTGAAAAGAATTTCTATTTTAAGCTTTTAAGTGTAGTATCCTATGATTGAGGAGCTAGGACCTGGAGCTCCATGATGTAGTCCATACTTGTTACCTACAATAATAATTCGTAATCAACATTTCCTAAATCTCTTTATTTTAGGTGAGTAATATCCCTGCAGCATCAGGCTTAAGGAGTTGAAGGTCAACATTTTTATGGGACCATTTCGTAAACATCCTCTGTCGATTAAAAAAAAATCACGCGAATCGGTCCAGTAATCCCGGAGAAATCGGTGGACATACATAAAAAAAAAAAAATAAAAAAAAAACGGCCGAATTTAGAACCTCCTCCTTTTTGGAAGTCGGTTAAAAATACTTATTTACTCTAAGAGCTTGTATGCTAATGGGTTATTTTATTTATATATCTACTTAATATTATTATCTCTATTATGTTTATGTACTTTGCTGAAAAGGATATTATCATTTATTCAAGACAGATTGTTACTAAATACTTCAGCCATCGCAGAATGTATAAATAATATCGGCCTTTACTTGCAACCTTGCTTCGGATGGAGTACTTACTTACAATGGAGTTCTTTACATTCACTTACTACATTTCGTATTTCAATGGCCATTCTTATTTTGCATTGCCTTGCCCCAGTATCATTTACGAGTAAGAAGACTTCTCGAGTGCGCCCCATACGAAAGAAGTTCGATTCTTGACATTGGACATATTATGTACGTAAACAAGATCCAACCCACAAAACATTAAATGTTTTGTGGGTTGGGTCCTCTTTTTTGCGTAGGTTGCTTTTTCAAATTTTAGTCAAATTGAACGCAGTAGGTATGCAATAGATGAATTAAGAATGAAGGTATTTTTGGGTAAAATTTGTGGGTTGGATCCAACGATGTATAATGTACTAGATTTACCATGAATATTTACCATGTTCAACTGAGTTGTAGTGAATTCACTACACTAGTTCTTAGTGTGGCATGGCATTCGCGACGTACGGACGCGGGCGCTATTTATTAAAATTATTCAAATTTTAGTCAAATTGAACGCAGTAGGTATGCAATAGATGAATTAAGAATGAAGGTATTTTTGGGTAAAATTTGTGGGTTGGATCCAACGATGTATAATGTACTAGATTTACCATGAATATTTACCATGTTCAACTGAGTTGTAGTGAATTCACTACACTAGTTCTTAGTGTGGCATGGCATTCGCGACGTACGGACGCGGGCGCTATTTATGCGATAAAACTTTATATTATTTTAAGTATCTAATTGTGAATTGAAAAGCCAACAATAAATATATTTAAGTAAGTAACAAAAAAGTATAGATATTATAGTGAATAATAATTAGATAAAAATTATAAATGCGAAAGTTTGTGAGGATGGATGTATGGATGGATGGATGTTTGTTACTCTTTAACGCGATAACGAATGAACCAATTTTGCTGAAAGGCACAGACATAGATTATATCCTGGAACATAGGCTACTTTTTATCCCGGAAAATTTAACAGTTCCTGCGGGATAGCATCGCTATTTTTTACGCATTTGTCCTTCAAAATACGCGCAATGGAGTTTTAGATTGACGTGATTTATATCCCGGGACAACAAACGGTTCCTGCGGGATATTAGTATGCTACTTTTCACATATTTATCTTTTAATTACGCGGCAATTATGTATGTATATGTGTATGTATGTATGTATGTATGTATGTATGTATGTATGTTCCTACTTCCCATCCTACTATCCTACTTCCTCCTACTTATCACATCAACTTATACATCATACTTATAATAAAACTGGACTGGACTGGACGAATTCTGCAGCTGGTGCTGGGTCCTGCTCACCTAAATGGGTAATGGGTACCAAGTATGAACTACGCAGAAGCAAGCTGCTGTAAAAAAAATTCGAGCTTCCGTTTTGCTTTTACAAAAACTTCGTACAGTAGCTTTGTATTCTTAGATGACATCAATCTATTCACCTAATTTCACAATCGTTCGGTTTGGTTTAGAAATCACCCTCCCCCCATTGTTACACCACTGGGCTACATCATTGAACTCCAGGTACCAATTCCTCATTCTTTATGCTGCTGGGTACCGGCTGAAGAAAATGTCGATTGTGGGTTGCTATTGTAGTTCTATACCACGTAGTACGGACTAGATACTGGCGTAGTGCAACGAAAAAGCAATTTTTAAAACTTTTTCCACGCGGACGAAGTCGCGGGTATCAGCTAGTACGAAATAAAAATTATTTCTTGATTTATTCAAATACGTTTCTCGAAATATTTAGCTACCATATTCTTTGTCTCTGTCTCCTTCGCACCGGCAGACATAACAAGTTCAAGTAATTTCACGCTGCCCACAATAGATGGCGTTAGTAAATTTTGCCACAAATATTTTGTTCGGAATTTCTCGTCTATAGATGAGGCCGTTGATTGTATCTATACCCGTGGTTAAGATTTCAATTTTTTTTGGGTTGTTAATTTAGGTGTGAATCACACCGCAATAATGCGACTGGATTTTTTGCATGGGTTTTGCATGGGAGAGTGACATTGGCTAATTTTTATCCCCGAAAAGCAAAGGGTTTCCGCGGATTTTTTTAAATTCCTAACTCTACGCGGAAGAAGTCGCGAGTATAAGCTATTATACTAGTTGGTGAATATTCAAATATGAGTCAAACTTCGTTTGTATAAAGCGCGCTCGAAGGAAAATCCCTTTGGGGCGACCATGATAATGTACGACAGAACTGGTTATTCTCCATCTCGTAGTAAGCCGGATCTACAAATAGGAATTAAATAGCAGTGTACCTACCTCCGTATTATCTCATAAAGTAACTTTACATACACTGACTTTGAATCATAATGTAAAAAATGCACTAACTATACCTACTTAGTAATTGTTTTACCTAAATATCGCAATGAAACACTACTCAGCTTAATGATTTTGAGCAATTTTTGGCCTATGTGCTAACATTTTCGATTAAAGTATTATACAAATATAGAATTTTCAGGACATATTTACGTTATTTTACTATGATGTACAAGGTAGTAAAGTGTATTTATTTTATTAAACTAAGGTAAAGAATTCCGTCTCGAAAGTTAAAAAATGCATCGAAAAATATAACGCGAAACAAAATATTGGCTGACATTTTGATTGCAAAGAACTTGGTTCAACAAAGCGCGATGTCGTGTTTACTAACGATAAAGAAAACGAGTGAATTTCTGCAAGCCTGCTGGCTGCTACGTGCAAGTGACACGGCTAGGAATGGTCCGACAAACGTGCTGCGAGAACTCACGATATTATAATTTTTATTCCCCTTGACTGCTATTATAACTGAACTCGATGGCTGATGGTTGTTGCTCGCAACTTCGCTCACATTAAGTTTGATTTTCCAAACCTCTATTTTACCCCCTTAGGGGTTGAATTTTCAAAAATCCTTTCTTAGCGGATGCCTACGTCACAATAGCTATCTGTATGCCAAACAGCCTGATCCATCAGTGTCTCTCCTAGGTCCTCCAATATACCCATGCAAAAATTCATGTCGATCCGTCACTCCATTGCTGTGTGATTGATAAACAAACCAAAATGGAACACTTTCGCACTTATAATAATACTAGATTACTAGATGATGTCCGCAACTTCGTTCGCGTGGATTGAGGTTTTTAAATTTCCGGCATAAAATGTAAAATGCCTATGTGTTAATCCTGGGTATGAGCTATTTCTATTCCTTTCAGCCAAATCGGTTCATTTATTGTGGCGTCCGCGTGAAGGAGTATGTAACATACATCTATCCATCGATTCATCCACCCCTCCTCACAAAAATTCGCATTTATAATATTAATAGGAAGTAAGATAGAAGGTAGTAGTTTTATCACAAAATAAAATATAAGAACATGTAGTTTATCAGAACTTCAAGATAGTCACAGAACATTATCTCAGTGCCTGAGTGATTGGATATTTCCGCATAAAATTGCCGCTGTGCGTCGAACCCCTACTGTACCTTACCTACCGGTAACAGGTGTTATAGTTAAATGTAAATAGAGACTTGATTGAGACGTGATACGATGGATATGATTGAATGCGATTCACATCGAACTTGGAAGGAACATATTTTGACGAGGTTGGTTTTTATCGATATGGCAATTTTTCCAATGAATTTGCCAAGAAAATAAACAGAAGTTTCGAGATTGTCTTCGTAATTCAAGCAATTTTAGGGGAATTTCTAACTTAGAACAACTTCAGGTGTTTTTCAGTTGAGAAATTCTGACTGAGCAAGTTTTATACATTATTATTTATTTATGAATCGTTGCCGTTTAGTTTCCAAACTCGGTGAACTATGTCGGTTACTCCGGTTCTTTTACGGATATTCTCATTCCTGGATTTGCTAAGTACTTATGGCACTCATAGTAGCCCAAAGAAAGCTCCGCTAACTTAACAATAATATAGAAGATAGAGATAGTTTTATTACAATGGGTAAATGGGAATATGAGTACAAGAACAGATATAGGTGCGCAAATATTTAAAAATATAAGTATATTATATTTAAAAAAAAACGGCCAAGTGCGAGTCGGACTCGCGCACCGAGGGTTCCGTACTCCAAAAGTTAAAGTAAAACGATAATATTATATTAATTTGCTTATTTATCGTTAACTTTGTTTGTAGAGGTTTATTGTTAATTTAAAAAAACTATGCTAGTTAGAGCGTTGGTTTTATTTTTCCTGTAAAATATACATAAACCTCTATCGACCATAATTATTTCAGATTTTTCGATTGGTAAACTTCGGAGATAAGGGGGGGGGGGGGGACGGTATTTTTTTTGACATTTTGGCCGATTACTCAAAAACTATTATATATAAAAATAAATAAAAAACTGTTTTAGAATGCACAAGTAAAGGCCTTTCATATGATACCCCACTCGGTATGATTATCTTACTTTTAAATTTCAAACCCCTGATTTTCCCCCTTTTTTAAGTAAACTAAAATAATTTTCGCGTTGATTTTATTTTTCCTGTAAAATATACATAAACCTCTATTGACCATAATTATTTCAGATTTTTCGATTGGTAAACTTCGGAGATAAGGGGGGGGGGGGGGGGACGGTATTTATTTCGACATTTTGGCCGATTAATCAAAAACTATTATATATAGAAATAAATAAAAAACTGTTTTAGAATGCACAAGTAAAGGCCTTTCATATGATACCCCACTTGGTATAGTTATCTTACTTTGAAATTTCAAACCCTCGATTTTCCCCCTTTTTAGGGTTCCGTACCCAAAGGGTACCAACGGGACCCTATTACTAAGCCTACGCTGTCCGTCCGTCCGTCCGTCCGTCCGTCCGTCTGTCAGCGGGCTGTATCTCGGTAACCGTAATAGGTAGACAGTTGAAATTTTCACAGATTGTGTATTTCTATTGCCGCTACAACAACAAATAATAAAAATTAAATTAAATTAAAAAAATTAAATAAAATATTTCCATGGGTACATGGAAATATTTTTATGTAATTTTTTTTTAACGGAACCCTAAAAGAGCGAGGCCCGACTCGCACTTGGCCGATTTTTTAATCAAACTAAAGTAATTTTCGCGTTGCTTTTATTTTTCCTGTAAAATATACATAAACCTCTATTGATCATAATTATTTCAGATTTTTCGATTGGTAAACTTCGGAGATAGGGGGGGGGGGGGGGGAACGGTATTTTTTTCGACATTTTGGCCGATTAATCAAAAACTATTATATATAGAAATAAATAAAAAACTGTTTTAGAATGCACAATTAAAGGCCTTTCATATGATACCCCACTCGGTATAGTTATTTTACTTTGAAATTTCAAACCCCCGATTTTCCCCCTTTTTGAATAAAACTAAAAATAATTTTCGATTTTTCTTTATTCCAATGATGTTGGGCCACTATTATACACAACTATGCCAAATTTCATGTTGATAGCTTTAATAGTTACTGAAATAATCGACTGTGACAGACGGACGGACGGACGGACGGAGGGACGGACGGACGGAGAAAGTCTCACCATAAGGGTTCCATTTTTACCATTTTGGTACGGAACCCTAAAAATAGAGTAGAATACAAGATTGTATTTTCTATTCCCTTTCTCATTTCACTGCGAATCGAAAGCGTGTAGATTATAATAATACAATGAATACAATTAACAGGTAATAATGAATAATAATGATATACTTAGGCCTTTCCGTTGTCCAACCTATTTTTTTTAACTAAGTGCAAGCTCAGCACAGTCTTCCTGGACTGGAGTAAATTTAACACTGAGATAGTTTTTGTAGGCACTGAAAATCTGACTTAAAGAAACAAATCAGATAATGTCTGCATAATAAAACTAGGGGTACGGTAACTGAATATTTCCCCCAATTTCTTTATGGCGGTTTTCTCATAACCGCATGTTCTGACGTTCGGCGTTATCCATAAAACGTGGAATATAACCTGTTAATATTCCAGGTGTGAAAATATTAAAGGGCATAAATATTTACATGAATACCTGTCTATTTTCTTTCTCGGAAATGTAATAAAAGGGCAAAGTAAGCAGTGTCACACATGTGGAAGACGAGGGTTAAAGGTAGGGTTTTAAGATAGTACATGATGTGTCTGGGTCGGATTATTTACAGGATTAAGTTCCCTTATTAATATCGTAATTTCTCTCGTATACATCTTCGTTCCAAAAATTAGAAAAACCGGCCAAGTGCGTGTCGGGCCACGCGCAGTGTAGGGTTCCGTAGTTGAAAGTCTCAAATATTATTGCTGATCTAGGATAGTGCTTTTGTTTTATTTATGAATATTGAATACATTTTGAGTTCCATGGTTTAAATAGGTACTATAATATACTACAAAATATGCAACTTACATTACGTGTAATACCTAACTTGGAAAAAACAGATGTAACTCCTTAACTAATGAACCCTACTTAGCCGTGATAGTTTTCCTTTAAAGGGGGGGGAGGACACTTGACTTTAATAAAATTTAGCACTTTAAATATCATATTTTACAAACGGATCCTTGAATTGAAAAATGGTGTTCCCACACCCACAATATTTTTGAAAGACCTATTCAACGACAGCCCACATTATGGGATAGACGAGAAAAAAAAATTTCATCCCCACTTTACATGTAGGGGAGGTACCCTAAAAAAAATATTTTTCACAATTTTATTTCACCACTTTGTCGGCGTGATTGTTATTTATACCCATGTCAAATTACAGATTTCTAGTACCAATAGTCTCTGAGCTAAACCGCGGACGGACAGACAGACAGACAGACAGACAGACAGACCGACAGACAGACAGACAGACGGACGGACATGGCGAAACTATAAGGGTTCCTTGTTTACTACGGAACCCTAAAAATGAGAGTTTTCTATGGACAAAATGCGAATCGATGCGCACAGATGTGGTTCCAGCCTTGTCTATTTTACCTTTAGAGATTCCCGTATGATTCCCAAGAAATCTCCTGCCGTTATACACTGCACAGAGAGAAATAACCAATATAGGTACTTAAACCAACCCTTGCGAAGCTGGGGCGAGGCAGCAAGGCATCTGATAGTTATTGAAGTTTTCATAAAGGCTCGTTTATCATGAAGGTTTATAAGGGATATACCTGTACTGCAGACCGGAGATGGAATATAACTTTGATAGTTTGGAACTGAAGGAGACACGCCTCAAAATGAGCATATTACTATGTAAATCGGAGTTGTAGGACTCCTAGTGTTTAAATGCATGGAGTCCCCGTAATAAACGTGGGTTACAACTTTGGGCCCGCGGGAATTAATGGCAGTTGTGAGACGATGAATTCTAGTAAAGTTGCATGTTCACCCGGGAGCAATTTCACCGCCTGACACGTGTAACGTATTACTTATTGTTAAACATCAATTACGCGAAGCTGATAACTTTAGTTCAATACTAATATTGCACACTAAGTGCGAACTTCACCAGCGTCCAAATAATATACTTATTCACGTTCTAAGAGTTTTATACGTATAGGAAATCTATCAAAAAATCAGTGTTCGTCGTTTAAATGTTATTCGGTGATGGTAAAATTTTGAATAACAGGTGCTTAGGGTAATGTTGGTTATTATAATATCCTACTTCCTACTAATATTATAAATGCGAAAGTTTGTGAGGATGTATGTCTGGATGGATGGATGGATGTGTGTTCTATTACGCCATAACGAATGAACCGATTTGGCTGAAATTTGAAATGGAGATAGCTCATACCCAAGAATTAACACATAGGCTACTTTTTATCCCGGAAAATTACAGAATTCCCGCGGGTTGAGGCGTGATTGAAGGACAAACCAAAAAACAAACACTTTCGCATTTATAAGTAATATTAGTAAGGATTTGATATGTGGTGATCATAATAGTGATAATAAGTATAGGTAATGAATAGTTATACATAGAGGTTGCGACTGTGTTTTGTACCAAAAGAGATTCTACACGGTTCATGAGGGAAAAAATATCCGTGGTCCCTCCCTAAATAAATGGATAAAACTAAGAAGTCGACGTAGAGGTCCGGAATGAAAAATAATACAATTATTAACCGTGTCCCTCGCGCTGTCCCTGGAAAGGATCACGTACTGACTACTGAGCTCGTAGATGTCAGAGAACATTTAAAGCTCTGAATAAATATGTGGATTAGGGAGATAAGCTATTATTATCGACTGGTAGAGAATTTTATATACCTACTAGCTGATGCCCGTGACTTCGTCCGCGTGGGAGTTTTAAAAATCCCTTCCCTCGGGAACTCTGATTTTCCGGGACAAAAAGTAGTATATGTCACTCTCCAGGTAATCAACTATACCTATGCTCCCGGCTCCATCGTCAGATCAGCGGTGAAGAGACCCGTAGTCGCAACGATTTGTCTACTCGTAGAACCACGGGGTATACCACTACGCCGTGGACTTACTTTATGTCACAATATTGATTTGCTTAGGCGCGCTTGCAGAAACGTCTTAACCCAGAGTTAGCAGCTAACTGGGTTAAAAGGACAGATTTGACAGATTGCGTATACAGCTTCTGTCAAAATTATTTATTCCTGGGTTAACTAACTCGGCGTCTCTGCAAGCGGGCCTTTTTAATACTCTATTAAAAAGTTAACTGTCATCCGGTGTACATACACAAATTTTCATTACTATACTATACACAATTTCAGCTCAATCGGAAACCAGTAAATGGTTTCAATTCACGTTTTGCTAATCACCCAATTACAGATTCGAATTGAATAAACTAGTGAAGAGAAACACAAACAATAGTTATAGAACATTTATTATCTTAGGTCGCAAAAACATTATTGTATCGTACGATTTGTGATAACTACATCAATTAAATTTATGCACGGATGACAGGGTCCAGAATCTGGGGTGTTACGGGTATAGGGGAAGACAAGAGACATTTACAGCACCTCCAGCTGTTAGTGGTTGGAAACACCTCATCGCCGTCGGAGCTCAAGCACTCCAGGTGAAATTGCGAAGCACAGAGGCTGCACTTTATCGATGCACGACCGTCAAGGGATCTCTTGCAACGCGCGCAATCCATGATTGACACACAACCTTAAACCAAAAGAATCACATTAACTTACAGATGCTTTGTTTCACGGGTTAGAGTGGGTTGATTTTTCTTTTTCTTCGGCGAAAAGAAGAGCGCTAAATTCTCTACGTAATCAAATTAGAAATGAGGAGATCCAAAAATGCAATACAGTCACGGAAAGAGGAATTCCGCCTTCCGCCTCCGGCGCACTGAGTGCAGTTCCAAAGGTTGCGAAGGTGAAGTGCTAATGGGGGAACGGGGCGGGCATGTACTCATAGTTTGATAAACCGTTAAGCCTCATCCGCACGTTTGGCAAACCTCGGCAAGCCTTCACAAGTTCAAACGTACGGATAGAGCGTTTGGCATGGCTTGCGTAGGTTTGGCATGGCAAAATTCAAGGCAAACGTTTGTAGTGGTTTGGAGTTTGCGGCAAACGCCAAACGTGCGGATGAGGCATTAGAAGTTTAGTCTTATGATGTTGGAAGGTTGGAATGGCGACCATACACTGGAAATTGCAGACCACCTTCTAGGTGGAACAAATTACATCAGACAGGCAAGGAGACACTGGGTACAATTAAATGCTAGTACAAATAAATATAGATACTAAAAATAT
This sequence comes from Oeneis ivallda, assembly GCA_029955525.1. NCBI lineage: Eukaryota > Metazoa > Arthropoda > Insecta > Lepidoptera > Nymphalidae > Oeneis > Oeneis ivallda. The sequence goes on along the minus strand of JARPMR010000004.1, from coordinate 18,719,845 downwards.
TTAAATAATAGGTACAACCATTGCAGGTATTCTACAGAAATATAATAAGTTCATATACCTACGTAATTTACGTTATAAACTTAAAACGTGCTTAAAATTTACAGTACTTACAAATTTATTATTATAAAAACGAGGTTCTTTTTATTTTTTGGTGCACTTTTAAATTTTTTATGGTGCTTTTTGGAAATGTACTATTCTTGTCAATGCAATAAAACGAATGAAAATAATATACAGAATAGAACGTTGGAACGGTTTTAAATTTTGAAATTCTTTTTTTGATTTTTTTTGGAAGTCAGCCTGATCTTCTATGCCAATGCCAAGTAGGATATACTTTATTTAGTACTTGGAACTAGGAATTACGACTACGTCTAATTGTACATGTGTTGCACTTTATAGTGGGAATTACTTTACTTAACTTTGTGGGAATGGGCGTGACGTTCTATAATAAAATTCCACAGTCGATCTTAGACTTGCCTTTACACAAGTTTAAGAAAGCAATTAAAACTTCTCTCATGGAAAAAGCATATTATACAATTGAAGACTATATTAATGACAAAAAAGCGTGGATATAACTCGCTCCAGCGATTCATGAGACAGTAATAATCAACCTGTGTAACAAAATTATCCTGTGCTATTCAGTGTTTCTACTTTATTTGTGTCTAAACTAGCGGCACGCTATGATGGCCGGTTTGACGTTTGTCCGCTCATGAAGTTCCGTATTAATTGATAACGACTTTGAAGGAAATAATTGTATTACTTTATTGACGATAGTGATGTGCAGAGATTCATAAATTTTATCGAATGTAGTTTTAGGTTTAGGACTCAAAATTTATTTATTAAATTGATTTCTAAAATGTATACAAGTGTAGAAAAATCAGTTTGCACCATTTAAGGGGTGAATGTACTTGTGAATATGAACAATTTTCACTATGTGGACAAACCTCTGAAATCGCAAAAAAATATCAGCTGTTTCATACAAAAGGTAAAATTTTTATTTTTATATGATATATACCACAACTCGGCATTTGGTTTTCTAAATTGAAAATTTTTAAAAATGGAATCTAATACGATCGTCACATAGGATCGCTGGCTAGCACAACTACTACCTCCGGCAAACTCGCGTCAATGCTCAATGCAAAACAAAGCAGTTTCGAATTGACGTTGCTTCGAAAAGTATAAACTGTCAGTGCAATGCGATTGTGATATAGTTTTGACCTGGCTTTGGATTTCAAATATTGATACTGCATTACTGTTGACCCTTGCTCGTTAATTTGGACTCTGTTCAAGCCCTTTGTTGTGGATTTCGTCGATATGACCGAACGTACGCAGAGAACTGTTCTAAATAGTCAGACACGTGAGTTCGTAATACGCCTTCGTAACTATTTCGATTGTGAAGCTCAAAATGGAGGGCCAATTTTACCTATAACGTCAGTGGTTGAACGCGTAGCTGATGCGCTTAATATTGGACAACGAACTGTTAGACGGATAACTAAAAAAAAATATGGCGAGACTGGCACCGAAGAAAATAAACTTCACACACCAAAAAAGAGAAAACGAGCAAAACCAGTCGTAGGCATCGATAGCTTTGATGCCGATGCTATCCGAAGACATGTTTACGGCTACTATTTACAGAAGGAGTATCCAACAAGAAAAAAGTTGGTGCATTCACTGAAGGAAGCTGGATTATTCTTCGGTGGGGAAAGTTCTTTAACGAAGATTTTGAAGACCATTGGATTTCGATACAAAAAATGTAACAAACGCAAAATATTGATGGAAAGATTTGATATAGCGATGGCAAGGTATACTTTTTTACGGCAAGTGAAAGAAATCAAAAATTGGCAAAATGTTGTGTTCTTGGATGAAACATGGCTTAATGCTAACCATACTGTAGGCCGTTCTTGGAACGATGACACAGCAGCATCTACTTCCAAAGTTCCTGTAGGAAAAGGATCGCGACTTATAATTTGTCACGCCGGAACCATCAACGGGTTTGTCGAAGGTTCTCTCATGGCTTTTGCGTCAAAAACCACTGGAGACTATCATGAAGACATGAATGGAGAAAAGTTTACTGAATGGTTTACCTCAATGTTGTGTAGCCTCCCTGAACCATCTATTATAATTATGGACAACGCCCCATACCACTCGATGCAAATTGACAAGCCACCTGCCCAATCCCAAAAGAAAGCTGATATCGTCGCATGGCTTCGTAAAAATGGCGTAGATGCAAACATGAATATGTTAAAAGCGGAATTAGTACGTCTTTTAAAAGAAAACAAACCAACCAAGATCCGATACGTCATTGACGAAATAGCATTAGAACATGGGCACAGAGTTATACGGTTACCGCCTTACCATTGTGAGTATAATGCGATTGAGTTGGTGTGGGCTCAAATTAAGGGATATGCTGCAAGACACAATACAGAACCCCCATTTACCACAAAAAAAATGCTAAAATTATTAGAAGAAGCTTGTGAACATGTGACTAAAGGAGACTGGGAAAAGGTTGTGAATAGAACTGTTAAATTAATAAGGGAAGATTATGAAAGAGATGTGAAAATAGATAATATTATAGAAAACGAACATATAATTATTAATGTAGGTGATGATAGCAGTGACGACAGTGAAAATAGTAGTATGGACGAATCTGATTAATTATGGCCTTTTGTGGCACCTTTTTTGGTATCTTTTGTATTCATATGTTTCTTGTGTGCATATAAAGTATGTATATTCATTTTCATTCAAATATTCAGTTCGTTCAAATAAATTAAATAAACATATACATTTTTGTTTTATTAAACCTATTTAATCAGGTACAAAAACAAAACTTAATTGTTTTTTGTTCGAGAATAAATTGACATTCCACATCACTATTGTAATGTGTCAAACCGGCCATCGTAGCGTGCCGCTAGTTTAAGTGATGTCTTAAAATGAGCATTTGAATATTAGTTTTCAGTTTGATGCCTTGACATGGGTAGCATAAGTATGTCACGCACTCTTTAAACATTTCTGTGGTGGTGTCGTGTGATGCGGGTTGTTACGTTCCCTCAAATATGGTTGAGCGAAGCAAATGGCTGGGTCATGCGTCATGCTCGTGAACGGGTGCCACCGGCGGGATTGGGGCTACTTTATGTCTGCCCATCTTAAGATAGAAGTTAGTCGGTATGCATTTTTGGAACTTTCCTCATTGTGGAAACACTGCATATATAGCATAGTATTTACTGTATTGTAAATCTGTTTTGAAAAGAGCAACCGCCGAGTTTCTTGCTGGTTCTTCTCGGCAGGAAAGGCCGATGCCGAGGCTCGGAAGGCAGGATTCTCCGAACCAGTGGTAGATTCATTGACTATTTAAAAGCACTTGTAAAAGTTTATTTGAATAAAAAATATTTCTATTCTATTCTATTCTAGTACCTACTGTCATCATGTATAGGAACGAAAGCTTTCATTGTACCTAGCTTAAATTAAGAAGTATATCTAAAGTTCCTACACTAGCGGCACGCTATGATGGCCGGTTTGACGTTTGTCCGCTCATGAAGTTCCGTATTAATTGATAACGACTTTGAAGGAAATAATTGTATTACTTTATTGACGATAGTGATGTGCAGAGATTCATAAATTTTATCGAATGTAGTTTTAGGTTTAGGACTCAAAATTTATTTATTAAATTGATTTCTAAAATGTATACAAGTGTAGAAAAATCAGTTTGCACCATTTAAGGGGTGAATGTACTTGTGAATATGAACAATTTTCACTATGTGGACAAACCTCTGAAATCGCAAAAAAATATCAGCTGTTTCATACAAAAGGTAAAATTTTTATTTTTATATGATACTAGCTGATGCCCGCGACTTCGTCCGCGTGGATTTAGTTTTTAAAATCCCTCGTGAACACTGATTTTCCGGGATAAAAATTAGCCTATGTTACTCTACAGGTTCTCAACTATAGTACTCATGCAAAAAAATCATGTCGATTCGTGGCTCTGTTGTGGCGTGATTGAAGGACAAACCAACAAACAAACACACTTTCGCATTTATAATATTAGTCATCATCATCATTCATCATTATCAACCTTTAGATGTCCACTGCTGGACATAGGTCTCCTGCATGGACCTCCACAGGCTTCGGTCTTGCACCGCCTGAATCCAGCGGCTCCCTGCGACTCGTTTGATGTCGTCGGTCCACCTAGTGGGGGGTCTGCCAACACTGCGCTTACCGGTGCGGGGTCGCCACTCCAACACCTTGGGACCCCAACGACCATCAGCTCTTCGAACTATGTGCCCGCCCATTTCCACTTCAGTTTCGTAATATAATATTAGTATGATTAGAATATTAAATTGCATAGGAAATCACTGTAACATTACGTCCATACGATGTATTACATCCATACCTAATATGTAGTCTGTAGTTATAATGATCGTTTGGCAAAATCTGACGCCAGGGCTGAGGGCTATCCACGATGGCTATATTATACGATAAAGTACGCTTGCCAGCTTAAGATGAGCCGTACATTCAAAGTATCTTGTAGATTCCGGGGTTCAAGTTATTTGGACCTTATACTGAAGATCTTGATGTCTATAATTTCTGAACTACGAAATTGACGACCTTGAAATAATTACAGGACAATCTCTAAAGAACCTGCTTTCTAACAAAAAAAGATTGGATTAAATCGGAATACGCCTTAATGAATTACAGCGAAATACCCATTTGGACTTTCAGCCCCTCTCCCAAGGGAACCGTGCTGAATTTCGGGATAAAAAGTATTCTATATTATACCTCGTAGTATTATTTTAAATCGTGCCAAGTTTCATTTAAATCCGTCCAGTAGTTTCGGCGTGATGCGCGGCCAAGATACAGACAGACAGACAGACAGACAGACAGACAGACAGACAGACAGACAGACAGACAGACAGACAAAAAATAAAAAAAAAATTGTTTTGGCTTCAGTATCGATTATAGAGTGCCCTCAAACAAAAATTTTCAAAATATCTTCAATGTACAGAATTGGACCTGTTACAGTTTTATTATATTACTAGCTGATGCCCGCGACTTCGTCCGCGTGGATTTAGTTTTTAAAATCCCTCGGGAACACTTTGATTTTCCGGGATAAAAGTAGCCTTTGTCACTCTCCAGGTCCTCAATTATACCCATGCAAAAAATCACGTAGATTCGTGGCTCTGTTGCGGCGTGATTGAAGGTCAAACCAACAAACAAACACACTTTCGCATTTATAATATTAGTAAATATGATTAGAATATTAAATTACATAGGAAAACACTGTAATATTACGTCCATACGATGTATTACATCCATACCTACTATGTAGTATGTAGGTATAATGATCGTTTGACAAAATCTGACGCCTTTGGTTTGGAGTAGTTTGACTTTGACAAAATAGTATACACGATGGCTATATACGATAAATTAAGCATGCCAGCTTAAGATGAGCCGTATATTCAAAGTATCCTGTAGATTCCGGGGTGCAAGTAATTTGGACCTTCTACTGAAGATTGTGATGTCTATAATTTCTGACCTACTAAATTGATGACCTTGAAATAATTACAGGACAATCTCTAAAGTACCTGCTTTCTAACAAAAAAAGAATGAATGAAATCGGAATACGCCTTAATGAATTACAGCTAAATACACATATTGACTTTCATCCCCTCTCCCAAGGGAACCGTGCTGAATTTCGGGATAAAAAGTATCCTATATTATACCTCGTAGTATGAACTTAAATCGTGCCAAGTTTCATTTAAATCCGTCCAGTAGTTTCGGCGTGATGCGCGGCCAAGATACAGACAGACAGACAGACAGACAGACAGACAGACAGACAGACAGACAGACAAAAAATTAAAAAAAAATTGTTTTGGCTTCATTATCGATTATAGAGTGCCCTCAAACAAAAATTTTCAAAATATCTTCAATGTACAGAATTGGACCTGTTACAGTTTTATTATATTATAGATATACTACAACTCGGCATTTGGTTTTCTAAATTGAAAATTTTTAAAAATGGAATCTATTACGATCGTCACATAGGATCGCTGGCTAGCACAACTACTACCTCCGGCAAACTCGCGTCAATGCTCAATGCAAAACAAAGCAGTTTCGAATTGACGTTGCTTCGAAAAGTATAAACTGTCAGTGCAATGCGATTGTGATATAGTTTTGACCTGGCTTTGGATTTCAAATATTGATACTGCATTACTGTTGACCCTTGCTCGTTAATTTGGACTCTGTTCAAGCCCTTTGTTGTGGATTTCGTCGATATGACCGAACGTACGCAGAGAACTGTTCTAAATAGTCAGACACGTGAGTTCGTAATACGCCTTCGTAACTATTTCGATCGTGAAGCTCAAAATGGAGGGCCAATTTTACCTATAACGTCAGTGGTTGAACGCGTAGCTGATGCGCTTAATATTGGACAACGAACTGTTAGACGGATAACTAAAAAAAAATATGGCGAGACTGGCACAGAAGAAAATAAACTTCACACACCAAAAAAGAGAAAACGAGCAAAACCAGTCGTAGGCATCGATAGCTTTGATGCCGATGCTATCCGAAGACATGTTTACGGCTACTATTTACAGAAGGAGTATCCAACAAGAAAAAAGTTGGTGCATTCACTGAAGGAAGCTGGATTATTCTTCGGTGGGGAAAGTTCTTTAACGAAGATTTTGAAGACCATTGGATTTCGATACAAAAAATGTAACAAACGCAAAATATTGATGGAAAGATTTGATATAGCGATGGCAAGGTATACTTTTTTACGGCAAGTGAAAGAAATCAAAAATTGGCAAAATGTTGTGTTCTTGGATGAAACATGGCTTAATGCTAACCATACTGTAGGCCGTTCTTGGAACGATGACACAGCAGCATCTACTTCCAAAGTTCCTGTAGGAAAAGGATCGCGACTTATAATTTGTCACGCCGGAACCATCAACGGGTTTGTCGAAGGTTCTCTCATGGCTTTTGCGTCAAAAACCACTGGAGACTATCATGAAGACATGAATGGAGAAAAGTTTACTGAATGGTTTACCTCAATGTTGTGTAGCCTCCCTGAACCATCTATTATAATTATGGACAACGCCCCATACCACTCGATGCAAATTGACAAGCCACCTGCCCAATCCCAAAAGAAAGCTGATATCGTCGCATGGCTTCGTAAAAATGGCGTAGATGCAAACATGAATATGTTAAAAGCGGAATTAGTACGTCTTTTAAAAGAAAACAAACCAACCAAGATCCGATACGTCATTGACGAAATAGCATTAGAACATGGGCACAGAGTTATACGGTTACCGCCTTACCATTGTGAGTATAATGCGATTGAGTTGGTGTGGGCTCAAATTAAGGGATATGCTGCAAGACACAATACAGAACCGCCATTTACCACAAAAAAAATGCTAAAATTATTAGAAGAAGCTTGTGAACATGTGACTAAAGGAGACTGGGAAAAGGTTGTGAATAGAACTGTTAAATTAATAAGGGAAGATTATGAAAGAGATGTGAAAATAGATAATATTATAGAAAACGAACATATAATTATTAATGTAGGTGATGATAGCAGTGACGACAGTGAAAATAGTAGTATGGACGAATCTGATTAATTATGGCCTTTTGTGGCACCTTTTTTGGTATCTTTTGTATTCATATGTTTCTTGTGTGCATATAAAGTATGTATATTCATTTTCATTCAAATATTCAGTTCGTTCAAATAAATTAAATAAACATATACATTTTTGTTTTATTAAACCTATTTAATCAGGTACAAAAACAAAACTTAATTGTTTTTTGTTCGAGAATAAATTGACATTCCACATCACTATTGTAATGTGTCAAACCGGCCATCATAGCGTGCCGCTAGTGTAGGTAAACTATTGTAAAGAAACCATGAAACTAGAAAATTGGTGACAGTTTACAAAGACTATAAATTATACACACTTGATCACTACTGAGTACTATATCACTTCTGGAACGTGGTTATTACTTTTTTGATTACAATCTTCCATGAATACTCAGTGATCACCTTGTATCTTTGAGTATATATACTCAAAGCCTTGTATCCACCCTTGGATCACTCATGTTGTAGGTATAAGCACAGACATACAAACAGATTGTATGTCTGTGGGTATAAGCCATACCTATATAAGCTTTTTGGATCACTCCCACTGAGTACCTATACGGGTATACTTCTGTTTTAACATTAGCCATAAAATTTACTTCCATAGTATTTAATCACTCAACTGAGTACAAAATCACTTCGTTTATAAAAGATTATAATGGACTATATAACAAAATATAATACTTATATATTATAAAATTAAAATAGTGTATCACTATGGTTTCACTACGGTTTCCTTTGAGTATGTGTTGGTTTAATACTCACAGACGGTTTCCCCCCGTTTGTCTAGATACATGTATTATCTATGGTGATACATAATAATCATTAATCCGTGATCCGTTTTGACGTTTCACCCTATTTATATAAGTGTTATATAATTACCATTATATAAGACAGGAAAAATAAAAAATTAGGTATTCCCGCGGACGAATACGAATCTACTTTTTAAAAGTGCCTAGGTACTATACTTTAAAATTGCTCAGTAAGTTCGATTTGAGCTAACTTTAGGGTTGGTAGTCGCCTCGCACACTACACTAAATTACCAATACTAAATCTATGTTCATCTATCCATATTACTATATTCAATAACTAATGAACCGATTTGGCTGCAATTTGAAATGGAGATAGATTATACCCTGGATTAACACATATGTTTCTTTTTATCCAGTAAAAATCCATGATTCACTCAGGTAGCAAAGGTGTTTGCTACCTGATATCTCCCAAAGGCACCATGATCCAAACTTCATAGTCGGGTATCGTTCTTACCTTAATGGGGGGCACACGCAGAGAAACTTTCAGCTTTTATAAAATACTGAAGGTCTGATTGGCCTGGGCTCCCAGTCCATTGGGCTCATAAGAATGCGAATGATGAAATGGTCTCTATGAATAGGTGTTAGATAGATGATGATTGAGATTTGAGGCCACATGGTGGAGATAAAAAAGAGTAAACATAGTGAGCTCTTTTTCTAGCTCATCAGAGGATCTCAGAAACTTCCACATGCCCAAGTTAACAGTTGGGAGTGTTTTAAATTTTTAATTTACAGTTTATATTATATTTTATTTTCTATTAATTTTTTTATATTATATTTTCTGTTTGTCGACAGACGCACAAGCGAGAGTGCAGGCGGCGCGCGAGTGATCCGTTCCACCCCCGACTGGAGCGACGCGGCGACCAGCGGCGAGCATCTCTGGGCGCCCACCTCGGTCTCCGGGGACTGCTGCTACGTTGGAGACACGGAATGTCAGGTATGTCTCTGTTGAAGGTTCCATCCGTAACATGAGTCTACCGAACACAGACAATAGGTACAATATGCCGATGCAAAGTGAGTACTGATTCAGGAGTAGGTACAATATGTATTGCCCGCAGTTACGAAGTTGGCGGTGTATCACCCCGGTGCCTCAGAGAGCACTAAAGCCAACCACCTCACCTCCTCAGTCCCGCACCTCATTTCTCTCCGGTCGGACTACCGTCCGGAGTGAGAGAGTAATATAGAGCTATATAGGGCTCAATAGAATCTTTTTCATACTTTCTCATAGTGGGACCGACGTTCCATGTATTGCCGAGTTTATTTGCACATCATTAAGCTTACGACAGTGGGACATGGAGAGAGCTTTGCTTGGAATTCCCTCCCTGATCAAATTAAAAAATTAGATCCTTAGAACTATAGACACACTGTCATATAATAGCTCAACATTTTGCGAAGCTGAAGTGACAATCGGCGGATTCTATGTACCAGAAGTTCCCAAGACTCAAAAATTAAAGTTAATTTAGCGTGGATTAATATTCTTTGAAAAAAATAAATAGTATTTTCTGCACCTCCACAAATAAATACGCGTAGTACCTATTTGATTATTTAATTTTCTTTATAAAGAAACCATAATGAGGAAAGTTATTATTAACTTCAAACTCAATTCAAATGTAAATACCTACTTACGTATTATTATAATATTATGAATGTTAAAACAATATTTTCTGTTAAAATTGACTTGGAATTTAGAATTAAAACTCCTATCTAGAACTTCATACGAAAAATTATGTGTTCATTAATTTATTCATCACATTCTAACTCGATTACCTAACCTTCACGCCTTTTCATCGACAAAGCGTAGCAAAAACCTCTAAAGAGATGAATCGCTCTCATTTTGCTCGTTACAGAACTTTTTCATACCAAACCTTTGCTTGTCCTTAAGATCCTATTCTTTGTTTACTTTTTTAATTTAATGAAATAAAAAGATTTAATGCAAATATTAGAATATATTACTAGCTGATGCCCGAGACTTTGTCCGCGTGGATTTAGTTTTCAAAATCCATCGGGAGCATTTGATTTTCCGGGATAAAAAGTACTGTCACTCTCCAGGTCCTCAACTATACCCATGCAAAAAATCACGTCAATCCGTCGCTCTGTTGCGGTGTGATTGAAAGACAAACCAACAAACAAACACTTTCACATTTATAATATTAGTATGATGATATTTAAATATTTATTATTATTATGCAAAGAGCTATAGTGAAAAGGTATCTTAGCTCATTCTAGACTAGGCAAAGATATAAAACAAGTAAGTGTTATAATTACCTATCATAAACAAGCTTTTGTCCTTTTAGAGTTTTAAAAATCCCGCCAGAACCGTATATATTTCCGGAATAAAAAGTAGCTGAAAAATCACTTAGATCCAATGTAGCTCTATCGTGGCTGGATTTGACAAACATACAAACCAGCTCCGGGACCAGATCAAATAACAGCAGAAGCGCTGACAGCTATGGGGGATACTGGCATCGACATGTTGCACACGATTTGCAACTTAATCTGGCGCAACTGTGAATGGCCAAGAGACTGGGCTTTGTCTGTCGTGGTGCCTTTACACAAAAAAGGATCAACGAGAAAGTGCGATCATTATCGCACCTTAGCACTTATCTCACATGCCAGTAAAATACTGCTCTACATTATCAACCATCGAATCCGACACTACCTGGACTGGCAGATCCCGCAAGAGCAGGCGGGTTTCGTTAAAGGTAAAGGCACCCGTGAACAAATTTTAAATGTACGGCAATTAATTGAGAAGGCCTATGAATTCAATACGCCGATTATCATGTGCTTTGTCGATTACAGTAAGGCCTTCGACTGCGTCAATTGGAGCCGTTTATGGAGTGTCCTTGCCGAATTAGTTGTGCCACAGCATCTGGTCATACTGCTAAAGAATCTCTACAGTAGCAGCGAAGCAGTTGTAAGGATAGACGAGACCGTCTCTGCGCCCTTTAGATTTCGTAAGGGTGTAAGACAGGGCTGTGTGCTTTCTCCCATCTTGTTCAATATCTATGGTGAATACATCATGCGGCGTACTCTCGAAGATTGGAAAGGTGGCGTCAGCATCGGTGAAGTAAAGCTTACTAACTTGCGGTACGCTGATGACACAACACTCCTAGCAGCATCTGAGACTGAAATGTCGTCTCTATTGAACAGGATGGAGCAAATAAGTGAGGAAATGGGTCTCTTCATAAACAGATCCAAAACGAAGGTAATGGTGGTAGACCGTGCCGGACAGTTGGAACTCACTGGCTCATTGAACCTCGAGATTGTGGAGAACTTTATTTACCTGGGTTCCAACATAACTAATACCGGGTCATGTGAGGTGGAAATTAGAAGACGGATTGGAATGGCCAAAAGTGCCATGTCACAGTTGTATAAGACTTGGAGGGACAAGCAGATATCGACTGGTACCAAAATGCGTCTAGTCCGCACGCTCATATTCCCGATATTCATGTATGCAGCTGAGACGTGGACAATAAAAGCTGCTGACCGACACCGCATTGACGCTTTCGAGATGTGGTGCTGGAGGAGAATGCTCCGAATCCTTTGGACAGCGCACAGAACCAACGCATCGATCCTTAAACAATTAAAGATCACGAAACGGCTATCTACCACCTGTCTCCAGAGGATCCTTGATTATTTCGGCCACATTGCCAGAAGAGAGGGACACAACCTGGAAAAGATTGTCGTTACTGGCAAAGTGGATGGAAGGAGACCTCGGGGACGAAGCCCGATGCGTTGGTCGGATCAAATCCGCACCGCTCTCGACACCAAGATCCACGAAGCTCTCCATGTCGCAGAGAACCGGACGACATGGCGCGACATCGTCCATAAAAAGATCATTGGTGGAAGGGGTCACGACCCTCAGTAATGGGGAATACGACGAAAGGAGGAGGACAAACCAGCAAACAAACACACATTCGCATATTTTATAAAAACTAGTAAAGATGTATAAATATGATTATGTAGTTTCGTTGTTTATCCCGTATTTTCCTATACGTACGGTTCATCTGATTGTTATGAAATTGTTTTTTTCATTCCATTGCATCGTAAGGACGATAATGAGTTCCCCTGGGCATCATCCCTGGGGAACTCATTATCAGCTAGTTTAAAATAAAAATACACCTTAGATGTTGTACATTTTAGATAGGTAGGTAAATGTTCTTTTGCGTAGTCTATTTCTTTTATCGTGTAGGTATATGAGTTGCATTTTAACACGAACCTTTTTATTAACGAAGCTCATTGTTAGCTGTGTACGTACGTTTTCTTATCCCCTTGCGTTCGGGTTTCTCAAAGCCTTTGAATTCCCTTTGAAACTGGTACGAGTACCTACGCAGCAGTTTTGGATCGTGCGTCTTAGTTTTCATGATAAACTAGATGCGCACTACGGTTTTGTTGCTTGATAACGAAGTGTCTTTGAGTATATAACCAACACAAAGTGTTGATATCTATTTTAATACCACTGATGTCATTTAACGAAAAAATGTTGATCCTCACTTATTTGAAACTTTTCATAAACCAACAAACGTTTAAATTTTTTGTTGGGAATGGTATTGTTTTCATGATAAGTGCCTTAAAAATGAATTAATTTAGAAAGTGCAAATGAAGCCATTTCATATAGTATACCCTACTTTATCCAGTATACCCACCTAAAATTTCGATTTCCACCAAGTAGGTACTTGCGCAATAGCATTAAAAATTCTTTCATTAATTTGCATTATAGTTCATATATAGTGCAGTATAGTTCGGCAAATATAATTTTAAACTATTCCAAACAAGTCGATAGGATAAACAGATACTGAAAATCAATTGTAACAGACGGACATACGGTTTCCACAAACAAAGGACAAAAAGAATTCCCGCGGAATTAAAAAAATAACTAAGTCGCCGCAGATAAAGACGGGTTCGTCTGATTATATTATTTTTGTAAGTTTTAAATTGGTTTCCAAGCCATTACCAAGGTCCCTATGTACGGTGTCGGCGGATCGTTAGTTGAATGTAAGATTAATGAGCCGCTTCCAACATTACCGCCACAATGGCTTGTCACCGTCGATACAACAAAAGGCTGCCCCCGGGGTGCAGGGCGACAATCATTTACTAATAGCTGCGGCTGGTTCTAGACTACCCTCCCTAATGAGTATAGGCTCCCCCGCCTGGATACATTGTAACTGTTCACAACCTTCCTAACGGTTTTCTCGGATCGGATGGCAGTGTCCTTGGGCAGCGATCGCGTGACATACCACGGATTGTTTTATCTAATAGGACGCGGCAGCAACGCTTCACCGCGCTGTGTGGCATTGCTTCCACAAAGCTGCATTTTTATCTGACTACGGTAAAACCAAAGGGAAGGGTTATGATTTTAGAAGTCTATGTATGTAAACCTCTCTATTTACGTATGTTCACCAAATAACGCCGTTGGCACCCGTACACGTGGTTGAAATCCAACCTACTCGCACGAAACGCTTTAATTCAACGTTTCTGAAACGAACCGCTAAGGTGTGGAACGCACTTCCGGCGTCTGTGTTTTCAGCCACGTAGGCATAATTTGAGAACATTCAATGTTCCAATTTTCCAGTTTTCCTGGGTTACAGTTTTTAAAATTTTTTGTTGGTGTCTTCCAATATTTCCAATCTATGTGTGTATTTTTTTTTATTATTCATTTAAGACTTTTTATACCTTTGTATATGTCAGCCTCATTATAATCTGAACATAAATCAGTTAGGTATACAAAGTATGTATAGTTGTGTACCCCTATAACATTTCTACCGCTCCCACCACATCGAAATCGATGTGTAGTTTTGAAGAACTAAGCGCACAAAGAGACCTACGAAAATAACGAATTCGCTTTTTATTATATTAATTATTATGTAGGTAGGATTTCACCAACGTCGAGTGACTAACCGAAGAATAAAGCGGGCATTCTGACAGTTTTTGTATTAAACATCAGCCACAATATCAAATTTACGCTCGGATAAGACTTATTTTGCGTTGGATAAATCGGCCCTTAATGCCAATCGAAAACGATTAGCCGAGAAATAAAGGACGATGGGCAAAATGTATGGGCAACACACCCATGATGGCCACAGTCTAAACTACTTGAATTAGTCCCATTTCTCTGTGCCAAGGGGCAACAAATTCTGTCCCGGGACTCATTTTATTGAGGCTCGAATATATTATTATCTAACTAGTCATTGCCTACTATTAATATTAGAATAAGAGTTTGTCTCTGTTCACTTTATAACCGCATTGGTAAAATGAGATACAGCAATATACGTTTAGGACCTCTACGTCGACTTTTAAAAAAAGTTGAATTCTCAAAATGTATTATTTAAAATTTTACAATAAAACTACTAGCTAAAATTAATAATCTAATTATTATCATACAAATCATACCCGATTAAAAAGGAAAAATCCTGACTCACAATCATGATTAAGTATTGTGACGATGTGCCATTATTCGAACTATAACACTTCTAAGTTATAACACAAAAAAAAACATAAAATGCACCATAGTAATAGTGTCTGCAATGTTCCAAGGTTCATATTACTACGAATGGCATGGAAATTACAGAACTATATTCTCGTTGGAATTTCATTTTCATATAAGTGCATAACATTCTTAGGTGTACATAATATGTCCTATGCACATATACCTATAGCTTTTAATTTACGCGAATGTTCATAAAATATGGATGTATGGATATTATTTTATTTAGAATGGTGTTTTTATGAATCTCAGAAATCTGTTAATAATGAATCATTATTTTTGCCTCAGCTACTTATTTATCTTTTCACTTTACTCAAGCGAAAATAGCACATAATTTCTCGTAAGCCCTTAGGAAATTTCAATTAATTTTTTTCTTTTTTATGTTACATTCCAGATCAGATTAGAAAATACTTAGATCTAACAATTATCAAGGCTGGCTCACAAGATTCATCCCATGTGGCATTTACTATCTAGATTCCAATCCATAGTACTATAACTGTAAATGCGGTTTAGTCAGTCTCATACACAATTTGAGACCGCTAGGGTTCAGTGGTAGTTCGTTCGCAATCAAGATATGATGTACAGAGAATGTTGCGGCTGTGGTATTGTCTAAAAATTATCGCATTAGTGCAATGTTACGGTCGCAAACAACTCTGATTGGTTGCTACTCTCTCGCTATTGGTTAAAATTCATTGATGCAGCAAGAACGCGCCATAAATTAAACTATGTCACATTGATGCAATCAATTTTAGTTAATCCTACAGCAGGTTATGGAAAGGCCAATATAGTTGAGTCAATTTCTCAATCTATTGTCCCCGGCCGGTTGACACATAAATATTTTTGAAAAACTATCAATTATAGAAGATCCTGATTATTTTAAACAGAATTTAAAAGACTTATTTAACCCGAGATGATACTCGAAAGTATACGTATTTTCTTCTTGATCTAAAATTGATAAAAATAAATATTAACCGACTATCCGCAGTCTAGCGCAGGGACTATTGGTACTAAAGAGCTGTAATTTGGAATAGTTAATACCTAATATTAATTACGCCGACAAATTTGTATAATAAAATCTTCAAAAAAACTATTATTTTGGGTACCTCCCCTACACGTAAAGGGGGAATGATATTTTTTATTGATACATAAATACATATAACCCAAAAATAGTAGGTACCTTTGGTGTAGTCAGGTATTTATAGTCGACAACATTAGTAATATTGTCTTAGAGCTAATCAGACTCGTCATCAAGTCGACTCCGATTACGCGTTTGTTGGAATTAGGCCATACCACCCTAGCATAATATCTTATTATTATTTACCACGAAACATCATTATTGTTCCCAGAACAATATCGGCCAATTAGTTCGCTTGTTTCCGGTTACAAGTCAATGTCTCGACTTGGAATTATTTGTTTCCACACCGTGCTCCGACAAAGCTCGGCTAGTCGCGAAGCTAAAGTGGAAATCGGCGGGGAACTAAGGTTAAAGAACTGATGGTCATTGAGGAAGTCCAAGCAAGAGACCTTTTTCCAGTTGTCGTATATCGGTTGATATAGAAGAAGACAGCATGTTCAAGCAGCAAGCAGTCAACCTGAGCCGATCTACAGACGCTTATCAGTATCCCTGTAGGTTGGAATCGGTGCAGCCAGACCGTACCAAATCTATATACTTCTGCCCAATCAGCGCCGAAGAGAACCGATAAGTGCCGATCTGCTTCGATTAGTGCATGTAAACGTTCCCTTGCTTTTTCCCATGTTTTTCCCTTTATTTTACCAGCTTGCGTTATAATGAAATGAGCGCCTTTATGATCGGCGGTTGCTTGCTTTCCACTTGAACGCGGCCTTAGATCACGGAGGCAATGTAAATATTCTTAATTAGGTGTAGATCCTTGTTTGTTTGGATTGACTTGTTTACGGTAAAGGTGGCGTAATAAGTCTTGATGATTTAATCCTTGTGCACATTCCAAAAAATCTATATAATCTATCTACTCGACTCAGGGAAGTCAAGGTCCTAGGATTTTTCATTAGTAAGGTTTTTGGAAGGATAGATAATAAATTAATTATTTTTTTTACAGAATATAATCCTTGCCCGTTTAAAGTCCAGTAAGCTCCAGTAAACTCGCGTTTCCAGACAAACTAGTTTTGTTTGATTTTAGAAGATACGTGTCATACAAGTCTGATGGTTGTAATAATCGTATGAGCTTAATAAATAGCAAAGTTACTCCGAAATCACCTACAGATACTGCAATTTTATGAATTTGCATTGATGATGATGAAATCAATGAGTCGCGACGTTATTTCACTTGGCTGATTATTATAATATCTACTTGTGAAACCTCAGGACTACTCGATAAGTATAGCGGTACTGATATATGCGTTCGAATCATTGAAACCAAACTTTATTTAATCGTATGGCGTCAGATGCGTAAGAGTACGTTTATGCACACGTGGGGCGTCGGACCGCGGCGCGTGGTGCGTCGCGTCGCGCGGTAAACTCAAACATACGGCCAAGTATGAGAGGGTTAATACAGAAGCGTTTGCTTTCAAAGCGGCGGAGCACGCGACGGGCTCCGAGGTCACGCGGCGAGTTGCGCGTCGCATGGTGCGTCGCGTAATATAAAATATGTCAAAATTTAGTACCCATATTGGATAAATCAAAGTATCAAACATTGATGTCCAGACTGAACCCTTGTGTACCTAATTATCTATTGAAACAACTTCCTAGAAAGCGTTTTTGACCCAGTTTCCCCTTTCCAGGAAACCACGACTTAAAGGTCACACCGGTGCGTTAAATACATTTTATTAAAAAAATAATATTATAATAGTACGTATAATCGCAATCTGTTATTGCAATATTTATTGACCGAGGTCAACGAGACCTCGCCTCTCTCGAGAAACGAATAAAACTTGGTGAATTTCCACTTTCCGTCTGGCATTTATTTGTCTGTGTGGATGTCATAGCCTTATAACTCCTGAATTAATCATTGTCATCATCATCATCATCAATACCAGCAACCCATCAACGACTCAATACTGACTGCAGGTCTCCTCCCATAAAAGGATTCATAATTACAGGCCACCACGCTGCACTGGCACTGGTCCAATACGAATTCGCAGACTCCTGAATTAATGAACATAATCACTTCTCACCTTTAAGTTCTCACTTCTCAAATACTATGTTAATTACATACTGGTTATATATAAAAAACTGCGCCCATAAAAGCAAAAAATAAATTTCTTTTTACATAAGCTTGGAGGGTACCGTTGCAAACTTGCAATTTATGCCACACACCTACAAAATAAAAGGACGCAAACAGTTTGGGACGGACCATGGACGGACCAAAGTATTTCTCTCTACGCCCGCAATAGTGACGGAACGTCAGTGGCGTCAAGTGTCGTGAGGATCGGAACCTTTCTACGAAATATTCCTTCAATGTAATAAGCATTACAGACATAATATGAAGCAACACTACATTCACTCACATAAAACCCGATATCTTAAAATACTCAACACCTTCTATGAAGAACTATTTTCCCATACTCAGAATAGATAGATTCAAGGCTTCAGTGTACAAATTCCCAAGATACATTTACCCCACCTTCACGTAAACATGTTCTGGCCTAATAAAGGCAATGAAGATAATTTCACATTTTATGTTAGCGTTTGGAGGGGCTTCTCGAATTGCTAAGAAGATACAAATATACCTACTAACAAATACATCTGTTTCCTTGACACTCGGTGCAGAAAGTTGTTATCTAACTATATTTCTAGAGTAGCAAAAGACTTACACTGACAAGTTTAACAGTCGTGATTTATGTCATTGTTTATTTGCGCTGTACCTATTTTTACCAATATATTTTAATTATAAGACGCCATTCTTACGATGAAACATGATTAAAAATTACAAATTAGAAATAATTATAAAAAAAGTATTGGTTAACTCAGTACAGTTGTACATTACTGCGGTTAAACAAATTAAAACTAAGTTTAACACTGAAATTAACAATATTGCATAATGGATATTGTATTAAAAATATGTATTAGTTCTAAACTTACGTATTTAATCATCGACTACTTTTTTTAACCACCGACACAAAAAGAGGGGTATTATAAGTTTGACGTGTATATCTGGGTATTTATGTGTCTGTCTGTTCCCTCGTAGCGCTCTGGCTCAGGCGTTAGAAGATCGTCAGCTCATGTCCTACTTGATTAAAGGATCTTACAAACTTTCACTGGTGTGCGATTGATTTGCGTGTACTGTTACTTTATTTCGGATCGGATAGTCGGATTAAGACATGGTAACCTTAAGCTGATGCTGCAGCATCAAGTAGTCTGCGGGATAGCCTACTCTTCAGCAATCTACATCAGATATAGTGTGTTTGGGCTCATTCATTGGAATGTTCTCAATGTGTAGGTATTAGATGATAATCGAAGATCGAGGAGGAGGATCTGATGATGGAGCAGAAAATTGGGTTACAGGATGTCAGGTATATGGTACATATTCCGGTCATAGATTCACATGTCGGGGGTCTTTTTTTTTTCAATTTACACTTGTTGATGTATAAAGTATCTTTATAGCTGCTCTATGATCTGACCCAATGCCTCTTGGCCACCAAACACACAAAACCCTCAGGTCAAGAAACAAAACTAATTGGAACCTGTTAATGGGACATTCGGTGTTCCATAGAGTAAACATAACAGAGACACTCGCCCACCCGGACGCTAACGGCAGTCAAAGTTAACAAAGTATATTATGTGATATTGAGTTTCAGTGTTGCAGTTGGTTACACTAAACACGTTTTATACCTTAACTAGCTTTGCCCGTGGCTTCGCTCACGCTCAGTTAGATTTTTAAAACCCCTATTTTATCGCCTCAGGTCTTGAATATTCAAAAATCCTTTCTTAGCGGATGTCTACGTCATAAGCTATCTGTATGCCTCAGCACGATCCGTACAGTGGTTTGAGCTGTTCGTTGATAGATCAGTCAGTCAATCAGTCAGTCACCTTTTATAAATTTAGATTGCTTGCTTACTTTTTAACCCCCAACCGCGCGTTACGCGTTGGCATATTACGGTATAGTTTTAATAAGGTATTGACTTGGAGGACAAGAAAATATTAACCTTTACGCAATTTTCCTATATGGAAAAAAAATACATTGGTATTTTATTCTAAATGCTTAAGAGTTTGCCTTTGACGCGTAAAAGTATTCACGCCTGATGGATGAAATTATTCTCCTTGAGTTACTTTCAATTTGCATCCTAATTTTGTTACAGGAGTTTTCGGTCCTTCTTTACAGCTTATTTTATTATATTATATATAGGTATTCAGAGCGTTTGCTGATGAAATTTTACGTCAGCAAATACGACCGATCAGTCCCTTGGTATCAGTACAGAGTTTATCAAAAAGCTACTTCTGTTTTTCTTAAAATAATCTATATAAATAAAAATGAATGTTGGTAAGCGCATAACTCAAAAATGGATGGACCAATTCAGTTAATTTATTTTTTTGTATGTTCCTTAAGGTCCACGGAAGGTTTTAATCTTCTATCTTCTTCTTCTATATAAATAAAAATGAATGTTGGTAAGCGCATAACTCAAGAATGGATGGACCAATTCGGTTAATTTATTTTTTTGTATGTTCCTTAAGTTCCACGGAAGGTTTTAATACAAAAAAAAACAAAAACTAAATTCACGCAGACGAAGTCGCGGGCATCAGCTAGTAATATTATAAAGTATACTTATTTCGGCTATACTTATTATATACATATATAAGTTTTTGCTATAAAAATATTAGAGTTGGTGAAAACATAATTAGGTATACTGAAAAACATTCGTTAGTGTTTTAAAATCTTTTTGTAAATTTTTTTTTTTACTTAGTTTCTGATTTTTTTTGTGAAATAAACCATTTGATAACCCACTTGATTAAACATATTATCAACAAAACAAAAGCTTTAGTTTAGTTTTGATACGAGACCTGCTAGAGCGGCTCATGCTAAGGAGAAGCCATTGTGCGCCCAGCCTTTCTTATAAGCTTGAATCTAGAAAACTTATATAATTTTACGTATCTAATATACCTATATAATTTTTTGTTTAACAGAAACACGGATCTCGAATGAAATGTTCGGCGTGCAAGATAGTGGCACATCAAGCGTGTATAGACATCCTTTATGACCGGGTGCAGTTCTCGTGCAAGCCGACCTTCCGGGACGTGGGAGTCCGCCAGTACAGGGAGCAAACTCTGACCCACCACCATTGGGTCCATCGGCGTACTGAAAAGGGCAAGTGCAAGGCTTGTGGCAAGGTAAAATGAATTTTAATTTTTGAAAACTCACCGCGTGCTGTATTCAGTGAATAAATATTGGTGCATGTTTTAGAATTTGTGCACGTTGTGTTTTTAACATTGTTGGCTAAACATTGACCCATTTGTGTGCTGTACAAAGTAAATTTTCATTTCACAGTAGCAATGAAATTCAATTTTATTAATAAAGTTTCGTAGACTTGTCCTTGAACATACCTACATTAACAAATAATGTAAATGAAGATAAGTTTCAAATTATTTACTTTCAAGAAGTTGAAACCTAAACTAACCAAGAACATAGGTTTATCATCCTCCTACATGAGGCAAAGTTAATAGCTTACTCTGTTTATAATCCGCTGTTGTGTTTCCGTCTCAGAGCATGTTTTCGTCGAAACTGGTATCTAACTGATCCTATAAGTGGATAACTAACGCTCTAACTAGCATAGTTTTTAGGGTTCCGTACCTAAAGGGTGCCAACGGGACCCTATTACCACTATTACTAAGCCTCCGCTGTCCGTCCGTCCGTCCGTCTGTCTGTCAGCGGGCTATATCTCGTAAACCGTAATAGATAGACAGTTGAAACTTTCACAGATTATGTATTTCTATTGCCGCTATAACAACAAATAATAAAAATAAAGTTAAATTAAAAAATAAAGGGGGCATGGAAAAGGAGTCGAAATAAAATTTTAATTTTTACCCTGGCATGTGGGGTGTCATTGTCTAGAGCTTATTAAGTGGAGTTCAAATAATTATTTTTTTATTTTTTAGCTACAAAAATGAAGAAATGGGGGGCCATCAAAGTTTAGGTTTTGTTAGGGGGTCTATCTCAAAATCTAAACTACTTAGGAATTAGAAATTTTGGTATATTATGTACTATATTAGTGTATTTAAACAAAAAATACTGAAAACGCCGATTTATAATGCGGTTTGTAAGTTGTGACCAAAACAAACGAGCATTTTTTCCCCATATGCCAATTTAGTACTTTCTAAGAACTAAGATATCTAAATATGTATCTAGTTTAAAAAAATTATTTGGTCATATTTACGGAACCCTAAAAGAGCGAGGCCCGACTCGCACTTGACCGATTTTTTTTTTATATTAACAATAAACCTATACAAAAAAAATTAATAAGCAAATTAATATAATATTATCGTTTTACTTCTGGAGTACGGAAGCATCGGTGCGCGAGTCCGACTCGTCCGGGTACTTTTCCCATACCATTGGTGTAGGTTTTTAAGCCACGATGTTCTTCTCCAACCAGGTGGTCTTCAGCCAGATATTTTTCCTTGGATAATGAGCGCAGGAAGTCGTATTTGCTATTCCTAAGGCTATGGCCAAAGTACTTACTCCAGCTTCCGTACTTTTATGGTCTTAAGAGTTACAAGGTTTCTGTATTCTCTGCAGCACAGTCGTGTTTTTGACACGCTGAACCCACGAAATTCTCAACATTCTTCTATAGACCCACATTTTAAAAAGAGTAGGACAGTCTAATTTGGACTAACTTTTTTTTTCATTTTCTCGAGCACGTTACTCGAGAATTCTGTTAAAAATAACCGCACTGCAGATACCTCTAGCTGCCTCACTGAAAACTGCGTCATTAATTTCATGCAAGTTATATTAAGCTTATATATTATTCTGAACTTAAAAATTAATTACGTTAAAACTTTTCATAAAACATAATGCGCATGAGATAATTATTACAAACCATTTTAAGGTTGGAATTCACAAAGCGCCCTGCACCTGAGCTCAACTAATTCAGATTTTAATTACGAATTACTGAGAAATTGCAGTTGGCTAGTAATAAATTATTGTTGTTACAACAAAGGTTGCGACTCTAAATTAAAACATGAAAACGGGAAAAACAGAGTGAGTGAAGTTGCAGTTTGGAGTTCCCTAACTAAATAATTAACTAGGTGCAAACATTTTTCTCGTTTTAAAATCCAACATCCTTACTTTCTTATCCTTACTAATATTATTATTATAAATGCGAAAGTATGTTTGTTTGTTTGTTGGTTTTTCCTTCAATCACTCGCAGCAACAGAGCAACAGATCGAGGTTATTTTTTCGCATGGGTATAGTTTGAGAGTGACATAGACTACCTACCTTTTGTCCCGGGAAAACAGAGGGATGCCGCGTGATTTTTTAAAACCTTTCCATGCAGACGTAGTTGCGGAAAGACCTAGTGGACTAATATTGAGATAATTTAATATAATTTTTTTTAAGAAACCGACTTCAAATACCCGCGTATATAATTTATACAAAGTATATAATTTATTGTTGATTTTTTTTTAAAACCGCTCCACCGATGTCGATAAAATTTAAATGGGACCACCTGGGAAGTATACCCTTTCAAACAAAAAAAGAATTTTACAAATCGAATCAGGCGTCTTCGAGTAATCGGTGAGCATACATAAAAAAAATAAAAGATTCCGACAAATTGAGAACCTCCTCTTTTTTTTAAATCGGTTAAAAATAGCAAAATAAATAACCGCCTGCGCTTTATGAACGTTTCCACCATATTGTGTAGACAAAGACAATATGTATCAGTAAGTAGTTTTAACACAATGTTTTATTCATACACGAATTTATGCGTGGGCTATTTATCTTTCCCTAGAAAAGCAAACAGAACCTTGGAACTTGTTTTCGAATGACCTTTTTGTAATACTCTGTGACAAGTCGAAACAACTCTCACCCTTTTGCTCGACACAGTTCCTATGTGACATTAATTATTTCCCTCGGTGCTTCTGTAATTACCTGAAAAGAGTGTAGTTTCTATATTCATGAGACACATGAAAGACTCATTTACTCGTAAGGCCGACGTCACGTAATAATATCCCGAGAGCCAGTGCGAAATTGATTACAGCGATTTATAAAAGCTGAGGGCGAGGACAGACTGGCTACTTTTAGCGGCAGCGATCGCGGCGTTTTTATGGCCTTTAGCGATTGTATGGCCTTTTGCGTGCATCGTGTTTCGCGATCGATTCTGCGATCGAAAGCCATAAAAACGCGAACGCGTTTGAGTCGCATAATCGCGCGCGCGAAATGCGATGCACGCAAAAGGCCATAACATCGCTAAAGGCCATAAAACCCGTGATCGCTGCCGATAAAAGTAGCCAGCCTGACCTCTCCCTAAAAGTTTATTTAGTTGTTCTAAATTTTTAGATTATATCAAACTAGCTTTTATCTCTAGTTAGGTTATTGGGGTGGAGTTTTTTTAAAACTAAAACTTTTAAAAAATTTAGCTTGTAAAAACTCCCTGGTATACATACTTAACTTAACTTACATACTTAACTTGAAAAATAACAGACTTTAATACAAACTTTCACCCCCTATTTAGCCCCCTTGGGGTTGGAAATTCAAAAAAAAAATTTTCTTAGTGGGTGTTTACGTCATAACATACTGTAAAAATTTCAAGTTTCTAACTCCAGTGCACAGTGGTTTAGGCTGTGCGTTGATAGAACAGCCAGTCTGTCAGGACAAGTCTTTTTATATGTATGTATAGGCAAGACCGGAAAACCTGGTGTGGGGTAATATTTTATTTATACTTTAAGGGTTACATTTTAAGTGGAACTACCAAATATTGGGATTACAAAGAATTTATCATGTAACTTTTTTATTTAAAAATATTAAAATCTCGTCTCATAAACTCACCGCAGTCCTGCGGGTAGGTCTAGTTCACTGGAGACAGGTTCCGGGGAATATCCGCCGTGCCTACATACTTTCAGCTTTTATGAAGAACTTGCTCAAAATTTTCTTACGGGATCTCTGACTATAAGCTCGGCCTTCACGGTGTAATCTAATTCTTTCACGCCATCGCGTCGTACAGTTCCAGCTTAATATTGAATTAGTTTAAATAAATAAATCTTAATTGCTTTTAAGACAGACACTACGGTAAAAAAGTTGTTTGTACCGATATAACGACCTAAGGAAATTAATTCCTCATTTATAACATCTTCAAGATATCTTACCGATTTTCAAATGATTAAGAAACTGTAATTTTGTAATGTGCCTAACTGCAATCCAGTGGTATTCTCTAAAAATGATTGCATCACGGTTACGATCGCAATGACCTCTGATTGGCTGAATTTACGGCGTCTTTGCTGCATCAATGCATTTTAACCAATAGCGGGAGAGTACCAGACAATCAGAGCTCATTGCGATCGTTACAATGATGTAATCATTTCTAGAGAATACAACCTCTGATCTAAAAAGATCTTGACGAAACTATAGATTTCATTGGTTACTTTTGTCTCAAATAAACAATGGATATTTTTAATACATATCCTTGCTAATATTATAAATGCGAAAGTGTGTTTGTTTGTTGGTTTGTTGGTTTGTCCTTCAATCACGCCGCAATAGGGCTACGGATTGACCTGATTTTTTGCATGGGTATAGTTGAGGACCTGGAGAGTTACATAGGCTCCTTTTTCTCCCGGAAAATCAAAGAGTTCCCGAGGGATTTTAAAAACTAAATCCACGCGGACGAAATCGCGGGCATCAGCTAGTCTAATATAAGGTTTTATGTTATGCAAAGGAAGTGGAACACGCAAAATTTAGCAAGCTATACAATGTATTCATGTTTATACTCAACCATTTTAAATACAATATGTTAGCCTTTTATCGTACAGCCCACTCGGAATTGTATATAGTTAGATTAGTTCAAAGAAGTTATTCCCTTTGGGACGTGAGCTTTACTCTGCCTATAAACTCAAAGTTCAAAGACTCTTGCATTAATTTAATTCATAGCTTCAGGCTACTGGGGCTACTTAGTATGAGTAGTTTTAGGCAGTTAAGCCGAACCTTCCATACATTATACCATGTGTTTTACTTTATTACATACTTTAAACTTATTCAATTCCTTTGATTGAAACAATGGATCTGCTGGAAAAGTTTGCAGTTCGTACCTACCATAGACTATAGAGTTTTAAACTTAACTTCGCTCTATTCATCGTCAGAGCCAGCTTAATTCCAAATTATTGTTGCCGGGAACAGAACCTGAGACCTCCTACTTCGCTCATCACTCATACCTCATCGCTCATCACTGCACCAAATAAGTAAATGCTCAATGTACAGAATATCTTGGTGCTTGTATCCTCTGTGATACAAGCTCTAAGGCCAGGTGCGAGAAAAAGTTTTTATGAAAGAGCTCTTCTTTGCGGGAAGAAATCATAATTTTTTTCTTTGTTGAACTGAACTTAATTATTAAATGTATGTTATGTTTTTTAAATTTGGGAATACTAGCGGTACCTATAATAATAATTCAGTGATATTAATTCGTTTAATACCTAATTATCATACCTATATTTCTCCAGTAAAACATTGCCACCTTTTGTTTTGTAAAATATTCCATGTAAGTAATTTGAAACGCTAATAATTGTGCTTCGTGTCATGTCCAGATCACGAGGCGCCCTCCCTCAGACTGAAACGATTTGCATATTCGGATTGCATGAAACACGAAAAACACCATATTCGGTCGCTCAACGTAAAATTAAAACTTCATTTTTAATGACGTGTTAGCATATCGCGTATACAGGGCACTCATGCTGTTATAAGCGTAAAGAACTAACGTGACAAGTTCACTCCAATCTTTACCTTATGACCAAAAGTGTACAGTTGTGTTTCATTTGTCATTGTTATTGCGACTCATTTTGTATTGCTTTATGATGATCGTTTGCTATTGTGAAGGACGATGATGGAACGTATTCAGTGGAAAATCTAGATTTAGTCACGACATGCTGTTATTATTCGTGTATTATGTATGATGTATGATGTCGCTTTTGTTCATAAATTATTTAAAGGTTTAGTTCAGAGCTTCTGAATTTCAGCGGCGGGTAGTCCTTTATTGTTGAGCTTACGATAAGTCGCCCGGAGCTCGCGCTCTTAGCGCGCCCAATACAAACTAAGTCCGATTCTGGTTTTGATTTTTACTAATCAAAGTCAATAATCAAATAGTAATTTTTTAATCATTTTATTAATAAAATTTCGTAGACGCACGCTAGAAACTATCATTGTCAGTTGTTTCCAAGCAACTTTGTCATCACTCATCAAGAAATTCACTAACTGTTGTTGTTTAGGTCGACTGTGTGCCTCTCACCTCTTTGTTTAAAAAGATGAATATTTTGTCTCACAAATACTATATTATTATAAATATACTGTGAAGCCACTGTAAGTACTGAAATCTCTTTAAACTTTCTCTCTCTCACACACTCTCAGGCAAGCAGTTTTCCACACGTACTTTATCATCATTACAAAAAAGTGATAAGTATTTAATTGCCTAATACGCATAGAACGGTGGCACAGAACTCTGAATTAACTTGTAACTCGTTTATTGTATGTAAATCTGTGAGCCTTAAACATGAATATTGGTTTTTAGATCTTGACTATAGAATAGAATTGAGTTTGGTTGGCTAATATTCAAAAACTAATCAAATAACGTTTGTATGGAGCGCACTAGTTAGAAACTTGTCTTATCTTCTCTTGGATTGTCTCTTGCTAAATTTGAAACTGACTTTGAATTGACCTACAACTTAGGTTTTAAGTTTTTATACCACTGATTACGTCTAAAATTGTTCTTTGCTTTTATGTGTATTGATTAACTTATGTTTATTAAGTGTTTGTTATTTTTATCATTTGCACTAGTCTGCATGTGTGTTGCATGGTTGTTTTGTTGTGACAGTCATTCCGGCGCCGATGCTGTGGCTGGTGCATAACACCTCAAAGATCTGTAGACAAGGCTATTGAATTACATGACGAACTAGGAAATCGTGTGCGTATTCTAAGTAGAGCTTATGCTAATTGCTGAATTTTTGATTTGCCATAGTTGCTTTTAATGTTCAATTTTTACGTAAACATGTAAAGGATCCGTTTAAAAATTTCTGTTTTATTTACAGTCACTCCAAGCAAAACTGTCATTTAGTTCTAAAGAAATTGTTGCGCTTAGCTGTTCCTGGTGTAAGGATGCCTATCATAACAAAGAGAGCTGCTTTAATTTACAAAGGATAGGAGAAGAGTGTTCATTAGGTATGCCATAACTTATTTTATATCTTCTCTTCTTGTTATTGACATCCATTGCTGGTCATAGTTCTCCTGTATGGACTTCCACACGCCTCGGTACCGCGCCCCTGTATTCAGTGCCTCCCTGCAACTCGTCTGATGTCGTCGGTCCACCTTTTTGTGGGTCTGCCGACCGCAATTTCCAGTGCATATTCGCCGAGTGGGGACCATATATGGCGACTATATATCACATATATGTTGACCTCAACGACCATCTGTTTTTCGAACTTTGCTACTTCAGCTTCGCGACTCAATAAGCTATGTCTATATAACTACGAATCTACTATTCCTAATTTTATAAAGCAGATATACTCTCTCTCTATATCGCCCGCTGAGTGGCCCTGAGCCTTTTTATGAGGCCCGTAAATGTAATTCTTACTTGTCATCACTGGCAAAGCGTAATGTTCGAAGACTTTACCTTAAATCTAATTTTAATAATATTTTATTCTTTCGTTATCGTTTGAACATTCACTGTCATTAAATCTGTCACTCTTCCTTAGGTACACAGTGCAATATAATAGTCCCGCCCTCGTGGATTGTGAAACTCCCGAGAAGGGGTAGCTTTAAGTCTTCATTAAGAAAATCTCCGAAAAAGAAGAATACAGCGAAGAAGAAAGGAAAGGATTCTAAAAGCGAACAAAAGACTTTTGTGATTAAACCAATTCCGACTGCCAACGTGAAACCGGTGCTGGTTTTTATTAATCCGAAGAGTGGAGGAAACCAAGGGGCAAAACTCTTGCAGAAATTTCAATGGCTGCTCAACCCAAGGCAGGTGTTCGATCTTACCCAGGGAGGACCCGGACCTGGGTAAATATATTTACATTTCTTTTAGTAGTTTAAGGTTCCAACAATTTAAAGACTTAGCGAATGACAAGCGAAGCACACAGACTTTCTTATTTTGACAAGCTTTTATTTAACTTGTAATGTATGTATGTATCTATGTTTGCCCCGCCGCACATGCACCCACTCGCATTGGTCTAAACGAGCCGCGTGCGAGTGGCAATATTTATAACTTATGGCACAGTACCGAACTCCGCATTTGCTCGCACGTGTCGATGCAGGCACGTACATGAGCGTGTACGCGCGTGCCGGCTAGGTGATCGAGACACTAATTTCGAGTGGCAGTGGCGCGAGTGTTTGCAAGATGGAGGAACTAATTGAAGCTGTTCGAAGCGAAAAATTTTTATACGACGTATATAATTCACATGTAATTCCTTGAAATCGTTCCTAGTCATTCTAAAATAGTTTTTGAATTTTTCGTCTGAAAACTCAGAAGTTAATTTGAATTCTGCATGTGTTGTTTGCCTTTTGGACATGAAGGAGCTCTTCCAATTTTTTTTTTTCCGGATGCTTTCCTTATTAGCAATAATCTATATAAAAACTCGTTATCATTGTCGGATTCTGAACTTAAATCTATCGCGTCTATCTTGCTTGATTCCCGTCGACGAATGCTACTGAGGCGTCGAATGATGTACGATTCGTGTAAGCAAATGCGGACACACCGTGTCTATCAATGTCAGTGCCACATTGGCGCAGTATCGTGAACAAGTGCGAGTGTGGGCATGTGCGGCGGGGCTTTAAGTCAAATCTTGCAAGATGAATTAGAACCACTTTCCGATTTCCAATTGAGCTGAAATTTTGCATGTGTTACATACACATGTCGCAATGGGATGACAATGCAATATTATTGTCACATAGAGCTGATCTGATGATGGAGCTGAGAGATGGCTATCGGAACTCTGCAATAAAACGACGTAAGTCCATCGAATTTGGGCTCGTTTGATTCGTCTTGACAAGTATTCTGGTCCTAGATGATATCCAGGGTCTGATGAAGCTGGAAGGTGATTTTGGGAACTCTGTAATAAAACGTCATAACCCCATCGAGTTTGGGCCCTTTTGATTCGTCTTGACAAGTAGTCTGGTCCTAGATGTTATCCAAGGTCTGTTGATGTAGTCAGCTATTAAAATCTTGTTATTAAAAAATAAAAAAAATTATTTAGGTACAAATCCAGATAGCACGATAAGATTATATTAAATAATTGGTATAAAGAAATTCCAACAGATTTATATAGGCAGTCTGACATAACGTCTTCGTTGGTTTAAGTTTACTATGAGTAAATGCCAATTTTACCATAGCCAATAATATTTGACCAAGGAATTTTGAGATTTTGAGATTTTCATAAATTGAGAAGCAGCGGGTGATAGCATCATACTTGGCCTTGTAACTAATGTAAGTTTATCTGCCCTTTAATGTAGTCAAACCTTTTGTAAATCTGTTAATTAAACACTTAGCCATTACGACCAAATCAGAATACTAATGACTTAGTCTGCCTAAAATTTTTCTCTAGTTTGGGCTAACCTTCGGAACGGCTGAACCGATTTTGACCCATTTATCACAAGCAGATAGAGGACTATATAAAAGTAACTTAAGTTACATTTTATCCGGGGAATGATTAGGGTTTCTTTCTAAAAAATAGCAAAGTTTAATATTATTTGTCTTTAGGTACAATAATAAATGATCTACAGCGAACTGATGTTGGTGAAGTTTAGAACAAGATAAGAGAAGCTTGCATTGCTGTGAATTTAAAGTGTTTCCATGGGATTTTTATAAACCTTAATTTGCGAATCGGCATGATTTTTTCTTGTATCATTGACCTTGAGATTGACATAGGCAACTTTTTATTCCGGAAAAATATAAAGTTCCCGCGGGATTTCTAAAAACCTAACTTAATTTTACTACTTTTGCACACATACAAAGTCGCGGGCAAAAGTAGTAAAATACAAAATATTAAAAATTTTTAACGCCACCGTAGCACCTCTACGCTTGCCAACGATGTGGTAAACGCCTACAATCCACATCGGAAATTCACTGAAATATGCGTAGCAGTACTTTTAAAATAGAGAAGGTATCCATAGATAATAAGTACAGTAGTACACGTATTAGGTACATGTTTCAATATCATTTTATACGGGAAATACCTACTATGATTTGGGTGGTATTAAACTATTTTGCCTAACTAAATATTCTAGTGGATTACCAATGCGTTTCGAATTATGAGCAAAATTAATAGATACACATTATGTGAAAATTTCAAGTATCTACTTATTACAGTTCATGATATAAGTGCAGCCCGCTGACAGATAGACGGACGGACAGCGGAGGCTTAGTAATAGGGCCCCGTTGGCACCCTTTGGGTGCGGAACCCTAAAAGTACCATACTCACAAAATATTTACAATCGTACAATGTGTTGTTAGCGTGTTCATGCTTATTTTTACAAGACCAACATGAACATTGTAAAACGTTTGAGCTCTCGAGGGAGTAACATTTTAAAATTCACTCGCGTATCGTGTATTTACTGTTTTTTTAACACAACTGCTACAATGCGACTTTATGCGACTCTTTAATAAGGAAACTAGATGGTGCCCACGACTTCGTCTTCTTTCTTCTTACGACTAGACATAATATTTAGGTTTTATGAAAATCCTCTTAGAACACTTTGATTTGACCTACATCCCAATCGCAAAAAAACTACTTATCCCTTAATATTAATCACAATATAATTTATAATTACCCGAGCTTTAATGCATTATGCACTATGATGCAATAGAACTGCTAGCTCTGATGCCTTCAGTGCTAACAATCTATTGCATGCATAGTGCCTGGCCACTTTTAACGATGGATATCTTAAAACTACAAGATATATAATAAGTACGTATAAGTATGTGAATTAATTCATTGAAAACGTAATCTTCAACACAGACATTATCTGTATGTATCTGTACGAAAATCTTTAAAAAGAGCCTTTAAGCCTAAAGGAAATCTGCATGCATAGTGCCTGGCCACTTTTACCGATGGATATCTTAAAAACTACCAGATATATAATAAGTACGTATAAGTATGTAAATTAATTCATTGAAAACGTAATCTTCAACACAGACATTATCTGTATGTATCTGTACGAAAATCTTTAAAACGAGCCTTTAAGCCTAAAGGAAATCGTTGAGACTTTCAAAAGTTGTTCAAGTAACCAACCTTTTACCTACACAAACTAACTCTTGCAACTTCATGTTTGCGTCGGTTTAGATGTTTTAGCAGTTGGCAATTAGTGTAATCTTTTAATTGAATCGTTATCTGTATACATATCAGAAGAATTGAATAGGAACACTGAAGCTGCACTACGAACATGTTGTTATCGTCACATAATAATCAAACAGATTTACTGGTAAATTTCAGTATGTATAAGCACGTATAAGTAATAAAACCTATGCGCGTGGGTATAGGTTTATTTTAAATTTGTGGAAATCTTTCATTTTTCCCGAGTTTCGTATCCTGTAAAATCCTGAAAATCCGTTTCATTCTGTGTATATTCCTGGCAGGGACAATTTCAAAATTTATAATTTCTGAAATTCTTTGGTCTGGTCTGGTGGGAGGTATTGGCCTGCCTGTTGCCAAAGACTTGCCAATAAGCGATTTAGTCTTTCAGCACGATGGCGAGTAGAAACCAGTCATGGGTAGGTATGATTTTAATCAAAACTGCCATTCCCCTTCCAAGATAACTCGATGCCATCTTACAAGACCTCGTCACATACCATCAGGTGAAATCGCAGTCAAAGGCTCTCTGGTCAAAAATAAAAAAGAAGTTTTATGCCAAAACTTCGTTTAAATCAGTGGAGTAAAGGTTAAAACACAATACATAAAAAGTTAATTTGAAAAGCCGTTGTAGAATCCACATTGTGTACGTTTTGTTACGGTTTAGCAATGCCATTTCAAGGCAGCTAATACTCGCGAGTGCCGAGCTTTGATCGTTTCACAAAGACTTTTGCGTTGAAATGTTCCCCGCTTTCATCTGGCGTTAAAGGGAATTACCACAACACAACATTATTCACTCGAAAACTTAGATTGTGTCATTAATGTATCTTGATGAAAAAGCTAAGTAAATTTAAAGTTTACTAAGTTTAATAAAACGCAAAGTGCAATTCTTAATCGTACACTTAGGGTTCCAAACCTTATTAAAAAAAACGTGTAAGTAAATAGTTAGTAGGTAACAATATAATCAACCCCTTTTTTTGGCACCGCTTGATTAAATTTGTGAAGATTTATTGCTGTTCTTAAAGACTGTGCTACTTACTAAGTAGCACACATACCTGAATAGTATTTAGGTAGTAACATCCTTTTATTTCCGTAATCTATAAAAAATTTAACTCAAAACGCAAAACCGTCAAAATGCCTTGAAATTGGCACTCCCATCAATCTAAGTCCTTAGAACGTTACGAGGTTTTCGTGGTCCTTATTTTAGAAGGTTTAATTCAATTTTTCATCGTAAAATTTTTATTACATTTAACATCAATCACTAGAGTTGTCTCCGACAAAATGTTACAGTGGGCAATGAGGGAATTTTATAATGAAGGGTATTCAATGTTGATGCTATTCAAAAAGTTGTATGAAGTTGGCAGCAGATATTCCTTTCAAGTTTCACTCGCTGTAATAAACTCAGCCAACCAACTGATTGAGATGTCCAAAGGCTGGTTACCTCTGTTCAGAGCTATGCTAATGGAGAAATCAGAGAGATCAAATAATTATTTATTGAATAAACGGAAATTGAGAGGCAATTATCCGTTACTGTGCACAAATACCATAATAACGATATGAATAATACATGTTACCTGTTTATGTATTGGAGAGAACACAATATCCACTCTTGTATTGTTGAGATATTTATTTGGTTTGTTCCAAATACCTAAGCACTTTGATTATATAAACTCTATATAATCAAAGCCTAAGCAGTTACCTATATCCTGATGAGTGACGATCACTCATAATTTGAATGAAAACTTTCGTTTAGTATCATTATATTCGAACAATATTTGATTCGATCGAATAATTATTCAAGTAGCGAGCAAGATTTTCGAATATTCATTCGAATGATCAGAATGAAACAAAAAATATAAGAAAAGCAAGCCATATTTGTACAGACGTCGAAGTTTCCGCGCGCAATTTTTCGCTTGATTTTCTAATTTACTGATAAGTACTCCTATTCTAATACTGATTCTGTATTTGACTAACAAATTTTCATCATCTTCAGCAATTCATCAACGGCTCACACTGAGCACAGGTCTCCTTTGAGAGAAGGGTTATAGGCCAAAGTCCACCGTGCTGGCCCAATGCAAGTTGGCAGACTTTACACACCTTTGAGAACACTATGAAGAGGTCTCAGGTTTCGTCACAATGTTTTCCTTCACCGTTGAAGCTTGTGACATTTAATTTCTTAAACGCGTATAATTTAGAAAAGCCAGAGGGGCGTGCCCGGGATCTAACGTTATCATCAAATTTTACTCCAAATCATGTACCAAAGATTTAGATGGGGTGAGAGAAGAACTGTCAAACAAGCACGTGCTATGAAATAGTTTACACCAATGCCTATACATTATAATGTCAATTATTTTATTTATCTGAATAAGT
This sequence comes from Oeneis ivallda, assembly GCA_029955525.1. Classification (NCBI taxonomy): domain Eukaryota; kingdom Metazoa; phylum Arthropoda; class Insecta; order Lepidoptera; family Nymphalidae; genus Oeneis; species Oeneis ivallda. The sequence continues at coordinate 18,685,118 of JARPMR010000004.1, read as the reverse complement.
AACTTGTCCCGGCTTCGCACAGATTGCTTACCTATTGAGTTATTTAAATAAACTTTTGCCGTGAAAGATTCTAAATGATGATGATTTCAACCGCATTGAAATCTACCAAAAATTTTTAGAAGAGTGATGAACATAGATTCAAATGAACATAGATTGCGACTTTGTTTTAGGTATACCTACTATTAAAATTTTCAGATAACTCACGGAATATCAGCTCAGAAAGCAAATACCAACATCCAACAAACACTCAATTCAAGTTGCATTTCATGAAATAAATTTATTAACTTTTTCCCACTCATAATAAGATTAATAAGTTCATAAACAAAGTTTGAATGCAATCGCATCTACTAGCTATTCACTAGTGAAATACATGAATGAATTATAAGCTTACAAGAGTTCGTAACTCATAAAATTGTAGAGCCGAAGTGAAAGCCTCTTTACTTAAAACATGACAAACTCTTTACATAATTATGACAGCAGTTTTACAGTCGTGATTTTAATTTATTACTCAGGCACATCTTCGCTGAAAAACTTTGCGCGCAGCAACTAAACCGATGAAGTTAAAGATTTGGCTATTATTCTATCGATCCCACATGATTTCGGCGCAGTACTCAGATGCCACTCAAATCATTCGGCCTGAGGTTCGCTATATTTGTTTTGCATCGGAAATATGCTTGTTGAATGAGATTCATCATCAAATCTTGCGTTAGAATTAGGACAGACAGATTCGCTTAATTTGTCAAACAATGGATTAGGCAGTCTACAGAGACCTCAAAGATATTATGAACAGCATTTTTGTTAATGAATCATTCACATGAACATTAGAGGTATTCATATTTCATTAATAAACTCTTTTGGGGATAGGTCAGCCTTTGACCTGATGATATTCTCGTGAGTTTTCTACTAATATAAGTTATGACTATATACCAAATCTAAGCGATAGTGTTTGGTTTGCATGGCATGTAGACTTAAGAAGAGAAAGCCTTTAAGAAAGAGAAACTTCATTTAATGATGATCAACAATACATTGAATAAGTATGTGGACTATAATTATAAAGTTGACGCGATGTATTTGTATGTATCGCACAGTCGCCGAGAAGTAATTATCAGGACATGACCCAAGCACGCGATGTCCCGCGCCCGCAGCCCGCGTCCCCGCGCTGGTGATCTGATTGAAGGCGAAGTCTCCATCAGTAACCGCATACGAGTACATGCATACGCGTAATTGACTCATCGAGCCAAGTTTCGTCGGTCAAGCATAAAAATACCAAATGATACTTCTTCTTCTTCTTCTTCGTTTGTTTGGCTCCGCGCGTCGAGCGAAATGATACTTACTTACTAACTATAAAGCATTTCCAATCCAAATCATGTCACGTTGTTCGGATAGGTAAGCAAATCAGATAACTCCGCAAAATAGGAAACTTGTTCTTAACCTTTTCTCAAACTATTGTACCTATTCCAAGGATTTATTTGTATACTGTGAACTTCTAGTTGATTCGAGAGTCGGGGGAACTTCTCATAAATACTTTTCGAGTTTGTGTATTAGGTACAACGTTTTGTACAAAATATGCATGAGCTAACCTTGTGTCGGCAAAAATATGCGCAAGTTGTGCGGGTGACAGCCCAGGAATTTTATCTAGCTTGGGAGTTGCTAGGAATTCTAGTACGTGTGTAATAGTATGATACAAGACATATAGGTAACAGATTACTGTGCTTATAAGTAAACTAGGGATAGGGTGGCGATGTCAAGTCGCTTTTTGTCGCGGTCTTTTCAAAATTTTTCTTGAAAATTTGATCGCGTCAAAATGTTTTTCTTTACCTACCTGGTATTCATAAGCTTTTTTGTACAAGTTAATCGTTACTAATATTCTAAATGCGAAAGTGTGTTTTAGCTGGATTGTTGGTTTGTCCTTCAATAAATAATAATGCAACGGAGCAACGAATCGACGTGACTTTTTTGCATTACTTAGTATAATTGAGGACTTGGAGAGTGGCACACGTTTACATTTTATCCCGGAAAGATAGAGGCTTCCCGAGGGATTTTAAAAACCTAACGCCCCGCGGATGAAATCGTGGGCAAAAGCTGGTGTTGATAGATATATGTATGACAAAGACGATGCTCTACGAAGCAAAGGCAGGCCGATATTCTCTTTCTGCAGTTTGATGTATATTTACTGCGGGGGGCTGTATACCATGACAAAGTATATTTTTTCGCAGATTAGAGATGTTTCGCAAAGTACACAATTTGCGCGTGCTGGCTTGCGGCGGCGACGGCACCGTGGGCTGGGTGCTGAGCGTGCTCGACCGCATCGGGTCGCGGCCGGCGGTGGGCGTGCTGCCCCTGGGGACCGGCAACGACCTTGCCAGGGCGCTTGGTTGGGGAGGGGTAAGGACTTATTTTTATTCGATGACAAGTTTCCCCTTGACTATGATGTCAACTGGTGTAAGTGACGATGCAGCTTAAGATGGAACTGGACTGACTTAGAAGGGATATGTTAGTTTCAGTAATCTCAATCCCCTTATATTGGTTTCTATTTTAAATCGCTTGGAAGCACATCTCTACCGGTAGGGTGGTAACTAGCCACGGCCAGAGCCTCGCGCCACACCAGAGCAGGAATAATTTATAAAGTATTTATTCCCAAATTCCCTCGTTGGACATCGAAATCAGGACCTCCAACTCATCAGACCACAGTGCACATCACTGCACCAGAGGGGTCATCGAAATAAAGAAATAAGAGAACCATTTTCTCTATGTTTACCATGTGCGTTTATTATGCAAACAATTGACTTTGATCTATCCTTTTCGTTTCGCTGCTACGTTTTTACGTCAGAGGCTCATGTTTTTGCTTTCTTCTAACAATTGAAACACAGAATGGTTGGGAGGTAATCTGTACAGTGTACTGGATTCCGCGGTGGTATTGATTGTGACTTATTTTATACAAAATCTAACTATAAACATCTGGCTCACCTTCAGACCGGGACCCCCGCCCCACGTACAATGTGTTTCGTGCTTTATCAAAATCATTGATAGGTAATGGCGTCAAATATAATCTTATGATTCAATGTCTCATCCTCTGTAGAAAGTACTGGAAACTTTTGTAGATTTTGTTTTTGTCGATATATCTACTCTACGATTAAATATCTAATTTTTTGAGTTCAAAATCAATAAGCATAATAAGAAGCAATTCAGTTGTTATTATTAAAATAAACTTCATGTTTTATGGTATATAAATGGTTTTAAGGGATATGAAGATGAGCCAATATCAAAAATCTTGGCACACATCGGCGAGAGTGACACCGTCCTGCTGGACCGATGGCAGCTAAAGGTGGAGCCCAACGAGGCAGCGTCGGGCGAAGACACGAGCAACGCGAAGGCAGAGTTGCCTCTCAACGTCGTCAACAACTACTTCTCGTTCGGCGTCGACGCGCACATCGCTCTCGAGTTCCATGAAGCCAGAGGTAGGTCTCTTCGGACTCGATTGAGAATCATTCAGGTCCCAGCTGTAAACAATGGACATCGAGTCCCAACCTCGGCTTTGTAGAGAGTTTCTGTGACGAACACCTATGTAATGTAATGTAATATCGCTTCATGCAATAGAATAGAATAGAATAGAATAGAAATATTTTTTATTCAAATAAACTTTTTTACAAGTGCTTTTGAATCGTCGATGATTCTACCACTGGCACTGGTTCGAAATGCTTTCCTGCCGAGAAGAACCAGCAAGAAACTCGGCGGTTGCTCTTTTCAAAACAAGTTTACAATACAATAGGTACTATGCTATGTATGCAGTGTTTCTACAATGAGGGGAAGTTCCACAAAAGCATACCTGATTATATTTCAATACATATGTTAAGATGGGCAGACAGACAGTAGCCCCACACAACATTCTACTAGGTGCATGACTACTTGCGCAATGACAAATGCTTGTAACTTGCGAATTCGTCTAGTGGTGAGTTCTGGTTGATGGGTTCATTGCACCTGGATTAATTTCAAATGAGAATAGGCTGTAGGTCCCATGTTAGGTCACTGGTATTTTGAATTTGTGGACTGTTGGTTTACTTGGATAGTTTCCCATCTCTGGGCAAACCTTCTTCAACACCAATTCTAGCGAGCGATTAAACATCTCCTTTGAATTGTTAATTGTTTAGTTGGATCTACATGATGTTGTTTTAGAGGCCCATCCCGAGAAGTTCAACTCTCGCATTAGAAACAAGCTGTTCTACGGCACGGCCGGCGGCAAGGATCTCATGCAGCGCAAGTGGAAGGGGCTGGCGGAATTTGTTACGATGGAGTGTGATGGGAAGGATTATACGCCTGTTCTTCGGGAACATAAAGTTCACGCAATCGTATTTTTAAACATTCCAAGGTAATTAATTATTCTTTTTATAGCTATGACAATAGTTAGAACAATAAAAGAACCAGAATTAAGTATATTGCCTTCGTAACTCATGTAGTCGCGAACAAGAGACAGACTGAGTTTTAAGTAAGAGTGGTAAGTGGAAGTCAATCGGTTAACGAAGAGGGCCGATATGGACAGCGTATAGTGGATGGCACATTACAAATCCACATAAATTCCAAGATTTTTTAGTACCTATTGAAAATCTAAATGACGTCATTGTCATGGGCACGCACCGCATCGGTCGCTCTTTTAGATCAATAAATAATGTAAAAAAATTGCAGTCCCGTACAAATTCTGATTGAAAAAGAGTCCGTGAAAAATAAGATCACACCTACGAGAGATATACACAAATATTAATTTTCAGCGATATAAGTCCTTAAAAGTCTGTCTAAGGACTCCTTAGCCAAAAAAAAAATTATTGTAATAAAATTAGTCCTGTGTTCCTCTGTTTAATTTTTCTATTTAAAACCAATTTCAAACCCATTATAGGGTTATATCTCACTCCAACACATTAGATTAGCTGTTAGGTAGTCGAGCATATAGTTTCTAAATTAAAGCATAACTGCTTTTTTATGGAAAATCGAGTAAAATCTAGCACGGGAGGCTCATAATAGCAGTACGAGCAATCTAATTTTCTTTTATGTCTAACACTATTGCTCTACTTAGCTACGTAGACTCTGGTAGCGCATGCAAGCTACGCTACGCATACCTAATAAAGCGTAACGGCGACGCGAACTGAGAACCAAAAGGTCGATGGTTCAAACCCTAATCGTTGCACAAAATATTATGATGCCCACAAATACCACAAGCTTTAATCTTATTGGGAAAAGGGTTAAGTCATGTTTAGCATGGCTAATATATTATTATATACTTCAAATACTTCAAAAAAATACATATTATACACTTACAAAGGAAATGAAAATGATTTTCATTATTATTATGTGTACATTTTTACACCGTATAGTATATTTTTATCGCCGACAGGCATTTTTGATAAATAATTTACCTAAATAATGTTTGCATGAATAAGGCCCGCTTGCAGAGACGCCGGGTTAAATTTAACACCGGAATAAATTTGTAATTTTGACAGAAGCTTTATTACGAAATCTGTCAAAACAGCAGTTAACTCTGGGTTAAAAGGATAACCGTTACTGCAAGCGGGCCTTAATGAAGTAACCCGTCGTACGATTCTCTAAAATTGATTGCTACAGTATATGACGATTATAATCGCCACTGATTTGCCGATATTCCCTCGCTATTGGCTAAAATACATTGTTGCAGGAAGAACTCGATAAATTCAGCCAATCACAACAATAATTGAGACTGTAGCCAATGATTGATGCAGCTTTTACATAGGTAGTCGACCTGCTGAACAAATTCATAATCAAGGCCGCATTTACGCAGTACTTTGAGAAAATCACTACATTCACGTCTATTTGATATAATAATAATTTATTTAATGAAGTAGGTATAGTAAGACCACTTTTATAAGTTACAGCTCAGATTTTTTCATGAGAGGTTAAACTATCTTCGTTATTGATGGTGTTCCGTATAAATTGATGGCGTACGTTGATTGGATTCCCGTATTTGATTGGACTTTAATATTCTTTTCTGCGCTAATGAATATTATCGACATGGAACTAGGTATTAGGTACGACTACGTATTATCGATGTAACTTATAAAAGTGGTAAATCTGGACACATTTGTGTTAAATATACAGCAATGTGTTTATATAATATTTTTTATAGCTACGGGGGTGGAACTCACCCCTGGAATAAGTCGGGAGGAACCTCCGAGCCCTCGACTGAAGATGGTCTAATAGAAGTTGTAGGATTAACCACTTACCAACTGGTGAGCACCTGTAATTATTTCTCATCTATCAATCGTTTAATGATGTAATTTTTCGGATAAACTCACTTACGTACCACATATTAAAACTGATACATTACATTATTTTTAAGCCTAGTGTCCACTGGAGTCGAATCTAGACACATTAAATTAGGTTATACTGGTAATAATAAATTAGATTCGGCTCGGCGCGCTGACTTCGCTCTTTGTTAATAGGTATACTCGTAGCCTTTCATAGTAGTAAGGGCAATCTAATTGGATTCGATTCGGCGATCTAATGGACTAGCGTCCATTAGCGGCTTTATAATCTTCTTTTCAATTACAGTCACACACTACGTGGAATTCATCAACTGTTTTCATTTAATGCGTCACTTGTGTGCTTTTTTCTTATTGTTTTCTTCCAATTTTATAATTTCATTGGTACTATACTTACTGTATAATTTAATATGAAAAATTCTTTTTAAAAACCGACTTCAAACACCCGCGCCGCTACAAAGAATATAATTTATTGTTGATTTTTACAAACCACTCGACCGATTTCATATAAAAAAAGAATTTTCCAAATCGGTTCAGGCGTCTTTGAGTAATCAGTGAACATATTACATTAAAAAAAAACGGTTCCGACAAATTGATAACCTCCTCCTTTCTTGAAGTCGGTTAAAAATTATTAAAAAAATTTAAACTGTTGATTTCATTTTAAATCTATTTTTCCTTAGCTATAGCATAAGCCGTAAACGGCAAGCAACAAAAGTGCTACAAGCTACAAGTGAAAACCAACCTCTAAAACATCTTAATCGACAAAGGTAGTCGGTTACGCATTTCGCCGAAATATTTTGTGCGATTTGGTTATATTACGTTTTAAGATGGTTAAGGAAAAATGGACTGAAGATTTTGGTTAAAGGTGTAAGTCGCCGGCATCTACTTTTAAAAAAGTATGTAATTTTTCCATTTTGTATAGCCATTATTGCAAGCGGGTGGTCACGGCACATGCATCACTCAGTGCAAGACGGCTAAGATCGTCACAACCAAAGTGATTCCAATGCAAGTCGACGGGGAGGCGTGCAGGCTGGCTCCCTCGGTCATCTCCTTGTGCAGGTTGAACCAGGCGATCATGCTCGCTAAGAAGAAACCGGGAAGAGTGTTAGCTCCGTAAGTTTTCCCTACACAAGCAAAACTCTCACTTCGTCGTCATAGTCTTCTCAACCGATAGACGTCTTCTGCTGGACATAGGGGGCAAGGTTCACCACAGAAAATGATCTTATGGCGCTTGTATCCAGTGACTGCCAGCGAACTCGTCCATCCACCTAGATAGAGCATCAAAAAAATTAATCATGTTTTTTAAGCATGGCTAATATTTTTATGATGTAAATCTATTGGTAAGACTGACTCTTATGCTGTGACGACAAAGGTTTTTTTTTAATGTAATATTCTCAATAGGTACGTAGATAGGTACCATCCCGAAGTTTGGAAGAAAGTGGCGGTCGGTCTTGCGACTGATCTCTCTCCGTTCGTGTCAGATTTCCGTCCCAACGGACTATGAGAGTGAGGGAATAGATAGTGCACCAGTATTTGAGCACACTCTTGTGCACTATAATTTTACCTCCCGCGCAGATGGTAATCTCTGTGGACTTTGGCCGCCGTGGCCAGATTCAAATTTCAAAATTCAAAATTCAAATTCAATCTAACCTATTAAGTCTAAACTAAGCAGAGCCTTTTATTTTTCCTTTAGCTTAACAACAATGGACAAATTGTCCCTCACCGTGAATCTCATAACGATGGTCGATTACGAGCGGCACCACTACGATAAGGAATTGTTGGCGAAGACAGGTAAACACAGATTTTATTCATCACAAGTCTAACAACGCACTTCTTAAAGTACCTTTTAACGCGGTTCCGAGACCATTCTACTCTCTATTGCACCTACTAAAGAGCCATATCTTTCGCTTTTTATCGCCACGTTTTTGTACTAAGCCTGCTATACAGTCGCATAATACACTCAATTTATTTCGCACCTGCGACACTTAAAGCTAGTTGGATGAATATAACTTGCAGTGTTATTATGTTTTTAGGCTCAAGGCATAATGGCGCAGTGTCAAAGCGATATTATACGTCTTTACGAAATGGAAAGAAGTAAACTGAACGTTATCTCCGCTATTTAATTTATTTAAAAACATTGGAGCTAAAGCTAGGTTTAGGCTACGACACTTTAGTGAATATACACAATGTATTTATTCATCGGGTGTCTCTATGTGATAGCAGTGTTTGTTTGCACTTCGTTTAGTTAAATCATCTATGTGCGAATGGAACAGACATTATTGTACGCGCATCGAAGCGTATATTCACGCGTATTTTTCTTTTGCCTCGCATACATACATAAGATATGTATTTATTTGTAAAAACTATGAAAAGACGTAGTGCGTCGTTTCGACTCTGTACTAATTATTTGCCTTGAAATAATTACATTTTTTAGGGTAAAAAAAAGCTCCAACTAACTTCACTCAAATGTAACAATGTTGAAAACGTACAAGTAGGTATGTACACTAGCGGCACGCTATGATGGCCGGTTTGACGTTTGTCCGCTCATGAAGTTCCGTATTAATTGATAACGACTTTGAAGGAAATAATTGTATTACTTTATTGACGATAGTGATGTGCAGAGATTCATAAATTTTATCGAATGTAGTTTTAGGTTTAGGACTCAAAATTTATTTATTAAATTGATTTCTAAAATGTATACAAGTGTAGAAAAATCAGTTTGCACCATTTAAGGGGTGAATGTACTTGTGAATATGAACAATTTTCACTATGTGGACAAACCTCTGAAATCGCAAAAAAATATCAGCTGTTTCATACAAAAGGTAAAATTTTTATTTTTATATGATATATACCACAACTCGGCATTTGGTTTCCTAAATTGAAAATTTTTAAAAATGGAATCTAATACGATCGTCACATAGGATCGCTGGCTAGCACAACTACTACCTCCGGCAAACTCGCGTCAATGCTCAATGCAAAACAAAGCAGTTTCGAATTGACGTTGCTTCGAAAAGTATAAACTGTCAGTGCAATGCGATTGTGACATAGTTTTGACCTGGCTTTGGATTTCAAATATTGATACTGCATTACTGTTGACCCTTGCTCGTTAATTTGGACTCTGTTCAAGCCCTTTGTTGTGGATTTCGTCGATATGACCGAACGTACGCAGAGAACTGTTCTAAATAGTCAGACACGTGAGTTCGTAATACGCCTTCGTAACTATTTCGATCGTGAAGCTCAAAATGGAGGGCCAATTTTACCTATAACGTCAGTGGTTGAACGCGTAGCTGATGCGCTTAATATTGGACAACGAACTGTTAGACGGATAACTAAAAAAAAATATGGCGAGACTGGCACAGAAGAAAATAAACTTCACACACCAAAAAAGAGAAAACGAGCAAAACCAGTCGTAGGCATCGATAGCTTTGATGCCGATGCTATCCGAAGACATGTTTACGGCTACTATTTACAGAAGGAGTATCCAACAAGAAAAAAGTTGGTGCATTCACTGAAGGAAGCTGGATTATTCTTCGGTGGGGAAAGTTCTTTAACGAAGATTTTGAAGACCATTGGATTTCGATACAAAAAATGTAACAAACGCAAAATATTGATGGAAAGATTTGATATAGCGATGGCAAGGTATACTTTTTTACGGCAAGTGAAAGAAATCAAAAATTGGCAAAATGTTGTGTTCTTGGATGAAACATGGCTTAATGCTAACCATACTGTAGGCCGTTCTTGGAACGATGACACAGCAGCATCTACTTCCAAAGTTCCTGTAGGAAAAGGATCGCGACTTATAATTTGTCACGCCGGAACCATCAACGGGTTTGTCGAAGGTTCTCTCATGGCTTTTGCGTCAAAAACCACTGGAGACTATCATGAAGACATGAATGGAGAAAAGTTTACTGAATGGTTTACCTCAATGTTGTGTAGCCTCCCTGAACCATCTATTATAATTATGGACAACGCCCCATACCACTCGATGCAAATTGACAAGCCACCTTCTTCTTCTTCTTTATCAACCGATAGACGTCCAATGCTGGACAAAGGTCTCTTGCATGGACTTCCACAGGCCTCGGTCTTGCGCCGCCTGAATCCAGCGGCTCCCTGCGACTCGTTTGATGTCGTCGGTCCACCTGGTGGGGGGTCTGCCAACACTGCGCTTCCCGGTGCGGGGTCGCCACTCCAGCACCTTGGGACCCCAACGACCATCAGCTCTTCGAACTATGTGCCCCGCCCATTTCCACTTCAGTATCGCGACTCGCTTAGCTATGTCGGTGACTCTGGTTCTCCTACGGATCTCCTCATTTCTGATTCGATCCCGCAGGGACACTCCGAGCATAGCTCTCTCCATCGCCCGCTGAGCGGTCCTGAGCCTACTTATGAGGCCCTTAGTTAGCGACCATGTCTCGGATCCGTAAGTCATCACTGGCAACACGCACTGTTCGAAGACTTTAGTCTTCAGGCACTGAGGAATTTTGGACGAGAAGACATCTCGGAGCTTCCGAACGCTGCCCAGCCGAGTTGGATTCGGCGGTTGATCTCTTTCTCGAAATTGGACCTACCTAGCTGGACTGTGTGTCCCAGGTAAATATACTCGTCGACAATTTCGAGTGCAGAGCTCTCAACAATTACTGGGTGGAGCGGTGCATGAGCATTGGACATGATTTTCGTCTTGCTCATGTTCATTTTCAGGCCCACCTGTTGAGAAACCCTGCTGAGATCGTTGAGCATTGTATTGAGGTCTCTCAGAGTCTCTGCCATGACTACTATGTCATCGGCAAATCGCAGGTGAGTGATGTACTCGCCGTTTATGTTGATGCCAAGCCCGTTCCAATCCAGAAGCTTAAAGACGTCCTCCAACGCAGCGGTAAAGAGCTTCGGGGAGATAACGTCTCCCTGTCGCACTCCACGCTGCAAGTGGATTGGCCTCGTAGTCTGGTCCTGTATACGTACTGACATTGTGGCGTTTTCATACAAGCACTTCAACACTTGGATATACCGGTAGTCAATCCGGCATCTCTGCAGCGACCTCAACACAGCCCAAGTTTCCACCGAATCGAAGGCTTTCTCATAGTCCACAAACGCTAAGCAAAGTGGCCGGTTATACTCTTCTGTCTTTTGTATAACCTGCCGCAGCGTATGAATGTGATCTATGGTACCAAAGCCTTTTCGGAATCCGGCTTGTTCGGGAGGCTGGAAGTCGTCAAACCTACGAGCGAGACGATTCGTAATGACTCTCGAGAACAACTTATAAACATGACTCAACAACGAGATGGGTCTATAATTCTTCAACAAGGTATTATCACCCTTTTTGAAGAACAGAACCACCACGCTCCTGTGCCATGCTTCCGGCGTTGTGCCCTCGTGGATGACGGAATTGAACAATCGCTGAAAGATCTTAAGTACCGGTTTTCCACCCGCTTTCAGGAGTTCCGCAGTGATTCCGTCATCACCTGGCGCCTTGTTGTCCTTAAGCTGTTTGAGAGCCATTCTAATCTCGTATAGGCTGACGTCCGGGATATCTTCGGTATAGTGTCGGGTCAGTTTGGCTCTGGGATCTTTCGCCAGATCTTCAACAGGTTTTTGTGTCGTGGTATATAACTGTCCATAGAACTTCTCAACCTCTCCCAAAACCTCAGGTCGAGAAGAGACGAGACGGCCGTCATCAGTTTTCAGCCGCGTCAACTGGCTCTGTCCGATAGACAGATCTCTCGCGAACACTTTTGAGCCTTTGTTCCGCTCAATGGTATCTTTAATACACTTGGTATTAAAGACACGGAGGTCGCGAGTTTGTGCTTTAGAGATCTGCCTATTAATCCGCCGGTAGGCAGCCGCGTCTGCCGATGACTGCAGCCTCATCTCTTGTCTCTCCTTCATTAGCTTGAGAGTATGGTCAGAGAACTTTTCGGTTCTTTTCCTGCGGTGGGTCTTAAAGAATTTAGACCCCACAGTATGAACAGTTTCCACGAACCTGTTGTTTAGATCGTCCACAGAAACGCAGTCTGCTAGGCACTCGAATCGGTTCTGCAGTTCGAGTTGGAGGTTTTCGGGATTTTGGATATGAGCACGAGAAGGTCGGAGAGTGGACTTCACCAGTCTGGCCCTTTCCAGCTTCACATTAATATTCAACGTGCCTCTTACCATCCGGTGATCGCTACCGGTTTTCACCCTATTGATCACAGAGACATCATTGAATATATGCCGCTTGGTCGACATAATGAAGTCGATCTCATTTCTCGTGGAACCATCGGGACTCAACCATGTCCATTTTCTGTGTGGCCGCTTCCTGAAGAAGGAGTTCATCATAAAGAGGCCCTCCTTCTCCATGAAGTCGGCCAACATTTGGCCCCTTTGGTTCCTTCGCCCATACCCAAAATGCCCCACTCTCGTCTCTGCACCGCTTCGTTCGCCCAGCCTTGCATTGAAATCCCCCATCACAACACTGTAATGAGTGGTAGAGGCGTGTATGGCTTTTGATATATCCTCATACAGCGCCTCCACCTCCTCGTCAGAATGTGTCGATGTCGGTGCGTAGACCTGTATAACCTTCAGCGAATACCGTTTGGTGATTCTGAGTATAAGGTACGCTACCCTACTCGACACACTCTTGACTTGTACAATGTTGTTGACGAGGGACTTGTGGACGATGAACCCGACACCACCCTGGGACTGTTGATCGCCCTCCCGGTAGTAAAACAAGTTGCCGGAATTAAGGATTATCGAGTCCTCCCCCTCTCGTCGGACTTCAGACAATCCTATAATGTTCCAGCGCAACTTGCTCACTGCTTCTTCCAGCTCGATGATCTTTTCGTCGGTCCTCAAAGTGCGTGCGTTATACGTCACCAGGTCCAGTCGTCGGGGTTGGCAGCGGAATCTCGTCCGGAGATTCTTAGCACCCCCTGCCCCGCCATTACCGTGACCGCTGCCAGGGTCAGGAATAGCGAGGCCGCCGGGAACTAGGGGCCATGGTCTTGTGCGAATATCCATACAAGGTTTTGCCCATAATGACCACGCTGGGCAGGCGTGTTGGTCATCGCAGGGCTAAACTGATCGCACCCGTGTCGCTGCTGCCCGACACAGGTCTGTGCCATTTGCTCAGTTTAGCCAGTATGAAATGGTTATACCGCCATTTGTCGGTCGTCATAGCCTCGTCAGTAGCCTAGCAGGGGGCACCGCGGGCAGGTGAGGTTGACGTTTGGAGCGCTAGATGGAAGTGCGCTCCCTTACCCCCCCTTAGAAGAAGCTTGTGAACATGTGACTAAAGGAGACTGGGAAAAGGTTGTGAATAGAACTGTTAAATTAATAAGGGAAGATTATGAAAGAGATGTGAAAATAGATAATATTATAGAAAACGAACATATAATTATTAATGTAGGTGATGATAGCAGTGACGACAGTGAAAATAGTAGTATGGACGAATCTGATTAATTATGGCCTTTTGTGGCACCTTTTTTGGTATCTTTTGTATTCATATGTTTCTTGTGTGCATATAAAGTATGTATATTCATTTTCATTCAAATATTCAGTTCGTTCAAATAAATTAAATAAACATATACATTTTTGTTTTATTAAACCTATTTAATCAGGTACAAAAACAAAACTTAATTGTTTTTTGTTCGAGAATAAATTGACATTCCACATCACTATTGTAATGTGTCAAACCGGCCATCATAGCGTGCCGCTAGTGTAATGTAGGTAAAAGAACCTGTAAGTGAATTCTTCGGGATCAAGGATCAGGCGCCCAGATTCTACAAATTATGACTTTAATTTATAATATGACCGTCACAATTGCATAATGATATCGATTGCTATAAGTTTACTAAATATGGTGTTTAAGAAGCACCACAAAATAGTAACGGCGATATGCTTAATATCGCCGTTACTATTTTGTGATGATTCTTCTGTCCTTTATTGTCTAATGATATCGATTGCTACAAGATTACCGTAATTCCAGCGGAACGGATCGGCACTTTGGAAGTAAATCCTGCGGCTGACTTGGAGCAATTACGGACTCTCATTCAAAATATGATCAAAGAATCTCAGACGTACTCGAATCTCGTTGATTGGTGGTTTGTAGACTGTAAGTATTCATAATCTTTTGTGTTTTCGTATTTTAATGATTCACCGTTTCTTTTTAGGTAGAGAATTGATGGCAATTTTGGTATTTTGGTAGTATGGACGTGAGAACTTAGCAAGTTCGTAGCAAACCACTAAAACTAACTAAAGTAGATATTATGTACAAAATCTCTCTATCATTATCATTACTTTTTTTAACTTTCTTCTAATTAATTATTACATTAACGCAATAAAAACAACAGTTAATTACTCACTAACAGCGACAAAGAAGTCTAATGAAGTGATAATAGAAGTCTCATTAAAGAAACAAATGCTAGACGGGAACAAACTACTTCGGTCAGTTTGTTTTTATTTTATTCTTATTTTTGTAAAAACCTAGACAAAATACCTAATGCTACGAATCGTAAAAAAAATCTTTTAGCTAAAAGCTTTTATTAGTCAGGTTCTGTCACGCGAGTTAATGAATTCATTTTTCTGCCATCAAGTCCCTATCTATTTGCTTAATGTTCTTGTTATGTTGTCCTTTCTTTATTGATGTTGATGTTCATTAACTCAATGTATCCTTTGAGCATATTTTTCAAGTCTTAATATTTAGATTTAGCTGAAATTGCTGTTTGTTTACCTTCTTATTTTCTGTGAAAAACTTGAGTATTAAGTCCGGATTCTATAAATGTATTCATTAGCCCAAATTCTAAGGGCTAAAATTTTGATACCTACGAGTGTGTTCGATGTTAACTGCCAATTTGATATCCGATTTGTTTTTGATCATCGAGTAATTTTAAGTTTTATAAAGCACTTAGCACTGTAATTCGATACACTGCGATACTTTTCCAATTAAAATTGAAAAAAAAATCGGACCATCGTCAATGTTTGGAAAAATTGTTTCCAATCTCTTTTATATTTCGTAACGAATTTTGATAGAAAATCCAAAAAGCATCATAAAACCAGATATCTAGTTGTAATGTTTTTTAGTTGTGCCTTAGCAAATATCGGAAAAATCTTGAATATGAAGTTGGATGGTAATTTTTGAAAATATGCTCCCAAAAGAATAAGATGGTGTACTAGTTTTTACAACAGCGCTAGTACCATGTAGATCTAGACGGTTCAGCTTTTTTATAGCTAAATAAAGCTAATAAAGCTTTTTTATTTCAGCGGTGACAGCCGAGCGATTCTTCCGGATCGACAAAGCGCAAGAGAACCTCCACTATCCGACTGACATCGCACATGAAAACATTTACATCCTCGACGCGGCCCCACTCACTCCTGATACAGAATCAACCGCTCACCCTGACACCACTGCCTCGGCGTCCTTAGACCGCACCGGGCCATCTGTGTCCCTGGAGACCACCACAGGACTGTCGGTGTCCCTGGATATATCACAAAGTGTCGACACTCCCAGTGCCGGAGTTTCCTTAGATGTTCCTGAATCGCATGCCAGGTGAGGATATACGTCATCTTAGACTTTTATATCCTTACTGACATCCCATCAGGTAATATTATATAGTGCTGGAGTTTCTTTAACAATAGAATAGAATAGAATAGAAATATTTTTTATTCAAATAAACTTTTACAAGTGCTTTTGAATAGTCGATGAATCTACCACTGGTTCGGAATCTTATTCTTATTCATCTTATTCCTTCCCTGCCGAATGCCTTTCCTGCCGAGAAGAACCAGCAAGAAACTCGGCAGTTGCTCTTTTCAAAACAAATTTACAATACAGTAAATACTATGCTATATATGCAGTGTTTCCACAATGAGGGAAGTTCCAAAAATGCATTCCGACTAACTTCTGATGATGGGCTAAAGATGGGCAGACATAAAGTCGCCCCATTCCCGCCGGTGGAACCCGTTCACGAGCATGACGCATGACCCAGCCATTGCTTCGCTTAACCATATTTGAGGGAACGTAACAACCCGCATCACACGACACCACCACAGAAATGTTTAAAGAGTGCGTGACATACAATTATGCTACCCATGTTAAGGCATCGAATTGAAAACTGATCTGGAATCATAATATTGTTCGTCAGGTTATACTCTAATGTGTGTACAGAGTGGAAAAAATAATACCTAAGTGTGTTCAGGCGATTTCCTCATATAAAAGATTTTAGAATAAATCTATATTATATTATTTATATAATATAGATATCCAAATAATACTATGAAGCATAAATTCGTCGTTGAAAAAAGATTCGTTGTTTCGTTAATCAGAGATAAATGGATAAACCAACAAACAAACACACTTTCGCATTTATAACATTAGTAGGGATCAGCATGAAATAGATTTTTTTGGTCAATTACTGTATTAACATTAATTTAGTTTTAACCTTTATCCCACGCTTAGAATATAGGAGTCTTATTTTTTAACAGCGAATCGGGGTTCGCAAGTCCGGCGCGAACCTCCGAGGAATTGCTTACGCCACAAACGCCGCCGTCAGGAATGTTGACACCCGCGACTGCCGCCCCTAAAATATCCGTCCGTCCATCATCCAAAACTTCCCCTCAACCACCAAAAATACCCTCACTTCAAGACTCCACCTCCCCCCCTCTTTGCACTAGTCCTCCCATCAAAGATCTGCATGCAAACCGCGACTCTATTGCGCGGTTCAAAACGTAAGTATTTTTAAAGCTTTATACTCACAATCACAGATTTAAATGTCTGTGATAACATTTTGTTAATTCACACTAATAACTTACTATATCTTTCCTATCTTCTAGGCTCGAACGCAAAACAAGGACTGTATACTTGATAGATTTATGAATATTAAATAGCTAACATAAAAGTTACCTTGTAGTTTTGAGTTATAAAATATAGGCTATACACGTAATTTATTACGAAAAGCGTGAACTCCCTAGATGTTATGATGTTTACATTTTTGCGACGCTTTTTTCATGAGAACATGACTAAGTGTATTATAAAAGTTTCGTAGTCGCCACTCAGTTTAAAACGCGTCATTACATTAGTAGACTTAAACCTATTATAGTATTGGCTTAATACTACTTATTTATAATAAGGCTAATAAGGACCACGCAAAAAATTGTATCGGCCCTGTGATCTGTCCCCACCCACCAACAGACATGGCAATATTTTTATTGATATTGTCCCATATAAAGAGCTTTTTTTTAAAGAGGGTTTTTAAAAAAAAATACGAAAGTAGTACGCACGCTGAAGTGCAAGCGCGCGACGCAGGCGACAGGCGACGCAAGGGTCCGCCCGGAGGTGGTCAGAGGGAGCGCGGGCAGCGCGCGGCGCGGTTTTTTTCTCTGCGTCTCAGAAACGCATCTGCATCTTACAATAGCTTTTTTCTAGTTGGTTTGAATTTACAGTTTTTTTTTTGGTTTATTCTAATAATCTTTTTATTATATTCTAGTAAACTGTAATCCAAAACAATTCACTGAAAAATGAATAAATAAATAATTTTAACTCGATTTGCATGAAAACCCCAATCCTACGGCGGATGTCGACATAGTAAAAAATCATCAAGCTACCGTGATGTATTAACTGATATACGTTTGAAATCTGTTGGTGGGTGGGGACGATTTTTTGCATAGTCATTACGTCTGTAATTTCCATAATCCATCATAGTTTCGCTCTCTAGTGTTAAATTTTAAGGACTTATTTCCAAGGTTTCAACTTTCGATCAATAATGTACTCGATATTATAGCATAAATCGGTCGGTTGCCTAAAACTCTCCGTGAAAGTTTTCACCCACAATTCCGAACCTATTTACGAATTTCGCTTCACTTTTAGGTTTTTCTATGGAACTGTATTCATCTTGTACAGTATTAATCGAATTTCCAAGCATATTTTTTATGACTTATAATACTTAGTAGGAGTATGGTTTTCTTAGCCTGCACTTCTGTACCCGTCTAATGATCTATCCTGTACTGTACGAGTAGCTGCAAGACACTATCAATTTCTTATGTGCACTACTTTCCTTTATTTCTTCTTATTGCATGCAGCGTTCACGAAAAATTGTTTGGATTTGACCAAGAAGTTTTGGGATGTAGGTGAGAGGTACTTACGTAGATCATTACACACCTATAATCTATTTTCCCTTAGCCTTACCTTAGATAGCTAAGATAAAAACGTAAAAAAATCACAGAAAACGTTTCGTAGAAACGCTTACCCGACGAAAATAGCAGGGCGCTTTTGACGTTCTTAAATTTGGTTTTTCACTTGTAGTACGATTTTATTATCGTCCTATTCGCTGAGCTTATCACGTCGCTTTTGATTTTCTGCGAGAAAATACTTGTTTACCTTTTAAGACGGCCACGGAAAAGAGATTATAGTTTTTACCGTTTTCTGGGGTTCGAAGATGTCTGAAGTGGCCTATGGTTTGGACTCGGGCCGGATCTTGAATTTTCCCAGAAGTGGTCTCGCAAAATAAATGAAATGTTAGACTATTTACTTACTTAATTTCACTAAACGCTGAGCAGTCCTCTAAAGATTTATTATTGAAGGAATTTAGAAAAAAAAAACTCAAATGACGGCTGGCCACCTTTCGTACTAAAATCTCCGAACCCCTTTGTGAAATATGACGCGATTAGGTACACCTACGTCTACGTTACTATCCTAGTCCTCGACTATGCCCATTCCAAAAATTTCGTCAATGTTGCAGCGTTGCTGCGTGGTTAAAGGACAAACCAAAAAACACACTTTCGCATTTATAATATAATATTAGAAAGCATTATCACAATTTGTAGGTTATATTTAGGTATATGTATCTGTTTTGAGTTTTGACAATCTTTGAAAGGACAATAATATTATCTTTGTGTTTTTTTTGTCGAAATGAAAAGCAACGTATCAGTTTCTCGGAAGCCATCTTCCATTATTGGGACCATGTGGGCTGTGGCAATGTAATTGGAATTTGGGCTATTTTCATCCCCGTTTGAGTGAACGTTTTGATTTACCTATAGAGCCTTCTCAAGTTGCAACATTTATCAATGTCAAAATACAGAACAATGAGAATTACAACTTTAATATTGTTACAGAAATTTATTGGAGAAAACAACAGACGCACTGCTAAAGGCCGCAAAAGTGGGCGATTTAAAAATGGTATGGGGTTAAAATAATAAAACAATACTTATAAATTAATTATTTATGGAACAGAAGTTTCCTACCCGAGCGCGGCGAAGCCAAGTGGACGGGTCATTATTTTAGCAGGCTATGTATATTGTATTTATGTATCTATTTACGTATATATTACATCGTAGCGTCTAAACTACTGAGGTGATTTTGATGACTTCAGTTCAGCTTGGCTTATTTCTGTTTAAAAGCAGACGTGATCGAGATGGTTCTTAGCTATAATTTATGAAGAACTGTGTGAAGATCATCAGCTTATATCCTACTTGAAAAAAGGGTCTTTCAAACTTCCACAGGTGCGATGATTTCGATGTTATTATTACCTACTTCGGATTATGTCCAAAATATTGACCTTGAGCTGATGCTGCAGAATCAAGGTGTCTGCGGGATAAACAACCCTTCAGCAACTTACAACAGATATAGCGTATTTGGGCTCATTAGAACGGTCTCGATGAGTAGGTGTTAGATAGATGATGATCGAGGAGGAGGATCTGATGACCGAGCAGAAAATTGGGTAACAGGATATCGGATATATAAGTACAAACATCAATAGTGTCTAGGGATCAAGTACATTTATAAGTATAAAAAATTATTCAATTAATATTTACCAAATCTAGTCTTCCAGACTGACTCTGAGTCTGGAAGACTAGACTTGTTAATAGACAGCTTTGATGACATCTTAACATGAATTGAATTGTAGTTTTTTTTTTGGAACTTCCCCTCATTGTGGAAATATTATATTTTATTCTAACAAAGTTGCATAGCTTAAATCGGCTTGGCATCCAACTGCCAACAAGATAGTATAAAAAACTTATTACAATGTAATAGCTTCATAATAATATTGTAAAATGATTATTTTGAAAAGAGCAACTGCTGAGTTTCTTGCCGGCTCTTTTCAGCAGAATCCGCTTTCCGAACCGGTGGAAGAGTCATGACTTGTCATAAGAGCCACAGGTTGGCCTACGTGAAATAAATAATTTTGAATTTGAATTTGATGTGTGTATCTTACAAAGTCCGAAGTCCTTAATCTGGATAATGGACTTCTCATAAAGTCCACATATAGGGGCGTTTTAAATTTTTAATGTACACGCCTCGTTGTTGTTAGGTGAAGGAGCTGCACGCGTCGGGCTACTCGCTGCTGTCGATCGACGCGAGCGGGCAGACGGCGCTGCACGTTGCGGCGCGGTGCGGCCACAAGGAGGTGGTGCAGTACCTGCTGGCCAGCGCGCCGTCCGCCATCCTCAACATGCGCGACAACGAGCGCGGCCAGACGGCGCTGCACGCGGCCGCGGCGCACAGGCGGCGCGCCATCTGCTGCATGCTGGTGGCGGGCGGCGCGTCGCTCACGCGGCAGGACCGCGCCGGCCTCACGCCGCGCCACCACGCGCTGCGGGCGGAGGACCACGACCTGGCGGCCTACTTAGAAAGTAATTACCAAGTTTTAACCCCCGACGCGAAACTGAAGTGGAAATCGACAGGGCACATAGTTCGCAGAGCTGATGGTCGTTGGGGTCCCAAGGTGCTGGAGTGGCGAACCCGCACCGGTGATGAAAATGAAAAAAATGAAGAAATAATAATCCGTCGTTGGGACATCCTTTTAGGTCAGTATACCTGTGCCAGGATGTCCCGCTCTTCCGTAGAAAATATAAGATAACATAACTTTACAAAGAAATAAAATTAAATAATCAAAATGTTTGTGTGGGTGTGTGTGTGTGCGATTGTGTGCGTGTGTGGGCGGGTGTTTTTGTGTGTGTGCGTGGGTGTGTGCTCGTGTGTGTGTATGTGTGTGTGTGTGTGTGTGTGTGTGTGTGTGTGTGTGTTTGTGTGTGTGTGTGTGTGTGTGTGTGTGTGTGTGTGTGTGTGTGTGTGTATATGAGAGTACAAAACCGGTAAGGGAGAGTACCGGTGCAGGCAGTGTCGGCAGACCCCCCACTAGGTGGACCGATGACATAAAACGAGTCGCAGGGAGCCGCTGGATTCAGGCGGCGCAAGACCGAGGCCTGTGGAAATCCATTAAAGAGACCGTTGTCCAGCAGTGCACGTTTATCGGTTGACAAAGAAGAAGAAGAACCACCGACACAAAAAGTATATTGTATCTGTGTATGAGTCTATCTGTGGGTCTGTCTGTTCCATTCTAGCAGCCACCCCAAGCAATGGACCAATAAAAAATTCAAAAGTGTTTCTTGATTTGTTAGTTTGTCCTTCTATCGCGCCATACCAGTATTTTAGATCGACGCGATTTTTTGCACGGGTATAGTTTAGGACCTGAAGAGTGACATAGGCTATTTTCCCGGAAAATCTAAGAATTCCCGTGGGATTTTTAAAAACTAAATCCACGTGGAGGAAGTCTCGGTTTTCACCTAGTAGACTATGATATGTGACAAATACGTTACGGAAACAGAATTAAAGAATAATACATAGGTAACTTAATAGGTAGAACTCGATATAATCATCGAGTTCTCAAACGAAAGGCGAAGGAAATCATCGTGACGAAACCCTACATAGGTACTAAAGAGTTCTCCTCTCTACTTACTCAAAAATATTTTCTTTACAGGTCAAGAGCATTTTCAATTAGTATCAAAAGACTTAGAAACGGCAGTGTGAGGAACACGTCAAGTAACATTAAATTGAATTCATGAAATTGAAAATGACATTAATATTTTAAAATTATTGTTTACTCAAACACCAAAGTGATATTGAGAATTTTAAATTACCTGTCATAATATTTCGCTTAACATATTTCCATTGAAGTGATTTAGATTATATAAGAATAATAGAAATAATTTTAAATTATTATAAAGTTAAGACATTCAAAAAACTCATTAGATTTAGTATAATTATTTTAGTCATTATTAATTCACGGATTTAAAATCAATGCAATAAAAATTTTAATAGTAATTAACTATTTCCTTTACTTAAGCTACAAATGCATATCCCAATTTGACCAAAATCAATTTTATAGGTGTAATTTTTTAAGAAGATTCTGTCTATGAAATGATTCGTTTTGCTTTTTATACAAACACTCAAATTCATTCTAAATCAAACCAGCCCCCCTTACCAAATTACATATATGTGTCGTATCTATTCTCTTTCTATGGTCATTAAGCGGTCAGAGGAAGCGATCTTAGAAACGATTAATTGGTAGCTAAAAAGTCGAAACGTTCTCGATCACTCATTCTATACCGTGGAGCGATTAATCTATCGAGAACGTGGTGTCGACTTGGCTAGGTACCAATTAATCATTTTATATCGCTTCCTTTAAAGCAGGGGTTCCCAAATCTTTTTATCATGCCTCCTATCCTTTCAGTAGGCAGGCGTGATAAAAATAACTTTGGGAACCCCTGCTCTAAAGCGTTAACAATCATAGAAAGAGAATAGATACGACACATAGTATGTAATTTGGCTAGGGGGCCAGCAGTCCGTTGCCATTTATGTGGATAGGGTCCAAGAACTTTGCTTATTATGGTGAAGTCAGGGAACAAAGACAGTTTATTAGTAGGTGCATAATTACTTTCTAATAACAAGTAGGTACTTCATTATTTCAAGATAGAGTCAAAGTTCAAACTCATTTCAGTATAGTTTGACGAACTCCCTGGCGCAGTGATGATCACTGTGGACTTATAAGCTGGACTTCCTGGCAGACGCAATTTAGGAATTTATATCTGAAATTTCACTGGCCTAGTCGGCTTTGACCGTGGCTAGTCAATAACAAAGTAACTTACCGTCAAGGACTTGCCGCCAAGTGTAATAGCGTTCCGAAACGATGTATGGGATTAATTTACACTGCCCCCTTCCAAGTATTCGGCCCATATAACCGCGAGGTTGGAGGGGCCATGGGAGGTGGTGGGTTTGCCCCCTTCCAAGTTAGCCCTCTACCATCTTAGACTGCATCGTCATTTACCATCAGATGAGATCGCAGTCAAAGGAAGATAGCACTTCCCTAGTCGCGGAATAAAAAAAAACTACAGAGCCATATTAAGGCATTTTTGTTAAAATATAACTTTATTACTCAATCCCATAGACGCATATTATTTGAAGTACAATCACGGGTTAGCTATTTTTGCCTGGTGGAAGACTGTCGTACTGTCGACTACTGATGGTAGCAGTTGTTCGGTTGTGAGTCCGGAGCCTCGTAAACGCCCTACCGTCAAAGATGTGTCACAAAGCCATTAAGTGTTCTGGCACGATGGCGTAAAAACCTAGTATGGGTACGTGTTTAAAAAATTCCATAACCGCTTTTAAGTTAACCCTTTATCGTCTTAACTCTTAAACTGCATCATCACTAAACATCAGGTCAGATCTTAGTCAAGGGCTTGTCATGGAGCATAAAAAATAAAATAAAATATGTCCGGCTTGCCATAATCAGGCAACGTAGAATAATCTACTTTCAGTTGCTACCAAATCACCTTCCTTAAAGACATTCGACTTACCTAGACCATTCAAATGACAACGCGCCCTCAAAGTTCATGATATTTATTTATTTCTATAATACAATACAATTTAAACGAATTATATATTATATTTAAAATTATGTATGTCTTAAATATTTTAAATTATTATTCAATATTTATATAAGATATTCCTGAAGGATATTCCGTTTATAACAGCCAAGAGTTGGCATCTCCTGAATCTGGTATTGACTACGAGCAGCTTTAGAATAATTAAGGTTGTATAATTAAGGGAATGTAAATATTATTTGTTTGGTTTGAGTTAAAGCATAATATCTCTAGCTAAATTATAGTTATGTATATGATACTACTAAGCCGGCCTTATTACTTAAATCAACTTAACAAATTGTTGTGTTTAACTGTTGTAAGATAATAATGTACTCGTGGCAATAATTATTATGCCTATAATAGTGCTTTTTCATCGTTATGGTTTTAAAATCAATGTTAATAATATGATAGGACTATGATCTCAGTATACTTCTGTTTTGTATATTTGAATTAATATTGTTCTGATATAACCTCCTTATTTGTCACGTACTACCTTGATTTTATTGTGTAACGAGACAATACAACGTAAAGAATATCGCAACTTCTAGCAATTCAATAGTAAAACCACGTTATCTATTGAATTTATATTAATTTTAAGTTTGTTAAGAATCTTTCGTATTCTTTGCCATCTATCGCAGATAAATCTTTTATACCTACCTCGTTTCAAATGGACATGGGAAAATTTACCATGGTCTATGGCCTAAAAACACGTCATCATCCATATGTCATAGAGGAAATAGAAAAGAAAGACAGAAAAACCTTTTATTTTAATAAACGACTTTCTTTCTTTGCTACACATCCTAAACACTATCTTAACGTATATAGGTAGTACCTTAGGATAGATTTGGCTTGAACTTGATTATGCAAAGTTATTTTTGTCATGATATTGGGCTATAAATAAAGATATTCATGTTTATATGAAACAAGGTATGAATATAATATTGCTAACCTACCCTACCAGCGCAGCGTGCTTTTACTATGTTACTAACGCCCCTATTTATGTTTTGCGCATTCCTTAATGACATAATATTATTATTTAACTTGTATTTCTCCTTACAGAACTATTAATTTTATTTATAGAAGAAAATTTTGCTCGGGGCCCTACCACCAACGCTTAAAGAATTATTGACGACCTTTATGTTTCTTACTTTAAGATCGTCATTGAATTACATGCCAAAACAATATTGAAATAATATTGCTATAAGCTTAATGCCCTGGTAAGGCGATACGACGCGACGGCGATCCCCTTAAAACAAACTCCTACACTGCGGTGGCCGCATCAACTAAGCGACGACGACATGCAATATGTATAAAGGAGGTTGGCGAATTTTGACCCAGCATTTTTAAAAACCGTTCAGATTCAGAAATCATTTAATTTTAATTAATATTTTTCAGAGTATTTTTCGGTGTAAACCCGATATTTTTAGAAGATGGGGATCAAAAATATAATTATTCACAAGTACACATTGTAAATAACCGTTACATGGCAATACAAGTGGATATCTTTTTCCTCCCAACTTTATTTGATAGACTGATGAACTTTTTTGTTAGGCTGGTTTACAAGCATGAGAAGTTTGAATCGTGAACGTGGGCTTGAGGCCCACGGTTCAGTTCGTCTGTGTCAGAAACTCTATGGAATTCTCCAATCTCCTTTAAATCGTTCGTTATTATTTAATTGTACTAATTTATTTGTCGGTTAAAATTTAGGTAAAATTAACCCTAACTGCCGCACTCAGTCTTTCATTAAATAAAGATTAATTAATCATTGACTTGTGATTAACTGCCGCACTCAGCCGCATGTATTCAATTTTAATGAATAATTAATTAATTATCATGAAATCTATTACTGAATTGTCATTAATGTACAAACGAAGCGTTGACTTCTGAGAATGAAACTTTTTAAAATCCAAGATTAAGTCGTTAAGTAACGATTAGCGACTCTGAGTGCGGCTGTTAGTCTAATAAAAGTGACCGCATTGAAATGAAAATTTGTTCACCTCGTAGCATAAACGCGAAATAATATCGTATTGCCTGCGTTTCGTAATCGCCTAACCAGTGCAGCCATGACCTTGACACTTGACCGAAAGAAATTAACAGTAATACTTAGGTGACTCCTGATCGTGAATCAGTTTACTCATCGAATGTTGAGTAAGTGGTACGACCATTTGTACAAGTAAGTAGTATCTATAATTGATGTTTTTATTATTATGACTGTTGCAAATACCTCTACGTATGTACTAGATGTACCTTATAGTTTTAGTGTTTAACGAATTTATTCGTACTACTCGCAAGTAAGCGAACAATGAAAGACAAAGCTGTGAGAATTTTGATCTTAATGTAAAAAGTAAGTTCATTTATCATAAGCGCGGTTGTACACCTTACGGTTAATTACACGGGTCTGCCCGCGAAATTCAAATTTAATTTGGTTTTTCGCAATTTGTAAACTAATACGATAAAGTAGGCTTATGGCATTCTAATTGCGACGATGGTAGTATCATCTTCACAGGTTTATAGGTCAAGAAATTAGTCAGAATATCGACTAATTTGTGAGTAACTCACGTCAAACTCGATGCTCGGAATAATTTCTTAAACTGGACACTCAAGTAAAGATTGTTATATAAACCTGTGAAGATGATACTGCCATCTTTGCAATTAGAATGCCGTACTACTTTGTCGTATTAGTTTACAAATTGAGAAAAACCAAATTAAAATTGAATTTCGCGGGCAGACCCGTATAATCCACCTTAATACAGTTTGAGTATCGGCTGTGGATTGTCTAAGAATGATTGCTACAGAGTGAAGATCGCAATCACCTCTGATTGGCTAATGATTAAAAAGGATCGATGCAGAAAGAATGTCATTTTAGAAACCTGTACCTAGCAATCACTTTTAGACAATCCCACAGCTGTAGGTATACTTTATTTGGTTGTAGATAGATTCGAGACTCATAATGTCCAGTTTTTGTTCCTTTATGTTTGCTTTCATTTGGCGATGTTACCACGAAGTAGGAAATATTCATAAGTTTAAATATAAGTACTTTACATAATTTTAAATTCACTCAGAATATCATCCAAACTTTGGATTTTCACATAGCTTACTATTTAACTTTCTCTAATGCGAAATAACTGAGGTGAATACATTTTAACTTTTAAAGAAACCGTATTGGGAATGAATAATTAATATTAAGTACATAAAAGAATATTCGAAGTAGTTTATTAATTTCAAACTTATGAAAACGAAACAAGTTCGAACTTCTTTTGAAGAGTAAAATGAAGTAAGATGTTTGAATTTAATTATGTATTTGGATTTGTTCTAAGGCAAGGTGTTAACGGACGCTACCTACCTACGGGTAGGTACCACATATATACTCGTACCTACATAATATTTAGAACAATTATATTTTTACATAAATAAATAAAAGAGCTATTGATATCTTATGAATTTTACAAAACAAATAGTTACTTATTTCTCTATTTCTACATCTCATTTAAATAATGTCATTATATAGATAAATCTACATAGGAGAATTAATATGACACCATAACTTACGTAATAATATTATTAGTAGTAGGTACTTTCCTATTAGGTATATACTAGTCTGTGTATATAATATACCTATCGGTGGCCTTCATCGTATTTAAAGATTAATGAAGTATCTCACAAGTATAATACATTAGGGTAGCTCCACACCAGCGCATGTGCACAAAACGTGGACGCCAAAAGCGAACCTCTTTCCGACGACGCAAGCGCACGCAATTAGTCTGCATGTTTTGCTACTGAACAGAACATTAGTGACATTTCATCGATCTGTGTTAAGCTAATTCACGAAATGTCGTGAATACAACAAAATACCACGCACGCTATTGTATGAACTTTCCTCGGCCGTCTCTCGGACGGGGTACGGATTCTGCCCGGTCGTACATAAATTAGTTATACGAAAGTATATTATTAATCTTATCATGCACATTGCACATATAACTACATATTATAAAACAAAGTCCCCCGCCGCGTCTGTCTGTCTGTCTGTTCGTGATAAACTCAAATACTACCGAACAGATTTTCATGCGGTTTTCACCAATAGATAGGGTATTCATGACACCATATAATTTAAATGAATATCTTAGGAGTTATCGCAAAATAAAAATGAACGCGCACCAAAACACAAACGTGATTTTCTACCCGATGGCGATGACGGGACTCGCTTACGAGTGATACTTCTTTTATAAGCCTACATACTGTTCAATATGCTTTTCAAGGTATAAACATATGAAATATTCCAAGGAGTTTGAAAAGCATAGACTTATCACGTAATATGCTCTACTACCCGTGCGAAGCCGGGGCAGGTCGCTAGTTATTATATACTGCACTGTTCGTGCACGTGCGCAGTTGTGGATCTACTCTTAGGTGTTAGTACTTCTTGACCAAATTCTAACTTTGTAAACTTTAATAACAAAATATCACTAGATTTAGACAGTCAAGCACTGATATACGATATTTATCACATAGGTACCTACTTATTAATGTTACTAATTAAGGCCTGGTCAGATACACAGCGCGAGGGCAGCGGTGCGTGACGTCACACCGAAAGCGTGTCGGGTTTAGATAATTCAAGTGAGACCGTAGGCTAGATAGCGTCTGACTCTGAGACAGGTCCGACACACGATTGGAATTGGATTTATATGGAGTAGGTACTTAATGTTAATAGCCCGGATGGGATTCGGATATGGCTCCCGTCTAGTGCGGTCTGACGTTACTTCAAATTATTAAATTCGTCGGACGCAGCACGAGACACGACACGGTCTAATGTGAATCATCCCTTTCGAGTATAATACGAGGGACACGTTGCATAAAGCGAGTCTCAGAGCAAAGCTCGACAGCGACTGTGCGGTGTGTAGTCGTCAAGGTAGTCGTTCTTGAATGACAATTTCAAGGAGCCGCGTATGATGTGTTTCCGTAGCGCGGTGTGTCTGTCCAAGCCTTTACCATACCATATTCAGCATTACGCATTACGCGGCAGTTGCGTCTACATAATATTCGTAAACTTCGAGCTTCGACAGTGTAGGTACAGGGCGGAAATATAAGTGTTCATCAAATGATATTCAACCACCTGATATGGGTATTGAAACTATAGCATGAAGAACATGTTTTTATCTTTAAAAGCATTACGTACCATAAATAATAATTATTATTTAGTATATTATTAATATTATTACTTAACCTTTTCAACGCCACGTTAATTAATAAAAGTCGTCACTCTGACGCCAACTTACGCCAAGCGCGTTTGTCAATTTACCTATTTACTCACATTTCTAATAATAAGAAATTAATATTATGATAATTGATTCTAATAATAACGAATTAATATATTATTGGCGGCATATATAAACGACATAGCATTCCATTATTTCATGATTATATTATTTAATTGCATAAATTATGTTAACTAATATTGCGTGTTATTATTATAGTGTATTATATTGTTTTTGCCGGTGAAATTTAATTTTTAGGTATAGGTACTTACCTGACGGTCCGACTTAAAGCCTGAAACAAACACAACGCGTGAAGACTGACGGAAACTGTACTGGAAATCGTCACACTGAAGGCGTGCTAAGGCTAGAACCGTCACTTGTGCGTGTAAGAATTAGGGTAAAATCATCCGTCGGCATGTACACATTAGGTATACGCTTCAATTTTCAATTGATAAAATGCAAGGCTATACCTGACAGGTGTAATTTTAACTCTAAAGCTAATTTAGCCTTGTCGTTATTTTGATTAAGTAATACAAAACAACACAAGCATTGGTTCAAAAGTGATGATATTACCCGGTACAGTCTTGAGCAAGAGTCCTTTATAAATCGAAGGTATCTATGTCTTTATAAGTCCTCTTTGGATTTACAGCAATTTTTAAATGTACCGTTAAAAATACGAGGTTACCAAACGGACCGTATGTAGTTAAGCTCAAGGCATATTGCGGGAGAGTCGAAACATTTTTGTGCGGCACCTTATACTTATCTAGCGAAATAAGAACAAACAGCGCAGTCGTACCATTTTTTCATCTAGCTTCACACTTTGACAACATTACGTAATTTATGGAGATGGAGTTAAAGTTACAACTTTTTAGAAAAGAACGCGTCGCTCCGCTTGGGCTCTGCCACAAATCAAAATGTGCCTAAAGCTTTGCCTACTGTATTTTTATTTATTATATACATTTATTTGATAATCGAAATAAAATGTGTGATTAATTTATATTAGAGGTTTAAAACCTTATTAGATTACTTTTAAAGTCTCGTGTTATTATGAATAGTGTTATTGTTATCTTTAATTTATTTGTAGTAAATCGTTATTTATCTCTTGTTGAACATCATTCATGAAAATTGAAACGATACAATATTAATAAACAAGCGAATGCTTCTATTAATTACATAAATAATTAATAATAAAATATATAATAGGTACTTATTGTGAAATCAACGACATAAATAAGTATAATATTATATTTTGTGGTATTACTTCCTGTACCTATAAATAAATATCATCAATCCTGAATAATTTACTATCATAAACTCGCGAGCACAGAATTCGGGTCTGTCACTTTAGTTTTTATTTCATTAACCTTATTTTATATAGCATTTAAACTGTCGTGAGTAATTATACAGACTTCAAAATGGCGACACTAACGAGCATAATCGTTGGAGTATACCTGCTTTTCCTCACGACTAAAAGTGAGGGTGTAGTAGCATTCAAAATCAAGACCCTAGTCCCTGAGGCCTGAGCTTTAAAGGCCCCGGATAAGTTCAAAACTAGTCGGGTATACTCCGAAAAATAATTCACCGCCGTTGCACAAGTCTAGATTATTTTTTGATCTCGAGTAACCTATAATTTATTTCTAACACGATCACTATAAGTATGTATCTACGTCTTAAAATGATTACTAAAGACGGTTGACTAAAGAGACGGATTTTGAACACTTGACTTAATCTCTATGAAATTATTACAACATGAATCATGATTGACTTGACTGACTATGTAAAGAGTTATGTAGGTATGTTGTTACATTACACTTAGGCACATACCTAGTACCTACCTATTGTAACTTAAAAAATGTATTAACGTATTTCCTACTTGTTACTTAAAAAAGGAGCTTGTATTTTTTAAAGGGACTTAATGTTATATTATTATGTATTATAGAAATAAGTAGGTACCTACCACCATTATTAATTAAATTATTTCAAAAATATTTTATTAATAATTAAGTCATAGATACATACTAAAATAAATGCATCAAAGTATCCCACGAGGATTCCAAACACGGGCCATTTGCACGAACTCGCCTAATCTACTTAGATTAGTTATCATTTTTAAATCAGCACCCGGCCATTGAGTGTGTAACTTGTTAATTTAACGATTTTTAAGCTAACCTATTCTTTCATCATTCTAGTTTTTTGTAAGGAAATGAACTTTCAGAAATTGGTTTGACATCACGATTTGACATATCCATACTCAGTTATCGTTAACTTGAAAATTTCAACTAAATTTCCTCAGCAACCCAGAAAGCAAGTAGGAATAAGGGTTTCTAAATCACTGGGTGACGTTTCAGCAAGGAATAAGTTTGACGTTAAGGCAGATTTTCAATACAGCAACTGTCAGAACATCTAATTTACTCCTCACTTAAACGTCACTAGGCAGTCGGTGATGGTGACCATAGAGAAGGATATATCTATAGCTAATGGTGACATTGCCAGATTGCGATTTGGTGCAAGTGGGCCTAGAACTAATTTTATTAAATTTAATATAATACTGTGAGTCCTTATAATATTGTAATTTTAATACTGTTTTGAGAGCACTCCTTTCTGTGTAACATACCTACTTACTTATTTTTGCACTCAATAAAATAAAGTCACTATTTTAAATAAAGTTATTTGATGAAATACCTACACTGTGAGTAATAAATGAATTATGAACTAAATTCGACTTTCATTCATTTAAAGCCCAACCCAACACTAACTTACTATACCTACTGCGCAAACTAACCTATATTTAAATAAGTAAGTACCCATAAATAACAGATATCATAAGAAGGCACACACACACACACACCTTTGAGAACATTATGGAGAATTCAGGCGTGCCAGTTTCCTCGTGATATTTTCCTTTACCGTTGAAGTATGTGATATTTAATTGCATAAACGCACATAACTCCAAAAATTCAGAGGTGCTGCCCTCGTTATCCACCCGCCACCCCTCGAGTAGGAGACCACAGTCCTAACCACTAAGCTATCACTGTTGCTCGCACATCATAATAATAATGCATCATATTATACATATCAGCAGTTTCAGAGAGTGAAACGCTAGAAAAGTGAAAAGACATCCGTTGCATATATTGTACATTATAGACCCAAGTCATCATAACTGAGGCAAGCGACAACAACCATTGAGGTCTTTGTTGTTATCCAACGATATGTACATATTAAAAAAATAATGGAATCACGAAAAAACGCTGAGAGAGTTAGAATCATGTAGGTACTTACTATATCCCTGCTTTCAGTTTTCGTTAGGGTATCCCTACACCCTGTATACCTAATCTGTTTTTCATTAGCTGTCTAAAAAGGTTTACAAGTGGTTCTCTCAGAAAGCGGGCGCGATAAGCACAACGCTAGTTTATTTCTTTCGCACTGACGAAACTATTCTACAAGTGAAAAACAAACTGAAAATTTCTTCGAAACTTTTTCTGCGGTTTAAAAGAGCCTTCAAGTTTAAAGTGAATCACTTTAAATTAGCCCGCTTGCAGAGACGCCGGGTTAGTTAACCCAGGAATAACCCAGAGTTAGCAGCTAACTCTGGGTTAAATGGACAGATTTCGTATAAAGCTTCTGTCAAAATTACAAATTTATTCCTGGGTTAGTTAACCCGGCGTCTCTAAAAATAGATAATTAAGTTTTTGGAGTTTACTCCTTAAGAATCTATTTTAGCAGCCCGGTATGAGAAAAATCCGGGCAGTAAAATCAATTTATCAATGACCTCGTTACGTTTTTCTGTTACGTTTTTCACAACATTGAAATTTCTACCCTAACGTTGAGTAAATAAGGTTAGTTTTCGTGCGAAAGAGTCCCCGAAGCGAAAGTCGGTCGGGGCGCGCTCGGACCCGAGTCGCGCGAATAGAGAAGGATATAGCGTCGCGCGTAAACTCCAGTCGTGCGTCGGAGGCCGGAGCTGACACACACTTTTTTATTTTTAATAAAAACAAAGGCCGCGTAAGTATAGTGTCTTCTGCCGCCCTAAATATTTAAAATGACACGACGACCCCCAGCCGTAGACCCTCGAGGGGTCCGGCGGGATGAGTCGCCATCTCACTGTTTACGCATTATTCAATCTTTAAGTTGTTTAAGCTCTCTGACGATGAGATGAGAAAACAAAAGTTCTCCCAGTTTGGTGTGCTTACGAAATTGTTGTACGCATAATTTATATCCACTAGAGCTTTTGTCCACAACTTCGTCAGCGTTGTGGTAGATTTTTAAAAATTCCGCAAGAACCTTGTTTTCCTGGGATAAAAACCGAGAGTGGCATATAGCATACTTTTTAGGGTTCCGTAGGGTGCCAACGGGACCCTATTACTAAACCTCGGGGGTCAACCTATCAGGGGGTTGTATCTCATGAACCATATTGGGTAGATACCTACTTGAAATTTTCTCAGCATATGTAAATAGGTAAAATAGCAATAATACTTAATAATTTTAACTAAAAAAACTTAAAAACTAAAGAGGGTTTCCATACTTGGGTTTAGAAGGTTAATAAACTTTTGTGACCTGACGTCAATACTAAGATGAAGGTCTTTTCGTTTGTTATAATATCTCGAAGAAATTCACCCTAGAGTTGCAAAATTACAACTACAATTGCTATGATGGTTGAGTAGCCCACGGCATAGATTACTTGTTTAACTGATCAGTAATTATGCCCATAGCTAGGCTACCTACTACCAAGCTTTAGCAAGCAATACAAACAATAAACAACAATAGAATAATTTTTACTTATTCTATTGTAATCTTACTTTGAAATTTCAAAACCCCGATTTTCCCCCTTTTTTACTTAAACTAAAAATTATTTTCGATTTTTTTTTTGATTTTCCAATGATATTGGGCCACTATCATATACAACTATTCCAAACATGTCGATAGCTTTAATAGTTAGATACTAAAATAATCGACTGTGACATTTTTATCATTTTGGTACGGAACCCTAAAACTAAACTGATAATCCTCCCTATAGGCATTTTATCCTTGCACTTAAATAAATACCAGTGGAAATGCTAAGTAATAATTAGGTATTTAATTAGGATCGTGATTAAAGCGTGTGATAAACGTGATGTCAGTTCAAACCAGATAAAAAATGTATTACTGTGCATGAAAGGAAAGGTGTGTAAAACTTTAGATAAGATTTGATTACAGGTGGCCTCTTTTATCAAACCTATAACAATAATAATAATAATAATTTATTTACATATCTATAGATCTATAGGTACTCATAATAAAACTGTTACTGGACGAATTCTGTACATTAAATATATTTTGGAAATTTTAATTGGAGGACGCTTTATTATGGATACTGAGCCCAAAACATTTTTTTGTCTGTTTGTCTGAGTGTGCATCACCCGAAAACTACTTTGGTAGCTGTAGCTCATGCTTGCCCCCTCAAGTATCATGATACTTCGGGTCAACATATAAGATAGTTTTATCCTTATAAACATTAAGTTTCTCCGGGATAGGAGATGAAAGTTTTTGTATATTTTACTCCACAACTCCATCAAATTTAAACCTATTTTAATAAATTTTCCTTGATTAATAATTCCATACCATCAAATATGTTTTGCTCAGTTTTGGTCAAGATCTGATAAATAATATCGGAGATAGAGGACGGAACTCCTCCCGGTTAGCAGAAATTCACTCGCATTACCACATATATAGGGACATACCATTATATACATATACTAGCTGATACCCGCGACTTCGTCCGCGCGGATTTAGTTTTTAAAATCCCGCGATACAACGATAGTAAAGGCGATCTAAATTAATTTTAGAACACAAAAGCTACTATTGTGACTTAAATATGACAGTTAGATATATTCCCTTGGGGACTTTTTTGTAGAGAATAATGAATACTTTAATCATGTAGTACATAATTTTTTTGTATCTTCAATAGTTTTCTCAGCACACGCCAAATAATGAATTTTATAGGCAAAATTTTGCCATTTTTCTTTCCAAATTATTGCAATTTTCTTAAGGATCTCTAATTTTTTGAAAATAAATTAGTGCAGTTATTTCTTGATAATTAAGCTATCTATTGGTGAAAGAGTGGTTAAAATCGGTCCTGTAGTTTCAAAGCCTATGCGGTACAAACAAACAAACAAAAAAATCTTTCCACAACAAGACACTCTTCTTCTTCTTCTTCCTAGCGTTTGTCCCGGCATACGCCAGGGTCCGCTTTCCTGCTACGTTTCTTCCACTTTGCACGATCTAAAGCATCCTCTTTACGAAGACCGTTGGCACGTGCATCTGCCTGTACTATGTCAATCCACCGTTTCTTTGGCCGGCCTCGGGACCGCTGTCCAGGGACGGGCATATTTAGGCACCTGTGACCCACATAGTTTTGAGGACAGACACACAAGACACTATTCTAGTCTATTTGTAATTGGCCAAGACATATATGAGGGTCTTGGCCAATTACAAATAGACTATACCATTGAACTCCAGTTCCTCAATCCTGATGCTGCTGGATAGTGCCCACAGAACATAACAGTAGATATTGAAAAATGGTCGCTTGTGAATTTATTTTATAGGTATCAAGAGTCCTAATACATAATGAGTAATGACGTAGTGTGGCCGTAAAATGGTACCAGCTCCTCAATCCTGCTGCTGCTGGGTACGGCTCATCTAAACTGTCGGGATTTAGAGAAAGTGGATAATTTATTGATTGATATCGAAGGTACCAATTATATACTAGGTACATACTAGCTTACCCAGCGAACTTCGTACCGCCACTACTTATAAATGAAAAATTAGTTAAATAAACATTTTCCAGTGGACCAAATTGTGAATCTAAACCATCCTCGAATCCCCTTGAACTCACACAAAAAATTTCATCAAAGTCGGTCCAGCCGTCTAGGAGGAGTTCAGTGACATACACACGCACACAAGAAATATATATATTAAGATAAGATAATAACATTGAACTTCAGGCTCCAGCTGTTTGTAAACAGACTATTGCGCACATGACTGGGTGCCCTGCGTGCCCGACAACCTGCACGAACGTAGAGCTGCACGAAACTACCGTGGTTGCGGCTTTCTGGGCTGCCCGTGTGTGAGGTGACCGTCGACTCGAGAAGAAGAAGCTGTTTGTTTGGTTTGTAGCTTACCCGTGCGAAGCCGGGGCGTGTCAACTAGTTAATAGATTTAATCTTATTAATAAAATTAATCTGAGTAGGTACTAGCTATGTTTCTTATCATTTTCTCATTAACAAAAATAAGATTATAAAAATTTATTTTTGAAACTCCCATTTGACAAATTGATTAGGTACTTTCTTCTTGATAAATTTGACCGGCAAAGTCAGCTGTTCCCATTCTACAAGGTTGGCAGGGTAGGATATGACTAGCTGATGCCCACGACTTTGTCCGCGTGGATTTAGTTTTTAAAGTCCCTCGGGAACTCCTTGATTTTCCGGGATAAAAAGTAGCCTAGATGTTGACCCGAGTAATAAGCTACCACGGTATAAAATTTTGTAGAAATCTGTGCGGTAGTTTTTACGTGAAAGAAGGACAAACAAACAGACAAAAATTAAATAAAAATCTGTTTTGGGCTCAGTATCGATAGTAAAGCATCCCCCAATTAAAATTTTCAAAATATATTATATGTACAGAAATCTTCCAGTTACAGTTTTATTATATGTATAGATGCCGTCTTTTAATAGGTAGCTCAAGTCGGTAAGTAAGTAGGTACCTTCAGGATGTATAGACACAAAACGTGTCAACCCTAATCAAATAACATAAATAATTAGAAAGTCAAATTGCGAGTTAAATCATCGCGATGACGAAGGTAAAAGGCCATTAGGTAGGTAGGTATATTTATTCAGTGAGCCTTTGTTCAAGTTTTTGTTTGTGGAACGACGTAATCTCCGTGTTTAGGCAGTCAAGAAGATATACCTAATGCTCTTCGAAATTCCCTTATTTAGCTAATAGGGCTCGACCTCCGGCCCTAAAATACATATTGCCGATTCACCACGCCGCCGCGCCGCCGGCGTGTGGTTTCAGGTTTGAACAATATCTGAAGGCTTATATGCAAACGTAACGTAACGTAACGTAAGTGATGTCTTAAAATGAGTAATTTGAATATTAGTAATTCTATTCATTGCCTTAACATGGGTAGCATAAGTGGGTGGATTTCCCAACAGCATTTACGCGGCATGTATGAAATCGGTAGTGTGGACCGTTACTGTACAGCGCTTATATTTTTTTCCAGGCAGAAGAGTATGTTATCTTCATGGAGCCAGTAAATATTTCTTGTGATGGATTGCAGTTTAGGATTAAAAAAAAAGATGAAGCCCCAATTTTTTCATTTCAGTGGCTGTCCTCACAACATTTTTCAGTGTAATTTCTTTCATAAAACAAAAACTATTATACTAGTGGTTCGCCCCGAACTGAGACCTCGCGGTAACGGTATCCCATGATTATTCATTCAATCGATACATGACGACCAAAACTGACATTATTATTATTATGCCCGTTTTCACCAAACATACCTAAATCATCCCCTATGTAGGAGTCTCTTTACGTAGGTAGCTCCAAAACACAATCCTAAGTCCTAACATCCGTCCCAATGTCCTTTTAGGTGTCCCGTACAGGATCGTGATAAAGAAGTTGACAGTAATCATCACATAACTTATCATAGGTAGCCCGTAAAGGTTATGGAACGTCAGTGAAAACATTGAATTATTATGTAGGTACTAACGAGTGAAAACGGGTTAGGGGCATCTGTACAAATCGTCATCTATCGACGCGAATAGAAAATAATATACAAAATGATATTTAACTAAAGAATAATTTTAATTGAATAATATGTTATTATATTATGTACCTAAATAATAATGGTCGACGCAAAACTGTTTTTGGGATAAATCGTAGTCGTAACTCCTAGTTCAATGGAATAGTTAATGACTGCGCCATCTATTAGCATTATTGTGAAGCTATGTGAAATTTACTGATGCTCATTAAAAATTAAATAATCTCGTTTCTTTATAATATTCATATAATTTTAGTATTTGTTGTTCAAGTACAGGATACAAGTGAAGTAAGAAAATAAGTACAACTTGAAAATATATAGAAAATTTTCCCAGAGAGCGTCTTCAAGCGAGCGTATTAAATCGCCACTTTGAAAGCCCCCCATTTCGTCAATTTTAGGAAAAAAATTTTAAAAAAAATACGGTTGTACTCTGTTCCAAATTGTCTTTAAAATGATACACAGAAAACCTATGAATCGCAAATAAAAAAAAATTTCTTCGCATTCGCTTCTATGAGAGCCCCCCTGAAATAAAGATTTTTATAACTTTTTAAGCCATTTTCGGCTGGAGGCCATCGGTTTACATATTATATCTAAATTTGAAGTAATTACGTTCAGTAATTCAAAAGTTATAACAGGCTCTGACAGACGGACGGACGGACGGACGGACGGACGGACAAGTGCAAATCGCTCTAGTAAACTCAGAAACCTCGCTTCGCTCGGTCAAAAAATCGACCTCATGCAGTCCTGTCCGTCCTACTCTTTTGTAAAGCGCTCGCCAGACGTTTGCGACGACGAATGACGTATGTGAAGCTAAATGAAGGGACGACAACGCGCGACGCATCGAATCTTAAACTTGAAAACGTCGCCGTCGCACATAGACTTAGGGCTGATTTCACCAACGTAAAATAAGTCTTACCCGGGCGTAAATTTCTTATTTTGTCAGTATTTTCAATATAAAATCTGTCAGGCCACACCATTTATTCCCCGGTAAAACGTCACTCGACGTTGTTGAAATCGGCCCTTAATATATTTACTACCGTATGAATAGTCACAGCCATCGCATAATATTGTGTGTTTAAAGCAAAGACTCCTAATGTATTTCAAGCTCAAAAGTTACTTTACGCAGCCTGAAAGTCTCTGATGCGATGAGATGGGAAAACAAAAGTTACGACCCACCCTACAAAAGTTACTCGCCTTTGCGGTGACAGAATGCTCGTGACGGATTTTTGTGCTCGTATTATTTAATTACTTTACTTGGGTAAATAAAGTGGGTGGTTTTCAGTTGCTCGTTAAATCGGGGAACACTTGGCTTGTTATTAAGATTTCTATTGGGAACACCGATTATTATTAACTTGATTTTGACGAGCGAACAGGCCTTTATTTAGATTAATTTAATCAAATTCATTAATAATCTTTATATTTAATCAAAAGCTAAAATACCAAGTTTCATATAGCTGAAAAAAAGGACGGTCATATAAATTTTCATCCTCTATTTTATGCCTTTGGGGGTAAAATTATCAAAAACTGTGAAACACGTATTTCATTGTTTTAATTTAAAGCCCAAATACTTAGGTTCATGGGTACAACTTGAAAAATAACGGACTTTAATAAAAACTTTAATCCCCTAATTACTCCCCTTGGGAATGGGTGGGATTTCAATAAATTCTTTCTTAGTGCTCGCCTATGTCATAAAAGCCTTACACCACCCTCTCTCTTCTACAACCGCACCGCACGCCACTGAAAGCAATTTCAACCACACCACCTGGGTACCTGGAGCACTTCGACTATCCGTTGTGCCAGATCTTTTTTTCCACGCACTACCAAACTGTAGAACCAACTCCCATCGACTGTGTTCCCGCTTTATTACAACTTGGGGTTATTCAAGGGGCGGACCAACAAATTCCTAAAGAGCTGGCAACGCGTTTAGTGCCTCTGGTGCTACAAACGTTCATGGGCGGCTGTAATCGCCGCCTGCTCGTTTGCTCGTTATTTTTATAAAAAAAAGGAACCCAGTGTCAAAATTTCAAGTTTCTTACTTCAGTGTTTTAGGCTGTACGTTGATAGATGATTCAGTCAGTCCGTCAGGGCAAGTCTTTAATATAAAGGGTTAATTCTAATTTATTAACAACCTCCCACATGTAACTTCTGAACAACATTTGTTCAACGACTTTTCACATCTCAATATGTTCACCAAAAAAATAAGCTTTTGTTGAGAGTCTGTCATTTTTTAGGGTTCCGTAGTAAACAAGGAACCCTTATAGTTTCGCCATGTCCGTCCGTCCGTCCCTCCGTGGTTTAGATCAGAGACTATTGGTACTACAAAACTGTAATTTGACAAGGGTATAAATAATAATCACACCAACAAAGTGGCGAAATAGCATTTTGAAAAATATTTTTTTAGGGTACCTCCCCTACATGTAAAGTGGGGATGAATTTTTTTTCTCGTCTATCCATAGTGTGGGGTGTCGGTGAATAGGTCTTTCAAAAATAATCCACGCGCCCTTTCTAGTTTTATAAGTATAGATAATAATATTATATGTATATATTATATACTCCTATACTTGTCACAGCAAAAATAAAATATTCATAATTAATAACATAGCTTGATATGTAATTGAAATGACATTGATAGCATAATTATCATTAACATAATTATTTTGTTATCAATTTCATGTTACTATCACGATAGCGATTTGTGAATAAAAACAAAAAGATAGGCAGGCACTTATTTCTAAACAAATGAACAAAGAAACTTTATAATTGATCAGTACTTTGACGACCAGACAGCGCAGTGTGGCATCACCCTTACCAGTACCACACTTGTAAAGGCCATGCCACATACCGCGCTACGTTGCTTCAGACCGCAACTTCACCGCACCGCTTTACTCTTACCTACTTGCATCAAAATGTTTCACGTAATAGGGGCGTGTACACCTAATGTAAGAAACTGCGGACATGACGTGAAAGATAGGGTTAATCCAAAGGCTCAGGCTTAGCTGGTTAATCAGACAGATTTTGTCTAATCCAAAACACATGATTATGGTAATTCATAATTAGTGTACTTTTTAAATTTTTTCCCACCTACTCAGATTCAAAATAAATTTATGTGAACTTTCTAGTTCTTTTTACCCGACTACGGCTAAGCCAAAAGGTTTTTGGTTGTTATGATTTTAGCAGTCTATGTATGAACTATTTATGAATGTTCCACTCTGGCACAGGAACTATACAGAACGAATGAGGTTTTATTCTATTCGTTGATACATACTTCTACTAGTTTTGACTACTTACTAGTTTTTTCTTGCTCCTTTGCGGTCTTTTAGTCATCGAACGGCAGCGTAAATACGAATATGAAAACATTAGGTATTTAAAGGAATTTTTTTGGTATTTTTTCACACCTGTGTTACATTATCGAAATTTTCATACGGATGTAACCTAACTTTTTGAAAATATTCTAAAGCCTATGTTCATCAGGGATAATGTAATATTGTAATGGTGAAAGAATTTTTCATATCGGTCCAGTAGTTTCGGAGCCTATTCAATTCAAACAAACAAACAAATCTTTCCTGTTTATAATATTAGTGTAGAAAGGGGGAAATTTCAAAGTAAGATAACTATACCGAGTGGGGTATCATATGAAAGGGCTTTATTTTACCAATCTAAAAATCAGAAATAATTATAGTCAATAGAAGTTTGTGTATATTTTACAGGAAAAATAAAACCAACGCTCTAACTAGCATAGTTCTTTTGATATTGACAATAAACCTCTATAAACAAAGATAACGATCAATAAGCAAATTAATATAATATTATATCGTTTTACTTTTACTTTTGGAGTGGAAGCCTCGGTGTGCGAGTCCGACTCGCACTTGGCCGGCTTTTTTACTTCATAGCGTGACTAGTGAAGACTACCGAACCCTATCTTATTCTTGTACTGACGTACACTTGAGCATTTTTTTAAAGTATTCCCTTTTATTTCTAGAACTAAGTAGATAGGATCTAAGCTCTTTATCATATTAATGCTCTAAGCGATTTTATAATGATATATCAATATCACATGCTGATGGCAAAATTATGTCTACGACAAAAGATATGGATTTCGTATAAATATCATTAGCAGTATTGCTTTCATTGCCACTGTTCCTTAAAGTCTGGCCGTAGACCATTGTTAAGTAGTTGAGGCACAGAAGTAACATACCTACAATGTTTCGCCTCATCCTAGTCACTGTGGCGGTGGCTGTGACAGTAACTGGCCTCCCTTCCAGCCTGCCTGATCCAGCTGATATTGCGTTTAAGAGCGATGACCAATTTGAAGAATACGTAGATGTCTGGCTTGCTTCTGAGCAACTCAAGTGGTTTAATCAAACTGAAACCTCCCTCCGAAGTGGTAGGTAATTCTCTTTGCATCGTTAAACTCTTAAGCATCTCTTAAGTTTATGCGTGCGAGTAATTTTGTACTTGAGTACCTATAAAAATATGTAAAGAAGACTTAAACGTTCTTAAAGATTTGCATATTACGTACAGGCTACAGCGTCCTCAACGCATGTGCGTAACAAAGGATGACAGGTATTATCGGAATGTGATTTAGCCGAAAAGTAACTAGGTATACTTATTAACTAGGTATATTTTAGATCGTATTTGAGTTTCATAACTCTATTACAGTAATACCTACGTGTTTTTTGTTAATTTAGTGAATAGTGAGTATTTGAGTTGTCAGACTTTTTAAATCTAGTTCTGTGTACCTATATTATTTTAAAGATCTAAACTTAGGTATGTAGAACCCACCCAATGCCCGCGTTTTCGTATGCGTGGATTTTAAAATTCCGTGGGAACAGGATAAAAGGTTGTCTTTATCCATCGCTTAAGCTATCTGTGCTGTATCAACAGATTTTTTTTAATGAATTAATCCTAGTTATTCCGGGATAAAATTTATCTAGGCGAAGTTACTCTTACTCTACTTACTCATTCTCGTCTGTGAAAATCCCGGCCGTAAACATCTACTCCACCATTTTGAAGATTAGTCCATCGCGTTCTAAAAAACAGACAGCCATAAAAAACTAATCTTAAAAATTACCTATCTATTTTTTTAACTTTTACAACAGGGTGCAGCTTAAGAGTAAACGGTGATTTTGGTCAACCACAGCCCGTGTACCTCCACAGAGTAAGAAACAACTTCCTCGCTCCTACCGGCAATACTGGCCAAGTTCGCCTTAACGCCGGAGAGGAAGTTGTCGTCTCTTGCCCGGGACCAAACCGACTCATTCGCCATCCCAACATTGCTTCAAACGTTCACACTGCTGTAAGACTTGATTATAATATGCCAAAGGCTCGCACATTCATATCGAATTTGGATGTATCTACTTACTTACAATTTAATCTTTAAATATATAAAAAGAAAAGTTGACTGACTGACTGATTGATCTATCAACGCACAGCTCAAACCTCTGGACGGATCGAGCTGTTTGGCATACAGGTATCTATCATGACGTAGGCATCCGCTAAGACAGGATTTTTGAAAATTCAACTCCTAAGGCGGTAAAATAGGGGGTTAAAAATCGAACTTAAAAAAGGTAAAAGCTAGTACCTACCTAATTTATATTTGTGACTAGTTCTTCATGCTTCGTTCGTGTGGAATTCGGTTTTTATAAATCCCGCGGGAACTCTTTGTTTTCACAGGATGTAAAGTAGCGTTTGTCACTCTACAGTTCCTCTATTAAAGGCTTGTCACAGTGCAAAAAAACCGCGTCGATCGATGTCTTTTTTGCAGCGTAGTTGATGGACAAACCAATAATCAAACACAATTTCGCATTTATAACATTTCCTATCACGACTCTACGCGATCTTTTACTTTTTTATTAAAATGTTACAATAAAACTTATAAAACTATGCTAATCTATATTAATCTAACTAGCTGACCCAGCGAACTTCGTACCGCCAACTTATCTATATAAATAAATCAAACTATCCCAATCCAAAAAAACTATCCTATCTTTTAAGTTGGACCAAATTACAGATAGTTACGAAGTTTGATAAAAATCGGTTAAGTATGTCCATCGCGGACAAACAACGTGACACGTAATTTATATATATTAAAGATTAGGTAGGTACTATACAAATCATTCCCGCGTGAAATGGTGCAAGGAAAATACTTTACTTTTGAAATCGTTATAAATATTATGTAAGGCCCTAAGGCCCTTTGCCCTAAGGGCAAATTTAGACGGTTCTTTTTCGATGACTCTCGATGAAGTCTCGAAAATGAAAGCAAAAATCTCGAAAGCTAAATTCGCCCTTATGGTGAATTAAGACGGTTCATTTTCGCAAGGATGAACGATGAAAGGAGCACCATCTAATTTCGGCCTAGTGGCGATGCAATAATTGTTGGGAGGGCGCGGCGCGGCGTTGAATACCTATCGGCCTCCCAAGATTAATAATGACGATCCCGCACCGGGAAAGCCAGTGTTCGGTAGGAAA
This sequence comes from Oeneis ivallda, assembly GCA_029955525.1. Classification (NCBI taxonomy): domain Eukaryota; kingdom Metazoa; phylum Arthropoda; class Insecta; order Lepidoptera; family Nymphalidae; genus Oeneis; species Oeneis ivallda. The sequence goes on along the minus strand of JARPMR010000004.1, from coordinate 18,640,656 downwards.
CACTCCACTATACGGAAATCAAACTCTCTCCTACAAGATGATTGTGGCAATCGCTTTAGGATATCTCGGTCTAACAATAACACAATATTCTATCGTTGAGACGACACATTAATATAAAAATGTACATCCAAAATCGATGTTTACGTGGCCTCTAATTACTGTAAACAGTAGGTAAGCAGATACATATGGAAGTTTACTCAATTACCTAATATTTTGTAGACTGCTAGATGTGTTAGCAATAACCAAGTATCAGGTGCTGGTTGGTTGAATGGAAATCGAGCTTTTGGACAGATTACTTGTAACAGCCATCCCCAGTATGAGACTCAGCAAACCAATCAGAGATGCTTCAATAATAACGTTGTTATCCGGTACGCAATATCAATTATGTTCATTCACTATCGAGTACAACTATGTTCTTTAATAAGTATTTACTTACAACCATCTTGTGTGTTAATTGTCTCACTTTGTGACATTTTCTGATAATGCCAGAATAATATTAACTTTAAATACTAGGTAAGGTAGTAGGTACCTACATATTAGCTAATGTCCGCGAAATTCATCAGCGTGAAGAGGGTTTTATAAAATGCCTTGGATACCTACTCCGGATATTCTTAGATTAAGTAGGTATTAGACTAGGTACTACTAGAAGAATAGTAGGTAAATGTATGACGACTTGCATAATCCTCTACATTCCCGTAAAAGTCTCGTCAAAACTGTTTCAGCTTCCAAAGATTTACCAATTATCATAATAAAAGCTTAAATTATATCCCTACTCATTTAAGTACCTATTATATTTACTGATTATCTAATTTTCCTATTCAGATCTGGATTTATTGTCAACAACGTATTCCATGTCCTCTATTGGTCTTGCTTCAATCCCACACGCATGGAAGTTTTGTATGTATGGTACAATCAAGATGTAACAAATGGAATCCATCAAACTGGGGTTGACCGCCCTAGCTGGTTAGGTAAGTATAGCTTTTAATTATACTCTTTTCTAAATCTTATTTTACTATTAAGAAAACAAATAACGAAAAAACGATGCGTGCGATTTAGAGCTGTACTGTGGACGCTTACAACTGAACGTACCTACAGTGCATTCTCAATGTATACCGATTTTGCTTATTGTAAGTATTGTGAGGCAGACAGACAGAAATAGTTGTGGGCGCATATTGACGGCTTTAGGTGCTCACTGCTCTCCTACTGAGAATTTATTGACATGACAATCCCAATACATTCCCGACACGGGATTCGAACCCGGGACCCCATCATCTGCAGTTACATTTGCTAACTACTTGACCACCGAGGCAGTTTATAGAAGGCATATAGGAACAGAAATTTTAAATGGCGATATTCCTTTTCATGTTGATCGCATTCTATTAAAACATATTTTTTTATTTTTAGCGGGTCCATTTTTCCCTGGCGTGAACATTAACACCGTTTACACCCAAAACAACCAAAGACAGGTCATTGCTAACCTATTGGGTAGCAACATGGTTGAAAGATATATTACATCTACCCAGTTCTTGGCTCGTGGTCACCTCGCTGCTAAGACCGACTATGTTTTCGCGTCTGCACAACGCTCTACTTTCTTTTTCATCAACGCTGCTCCACAATGGCAACCGTTCAACGCAGGAAATTGGATGAGACTTGAAATAGTACGTCTTTAACAATTTTTTTTAAATCTTACTACTGTTGGTCCCCCTTCTTGTTGTTTAGGCTACCTATAGCAGTAAAACAGCCATCGGTTAAAGGTGCAGACTGAAAGCTGAAAGGTCGACGGATTAATTCCCACCCGTTGAACAATTGTCGTAGGTACCGTACCCACTCCTCACACAAGCTTTACGTATTTAGTTCAGCATGGCTAATAAATTAACCTTTAATTCATGATAATTATGTACCATATTAATATGCTATGCAAACATCCTCGTCAAAATCGATCCAGACAAACTGCTTTTTAGTCTCACAAATACACAGATTTATATTTTAATGTATCACAAAAATGTATTGTTTAATTATTAATAGATTTAATTTTTTTCCAAGCGTTTATAATTACCACTAAGTTTTACATAAGTATTTTCATATTAGAATTTTCTTCTAAATGACATCATCATCATTAGCAACGCATCAATGGCTCACTACTGAGCGCAGGTCTCTTCTCAGAGAAGTGTTATAGGCCATAGTCCACCACGCTGGCCCAATGCGAATTGGCAGACTTCACATACCTACCTTTGAGAACATTATGGAGCTATCAGGCGTGCAGGTTTCCTCACTATGATTTGCATCACCATTAAAGCATGTGATAGATATTTAATTCCTTAAATGATTCTAAATGATAGAGTAAACTCGATATTGAACAAAACTTTCCCTTCTTTCCTGTACCCTTCAATTTCTTCATCCCTACTCGCATTTCAGAATCTCCGTCGACGCATTGCCGCGGCGGGATACAACACCGTAATTTACACAGGCACGTTTGGTGTCACCCAATTAAGAAACAGCGCTGGGCGATTGGTTGATATCTTTTTGCATTCTAACAACCGTGTTCCTGTGCCCCAATATTTTTATAAGGTACGTATCGAGGTATTGTTTAAGTACTTATTATGTTTTAAACAAATGAAGAAAGAACTAAGTAAATCTTTAGAGTTAAACTCTGTTTAATAAGTTGTATAGGAAATTCCTGACCCCTAAAATAGGAAAGCCCTTGTAAGTGTATAAGTAGTGTAGTACTTACAGTACTTAGGAGTAGTGTCATTCCGAAATATTGATAGTAAAATAATAATTTATCAATCCGTTTGACTCCACCAAAAGATAGGCTCACACCTTCTCACAGACTCACACCTTCTCACACAATCTCACTCAAACATACACATTACATAAAAACCCTTTTTGGTGCAGTTGGGTAAAGGCAGCGGTAGACTAGAGAGCGGTATCACGTACGCAACGTTTACCACGCGTTATGACGTTATTTTATACGAAATACGTGAGATGGGAGAGATTGCGTGACATACATACTATAGCGTTAGGATATATTGTGTTTCTGATCATTTATTTACTATACTTAATATAAAATATTTTGTAGGTATAACGATTTACCTTGGTATATGAATACCTATATTTATTGTCTTTAAAACCGTAAACCACCATTTGTTACTTCGTTTTTTATAAAGGAAATGGCAGTTTACAAATCGTCCAAGCAGTTTACAGAAGCTTACACAGCTCCCCATCTCATTCATAGATGTTAGTAATAGATACAATGCGTCCTAAATTCTAATGGACATGTCCGTGCGTACAACGGTCAACGAATTCAAAAATCCATTTGATGCGATCCGTGGGGGTCGATTGCGGAAAAACTGAATAAATCATTGCGACACTTTCAATTGTGGTAATTGGCTGAAGTTATATTATTCTTGTCAGCGTGTCGCGAAACTAAAGTGGAAATGGGCGGGCACATAGTTCGAAGAGCTAATGGTCGTTGGGGTCCCAAGGTGCTGGAGTGGCGACACCGCACCGGGAAACGCAGTGTTGGCAGACCCCCCACTAGGTCCCCCCACGACATCAAACGAGTCGCAAGGAGCCGCTGGATTCAAGCGGCGCAAGACCGAAGCCTGTGGAAGTCCATGCAGGAGACCTTTGTCCAGCAGAGGACGTCTATAGGTTGATAAAGAAGAAGAAGAAGAAGAAGATATTATTCTTGCTGCATCAATGCATTTTAGCTAATAGCGAGAGAGTGTTTGCCTTTTTGCCAATAAGAGGTGATTGCGATCGTCACACTGCAGCCTAAGACTATCCCGCAGCTGAGCTAAGGACGCTTGCCTTTAGGTTGAGTTTCCACGGCGTGGTTGGGCGCCCACGCCCGCAGCGGTTGCGGGCCCGCGGTCTCCGTAGAATGCAGATTTGTATGGAAAGTGAAGTAGCAATTACCACGGCGCGGTTTGCGCCCGCGGCGGGCGCGGTAATAACGGTACCGCAACCGCTGCGGGCGCGGGTGCGAATCGCGCCGTGGAAACTCAGTCTTCAAGCTCATCATAATATTTTTGACGTAATAACGTCTTATAAATCGATGAATACCGGTTGCACGCACGAAAAAGCCTGCAAGTGAGAGCGCGGAACACGCGATAGCTCTAGAGGCACGATCATCGGCCCAAACGTTGGCTTGTGGTTGTGACCGCTGCCGCCCAGCGCCCGCCACGCCAGACATCGCGTCCGCGCTGTGGTTACGTTAGCGGATTTGTCGCTAGGTAGTTCTAGCAGCATGTTAATGACGTTATCACGTAAAACTATCGTCCGTAAACCGACTTTTTTTCAGGTTGTATATGACGCATCTCGTCGCCGTGGTACTGCGTTTGTCAGCATCAACAACCCCTACTACACTCTCGCCGAGGCCCGCCAACTGCAGTTCTGCACTGACAGGTGTCGCAACAACGCCGCCTTCAACTGGATCAACTGGCAACCGGACCGCGTAGACATCGGATTCAGCTTCTGTTGTACCATACCCGATTTTAGGAGACGGATCGCTCATGTTCCCAATTTTAACGTCGCTAATGGGCTTCTTTCATAAACTACCTTTAATTTTGTTACCTACATAAGTTATTGGCTCTTTGGCTTTGTGAACATACTGTTAACAAACAACCTACATTATTTTGTAGTTTGTAAAATGTACATAATATGTATATAGCTACCTGTAAATATGTATTACTAGCTGATGCCCGCGACTTCGTCCGCATGGATTTGGTTTTTAAAAATCCCGCGGGAACTCTTTCATTAACCGAGATAAAAAGTAGCTCTCCCGGTCTGAGGAACCACTACTACATCCATTACTATACCCATGCAAAAAATCGCATCAATCCGCTGTTCTGTTGCGACGTGATTGAAGGACAAACCAACAAACAAACACACTTTCGCATTTATAATATCATTTATGCTTTATTATAACACTTTTTATAATTGTCAAATTTTTTACCATACTTAACCAAAGACAAAATTACGTTTAGCTGTCATTTACGTTTTGTTATTCCATGTCAGATGCGTTTTTCTTATACCACGTTTTATAGTGACATGACGGAAACGCGGTCGAACGGGATAAAAGTATCCTATGTCCGTCTCCTGGTTCTAAGCTACCTCTCCACCAATTTTCAGCCAAATCGGTTCATCCGTTCTTGAGTTATAAATAGTGTAACTAACACCACTTTCTTTTATATTTATATATAGATAATAGGGTATTTGACTATATTAAAAATATCGTTTCATTTGGTGTCATCCTAAAAGATTATTATCTAAAAACATTATTCCATACGACAAAACTAAAAAATAAAGTTTTATTTAATTAGAAAACATTAAATAAAATTGCTGTAAATCCGGCCATGGTCACGTGATCGAAAACGTTCCGTGATCTCGAATGACGTCACAGTCCACACCACCTATGGGATGTGGAATTGTCATTGTTTGAAATGTGAACTGTGACGTCATGAGAGCAAATGGAACGTTTCGGCGGCAATTTATTTTTTTGAATTTATTTCTCGATTTTTATGAAAAATACTGAAAATTATGCCGAAATATACGTTTTGTTAGCTTCAGCATAGCATTATTAACAATTTAAGATGATTTTCTAAAAGTAGTCAAATACCCTATTAAATAAACAAAAAAACTGACAATATGCGTAGAATCTACCTATCTACATAATTATTCGGTCCAGCCCGCGACACGAGAATTTTATATAATTATTAGATATATATACCTACCTACGTACCTATGTATGTATATATGTATAGAATAGAATAGAATAGAAATGTTTTTTATTCAAATAAACTTTTTTACAAGTGCTTTGGAATCGTCGATGAGTCTACCACTGTATTTGTGCACATTCGTATGTATGTATGTAGAATCTATTAACTTATAAATATTTGTACTGTAGTACCTACTAACACTGTTAAAAATTGAATTTTTGAAAAAAGAAAAGATACCTATCGAAAAAAATCATAGAAAAACCTAAAAACCTTTTGTGAAATGGAGTTGAGTGGGGTGAGCGGGGGAAGGGGGTGTCCAAAGTTGGTGATTGTAACCAGGTACCATAATAGGGTATTTGACTACTTTTAGAAAATCATATTAAATTGTTAATAATGCTATGCTGAAGCTTACAAAACGTATATTTCGGCATAATTTTCAGTATTTTTCATAAAAATCGAGAAATATATTCAAATCTCAGTAACGTATTGACACAAAAAATTTTGTCTAATCTAATTTAAAGTGTAGGAAATTTAACGCTCTACAAAAAAGTATAGAAATGCTTTTGCCGTAGGACGTAAGGGGAAAAATTTATTGAGGAAAACCGGAGGAAGGTCGAAAATTTTGCAGTTTTCCCTCCCCTCTCTCTCCCTCCTCTCTTAGCACAGGGTCGTCGAGGTCAAAACCTTGAGAAAATGTTAATTAACCATCCCTGAACAACATCCGAAAGTTTCAATATCTTTCGATCTTTTTCCACCTAACCCCACTTTTTCCTACCTGTCGACTGGACTATTTTTTCGAAGAGCGATATATCTCGGTAACGAATTGACATACAAACATGCTTGAATAGTCAAAATTAAAGAAAATTTAACGCTCTACTAAAAAAAAGTATAGAAATGCTTATTACTTTATGATGTAAGGGAAACATGTTATTGAGGAAAACCCGGAGGAAGGTTGGAAGTATTACAGTTTTGCCCCCCTCCGCTTTTAGCACATAGTCCTCGAGGTCCAAAACTTGAGAAAATGTTAATTAATCATCCCTGAACAACATCCCAAAGTTTCATTACCTTCCGATATTTTTCTATCTGAAATAGACTTAGTATAATTACTACCGTAGTCCGTAAGATCTGAAACTACCTGTCGACTGTACTATAGAGTCGTGTACGCATCGCAAAGCCGAAATGCGAATCGATGCGCACAGATGTGATTCCAGCCTTATCGCCAGACAATGCTGAGGTCCTTTGTTGATGTCATGGAACTAGGAATTACGACTATGGTTGATGTCCCTCCTGCTGTCAAGTCAAGGCCAGTGTCAAGGTCAGGGCCCCAATTATGTAACTCTGTGCCAAAAATGATAGCCACTGACCACCACTGATTTTATCCATTGAAAGTTTGAGAAATGTAAATAACATTTTCATAGCAAACCATAAAATGTATAAAAAATTTAACGTATTATAGTGGATAAATTCTCTTTGAATTAGAGAATAGGAGGGGGGGGGGGATAAATTAAGAATAGTAGGTATCTCTGCCTAAGGGGGGGGGGGCAGATCAGATGTGAATGTGATCCAGGCTGGCGCAACTTCGAAGAGAATTTTTTTTTTGAATGAAACGTGCGCTAATTTTAATGGCGGCTCCTATATAGAGATAAATCTTTAAAGTGTTTTTGTGTGTAAGTTTTTTTTTAGTATACTTTATCAACACACACATTCACATTTATTTTAAGTGTGCAAGGGCAAAAGAGATACCAAGAGCCAAAGCCCAAGACGTATCACGTAGTCGTAACCAGCATCCTGGTCTGTGGTAACCACAAAGTAAAATAAACATATTACCTAAACCAACTTAGTTTAGTTCCATGTATACCAGAGTCCAGGGCCCTGATTCTGTAACTCAGTTGACTTTGGTTGCTATCAAAAAATGGTAGCCACTGACATATATTTTTTATCCATTGAAGGTTTGCTATGAAAATAAAAGTATCATTTTGCTAGCAAACCTTCAATGGATAAAAAATATATGTCAGTGGCTATCATTTTTGGATGGCAACTGAGTTACAGAATCAGGGCCCAGACCCTGTTTTATTTCAATCAATGCAACTAGTAACTAACGTTACTATTATAGTTTATTTAGGTTCGTTTAGTGATCTGTGTTTAAGTTTATCGCTTACAACTTAGAAGTAGGTAAGTATTACCCTTGAATTTCGATTATTTATATAAATTAATTAGTTGCCCACTCGCCAAACGATTTGTTTTGAATGTTTTAGTTTCCAGTTCTTATTTTTCATTTAACACTCATATTATAAGTAATGGCCGAGGAACCAAAAGCAGTTAACGAAGATTTAAGGCAGTTGAAGGAAAGGATGAAATTAATTGTGGAAGCTGATCCAGCCCAATACCACAACGATTATTCATTAAAGAGATACCTAAGAGCTTTTAAAACTGTTGACAACGCATTTCAGGTAACTACTAACTTAATTTAATTAGGTAGGTGTCTTGAACTTCATTCAATCTGCATGCAAGAAAGTTTTTAGAATTGTCTAAGTAAGTCACATGGGCTTGACTATGGTAAACTTATATGACCCAGCTGCCAAAATGAAATGCTAACATAGTATGAAGATGCTTGGAATCTCAGAATATATTATTCCCAGTGCTCACCAGTTATTTTCATAAACATGTCTCTTCCATTCCACACATCATTGACTAAATACTTTTGGCGCAACTGAATACCAAAAAATAAAATTGAATTGAATGACCCTGGACTCTACCTTGGCCAACATATAAGCTTGTACATTCAGCAGGGTAATGTAACCAGTTTTCTGGGCACATTTCCTCACCAGTTGTTTGGATTATTATTATTTTTTCTGTATAGGTAACTATTACTTTTGTAATGTTTAAGACTTTGTTAAATACGAAGGAAATATTATAATATTTTAAATTTTTATTAAAGTGTATCATCTACACTTGAAGGAATTTTCCCAATTATTATTTTTTAGGAAGTTTTGTCAGAGCTTTTCACTATAGAGATATTCATTGAAGAGTTCTCTTAAGTATTGAATTTTATTTTAGGCCATTCTTAAAACAAACAAATGGAGAGTTGAATATGGTGTATCAGATTTACATGAAAACCAAGAACTAATAGACAAATATAAAGATAAAGCTAGAGTCCTGCGGCACAGAGATATTGTGGGAAGACCAATTGTTTACATCCCAGCCAAAAATCATAACTCAAGTGACAGAGACATTGATGATCTCACAAAATTTATTGTATACTGCTTGGTAAGTGTCTCCTGTACTTTTTAATATTTTTAAACTATTATTTTTACTACCACCTCCCTTGTGCAGTAGTGAGTTTTTGCTCTTATAAATTGGAAAGTCCAAGGTTCAAATGCTGCTAGGGGAAATTTAGGAATTTTTAATTCCTAAGTCCTCTTAACTGGGAGGTTTCAGCTATGGCTTGTTAGCACCCTAAGGGCTACCAATTTAACATTCCAGTATACCTTGTTATGAGAAACTGATGATACCATAATATGGTTTTGATTAAACTGCTATACCCCTTCCAAGTTGCCCACTTCCATCTTAGACTGCATCATCACTTCAAGTGTCATGTTATACATTGCTTTAATAAAGCACTGTAAACTGTCTGTCTGGTTATTACTTTACTATTATCACTCACATCTGTTAATAACCATTAATCCTTAGAGGTGAAATCTCACTCATTCTCTTAGTCAAGTTGTATGCAGAAAGATCTGGGAACAAACTACATTATTATTACAAAAAACCTGCCATTATGTGAATAATGGATAGAGGTCACAACCCTCAGCAATGAGGAATATGATGCAGAGTTTCATATTATTCTTAACATTGGACATTTTTAGCAGTGTATAATTAAAAATAAGTACAAAATTAAAAACTTACCTTCACTTTTTTTCTTATACTTTGTAGGAAGATGCTAGTAAGAGGTGTTTTGAAGAGGTTGTGGACAACTTGTGCATCGTTTTCGACTTAAATAATTTCACATTATCCTGCATGGATTATCAAGTCCTTAAAAATTTAATATGGCTCCTCAGTAGACATTACCCTGAGAGACTTGGAATCTGCCTCATCATTAATGCACCAGCATTTTTTTCTGGTTGCTGGGCTGTCATAAAAGGATGGTAAGCTGCTTAAATCTCTAACAAAAATTAAGTAATACAATTGGGTATTTGACTGTAGTCAAAATGTTGATTTATAATCGAAATTTCATTTTTTATAATCGAAAATGTAATATGTAAAAATAACATTTGTAAAAACAGAAAATAAATCAGTCAAAACAAATAAGTTTTAAGCTGTTTTACTGTGACTGTATATCTCTTTCTAAAAAGAAATTTTCTATGAAGAGTGTACGGAGCTGCAGACTTGTGACATCACACTTCAGTAACGATCTCTCTGTCTCTGTTTAGAGGTCTATATTTCCGAGACTAGTTTAGACATTTTAAAAAGAAAAATGGCATTGTGTTATAATATTTAAAAACGTTATTTTTAATAAATAAAAAATATCAGTCAAACACCCAATTATTGCTTTATTAAACATCTGTAACCTTTTGTTCTGCTTCTATAGTGTCACGGCAGTCTTCGCGACTGTTAGCACTGCCAGGCTAGGCACACTCCACTCCATAATGCACTTAATTGTGTGGTAGCAAGAGTCACAATTTATTTAAATGATTTTGTGAATTGAATCTTCTGTGCCTGTACTATTATGTATGGCACTGGCAACTGTTAACAGCCTTAAGTTTTTATTTAAGTAAAAAATAAATTTACATTTTTACAATTCCTTTATTTACCCTTCAATTACACTGACCTGCTTAAATAATTTTTTTTCCTAAATCTTTTTTAAATTAAGATTATTTTTTAGGCTTGATGAAAACACAGCAAGAAAAGTGACATTTGTGAACTCTGAAATGGAACTCTGTCAATACCTCATACCAGACATCTTGCCCACTGATATTTAATGAAGTTACTAAATCTTATCTTAATATAATATTATGTAGGTACTTAACTTATGACACTAATTTTACTAAGAACTCAGCTTAGCCATATTATGATTATGCTTACAATACTAGGCTTGCAATACTTTAGTCACTATTTCTAGTTAAACTAGCGGCACGCTATGATGGCCGGTTTGACACATTACAATAGTGATGTGGAATGTCAATTTATTCTCGAACAAAAAACAATTAAGTTTTGTTTTTGTACCTGATTAAATAGGTTTAATAAAACAAAAATGTATATGTTTATTTAATTTATTTGAACGAACTGAATATTTGAATGAAAATGAATATACATACTTTATATGCACACAAGAAACATATGAATACAAAAGATACCAAAAAAGGTGCCACAAAAGGCCATAATTAATCAGATTCGTCCATACTACTATTTTCACTGTCGTCACTGCTATCATCACCTACATTAATAATTATATGTTCGTTTTCTATAATATTATCTATTTTCACATCTCTTTCATAATCTTCCCTTATTAATTTAACAGTTCTATTCACAACCTTTTCCCAGTCTCCTTTAGTCACATGTTCACAAGCTTCTTCTAATAATTTTAGCATTGCATTTTGAAAATTGTTCATATTCACAAGTACATTCACCCCTTAAATGGTGCAAACTGATTTTTCTACACTTGTATACATTTTAGAAATCAATTTAATAAATAAATTTTGAGTCCTAAACCTAAAACTACATTCGATAAAATTTATGAATCTCTGCACATCACTATCGTCAATAAAGTAATACAATTATTTCCTTCAAAGTCGTTATCAATTAATACGGAACTTCATGAGCGGACAAACGTCAAACCGGCCATCATAGCGTGCCGCTAGTGTACCTACCTATTTATGCAGAGTGGCAACAATAAATGGTCAAGTAATAACATTTTAATATATGTCGCCAGGTGAACAGAATAACATTAAAACTTTAATTAAAATTGACGCAATGATATTTGGAACTTCTTAGGTATCTTCTAACGCCATGTAATGGTATTATAGTTTGATATCTCATATATAGAGAACATAATCGCCTGAGCGCATCCCGAGGGCACTCATAGTTTCAACCACAAACAATTTATATTTTTCTGTGGTTTCAACCCAGTGTAAGTATATAGTTAAAAATCTATACTTATAGATTCAAACTGAACAAAGAATAGATTTTGGTATAAGTACATACGAATCAATAGAATAAAATAAATACATAATAGCTTAATTTAATCTTCTTCTTCTACTTCAAGCCTAATGACCAAATAAAATTTGCAAGCCTAATATTATCTAGTCAAATTGTTACAAAAATGAAATAATTTGTTTTTTTTTTTAAACAGCTGTATACAATCTCTTAAACTAAAATAGGTTAAAAAGTAATGTTTTCTCTTTCACAATATTCGGTGCAAAAAAGGACAGAATTACTTTTAGACCTGTGTGGCCATCGCGTAACTTTTATCGCTGTCCTTAAAGGACTATTTCAATGTCAAAACATGGTTTTGGCCAATAGGAGAAGCCCAAAATCATATTAAGACATTGATGCAGTCCTTTAAGGACTGAGAAAAAATTACGCAATAGACCCCCTGTTTTAGTTTAGAGTTTGTGTACAACCAAACTAGCACCAATTTCCGTAAGTACAATGTATTAATTAGTCAATCAAGTAATACTTTAATAATAATTAGTATTTAATACTAAACATACTATGTAGATTTCAGTCAGTATTTTATATTAAGTATATTTTCTTTTATCTTTATAAAGTTTATGTATAATTTGTATGGTAATCGATGAAATCTTAGATATATGTAAGGTCACCCGGGGCGAAAGCAACTAAAAAAATAAACGTGTAACTTTATTCTTCCCCATCATCGGTTATTTAATGAGATGGGTTTATACAATAAGTCTACTCTGTTACACACATACCAATGAACAGTTTTGACATAAATTGTATGAAAAACAGCCTTAAGTTTTATATTTATTTACATGTTAGGCATATAGAGCAGAAAAAGTTACATACGCCCCACCTTGGGGTTAATGCGACTATCAGTCATAATTTATGTTTTACTTAGTTGCTAGTGTTGAAAATAAAGGTATGTGTAGATTGACGTTACAGCTATTCAAAAATGGTATGTAATCCCACTGTAAGATATAGTTCAGTGTCCAACAAATTCATTTAGAAAATTTTGTGGGGTGAATGCAACTAGCTTCGCATCGATAAGTTTTTGTTAATCAATGTAAGCTATAAAGCTAATAGAACAAGATTTCAGTACTTAAGTCATGATTCTGGTCATCATTTCATCACCATTATTTAATGTAAGTAAGTCAGACATTAAATAAAACAAGTTTGTATGTTTAATTATATTTTATTAAGTAAGTAGATCAATATCAACTTAATCAGGAAAATAACAGCTAATTTTAATAAGTACAGGAAAAGCAGAGTTATCGAAAATTTTTTGCTAGTAGATTAAAGGATTATTCAGGCATGGCACGCCACAGTTCCGTCCGTATTAATATATTATTTCATACATTTTATACTTTTTACTGTGGTATCACCGAACTGACAAGAGTGTGAACGCTTTCATAGAGAATGTATGAAACAATATTTTTTTAACTGTGCCGGAACTGTGGCATCCCTGACATGTCTGAAGAGGGCTTTAACCGATACTCTTAATTTGCGTCCACACCTTAACTGTCCGTGATTTGGCAATAATTTTATAGTTTATATTAAGTAGGTACATATCGAGGGTATACTGCTAGAACCCAATAAATCTCACCCAGCCCAAGAAATACTTCCTTGGTTTTAGCGGTATACCCTCGATATAACTTACTATAAATTATTGTTCAATCACATCAATGTTGTTCGAAAACTTATATAATTCTCCTATGCAGTTAGGTTGTGGAAGCATGGTTATAATATCGGTTAAATCTATTATTGACACGTCATTTTTAATCAATTTAAACGTATTTTTCCGTTTATGAGACTTAAGGCCTTTCACGACTGCTTTGTCTTCAGCAATATCTTCTATTAAACATACATACTTGTAGGTTTTTTTGCCTTTCGTTGAGCTGAATTTGGCCAGTATGAAGTCACCTTCTTTCAGCGTAGGTACAAATTCCTCTTTTGAAGTGGAAGGTACACCCTCCCAAGAAGGTCCCTTTTTCATTGAAGCTGATGTACATGCTCTTCTTCCATCTTGTATTTTTTCTTTTTTTGGTTCTTTCGCTACTTTGCCAACTTCTCTTTTGGTTTCAAGCTTCTTTTTCACTGTAGATGAATCTTTGTGAGTTTTTGCTATCAAAGTAACTTCGTTAACCATGGATTCATCTTCATCAAGGAATAAAAAATCATTGTCTGAGTTGTCTTCCAGTAAACTTTTGAAAAAAGTCTCAGGATCTTCATTCTCTGAAGAGTCGTCACTTTGAAACGAACAGCTTGTATTACTGTCCGTTTCATATCGCATTTTCTTTTTTGTTTTCCGACTTCTCTTTGGTTTTGTTTTAATTTTTCTTTTTTTCATTTGCCGAACTTGTTTTTGTTGTATCTTTTTTTTCTTTTCTTCACTTTCCCTCTCCATACGATCAATGACTTCTTTGTAAGTCAATATTTCTGCTCCTTTAGTGACGCGCTTCTTTTTGGTTTTGGGTGGATCGTTTCGGGCTATTGTTTTTAAAAGAAGATCCTGAAATGATACGTTTACGGTATCATGATTTTCCTTATTTTCTTCTATTGGTTTGTAAGTAACTGGGACTTCTGCGTGTTGTGAATGCTTCAGTTTTTGATTTATTTCTGCTTTTGTTGTTTCAGTATTCTCTAAAATGTATCTAGGTTGTTTTCGTTTGTATGTTATTAGCTCTTTTGGTTCTTTTGTAACCTTCAATTTTTCATTATTATTATTCGATGTGGCTGGTTTAATCAAGACGTTTTCTAAAATTGTTATTTTTGACGATGTTATTTTGGTATCGCTAGATGGGACCTGTCTGACCTGTCCAAATGCATCTAGTTTTTCTACAGTGTAAGAAAGTCTTGGTTTTTGCTTTTCGTCGATTCTTGGTTCGTTCATGGGCTCTTTTTTTTATTTGTTTCATTTGATATAATTTCCTTTCGTTAGCTACTTGGCCCTTCATATTATATTCATGAATATCATGTAAGTGAATTTGCTGCCAGACTTCTTGGGCATTTGGTATTAATCCTGTTATTTCTTCTTGAATCTGCTTTTCTTTCTCATTGTTATTTACTGAGCTGTTGTAATATTCTTCTACTACTTCTTCGTGGTTTTCTGTTATCTCTGAGTTTTTACAGTTTTTATATCTTCTAAGATTTCCCAGATTATTTACATGCAAGTTAAAAAAATTAAGAGCTAAGCTAAAAAGTGTCGGGATTTCAACAACTTGGTTTCTATAAAACTGGTGAGTATTGTTATTATGAGTTTCTTCGATACTTTCATTTTCCAGGGTTTGCACTATATACAGTTCTTCGGGTGATGCCATTGAGTTTTCCAGATATTCGATTTCAATATCTTCAACACTGTTATTATTTTCTAATTTTTTAACATGTTGCTCCCATTTATTCCAAATCAAAGGATCAAATATTTCCTTAGGGATCGCTTCCCGATTCAATGGATAGATACCAGTCTTTTTAAATCCATTTTGTAATATAACTGGATTTAAATTGGTCCATATTTCAGTCAGGATTCTGGAAAATTCTGTTTTTGGTAGCTTCGCACCAACGTGTAGTCTTTGCCAATTAACGAGTGCTTCGTCCCATCGGTCTTTCATCGGCTTCATACCACTACAGTCTAATGGCTGAAGAACGTCTGATGAATGAGCTGGTAACTTTACAATAGTAATGTTTTCTGATTGGGCTAACTTAATAACATTAAAATCTACATGAGTAGAGTGCCCGTCATAAATCAATAAAACAGGTCTTTCATTGCCAATCGCAGGCAAAAATACGCTTCGAAAGTATTTTTCAAAAATAGATGTCTCCATCCACCCTTTTTGGCTGACGGTGTAAGCAGTTTTAATTGACTGATCTTTGTGACACCACTCGTTCCATAAATATTTGCCCTGAAAAATAATTAAGTAGTGGAGGGACTTTATGTCCAGCCGCATTCGTTGCTAATAGAACCGTTGTATTGTCCCTTCCTGGGGAACTATAGTTGTTCTGGTGCAACGAAACCCTTTTTGTCCAATGACTGCTTTTGGAGGGATCGCTACAAAAGCTAGTCTCGTCGAGATTATAAATCCTATCCGGGTTTTTAGCAATGCCAAGATCGTTCATTACGCCTTCTATTAATGTAAAATATTCATACACTGTAAACGGGTTGCATGCCCGTTTACGCGCAATTTCCACTGGTTGAGGTTTTTTTAGCGACAGATTGTTTTTTTTTGCGAAACTCACGAAGCCAATCATCACCTGGGACATCATCTCGAAATGGAGTAATTATACCATTTCTTTTGATGTAATCTGAGACCAATGCCTTGACTTCCTTTTCAGTCAAAGGGAAACCATTCTTTTCCATAACATGCAAGTAGGAAGAAAGTTCTTGTTCCAATGTATTAGAAAATACTGTAGCTTTCCCAGGATTTTTCTGTATCTGTCCACGGGTTCCATATACATATATGAGAAATAATGGTAGACCGAGGAATATTAAATAGATCCGCAGCGGCATAGCTATTTAATTTCATCTGTTTGACCAGTTCTACAGCTTCAAGAAGCTTTTCTCGACTATAAGTGTTTTCTTTCTTACGTTTATAGTTTCGTACCATCTGAAACAACAAAAATGAAAGTTGTAGTAGCATAAATCCATTCATTATATTTACCGATTCATTTGTAGAAAAAAAGAATAGAAAGAATAGGTAAAAAATGCACATCAAAATATCGACATGGAACATCACTAGAAATTTGAACTTTCAAACAAAAACAATGGGGCGATTGCAACTGAAAAAACAGTTGCAATCGCCCCTCGCGTAAAAAATTTGAGGTGAATGTAACTGTAGCAATATAATCCGAAATGAAACACATAGAATTAATACAAATACATCAAAAAGACTTACGTTTTATCTTCTTTCCGCAATAATTTGTTTTGTCACCGAAAACCAGGCAAATTATTTTTTGTGCTTAAAATATAAACACACGACGCTGCAAAACGTTGTTCTAAAATGGCGTATGACAAAAAATGCTCCGCGTCGGTAAAACAGTAACCTACCTATTAACGCCATCTGTGTTTCATTTGAAGAAACAATGACTACTCTACTCATCAATTGATGCCGCTTTAGAATAAAACCATTAGAACGCGGGAAATTTTAAAAAGTCACTTTGACCCCATAGTCGCTTTCGCCCCGGGTGACCTTACCTACACTAGCGGCACGCTATGATGGCCGGTTTGACACATTACAATAGTGATGTGGAATGTCAATTTATTCTCGAACAAAAAACAATTAAGTTTTGTTTTTGTACCTGATTAAATAGGTTTAATAAAACTGAATATTTGAATGAAAATGAATATACATACTTTATATGCACACAAGAAACATATGAATACAAAAGATACCAAAAAAGGTGCCACAAAAGGCCATAATTAATCAGATTCGTCCATACTACTATTTTATGCGATCCTATGTGACGATCGTATTAGATTCCATTTTTAAAAATTTTCAATTTAGAAAACCAAATGCAGAGTTGTGGTATATATCATATAAAAATAAAAATTTTACCTTTTGTATGAAACAGCTGATATTTTTTTGCGATTTCAGAGGTTTGTCCACATAGTGAAAATTGTTCATATTCACAAGTACATTCACCCCTTAAATGGTGCAAACTGATTTTTCTACACTTGTATACATTTTAGAAATCAATTTAATAAATAAATTTTGAGTCCTAAACCTAAAACTACATTCGATAAAATTTATGAATCTCTGCACATCACTATCGTCAATAAAGTAATACAATTATTTCCTTCAAAGTCGTTATCAATTAATACGGAACTTCATGAGCGGACAAACGTCAAACCGGCCATCATAGCGTGCCGCTAGTTTAACTATATAAAATTGAAGTCTTAGGTTCCGAAATCACATACGCTCATGTTTATTCGAACGTATCATATCCCTTTTGCTCAAGCTGCAAGCAGATAGAGCATTATGCAAGGGTAGCCTAGGCTACTTTTATCCCGGAAAGAGAGTTCTCACAGGATTCTAAAAACCTAGATCCAGGTGAGATATAATATTGTGGACATCAGCTAGTAATAAGTATAAATAAATATTCCTTTATTAAATAGTTAATTTATTTTATGATTACATTTATATTACATCATTTTGAAAACAGTCATAATGATATGATTTGTAACTTAAATGTCGCAGTTTCTGCATGTGCTAACGATTGTTCTTGATAAATAAACTACTTTAATACTTATTTAATTTTCCTCTAAACTCGGATATGAACTATACTATAGAAATTAAAATTTTATTAACTTGATGTTATACTTACTTTACTCATAAAACAGGGTACTTTGTATATAGAAAAAAATCGTAGTTAAATATTATACACAAATGATTGTTTGGAAATCTTCATGTACCTGGTTTATACAAAATAGTATCTACAGTAAAAAAATGTACTCTGTTAATAAATAAATCAAACATAAATTTGTGCTAGTTCGTTTCTAAATAGGTACTGTTTTCATATTCTCTAAACTGTTTTTTTTGCATGTGAAATACCTAACACCGATTTTACCTATTGACTAGATATAAAACTGTAAATTAAACTATCACACAGAATTTAAGAAATTATAGAAATTACATGGTAATCTATTATGTCATTATCTTATAATTATTTGATAAGATTTGCAAATAATTCTATTCCTTGGAGCACTTAACCAAAGGATAAGGCCTTTATAGATTCTGATATTATGTATACTTTTGTATTTGATATCACTACAGAGATAAAAGATGTGAAACGTCTCAAGTCTCAATTTATCTTTGATTCCATAGTGTTCTAAGTACATAAGTAAAAAAAACCGGCCAAGTGCGTGTCGGGCCACGCGCAGTGTAGGGTTCCTTAGTTGCAAGTCACAAAATAATATTGCTGAACTAGGATAGTGCTTTTATTTTATTTATGAATCTATATAAATAAAAATGAATGTTGGTAAGCGCATAACTCAAGAATGGATGGACCAATTCGGTTAATTTATTTTTTGTATGTTCCTTAAGGTCCACGGAAGGTTTTAATAAAAAAAAAAAACAAACAAAAAAAATTTAATTTTTACTTTTAACTTTTGATAGAACGAAGTCTGTCCGGGCAGCTAGTTTTAAATATATTTTGAGTTCTATGGTTTGAAGACTATAATAAACTACAAAAAATGCAACTTACACTACGTGTAATACCTAACCTAGGAAAACAGATATAACTCCTTAACTTATGAACCCTACTTAGCCATGATAGTTTTCCTATAAAATTCTTTATATATACTACTGCTGTGAATTTTTTCATGTATCCTATAAAAAACCATTTAGCTGGCAGAGGGGGGGACACTTGACTCTAATAAAATTTAGCACTTTAAAATATAATGTTTCACAAACGGATCCCTGAATCGAAAAATGGTGTTCCCACACCCACAATATTTTTGAAAGACCTATTCAACGACACCCCACACTATGGGATAGACGAGAAAAAAAAGTCATCCCCATTTTACGTGTAGGGGAGGTACCCCTAAAAAAATTCACAATTTTATTTCACCACTTTAATGACGTGATTAATATTTGTACCCTTGTCAAATTACAGTTTTCTAGTACCAATAGTCGCTGAGCTAAACCGCGGACGGACGGACATGGCGAAACTATTAGGGTTCCTTGTTTACTACGGAACCCTAAAAACGGCTTGCACTTGTCTGATTTCATCCAAAAATAATATTATCTTATCTGACACCTAAAATGTTTGCATTAAACATTATGATACCTACTATACTTACGTTATGAAATGATAATAATGCTTTTACTATAGGTACTTACCTAATTTACTTTACGAAATGATAATAATGTATTTTTTAATAAAACGTTACGACAAAGTTATGTTGGTTTGATAAAGAAAACCACACTTTTTTTTCTATAATAAGTATATTTTACTTACAAAACAGTTATGTATACAAATTAATTGCTGTACAATTTCAAAGCAAACTTCTTCAAACAAAGAATTCATTGTAATCATACTAATTATTATTATTATAATATTATATTGTACTGTTGACGCTGTGACGAAGATTTCGTGTATCAAAAGAGTAAATGTATAAAATATTACAAAGCATTCATAATAGCTATAATAAAAAAGAAATTATTACATATTTGAGGAAATAAACCGATTACACTAATGTAGTACAGATGAAATATTTAGAGCATTATAATTAAAATAACCTTAATCAGTCACAAACACTTAAAATTATATCTACAAAACTTTAAAATAAATGAAGTAGCCTATACAAATAGTTGGCACAGTTCTGTGTCGTTAATATGTGATGGATCACAATTCCAACAATAATAATGATCAGAAAAATCCCTATCATGGTGGAATAAATCGCGACCCAACACATACTTAATAATTTACAATATTATAATTTCTATCACATATTATATCCATCTTCATTTCCCCATTGGGACGGTATTTATCCACTTTGCATTCATTTATGGGATGTAAAAAAATATGCAAGGAAATTAATTATTTAAACTGCATGTTTAAACGATAAAGTGATGCCATAAAAATAAGTAGCTGAACCTTAAAAGTTGTACGAGATGAATTTAACAGTAACGATATGCACGACAAAGTCCTAGTTAAGTAATAATGAATAATTTTCAAAGACGGAGACTTATTCAGCAGACCAATCGGATTGTCTTCCGACAACGCGGGATTTCTGTTTCTAAAAATGTCATTCTTTTGACAAAATGTGGTCATCTTCAATCAATCTTCGACATGCAGATATTTTAGACATATTTTTATTATCTAATCTAATTTTTTGATAGAAATAAGAGCGATAAAAGTTAATAGTAGTTTTCGCCCTTTTTCTCAATCAAAATCTAGGTATAATTTAATTGACGATATTATTCGGCATGTGATGATGCACAGCATCTGTGAGATCACGTGGTACTTCCCTTTTAATCCTTCGACCAATCAGAGGGACCTGTTAAGGTATCAGCCAATCATTAGACACTTCCGTTTGTTGTTTGTCACGTGGTCACAGGTATGGCGGCACTCGCCGCGCTTTGCTCATAGCGTCGTTACTTCCCGGTTTGAAAACACGTTTTCACCGAAAATTATTTTAGAATCAGTGAAATTATTTTAGTGTAATTGCTGTAAATAAATAAATTCTAAAATAGTGAATTTGTGTGTAATTACCGTAAATTTTCGGTTAATGTGTGTTTTATCGGACTTCTAAACGTAATTATGGACAATTCCTGTGTGGATAACGTGAAACACATCGCCACGTGGCATCGTTACCACTGCCGCGGGCGCCAAGGCTGGGGCTTCTACCAGAAGCCAGCGTTATGCAGCGTCGTCGGGACGCTACGGATCACGAGTCCATTAATTTTGGATCGCAGGGTTAGTCACCGGCGTCAAGTGAGGTAAAAGGGAGAAATCTCGGTAAGTCACCCAGTTTTTCTTCTATATATCGTCTGGAGTCTGGTCAGCTGAGTCAGCACATTGACCGACATTTTTGAGAAGCAATGTTTTTTCTCGTGTTGTGCAACCGGCTCCGCCGATAGTGTTTGGTGACAATACACATATTTGAGAAGCAATGTTTTTCTCGTGTTGTGCAACCGGCTCCGCCGATAGTGTTTGGTGACAATACACGCAGTTTTGTGCGTGCACGCTACCGTCACTTTCATTCGCAGCGAGCGTAGCTATACTCCTATGTATACTTTCTTTATGTCGCGCGCTCTGTGCCGCCGCCATTATCTATTTCGTCTGTTGCTATGCCAGCGCAGATGCTACGCTGTGACTAGTACGAATATACGATGGGTATGAGTAACTTTTTACCTCATCCTGGTAATATCGAATAACTAAATGAAATTGAAATTGAAAGAATCGAGGCTTAGTTTATATTACCACTTGAAATAGAAAGATACAAAAATACCTCGTGCGTACTCAGAGCTTTTCTTGCTTGTAATTTTACAAAAATTGGTGATGCTACACAGGCCTTAAAAGACCCTTTAAAACTTTGATCGTAAATTGTACTTGCCACTATCTTAACCTCCCTCGACAATATTTCAATATTTGTGATACGATATGGAATACGATGCGTTTCCCTGGATAGATGCTTAGTTTAAGCGTTACAGGGGGGGGGGGGGGGCAGTAACTGAATAATATGTAACGGTGCTTCAACCGATTTCTGGCAAAACCGGCATGCATCTATACCCTAGAGCTTGACGATATACATTATGTCTTAACCACAGTGACCCGTCAAAGTTCTCGCTGGAATGTTGGTAACCTCAGAGAATGACTTGTTGGAGTATCTCGATAAGAGGTTAAGCAGTTAATGAATTAATGAAACCTATGGTACTTAAACCCATATTGAATGATGGAGACTACTTTGTTAGTTCTAATAAGGCCATGGCCGGCATTTGTAATGCTTTGCTAGCCGAACGTATCTATGTTCAATGTGAACAAAATCTGTAACTTTTTGTTGAGTGGTGGCTTTTTCGATCCTAATACTCAAAGCCAAAATTTGGAATGCCGTTCCGGTTTCCATTTTCTCTATAACCACTAAACTATAATTTGGGTGCCTTTAAAACAAAAGTGAATAGGCATCTTCTAGGCAAGCGCGCTTCTTCTCGGGGTGCATCCTCACTTGCCATCAGCTGCCATGGCATTCGGGGATCTGTGTAAGATACCTCTGAGTTACAAATATCTTTTTGAATTTGATAATGATCAAGTGAGAGTTACAGTTGCGGTTGTAAGTCATGAATAAGTAACAACCTCCGAGTTACAAATATCTTTTTGAATACGATGACGATCAAGTGATCATAGTTACAGTTGTGGTTGTAAGTCATGAGTAAGTTACATAAATAAAAATAAAAACTTTTGTGGGGATCTGCGTAAGATACCTCCTAGTTACGAATATCTTTTTAAATTCGATGATGATTTCATTGTAAGTCATGGCTAAGTTACATAATTAAGATAAAAACTTCTTGGGGATCTGCGTAAGATACCTTAGAGTTACAAATATCTTTTTGAATTCGATGATCAGTTGATCATGGTTACAGTTGTGGTTGTAAGTCCTAAATAAGTTACATAAATACTAATAAAAACTTTTGTGGGTATCTGCGTAAGATACCTCCTAGTTACGAACATCTTTTTGAATTCGATGATGATTTCATTGTAAGTCATGAATAAGTTACATAAATAAGATAAAAACTTCTTGGGGATCTGCGTAAGATACCTTAGAGATACAAATATCTTTTTGAATTCGATGACGATCATGGTGATCATAGTTACAGTTGTGGTTGTAAGTCCTAAATAAGTTACATAAATACTAGTAAAAACTTTTGTGGGGATCTGCGTAAGATACCTCCGAGTTACAGATATCTTTTTGAATTTGACGATGATCAATTAGTGAATATGGTTAAAGTTGCAGTTGTATATATAAGAAATGTGTGGCGTGGACAGGTGGGTCCG
The DNA here is from genome assembly GCA_029955525.1 of Oeneis ivallda. NCBI lineage: Eukaryota > Metazoa > Arthropoda > Insecta > Lepidoptera > Nymphalidae > Oeneis > Oeneis ivallda. Next base: position 18,617,269 of record JARPMR010000004.1, on the reverse strand, counting down.
TTGTCGGCCAATGACTCGCTGCCATCGCAGCTCGAGTTTTTCGGAGGCTGCCTCTGAGCGTATCGGAGGCAGTGGTAGTTGCTTTGGGCTCCGAAGGCCCTTCTCTATATAAGGGAATGCGACTACCATTTACCTCCTAACTTATACTTATTCTTGTCCAGTTTGCTCCCATATCCTGCCTAGCTTTGAAACCACCAAATTCATGAGGGTCAGTCGCTGTTGCGACAGGTGGTATGAATATGTGGGTCCAACTTTGGTATTTGCGCTGGCTAAGGTTGGAAAGAAATGTCAAGAGCAAGTTTCATAATCGAACGATCTATCCAGTCCTTTCACGCTGGAAGACGGCAAATCAACTCCAATGCCGCCAGTACCTCAAAAACATGACTCATAAAAAGCAACGAATCTTTTGAGAATCTTTAAAGGAAAGGACAACACAACAGGTGCCTCGCGGTCATTTCAACCCGAGTTTTACTGGGGCTGCCTCTGAGCGTATCGGAGGCAGTGGCAGTTGCTTAGGGCTCCGAAGGCCCTTTCTCAATGTAATGACGAGAATGTGACTGCCATTTACCTCCTAACCTACTCTTGTCTAATATATTCGCGGGTTTGAAATCCCGGATAATAAAGGCATGTACTGCAGATGATAGACCAAAAGAGAAATTTTTGAATCTGGTGATCTAAAATCAGAACAGGAGAGTGCAGGTTCTTTCCGACAATGTGTCTCACCAAGGAAGGACCATAGCCCGAACATACCTATTTCCAACCTAGAGCGTCTCTATGAAGACAAGACATCACATAGCCTTCTGAAAACCACTGGATGGTAAAGTTGGATATTTCATCAATATATTTTAATCTGGGCGTCATGGAGTCTTAACGGTGATTCCTTCGACGGTTTTACAAATATCCAAAAGACTGATTCGAAAGCACTTTGTAAAAAGTTATTAAAAAATTTAAAAAAAATATATATATATATATATATATATATATATTCTATTCTAAACACTGATCGATCTATTTGCCATCAACTAAACCAGAGTTGCGGATAACTATGTCAGCAAAGATTGCTGGTCTCACCCCTGTATCCGACCGAAGGTCGATTTCGGGCCGAAGCTGATTAATCGGCTATCGCCAAAATCAACCTTCGGCCAAGGCCAAAGGTTGATTAACTCTAAAAAATTCCGTTCCAGCTTAAAGTGAATGCCTTCTAATGGGCATAATGTTATCGAATGGCATTGTATTATTTTAATTTTTAGTCTTCTTATTCCTTTAAGAGAGACACTACCTTATGACACTTGTCTGTGTTTGCCAACTTTTAGTCAGGTTAGGTTAACTTGAGTTCACATTTCCAAGTTAAACAAGTGCTCAAAGCAATCGCTCTTCGGAGTCCAAAAGCAGAGAAATCTTCGAGTTGGGACCCTAGTGATATATTTGCCAAATATTCTTCCAAATAGAGTAACCTTGTTTGAGGTGCTACATAAACTGGCCTCTCGCTTTACGCTTTTGATCTCGCCTTTTTAAAAGCCCTATTCAAGGTGATGACAATGTAATACTAAGTCTGGTTCGAAAATTGATAAATAGGCAATGCTTACAAAGGGTAACCCAGAGTCATAATTATTTTTTTTTCTGGTTCGAAAATTGATAAATAGGCAATGCTTACAAAGGGTAACCCAGAGTCATAATTTTTTTTTTTTATCGAAATAAAAGGGGAAACACGCAGCATTTGAGAATTAGATTGACGTATGGGCTTCACCCGAAAGCGTGTCTACGCTGAGCCCTATAGCCTTTCTGCTACTCTCTAACCTTACATAATGACCTCTTCAGTATAGAAGAGTTTCTTCTCAGTCAGTTAGTGATAATAAATGACAGTTCTTTAAGAAATTTAATGACGATATTTACATAAAAATGATTCAAGGAATGTCTCTGAAAGTTGGTCTGATGTAACCTATTGAAAACATGTTTATTGCAGAAAATTGGCTTCTCTAAGCCAATTAATTACTTTAAATACCTACTTATGTTAATAATATAATAAACTTTTATTATAACAAATTATTTATTGGCCGATCAAATTTTAGCCAACCTTTTTAACTTGGTAACAAAAGATCTGGTTTGGTTTATATAGTACTTATCATATTGAATGCTGTCTGGAAGCTACAATTAGATTGATACTTATTTGATGAGTACATTCTATTTTGTTTTGGAAAAATCCTTATGATTTTTATATTTCAGATATGCTTTTACATATTAATTTATTTTTAAATATAGATCACATCCTTCTATAATATTACAATTTCCTTAGAATTATAATTTCTTCACATAGCGTCGTTTGTGGTCACCAGGAGTTAATAAACACGTCTCTCACAGATGCTGTGCATCATCACATGCCGAATAATAGTGCAAGTTTTACAAAACAATAAAACTTGTATTATTTAGCAGAGATGATGCACAGCATCCCAATAAGGCCTCCTGGTGTGAGACTTCTATGAGCAAAGCGCGGCGAGCGCCGCCATACCTGTGACCACGTGACAAACAACAAACGGAAGTGTCTAATGATTGGCTGATACCTTAACAGGTCCCTCTGATTGGTCGAAGGATTAAAAGGGAAGTACCACGTGATCTCACAGATGCTGTGCATCATCTCTGCTAAATAATACAAGTTTTATTGTTTTGTAAAACTTGCACTATTAAGATACCACATTTTGTCAAAAGAATCTGAGATTTTTACAATTATTGAACATATTAGAATGTGCGAGAGAGAGAGAGGGATGCGAAATGCAATAGTCCTCTTAAAGCAGTATTATTTCAATATTGTTTTGAGATGTCATAACAAATGATACTGCTGTAAGCGTTGGTACTTGGTAGGCCCAGTTAACGTGTAAGGCCCGCTTGCAAAGACGCCGAGTTAGGCTTAACCCAGGAATAAATTTGTAATTTTGACAGAAGCTTTATACGAAATCTGTCAAAGCAGCAGCTAACTCTGGGTTAAAAGGATAACCCGGCGTTTTTGCGAGCGGGCCTAAATCTTGTAATTGACTGACAATGCATTTCAACTGACAAAATTCTAGAAAGTTCAACTAAAATGACTAGTTTTCAATCACATGAAATATTACGAATATACCCTGTAACTACAGTAATATTCTGTAACTTATAACAAATAAACAACAAACAGAATTACACTAGCGGCACGCTATGATGGCCGGTTTGACACATTACAATAGTGATGTGGAATGTCAATTTATTCTCGAACAAAAAACAATTAAGTTTTGTTTTTGTACCTGATTAAATAGGTTTAATAAAACAAAAATGTATATGTTTATTTAATTTATTTGAACGAACTGAATATTTGAATGAAAATGAATATACATACTTTATATGCACACAAGAAACATATGAATACAAAAGATACCAAAAAAGGTGCCACAAAAGGCCATAATTAATCAGATTCGTCCATACTACTATTTTCACTGTCGTCACTGCTATCATCACCTACATTAATAATTATATGTTCGTTTTCTATAATATTATCTATTTTCACATCTCTTTCATAATCTTCCCTTATTAATTTAACAGTTCTATTCACAACCTTTTCCCAGTCTCCTTTAGTCACATGTTCACAAGCTTCTTCTAATAATTTTAGCATTTTTTTTGTGGTAAATGGGGGTTCTGTATTGTGTCTTGCAGCATATCCCTTAATTTGAGCCCACACCAACTCAATCGCATTATACTCACAATGGTAAGGCGGTAACCGTATAACTCTGTGCCCATGTTCTAATGCTATTTCGTCAATGACGTATCGGATCTTGGTTTGTTTGTTTTCTTTTAAAAGACGTACTAATTCCGCTTTTAACATATTCATGTTTGCATCTACGCCATTTTTACGAAGCCATGCGACGATATCAGCTTTCTTTTGGGATTGGGCAGGTGGCTTGTCAATTTGCATCGAGTGGTATGGGGCGTTGTCCATAATTATAATAGATGGTTCAGGGAGGCTACACAACATTGAGGTAAACCATTCAGTAAACTTTTCTCCATTCATGTCTTCATGATAGTCTCCAGTGGTTTTTGACGCAAAAGCCATGAGAGAACCTTCGACAAACCCGTTGATGGTTCCGGCGTGACAAATTATAAGTCGCGATCCTTTTCCTACAGGAACTTTGGAAGTAGATGCTGCTGTGTCATCGTTCCAAGAACGGCCTACAGTATGGTTAGCATTAAGCCATGTTTCATCCAAGAACACAACATTTTGCCAATTTTTGATTTCTTTCACTTGCCGTAAAAAAGTATACCTTGCCATCGCTATATCAAATCTTTCCATCAATATTTTGCGTTTGTTACATTTTTTGTATCGAAATCCAATGGTCTTCAAAATCTTCGTTAAAGAACTTTCCCCACCGAAGAATAATCCAGCTTCCTTCAGTGAATGCACCAACTTTTTTCTTGTTGGATACTCCTTCTGTAAATAGTAGCCGTAAACATGTCTTCGGATAGCATCGGCATCAAAGCTATCGATGCCTACGACTGGTTTTGCTCGTTTTCTCTTTTTTGGTGTGTGAAGTTTATTTTCTTCTGTGCCAGTCTCGCCATATTTTTTTTTAGTTATCCGTCTAACAGTTCGTTGTCCAATATTAAGCGCATCAGCTACGCGTTCAACCACTGACGTTATAGGTAAAATTGGCCCTCCATTTTGAGCTTCACGATCGAAATAGTTACGAAGGCGTATTACGAACTCACGTGTCTGACTATTTAGAACAGTTCTCTGCGTACGTTCGGTCATATCGACGAAATCCACAACAAAGGGCTTGAACAGAGTCCAAATTAACGAGCAAGGGTCAACAGTAATGCAGTATCAATATTTGAAATCCAAAGCCAGGTCAAAACTATATCACAATCGCATTGCACTGACAGTTTATACTTTTCGAAGCAACGTCAATTCGAAACTGCTTTGTTTTGCATTGAGCATTGACGCGAGTTTGCCGGAGGTAGTAGTTGTGCTAGCCAGCGATCCTATGTGACGATCGTATTAGATTCCATTTTTAAAAATTTTCAATTTAGAAAACCAAATGCCGAGTTGTGGTATATATCATATAAAAATAAAAATTTTACCTTTTGTATGAAACAGCTGATATTTTTTTGCGATTTCAGAGGTTTGTCCACATAGTGAAAATTGTTCATATTCACAAGTACATTCACCCCTTAAATGGTGCAAACTGATTTTTCTACACTTGTATACATTTTAGAAATCAATTTAATAAATAAATTTTGAGTCCTAAACCTAAAACTACATTCGATAAAATTTATGAATCTCTGCACATCACTATCGTCAATAAAGTAATACAATTATTTCCTTCAAAGTCGTTATCAATTAATACGGAACTTCATGAGCGGACAAACGTCAAACCGGCCATCATAGCGTGCCGCTAGTGTAAAAACCAAAGCTACTTAGTTTTGCGACTACAATGCCTTTACTTACAAATACTGTGCTTAGTAAAAACTGCGACGAACTAACAAAATTTTATGTAGTTCAACACCTTTCTTTTTCTTCAAAGGAGTAACATTCTTCCATAAGAAATTATCAATATTGATCATGATCATTCCCAGTATATCCCATAAAATATAAAATAATGTTATTGCATTGGGAGCCAGAATTTGTTTTGTCTATAAAGTCGCCGCCGCACTGTTAAGGCGACTGAGGCGACACGCGGTAAACCGCGTGTTCGCGTTGCGGCGGCGATAAACTAGCGAATTGCGCTTACATCGCGTAAGGACTAGCCGTACTCAGTGCGGAAAAACTCACTGGTTTTAGTACTTAAGTAGTACTATGTATTGAAAATTACACGCGACAAACAAATAAATTTCGCGCGTCACTTATCTGATGCGTCCGCCTACTTTTTTTGTCTATAGGAGTTTGTTTCAACGAAATCGCCGTCGCGTGGCAGTCGCATTACCAGTGCGGCCGCGGCCTTAATATTAGAATATTTTAGTGACATTTTTAACTAATTTAACACTTTTAACACCATCAGAAAAACTACATGAAAACTGTGACTTATGAGACTAAAGATGAAACATGAGAATAAAAATGAAAGTTCTTAAAAATCCCACGTTGCCAAATTAATGGCGCACATCTTGTGTATGTGTGTGCGTGTTTTGTCACGTTAATAAAAAGACCCTATCACATTAAAACACTCGATAGCATGTTCATCATAATAAAAATTCTTGATACCACAAGAATTATGAACCTGCCGAATTTGCTTTACAACAGGCTTTAATTTCAATCGGTCTAAAATAAACTTAAAACAATTTACTGTTTTAATGTCTCATACTACATACTCCGTATAATCTACTTTCGTTAGGTATAAAAAATGATGCTACTATGTATTTTATCATACAAAGCAAGATTGGTTATTAGAAAGTGTGATAATTACTTATACATGGCGACTAGACATAATATCAAATGTTCAACTTGAAGTACTGTGCTATATAAGCTAATTAGTCTTGTTCATATTTTATGGATCTACGAATGTTTGATATAATGGTAATAAAGTAAATATATATAGGCAGTGGACGGTTAAACTGGTTGCCTCATCTATATTTTTATAATCTCTAATAAAATGTCCTATTAGACCAGTAATTCCCAAAGTGGTCCAGGTGGACCCCCAGGGGTCCTCGGGAGACTCGACGGGGGTCTACGTTGGCGTGACAGAAAAATGGGGGTCCACAATTCGTAAGCGGGGGTCCACGAAAATTTATCTGGTTTCGATTAATTACGATTCGATTACGTTCAACATTTAATCGCCCTGCATGATGACTTCAAAATAAGATTTGAAGATATTCTGTTAATGGAAATACCACCATGGATCATAAATCCATTTGATGAAACGGAAGTGGAGAATGTGATATTACAAGAGGAGCTAGTCGAGCTTAGCACTAATGAGGAGCTGAAGGTGAAATTTAAAAGAGGGTATCAAACATTTTGGCTGCAGGCAGAAATACCCGAAAAATATCCTGGACTGTGGGGAATTGCGAGAAAGCTTTTGATAGCGTTTCCCTCGTCGTATCTTGTCGAAAAAAGTTTTAGTGCCGTAACAAACCTTTTAACAAAAAAAAGGAGCAGATTGAATATCACAGAACGGGGAGATTTGCGGTTATTCCTAACAAAACTAAAGCCAAATATTGATAATTTGCTGTCAATACATCAAGTACATCCCTCCCATTGAGTTAGTAGTAGGTACAATTATATTTTGATTTACTATACTTACTTAATATAATATTGTAAAATATGATAACAATAATAATAATTAATAGTTACTTACATAGTATTTGAATAAATACAACACAAGAAAATATACTATTTTTTTATTTTTACCACTCCGAGTTTTCTAAATAAAATAAGTGAGAATTGATTGGTTTTTGTGCTGTGAGTAGATGTCAAAAATGTAAGCTTGAGATGGAATCACTTCTTTTTGAATGGTCAACTTTACTTTTGACATCCACTCACAGCACAATCAATTAATTAATTTACCAATCAATTCTCTTTTTTTTCAAAGAATGTTGTTTTCTTGGTTGGAACTCACTCGCAACGCCAATTTTCATAATTTATCTTCACATTTTTTGTCGACTGGAAATATGATAGAAATTTAGCTGCAGGGGGTCCACTGGAACCAGCAAACTTTTGAAAGGGGTCTATGAGCAAAAAAAGTTTGGGAACCTCTGTATTAGACAAAGTCACATATCTACAATATCAGAGAATTTATTTAGTCTAGCAAATTCATAATATAGGTACTAGCGAAAAAACTATTATTTATGTGGCTAATTCAGTGTATGTTGTACACAATCTCTAAACTAAATTGACAGGACGAAAGTTTCCATAAGTAATACTCCCTTTGGAAAATAATAGCACTATATTTAGACCTATTTAGTTTAGAGATTGCGTACAACATAATTCGCCTAACTGCTGAAGTAATTTTTAGGCGATATTAGATCATTCTCTTTGTTATTGGAACTTATAATATTGTTTAACACTGTGAACATCAAATAGGGTCATTTTTATTTTTCAATGTATGGATTAGTGCCCTCATTTCTTTTAAGTTTCAAGTAACATTTTTATTATTAATTTATTTATTCTTCTAATAATAAAATAAAATCTTGTCGCTTTCGATTATTAAATATGAATAATACTGGACTTCTCTTTTTCACTTTAACAAAAAAGAAATCATAATTTAATTATATTAAATGATAATTAATATGAAACGAAATGTGTATTTTGTGTTGAATACTCACTAACTAAAGCTAACCATTTTTTTAAATTAATTAGCTAAGAGTTAGATACTTTTATTAAATTCATAAATGGTTTTTTTAGTTTGGAGCAGTTTAGTATTTTAATATTTTTACTATGACAGATGGGTACCTAACCTTGATTGGTATGTATTACATACATTTACTTAATAATACTAAAAAATAGTATTATTAAGTCAATGATTACATGTTATAATTAGCCTAATACATATTATGTACACATAGCCAACAAATATGAAAGATTTGATATTGTGAAAGTAAATTGAATATAAAGTAATATTGATTCGCCACTGCTGATTTTGCTGCTGAGATTGCAATGTATTTACTTAATCTACATTAAGTCTTTGTAATGGAATAGTGTAGTTCAGTATGTCTGAAAAAAAGTCTACAAGACTAAGGATAAGAACGTACTTAAAATTATGGAATTTGAACTCAGTGCAGCAAGTGGAATGTCGAAATTAGGCGAATATAAAAATAAATCTGGTCCATAGTTTCTAGACATTCAAATTTCTCGTATGAAAAAAATTGGAACAAAACCAATTAAAAAAAAAGTAATGATCGTCAGGCAAAGTTATGTACTTGTATAAATACATTTAAGAGAGTATAATTGCTTCTAAAAATTTTCGTGTAAACAGAAAACACAATCGTTTCTGGAATTTCATTTGTGTGCGTAGTTTTCCTTCATTTTATTTTATTTTAACATGATATTAAATGCTTGATGGTGAACAAAAATATGTGAAACGCATGGTCTAAACTGCTTTGCAAGAATGAGTTGAGTAGTTGAGAGAGAATGGGTGAGTGAGTAAACAAAACTTCTCAATATAATGTTACAGTTCAGTTACCCAAACGCAATACTTGAGTATTTGTATCCCAGAAATATCCCCAAAGCAATATTTCTGAACGTAAATACGGAATAGTGAATAAATTCGCTCTCTGGCATATCTAGCACAAAACTTTTGGCCGTTCTATATTTAGAACCTTCTTTTTCAAAGAAATTTTAAAAAATTACGCCGCTGTGCACGCCATTTTCCTCGCGGGTTGCATGCACATTATGCAAGCTCATGGAGCCATACAGGATTCAATAGGGCTATTCTCTATCTCAGTGGCTATCGAAAGCTAAGAACTGTCAACCCCACATTTTGCATGACGAAATTATCGTTAACTACCTAACTGCCTAGCGGTTAGCGTGTTCAACTGCAAATGACGAGGTTCCGGGTACGATTCCCGGGTCGGACCAAAGTTGTATTGATTTTTTCAGTCAACAAATTCTCAGTACTAGCTCAGAGGAGGTGGGCGATGTGTCACCCCCGTGCACGTAAAGCCGTTGGTCCTGCCCCTGAACTCTCTGGTCGTGTCTGATTTCCGTCCCATCGGACTATTGAGAGCGACGGTGAGAGTGAACCTGTTTGCGCCCCCACTGGTGTACTGTAATATCTCGGTGTCGGGCGGCGCTCAGACGGGCGAGGCGGCGTGCAGGCGGCGCGCGCGCGGCAGCGTGGCGTGGCGCGGCGGGCAGGCGGGCGGCAGCAGCAGCAGCAGCAGGCGCAGTCAGTCGGCCAGCACGCTGTGCGCCACGCCCGCCAGCTCCTCCTTCAGCAGCCGGAACGACGGCCGGTCCTCCGGCGCGTGCCGCCAGCACGCCTTCATTATCTGCCGTAACATGAAACAAACAACAACAAATGCTTGTCAGGCCATGCGCAAGTGCACGGTCCCTTAGTTGCAGGTCACTATAATTATGCATACTTACAAGGGAGTACATAATACATGCAAATGAATATGCAAATTTGCGTCCACACCCACCAACAGTTTTCAAACCTATCTCAGTTAATACATCATGGAAGCCTGATGATTTTTTACTATGACAACATCCGCCGTCGGATTGGGGTTTTCATGCAAATCGAGATAGAATTTTTTTTTTTGTGAATTGTTTTGGATACTACTTTAGTAGTTTACAATTATAAAACGAACATACAGGAGCATCAACCAACTAAAAAAAAGGCCTTTACCTGTGCCTACCTCCCCCCCCCCCCCCCCCCCCACTTATCTCCGAAGGTTACCAATCGATAAATCAGAAATAATGATGATCAATAGAGATTTATGTATATTTTACAGGAAAAATAAAACCAACGCTCTAACTAGCATAGTTTTTTTTTTTAATTAACAATAAACCTCTACAAACAAAGTTAACGATAAACTTATAATATCAATAAGCAAATTAATATAATATTATCGTTTTACTTTTACTTTTGGAGTACGGAACCCTCGGTGCGCGAGTCCGACTCGCACTCGGCCGGTTTTTTTTAAACCCAACCCAAGTTTATGAAAATAGTGCCACGTCTGTTGCTGGGTGGGCACAGTGCCCATAAAATTTTTTGCATAGTCCTTACATTACAAAATTATAATGATATAAGATAAAACGCCTAGATTTAAATTAAAAACGATGTCTTTGCTCGTTTTCGTCACTGGGTCAAAAAAATATATACTCACATTGTAAATTTCATTTAAACAGTCCTTGGGCTTTTCAAGCACGTGTCCTTTCTGGACCATGTCGACAACTTCAGAATTCTTCATCTTACCGTAGGGTACTTTGCCACAAGTAAATACCTCCCACATTAACACTCCTAGAACATGTAAAAGTATTTCATGTATCCATGAAATAAATAAAGGAAGGGTCTTCGATTTCGTAATTAATTACTGTGATTATTTTGACGACGTTTGAACCGAATTTGAAGGGACTTACATAGGCAGATAGAAAATTATACTAGAGCTGATCTAGGCTTAATAGCTCTTATTCTGATTTAATAAATATTACGTATAGAGCTCTAGCGTAAAAGAATTAAAACTGTCGCAATTATGATTACGTTTATTATAGGTTATTCAATATATTTTCACGGCCTAACCATACAAGAATATAAAAAATAAATCTATAAGTATTATTATCAAAACTAAAATTTAAAAATCAAATATAAATGTAAATAAATAAAGAATTATACGAGTAGATAACCAACGATGCGCAAACAGTTCATGGAGTCTTAGAAATATAAAATAAAACTTACCGAAAGCCCAGACATCAGATTTTGATGAAAACCTAGTGTAGTTGAGAACCTCTGGAGGGGCCCACTTAATAGGAAATTTTGTACCGCCGGAGCTCGTGTATTGATCATCTAAGACATATCGCGCGAGGCCAAAATCGGCAACCTAAAAAACAGGAAATACAAGATATAAAATAAAAAATATACGATATTTCAATGTGATATTATTTATTAACTATTTACTATACTATTAAACTAACTAATAAATGAAGTTAATAAATAAAAAAGCAGTGATAGCTTAGTAAAAAAACAGCGATAGTTTGTGGGAAGTACTGCTGTCTCCTTTTCGTGGGGTCGCAGGTTCGATCCCGGGCACGACCTGCTGTATTGCACGAATTGTAACCTCTGGCTTTTCTAAGTTATGTGCAATATCACAAGCTTCAACGATGAAGGAAAACATCGTGAGGAAACCTGTACAACTGAGAGTTCTTCATAATATTCTCAAAGGCGTGTGAAGTGTGCCAATTTGCATGGGGCCATAGGACCATGGCCTATAACCCTTCTGTGAGAGGAGACTTGCGCTCAGTGAGAGCTGTTGATAGGTTGCTGCTGATGATGATGATATTATTAACGGCATTCCGAACCAGTGGTAGATTTACTTGAAGATTCGCAAGCACTTTGTAAAAGTTAATTTGAATGAAAAATTAGTCTATTCTATTCTATTAATATTGCACATCACACACTAGAGATAAACGGTCAGCTTCAGCTTCATAGAGCATCATCTTTGTCACTTATACCCACTCGCATGATACAACAAGGTACAAAAAATTAATATTTCAAATTGACTCGCACACGATTGACTCTGAGTGTACTAGAGCGATTTGCACTTGTCCGTCCGTCCGTCTGTCAGAGCCTTATAACTTTTGAATTACTGAACGTAATTACTTCAAATTTAGATATAATATGTAAACCGATGGCCTCCAGCCGAAAATGGCTTAAAAAGTTATAAAAATCTTTATTTCAGGGGGGCTCTCATAGAAGCGAATGCGAAGTAAAATATTTTTTTTTGCGATTCATAGGGTTTCTGTGTATCATTTTAAAGACAATTTAGAACAGAGTACAAACGTATTTTTTTTTTCTTAAAATTGACGAAAAGGGGGCTTTCAAAGTGGCGATTTAATACGCTCGCTTGAAGACGCTCTCTGGGAAAATCGGCTATATATTTTCAAGCTGTACTTATTTTTTTATATCACTTGTATCCTGTACTTGAACAACAAATACTAAAATTATATGAATATTCTAAAGAAACGAGATTATTTAATTTTTAATGAGCATCAGTAATTTTCACATAGCTTCACAATAATGCTAATAGATGGCGCAGTCATTAACTATTCCATGGAACTAGGAGTCTCGTGACTCCTACGATCTATCCCAAAAACAGTTTTGCGTCGAGCATTATTATTTAGGTACATAATATAATAACATATTATTCAATTAAAATTATTCTTTAGTTAAATATCAAACTTCAATAAAGTATTAATTGCTGCATTTTGTATATTTTCTATTCGCGTCGATAGATGACGATTTGTACAGATGCCCCTAACCCGTTTTCACTCGTTAGTACCTACATAATAATTCAATGTTTTCACTGACGTTCCCTAACCTTTACGGGCTACCTATGATAAGTTAGGTGATGATTACTGTCAACTTCATTATCACGATCCTGTACGGGACACCTAAAAGGACATTGGGACGGATGTTAGGACTTAGGATTGTGTTTTGGAGCTACCTACGTAAAGAGACTCCTACATAGGGGATGATTTAGATATGTTTGGTGAAAACGGGCATAATAATAATGTCAGTTTTGGTCGTCATGTATCGATTGAATGAATAATCATGGGATACCGTTACCGCGAGATCTCAGTTCGAGGCGAACCACTAGTGTATGTGATGTCTGCTACCTAGTATTTCTATTACTTAATTATTACTTAAATATAATTTGTACCTTGACTTCATTTCCCTCCCCAACTAAACAATTTCTCGCAGCCAAATCTCGATGAATGTAATTATGTTTTTCTAAATACGTCATTCCTTTGCAAACCTGAAAGTAATTATTAAATTATTAATAATAATAAATTAATAATAAAAATAAAATAAAAAATAATAATCTGAACTCAGGATTCGAACCCTCGAACCGATATTTTATTATGATTGACGATTTCTTAAGAAATCATAGATCAATAATAATTGTAAAGGTCGGTGCGCCATTTGCAATATTATTAGTTCCAGAGAGACTCAAAATCATATAATAATTATGTCAAATGTGGTGCTCATCCATAATTTTGCTGTCATTGGTATAAGGACAGCCAATCCAGTGTTAATGATAGATGAAATTATAGAGATCAGTGCTTTGTAGTTGAGTGACGATTGAAGTTGGTACTTGGTTCTTTGATATATTTGCTTATATCTCACAGACCTGTATGCACATGTCGAGCAGCACGCCGGAGCCGAGCTGGTCGCGCGGCGTGCGTCGCAGGTAGTTGAACAGCGAGCCGTGCCGCATGTACTCCGTCACGATGTATATCGGACGGTGTTTGGAGCACACGCCGTACAGTTGCACTAGATTGCTTATATCTCACAGACCTGTATGCACATTTCGAGCAGCACGCCGGAGCCGAGCTGGTCGCGCGGCGTGCGTCGCAGGTAGTTGAACAGCGAGCCGTGCCGCATGTACTCCGTCACGATGTATATCGGACGGTGTTTGGAGCACACGCCGTACAGTTGCACTAGATTGCTTATATCTCACAGACCTGTATGCACATGTCGAGCAGCACGCCGGAGCCGAGCTGGTCGCGCGGCGTGCGTCGCAGGTAGTTGAACAGCGAGCCGTGCCGCATGTACTCCGTCACGATGTATATCGGACGGTGTTTGGAGCACACGCCGTACAGTTGCACTAGATTGCTTATATCTCACAGACCTGTATGCACATGTCGAGCAGCACGCCGGAGCCAGGCTGGCCGCGCGGCGTCCGTCGCAGGTAGTTGAACAGCGAGCCGTGCCGCATGTACTCCGTCACGATGTATATCGGACGGTGTTTGGAGCACACGCCGTACAGTTGCACTAGATTTGCTTGTATCTCACAGACCTGTATGCACATGTCGAGCAGCACGCCGGAGCAGAGCTGGTCGCGCGGCGTGCGTCGCAGGTAGTTGAACAGCGAGCCGTGCCGCATGTACTCCGTCACGATGTATATCGGACGGTGTTTGGAGCACACGCCGTACAGTGGCACTAGATTTGCTTATATCTCACAGACCTGTATGCACATGTCGAGCAGCACGCCGGAGCCGAGCTGGTTGCGCGGCGTGCGTCGCAGGTAGTTGAACAGCGAGCCGTGCCGCATGTACTCCGTCACGATGTATATCGGACGGTGTTTGGAGCACACGCCGTACAGTTGCACTAGATTGCTTATATCTCACAGACCTGTATGCACATGTCGAGCAGCACGCCGGAGCCGAGCTGGTCGCGCGGCGTGCGTCGCAGGTAGTTGAACAGCGAGCCGTGCCTCATGTACTCCGTCACGATGTATATCGGACGGTGTTTGGAGCACACGCCGTACAGTTGCACTAAATTGCTTATATCTCACAGACCTGTATGCGCATGTCGAGCAGCACGCCGGAGCCGAGCTGGTCGCGCGGCGTGCGTCGCAGGTAGTTGAACAGCGAGCCGTGCCGCATGTACTCCGTCACGATGTATATCGGACGGTGTTTGGAGCACACGCCGTACAGTTGCACTAGATTGCTTATATCTCACAGACCTGTATGCACATGTCGAGCAGCACGCCGGAGCCGAGCTGGTCGCGCGGCGTGCGTCGCAGGTAGTTGAACAGCGAGCCGTGCCTCATGTACTCCGTCACGATGTATATCGGACGGTGTTTGGAGCACACGCCGTACAGTTGCACTAGATTGCTTATATCTCACAGACCTGTATGCACATGTCGAGCAGCACGCCGGAGCCGAGCTGGTCGCGCGGCGTGCGTCGCAGGTAGTTGAACAGCGAGCCGTGCCTTATGTACTCCGTCACGATGTCTATCGGACGGTGTTTGGAGCACACGCCGTACAGTTGCACTAGATTGCTTATATCTCACAGACCTGTATGCACATGTCGAGCAGCACGCCGGAGCCGAGCTGGTCGCGCGGCGTGCGTCGCAGGTAGTTGAACAGCGAGCCGTGCCGCATGTACTCCGTCACGATGTTTATCGGACGGTGTTTGGAGCACACGCCGTACAGTTGCACTAGATTGCTTATATCTGACAGACCTGTATGCACATGTCGAGCAGCACGCCGGAGCCGAGCTGGTCGCGCGGCGTGCGTCGCAGGTAGTTGAACAGCGAGCCGTGCCGCATGTACTCCGTCACGATGTATATCGGACGGTGTTTGGAGCACACGCCGTACAGTTGCACTAGATTGCTTATATCTCACAGACCTGTATGCACATGTCGAGCAGCACGCCGGAGCCGAGCTGGTCGCGCGGTGTGCGTCGCAGGTAGTTGAACAGCGAGCCGTGCCGCATGTACTCCGTCACGATGTATATCGGACGGTGTTTGGAGCACACGCCGTACAGTTGCACTAGATTGCTTATATCTGACAGACCTGTATGCACATGTCGAGCAGCACGCCGGAGCCGAGCTGGTCGCGCGGCGTGCGTCGCAGGTAGTTGAACAGCGAGCCGTGCCGCATGTACTCCGTCACGATGTATATCGGACGGTGTTTGGAGCACACGCCGTACAGTTGCACTAGATTTGCTTATATCTCACAGACCTGTATGCACATGTCGAGCAGCACGCCGGAGCCGAGCTGGTCGCGCGGCGTGCGTCGCAGGTAGTTGAACAGCGAGCCGTGCCGCATGTACTCCGTCACGATGTATATCGGACGGTGTTTGGAGCACACGCCGTACAGTTGCACTAGATTTGCTTATATCTCACAGACCTGTATGCACATGTCGAGCAGCACGCCGGAGCCGAGCTGGTCGCGCGGCGTGCGTCGCAGGTAGTTGAACAGCGAGCCGTGCCGCATGTACTCCGTCACGATGTTTATCGGACGGTGTTTGGAGCACACGCCGTACAGTTGCACTAGATTGCTTATATCTGACAGACCTGTATGCACATGTCGAGCAGCACGCCGGAGCCGAGCTGGTCGCGCGGCGTGCGTCGCAGGTAGTTGAACAGCGAGCCGTGCCGCATGTACTCCGTCACGATGTATATCGGACGGTGTTTGGAGCACACGCCGTACAGTTGCACTAGATTGCTTATATCTCACAGACCTGTATGCACATGTCGAGCAGCACGCCGGAGCCGAGCTGGTCGCGCGGCGTGCGTCGCAGGTAGTTGAACAGCGAGCCGTGCCGCATGTACTCCGTCACGATGTATATCGGACGGTGTTTGGAGCACACGCCGTACAGTTGCACTAGATTGCTTATATCTCACAGACCTGTATGCACATGTCGAGCAGCACGCCGGAGCCGAGCTGGTCGCGCGGCGTGCGTCGCAGGTAGTTGAACAGCGAGCCGTGCCGCATGTACTCCGTCACGATGTATATCGGACGGTGTTTGGAGCACACGCCGTACAGTTGCACTAGATTTGGATGTTGCAGTTTCCTGAAATAAGTATTGACAACATAATATATAGTCTTCAATCACATATTTCTGTTTTAATCTTATTTATGGAAATTCACTTTGGGTTCATTTTAATAAACTTTCAGCAGCAGCCACCCCATCTTGATCTTTCAATTCTGCACTTCGTCTTAACATCTTACCTGATGAGCCTAGCTGTGGTTAACTACCGTCATACTGTCAAAGACTTACCGCCAAGAGACCTAGCGTTCCAGCGTGAGGGCATGTAGAAAGCAATGAGGGCTATTTTCTTTGTCTTGGTCTCTATCAACCGATACAAGTCCACAGCTGGACAAAACTTTGTCCCTTAAAACAAAACCCTTTAGGACCTCCACAGGTTTCGATCTTGCGCCGTCCTTATCCAGCGGTTCACTGATTCACGAGGTACATTGAAAACTCTACAAGTTCCCACCGGTTTCATCTGATTCCATCAATCTATTCAAAGGAGGCCCCGCTAGATGGAAGTACATGAGTATCCACTGATAATAACAATATAATAGTCCTCCCGACTGTAACGCGCAGTGTTGGCAGACCCCAGAGTCGCAGGTAACCGCTGGATACAGACGCGTAAGACCGAGACCTGTGGAGGTCCTTAAGGGAACTTTGTCCAGCAGTGGACTTGTATCGGTTGATAGAGAACAAGACAAAGAAAATAGCCCTCATTGGTTTCTACACGCCATCACGCTGGAACGCTAGGTCTCTTGGCTGCGCGTCTTTGACGGTAGGATGTTAATTAACCACAGCCAAAGTCTCACCACACATGACGTGAATTTCCATAAATAACTGTAATTGACAGATTGTAGTACATTGGATACTCACGTCATGACCTTGGCCTCCTCAATGAAGTCGTCCTCGGACATGGTGCCCTCCTTCATCATCTTGACGGCGGTGTCGGTGCTGCCCCGCCAGCGGCCGCGCCGCACCACGCCGAACTGACCCGCGCCCAGCTCTTCCAGCAACACCAACTCAGACGGGTCGATTTCCCATTTGTCTATAAACACAAGAACATATTATCGACACCTGCAACGAAAAACATCGTATCTCATTTTTTAACTCCCGACGCAAAAAGAGGGGTGTTATAAGTTTGACGTCGAGGTCTGTCTGTCTGTGTGTGTATGTGTGTGGCATCGTAGCTCTCAAACGGATGGACCGATTTCGATGCGGTTTTTTCATTTGAAAGCCAGTTTCCTTGCGGTGGTTCTGAGCTATATTTGGTTAATATCGGTCCAGCAGTGTAAGAGTATCAGCTCTTTTCCAAAATGATGTAAGGCATTTTTTGCGTATGATTACTCGATTAAGTGCTTCACGTGTGCCAGTATAATCGTTAAATGACAATTAATTGATAACTTCGACGTGATGCTGCAACCAAAATCATACGTAGTCCGGCCATAGATTCACATGTCGGGGGTGTTTTAAAAATTAAATTTACGCTTGTAGTCCATGCGTAACGGACACACCCTGCTATACGGCAGAAGTCCGTAGGGAATTTTGCTACTCGAAAAAAAAAATCGATCTTCTCATTGAGATATTTCAATTACTCGGGTTCTACGAAATAATAGTTATATTTCGTAAAAGAAATCCATTTTATTAGCTGATTACCAACGCCCGTGAACATTTGGTAGTAACACAGGTGCCGCCCATGAGTTACTGGCTTTTCAGGAATTTGTTGATCCACTCCTTGAATAACTCCATGTTGTTAGTGGGAACACCGCTGAAGAGTTGGTTCCACAAATTGCATATGCATGAAATCACCCGATGATCATGTTGTCATGGATTTTGTTTTCGTTTTGTGTTCCATATTCTTAGATTGAGATCGTACTCTTGTTATGCTCAAGATAGATTTAAAATGAGACACAAATATGTCCTGACATAAATCTCTATCTTGAGTCTTGAGCAGAGCCATAGTACGGTCTATGGATCTCGGCCTTAGGGTGAGATCTATAGATGGCACTCAGCTCAAAACGAGTTAAAACGAGACAGATTTATGTCAGGACATATTTGTGTTTCACTTTAACTTAATCTTGAGTCTTGAGCAACTTAATCTTGAGTCTTGAGCAGAGCCAGAGTACGGTCTATAGATCTCAGCCTTAGTCTTGAGTCTGAGCTGAGTGAGAGTGTCATCTATAGATCTCAGCCTAAATCAAGTCATATGCTGAATGTTATGGGAAGGCATTATTAACCCAAGAAAAACCCAACTTCCATATGATTAAAAAAGGCGTGGCGACTCTAAGCATTACACTAGCGGCACGCTATGATGGCCGGTTTGACGTTTGTCCGCTCATGAAGTTCCGTATTAATTGATAACGACTTTGAAGGAAATAATTGTATTACTTTATTGACGATAGTGATGTGCAGAGATTCATAAATTTTATCGAATGTAGTTTTAGGTTTAGGACTCAAAATTTATTTATTAAATTGATTTCTAAAATGTATACAAGTGTAGAAAAATCAGTTTGCACCATTTAAGGGGTGAATGTACTTGTGAATATGAACAATTTTCAAAATGCAATGCTAAAATTATTAGAAGAAGCTTGTGAACATGTGACTAAAGGAGACTGGGAAAAGGTTGTGAATAGAACTGTTAAATTAATAAGGGAAGATTATGAAAGAGATGTGAAAATAGATAATATTATAGAAAACGAACATATAATTATTAATGTAGGTGATGATAGCAGTGACGACAGTGAAAATAGTAGTATGGACGAATCTGATTAATTATGGCCTTTTGTGGCACCTTTTTTGGTATCTTTTGTATTCATATGTTTCTTGTGTGCATATAAAGTATGTATATTCATTTTCATTCAAATATTCAGTTCGTTCAAATAAATTAAATAAACATATACATTTTTGTTTTATTAAACCTATTTAATCAGGTACAAAAACAAAACTTAATTGTTTTTTGTTCGAGAATAAATTGACATTCCACATCACTATTGTAATGTGTCAAACCGGCCATCATAGCGTGCCGCTAGTTTAAGTAATACGGCGCAGAGAGAGAGAGAGAGAGAGAGAGAGAGGGTCTATAGATCTCAGCCTTAGTCTTGAGTCTGAGCTGAGTGAGAGTGTCATCTATAGATCTCAGCCTAAATCAAGTCATATGCTGAATGTTATGGGAAGGCATTATTAACCCAAGAAAAACCCAACTTCCATATGATTAAAAAAGGCGTGGCGACTCTAAGCATTAAGTAATACGGCGCAGAGAGAGAGAGAGAGAGAGAGAGAGAGAGAGAGAGAGAGAGAGAGAGAGAGAGAGTAGAATATAAATGTTTTTTATTCAAATAAACTTTTTTACAAGTGCCGACAAGAACCAGCAAGAAACTCGGCGGTTGCTCTTTTCAAAAAAAGTTTACAATACAATAGATACTATGCTATGTATGCCATGTTTCCACAATGAGGGGAAGTTCCACAAAAGCATACCTAATCATAATTCAACACATGTTAAGACGGGCAGACAGAAAGTAGCCCCATTCTCACCGGTGGTACCCATTCACGAGCATGACGTATGACCCAGCCCTTGCTACGCTCAACCATATTTGATAAAGATATAAGGAGTAAGTACCGTGCGAGAGTCCAGCGGTAGGCGGCGCGGGTCGTTCGCAGGGCGTGGCTTTGAGCCTCGAACACAGACCGCCGCTGTTGTGCTTGTGGTAATTGATGAGTTCAGGGATGCTCGAGCAGCAGTGCTTGTCCGAAAGGTAGAACTCGCCGCGAGCGTTTTGTTTTATGTGATAGTGCTTGGTTTGAGGGTGATTTCTGAAAATGCATAAGCAAAACGACCGTGACTTGCATTCGATGACAAAATTAAATTATCATCATCATCATCATCATCATCATCATTAGCAACCCATCAACGGTTCACTACTGAGCGCAGGTCTCCTCTCAGAGAAGGGTTATAGGCCATAGTCCACCACGCTGGCCCAATGCGAATTGGCGGACTTCACACACCTTCAAGAACATTATGAAGAACTCTCAGGTGTTCAGGTTTCCTCACGATGTTTTCCTTCACCGTTGAAGCAAGTGATATTTAATTGCTTTGCTAATTGTGATAGTTAATTAAGCAATTAAGTTTAATTGTTCAAGCAATTAAATTATAATATTAAAATATTATAATTTAATTTAATATCAATTATGACATTTGCATTTGCAAATTATGTTTTCACTAACGTTTCGATTTAGACCTGTCAATTTACTTTAGTTTTGAAAATTATGTACTGACAACAGAATTAGGTAAAATAAGCAAGAGAGAATGGAATTTTTACATTCCTGTTCTTATTTTGATCACATTATAGGTATTGTTGTGAACTCCGATAACTATTAAAATAAAACCTGCCAAGTGCGAGTCGGACTCGCACACACACACACGAAAGGGTTCCGTATCGTTAACCTACTTATTTTTAATTTTTTTTTTTATTATTTTGCTGAGCATGAGCGGCAATAGAAATACACACTCTGTGACATTTTATCAACCTACGAGTATTTCGGTTCATGAGTAGAGATCGCTGAGGAACGGACGGACAGCGGAGACTTAGTAATAGGTTCCCGTTGACACCCTTTCGGTACGGAACCCTCAAAAACGTTAACTTAAGGTTGATTATACGGGTCTGCCCGCGAAATTCAAATTTAATTTGGTTTTTCGCAATTTGTAAACTAATACGACAAAGTAGGCTTATGGCATTCTAATTGCGCCAGTGGAATTATCATCTTCACAGGTTTACATAAAAATCTTTACTTGAAAGTGACCAGTTTATGAAATTAATCAAAATATCGAGTCGGGCGTGGGTTACTCACAAATTAGCCGATATTCTGACTAATTTCTTAAACTGGACACTTTCAAGTAAAGATTTTTATATGAACCTGTGAAGATGATACTACCATTGGCGCAATTAGAATGCCATAAGCCTACTTTGTCCTGTTAGTTTACAAATTGCGAAAAACCAAATTAAATTTGAATTTCGCGGGCAGACCCGTATAATCCACCTTAAAGAATCCCACACAAATAATCCCATCCCAAATAATACAACCTCACTCACACTTTGGTATATAGAGACAGCGTGTACATTCCCTTTGTGGAGGAGTTCCGCACTACGAAGCAGCCCTCTTTGTCCTCTTGCTTGAGTAATGACTCAGCGCGCTGTCGAGACACGTCGCCCACGTACCATCTGCAATGCAAAGTAAGCCAGTCGGTCAGTTAGAGAGCCTCTCATCTCATCACTTATTATAATGATTTTTAAGGTGGAAGACACGGTTTTACCCGCGAAATTCGAATTTAATTTGGTTTTTCCCAATTTGTAAACTAATATACGACAAAGTAGGCTTATGGCATTCTAATTGCGACAATGGCAGTATCATCTTCACAGGTTTATATAAAAATCTTTACTTGAAAGTGTCCAGTTTAAGAAAAATAATCAAAATATCGACTAATTTGTGAGTAACTCACGTCCAACTCAGTATTTTGATTAATTTCTTAAACTGGTCACTTTCAAGTAAAGATTTTTATATAAACCTGTGAAGACGATAATTCCACTGGCGCAATTAGAAGGCCATAAGCCTACTTTGTCGTATTAGTTTACAAATTGCAAAAACCAAATTAAATTTGAATTTCGCGGGCAGACCCTTGTCTTCCACCTTAAGACGACTATTACTTTTCGCACCCCTCTCTCTCGCACATTCTAATACATATTTTCAATGGCGAAATGTGGTCAATTATTATCTTCGAAATAGAATTAGAGAATTTTGATAGAGAAAAAAGGCGAAAACTACTATTAACTTTTATCGCTCTTATTCTCTATCAAAATATTATATAAAATAGGTATATGATAATGAAAATATGTCTAAAATATCCGTAATTTATTTGTCGAAGATAATAATTGACAACATTTTGTCTAAAGTATATCTGAGATTTTTACAATAATTGAAAATAAATCTGCGAGTGATGGATGCGAGATGTAATATTCCTAACCCTAAGATATTCCTTTAAATTATATGGTTTAAATATGGATTATCATACTGTGCACGAAATGCTTAAGGCTAACGTATTTTTTAAGTTTTTTAAGGATTAATACTGTATCAGTCTAAATAGATTTCCAATCATCGCATTAGTTACCATTTTTTTAGAAGTTAAAATGGGTATAGCAAGCTATCCTTAAAAGGCAAAAGGATTAGGCAGAGTTTTCAATGAAAGCTCTCAGGCGGCTTGAATTTTTCCGACATTTTCATAATTATTATGGTCAACCGATTTACACAAAACCTTCCTCATGAATCACCCTGTCTATTGGTGAAAACCACATGAAAATCCGTTCAGTAGTTTTTGAGTTTATCACGAACAAACAGACGAGGCGGTGAACCATATTTTATAATATGCAGTGACGTTTAAAAAAAAAACTTTCAAAATCTGCTGTACACAATGTCTCAACTAATCTTATTTGATAAATTTAAATCACGTGCTATACCTTTCATAATGCTCCCTGCGGAATAAGGATAGCTCTAGAGTCTAGATTAAGATCCTTCAATTTAGTTTAGCTCAGAGATTGTTCACAACAGAATTAGCCACAGTGTATACTTTAATAATAAACCTTCATTTATAAGTACTAAGCTCTTTACATTTTACTATACGATAATAATACCAGATCAAGGTCCCTTAATTTAACTGACCTTCTAAAACCACAATTTTTTATATATATATAATTTACTCATATAATAAGTTTTACTTATCTTTATAAAAACTTCGATACTTCGTCAATGTTCTTATAAGCAGCGTAATTCAAATAGAAGTATTTAAATTTTCAGACTGCCTGTCTGTCTTTTTGTCCAGACTTGTCTTCATAATGTCTGAACTGAATTTGGCGGGACTTTCAGTGGCAGGTAGAGGATTATAATTGAGAGTGATCTAGGTTACTTTTTATCCCAGACATATCTATAGGATTCCCATTCAAAAAATAACACCTGTTGATATTGAGGACAATAATATTATATATCTTTTTCTTATCAAGCAGTTTAAGGTTTGCTGTTGATGATGATCAGCATTCACAGCTGGACAAGGGTCTCTTGCATCTACTTCCACAGGCCGCAGTCTTGTGCCGTCTGCGGCTCGCACATAGTAAACTAATATAATGAAGAGTACTTACTCATATTTTTGTAACCCTATCGTTTCCTTCTCTTTGACATAATTACTTGGAATATATCCAACGGATCTGAAACAAAGTGAATTAAGCTTTCAAGTAAAGAAAACCTGTTGCAAAAATATTACCATAATATATTTTTGAACCTACATTAAATGAGCTTTGATTTGATACAGAACTCGATATTTTTTTGTTACATCCCTCCATATTGGATTTGTCATGACGTCTAAAGGGTAAGTTCGCAATTTTAAGGCTTCTAAGGAACAATCAAACTACCAAACTCGTAAAAAAGCCTTTAGGCCAGCCGCATATTATCAGAAATATCTTTCGGAAAAAAATTAAAGTGGTCCAGAATTCATTCTGCTTTAACTTCTTCTTTATCAACCAACAGACGTCCACTGCTGGACTAAGGTCTCTTGCATGGACTTCTACAGGCTTCGGTCTTGCGTCGCCTAAATCCAGCGGCTCCCTGCGACTCGTTTGGTGTCGTCAGTCCTGCTTTTACATTTTGTACTAAATCCCGCACACCAATGTTTGTTTCATAACAGGAATTTTTTCGACTGACAATTGGGTATTGGACTGTTGTCAAAATGTTGATATTCATTATTTATAATCGAAAATGTAACATGTAAGAATAACATTAATTGTAAAAAAAAAAGAAAATAAATCTGTCAAAAAACAAATAAGTTAAAAGCTGTTTAACTATCTGTGACTGTATCTGTCTCTTTCTAAAACGAAATTGTCTATGGAGTGTGTATGGAACTGCAAACTTGTGATATCACACTTCAGTAGCGATCTCTTTGTCTAATTCTCCAGCCACGCGACGAACAGTTCGGTTTCCGTGCCGAACACTCCACCACTCTCCAAGTGACGAGGGTACTGCATCACCTCGCTTCCGCCTACAACAAGCGAGAGCCGTCAGTCGCAGTATTCCTCGATATGGAGAAAGCGTTCGACCGCGTCTGGCACGCCGGCCTC
The DNA here is from genome assembly GCA_029955525.1 of Oeneis ivallda. Taxonomy (NCBI): domain Eukaryota; kingdom Metazoa; phylum Arthropoda; class Insecta; order Lepidoptera; family Nymphalidae; genus Oeneis; species Oeneis ivallda. The sequence goes on along the minus strand of JARPMR010000004.1, from coordinate 18,592,188 downwards.
GTGTACAAGCTGTCCACGTCTACTACTCCGCGCCGAATAGTCAAGACTGTGGCCACCTTCCTGCAAGATAGACGTTTTCAAGTGGCGGTTGAAGACGTTCTGTCCACGGAGCGCCCCATCCGAGCCGGTGTACCCCAGGGAATCTGCCTGTCGCCCGTCTGCTACAGCAGATACACGGACGACATCCCAGTCGCTGACGGCGCTATGCTAGCGCTGTATGCCGACGACGCGGCCTTTATCACAACATCAATCAAGGTCCCGCATGCAGTGCTGAAGATGCAGCGAGCACTGGACGCACTTGCCACATGGCTGGAGAACTGGAGACTCAAGGTCAACGTGGCGAAAACTCAGGCGATTTCCATCGGGCGGGCGCGACTACTACCGCCCCCGATGACGCTCATGGGCGAGACCGTCGAGTGGTCGCCGAAGGCCAAGTACCTCGGCGTGACCATCGACAGGACCCTCTCGATGCGGCCCCATGTCAAGAATGTGGTCGCCCAGACGCGCGCCGCACGGAACCTCCTCCGACCCGTGCTGGCGTCTCACCTGCCTCTCCGTACGAAGCTGTGCGTCTACAAGGCGTACGTTCGCACGCGACTCACTTACGCGGCACCCGCGTGGTACGCGCTCACAAGCGAGCAAGACCGCAAGTCGCTGCGAGCACAGCAGTCGCTGTCACTCCGCACCATCTCCGGAGCACCTCGCTTCGTACGGAATCAGGTCATCTCCAGAGACCTGCGCATGGAGAACCTGGACGACTTCATTCGCCGCCTGAGTGCCTCTATGTTTGCACGCGCCGACGGAGCGCGATCCCAGCATCTGCATGACATCGCGCCATACCATCGACGACCGCCGGACATAAGAGGCCTGCCACGTGACCTAGCTCCATAGGACACGACCACTTCCTCGCCGCTGGCTGATGGGCGCTCACCGGTACGCTACCGGCGGGCTCGACCTCGCTGAGCGGCGGGCGAAGCCCACCACGGACATATCACCCTGCTGCAGTCCGCAGATCGCCCGCGACACTACGCGGGCTCGATCGCACTGCGACAGGATACCACCGGATTGACACCCCGGATTTGACACCACGGACCAACCGGTCCCACCCAGTGCTCCGCCTGTAGTTGCAGGCGGCGTCGACACCACTGAAAGGGGCCATCGCCCCGAACAGTCACCCCGAGGCCTGTGAAGGCCTAAGCGGAAGACCCCGGACTTTGTCTAATAGGAAACTTTAAAGCTCTATATTTCCAAGACTACGTCATAGTTAAGATATTTAAAAATATTTAAAATATTTAAAAACGTTATTTTAAATAAATAAAAAAATATCAGTCAAAAACCCAATTTCGGATAATATGCGTCCGGTTAACTCGATAAAAAACATACCCGTTTTCGTCCTTAACTTTCCACCAATGCTCCTGTGAATCATCAATAACCTCGTATTCCGCACCCTAAAACATAATAAAATACGCATATTATAATACCCACTAGCATTTACCCGCGGCTTCGTCCGCGTAGAGTTAGGTTTTGATAATCCCGTGGGATCCCTCTGTTTTTTCGGGCTAAAAAGGTAGCCTATATCCCTCTCCAGGACCTTAATTATTTTCATGCAAAAATTCATGTCGATCCGTTTCTGCATAATCGAAGGTCAATCAACAAACAAACACTTTTGCATTTATTTTAAGTATATATTTTCGATTAATAAGGTGAACTAAACAGGTCTGCCCGCAAAATTCAAATTTAATTTGGTTTTTCGCAATTTGTAAACTAATACGACAAAATAGGCTTATGGCATTCTAATTGCGCCAATGGCAGTATCATCTTCACAGGTTTATATAAAAATCGTTACTGGAAAGTTTCCAGTTTAAGAAATTAGTCCGAGTATCGAGTTTGATGTGAGTTACTCACAAATTAGTCGAAACTCGGACTAATTTCTTAAACTGGGCACCTTCAAGTAACTGATTTTTATATAAACCTGTGAAGATAATACTGATAATGAAAGCAAAAATCTCGAAAGCTAAATTCGCCCTCAGGGCGAATTAAGACGGTTCATTTTCGCAAAAATTTTCGCAACAATGAACGATAAACGGGACACAGCCTAATACTGAAAAGTTTTTTACGTATCTAGTTACGGTAACTACATACTTAATAAAAATAAAAAAAAAAAAAATTCAAAATTTACACTTCAAGAAAGGTTACATTACCTTTTCCAATGAAAGGTCACCGCTTTCGATTGCCTTGAATGGATATAAAGCAACCACGACTTTGGTCCTCTGTTTATCCTAAAACGACGAAAATAATGTCAAATAATGTCCTGCCATTATACAATACCCTACTGGGTAGTGGGTACTCTTACTTAATTAAACAATTTTCACAACGTGAAAAAACCTTTAATTGAACAAAACAATTTCAATCGCTTTTCATTCATTTCACAGGTTCAAAAGGTTAACTCAATATAACAAAAATATGGAGTGGCGACCCCGCACCGGGAAGCGCAGTGTTGGCAGACCCCCCACCAGGTGGACCGACGACATCAAACGAGTCGCAGGGAGCCGGAGTCGCGGGGAGGGATGTTATAGGGAGCCGCTGGATTCAGGCGGCGCAAGACCGAGGCCTGTGGAAGTCCATGCAAGAGACCTTTGTCCAGCAGTGGACGTCTATCGGTTGATAAAGAAGAAGAAGAAGAAGAACAAAAATATGTTAATATAATAGATGGGTGTGACACACATCTTGTAAACCTGAACTTGTGACCTGACCTGATCTTGTGACCTTTAAATGATCAAAATCTTCATTACACTCTGTGCGGTGTGCATGATGCGGCATAGATTAGACAAGGGTGATGCGGATGACACACCTATTTTATAGACGAACCAATATAGACGAACCAATAGTTGCTACGATTTACAATTTTAGACTTAATATTTGCAATTGCACTTAAAATATCCCAGTAGTAAAGTACGGAATGAGTAAACTAGTAAATTACCACCACCATCATGCTACACCGCACAGAGTATAGACTGTTTCTTCATAGCCTTATATCTCGTCAAAGTGCTTATTTATTATGTGCTACAGAAGAGCTTCTAAAATTAAATGAATAATATCAAATAACAATGATGATAGATGCCACAGAGCGTTGCTGCACCTCAGGAGCAAAACAGTTCATTCCCGGGTCGTGGTCTACCTAATCTGTCCAGCCAATCGGATACGCAACATGTCCCGATTCCGCAGCGCAGTGAGGGGCATACCATAGACGCCGCAACGCACTGTGGTATAGCCATACAGCGTCTTACCTATCTCTTATACTTCGAAAAAAATATCTATTAATTACCTTGAGTTTAGCTGAGGGAGTCCCAGGAGGCGGGCCACCTCCCCCCGGCATGGTGACCGCCGCTGTGACCGCTGCGGGCAAATATATCATCATCAGAATAGAATAGAACTGTTTTTATTCAAATAAACTTTTTTACAAGTGCTTTTAAATCGTCGATGAGTCTACCACTGGTTCGGAATGCCCTTCCTGCCGAGAAGAACCAGCAAGAAACTCGGCAGTTGCTCTTTTCAAAACAAGTTTACAATACAATAGGTACTATGCTATGCATGCAGTGTTTCCACAATGAGGGGAAGTTCCACAAAAGCATACCTAATTATAACACATGTTAAAACGGGCAGACAGAAAGTAGACCCATTCCCGACGGTGGAACCCGTTCACGAGCATGACGCATGACCCAGCCATTGCTTCGCTCAAACATCAATATAAAAAAAAATATCATCATCATCATCATCATCGTCGTCGTCGTCAACCCATCACCGGCTCCATACTGGGACTCCTCTCATGAGTTTAGGCCATAGTCCATCACGCCGCTCATGTAATAATATAATTAATAGCTTAAAACGCGCATAACTCCGAAAACTCAGAGACGCGTGCCTCAAACCCCAGACCCCCCGAAAAAGAATCCGAAGTCTTCACCACTAGGCTATATCAACACTTCTTATCATTTGTATCTAAATAAAACTAATTAGCTAGATCAATGTTGCGTGAAATCGATAATAATATTACTTGTTGTAAAAATCTTCAAAGAATCATCAAAAACAATCAAAAACTATAATAATATAAGTTTTTTGTTAAATATTTGAATAGAAACATGGACAAAAGTAGGTAATGTAATTTCGCCTGTCAATGAACTTTAGTAATTTTCGCTGGTTCTATTTCCTTAGACTTTTTGCAAGCACTTCTATTTTAGTTTAACTGTACCTGAATGTTTGTAACATTACGAAGCTGTATGCTTTATATTTTAAACTCCCTTGGATATCTACATTCTTTATTGGATCATTTATTATGATCATATTCTGCCTATCAATATGAAAATATCATTGCTTACAATTTTCACACATTGCGCATTGCTTTATCTGCATGCTTGCAATGTTCTTCTTCCCTCATTATCCATAGACTAGCTGAAAGCCCGCGACTTCGTCCGCAGGATTTAGTTTTAAAAAATCCCGTGGGAGCTCTTTGATTTTACGGGATAAAAGTAGTCTATGTCACTATTCAGGTTCTCAACTATATCCGTGCAAAAAATCACGGCGATCCGTAGCTCTTTTGCATCTTGATTGAAGGACAAACCAACAAACTAACTTTCGCATTTATAATATACACTAGCTGATGCCCGCGACTTCGTCCGCGTGGATTTAGTTTTTAAAATCCCTCGTGAACACTTTGATTTTCCGGGATAAAAAGTAGCCTATGACTATAGTATGAACTATAGTAGCCATGCAAAAAATCAGGTCGATCCGTGGCTCTGTTGTGGCGTGATTGAAGGACAAACCAACAAACAAACACACTTTCGCATTTATAATATTAGTATGATTAGAATATTAAATTGCATAGGAAAACACTGTAGCATTAAGTCCATACGATGTATTACATCCATACCTACTATGTAGTATGTAGGTATAATGATCGTTTGGCAAAATCTGACGCCTTTGGAGTAGTTTGACTTTGACAAAATAGGGCTATCCACGATGGCTATATACGATAAAGTACGCTTGCCAGCTTAAGATGAGCCGTTCATTTAAAGTATCTTGTAGATTCCGGGGTTCAAGTTATTTGGACCTTATACTGAAGATCGTGATGTCTATAATTTCTGAACTACGAAATTGACGACCTTGAAATAATTACAGGACAATCTCTAAAGAACCTGCTTTCTAACAAAAAAAGAATGGATTAAATCGGAATACGCCTTAATGAATTACAGCGAAATACACATTTTGACTTTCATCCCCTCTCCCAAGGGAACCGTGCTGAATTTCGGGATAAAAAGTATCCTATATTATACCTCTTAGTATTAACTTAAATCGTGCCAAGTTTCGTTTAAATCCGTCCAGTAATTTCGGCGTGATGCGCGGCCAAGATACAGACAGACAGACAGACAGACAGACAGACAGACAGACAGACAAAAAATTAAAAAAAATTGTTTTGGCTTCAGTATCGATTATAGAGTGCCCTCAAACAAAAATTTTCAAAATATCTTCAATGTACAGAATTGGACCTGTTACAGTTTTATTATATTATAGATATTAGTAAGGATTGACGTCCACTATTGAACAAAAGGTTTCTTGAATGGACTTCCACTTCCTGGGAATCGTCTGATGTCGTCGGTCCTCCTAGTGGGAGGTCTGCCAACACTGCGCTTCCCGGTGCGGGGTCGCCACTCCAGCACCTGCGGGCCCCAACTACCATCAGCTCTTCGAACTATGTGCACGAGCACGTAGACATCGTCGAATGATGAATTAAATATTGTTCATAAATAATTTTTTTTTTAAAAGAATATCAGCCACGTTGAGGTTGAATAATATTCTCCTCTCCCCTCCAAATAAGCGGAAAGCTTGTGTTAGGAGTGGGTACGACAATAGTGCAACGGGTGGGATTCCAACCTGCGACCTTTCAGTTTTCAGTCCGCACCTTTAACCATTGGGCTATTGAGGCTTAAATTATTTATTACCTATTTGTGTGTCATCAAAAAATAGATAACTATACAGCGAATCTATACTTATTCCAAAGTAGATAGCCTAGAAGACTACAACCGCGCGGATTTAGTTTTATTATTTACATCCGCCTCCGGAATTTAAACAATCTCTGTGTTTTTCATCAAAATGCCATCAGAGGTCGTAAATTTCATATTTTTTACAAAGGAACCCTAAATATTTCCGGGATAAAATATAACCTACAGACACCAGTGACTTGTATCCAAACACATCAGTCATCCCTTTTTTAAATACAATACAATACCCATGTCTATCTCTTTAGATTAACTCACAATAACCAAAGTTGTATTTTAAAATGCAACCTAAAATAAAATCTTTACTACTCGTGCGAAGCCTGGACGGGTTGCTAGTGAGACGATATAGAACAAAATATTCAAATAAACCTAATGTATATCTAAAAAGAAAATACGCTGTAATCAGAGGCAATGAGATGAAAAAGTGAGGTCAAAAAAGTTAGAAGAGAAAGCAATTCAATCATTAGTATATTTTACCATGCGTGGGTAATGAACATTGAAATGAGTTCGTCAAAACTTTCATTGAATATACTTTAAAGTGGCAACATAAATAAACACAATTCTCAGGGTTACATGATGTTTTTATGCCTTTTATATTGTGCTTGAAAGTAATAAGTAGTTATAAATTCTGTAGTTAAAAATCCCAAAAAAACAAGCCATGCAAGTTGCAACCTTCTAGCATTATTACTAGCTACAGTTGTTGCAATTTAAAAGAATCACCATACCATTTTATGTGAGTGACAGGTGTATTAAATTTTGGTAGAGTAGGTATACATAGAAATAGAATCAATAATTTAATATAAAAAATTATTTTTAAACAACCGACTTCAAACTCCCGCTTTACTACAATACACACACACTAAACAAAGTATATAATTTTTATTGTTGATATTTTAAAAACCGCTCGACCGATTTTGATAAAATTTATATGGGACCACCTGGGGAGAATACCCTTTCAAACAAAAAAAGAATTTCCCAAATCGGTTCAGGCGTCTTCGAGTAATCGGTGGGCATACATAAAAAAAAAGATTTCGACGAATTGATAACCTCCTCCTTTTTTGAAGTCGGTTAAAAACAAGTCCTTATCTTAGAGGCTCTTACATTGCATAAACACGTTTGCGTGTATTACTTCTTATTAGCTAAGCAAAATCACTTGAGCCGCAGTGTTTGCGAATTCTCCACTCTACTATTAAATAATCATCATCATCAAGCCACCGCCGGCCACTGCCAGGAACGGGTCTCTTCTCAGAATGAGGAGGGTATTGCAGCACGCTAGCCAATGCGCCAGACTTCACACAGCTATAATTATGAACATTGAATAACACACTAGACCTACATAATATTGTCCACAGAGAACACTTAAATGAAACCCGAATCACTGGGCATTTCACAAACGCATTAAATTACACTTGCCAAGTCAAGAAAGTGACTGCAACGAGTGAACGCAAACGCAACTGGTGGCAGCGAGGCCACATCAAATAAAAAGGTTATTATAAAATATGATACCGTACCCTCTAGAGCCGGGAGGAACGATGACAGCGATAGACATGGTATTTTCGATTTCTTCTTGGCAACCATAGGCTCGTCTTCAGACTTAGTCTGCAACATAGGGAGAGAACGGTACGTCCGGTCCTCGCGCGACACTGCCAACAGACTGGGCCGCGAGCGAGTCGCGAGTCGCTGGTCGCCCTCGCGTGTCAATGTACCGTGGCGGTAAGGCGGAATACACAATACTGGCCATACAGCCTCAACCAGTGGCGTCAAAACCAGGTTGGCGCTGCTGTTTTCGATTACGTTACATTACCGAACGGTGACTTGGATTTATTAGATAATTGCATATATCCGCAACTTCGTCCGCGAGGATTTGCGTTGTTTAAAATCCCGTGAGAATGTTTTTACTTTTCCGGGATAATAAGCGTACCATGCCAAATCTGTTGAGCCCGACAGGCACACTTTCTATAACTAGTTGTTCGCCCCGAACTGAGACCTCGCGGTAACGGTATCCCATGATTATTCATTCAATCGATACATGATAACCAAAACTGACATTATTATTATGCCCGTTTTCACCAAACATACCTAAATCATCCCCTAAGTAGGAGTCTCTTAACGTAGGTAGCTCCTAAATACAATCCTAAGTCCTAACATCCGTCCCAATATCCTTTTAGGTGTCCCGTACAGGATCGTGATAAATAAGTTGACAGAAAACATCAATCACCTAACTTATAGGTAGCCCGTAAAGGTTAGGGAACGTTAGTGAAAACATTGAATTATTATGTAGGTACTAACGAGTGAAACCGGGTTACGGGCATCTGTACAAATCGTCATCTATCGACGCGAATAGAAAATATACAATATTTAACTAAAAAATAATTTTAATTGAATAATATGGTACAAAAAAAATTACAATACAATTATTGTATTATAATAAGTAACTAAATAATAATGGTCGACGCAAAACTGTTTTTGGGATAGGTCGTTAGTCGTAACTCGTAGTTCCATGGGAATAGTTACTGACTGCGCCATCTATTAGCATTATTGTGAAGCTATGTTGATGCTATATGAATTACTGATGTACATTAAAAATTAAATAATCTCGTTTCTTTATAATATTCATATAATTTTAGTATTTGTTGTTCAAGTACAGGATATAAGTGACCTAAAAACATAAAATCAGTTTGAAAATCCATAGCGGATTTTCTTAGGGAGCGTCTTCAAGCGAGCGTATAAAATCGCCACTTTGAAAGCCCCCATTTCGTCAATTTTAAGGGAAAAATTAAAAAAAAATATTTTTGTACTCAGTTCAAAATTATCTTTAAAATGATACGTAACAATTTTATGTAACGCGATATTTTTTTTTTTTACTTCGCATTCGCTTCTATGAGAGCCCCCCTGAAATAAAGATTTTTATAACTTTTTAAGCCATTTTCGGCTGGAGGCCATCGGTTTACATATTATATCTAAATTTGAAGTAATTACGTTCAGTAATTCAAAAGTTATAAGGCTCTGACAGACGGACGGACGGACGGACGGACGGACGGACGGACAAGTGCAAATCGCTCTAGTTAACTCATTGACCTTCGCTTCGCTCGGTCGAAAATAATATTTTCATCATACCTATTCGAAAAATCGGCCAAGTGCGAGTCGGACCTCGCTCTTTTAGGGTTCCGTTAAAAAAATTAAATTAAAATATTTTCATGTACCCATGGAAATATTTTAATTTAATTTTTTTAATTTAATTTAATTTTTATTATTTGTTGTTATAGCGGAAATAGAAATACATAATATGTGAAAATTTCATCTGTCTATCTATTAAGGTTTACGAGATACAGCCCGCTGACAGGCGGACGGACGGACGGACGGACGGACGGACGGACGGACGGACTTCGATAAGTCACGTGATCAATTTGTCGATCGGATATATACGCCCATAAATATTAATTAATGTTTAATTATTTCATAATTATTTATTTGTGTTTTATTTAAACTTTCAATTTACGAATAGGTAATGTCTATACATAGTACTTAGGTTGATACTCCTGGCTTTTTCTCATAGGTAATGATGAAAAATAGTGTGTGTCATTCGGGGCCAAAATATTTTGCTCTCGGGCAGCGTATATTGAATTCCTCGCAACGCTCAGGATTCTACTTTAGAATCCTTCACTTTGCTCTGAATTCAAAATAACGCCTTCGGGGAACAAAAAATTTCTTTGGCCCCATATAACACAAATAACTATTATTAAAATAGTGTAATTATTAATGTCATCGGTGTTTTAACTTAAGCTAAGAGGTTATACTCTCAAGGTAATAAAACCTACTTACATTTTAAATTAAGATAAAATGACAAAAGATAAAAATATTCGTACATAGAAATGTACAATCTCATTTAATGAAGATTGAAGACATAAAAAATTAATCAGAATAATATTAAGACACACACAACATAGGTAGGTACTCGTATTCTCAATCCCTTTGATGATTGGAAAGTTTTCAAAATGGTTTTTAAGAGTCTGAAATATTAAACTTGAAAAATTAAGTTAATTGTTAAGTTAGGTGCCATGGTAAACTTAGATTTATATTCCACGAGATGAGCGAGAGTAGACAAGATGATATTACTCGGCCTACATTCACCATTCGTGCTGCAGCTATCTCACTCACACCGCTGGATGGAGTAGTTTGAACGATAGGGACAGAATATATAATTCAATGACGAAAACCTACCGTGAATATGGAAGGTGTACTTAATAACAGACTTCTTCGATTAATCTTATTTCTGCAACTTTAAGGGTATAAACTTAAAAATATAATCTGGAGCAAAAAAACGACAATAAGTTAGATGATATTTATTCATGTCAAATAAGTACATCAAAAACTAACTTAAAATAGCAGATTATCTACATCAAAACCTAACTTAACCTACAGTGAAATTCAATATAGATGTACTATTTCGATGGCTTAAAAGAAAAGGTTTCAATAAACTTAAAATAAACCGATGCTAAGAAAATTATATAAATTGGGTGTTATTCATTTTTTTTTTAATGAAATAACTAGTAGATGAAATAACTAGTAGGAACATCTAACTCACCTAATTATTTCATAAGTAAATTTTTAGTTGATACTATGTATTATTATTCTTATAAATATTTCTGTACTAGATCGTGCCCGCGACTTCGTCCGCGTGGATTAAGGTTTTTTAATATCCACGGGAAATAATTTTCCGGGATAAAATGTAGCCTATGTGTTAAACCTGGGTAAGAGCTATCTCCATTTCAAACACCCAAATAGCTTAATTCGCTGTGGCGTGAAAGAGTAACAAACATCCATCCATCCTTACATCCATCCTCATAAACTTTCGCATTTACAATATTAGTAGGATAAGAAAAAGGAATCGCCTTATAGCACGCAATTTAAACATTATTGTGCTAATAAGATTTTATGTATTTATTTTTTGCACGTTGAGGATAAAAAAGCTGTTTTAATATCGAAGTTCATATACAAGAATAACTTTAATGGTTCGACTCAAGTTTCAATAGACTATACCAGCTAATGTAACAGTAAAATAATATGTAAACAATATTCGCGATATAACGCGACAAATTTCACTTTCAAATGAGAAAGTGACAGATAAAAAAATGAGATCGTGTGTCAATCGGGCGGTCGAGTGCTACTTACAGTTATTATAATATGTATTACTCATCGTGGGTGATTTCTCAGTTAGGTGAAGGTAGCTCTACATACAAAAATCGGAAAAGTGCGAGTCGGGCTTCGCTTTTTTAGGGTTCCGTACATATGATCAAATCACTTTTTAGTAGTTGTAGTAGTTAGTTCTAAGATAATACTAAATTAGCATATGGGGAAAAATGCTCGTTTGTTTTGGTCACAACTTTGAAGGCCCCTCATTTCTTCATTTTTGAAGCGAAAAATATTAAAAAATATATTTGAACTCCACTTAATGAGCTCTAGACAATGACACCCTACACGCCAGAGTAAAAAAAAAAATTTTATTTCGACTCCATTTTCATGTATTTATTTTTTAATCTCCCCCCCTTTATTTTTTAATCTAATCTTATTTTTATTATTTGTTGCTATAGCGGCAATAGAAATACACACTGTGAAAATTTCAACTGTCTACCTGTTACGGTTTACGAGATACAGCCCGCTGACAGACGGACGGACGGATAGCGGAGGCTTAGTAATAGGGTCCCGTTGGCACCCTTTGGGTACGGAACCTTAAAAGCATTTATTTATCAAAGGAAGCGGTCAACTAGAAGTGAACGGGTAGTAAATAATTATATCATCAGTGGCACCAAGAACGTATATAATAAATTCGCCGGCATATTTAGCGGAACATAAAAAAAAGGTTTGATATCAGTATCATATAAGGTTGCTGGCTGGTTTATACGTCATTTAATTTAAAAAGAAATATTTTCAGACTAAGAAAACAACTGAACATCACATTTTATGCAATTGTTTTAATTTTATTCAAATACACCTTATCTGGAGCGAACTTCGAGTACTTATTTCTTCCTTCTGAGTTTGATTTAAAATTTCATTGAAATACTGTTTTTTGTTAGTTTTTTTTTTAATCGCGTATCTTTCTGGAGTTGATGACTAAATTATGCCTGACTTAGCCCCAACGGAGATTGCCAGGGCACTCGAAATGCGAAGAAATGGTCAAACCTACAGAGTGATATCCAGAGATCTTCGTCGACCAGTTTCAACGATCCATCGCAGTATCCAACGGTTCAGGGAGACCGGTACTTATGTGAGAAGAGCAGGACAAGGCAGAAAAAGACGCACTTCGAGTAGGGATGATCGTTTCATTCGGCTTCGTGTACGTAGGAACCCCCGTTTGACGGCCGTCCAAGCCCGACATGAGTTAGAAGCAGTGCGGGTTGTAACCGTAAGTGAGCGTACGGTACGAAGAAGGCTCTAAGAAGCTGGTTTGGGTTCATTTGTGCCCGCCAAGGCTCCAAGGCTCGAGGTAAATCATCGTAGAAACAGGTTAACTTTTGCTCAGGAACATCGACTTTGGAACGCGGACCAATGGGGTAAGGCATTGTTTAGTGATGAGTGCAGAATTCTCTTAAATCAAATTGACGGCAGGCAAAGAATATATCCAGACGCAAAGGAGAACGATACATTCAGACAAATTTTGAAACTACAGTTGCATACGGTGGTGGATCAATAATGGTTTGGGCGGGCATTTGTTTGGGAGCTCGCACAGACTTGGTAGTGATTGACAGAGGAAATCTGACTGCAGACCGCTATATCAGAGAAGTTTTAGAAGAAAATGTCGTACCGTTTGCCCCATATATCGGTGACGATTTTGTTTTTATGCAGGATAATGCCCGGCCGCATACCGCTCGGGTAACTCAAGCTTATCTTGATGATAGTGATATTCAATCACTGTTATGGAGTGGCCGGCGAGATCACCGGATATGAACCCAATAGAGCACGTTTGGGACTTGCTGAAAAGAAAAGTTAAGTCCAGAATTCCAGCTCCTGCCAACGTGGGAGAACTGCGAATCGCCGTAGTTGAGGAATGGCGGAGACTATCCCAGGAGACCATCGATAACATCATTCTCAGTATGCCTAGACGGGTAGAAACTTTAATAAGAGCACGTGGAGGAAATACGCGATATTAATCACCATTTTTCTAATTTAATTAATTGTTATTTTAATATTAAATTTCACTTTTCCCGGTTACATGAAAAGTTCAAAAATGTACAATTTTTCACAAATAGCCTTTACTCGCAAAATCTGTTCTTAATGTGATCTCATTTTAAGTAAAACAAATGAAACTTTAAATAACAAAAAGAAGTGTAGTAAGTAGAATTTAAAATAAAACCATATTTTTTTAATTATGGACCTTTTTTTTATGTTCCGCTAAATATGCCGGCGAGTTTATTATGTACGTAGGGAATCCTTACTAATTCTTATACCGATTAATACATATTATAAATGCGAAAATGTGTTTATTACTTTGTTGATTTTTCCTTCAATCACGCAGCAACGGAGCTACAGAGGGACGTGATTTTTTGCGAGTTGAAGACTTGGAGAGTGACATAGGGTACCTTTTATCCCGGAAAAACGGTTCCTGCAGGATTTTTCAAACGTAACTAACTCCACGCGACGCAATCGCGGGCAACAGGCAACAGCTAGAGGGTATATCTACAGATATTTGGGTTGAATTGTCTAAGACAGATATTGATAAAAAATAACAGCTTTTTAAAGAGGGCCATCATCATTATCTCAAATGAAAGACGTCAACAGATCTCATTTCTGATTTAATTACGCAGGGGTACTCCGAGCCGCTAAGGGTGTGGAATGCTCTTCAAGTATCCGTGTTTCCTGCCACGTATAACATAAGTACCTTCAGGGCAAGAGGGAATAGGCATCTGCTAGGCAAGCACGCACCAACCTAGACCACATCCGTGCTTTCTATCAAAAATAAATAAGAGCATAGCTCTCTCTAACGCCTGCTGAATAGCAATCTACTTCTATATATACGCCCCTAAACTAATATTAAAGATAAATCTTTGGTTTAAAAAGTAATCTTATTGCAACCTTTCATCAGTAGTTGGCTCTAAGAAACCGGTGACTCATTATATTCACTGTGATACCGAGTTCACAGAAAATATATTTTTTGTGAGGCAAATCAACGTTAACGGGCAGACAAGAAATATTTACAGACAGGCGATTAAAGTTCCAGTTAAAATTTTTTGCTCACCAAAAACCCTAACTTGTTCAACCTAAAATTCGTAATTCAAATGTAATGTATTGTAATGTTTCATAAATACAACCCCCTAAGCTCCAGTAGCAAGTCGGACTATTAAAACAAAATTACTGTGAACGTGAAATTTGTCCACCAATAAACAAGCAAAGTAGGTTGCATAACTCAGTATTTGTGCCTTCATAGTTAACGTTGTTAAAAAGTTAATTGTCCCTGATTTATTAACAAAATTATAACTTTAACCGCCCGATACGTAATCCATCCTTAAGTGTGATAGCACATTGCCGATCCACATTATTTTCAGACGTCTACGGCAATACTAAGCTCCTTGAACGCAAGCTATTTTATTATTAGCGGAACCAGACATAAAAAGACAATTTAAACAGTTTTAAATCGCGGATAGTCCAATCTACCTACCAAACAAAAAGATCGCTGCCGAGTCAGTTAACCCAGGAATAAATTTGTAATTTTGACAGAAGCTGTAGGTATACGCAATCTGTCAAATCTGTCCTTTTACCCCAGAGTTAGCTGCTAACTCTGGGTTAAGACGTTTCTGCAAGCGCGCCTAACAGTTGTTACTGTTAGGCGCGCATACACCCTAACACGTATTAAGACGTAAAGATTTCTCATTCGAGAAGAGACAGCTGTCCTGTAATGTGCCGGCGATGGGTTGATAATTGAGATGAATTAAAAAAGTTGAGTGTCGTGGAACACTCGGTAGGAACGAAGTTCCTTCTAATAATAAAAATAAATAGAATAAAAAATAATAATCTGAAGTCAGGATTCGAACCTCCGAACCGATAGTTAACTCCTTCGTTTAACCGGACACGCCATCAAAGTTGATATGCAAATGTGTGTAATAAACGAAGGCAACAAGTGTCGTGACGGAAAATTATTTTTGTCAGCTAGCCTTCATCCGCCAAACCGTCCGAAAAGGAACTTCGTTCCAAAAATATATATCTATCTATCGAGGACACGATAAGCATGCGCATAAAATTGTCTTTTTAAACTGAACACAGCTGAATCGCGATTCTACTCTACCGCGCGTTGCAATTTGCAACTTGCAAATGCGTCTAACCAACAGAATCGCTAAAAAAGTCGCCGTGTTCGTAGTCCTCCTCCCCTCCCCCCCTACTGGCGTCACTGAATGGCAGACTTCACACACTTTTAAGAACATTATTTCATCACGATGCTTTCCTTAAAGAAATGAAAGAAAGAGTTATAGAATGTGATGCATGTGATGTGATGAACTCCGAAAAGTCAGAGATGCCGACCCCCGAAAAGGAGACCGCAGTCCTAACCTCACCTGCTATCACCTGCTCAAGCTATGACACAACAGCGCGCGTAATACGTACATAGGGTGTTCTCGCTGACCGGCCTGTGGTCGTGGAGGATGAGCTCGAAGTCGGGCTCCGGCAGCGGCCAGCCGGCGGCGAGCGCGCAGCCCGGCGCCGAGCGGCGCTCCGCGTCGCAGCACGCCCACTTGCGCGCCGCCCACGCCGCCGGGTGGTAGCGCACGCGGCGGGTGTTCGATATGCACACTGCGACAGCCAACCCTTTGACGATCGCTTCTATGCGCTCCTAAAGGCTTTGATCCACGTGGCAGGACGTCAGAATAACGTGCGTGTACACGTGTGCCATGACTGTAGCCTAAGCACGAATATTTTCACTATCGCATAGTTAACGTAAAGTTAACGCCGACAAGAATTTGTTAGGAAAAATCTACACTGTTATAAAAAAAAGAAGACAAACCTCGTCGATTTCCCGAAAGACATGAAAATAAACTAACCCTACCACCATCAAAACTAAAACTTTACACCTCGAGTCCCTTCGTAATCCCTTCGTAAAAATATATAATAATTTGCCAGAGAGCATTCGAAACATAGAAAAAGATAACAAATTTTATAAAACATTAAAAAACTTTTTATTGGAAAAATGCTACTACAAAATAAATGATTATTTTGACGATACAAATAATATTAATAAATAAAATCGGTCTCTCTACTACGGTCGATTTCAGACCAAGTTGCTACACCCTAACGGGGTATGTGTAAACTATCTGCAACTAAAATGAATAAATAAATAAATAAATAAAGATATTTTGTATGAAAACGACTGCACCGCCCGCACAGTGCAACGCCTGTTTTCATACAAAATATCTTGTCGGCGTTAACTTTACGTTAACTATTCGATAGTGAAAATATTCGTGCTTAGGCTACTGTACTGAGTGACGCGCTGTATCGTTCGAAAAGCTGACGGTTGTTGACGGGTCCCAAGGAGTGGCGACCTCGCACCGGAAAGCGCTGGGTTGGCAGACCCCCCCACCAGGTGGAGTCGCAGGGAACCGCTACATTCACAGAGGCGGTGCAAGTCCCACAAGAAACCTTTGTCCAGCAGTGGACGTCTATCGTTTATTATATTCAAACCAAACCAAAATACCTCATTACAGTTTCCCCCTTTTTTGGTCACACCTTTTTTGCAGAGAACTTAAATAATTCCGCACACAAAGTGGACGCAACAATTTTAACTAAAAATAAAATAAATTAATACACAAAGTTGACATAATAATTTTACCAATTAATTAATTAATTAATTATTAATACACAAAGTTGATAGGACAAATTAACAATTTAATTAAGTCTCATGTTTCCGATTACATAATTAAAACTTACCTGCTAGACGAGGTTCGGCGCTGCCCGCGCATGCAATGTACAGACACTGCGTTAGCTGCATGCGCTCAAGCGACACGGTCTGAGCGTCTGCGGTCTATCGCAATGTTTCGTAAACCGCACATATTATTATGATAATAACATACGAGTGATAGGATAGTAAGGGCGTGCGCATACTATACAATATAGTTGTCTGATAGACAGAAGGCTTTAGCCGTAGCTAGTTACCACATTACCGTCAGACGAGTCGCCAAGCGATTTAACGTTCCGGCACGATAGCGTTCTACACGTAGAAACCGATTAGAGATATGGGCTTAATTTTATATACCTATAACTGCCATGGCCACCTAATGCCCCCTTCCAAGTTAGAAAGCTACCATCTTAGACTGCATCGTCATTTAGCATTAGGTTAGACAAAAAAGGTAGTACCTATTAATTAACGAAATACTTACGTTTCCGAATTTCGTGTATCCAATCTATCCGTTCGCTGTGCTCGCGCGCGGCCAGGTACAACGTGTAGTCGCAGCCCTGCTCCGTGTAGCCCACCTGCGCACAATCTGCACCATTTACATGTTACCTCGTTTGTGTGCACTTAAAATATTCACACATTGCCCTGAACTATTATGTATTCTGGGACATTGCTCGTTGTTGTTGTTGTTTGAAAAGAGCAACTGCCGAGTTTCTTGCCGGCTATTGTCAGCAGAATCCGCTTTCCGAACCGGTGGTAGAGTCATGACGTGTGATAAGAGCCACAGGTTGGCCTACGTGAAATAAATAATTTTGAATTTTGAATTTTTTTTTTTGAGTTCTATAGTGCTTCGTTGGTCTAACTATAGTAATTGATCGGCCCAAAAAATCCCGGAGTTAGGACGTAGGCGTAGGCGGCGCGGCGTGTCACGCCCGTGCCTCGGAAAGCACTTAAATCCGTCGGTCCTGCACCTGACCTCTCTCCGGCCATGTCAGATTTCCATCCCACCAGACAGAGTGAGGGGATAGAGAGTGCACCTGTGTTTGCGCACAAACTCGTGCACTATAATATCTCCCTCACAGATGGCTAATCTCCGTGGAGATTGGCCACCATGGCCGGATTAAATCGGTATGTATATTGTTATTATTATTATTATTCTCACATTATCATACGTTTATACACGTGAGCGCAAGCGGAAATCCCGGAAATATTATGTTGTATGGAAAACAATCGAGTTTTGGAGTGTGCTCCGAATCAATAACACAGAAGCGATAGAAGGATCAGGGTCGCTCAGCGGGCGATGGAGAGAGCTATGCTCGGATCGGAGTAAGTATCCTTGCGAGATCATGGTACCAGTTGTCTAAAAGTTATTCCATTGATCGTATTCGTATTCGATGACATAAGCGTCAAAGTAAAATAATCCTTGGTGGTATTGTTTTAATTTTAAAGTCACAAATTCAGTACAACCGATTTTAACATGGAGCGTTATGGAGCGTACCGTACATATAACCCGTGTCATTAAAGAAAGGAATTGTAAATGGCGTCGCTAATCATTCCCTCTCACTCGCACACGTCGTTACAGCACGCAAAAAAATTATCAGTCTGTATCTGCTTGCATACTGTGTTTTTGTTACTGTTCTTTGTCTTGTTTTCTGTTAAGTTTTTTCGTTGTTATTGTCGTCCGTATGCTGTTTATTGATCAATAATTATCTTACGTTTAAAAAATGAGCTAATTTAATGAGCGTTTACGCGAAACGAGGAAAGATTCTTCGAAGTGATGAGGGTGAAATCGTATATAATGTTACAAAATATTTTGAAGAAGAAATATAAAATACGTTGCGACCTGACGCGAAACATACAAGATAAGTTAAAGGACTTAAAGATAACAAGAGGTATATTTAATAACATAATATAGGTACATAAATGAATAAGGTATCAACACAAATACTAAATAAATAATATAAACATACAATGTGTGTCTGTATAGCTACACATATAGCAGCCCAGCTTCGCTTCGTTTTTTGCTGACGGTCCAACCTGTGCCTGTCATTACAAGTACAAGCCGCCATTTCAGATTCCTTTCTTTATTGACACGGCTTATACCTAAACGTATGAAAATGCATACACGAAATTGAGCTCTAAATCAATTCTGTTATAGTTTATTTTACTTTGACGCTAATGTCATCGAATACGTTTACGATCAATGGAATAACTTTAGATAATCGCACCTCATATCATAAATGAGGAGATGCTTTTTGATTGTATGTTAATTTTTCCTTGGATTAATATTATATTATGCTGGAATATATTTTTTGTTAGTAATATGTTAAAAAAACTTGAGAGGTGTCAAGGGACACCCGGATGGAACATAGTTCCTTTGAATTACATTGTGTTCGGTATTTTCGCGATACAACATTAGGTTTCCGTAGCCTAGTGGCTCCAGCAGTCGCCTAAAAGTTCAACGTCGATGGTTCGAAACCCAGCTCGACAAACCGAATTTTCCATTTTCAATTTTATTTTAAACAATGTCTACATGTGGAACCTTTCCCTAATTTTTTATAACTTATGTTATAAAAAATTAGGGAAAAATAGGCGACTGCCAGAGCCACTAGGCTACGGAGACCTAATGTTGTATCGCGAAAATACCGAACACAATGCAAAATTCACATTCAACAAAAAAGTGTCGGTTTCAAAACTATGTCGAGTGTCGGTTCCTTAATTTTTTCCGTCTAGCCCCCTTCCGTACCGCGCGATAAGGAACTTACGTTCCAATAATAAATATTTCTCTGACATTCTCTTCTTGGTAGTGCATAATCGGTTGTGAAAATATGTGGAGGTACGCATGTTTTGATTTTAGCTTCTAGTACAGAATTTGCGAGCCTATATTTGGATGTTTTATGCAGTTATTACCTTGCTGTGGTCATTTACCATACATTAATATACATTCAATGACACAAAAAGTCTCATCCGCGAGTGGTGCGTCATCGTATTTAAAATGCCGTTACCTGGAAGGGGTACCTGTAGGCAGGACTCTTCTCGTTGTCGCCGTCCGGTATTTGCTTGCTCAGCTCTCCCAGCTGCGCTTGTTCCACGGTATGAATGGAGTCCGTCGCTATCCGTCCGCGCTCTTTACGCTTCTAAAACAAAGCAAACACTTTGTAAAAAAAGAAACTGAAACAACTCGCAAATGTTTCCGCCTTTTAAGGTAAGAGGTACATCGCTTAACGTACATGACATATTTTTACTTTTTTTTAAACCCCGAGCGACGCAAGAAGAGGGGTGTTATAAGGTTGACGTCGATGTCTGTCTATGTGTGTATGTGTCTGTCTGTGGCATCGTAGCTCTCAAATGGAAGGACCGATTTCGATGCGGTTTTTTACATTTGAAAGAAAGTTTCCTTGCGGTGGTTCTTAGCTATGTTTGGTTAATATCGGTCCAGCAGTATAAGAGTATCTCTTTTCCAAAAGCTCTTTTCCAAAATGATGTAAGACATTTTTAACCCCTGACGCAAAAAGAGGGGTGTCATAAGTTTGACGTCGATGTCTGTCTGTGTGTGTGTGTCTTTCTGTCTGTGGCATCGTAGCTATCAAACGGATAGCCCGATTTCGTTGCGGTTTTTTTTTGGCGTATGATTACTCGATTATGTGCTTCACGCGTGCCAGTATATTCGTTAAAATGACAATTAATTGATAACTTCGACCTGATGCTGCAACCAGAATCATACGTAGTCCGGCCATAGATTCACATGACGGGGGTGTTTTAAATTTTTAATTTACGCTTGTTACCTATTCATGACAAGATACCTAGCCCTCCTCTGCGATCTCACCTTGTGTTAAGTGACGTTGCAGTCTAAGATGGTAACGGGTAGGGGTATTAAAACTGGCAGTTTTAATACCCCTAGTCTGTTTTGTGTTCGATCGTGCCGAAACGCTAAATCGCTTGGCGGTAAAAATATAACACGATCTTGTGGGCAAATGCAAGTGAAGCCGGTTGCTTCAATTCACATTTTTTTTTAACCGACTTCCAAAAAGGAGGAGGTACTCAATTCGGCCGGTATCTTTTTTTTTCTATGTATGTCCACCGATTTCTCCGGGATTACTGGACCGATTCGCGTGATTTTTTTTTTAATCGACAGAGGATGTTTGCGAAATGGTCCCATAAAAATTTTCACCTTCAACTCCTCAAGCCTGGCTGCAGGGATATTGTTCACCTAAAATAAAGAGATTTAGAAAATGTCGATTACGAATAATTTATTATTGTAGGTAACAAGTATGGACTACATCATGGAGCTCCAGGTCCTAGTTCCTCAATCCTGATGCTGCAGGGTACTGCCTACCTAAAACTATGGGTATTTAGGAAATTTCGATTACAAATTGATATTTTAGGTAACAAGTATGGACTAAGCAACTGTATGGACTACATCATGGAGCTCGAGGTCCTAGCTCCTCAATCCTGATGCTGCAGGGTAGAGCATACCTAAAACTATGGGGATTTAGGAAATGTCGATTAAGAATTGATATTGTAGGTAACAAGTATGGACTACATCATGGAGCTCCAGGTCCTAGCTCCTCAATCCTGATGCTGCAGGGTACAGCCTACCTAAGACTATGGGGATTTAGGAAATGTCGATTAAGAATTGATATTGTAGGTAACAAGTATAGACTACATCATGGAGTTCTAGGTCCAGTAGGGCGGGGGGCGGAGGGGGCTGCCCGCCCCGGGCCTCTGGTCCAGGGGGCCCCCAAATGATTCCATGTTCCCTTGATCAAATCCTATACAAGGCTTTAAAATTTATTCTTTGTAGGTACCTATCTAAGAGGTGATTTGGATCTTATGAATATACTACACTTAAAAGCTTAAAATAAAAATTCTTTTCAAAAAACCGACTTCTAACGCCACTACAAAGTATAAAAATAATTTTAGTTTGTCCACGTTTGTTGAAGTCGGGCGGGCCTAAAATACAAACTATGAAACCGACTCGCGATGCTCGCTCGACTTCTACAAACGAGTCTCTCATATTGTGTAGCGTCGCGCATCGGTTTCATAAGTTGTATTTAGGCCCCGCCCGTCTTCAACAAACGTGGACAAACTAAAATTATTTTTATACTTTGTAGTGGCGTTAGAAGTCGGTTTTTAGGGTTCCGTACCCAAAGGGTACCAACGGGACCCTATTACTAAGCCTACGCTGTCCGTCCGTCCGTCCGTCCATCCGTCCGTCCGTCCGTCTGTCAGCGGGCTGTATCTCGGTAACCGTAATAGGTAGACAGTTGAAATTTTCACAGATTGTGTATTTCTATTGCCGCTACAACAACAAATAATAAAAATTAAATTAAATTAAAAAAATTAAATAAAATATTTCCATGGGTACATGGAAATATTTTTATGTAAATTTTTTTAACGGAACCCTAAAAGAGCGAGGCCCGACTCGCACTTGGCCGATTTTTTGAAAAGATTTTTTTTTTTATCAAGAAACTCATTGATTGTGTTGTGTTATCAAAAATACATATAAAAGAAAGAGATTTTATTCTCATCTTTTTCAATTTACTGAGATAACAGTGTAAAAATTATTATTATTATTCGCAAGCTAAAGCCTAAGTGCCTAAATGCTTCACCTAAGGATGTGTAGCTATAAGCATGAGTCAACGACTTGGAAACCAGTTTTAGAATAGGTTTAGGTACATCAGTAAGACCTTACGGGACCGGGATATACTCGTATACATACCAATTAACATTAAGCCCGAAATTGCATTCAGTATATTTCTTAGAATATTTCAGGGAAATGACTAAGTCAGTGATTTTGCGAATTTCTTAGGGATATAATGAAATACCCTCAAGAGTACCCGATTCCATGCAGGAGCTAAGTGTAGCTAGTGTTTAACACTTTGAGTACTAGAATAGAATAGAATAGAATAGAATAGAATAGAATAGAATAGAATAGAATAGAATAGAATAGAATAGAATAGAATAGAATAGAAATTCCAAATCCTCAACTGAAACATCGGGACTATTTAGATAAAGCTATGGCGGGCGCGGAAGCTTCCCTATCACTTGATTGCTATTTTATTGCTGCAAAGGCATCGTCTTAGTTCTCTAAAAACAAAATTAAAGCCGACCATTTATTTAGCTGCTGAATTAAGGCTTTTGCGAACCAACTACCCAACTAGGTTTATAAATGAGACGGCAAAATGTTAGGGCTTATTTTAACCTAAATATTCTGGTAACCTTATAAATGATTGAAACTAAATAAATAAGTACAGAAAATTAATTGAATATGATGTTCGTATTTCGCACCCGCGTGATAGAGATCAGAAGTTTCTGCTATCAAGTTTTTTTTAAAGGAAGCGATCAAACTAAAATCCAATTTTTAATCCCTGTAAATTGCGAAGGCTTAATTGTTATCCGATACATGGAAAATTTTAGTTCAATCGGAAAACGAGAAATGGTTCTTTCTTGCAAAATTAGACCTGAACATACATGCATACATACATTTTATTTATTTATTTAATTTATTTAAACACAAAAAACTTAATCTATCATTACAGGGAACCTATAATGTGACAGATAAGTTCTTCTTCTTCTTTTTGCGGCTATGCAGGTCCTGAGGCCCTGTAGAACTCTAGACAGATAAGTTACAAATGACTTCCTAATCTTAATAACATTATGTACCTACCTACATTGTAAGTGAAATAAAAGTTTGTAATAACAAGACTATTTCTATTTTAAATCTTGAGTGACGATCAAAAGGTAAAGGTAAATAAATCTATTGCGAATAATAATTAATTAAAATCGGCCCACGCGTTTCGCTTTCGACCCTAGCGAACTACAATCACACGAGTAACCGAATATACCTACTCTGTGCTACAATGGAGCAAGCATGCAGTTGAGTTTATCAGCGAGCGATAAAGAGAGCTATGCTCGGAGTATCCCTGCGTAATCAAATCGGAAATGAGATCAGTATGAGAACCGTTCACCGACCAACTATAGCTTAACCAGTCGCGAAGCTGAAGTGGCAATGTGCGTTCCAAATTAATTCGAAGAACCGATAGACGTACCGGAAAGCGCAGTGTTTGCAGACTCTCTCACTGTAATCTAGTGACTATAATAGATAGACCGACAAAATCAGACTAGTCATCCCCCTAACTCTTTTTAGACGCCTAAGTTTTCAAAATAACAGTCTTCCATTTGAAGAATTTGAAAAGGTTGTCAACCACACGTACTCGTTTGCAGAGTTGCTATGGAGGAGGAATATTACAAACAATTAGTGTGTCAGAGGGCTCTCCATTATATCGTTCACTGAGGGTTCGTAGTGCAGGCTGCGACGTGACTGTGCATACATTAAAAATATCTCTAGGGTAGGGGCGCACCCTTTACTTAATATGGAAAGTGATGAAGAGCGTTTAACCGTATTTTTTATTTTATTTTTAAAGTGTAGATATTTATAAAAACTTATCGTAACAGAGGATCTTTAAAAAAATAAAATGTTTAGAAGTGGTTAATATTCTCTTTGCCTCGATGTCAATATGTATTTGTGATTGTATTTACCTTTTCTCATTTCAGTTTATCTCAGTCTTATAGGATGTCATCGAACGCAAAACCCGATATATTGAACCGCGCAGTAACGTGCCTACATGGAGACAGCTGAATATGGATAAACCAATTAGTTAATTGTTTAGAATCGGCGAAGATATCTGTTTCTATATTAAATAAATGAAACAATAATATTTCTAAATTCAATTCCTCAGAAACGGACAAACCGATAGATCAATTGGAAAATAAAATAGGAAGTAGGTATATGGGGCCATCATCGGAATCTATGATAGTTTGCGGGGATTTGTAATGTAATATGAATATGAACCTAATGTTTGTCCAAATCAGTAACATAAAAATCACACAAAATATAAGATATAAAAGTCGATAAATCAAATTTAAAAAAACATAGGAAGTGGGACCATCCTGGGAATCTATAGTTTTCATACTGATAACGTTAGTCCTAATCAACGATTTCAAAAGTAACATCTTAGAAAATATTAGTCAGTTTTTGAGCGTATTGCAATATATTGAGTATAGAGATATTATAATAAAATGTAATCTTTACCGGGAAGTGCGAGCGTCGAACGGGCGGCCGACCGGTGGCGACGTACCACTGCCGGGTGCCGCTTCGGAGCAGACACGCCCAAATCGCGCATGCGTATACGAACCCTCTATCGAGATATTACATGGCAATTATCGTAGCCGCTACGATCTCAGCTGCACATTTTCAAAAATCGTAAACCTACCTTCTTGGGAACTCGCAGCAGAGTTTTTACAGATGCGGTGCGGTTGGGCGAACGCGGTATTATTTGAATATTAGAAAGCACTTTACATTAGTTTATTAATTGAATTGATTTATTCTATAATTGGCTTTCTGTTCATATTATCTTTATCTTCTAGATAAAAGCTGGGAATTCTGCACTTTATTTAACTGCCACTCCATTCGTGAACATAGGTTTTTTTTTAGAAGTAAAATTCCGTCTGAATTCCTTAATAATTAATCTGGGATAAAAATTATCCTTCCTCTTATTATTTTCTTGTAAGCGGCTTAGGTGTGAAAGGATAACAAACTGATGGACAAATGGATTGACTAGTATTTGTAATATTTCAGCATGAACAAATCCAAGTCATAATTTATGACTACAATTTTTTTAGTCTTGGCTTGGAAAATTTGGACACAGTACCTAATATTTTTCTTTCCATTTTAATAGAAGGAAATTAATTGTATTTTTGAATAAACATGTATTTAGATACTTACCTGTATGAAATAATAAGCCTAGAGGCAGTGGTACCAGTAGCAGCCAAGCCAGTCTACAAGTAAAATCTATTTTGAATGCAAGCCCTTACAAAAATACTAGTGCTGTGCAATATCATAAGTTCTTACTTTTTAGATTTGTTAAAACTGTTAGTTAAATGATGCAGTATATCAAATCTTGAACTTTTTTGACACTCAGCAAAAATTATAAGGCTAAGCGTATACTCAGAAATGAGGAGATCCGTAGGAGAACCAAAGTCACCGACATAGCTCAGCGAGTCGCGAAACTACGTTGTATTCGTTTATATTTGGTTGCAACCTGTTTTGTGTATCTTTTCAATAAATAAATAAATAAATAAATAAATAAATAAATAAACTGAAGTGGAAATGTACGGGGCACAAAGTTCGAAGAGCTGATGGTCGTTGGGGTCCCAAGGCGCTGGAGTGGCGACCCCGCACCGGGAAGTGCAGTGTTGGCAGACCCCCCACCAGGTGGACCGACGACATCAAACGAGTCGCAGGGAGCCGCTGGATCCAGGAGGCGCAAGACCGAGGCCTGTGGAATTCCATGCAAGAGACCTTTGTCGAGCAGTGGACGTCTATCGGTTGATGAAGAAGAAGAAGAAGAGTATACTGCGACGCAGGTGACGCAGCACAGCATACTCGTAGTACAGATTTTGCAAGGCAGGGCAGGCAGACATAGGCTGCAAGCTTATGCTGTGATGCAGCTAAATGACACAGATACATTCTTCCACATCCTAGCAAATAAATTGAACAGACAGTTTTCGAATTAAAGTAAATTAAAAGTCACAACAAACTAATTCCAGTAAATAATAATCTGTCATTTTTCCTGCAAAATTATAAAATCTAACTAAAAACGTGTATGCGTCACACAGAAATCAGTGCAACACTGCGAAGCGCAGAGTAAGATAAACGCAACATGTTCATCCATTAGAAAATACGCTCTGCCTTGCGCTGCATGGATCTGCTTAACCTGCGTCACAGCATACACTTAGTCAAGTTGAGTGTAGACCAATGAGTTACAACAATATTTAGAATTTAGATTATATAACTTACCTTTATTCTTACTCCTTTGCAGCATTTAAAAAATGTAGATAAAAATAAACACCATTAACCAGTTTTACCCACATCCAAAAAAGTTAAAACAATTTTTATTAATTTAGAATTTCTTACTTAAAACATGTAAAACACAACTTTATTTTAGTAGAAAATGAAATAATATCTTATTTATTTATTTATTTTACAAGCTTTGAATACCCAGTTTGGGTGTAGCAACAATAGTGTAATTTATTGTGGTATCAAATCAATGTATCTAATTTTTTTTTGCTGATAAACTTAAGTACCTTTATTTAAAAAGATTTGAAGTTATTGATTGTAGTTTCGCCACTGGATGTTGGGAATAGAAGTAAAGAAATTATATGACGTCGACTGAATCTAACGTGAAGAAATCATATCTGGTAGTCTGACTTGAACTTGACCGAATTTTATTTTTCATTATTCACATAAAAATAAATAATAACTGAAAATTAACTTACATGACCCTCTGTGTCATAGTATGTGAGAGCTCTTCTGGTGAGGACAAACCATCGACCCTTATAGTTAACTGGAGTAAATATCTTCTTGTTCTGTGACCTCTTTATCATAAAAGCCTCTCGTATCACCTCATCTTCATCGGTGGAAGCCATAATTCCTTTGAAAAATATGAGATATGCTATAGGAGATATAATTATTTTTAACCCAGTATTAGCAAGTGATAGCCTAGTGGTTAGGACTGTGGTCTCCTATTCGGGGGGTCGCAGGTTCGATCCCGGGTACGCACCTCTGACTTTTCGGAGTCAAGTGCGTTTAAGCAATTAAATATCACTTGCTTCAACGGTGAAGGAAAACATCGTGAGGAAACCTGCACACCTGAGAGTTCTTGATAATGTTCTTGAAGGTGTGTGAAGTCCGCCAATTCGCATTGGGCCAGCGTGGTGGACTATGGCCTATAACCCTTCTCTGAGAGGAGACCTGCGCTCAGTAGTGAGTCGTTGATGGGTTGCTAATGATGATGATGATGATGATTAGCATTTGCAACATTGGTTATGTGTTTCCTTGAAAACCCAGTAATAATATACCTTAATGACAACATCCCGATTAACTTGCTCAAAATTGGTAAATGTGACCTTCTGTGAATGTAGTTAGTGCAGAAAAATTTAATAAAACCATTTTTAGTACATATTAATGTACTAAAAATGGTTTTTCATTGTTTTAGGTTTATTAAATAACTAGATGATGCCCACAGCTTCCTCCACATGGATTAAGGTATAATTCCCACAGGAACTCTGTAATTTTCCAGGATAAAAAAGGATGGTTGGATGTTTGTTAGTCAGTCATGCCACAACGAATGAACCAATTTGGCTGAATTTTGGAATGGAGGTAGGTCATACCCAGGATCAACACATAGGGTACTTTTATCTCGGAAAATTAAAGAGTTCCCGCGGGAATTGAAATACCTTAATCAACGCGGATGGAATCGCGGGCATCATCTAGTAATAATTTAATAATTGTTAACAGTTTATAATTAATAATTACTTACCATAATATAATAAGTAGGTAAATAAATAAGTAATCGTTTATTTCTAAACACCAGAGAAACAAAAAAACGACATAGATTTAATACCTATAATACCGTCTACCGCTACCTTACCGCTACTAATGTAGCAGGAAATGGTTAATATGATACTACATTGACCACATCGCCTTAAGTTCTAGCTCTAAGTTTGATATGTTTAACTGATCATAATTATATTAAATTTAATAAAAATTATCAGAACTAAAATAAAAAATAAGAACAATGAAAAAACATTATATTATTACCTATTATGTTGTGACTAAGCATAGACCATTTTATTATCGGCACTTGAATGAAGTAAACTTGAAGAAAATGAACTTAATAAAAACGGTCGCAATCACGTAAGTCATAAGTTTAAGACACAAGTAATTGCATTATTTAATATTTATCTGAACACCTCTTTAAACTAGCGGCACGCTATGATGGCCGGTTTGACGTTTGTCCGCTCATGAAGTTCCGTATTAATTGATAACGACTTTGAAGGAAATAATTGTATTACTTTATTGACGATAGTGATGTGCAGAGATTCATAAATTTTATCGAATGTAGTTTTAGGTTTAGGACTCAAAATTTATTTATTAAATTGATTTCTAAAATGTATACAAGTGTAGAAAAATCAGTTTGCACCATTTAAGGGGTGAATGTACTTGTGAATATGAACAATTTTCACTATGTGGACAAACCTCTGAAATCGCAAAAAAATATCAGCTGTTTCATACAAAAGGTAAAATTTTTATTTTTATATGATATATACCACAACTCGGCATTTGGTTTTCTAAATTGAAAATTTTTAAAAATGGAATCTAATACGATCGTCACATAGGATCGCTGGCTAGCACAACTACTACCTCCGGCAAACTCGCGTCAATGCTCAATGCAAAACAAAGCAGTTTCGAATTGACGTTGCTTCGAAAAGTATAAACTGTCAGTGCAATGCGATTGTGATATAGTTTTGACCTGGCTTTGGATTTCAAATATTGATACTGCATTACTGTTGACCCTTGCTCGTTAATTTGGACTCTGTTCAAGCCCTTTGTTGTGGATTTCGTCGATATGACCGAACGTACGCAGAGAACTGTTCTAAATAGTCAGACACGTGAGTTCGTAATACGCCTTCGTAACTATTTCGATCGTGAAGCTCAAAATGGAGGGCCAATTTTACCTATAACGTCAGTGGTTGAACGCGTAGCTGATGCGCTTAATATTGGACAACGAACTGTTAGACGGATAACTAAAAAAAATATGGCGAGACTGGCACAGAAGAAAATAAACTTCACACACCAAAAAAGAGAAAACGAGCAAAACCAGTCGTAGGCATCGATAGCTTTGATGCCGATGCTATCTGAAGACATGTTTGTTTGTTTGTTTTTTTTTCTTGTGTGCATATAAAGTATGTATATTCATTTTCATTCAAATATTCAGTTCGTTCAAATAAATTAAATAAACATATACATTTTTGTTTTATTAAACCTATTTAATCAGGTACAAAAACAAAACTTAATTGTTTTTTGTTCGAGAATAAATTGACATTCCACATCACTATTGTAATGTGTCAAACCGGCCATCATAGCGTGCCGCTAGTTTAATTATTAATTTATTATTTGAAAACAAAGTTTAAAGCTGGAAACAAACTATCGGACGCGGCTGACGGACGCGGCTTACGGACGCGACTGATAAGTGTGCACAGTCGTTAAGACGCGTCTTGCGGATTCGTCCGAGCGCCCACAGACCCAACCCCAGAATATTCTACAGACACAGTGTTTATTACATGGAACAAGGAATTACGACTATTTCTAATCGATGGTCTTGCTGTTGACGAAGATTCTTCGTCGAAGAAACATGTCTAGTGAAATGGCATTAATGTAATATAGTGAAAATGCATTAAAAAGATCTTGTGACGGCTTGCCCGCAGAATTTAATCACTAATGTCACGCACGTAAAATCGTAGTGTGCTTTATATTGTCTTTGGCACTAACGTGCGAGCTCCCGAATATTCATTACAGTCCTTCTCTGTGGTCATTCTGACGCACGGACGCGTCCGCACCCCGTGCATAGCGTCCGCGGACGTTTTCGCATCCAGCGGGCCAGATTGCTCTCGGACGTCCGAACGCTCAAGGTCACGTCCGCGACTTACGTCCGATAGTTTGCACAGTTCAGTGTACATGTAGTAACCAGATCACCTATAAGTCGCGTCCGTAAGCCGCGTCCGTCAGCCGCGTCCGATAGTTTGTTTCCAGCTTAACATTTTCGACACTTCACAGTCACCACAGATCACATACCAGGAACAAAGATTATTAAATATGGCATTATGCACAGTGTACGTCTGTGATTGTCAAACGATATTTTATATGGTGGCACCACACATGGCTATTTGTGTTTGCGTATTTGTTATATTTGTCAAATAACTTCCATGTGTGGAGAGTATATTTGCCAAAGTTATGCGGGTTGTTGCGTTCCCTAAAATATGGTTGAGCGAAGCAATGGCTGGGTCATGCGTCATGCTCGTGAACGGGTGCCACCAGCGGCAATGGGGCTACTTTCTGTCTGCCCGTCTTGACATGTGTTGAATTATAATTAGAAATAATTACGTATGCTTTTGTGGACCTTTCCCTCATTGTGGAAACTCTGCATACATAGAATATCTGTGAAGTATATTGTAAAAGTATTTTGAAAAGAGCAACTGCCGAGTTTCTTGCTGGTTCTTCTCGGCAGGAACGGCATTCCGAACCAGTGGTAGACTCATTGACGATTCAAAAGTACTTGTAAAAGTTTATTTGAATAAAAAACATTTCTATTCTATTCTATTCTATTCTATTGCCATTTTTGCCTATTTGGCAAATGCAGCCAATAACAAATATGGTTTACCGAACGGCTGTTGGTTTTTTGAAGACACATCAAAGGAGGCAAATAGGCAAACACGCAAATATACTGGCCACACATGGTCGGCTTCATAAGCGCGCGAATTGTCGACCAGTACGGGCGGACCGCCTTAATAACCTAAAAAAGAACGTAAATAAGCAAAGACTTCTAGAAGTCACTGTAAATAAGTGATAATTATTATTGTTTTTATTAGCCATTTGTTGTGTCCCACAGCTGGGCAAAGGTTTTCCATTTCTATAAGTGATTTTAAGTAGGTATTTAAAAAACTAGTAGGGCGCGTGGGTGCGCGGACCGCGGTTTTTCTATCGTCAAGTGGACTTTCCGGTCCTGATCATTTTCTGTCAAATAACCACTCTTCCATCTTTTATACTCTCAGAGATAGATGCCTATGAAATTGGGAATGGCCGCCATCTTGAATCGCCATTTTGAATTTTTTTTCAACTCACTGGCAATTGGATGAGGTTACGAGTGACTTTTGTTCGAGCATGACTTTTGTTCGAGCACAAATAGCCATGTCTGGTGCCACCATTAGAGCTTATACCACGAACACTATTTAAGAGTCTATGATTAAATCATAGACCACGAACACTGTGACACGTTATGACATGACTATGACCCTAACAGCTAAAGACCTAATAGGGTATTTGACTACTTTTAGAAAATCATCTTAAATTGTTAATAATGCTATGCTGAAGCTAACAAAACGTATATTTCGGCATAATTTTCAGTATTTTTCATAAAATTCGAGAAATAAATTCAAAAAAATTAATTGCCGCCGAAACGTTCCATTTGCTCTCATGACGTCACAGTTCACATTTCAAACAATGACAATTCCACAGCCCATAGGTGGTGTGGACTGTGGCGTCATTCGAGATCACGGAACGTTTTCGATCACGTGACCGTGGCCGGAATTATAGCAATTTTATTTAATGTTTTCTAATTAAATAAAACTATATTTTTTAGTTTTGTCGTATGGAATAATGTTTTTAGATAATAATCTTTTCGGATGACACCAAATGAAACGATATTTTTAATATAGTTAAATACCCTATTATTTCCTACCTTCATGGACCTAATGTAGGTACTCTGTGGTTATGATAAATAAATAGGAATACTACTAAGGGCGGAACCACATTTGTGAGGATCGATTCGGATTTTGCCTATACAAAACTGTCATTTTCCATACATTCGTGTACGCATCGAAAAGCCGATTTGATCCGTACACGTTTCTATGGAATTTGACAGTTTTGTATGGGCGAAATCCGAAACGATCCTCACAAATGTGGTTCCACCCTAAAGGAAGACTATAGTCGTAATTCCTAGTTCCATGGATAAATAGCAAAAAAAGCGAAGATAGTGTAGAGACCATGGTACCGAGAGACCACCTTACCACGAACACTACAGAGAGAGGCGGGCCACCTCTGCTAAAGCCATTGACATAGACCACCATAGCACAGAGTAACGAAGGTAAGGTCATAGACACAGAATGAATAGTGTTCTGTGGCCCTGCTTGTCCTACCATAGACCACGACAGTACAGTATAACAGCTATCCTAGTGTTCGTGGTCTATGTTAGTATCCTCTAATCAGCTCTAATCTGTGAAGTGTGATCCATTCGTGATCCATTCTAATCTGTGGATCACGACGAAGTGATTAGAACTTTTTTTTTTTTATAATTCTGATAAATTCAGTGATTTTAATTTTTATTCATAGTATTAAAAATAGAACTATGTCTTCAGAGACAGCTCAAGTTAGTTCGCTGCCATTACCTCCACTGCAATATATAAATTTTTACACCGACGACAATGTCCGGCGAAATAGGGCTCCGTTGCCACCACGGCCTATTCACGACTCGTATCAAATGTTTGGCCACACATTTAACGCTGATGATACAATTATACGATCCCTAGAAAGTCAGGTATGTTAAATTTTATATCTTGGAAGGGTTCCTGTTTCCACTGAGTGCCGAGCGGCCCTACCCTCGTATTGCTATCGCACAAGTCATAAAAGTTTAGTACATTTTAAAGTCCTAAGCAGGCTGTTCCATGGGTGAAAGGAACATGGTGGAACCTAACTAGAGCAAAGGTCTGAACTGGTAAAAAAGAAAGTTTCTTTGCTTCTTGAGCTTATAACCTAGCTTTAAATATTTTGATTATGCAAATCTATTTCTGCTTTATCCTAGGTATAGTGCGATTGTCAAAGGAAGGTAAGAGCTGCTCAATAGCAACATAATTTTTAATCTCAAATTTTGTATGTAAGGTAGCACTGCAGCACTTATATTTTCTAAACCTTTAATTAATATAATTTTTGTTAAATCTTTAATAGGGCTTCCGTCGGCTCTACCCAATGCACTTTGAAAGGAGAAGGGAGTTGAAGAAACTGAATCATTCCTTACTAGTAAATTTTTTAGATCTATTAGATTTATTAGTACATTGCCCGGATTCACCTAAAAGAGCTGAAAAAGTTGAGGACCTTAGTTTGTTATTTATACACATACATCATTTGCTAAATGAATTCAGACCACACCAAGCTAGAGAGACTTTGAGAGTGATGATGGAGTTACAGAAGCGGCAGAGAGTGGAAACTGCTATGAGGTATTCAAAGACTTATAAATGAATATAATATATCAAGCACAAGCTGATGTCTATTTTTTTAATTCTGTACAAACTCTTCACCAAGATAATATTTAACCTAAGGGCATCTCTGGGGTGCAAGCTATCTCAGTGCCTTTTGTCAAGATTGGTTCAGTAGTTAGGCCATGAAAACAATTGTTATAACCTGTTTTGATATCTCTGACACCTTAAGTTTTATTATATTATACAGAATTCAGATAAGGCGAATTTTGTTGATCAACTGCTAAATCAATTGCCACTCGCATTGTCTGAACAGACATTCGCTTGAATTGAATCAACAAAATTTGTTCAAGTAAAGTTTGCTAGCGTTCAACTTTTCTCACAACTCTGTTGCAAATGATTCTACTTTTGTGAACCTGACAATGTTCAATTAGTGGTAAATTGAGTTTGTTTTTGTTTTGGATGCAAATGTAAAAGCACTGAGTATAAGTATAACAATCAATGGTTTTTTTTATGACAAGTAGGATAAAGATCTTAATGTACCTATGTGTAAATAGCTTTGCCAAGGTTTGCAAATTAACAGAAAAAAAACAAAAATGAACAATCAAAAGATAATTGAAGTGATTTTAATTGAACCCTCAACTTGTCCATTCCAACAAGTGGCATTCAACAAAATTCACCTCATCTGAATGCTGTATTACATGGGAACCTTAAATATTTCCAGAACAGAAGTAGCTTATAACCCTATTTGAAAGTTATTTAATTATTGGTATTTTATGTTTCCTTATTTATTTCATTCCAGATTCCAAAAGCATTTAGACAAAGTTCAAGATATTTTACAAAATGCTTTACAAAGCTTGCCAGATCAGAATGATATTGAGTCTAACTTTAAAATGCCTACAGAAATACTAGAGCATATGGATTGCAACCAAAGTGATAACACCAATCCAGACCCTTGCTATGAACTTGATAGAATCATGTGTAATATTGTAGACAATATGAGATAGTTTTGTTTATCAGTTTCCTATTAAAAATTTCATTCATTACAACTCATTTGTTTTTATTAAATATCCAGTTGCAGGTGTCCATTTCCCAATCAGTCACATGAAATGGTTTCTTACAACTTGGAGACCAATTAGGTATCTACTACCTTTTCTTACTACCAATTTTGGATGACGATTGAAAAATAAGTTACCTAGCAGGGCAATTCTGTAAAGCGGCAATAACTTTAATAGAGCCATCACCATGCAATGCAATGCAAATCTCATAGTTTGAATAATTTTTTTTTAATTGACACTGTCAAATTAGATGAAAACAAGAATTTTCTTTATTTTGATGAAAAATAAAGGAAACGCTCAGCACTGAAGTTGCCTTTCTTCTATCGGTTATGCTTTTTTAACTTTGTTCCTCCTTCACCGTTTCTACTACAAATAACTGCGAGACCGCGTCGTGTCGGCATTCTTGTGGTTGAAATCCAACCTACTATTCGCACGAAACGCTTTTGTTAAAGGTTTCTGAAACGAACCACTTAGGTATGGAAAGCTGTTTCTTTGTATTTGTCCTATTAGTAAGATCACGAGTATGATTAATTCCAGCGGCTCCTACTTCTGGCGACCATGTTTGTTGCCTCATATAGAGTACCTACTTTCAAGGGAAAAGTAAATTGGAATCTAGGCAAGCTAATAGCATGGTTTTCTTAGGGCAGCAGTTTCGCTGCGAAACCATTACACAACATAAAACTGGCAGTTTGCTTGTCCGAGCCTTAATTTATGTTTTTTAATTCATGGAATTTAAGTACCTATCTGTCTCTTTCGTTTTGCTGCTATGGTTTCAGGGCAACTTGATATAGAAAATACAGGTATAATATTGAAACACAGATTTTATTTAATTTCTTTAATTATGATGAAATAAAAATGTTGAGATAAATTGTGTAGGTGAACCTTCTTTGGATTAAAAGATGTCAATTAAAGAAATCTGAAACAATAATATACCTACAGCTATTGTTGATAGGGTGATCCAGCTCCGGTGATTGTCTTCTCTAGTGATGCCTGTTAAAAGAAAATTAAATGGCTGATTGTCTTAAATACAGTTGGCACTTACTTTTAAACAGGAGCTTTTATTTTCCCATCCTTTATTTCCTTCAATTTGCGATGGTCCTAAATAATATAAAATAATAACTAAAATACTTACAAATTCTGGAGTTTGAGTCGTATTTCTTTACTTCTAGAATTTTCTGGATACAAGCTACAAGATTGGGATGATCAAATACTTACCTTCTACAAAGTGTACAGTAATCAATATGTTCAATATGTATTACTAACTTATCCATTTAGCAGCTACAATACAGTATTCAGCCACAGACTACCTGTAAAAAAACCCCATCCACGAAATCTTATCTTCGAAATCAGCTATGTGGATAACCTAATCAACCAAGATAGAGCAACGAGGTCAAACTGCAAAAGGAAGTTACAAAATGCCCAATTTAAGCCCAGGGTTATGTATTTTCTTATTCTGCGATTTCTCTATTGCAATGGGTACTTCTGTTTACCACTTTTATTAGTGTAAGAACCAATGTTTAGTAGCCCAAGATGAACTTAACATCAAACTTATTAATTAACAGCCAGTTATGTAATTTTCTCAGTTCAATAGAAAATTGTCATGGCCCAAATGAAAAAAAATTGTTATTTAGAAGTTACTACGCCGTCTAAAAGGCGCCCCATTGTTACGAAAATCCCTTCTTCCATAACCACCCCTACCCCTGCCATAATTGGAACCCGAGAATCGTCCAGAGTTGTTTAGTCTGGAGCTGTATTTGCCTGAAGGTGGTGTATACATCTTAAGGTTTCTATCACCACTTCTGGAGCGCTTTTCTGGTGATTCGGTCTGATCACGATTGTCAAAAGTGATTGGTCTGTGTCTCTTTGACCCTGATGATGCTTTGTCTCTATCTTCAGACTCGTTTGATTGTGCTGCCTAAAAAAATATCACAGTTAATAAAATAGTCACAGATTTAGGATTGGTAGTCGCTACGCAGCTACTAGATACCTCCCTTCTTAAAAATAAAAGCTCCTTAAATGCGGCAACATAATATAATTACAGATTACTGATACTAGATAATAGTTTGTATTGACTATTTGAAAACGTCAAATATTGGTTGCTACGAGACCGACACGGGTACGCCAGTTCAGGCGTACTATAAATTGTCGCCTACGCCTACTAGTACGCCGACGCGACGGTATCTAGTATACGTAAAGCGACTACCAATCTTAAATCTATGAAAATAATATAATAGGAATTTACAATGTAGGAATCTTTGAAAATAATATAGGAATTACAATTGGGTATTTGACTGTTGTCAAAATGGTGATATTCATTATTTATAATCGAAAATGTAATATGTAAGAATAACATATTTTGTAAAAATAGCAAATAAATCGGTCAAAAAACAGATAAGGTTATAAGTTTAACATGGTTTTACTATGACTGTATCTGTCTCTTTATAAAACGAAATTTTCTATGAAGAGTGTATGGAGCTTTTGAGTTTTGAACTCACACCTCAATAGCGCTCTCTTTCATCTTTGTCTATCAGATCTATATTTCCGAGACTAGTTGAGATATTTAAAAAAGAAAAATGGCATTATGTTATAATATTTAAATAGTCAGTCAGTCAAATACCCAGTTGTAATCAAAAGAATGCAAAAACATAACAATAATAGAAAGTCTAGTAATTCATTCATTTTACTATTAGTTGATACCAGCACATTTATCTGTGCGAATTTAAAAGAGTTAAAAATTCCTTGGGGCTTTTTTTGATTTTCTGGGATAAAAAGTATCCCACATCCATCTCCAGGATGTATAGATTTCTATGCTTTTGTTATAAATGTTTGAATATTAAACAAGAACCCTATTACTATTTATGTAGCCTACATTACACTTTGTATAATCTTCTGCATGTGAGTGATAGTTCAAATTATGAACTTAAGGTGCAAGACATGGTTCTGCCCGCGAAATTCAAATTTAATTTGGTTTTTCGCAATTTGTAAACTAATACGACAAAGTAGGCTTAAAATTAAATTTGAATTTCGTGGGCAGACCCTTGTCTTCCACCTTAATGAGACATATTATTGTCCATGTATTGTAGATTGTAATTGCTCACCTCTTTTTCAGCCTTCTTAGTTTGAAAAGAGAGTTGCACTTTACTTTTGAAGCTAGGCGGAGTGCGGAATATATCTCTTATAAGAGTGTTAATATTGGAGGTTGTCTTCAGGGCTACGATTTTTAATTTGTTTTCTTCCGAATTGGCATCTTCACCCTTTTTACTCTGAAAGAAACAGTTCAGTTAAGCATTGTATTGTATTTGTGGAGGGGATGCCTAACGCCAGGCGGGTGATCAGTCCTGTGACACAAACAAACAAACAGTTCAGTTTAACATTAGAAATAGTTCAGCAAAGCATAAGAAAATAGCAATCAAGGGCTATCTTGCCCTCAAATAAAAAAATATTGCTCAAGCAGCAAGTTTTACTTCAATGACTCATCAAACCAATTTCCAGGGTAAAAAAGGCAGGGCACATAGTTCAAAGAGCTGATGGTCATTGGGGTCCTAAGGTGTGGAGTGGCGACCCCGCACCTGCAAGCGCAGTGTTGGCAGACCCCCTAGCACTAGGTGGACTGACTACATCAAACGAGTTGCAGGGAGCCGCTGGATTCAGGCGGTGCAAGACCGAGGCCTGTGGAAGTCCATGCAAGAGACCTTTGTCCAGCAGTGGACATCTATCGGTTGATAAAGAAGAAGAAGAGATGAAAATAAATAATACCTGTGTAACTTCCTTGAGCTTTTTAATATATCCTTGAGTCAGTCTTGCAGTGTATTGCAGTCTTAGACGAAGGGCCTTCAGTCTTGCAGGATCAGCACCGAGTGCGGTGGGCGCTTTCCTACACAAGGAATGTAGCGCAAATAGGGCACACTCAACATGCGAAAACTGTAAAGATGGTGCTGCAGATTTTGTTTCACCATTTTCAATTTTGGTTGCATTCTCTTCTTCATTTTCCACAGGAGCCTCTGGTAGGTAGTTCTGAAGCAAAAAATGCTAATTTAATTTAAAAACACAATTGCAAGCGCCATCTTTATAATAAAATTGTCGAACATGAATAGAATATCAAATGACCACAAGATCTATACAA
This sequence comes from Oeneis ivallda, assembly GCA_029955525.1. Taxonomy (NCBI): domain Eukaryota; kingdom Metazoa; phylum Arthropoda; class Insecta; order Lepidoptera; family Nymphalidae; genus Oeneis; species Oeneis ivallda. The sequence goes on along the minus strand of JARPMR010000004.1, from coordinate 18,553,212 downwards.
ATAAATAAAATATCGGATATATCCGTGATTTATAAATCGATTCGCGTGAATCTTTTTTCAAATCGATTAAGAAACTTTGCGAGATGATCCCATAAAAACTGCGAGTTCTAACTCTTCAATCCTGATGCTGCAGGGATACTGCCCACCTAAACTTTGGTGATTTATTAGCTGTCGATTATGAATAGTTGTAATAATTTTTAGTAGAAAACATGAACTAATATTATTTACCAGCAATACGTCATAAGTGATTTTTATTTTCTCCTCTGCATTGTCAAGGTCACCACAGTGCTCTGTGATTTCTGCGAATGTTTTCAGTAATTCTAGTTTCAAGTCATTTTCACCACTTGTAGCAGCAACATCATTCCATCGCTGGAGGACATGGTCACAGAAAATGTTCACAAACTGGGTGGACTCAACTTGCGCCTTTAAAAACAAAAGTAAATATATTAATTTTACTGATGACATTTTTTTTTTCAGAAATCTTTAAATAGGGCCACTGCATACAGAGATATGGAAAATCTAGCAAATTGGCAGGCATTTTTAAAAAAGTTGGCCAAACTACCATCATCAGGACTGTGTTACCAATTTTATTTTATACTCCTACTAGACAAATACGCGGCATTGTCCGCGCGTATTTAGGAGTTTTAAAAATCCTGTGGGTACACTTAAATCCTGTGGGTAGACTTGACATCCCAGGATGAAAGTTATTGAGTGTCAATCTCGGGAATGCATGCTATTTCTGTATCAAGTTTCATGAGATCAATTCAACAGGTAGACCTTATTGACCTAATATCAAATTCAAACAAATAAAATAATTGTAAATTATTTATTTTGTGTAGGCCAAACTGCAGGCTGCAGCTCTTATGACATGTCAAGACTTTACCACCCATATCAATTGTATCAATATCCATTGTGTAGTTTAAAAGAACTTAGTGCACAAACAGGCAGACATTATACTGTTTTATACTATACTATTGTATAGTATAAAACAGACAGAGAAGTACTCAAACCCTGCAACAAAAGTTGGGGATGATTTGAATGGACTTAGGTATTCTGTATCCAATACATGCTAAGCACTGCATTTAATTTTTGGAATACCACAAAAAGAAAATTACTTATAATAAACTCACAGAGAAAAATGGCAGAGCATGTTGAGTACATTGAATAAGTTTATCAACATATTCAGGGTCTTCAGGGTGCCAGTCTTCAGGAGTAAAAGCCAGTGCTGCTATCAGCTGAGTTAGTTCTATTTTTCCGGCAGGTGTCTTCCCAAGTCTTGACCAAGTCAGCAGATCCATTATGTGTTCTAATTCTTCAGCAATGGAGTCCTGTGAACATATTTTACATTTTATCAAGCACTCACATTAATCAGCTCAATGATTCAGCTTTGCAGCCTACTTGGCACCAATCCTTACAGGCATGATAACATATTTTGTTATACCTAAAATGTATTGTGGCTAATTTTATTTAAATTAGCCATGATACACTAATATTACACAGTAAAGTAGAATCAATCAGTAGAGTGAAATGACAGTTGCTAATGTCACTTTGTAAAATATTATTGCCATATTATTGTAATAGTGATGTTCTAGTTCAGTAAGTAGTGATAGCTGTAGTACTGTACTTTTACATTTCATTTTATAAATCTCATAAGATCACATAATATGTAATAGAAAATATAATAATAAAGGTCACCTTTTAAAGCTGTAATAATAGAAAGCCCGAATAGAAATATTTAAGATCTATTTTTAGTACTAAAATTTGTTTTATCTCCTCAGTATAGGCCAACAAAGACGAGATCAGATTTTCCATAAGATCATAATTGCTATTCAAAATATTTTTGTATCAATTATAATAAAAACAATTTGGGAATTTTCTTAGTAGTGTATGAGATATTTTGAATAACATACCTGTAGAATCTTTTTTCCCTCAGCAATAATGATGTCTTCACAATCTTTATCAATAATTTCTCTGCCTAACTGCTTGACTTTAGTGGCTAAAAACTTAATGCACCTTTCCCTTACAACTTCATTGGGTACTTCGCTGTCAGTGCTTTGATGGATTTGTGAAAACAAGCCAGACAGAGTTCCTTTAGGGTCGGTTTTCAAGATTGTAAGAAGGGAATTGGTGACAACATTAATTTCTGTAGTGTCCTCTGACTGCAGCAGTTGTGCAAGAATATCTGCGATTCTGGTTGTGTGCTCTTTATTGTTCTTACACATTGTTGGCAAATCTTTGATAGCTTGCTTTCGTATCTACGAATATAATAAAAAAATTACTTAATCATTGTTTTCTTAATCCTCATTGCCAAAGGTTGTGCTTGTGATGAATATTTTTCCTTTAGCCCCGCTTGCAGAAACGCAAGGTTATACTTTTAACCCAGAGTTAGCTGCTGCTTTGACAGATTTAGTATAAAGCTTCTGTCAAAATTACAAATTTATTCCTGGGTTAAACCTAACCCGGTGTCTCTCCAAGCGGGCCTTAGTGATAGATGTTAAAATGTGATAGTAATGTGGTAAGTCTGCAGATCCTTCTGGATACAACTCAACTCTTGGGGTAACAATTATTATCAGATTATTATCAGCTGTTACCCGTGACTTAGTTCGCGTTTGTTTCAGTTTTTTTTTTAATCCTGCAAGCAAGCATGCAAGCAGGCAAGCATGCATGCAAGCAAGCATCGATTTTTAAAATTCCAAGCAGCGAACATTGGTTTTTAAAATCCCAAGCAAGAAAGCATGCAAGCAAGCAACCAATATATTACGATAAGTCGGAGTCAGGGGGAATGGCGGTAAACAAACACGCTTGCATTTTGGTAGTATTAAATTGGACCAGGTTGGCGTCTCCCCCAATTATTGGTTTTTAAAATCCCAAGCAAGCATGCAAGCAAGCAAGTATGCGTTAGGGTGAGCATAAGCGTATCTTCCCATAGGAACTGTGCAATTCTCCAGGATAAAAAGTAGCCCATGTCTCTCTCCAGCCCATAAACTATCTTTATGCAAAAAATCACATCAATGCTCTGTTGCTGCGTGATTGAAGGGCAAACATAAGTGTTAGCATATCTTGCCATAGGAACTGTGCATTTTTCGGGATAAAAAGTAGCCTATGTCCAAATCCATCCATTATTAGAATTAAAAATCATGTCAGTTGAATTAGCAGTTCTCAAAAAATATATACAGTAGAATCTCACTAATCTGCCCTGCAATTGTCTAGTTATTCCATTGATCGTTATCATATTCATGTTCTACATATTTTATTTATAACTGTAACATATCTCACAATTAACTAATTATAGTTCTTGCAATTCACGAGGGTGACTGACTTATGGTTGTGTGTGTCGTATCTGTATAAGTGTGAGCGAGCGCAATGCTCGCGCCTGCCCGCTCCCACCTAGGCTTTGACAGGCACGCACACTTATGCAATGTGCATGTACACAAAGTAATCACAAGTAAAGCTCACTCGCCTTCGTGAATTGCAAAAACTGTACATAGTTTTAAAATAATCCTTAATTGAGGTTTGTTTCTGTGCAACTTGCAGTTGGTGGAGGGTGTCAGATTATTGGATATGTCAGCCTATTGAAGTGCCGATTAGTGAGATTCTATTGTATTTCAGACAATTTAGCACAAAATTAGTAATATTTATTAATTTCAAACTTAACTTGCAACAAGTTAAGTATAATATCCTGATTGTAATAAGCAAACCTTGCAAAGAAAAATATCCACATTAATAATAGATAAGTTTTCAATGTAAAAAAGTATAAAATACTTTTTGAATATAATATTCAATAATTATCAGAAAAAACTCAAAATGAACAATCATTCCATAGTTATTACAGTACAAGTTTTTAATTAAACGTATAACACCAAGTTGGATCTGGTTATTGTTATCCAATCATGATTATATTTTTTATTTAAGTATTTAAATAGACAATAAAATAGAGGGTATGCATGTCAGATTTCGCAAAAAAAAATTTGCCCCTTATGTCTTGGGGCATCCTATTATACATAACATGACAGGTACCATTTAGTTACAAGTGAAAATCACTATCAGAGATAGGGAAAATTATACTAACCGCCACATCATCATCTTCACAGAGATCGAATTGTGCTTCAATAGCCTGGTCTGCTAAATTTGGGAAACTGTTAAAGAATTTTGCAATGAACTGTGAGGCCAAACGCTTCTCTTTATCAGATCCTTTCACTGCAGCTAATATCTCCAAATATTCTTTTTCATGCTGAAACAAAACAAAATCAGAATAAATAGCGTTCCTTTAAGTTAAATAATGTGTGCAAAGATATCACACTTCACACTAATATGATGAATGTGTATAATTGTTACTCTTTCACGCAAAAACTACTGGGCGGATTTGGCTGTTTGGAATGGTGATCTAAGCTCATACCCAGGATAAACACATAGGCTACAATTTATCCCGGAAAAGAGGAGTTCCCGCGGGAATCAAGAACGCGAACCGCGAACATTAATGCACGCGGACCAAATCGCGGGCATCGTCTATATAGTTTTTTAATAGCTCTTTTCTACGTTAGGTACCTTAGATATGCCATCCTTGGCATCCGCGAGAATACCATAATTTTGGTACAACTTTTCAATATTGTCTGCAGACATTTTTAATCAAAAAATAACCACTCCAATTTTCAAGTAATTTATAGCACCACACCATAGACCACGAACGCACCACACCCCACAGACCAGGAACAACAAGACCACACACTCAACATAGCACAAAAACCCGAACATAGACCACGAACACTAAGATACCCGAAAACAGAATACCACCCATAGACCATAGACCACGAACACTAGGATAAGACCACCGACCAGGAAACAAAGGGATAAGACCACAGGATAAGACCATCAATACCACCCAAAAGACCACAGAACAGAACACCAAAGAGAATGTAATCACTACGTAGCACTACAATTACTTAGACGTAGTCGCAATTCCTAGTTCCATGACAATTACTGGAAAACCATCAAACCAGCCTTCCCTTTATGTTTGTGGCGAAGGCCAATACTGAAGTCGTAATTCCTAGTTCCATGACCATTACCTTTGCCTTGCTTTGCTGTCGTTAGTATTTAAGGGTGGAACCACATTTGTGAGGATCGTTTCGGATTTCGCCTTTGAGTAATAAACCAACACAGGAGAAGAATTGACGCGCGTACCCCTCTGTAAGTTGGGTATGAGCAGTGCTCATACTCGTTATATAAAACTGTTTGACTCCAGTCATGCGCCTGTCAACTACGTATGGTTAGCGGGGAATGAGCTCCGCTATAAATGCCGAATATGAGAGTATTTTCTTCTAAAAAAAATATTTAAAACATCCAGTTTACTAAAGGATAACATTTATTTACTTCTGATGTATTATTTTATCCAAATAATGCAATACTTATGCAGAAAACTTAAGAAAACTGTCGATCTGAAAATGTTGCTACTTAAACGTACATGAAATAATTTGGGGAAAATATTGAAAATTAATCTTCCTACTTACTATTCGTTTAGAGACCTTTTTCATGAACTGCATTATAAATTGATCCCATAGAATTAAAATCACGATAGAATAGGAAGGGGTGAACGACTAATTTATAAGCTTTAAGTAAAATATGACTAGATATATAAATACGAACTTTGATCGTCTGTGGGATTATCAGAAAAACTTATCGAAAGTCGATAATCGATAGTGTCAAATCCCTAAAATGTTTACACAAATGATGCGATTGTTTCATGTAATGATAGAGCGTCCCTGTGTGTGAATGTGATAGTGTGCATATACTTTAAGGTAGTGTTTGCTAATTATATTGTGTGCGTGCATAGCGACGTGATGGAAAAATGCAACTGTAGTAAGCAAGTTTTCATGTGTGCTACCTCGCCCCCCACCGTAATTGACAGACTTTTTTGCGAATAAATTAGGGGTCAAGTCCTCTCCATTGCTGGTTTATTACTCAAAGGATTTCGCCCATACAAAACTGTCAAATGCCATAGAAACGTGTACTGATCAAATCGGCTTTTCGATGCGTACACGAATGTATGGAAAATGACAGTTTTGTATAGTCAAAATCCGAATCGATCCTCACAAATGTGGTTCCACCCTAATAATGATCTGTGCGTTCGGTGTCGATCAGTGATGAAAATCTACCGATTTTTCAGTAGATCTACCGAAATTGGCTTTCGCCTACCGAAAGATTCTGTTTGGTTATTAATAATACGATTACTTTTACTTTGATGAAAATTTAAACTAATATTATTCATCCTTTTCATAAATACCCGTAAGCTGTTATTGGGAGGCCTATTATGTAGTAGTAGGACTACTGCAAATGTGTAAAGATTGTGACTTCTTGTTGTTTCTGGTCTTTACGTAGAGTTTTATTAATAATGATAATAAATCATTATTGGACAGAACAATATATCATTATTAATAATTCAGTTATTTTTTTGATTATGATTATTTTTATTTACGGTATTTATTTTTTTATTTGGTAACGTTAATAAGCTCTGGTAAACGAATTGCAAATAACTAGCGAATTAGCAACTATTCTTATAACTAAAATTACTATTTGACTATCGATTATCAAGTAAAGATTTTTATATAAACCTGTGATGATACTGCCATCGTCGCAATTAGAATGCCATAAGCTTATTTTGTCATATTAGTTTACAAATAGCGAAAAACCAAATTAAATTCGAATTTCGGGGGCAGATCCGTATAATCAACCTTAACTACACACATCAAAAGTGTCTAGGGATCAAGCATTTTTATGCGGATTTCTTGAGATTGAGATGTGGCTTTGTAATAAATTTATGATTTTATAAATTTATATGGATCCTTTTTGGTGCATTTCATAATTTGAATCAGGAACTGTCAATCAAATTCGAGTAAAAGATGAAAATCAGCTGTCAATATTTTCCCTATAAAAACATACAACGCATTGAAGACATTATTAGTGCTACTGTTTCCCTACTACTGATTAAAACCAACGTTATTATGGAGCGGCGACGTCATTTAAGCAGGGAAGAAATGCTCAGAGCCGTGGGAATGATAGAAGCTGGTTCCCGGCAACGTACTGTGGCTTTAGCTCTGAATACAAGTCAGAGTGTTATCAGTCGAATTTGGACACGTTACCGAAGCACTGGTACCGTGGCTGAGCGCCATGGAGGACGGTATCGCTGCACCACACGGAGACAAGACCGATACATTCAAATCTTAACTCGAAGAGCTCCAACAATAACCGCCATGATGTTAGCCGTGAGGCTTCATCACTCTTCAGGGAACTTAATTAGCGACCAAACAGTCAGTAACCGCTTGCATGAAGTGAACCTTCATTCCCGAAGACCGCTACGGGTACCACCTATAGCAATGCACAATCGTAGGATTCGATATCAATGGGCTCTTGAACACAGAAATTGGGCAGAAGAACAATGGCGTTTCGTGTGCTTTTCTGATGAGTCTCGTTTTGGTATGAGACCGGATACAAGACGTATACGACACTGGAGAACCCCTGGACGCCAACAGCGATTAAAATCCTGCCAGGAAGTCCATCCTTATAGTGGTGGAACCATCATGGTATGGGCGGGTATTTGGATCGGCGGAAGAACTGAGTTGATTTGGATCAGAGGCAACCTCAACGCTCAAATTTATGCTGAGACGATTGTATCAGACGTCATCGTTCCTCTACAAGCGCAAATCGGTCCCTTATTTCAGTTAATGCATGATAATGCACGACCGCACACCGCAAGAGTTGTAAGACAGACTCTCGCCGCAGCTAACATCAATGTCCTGCCCTGGCCTGCTCAGTCGCCAGACTTGAACCCGATTGAGCATGCATGGAATATGCTACAGAGAAGAGCTCTGCCGAATATGGAGGGTATCCAGTGGCAAGAAGACCTTTTTTTGTTGTTGCAACGAACATGGGCGGCCATTCCACAGCGTGATTTGGATGAACTCATTTTAAGTATGCCAAACCGATGTTCTTGTGTTGTTAGTGTTCGCGGTAGAAACACGGATTATTAATTGTTTAAGTTACCCAATAAAATTTTAAAGAAAACTGTTATTTCAGTCTTTTTTTCGAACTTTAATGTTAGTGGTTCAAATGTCAAAAATCCCTTTATTAGGAAAATGGCAAATTTCTTTATTAATGCAAAGGTGACTTGGTTTATCGTTACTGTGACAAACGAAAACACTTTATTTGATGAATCCTTAAAGAAAATTTTAATTAATATCAATCAGGAGAAAAGTTATTGCAAAAATATATGTTGATCCCTAGACACTTTTGATGTGTGTACTTTCTAGCGACTTTTGTTATTGAGTATAGCGACTCGGAATAAAGGAGCTAGCAGCACTGGCTAGTTTTCGTGTGGTGCCTTGCTAAAGTCAATCACATGATAATTCTTCCGATAGTTAGATAATCCAATTTGAGCAGTAGTTAAGTAATTCCTCAGATCAGGATACTAAAAACAGCGATTCGGCGCATTTGTGATGCGCTTAGCGCTGGTTACCAAGAGATTGTTATCACAAACATATTAGATTGTTAGATTGTTTGAGATTTTTGGAACGTAGTTCCTTATCGCGCGGTACGGAAGGGGGCTAGACGAAAAAATTAAGGAACCGACACGACACATTTTTGAAACCGACATTTTTTGTTGAATGTGAATTTTGCATTGTATTCGGTATTTTCGCCTTAGAACTCGGCGTATAGGCGACTCTCCTAACCACTAGGCCATGCAGGCCTAGTGGTTAGGAGACGCCTATAAATTCAACGTCGATGGTTCGAATCCCAGCTCGACAGACTGAATTTTCTATTTTCAATTTTATTTTAAATAATTTCTAAATGTGGAATTTTTCCCTAATTTTTTATTGTATAAATTGGATAAAATGCTAACGCCATCTGTGAAAAAACAGTAACTCCACCAGAGTAATTCTTTGGTTTTGTAACAGTGCAATAGAAATAAACAAAATAATATAATTCATCGTAGTTAATCAATTTAATACTAGATGACACCACTATACTACGGCCGTTCAGAGAATGCGTTCCTGACACGTCGCGATTGAACTGACGACGTAACTTTGTAATGGCGTTGCAGTTACGATAAAAATATTATTGCTGGTTGTTTACCGTTTTAACAATTGATTAGCATTAAAACAACATTATTATATCAATAATCAATTCATGTTATAATTTTGTGCCAAACTGAGTGTCAATGTCAAATAACTTGGTAAACAATATTTTTCTAAATGTGTCAGGAACGCATTCTCTGAACGGCCGAACTTTAGTTTATTACAATTCCTTCACTAAAATTAATCGAAAGGAGCTACGTTCCATCCGGGTGTCCTTTGACACCTCTCAAGTTTTTTTTTGAGATTTTATTCTTTGAGATTGTTAGATGGCTCCATAGAACTAGGAATTACGACTACGTGGCTCCCTCGCTTAGATCATAGATATACCAAGTCTATGCTCCCTCGCTATATCTACGCTATGCTCCGCTAGGGGGCCTGCCAGTGCCTCTCTTGATATAGACCCGCCGTCATATTTAAAAAATAATTGGTTGCCTGTAAAGTCGGTTTGAAGCAGTGATAGCCGAGTGGTTAGGACTGTGGTCTCCTATTCGGGGGTCGCAGGTTCGATCCCGGGTACGCACCACTGACTTTTCGAAGTCAAGTGCGTTTAAGCAATTAAAAATTAATGCAATTAAATATCACTTGCTTCAACGGTGAAGGAAAACATCGTGAGGAAACCTGCACATCTGAGAGTTCTTCTTAATGTTCTCGAAGATGTGTGAAGTCCGCCAATTCGCATTGGGCCAGCGTGGTGGACTATGGCCTATAACCCTTCTCTGAAAGGAGACCTGGCTCAGTAGTGAGCCGTTGATGGGTTGTTAATGATGATGATGAAAGTCGGTTTACGGACGATAGTTTTACGTGATAACGTCATAAAGATGAACAGCGTGCTGCTAGAACTAGCTCGCGAGTCGCGACACATCCGCTAACCACAGCGTGGACGCGATGACTGGCGGGCGCCGGGCGGCGGCGGTCACAAGCCAAATGCACAGTAGAATTATTTAAATTATGTAAATGTATTGCTATCTTTACTCTGGTGCCAGCGCTTGGGCCGATCTCCTCTTTATCGCTTGTTCCGCGCTCTCGCTTGCACGCTCAGGCTTAGGCGACGTTTACGCATAGGCGTGGCGTTGCGCGGCGCGTGGTGCGTTGTGTCGCGCGATAAACTCAAACATATGGCCAAGTATGAGAGCCTTCATGCAGAGGCGTCTGGCGTAGAACGCGGCGGAGCACGCGTATTCCTTCATTTTCAAGTTATTTGTATGAAACTTGGTATTTTGGCTCTTGATTAAAAATAAAGAAGTAAAAACGTACCTACCTACTTTCCTATTTTATATTTTTTAAAAATTCTACCCCCGACGGGATAAAATAGGGGTCGATAGTTTGTATGAAAGACTGTCATTTTTCATGTTATGTTTATGCAACTTGGTATTTTGGCTCTTGATTAAAAATAAAGAAGTACTTAGGTACCTACGTATTTTACATTTTTTGAAAATTCTACCCTCAAAGTCATATAATAGGCGCCGAAAGTTTTTATGACAGTCCTTTATTCTTAGAGTTATTTTTCAAGTTATAGGTATACCTATGTGAAATATTAGTGCTACTTACTTCGGTGCCTATGTGACTGTTCTTAGCAGCGATACGATGTTGTATTTTGTTTAATATTTGACCGAGCGAAGCGAGGTCTCTGAGTTTACTAGAGCGATTTGCACTTGTCCGTCCGTCCGTCCGTCCGTCCGTCTGTCAGAGCCTTATAACTTTTGAATTACTGAACGTAATTACTTCAAATTTAGATATAATATGTAAACCGATGGCCTCCAGCCGAAAATGGCTTAAAAAGTTATAAAAATCTTTATTTCAGGGGGGCTCTCATAGAAGCGAATGCGAAGAAATTTTTTTTTATTTGCGATTCATAGGTTTTCTGTGTATCATTTTAAAGACAATTTGGAACAGAGTACAACCGTATTTTTTTTTAAATTTTTTTCCTAAAATTGACGAAATAGGGGGCTTCCAAAGTGGCGATTTAATACGCTCGCTTGAAGACGCTCTCTGGGAAAATTTTCTATATATTTTCAAGTTGTACTTATTTTCTTATTTCACTTGTATCCTGTACTTGAACAACAAATACTAAAATTATATGAATATTATAAAGAAACGAGATTATTTAATTTTTAATGAGCATCAGTAAATTTCACATAGCTTCACAATAATGCTAATAGATGGCGCAGTCATTAACTATTCCATTGAACTAGGAGTTACGACTACGATTTATCCCAAAAACAGTTTTGCGTCGACCATTATTATTTAGGTACATAATATAATAACATATTATTCAATTAAAATTATTCTTTAGTTAAATATCATTTTGTATATTTTCTATTCGCGTCGATAGATGACGATTTGTACAGATGCCCCTAACCCGTTTTCACTCGTTAGTACCTACATAATAATTCAATGTACCTATTCACTGACGTTCCCTAACCTTTACGGGCTACCTATGATAAGTTATGTGATGATTACTGTCAACTTCTTTATCACGATCCTGTACGGGACACCTAAAAGGACATTGGGACGGATGTTAGGACTAAGGATTGTGTTTTGGAGCTACCTACGTAAAGAGACTCCTACATAGGGGATGATTTAGGTATGTTTGGTGAAAACGGGCATAATAATAATAATGTTAGTTTTGGTCGTCATGTATCGATTGAATGAATAATCATGGGATACCGTTACCGCGAGGTCTCAGTTCGGGGCGAACCACTAGTTATATAGACATTCGTGTAGGGTAAAACCGGGATAGATGCCCCACTTTTTGAAAAAGCCATCTAATTTAAAAAATATTAATTTTATACGAATGATTTCTATTTATGTAGCTAGCTCAATCCTTTATGTTGAATTATTATTATCATTTTTTTACCTATCAAATACAGATTTTGCAGAAATTAGCTTTTCGTGGAGCAATTTTTTTGAGGATAGATGCCTACCTATATGGATAGTTGCCCCACCATGAAAATACTGAGAAGGATAGATGCCTGCAGTGTAGGATAGATGCCCTTTATACCGTATAAACGAAAAACTCAAACCAAATGTTAAGTAGTTCTATTCTAAAACAGCAATTGTCTCCAAGAAACATGGGCCATAATAATGAAAAACATGTTATGTTTTTTAAATTTTTTAATTGTTATCATTTGAAGCTGATATCACACAAATGACCATAATTAAATTTTTAAAGTGTTTGTTTAACTAAAATTTAAATTCTTAATTTTCAACATGCATAATTATGTTTTTTTATTAAATTAAATTTTACAAGCATTTATTCAACAAAAATATAAATTCTAAGTTGTTGTTATAAAATATTCATATTAAGTATCAACATGCACTTTGCACAATCACACTTTTTTATGTTAAAATAACACAATAAAGATATCTTCATTATTTTATCCAATTTAATTGAAGTTTTATATATTATTATAAGTAGTTATTATAGATGCCCCTAAGGGCACCTATACCTCAAAAAATCAGGGCAACTATCCTTTTTGATAGGGATAGATGCCCAAGTATTTTTTCAATAAAATATAAACAAAATAGCATTTATTTATACCAACATGCAGCCTCAATGAACCAGTATATTGACGTTATAAAAGATATATCGGAATTTATTACTAATTATAAAGTTATACAACATGAAATACTAACCTCTAAAACTTTGACGTGTTATTGAATTTCGCCGCGGAGAAAATCACACGCACGAGCGAAACGCATCCTCACCGCACGATTGTCCGTGGGTAATTTTGGTGCGGGGTGACTGCGGCTCCTACTCATACAATTAATTCTTAGTCGCGAGTTCGGGAAGTTAGGTTTTTAGAATATGAGGCATCTATCCCTCTGAGGCATCTATCCCGGTTTTACCCTATACCTACCCATGAAATACGTTGTCACCTTTTGTTCTTAGTGTCTTATAAAGAATGGCATGTTCACCAAACTGATCATGTTCGGCTGCTTTAAATACTGGGCTACTTCTTAAATAAAATAGTTCTTATACATAACCAATAATTTTCCTCAAAAAAGAAATCGTGCTCCATAATTGGTCGATATACCTACCTACTCGTCTGCGTCGTGTGAAATCAGCGGCATTCGTCCGCGTCGGCCACTGCCGCGTTTGCCGCGGCAGTGTTCATCGATTTATAAGACGAAATCACGTCAAAAAACCAGTTCATTTATTACAATTATTGAAAAAAAAAGTCGTGTGGTGTCGTGGGACACCAGATAGGAACGAAGTTATTATTATAAAAATATTAATTTCAAGTTCTATTCGAGGTATAAAGAAAATAATTATTCGGGTAAGTATACATTTTTTATCATGATTTTTTATCGATAAAAATCAAAATGACCCCAGGGAAGCCTAAGTATCGATTTTATAAAATATTAAAATTAAAATAATTTTATAAAATAAATACCTACCTAATGAAAATAAAATTGCGCGCCCCCGGGTGGACTCGAACCACCAATCTTTCGGTTAACAGCCGCAAGCGAGCTAATTGCGCCACGGGAGCGATGCACAACTCGTTGAAATTATTACCTATATAGGATATTTTTTAGGCTATCAAAAAATGTATAAAAGTGTCGTTACAACTTTTGGTCTTAATTTTTTCCGTCTAGCCCCCTTTCGCAACACGCGATAAGGAACTTCGTTCCAATAAAAAATTTATAGTCGATAAAGGGCCCGGACCTATAGGTTATCATCAAGTGGGCCGTTTAAGGCTGGAACCACATCTGTGCGCATCGATTCGCATTTTGTCCATACAAACTGTCATTTTTCATACAGTCGTCTACGCATCAATTCGGCTTTTCGATGCCTAAGGCGAAGTACCTTACACTTTATACCTACTATAATAAGTAGATTAAAGAATAAAGATCTATGTTTTGATATACGTACATCTTGCATTATTCTAATTACTATGTACATATTTTCTTGTAAAAAATCTTGCTTTTTTGAAAAGTGCCCCAACTATCCGGCTTTTACTTGGGTACTTACCTACCTACTTTATGTGCTCCGCTCATTTACCTACACTTCAGTTTCGCGACTCGTTGAGCTATGTTTGTGACTTTGATTCTCCACGGATCTCCTCATTTCTGATTTGATCTCACAGGCACATTCCGAGCATATCTCTCAATTAAAAAATACGTGTGGCACTCGGGGACTGCCGCGGTAAAGCTATTGCATAGCATTTTTTATCAACTTATGCAATTATAATATTTATGCAATTTTTTTTCTTTGACTCGATCCGTGCGAGCTTCGTACAGTCTACACACATATCTACGTCTAGAAGCACGCACACAAACACCATGCCGAAGTCTGCCGAACTGAAACGACGTTAGACGATGCACGGCTTTCAACGCCGCACCGCTGCCGCTGTGCCGTGCCGGTCGGAGTGGGGGGTGTTAGGTTTATTTTCGTTACGGAATTTCTTGATTCGGTCACACGAGTAAATTCGGTCGCCGCGCTCAAAGCCCGCGATAAAAGCTATGCAATAGCTTAATAAGTTATTTTTTTTATAACCACACAGAATACTTACACCCGAAACTCCGGTAAGTTACCTACCTATCTACCATTGGTTCTAGGTTAAACGGTGGCAAGAGGGTCGAAGTTGTGCGAATTGAAATTTTATCGAAATCGGTCGAGCGGTTTTGTAGTGTAGTTACTTTGTAGTGACGCGGGCGTTTCAAGAAGTCTGTTTTTAAAAAGAATTTTTTATATTAGGTAAATTATTAAGTAGGTACCTAGAGCGTCGCCAGCCGATGGCCAAGGGGGGGGGGGGGGGGGCAAGTTGATATTATTATGGAGGACGGTAAAAGTTTGAATAAAATATAAAACTTAGGTATACTTATGCGTTGAGTTAGCAACGAAGCACGAAGCAACGGATCGTTGTGATTTTTTGTAGGGGGTAGGTACCAATTTGGCAGCGGTACCTACCTGGATTTCAATGATGAAATATCTACTAGTACCTAATTACTTACCTACCTATATTTTTCAAATGTCTAGGGGGGGGGGCAGCTGCCCCTACCTACCCCCCCTTGGCGACGCCCATGTGGCACAAATTGAAACAAACCCTTTGCGAACAAACATGACAAACCGATGCATGTCTTAAAGTCATATTAAAGTAGGTAAGTACCTAAGCCTACCTATCGTAATTTAATATATAGGTACCTACTTACCTACCTACTTAATACTTAGTAGGTAGGTATACTTAACTACCTAGTTTCAAAAAATTACTGAAAATAATACCTACCTACTTACCTATCAAAACCGATATTATTGTATTGAAACTTACATGCTGATTCCAGCAGCAAATACCTAGGTACCTACATTTACTTAGCTAAGTTAAGGCAACAAAACACGACTGAAGTTAGCCGTAGACGTCCTTTCAACAAGCCTTGCTCACCTCCCGCGCATTCTTAGGTGACCCTACCCTAGGTAGGTAGATACCTACCTATGTATTTTCTATTTACATACCACATTTACCTACCTACCTATGAATCGACGTTATACCTAAGTACTTTACCTAATGAATCTATTCGTTACTAATTAGTACGAAATAAGTATTTTCAGTAGGTATATCAAATGATTAGGTATAGATAGGTAGGTACAGGTAGGTACCTACAAGTAATTAAATAATAGATGCAGGCATACAGGTTATTAGGTAGGTATGATGCACCCAAGAATCACGATAGAACGACCACCAATCAAAAGATAATTGTAGGTACCTTGATACCCTCAGATAATTGTAGGTACCTTGATACCCTCAGATAATTATCTACTTAGGTACTTACCAATTTAACTCATGGTCTTCTCATAATCTCAAGCTGTCAAAACGAACATCGATACGTCAATCGTCGATTCAATGCAAAAATAAAAAAATTACAGTCGTGTTTAGTCCGACTTCATTACGGCGATGTCCATTATTTTTGTTTTAATTAGGGAAATTAAACGATATCAAGGGGCGCGGCGGGCGAGTTGATATCGGGGCGGACTGGGCAACGGGGCGTCTCATTGGTGGAGGAGCCTCCGCCCTCCGCCCCTCGCGCCCCTCCCGCTCCCGCTCCTCGTCCGGCCCGGTCCCTCAAGGCTCACTTCCTCAGTCGAGAGTCGAGTCACATCGCGCGCTGTGCCACGCGATACGTCACAAGTGACAGCGAGCGGCGCGGAGTGCAGTGGCAGCGAATGTGTGTGCGAACTGCGATGCTCGGACGGTGATCGAAGCATGGTGAACTACGTTAACCCGCTCGCGATGTACCAGGGCAAGGGCGGCCAGTACGGAGCGGGGGGGTGGTACGGCTGGCAGCATCAGAACTTCGAGGAGCAGCAATGGTGCGCTTGGAACAGTGCGCCGGCGGGAGGGGAATGGCCGTCAGATCCTCACCACTTCAAACGGGAGCCAGGGGAAAGAGATGTCGGGGAAATGCCATCCCCTGCCCGCGGGGACCTGGCCAGCCCGGGGGAAGGGTCGCCGGGCTCGAGGCCCTCGCAGCCGCCGGCCCCGCCGCGCTCTCCTTATGAATGGATGAAAAAGCCCAGCTACCAGTCGCAGCCTAATCCAGGTTTTAAATTTTATCTATCTTCCATGCTCTAACACTATTTTAGGTGCCATGTCATAAGTAATAATAATATAAACAATTAAAAGAACACCTTAGGTTAGGGCTTACATCTAGTATTCATTATAAAATACCTACCTACTTAAAGCTAAAGCTAAGGTGACGCAGATTAGTTACCTAATAGGTATTAAAATAGGTACCTGTATCTATTAATTATTATTTAGGTACCTACTACCCTTCCGCTTCAAATTTACAAATACAAATTTTTATATTGACCGTTACAAATACAAATTATCGTCGTACTGTACCGTTGACAAAAAAAATATTGAATTTGTTATTGATAGCACGACCGTGACGGGAGTTTTCTTTTCTAGCAATTCTTTTTATGGCAATTCATTCGTTAAAGGTCACCAAAACCTATTCACAGAAGTATCCGAAATGTATCCGAGAAGGTGCAGAAATCTAGACCGCCTAGTTATAAAACACCTCCCAAATAGCAGCCACTACAAAAAAATTGTGATGCAATGTGTGTCAAAATCTATAATAAACTACCAGCTGAATTAAAAGATATTAGGTCACTAATACCTACCATTTAAAACCCGTTTGTATATTTGGCTCCTGGATAAATGTTTTTATTCCATAAAAGATTAAGTATCTATTTGAATTTATAAAAATGATTTGAGTTGGACATACCTTATTTATGATATATATAAAAGAAAGTGGTGTTAGTTACACTATTTATAACTCAAGAACGGATGAACCGATTTGGCTGAAACTTGGTGGAGAGGTAGCTTAGAACCAGGAGACGCACATAGGATACTTTTTATCCCGTTCGACCGCGTTTCCGTCAAGTCACTATACGTACCTACGTATACGTGGTATAACAAAAACGCATCTGACATGGAATAACAAAACGCAAATGACAGTGGAATAACAAAACGTAAATGACATCTAAACGTAATTTTGTCGTTGTTGGTTTGTCCGTCAATCACGCTGCAAAAAACCTACGGATTGATGTGATTTTTTTGGATAGGTATAGTTGAGAACCTGTAGAGTGTAAAGCATCCCGGAAAATCAAAGAGTACCCTCGGGATTTTAAAAACTGAATCCACACGGACGAAGTCGCGGGCATCAGCTAGTTTATGATAAAAATGCTTTAGGTTTAACAGTAACTAAATTAATGTTAAATTGTAAGGTATTTCGATTAATGTTATTGAAATTATTATTTATCATCATCATTCATTAGCAG
Organism: Oeneis ivallda; assembly: GCA_029955525.1. Classification (NCBI taxonomy): domain Eukaryota; kingdom Metazoa; phylum Arthropoda; class Insecta; order Lepidoptera; family Nymphalidae; genus Oeneis; species Oeneis ivallda. The sequence continues at coordinate 18,535,305 of JARPMR010000004.1, read as the reverse complement.
CCCATCAACGGCTCACTACTGAGCGCAGGTCTCCTCTCAGTGCAGGTCTCCTATTACTTATATAATATCATAATTTAATTCATTGACATGTTACTAATTAATAAAATCTTAACTGCGATGACATTATGTACAAATCATTTGCATGCCATTGTATGGCTGATTGTAGCTAGGCATCTGTTAATTATGAAACATCTATTTTGTATACATGCAATCTTGCAAATAAAGGAATTATTATTATTAATAATAATTGAATTTCAAAGAATCTGATTTTTTATTTTTTATTTTTCTCCTCTTCGAAGAAAGTTAATTAAAATAGAATATTTTTTATTCAAATAAGCTTACAAGTTACAAGTTATAAAATAAATCAAAAATTTGGTTGAGCGAAGCAACGGCTGGGTCATGCTCGTGAACGGGTTCCACCGGCGGGAATAGGGCTACTTTCTGTCTACCCATCTTAACATGTATTGAATTGTAAGTAGGTATGCATTTTTGGAATTTCCCCTCATTGTGGAAACATTAAATAATGTAATAAATAGTCTACGCTATGCAAAACTCCGTAGAAAACTACACGCGAACAATTAATTAACTAAAACACTAATAAATAATTAATAAAACAACAAAAAAAATTTAAAACGCAATAATAACAAAAGTTTTCAAAAACACGGTGCAAAATATATGTCCCAGTAAGATAGTTGAAGCCGTGTTATAGCTATAAACCTAGGTTTATAGCTATAACACGGCTTCAACTATCTTACTGCAACTGTGCAACATATATACCTACCTACTGAAGTTGCCAAAACCACCTTACGACTTCATCATCAGGCCTGAATGTCAGGACTAGAGTACTTGTCAAAACGAATCAAACGAGCCCAAATTCAATGGGTTACGTCGTTTTATTACAGAGTTCCGTTAGCCATCTTCCAGCACCATTATCATATCAGCTATATGTCTCAATAATATTTTGTATTATGCCATCCGATTTTCATATTATTGGAGGACCCTTATTATTTTTACTAAAAGACACAAAGTAAGGAATTCTTCATTTAGTAATTAAGCAAATATCCGTTACTCAATAATTAGGGTTCCGTACCAAAATGGTAAAAATGGAACCCTTGTGGTGAGACTTTCTCCGTCCGTCTGTCACAGTCGATTATTTCAGTAACTATTAAAGCTATCGACATGAAAGGCATAGTTGTGTATAATAGTGGCCCAACATCATTGGAATAAAGAAAAATCGAAAATTATTTTTAATTTTATTAAAAAAGGGGGAAAATCGGGGGTTTGAAATTTCAAAGTAAGATAACTATACCGAGTGGGGTATCATATGAAAGGCCTTTAATTGTGCATTCTAAAACAGTTTTTTATTTATTTCTATATATAATCGTTTTTGATTAATCGGCCAAAATATCGAAAAAAATACCGTTTCCCCCCCTTATCTCCGAAGTTTACCAATCGAAAAATCTGAAATAATTAGGGTCAATAGAGGTTTATGTATATTTTACAGGAAAAATAAAAGCAACGCGAAAATTATTTTAGTTTGATTAAAAAAGGGGGAAAATCGGGGGTTTGAAATTTCAAAGTAAGATAACTATACCGAGTGGGGTATCATATGAAAGGCCTTTACTTGTGCATTCTAAAACAGTTTTTTATTTATTTCTATATATAATGGTTTTTGAGTAATCGGCCAAAATGTCGAAAAAAATACCGCCCCCCCCCCCCGCTCCCCCTTATCTCCGAAGTTTACCAATCGAAAAATCTGAAATAATTATGGTCAATAGAGGTTTATGTATATTTTACAGGAAAAATAAATTCAACGCGAAAATTATTTTAGTTTAATTAAAAAAGGGGGAAAATCAGGGGTTATAAATTTCAAAGTAAGATAATTATACAGAGTTGGGTATCATATAGTAAAACAGTTTTTTATTTATTTCTATATATAATAGTTTTTGAGTAATCGGCCAAAATGTCGAAAAAAATACCGTCCCCCCCCCCCCCCCTATCTCCTAACTAGCATAGTTTTTTATATTAACAATAAACCTCTACAAACAAAGTTAACGATAAATAAGCAAATTAATATAATATTATCGTTTTAAGTATAATTACTCCAAAAGTAAAAGCTTTTGGAGTACGGAACCCTCGGTGCGCGAGTCCGACTCGCACTTGGCCGGCTTTTTTTGAATTATTAATAAAATAGGTATAGGGAGACGTGAACGACTTGACAACCCAAAGCCACAGAATACTTTATACCCAAAACAGAATGGCTCGGCACCTGGTGTGGATACTCGTTGGCTTATTATAAAGAATTGACGAACGGCGCACTCGGTAGTTATCATAAAAATCTACCCTCAGCTAACAATATTATATAAATCGGATGACAATTTAATATTATTGGGCTAAAAGCTTGTTTTTATAAAAATAAAATTTTTGATTACACTAATTGTTTCTAAATTCTCCTTTATCGCGAAGAGACAGACAGACGCGGCGGGGGACTTTGTTTTATAATAAGTAGATTATGTAGTGATAGTGATTACTAATTATTACATATCCTATTACATAGTAATTAATATGTAACTGCGGGATCGAATCAGAAATGAGGAGATCCGTAGGAGAACCAGAGTCACCGACATAGCTCAGCGAGTCGCGATACATAGTTCGAAGAGCTGATGGTCGTTGGGGTCCCAAGGTGCTGGAGTGGCGACCCCGCACCGGGAAGCGCAGTGTTGGCAGACCCCCCACCAGGTGGACCGACGACATCAAGCGAGTCGCAGGGAGCCGCTGGATTCAGGCGGCGCAAGACCGAGGCCTGTGGAAGTCCATGCAAGAGTCCTTTGTCCAGCAGTGGACGTCTATCGGTTGATAAAGAAGAAGAAGAAGAATATGTAACTGTACTAACACGATATCTACCGTGAAATTCAAAGTTAATTAAGTAAAAAGACAGATTTACGAAAACGGGAAAATACCCTACCTACCTCCAAGAGATTTTACTTAGTTTGGTTTATGGAATTGGTAGTAGGTACCTATTGGTAGTAGGTATCTTATGATAATAAATTATAATATTCATATAACTTACATATTTAAAACAAAATAAGTTCTATCCCTATCCAATTATATTAAAATATAGGTAGTTACCTACATAACAACTACCTTTTCGTATCGATGCAAGCCCTACTTAGATTTATAACACCTAATAATATATAAAAATTCTTCAAACGCCACTAAAAGTATAAAATAATTTTAGTTTGTACAGGTATGTTGAAGTGATGGAGTCGGGCGAGCGTAATTGCGGTTTCAAAGTTCTATATTGACCTTTGAGTATTAATTGACGGTTCACATATTTTGACGGAGTTACATAAGGAGTAACATAGACAAAAAAAAATACGCGTCGAATTAAGAATCTCCTCCTTTTTTTAAAGTCGGTTAAAAATAATATCTGTACCATACATAATTAACCGACTTAAAAAAATACAAAAAGAGGAGGTTCTCAATTCGACGCGTATTTTTTTTTTTGTCGATGTTACTCCATATCTCCCTCAAATCATTTTTTTTTATTTGAAAGTGCGTATCTGCAGGTAGGTCTCATTTAAAGTTGGTGAAAATTTGATGAATATCTTCGGAGATGGAGGATGGAACTCCTCAATGAATGAGAGGAAATCGCTCGCGATCAGAGTATGTGTAGACTTTTAACCATGCCTAGTAGGTACATAACATACATACATAAGCTAAATTTCTATTTATCATCTTATTTTTACAAGCTTTTATTTATCTTATAATTTATATATTTATTATATATTGCAAATATTATGTTTAGGTCAAGTCTTGCAAGGTGTATTAGAACCATTCCCGGTTTCCGATTTAGCTAAAAATGTGCATGTAGGTACATGTAAATCTGATTACAATGCAATATTATTGTAACATGGAGCTGATCTGATGATGGAGGCGGAAGATGGCTATGGTAAAATAGTAAAACGATGTAACATCATGGAATTCGGGCTTGTTCGATTCGTCTTAAGAAGTACTCTGGCCCTAGATAATATCCAGGGTCTGATGATGAAGCTGAACGGTGGTTATGAGCACTCTGTAATCTAACTCTGTAATGCTATGAAGTGTTTGGATTCGTTTTGATCAATGAATAGAAACAAATCACTCGCGATCAGAGAATGTGTAGATTTATCCTATGAAGCTAAGTCTTAGCTAAGTACCTACACTAAAAAGCTTAAAATAATATATTTTTTGAAACCCCGACTAGCCCGAATTCAACGTACCTGTACCAAGTAGGTACCTACTATTAAATTCTGTGCCTGGACCTACAAATTAAAATTTTGGCTAGCGTGGCGCATTCGTTTCATCGTTTCTATTTAAGCCCGCCCGACTTCAACATACTTGTACAAACTGAAATTATTTTATACTTTTTAGTGGCGTTTGAAGTCAGTTTTTTTAAAAGAATTTTTTTTTATATATTATTCTATTTTCATGTTAGAATCTTCATTTCCACTTGAGATTGTTAAGAAAATATTCACTTTTACTTCTATTTCAATTTGTATTACGTAAAAATTCTTGATTTCGCGGCAATATAACCAACCATTTTTCTTGTTGACAAAGGTATATTGACCTATGGTAGGAAGTAGGTACCTTTAGTAATGTCACACACATTCATGGGCGAGCGGGTTCCATTTCGGTAGGTACTAGGTACCTAGGCAGATACCTGCCAAAATGGAAGTCTCTTCCAAAGTTCTTCCAAAATTCCTAAGGGATTATTTCCTTTCCAGAACATTGGAATATCCGTGTAATTTAGAAGTATGTACATACTAGTTTTTACTTTTTTAAGGTTTTTAGCTACAGTTGCATGGCGCATGCTACCTATTTCTAAATTTCAATTTTTTAGGGTTCCGTACCAAAATGGTAAAAATGGAACCCTTATGGTGAGACATTCTCCGCCCGTCCGTCCGTTATACATAATAGTTTTTGATTAATCCTGCAAAATGTTGAAAAAAATACCGTTTAATAATTTTCTCCGAAGTTTACCAATCTAAAATCAAGAATAATTATGGTCAATAGAAGTTTATGTATATTAAAAAATAAAACCAACACTCTAACTACTATAGTTTTGTTAATAATAAACCTCTACAAACAAAGTTAACGATTAATAAAAATAAAAAATATGAATAAGCAAATTAGTAGGTATAATAAAATATTAACTTTTTACTTGACTACCTTTACCTACTTCTGGAGTATGCAACCCTCATGCGCGAATCTGACTCGCACTTGGCCGATTTTTTAATCATCGTAGAACACTACACGCGAACAATAAGTAGTAACTAAACAACAATAATTAACTAATTAAAATTCAACAAAACAATTTAAAACGTAACAAAACAAAAGTGTGAAAAAACACGGTAGGTACCTACCGACAACCCAGAGCGGTACGTTGCTATCTATATTATGTGGGTCTGACTTGAGGTGCGGTGCCGGGAAGCGCGAGGGAGGTAGCGGCCAACTTCAATCGAAAGATTAGCAAGTGTAAACCTTTGTAAATTTAAAACACCCCCAACATGTGAATCTAGGCCGGACTATGTACAATTATAGTCGTACCTACCTGAAATCCTGTTAGGTACTTACTTAGTTTTCTGCTCCGTCATCAGATCCTCCTCCTCGATCCTCGATCATCATCTATCTAACACCTACTCACTGAGACCATTCTAATGAGCCGAAACACAATATACCTATTACCTACTTACTACTACCTACTTACTTACCTACTTACTTAACATTTGTTAGTTAATAATTGAATAACTTTTTGAAAAATGGTAATTAAACTTTCTTTTCTTCAGGGCTCGATTCTTTCAAGTGTTAAGAAGATACTAGAATTTTTTCAAATTTTTAAAATCACATTTTATGTTATAAAAAAAATATTTTTATTCCTGAACTCTCTTTAGCGGGGGCGCGCACATGCCGTAAAAGCCGCACGGAGCCCTATTTTCAACGTCAAATTAAAATTATAAATAACTAGCTGATGCCCGCGACTTCGTCCGCATGGATTTAGTTTTTAAAAATCCCGCGCGAACTCTTTCATTATCATTACTATACCCATGCAAAAAATCGCATCAATCCGCTGTTCTGTTGCGACGTGATTGAAGGACTAACCAACAAACAAACACACTCGCATTTATAATATCAGTAATGCTTTATTATAACACTTTTTAAAATTGTCAAATTTTTTACCATACTTAACCAAGGACAAAATAACGTTTAGCTGTCATTTACGTTTTGTTATTCCACTGTCATTTGCGTTTTGTTATTCCATGTCAGATGCGTTTTTGTTATACCACGTTTTATAGTGACTTGACGGAAACGCGGTCGAGCGGGATAAAAAGTATCCTATGTCCGTCTCCTGGTTCTAAGCTAACTCTCCACCAATTTTCAGCCAAATCGGTTCATCCGTTCTTCAGTTATAAATAGTGTAACTAACACCACTTTCTTTTATATATATAGATGGAGATAGAATTCCGGGAGTTGGAACTTTTTTATTGGAAACTAGCTGATGCCCGCGACTTTGTCCGCGTGGATTTAGTTTTTAAAGTCCCTCGGGAATCCTTGATTTTCCGGGATAAAAAGTAGCCTAGATGTTGACCCTAGTAATAAGCTACCACGGTATAAAATTTTGTAGAAATCTGTGCGGTAGTTTTTACGTGAAAGAAGGACAAACAAACAGACAGACAAACAGACAAAAAAAAATTTAGCTTCTGTTTTGATATCTGTATCTTGAACACAATTAGAAGCAAAAACCCTTTTTTGAATCTATTTCATGTACAGAATTGGTTTCGTTTCTGTTTTATTATAGAATATGTATAGATTTCCTCCTCTTTAACAAGCTTTTTTCAAAATTGCTTAAATGTTTTTCGAGTTATTAACAAAAAACGAAATATAATTTTTTTTTCATCTTATTTTGTTAATAACAATCGCAATTTTTTATCTGCACCAAAATCCTTCAAAAACATTTTTCTAGAGGTGATTCCGAATCGAATGAGCCATCGCTCATATTTTTAGGACCTTTATCTCTATTTTTCACGTTTTTGAACTTGTTGACTAGACTAGCGGGTGAAAACCGCTCCGTGGGTACGGAGGCTGATTACGGATTTTCTGGACGAGACACCCTCACGCAGCATGCTAATTAAATAGCTAAAATAAAAATTCTTTTCAAAAAAAGGACTTAGATGCCATTTATTTATTTTTATTATTTTGTAGGTACATATTAAACGTATTAAAAATAAAAATAGAATTAGTGGACAAAGGAAAAGCTTATCTCATCATTTAAATATAATTAAGCTATTATAAAGAGATAACGCGGATTTTTATTACAGACTTCCAAAAAGGAAGGTTCTCAATTTGGCCGATAGTTAAGTATCTTTTTTTTCTATGTAGGTATGTCTTCGAGAGAAAATAAAATAAGTAAATAAAATACATGAAATGGGTCCATTTGTTGGAGCTACGAGGGTAGAATAGATACATACGCAGACACACAGATACACGTCAAACCAATAACATCTTTTCTGTCGGGGAAATGTCGGGGGTAAAACATTAACTAAAATAAAATACAAGTTTTTGTTGTTAGCGCCATCATTAAAACACATTACGACAGTTCCTAGATCCCCCATAGTAGGTGGGCAGTAACACTAACTACCCCTGCAGCAATTTAATTGAGTTGAAAGCAGAAAGTTCAAAAAAAAATATGAAATCTATCTAGAAATCTGAAATATTGGCGAATATACCTATCTACCATATATAGAAGAAAAAAGATAGATACCGCCCGAATTGAGAACCTCCCCTTTTTTTGAAGTCGGTTGACGCAAAATACTTTATAACGCATGGCTTCCAATTTTTCTTATATTTTTATCTACTAATCCAATAAATTCGGTAGGTATTAGGTAATAGGTATTAGTTTACTAAGTTACTTGTCTATCTGTAAACATGTTTAGTTAAAATGATTATTAAGACTTATTTGATAACGTCGAAAAATGAGTTTTAATTGAAATTAATATCGGCAGTTGGCATATCAAAAATACCTAGGAATTAAATAAAGATTGATCTTTATTTAATACCTACTGTAAGCTTGTGGCCTCGTCGGTGTTGGTTGTAGATAGTTTAATTTAGATCGATTGTGGTTTATGTTATACTTAATTACAAGGCCGATGTGTTACTTTGGTAAACGACTACTTATTGTAACGTGTGTTTTGATACCTATAATAATGATACTTAAGATAGGTAATAGGTATTACAGGGAAGTGTCAAAATTATTAGATCCATGACCTATTAAATATTATTAAGTAATTAATAGATACTAATTATGTTTATGATACAGCTGTAGGCTTAAAATGATTGCATCATTGTGACCGAAACAACTGATGAAAATTGTGCATACCGTGGATGCCGACCCCACAACTACTTTTTTACAAGCTTTTATTTAACTTGACCAGTTTGTTTGGGTCAAATCTTGCAAGATGAATTAGACCCACTTCCCGGTTTCTGATCGAGATGACAATGCAATATCAATATTATTGTGACATGGAGCTGATCTGATGATGGAGACGGAAGATGGCTATCGGAACTCTGTAATAAAACGACGTAAGTCGTAACCCTATCGAGTTTGGGCTCGTTTGATTCGTCATAACAAGTACTCTGATCCTAGATGATATCCAGAGTCTAATGATGAAGCTACTAAAAGCTTGCATTTAAAAATAAAATTTTTAATTTACACTAATTGTTAACTTGTAAGTAAGGACGTGGGCGGCCATACATCAAAGTGATTTTGATGAACTGATTTTAAGCATGTCAAATCGCTGTGATTGATTCGTGTGAATGGCGGAAACACGGATTTTTTTTATCTTTACAATAAAAATTTAAAATCCTCATTTTTGCCTTATTTCCATTTAAAAATGAAATTTTTAATTTTTCGTCATTAACTTTAGATTAATTTCCCACAATTTGCAAAAATTGCAATTTGTCTTAATTTTTACAAAATATAGGGATAAGTTGTTAACATTATAAATATATTATGTATCTAGGTATAGGTAAATAAGTCCTCCAGATTGGCTTCTTATACTTATTAAAGTAAGTATAAGAAGCCAATCTGGAGGACTAGATTTGGTGAATATTAATTGGATAATTTTTTATAGTTAAAAATGTACTTGATCCCTAGATACCTACTTGATGTGTGTAGAAACGATGAACCTGGCGCTTGTGATTACACAATAAATGAGACTCGTTTGTTGAGGTCGAGCGAGCATCGCGAATTAGTTTCATGGTTTCTATTTAGGTAGGCCCGCCCGACTTGTAGGTACAAACTAAAATTATTTTATGCTTTGTAGTGGCGGGCGTTTGAAGTTGGCTTTTTTTTTTAAGAATTTTTATATATTATTATTCTACCGTGCTAAGCGCAAAAGCGGTATCTCAAAAAAATATTTTTTATTTTTATGGCATCGGATAGCTTAGAAAAACACGCATCTAATGAACTAAGCCAAATAGCGGTATCTAATTTAAAACATATCAAAAACCCCTTTTAAAAGTTTCCCTATCTCAATTTTGCTCGAAATTACTAAGGGAATTAGAGGTAATTCCTTCAATTTTCTCGAAACTTGCTTTCACTGAGATACCGCTTTTGCGCTTAGCACGGCAGTAGGTATATTAGCCTACGATATTAGCCGTGCTGAATTTGACTAACATTCCTCCATTTGTTCCAAAAAAACGTACCTACCTACTTATAGCTTGAGTTAGACGTGGGTAACTGGGTAATATAATATCGCATGGCCTGGGGGTTGAACCGTTGACCTTTCAGTTTTAAGTCCGCACCTTTAACCAAAATAACTGAGGCTTCACTCTGTACAGGGTTGTACTTGTACACACATATTGTACCTACAATGTACATAATATCTTTACAGAAACACTAATGTCTGTTCCACTTCCACCGTTCCACCGCAGATCGCAGACACTGAGTTTATCTATGTAGGTATACCTAACGAAGCCTTACTGAAGTGGAGGTTGGCACTGGAACTCCTTGAAAATAGTCCAGAAGTTGAGTTTAAACTCGAATGCTTCACTTTTTTTTAGCTTTTTTCAATTAACAACCTACGGAAATAAAAGTAGGTACCTACCTACTTGAATTAATAAAAAACCTACCTACTTAGTTAGCAGAGATGGTAGATGGGCAGTATTTTGTTATTTTATATATTATAGACTTAGACCTGTTTTAGTCGCAAACCTAAACTAGAATGGGCAAAAAGTTTAAAAAACCTAGTTATCTACCTACACACCATCTACCTGTATTAACAGTAAGGCACCTAAGTTATCGATATATTATACAATGGTACCTATTTTCATATTTTTTACCCCCTAAATATTTAGGGGTCATGAAATCGCCTCATACAATCTGTACCTATCTCTAACATATTCCAAGCTAGGAAACACGGTCGTTATTCCTAAAAATCCTGCGCTAAAAATAAATTACGTCATATGTATTAGTATTATTATCAACGTCCCAAAATTGTCATGCTATTTAAATTAAAAATATTATCCCACTAGAGTCATTGTTCGAGGCAATTTTATTATCATCGGGCATAGCATTACTTAGATGTTATTTTGCGCTTACCGAAATGTTCCACGCTAACGGGAGCCGAGGGAGTGGATGCATGGTGAGAGCAATTAATCCCGGAGCCCCGCAGTCCGGGATAGGGCTGCTCCCGACGACAATCATCCCCAACGGCGCCCCGGGGACTCAAAACTTAAATCTTTGCCAACTTTGCCGCACTCAATTGTAATTGTACCTACTTGCTAAGAACTATTGTCTTTATTTAGTGAACGGCGGTGCTTTGTAGGATGTCTTTCTATAGGTATAATCTAGGTATAATATGTCTAGATGGGCTGGTGGGAGGCTTTGGCCGTAGCTAGTTACCACCCTACCGTCAAAGACGTGCCGCCAAGCGATTTAGCGTTCCGGCACGATCCGGTAGAAACCAATTAGGGGTATGGGTTGAATGTTCACTGCCATACCCCTTCCAAGTTAGGCCGCTACCATCTTAGACTGCATCGTTACTTACTATCAGGTGAGATCGCAGTCTAGGACTAGCTTGTCATCGAATAAAAAAAAAAGGTATACCATAGTAGTTAGTTTCAATTCGATGCCTTAAGATGGGTGGCCTAAGTATGTCACGCTCTCTTTAACATTTCTGTGGTGGTGTCGTGTGAAGCGGGTTGTTACGTTCCCTCAAATATGGTTGAGCGAAGCAATGGCTGGGTCATGCGTCATTCTCGTGAACGGGTGCCACCGGCGGGAATGCTACATTCTGTCTGCCCGTCTTAACATTTGTTGAATTATAATTAGGTATGCTTTTGTGGAACTTCCCCTCATTGTGGAAACACTGCATACATATTATCTATTATATGTATTGTAAACTTGTTTTGAAAAGAGCAACTGCCGAGTTTCTTGCTGGTTCTTCTCGGCAGGAACGGCATTCCGAACCAGTGGTAGATTCATCGACGATTCAAAAGCACTTTGTAAAAAAGTTAATTTGAATAAAAAAACAATTCTTTTCTATTCTATTCTATTCATAATCTACCTACCTGTAGGTACTTACTTACTCCAAAGTCTAAACCTAGATCGGGCTCATTATGCTAGGCTCCATATTCAATACCTCAATAAAACACAATGTATTATTTTATACCGATATCATGTTTATCAGTATCTTCAGAGGTTTGCCTTATACTACTACAGCTATCTAATAGATACCTAACCTAACCGTATTCTCAATGCATGCCTAGTCGCCTTTAGAATAATGACAGGAAGGTTATGTGCACACAAAACCTTCCTGTCATTATTTATCTTGTATTGTTTGCACAAACACGGGAACTTTCGAGGAAATAATCCTCTATTTGTTGATATTCGTGATATTCACTCACCAATCGGACCGTAGCTATAGTAAAGGACCGACAAATGACGGCTTGACTCGGGAATTAGATCCTACTTACATCGCAGTGCTCACTGAAGCGGAAAATCCAAGTGAACGCCTTCTCTCCAAACATTTCAAAGACATCTATCGAAGCTTGAATAGAAATTGTAATAGTGTTGAAAGTTTTTTTTTGTTTGCGGTAGTGAGTAGTGACGCAACAGGGAGTCAGTGTTTTACAAAAAAATAACGACCAAGTGCGAGTCGGACTCGCAAACCGAGATTTCCGTACAAACTTTTAGGTCGCAGTTAGTTTACTGCAAATAAGTTAATAATCGCAAAAAAAATATTTTGTAATGCAACTAGGTAGGTACTTACGGTTTTCGGATTTTTTCCCTTACTTGTGCCACATGAAATTGCTTCATGCCAAATTTCATGATTCTAGGTCAACGGGAAATACCTTATAGATTTTGATTCCCTTGCGAGTGTCAAAAAATGCGGCATAAACGCAGCATAAAAGGCCGTATCTTTTCATTGCGTCGTCTTAGAAGTTTGATTTTTTTCACTGCCGCAAAGGATTGCAGACCCGAAATATTTGATATTAATTTCAACTTGATACCTCCACAAATTCCTGAGAAAAAGGGTTTCACAGATGGACAGACAGACAGACGGAAAGACGGACAACGAAGTGATCCTATAAGGGTTCCGTTTTTAGCACGGAGTACGGAACCCTAAAAATTCAGAAGCTAACAAAATAAGTGGGAGATGATTTGATTACCTATTGTTTGTTATTGTTTCAACTATCAGCTCGTAACTAATCATTGTAAGAACGTCTGTTTACCCCGTGGCGCGACAAAGATGTCGCCAACTGTCTCTAATTTGTAAACTTGTTAATTTGGCTGTCAACTAGGACCATCTATCTCTACCGAGTTGTTTTTCGATTTGCGTGAATTTTTTCGGTCTGGTAAAATAGCATACGGTTCTAAACACAGAGTAGGTAATAATAAAGTAATTTACTCGTGTGGTTCTAAAGTAGTTTTTGTACCTACACTGAGCTCTGTGAGTTTGTCTGTTGGTTGCTAAGGTCAGATGGTAATTTTTTATGAAAAAGCTTACAGACCTTGAATAAACATAGGGAAAACTAACAGAAAAACATTAGGTGTTTTGCAATAAAGTGAATAAAATATGTAAGTACCTATTAAATACATAGGTATCTATACTTATACCTACCTATGTTCGACGAAGTAGGTAGGTACATTCATTTGCTTGACTACTTCGCATTTCTTGATGACTATCTTGTCTCTAAAGAGATAAGCGTTTACTGTCCACCATCTTTTCATTTTCTATAGATAGGTACGTTTTCTTCGTAAAAATTGATGTTGTTCACCCAAACGCTATACGGATGATGTCTAGATTGAGGTCTTACGCTAAGGGATTCTTACTTTAGGGAATTGTTAAGAATCAATAAGTATCTCATTATGTAGTAATTGATATAGGCCTTTAGCTAAGTTAATAATACGCGATCTAAGTAGAAGTTAACGGTCGTTTCGGCGCCGCCGGGTCGGAATATAAAGCCCTAAATGGACGTAAAGCAATACATAAAGTTAGCGGCTCGCCGCTTTACGACCGCCCTTCTACCGAGCTTCCCCGTGTAGGCTTTGTGTCCCTCGGGAAAAGTTTCTCTGAATGTAATAAGGTCCTATGTACAAATTCTCAATAAGTACCTATTTGACGATCTCGAATGAATATTGTAATTTATAATTTCTGAAATATGTCTAGTCTTGTCTGGTGAGAAGATTCAGCCGTGGCTAATCAAAGACGTGTCGCCAAGCGATTTAGCGTTCCGGCACGACGGCTTGTAGAAACCTATGAGGAACTGACATGTAGGTAGGTACTTAGATACTTATCTTCCTCCCAAGTTAGTCAGTTTCCAAATTAAACTGCATCGACGTCAACCATCAGATGAAATCACAGTCAAAGGATTTCTTGTTCTAAATAAACAATCGTCTTTTTAAGTCTTATCAAACAATTCAGCACCTGCAATCACATCTCAACAGATTCTATCAAAATAGTATCAGTTTCACTTCAAAACTTATCGCCAAATCGTCTCGAAAGAGTTTATCATGCGGCCGCACCCTCGTCCATCAAAAACGCATTACAAGCGCTTACAAGAAGGTAACAGGCCGATAGGCCGCAGTGTTGAATCAACACGCTCAAAGGCACCGCTATCGCCTATCGCGGGCTGGTCGCGATTATCGTGCATTAATGTAAGCGGGGATTTTGGCTGGCCGACAAAGCACCGAGCGTAACAGATAACTCGTCTATTAATTGTTTCCCTATAACAAATCGCGTCAAACACCGTGTTCGACAAGCAATCACACGATACCCACGATACCGATACTGTACAGTATATGTACGTTGTACGTGTAATCCTGTAGTCGGACATGTATTAGCGAGGTTCATTATTTAACGATTGGACAACACTGTACGCGAGTATTTTAGTGAGTGAACTGAGGCATTACGGACTACTTCACAAAGAACTGATACCTAATATAATTTTTTTCTAATCAATCATACTAATATTATAAATGCGAAAGTGTGTTTGTTTGTTGGTTTGTCCTTCAATTACGCTGCAACAGAGCTACGGATCGACGTGATGTTTTGCACGCAGCGTATACTATACTTAGTTGAGGACATAGGGACATGGGCTACTTTTTATCCCGGAAAATCAAAGAGTTCCCAAGGGATTTTATAAACTAAATCCACGCGTACTAAGTCGCGGGCATCATCTAGAAGATTCCGACGAATTGAGAACCTCCTCTTTTTTGAATTCGATTAAAAACAGAGTTCAAAGCCGCTACAATACAAAGTAATAAAAAAAATACTTTTTCATCATACCTATTCGAAAAACGAATATTGGCTTCAGAGGATAGCGGGAGCAAAATTTAATTTTAACCCCATGGGACTTTTCATTTCTCTCTTCTGATTGGTCCGCGTTCGTGCTTTAGTATGTGTCGAAATTCAAAAATGTTTAGAATAGAAGCTGTTGTCTTCGATAAGTCACTTGATCAATTTGTCGATCAGATATACGCCCATACTGTATCCAACACAAATAGTAATGATTAATTATTTAATAATAATTTATTTGTGTTTTATTTAAACTTTCAATATACTATGTCTATACATAGTAGGTTGATACTCCTAGCTTTTTCTCATAGGTAATGATGAAAAATAGTGTGTGTCATTCGGGGCCAAAATTTTTTGTTCTCGGGCGACGTATATTGAATTCCTCGCTACGCTCAGGATTCTACTTTAGAATCCTTCACTTCACTCTGAATTCAAAATAACGCCCTCGGGGAACAAAAAATTTCTTTGGCCCCATACAACACAAATAACTATTTCTGTTGCAAGGTCTTTTACACGTACCTATTTTGTATTAATTATTATTAATTTACTAGCTGATGTCCGCGACTTCGTCCGCATGGATTTAGTTTTTAAAAATCCCGCGGGAACTCTTTCATTATCCGAGATAAAAAGTAGCTCTCCCGGTCTGAGGAACCACTACTACATCCATAGGGGTACATCATCTACATGGGTATAGTAATCTATACCCATGCAAAAAATCGCATCAATCCGCTGTTCTGTTGCGACGTGATTGAAGGACAAACCAACAAACAAACACACTTTCGCATTTATAATATCAGTAATGCTTTATTAGAACACTTTTTATAATTGTCAAATTTTTTACCATACTTAACCAAAGACAAAATTACGTTTAGCTGTCATTTACGTTTTGTTATTCCACTGTCATTTGCGTTTTGTTATTCCATGTCAGATGCGTTTTTGTTATACCACGTTTTATAGTGACTTGACGGAAACGCGGTCGAACGGGATAAAATGTATCCTATGTCCGTCTCCTGGTTCTAAGCTACCTCTCCACCAATTTTCAGCCAAATCGGTTCATCCGTTCTTGAGTTATTAATAATGTAACTAACACCACTTTCTTTTATATATATATATATATATAGATATATAGATTACTTGAAAGAACTTTTCAAATAAGTAGGTGCAGGCAGCGCAGCGGTTCCAGAAATTAAGCTCCACAGTCCACATAAATAACTACACAAACTCACATAGAAATTATTAAAAAAAAATACCGGCCAAGTGCGTGTCGGGCCATGCGCAGTGTAGGGTTCCGTAGTTACAAGGCACAACAGATATAACTCCCTTACTTATGAACCCTACTTAGCCGTGATAGTTTTCTTATAAAATTCTTTATACTTACCTATATACTACTACCACAGAATATATAATAGTACTACGTACAGAAGTTTCACTCCTTTGATGTTGACTACTTGCCGGCGCTTTAATAGCCTACATATTTTTTATTAAATAGATAAATCACGCGCGCAAGCTAAATTAGACTTTATATCTCGGCGCGAGGATCCATATTGCTTTGGATCTGTTCGCCTACCTACGTCACGGACAACGTTGCGTGGTTGCCTGGGGCTGTCAACAAAGAGTAAAAAAATCAGTAGGTATAACTTTTAACTATTTATTTATTTTACATCAGCTGTTTAACTTTAATATAATGTCTTTAAAGATTGTTTCTGTCTTTAAAATAACGATTGTTAAATTTAAGGGTTGAAAAAACTCTAAGGCAAACATATAATTTTAGTAAATATTGGGAGGGAAAACATGGACACAGATTCATAAAATTAATATTAGTTTATAAGGAACGTAAAAAATGATAAATTAGAATCCTTTTCTTTGCTGATTAAGCATCCATCCACACAACAATTACAGTAGCAACGACTTTATGCCATTATTTCATTAGATAGATACCCATTTTAATGTTTACAACTATTTTTGTTACTACAAATGTACTAAACACTAAACGTAAACTATTTAAAATAATATTTACGAAAAACTATTTACGTAAGCAATGTTAAATTCAGTAGTACGTCACTCGCCTAGAGCGCGCTAGCCCCGACTGTAGTATCACTCTCAGAGAGCCAGCGATTGTAGGTACATAAATCGCGTAAGTACCAAGAGTGAGACAGGCCTGCTACTACTGTGAATTTTTCATGTATCCTATAAACAACCATTTAGCTGGCAGACACTTAACTCAAATAAACTTTAGCACTTTAAAATATCATATTTAACAAATGGATTCCCACACCCACAATATTTTTGAAATCGACTCCACACACTATGGGAAAGACGAGAAAAAAAATTCATCCCCACTTTACATGTAGGGGACGTACCCTAAAATAGTTATTTGTGTTATATGGGGCCAAAGGATTTTTTTGTTCCCCGAGGGCGTTACGCCGCCCGAGAACAAAAAATTTTGGCCCCGAATGACACACACTATTTTTCATCATTACCTATGAGAAAAAGCTAGGAGTATCAACCTACTATGTATAGAATATAGACATTACCAATACGTATATTGAAAGTTAAAATAAAACACAAATAAATTTTTATGAAATAATTAAACATTAATATTTATGTTGGAGGTATGGGCGTATATATCTAATCGACAAATTTGATCACGTGACTCATCGAAGACAACAGCTTCTCAAACATTTTTGAATTCTCTCTTCTGATTGGTCCGCGTTAGTGCTTTAGTATGCTAAAGCACGAACGCGGACCAATCGGAAGAGAGAAATGAAAAGTCCCATGGGGTTAAAATTAAATTTTGCTCCCGCTATCCTCTGAAGCCAATATTCGTTTTTCGAATAGGTATGATGAAAAAATTATTTTCACAATTTTATTTCACCACTTTATTGGCGTGATTAATATTTATATTATTGGATTCAGGGATTTTGAATACCTACCTACCCAACTCCATGCGGACGATGTGGCGGGCAAAAGCTATACTTTTAATACCTACTTGATTAAATTCTAGCTTTGTAATTCAGATCAAGATTTGAACCTATTATGGCGGCTAAAATCCACCCCGTTGTGAGTCAGTTTATCTGGCTTATTTGTCTATGATAGCAGCCGACTATCCGCCCTCGGCCGCCGCGCCCGCCCGCGCTGTTTGCGGCACACAAACAACATTTTTTTTTTTAAATCCACCATGATAACGGGCCTAGCTTCATATATTTAGTTTGTCATTTAACCTTTAACAGGTAACTCGAATAATAATAAAGGAAACTTAGTAACGGCGTCGCGTGGTGCATCGCATCTAGGTATACCTAATATTATTAAGTATGTATTATATTATTATACTGGCACTGCGGCGTTTTACATCTATTAAGTTAGTACACTATGGTATGCCGCACTAGCAACGCACTGCACTGTAGTCAGTTTTGACACTTCTCGTCTCCTTTATCAACCGACTAGCTTTTGCACACGACTTTGTCCGCGTGAGGTTAGGGTTTAAGGTCCCTCACAGGAAAAACAGAAATATTTAGTTAAATCAAAGCTATTATCTTTAATCGGAGAAACATTTTCTCCCGCCAAGAAATATTTTCTTGCCAATAGAAAAATAAATGCTAAGAGCATTTAGATTACATAAATTACATATTTTCTCAAAGTAAGATAGGTATTAGTTATCAAACCAAGAAAAAATTGCCTTAAGCATTCACACATTAATCGGAGTAAAAAAATTTTACTTTTTGACCGAGCGAAGCGAGGTCTCTGAGTTTACTAGAGCGATTTTCACTTGTCCGTCCGTCCGTCCGTCCGTCCGTCCGTCCGTCTGTCAGAGCCTTTTAACTTTTGAATTACTGAACGTAATTACTTCAAATTTAGATATAATATGTAAACCGATGGCCTCCAGCCGAAAATGGCTTAAAAAGTTATAAAAATCTTTATTTCAGGGGGGCTCTCATAGAAGCGAATGCGAAGAATTTTTTTTTTATTTGCGATTCATAGGTTTTCTGTGTATCATTTTAAAGACAATTTGAAACAGAGTACAACCGTATTTTTTTTCAATTTTTTTCCTAAAATTGACGAAATGGGGGGCTTCCAAAGTGGCGATTTAATACGCTCGCTTGAAGACGCTCTCTGGGAAAATTTTCTATATATTTTCAAGTTGTACTTATTTTCTTACTTCACTTGTATCCTGTACTTGAACAACAAATACTAAAATTATATGAATATTAAAAGAAACGAGATTATTTAATTTTTAATGAGCATCAGTACATTTCACATAGCTTCACAATAATGCTAATAGATGGCGCAGTCATTAACTATTCCATTGAACTAGGAGTTACGACTGCGATTTATCCCAAAAACAGTTTTGCGTCGACCATTATTATTTAGGTAAGTACATAATATAATAACATATTATTCAATTAAAATTATTCTTTAGTTAAATATCATTTTGTATATTTTCTATTCGCGTCGATAGATGACGATTTGTACAGATGCCCCTAACCCGTTTTCACTCGTTAGTAGGTACCTACATAATAATTCAATGTTTTCACTGACGTTCCCTAACCTTTACGGGCTACCTATGATAAGTTATGTGATGATTACTGTCAACTTCTTTATCACGATCCTGTACGGGACACCTAAAAGGACATTGGGACGGATGTTAGGACTTAGAATTGTGTTTTGGAGCTACCTACGTAAAGAGACTCCTACATAGGGGATGATTTAGGTATGTTTGGTGAAAACGGGCATAATAATAATAATGTCAGTTTTGGTCGTCATGTATCGATTGAATGAATAATCATGGGATACCGTTACCGCGAGTTCTCAGTTCGGGGCGAACCACTAGTTTAATTTTTTAAAGAATATTCAATATTTTCAAATCAAATATTTTTCTCCTGACGCTAAACTAAACTTAGAAGTCTCACGCTAAATACCTACATACTTATTTACTTGAATTTACGAAAAATCACAAGAAATTTCATTTTCTTGATTCAATTAATCCTTTTTTTCCGTGCTCGGGAACCTTTTTTTTCCGAGATAAAAAGAAGAGTATCCTATGTCACTCTCCAAGTCTTCAACTATATCTACTCATGCGAAAAATCCCGCAATTGAAGAAAACACCCAACAAACAAACATACTTTTGCATTAATTATGATACCTATCGGTAAGGATTAGTACGTACTTACTGAGCTGAGTTTGTTGTAGGTTCTTCACAGAAATCGCAGACTAGGTAGGTACGGCACAATTGGAACCCTCGTAGCTTTAGTTTAAAGTTCTCGTTCTTAATAATTATCATTATTAGGTACTTATACTTACTATACTTTTCTTGCATGTGGTGTCATCTGATATAATAATAAATAGTGCCTAACTGCCTATGCTTGGAAAATTTCTCAAAATCTAAAAGGGTGTTTGTTCGTTGGTTTGCCCTTAAATCACGTAGTAACGGAGAAACGGATGAACGGGATTCTTTTCTATAAGTATAGTTGTGGAAATGAGGTCTTACTTAGGCTACATTTCCCCGGAAATACAAGGATTTCGCAGAATTTAAAAAAAACTCGTGGGCAAAAGTGGGCAACTACTTAGTTGGTATTTCTATAAAGCCGTGTGTTTTCTGATGGATAATTTATTAGGTCCCAAAAAATCAGTATAAAAGAAACAAAACTCACTATAAATATTATAATTGTTATCTGTGGAGATTACAAAAGCACACCGACGTGTGTGAGGGCAGACGTACAAGGTGCCCGGCCGGCCACTGTTTACAATGGAAATTAACGACTCCTATCAAACACTGCATCGCGTATAGATAGAGCATATTTGTTTACCTTACTAGTTCTCCTTTGTTTGCTTCTCTAACAGGAAATTTATTTAAGTTATAATTTTCTGTCATTCAACGCTCTAAAGAGTTTATCTCCTTACATCTATCTATCTATATATAATTATGCTGAAAATTGTTACACTTTTTCGAACTAGCCAGGAAAACGTCATGGTGTTGACTTTTGGTTTTGACCCTCGATTGCTTAGAATTGTTTATGTTCTACTATATTGGCAGTAAGTAGGTACGGTACATGAACGTAGATAATCTATACTTAATAATAATTAAACAATAAAAAATATTTTTAAGAACCGACTTCAAACGCCCGCGCCACAACAAGGTATAGGTATAAATTATTGTTAATTTTTTAAGAACCACTCGACCGATTTCGATAAAATGTACAGTTTTTGCAATTCACGAAGGCGAGTGAGCTTTACTTGTGGTTACTTCGTGTACAATGTACATGCACATTGCATAAGTGTGCGTGCCTGTCAAAGCCTAGGTGGGAGCGGGCAGGCGCGAGCATTGCGCTCTCTCACACTTATACAGATACGACACACACACAACCATAAGTCAGTCGCCCTCGTGAATTGCAAGAACTATAGCTGAGAAGTACCTACCTTTTGAAAAAAAAAAGAATTTACCAAATCGGTTTAGGCGTCTGCGAGTAATCGGTGAACATAACTACATTAAAAAAAAAGACTCCGACGAATTGAGAACCTCCTCCTTTTTTGAAGTCGGTTAAAAAATTAACCTCGTAGCCATTGATTTAGGATTGCTAGCTTAGTCACTCGCTACGCGACTACCAATCCTGAATCTATGCTCGTAGCAATAAGCTTTAATCTGTCTTCATTTGTTTCTTTAAATATTAAGGTACATTAATTACCTATGTGGTGGTGAGTGGTGGTGTGGAATAAAATATAATTTAATATAAAAAAATCTTATTAAAAAACCGCCTTCAAACGCCCGCGCCACTAAGTACAAAGTATGTAATTTATTGTTGATATTTTAAAACCCGGAAAGTATACCCTTTCAAACAAAAAAGAATTTTCCAAATCGGTTCAGGCGTCTTCGAGTAATCAGAGAACATACATAAAAAAAAGATTCCGACGAATTCAGAACCTCCTCCTTTTCTGAAGTCGGTTAAAAAATAAGTCTCAATGTCGCAGAAAACACGCTTTCTAGCGACTTTGACTTCAACAAAGGGTACGTCAATACTTCAATCTCGTACTGATACTGATACTGATACTGATACTGATACTGATACTGATACTATACTGATTTGGCTTAAGTTACAGACATCATCATCAGCTCAGCTAGTAGAAGTCCACTGCTGGTATTATGTCTCTGAAATGATCGCATACAAATTAGGTACAGACCAATAAATAATAATAGTGCCTTTAAAATTGTAAATTATCATTTGAATGCACACGTCCATTTTCTATTTCGTTGCATTATTGTAAGTTGCAAAGTAGCAAAATTTTGCCTATAAAATGCATTATTTGGCGTATGCTGAGAAAACTATTGATGATACATAAAAATTATGATTAAAGTACTCATTATTATCAACTAGCTGATGCCCGCGACTTCGTCCGCATGGATTTAGTTTTTAAAAATCCCGCGGGAACTCTTTCATTATCCGAGATAAAAAGTAGCTCTCCTGGTCTGAGGAACCACTACTACATCCATTACTATACCCATGCAAAAAATCGCATCAATCCGCTGTTCTGTTGAGACGTGATTGAAGGACAAACCAACAAACAAACACACTTTCGCATTTATAATATCATGTAATGCTTTATTATAACACTATTTATAATTGTCAAATTTTTTACCATACTTAACCAAAGACAAAATTACGTTTAGCTGTCATTTACGTTTTGTTATTCCACTGTCATTTGCGTTTTGTTATTCCATGTCAGATGCGTTTTTGTGATAGCACGTTTTATAGAGACTTGACGGAAACGCGGTCGAACGGGATAAAAAGTATCCTATGTCCGTCTCCTGGTTCTAAGTTACCTCTCCACCAATTTTCAGCCAAATCGGTTCATCCGTTCTTGAGTTATAAATAGTGTAACTAACACCACTTTCTTTTATATATATAGATATACAAAAAAGTCCGCGGGAGAATATATCTATCATATTTAAGTCACAATAGTAGCTTATGTGTTCTAAAATTTAATTAGGTCGCCTTTATCATCGTATATTATTAATTCTTCCTTACTAATACATAATTATAGTAAATGCGAGTGTTTTTTTTGTTGGTTTGTCCGTCAATCACGCTGCAACAAAGCTATACGGATTGATGGATACGGATTTTTTGGATAGGTATAGTTCAGAACCTTGAGGGTCACTATCCCGGAAAATCAAAGAGTTCCCGCGGGATTTTAAGAACTAAAGCCACGCGGACGAAGTCGCGGGCATCAGCTATTAGATAATAAAATTCTATGAGATGACATAAAATTACGTTCGCCAAACATTTAACCAGATAGGTTAACTGCTAATACCTACCTAAGTGAGAAACTCATCTTATTTTGTGCTATTACCTCTGTAGTTCAGTTATTCAGTAGGTAGTAACGGAAACCTGTACGAGATGATCCCTGTAAGGGAAAAACCTCGTAATTTAAAGATTAAAGAATATCAACTTTCATACAGATGTACCTACCTATAAGCGTCTACTGATTGCAAAATCTGTCGTGATATTTGCATGCTTATAATATATTTTTTATTCACATTTTATTGTAATATTTTACTTTTTGAAAACCCTACCAAATGATCAATAAATAATTGATCATCTTGCACTGTTTCTCCAGTCTCCAAGGTTTTAAGCATGGCCGCTTCTGACCATTTACCACGAGCCGTCTTCTAAACGATATACATCCGTTCTAGCATCACCGGTCTGTTTATTAGCATTTTATAATAAAACTAGCTGATGCCCGCGACATTCGTCCGCATGGATTTAATTTTTAAAAATCCCGCGGGAACTCTTTGATTATCCGAGATAAAAAGTAGCTCTCCCGGTCTGAGGACCCACTACTACAGCCATTACCCATGCAAAAAATCGCATCAATACGTTGCTCTGTTGCGACGTTATTGAAGGACAAACCAACAAACAAAACACTTTCGCATTTATAATATCAGTAATGCAAAATTATAACACAATCTAGACAAC
Source organism: Oeneis ivallda (assembly GCA_029955525.1). NCBI lineage: Eukaryota > Metazoa > Arthropoda > Insecta > Lepidoptera > Nymphalidae > Oeneis > Oeneis ivallda. The sequence goes on along the minus strand of JARPMR010000004.1, from coordinate 18,511,499 downwards.
CGCAATCTAACATCGTTCGAGATTTAGGTTGCTAGAACCTAAATCTCGAACTGTATATATATTGTATATGACTGTGGTGTAATTTACATCTTTTAATCTGCAATAACAAATATTGACGTCAATAATTAATAAACTATCCTATCTTTTAAGTTGGACCAAATTACAGTTAGTTACGAAGTTTGATCAAAATCGGTTCAGTAGTTTTCGAGTTTATCCCGAACATACATCATGACACGAGATTTTTATATACATATATAGATTGTAAACTTAAAATAAATTACAAGGCAAGATAATAGTAGATACTATCACAGAGTAAGGATACTATGGCACTATTTTTTTGCAATGTACGCCGCTTACAGTAAGAGTACCTAGGTATCTTGGAAGTTTTTATGAAATTGTACGTAATGTTTGCACTGTGTCTTATAACTACGTGTATCTATTTCTAGACGCATTCTCTCGCATGTGACAAACATAATTTATGAAGTCCCTAATACCGAGATAAGGAATATTTACACAGTGGGTATACAAGCAGACGACTCAGCTCTGTCTTAGTGTTATGTCAACAGATCTACGTATCTTGGTAATTTTACTGTTGAGAAATCTACGGTACAGATAAAAAGTGTAAATAACAAATTACCATTTTGACAAAATGGTGAATATACGTATATTGTACTTTTCTGCTTAATAAACACTTTAAATACGAAGGATGTCTTTGTCAAGTCAATCCGTTGGATTAAGAACTTGATAACGCGTTGTACATACCTACAAAGATACCTACTAAATCAAGAATCAGACATTTCATAAGAACGTAAAATGAATATGTATGTAATTGTGTTTTCGATTATTTCTATAACTCTCGCACACTGGCAATTATTTTGACAGGGATCTCAACATGACATTTAGGCATACACAATATACTTATGAATACATGCACAATATGTGTATGAACAAATACATACTAAACTAAATAGGTAGGTAATGTTTTTTTTTGTAAAATCGGAATGAAATTGGTTGATATCAGTTTTCTAAATCAAATAAGTAAGTACAGGATTTGTTACTCTTGAGGGCCTAGTGTCACGATTTTGAACTCATGTGAGTTACCAAAATCAAAAATTACTTATTACATGTACCTAGGTAATTTTAGTCTAAGTCATTACGGTGGCTATAACGATGAGTTGAGACTTCATTGGGTATATCTAGATCTCAACCTACTTAATTCCTTAACTCTGAGGCTGTGATCTATTGATCCGAGATCGTACTCTGGCTCTGCTCAAGCCTCAAAATAGAGTTGAAATGAGATAAATCGGCAGGGCTTCCATCTCTATATCGTTGATATACCGTCCACGCGCTCGAAGCGGTTCAAGTCTTCATTTCTGATTCGCACGGCTAGGGTCTGGAACGCTATTCCGAGATCTGTGTTTCCTAACACGTACAATTTGGGTATCTTTAAAGCAAGAGTGAATAGGCATCTTCTAGGCAAACGCGTTCCACCTTAGGCCACATCATCACTTTCCATCAGGTGTGATGGTGGTCAAGCGTGTGCCTATAATGTATAAAAAAATATGTCCTGACATAAATCTGTCTCGTTTTAACTCAGTCGTGAGTCTGAGCTGAGTGAGAGTGCCATATATAGATCTCACCCTGAGTCCTGCTAGGGCCTAAGGAAGCTATAGCTATTCTGTAGGAATTGTCATAAGACAGGAACACGTTTACATAGCGAGGGGAGGGCAGCGGCTCGATAACGTTAATCCGGGGCGGCGAGGCATAGACTATAGAGGAGCCGCGCACGCGGGCTTAGCGAGGGGATCATGAGCGACCACACGGCAAGACCACCACTCTTATTACGATAGACATTTCCCTACTACCCTACCCTAGTCCTTAACCTACCCTTTGTTGCTGTAAAGCACTACCAACAAGGCTAAAGAGCGTGCTATACCTTGGCTCAGGCTTGATACAAAGTTACAACGAGACACCGCTATATCCTGACATTAATCTGTCTCATTTGAGCCTGAAAGTAAGATCAATCCCATCAAAAACATACTTAACATGTACAAACGCAACTCAAAGAAGTTCTTCTACCGCAAAAAGTTTTGAGATCTAACGTAAAACCAAGTTTGTTAATTTATTCAGTTAATACAGCATCTAATATCCAACAATTTTGTCATAAATAATTAAGCACCTAAATAGCTAACTAACAACCTTTATAGTGACCGTATCAATATTAAACATTTATCTATACTTATAATAAAACTGTAACTGGAAGATTTCTGTACATTTATTATATTTTGAAAATTTTGACCGGGGGATGCTTTATTATCGATACTGAGCCCAAAATAGAATTTTATTTAATTTTTGTCTGTCTGTCTGTCTGTCTGTCCGTCTGTCTGTCTGTCTGTCTGTCTGTTCGCGCATCACGCGAAAACTACTGAACGGATTTAAATAAAATTTGGTATAGCGGTAGCTGATACTCCGGGTCAACATATAGGATAGTTTTTATCCCGATAAAACATAAGGTTACTCCAGGATAGGGGATGAAAATTTTTAATGATTTTACTCCATAACTCAGTCAAATATGAACCGATTTTAATAATTCTTTCTTTATTAGAAAGTGTGTCTTATAAAAAATATTTTGTCCAATTTTGGTGAAGATTTACCAAATATTATCGGAGATAGAGGACAGAACTTCTCTCGGATTTCCAGGTCACTCGCATACGATATATACGTATAGATCTTATTACATCTATCACATCATATCACATCACACTAATCACACTATCACATCATCATCATCATCATTAACAACCCATCATCGGCTCACTACTGAGCGAGGTCTCCTGTCAGAGAAGGGTTGTAGGCCATAGTCCACCACGCTGGCCGAATGCGAGTTGGCGGACTTCACACACCTTCGAGAACATTATGGAGAACTCTCAGGTGTGCAGGTTCCCTCACGATGTTTTCCTTCACCGTTAAAGAATGTGATATTTAATTTCTTAAACGCACTTAACTTCGAAAAGTCAGAGGTGCGTACCCGGGATCGAACCTGTGACCCCCTGAATAGGAGATCACAGTCGTAACCACTAGGCTATCGATTATTTTAAAACTTTTTCCACGCGGACGAAGTCGCAGGCGTCAGCTAGTTTTTTAATAAATCTATACTTATAAAAAGACTTGTCCTGACTGACTGACTGACTTACTGACTGATCTATCAACGCACAGCCTAAACCACTGAAGCTAGAAACTTAAAATTTTGACAGTAGGTTCCTTTTTAGTGTTCCGTAGTAAACAAGGAACCCTTATAGTTTCGCCATGTCCGTCCGTCTGTCTGTCTGTCTGTCTGTCTGTCTGTCTGTCCGCGGTTTAGCTCAGAGACTATTGGTACTAGAAATCTGTAATTTGACAAGGGTATAAATATCAATTACGCCGACAAAGTGGTGAAATAAAATTGTGAAAAATATTTTTTTTTTAGGGTACCTCCCCTACATGTAAAGTGGGGATGAATTTTTTTTTTCTCATCTATCCCATAGTGTGGGGTGTCGTTGAATAGGTCTTTCAAAAACGTTGTGGGTGTGGGAACACCATTTTTCAATTCAGGGATCCGTTTGTGAAATATGATATTTTAAAGTGCTAAATTTTATTAGAGTCAAGTGTCCCCCCCCTCTGCCAGCTAAATGGTTGTATATAGGATACAAGAAAAAATTCACAGCAGTAGTATATATAATGAATTTTAAAGGAAAACTATCACGGCTAAGTAGGGTTCATTAGTGAAGGAGTTATATCGGTTTTTCTAAGTTAGATATTACACGTAGTGTAAGTTGCATATTTTGTAGTATATTATAGTATTTAAACCATGGAACTCAAAATGTATGTTGAGACTTTCAACTACGGAACCCTACACTGCGCGTGGCCCGACACGCACTTGGCCGGTTTTATGACGTAGGCGAGCACTAAGATAGGATTCTTTGAAAATCCACCCCAAGGGGGTTAAATTGGGGGTTAAAGTTTGTTTGAAAGTCCGTCATTTTTCAAGTTATATCCATGAAACTCGGTATTTGAGCTTTAAATTAAAAATAAAGAGTTACGTGTTTCACAGTTTTTGAAAATTCTACCCCTTTGGGGGTTAAATAGGGGTTGAATATTTGTATGATAGTCAATCATTATTCGAGTTATTTTACAAGTTATGTTTATGAAAATTGGTATTTTGGCTCTTGAATAAAAATAAAGAAGTACGTATTTTACAGTTTTTGAAAATTCTACCCCCGAGGGGGTAAAATAGGGGTTGATTGTTTGTATGAAAGTCCGTCATTTTTTAAATTTCAACTATGAAACTTTGTATTTGGGCTTTCAATTAAAAACAAAGAAATATGTCTTTCATAGATTTTGAAAATTCTACCCCCCAAGGGGTAAAATAGGGGTTGAATGTTTGTATGATAGTCTTTCATTTTACAAGTTATTTTTTCAAGTAATATTTATGAAACATGGTATTATTTCTCTTGATTAAAAATAAAGAATTACGTATTTTACATTTTTGAAAATTCTACCACCAAAGGGGTAAAATAGGGGTTGATAGTTTGTATGAAAGTCCGTCATTTTTTATATAACTTAAAAAATCTATTAAACTTTGTAATAAGACTTTATATTAAAACAAAGAAGTATGTCTTTTCCCCCAAAGGGGTTAAATAGGGGCTGATTTTTTTTTAATGATAATTTATGATGTTTTTTATTTGTATGATAGTCCTTCATTTTTCAAGTTATTTTTCAAGTAATGTTTATGAAACTTAGTATTTTGGCTCTTGATTAAATTTAAAGAATTACGTGTTTCACAGATTTTGTAAAATCTACCGCCAAAGGGGTTACATAGGGAATGGAAGTTTGTATGAAAGTCCGTAGTTTTTCAAGTTATATCCACGAAACTTGGTATTTTGGCTCTTGATTGAAAACAAAGAAGTACTAGGGCATTTCGAAGTTTTTGAAAATTCTACCCCTAAAGGTTTAAATAAAGGTTGAATGTTTGTTTTTTTATCCCAATAAAACCAGCCGTTCTCATGGGATTTTCAAAGAACCTAATTCCACGCGGACGAAGTCGCGAGGGCAGCCTAAGTATGTCACACTCTCTTTAACATTTCTGCGGTGGTGTCGTGTGATGCGGGTTGTTACGTTCCCTAAAATATGGTTGAGCGAAGCAATGGCTGGGTCATGCGTCATGCTCGTGAACGGGTTCCACCAGCGACAATGGGGCTACTTTCTGTCTGCCCGTCTTGACATGTGTTGAATTATAATTAGAAATAATTACGTATGCTTTTGTGGAACTTTCCCTCATTGTGGAAACTCTGCATACATAGAATAATATCTGTTAAGTATATTGTAAAAGTATATTGAAAAGAGCAACTGCCGAGTTTCTTGCTGGTTCTTCTCGGCAGGAACGGCATTCCGAACCAGTGGTAGACTCATTGACGATTCAAAAGTACTTGTAAAAGTTTATTTGAATAAAAACATTTCTATTCTATTCTATTCAACAGCTAAATAGTAAGTAATATTATAAAGAGGAAAGATTTTTTTGTTTGTTTGTTTGTAGCGAATAGGCTCTGTAACTGGACCGATTTTAACCATTTTTCAGCTATAGAAAGTCAAGTTATCAGGAAGTAACATAGGCTATAATTTATTAAAAAAAAAATTAGAGATCCTTAAGAAAATTGCAATAATGTAACCCAAAGTAGCAAAATTTTGTCCGTAAAATTCACTATTTGGCGTGTGCTGAGAAAACTATTGATGATACATAAAAAATATGTACTACATGATTAAAGTACTCATCATTCTCTACAAAAAAAGACCTGGAGGGAATATATCTATCATATCATTTAAGTCACAATAGTAGCTTCTGTGTTCTAAAATATAATTAGATCGCCTTTATTATCGTAGTATTAATTCTTTCATTACTACTACATATTATAATAAATGCGAAAGTGTGTTTGTTTGTTGGTTTGTCCGTCAATCACGCTGCAACAAAGCTACGAATTGACGTGATTTTTTGGATAGGTACAGTTGAGAACCTGGAGGGTGACATATAGGTATCCCGGCAAATCAAAGAGTTCCCGCGGGACTTTAAAAACTAAATCCACGCGGATGAAGTCGCGGGCAACAGCTAGTATCTAATAATTATGTTTAATATTGACTTGGCAATTGAATGCTTTATAATTGTCTCTACTAGATTGCTCGAGATTTCGACGGGTGGATTTAGTTTATAAAATCCCTCGAGAACTCTTTGATTTTCCGGGATAAAAAGTAGCCTAACTCTCCCGGTCCTCAACTATACCCATGCAAAAAATTACGTCGATCCGTAGATCTGTTGCGACTTGCGGCGTGTTTGGAGGACTAACCAACAAACACACTTTCGCATTTATATGATAATACTAGCTGATGCCCGCGACTTCGTCCGCGTGGATTTAGTTTTTAAAATCCCTCGTGAACACTTTGATTTTCCGGGATAAAAAGTAGCCTATGTCCTCAACTATAGTACCCATGCAAAAAATCACGTCGATCCGTGGCTCTGTTGTGGCGTGATTGAAGGACAAACCAACAAACAAACACACTTTCGCATTTATAATATTAGTATGATTAGAATATTAAATTGCATAGGAAAACACTGCAGCATTAAGTCCATACGATGTATTACATCCATACCTACTATGTAGTATGTAGGTATAATGATCGTTTGGCAAAATCTGACGCCTTTGGAGTAGTTTGACTATGACAAAATAGGGCTATCCACGATGGCTATATACGATAAAGTACGCTAGCCAGCTTAAGATGAGCCGTTCATTCAAAGTATTTTGTAGATTCCGGGGTTCAAGTTATTTGGACCTTATACTGAAGATCATGATGTCTATCATTTCTGAACTACGAAATTGACGACCTTGAAATAATTACAGGATAATTTCTAAAGAACCTGCTTTCTAACAAAAAAAGAATGGATTAAATCGGAATACGCCTTAATGAATTACAGCGAAATACACATTTTGACTTTGATCCCCTTTCCCAAGGGAACCGTGCTGACTTTCGGGATAAAAGTATCCTATATTATACCTCGTAGTATTAACTTAAATCATGCCAAGTTTCATTTAAATCCGTCCAGTAGTTTCGGCGTGATGCGCGGCCAAGATACAGACAGACAGACAAACAGACAGACAAAAAATTAAAAAAAAATTGTTTTGGCTATAGTATCGATTATAGAGTGCTCTCAAACAAAAATTTTCAAAATATCTTCAATGTACAGAATTGGACCTGTTACAGTTTTATTATATTATAGATTATAGATGAATATTTTTAATTCCAAAACAAAATATAAGTATACTGTATGAAAATTGAAATCCGAATCTGCTTCAAAAATTGTCTCAAGATGCATTGATAGAATCATTAACTGTTAAATTCTATGTATAGAAAAGTTTTTATAAATCTTCCCGGATCCAAGTTGTGACTATTCTTTTGCACGGTTATTACGGTTACGGTTACGGTAATTAGTGAATCGGTCTGTCGATTGCAGGCGAAAATAGTGATTGGCTATTACTACCTACCTAGGTACCTACTTAGGTAGGATTTTCTGCAATCGACAGATCGATTCAAATGATTGAAAAGAGCTTACATTTCTATTCTACACGTACAAAGATATCATGTAGTTTTTTTATTTATGCTTAACTGCATACTTATTGAAATTTTCTATTACTGTAGGGAAAACCCGCACGAAAGACAAATACAGAGTGGTGTACAGCGACCACCAGAGGCTGGAGTTGGAGAAAGAGTTCCACTACAGCCGGTACATCACCATCCGGCGGAAAGCTGAGCTGGCCGTCAGTTTGGGACTATCAGAAAGACAGGTGAGCATTACTCGCCTATATATATTTATGGTATCTATACTCTCTTCAAACACACTTCTCTTAATATCGCACGTCCAAAAGTAGACTGACATGCTTTTTTCCGCCTTTTGTGTTACATTATGTTGTGCAATAAAGTGAAGAAAAAGGGTTATTCTGTCTGTCGGTCTGTCTGTTACCTTATCACGCCCAAAAGCTGAATCAATTGCTTACGAAAGTTGATAAGGAGATAATATAGCAGGTAGGTGATATAGCTGATGATTAGTAATAATACAAGAAACTTCCATCCTGAAGGAACTTTTGTTTTGGAAAACAAAGATTCCTTGCTAGATTATGTCGAAATGGGTTTACCGCTTTGGATCCGAAAAGATAACAATGATACACAATAAATCATATTAAACTACTTGTCACTTGTCGTACGTCCGAAGTGATACACTAGCAGAAACATTGCGCCTTTAAAAATAACTTACTTGTAAGTTGTTTGTAGATTGTGCTTAAATCGAGAAATAAACACTATAGGTATACTTACTACAAAACTAATATTTACTTTTATTATTACTATCTGAATACAACTCATAGAAGCAGTGTTAGCCTAGTGGTTAGGGTTTCCTATTCGGGGGTCGCAGGTTCGATCCCGGGTACCAATCTCTGACTTCGAAATTATGTGTGTTAAGAAATTTAATATTACACGCTTTAACGGTGAAGGAAAACATCGTGAGTAAACCTGCACACCTGAGAGTTCTCCAAAATGTTCTCGAAGGTGTGTGAAGTCCGCCAATTCGCATTGGGCCAGCGTGGCGGTAAAGCCTTCTCTGAGAGGAGACCTGCGCTCAGTAGTGAGCCATTGATGGGTTGATGACGATGAACACTATCTCATTTGTCCACATAATAGTTATTAACATTTGGTACGTACCTAGTACGTTATAGCCGAAACCCACTACATACACAGCTCAGCAGCTTTTGAGGCACATAATAATTTTTTCTCAAATTTGCTCGGAAATCGCTTCTTTATTTAAAAAAAAACGAAACGTCAATTGGCTCATTGCTGGCGTGGCGCCAGCAATTACGTAACAGGACAATAATGTAAATTGCTGGACAGGTACGAGGTTTTTAAAATGTACACTTTCCTCTATTAGGTGTTTCTCCTCTGTGATTAGGTGTTTTAAATGTGCATTTCTTTCGTGGTTTAATTGGAGGTAAAGAATTATTGGTGACTGGTGTTTTCTTTTACAATATATTTCTTGTTCTGAAATAAAAATGGATTCGGAATCGGATGAAGAATTAATGATTCAACATGTTAACTTACCTGGCAAAAGTATACAATTATCATTTCATAACTGTACAAATTGTACTATAACATTTAACATGAAATAAAACAGTGTTTCTTTAATTATTTTTTTGTTGTTTCCTCGCAAATTAGAGAAAAGTACTATATAAGCCTCGGCCGAAATAGCAATTCATGGCCTCGTTTACTTAAAAAGGCCTCGGCTAGCGCCTCGTCCTTTTAAAATCACTTGGAAGTCCTCGGCTTCGCCTCGGCCTTCCAATGTTACTCGTCCATAAATTGCTTTATTCCGAGCCTCGACAATAATGTACTATTAACGGCCAAGCCTTGTCAGCTAGCTTGCCTTGAATATGGGATTGAAGGTTTTCATAATAATAGAAATCTATATTACATATATAAAAGAAAGTGGTGTTAGTTACACTATTTATAACTCAAGAACGGATGAACCGATTTGGCTGAAAATTGGTGGAGAGGTAGCTTAGAACCAGGAGACGGACATAGGATACTTTTTATCCCGTTCGACCGCGTTTCCGTCAAGTCACTATAAAATGTGGTATAACAAAAACGCATCTGACATGGAATAACAAACCGCAAATGACAGTGGAATAACAAAACGTAAATGACAGCTAAACGTAATTTTGTCTTTGATTGTAAAAAAATTGACAATTATAAAAAGTGTTATAATAAAGCATTAGGTACTGATATTATAAATTCTTCTCTATCGGTCACTCTTGTCAGAGTGGTCGTGGCTGCTGGGATGATGTGACATTAGTTGATTGATAGTCGTCAGTCTCCTTGATTGTTTTTGGATCGCACCGCCTCCCGTGCGATGCTCCTCCACTTGCGACGATCAGTTGCATTGCGGGAGCACTCCACCACAGTTGTCCGGGTCACCGCTTTGATCAAGATTGATTTGATTTGATTTGATATTATAAATGCGAAAGTGTATTGTTTGTTGGTTTGTCCTTCAATCACGTCGCAACAAAACAGCGGATTGATGCGATTTTTTGCATGGGTATAGTAATGGATGTAGTAGTGGTTCCTCAGACCGGGGGAGCTACTTTTTATCTCGGATAATGATCCCGCGGGATTTTTAAAAACTAAATCCATGCGGACGAAGTCGCGGGCATCAGCTAGTTATTATATAAAAATAATAGATGACTTACATTTGGTAGGTAGGTAGGTAACACTGTAGATTAAATAAAGGCTTTTCGGAAAATTTTGAATTCTGAAATTATGAAAGTAATTAGGTACTAAAGCACAGAATAACTAATACATAGTACAGGTAACTAATGTTATATTTTGTTACAGGTAAAAATATGGTTTCAAAACCGACGCGCAAAGGAGCGAAAACAGGTGAAGAAACGCGAAGAAGTCGTGATGAAGGAGAAAGGAGACCATGCATCCCTGCAACACGCGCAACTGCACCACGCGACGATGCTGCACCACCAGCAGATGATGAACGGCATGATGCATCACCATCACTATCACCAAGGGGTGCTCCAGGGGGTGCCAGAGCCCCTGGTGCCGGGGGTGCCTCCGGTCCCTCTTCTGTGACCGCAACAGGACTTCTGTGCTCACAGTGACACCTATGGATAGTAACCGACCCAGTGATTTTACAATTAAGGTGGACATTTCCCCAGGGGGGGTTTAATTATGTGCTTTTGCATTGAATTTTCCACATGTGAATAACGAACTTGTGATAAATAGTGCAATATCCTTACGAGACTTTTTCGTGCGGATAATTCTTGTATGTTATTGTTAGTCGGTACTTTTTATAATGTATTAAAATATTAATTAACATCTATAAATCTCCCGAGAGGAGAACACCTTGGTGTCTAGGCTTTTTTCTTTAATGATCATCATGTTATTTTAGAATTTATTAATAAGCGCAAACCCTTCGGACTGAGCTAACTTAACTTAGCACATAAAGTACCTAATGGCCTTTTTTTAAATAAGTAGGTTCTTGGCTCAGTAATTTGCGATGTTCATTGAAGTAGTATGAAAAGCTACGCCCTAGCTACATGAACTAATTTAAGTTAACTTAGTACCTACGTTGCGTTTTAGTAATAAGTATACATAATAATTATTATTATGTATGTCAGTGCGTGGAAGTAATATCTATTTATTCATACCTAGAGTCCTAGGACATCCAGGAATTCAGGAATAGCATAGCGTGTCGACTGCCGAGTTCACAATTAACGTAGGTATTCCGAATTCGACCAGATTAGGATATCAACTAAGTACTTACATAATTTGTGAGAGAGTAGTATACGAATGTACTATTTCTGAGTTTTGATGATATAAGTAGAAAGGTATAAAGACTATCACGTCACAATGTAACAGCTTTTCCTTGTACATTAATGGGAAAAGTCTTGACCCAAGAGTCGATTGCGCCCTTCATTGCCTTTTTAGTGCTAATAATTAACTTGGTAGGTGCCTCTTAAGCGGTCTCGCATTCTGGCTCTGGCCTTATTATATAGATTAAGGCTACTTTTAATTCAAACGGAATTTCTGTCACTGTAAATATAGAATACTATATTTTTATAATTAATAGTGTATAAGTATTACTAAAATCGTTTGTTTTTAACGCATTTACTTATATTTCTCGATGCTGTCAATGGTGCTGATGAGATTATTTTATACTAGAGGATGCCCGCGACTTCGTCCGCGTAGATTAAAGTTTTTTAACTCCTGCGGGAACTCTTCAATTTTCCGGGATAAAATGTATTATGTAGCCTATGTGCTAATCTCGGATATGAGCTATTTCTATTCCAAATTTCAGACAAATCGGTTCATTTATCCATCCTCACATCCATCCTCGCAATGGATAGGCTTACCTATTAAGTAGTAGGATTCCCCATGAAAATACGAAAGATCCATTTTTAAATATGATATATTGCTAGTTATTTGCTTAATTTGGTCTATTGAATCGATCGGCAAATTAACGTAGTAAATGTAGGTAAATAAAATGTTTTAATAATTTGTATAAGAATCTCATTTAACTTAATAAAATCATAAACCGTGTCCATAATGTGGCTTTATGGCGCATTTACGAGTAGAGCATCGGTAGCTTTGAGAAATGAGTAAATATTTTTTTTACTATAAATGAGATTATTACTAGTTTTAACGGTTTTGTAAATAAAACGTAGTTTATAAATACGCTTAAAATAGTCATAATTTTTATCTGGGTTACAATGACTTCACTGAAAATTAATAAAGTATTCCCTATGTCTGTAAGTAATAATTATAAATAAGGAATACCTACATACGAGTTTTAATATTCCGACTGTGTAGTTTTTTTATCATTAAACGTCCTTATTTGTGATTTTTCTAAGTTTCGTTGTAATAGTGTAACGATTTATTATTATTTATTGATCGATAGGTATTCTTGAAGGAATTGTTTGTCGTTTTGTTTTGTGCTACATTGGTAAGATTGTATATTGTTGTGCTAATAATATTATTTGCCCTACACTTTTTATCTTTTAACAACTGTTTAAGGAAATCTATAATTGCAATAGTCAAGGAATGAGGAGGTGGTATGCTTGTTGTAATAAAATTAAAATAAGTACCTATTGTAGGTACCTACCTATGTTATGTTTATAATATTGCGTAATGTTTGTAAACACCGTGTTATTACTATTGTAGATTTGTACGCAGCACCATCACAAAACACATTTTGATAAATAAATAAATCCATGTTAATCTGATCAATTATTGTATTTTCATTTCTAAATAATGATTCCAGCGAGGAGAATTGAGGAGCTTTGAGAAAATTACCTTAACTCTATCAAATCTTGCAAATAGATGAATTTGAATTTTTGGGGTGTAGATTTTCTCACGATGTTTTCATTCACCGTTGTAAGTGGTTGCAGTATGTAATATTTAATTACTTAAACGCAGATAGGTATAACTCCCGAAAAGTCAGAGGCGCGGAATCAACCCGCGACTTCCCGAATAGAAGACCGCAGTCCTAACCACAGTCAGTTCCTTTTGTTGGCTAATTAAATTACTAGCAAACTGCTGAGCTTTGTGAGGGCTCGCGTAGTTTTTCTAACGGGTATTAGGTTCTGTTGCAGCGATGTTAAGTCTTTGGTTTTCTAACAGATGGCGTTAGTAGTACAATAACATTCTATCCAATGAATACAAAGTTGTTAATGTTCATTTTTTTAATAGTTATAATTTTTTTTTGACAGATCAAATCTGGATATGAAGTTAAATTACTATGTTAAAGCACAAATCTATAGGTATGATAGTTTTTCAGTAAAGTGTACCAAAAAATGCTCAGGTTGTGGGACTTGTGGGATAGTGTTAGTTTAGATTAATTATTATTAGATAGGTACAGAAGCTATTATGCGCGTGACGCGCACGTCGCAGCCGTCGTGCGTTTTGCCTGTCCAAACCTTTAAGTAATAGGAAGTAAGGCGCTAAGGAATGTTGCTAAGTGCAATGTAAACCGATGCTTATTGAGGGCATTTGGAGGGCCGACTCAAAGGCGCCGCCGCCTTACGCTTGGCCGCCACCGCGTAGGCTATGAAATGATCGTAACGCGTCCACGGAAATTAAAACGTGCTAATAGTTTAATTCTTTCACTTCATTTATAAAAATCAGTCTATAACTATAAGAGTATGTAAGTATTTGTAGCATTAATATAACTCAGAAAACCACGTCTGTGAGCGTCCGAGTCGTTCATAACTTCTTAGTTGGTGAATTTGCTGAAGTGCGATTAGGTACAATGACTTGGTTGGCTGTAACTTTCTCGCTATTACTTAGGTAAAGTGCATCGACGCAGAAAGAACGTCATATAAATTCAGCCAGTCAGAGGTGATTGCGCTCGTCACACTGGGCCACCGTATTCAGTGGTAATAATATGTGGTCATAATAGTACTGTACCTACCTACAGGTCCCATCCGTCACCTAAAAAGAACGCTGACAGTCAGCCCACTGACCGTTTACCCTGCGCTCTGAGCGATTGAGCTGAGCTGGGGTTCCCGCGGGAATCAAAAACCTTAATCTACGCGGACGAAGTCGCGGGCATCTTCTAGTTCTACAATAAAACAATTCTTAAGTTAGATATTTGTAAAACAATAGCCTAGTGCTTTAGGACGCGATGTACCTACTCGCGCGCAGACACTTCCCCTCCACTGTCCCTCGGCGTTCTTTTGACGCGACGGGATCTGTAGCAATCATTTTTAGACAATCCCACACTTGACATCATTATTCAAGGTATGAAGGAAGCGTAGGAGACCCCACCGGCGACCACCTCCGCGTTCTCCGGCGATCACACGGCGGCGCGGCTCGGGGCAAATACCGCCGCGTGTTTACCCGACTGTGTATGCTTTGTTTGCTCTTTGACAGCAGGCTTACAGGTCGTTAACATGTCACGCCTAAAGCCCGATACACATTCAGCGTAGTGTTAAGTGTTTAGTAGCAAAATGGTGATAATTCGGTGATACACACTACACAATCTCCATAGCGATTTCGGCTAGGTAGGTACCTATACCTTTTTGGGGGATCCGGTTTGCAATTCCTGCGCAGCTCTTAACCTTTCGTAATTCGGAGTTATGTGCGTTTTAAGCCAGTTGTTTTAACAGTGAAGGAAATTATTGTGAATTCATGAGGAACGTTTTGTAACGATTGTCTAGATCCAACTGATAATAACACACAACATCTAGATTTTAGTACCTAGGTATACCATTAAAAAATACTATGTCTGCCAATCCGCACTTGGCCAGCGTGGTGATAGCCTTAGTGTGGCCAAACCTCTATTCTCACTCTGAGCTGATACCCGTTCCCAAGTAGGTAGGTAGAAGGCTGGCGATGAGATGAAATGAATATACCTATGATTTACAATCTCTACTATGTAACAGGTACAAAAATTATGCTTCTTTTCAAGATATTCCCTGCAGAAAACGATCCCATGTAAGTATTTACCAATGTGACGTTAATTTTTCAGCCAGTATGAATAAAAATTCATCCAGGTTGGTAATATGTAAGTACCTACTTACTTATATTTCGTGACAATACCTAATCTACGTAGGTTTTAAAATTGCAATCCGTTTAACCCATTAACACTACATAATAAGTACATATCCGGATTAAACCGACCCTTTAGTTTAGATTTTATCTAAATTAAATTAATTGATGTAAGGAATGATTGTATAAGGCCCTGCATCAAATTCGCTGGTCGAGCACCCATATCCTGGGTTAGCTTCTCTAATCTATACTTACCTTCTTATAAAAAAAAATTGGTTGTCTGTGTCGGTTTACGGACGATAGTTTTATGTGATAACGTCATAAAGAAACATTGACGATGACTGGTGGGCGGCGGCGGGCCCTCTCTAAGCCAACGCTTTAGGCCGATCGTGCCTCTCCGCTTGCACGCTCAGGCGCAGGCGGAACGTGACACTTTTTCGTGCGTGCAGCCGGTGTTCATCGGTTTATTTTTTATTCTAACAATCTAAAAATGTTCAAAAAAAACTCTTCAATTTTTGAGTGGAGGTACCCTAAATAAAAGTTTATTTTAAAGATTTTATTCATTATTGTACAACTTTGTTGCCGTAAATAATATGTAGGTACATAATCTAGCCAAATTCTGTAATTTAGAGTAATTTCTGTAATTTAAAGAGCTGTCTCTTTAGTACCAACTAGTTGAGATTTATTACAAGCTTTTATTTGGTTTCACCTGTCCCGATGTTTGTCATCAACGATGTTCGTCATCAAATCTTGCAAATTAAATTTGATCAACTTCCCGGTTACTGATTGAGCTAATATTTTGCATACATGTCTAAATCGCGTGACAATGCAATATTATGATGACATGGTGCTGATCTGATGATGGAGCTGGAAGGTGGCCATAGGAAATTCACAATGAAACGACACAACCTCATCGAATTTCAGCTCGTTTGAATCGTCTTGACGAGTATTTTGTCTTTCAATGGTAACCAGGGTTTGATCTGATCAGGGTCTGATGATGAAACTGGAAGGTGGTTTTGGTAACTCTGTAATATAATGACGTAATACCATCGAGTTAAGACTCGTTTAATTAGTGCTGACAAGTAGTCTGGTCCTAGATGATAATATTCAGGGTCTCACGATGAAGCCGGAAGGTTGTTTGGCAACTCTGACGTAACCCCATCGAGTTTGGGCTCGTTTGATTCGTCTTGACAAGTAGTCTGGTTCTAGATGATAGCCAGGGTCTGACGATGTAGCCACTAGCCAGCTACTAAAAGCTTGTTTTTTGAAAATAAAATTTTTAATTTACACTTGCTATAAGTATAGATAGTCTTTGTGTTATACCGCGGACATACGGCTAGATGGACGGACTTGGCGAATCTATAAGGGTTCCTTGTTTTACTGCGGAACCCTAAAAACGGGGATACAAGGTGATTCACGCTGCTATAAAAATGTGTTCTAGCTTCCGGTTTTTCTTTGTAATTTTAATTCTTACTCCTCGATTGTGGACTAAAGTCTGTAAACAAAATGAGAAACATAAATAAAAAATAGGTAAGTATGTAGGTATATGCAGCGGATATTTAAACTGTGATGCATCTTAAGATTCATTAATGAACCTGTGTGATTCATGGTTAGCTAGTTACTACTTGGTAGTACTACTTGGTAGTAGTATGTACCTTATTCATATACCTACTTATAGACCGTTTCATTTTAAAATGGTACTTATTGCTTGCGCGCTTTGAAATCCAGGTCCTCAACTATACCTACCCATGCAAAAAATCACGTCGATCCGTAGCCCTGTTGCGGCGTGATTGAAGGACAAACCAACAAACCAACAAACAAATACACTTTCGCATTAATAATATTAGTAAGGATATCTAGTGATAATTTTTCTAGTATTTCAAAAAGGGAAATTTCTTCTATAGGTAAGTATGTAGTATATCCACACCTGATGATAATTAGTTTTTATCGCTTGGATTCTATTAACTACGCTGGTTTAATCCTCTAGAAGTGATATCTTGATAAAGTCAGGATTATCGGTGGACGCGGCGGCGGAGGATGAAAGAGGGTAAATGAATATTTAATCCCTCTTTCCCTTCGTCATAGTCGTACATATATGTACCTACCTATCATCGCAGCGAGTGGGGAATGATGGCGCACAGGCGCAGCCACTCATAATATGAATAGTAAAGAGGAATACCCTACCTATTTATCTTAATATATATAAATTACGTGTCACGTTGTTTGTCCGCGATGGACTCCGAAAGTACTTAACCGATTTTAATCAAATTTGCACACCGTGTGCGGTTTGATCCAACTTGAAAGATAGGATAGTTTTTTTGGATTAGGATAGTTTATTTATTTTATTTATATATGTAGATAAGTTCAGGGCCGTCTTTACCCGGGGGTGCAAGGGGTGCGTGGCACCCGGGCGCAGGGTCCTAGGGGGCGCAAGCTGATCTTCCTATACATATACCATTTGTGTAATCTGCTAATTTTGCAAATAATTTAACAAACATTCAATAATCCTTAATTATACCAATAAAAAATATAGGCTACCAATATTGTTTTATTGTTTGGTTTTTTTTTGCTTAAAATGGATGAAAACTTATATATTATGATCTAGGTATCTTAAGAATTGTACCTATATTATAAACACTAAGGTTCCCCTGGGATAGGGGATGAAAGTTAATGAGAGGATTCATAAAAGAGGACACGGCTCCTGGTTCCATGCTGCTGGGTTAACTGCTCACCTAATTTGTGGATAGGTAGTTATTTACGAACTGATTATGAACTGATTATGTAGGTACAAAGTATGGACTACATAGTGAAGTTCAATCGAAAAAAATTCGAGCTCGCTTCGCTCGCGAAAATGTGGATTTTATAAATTGCTTTTGTAGATATCAATAATTACTATGGACTAAATGGTAGAGTAGTGCAGGCCTAAAAAATTTCGCTGAAAATTTTCGTCGAATCAGTTTTGATTTGCTATTGTGCCACTATCAAATATGGGCTAGGTACATAGTGTAGTGGAGTCGTGCAATCGTAAAATTAAAGCACTCGCTATAATTCGCTCGCGAGAGTTTCTGTTGTTATTGATTGGTATTGTAGGTATCAAGTATGGACTACAATCTAAAATCTACATAATATAGTGAACTGTGTGTAGGCAGTAGTAAAAATTGTCGCGCTCGCTTCGCTCGCGAAAATTTCGCTTGCCGATTGATATTTAGGTTAAGTATGGAATACATAGCTGCCTATTAGTGCCGTTAACCACTGGCCTATATCATTGAGCTCAAGGTACCAACTCCTCAATCCTGATGCTGCTGGGCTTTGACCCGCCCGAATTAACACAGTCTTAATTAAATCATTAAAATAATCTAGGAACTGACACAATATTGTAGAGGTTGGAAGGGGCGGCAAAATTTTAATAGCCTACTGGCGGCACATGTGTAACTCCGCCACTGGTGTGCGTTACGCCTCCGTTTATTTCGACGTTTCTTATGTGCCCGACTTCAACATACATGTAGAAACAAAAATTATATATGTAATTTATAGAGGCGTTTGAAGTTATTTTTTGAAAATTGATTTTATTTTAAACTTTTTAGTGGCCTAGGAGTGCAATACCCTGTAGCATCAGGTCTGATTCTCAGGTCAGGAGATAGAATCTGGAGTTCATGGTGAAGTCTAACTAAAGGTACCTACTTGGTCTTCACAATATGAATTCAATATCAAAAATTCCTAAATTCTCACAGCTTTTAAGAGTGCAGCGCCCTGCAGCATCAGAATTGAGGAGTGGGGGCCTCGAGTTCAGCGATGCAGTCTATGCTTGATATCTATTACTTACAATATTATTACACAATCGATATTTTCTAAATCTTCATAGTTCAAATAGCAAACATTCTCTTTCGAATAAAAAAACTGAAGAAATCGGTGTACTTATGTTGTACTTACATACTTGCATAGAAAAAAAAATGAGCCGATTGCGCGCCGATATGAGAACTTTTTTAAGTCAGTTAAAAAGTATCTAACTTTATTTTAGAGTAAATTTTAAATGGAACATAAATTAATTTTTATTTTGTTGGCAATGGGGGCGCAGGCGGATTTTCGCACCCCGGCGTCAAGTATGGTTAAGACGGCCCTGGATAAGTTGGCGGTACGAAGTTCGCCAGGTCAGCTAGTAAATATATATTATACACTGTGAGTAGAGACTGGAAACTTAATTTTTACATTTCGGTTCCGTAGAAAAGCAAGAATGAACTGTCGATCTGTGTACTTACTCTGTGTATGTCACAGGCATTTTATCATTCAGTAGGTATATAAATTGGCTAGATATACCTAAGTTATAAAAAATAATGGTTGTACTGTACTTAACTATTTTAAAAACTTTTTGCTTGATTTTAGTAGGTACATATAAAAGGGGTTGTACACATAAGATAAGTTTTTAGGGTTCCGTAGTAAACAAGGAACCCTTATAGTTTCGCCATGTCCGTCCGTCTGTCTGTCTGTCTGTCTGTCTGTCCGCGGTTTAGCTCAGAGACTATTGGTACTAGAAATCTGTAATTTGACAAGGGCATAAATATCAATCACGCCGACAAAGTCGTGAAATAAAATTGTGAAAAATATTTTTTTTTAGGGTACACATCCCCTACATGTAAAGTAGGGATGAACTTTTTTTGTCGTCTATCCCATAATGCGGGGTGTCGTTGAATAGGTCTTTCAAAAATATTGTGGGTGTGGGAACACCATTTTTCAATTCACGGATCCGTTTGTGAAATATGATATTTTAAAGTGCTAAATTTTATTAGAGTCAAGTGTCCCCCCACTCTGCCAGCTAAATGGTTGTATATAGGATACAAGAAAAAATTCACAGCAGTAGTATATATAATGAATTTTAAAGGTAAACTATCACGGCTAAGTGAATGAACCCTTCATTAGTTAAGGAGTTATATCTGTTTTTTCTAAGTTATGTATTACACGTAGTGTAAGTTGCATATTTTGTAGAATATTATAGTATTTAAACCATGAAACTCAAAATTTATTCAATATTCATAAATAAAACAAAAGCACTATCCTAGGTCAGCAATAATATTTGAGACTTTCAACTACGAACCCTACACTGCGCGTGGCCCGACACTCACTTGGCTGGTTTTTATTAAGGTTATAGGACACTAATTGAGTAGGTAATCTGCGAGTGTGACTGTGACCTCGTAGTGATTTTGAAGGTACTACTACTACCTAGTAGTTATGTAGGTACCTGATTTATGTATGTAAATTAAATAATAAATGATCTAATAAACAGCAACCTGACTACCTACATACTAATAAAGAGCAGTTAATAGTTTCTTGTCACGTGACCCTTCACACGAAAGCCTGTCTGATTTTTAAATTAGAATAAAGTACCTAGTTATATTTTTATATCCTACTGATCCTACCCAAAGCCCAAAGTACCAAAAACCTTAATTTTTTTATTTTTCTGAATTTTCCCTTTACTTAAGACCTTGCTTTTAAATTGTCAATTTTGGTTAAAAGTTTTAACCAAAATTGACAATTCTAGGACAACCAGAAGTACCCTATGATGTCCTCCCGACCGAATCCGATCACGGCGGCTATCCTTAGAGATCAGCCATCTGCGCGGGAGATATTATAGTGCACAAGTGTGTGCGCAAACACAGGTGCACTCTCTATTCCCTCACTCTCATAGTCCGATGGGACGGAAATCCGACACGACCGGAGAGAGATCAGGCGAAGGACCGACAGCTTTACGTGCTCTCCGAGGCACGGGGGTGACTCACCGCCAACTTCCTAACTCCGGGCTAGTACTGAAAATTTCTTTGGCAGAAAAACCCAATACATTTTTTAACGGCCCGACCCGGGAATCGAACCCGGGACCTCGTCATCTGTAGTCGAACAAGTTAACCACTACACCAACGAGGAAGTACCCTATAGGTATTGGATCAAAACCTATATGGTAGTTCCCTTGACCTAAAATCACGAAATTTGGCAAGCAAGGTGTTACAGCACAAAATAAAGGAAAAATTTCAAAAAATAAAAAAAAATTAAATTATATATATGTAGGTATATATAATATAATGGCGGTATAATGGGTAGGTACGGAACCCTCGGCGCTTGAGTTCGAGTCGCACTTGACTGGTTTTTTTTTAATTCGATGACAAGATAGTCCTTGACTGCGATCTCACCTGATGGTAAGTGACGATGCAGTCTAAGATGGTAGCGGACTAACTTGGAAGGGGTATAACAGTGAAAACTCAGCCCATACCCCTAATCGGTTTCTACACGCCATCGTGCTGGAACGCTAAATCGCTTGGCGGCACGTCTTTGACGGTAGGTGCAGGTAACTAGCCACGGCCAACGAAAGCCTCTCACCAGACCAGACCAGAGACAAATCAGAAATTATAAATTCCCAAATTGACCCCGCCAGGAATCGAACCCGAGACCTCCCAGTTATAAGACCACAGCGCTCACCACTGCGCCAGGGAGGTCGTCAAAAAGGGTTTTTGCTCTTACATGATAAATGACAATATACGAGTTTTTGAATACCTAAGTGGCGATACTCTTCAAAGATATTCTTCAAGCCTTTGTATAGTAAAAATATAAGTTGTGATTACACTGATATTATATATTATGTACGTACATAATAATATTTTATGTAAGTAAGTACATATAATACCTAGGTAATTATATGAATTAGGAACCTATGGTGGGTACGTAATTTTATGTTTGTTTGAATCTTATTTTATCTACCTATAGGTAGTAGGTACCTACCTACCCAGGGAACTAAGAACATAAAGATATCAGATATTCAGATAAACAATAATGAATAATTAATTAAATTAGGTAGACATTAGGTATGTGATGTACATACCTATGTAGGTAAATAGATACCAAGTAGCTTTCAATTACATACAATTACATTTCAATCGTTATCTTAAAAGCATTGTTTAAGGAATTATTGATAAGATATTACAAAGGAAATTCCTAATTTACATATAAGTGTACCACCGCTATACCTATAGTGGTATACTTATACCTACGTAGTGTACCAAATGGTACGATTGTACGCATCTAACAGTTTGATACTTACTCGTGGAATTAATCCTACCTTTTCTTTTACTTGTTAGACAAAGCAACGGAGCAGTAGGATTTTAGTAAGATACATTGGCGCTGAACGCAGTTACTTACTCAAAGGAGACCGGCAAACGACGCAGGCAGATAATTGCCTGTATTCCCTCGCTCTCGTCCGAAGGCGCCTTATCTCTCTTTCCATTAGAGCAATGGTTTATTCTACTTCCTATCTACTAATATTATAAATCCTATCCTATCCTACTTCCTACTAATATTATAAATGTGAAAGTTTGTGAGACTGAGGATGGCTAGATGTATATGGATGACTAGATGGATGATTGTTTATTACTCTTTCAGGCTACAACGAATGAAACGATTTGGCTGAAATTTGGAATGGAGATAGCTCATACCCAGGATTAACATAATATAGGCAACTTTTTATCCCGAAAAATTACTGTGTTCCCGCGGGAATTAAAAAACCTTAATCCACGCGGATGAAGTCGCGGGTATCATCTAGTACTTACTAAATATGTGTTTTCCGATTGATATCGATAATTTGGATTCAAAAAACCCAATTTGGACTCGATTCTTGAACCTGGGATTTCATTAGCCGCAACCGAATACGCTACCCACGAGATCTACGCGGCCACTGTTCTATGTGGTTATATCATATTTTATTTTTTTAGATACGAAAATCTTTATTTGGAACATTTTGTTAGTTATCCCTGAACATTAATGTAATGGTCTTAAGTCTAAGCACCGACTGTGTTAAGTATGACCCAAGGAGGAATAAAGACGTTACAAGCTACAACTTAAAACCATGTTACAACACTGTTACCTATATGTATATACCTACCTACCTAAGTACCTACCTACGTCCTGGATGCAACATGTTTTCATGACTTAGTTTAAAAATAAATAAAATATTAAAAGTTGAGTCTCTAAGTATCTTTTAATATCTATAGTCACTGCCTATAGGTACACATTATACCTACTTATTTTATTATTTTTTATTGTTCTTAAATATATGAAACGGTACCTTTTTGAAGTGGCACCGGTAGGGCAGGTTGATTTTTAAATGAATATAAAGCCAAAGCATTTTGTGTGATGCGATTTGACGTGAGGTAAGATTTATGTTTATAGCACTTCTAATTTATAGCGTGCTATAAACTACGATCAAAGTCATCAATATACAAGTAGTAAGATACCTTTAATAGGTGCTTCGGTAGGTATTCCATAAACCTCTAGGCTCTACCTTACTACCAGAACCTAATACTACCTATCAATAAAACTTTTGCAAACTAAGTACCTTTCCTTATTACCTACTTACGTTACGACGTAAAGAGACATATCGGTCGGTAGTTATGGTTCCTCAATTGACTTGCTATGCATCTACCAAAAAGCTTAGATATGTGTTGTAGGTATTTAAGCTTCCTGCTTTACATTTCACACTGTAGAGCGCTACTTAATAAGTGATATTTAAGGCAAATATCCCACACATAAATAATATTTCAATCTCTAAATCAATAAATTCATGTACGTAAGAATATTACAAAAGGAGGCTGTTCTGCGGCTTGCTCCCTAGATTATGATCGGGATAATATTGTTTAATTCTTTCTGGACTATAACCACCTGCCAAGATCGTAGTCAGGAGTTAGCACTCACTTCAGGGGGAGAGAAACAGAAACAGAAAACCGGCCAAGTGCAACTCAGACTCGGGCATCGAGGTTCCAGCGACTTTAGGGGGAATAACGTTTAAAAGTATTCAGACACTGAATATGTATTACAAGCGAAGCGAGCACAATATCTTCTAAGTTTTTTAGATTATAGATTATTTCTAGATTCGGCTCCTGCTGCTTCGGATTGAATTAGAAACTAGCGGATGCACACGACTTGGGCAGATACCCTGAAGCATCATACTTAATTGAGGAGTTGGGTCCTGGAATTTAACTATGTAGGCTTTGCTTGGTACCTACAACAACTATTCATTATCGACAGTTAATAAATAACCCTAGTTTAGGTGGGCAGTATCGCTGCAGCATCCGGATTGAGGAGATAGAACCAATAGTTTTTATAGGAGCATCTCACAAAGTTTCTGTATCGATTAAAAAAAGATTCACGCAAAACGGTTAAGAAATGACGGAGATATCGATATACACAGGTAGAAAAACACAAATCTTTTTTGAAAGTCTGTTAAAAAGTAGCCTATGTTAATCCTTATACATAACATCAACTATCAGTCAGTGAAATTCCCGTCAAAATCGGTTCGGCAATAGTAGTTAAAATTACAATTTAGTAACCTATTCATACCAAGTAGGTAGGTAATATAACTTTAACGAATATTTTTTTAAGTAATAGGTATTCTAATGTTTAAAAAACGTATACGGTGTGAAGTCTTTAATATTAATGACAAGATTAATGAATTGATAATAATATGATTTTAATTTATAATGAAGAAAAAAAATGTAAAGGTCATTGATTTTATGGGTAGGTATACCTATTATTTTTCAAGTAGGTACTAGGTAGTGTTGAAGAATTGTTTGAATTGTTTGTTGCTTGGTAAAGGCAAAATATAAAATAGCTTCGTAAAGTTTATAGGTACATAAAATATATGTAGAGTTTTGTATTACATACCTGTGGAGGTTTCGGTAGGAAATTAGGTAAGTACTTACCTATATCCTGTGGAATATTTAAGATTCTATTGTACATACGTACGTAAGTAATAGCAGTGCAGTAGGTAGGTATACTCACCTTTCTCACTATCTTGGTGTTAACAAAAAAAATTAAAACAACTTATACCTAATCAAACTTTGATAATATGTTGCCTGCTCAACCAAGGAAAATTTACATAATAATGAATACTAACCGAACTTGTTTTAAACGTTTATTCTCTCTACATTGTGTCTCTTTGTTTCGAAAGGACCGTGAAGATAAGAACAATGAAGATCTAGGGGCGGGCGGCGTCGGGCGGACCGGTTCAGATAGGGCGCGTAAACGCTTATTAGCACGTGATCATTTTGCGAAAAGGAACAAAAAGTCGGCACCACTCAAAGACTTCATTCCCAAAAGACGTTCGAGTCAAAATATGTACAAACGCAGACCGTAATGGGCTAAACAATAAAAAATGGATATCTTATTTAGGCCTTTAACAATAAGCGCGGTGCATTTCGTGCGGGGTTGCCTCGTACAATACTTTTATGACGCCATAAAGACAGCGTCTTTGTCCACATCTCGGTCCATAAAGTTGGAAGTTATCCTCTCACGGAGAAGCCAACTAAACTCCTGAAATATATTCCACTGAGTATACCTATATTATGTACTGTGTGTAATTTCTTTTAACCTAGTTTTAGTAGGTATGTTTATGTATGGAATTTCCGCCGAGTGGATATTTATTTCTTCTCCGTCCTCTAAGATTCTTTGCAAAAACTACAACAATTTTTGATTACTTTCGTTAGGAATAATTCAAATGATTTCTGTTTCTGAATTATTCCAAAGGCATTATAATAGTATACCAATGTAAAACCTATATTATGTATTTATGTAATTTTATTTCATTTACTTCAATAATATAATTTTATACATAAATAAAAGTTGTTTATATGAAAATAATAATAATTATTAATGTATTTTCATTTTTTTCAATATATTTCTAAGTACCTGGGTGACCGAGCTTAGCTCAGTTTTTATTTTTTGGTAAAACGTGTTTTTTTTTTGGAAATTACGTTCCTTTATATTATATGTTTGTGGGAAATTATACTACTGCCAAGTAGCTTTAGTGTTGCTGTGTCGGTAAAACAGTTCGCCAAAAGGATAAAAATATTTGCACAATGTCGGTTTCTTTATTAATGTAATTACTACCGAATTCTTATTTTTTAAAGCTCGGTCATGAACATGAATTAGATGGGTTAATAAAGGGATCATGTGGGCTCGAACCGGGCCGTGCCGGGGTCGTCTAGTTTCGGGACCGCCCGTTCCCACCTGAGCTATTCAAACCTCGAAATTTACCCTCGTATTCTAATGATATTAGAATACGAGGATAATAGAATACGATAATAGGGGTTCTTCATTCCTGAAAACACGGATAAAACGACGTTTTCTAAAAATGAAACCTAGCTGGATCGATTTATCGCCCCCGAACCCCCCTGCATACTAAATTTCATGAAAATCTTTGGAGTTGCCGTTTCCGAGATTCAGATTATATACTCGTATATACAAGAATGGTATTAGATGTTCAGAATTTATGCCTATATACCTACTTAGGTATTGATAATAATCTTTATTGCAACCTGAAAGAAGAAAAAAACGAACTGTTAGGTATAATTGGAAATATGCACTAGTAGGTATCTAGGAATGCCTAAAAAGTTTTTTCGATTGGTACTTTTTACTAAAATATTAGTCCAAAAATATAGATAAGTAGTAGGAAATTATTTCTTTACAAAAGACCAGAAGGTATTCCCCGCTGGCAGAATGTCTAAGATCTTTGTTTTAAATAACGTTGCCAATGACAAATGTACACAAAACATTCTCAGTGGACTTAAAGCAACTCAAAGGATGCCGACGTAATCCTTTGGAAAGTTCTTATCGTCAAGACAACCTTAATTGTATTAGATGAATACTAAAGGAAACAAACAACTAATCTTATTAGTTAAAGTTTGTTAAAGTAGGTAGGTACATTTAATAGGTATCGAGTAACTTTTTAAGAGTTGGAATAGATATTTTAAAAATAACTGACCTACACCTATAATCTATAATTATGAATATCTACTTATAATAAAACTGTACCTGAAAGATTTCTGTACATTTAATATATTTTGAAAATTTTAACCAGGGGGCGCTTTTTTTTTTAATTTTTTTTTCTCTATCTGTCCGTCTGTCTGTTTGTCGACTGTCTGCGTATTACGCGAATATTTCTGAGTGTTAGCTGATAAGTACT
Organism: Oeneis ivallda; assembly: GCA_029955525.1. Classification (NCBI taxonomy): domain Eukaryota; kingdom Metazoa; phylum Arthropoda; class Insecta; order Lepidoptera; family Nymphalidae; genus Oeneis; species Oeneis ivallda. The sequence goes on along the minus strand of JARPMR010000004.1, from coordinate 18,484,378 downwards.
CCGAGTCAACATATAGGATAATTTTCATCCTGATAATAAGGTACCTCAGATATATAGGGGATGAAAGTTTTTATCGATTTTACTTCTTAACTCCGTCTAATTTGTACCGATTTTGACAATTACTTACATATTTTTTTATATGAAAATGTATACTATCAGGCATGTTAAGTATATCTAATTTTGATGAAGATCTCTTAAATACTGGTGGTTCGCCCCGAATTGAGAACTCGCGGTAACGGTATCCCATGATAATTCATTATCCTTCACTAAGTGGAACATCAAACGAGTCCCAGGGAGCCGCTGGATTCAGGCGGCGCAAGACCGAGACCTGTGGAAGTTCATGCAAGAGACCTTTGTCCAGCAGTGGACGTCTATTGGTTGACAAAGAAGAAGAAGATATTAATTATATTTGAAAATAAAAACCTAATCGTTTTCACCCTGTATATCACAATTCAACCAAAACATCCTCGCAAATTGCCTACTACGTGAGGGAGCCCGACTAACTACACATTTATAACTCTTTATGGTGCATAATCGCTGTTCTTATTAAAATTTAAAACGTTTCCTTTTCTTACGTTCCCTATAACGAATCTTTATAAACATTTACCGTAACTTATGTAATTATATACTTGCATGCAGAAGCTGCTGCATGTATACTTAATATCTATATATGTACCTGTCTATCCACTCAGTTCCTCATCATCATCATCAAAAACCAATTAACGCTTCACTACTGAACGCAGGTCTCCTCTCAAGTCTCAGAGGAGGGTGTGAGCAGTGATAGCCTATAGTGGTTGGGGCTGTTGTCTCCTATTCGGGGTTCACAGGATCGATTCCGGGCACGCATCTCTGACTCTTCGGAAAGCAATTAGGTAAACTTGCTTTAACGGTGAAGGAAAACATCGATGAGGAAACCTGCACGTCTGAGAGTTCTCCATTATGTTCTCTAAGGTGTGTGAAGTCTGCCAATTCTCATTGGGACAGCGTGGTGGACTGTGGCCTATATAACCCTTCTCTGAGAGGAGACCTCTCCTTACCTGCAGTTTAAGATTTTCCAGTAAGGTCTAGCTTTCTTACAAACGTAGTTATGGTCGAATTAAGAAATATTATGTAGTAGGTATATTGTCGGATTGATATTATAATAGGATGGTGGTGCTGGACTTCGTCCTTAACTCGAGGGATCTAGGGTTCGAATCCCAGGCACGCATTTCTAATTTTTTGGAGCTAGATATGTGCGCTTTATGAAGTTAAATATCATTTGCATTGCTAGGATTCGTACCCCGGCTCAGAGTAACTATTAGTAGGTATAGAGTGCTAATATCGCACTGTTCGCCCAATACGCAGTGTGGACAGGTGAACTATAGTTACCTATATTGATAGATACGTGTCGAATAGGGATGGGTAATAATGCGCCGCAAGCGCAATTGTCGATGAATACAGCTGAATGGCACAATACTTACCTTACTTATGTAATGATCTGTTTTTTTTTTAGTAAATCAATATTGTTTTTTAATTTGAAAGTATGGATGTGCTTAGATTTGTATATTATATAAAAAGAAAGTTATAAATTAAACGAGCTATTTTATCTTCATATTTATTTTTGAGTTATTATTGACCTATAACCGCCGACTTATCATATTAAGCGACATTTTTACCTAAATTGAGCTTTTATTACAAAACGATATTTTAAACTATAAAGGACTATAAACTATGATGGGCACGTCAACATTTCCTATTAAAATAACTGAAACATATTTGAAGTTTTTTTTTTATGTTCCCGGGAAATAAATTTGTAAAAACAGAAAATAAATCGGCCAAAAAACAAATAAGTTATAAGCGTTTTTATTATAACTACTAAATCTATCTCTTTCTAAAATGAAATTTTCTATAGAGCGTGTATGAAGCTGCTGACTTGTGACATCACACTTCTATAGCACTTTATCTGTCTAACAGGAAACTTTAGAGGTTTATATTTCCGAGACTAGTTAAGATATTTAAAAAAAAACGGCATAGTGTTATAATATTTAAAAACATTATTTTAAAGAAATAAGAAAATATCAGTCAAATACAAAATTCGCTAGTTTATCGTCACTGTAATGTTAGACACACGGTTTATCGCGTCGCGACGCGTCGCCAGTCACCTTACCAGTGCGGCCGCGGCCTAAGCGTTCCGACTTGATAATATGAAAAAATGATTAGGAGTATGGGCTTAATTAAAAACTGCCTTAGCTTCTCTTCCAAGTTAGACTGCATAGTCGATCGCAATCAAGGATTTACTTGTATTGTAACTTGATAACAAATAAAAATAAAATCGCAAGTGCAAGAGTGCTGCGGTGTGTAACTTTATTGCTCGCAGTACCAACGATAAATAATCAACCGGCAGTCGGCATCGAACGCGTCACATCACTATCCGAGTTTGCAATCGAAGCGGGGTTGCGGGGCAGTGCGGGCGGTGCGTGTCGCCTCCCGTCCCACGTCTCTTTCAACCCCGCGAAGCGTAATTTCTATTTTACTTAAAATTATAAAAACTTGACCAACCGGTGAAATGTGATGCTGGAATTTTGTTTAGTTGTCTTTCTAGTATCATTCTTACAAGTTTTTACGGCACATTTAACCATTTTTTAAATTTAATTCTGCTAAAAGCTCGCAACAGTCATTTACACCGCTAGCACTCGTATGACTACCAGCGCTTGCGAACGGACCGATCCAATGTTCTCACCGGTGTCCACAGTTCCCAGTTAGAAACGAGCGCTCTATACCTACTAATACTTACTCTGAGTACCCCGGGCTCTCGAAACTCTGGCTGAAATCTTATCCATTAGGCTGAAAACCACTGACTTAAAAGCAGAAAAAGAATTGAAATACAAAACAAACCGCAGATGTTTTCGGAGAGGCGAGAGAGACCTACTTACATGCGGTTGTTGTTCCAAAGGTTTTTTTAAATCGTAATATGCACCGCGAAAAGCGCATCGCAGAAAAATTGTCATACATTCAGCATGGTGTTGGGATTCTGCAGTGAAGAAGAATAAGGATTTACGTCAGTAAATCCTTATTTAGGTTACTAAAGATTTAAAAAACCTTTGGAACAACAACTTGGGTAAGTATTTAAAAGTCAGGCAGGCAATTTTATTGACCCATGAAAAATTTATTGAAACAACTCCTCGCACATTTATTTTAACCACTCGTTCCAGTTACTATCACTTGTCCACGTGGTTTGATATATAGAGGGCATTATTAAAGGCTCGGGCATAATCAAACGATGTGATAACGGATTTGGCGGCTCTTTTCATGTACCCTTTGTCCATTGTAATCCGCCGCCTACCTTTGCCGCGTCCCATGAGCAAATTACTCAACAGACACAAAACTTCATACAACCTGCTGTTATACCTACGAGTATACCAGCTGTAGGTTACAATACCTTCACAATTACAAATATGTAGCGCTTGTGTGCAGTCCAATAAGGGCTTGTTGCGTGCACGAATACCTAGTCAAAACAGCAGGTTGATTATGTAAAAGCTGCATCAATCATTACTGCAGTCTCAATTGTGGTTATTAGCTGAATTCATTGCGTTCTTTCTGCAACAAAATTATAGATAAAAGTGAGTGAGTATCGACCAGTCAGAGGCGATTGCAATTGTCAAATGTAGCATTCGTTTCTAGAGAATCGCACAATAGTTAACGCTAGCTCGCCCAGTAGGATTGGATAGTTAACTATGAATAGTAAACTATGAAATTACCATTAAACTAAAATAAACAGTATAACAGTATTGAGTTAGAGCTCAATTTCGTGTACGTTTACGTAACGAAAACGCTCCAAATTAAAATCGTCTGTATTGAATTTGTGACTTTAAATCGATACTGTTATGGTTCATTTTACTTTGATGATAATGTCATAGTTAACTATTATGATCAAACGAATTAAAACTAGGACTTGCGACTGTGAGATTTAGGGTTGCATAATGCATTGCTTGCGAATCAGGTAGGTATTTTATCTAGTTTCTTAATAAAACTCTAGAATGTGTTTGTTTGAAAGTATGTATCCTATCATAATTATTATAAAAACAGATTAACAAATATTTTGATTCATTCATCTTGGATTTTTATGGCAAATAGGTATAAATGCATGGACTTTAGAAGCTTTACCTCTGTCGGTTATTAACTCACGTGCCGCGACTAGCTGTGACTCCGCCTACGTTATCTGCCATTAAAAGAATCTTTATATAACCCTATTTATTATATACATTTTGGGATTAAAGTATTAGTGACTTCAGTAGATAGTATGTACTCGTATGTATTGACGTCTTATGAGATTTTTTTGACGGTGCGTGAGCTTTCGATGCTCACAAGTTAGGAGATTTTTTTTTTGTAATAATGGGACTTTAGTACGTCCCATTTTCATATATATTTTTATTCGTTGATGTAAGTAATATTTTTATTAAATGAGTAAAATAATATTTTTCTTTAGTAAACTTTAATGTTCAACTTTAAACTATAATGTTTTGTCATGAGCGCTCGTATTTTGATTATTAGTATTAATTTTGGAACGTAGTTCCTTATCGCGCGGTACGGAAGGGGGCTAAAAAAAAATTAAGGAAACCGACACGACACATTTTTGAAACGTCATTTTTTGTTGAATGTGAATTTTGCATTGTATTCGGTATTTTCGCCTTAGAACTGTGCGTCTGCATGGCCTAGTGGTTAGGAGAGTCGCATATAAATTCAACGTCGATGGTTCGAATCCCAGCTCGACAGACTGAATTTTCTATTTTCAATTTTATTTTAAATAATTTCTAAATGTGGAAATTTTCCCTAATTTTTTATTGTATAAATTGGATAACGCCATCTGTGAAAAAACAGTAACTTCACCAGAGTAACTCTTTGGTGTTGTATCAGTGCAATAGAAATAAACTAAAAATAATTCATCGTAGTTAATCAATTTAATACTAGATGACACCACTAGTTTATTACAATTCTTTCACTAAAATACTACTACCAAGGTATAAGCCGTGTCAATAAAGAAAGGAATCTGAAATGGCGGCTTGTACTTGTAATGACAGGCACAGGTTGGACCGTCAGCAAAAAACGAAGCGAAGCTGGGCTGCTATATATGTAGCTATACAGACACACATTGTATGTTTATATTATTTATTTAGTATTTGTGTTGATACCTTATTCATTTATGTACCTATATTATGTTATTAAATATACCTATATATTACTATTGATTTATATAGTTAGCACATGTTTAATATCTCTAGGTATTTATTTATTTCTTGTTATCTTTAAGTCCTCTAACTTATCTTTTATGTTTCGCGTCAGGTCGCAACGTATTCTACATTTCTTCTTCATAATATTTTGTAACATTATATACGATTTCACCCTCATCACTTCGAAGAATCTTTCCTCGTTTTGCGTAAACGCTTATTAAATTAAAGCTCATTTTTTAAACGTAAGATAATTATTGATCAATAAACAGCATACGAACGACAATAACAACGAAAAAACTTAACAGAAACAAGACAAAGAACAGTAACAAAAACACAGTGTGCAAGCAGATACAGACTGATAATTTTTTTGCGTGCTGTAACGACGTGTGCGAGTGAGAGGGAATGATAAGCGACGCCATTTACAATTCCTTTCTTTAATGACACGGGTTATACTACCACAGACCTTATAATACTGACGTAGTACTACGTTCCATCCGGGTGTCCCTTCTCTTTTTTATGTAACTTGAAAAGGCTACAATATTCTCGTAGTACCAAAACGAGCGCTACGCCCCTCTACAGAAAAAAAGTGTTTGATCTACGGCTACGCCAGATACCGTAGCAGTGAAAACTTTTGTAGAATCCTACAAATAAATAAAGTGTTTGTCCAACCAAACTGGTGTTACCTACCTACCTAACCTTGCCTAATCTACCTATTGATTACTGTCACGAATAGGTAAAAATAGGTAAAACGTCTTTTATCTGGTTTAACGGTAGGTAGGCGACGGTATGAACAATTTAATTGCTTTGCAGATCACACACCATACGTTGTCTGTGTGATGCTTATTAAGTAATCAGTTTCCAATAAAATTCTACAGCTATGGAAATGCATTTCCGCATTGTGTAGTTCCAGATATACCTCTTATAAATTCATTAAAAGTTATTATCTAATATTGCAAAGGTAAATATTATGAAGGAATCATTTATTTTGATTATTTTTAATGACAGAGTTAGACTTGTACGCAATAAGTAAACGTTAGGTATAGCTAGTAGCTACTATTGCATTAAGCAGCCCACAAGGTTGTACGTATAATAGGTACAAGATGCTATATATCTACTAAAATAGATAAATGTACAATTGTACATATATTTTTTATATATTTCCAGTTGTGCTATTGAGGCTTATTGAAAGAGAAACTGATGTTTGTTAAGCGCCTAAACTTCTGAGTCGATTTTGATGAATGAGGTGTCAATCGATTCGTTATTATAGTCCGGGTAACATTGGCTAAATTTTATACGAACAAAGTGAACAAAATCAATATGGCGGAGGTTGCATCAAATTTTCCGTAGTAGTTTTTTACCAAAGTATTAAATTATTCTTGCTACCACATTGCATTGGTCTTTGCCTGCATTATTAAGGTTTCATTTCGTTTCATTTTTCAATGTCTCCAATCCAAATAATAATAACTGCTTGTTTACAAGTTTCACGGCAATCAACACGGATCGCTGACAGATAATAGTCGACAGCAGATCACTTAACCCGATTATGCTTCCAAAGAACAATGTATCCTAGTAGTGCGTAAGGAAGTTCATAAAACGAGGTGACGCCGTTTTGTTCCAAGCACCATTTTTATTGTGCACTATATAAATTTATGGAATCATCATCGAGTTGTATGGACTCCTCTATTCGTTCGCAGCGGGTCCATAACCATTACGGATTGTATTTAGATAAAAGTTTATAAAACCTCGTTTGCACTGCTACTTTTTATTTCATGCTTTTCATGATACATGATCGTTCCATAATACCTTTTGACCCGATTACGCGACTGCGATTTTAATTGTTAATATATTATAGGGTTATGGTTTTCACGCCTATCAGGGTATGTGGGATTCTTTATAGGTATAGGTACCTACCCCCGAAGCATCTCAACGGCTGGATGGATTATATAAACAAAATGGTGATAGTGATAGTGATAATATGTAAGCTAAGATGATAATCTTCTATCAATAAATATATGAAACAGCTATGTTTTATTTATCTGTTTGTTTTTTTTTAAGTGAAACCTGACAATTAGGTTTATAAGTAAGTTTATATTATTTAGCAATTTTTTCTGTTTTTTCATTGAATGTGTGGAAAACAAAAATGAATTACGACTGGACTAGAAAAATTCACACCACTTAAACATGTTTGAGTTGTAATTAAAAAGTAAATATTTTAGAATAATAAAACTTCTCAACACCCGGCAGCTGTGTGGCTGTAGCTAGAAGGCATGTGTATGGTATATACCGGGCTACGAGCGAGGGCTCGTTATTTTCTGGTCAATTGCCGCTTTACTGCGCCCGCGCATCCTCACTTCCAATTACTGCCCAGCCGCCAACGCTATAAAATACCTTTCGATCACGATACGCTATAAATGTTCCCACAGATAATTGAAACTCAACTTTATGTAACAAGACTAAAGGCCTTAATTACAATGATGTGATTTTTGACAATACGGCAGCGTCCCACATCAAATGCAAATTATTCTTAGGTAAGACGTGTTTGTTGTCAGTCGTGAGTTTTATTTTTTACAATTATATCGGTCCGGTTACTTGGAAATGCATTCAAAGAAATCTGAGACGGTTCGGTGATGTTTAATAGGCTTAGATTAGAAGTTAAAAGCCGGACCCTGGCAATAAGATCCATTGAATTGCTTACAGGACTCTACGAAGAGTCCCATTAACGTTGTTGGAAAGGAAAAACTTAGTAGATTGCCATTATACCAGGCCTGTCTCACTCTTGGTACTTACGCGATTTAAATACCTACAAACCCGGGCACTCACTGAGTGCAACTACAGTCGGGGCCTGCGCGTTCTAGGCGAGTGACGTACTACTGATTTTAACATTGCTTGCCTACCTACGCGTAAATACTTTTTTGTAAATATTGGTTTAAATACCTAGTTTAGGTTTAATATATTTAGTTGTAGGATAAAATATTTCTAGTCATTTATATGGATGGGCAACTAATGAAATAATGGCAAAAAGTCGTTGCAACCATAATAAGTATTGTTGTGTGGATGGATGCCTTATGAGCACAAAAGAGGATTCTTTATCATTTTTAGGGTTCCGTACCCAAAGGGTGCCAACGGGACCCTATTACTAAGCCTCCGCTGTCCGTCTGTCCGTCCGTCCGTCCGTCTGTCAGCGGGCTGTAACTGGTAAACTGTAATAGGTAGACAGTTGAAATATTCACAGAGTATGTATTTCTATTGCTGCTATAACAACAAATAATAAAAATAAAATAAAATTAAAAAATAAAGGGGACACCCTCCCATACATGAAAAAGGAGTCGAAATAAAATTTTATTTTACCCTGGCATGTGGGGTGTCATTGTCTAGAACTCATTAAGTGGTGTTCAAATACATTTTTTATTATTTTTTAGCTTCAAAAATGAAGAAATGAGGGGCCATCAAAGTTGTGAGCGAAGCAATGGCTGGATCATGCGTCATGCTCGTGAACGGGTTCCAACGGCGGGAATGGGGCTACTTTCTGTCTGCCCGTCTTTGACATGAATTGAATTGTAGTACGTTTTGTGGAAATGTCATATTCTATTCTAACAAAGATGCACGGGTTAAATCAGCTTGCCATCCAGCTGCCCACAAGATAGTATAAAAACTTATTACAATGTAATAGCTACTTATTAATATTGTAAAATGATTATTTTGAAAAGAGCAACTGCGGAGTTTCTTGCCGGCTCTTCTCAGCAGAATCCGCTTTCCGAACCGGTGGTAGAATCTTGACGTGTCATAAGAGCCACAGGTTGGCCTACATGAATAAATATTGAAATAAATAATTTTGAATTTTGAATTTTGACCAAAACAAACGAGTATGTTTTCCCCATTTAAATGCTAATTTAGTTCTATCTAAGAACTAAGATATCTAAATATGTATCTAGTTAAAAAAAAGTGATTTGATCATATGTACGGAACGGAACTAAAAGAGCGAGGCCCAACTCGCACTTGACCAATTTTTTTACGTTACCGAAGGTGAAGGTGAGCTTATTTCATAATTAAAATTGTGTTAGAAGGTACCTACTTAAAATTATTTAGTATTGTACGCAGTGTGTTCAAATTTATACCTACACTTTCTAGTTATTTATTTACGTAGCGACCTAATTACAGAAATTAACTGTTATTACCATTCCCGCCGGTGGAACCCGTTCACGAGCATGATGCATGGTCCAGCAGTTACTTCGCTCAATCATATTTGAGGGAACGTAGCAACCCGCACCACACGACACCACTACAGAAATGTTTAAAGAGAGCGTGACATACTTAGGCTACCCATGTTAAGGCATCGAACTGAATACCAATATTCAAATACCTACTCATTTTAAGACATGACTTATATGTTACAAGATTGCTTCCAAGCAACCTACTCTACTTTTAAAATATGTTTTTACACACTGTTTAAATTTATGTAATGGCAAATCTGTCAATTGTTTCGGCATCAAGTTATAAAAGCGTATACTCGACCAAACAAAGGATTTCTGCACCTTACACAGACGACAGGATGGTCTAGTGATGGTGAGGACTAGTAGTTTATGACTTTGTCTAGTTAATAGATCATGCGTATGTACCTGTGTGTGTACCTCTTTGTTTATATTATGGAAAAATAAATTAATAATTAAAAGTTATACCTACTGTATTTTCTTACTCTTTGTTGACAACCCTAGGCAACCACGCCACGGCGTCCGTGACGTAGGAAGGCGAACAGATCCAAAGCAATATGGATCCTCGCGCCGAGCTATAGTATAAAGTCTAATTTAGCTTGCGTGCGTGATTTATCTATTTAATAAAAAATATGTAGGCTATTAAAGCGCCGGCAAGTAGTCAACATCAAAGGAGTGAAACTTCTGTACGTAGTACTATTATATATTCTGTGATTATACATAAAACATAATATAAAGATATTATTTTAGATACGTGGTGTAACATAATATTTAAGTTACAATTGTGAATTTTTATTAAATTATAATATTAGGACCAGTAACTCCACCTAGTGGATATTCACGAACTAGGTGAAGTAACATTGGGTTTTGTTGGCGATTTGTCGCGACGCCTAGAGAGGGCGCTGGGACATAAGCCCACCAACAAAATATGTTTTTATAATCTGTTATGAGAAAAAAAAAAAATGATTGCTTAACCGGTTCTCTGAAATAACTCGGTCGTGATAGCTTTTATATGTGAAAGCTAGACCGTTCTAGGTTCGATGCAAGAGCATGGTTATTCTGTGGAACCGGCCTTTATTGGTACGCCTATATAAGCGTTGGCTTCGGGCGTAGTCACTCTTTCTTCCTGCGGACATCGAGTGCAAACAACTATGTAACGTGAGCCGTAGGCCTTCACAAAATGGCGGAAGCCATCTAGTTCTGTGTGGCGAATTTTTATACCTGATATGGTAAGTGTGGAGTGTAGTGTTGAAAAATAACCTTTGAAACGCCGTAGGTTGCATTCCCTTGTTCATCTTCGGATTTCGTTCCAGGATTAACCTGTAAAAACGTGTGGAAGGGGCTGGGAACGCCGATTGCGGTGCAATGTAAGTGACCACGTCATTCCAAAAAGAATTGATACACGTGTCGTGGAAAATGTGTTAACGGGAGTTTTCCTTCTTTCCAGCGTGCGTGAAAAATTAAAAGTAAAATTAAAAGTAAAATTAAAAGTAAAATTAAAAGTAAAATTAAAAGTAAAATTAAAAGTAAAATTAAAAGTAAATTTAAAGTAAATTGAAATGAAATTAAATTAACTTAAAAATTAACTCAAGAATTAAATTAAAACTCGTGGATACGTGAGAAACGCAAATAGTCTCAGATAGTGCCATGTGACTTCGAGGGGTCTGCCATGTGACGTCGAGGGCTGCATCGTGCCCTATCAGTGACATCTCGGAGGATGGAGCGACAGCAAGCTCTTGGGATGTTCGGCGAGGCGACGGCATGCTCGCCCTTGGGGGTATTTTAGTGAGGAGGCCTGCCGTCTTCTTGAGGAGGACACCCGGATCTCAGGTGCTTTCATTCCTTATTTTTATTTTTGTTAGACACCCCTTATAATGTGCCTAGAAGAACAAACTCAACTCAAACTTTAGATAAATAGTAGCCTTTAAAATTTTCTTATAATAACTGTTGTATTACATAACGCTGGTGGACACAAGGGTCTTTACCTTTCTGAATAACAGGTCATCTGTATGACCTTGAACTTATAATTAATTGTACCTAACAGTGTCAATCGGTCGGCAAGGCGTGACTGTCAGTCTATCTGTTTGTGCGTTGTACTTTGAACCCGCGCAGGGAAATCTCATGACTCAACCCGAAGCTAGCCTAACCGTAGACTGACAGGTATGCTGGTCGACCTGTATATGGTGTTTGATCATATTAATTAAGTAGGCTGACATCTTATATTTGTTTTGTGTTGAAATAGTGTAAACCTTGTTTAGAACCTTGCTTAGTGATACCTATCTCTTTTGTCATGCCTAACTTTTAGTAATTTCTTTTATCTCCAATTAAACAAAGAATCAAATGTTGGGATTTGTTACTTATTTATTCACCACAGCCTAAAGAACCCACTGTTGACGTATTGGTTGGCCGGCAACGCACAAGTAGAATTAGTCTGGTGTACTGAGAGAGTGACATAGTACACAATCAATCCCATTCACAGCACAGCCAGAACCAAAAATACGTTACACTGGCGCCCATTCGTGATTTTTTAGCCAGTGCTGTTACACTGGCGTCCATTCGTGATTCCTTTTATACCCAGTGCTGTTACACTGGTGTCCTTTTGTGATTTTTATATAGCCGGTGACATTTCACTGGTGTACTTGACATTTTTACTTTACATATAGTGATAAATTATTTTTTTAAATAAGCATTCTGCGAATACTAATTTATTGCATTTTTTTTAGCATGTTGTTTATGTGTAAAATTTTAAATAGGGTTTTTTTATGGCTGTATGCTAGTGATTTTTTAGGTTAGACCTTGTGAACCACCATGCAACTTTGTTATTTTTTTTAAAATAGGTAAATGTCAGTGTTACCATTACTTCCTGAAAGTATTATTTGATACTTGTGTTAAGAGTGCATTTATATGATTGTATGCATTAGACTAGACTTACTTTTAGCTAAAAATTCTAATAATTTAGCATATTTAAATTAATTTAAGTACTTTTAAACTTAATTAATACTGTTTTGGTTTGTAATTGTGTACACCACCAGTTATAGAAATGGATAAGTCTAGAAATATACAGTTTCACTCACTCAGGAAAGATGAATTAATCTATGAAGTTTCCATTCGCTCGGAAACACCCGGTAGCACTGTTGATGACCTTAGACGCCAAATGCGTATACTTACATTAGAATGTCCATCTGAAGCCATTGTAGAGACTGATCTAAGCGCTGATTCAGAGTTGACAGTTATCATTGAAAAGTTTCAAGAGTTGGTCACTCTATTCGGGAAATGGGAAAAGTCTAGAGAAAAGGTTTCCTTCGCTAGAGCTCAAGCCCTAGCGTACCACCTCTATCATAGGTTGAATAGGATTTCAGACAGTGAACCTGATAAGATCCTCACAAAAACAGCTGATTTAAAACGCAAACTTGAAAAGTTGATTACAACATATATTGAATCCCCAACCACTGCCGTTCCAGGAACATCAACAGCAGCACCAGAGGCTCCAACGGTCGAGTGTTCCAGTGAGAAAAATATTGCCAAGTGGAACATTAAGTTCACCGGAACAACGGATCCTCGCTCGTTCCTTGAAAGAATCGAGGAGTTGCAGTGCTGTTACGGGGTATCTGATCAGAAACTATTCAAGTCTGCGGCACAGTTGTTCAGCGATCAAGCGCTTCTTTGGTTCCGAGGAATCAAGCAGCAGGTATGTACTTGGTCTGACCTAAAGGACCTGATACTGGAAGAATTTGACCCAGTAGACTACGATTACCGGCTACTGGGTGAAATTAGATCCAGAACTCAGGGGGTGGATGAGCCTATCCACATATATTTTTCTGTTATGGCCTGTCTATTCGGTAGGTTAAGGACAGAATTGTCGGAGGCTGCGAAACTGGAAATTCTTTTGCACAATATTCGCCCAACATTTTCTCAACAACTAGCGCTGGTTCCCATTGAATCGATTAGTCAACTGAAAGAAAGTTGTAGAAAAATTGAAGCGGCTAGCCAGCGAGCAACTTACTTTGCTGAGCCTGGCAAGTCCACAAATGTAATTACCCCAGAATTTTCATATAAACCTAAGAGTAAACCCGTAGCTTCTGTAAATAACCAGGGCATGGAGAAGCAAGGACCAAAATTTCATCAAAATAAGGTTCCTGATAAGCCTTTCATCAAGACCGGTTCATCAAATCAATATAAAAATAGTAGTGGTGCTAACCCACAACAACCAGGTCTATCAGGTAGCTGCTGTCATTGCAAGCCTAGCAATGTACAGAAACAGCCCGCGAAAAGGAAGGTATACTGCTTTACTTGTAAAACTCCAGGTTTTACAAAGTTAACCTGCCCGAATTGTAAGAAGAACAAGGCAAATTCAAAAAACTAGTTAGCTCGAACTGCGGCAACTTAAATAATAATATTTCAAAATTCAATACTTTTGGCTCTTTAGCTACAGTTCGATTCTCACCTCAAAAAGATGATATTAGGCCATATTTAAAAATTAATATTGCTAACTTAGAAGTCTACGGATTACTCGACTCAGGAGCGTGTATGTCTATTTTAGGCAACAATGCCCATGAACATTTTGTACAACTGGGTTATACATTCAATCCTTTCTTTGACAGTTCATGTACAGTGGCAAATGGAGTTCAACTTCAATCACTAGGTCATATTTATTTACCTGTATCTTTCAATAACATTACCTGTGCCATAAAGTTTCATGTAGTTCCTGCCATAGTCTCGGATATGATTCTAGGATGCGATTTCTGGAAGGCGTTTAGTGTAGCCCCAGAAATATTTGAAAAAATAGATTACCGATGTTCACCTTTAAGTTTTTGTGATGCTTTAACTACCAAGAATGTCCACGCTATCCAGCCGTTCGACAATTTGTCCTCCGATCAACGAGAAATAGCCAAAGCCATAATAGAAAAATATAACGATATTTCTTTTGAGAAAAAAGGGTTAGGTAGAACCTCGTTAATGGAGCATGTGATCGACACTAGAGATGCTGAACCGATTAGGGTGAAACAATATCCATTGTCTCCAGAGAAAAAGTTAGCTCTTCAAGCGGAATTAGACAGGATGTTAGCCTTAGACGTTGTTGCTCCTAGTGAAAGTCCATGGAATAATCCGGCTATTCTGGTGAAAAAATCAAACGGCGATTGGAGATTCTGCTTAGATTGTAGGAAGCTGAACGCTGTTACAAAAGGGGACTCTTATGCAATTCCTTATATTCCACAGATCTTGGACAGTTTAAAGGAAGCTAAGTTTTTATCAACAATAGATCTATCATCCTCATTTTGGCAGATTCCTCTGTCAGAGAGTTCTCAAGAGAAAACAAGCTTCACGGTCCCAGGTCGGGGTTTATTTCATTTCAAGGTGATGCCTTTTGGTTTATGCAACGCACCAGCTCGTCAGCAACGACTTATGGACATGCTGATCAATCAGAACTTTAGCAGTGACGTTGAAAATGGATTCGTATTCTGTTATATTGACGATATTGTCATCTGTTCGTCTGATTTTTCAACGCACCTGTTATTATTAAACCGAGTACTTGACAAATTGAAATCGGCAAATCTTACCGTGTCGTTTGATAAATGCAAATTCTTTAGGGAATCCATTAAGTATCTCGGGTATATCGTTGACGAGTATGGTCTACGTACGGACCCTGACAAGATTTCAGCGATTTTAAATTTTCCGACTCCGACCACAGCTCATGAAGTAAAAGTGTTTCTAGGAACTTGTTCATGGTACAGGCGTTTTATCCGAAATTTCTCAACTATTGCAGCCCCGTTGAATAAGCTCACCAGTAAAGGGAAGAACGCGCCGAAGTTCCAGTGGAACGACGCAGCAGAGGAAGCTTTCACGGTGCTGAAGAACGCGCTCGTATCTGCACCTGTACTTGCAGTTCCCGACTTCGAGAAACCATTTATCGTACATTGCGATGCTTCATCGTATGGTCTAGGAGGTATGTTGTCGCAAGTCGTTGACGGGGTAGAACATCCGATCGCGTACGTCAGCAGATCCTTGAATAAAAGTGAGAGGAATTATAGTGCTACTGAGAGGGAGGCATTAGCCGTAATCTTCTCAGTAGAGAAATTTCAAGCATATCTAGGATCTAGAAAATTCAAAATCGTCACTGACCATTCATCACTAAAATGGTTCTTAAACTTAGAAAACCCGTCTGGAAGATTAGCTAGGTGGGGTTGCCGATTGTCTCAGTTTAACTTCGAAATCGAACACCGGAAGGGCACGGACAATGTGGTCCCAGATGCCTTGTCTCGGTTAATGAAAGTAGAGGCGATTCAGTCAACTCCTTCAACGTCTACATCCAGTACGAATGATGAATGGTATGACAGATTATTTAATGGTTGCAGATCATATCCAACAAATTTTCCAAATTTCATGATTAAAAATAACATTCTTTTCCGTTTTAGTAAAAGTAAGTATAACCTCACCAGTGAGTTTGACTGGAAAGAGGTTATACCTAAAAACAAGAGATCTGCAATCATCCGAGAAAATCACTGTGAAGCAACTGCAGGACACCTCGGTATTTTTAAAACCCACAGACGGTTATGTCTGAGGTACTATTGGCCAGGAATGTATAAGGATGTATTAGAATTTGTGAATGCTTGTGAAGTATGCAAGGCGTATAAACACTCTACTCTAGCAACACCAGGATTGATGGGTAAACCGAAGGTTTGTTGTCGACCGTTTCAGGTAGTGTCAGTGGATTTGGTTGGTCCGCTGCCACGATCCAGATCTGGCTACACTTTCCTTCTGGTTGTTACGTGTTGTTTCTCAAAATACACCCTTCTCTTCCCTTTGCGTCGTGCAACATCAGCTCAGGTGGTTAAACACTTGGAGAATGGTCTCATATTGGTACAGGGGGTGCCAGAGAGGGTTATCCTCGATAATTCTTCGATACTAACTAGTTCAGAGTTCAAAAAGGCCCTCCAGAAATACAATGTGCCACGATTGGACTATACTCCAAAGTATACACCACAGGTAAACCTTGTAGAACGTTACAACAAAACTGTTATGACCGCGGTCGCGTCTTACGTAGAAGACAACCACCGCAGTTGGGATGAGAACCTCAGTAAGATTCAGTTTGCAATAAATAGTGCGGTGAACGAATCCACTGGATTCTCTCCATTTTTCTTGGTTCATGCCCGCGAACCAGTAGTAAATGGTAACTTCTACATGGATACAAATAATGAGTATACAGCTGGTATGCCACGTGAAGAGTACGCAGGGAACTTTGGTTGTTTGCAAGAGATCTTTGTCAAGGTGCGCGAAAAGCTACTCCAAGCACACGCCAAAAACGCCAAATATTATAACCTCAGGCGTAGGAATGCTAAATTCTCGGTTGGAGATTGGGTATGGAGGTCTTCCTACACTCAGAGTGATGCCAATAAATTTAAGATGGCAAAGCTAGCTCCAAAGTTCGAGAAATGTAGGGTAACCAAAGTACTATCCCCACTAGTTTATGAGTTAGAGAGAATGGACGGCACTAAAATTGGTTCCTGGCACATTAAAGATTTAAAGGCTTAGATTGTTACTCAGTTCAAATCCAATTCCGAATCAGTGTCTGAATACGATACAGTATTCACACACAGATGTGTTAGGGTGTGGTACACTTAAAATTGTAAGTTACTACCTAGGTATAAGCGTGAGGTATGAAAGATGTTTGTGTGAGATGTAAGTTCGTTGATGGGGTTGTTGAATGGCAAGTGAGCTGAGACAATCGCGTTACCTTATATATATATATATTTTTTCTCAACCATCGCACTTATTTCTTGTGCACTTTGATGGTGAAAAGCGAATTGTATTCGCATTTACCTTGCTGTGCTATGCACAGAGACTTTTGCATGTGAATTATTATTTCGCATGGCAATTTTGCTGCGCTTGCGCAGAGACATTCTGCCACAGTGTTCATTGTAGCTCTTTTGATGCTAGTTCCATGACGCTAGGGGTAGACGGTTATTATAACCGAATTCTTTGGGAGACTATTTCTCTCGATTTAGAAACAGTTAATCTGTTTTCTTTTAATGAATAGCGAGACAGGTTCTCCTTCATTCTAACAGCTAGTCTGTTGTTTAAAGTTTAGATTTAGCTGCAAAGGTCGTAGGCTTACAGGTATTGCCTAGGGACTAACTCCTACGGTAGTAATGCCAACACCCATAGCAACTACAATCGTGGAATAAGTGCATGACAACATTGTTGTTTTCTTTTCAGATACTATCCGCGAGTATTATTTTGTAAATATTTATAGGTTAATAATATCAGGAATCCACACATGTATATATATAGTCAGTTTAGACGTAAAGAAATTTGATCTTTGTTTAGTTAGGAATTTGTTTTAGGTATGTACATAGGACGTTTTTTTTCTCTTCGCAATTGATAACGTTTGCTTGTTGTGTGTGTGACGGTCGCTGAGGGCAGCGAACGGTTCACCTACGGTGAACCTTTTCCGGGGGAAACCGGGTATTGTAACATAATATTTAAGTTACAATTGTGAATTTTTATTAAATTATAATATTAGGACCAGTAACTCCACCTAGTGGATATTCACGAACTAGGTGAAGTAACATTGGGTTTTGTTGGCGATTTGTCGCGACGCCTAGAGAGGGCGCTGGGACATAAGCCCACCAACAAAATATGTTTTTATAATCTGTTATGAGAAAAAAAAAAAATGATTGCTTAACCGGTTCTCTGAAATAACTCGGTCGTGATAGCTTTTATATGTGAAAGCTAGACCGTTCTAGGTTCGATGCAAGAGCATGGTTATTCTGTGGAACCGGCCTTTATTGGTACGCCTATATAAGCGTTGGCTTCGGGCGTAGTCACTCTTTCTTCCTGCGGACATCGAGTGCAAACAACTATGTAACGTGAGCCGTAGGCCTTCACAAAATGGCGGAAGCCATCTAGTTCTGTGTGGCGAATTTTTATACCTGATATGGTAAGTGTGGAGTGTAGTGTTGAAAAATAACCTTTGAAACGCCGTAGGTTGCATTCCCTTGTTCATCTTCGGATTTCGTTCCAGGATTAACCTGTAAAAACGTGTGGAAGGGGCTGGGAACGCCGATTGCGGTGCAATGTAAGTGACCACGTCATTCCAAAAAGAATTGATACACGTGTCGTGGAAAATGTGTTAACGGGAGTTTTCCTTCTTTCCAGCGTGCGTGAAAAATTAAAAGTAAAATTAAAAGTAAAATTAAAAGTAAAATTAAAAGTAAAATTAAAAGTAAAATTAAAAGTAAAATTAAAAGTAAATTTAAAGTAAATTGAAATGAAATTAAATTAACTTAAAAATTAACTCAAGAATTAAATTAAAACTCGTGGATACGTGAGAAACGCAAATAGTCTCAGATAGTGCCATGTGACTTCGAGGGGTCTGCCATGTGACGTCGAGGGCTGCATCGTGCCCTATCAGTGACATCTCGGAGGATGGAGCGACAGCAAGCTCTTGGGATGTTCGGCGAGGCGACGGCATGCTCGCCCTTGGGGGTATTTTAGTGAGGAGGCCTGCCGTCTTCTTGAGGAGGACACCCGGATCTCAGGTGCTTTCATTCCTTATTTTTATTTTTGTTAGACACCCCTTATAATGTGCCTAGAAGAACAAACTCAACTCAAACTTTAGATAAATAGTAGCCTTTAAAATTTTCTTATAATAACTGTTGTATTACATAACGCTGGTGGACACAAGGGTCTTTACCTTTCTGAATTACAGGTCATCTGTATGACCTTGAACTTATAATTAATTGTACCTAACAGTGTCAATCGGTCGGCAAGGCGTGACTGTCAGTCTATCTGTTTGTGCGTTGTACTTTGAACCCGCGCAGGGAAATCTCATGACTCAACCCGAAGCTAGCCTAACCGTAGACTGACAGGTATGCTGGTCGACCTGTATATGGTGTTTGATCATATTAATTAAGTAGGCTGACATCTTATATTTGTTTTGTGTTGAAATAGTGTAAACCTTGTTTAGAACCTTGCTTAGTGATACCTATCTCTTTTGTCATGCCTAACTTTTAGTAATTTCTTTTATCTCCAATTAAACAAAGAATCAAATGTTGGGATTTGTTACTTATTTATTCACCACAGCCTAAAGAACCCACTGTTGACGTATTGGTTGGCCGGCAACGCACAAGTAGAATTAGTCTGGTGTACTGAGAGAGTGACATAGTACACAATCAATCCCATTCACAGCACAGCCAGAACCAAAAATACGTTACAGTGGTCATCCACCAAGTAAAAGTCCACGGTTGGACATAGAGATCTCATAGAGGCACCTTGCTACGCGTGGGTCCTGCACTAAGTGGGACACTATAATTATGTGCTATAATCTGGAGGATCGACCTCGCCCCGGAATGCATAGGTAATAATTATAATTATTACCTATGCATTCCGGGGCGAGGTCGATCCTCCAGCGCTTAGAGATTAAGACCCCAATGACTATCGTTTCTTCAAATACCGTCCGTTTATTGCCACCTCAGCTTCGTGTTTCGATGAGCTATGTCAGTAATTCTGGTTCTCCCAAATGATTTCCTTCACCAAAGAATTATTTTTTCAATGAGTCTAAATTAAAATATAATTTTTTATTTTGCTGGAATGTTCTTTTTGCTTTTCGCAATTAAATTGTTTTTGAAAATGCAGAAGGTTTGTTCCTTAAATGAACTGTTTTAAAGTGATCGATCCTTTTCGCGCATATCGCAGGTTTTATTGGCACAATAAACAATTAGTTTCGCAAGCGTAATTAAGTCGGTAACCTACCGACAAAGGGCTTCACTGCTTTGAAGTCGCCGGTGTCAGCATCCGCTTTCACTAGGTACCTCCCTACGTTTCTACCGGATATGACGTGGCCTTGCCGAGAGAGCTTTTGACGATTACATGATAAATTCCAGCTTTTTTTTGATAAAAAAGTTCCTATGTTTGCGTAACGACTCTCATGTGATTCATACAGTTTATGAATACTGCATAGCTTCATTGTGATTGCCCCTTGTCAATATTGAGATTTGAGCGAATGTGTTTGTACGTATAGGAAATATTTTTTGAGAGCCATAAGACATAAACCGCCCTTTTCTACTCACAATCACAGCATAGAACACCTACCTATAGGTAACTATACCTACAGTTACAGACTACAGTTCTCTCCAAGCTAAACCTACTTGTTAATGTACTCGTAGAATAGTCATCAACTTCGTGTCTGTGTGTAGTTAGATAATAGGTATCAAATAATTTTTAGGTAGGTACGTATCATCATCTCAAGCCTTCGCTTGAGACTGCCCACTATGGGGCACAGGTCTCGTCTCGAATGAGATGGTTTAGTTTAGGCCATAGTCCACCACGCCACGCAAGTGCGGAGTGCGGAATTTCTAAAATAAATTGCATTGCATTTTGTTTCTGCATAGACCTATCAGAATAATTTTATGTGTAGGTTTCGATAAAAGAAAATAAAAAAAAAACTGCAGACGATAGCAGGCTGGCTTTTATTGCTTGCGTGCTGAATTCATTGAATTTACAACCGCTCGGCGCTCACTATCTTGCGGGGAACTTTAATGCGGTTTTAATAGCGATGCATTTTCGATTTATTTTCCAACAAAAAGGAGGGAAAGGCAGAAAGTGGGGGCGAAGGGCGGTGAGCGGCGCACGGCGAGCCAATAAAGGAGCGCAGTAAATCCACGTAATTTAGAGCGGTCGTATATTAAAGTTCCGCTATAAATGCCCGGCCGCGTACCTGCCGCTCGCCCGCGCCGCGCCGCCGCGCCGCGTCACGCCATCGGGTGTAAATCAACTGACGACTGCCAGCGCCGTCAGCACTCAGCTCGTCCAGCGAACTTACTGAGTTACCTACCTACCTTTCTTTTGTACCTACTACCTATCGAACCCCTGTCTAATGGCTTAGCTCGCTCGTTGGACGTGGATCATGAGGCAACGCGGTCGAGTCCCGTAGCGCGGTCGGGCCAAACAAATTATTGGGGTTTTTAGTCAAGAATTCAGAAGGTAAACCTAAATCGGATGTGAATTTGGGATCTCAGTACCTAACGCTAACGCGAAGTCGGAGAACTCATAAAGCCGTCTGTTTTAACTCATGAGCCTGATCTCTCTCCCAGTTTACGAGGTAGGACAGTGGATACTTTTTATCCCGAAATTCAGCACGGTTCTCTTAGGAGAGTGGATGAAAATCAAAATGTGTACTTAGTTGTAATTCTTTAACTCTGGACTATTCGCCTCTTTGCAACGCATCTTGCGGTTAAGTTCAGAGATGAATATTAGATTGGCGTCTACTAACAGGTTTACCTACTGAGATTTCAGTGTTTTTTGGCGAGTGTCATCGGAATGCTTCTTTTTGTTAGAAAGGAGGTACTTTAAAGATGGTTCCGTAAATATTTCAAGGTTATCGGATTTGTAGTTCAGAAATTACAGTCATCACAACCTTCAGTGTTAGCTCCAATTAACTTGAAACCCGGAATCTCAAACAACTCTTTGAATGTACCTACTTACGGCTGGCTTGCGCACTTTAACCTGTAGCTCAAGAAGCTTAAATGTGGCGTAGGCGTACCTATTGTCAAAATCAGACCCGTAGTCACAAATCCTAGTTCCATGATCAGACCACTCCAAAGGAGTCAGATATTGCCAAACGATCATTATACACCGATTGAACGTCCAAAATAATCCTTAGGTAGGTACTAATATAATATCGTTAATTTGAAAGTGAGTTTGTTTGTCCTTCAAACACGCATGCAACGGACCAACGCGGTATCGACGCGTTTTTGCATGGGGTGTAGTTGAGGACTTGGAGAATGACTTACGCTATACTTACCGTAAAATAGAGGGTTCTCGCGTGAATTTTGAAAACCTAATCCCACGCGGACAAGTCGCGGGCAAAAAGCTAGTGTAAGGATAATTACTCTGAATAACATCTTTACAGATTAACATTCTTAACAGATCATATCACCAAACTAAAGTACTTACACCCCCCCCCCCCCCCCTCCCCTTACACTCCCCTTACCCTGACAAGAGTGAAATGGGGGGCTAGTCACTTATCAGTGGCTATCGTTCAGTTGTTAACGTAACTAAAACTGAAATATGGAATACTATCTACTAATATTATAAATGTGACAGTTTGTGAGGATGTATGGATGGATGTAGGTTATATGGATGGATGGTTGTTTGGATGGATGTTTGTTACTCTTTCACGCCACAACGAATGAACCGATTTAGCTGTAATTCGCAGTGGAGATAGCTCATACCCAGGATTAACACATAGGCTTCATTTTATCCCGAAAAATTACAGAATTCCCGCGGGATTTAAAAAAACTTAATCGCGGGCATCGTCTAGTAGGTATACCTAATTATAAGAAGAAATGCTCGGGTTTGTCATTTCTTAGTTGAGACTTTTCTATTGTTTTCAATTCAACTGGCCACTATGGATAATATTATGTCAAAAATAGGTAATTAGCCGTAACTCTTACGTTCCATAGCTTAATTTCACAAATTTCATAAGATATTATTACTTACTAGCTTATGCCCACGACTTTTTTTACACACGATTTATTTTTAAAATCCCTCGGGAACTCTTTGATTTTCCGTGATAAAAAGTACTTCGAACTATGTGCACCGCCCATTTCCACTTCAGTTTCGCGACTCGCTGAGCTATGTCAGTGACTTTGGTTTTCCTACGGATCTCCTCAATTCTGACTTGATCTCGCAGGGATACTCCGAGCATAGCTCTCTGCATCGCCCGCTTAGGGACCCTGAGCGGCGCCTTCTTATGAGGCTCAAAGAGCGACCATGTCTCGGATCCGTAAGTCATCACTGGCAACACGCACTATTCGAAGAGTTTAGTCTTCAGGCACTGAGGGATTTCGGACGAGAAAACATCGTAAGTAGGCAGGCCTACTTACTTACGTATCGCAAGTACCTATACCACAACCTATATCTATAGGTATACAGGTAGGTAGATAGGTATAGGATAGGTACCTACCTACCTATCCTAACATGTTATAGTATAGCGTCAGGTCCACTTAAAAAATGTCCCAAACATTTCGAGCTATAAAATCAGGCTGAGTGACATTTGGAATCAGTTATCTCTATATAGATGTTGAGTTATAAAATTCTCCCAACACGTGATGGTGACTGATTTACTACACGTCCGGGATACAATATACCTCGAGTTTACTTTAGACAATCCCAGTGACCGGTGCATACTTAGAATAATTTATTTACACACTAGCAACCCTTTATCTCTTTGTTGGGTTTTAGGTCAGATAAAATGGATAATGTGTTTTCTTTATGGGCGAAATCGTAAAATGGAATGGTCGCCTTACATTTCTGTCGTGACTCGTGGGGTTAGTTTCATGTTTATGTGTTTGCGTGTAGGTACTGTGTCAACGTCGCGTCGGGGTGGAGGCAATGAATTTTCTTGCCTATTTAGAGATAGGTATTATTTTAGGAAAATAAATTGGATCTCTCGCCCGGGTAGATGGCGTTTGGTATATACTTAGGTAGGTACAGATCCACTCTTATGTATGTTGACCACACAAATTCGCGATAGGTACTTATTAAGTTACCTTTAGTATTATTTTTTCCCCCGACAACGCAAAGCCAAAAAGAAGGTTTATGATTTTAGCATGTTACTATTTAGAAGTTGTATTTACGAATGTTCCACCATAGCGCCTAAACTGCAGCGTCGATTTTGATTAATGAGGTGTCAATCGATTCCTTATTATGGTCGAAGCGACATTCAAGTTTAGTTTTATACGAATCAATCGTTAAACATCAGTAAACGTTTCCAAAATAAATAAATAAAATACTAGTACTCTTTACTAGTTACTAAGTACATAATATTATCTAAATAGGTAGGTACCTACTTAGGTATTTACCTACGTATACCTACATAAAGCTGAAAAATTAAATCGATAAGTAAATCTGTTCTAGGATAGGGTAGGCTGGTCTAGGAGCACGCACTTAAGGTTCAAACTGTTTTGAAATAAAATTCACTAACTGTAGATTATCAGCTTAATTTTTATTTGGTACTCAATTTATACAGCTTTCATAAAGTAACATGAAATGTAACAGTAATGTGCCATATATTTGAAAAATAAAAAAAATAACAAAAGTGGTAAATACTTACTCTTACACGAGCTATTGGATAGGAGTGCGCATGTAAGTTGATAAGAGTACGCAGGAAAAATTATCTCATATTTCTTAACTCATTCTCATTCGTGTCCATGCTACTTGCAGATTTCACAATTATACATATTTTCAGGTTCATAGATCATACAGGCTTCATGCCACCTCATCATTTGGAACATCCTATTCAGTCTTCATTTGGAGGTACCACGTCATGAGGGACATCCCCACATTTTCTTTTTGGGTTTATTCTTTGGAAGTTTTAGTTTTATATCTCCTTTGGTAATAGATTTCGCAGTCTTTTTTCACTGGTGCTTATTTTGAGGCCGAATCCTCTTCGAGAGCCAACTAGAACGGAGGTCAACTCAAAATGTCTAACTTTGCTCTTTTGCGGTTCGATCTTGAGATTACTTCAGCTCGTGGTAGTTGAGCTATACCGGAAAGCGGATTTAAACATACAAATAAATATTAAAATACATGTGAAAAATATAAAAATAAAATAATGTGTGTAAGAGTACGCGCGTACTCTTGTAACATACACAAGTGCGTATTCTTTCACACATTAACGATTTCATAATCGAGCGAAGTGTAACGTCATCTATTAGCATCGACCGGAATCATTGTCGCTGTGACCTCTAGGGGAATTCCTTGCCGATCAAGCCGTATTATCGTTTTTGTTTAAAATTTTGTAGTTTTTTCACAAACATAATCCCAAAACGCTAAAATTATTTAAGAAAATAGGTAAAAATGTTTAAACTTAAGTAATTTTTGTGTTTTTGCATGTTTTTTGTTATTTTTTCGCACAGCACTTGCCAATAGCTTGCACTTGAAAATAACTCTGAAGTTAGCCGCGTATCGTTAACAGCGTCACGAGTGTTGGCATTGCGTACTCTTATCGGATGCGTGCTCTTAGACCAGCCTACCCTATAGGTAGGTATAAGTAGATATGCTTGTACAGGATTCTCAGCAGCTGTAGGTATGCCACTTGCAAGGATACTTACTTATGATGGTCTGGTGCCGCATAGGTATATCCAGGGGCTCCCAACAACTCGCTCGAGATCGTTTGTCTCCCCAGTGAGGGGGTCTTCCAACGTTGCGTTTTCCGGTGCAGACGGTAGAGTTTTGGGTCGCCACTCGCCACTCACCAGTGTAACGAATCTAAGTTTTTTTCTTAGGATTTTTCCTCGATTTTATTTTGGAGGAAAATCAGTTCGAATCTAGTATACCTAAGTACTTACGTAGTAAGTTTATAGGTCCAATAGTGTGTGTAGTTTATTTATTTGTTGGTTAGGTAGGTATTTCTTTACGTCTCAACTCTCAAATATAAGTACTCAGGTAGTGTACTTAGGTACCTAAGTACTTATCTAAAGACTACAGACATAACAACGTCTTGACTCTTGGGAGACGGATAGGTAGGTAAGTAAGTAGGTAGGTCGCAGGTTTTTAAATAGCAGCTATTCAAAAACCTGCGACCTGAAAATGAAAATGAGTTGTTTCGTATAGCTATTTAATAGCTATTAGCTGTACCTACGAAACAACTCATTTATCTAGCTGAAGCATTTTCCGCGAGAAAATTTTTTTCGTTGGACAAATAGGTACATATAAGTACAAATATATACATATATAAGCTATTGTAGTGTAGGTACCTATTTTCTTCTGTTCAAATAGGTAAATCAATTTAAATGTATACCAACTATTATTTATGCCTATACAAAAATATTCTATTGTAGGTAAGTTAGGTAGGTACCTATAAATAGTAAGTACTACAAGTACCTAAGGACAATAGGTACCTACTACTTATACATAGTTTTATTCCTAAATCTAATCAAAACTTTTAAAAAATAATAAAGTACCTACTTAGATACTTTTACTTACCTACCGAGTACCTAAGTAAGTAAGTAGATATTTGTATTCATAGGTAAGTAGGTATAATAGACTTATAGGTCTACCTATCAACATAAATCTTCACGTTCACGGGTTGGTAGGTAAAGGTAGGTATGTTTCAATTTTTCCTAATAAATAATTTATCATCTGAGTTTTAGCACCTCATTAAAAAAGATATAAGAAGAGAAGGCATGAATTATTAATGTGTAAAATCCCAGAAAGGTCATGCATCAAAGAGCCGTCGAAACGTGCAGCGTCTCGATATCTCTAAAGAACATATTAGGTATAAAATATAAGGATAAGCGGCAGGTAGAAGGCGGAGGCCGGTGCAGTGTGGAGCGATAATATAGAGAGCTTCGAGGCTTTGTTATCCGAGCCGAGACCCCGCCCTGGCGGCGAGCGAGCGCCTCAAGCCCTCTACCGCGCTCACATCCAATATGGCGGCCGGCCGCGGCGCCCGACGGCGACCTATACGTATTATAATAGACCTAAATGAAAAGCACTCTTAATTAATTCACAGCAATCACATGCGTCGTGCACGCCGCCGCTTTTATGTTTATTGTTTCCATATCATTTTAGAGCTACACATTTGATTTCTCTAGAGTGTCAGCGCTCATCGTAATGTTTTATTTCTAGTAGGTTACATACCTACCTACCTACCTATTGTTTTTATATTACCTACGTTTATAAAAAGTGTGTAATTTGTGTTATTAATGCGCCGTTACGAGTATTTTTACTTAATGTGATTGCAGGTGTGAAATGTGAATAAAAGTTTATAGGTAGGTAGGTACCTACTGCTAAGGATGATTAATTATCTAGGTAGGTAGGTACCTACTTCGATTATAAAGGCGTATAAAATTACTAGATGATGCCCGCGACTTCGTCCGCGTGGATTAAGGTTTTTTTCCAAATTTCAGCCAAATACGTCTAGTAGTTTTTGCGTGAAAGAGTAACAAATACACAAACACACACACACACACACACACACACACACACACACACACATACAAACTTTCGCCTTTATAATATTAGTGTGATTCTAAGTCCAGGTGGGAGTTATTTTCGTGGTGATTTAGATGTATCTACACCTATGAGGATTACCTACCTACCTAGCAGTTAAAAGTATCTAAACAAAACACGAGTTTTTAAGACATAGTGTAACTAGGTGCTTACTGTACCTAAATAGTAAAATCTTGCTAAATCTATTTTGGAAACCTTTTCGACGCAATAGTGAGCGCTGTGGTAGGTATATAAGTCTCGGGTTCGATTCCCGGCAGAGGCATTTTAAGAATTTATATTAATATTTACCTAAATTACTTATCTCTGGTCTTGTGGGACTGCCTGAGGCTAGTAACTGTCACTGTTAATTACCGATACCCCTACTAGGTAGGTACATAGCCGTTGAAAATTGGATTTTTAGGGTTCCGTACCAAAATGGTAAAAATGGAACCCTTATGGTGAGACTTTCTCCGTCCGTCTGTCCGTCCGTCTGTCACAGTCGTGACACACAGTGTTATTTCAGTAACTATTAAAGCTATCGACATGAAATTTGGCACAGTTGTGTATAATAATGGCCCAACATCATTGGAATAAAGAAAAAGCGAAAATTATTTTTAGTTTTATCAAAAAAGGGGGAAAATCGGGGGTTTGAAATTTCAAAGTAAGATAATTAGGTATACCGAGTGGGGTATCATATGAAAGGCCTTTACTTGTGCATTCTAAAACAGTTTTTTATTTATTTCTATATATAATAGTTTTTGAGTAATCGGCCAAAATGTCGAAAAAAATACCGTTCCCCCCCCCTTATCTCCGATGTTTACAAATCGAAAAATCTGAAATAATTATGGTCAATAGAAGTTTATGTATATTTTACAGGAAAAATAAAACCAACGCTCCCACTAGCATAGTTTTTTTTATATTAACAATAAACTTTTACAAACAAAGTTAACGATAAATAAGCAAATTAATATAATATTATCGTTTTACTTTTACTTTTGGAGTACGGAACCCTCGGTGCGCGCGGTGAGTTATTTTAACTATACCGAGTGGGGTATCATATGAAAGGCCTTTAATTGTGCATTCTAAAACAGTTTTTTATTTATTTCTATATATAATAGTTTTTGATTAATCGGCCAAAATGTTGAAAAAATACCGTTCCTCCGTCCTTATCTCCGAAGTTTACCAATCGAAAAATCTGAAATAATTATGGTCAATAGAGGTTTATGTATATTTTATAGGAAAAATAAAAGCAACGCGAAAATTATTTTAGTTTGATTAAAAAAGGGGGAAAATCGGGGGTTTGAAATTTCAAAGTAAGATAACTATACCGAGTGGGGTATCATATAAAAGGCCTTTACTTGTGCATTCTAAAACAGTTTTTTATTTATTTCTATATATAATAGTTTTTGAGTAATCGGCCAAAATGTCGAAAAAAATACCGTTCCCCCGTCCTTATCTCCGAAGTTTACCAATCGAAAAATCTGAAATAATTATGATCAATAGAGGTATGCGTATATTTTACAGGAAAAATAAAATCAACGCGAAAATTATTTTAGTTTAATAAAAAAAGGGGGAAAATCAGGGGTTTGAAATTTCAAAGTAAGATAATTAGGTATACCGAGTGGGGTATCATATGAAAGGCATTTACTTGTGCATTCTAAAACAGTTTTTTATTTATTTCTATATATAATAGTTTTTGAGTAATCGGGCAAAATGTCGAAAAAAATACCGTTCCCCCCCCCTTATCTCCGATGTTTACAAATCGAAAAATCTGAAATAATTATGGTCAATAGAAATTTATGTGTATTTTACAGTAAAAATAAAACCAACGCTCCAACTAGCATAGTTTTTTTTATATTAACAATAAACTTCTACAAACAAAGTTAACGATAAATAAGCAAATTAATATAATATTATCGTTTTACTTTTACTTTTGGAGTACGGAACCTTCGGTGCGCGAGTCCGACTCGCACTTGGCTGGCTTTTTTTATCATATTTTATATAACATATATTGTACACCGACGACGATCTATATTATATTATCTATATTAGTCAAAATCGCGCGGTAGATATACTTAGGTACTTAGGTATCGCGGACCGTGGGATCGCAAAATGCATTTGAAATACCTACTGTGCAGTAGGTAAGTAGGTACCTAGGTAATGAAACGTTTTCATAAACTTTCTGTAAAACTACCTACCTACCTACTTAGAAAGGAAATACTTATTGGTTTTTGATCAGACACTCCTCAGTTACTTATAGGTACTTTCTTAGGTAGGTACCTACCTACTATCCTACATAGAATAGAATAGAAATGTTTTTATTAAAAAATACTTCTTTACAAGCGCTTTTGAATCGTCGATGAGTCTGCCACTGGTGCGGAATGCCCTTCCTGCCGAGAAAAACCAGCAAGAAACTCGGCGGTTGCTCTTTTCAAAACAAGTTTTATAATACAATAGAATATACTATGCTATGTATGCAGTGTTTCCACAATGAGGGGAAGTCTAATTCTAAAGACGGGCAGATAGAAAGTAGCCCCATTCCCGCCGGTGGTACCCGTCCATGAGCATAACGCATAACCCAGCCATTGCTTCGCTCACCCATATCATTTGAGGGAACGTAACAACCCCCGCATCACACGACACCACCACATAGACTTAGGTAATAGATATTTGTTATAAAATCTTGAGTGAACTACAGACTGGCCTATCTACATAGGTAGGTAAGTAGGTATACCTAGGTAGGTACTAAAGATCGCAGGAATATTTCCCATTTCCGTGATATTCATAAAAATGTACCTAGAATCATAATAGGTAAATCCCAAAATCTTTGGGAATGTCACGTATCTACATAGAAAATGAGTGTATCAAATGCCAACCGCAATTAAATCGGTTTTGCATTCACATTGCGGTCGGAGTTGTTCCCCTCGCGGCCATTTGTCGTTCGAGTCCCCGCGGGCCCGTTAGCGACATCTCGCGAGCGTGTGATTTATCCTCGACGCGACACAACTGACACATAAATGTCGCTTTTGCCTCTCCTTACCTACTTGGTGATTCGAATTAGGCTGGTAGGGAAAAAGGGAATATTATAACATAATAACAATAGGTACCTATATAAAGTTCCTTTAAAAAAACCGACTTCAAACGCCACAGAAAATTATAAAATAACTAGCTGATGCCCTCGACTTCATCCGCATGGATTTAGTTTTTAAAAATCCGGCGGGAACTCTTTGATTATCCGAGATAATAAGTAGCTCTCCGGGCCTGAGGAGTGAGGACACGGTAGGGGAGACCGAGGGGAGTTGAAACAATTTTGACATTTTGTTTCATACACGAAATACTATAGACAGAAATCGTATGATATTACCTAATACCAATCGATAGGTCATTCTTTACACTTACGAATGACTAACATAAAGAAATTGTAAGCGTTAAATATTGTGGTGAAAAATCGATTTAACCGTAACAAGTCAACTTGTTTCAACTCCCCTCATACCGAGGTAAGATGAAACAGGGGCCGAGGAGAGTTGAAACATATGATTTTTGAGAAGTATTAAGGGCTGTAAAATAAAAATGATGTTATAATTTCAAGTTATTTATTAAAATAAAGCTTTTCAAGTACGAAACAATTTTTTTATCAATATTTTATCAGTTAAGTAGGTAACTACAGGTCTAATACAAATAATCAACTCCTAAAGTAGTTAAAAGTACCATAACGTCCTATTCGTAACATTATGGCAAACATAAGAATGTTCCCCACCACTGCTAGCTTCATGAGCCCAGTTTTTGCATTCCAGAGATTGCACCTATTTTTCTTTGGCTCTGCAATTTGAATATGGCTCAAAACAATAGGTAAAGGCAAAAGGAATTATGTATTACATATTACGTTAGTATATATTTTTTTATATATCTGTAGAGAGAAGTATCATTCAGATTGAAACTTGAAGCCGCATCACGCAGACTCTGTTTCTCAATGTTCTTCTGCAGCGATCAGGTATACATCACTCGCCAAACCTCTATCCGTCTTTCTTTTATAAGCAGTACGCATCCTGAAACAAAATAATCAAAAAAATATATAAACCTTACCTCGTAATATAAAAATAATAAAAACCATACAAAGCAAAACCGTGGAGAGTTGAAACAGTCCGTTTCAAATCCCCTCAGCTGTAGGAGTCCTCCCAATTTTTGTAACAGTATAAACCAAGTAGTAAACACTAATAAATAAGATGTATCAGTGCTGCCATTTGAATGATTAATTGATAAGCTTTCAAAATGTATATAACCTGAATCAAAATCCAAACGCATTACCATAATATAGAAGGCTTAAGAAATCGTTTAAAACTTACTTTTCATTATTTTTGCGATGTGTTAACCAGAACTACGTAACTGTGCGCCAACGGTCACAGAAGCCAACTGATGCGCGGGCGGAGGGCGGGACGCGGTTTATTTGCGACTTTGCCAGTTCGCTAACGGCTCTAGGTTCCGAGAAATCACTGCTGTTTCAACTCACCTTTGTTTCAAAACCCCTCGGTCTCCCCTACTAGGTACACCCATTACTAGGTATACCTACCCATGCAAAAAATCGCATCAATCCGTTGCTCTGTTACGACGTGATTGAAGGACATACCAACAAACAAACACACTTTCGCATTTTTAATATCAGTAATGTAAAGTTATAATACAATCTAGACAACCGCAATCTAACATCTAAATCAACCTAAATCTCAAACTGTATACTTAGGTAGGTATATAATATGACTGTCGTGTAATTAACAAACATAATATTATTATAATTTGCAATAACAAATATTGATGTTAATAAGTAATTAAGATAAAAACCATCCAATCTTTTAAGTTAGACCAAATTATAGATAGGTAAGTAGTTACGAAGTTTGATCAAAATCGGTTCAGTAGTTTTCGAGTTTATCCCGAACCTACACCGTGACCCGAGATTTTTATATAAGTATCTAGATATTATATAGATTTCAGTTTGTACACGTATGTTGAAGTCGGGCGGGCCTAAATAGAAACGATGAAACGAATGCGCCACGCTAGCCAAAATTTTAGTTTGTAGGTCCAGGCACAGAATATAATAGTACTTGGTACAAGAATAAAGCAAAATACAACTGGGTAGATCCTAGACGAAGCCGCGTCGCCGGCGGCGAACACGAGGTTCCCGATTTGCTACGTCGCTCGTCGTCACTTGACGTCGATCCTAACCAGTGGCGTAACGTTCCTCAGCCAGGCCCCCCTCCCATGATTGTCTCCGGGCCCCACCCCTCCTTCAGCCCTTATCACCATAATTACCCATTCTCTCGTCCATCTTTTAATTTATTATCAACGTCAATTCTATATGCTTACCTCAGTCCTCAACCATTTATTTTATATGACTGTCCAACAATTCTTTTGTTGGTGAAACATTTCTATCTTGTAGAAACTATTATAGTGTCCAATAAAATATACATTTAATATTTCGTTATAATTCACATTTTATTAGCCAAGCCCATTTACTTAATCATTCTATTATTTGAAATTAATTTTTACACTTAGCTAGACTGAATCTGAGTAATCATATCAAACATTTATAAGTGTCTCCTGTCTGATAAGCCTACCTACAACTACTAACTAACTATACAATAAGTAACTATACAATTTCACTAATAATTTTTAACCTATATAATTATAAATTATTTCAAAAGAAAAAAACAGGATATGACTGAAATACACATGTTAATACACAATAACGTTGGTTTTAATCAACTACATAAAAATTTGTTACAATGTATAATAGATACAAGATACGAATAGATACAAAAGATACAAAAATACAATAGATATAATAGATACAAAACAAATAGATAATATTTGTAAACAAAGACTTAGTTTTGTAAGACAGCGATGATCTGATGGTGGTTGATGGTCTAGTGCTACAACAATATCTTCTTCTGCCTTCTAGCTTTCTTAGCAGCAAATGCCCTTATAACTTCATCTAAATTCACCTTTTTGGCTCTTTTGTTTTCTATGCTTAATAACGCAAGGCTGCTGAGTCTTTCTTGGGCCATGGTATTTCGTAAATATTTTTTGATGAGCTTTAACTTGGAGAAAGATCGCTCAGCACTGACGACTGTTACTGGTAAAGTCAGGAAGAGAAGAAACGCTGTGCATAAGTCCGGCAAGCTAGACGTCATCCAGTAATTGTCCAAAAACAACAGTTCTGCTAGTTGCCGGATCGATGACAACTTCTCAATCTCTGGCCTTAGAGCTCCTGTAAAGGCTTTTAATTGAGAGCAAAGGTCAACACTTAAATCTTCTTCGTACTCATGTACTAGGATTTTTACATGTTTTGTGATTTCTGTGTCTTCTGCCTGTAACAAAAACGCTGGAGACAGCACTGCGAACAGTTTGCTGATTTCAGTCATTGCTTCAAATCTAAATTTTAACTGAGAAATAACTATGTCAAGAGTTGCACAAAAAACACACACTTTGAAGTTTTTTTCACTATCCAATAGTCGTTCATCTTGGCAAAGCTCGTCAAAGTGTTTTTTAACTTTTCTATTTCTTTTTTCGTCAAACTCGAGGCAAACTCCCCATTTCTCTGAGCCTGAGCTTCGGCCCAGCGCGCTACTCCGCGCTAGCCAGCTTGTCTCGTCACAGGGCAGACGCAAACGCAACCAGATCGTGCTGTAACCATACTCCTACTATAAATCGAGTTACATTTTCACTCGCCTATACTAAACATTTTAACCAGGAAATATATTATTACCAGAAAATTACCATAAAATTAGTATTTACTATCAATTGGTTCTTAACAAGATAAAGTAAAAATTAAATAAAAGGTTCAACACCCGGGCCCCCAGACCGCGCGGGCCCCCCCCCCCAATGGAGGGGCTGGGGGGGCGTACGTTACGCCACTGATCCTAACCACGATCACGGTTACCTACGTAGGGACTAATCTAATCATATCTGCGTTCCACCGTCATCCTATGCCGAGATGCCGGATCACAGGAGGTGCTCTTTCAACTTCCTCAACTATGGAAACGAACTAAATCACTGAGTCGATCTGACTTACGGCCAGGATTGATCCGGAAAGTGTACAGATTTAAGGACGAAAATATTATCATAGATAGGTTAGAAACCATTAGATAGGTAGGTAGGTGCCTACTCTAGTCTAGTCCTATTTATTAACTGCTACTGTGCTATGTACTTATCCACCTATTGGTTAGTAACTATAAATACTGCAGTAGAAACTCTGTAAGTTAACTGTTAACCGTTGTATTAAGGTCAATTAGGTATACGAGTCTGCCCGCGAAATTCAATTTTAATTTGGTTTTTCCCATTTTGTAAACTAATACGACACAGTAGGCTTATGGCATTCTAATTGCGCCAGTAGAATTATCATCTTCACAGGTTTACATAAAAATCTTTACTTGAAAGTGACTAGTTTAAGAAATTAATCAAAATACCGAGTTGGACGTGAGTTAGGTACTCACAAATTAGTCAGTATTTTGATTAATTTCTTAAACTGATCACTTTTAAGTAAAGATTTTTATGTAAACCTGTGAAGATGATAATTCTACTGGCGCAATTATAATGTCATTAGCCTAGTTTGTCGTATTAGTTTACTAATTGCCGAAAAACCAAATTAAATTTGAATTTCGCGGGCAGACCCGTATAATCATCCTTAACTAATAGTCAATTAAGTACGGCATATTCATAATTCTCGTTAAGTAGTCGGTAATGAGTGCGTTGATCTCGTTTGAACTAATGACCTTGCCGATAATTTATAAACAATGTGATAAGAGCGGAAACTACACCAGTCTTCAACTTCCATTCAACGAAATGGGTTTCAGTGTGTCTGAAGTTAATTCTATGAGGGATTACCAGTTCGAGTGGGTGTTCAGGAATGTGATAGAACTACGCTCGGAGGCGGCGGCGTGCGTTCGGCTGAAGCGGCCGTTCACAGACGCGTTTGACCTCTGTGCCGCGTTCCACAAATATTTGGACGAACTCAGCGTCGAAGGTGGGTAATTATTTACAATTTTGTATCATTTTAACTTTAATGAAATCTTTCCTGATCAACAGACACTCTTCTTCACACATACACTTCTGGACAGGGTATAGACTAAGCAGGTGAATACCTACCTAATCTGACAAGGTTAGGTAGGTATATTCACCTGTTTAGTCTCTTATAATCTAGGCATAAACGTAGTAGGTTTACCGTACGTACCTACCTATTAAGTAGTTACTTCTTAGTAGGTATTCAAATTAATGAAATTAAAATGCCTTTCTGTGATTTCAACATACTTAACTGCCTACAATTTTCTACTGAAAATTCAGTCTTCCCACGGGTGCAATTAAAATGAAAGTTTCCACGGAATTTTAGAAAAACCTAAATTCGTGCTGACGAAGTAAGTAAGTACCTACTTATAGCGGGCATCATCAGCTCTAGATTCTAGTAGGTAAATATTGTACCCCTATTGAAGTGTTTGTTAGTGATTTCAAAATAAACTAAGCTTGATCGACGAAAGCGTAACTACATAATAGTTATTTGTGTTATATGGGGCCAAAGGAATTTTTTGTTCCCCGAGGGCGTTATTTTGAATTCAGAGCGAAGTGAAGGATTCTATAGTAGACTCCCGAGCGCAGCGAGGGATTCTAAAGTAGAATCCTGAGCGTAGCGAGGAATTCAATATACGCCGCCCGAGAACAAAAAATTTTGGCCCCGAATGACACACATTATTTTTCATCATTACCTATGAGAAAAAGCTAGGAGTATCAACTATCAACCTACTATTTATAGAGTATAGACATTACCAATACGTATATATTGAAAGTTTAAATAATAATAATAATAATAAACGTTTATTTCAGACGTTTCCATCCATAGTTTGTAAGTGTGTTAGTAACAATTTTTCCTTAATTACTAAGTTAGTGTTTGTTCGTTTATTAAAAACAATTAAATACATTTTTTTATTATTTTACTTGCCCAATAGCTACCGCCACAATTAAACGAAACCATACGAATTACATTATTCTGTATAGCACTGTTAGGTTGTACTGTCATTATCTATTGTATTTAGTGGCGGTATTCGAGTATCGTTCCTTGTACCGTCTATATACCAAACCAGTAGGCCAAAATTTTCCATCCAAAAAGATTCCAAGTTTTCTCGTAGGTACCGTGACTTTAAACGAATTAAAGGATGTTTCATTTCTCTGTTTAAGCTGCTCAACACCTAAGCATTTCTCCCCCATGTCAAAAATATGCTCCAAAATATTGTCCACAGAAACCGATTTATGGGCACGTGAAACATATATGGAACAGTGCAAATCAGCCACCTGAATTTTGCACTGTGAGTCGGATGTTCCTCGCATGTTTTTTAATTTACGCTTCTTATTTGTCACAACCGTGAAAGGAGCATTCTTGTCGTCCGGCAATATTTCACTAAAACTCGTGGCGTCGCACGCCGAGGCAGGTACGGGCTGAGCTGCTACGCCAGATTGACCCGAACTCTCACGTGACATACGAGCGCTTCTCGCTTGGCGTGGACGATCCGTTTTGAATATGATGTCACGATATGTAGGTGTATGAACAATTTCAGCAACGTGCGATTGTATGCATGCGGGCGGTGGTACTGCCGCAAGCGGAGGCGATTTCGATGGTGATAGTGGTTTTCCTCTCGTATGCATACCATCAGGGCAGGTCGACGTAAGCAAGCTCTGAATTACTGGTGAGGGTTGCAGTACAGTCGCGAGCGGTTGCGGAGTTGATGGTGTTAAAGAATTCCTCTTTTTGGGAGTCGTCAGTTTTAGCTTTTGTAATTGGTCAATGGAATTTCGTATCTCAGCGAGTTCTGCGCTCACTTTCGTCTGGGAGTCTGAGAGTTCGTTCTTCATAACCGTTATGTCCTTCAAAAGTCGCGTGACATCGACATGGTCAAAGGATACCGGTGGCAACCTGTTTAGGTCCCTGGCAACGAAGATCGGCTGTGCATCGGGGTCCACTTCCTTTAATAATTTAATAACGTCCTTGATATTCCGCTTCTTTTTATCGTCACCTTTGCGCTGCACATTTCGCACTTTATCACCACACGCATTATACAAGATATTTTTTCCAGCTTCAATTTCCACGTCCGAGAAGTTGGTGGCACAAATCTGGGTGATACTCAGTTCGTCTAACACGTCCATTTTATTTTGGACGAACGTCAGGAATTCGTTAATTATTATTCCTTGGCCCGCCATGATTTGGGCCAGCGACACAAGCAATGTGACACACGTCCATCTAGCAACACAACTCGCACTGCACTCACCTAAATAAAACATTAATATTTATGTTGGAAGTATAGGCGTATAATTATGTCTTATCGACAAATTTGATCACGTGACTTATCGTAGACAACAGCTTCTCAAACATTTTTGAATTTCGACACATTTTTGAATTCTCTCTTCTGATTGGTCCGCGTTAGTGCTTTAGTATGCTAAAGCTGTATAACGCGGACCAATCAGAAGAGAGAAATGAAAAGTCCCATGGGGTTAAAATGAAATTTTGCTCCCGCTGTCCTCTGAAGCCAATATTCGTTTTTCGAATAGGTATGATGAAAATATTATTATACAAGGAGTCTTTTTTATGTACCTATAATCTTCAGATTTCAGAATCTTTTTATCCCGAAAATAGGTACCTACTGGGGTTGGTGGTAGTAAAAGTATTAAAAAAACGGCCAAGTGCGTGTCGGGCCACGCGCAGTGTAGGGTTCCGTAGCTGAAAGTCTCAAATATTATTGCTGACCTAGGATAGTGCTTTTGTTTTATTTATGAATATTGAAATGTTTATGGTTTAAATACTATAATATTCTACAAAATATGCAACTTACACTACGTGTAATACCTGACTTAGAAAAAACAGATATTACGTTCCTTAACTAATGAACCCTACTTAGCCGTGATAGTTTTCCTTTAAAATTCATTATATATACTGCTGCTGTGAATTTTTTCTTGTATCCTATATACAACCATTTAGCTGGCAGAGGGGGGGGACACTTGACTATAATAAAATTTAGCACTTTAAAATATCATATTTCACAAACGGATCCCTGAATTGAAAAATGATGTTCCCACCCCACAATATTTTTGAAAGACCTATTCAACGACACCCCACACTGGGATAGACGTGAAAAAAAAAATTCATCCCCACTTTACATGTAGGGGAGGTACCCTGAAAAAATTATTTTTCACGACTTTGTCGGCGTGATTGATATTATTTATACCCTTGTCAAATTACAGATTTCTAGTAGGTACCAATAGTCAGAGCTGTGCTAAACCGCGGACGGACGGACAGACGGACAGACGGACGGACATGGCGAAACTATAAGGGTTCCTGTTTACTACGGAACCCTAAAAACTGGATTATAATTTATAGTGACATAGGTACCTATAATCATAGAAAGTTATCTAGGTAAGAGTTAAGTTAATAAGACCTAAATATAAGTATGCTATGAGCATTTTAGGCACTTCTATTAGAGAGGGAGCCCAGGACGCTGTCGACCTTCGTCATTTTATACTTAAAAGCTTAGTTATTTTATACTTAAAAGCTAAGTTTTTCTGCGTATATTTCAGATTTTTTAAAAACCGCTCGACCGATTTCGATAAAATTTAAATGGAACTACGGAAAAAAAGAAAATCATGGAAAAACCATGGAAAAAAAGAATTTGAGGCGTCTTCGAGTAATCGGTGAACATACATAAAAAAAACCCGACGAATTGAGAACCTCGACCTCCTTTTTGGAAATCGGTTAATGAAAAATTATTTTCAAACAACCGACTTCAAACGCCATTTCAAAGTGAAGCCTCAATAGCCCAACAGTTAAAGGTGCGCACTGAAAATTAAAAGATCGCAGGTTCTAACCCCACCCGTTGCACTATTGTCGTACCTACCCAGTGCTAGCAAAAATACCTAGCTACCCATTCCAAATCGGTCAGGTATCTTTCAGTATTCGGGGATAACACATAAAAAAGATTCCGACGAATTGAGAACTTTAATTCCCGACAAAAAAAGAGGAGTGTTCTGTGTTATAAGTTTGACGTGGGTACAAGTCTATCTGTGTGTCTGTCTGTTCCCTCGCACTCTCGCAGCAGCCTACCCAAATGGACCGATTTTGAATCGGCTTTTTGTTTTTGAAAGCTCATATAATCGAGGTGGATATTAGCTAAGTACCTATAACTTATGAAGATCTGCTAAGAGTGCTAAGGCGTTTGAAGATCATCAGCTCATTTTCTACTTAATATACTTGCCTACCTACCTAAGGGTCTTACAACTTACAAGCTTTCACTGGTGAGATTGAGAAATTTGATGTACCTACTGTTATTGGATTGTACCAATAATGACTGTACCTTGGATTATTTCCAAGGCATTGTAATGTAACCTTGATCCGATGCTGCAGTATCGAGTAGGTAGACCCAACTCCAAAACAACTTAGAGCAGATAAGTATGTGTTTGGGATGATTAGGTAGAATCGTCTCAATGAGTACCTACCTAGGTGTGAGATAGTATGATCAAGAATCGAGGATGATGGAACAGAAAACTGGGTTATAACAGAATGTCAGGTAGGTAAATCGTATAGATATGCAGGTATAGTCCGGCCATCATGTCGGGGGTGTTTTAAATTTTCAATTTGCACTTGTTTTGAAGTCGGTTAAAAAATTAAAATCATCAATCAAAATGTCAAACCTACTTATAATTACAGGTAAATTACAAGTGCTGAAGTCACATCCTGACCTAGCTGGTCGTCTAGCCGCGGCAGGGGAACTCACGCCAGAGTCGGAGGACGAACAGCGCAGTGCCGGATTAAACGAACTGACAGTTGAACAGAAAGCTGTCATTGACTCCAGTAATAGGAGGTACTTACCTACTTATCTACCTACCCTTTTACCTTACCTACCTTTTTTTTTTTGTTAACGGGGGGAAATCTTCTTAAGATACCTACCCGATATCCTGAGGGAGAATATCGGGTAGGTAATGTAGATTTTTACCTACTAAAACTCCCTCGTTGGCCACCCTCAGCGCATATTGGAACTTGGAAGGCTCCGAGATCTCTTCTGAACACATATCTACCTTGAGCGATGCCCATTATGGACTCGTCCCGGGAAAACTAGGCGCACCTCACTAGGAGGTAGGTAAGGCTACTTGTGCCACATCAAGCTGCCCTCTTCCCAAGTAAGCGGCTGAAGCCCCCACTACAACCATAGCGATCCTGAGGTCCCTCGGGACTAGATTACGCTATTTGGACTGACGGATTCGGGCGGTGGTCATCGCCGCCCCGGCGTCTACGTCTTCGAGCAGGATCAGCTCGCTCTCGAGCCCACCGTCTTAACCATTACGGTTTCACAGAAGAAGACCACTGCCTTCCACGCTTCGTCCTTTGCCAACATAGCCGGTGGAGAAAGGTCGTTTCCCACATGGTTACGGTACCTACCTACTAATGCTGTGCAGTGTCTCGATCCTCACTGCAGTGATACTTTACCTACCTATATCCTTCATCATGACTATGGGACCACCTGGGATGTAGGTATAGCCCTTTCAAACAAAAGAATAATTTTTTAAATCGGTCCAGGCGTGTTTGAGTAGGTAGGTACCTAATCGGGGATCATACATCAAAAAAGATTCCGATCAATTGAGAATATCCTACTTTTTACTTGACGTGTTTATCTGTGTATGAGTCTATATGTGTCTGTATCTAAGTTCTCTCGTAGCAGCCTACCGAATGGACCGATTTTGAAGCGGTTTTTTCTGTTTGAAAAAACAGATTAGCAAGCTTATCTACTAACAAGGATAAAAGTTTAAAAACTGTACCTACTTAACCCGACTACGGAAGATTGAATGTAACATCCGTCGTGATGATTTTGTTTTGTTCGTATAAAATTTAGTCCATGTCACCCGGACCATCATCCTATCGAATCGATTGACAACTCGTTCATCAAAATCGGTTCAGTAGATTAGGAGCTACGGTGGAATATTCGTAAAGTCACATAAATACATAGGCTGCTAAAACCACAACCCTTCCTTTTGGCTGTCGTAGTCGGATAAAATTGGGGAAATTGAGTCCATCAAACGCATTTATGACATCAATGCGTTTGATGGAAAAAAAATAATTAAAAATTGATACATTGTATTAATTTCAATTTCAAATAAACTATAATTTTTTTTAACTCGAACATGAAAAATTTTGTCACTAGCGACATCTGGTATAGGTGCTTCTAAACATTAGTTTCTGTAAAGGCACCTAGGGGGCGTTAGTAGTATCTTACATATTAGGTAGGTACCTACGCTATTTATTTGCAGTGGTTGAAAATTGAAATGCTTTCGTTGTTCGGTGTTACGTGGCCAGGTGGCGCTGTTACTAATACATGTTACACTAAGTTGAAAATATGCTTTCGTTGTTCGGTGTTACGTGACTAGATGGCGCTGTTATTAATTAGTAAACCAATGCATGGAATGGACGTCAATTTTTTACTCGTGACATCTGCTGGTTCTTTTAAACATTAGTTTTTGTAAAGGCACCTAGGGGGCGTTAGTAGTATTAAAAAAATTAAATATGTACGTACTATTTGAACTGTGGGTGAAATGCTTTCGTTGTTCGGTGTTACATGACTAGATGGCGTTGTAATCAAAAATTTGTCGTATTTTTATTTTTTTTAAATCATACCATTTTTTTTGCAGGTATAAAAATAAGTTTGGTTTCCCATTTATTATTTGTGCAAAAGAAAACAAAATTAAATCAATAATTGAGGGTTTGAAGACTCGATACACAAGGGAGCAGGAAATTGAGATAGGAGTTAATGAAGTGAAAAAAATATGTAAACTTAGAATACTTGATATTGTTAATTCATAATAAGGAATAGTGAAAAGATTAAAGATTATAGTTTTCTTCTTTAAATGTGTATTTATTGAATTTATTTAAAAACTGATGTGTTTACAAAATTTGATTCAATTTTTTTTTATTATTTAAAGAATCCCTAGAGATCTTTCAACCACAGCATGGGGTTGTCCACTGATTTCACAAAATTCTGGCGTGTTGAGTATGTCTTCAAATCCAATATCAAGATATCTGCCTGTGAATACATCATGCTGTAGATTTGAGCTCGGCAGGAAAGGAAGACGGCCAACCTGTGAATAAATGTAATAAATTAAAATATTAATTTTAGCACTTGGAATCCTTACATATAGACTGGATAAGACAAACACCTTCTCAAGTGAATACTTATTGATCATATCAAATGGGTATCAAAAAAATCTTTATTTTATAATTCAAAAGTGGTCTTTTGGGGTTTTCACCACTGTTCTGACTGACTGTGACTGTTCACTCCTGCAACTGCATCTGCATGGATTTGGTTTTTAAAAAATCCTGTTGGAATCTTTGATTTTCCAGAAAAAAAAGGAGCCTATGTTGTTTGTATTTTCTCCAGATCCACAATAGCCATGGAAAAATCACTTATATTCTTAGCTCTGTATGGCCTAACACGGAAGGACAAACCAAGAAACAAACACTTTCACATAATTATTATTATGACAAACCATTAACAGTAGTAGGTATGGGATGGGAACTATGATTTTATCCTTTGAATTCAATATTCTAACTAAACCAAGTTGTCTATATCACATATTCTTATTTTGTAGTTTATCTATGTATGTCTATATTGTATATGTGTATGTATATTAGTGTATTAATAATTTATTGTAATCGGTTTAGTTTATTTAGATATTAGCATATAATTGCAACACCTCCTACGTCTTCCAATTCAATTCTATTTCTTATCCATAAGGTTGTCTGGAAGAGATGGCTTTTTAGTGATAACACCGCCTTGTTGTACGTAAAATATTCTTGCTTTTGTTAATCACTGTTTTGTGTGCATTAAAGTATAAATAAATAAATAGTTTTCAAATCATTACCTTACTGGCAAACTTCCTCTCCATGGAAAGTTTCATCGGTGCATGGCAGCCTTGAATGTTCCGAAGCATGGACATATTCATTTTTTCTTCATTCAGGTGGTACTGTAACAATAAAATTAACAATCTTACTAATATTATAAAGACTGATATTGAAGGACTGATCACCCGCCTGGCGTTAGCAGGCATCCCCTCCACAAATACAATACAATATTATAAAGGCAAAAGTGTGCTTGTTTGTTTGTCCTGTAATCACGCCACAACAAAGCCACAGATCGACATGATTTTTTGCATGGGTATAGATTAGGACCTGGAAAGCGATATTGGCTACTTTTTACCGCAGAAAATAAAATAGTTCCAGCAGGGATTTTAATAAGTAAATCCACGCTGATGAAGTCGTGGGCATTAGCTAATATAGAAACAGAAGTGACCACAATTTTTGATACTTACAACTATTGGATTCAAAAATGTAATAATAACAATGTAAAAATATAATGATGACTTCCTTAAAATATTTATTCATCAAGATGATATAATTTGAAAGTCAAATTAACTGAGACAATTCCTGAAGTAGCAAAACAGTGATAAAGGGCTGACGGTTAGTTTTGGAATGTTGACAAATGGGTGGTAGGAGGGTTAAAAGTTGACACAAAAGTCTGTAACACCTCCCACAGTGCTATTGCTAACTTAAGAATCATTTCAGTTAAACTGTAGTAGTATGTTATAGT
This sequence comes from Oeneis ivallda, assembly GCA_029955525.1. NCBI lineage: Eukaryota > Metazoa > Arthropoda > Insecta > Lepidoptera > Nymphalidae > Oeneis > Oeneis ivallda. Next base: position 18,440,305 of record JARPMR010000004.1, on the reverse strand, counting down.
TCTTTAAATGCTCAGGAGCAACTTTTGTGTAATTTTCTACATTTTGTTCTTACATCAAAACTAAACAGGAAATATAGTCAGTGGCTGGCTATAACATCAGTATGATGTTATAGCCAGCTATATTATAAATGCGAAAGTTTGTTTGGTGGTTTGTCCTTCAATCACGCTGCAACAGAGCTACAGATTGACGGGATTTTTTGCATGGCTATAGTTAAGGACCCAGAGAGTGAGTTAGGCTCCTTTCTATCCTGGAAAATCAAAGAGGGATCCCGAGGGATTTTAAAAACTAAATTCATATGGTCAAAAATCAGGGGCATCAGCTGGTTACCAATATTTCCATGTAAACAACTATTCGCTGTCCTACCCATAGAAAAAATCTGTTATAACCCAGTTAGATCTGTTATTTCCATGTAAACAACCATTCCGCGGTCCCACCCACAGAAAAAATATCACCCAGTTAGTTCTGCCAGCTAATGTATTTAGAGTTGAAAACCTTACATTCCGTTCTGATGCTTGCAAGGGATGTGACATGCCTAATTTACTCTTAGCTGCTCCAAGGCCAGCCACCATGGGGCTGGCAATCCCAAACTGGCCCTCTTGGACTGTGATGTTGCCAGCATGTTCACGCTTTACCTTGACTGATGGCAGACCGAAGCTCTGGAATCCAAATGACAATCAATTTTATTGATATTGATATTAACCAATATTTTATTGATAAGTACTCTTAAATGATATCCATGGAATGGCTCTGATGATGGAGCTGAAACTGCAGCCAGGATATGCAGCACACTAGTAAAGTCTTTAAAAATAGTAGCATATAATGTCGTGTTTGGATTAGTTTTGATCATTATTTGATTCTACATGGAATGCAATGGTGGCAACACGATGAGCTGATGCTGCAGCCAGGATACCTAGCACACTAGTTAGAATAACAGCAGCTATGAACTGTTTGGATTTGTTTTGATCAATGAATAGACACAAATCACTCGCGATCAGAGAATGTGTAGATTTATCCTATGAAGCTACACTAAAAAGCTTAAAATAATATATAAAAATGCTTTTACAAAAACCGACCGAAAAGTATAAAATAATTTCCGTTTGTACACGTATGTTGAAATCGGGCGGGCCTAAATAGAAACGATGAATTCGCGGGAGTCTGAAACTATGATTGACGAATAATTTTACAATTGAGAATTGTAACAGAGATCAAGAATACATAATTAAGTACAAAGAAATTATCTTACCATTTTGAATATTATACTAATGTAGTATTATGAATGATAAAATACCGTGTGAAGTACTATCGAGATTCGGGACAGTACAAATTCACAAACTGAACGTTCTCCTATTAATTTATAAAGCGAAGCAAACGTGAAAGATTTTATTTTACTGAATCGTAAATTCGTGAATCGTGATTTGTCAATTTTTGACACATCAATTTTCTATTGTAATTTGTCATTGTCACTTGACTTTTGGCAGCTGTGAATAGTGATGTCGTAATGCGTTACCGATTCGATTTCTTATAAAAATCGACTTTGTTTCTGAAAAAGTGTTAATCGATTTCACACATTGGTTCACACATTTTTCTTCAACGTTTTGCATTGTTTTCTAAACATACTCAGACGTCTAAATGACTATATTTTGTAAAGAAATGTATATAAATATTTGGTAACATCACTCAGGTGGGTCATAGACGAACGGACGGGGCGACGACACCATTTTGCTGTCACTCGCAACGAGACGCCTTGGCTGCGATGTTACACTAGCGGCACGCTATGATGGCCGGTTTGACACATTACAATAGTGATGTGGAATGTCAATTTATTCTCGAACAAAAAACAATTAAGTTTTGTTTTTGTACCTGATTAAATAGGTTTAATAAAACAAAAATGTATATGTTTATTTAATTTATTTGAACGAACTGAATATTTGAATGAAAATGAATATACATACTTTATATGCACACAAGAAACATATGAATACAAAAGATACCAAAAAAGGTGCCACAAAAGGCCATAATTAATCAGATTCGTCCATACTACTATTTTCACTGTCGTCACTGCTATCATCACCTACATTAATAATTATATGTTCGTTTTCTATAATATTATCTATTTTCACATCTCTTTCATAATCTTCCCTTATTAATTTAACAGTTCTATTCACAACCTTTTCCCAGTCTCCTTTAGTCACATGTTCACAAGCTTCTTCTAATAATTTTAGCATTTTTTTTGTGGTAAATGGGGGTTCTGTATTGTGTCTTGCAGCATATCCCTTAATTTGAGCCCACACCAACTCAATCGCATTATACTCACAATGGTAAGGCGGTAACCGTATAACTCTGTGCCCATGTTCTAATGCTATTTCGTCAATGACGTATCGGATCTTGGTTGGTTTGTTTTCTTTTAAAAGACGTACTAATTCCGCTTTCAACATATTCATGTTTGCATCTACGCCATTTTTACGAAGCCATGCGACGATATCAGCTTTCTTTTGGGATTGGGCAGGTGGCTTGTCAATTTCCATCGAGTGGTATGGGGCGTTGTCCATAATTATAATAGATGGTTCAGGGAGGCTACACAACATTGAGGTAAACCATTCAGTAAACTTTTCTCCATTCATGTCTTCATGATAGTCTCCAGTGGTTTTTGACGCAAAAGCCATGAGAGAACCTTCGACAAACCCGTTGATGGTTCCGGCGTGACAAATTATAAGTCGCGATCCTTTTCCTACAGGAACTTTGGAAGTAGATGCTGCTGTGTCATCGTTCCAAGAACGGCCTACAGTATGGTTAGCATTAAGCCATGTTTCATCCAAGAACACAACATTTTGCCAATTTTTGATTTCTTTCACTTGCCGTAAAAAAGTATACCTTGCCATCGCTATATCAAATCTTTCCATCAATATTTTGCGTTTGTTACATTTTTTGTATCGAAATCCAATGGTCTTCAAAATCTTCGTTAAAGAACTTTCCCCACCGAAGAATAATCCAGCTTCCTTCAGTGAATGCACCAACTTTTTTCTTGTTGGATACTCCTTCTGTAAATAGTAGCCGTAAACATGTCTTCGGATAGCATCGGCATCAAAGCTATCGATGCCTACGACTGGTTTTGCTCGTTTTCTCTTTTTTGGTGTGTGAAGTTTATTTTCTTCTGTGCCAGTCTCGCCATATTTTTTTTTAGTTATCCGTCTAACAGTTCGTTGTCCAATATTAAGCGCATCAGCTACGCGTTCAACCACTGACGTTATAGGTAAAATTGGCCCTCCATTTTGAGCTTCACGATCGAAATAGTTACGAAGGCGTATTACGAACTCACGTGTCTGACTATTTAGAACAGTTCTCTGCGTACGTTCGGTCATATCGACGAAATCCACAACAAAGGGCTTGAACAGAGTCCAAATTAACGAGCAAGGGTCAACAGTAATGCAGTATCAATATTTGAAATCCAAAGCCAGGTCAAAACTATATCACAATCGCATTGCACTGACAGTTTATACTTTTCGAAGCAACGTCAATTCGAAACTGCTTTGTTTTGCATTGAGCATTGACGCGAGTTTGCCGGAGGTAGTAGTTGTGCTAGCCAGCGATCCTATGTGACGATCGTATTAGATTCCATTTTTAAAAATTTTCAATTTAGAAAACCAAATGCCGAGTTGTGGTATATATCATATAAAAATAAAAATTTTACCTTTTGTATGAAACAGCTGATATTTTTTTGCGATTTCAGAGGTTTGTCCACATAGTGAAAATTGTTCATATTCACAAGTACATTCACCCCTTAAATGGTGCAAACTGATTTTTCTACACTTGTATACATTTTAGAAATCAATTTAATAAATAAATTTTGAGTCCTAAACCTAAAACTACATTCGATAAAATTTATGAATCTCTGCACATCACTATCGTCAATAAAGTAATACAATTATTTCCTTCAAAGTCGTTATCAATTAATACGGAACTTCATGAGCGGACAAACGTCAAACCGGCCATCATAGCGTGCCGCTAGTGTAATAAATAAATTTTGAGTCCTAAACCTAAAACTACATTCGATAAAATTTATGAATCTCTGCACATCACTATCGTCAATAAAGTAATACAATTATTTCCTTCAAAGTCGTTATCAATTAATACGGAACTTCATGAGCGGACAAACGTCAAACCGGCCATCATAGCGTGCCGCTAGTGTAGTAACTTAATTTCTACTCGCTACAATAAAAAACAGAAGAATGAATAAATATCGATAGCAATTAAACGGATCCTTCACCACGTCGCGTCGCTTCACTAAGGTAAAACATATGGAACTAGGAAAATGAAGTAAAACAAAACCAACGTCCACCTTTCAGAGTGCACAGAGGGTCAAAGAGAATATAACCAATAAATTCGATTAGGTAGTGATTTTTCAGCTTGGCAAAAAAGAGTAGAAGCGGAACTAATTTTTTTCTTTCTTGGCAACACACAGTATGGCGCCATTAATTGTTCTACAAAAGTTTGGAACTCATAAATATTATTAATTCTGTGTTAAATTGTACGAAATACTTGAAAATGAGTCGAATAATGTAAATAAAAAAACCGGCGGTTGTAGAGGTTTATTGTTAATATAAAAAAAAACTATGCTAGTTATAGCGTTGGTTTTATTTAAAAAAAAATGATTTGGTCATAATATATGTACGGAACCCTAAAAGAGCGAGGCCCGACTCGCACTTGGCCGATTTTTTAATAAAACTAAAAAAAAATCGACTTTTTTTTATTCCAATGATGTTGGGCCACTATTATACACAACTATTCCAAATTTCATGTCGATAGCTTTAATAGTTACTGAAATAATCGACTGTGACAGACGGACGGACGGACGGAGGAAGTCTCACCATAAGGGTTCCATTTTCAACATTTTGGTACGGAACCCTAAAAACTATCCATAGTTAAATTCAAGAGGTGATCTTTATAGTTGATTTAAAGGCGGTCTCGTGCGAAATATGGAGAGGGAAATATTTTGTCGGAACTTGACAATATTTTCCGAAAAATCGCTGACATTACGGATTTGACTATTAATTCAGTGAAATAAATGCTAAAATTATCTTATTAAGGTGGAAGACACGTTTCTGCCCGCGAAATTCAAATTAAATTTGGTTTTTCGCAATTTGTAAACTAATACGACAAAGTAGGCTTATGGCATTCTAATTGCGACAATGGCAGTATTATCTTCACAGGTTTATATAAAAATCTTTACTCGAAAGTGTCCAGTTTAAGAAATTAATCAAAATATCGACTTATTTGTAACTCACGTCCAACTCAGTATTTTGATTAATTTCTTAAACTGGTCACTTTCAAGTAAAGATTTTTATGTAAACCTGGGAAGATGATAATTCCACTGGCGTAATTAGGCCATAAGCCTACCTACTTTGTCGTAATAGTTTACAAATTGCGAAAAACCAAATTTAATTTGAATTTCGCGGGCAGACCCCTGTCTTCCACCTTAAGAGCAGTATTTCAAGATATCGGTGACGATTTTTCGATTTTTGAAAACATAAATACTTAGAGGTTATTTATGTTAAGGTTACGAGTTTGTTTATTTTTCATAATGCGTATGTCATACCAAGACGAATATGATACTTGAACCACATAATGGCAAACTAATAGTTATAATAATATTTGATAAAATATTAAATAGCTATTTATCTACTCCAGCATCGAAAAGTTCCAATTTCGAGTTTGACAGCTGAATCGAAATGAACCCTCTTTCGGTTTTGCTTCTCATTTCGATGCAGCTCGTCACAGGCGGCTGGTGGCGGCTTACGGAGTTACTGTTTGTTACTTTATTGAGCCTACGGCGTATTTTGTTAATGATTTTACTTCCTTGTCGTAGATAAAATCTTGTATGCAACTGATCGTAATAAATAGCTATTATGCAACTGCATCGTAATGAGGGTCATTTTAATTCGAGTGCTGTTTTTTGATACGAGGCTTGCCGAGTATCAAAATAGGATAGTACGAGAATTAAAATGACTAATTACGATCAGTTGCATACAAGATTTTATCTACGACAAGGAAAATAAAATCATTAACAAAACAATATACGTCGTAGTAAAAAGTAACTCCGTAAGCCACCACCAGCCGCCTGTGGCGCCTCTGTCAACAAAAAGTAACTCCGTAAGCCGCCACCAGCCGCCTGTGGCGCCTCTGTCGTATGAACGGTACAAAAGTGCCAGAACTCAGAGCCTTAGCTTTAGGTATCCTATTTTAAGAAGATAACCATTTCGATTCAGCTCCCATACAACGAGCTGCATCGAAATGAGAAGCAAAACCGAAAGAGGATTCATTTCGATTCAGCTGTCAAATTCGAAATTGGAACCTTTCGATGCTGGAGTAGATAAAAATAGTAATAGCTTATTGATAATACTATGTGTTTGTTTGTTTGCTACTCAGGTAAATCTTTTGGCACTCTATGGAGAATAATAAAGGAGTACATAATATAATAATTGCGTAAAAGAGCAGAATCTGTTTAATCAGAAATTGAAGTTGATGATATGGGAAGTTGAACTCAAGTCATGGATGTCGATTTTCCGGAAATGGGATATTTGGAAAACGATATTTTGGGCGAATGATATTCATTGTATTATGTAAATAAAATAAAATATTATAGTGAAACTTACTACCTAAACTGCATTTTAGTTAATAACTCCCTGCGCATTAGTCTATTATGTATATTAGGATCTGTCGTACTATTCTGCGGCTTACGAAATTTTTGCGACAGTGGCGCCCCTGTTAATTTCGACTCTTTTTTGCCAAGCATCGTAGTCGTAATTCCTAGTTCCATGTGTATACCTAGTTTGTCTATGATTTTTAGTACAAATTAAAAAATTTGACAAAATGTCAATTTTTACATATTAAATGTGGACAATTTTATGCGGTCTTTTTTATTTTTTTATAAGTATCATTTTTTTTAAAAGCCTTTTTATAATTTTATTTATATTTTTCCCAATTTTTACAAAAAATTAAATACTAATTAGTAGATATGGCTGGGCGAGGCGGCCAGAAGAAGGAATTGGTAAGGATGTTCTTTAGCGTTCCGTACACAGCAGCACAGCAGCGCAGCGAGGGTACTTTCCGCGCGCAGAAGGTTTGCCGATGGCTGCCCCACCCGCATACGCCGGCCGCGACCGCCGCGCGCCGTCGTAGGCGGGAGTGGCAGCCATAGGCAAACCTTCTGCGCGCGGCTTTTAGGTACTTAGATAGAAACAAGGAGTTCAGTTCTTCCAGCTCATTCACAGATTTAATGAGAGCTCATTCGTCTATCCGTCTGTATCAGACAAAATATTAAAACTCCAAGTTTTATTACACATAGGTAGGTGTATACGTATTTGTAAATATAATAATAAGTTTACAATATAAATTAGTTTTTGTAACACTCGAGTTATAAAAATGTAACGTACCAATAGTACAATATCTAACTAAGCACCTTGCAAACGGGTTATAGTATAATATCTACCGTCAGAAACTAAGAACACACTATGAGCACAGAGTATGGACAGCTGTGAGTGAATAAGTGGGTATCCTTCAAAATACCCATTCAACTTTAACGTCATCTTAACAGGATCCTGAAGAGCAGTTAAAGAGAAAATTCCGCGCGAAATGCTTGTTTCGTGCATTAGGACGTTTAGTTATTTCTAATGCGTATTGGCTGATTGAGGAAGTCGAATATTACAAAGGCTTAGACGACGTGAAACGCAGGGTGGAACAAGCAGTTAGAACGAAGGTTAAGAAAAAGCAATTGCTCAGTGTCAAAGTGAGTCAATACAGATTAATAGGTCGATTTTGTAGAAATAGAAAAAATACGACAATTTGCATAGCTGAGCGAAGCCCCAATTTTGCACCTAATTTCTTTACATCGATGATTGTCGGCGTGGATTTAGAGATTTTTGAAAAATCCTGTAGGAACCCTTTAAGAACCCGTAGGATTTCCAGAGATAAAAAGTACTTACCCTATATTTTTCTTCCATAACTACCCGGGGTCCTTTAACGGCCTTTGAATTTCCCGTCAAAGTCGGTTCAACTGTTTGTACATATGTAAGGAGGTGTTTATTAGCCAACTAGCTTTTGCCCGCGACTTTTCGCAAAATGAAGTTTCAAAAATCATGCGGGTACCCTCTGTTTTTCTGGGATAATAGGTTGACTATGTTACCTACTCTAAGTCCACAGCTACCCTGCTAAAAATAACGTCCACCTGGTGCTCTGTTGCTGCGTGTTTGAAGGATTTGTCCTTCCCTCGTTAGCTAAAATAATTTCGCTAAAACTGGATGCATACCTATCGAATATCTGAAAATAATTTCAGGATAAAGCTCTTTTAAACAAAAACGCGGAAGAAAGAACGGATCAAGAAAAGAGATACATTTATCGCATAATTGGAGGTCTGAAATGTTTCAAAAGATATCCGAATGTAAGTTGTAAAATATGTACATTGTACAACGTTTACTGTCATTAAAATAATCCGATGCTCCGTTGCTGCGTGATTGAAGGACAAACCAACAAACACGTATTTTGAATTTAAATTAAAGTATTACTAAGGAAGTGAGGATTGTTTACTATATGTTCATGATCATCATCAGCTACCCATCAACGGCTCATTACTGAGCACAGGTCTCCTTTGAGAGATGGATTATAGGCCATAGTCCACCACGCTGGCCCAATGCGATTTGGCAAACTTCACACACCTTTGAGAACATTATGTAGAACTCTCAGGTATGCAAAATAGGTTCTTCTTCTTCTTTATCAACCAATAGACGTCCACTCGACAAAGGCCTCTTGCATGGACTTCCATAGGCTTCGGTCTTGCGTCGCCTAAATCCAGCGGCTCCCTGCGACTCGTTTGATGTCGTCGTCGGTTCATAGGTGGGGGGTCAGCCAACACTGCGCTTCCCGGTGCACAATATGTTATAAATCATCATCATTCATCATTAGCAACCCATCGACGGCTCACTACTGAGCGCAGGTCTCCTCTCAGAGAAGGGTAATAGGCCGTAGTCCACCACGCTGGCCCAATGCGAATTGTCGGACTTCACACACCTTCAAGAACATTATGAAGAACTCTCAGGTGTGCAGGTTTCCTCACGATGTTTTTTCCTATACCGTTGAAGCAAGTGATATTTAATTGCTTAAACGCACTTGACTCCAAAAAGTCAGAGGTGCGTACCCGGGATCGAACCTGCGACCCCCTCCATAGGAGACCACAGTCCTAACCACTAGGCTATCACTGCTTGTTGGTGCTGCTACAGGTTATAAATACATTAACATAAATAATAAACAACAATACAATAAATTCCACATTAGCATGTCAAGAAGAAACTAGCAGCTGCAACGTACTTCAAATACTTTGGTCCAGGGCGTGTTATCGTACGACAGCATCATGAAGCTCACGCCCTGTATTTCATCATAAGCGGTGACGTCACAGTCAGCCAGCTTATATTCGATGAACTGATCCAGCAGAACGTTTCTGTCGACATTGGTACTATGCATCCCGGAGATATGTTTGGAGAAGTGTCACTATTGCACAATATACCGAGGACAGCTACTATAACCACTAATGGTAAGCAACAAATCGGAAGTTTCTGACAAAGTTCCGCTCCAAACGTAGCTTAGGATCAAAACAAGCAATGAATGTGTGTGTGCCATGTAGGTATGTAATTATTTTCTGTACTGGTACTGTTAATTACGTTTTTGATGATTATTGTGATGAACTGTAAGACAGTCTTTCACAGCACAGTACGTCATTTTTTTTTTTTCTGCGAGCTCGTCGTAGTAGCGCAACGATACTTCATAGGAATATGCTTTCGGCTTCATAAAAATGGCTTATCACTCCGTCGACTATTGCTTTTCTATTTATTCTAAGATCACAGTATATTTCATGTAAGCATTTATTTTTTTGACGACCTCCCTGGCGCAGTGGTGACTGCGCTGTTGTCTTATAACTGGGAGTTCCCGGGTTCGATTCCCGGCGGGGTCAATTTCTGGTCTGGTCTGGTCTGGCGGGAGGCTTTGGCCGTGGCTAGTTACCACCCTACCGTCAAAGACGTGCCGCCAAGCGATTTAGCGTTCCGGCACGATGGCGTGTAGAAACCAATTGGAGGTATGGGGTTGAATGTTCACTGCCTTACCCCTTCCAAGTTAGCCCGCTACCATCTTAGACTGCATCGTTACTTACCATTAGGTGAGATCGCAGTCAAGGACTAGCTTGTGATCGAATAAAAAACAAGCATTTGACGATTTTGTGGCCACTAAATAAAATTTCTGGCGGCAAAATCGGTCTAAGCAGCAGCGGTAGGCAAAGTATAAATCTATACTAATATTATAAAGAGGAAAGATTTTTTTGTTTGTTTGTTTGTTTGTTTGTACCGAATAGGCTCTGTAACTACTGGACCGATTTTAACAATTTTTTCACCAATAGAAAGCGAAGTTATCAGGAAGTAACATAGGCTATAATTTATTTTCAAAAAATTAGAGATCCTTAAGAAAATTGCAATAATGTAACCCAAAGTAGCAAAATTTTGCCTGTAAAATGCATTATGTGGCGTGTGCTGAGAAAACTATTGATGATACATAAAAATTATGTACTCATTACGCAGTACTAAGTACCTACGCATTATTTTATACAAAAAGTTGCCGAGGGAATATATCTAACTATCATATTTAAGTCATAATAGTAGATTTTTTGTTTCGACGTTTTTGTTCGACGGAACAGACTGTCGCCCCCATGTAATAGAATAGTTACCTACCTATACATACAAAAATAATAAACAAAAAACAAATTGAAATAAACATAACGTGATATAAAGGTAGTGGTGATCCTATAAGGGTTCCGTTTTTGGTACCGAGTACGGAATCCTAAAAATGGGCTCTAACAGTCGAAAGGTCAATTTCAATCACATTCATAATAAGATTTGTGATCTGATAACACTACCGCGTTAAATGCGATGATTAGAATAGAATAGAATAGAATAGAAATATTTTTTATTCAAATAAACTTTTTACAAGTGCTTTTGAATCGTCTGGCTCTACCACTGGTTCGGAATGCCCTTCCTGCCGAGAAGAACCAGCAAGAAGATCGGCGGTTGCTCTTTTCAAAACACAATACAGTAAACACTATGCCTCTATTGATGTCTGTATATCAAAAAACTAGTTCCAAGTATTTCACATAGGTAGATACAATCGCAGCTTCGTAGAACGTCGACTGTGTCACATATTTAAATAATGTGATCCTATGTGATATTTGTTGTGCGACAAAGACGTTGTTCTACAAAGCCGTGGCTAAGCCGAATTTTCCATTCAGCTCGATATGAATATTGACTGCCAGGCACTGTAGGTACCTACATTCCCAGCTAATCATTCATGATTGACTGAATTGACTGATGCACAAACTAACGTCTAATAGAACCCTTTCCTACATAGCTAACCGTTGATCATAACATGATTTAGTGTGTTTTTTACGTTAGGTGTTCAATGTTGAATGTTGATAGCTCTAGTTATCAATATCGTCTATATCGCATATTAATTGACAGATCACTGTGAGCTATTAGCCCTTATGAAAGAGGACTTCAAAAAGGTGCTTAGATCCTCCATTCAGAAACAATGGGATGAAGTTCGTCGCGCTATGTCTGCTTTCACATATTTCGAAGCACTCGATGAGGTATTAATTTTAAATGTTCATTTTGAGGTTAAATAACTTATTGCAAAAATTAATTATCATCAATACATCAATCATCAGCAACCCATGGCCATGGCCAGATCAAGAAGGGTTATGGGCCACATGCAAATAAAGAATTGCAGATAGTCCGCCAAGCATCTGGCCCAATGCAAATCGACAGACTTCAGATCTTTAAGGACGTTATGGAGAACTCTCAAGCATGCAGGTTTCCTCACGTTGTTTTCCTTTACAGTTGAAGCATGTGATATTTAATTGCTGAAATGCACATACCTACCTATTAAAAAGTCTAGTTTAGAGTATTATACCTAAAAAGTCAGTGTGATCAAAGAGGTGTGTGCCCGGTTTCGAATCCGTGACCCTCGTATAGGAGAACGCAGTCCTAACTCCTAACCACTCTAGGCCATCTCTGCAAACATTTGTCTTCATTTAAATATAGTTAAGTATTTAAATTTTATATGTAGTTTAAAATTAAATATGGTGGATTATCTTCCGGAACAGGTGGCGCGTCGTGAAGGTTGCATAGTTGCGAAGATGAAATCTTACGAGACAAATGAAACGCTACTCGGTGACGGCGTGGGAGTAGCCAATTTCGTGTACTTCATTCTGTCAGGGCGATGTCAAATGATAGAGTCCCTTCGAGTAATTGTAACGACACGTTTAGGGAAAAACTACTTCACTCTGTATGATCCTTACGTACGTAAGACTTCTTAATTTTTTTTACTTTCATTATCAGTCCATAATATGCAAATTGGTATTTTGTCATTGTTATTTAATTCAGTATTTGTTAAAGTTACCACATTAATATTTGGGGAAATGATATTATTTCGAACTTTTATCTTGGATTACGTGTTTTAAAAACACGAATGGCGAAGGCTCGATAGTATATTATATTTTTTTGAAAAATACATGTTTTGCACACATTTTGCTATTTATCTCAGGAGGAGCAAACTGTTTTTGTTGGGCTTTTGTTTTGTCAAGAAACCTAGAAGTATTTTTCAATTATATGTTTTAATTTTTCGATTGGTTGTTTAATTAACTTGTAATTAGGTAATAAGCAGTTGTGGCGCTAACGTCGTCAAAAATATGTCGCGCTTCTATTGCTCTGTATTTCTCACGCACGAGAAAACTATAATTAACCATCCCGCTCGAAGAGAGGTACGAAATCCATATCATAGCGGCATTATGACACACTCTTAAGGCCATAGATTTATGATAAAGGCCGTATTTCATCATGCATCGCCAAATAATCGAATTTTGAAGTTATGATAGATTGCCATTTGCCAATACAAAAACCCGTCAATCAGCTTAATTCGCCGATTAATCCCTGTTTGGCAGTTCGGCGGTAGTGAGATGGGCCATAACGCTTGGTTTAATTACCTACGTAATCAAAATTTGATACGACACATCACACAATTTTTAATCTCTTTCATTCGAGCTAACAGCTGATAAGCCTCAATGGTGTCGGTCTTGGTGCGGAGTGAATCGAAAGGTGGGTGGTCCAAATCCCAAACTTTGTACTATTATTGTAACTATTCATAGCACATGCCTTACTTTTGGAGGGATAAGAGGACGAGTATTAGGTCATGCTACCAACTTCCGTCAGACCTACGCTACCTACAGACGCTAATGATCCAGAAATTCCTGGATAAATACCCAGACGTATGCACGTATTCAGATGTGTGTTGCATGGTTAATATTATATTACGCACCTATCCTTCTACCAGTGCGATAAGCTCGTGAAGATATATTACATCATAAATATTAATATAGTAGAGATTTTTCTTCTAAACTTTTAGGTGCCAAAAGAAGAGAGTGATCAGGACATCGAAGCGAAGTACTTCAAGGCATATAAAAGCCTGAACAAAGAAGAATGTGAATCAGTAAAAGAGCAAAAACAGGCTGAATGTTCAAACAAAAAAAGTTCTGATTCTAAGAGCATATTACAACACAATCCCTTGAAACGAGAAATTGGTCAGACAGTAGAAAATGAAGGCAAATCTGAAAGTTTTGTAACAGGAAGTGTAGATGTCCAAACAACACAAGAGATATTAAAGTCAAGATCCTTGTTTCGAGAATCTGTAAGGTAAGTCTTAAAAAGTAAGATAGATCTATATAGAAAGATAGATATCAAAATTAAGGTTTAGGCCATAGACTGCCACGCTGGCCAAGTGTGGATTGGCTGACTACACATAAAGGTACGAGTGAGAACTGTATTTAAAGAGGACCATTAAAAAAATTGGTTGTCTGTAAAGTCGGTTTACGGACGATAGTTTTACCTGATAACGTCATAAAGAAACATTAATGAATAAATGTGTCACAAGCCAACGCTTGGGCCGATCGTGCCCCTCTATCGCTTGTTCCGCGCTCTCGCTTGCACCCTCAGGCTCAGGCGGAACGTGACACTTTTTGCCGTGCGTGCAGGCGGTGTTATTTCTACACATTTACATTTACATTATACATTATCACGTCAACAAGTAATATAGTTTTTAATTTTTCTCTATTTCTTACATTACTAAAATATGTTATCTACTCTTTTTTACAGGGTTAGTGTCAATCCTGACGAAACGAATGCAGCATTGCAAATTCCAAATCTACGAACTTATTTTATGCAGGTTTAGAACTTTCTTTTGTTATGGAAAACTTTTTAGAAAACATACTTAAATCGTTTTATCATCGTAGGATTAAGAGAAAAAAAAACAATAGTTTCATGTTTATTTTTAGGTTTGTCAATTTAATCCCGGTTCTAGTTTCGGCTTCGGAGAAAACATGCGTGACCGACGCATAGTTGCTCTGACTCCCGTGAGCTGCATGCTTCTCCCCAAGATATGGCTCCTTCAGCGAAACACTGCTAATATTTGGACACGGATACAATATTTTTTGGAAAAAAAGGCATGTTATTTTCTTGGGAGGATAAGGTCTGAATTAATTTATTACACTTCTGTGAAATTGAGTTGGTAAAATTAACTTTTTTGCATTTCATTCCAGATACCATCAAAAAAAGAGCTGTTCAAAGAGTTTGTGTCGGCACGACGATGGCAGGAGCTCAAAGAAGGCTTGGTTGAAGATGTGGTATCGCGCTCCAACACAGTTAATTGGACGACCGTTCACGATATTCCGTATTCCATCCGTATGGAAGAGATGCTGGATATTTAATAAAATAATCGATACTAAACATAACTATTTATAGCTGGTACCTAGTTATTTGTAAATAAGGTTCCGGATACTATTTATGGATGGACACAGTGACATTTACCTCATCTTCATTCTTTATCGCGAAACAGGAACAGCTGAACTAAAGGTACACATAGATGTATATGAAAATATTTCGCTATCGTAACTCTAATATCAAACAGAGGCGATACTTAAGCGAAAACGACGTGAACAAGTAGGCACAAAAGCAAAAGCTACGTGAAGATCAACGATAAAGGTGATCAAAGTATAGAAGGCACGACCACCGCACACACGAGCACCGAGACTGCCGTGTTCACCATCTGACCCCGTGGACCATGTCACTAAAAACTTCTCTTGTCGTGTAAAAACATACGAAAGATCGTATGGCACGACCACGTGGGTTGTAAAAGGTTAAGGGCAGCTGCAAACAAGGAACAGGATCGCTTGTTTTCATCAAACTTTTCCACCAGAGATTAACTAACCTTCTTGCTATACGAGTATTTTCCAGAAACAAAACTAAAAGCGCTGACAAAAAAATTACTCGTACTATGACAATTTCTTGTCAAATTTTTATTGTTATGTTTTTAAAATCAAAATAAAATTTTATGACAGTGATTTCATTGATAGTAGCAATACTTCTATATCTTTGAGAATAAGCTTAGATTTTATTTTATTTTTGATAATAAGCAATACCTTCAAAACGTTTAGAATCATTTATTTGTGAAATATTATTTATGCTATTTTGTCACTTCTGAAGATAAATAGCCATGGGAGGACGACGCGGTTCCAAAAAGGAATTGGTAGGATGTTTTAACATTAATTTAATTCTGAATGAATTTAATTCATTACTCGTCAGAAAAGCGAACTAAATTATTCTAAACTATAATGACAGGACCCTGAGGAGCAGATGAGAAGAAAATTCCGGGCGAAATGCCTGTTTCGCGCTTTAGGACGTTTGGTAATGTCCAATGCGTATTGGTTGATTGAAGGAGTCGACCATTACGAAGGCTTAGACGACGTGAAACGCAGGGTGGAACAAGCAGTAAGGGGAAAGGCTAAGAAAAAACAATTGCTCAGTATTAAAGTGAGTCAAATCTATCAGGATTTTACTGTTGCTTATCTTTTGCCTGATAGAAAGTTTTGGTGTGTCGTCTTGTATAGTAGTCCATGTGTCATCAATTTGTAACTCATTTTGTATTACATATTTTTTCCTTGTTTTCTATTTCGCTTCAAAATCCCTAAATATTCATTTTGTTATGCTATACCTAGAATTTATGTAAAAGATTATCATTTACTGAAATAAAAGCGTAAGGTGTTTTATAACTGGACCCCAGGTTTAGGATCATAAAAAAAACATTCTTGAAAATTTCAAAAAAATACTTCTATTCAGATGTTTCTAAAGTATCTACAGAATTAACAAAAACATTTCAGGATAAAGCCCTTCTAAATAAGAATGCATCAGATCGAACTGATCAAGAGAAAAAATATATATTTCGCATAATTGGAGGTCTCAAATGTTTCAAACGATATCCGAATGTAAGTTTTCTTAAACAGTTTCTCGAGGCAATTCGATGAATTTATATTTGTTTGAGTATGTGTGTAAATTTATACAAATACATCTCCATCAGCATGTCAAGAAGAAACTAGCAGCTGTAACCTACTTCAAATACTTTGGTCCAGGGCGTGTCATCGTACGACAGCATCATGAAGCTCACGCCCTGTATTTCATCATAAGCGGTGACGTCACAGTCAGCCAGCTTATATTCGATGAACTGATCCAGCAGAATGTTTCTGTCGACATTGGTACTATGCATTCCGGAGATATGTTTGGAGAAGTGTCACTATTGCACAATATACCGAGGACAGCTACTGTAACCACTAATGGTAAGGAAAAAATATTACAGTGTAAGCATTAGAGGATTTAGTGGCCATTACAAAAAAAATATGGTGGCAAAATCAGAAAGTGTAAATAATGTAAATGATATTCATATAAAGTGAGCAAGTAGGAACTCCTGTCTTGTCTCCACAAAATATTTGTCGTTCAAACATTTATTATGGCCGAAGCCAGTGCCAGTAATGAAACGACTATTATACGATAGGTACCTAACTATTTCACCTATTTAATTTGATGGCTATTGTTTTTATTCCTCCATCACTAAATATCACGATTCAAAAGGCATTAAAAACTTTAATTCGCTGTATAAGGTTACCTATGTCATTGCATTAAGAAAGAATTTTTAATTCTATATCTCAACGAGAGCAAAAAGTTGATTCCGGGCTTGTCATTAAACCAGGAAATATTCTGATGTTTAAAACCTGGAGATCTTAGACGTACCTCGAAGGTAGCAGATTAATTAGGTATGACATCAACATTCTGTTGACAAAAAGTACCTCCGTTGCGTCAGTTCGATCAAACATTTTGTCAATTGTAACATAGTAACCGTTAATCGAAATATATTGAGTGTGTTGTTTACGTTAGGTGTTCATAGATTTCATAGTTAATTATTGTCTATATTGTATTTTGATCGTCAGATCACTGTGAGCTATTAGCTCTTATGAAGGAGGACTTTAAGAATGTACTTCAAGCTTCAATTCAGAAACAATGGGATGAAGTTCGATGTGCTATGTCCGCTTTTACATATTTCCAAGCACTTGATGAGGTAAGAGTTATTTATATTCAAAATTCAAATTCAATTACTTATGAAATAAGACCAACCTGGCTCTTATGGCAGGTAAAGACTCTACTATAGGTTCGAAAATTAGATCCTGCTGAGAAGAGCCGGCAAGAAATTCAGCAGTTGCTTTTTCAAATCAAAATGTTACAATATTATTATGTACCCATTAAGTGTTTATAATAATTATGTGTTTTTAGATTGTTTAAAGTGTAATAACAAAATCTAATCATTTCTTAGGAATGTGTTATAAATGTGTAAACTCAACCCCACAAACTATTTCTGTGCAAGTATTGCCGTATGGGTGGATCTGACTATGCAGTTGAATAAAATGTATTTTTTTAAGCTATTGCATAGCTTTTATCGCGGGCTTTGAACTAGGACAAACAGTTTGAGCGCGGCGACCGAATCAAGAAATTCCGTAACGAAAAAAGAACCTAACACCGTCGTTCAGTAAGCATTCAACATTTTAAAGGTTCTCAAGTAGCTCTATTTGGCGCAATGGGCAAGCGACCGCTTTCTTTGATGATGTCGCAGGTTCGAATCTCACTCGCGAAGTAGTGACAGTTCGCTTTTCTTGTTTGTTTGTTTTTTAATTTTTTTTTGCATTCTTTTTATCATGCAAAAAAAAAAATATTGCATAAATATTATAATTGCATAAGTTGATAAAAAATGCTATGCAATAGCTTTACCGCGGCAGTCCCCGAGTGCCACTTACGTTTTTTTTCTATAATAGGTAGCACTTCGTGAAGGTTGCATAGTTGCGAAGATGAAATCTTACGAGACAAATGAGACGCTACTCGGTGACGGCGTGGGAGTACCCAATTTCGTGTATTTCATTCTATCAGGACGATGTCAAATGATAGAGTCTCTTCAAGTTATTATTACGGAGCGATTGTCCAAAAAATATTACGCTCTTTATGACCCTCATGTGAGTGAAATTTGATCAATCAGTTTTATTAGCTTTTGATCCATTCAATAATGTAAAATGATTTTTCTAATGGCACTTTTAGGTATCAGTAGTGGAAAGTGAACAGGATTTTGATACGAAATACTTTGGGGCTTATAAAAATCAGAGCAAAGGAGGTGAATCTGAAGTAACAGAAGAAAATGAAAATAATCAAACCGAAAGTTCCAGTAGAAAAGGGTCTAGTTCCTTGAAACATAGTTTTCTGAAAGAAGATACTCATAAAGTAGATAATGATGTTGAAACCGAAAGATCTACGAGTAGAGCAAGTGTTGTTTTCGAAGCGCCAGAGGAAATATCAAAAGAGTTTGTCAAGTTCAATAGAGGTCATCATGAATCTGTCAGGTTAGATAAAGACGCTGAAGTTACAAACTACTGTCTGTTACTAAAATAGTTTATTAATTATTTATAATATTTACAAAGCATTCAGTCCAACGAATCTATTTAAAGTTAGAGTCTATTTTCCTTAGTACAATATATTTTATTCTGCTATTGCCTTACCCACTTCGCCTTTAGAAAACATGCTTTTTATTTTCTCACGAAATGTATATTATTTTGTCTTAGTTCCTCCATCACCGTATCGTATCGAACAGCTTTGCTTCTTCGTATAGTAATAAAATTCTTAAATAATACATACCTCCAATATTAAGAATGACCTTCCGTTTTTCCAACTAATTATTATTATAACTTTGGTAACTTTAAATCAAAAGTGAATAGGCATCTCGTGCTCCATCTTAGGCTGTATCTTTACTTACGATTACAATTAGCGCTAGTATATACTTAAATTAAAAAAATTTTAATTAGGTACATAATATTATATTTTTCAGATTGAGTGTTATTCCTGAAGGAATAACTGAAGGGCCTGAAGGAATAGTAACGCCATTAAAAAACCTCAAAACTTATTTTATGCAGGTACATTTTGATTTATAGTGGCAAATATATTATATTATGATTCACCCGATACCGGATAAACCCGTTAGAAGTGTTGAGTTTTATAATCAAGAGCATTTCTTTTTTAGGTTTGTCAATTTAATCCCGGTTCTAGTTTCGGCTTTGGAGAAAACATGCGTGACCGACGCATCGTTGCTCTGACTCCCGTGAGCTGCATGCTTCTCCCCAAGATATGGCTCCTTCAGCGAAACACTGCTAATATTTGGACACGGATAGAACATTACTTGGAAAAGAAAGTAAGATATTTTTTGGGGTGCAGAAAAAATTTGTTTTAGTTTTTCACCGCGACTACATCCGCGTGCAATAAATTTTTAAAACGTGGGAACTGTTTTCCGAGATAAAAGTATCTTATGCCATTTTGCTCAGCCATGTAAAAATCAATACAATCCGTGCTCCGTTGCTGCGTTGTTAAAGGTCAAAACAACAAACAAACACTTCCGCATTTTTATTAGTAGTATCTATGATTGTACTGTGCTGTGTGCATAATATTAAATATAGATAACTGTTGTTGATCGCAATTATATTGTTAAGAAAGCAGCCTCACATCTAGGCTATACTGATAGTGAACTTCAGGGATCTCGAGTTGCCTGAGTGATTGCCTGTGCAAAATAACATCACTTAATCATATGAACAAAGTAGGTAGGTATACCAAATATTTAATAGCTTCGCATGATCGTGATGTCATTAGTTAAGCTTCCAAGGTGCTCCAACTAACAGACCAACATACAAACACTCTTTCGCTGTTAAATGTATATAAAATATTATTAATTTTTTTTACACACCCTTCTCTTTTGCACACCTACATATTTATGGTGTCGTCTCACACCTTAAGGTAGACTGGTAGAAAATGCTTTCGCATTATTGTACTATTTTTGTGCAATAAAGTGTATTAAAAAAATATAAAATTGCTAGCTTTTAAGTGCTACTGATGTGTCTACGTGGAGCAGGTTTATAAAAATCCCTCGGGACTGTTTTTCCGAAAATAAAGTTAAGCTGTCACTTTCCAAGTTCCCAACTTTAACCATCTAAAAAATCACGTTCATCTGGATAAGGATTAGGATATAAAATGTAATGAGCGATTTTAGCTAGAAGCTAGAGACAATGATTTTGAACATTTTGTCCTAGATACCAACCAAGAAGCAATTATTCAAGGAGTTTGTGTCAGCGCGACGATGGCTCGAGTTTCGGGAAGAGCTGGTGGAAGATGTTGTCTCCCGTTCCAATGCAGTTAATTATACTTCCGTCCACGATGTTCCGTATTCCATTCGCATGGAGGAGATGTTGGACATTTAATTTTATTGTTATTGCAATGTATTTTTGTTAATTAAATGTATTTTAGCACTAGCATAATATTATAATTATTGTTTTGATTTGTGTGTTCGCTAAAATCTGCAACCTCAGTGAAATCACAAAAAAATTACGCAATACCATTATTACGCAATTCGAAACCAAAAAGCTATTTTAAAAAATAATATACATAATTTCATCTCTTGATTTAATGTTTAATCTGCTTCCGTGAATTCCCCGTACTTGAATTCGCACATTATTCTGCCCTAGTAGTTCAATTCTTAAAAGGAATTGTAATCGGTTGAACCTACTAGTGGGAACGAGCCCTTTTGAGAAGCAAGTCAAAATATTTGTTCAATATTATCTAATATTACTTTTAGAGAACTACTGTAAAAAAACTAGGCCCTTTTTCGAATTTAAAAGTAGGTATCTAGTAAGCGGCTTAGAGTATTTAACTAACCTAGCGGCGATAACCTTCAGCCTAGGCCCTAGAGGAGAGGAGGCGATAGCCAGAGGGCTAACAAACTTTTACTGGTGCGATTGATTTGAAATGACTATGCAAAAAATCGTCTCCACCCACTAACAGATTTCAAACGTAAGTATAATATCAGTTAATACATCATGGCAGCTTGATAATTTTTTACTATGACAACATCCGCCGTAGATTTGTCGTTTTCATGCAAATCGAGTGAGAATAATAATTCTATTTAATAAATATATTTACTTATTTATTTTTCAGTCAGTTTACAATTATTATAAAACAGCATTAACCAACTGGAAGAATTATAAGACGTCATGCGTCTTACGCGTTTCTGAGACGCAGAGAAAAAAACCACGCCGCGCGCTGCCCGCGCCTTAAAATAGGCCTAGTAAACCTTCCTTCTGACCACCTTCCGCCCTTTCGTCGCCTGTGCATGTCGCACGTACCTCAACGTTCGTTCATTCTTTTATATTAAAAAAAACCCAATCATTTTTGGATTGAAAATGGTTATTAGTATTTTTATGGGACGTCACAATAATATTAAAAATATGCCACGTCTGTTGGGGGGTGGGGACAGAGCCCATACAATTTTTTGCATGATCCTTTGGCGTTTTGTTACTTCGGACTAATAACTTGTAATTGGAAGTATCCAAGGCATGGTAACCTAGAGGCGATGCTGCAGTATCTAGTAGTGGGTTAGCCAACTCCTAAGCAATTTACAGCAGATATAGTGTGTTTGGGCTCATTAGAAAAGTTTCAATTAGTATATGTTAGATAGACTGATGATGATCGAGGATCGAGGAGGAGGATCTGATGATGGAGCAGAAAACTGGCTAACGTAATGTCAGGTAGGTACTTATAAGTATCGTACATACTACGGCTACAGATTCACATGTCGGGGATATTTTTCAATTTACACTTGTTTATACTTGCAGTTCAGAAAAAAGCGCAGTCTCCCTTCAAGAAATATAAGAATCATTAATAATACAAATACTTCATTTATCGTTTTATAAGTATACAGTATTCGCATGAATTGAATCTACATTTTAACCAGCTTCTTCCATATACGGTATAGTGATTCATAAGAGGCATAAGTGGTTGATTGTCTTCCTATAGTTCGCTTGTAGGCGGGGGCGGGGGCCTCGGCCAACTCGCGAACACTTGCACTGCAATCAAGGTTACAATGAATCTATATATACCTATAAAAGAAAGTGGTGTTAGTTACACTATTTATAACTCAAGAACGGATGAACCGATTTGGCTCAAAATTGGTGGAGAGGTAGCTTACAACCAGGAGACGGACATAGGATACTTTTTATCCCGTTCGACCGCGTTTCCGTCAAGTCAATATAAAACCTGATATAACAAAAATGCATCTGACATGGAATAAAAAAACGAAAATGACAGTGGAAGAACAAAACGTAAATGACAGCTAAACATAATTTTGTATTTGGTTAATTATGGTAAAAACAATTATAAAAATTATAGTTTAACGTAATTGATAATATCATCAGTAATATGTTTTCTCTTTGAATCATCATTAACAATGCCGCGAGCAAGACGATCAAATGTTTCCTGCTACAAAGCTACGGATTGACGTGATTTATTGGATAGGTATAGTTGAGAACCTGGAATGACAAAGATTTCCCGCGGGATGTTATGAACTAAATCCACGCAGACGAAGTCGCGGGCATCAGCTAGTATTTCATAAATCTTAATCGAATTTATGCGACACTGTTGCGCAGTAAACAATTAGTGCATTTGGTGTAACTTGATTACCTTGCTGGACTGTAACTGTTTGTTCTTAATCATCTATATTCTATACTACTATTATAAAGAGGAAAGATTTTTGTTTGTTTGTACCGAATTGGCTCTGAAACTACTGGACCGATTTTAACCATTTTTTCACCAATAGGAAGCTAAGTTATCAGGAAGTAACAAAGGCTATAATGTATTAAAAAAAATTAGAGATCCTTAAGAAAATTGCAATAATGTAACCCAAAACCCAATGTCTACAAAATGCATTATTTGGCGTCTACTGAGAAAACTATTGATGATACATACAAAAAAAGCCGGCCAAGTGCGAGTCGGACTCGCGCACCGAGGGTTCCGTACTCCAAAAGTAAAAGTAAAACGATAATATTATATTAATTTGCTTATTTATCGTTTTCAATTTTTCTTTATCCCTATAATGGTGGGCCACTATTATACACAACTATGCCAAATTTCATGTCGATAGCTTTAATAGTTACTGAAATAATCGAATGTGACAGACGGACGGACGGACGGACGGACGGACGGACGGAGAAAATCTCACCATAAGGGTTCAATTTTTACCATTTTGGTACGGAATCCTAAAAATTATGTACATGATTAAAAGTACAAAAAGTTCCCAAGGGAATGTATTTATCTATCATAATATACCTACCTATTCAAGTCACAATAGTAGCTTTTGTGTTCTAAAATTTCATTAGATAGCCGGTAAAAAAAAGTTTGGTTACATTCGTATCGTAGTATTAATTCTTCCTTACTAAATTATAAATGCGAATGTGTGTTTGTTTGTTGGTTTGTCCGTTAATCACGCTGTAACAAAGCTACGGATTGACGTGATTTTTAGGGTTCCGTACCAAAATGGTAAAAATGGTACCCTTATGGTGAGACTTTCTCCGTCCGTCCGCCCGTCCGTCCGTCTGTCACAGTCGATTATTTCAGTAACTATTTAAAGCTATCGACATGAAATTTGGAATGGTTGTGTATAATAGTGGCCCAACATCATTGGAATAAAAAAAATCGAAAATTATTTTTAGTTTTTTTTAAAAAAAGGGGGAAAATCGGGGGTTTTAAATTTCAAAGTAAAATAACTATACTGAATTGGGTATCATATGAAAGGCTTTTACCTATGCATTCTAAAACAGTTTTTTATTTATTTCTATATATAAATAATAGTTTTTGATTAATCGGCCAAAATGTCGAAAAAAATACCGTCCCACCCTCCCTTATCTCCGAAGTTTACCAATCGAAAAATCAGAAATCATTCATCATCATTAGCAACCCATCAACGGCTCACTACTGAGCGCAGGTCTCCTCTCAGAGAAGGGTTATAGGCCATAGTCCACCACGCTGGCCCAATGCGAATTGGTGGACTTCACACACCTTCGAGAACATTATGAAGAACTCTCAGATGTGCAGGTTTCCTCACGATGTTTTCCTTCACCATTGAAGCAAGTGATAGTTAATTGCTTAAACGCATTTGACTTCGAAAAGTCAGAGGTGCGTGCCCGGGATCGAACCTGCGACCCTCTGAATAGGAGGCCACAGTCCTAACCACTGGGCTATATTACTGGGCAATTATGGTCCAGGTTTATGTATATTTTACAGGAAAAATAAAACCAACGCTCTATCTAGCATAGTTTTTTTTATACTAACAATAAACCTCTACAAACAAAGTTAACGATAAATAAGCAAATTAATTTAATATCGTTTTACTTTTGGAGTACGGAACCCTCGGATAGGTATACTTGAGAACCTGGAGGGTGACATAGGCATCCCGGAAAATCAAAGAGTTTCCGCGGGATTTCGAAAACTAAATCACGGGCATCAGCTAGTATTGTAATATAAATAAATCTCTATCTCAAAATAGGATACGTCATACGAGTAAAACAAAGCTGTTGCTATCTGCGTCTGTTTGTTTGTGCGCTTAGTTAGTTCCTCTAAACTACGCAATGTATTTTGGAAGGTACGATTTTAACGTCACAGAAAACAGAGAATAGTCGTAAGTTTCGTAATCATTTCGTACAAAATTAATATATTTTCGGCTTTTTCGGAACCTACAATATTGCTAGATACCGTCCTTACGTCTTGTAAACAAATAGCCTATTTCACTCTCTGATTACCCATCATGGCGCGGTCTTGCGCCGTATGTATCCAGTGGTTTCCTGACTTCCGACTTTCCTATTCAGATTCAGCGGGCGATTGATAGAGCTTATAGCTGAATGATCTAGTACCAAATAAGGATATCGGTAGGGTAGGACAACCAGAGTCACCAATATAGCTTATCGAACGCAAAGCTGAAGCTGCAATGGGCGGACCACATAGTTCGTAACTGTGCTCAATATAGGAAGGAAGATTGGAAGCAGAAACACGCGATGACGACATAGCATCGCGTAACCAAGGTGACCGGTTTTGGTGGCACTGCCGGGAGGCTCCCACGCGACATCGGCGCTGCCACTGAGGCACTTAGGCCACATGAGTAAATAACTGAATAGAGCCAAAGCTCATAAGGACCATACATTTATACCTAATGTGTTTACACATAATTTACTTCTGCTGACCATAATGTTACAAGAGGGTGACATAAATTACCCATATCTTTTTTAAGAATATTAGTTTAGCCCTGTTACCTAAGATATAAAACGTAACGCTTTTAGGAGTGGATGCGACCATAGTGTTAATGCAAAGGGTGGGATTTGAAAGGATTTGAACCGTCGACCTTTCGTTTTGTATCATTCATTCATCGTTAGCCCACTATGTTTTATGGACCAAATTTATTTTACCACGCTAGGCATGCGGATGGACTTCACGCAACTTTGAAAACATTATGCAGAACCCTCAGGCATACAGGTTTCGTCGCGGTGTATTCTTGCAGGGTGTACTCAGTACTCGATGAAGCAACGAACGCGCGACGCGGGCACACAGGCGCCGCATACTTGCTCCAGTTTCCTATCACAGCACGGTTGTACGAAGCTTGGTCTCTGTTCGGTTATTTACTCGTGTCCTCACGCTAGGGAGGTGAGAACTGCGAAGTGCCAACCTGCTCAGCGATACAGCATTCGACCGCAGTGCACCGCGACGACCGAGCGCGATACGTATACCGACGACAGCCTTTGCTGATCGAATATTCTGTTTATCTAATCTTAAAAAAAACTCACTTTTAGGTTATTTACTTATAACAAAGTTTTACGACTTTTATAGTGTACCTTCAAAAAATATAGCCCACTCAATATTTTAACGTTTCCTTAAACCCCTAACTGGTAAGTTTACTTTTATTAAATTCTAAAAAGTTTTAACAAAATCTAACATTTTATACAAAAAATAATAATATAAGTATACTGTAACTTACTAGGCTTATTTTAAGCTCTTAAAAATAATAATTATGATGTACCTATTTAAAATTACATCTATTTTCTTTTTAGGGTTCCGTAGTAAACAAGGAACCCTTATAGTTTCGCCATGTCCGTCCGTCTATCCGTCCGCGGTTTAGCTCAGAGACTATTGGTACTAGAAATCTGTATTTTGACAAGGGTATAAATATTAATCACGCTAACAAGTGGGTAAGTTTAAGTAAGTTTTTTTGGGTACCTCCCCTACATGTAAAGTGGGGAATTCCATAGTATGGGGTGTCGTTGAATAGGTATTTAAAAAATATTGTGGGTGTGGGAACACCATTTTTCGATTCTAGGATCCGTTTGTGAAATATGATATTTTAAAGTGCTAGTTTTTATTAGAGTCAAATGTCCCCCCTCTGCCAGCTAAATGGTTGTTTATAGGATATATGAAAAAATTCACTGCAGTATTATTTATATAGAATTTTATAGGAAAACTATCACAAGTAGGGTTCATAAGTTAAGGAGTTATATCTGTTTTTTCTAGGTTAGCTATTGCACGTAATGTAAGTTGCATATTTTGTATTATTTAATATAGAAATAATAATTATGACTTGCAACTACGGAACCCTACACTGTGCTTGGCCCGACACGCACTTGGCCGGTTTTTTTACTATAAACATAATATTCAAAACGACAACAGTTCACTTCTGTAAAATTACTTAGGTAGATATATGTAGGTAGGTATAGGTAGTTTGATGAGTTATTATTTCGGAACTTAATCTACCCTAAAAAGGAAAACTGTGAAAAACTACATTCAAACAAAGAAAAATTTTTAAAAGCACGAAAAGATACGCGCCGGGACTGAGAAGATTTTTTTAGAAGTCAGTCAAAAAGACTGAATATTGCACATTGAAGAAAAATATAATCTTAATACTTGTAGGAGCAACGATGTATATGGAGCAAAGTAGTCAAATTATATTATGGGTGGGGGGGTTAGACTTGGGTTAGATTATTCTAATTTCTATATATTATACTTATTGTAATAATGTAATGTATTTAGTTGGGAGATTCTAAAGCCAAATCACGAGCGTTTAGACTTTATTATCTTTGCATAAAACTACCTAATTACTAGATGGCGCTCGCGCCTTCATCAGTGCGTATTTAGGTTGTGTACACAGCATATCGCAGGATGCAGGATGGACTTGGAAACTTAATAGTAATAAACCCGGGTAATATAAGCACCTAATAAATATACGTAGGGAGGTAGTAATATTTTAAATCCTTAGTCGCCTTACGTCTCTAGAATAGGTACAGCAGAAGGATCCGTTTCTATTATGCATCACTGCAACCAATTGCACCACAAAGTCAGGGTTAGATTACGAGCAGCTAACAATCCACTTGAATGAGCAACGATGATTTATGCTCGTGTTCCCGTATAACATCATAGCTATAACAGTTGTGGCATACGGAGGTCATGGCATTTTATTTTGCATACATTTGCAAATTAGCTCAGGGCAGTGCAATTTGCCCATTAACATTTTGTTTACATCTTTATGGTTGGGCAAGAACAGTGACTAATCTTTTCGCCTATTACAAGCATATTGTAATCATATTACTGAGTCCCGAGATCAAAATGATTATAATATTGATCGGCAGATCATCCGTCAATTAGATCTTAATCAAGTCTTCAAAATTATTTATTTCATATTATTATAGCCGAATTTGTTGCTCTGGTTATAAGTAAACACTCTACAACCGGTTCTGTTGACGCAAAAAAATCTAAATGTATATAGGTAGGAGTAATATATTAATGACTGTGTCATAATAATTAATTTTGATAGTCTGGGCTGCTTTATATTTAAAAAAAAAAAATTTTGGAGTCAGGCGACATCGTATAGGCAAAGTATCAGGTGAGTAGTACGATCTTACGTGACAAACGAAAAAATTTACATTCCCTGCTCTTCTATAACTGTAGCTTAATTCCATAATGAATGAATTATTATACTATTATGTAGCTAAATACTATCTGATTAATGAGCATGAAGCTATATGAAGTAGATAGATGAATTAAATTCTAATAAACATAACCATGAACTGATAATCGAATCTAACTGATATTCTGTCCACGGAATAACTGGATCCATACAAAGCTATGTATAATATATATGAATGGATTCACTTTTCTATCATTTTGATGTCTATTAATACGTACCAGTTATTAGGTAACAAACTACCCACAAATAGAGAAAAAATCATGGCACTTAATTGGTTTACACTTAGCGCCGATATGATACAAAGAGGAGAATAAATATTGATCTGGAGACACGGTACGGCCAAGCTACATATTTTGACTAAGTTGTAGAGTTTGTGAAGATAGGGCTTGTATCGAGTTAGGGCGTGTAGAGTTAGAAGCTTGGCTCTACATGAGATCTGGTAACTTTTTGACAGTGCGTGAGCACTTGTTTGCTCGTCGTGGCAACATTTTACATAAAAATGTTTTTTGGTGGGATTAAGTTATACAATGTCATCAATAGGCTGCAAGTAGATCTAATATCTTTAAACGAGCAATTCTTGTATATATATTATATATAATCTGAATCTCGGAAACGGCTCCAATGATTTTCATGAAATTTGGTATGCAGGGGGTTTCGGGGGCGATAAATCGATCTAGCTAGGTATCATTTTTAGAAAAGGTCGTTTTATCCGTGTTTTCAGGCAATTAGTGTTGCCCAAAATTGGTCTTGCGAGACTCTTGCTGTCTCGCACTTGGTATCAATATCGATATAGTTACCTATATATGTCGATATAATGGTACATTCTACTTATATCCACGCAAGAGACCTTTGTCCAGCCATGGACGTCTATTGGTTGATAAAGAAGAAGATAGCATTTAGCTTTAACCATACCTCCGTCAAAGTAAAGTAAAACATAACAGAATTAGAGCTGAATTTCGTGTATGCATTCTTATACGTTTACGTATGTACGATACGCTCTATTAGTTATGGAGTTTACGTATGGGGATTTTTACGTTTAGGAATGTTTACGTATGTACGATACGCTCCTTAAGTTATGGAGCGTATCGTACATATTGATACCAAGTGCGAGACCGCAAGAGTCTCGCAAGACCAATTTTGGGCAACACTACAGGCAATGAAAAACCCCTTACAATATCATTAAAAATTAGAATACGAAGGTAAATTTCGACATTATCTATGAATTTCCGATAGCTCGGTAAGTCGGGCGGTCCTGAAACTAAAAGACCCCGGTTCGAGTCCAAGACGATATTTCCCATTTGAATTTTATTATTATATTATTATTTTATTTATTATTCTTTTTAAAATATATATTATTATTGGCTATCAGAAACGGATTTATTTAAAAGTTATCAGAAGCGGGTTTATTCCTCAAAAACTAATCAGGCTATAAGAGAACGCATCTCTTAAAACGCTGAAACCCTACCTAAGCCGTCTCCACCAACCCCTACAACGGCCCCTTTCCACTCAGCTAATAACCACAGCACGACAGACAAACCACCATCTGAACGTGAGGGTAGTCATCAAAATGCAAAATCAACCAATGGACAATTATTATGACTCAGGCGTGATCCCCATCACGATTAAGAGATGTTGACGGTACGCTCGTCCCAATAAAATGAGAGCGAACAAATACCACGCTGCGCTTATAAGGCCGACGATCGCTCCATCGTCGCCTCTCCCGACTCGTAGATCGGCTCGGTGTTGCTTGTGCGCGCGCTCGGATTCATCCGCGCACGTTTTTGCTCCAAGATGGCGTCAGTCCGCTAACAAATTTCCAAAAAACACGATTTACCAAAAAAAAAAAAAATTACCGAGCAAAGATCGGTCACCCAAATATTATATTATTATTCCAATGAAATTGACTTTGGGAGGTCGAGCGATGACGGCATTTAACAACAATTGAGTCATACATACAGCAGGTTATCAGTGCAACAAGAAGCTTCATTGAGAAGATAGTTTAGACTATCGCGCAACTTTACTATCGAATCGATTGAAAGCACCAAGGGGTCCTTCAAGTTAAACTATAGCTAACAAATAGCATCATCATCATCAAAATATTGTGCCTACCTCGAATTAAACTTTGGCGGTCATCACGCGAAAAGCTTCTCTATTTATAGCAGCATCTTTTAAATTCGACCCCAAGAGGTCGATATGGACCAATTTGGGAATCACTGGCAGGGCCGTCTTAACCATACTTGACGCCGGGATGCGAAAATCAGCCTGCGCCCCATTGCGAACAAAAAAAATTTAATTTATTTCCATTTTTGTATTTAATTTACTCTAAAATTAAGTTAGATACTTTTTAACCGACTTCAAAAAAGGAAGTTCATAATTCGGCACGCAATCGGCAATGATAATCGTATGAAAGTACCTACAACAGCTTTGCTAAAATGTAAACAAATTACAAACGAGCTACAAACTAACCTCATATGGGTCGTTCTCAAAACACAACCAAAATCCGAATCGAAGAATCGACTATTGAGTTTTTATAATAATAATAATAATTATTATTATTATTTTCCGTATATATTTAGACTCTCACACCCGCGTACAAAATAAATACATATAAAGCAAAAGGGAAATATAATAAACATAAATATATACACATATAATAAACTTAAACATACATTACATAAATAAATACTTGTAGCGGGCGGAGGATTACGCCCCGGCAGGGGAGACCAGACGGCTGGGGGTCAGGGCGACAGGCTGAGAAACCGACGGACTATCCTAGCCGAGTCTAGCAGCACCGCTTTCTGCATCTTAGCCGCGAGCGAACCGCCACGGAAGCCCAGTCGCCTCAGATAGTGAGCGAGGCTGACTGGAATCAACCCATTCACAGAAATGACGATTGGAATGGTTTCAGTGGACTCCACATGCCACATGCTGGCAACCTCGTGAGCCAGATCTAGATACTTTCGTTTTTTCTCTGTCTCCGCTCTCACGAGTTTTTCATCATGTGGGATGGTGATGTCCACTAAAAACACCCTCGACTATGCCCGGTCCATCAGCACGATGTCAGGCTTATTCGCAAGAATAGTCCTGTCCGTGATGACGGACCGGTCCCAATAGAGCCGGACTCCATCACGCTCGAGTACTGGCACCGGTGTGTACCTATAGTGCGGCACTCTCTCATCCAGGAGACCGTACTTCAGAGCAAGCTCTTGGTGAAGGATTTTGGCCGCTTGGTTATGTCTGTGCAGATACTCAGTGTTAGCAAGAGCCGAACATCCTGAAAGCACATGCCTGAGTGACTCACCGGGATGGCGACACGCTCGACAGATGTCGTGAGTGCCATCCTTCAAGATGTACTTTCTGTAATTATTATTATATATTGGTGGCCTATATTTTTTATTGATAATCAAGGCACATACGAGTATATGTGTTTAATGTTTGTTAAATTATTTGCAAAACGAGCAGATTACGCACGGTATGTGTATAGGACGATCAGCTTGCGCCCCCTAGGTTCCTGTGCCCGGGTGCCACGCACCCCTTGCACCCCCGGGTAAAGACGGCCCTGATCACTGGTCTAAGCACTTGCGTTTTTGGCGACCGAGGTCTTGCCTACAATGAATTGCATAGTCGCAGGTAACTCCTAACGCACGTATCGCATTTTTAAAAGCTAGAAGTTCTAGTGTTTTTAACAATCCGTGTAGAGCCCGAGTGAATAATTATTATTATATCTGGTAACTGAATATTCTATTCTATTCCTAGATTTTATTTAATATTCCGGTATCTGATTGACCAGAGTTTGTAATTAGCCTGGATATCCCACGTCGTAAGCAAAAAGTCAATAGTCGATTCTTCAATTCGGATTTTGGTTGTGTTTTGAGAACGACCCATATGAGGTTAGTTTGTAGCTCGTTTGTAATTTGTTTACATTTTAGCAAAGCTGTTGTAGGTACTTTCATACTATGTATTATCATCCGCACGGATTGTAATCATCGCACAGCGATTAGGCCGCCTTTCGTATCCTACTACTTTTTGTGTTTAACTCTTCTATTCTGTGTTAATCTTTTATGATGTACACTGTGCAGTCTATCTACATCATGTATTAAATCTATCTATTTACATTTATTGCTAATCATTACTATATTATATTTTATTATCATAATAATTTATACTTACTCAACACTGATTTCTATAATTTTGTGCGGAAGTTCAAACCACCGTCAATGCAAATAGCGAGGTCAATTCGTTAACAGCGCCAAAAGATATGAATAATGAAAATTCTCGTCTATAAAATTTTCATTGTTACGTCGTTATATCATCGATTTGAAAGTTGAATTAATACCTAATCAACCTCAGATTAGTTTCATAACGATGGAGTAGGTATAAAAGTCATATTTGAGCCTGATAAAAAGAATTTTAATCCATAGAAATAAATGAATTATCTGTCTGTGATTTCGAAATACCTATCTGGTCTAAGCTTAATATGAATATCTAAGCGATATTATGATAGTGACCAAAACCACTGACCAAAAATTCCGTTTTTTAAATTTTATCTCTTCAACGGAAACTACAACTACTACAAGGAGTATTTGAGGTTCTTTTTAAACCGGAAATATTTAGGGGATCTTCCCCAAAAAATAAAAACGTTATTTTTATAGGCATTTACAGCCCCTAACCGCAGAACCAGCCAGCCACCCACCCAACGCTGAGGACTAAGGCCAAAACCCTTCTCATTTGACACAGAAATTACTGCAGACGCAGGCTTTTCTTTCTACCCGGGAAATCGAAGAACTCCCTCGGGATTTTAGATCCACGCAGACGAAGTATCAGACCAGACGTCAGCTGGCATTAGAAAATAATTTAAAACGAATTCTAGATAATAAGGTACGGATAAGCATTGCTTTCTATTTTATCAAAGGGAAGTGACTTAATGATGTGGTTGTAATGACGAAAAAATGTTTCTTTCGATTACGAAATAGGTACCTATTTGTTAGTACACTCATTTTACGAGTAAATAATATAGTTCTTCTGTAAGTTGGATAGGCGAAGCGTTATCCTAGTGTATACGTACCTATTTGTATTAAGTACTAGCTGTTGCCCGCGACTTTGTCCGCGTGGATTTAGTTTTTAAAGTCCTCGGGAACTCCTTGATTTTCCGGGATAAAAAGTAGCCTAGATGTTGACCCGAGTAATAAGCTACCACGGTATAAAAATCTGTATAAAAATTTTGTAGAAATCTGTGCGGTAGTTTTTACGTGAAAGTAGGACAAACAAACAGACAGACAAACAGACAAAAAAAAATTTAGCTTCTTTTTTGATATCTGTATCTTGAACACAATTAGAAGCAAAAACCCTTTTTTAAATCTATTTCATGTACAGAATTGGTTTCGTTTCTGTTTTATTATATGTTCTATATTATATATCTAAAGCATAGGTACCTAACTACCTAAGTTCCTAATAAATTGCAGCGTAGACAGTATTCGCGAACATTCATAAACGAGGAAACCATTGCCCCAAATACGATTTTATTCATTTTTCACGATGACAGTGACTCGTACCAACTGGTACTGGATTAGCTTTTCTTTTACAAGAATAATTTGGTGGTTGGGACATATTTTTTTCTCCTTAATGTTAGATTATTATTTTTTGCGAACAGTGCTTGTTTTATACTTATATCTAGTATATTACTTATAGGTTAAGGACACCCATCTGTTTCACGGGTTTTCATTGAAACAGTGGTTTTTGCAGTTTTTATTAATTCCACTTATCTATTCAGTGATCAATTCTTACAGTTTTTCAATGTAGCCTTGATAGCTATAATAATATACAAGTAGGAATGTAATCTATACTTATAATAAAACTGTAACTGGAAGATTTCTGTACATTTAATATATTTTGAAAATTTTAATTGGGGGATGCTTGACTATCGATACTGAGCCCAAAACAGATTTTTATTTAATTTTTGTCTGTCTGTCTGTCTGTCTGTCTGTCTGTCTGTCTGTCTGTCTGTCCGCGCTTCACGCGAAAACTACTGAACGGATTTAAATGAAATTTAGTATAGCGGTAGCTGATACTCCGGGTCAACATATAGGATAGTTTTTATCCCGATAAAACATAAGGTTACTCCAGGATAGGGGATGAAACTTTTTGTTGATTTTACTCCATAACTCTGTCAAATCTGAACGGATTTTAATAATTCTTTCTTTATTTGAAAGTGTGTACGACAAGAAATACAATGACCAATTTTGGTGAAGATCGGCTAGATATTATCGGAGATAGAGGACAAAACTTCTCTCGGATTCGGGACTCGGTTCCAGGTCACTCGCATACAATATATACGTATATAGCATGCGATTCATACCATACATACATACATACATACCATACATACATACATACATACATACATACATACATACATACATACATTCATACCATAGCCATATCTTGACCTGAGCCATTCATTACATACTAATTTTAGACTATATCACTGACCTCCAGGCCCTAGCTCCTCAATCCTGATGCAGTGTACTGCCCACCTAAATCATTGATATTTACGAACTGTCGATTGTGAATTGATATTGTAGGTGCCAAATATTTAAAATATAATAGCGTAGTGGAGCCGTAAAAGAGGACTCAATTCTGATGCTGCTGGGTACTGCTCACCAATGGTAGGTAACACTTAGTATGAACTACTTAGATTTTATTTATAATTCGCTAATATTCGCGATAATTTCGCGTCTCCGTTTTCCGTTTACTAAAATTTCCCACAGTAGCTTTGTATTCTTAGATGGCATCATTCTATTCAGCTAATTTAATTATCGCTCGGTTCGGTTTAGGAATCATCCTCCTCCCTTCTCCTCCCCATGCTACAACTACTAATGGTACCAACTTCTCAATCCCGATGCTGCTGATGATAATACCCACCTAAATACTGGGTGTTTACAAAATGTCGATAATGAAATCATATTGTAGGTACCAAGTGAAGACTACAAAGTGGCATAGTGCAATCGTAAAAAATGTCTCACTCGCTTCGTTCGCGAGAATGTCGTTTGTAGATTTCTTATTAACCGACTTCGAAAAAGGAGCAGATTCTCAATTTGTCGGAATCTATTTTTTCAATTTTTTTTATGTATGTTCACCGATTACTTGAAGGCGCCTGAACTGATTTGGAAAATTCTTACTTTTTTGTTTGAAAGGGTATACTTCCCAGGTGGTTTTTAAATTTTACCGAAATCGGTTGAGCGGTTTTAAAAAATTAAGAAAAAAAAATACATACTTTGTGTTGTAAAAAATTATATTAAATTATATACTCATTAGTATAATGGACTACACAGAGGCGTAGTGCGATCAAAAAATCTTCGCGCTCGCTTCGCTCGCGAAAATATCAGTTTTCAGTTGCTACTGCGGGTGCCAAGTATGAACTACAAAGAAGCGTAGTGCAATCGAAAATTTTTGCGCTCGCTTCGCTCGCGAAAATGTCGATTGTAGATTGCTTTTGTCTATACCAATTAGTATGGACTACACAGAGGCGTAGTGCTATCAAAATATTTTCGCACTCGCTTCACTCGCGAAAATTTCGGTTTTCGCTTGCTAATGTAGGTGCCAAGTATAAACTAAAAAGGAGCGTAGTGCAATCTTAAATTTTTGCGCTCGCTTTGCTCGCGAAATTGTGTCTTTTCTTGATTGGTATTGTAAGAACAAAGTATGAAGGACACAGTTAAGTAGTGGAGCCCTAAAAAAATTGCGAAAATGTCCGTTTTGGATTGCCAAGTATGGACTACATAGTGATGCAATGTAATTGTAAAAAATTTCGCGCTCGCTTCGCTCGCGAAAATGTCTTTTCTTTATT
This sequence comes from Oeneis ivallda, assembly GCA_029955525.1. Lineage (NCBI taxonomy): Eukaryota > Metazoa > Arthropoda > Insecta > Lepidoptera > Nymphalidae > Oeneis > Oeneis ivallda. The sequence continues at coordinate 18,404,135 of JARPMR010000004.1, read as the reverse complement.
GTTGTTGTAAGTGTAAACCAAGTATGAAGTACATAGGTAGTGCAGTCCTAAAAAATTTCGCGCTCGCTTCGCTCGCGAAAATTTCTTTTCTTCGTCATTGTTGTGAGTGTAAACCAAGTATGGAGTACATAGTTAAGTAGTGCGTTCCTAAAAAATTTCGCGCTCGCTTCGCTCGCGAAAATATCACTTTTCAGTTGCTATTGTAGGTGCCAAGTATGAACTACAAAGAAGCGTAGTGCGATCAAAATATTTTCGTAGATTGCTTTTGTCTATACCAATTAGTATGGACTACACAGAGGCATAGTGCGATCAAAATATTTTCGCGCTCGCTTCGCTCGCGAAAATTTCGGTTTTCGCTTGCTGATGTAGGTGCCAAGTATAAACTAAAAAGGAGCGTAGTGCAATCTAAAATTTTTGCGCTCGCTTTGCTTGCGAAATTGTGTCTTTTCTTGATTGGTATTGTAAGAACCAAGTATGAAGGACACAGTTAAGTAGTGTAGCCCTAAAAAATTTGCGAAAATGTCCGTTTTCGATTGCCAAGTATGGGATACATAGTGATGCAATGTAATTGTAAAAAATTAGGCGCTCGCTTCGCTCGCGAATATGTCTTTTCTTCATTGTTGTTGTAAGTGTAAACCAAGTATGGAGTACATAGTTAAGTAGTGCGTTCCTAAAAAATTTCACGCTCGCTTCGCTCGCGTAAATGTCTTTTCTTCATTATTGTTGTGAGTGTAAACCAAGTATGGAGTACATAGTTAAGTAGTGCGTTCCTAAAAAATTTCGCGCTCGCTTCGCTCGCGAAAATATCACTTTTCAGTTGCTACTGTAGGTGTCAAATATGAACTACAAATAAGCGCAGGCCAATCGAAAATTTTTGCGCTCGCTTCGCTCGCGAAAATGTCGGTTGTAGATTGCTTTTGTCTATACCAATTAGTATGGACTACACAGAGGCGTAGTGCGATCAAAATATTTTTGCGCTCGCTTCGCTCGCGAAAATTTCGGTTTTCGCTTGCTAATGTAGGTGCCAAGTAGAAACTAAAAAGGAGCGTAGTGCAATCTAAAATTTTTGCGCTCGCTTTGCTCGCGTAATTGTGTCTTTTCTTGATTGGTATTGTAAGAACCAAGTATGAAGGACACAGTTAAGTAGTGCAGCCCTAAAAAATTTGCGAAAATGTCCGTTTTCGATTGCCAAGTATGGACTACATAGTGATGCAACGTAATTGCAAAAAATTTCGCGCTCGCTTCGCTCGCGAAAATGTCTTTTCTTCATTGTTGTTGTGAGTGTAAACCAAGTATTGAGTACATAGTTAAGTAGTGCATTCCTAAAAAATTTCGCGCTCGCTTCGCTCGCGACAGCGTCGGTTTTGTGTTGCTTATGTAGGTGCCAAGTATGGACTACATAGTGGCGTAGTGCAATCGTAAAAACTGTCGCACTCGCTTTACTAGCGATAATGTCGATTATAGATTGCTTTTGTCTATACCAATTAGTATGGATTACACAGAGGCGTACTTAATGCGATCAAAAAATCTTTGCGCTCGCTTCGCTCGCGAAAATATCAGTTTTCAGTTGCTACTGTAGGTGCCAAGTATGAACTACAATTAAGCGTAGTGCAATCGAAAATTTTTGTGCTCGCTTCGCTCGCGAAATGTGTCTTTCTTGATTGATACTGTAAGAACCAAGTATGAATGACACAGTTATGTAGTGCAGCCCTAAAAATTTTGCGAAATGTCCGTTTTGGACTACATAGTGATGCAATGAAATCTTAAAAATTTTCGAGCTCGCTTCGTTGGCGAAAATGTCTTTTCTTAATTGTTGTTGTGAGTGTAAACCAAGTATGGAGTACATAGTTAAGTAGTGCAGTTCTGAAAATTTCGCGCTCGCTTCGCTCGCGATAACGTCACTTTTATGTTGCTTATGTAGGTGCCAAGTATGGACTATATGGTGGCGTAGTGCAATCCTTAAAATGTCGCACTGGCTTTACTAGCGATAATGTCGATTATAGATTGCTTTTGTAGATACCAATTAGTATGGGCTACACAGAGGCGTAGTGCGATCAAAAAAAATTCGCACTCGCTTCGCTCACGAAAATTTCGGTTTTCAGTTGCTACTGTAGATGCCAAGTATAAACTAAAAAGAAGCGTAGTGCAATCGAAAATTCTCGCCTGCATCACTGGACTGTAGTCCAGTGATGCATCATTGAAGACCAGTTACCAACTCCTCAATCCTGATGCTGCTGGTCCTGCCTAAATTGTGGGTATTTACAAAATTTCCATTTTGAATTGATATTGTAGGTTTGCAGGTACCAAGTAGGTACAGAATATTATATAGTGACGTAGTAAAAACCTCACGATTAACATAAAACAATTCTTTTTTATTACTTTTTCCACGCGGACGAAGTCGCGGGCATCAGCTAGTATGTATATAAAGTCAGTGTGGTGGCCTGAGGCCAATGAATCTTCTCTGAGAGGAGACCTGCGCTCAAAAGTGAGCAAGCAGTTGATGAGTTTCTGCTGATGCATCACAATAATATGATATGATACATATAAAATGGCCACACTCACTTAATTAATATACGTCAAAATCTGTCCGAATAGTTTCGAACCTATTCAGGGCCTTTTAAACATTAGTATGTTAATGCAACACCCCTTAAACAGTAGCATGCGAAGCGGCGCAGGTAATACTTCGGGCAGCCCGAAGTGGGGGCTACCATGATAGGTATGATAGGTAATAAAATATCCAAAAATGATTATTGAAGCGTCAATGACCCGAAGTATATAAATGGATCCTAGCGATCTTTATAAGTTCTTCATAAGCTTCTCAAAGGTGTGTGAAGTATGCCATTTCGCATTGGGGCACGCGCGTGGCGGTCTATCACCCATCTCTGACAGGAGACCAGCACTCAGTAGTGGGATGCTGAATGATGATCTATCTTATGTCGTAATATAGCTTCTGATTACGGTACTTTTTATGTGTTGTTATTTGCAAATATTTCTAACAATAGCCTACGCCCTACACCACTATGATAAACCAGAAATGGAATCCATATATCTTTTCCGTCATTATAAATAGTGGGCGACACATGAAGGCGATTCTATAGCGTGTGGGTTCACTAAACCGGTTCTGTTTGTCACATAAGGAAAGTATTGATTGATTTATTATACACGTGCGATTTTCAAAGTAGTAATTTTAAAGTTGACTCGTTAAGCAGAGATCTTAGCTTAGTTTAGCCCGTCATGTCAAAATAATAAAACTTAAATAGAAATTATTTCAGCAAAGATCGATTCAAAGGTATTTTTGGTTCCGAGTGATTCCGATTAACCGACATGTTCTATGATTAAACAGTCTTGTTACAGTAGGAAAAAACACTTGTATCATAACGACCATTATTGACTTATGTATACCATATTGTGTACTGTTTAGAGGTATACCACATCCCGTACCAAGCCTGCTAAGGTACACTAGCGGCACGCTAAGATGGCCGGTTTGACGTTTGTCCGCTCATGAAGTTCCGTATTAATTGATAACGACTTTGAAGGAAATAATTGTATTACTTTATTGACGATAGTGATGTGCAGAGATTCATAAATTTTATCGAATGTAGTTTTAGGTTTAGGACTCAAAATTTATTTATTAAATTGATTTCTAAAATGTATACAAGTGTAGAAAAATCAGTTTGCACAATTTAAGGGGTGAATGTACTTGTGAATATGAACAATTTTCACTATGTGGACAAACCTCTGAAATCGCAAAAAAATATCAGCTGTTTCATACAAAAGGTAAAATTTTTATTTTTATATGATATATACCACAACTCGGCATTTGGTTTTCTAAATTGAAAATTTTTAAAAATGGAATCTAATACGATCGTCACATAGGATCGCTGGCTAGCACAACTACTACCTCCGGCAAACTCGCGTCAATGCTCAATGCAAAACAAAGCAGTTTCGAATTGACGTTGCTTCGAAAAGTATAAACTGTCAGTGCAATGCGATTGTGATATAGTTTTGACCTGGCTTTGGATTTCAAATATTGATACTGCATTACTGTTGACCCTTGCTCGTTAATTTGGACTCTGTTCAAGCCCTTTGTTGTGGATTTCGTCGATATGACCGAACGTACGCAGAGAACTGTTCTAAATAGTCAGACACGTGAGTTCGTAATACGCCTTCGTAACTATTTCGATCGTGAAGCTCAAAATGGAGGGCCAATTTTACCTATAACGTCAGTGGTTGAACGCGTAGCTGATGCGCTTAATATTGGACAACGAACTGTTAGACGGATAACTAAAAAAAAATATGGCGAGACTGGCACAGAAGAAAATAAACTTCACACACCAAAAAAGAGAAAACGAGCAAAACCAGTCGTAGGCATCGATAGCTTTGATGCCGATGCTATCCGAAGACATGTTTACGGCTACTATTTACAGAAGGAGTATCCAACAAGAAAAAAGTTGGTGCATTCACTGAAGGAAGCTGGATTATTCTTCGGTGGGGAAAGTTCTTTAACGAAGATTTTGAAGACCATTGGATTTCGATACAAAAAATGTAACAAACGCAAAATATTGATGGAAAGATTTGATATAGCGATGGCAAGGTATACTTTTTTACGGCAAGTGAAAGAAATCAAAAATTGGCAAAATGTTGTGTTCTTGGATGAAACATGGCTTAATGCTAACCATACTGTAGGCCGTTCTTGGAACGATGACACAGCAGCATCTACTTCCAAAGTCCCTGTAGGAAAAGGATCGCGACTTATAATTTGTCACGCCGGAACCATCAACGGGTTTGTCGAAGGTTCTCTCATGGCTTTTGCGTCAAAAACCACTGGAGACTATCATGAAGACATGAATGGAGAAAAGTTTACTGAATGGTTTACCTCAATGTTGTGTAGCCTCCCTGAACCATCTATTATAATTATGGACAACGCCCCATACCACTCGATGCAAATTGACAAGCCACCTGCCCAATCCCAAAAGAAAGCTGATATCGTCGCATGGCTTCGTAAAAATGGCGTAGATGCAAACACGAATATGTTAAAAGCGGAATTAGTACGTCTTTTAAAAGAAAACAAACCAACCAAGATCCGATACGTCATTGACGAAATAGCATTAGAACATGGGCACAGAGTTATACGGTTACCGCCTTACCATTGTGAGTATAATGCGATTGAGTTGGTGTGGGCTCAAATTAAGGGATATGCTGCAAGACACAATACAGAACCCCCATTTACCACAAAAAAAATGCTAAAATTATTAGAAGAAGCTTGTGAACATGTGACTAAAGGAGACTGGGAAAAGGTTGTGAATAGAACTGTTAAATTAATAAGGGAAGATTATGAAAGAGATGTGAAAATAGATAATATTATAGAAAAGTTGTGAATAGAACTGTTAAATTAATAAGGGAAGATTATGAAAGAGATGTGAAAATAGATAATATTATAGAAAACGAACATATAATTATTAATGTAGGTGATGATAGCAGTGACGACAGTGAAAATAGTAGTATGGACGAATCTGATTAATTATGGCCTTTTGTGGCACCTTTTTTGGTATCTTTTGTATTCATATGTTTCTTGTGTGCATATAAAGTATGTATATTCATTTTCATTCAAATATTCAGTTCGTTCAAATAAATTAAATAAACATATACATTTTTGTTTTATTAAACCTATTTAATCAGGTACAAAAACAAAACTTAATTGTTTTTTGTTCGAGAATAAATTGACATTCCACATCACTATTGTAATGTGTCAAACCGGCCATCATAGCGTGCCGCTAGTTTAGTATTAAAAGTAGGCATAGATAAGACATTAACGTCTGACACTAATATTGTTCCGATTTAGTATAATTGTCAGCCCGGTTCACTCATTTCACTCACAGAACGAGGTACTCCCATAGATTTAGGATTTTTAGCTTTGTCGCCACTAGATACCGCCTTACCTATAAACAATCGGCAATGCAATATATTTTGAGATTATGCGGGTACGCCAGTTCAGGCGTACAATGAATTGCCGCAATTTACTAGCACGCAGGCGTCCAGTAGGTAGGTGCGAAGCGACTATAAATCTATGGGTACTGCAATGAATTTTGCAAGCTCATATTGCTCACAAAGAGACACTCGATGTATATTTATAATGAGTAATTGACACTAAATTAGTGTCGTAGACTAAACAAGCTCTGTTGTTGTGAGCAACCCATTAACCTCTCACTACTGAGCGCAGGTCTCCTTACAGAGAAGGGTTATCTAAGGCCATCGTCTACCACGCTGGCCCAACGCGAATTGGTAGACTTCACACACCTTTGAGAACATTATGGTGAACTCTCAGGAGTGCAGGTTTCCTCACGATGTTTTCCTTCACCGTTGCAGCATGTGATATTTAATTGCTTAAACGCACTTAACTCCGAAAAGTCAGAGGTGCGTGCCCAGTACTATTATAATATATTGTGTGGCCCAGGCTCGAACCTGCGACCCCCCTAATAGGAGACCGCAGTCCTAACCACTGGGCTATCACTGCTTACAACTAAGCTTTAATACTTCTAAACTGAGGAGGTACCTAAGCAATTTCAAAATAACCACTTACTAAAGTAAAGTCAACTGGGTAAATCTAGTAGCTTTTTAAAACAAGCCATAATTTTTTCATGCGCTGATTAACTGAATAAGGTATAACAACTTTCTACATCCATTAACGAGTAGATGTTTTACTGGATCAATCAAATCCTTAAAAGGTCCCAGGAATTGGGTTTGTTTTTCGAAATATAAAATCACAGTTTATTTTTACTTAGGAATAATTACACGATGCTCAATTTTTGTTACTACCAGCACACAGTAAGGATAGTTTTTAAAACATAGTGATTATAATATTATGTTCAGTGCAGGTGCTCTGATTTATACTAGCGGCACGCTATGATGGCCGGTTTGACGTTTGTCCGCTCATGAAGTTCCGTTAATTGATAACGACTTTGAAGGAAATAATTGTATTACGTTATTGACGATAGTGATGTGCAGAGATTCATAAATTTTATCGAATGTAGTTTTAGGTTTAGGACTCAAAATTTATTAATTTATAAATTTTAAACCGGCCATCATAGCGTGCCGCTAGTATAGAACATAAAAAATATAATTATGATCTGATGTCAGTATTCATAAGACTTTTAGCACAACTCCGCATCGAAAACGTAGCAGCGGAACCTAGAATGAAGCATAGATTTAGGATTAGTAGTTGCTACTAGATACCGCCCTTCCTAAAAACAATAGCTCCTTAAATGTGGCAAAGTAATATCATAGTTTGAAAACGTCAAACATAGGTTGCTACAAGACTATGTGGGTACGCCAGTTCAGGCGTGCAATGAATTGCCGCAATTTACTATTGAGTACGCCGACGGTATGTAGTAGCTGCTAAGCGACTACCAATCTTACTCCATGGAATGAAGCAGAAAATACTTGAAAAAGTCACAAAAAAGCATTGTCAAGTCTGTGTTAGAGTAGAACACGCAGTTTTGCTATGGTTTCGTTCAGTTTCGTTTCTGTTTGACAACAGGCTAGGTTTAGCATAGACATAGCATTCCGTATACTACCGTTAAAGACTACCTTAGTTCAACCCAATATCTGGTATCTATACATAATCTTTAATCTGTGTAGGCTTCGATTAAATGTTAAGTGTTATTCAAATGTGTTGAACTCCCTTAATGGTTTAGTAGTTTTAGCTTGTCGGCGACGCGACGGTCGTGGGTTTGAGTCATAGGTCGAAAATGATGTTATCTATTCGGTTTTTTGACGAGAAATTCGTGTTACACTAGCGGCACGCTATGATGGCCGGTTTGACACATTACAATAGTGATGTGGAATGTCAATTTATTCTCGAACAAAAAACAATTAAGTTTTGTTTTTGTACCTGATTAAATAGGTTTAATAAAACAAAAATGTATATGTTTATTTAATTTATTTGAACGACGAAATTATTGTTGTTATTATTGTTCGGTCATATCGACGAAATCCACAACAAAGGGCTTGAACAGAGTCCAAATTAACGAGCAAGGGTCAACAGTAATGCAGTATCAATATTTGAAATCCAAAGCCAGGTCAAAACTATATCACAATCGCATTGCACTGACAGTTTATACTTTTCGAAGCAACGTCAATTCGAAACTGCTTTGTTTTGCATTGAGCATTGACGCGAGTTTGCCGGAGGTAGTAGTTGTGCTAGCCAGCGATCCTATGTGACGATCGTATTAGATTCCATTTTTAAAAATTTTCAATTTAGAAAACCAAATGCCGAGTTGTGGTATATATCATATAAAAATAAAAATTTTACCTTTTGTATGAAACAGCTGATATTTTTTTGCGATTTCAGAGGTTTGTCCACATAGTGAAAATTGTTCATATTCACAAGTACATTCACCCCTTAAATGGTGCAAACTGATTTTTCTACACTTGTATACATTTTAGAAATCAATTTAATAAATAAATTTTGAGTCCTAAACCTAAAACTACATTCGATAAAATTTATGAATCTCTGCACATCACTATCGTCAATAAAGTAATACAATTATTTCCTTCAAAGTCGTTATCAATTAATACGGAACTTCATGAGCGGACAAACGTCAAACCGGCCATCATAGCGTGCCGCTAGTGTAGTAGCAGCCCAGAGCTTGGTACATACTTGGTTTACTACTCAAAGGGTACATAGTATATTATTAGCTATGGCTTGGAAGTTGGTAGTGTTTTCACCATGACTGCCTCGGAGAACACATCTGACACAAGAACACTACACCGCGTGTTCCATACGCAACGTACATTTCCATTTTACTTGTGCGTAATTAAAATTATTCACTAAACAGTCATGAATAACATAACAATGTCGCTAGATTGACGAAAATAGAAGTGACGGTATGTTATTTCATACTTCAATGTTAGAAGAAGAGGTGTTAGTTTAAATTCGAAACTAGTAATAATGCTGCATCCACTGAAAAAACTGATTGAAAAAAGGTACATATTACTATCTCAAATAGTCAAATCCATGCAAAAACCTTGGTATGAAAATGGCTTTATTTTCTGAGCATTTATATGTATTACATGTGTACAATGCGACTTACTTATGTTTCAAAAAGTACATTTATAGGCATTAGAGTCATTCATAAAGCCCAATTTTAGTTTCCTTTTTAAAGGTCATAGGATAAAATATACTCCTTAGTGTAGAATGTAGATGGAGAGACGCAGATCTAGACTAAGATTTAATTTGTATAATGCGGGCAAGCGGACACCTAGCTCCGTGTTTAGATCGGCTTTGTGGGATGAATATTCTATAATACTATATATAGTCTTATTAAACTGTTCTGCAATACTAAATAAGGAAGCCAGTTTTCTTATGTAGCTTAGGCTTATTTGCTAAGCAAAAACGATTGAGGAATAGAGGAAACGCATTCGATTATAACCAGTTTGGATGTACAATATGTATTAGCAACCTATCACATAAATCTTTTAATTTATGCAAAAATGTGATTGCAATTAATGAGGCTTATTTCTAAATTATGGTTTAATATCTGAGCATTGAAAGTTTTCGCACGCGCTTTTTAACTAATTATTGAAAACTTTATTATGTTTAACTTTAATTTAACATCTAATTTTTATGAAACTTAATATCAAACACAATATACGTAGGTATTACACTAGCGGCACGCTATGAAGGCCGGTTTGACACATTACAATAGTGATGTGGAATGTCAATTTATTCTCGAACAAAAAACAATTAAGTATTGTTTTTGTACCTGATTAAATAGGTTTAATAAAACAAAAATGTATATGTTTATTTAATTTATTTGAACGAACTGAATATTTGAATGAAAATGAATATACATACTTTATATGCACACAAGAAACATATGAATACAAAAGATACCAAAAAAGGTGCCACAAAAGGCCATAATTAATCAGATTCGTCCATACTACTATTTTCACTGTCGTCACTGCTATCATCACCTACATTAATAATTATATGTTCGTTTTCTATAATATTATCTATTTTCACATCTCTTTCATAATCTTCCCTTATTAATTTAACAGTTCTATTCACAACCTTTTCCCAGTCTCCTTTAGTCACATGTTCACAAGCTTCTTCTAATAATTTTAGCATTTTTTTTGTGGTAAATGGGGGTTCTGTATTGTGTCTTGCAGCATATCCCTTAATTTGAGCCCACACCAACTCAATCGCATTATACTCACAATGGTAAGGCGGTAACCGTATAACTCTGTGCCCATGTTCTAATGCTATTTCGTCAATGACGTATCGGATCTTGGTTGGTTTGTTTTCTTTTAAAAGACGTACTAATTCCGCTTTTAACATATTCATGTTTGCATCTACGCCATTTTTACGAAGCCATGCGACGATATCAGCTTTCTTTTGGGATTGGGCAGGTGGCTTGTCAATTTGCATCGAGTGGTATGGGGCGTTGTCCATAATTATAATAGATGGTTCAGGGAGGCTACACAACATTGAGGTAAACCATTCAGTAAACTTTTCTCCATTCATGTCTTCATGATAGTCTCCAGTGGTTTTTGACGCAAAAGCCATGAGAGAACCTTCGACAAACCCGTTGATGGTTCCGGCGTGACAAATTATAAGTCGCGATCCTTTTCCTACAGGAACTTTGGAAGTAGATGCTGCTGTGTCATCGTTCCAAGAACGGCCTACAGTATGGTTAGCATTAAGCCATGTTTCATCCAAGAACACAACATTTTGCCAATTTTTGATTTCTTTCACTTGCCGTAAAAAAGTATACCTTGCCATCGCTATATCAAATCTTTCCATCAATATTTTGCGTTTGTTACATTTTTTGTATCGAAATCCAATGGTCTTCAAAATCTTCGTTAAAGAACTTTCCCCACCGAAGAATAATCCAGCTTCCTTCAGTGAATGCACCAACTTTTTTCTTGTTGGATACTCCTTCTGTAAATAGTAGCCGTAAACATGTCTTCGGATAGCATCGGCATCAAAGCTATCGATGCCTACGACTGGTTTTGCTCGTTTTCTCTTTTTTGGTGTGTGAAGTTTATTTTCTTCTGTGCCAGTCTCGCCATATTTTTTTTTAGTTATCCGTCTAACAGTTCGTTGTTCAATATTAAGCGCATCAGCTACGCGTTCAACCACTGACGTTATAGGTAAAATTGGCCCTTCATTTTGAGCTTCACGATCGAAATAGTTACGAAGGCGTATTACGAACTCACGGGTCTGACTATTTAGAACAGTTCTCTGCGTACGTTCGGTCATATCGACGAAATCCACAACAAAGGGCTTGAACAGAGTCCAAATTAACGAGCAAGGGTCAACAGTAATGCAGTATCAATATTTGAAATCCAAAGCCAGGTCAAAACTATATCACAATCGCATTGCACTGACAGTTTATACTTTTCGAAGCAACGTCAATTCGAAACTGCTTTGTTTTGCATTGAGCATTGACGCGAGTTTGCCGGAGGTAGTAGTTGTGCTAGCCAGCGATCCTATGTGACGATCGTATTAGATTCCATTTTTAAAAATTTTCAATTTAGAAAACCAAATGCCGAGTTGTGGTATATATCATATAAAAATAAAAATTTTACCTTTTGTATGAAACAGCTGATATTTTTTTGCGATTTCAGAGGTTTGTCCACATAGTGAAAATTGTTCATATTCACAAGTACATTCACCCCTTAAATGGTGCAAACTGATTTTTCTACACTTGTATACATTTTAGAAATCAATTTAATAAATAAATTTTGAGTCCTAAACCTAAAACTACATTCGATAAAATTTATGAATCTCTGCACATCACTATCGTCAATAAAGTAATACAATTATTTCCTTCAAAGTCGTTATCAATTAATACGGAACTTCATGAGCGGACAAACGTCAAACCGGCCATCATAGCGTGCCGCTAGTTTAATCATATAGAACATGTATAGAACATGGTAAGAATCTTGTGTAAGAATAATGGTGGGATTATGCAAGGGATCATATAGGGATTTTGCATGGAACTAGGAATTACGACTAGTTTGGCTTTTCCTGTCACATAATCCATCAAACTTCAGCAGTCATTTTCACGTCACTTTTGCTTTCAATCGAGTAAATAAAGCAATATAATTTTCTATTAGATTTTCGGTTTTCTACAGCATTTTACTAGAACTGTCATATTAAAGTTTTTAATTCTTTTCTTTTAAATAATGATCAATTTTTAGTTTTAATTTTATGGTAATATAATCGTATAGGTATTTTGTTTCAATAACATTTTAAAAAATATAAATTTTAATAATGACTACGACGAAATCTGTGAAATCTACAACTAGTACAGCCAAATCGGTAATAACATTTCTTCTGCTAACCTATTGGAATTACTGTGACGTCATAATGTAGGATATCATGCGGAATGCAGCAAAGCTGCGACACTCTACAACGCCCAATAGGGGTGACCCTACAATAATACATCACATGCAATACTTACATACTCTCTTTGCCTTTTCTTCGCCGCAGCTGGGTATCTTTCATACTATGAAACCACCGACGAATAATATCCTCGCCAGGCAACGAAGGTAGGCAAGGTATTTCTGATACCGATAAGATCAGTGAAATAAAACAAATAGAAAACAAAAGAGTAACTTCTAAAGAATGCTTAAAAGGTTCAGGAACAATCTCAACATTAGTTTACCTGCATAAATGTATTCTTAATATATTTGTAGATTTTATTACAAAGAAGAAAAACTGAATCCATATTAACGAAAAGGTCTTACCCTTGTGATACTCCGATGGGCGTTCGTCAAAACCCTTGGACACCAACTAAGCGACGCGGACCAATTGCCGCTGAAGCCGCAAGCCCGGGACCTGCTGTAGTATCTCTACCCTCCTTAATAGGTAATTGAATGCAGATTGTTTTAATTATGACAACAGTGAAGATGACAGTGAATGATGCAGTGATGCTGAAGCAATGGTAGGCATTAGCTTCTTCGAAAAGTTAATTAACCTAACCTAACCACTAGGTTATCGCACTAACTTTTCGAAGTTATGTGCGATTAAATTGTTAAATAACAGATGCTTCAACGGTGAAGGAAAACATCGTGAGGAATCTGCACACCTGAGAGTCCTCCATAATGTTCTCAAAGGTTTGTGAAGTCTGCCAATTTGCAATTGGACCACCGTCGTAGACTATGACCTATAATCATTCTCTCAAAGGCGATCTGTGCTCAGTAGTGAGCCGTTTATGGGTTGCTGATGATGATGATATTTATTCAAAAAAACAGTGTTTTTTTGTATAACGGTGTGTTTTCAAATAAGTCGTCGTCTTCATCGTTGCTGTCTCATAGATTTTTTTAAATATAGTATAGACTAACGCTTCACTGCAATCTCACCTGGTGGAAAGTGAAGATACTGCTTAAGATGGATGCGCGCTTGCCTAGAACATGCCTATTCACTCTTGATATTAGACGTCCATCGATGCATGGACACAGGTCTATCGCCAACGATCTACTTTTACATCTTTTTTCTTGGTATACCATGAACCATCGTTTAATATAATATTTTCCATTCAATAAATAATAATTTAGTCAGAATTTATTCCTCATTCAGTTATTTTATTATTTGATTTTGATGATGAAACGTTTAATATAAGTTTATAACCTTCATCATAAAAATACACTGATATAAAAATCAGCGTTTTTGTAGCAGTTGGTTTAATCGTGTAAGAGATAAAGACAATGACCCTCGGTAAGGTAACTCTGATGCCGTCATCGCTTAAATTCGAAGTCGCTTCTCCAAATTGAATGCCCACATCTACCTTTCCTATGGTCTTGGTATGTGTATATTGTGTATTTTAAAATTCAACACAATTTGCATGAAAATGTGAAATACGACACAAACGCTTTCGTGACTTTTCTTAATTGGGTTGATCGTAGATGCATTGGTAAGTAGAATATTATGGCGGTATATTTTTGAAACGATTCTAAAGTGACATTATGATTTAAATGTCTACTCTTTACTATTGTTTGACCTATATTTGAAGTTATTATGAGTTTCGTCGTGTATTCTTTATTTTATGTGACATTGACGGAGTTAGGACGGATAGGTAAGCGGGCTGCGGGGCCCTCTCCGAATCGAACTTGCGGTTTGCATATTTTCTTCAACTTTAATACGGTCTAGTAGGTAGCGTTTCTATGGGTTTTCTCGATGTACTACAGATAATACCTACAGACTGCAGCTTTTCAGTGATAACCATGTGTTACCTAATTTAACGATGCTCAATTTACATTCGCACATTTTTACATTTTATAATCGTGAATGAAGTTAGCAAGAGGTACAAAACGGTGTCTGTTAGCATTTAAAAAGCGGTGTACAAGTTGTCACTGTGTAAGCATTTGTAATAATTAATCGTTTTGGGAAGCTCGTTTGAAAATTTGTTCTCCGAAAAGTAGGAAATACAGATAGATATTAGATACAATAGGCAATAACACTTTTAGTTACCGTTAATACCACTAGGTACAATATAAGTCGGTGGTTAATACGATCCACATTGGTCACAGTGGGTGATTTCTTTTGTGCATAAGCCATAATGTCTATCAGTTTCGGCAGTATTGTTCGTGGAGAGCTGACATCACTCTGAGCCACTCTGTGCAGAGGTTGTGCGAGATTATCGCATGCAAGCAGCGACCTTACCCGTGTTCATACTTCATACTAAACGTGACATCATTTAGGTAGTTAAAGTTCACCAATGGCAATAACAACATGATGAACAAGTTTTGCTATTTCACTTCGTAATTTCGTAGTTCTCACTTCTCATTCGTCAACAAGGTTCGGGTCAGAGATTTTGTGTCGTATTTGGTTAATATTTCAATACTGGTGAGAATATAATAGTGATTTATATTAAAAGGTTTAGACTTTGTTAATTTTTGGGGCCTGTGCTCTGTCTGTCGTTTTCGTGGGCGAAAAACATTGACCGTGATCAAGGTGAGAGATGTTAGCAAGATAAAGATTTTCTACATATTTAATTTGTTTATTTAATTACTTTTTCTATAGGTACCTATAGAAATTGTAATTAAATTCTATAGGTATTTTTTAATTTGATAATAATTTTAAGGCTTAGAATTGTTACGAATGAGAATTTTTATAATTTTTCTTATTTTTTTTTATAAGTATCTTATTTATTTTTAAGGGGCTTTTATAGGTGACCTATATGTCAGCCCCATCAGTACACTCTTATATTTTTGGGGTGGGAGTAGGATTTAGGAAAGCGTGTCTATTCTGTAGAGCAAATGATAGATACCTACATACAAGGTATGCTTTTCTCGTGAAATGTTCTAAATCGAATAATAA
The DNA here is from genome assembly GCA_029955525.1 of Oeneis ivallda. NCBI lineage: Eukaryota > Metazoa > Arthropoda > Insecta > Lepidoptera > Nymphalidae > Oeneis > Oeneis ivallda. The sequence continues at coordinate 18,388,807 of JARPMR010000004.1, read as the reverse complement.
CACATATTAAACGAATACGAATAATATACCAAATCAAGGTATATTACGCTTTTTAAAGGATATAAATTTTACAGTAAAATACTTATGTCTATACGTCTTTTTCCGTAGGCAAACCTCCGCCAGAATCCAGAAAACCCCGCGCTCCAGCGTTTACTTTCGGACATAAATTGGAGTCTTCTGGAAAGGACAAGGGACCCGGTCCCGCATCATATAACACAGAAGGCATGACAGCTAAAGGTAGAAATATTTACCTAAATAGAGCTCCTTACAATAATGCAACTAACTGTAGATAGCTATTAGAGATAGGTACGTCAAAAATATTGGTGACATCACCGACAAAATAAAGTTAACCTTGATATAATAAACAACTGAGTGCACACACATTAGTAGGTAGGTGCTAGTAGAAGGAAGTGGAAGTACTGCGCCATACCTATAACGACATTTAGTACAATAAAATAATACGATAGATATTTTGTAATAGTAATTATTATTGGGTACCTCTAGGTAAACGAAAAACAACAAGGGATACGCCATCCAACTAACAAGATAATACAGAAATTGCCTGAATTGCCTATTTCGAGAGTCAATCGATCTTCATTTGATCTAATAGGCAATTTTTGTATTGTAGTCCCACCCACGTTGCATCAATTGCTAAATTGCAACTATAGGAACACCTGGGAATATTATTGAGTAATCGATTCATACGGGCATGTGAAGCATGCAGTTTGAATTGCTTGAAGCAAGTCTTAAATCGCCGCCTACAAGGATGGCATCATACTTATTTGTGGCAAAAATTTTATAAGCCTAGTTTGCTACTGATTTCAATAAGTGTAATTGTTTGAGTGCATTTTTGGGTCTGTCTAAAAATAGTCTGTCTTATAATAGCTATGTATCTTTATGTAGCTCTATAATGGCCTAGGTTAAATAGTTGCTTGTTCAAGGCTATTCAATTTAATGATATCATAAATCATTATTTTTAGACACACTAATTTGTTACAATTAGGTAGGTACGAAGGATTGACTTAATTTAGAGCTTTTTGCCGATAAAATTTACAGAGTGCTATAATATGAATAATAAAATAATAAACATTGCTGAGTCTGTTCTATCACTATATTATTAAACCCCGAGTAAAAAGAGCAACTGTTATAAGTTTAAATTGTGCATCTGTGTTCTGTCTGTTCCCTCGTAGCGCCCTAGCGGATGGACTGACTTTGATGCGGTTTTTCTACTTGAACGTTGACGTGATCGAGATTGGTCTTAGCTATAATTTATGAACATCTTTCAGGCGTTTGAAGAGCATCGGCTCATTTCTTACTTGAGTACAGTATACCCAGCGATATATATAGCGATATATGTATATATATATTGCACATCGGCCATAAGGCCGATGTGCAATATATATATACATACATACATACGGGCATACATAGCCCGGCCATAGATTCCATGTGTCGGGGGTGTTTTAAATATTTAATTTTACTTGTTTAATTTAATACTCGTGTTATTATGATTTATGTACTTAGTAACTGAATGGGTACAGAATAAGAAAAATTGATCGTTTCAAAAACATTTATAAATAAGTAGGTTGTGTGTTTGTTATGTTTTATATTAGGCGGATTACAATTGAATAGATTATTATCCAAGTAGCCTAGTTTTAGGAAAGGTTTTAAATGAACTTTTTAAGTTAACTGAAAACCTGTGCTTATTTTTTAATTGTGGTAGGTAATTTACTTTTAAAAAACGTCACATGATTTAATATAATATTCGTAGAAAATGACGCAGTAAATGTTTGCCTCTGGTTCCGCTGCTTTCTCAACATTAATCTATTGAACTGTTTATGCGTGACAACAAGACAAACAAACAATAATAAACCTATTTTATTAGTTTTGTGTGACATATTCATAGGCAATCTAAACTGGGTCATGATTTCATGGCTGCGATTGAATTAACATAAAGTATTATGATGTCTTTTTAGCTCATGGTAGGTTATAAATTGGTCGATTTTTGTCCCTTTTCAGGGTTGTGTTTTGCAGAAGATAATTGTGTTATTTTTCTGCGTCTACCTAATTCGAATTATTTTTTCATGATTGGGTTTTTTCATTTAGAATATAAACACAGTATTTCTTACTTTTAGTATCTTTATGATTTTGACATATTCAAGGAAGGTTTCTAAAAAATTTTCAGCCTCTGTAAGTAAGAGGCTTCACCACAAGATATTCGCACTGTTTTTTGGAACAACGCGTCGCCCACTCAGTATTAATCTCCAAATAAAAGGAATCTAAGTAATCATACCTCATTTTCCAAAAACTAGCTTAGATTTTAGATTAAAAATTCACCTACAAGCTTTACCTTTTCTAGTGCAGTTGGGTAAATAAGGATAAGATTTTAACATAATATATATATAATACTAGCTGTTGCCCTGGCGACTTCGTCCGCGTGGAATTAGGTTCTTTAAAAATCCCGTCGGAATTCCTGGTTTTATCGAGATAAAAGTAACCTGTAACACTGCACTCTGCAGGTCTCCAACCATGCACATCAAAGAATCACGTTGATCCGTTGCTCGATATGACTAACTTGAAAATTATAGACTTTCATACAAAAATTCAACCCCCTCTTTATAACCCCTTTACAGGTAGAATTTTCAAAAACTGTGAAATGCGTACTTCTATGTTTTTAATCAAGAGCCAAAACACCAAGTTTCATGGATATAAATAAAAAATTACGAACTTTCATACAAACTTCCATCCCCTATTCCAATCCCTTTTGGGGTAGAATTTACAAAATTTGTGAAACGTAATTAGGTATTTAAATTTATTCAAGAGCCAAAACCCAGTTTCTCATACATAATTTGAAAAATAACTCGAAGAATAAAGGACTGTCACAAAAAAATTTAATCCCCTATTTTATGCCTTTGAGGGTAGAATTTTCAAAAATTTTGAAATAAGTACGTACTTCTTTATTTTTAATCAAGATCCAAAATACCAAATTACATAAACATAACGTGAAAAATGGCGGACCTTCATACAAACTATCAACAGTTATTTAACCCCTTTGGGGGTAGAATTTTCAAAAACAGTGAAATACGTACCTTATTGTTTTTAATCAAAAGCAAAAATACCAAGTTTCGTTAACATTACTTGAAAAATGGCGGTCTTTAATACAAAATATCAACCCCTATTTTACCTCTTCGGGGGTAGAATTTTCAGAAAAGGTAAAAGTTTTAATAAAGAGCCAAAATACCAAGTTTCTTAAACATAACTTGAAAAATAACTTGAAAAATGAAGGTCTACCATACAAAATATTCAACTCCTATTTAACCCCTTTGAGGGTAGAATTTTCAAAAACTGTGAAAGACACACTCCTTTGTTTTTAATCGAAAGCCCAAATACCGAGTTTCATGCTTATAACTTGAAAAATGACGGACTTCCATACAAACTTTAACCCCCTTGGGGATAGAATTTCAAAAAAATCCTTTCTTAGTGCTCGCCTGCGTCATAAAAGGAACTACTGTCAAAATTTCAAGTTTCTAGCTTCAGTGGCTTAGGCTGTGCGTTGATAGATCAGTCAGTCAGTCAGTCAGTCAGGACAAGTCTTTTTATAAGTATAGATGACGTGATCAGAGAAGTGAGCGTAATAAAGCAGTAGCCAGAGGGTGATTTAATTATTTGGTAACAGCTATGATGAAACTTTAAATGATGGATGGTACCAGTCTGTCTCGCCAAAACGTAATATTATAAGAGGTCATTGAGAGAGAACAAGTTTCTGCTTTATTATCAAGGTTTCGTAGCTTCTTTCGTACTCGTAGTTATGAATTAACTTTACTGACCTTTGTACAATTTCTTAACAAATAGTATGGTTTCCCTTTCCGTGAATATGTAGGCTGGCATTGGATGTTTGCAAGTGTCTCTTGCAAACATGTTGGATGTCGCCAAATAAGTCCGTATTACCGAAGGTGATCGAGACCGTGACTCAACTCGTGGGTGCCTTGGGACCATGAATGGATTGTTTTTGATTTGGTTTAGTCGAATGCAGCTCAGTCGTTTGTCCACTGCGTTCGGAATCATTCTTGATATTAAGAAAAATATTGCTTTCTTATAAAGATCTTCTATTTCCTAGTGAAATATTAAGGTTCTTGTGCATTTGTGTGTCGTATTGGACATCTTGACTTCGAGTTTTTGGAATACAAAGGTAATTATGTCGCAAATGAAATCAATCTCTGATTTACCAATATTATATTTTGCTTTAACAGTTATTAAGATTGATCAGGTTATTTAAACACTGTTATTGATTTCGAATGTGATTAATATTCATCGTTTTTTGATTTTGTTATCATATTCATCATAGAATTATTAGTTGTTTTATGATATTCATGAATTTGCATTTAAATTTATAATGAGCTAGGTATTTACGTAATTTCTATTTACGTAAGATGTTAAAAAGTTAAGTAACGAAACTATTTCATAGATTTTTTTAACCATAAATTATTTCTTATTATTTTTTACATTTTCCAAGAGTCAGTTTTCTTTATGAAGGTACAGCCTTCGTCCGTGATTCTGACTTTTAAAAACTTTTTTAAATAAAAAATATGTATCCTAACTCTATCTCTAGGATGAGTCTTTTAAGGGTTCCGTACCAAAATGGTAAAAATGGAACCCTTATGGTGAGACTTTCTCCGCCCGTCCGTCCGTCGGTCACTGTCAATTATCTTAGTAACTATTAAAGCTATCGACATGAAAATTGGAATAGTTGTATGTAATAGTGGCCCGACATGATTGGAATAAAAAAAATCAAAAAATATTTTTAGTTTAATTAAAAAAGGGGGGAAATAGTTTGTAATTTCAAAGTAAGATACCGAGTAGGGTATCATATGAAAGGCCTGTACATTCTAAAAATCTAGATTTATACCGGTCCCCCCCCCCCCCCCCCCACCTTATGTCCGCAGTTTACCAATCGAAAAATCAGAAATGATTATGGTCAATAGAGGTTTATGTATATTTTAAAGGAAAAATAAAACCAACGCTCTAACTAGCATAGTTTGTTTGATATTAACAATAAACCTCTACAAACAAAGTTAACGATGAATAAGCAAATTAATATAATAATATTTTCGTTTTTCTTTTACTTTTGGAGTACGGAACCCTCGGTGCGCGAGTCAGACTCGCACTTGGCCGGTTTTTTTTAATTTTGTGGCAAATTACGTCAAATTCGAATAAGCGTCTGATGAGCCGTGTATAGGACAGTTGTCCAAGTTTTGATGATCATCATTATAATCATATTACTAAACGCAACAGCAAATACAATCAACAAAAATCTTATGTGAAAACACAATCAAAACTGTTTCAAGTAAAATGAGGTAGTACCTAGGTACTTCATTATTTTAATAAACTGGGGCAGAGTGAGAACTTGTCGATTACATCTCTTCGTCGCCCTCGCACGCCCACATCTAGGAAAATGGCAATGATGTCACTATGTATCGTTTCAATCATTTTACAAGTAGGTACAAGGTTTTTATTTTTTATACCTACTTTCAGATTTGAAAACCTACAAATTAGATAATATTTTAAGCGGATTAAGACTTTTTCTTTATCCTTACTAATATTATAAATGCGAAAGTTTGTTTGTTGGTTTATTGGTTTGTTGGTTTGTCCTTCAATCACGCCGCAACAGGGCTACGGATCGACGTGATTTTTGCATGGGTATAGTTGAGGACCTGGAGAGTGACATAGGCTAAATTTTATAAAACAATGCCACTTATATTCCTTTTTAGGGTTCCGTACCCAAAGGGTACCAACGGGACCCTATTACTAAGCCTACGCTGTCCGTCCGTCCGTCCGTCCGTCCGTCCGTCCGTCCGTCCGTCCGTCCGTCCGTCAGCGGGCTGTATCTCGTAAACCGTAATAGATAGACAGATGAAATTTTCACATATTATGTATTTCTATTGCCGCTATAACAACAAATAATAAAAATTAAATTAAATTAAAAAAATTAAATTAAAATGGGTAGGTGGGTAGATGGAAATTTTTTAATTTAATTTTTTTAACGGAACCCTAAAAGAGCGAGACCCGACTCGCACTTGGCCGATTTTTTAATTATCTCAACTAGTCTCGGAAATATAGAGCTTTAAAGTTACCTGTTAGACAAAGAGAGCGATATTGAGGTGTGACGTCACAATCACAACTCATAAGCTCCATACACTCTTCATAGAAAATTTCGTTTTAGAAAGAGACAGATACAGTCGTAGTAAAACAGCTTATAACTTATTCGTTTTTCGACAGATTTATTTTGTTTTTACAAATGTTATTCTTACATGTTACATTTTCGATTAAAAATAATGATATATCAACATTTTGACTCAGTCAAATACCCAATTATAACAGTACCTACTTGCGTTTACGTGAAGGAAAACATTGTGAAGAAACCTGCATGCAAACCTGCATTAAGAGTTCTCCATAATGTGTGTGTATTCTGCCATTCCAAATTTGTTCAGCATGGAGGTAAGCCCTTAGTCTGAGAGGCTTACTATTATCTACCAGGCCAGGTAGGGTTGAGATGATTAAGATGATGAACCTTTCGATAAAAACAATAAAATAATCGAGTCCTTTTCCCTATAACTAACATAATGAAGATGGCAGAACGACCTGTGGGACCAGCGGCGTCATATATGGTCGTTGACCGCCCCCCAGGTCCAAAAACCTTAGTCTGAGAGGCCTTTATTATTACTAGACCAACTAGCGTTAAGATGATTCTGATGCACCTTTCGATAAATTCGAAAAAATCGAGTCCTCTTCCCTATCATATACTAACATATTAAAGATGGCAGGCCGAGCAGTGGGTCCAGCAGCGTCATTACATGGCCGATGGCCGCCACCCAAGGTCATTCCTACTCCAGCGCCTTGTGACTACGAACCCGGAAAATCGATCAGAGCCGTCCTAGACCATGCCCCGGCTTTCTCGATAGGCCTCCGTGTCAGCCCGCCGCAAGCCGGCAGCAAAACGCCAGGTCCTACACTGTATAGTATCTATACAAACAACATTGCTGTCAATGTCTCATTAATGTCTTGTTTTGGCGCTCCTCATTCGTTGTTTTCCATTATTTATGTTCATAGATCGTCATTTATCTTTTGTGTTTTTGTATCTTTTTTATCAGCTTTTATCCGACGGTCACGAAATTCAATGCTCGATTGCACTGCAAACGAAATAGTTGAGTGTATCGATATATATTATTATGCATTTTCGATGGTTGAACGTCAAAAAGCATTTTATGTGTTAATAATTTAAGAGCACTATCTTCAATGTCACCTTTATGGATGGGATAATAGGTATATACTCAAGAGCAGGATGTGCGATGTTTATTATACCGCGACTTCTTTTTTATACAATATGGGCAGACGCTTTTTTTGTATTTTTTTTTCAAAACTAACCGATATTTCAAAATAAAACACATCTAAAATTTTTTAAATAATATACGTATGTAATGTATACGTTAGATAAAATATGCGTCAAGTTTCCTTAGCAAAATAATTAAAACGTTTGAAGGATTAACATAAGTCATAACTTCCAAAATAAATATAATTTTAATATTAATCTACAATAAACATCTTTAAAAATAGATCGCTTATTTCATTTTTATTTCAAATCGCGTGGCTAGGACTGCGAAACAGCGCGGCGTCGCGATTTGCAATACTTCGAGTGTAATGACTAATGAGTATGAACATCTACTCTGCGTATTGAATCTCGTGGCCATCGGTGCACTGTTGACATCATTAGATGAAATTCTACCATACTTTTTGTAGTTATTTAAAGTTTTATTGTGTATCACTTTGTCTTAACATTTGGAACTTTATTGTTTAGAATCTGTTTTATTTAGTATTTATTTAAGATCAATGCTATGTTGCATCTCTTGTTTTCCGACTTCATCATATACAACATTGCACATGGATCAGTTCAGATCTTAAACTTTAGATTTGTTACCCTAGCAAAGATTTTTCATGTCACCGCATGTAAAGCTGTTTTTTTTCGCAAATGTGCAGCTTATTTTATTTTTCTCTTCCTTCCAAATAGGTATGTATGTATTCTATGTATCTGTTTTCTAAATTATTTAGGTATATTAACAGTAAAATTCCTTACCAGTGTTAATTTAAAGTAGTTACCGACGTAAACCGTCGAGGGACAAGGGGAATGGTTGCGATGATGCATTTAAGTCGATTGCGCTGTTTAAGCAAAGTTGCTCCAAGTCGGGAACTAGATCGGTGACCGATTTCAGAAATCCGAATTTGGCCTTTCCGTTCACGTTCAGCCGTCGGTCTCGGTTATTATCATTTAAATCTGATACTATACGCTCATTTGCTGCAATATCGTTTTATCTAAATTTCTATTTGTCAAAATGATCTTTAAGAATTAAATGGGATATAATCTTAGTTTTGAAAATTTTGTTGTAAAGTCTGTGAGTTTACTTTTCAACTAATGTAGTTTTAAAAGAGTATAATGGATTTATTCAACATAAGGTACTCTTAGTTAAAATCAGTAGGTAGGTACGTGTTCGAGATAAAACGAATGCAGGAAATAAGCGAATTGTTGAAATCCCATACTGTTAAACGAAACGTTTGTGTAAGGATCTAAGAACTTATAGCGAGATATAAGAAAACCCCTACCATTATGTGATTAATGGGAAGAGGTCCAAGAACAAGTAGACATACGACAAAAACCGAGACGTACGGCAGTGAGTTCCGGCCTAGCATATGCAGTGTATTTATTTGGAAGTTATATTTAAAGTCAAATGTATAAATTTCAGCGCCGAACGTATACTCCATGCCACCTGTCCTCGGAGAGGCGCGTGAAGGCAGCAAACGGGCGGCTCCAGCCTTCAGCATCACGGGTCGGGGCAAAACAGTCGAAGACAAGACGCCCATGCCGGGCCCAGGCACCTATACCACGGACAAAGCGGCAACTGCGATCAATAAGCGGCCCCCAGCGTACACGATGGCGCCGAGGAGGGAGCTGAAGCCCCCGACGGCGTCTGTGCCCGGACCGGGGGTTTATTGCCCGGAAAAAGTAAGCTTCCACTTTTAATTAAGGACCTGTAGGGTTAGGCGCTACGCACACGTAGTTGCCTGTTGCAACAATCGGCAACTCGCAACTAGCTTTTTGAAGTGAAAACTTCTTTAGGCGCGTTGTGCACTTTTTGGCTGAGCAAAAACCATTGATTTCGCGTCATCGCGACCGTCACGCGTGTTTTCACCTCTATCAGCAGTCCCTATGACTGGCAATTTTTTTTGTACGATTTTCAAATACTAATTGTGAGAAACTATGCAGAAGTAGCAACTCTAAAATAGTTGCGAGTTTTGGTGATCGAAACTGCTATGAAGACTTTTTAAAAGTTGACAGTTTCGGCAGTTGAATTTGCCTTGAAAGTGTCCTTATTAATACATATTATAAGTACAACAGTGTGTTTGTTTGTTGGTTTGTTCTTTAATCACGCAGCAACGGAGCAACGGATCATCGTGATTTTTTGCGTGGGTATAGATAGTTAAGAACTTGGAGAGTGACCTAGACTACCTTTCTTCCAGAAAAAACCGAACGTTCTTGCGGGTTCTTCATCAATCGCTGTATAATATCTATCTCCGTCGTTCAAAGATCTCAAAATAGCCTACCTTCTCTATTCTATCTCTTAAGGCAGCTATAGCGTAATCACAGAAAATATTACATTTCAATTTTAATTAATTGGTAAAATTGTTGCTTGAGCATTCATACTTTTCAGTGCTTTTAAACTTTAAGGTTACTAACCTACTGGTGAACTTCCAGAATTACTTACAAAAGTCAAATGACTCACTAAACTTGCAGAGATTGACTTGCTGAGAATGTTCACCGAGTGGAGCTTGCAAGCTCATTTTTTAAAGTTTCATTGCTAATGGACCCATAGATAACTTTAAATCATGACAAAAAAGCTTTAAACGCAAAATATCTCAACGGCCAAAAGTTCCCCATCCGTTGCTCTATTGTCATACCCACGCCTAACACAAGCTAAACGCTTATTTGGAGGGGAGAGGGGAATATTAGTCAAGTTCAAGCATGGCTAATCTTCTTAAATAAAAAGTTTCATATAACCAAACTAACATTAAAGTGGGTGCACATACAGGTCTGCGTGAACCTTCCGTGGGCTCCAGCGCACACCTTCGGCATCCGTCATTCACCTTTCGTCGGAGAGTCCGTTCACTACCCAGCGCCTGAAGGAGTCACTGCTGTTTAACCTCATTCTGTCTGTACTAATCTTTTAACACTTAATGTCTGACATAATTTATATCCGTAACTCTCAGTAATTATTATACCTACTAAGATAGAGAAGCCTACTGACAAACGTACCTACTGTGTTACCAGATAATATGGGTTAGATAAATTAAATCCCGAAACATTACACTGCACTCTGGTTATAATAAGTCACTTGCATTTTACGGTACGTTAACGTATAAGAAATCGTAAATTTAGAAAATCGTATATAGCGTTATAATGCTCTTATTTTATTGAAACCGAAGACTCAAAATATCTGGTGCATTTTAACATCATATTCATATTTCATAAGATCATATTCTATAGGCTTTTCTCTCTACGTGGTTAACATCATGTTTTATAATTAGTATTATTCGTAAATCTACTGCTAACAATATAAGTTACGTAATACGTTCTTACATTCACTCGATAATATTACTAAAAACACATCATGATTCTGTAAAATGTGTAGTTGTAGTTGATGTAGTTCTTGTAAGCACAATTAATATCCTGTTTTGATTATTTTTATTGAATATTTCAGGCCGACGCTGTTCTTCGTGAAAAAGCACCAAAATTCAGTCTTTCAAGCAAAATAAAAATAGAAAAATATGAGCAAGTTCCTGCTCCTAATGCTTACAATCCCCAAAAAGCTGATAGAGTATTAAGAGAGAAGTCACCAGCCTTTTCTTTTAGAACTAAATCTGAAATTGTAAAGGTACACGACGCACCTGCACCTAATATTTACACTCCAGAAAAATCACTACATGCTCTTAAAAATGGGCCGAAGTATACGCTCGCTGGTAAAGGTTCAGCTGAAAAACATGAAGTAACACCTGCCCCTAACTCTTACAATCCACAAAAAGCTGACAAATTGCTGCACGAAAGCTCACCTTCCTATACATTAAGATCCAAGGAACATGCAGAAAAAATTGAGGTAACACCAGGCCCTAACGTATATGCTCCAGAGAAGTCATTACATATGCTAGATAGTGCTCCCAAAATTACAATGGCTGGAAAAGGTTCATCACCGAAAATTGAAGATTTACCTGCACCTAACGCTTATTCCCTCGACAAGGCTGACAAATTGCTCCATGAATCTTCGCCGGCTTACACGTTTAGACCGAAAGTCGGCGTTGACAAAATGAATGAAAATCCTGCTCCAAATGTTTATTCTCTTGACAAAGCTGATAAACTACTACACGAATCTTCGCCATCTTACACGTTTAGAACAAAAGTTGGCGTTGAAAAACCGAATGACACTCCTGGGCCAAATGTTTATTCTCCCGACAAAGCTGATAAGCTACTACATGAATCTTCACCATCTTACACGTTTAGGCCTAAAGTTGGTGTTGAAAAGCCGAACGAGACACCTGCGCCAAATTACTATGATCCACGCTTATTGAATGACATGCCAAAGTTTTCAATTTCGGGCAAGGGTCATACAGAAAAGCCCTCTGATGTGCCTGCTCCTAATGCATATGATCCTCATTTACCTGATAATACTCTGAAATTTTCACTAACGGGTAAAGGTCGGAATGAAAAACCCTTAGATACACCAGGGCCTAACAGTTACAATCCTCATTTATCAACTAATTCTCCGAGTTTTACTATATCTGGTAAAGGCCATGACGGAAAAATTTCTGATGTCCCTGCACCAAACGCATACGACCCAAATTTGCCTGATGATGGTCCTAAATTTACAATGACAGGAAGAGGACATACACCAAAAAGACCGGAGACTCCCGGACCATCTTCTTATGATCCCCATTATTCAAATGACTCTCCAAGGTTTACTTTATCTGGTAAAGGCCATGACGGAAAGATTTCTGATGTCCCTGCACCAAACGCATACGACCCACATTTGCCTGATGATGGTCCTAAATTTACAATGACAGGAAGAGGACATATACTAAAAAGACAAGAGACTCCCGGACCATCTTCTTATGATCCCCATTATTCAAATGACTCTCCAAAGTTTACTTTATCAGGAAAAGGCAAAAATGAAAAAACATTTGATTCGCCCGCACCTAATGCGTATGATCCAAGCAAATATGATTTAAATGGAACACCGAAATATAGTTTTGGTATTAAAAGGAATCCAGAAAAACCATTTAGTAACCCTGCGCCTAATGCCTATAGCCCTGAAAAGGCAGATAATGTTTTACATGAACATTTCCCAGCGTATACTTTTAGACCTAAAATTGAAAATGGAAAATTACCTGATACACCAGGCCCTAACTTTTACCATCCAGAAAAAGCAAATGAAGTGATTTTCGAGAAAAGGCCTGTTTATACTTTGACATCAAAAGGAAAAGATGCAAAAATAAACAACAATCCTGCTCCTAACTTGTACAACCCAGAGAAAGCTGATCATTTTCTGTTAGATAACGCTCCACGATACTCTTTTAGAATAAAAACTAACCCATTCAAACCAGACAACATACCAGCCCCTAACAATTACAACCCTGATAAAGCTGACAAAGTACTGTTAAGAAGCGCACCACAATATACTTTTAGGATAAAACCGGAAACGTCAAACGTTGTGGCTACTCCTGGTAATTGATTTTATTTTATGAACTAACGAAAGGCTGGGAGATAACTTTTAAATAATCATTAATTTATTATTGTTTTTAGCTCCAAACACCTACAATATACCGAATCTACAAAAAACACCACTGTACACGATTTCGGGTAGACATAAAGAACCGATCGATGAACGTATAAAAGTTCCTGCTCCTGGGGCGTATAATCCAGAAAAGGGTTACAAATTTGTTTTAACATACTCCCCTCAATATACTTTCGGAGTTAAAATTCACACTGACAAATACGCCGATACACCAGGTAAGGATTAACGGTTTATAATAATATATAATTTTTACCAAATGAAGTTAACTATAATTCAAAAATTCAAAATTCAAAATTATTTATTTCATGTAGGCCAACCTGTGGCTCTTATGACACGTCAAGATTCTACCACCGGTTCGGAAAGCGGATTCTGCAGAGAAGAACCGGCAAGAAACTCAGCAGTTGCTCTTTTCAAAATAATCATTTTACAATATTAATAAGTAGCTATTACATTGTAATAAGTTTTTATACTATCTTGTGGGCAGCTGGATGGCAAGCTGATTTAACCCGTGCATCTTTGTTAGAATAGAATATGACTCCGATAAAGAAAAATAAATAGTTTAAAACAATTTCGTCCTTCTCGACTACAGAAACACATACACAAACACACACACATACACACACACACACACACATACACACACACACACACACACATACAACACACACACGATTTCTTAAATTTAGGACATATTTACGAAAAAACTATATTTATGTTTTATTTATGACGGAAGTTGAAAAATAATTTTTAATAATTGTTCTTACAGCTCCAAACAGCTACCGTATCCCATCTGTACTGGACGCACCTGTGTATACGATGTCCGGCCGTCATAAGGTGCCGCTGGACGATCGGGTAAAGGTTCCTGCGCCTGGCACCTACTCACCGGAGAAGGTAAAATTAGTAGTAAAAATAAAATCTGGTGATCAAAATTAAGTACATATCATACTATCATACTTACTTACATAAATCATACTTAATATTATAAATGCGAAAGTGTATGTTGGTTTGTCCTTCAATCACGCCGCAACAGAGCTACGGATCGACGTGATTTTTTGCAGGGGTATAGTTGACGGAGGAGCAGGAGAGTGACATAGGCTACTTTTTATTCCGGAAAATCAAAGAATTCCTGAGGGATTTAAAAAACTAAATCCACGCAGACGAAGTCGCGGGTATCAGCTAGTAATAAGTATTATAAAGTGTGTTTGTTTGTTGGTTTTTGGTTTGTTCTTCAATCACGCCGCAACGGAGCCACAAATCGACGTGATTTTTTGCATGGGTATAGTTGAGGACCTGGAGAGGGACATAGGCTACTTTTCAAAGAGTTCCCGAGGGATTATAAAAGCTAAATCCATGCGGACGAAGTCGCGGGCATCAGCTAGTTAAGTATATATTTAGAAAACAAAACGCTTTTGTTCAAAAACACAGATGTAAAAAAAATTATACATTGATAGAAGCTTTTATATCAAGAATCGTTTTGTTGCTAGTAGGTCGAGGCGGATCCCATGTTTTTTCCGTAACGATATTATCATAAATTAATATTTAAATATTGTACCATACTATACTAAACTATAGCATGCATTCACTTTTTCCCCTTCTCCGAACAAAAAATTATAATGAATATTATGTTTTGTGCAATTAATTTTTATTTTTTCTGTTTTAGGTGCAGATCAATAGAACTCCACAAATAACATTCGGAATAAAACATTCCCCATTATTAGGTCAACTGAAGCCGATTGAGCCACTTCGCCCTGTCGATAGAGAACAAAGAGTTACAAAACAAACGGCGCCCTTGAGAAATGAGATCGATAATAATCGGCAAAACGAAATTGCCGTGACAAAACACAACGGAGATGTAAATGTGAATGAAACAAACAACTCAAATTCACGGCGAGCTGAGTCATTCGATTCAAATATTGATGTCCAAGATATGCGTACACACGTAACTCAAGTTAAAACGCAGAATGAAGTTAGAAGCAATACGGCTACACCTGAGCCAATACAGGAGATGCTTTCTCAAGAAATCGTATGGGTGCCTGAAAATTCGGAACGCCGCGGTTCATACACAATTGAAAAATCTGATGGAAACGGATTTATCGAACGATATGAAAATAACGAAGTGATTCCAGTCGATAATGGAGCTATTCGAGTTTCAGGTAGCGGGGAGAGAGGTGCTTCCTGTGCCGAGGAGCGCAGCAGTGAAGTGATTCGGAAGGACGGCTATGTTCAGAATGTTGATAGAAGAGTAAACAACTCTCAGGCGCATGACAACAAACAAAAGGCAACTGAGGAAGTTCGTGTTGGAACTGATGTTCAGCACTTACCTAATGGTGGAATAGCTAAAACAACTACTACTACAACAATCAAAAAAGTTGGAACTGCTGCTAAAACTGCAAATGTCTCTACATCAGTCACTCGGACTAATACTGCTATAAACTCACGCGATATTGGCGTCAACTAATTTGAACTATATTTTACGATAAATTTATTAACAAATACAAAAGATTAATAAGGCTTCATTAATTGAACAGATAAATAATTAAGATTCCCTATTTTATTAAAGTTATTAAATACCTAAGCTTGATTTGTAACATAGGTACTATTGCCAATTTTCAGCTTGAGATTTTAATGTTAACTCAAATGGTTATGTTTGTAATTTACATGATATTCTACATTATTTAGTATTGTAATTATGAACTTATATTTTTTTATTCTCTAAATTAATGTTATTTAACTGTACTAATGTACAATAATTTAGACATTAAACTCTCTATTTTGTTTGCCACGTCGGGTTTTATTTCGATTACTAGATGATGCCCGCGACTTCGTCCGCGTGGATGATGGTTTTTTAATTCCCACGGGAATTATTTAATTTTCCGGTATAAAAAATGTGCATATGTGGTAATTCTGGGTATGAGCTATTTCCATTCCAAATTTCAGCCAAATCGGTTCATTCGTTGTGGCGTTAAAGAGTAAGAAACATCCATCCATACATCCATCCTCACAAATTTTCGCGTTTATAATATTAGTAAAAATATAAATAGAAAGATAATATAGATAAATAAATAATATAGATAGAAGTCCTTAGAATACAATGTTCTTTGTGCTATTTGCGACATGAATGACGGGACCAATTGTCGCTACTTTATGGGCGTCATGAAGGTTGTAAAAATTGATAAATGTATATCATCATCATCATCATTTTCAACCTTTAGATGAATAGAATAGAATAGAAATGTTTTTTATTCAAATAAACTTTTACAAGTACTTTTGAATCGTCAATGAGTCTACCACTGGTTCGGAATGCTGTTCCTGCCGATGTCCACTGCTGGACATAGGTCTCCTGCATGGACCTCCACAGGCTTCGGTCTTGCGCCGCCTGAATCCAGCGGCTCCCTGCGACTCGTTTGATGTCGTCGGTCCACCTAGTGGGGGGTCTGCCAACACTGTTCGAAGACTTTAGTCTTCAGGCACTGAGGAATTTTGGACGAGAAGACATCTTCAATCATCATCAAGAAGAAGTCATTCCCGAACGCTGCCCAGCCATATGAACCATGAACCATGAACTGCCCATTGCCCATAAATGTATATACCACTGAACTTTCCAACCAAGAAAAATCTAGTGTCAAGAAAGAAGGTTATAGTTACGAAGTTAGTTTTGGTGGTCAACTTTATTAAGTACTGTGTAGAAGTATATGTGTACTTTGCTTACACTTGGACCGCCTGATGTGTAACTGGCACTTAGTTGTACCTTACAATTATTAGGTACGATTTTAAACATCCCGCGGTAACGCATTGTTATTCTCAGATTAAAGCACATGTCACTCTGCAAATCCTCAACTATACCATGCAAAAAATTATGTCAATTGCTCCGTTGCTATGTGATTGAAGGACAAACCAATAAACTAACAAAACAAACACACTTTCGCATTTATAATATTAGCATGGATAGTTAGCGCAGCTACCATAAAGACTCTACTCAGAAACTGACCCTTCTAAAAGCTTATCAATTATTTCTAACATTGAAACAGTACAGAGATGTGTGTAAAAAAAAAGAAACCAAAACACGAGTTTCATTGTCTGTTTATCAGCATCCTGATACTAACTACCAGAAGGTATGGAATATGGGGGCCGTACAAAATACTCTCCATCAATTTTGATCGTCAAAGTTATTCTGATAGCGTTGTTAGGGAGCCGGTGAAAACTTCTGCAGGTTTTAGTTACCTGGCAAGTGAAATTTAGTAAATTCACTAGAACTAGATGATGCCCGCGGCTTCGTCCGCGTGGATTAAGGTTTTTTTAATTTAAATTTTTTAATCCTGGTTATGAGATATCACTATTCCAAATTTCAGCCAAATCGGTTCGTTCGTTGTGGCGTGAAAGAGTAACAAACATCCATCCATCCATACAGGAGTAGCATAGTAGGAATCCTACTGTAGGATAGTAGGATTAGTAGGATAACAATGTAACGATATGAGAGGTTTTAGTGATTTTTCTAATCATAACTTCACCAAGTTTACTGCTATAGGAGCTAAAGATCTTCAATAGCTTAATGGGAAAGGGGCCGGACTGGAACCTGAAATGTCGACGGTTCAAAACCCGTCCGTTGTACTATACTTAAATGTCTTGTCCACTCACATAACACAAACTATACGCTCAATTTGGAGGGAGAGAAACAGAATATAAGTCATGACGTGTAACACAGCAAATCTCTTATCAACCGATAGACGTCCACTGTTGAACAAATATCTCTAATTTGGAATTCCACAGGTCTCGATCTTACACCGCCTGTATCCAGCGGGTTCTTGAGACTCGTCTGATGTCGTTGCTCCACCTAGTATAGTATACTAGTATTAGTATTAGGGGCCATGACAAATACTTTGTTTAAATTTTTTTCCATTTCTGCCACCATCTCCCCAACTAATAATGTATGCTTATCATCATTCTGATAGTTCTCTGGTGACAATGTTCTGCGAAGCGGCGTGGGCGAGCAACGTGCCTACTCACAATGTCGTTAGTTCACTGCCCACTTATCCAGTGGTCGTGCTGCTGCGACTTCCGCTTCATACAAAACTGTACTCAATTTATCGCACAATAACATCCGGCTCTCTGATTAAAACATTGAAATTTTACAATATAATATAGTTTTAATTAAGTATCCTGAAAATGATAATGTGTTGTGTTAAGGATGATTATACGGGTCTGCCCGCGAAATTCATATTAAATTTGGTTTTTCGCAATTTGTAAGCTAATACGACAAATTAGGCTAGTGGCATTCTAATTGCGGCAGTAGAATTATCATCTTCACAGGTTTACATAAAAATCTTTACTTGAAAGTGACCAGTTTAAGAAATTAATCAAAATACTGACTAATTTGTGAGTAACTCACGTTCAACTCGGTATTTTGATTACTGGTCACTTTCAAGTAAAGATTTTTATGTAAACCTGTGAAGATGATAAATAATTCTACTGGCGCAATTAGAATGCCATAAGCAATCCACCTTAAAGGCAACAAGGTTTTGCCCGCGATTTTGCCCGCGTGGGATTTTTAAAAATTCCGCCCGGGAAACTTATTTTTACAAGGCAAAAATAGCGTAAGTATGTCACTTTCCAGGTCCTCGACAATAGCCGTGCAAAAAATCACGATAATATGTTTTTCTGTTGCTGCGTGATAGAAGGACAAACCAACAAACAAACACTGCACTAAGTATAGCATTTATAACAGAAAGTGTTGTCATAACTTATGATAGAGTTTACTCATGTCAAAAATCTATCTATACCTATGGGTACTTATAAAAAGACTTGTCCTGACTGACTGACTGATCTATCAACGTACAGCCTAAACCACCGAAGTAAGAGCACTAAGAAAGGATGTATGGGGGGTTAAAGTTTGTATGAAAGTCCGTCATTTTTCAAGTTATACCCATTGGAACTCGGTATGTGAGCTTTAAATTAAAAATAAAGAATTACGTGTTACACAGTTTTTGAAAATTCTACCTCCAAAGGGGTTAAATAGGGTTTGAATGTTTGTATGATAGTCTTTCATTTTTCAAGTTATTATTCAAGTTATGCTTACGAAACTTGGTATTTTTACTCTTGATTAAAAATAAAGAAGTATGTATTTTACATTTTTTGAAAATTCTACCCCCAAAGAGGTAAAATAGGGGTTGATAATTTGTATAAAAGTTCGTCATTTTTAAAGTTCTATCTATGAATGAAACTTTGTATTTGGGCTATCGATTAAAAACAAAGATGTAGTAGGTACGTCTTTCACAGTTTTTGAAAATTCTACCCCCAAAGGCGTTAAATAGGGGTTGAATGTTTGCATGATAGTCCTTCATATACCCAT
This sequence comes from Oeneis ivallda, assembly GCA_029955525.1. Taxonomy (NCBI): domain Eukaryota; kingdom Metazoa; phylum Arthropoda; class Insecta; order Lepidoptera; family Nymphalidae; genus Oeneis; species Oeneis ivallda. The sequence continues at coordinate 18,369,571 of JARPMR010000004.1, read as the reverse complement.
TGGAACTCGGTATGTGAGCTTTAAATTAAAAATAAAGAATTACGTGTTACACAGTTTTTGAAAATTCTACCCCCAAAGGGGTTAAATAGGGTTTGAATGTTTTTATGATAGTCTTTCATTTTTCAAGTTATTATTCAAGTTGTGTTTACAAAACTTGGTATTTTGGCTCTTGATAAAAACTAAGAAGTATGTATTTTACATTTTTCGAAAATTCTACCCTCGAGGGGTAAAATAGGGGTTGATATTTTGTATGAAAGTCCGTCATTTTTCAAGTTATACCCATGAAACTCGGTATTTGGGTTTTAAAATAAAGAAAAAAGTATGTGTTTCACAGTTTTTGAAATTTCTACCTCCAAAGGGGTTAAATAGGTGGTTGAATGTTTGTACGAAAGTCCAACGGATCTACGTGATTCTTTCATGGGTATGGTTGTAGACCTGCAGTGTTACAGGTTACTTTTATCCCGATAAAACCAGCAGTTCCCACGGGAATTTCAAAGAACCTAATTCCACGCGGACAAAGTCGCGAGGGCAACAGCTAGTAATTTTATAAAGAAACGAAACATTAGACTATACTCTATAGTATTAAGTACCTTTAAGCAGTGATAGCCTAGTGGTAGGACTGTGGTATCCTATTCGGGGGTCGCAGGTTCGATCCCGGGCACGCACCTCTGACTTTTCGAAGTAATGTGGATTTAAGAAATTTAATATCACGTGCTTCATCGTGAGGAAACATGCACACCTGAGAGTTCTCCATAATGTTCTCGAAGGTGTGTGAAGTCTGTCAATTCGCATTGGGCCAGCGCAGCGTGGTGGACTAAGGCCTATAAATAAACCCTTCTCTGAGAGGAGACCTGTGCTCAGTAGTGAGCCGTTGATGTTGATTATGATGATGGTAAGTAGGTACCTACTGAAGAATGAATAAATAGGTTTTTGTGAATTTATTACCACAGACGTGATTTAATAGTTCGTTGTTGGTTTCGATCAATAATAAGAAAAGCTTTTTATCCTTGATTGTAGGTTTTGATATTTTTTATATATATTTACGTGTAGTCACGTAAGTATAGAAAAAATAATTACTTATTAATTATTATTCGTATTTCTTAAATAAAGCGGCCTCTCTGAAGCAAAATGAAAAAGTACGACTTTCTGACGTCACACAGGCCCGATCGATAAATACTGTTAAATTAACAAAACACGACGTCAGCATTTAGGAGAACTAATTACTTAATAGTAGTATTAATTAATTATTACAGCAACAAAGTTACATTTATTACATTCGGAGTTCCGTTGTGACTTGTGATGGTGCCAGGAAAGGCGTGGAGATGGAAATTCCTGGAGCGCAAGTATAAAATAAAAATTTTACTTTTAAAAAATTGGCCAAGTGCGAGTCGTGCCTCGCTCTTTTAGGGTTCCGTACATATAACCAAATCATTTTTAAACAAGATACATATTTATATATCCTAAGTTCATGACGTACTCTAAACAGGCATCTGACTCTGGGACTGGCATCTGCGAACTCTTTTCCTCTTACTTTCATTCAACTTACCAACAATCATCAACTTCACCGTCGTGCATGCAAGTAAACGCCTCAAATAACTTAGTAACGAGTGACATTTTTGCAATTGAGATCGTACCCTGCCATATTGCAAAAGCACTTCAAGCCTTGAAATACAATAAATCCGCTGGTCCTGATGAAATTCCAGCTTGTTTTCTAATTAATTGCTCATTTACTCTAGCCACTCCTCTTTCTATCCTTTTTCAGAGATCGATCCATGAAGGTTACATGCCTTCTTTATGGAAATCTGCGTACATTACACCCATTCATAAAAAAGGCTCTAAAAAAGCAGTGGAAAATTATCGCCCCATCTCTAAACTTTGCCTAATTGCAAAGATTTTTGAACGTATAATATACAATCAATGCTACAATGCTCTTAAATCACAATTTATTCCTAACCAACATGGCTTCTTAAAGGGCAGATCGACAGTCTCAAATTTAATACTGTTCTCTGACTATCTGACAGATAGACTGGATAATCACGATCAAGTGGACGTTGTGTATACGGATTTCAGTAAAGCCTTTGATGAAATCGACCACAGCCTGCTTTTGGAAAAACTAGCTTCTCTTGGGATCAGAGGAGACTTGTACCGTTGGTTTTCATCCTACATAGATAACAGGTTACAATCAGTGGTGCTCAATGGTTTCAAATCAAACTGGATGCCAGTACCCTCTGGTGTACCTCAAGGGTCTTTGCTGGGACCTTTCCTATTTATCATTTTCATCAATGATATAGATCAATGCTTTATTAATTCCAAATTCTTACTCTTCGCCGATGACTTGAAGGTTTTCCGTCCAGTGAACAACATTACAGAAGCGAAGCTTTTGCAAGATGATTTGCTCAGATTTGATAACTATTGTATCAAAAATAAACTTGATCTTAATGTATCGAAATGTAATTCGATATCTTACACTAGGAAAAAAGAGCCTTTTTGTTATGACTTTAGTCTAAAACATCAACTATTAACTAGAATTGACACAATAAGGGATCTTGGAGTGCAACTAGACTCTAAATTGATTCTAAACCAGCATGTAGATGCTATTGTGAGTAAAGCATACAAAGCTTTAGGTTTTATTATTCGCGCTACGAAACCATTTAAGAAAATGAAAACCATAAAGGTTCTTTATTGTTCTTTGGTCCGCAGTCATCTTGAATACGCTTGCCAAATATGGAACCCTGCATATCAAGTTCACATTAACAAAATTGAAAGTATCCAACGCAAATTCATTAGATTTCTAAATCAAAAATTTCACCTTCCAAAAACATCTTATGTTAAAGCCTGTTCCGAATTACACCTTGTACCTCTTTACATACGTAGAAATATTGCTGATATTTGCTTTCTACTCAAGATAGTCAGGGGGTCAATTGACTGTCCGGAACTACTTGCGAAGCTAGGTATAATAGTGCCTTCACGACGCTTACTCCGTGTGACTAGAAACAATAAGATATTTAATATTCCCCGAACTAAAACCAATTACAGATATAACTCATTTATTATTCGTGCTTCTCGCCTTTTAAATTCTGTTTACAATGAACCTAATGTTGACTTGTTTCGTGGCAATTTGAATAGTTTACGTCGGAATTTAACTAAGTTATTAATCCAGTCTAGTGCATCCTTAACTTCTTAAAGTATATATATAATTCTCAGAATCTTTCTTGTCCATCCAGGTACTCCTGTGTGTATTTAGTATTTACCTGCGAAAACCTATTATTAGCTGTTAGTTACATTATTTCTTAAGTATATATAGAATTACAAGCTGTTGGTTTTCCTAAATAAATAAAATAAAATAAAATAAAATATCTTAGTTCATAGAAAGTACAAAACAAAACACAACTAACAACTTTGATGGCCTCCCATTTCTTCATTTTTGTAGCTAAAAAATAAAAAAATATACATTTGAACTCCACTCAATGTGTTCTAGACAATGACACCCCACATGCCAGGGTAAAAAAATAAAATTATATTTCGACTCCTTTTCCAAGTATTGGGAGCCCCCTTTATTTTTTAATTTAATTAAATTTTTATTATTTGTTGTTATAGCGGCAATAGAAATACACAATATGTGAAAATTTCAACTATCTATCTATTACGGCTTACGAGATACAGCCCGCTGACAGACGGACCGACGGACGGACGGACGGACGGACAGCGGAGGCTTAGTAATAGGGTCCCGTTGGCACCCTTTGGGTACGGAACCCTAAAACCAGATTACTCGTCAAAACTGATCCAAAGAGCCCAAACTCGTTGGGGTTACGTCATTTTATTACAGAGTTTCCATAGCCACCTTCCGAATTTATCATCAGACACTGAATATCATCTAGCACTAGAGTATTTGTCAAGACAAATCAAACGAGCCCAAACTCGATGGGGTACATGGGGAGTTCCGATAGCCATCTTCCGGCTCCATCATCCCCATGTCACAATAATAAATAATAATTATTATTATTGCATCGTCATACATAAATGCTAAATTTCTCCTAGATCTCTAACTATATCCAATCAAAAAATCTTGTAAATCCGTTGCTCCGTTGCTGTGTGATTGAAGGACAAACCAACAAACAAACATCTAGTACGCCTGAACCAGAACTGGCTTAGCAACCAATGTGTGACGTTTTAAAACAAACTATGATATTATGATATTAGGTGCCTCATATAAGGAGCTATTGTTTGTAGGAAAGGCGGTATCTGGTAGCGACTAAGCTACCAGTCCTAAATATATGCTGCAGTATGCAGTTAATTTAAAATAATGTACAGAACCATAGGTGCAAGATCAATTCTGACTTAACAAGTTTTGTATAATAAAAGGTCAGTGTAGCGACGGCCGGCGTCACCCTGGTTGACTGAATGACGTCATTCGCTCTAGCCCTACCCCCTGCTCCACATATAACCCTATAAACGAAATGAACATTTATCCCTAGGTACGTAAAGTATGATGTCGACATTGCACATAAATTATTAAATAATTAACTTATTTGTAAGATCACCGTGTACTTATGTGGTATATTATAAGAAATAATTAAACAGGTGGTAATCTATAAATCAGATAAATTTTTTATAGAAACGTGGCTGTTGTTTTTTCCCGACTATGGCAAGTCAAAAGGAAGGGGTATGATTTTAGCAGTCTTTAAATGTATGTATGTGACTATTTACGAATGTTCCACTTTAGCGAATTTAAACTGCTAAGCCGATTTTGATGAATGCGGTGTCAATCAATTCGTGATGATGTTTCGGGTGACACAGCTTATGCTACATTTTATACGAACAAAACCAATACAACATATGTAACATATCCAATTTTCCGTAGTCGGGTAACAGATTTTATCCTTGTTGATTAATTTATTTATTTACATCGCGATCTTGCTGACTTCGTTGAGCATTGATATGTTATTGTCTTTGAGTTTCTACTCCATACCTTCAAGCTTAAATACCTACCACACTAAGCTTCTTGCATATCTTTATTGATAATAATATTATAACAAGTGCAAATCGCTCTAGTAAACTCAGAGACCTTCGCTTCGCTCGGTCGATAAAACCTTTACGTCCTTTACTAACGTCTAACGTTCTACGGCTGAAACTTGAGCGAGGAGGAAAAATTTCGATGAAAAATATAAATATATTTAGGTAGGTACCTAATTAATATTAACACCTACCTATAAGTATTTTTGATCGAGGAGGAAAAACATTAAGTTGTAGGTTATTATTGTCATATTTCGATTCGTTTTTGTGGAAAGAGCGATTGATTATATTTTTGTCTTTAGATTTAGATTCAACTAATTAATACTTAAGTTGAATATTCTTTTTAAAATAAGTTTCTATTTGTTTCAAATCAGTAACCACTTTCGTAAACAAATTACCTTTAACTAGCATTAAAATTATTCAACACAGGTTGCTTTGCTTCAATAATGTTTTTGCTCACATGTCGAGCATCGCGGACACTTTATGAGTATCTATTTCTTACTTCATAGTATTAGGGAATATCATTGAAGATATAAGGTAAAGCCATGCAATAAAACAGTTTACTTCTCAAGGCTCTAACTAGCAAATAAAACAATAAAACCCCTACAATCTCCACAAAAAATTATCACGCTGTTTGCCTCCATTATCTTTGATATAAACACCCGTGTACAAATTGAGAGAACAGTAAATATTTATGTATCTGAGTGGATGTTGCGTTTAGTTTATTATCAGTCATAAATCGCCTGCTGAAGTTAGAGTACGGCCGTTAAATTACTATAGACGCAAGTCGTAACATAAACTACATAATATTGATCTTGTTGGTTGCTTTAATGGGTCTAGCCAGTACCTACTGTTGTATAAACCAACAATTTTAGTAAAGGTACTAGCGCCTAGCGGATGTCCGCAATTTCGTTCGTGTGTATTGAAAATTTTTGAAAATTCCTACCCTGGTTTTGACTTTTCGCAATAAAAAGTATTTTAAGAATGCAAGCTGTGCTTTTTTATTCTCTTTACGTATTATTTAATAATTGTTAATTTAATGAAATTATGTTCATTTTAGAAGTTACAAGGCTCTGACACACACTCAGGCAGATGGAGTGCAAATTTACCCAAGTAGACTTATACTATGGAAACAGTACTCACAAAAGTAGGCCCAATATCTCAACGGGTAAAGGCGCGGACTGAAAACTGAAGTAATAAAGAAGAACTTAAGCTTGGATAATATTCTTAAAAAAAAAAATCTGTTCGGTCAAATTTAGAATTTATTAGAATAGAATAGAAATGTTTTTTATTGAAATAAACTTTTTTACAAGTGCTTTTGAATCATCGATGAGTCTACCACTGGTTCGGAATGCCCTTCTTGCCGAGAAGAACCAGCAAGAAACTCGGCGGTTGCTCTTTTCAAAACAAGTCAACAATTCAATAGATACCTACTATGCTATGTATGCAGTGTTACCAAAATGAGTTCCACAAAAGCATACCTAATTATAATTCAAGACGTTATTACTTTTCGCATCCCTCTCTCTCGCACATTTTAATATTTTCAATGATGATGATGATGATTTTAGACATTTTTATTATAATATACCTAGTTTTTGATAGAGATTATGAGCGATTAAAGTTAATAGCAGTTTTCGACCTTTTTCTCTATCAAAATCTAGGTATATCATTATAAAACTATATCTAAAATATCCGTAATTTAATTGTCGAAGATAATAATTGACCACATTTTGTCCAAAGTATCTGAAATTTTTACAATCATTGAATATATTGGAATGTGCAAGAGAGAGGGATCGAAATGTAATAGTTCTCCGCACCCATGCCCTGTTCTGGAATAAGCTTGACAGTTACCTGGATGTGGATCGGCCCTGCCCTTATTACTCAAAGCCATAGATGCAGAACTCAGAAGGCTAATTCAATCAACTTCTATTTACGCTAATAGAGCGCTACATTCAGGCACGTAAAACATTTTGCAGCTTAATTAAATTGTTGGACCAATGAATTTACTTCACCACAGGGAATACAGTGTACGGCCGGCCTCATGCCGTGAGTGCAAATGAATTAATGTGCTATCCATATAGTGTGTAATTGCTGTTTTATTTGATTACCTACTGTTAGCCGTGACTTCGTCCGAGTTGATTGACGCTTTTAGAAATTCTCTTTGATTACTCGGCATAAAGCAATCTATACTCTTGACTCATTAACTAATCTATCAATGCACAGTCTTAACCACTGGACTTAGAAACTTGAAATGTTGTCAGTAGATTATTTTTATAACGTCGGTTCTTCACTAAGAAAAGATTTTTCAAAATTGTATGAATGTCCGTCATTTTTCAAGTTAAATCAAAGAAACTTGGTATTTGGACTTTCAATTAGAAATAGAGGATTACTTACTTGTTTCACAGTTTAAAAAAAATTCCACCCCTATTAAGAGCCGATTTAACCAACGTAAAATAAGTCTTATCCGAGCGTAAATTTGATATTTTGTCAGTATTTTCAATATAAAAACTGTCAGGACGCCCAATTTATTCCTCGGATAAATTTCATTCGACGTTGGTGAAATAGGCACTAAGTACGTTAATCTTTCATATTTTCATAACTATGATTTGTGACCTAAATGTGCAAGCAAACCGCGAGATTTTCTAAAGATCTATCCTACCGTTCACTTTTTCATTTAATTTTCTTATTTTTATTTTTGCTGTGTTCCAAAGCTTTCCCGCGAATAGTCGCGCTGAAAGTAGATGAAAGTCACAAAACAGCTTGAATATGCGATCATCATTCGAAAAGACAACCGTTTATTCAAGTTTAACTCGCTGAGTCTTCAGCTTCAGCTATTTTTATTGACTGTGTCACGCGATCTGTCTATTATTTATTATTAATAAGTTCGTCGCAATTCTGTTAGCAGTAGAGATAGAGAATATCCTTACAGAGTACAGCATTAGAAAAGAATTCCAAAGACAAGCATTTTTCAAGTTTAACTGGATGAGTGTTCAGGTTCAAGTTTTTAATTCCTACACCTATTTTACTAGCACACTGTGATAACCTACGTTAACTGAGGACTTTCTAGGCTGTGACACGCGACCGGTCAAGGTTCCGTGCAATGTTCTAGCGCGGCGTTCCAATTGTAGACTAATTCGTGGAAATAATGGCAATGTGCTAAACACCTAGGTACATGTCTGATTTATTTGGTGTACTGTAGTGGCATGTTGGTCTAATTAAATTAAAATAACGAGAATCCTATGGAGTGAAAAACTTAGCGCTAAAAGCTTTTACTGGACATTACATCCAATAAAATAATACATATATTGGAACTTATTTTTTTCGCAAATAATCAGCCTGGCTGTTCAACGCGACAATGAAAGCATGATTTGTATAGTAATTAAATGAAATGCCCGTGAAAACCCCACGAAAATTGTGTTCAAACAAATAGTCGGTCATAAGTTTAAAAAAATATTCTTATTGTATTCTGATTGTTTGTAATAAGTTTAACACGTATCTATTGTAGGTATTAAAATTTTTCTTTTAAGTAGTTTTCATTTAGCTCTTGTACAACAAAATTCATTGGTACTTATAGGTAAACAGTGAATGTTGTGACATTTACAATACCAACACGCAACAAGTCAAGGTTGAAAGTTGAAACCTTTTTAATGTTCTTGGCGCAACGATACTTTTGTCCTTTTTGTGTTTCTAGATTTTAGATAATGCCCGCGAATTCGTCCGCGTGGATTAAGGTTTTCAATTACCGCGGGAACTCTGTAATTTTCCTTCCTTCCTTTTTGAGCTGATGTGCTGAGCTGTGTTATGATCCAGGGTATGAGCTATCTCCATTCTAAATTTCAGCCGAATCGGTTAATTCGTTGTGGCATGAAAGAGTAACAAACATCCATCCATCCAAACATCCTCACAAACTTCCACATTTATAATATTAGTAGGATTGGTTTCCAATGTACCACACTTCTGACTTTCTGATTTATCTAGTTGTTAGTTTCTTGCTGATTCACAACATAGGTCTTGTAAAAAGAACTTGTCATCACTTAAAATGCATGCCAGGTCCTAAGTATACCTACAACATCGTTACTATGGGTCATTACTTCCAATCTAGTGATCCTCCTGAGTTTTGGTTTAGATGATTATTTCATAAGAAACACATGGACATTCCGTGATCTGGAAGATAGAATGATATAATTGTTATCTAAAATATACAATATACATGTGGTGAGAGGTATCAATTTTAGGACAACAATACTCGTGGATGATTTGACATGATAAATCTATACCTTACAATATATTTTATAAGTATCTATTAAATTAATACTATTTCACTCGGTAGTAAAATAACATAAAAGCTGTGCATTCATCGCCTGTTAGTCCATCATCAATACATCCCAGTAGCGTGAAGAACGATCCATCCAAGTCTGATCGTTTGCTGTAAATAATGTTATAACCACTTAAAACGTTGTTAAATGTTTTGGAACAATTTTGTAACTGCCTGCTACAAGCCTAAGCCAGCATTGATTTAGATCGTCTTTCTTGGTTCCTATTTGATAACAACTTTAAATCCGGATGGATCTAATTAGGACATAACCCCTAACCAGACAGCTAAGTGCATATCATGCACTTAGGTACGCTATTGTAATACTTACTTGTTTATTCGACCCAATTTTAGATTAATTTATTTAAGGATATCCATATCTACTTATTATTAGAGACGGCTCGAAACGAAAAAGAGGTAGACAAAGGAAGCGCTGGGACGATGACATTAAGCAGACGGCTGGGACACTATGGTTACGAATAGCCAAAAACCGAAACACCTGGAAACACCTGGAGGAGGCCTACGCGTCACAGGACGCGCTGATTGCGGACTAACTAAAGTGCAAAATTTAATGTAGTATATTAATGTTTGATCAGCAATAAAGGCTTTATTTATTTATTTATATCTACTTATATTATTAACTAGTGGTTCGCCCCGAACTGAGACCTCGCGGTAACGGTAGGTATCCCATAAGTATTCATTCAATCGATACATGACGACCAAAACTATTTTTGCACGCGGTTCCAAATTATCTATAAAAAATATATTACTTTGCATTCGCTTCTATGAGAGCCCATTCAAATAAAGATTTTTATAACTTTTTAAGCAATATTCGGCTGAAGGCCATCGGTTTACACATGATGTTTAAAGAAGTAATTACGTTCAGTAATTCAGAAGTTATAAGGCTCTGACAGACGGACGGACGTACGGATGGACGGACGGATGGACGGACAAGTGCAAATTCTCTCAAGTAGACTCAAGAGATCTTCGCTTCGCTCGGTCAATTATTATAAATGATAATATAACTCTGTCTGTCTCAGCAGTTGCTCCCTTGCATCGTGATTGAAGAACAAGCCAAGAAAAGAATATACTTTCGTATAGTTATCGCTCAGTCTAGGTCATGAAAATCATATTTTATAGTACGAGTAATTGAGATAGATATCTATCTACTACACACCGACATGGTTAAGTACATAATTTTCTTATCTTAATATTCCAATACTTATAAAGTCACTAAAACACTATTCAACGCTCATAACTGTGTATTAAACCTTGCATTTCACACGTTATACAAGCCTTTAGAAACGTTATGTAAATCTTCTAGGCTATTGAAACGTAGATTTTTAGAGACATCAATTCTCACGTTTTTGCTCATGACTCAAAACTAGATTTTTTCTCTTTACGGCCTTTTAGTAATCGGACGGCATAATTACCTAATAAGATGTCCCAAAAGATAGCCGTTTTACTATATACATATTATACATATTGTAATATTGTATATGAGGTTCTAGTGTATCTTACTATTCACACGTTTACATTAACTATATTGCTGTCAATTAGTATGGGCAGGCAAGGGATGGAAAAATTCTCCTTCCGTTTCCCGTCTATACTAAAGGACACATAATACGTATTTTATTACATGGAACTAGGAATTACGACTATAGTCTTCCTATTTCTATGTTATAATTTATAGTAAACTTGTAAAGTTACACTAGACGTGCATGAGACGTGCCACGTCAAAAACATACGTGTGGCACTCGGGGACTGCCGAGGTAAAGCTATTGCATAGCATTTTCTAGTCGCACGCACACAAATACCGTGCTGAAGTCTGCCGAACTGAAACGACGGTGTTAGGTTTATTTTCGTTACGGAATTTCTTGATTCGGTCGCCGCTCTCAAAGCCCGCGATAAAATATGCAATAGCTTAAAAGATTTTTTTACTGGAAATATGAATGTTGTACTGATTTTATGACCACTTCATGATAAAGTGTACAGCGATCATATCAGTTTCGAGTATCATCGTCACGTCGTCACACACTTGTGCACTTTAATATCTCCCGCACAGATGGCTAATCTTTCTGGAGATAGGCTGCCACCGCGGCCGAAATTCAGAAAAATAAATTGTATTATTTTTCTTTCTCTTAAAAAAGTAGATACCGTCATTCATCATTAAAGGATTAATGTCCTCCCTACCGAATTTCGGCCACGGCGGCAGCCTATCTCCAGAAAGATTATAATTTATCTGTGCGGGAGATATTAAAGTGCACAAGTGTGTGCGCGAACACAGGTGCACTCTCTGTTTCTTACTCTCGTAGCCCGATGGGACGGAAAATTCGACACGACCGGAGAGAGATTAGGCGCAGGACCAACGGCTTTACGTGCTCTCCAAGGCACGGGGTGAAACATCGCCAACTTCCTAACTCCAGGCTAGTTCTGAGAATTTCTTATCGGAAAACCCCAATACTTGGTATGGCCCGACCCGGGACTCGAACCCGGGACCTCGTCGGCCGCAATCGAACACGCTTACCACTAGACCTACGAGGCAGTTAAAATTAAAGGACATACTGCAGTCTCCACAAACAATTAACATTTTTTTCAATAAGTTCGTTATTTACACGAATGAGGAACGAAGACTTTTGAAAAATCATAACTTTTTATCCGGCACATTGACATACTTTTTTTCTTTTGGAAATCGAAAGAACATAAGTTGTTACAGTTTTTAAAAAATCACCAGTGCTATGAACCTCTTCTTTTATTTTTAATTGAATTTTAAAATTTTCTGTAGATTTTGGATGAACTTAATTTTCTTGGAATAATTTAAAATTTAATGCTCTTAAAACCAGCTAATCAGACTGGATTTTTTTCCTAAGAGAGAACAGTTATTAGGTTAAGATATTCCATAAAACATTGCGGAAATTGTCACTGGAAAAATTAAAAAAAAATTAAAAGTTCGTCAAGGCGTTAATATTCCAAAATTGTAAATAAAATTTTTTTTCTCGTAATCGGTAGGGAACCGATTTTTTTCCTTGCGGGTCCTGGTAGACCCCTATGTCAACAATCTAAAAAAAATTTTATATCCACCTGGTCTGGCCCACCCTGTATATGTATGTATGAGACTATTTACGAAGGTTCCATAGCGAATAAACAATAAATAAATAATAGTCGATTTTGATGAATGGACGTGTCAATCGATTCGAGATGGTCTGAGTGACTTCATAGTCTACATTTTATATGAACAAATTAATATGACGGATAAAGTTACATTCAATTTTCCGTGGTCGGGTTACAGTTTTTAAACTGTCCTTTTGTATCCTTGCTTTTAAGTATAATAGCCTTACTAGTTACCACTGAACTTACTTATATTCTTACCTCCCCTCCAACTAAGCGGAAAGCTTGTGTTAGGAGTGGGCACAACGCGACACTAATGCAATGGGACGGGTTGGGATCGAACCGTCGAACTTTCAATTTCAGTCCGCACCTTTAACCGGTAGGCTATTGAGACTTTCTACTTATCAATAATACTTTCATAATGCTCACTGCAAAAAGGATAGCACTAGATTTACTTTACTCTATCTTCCTACTACTACTTATTAAATCCAAATAGGTATAATAAAATAAAATTTTATAATTCAATTTTAAATCTCATTTTGATCAGTGTCTTATTTGCTAGTCTGGAATTTTCATCCTGGAAAATCTAATCGCACAAAGGTAAAAAAAACCGGCCAAGTGCGAGTCGGACTCGCGCACCGAGGGTTCCGTACTCCAAAAGTAAAAGTAAAACGATAATATTATATTAATTTGCTTATTTTTCGTTAACTTTGCTTGTAGAGGTTTATTGTTAATATAAAAAAAACTATGCTAGTTAGAGCGTTGGTTTTATTTTTCCTGTAAAATATAGATAAACCTCTATTGACCATAATTATTTCAGATTTTTCGATTGGTAAACTTCGGAGATAAGGGGGGGGGAACGGTATTTTTTTCGACATTTTGGCCGATTACTCAAAAACTATTATATATAGAAATAAATAAAAAACTGTTTTAGAATGCACAAGTAAAGGCCTTTCATATGATACCCCACTCCGTATAGTTATTTTACTTTGAAATTTCAAACCCCCGATTTTCCCCCTTTTTTAATAAAACTAAAAAGAATTTTCGATTTTTCTTTATTCCAATGATGTTGGGCCACTATTATACACAACTATGCCAAATTTCATGTCGATAGCTTTAATAGTTACTGAAATAATCGACTGTGACGGACGGACGGACGGACGGACGGACGGAGAAAGTCTCACCATAAGGGTTCCATTTTTACCATTTTGGTACGGAACCCTAAAAAAAGTTATTGACGCGGACGAAGTTGTGAGCAAGTGGCTTAACATAGTCATATCATATGACTATGTTAAGCCACTTGTATATAGCCACTTATATAGTCATATTATGACTATGTTACTGGGAAGGTGTGTTATAGTAAAATGAAAAATTTTCTTTTTGTAATACAACATTAATATTCGTCCTTGCAAATGTTTAAAGGGGCATGGTAGCCTTGATACAGTCACTAAAGGGTGTTGTTTTACGAGACTCGGTGTTCGTATTTTTACTTCAAACTACAATTTAAAAAATTTGGAAAATTAAAAAGGTATATAGATATAGGTATTAGTATTGCTTAATTATAGATATTATTACTTACTTACTTTAACAACTTCCCTGTCTCTATTCCCTATACTTGACGTTGACTGTCCCACGTCCATTAATTTTTTTTGTCATCCCTGTAATATGAAAAATATAAGTAAGATATAAGTAATAGCATGGGTTTAGTTTAAAAAGTCTCGCGGGAACTCTTTGATTTTTCAAATTTTCATCCCCTAATTGATGCCTTAAACCCCCTCATGGGTGGGATTTCCATAAATCGTGAAACACATATTTGTTAATTTTTAACCGAAACAGAATTTTAACCCTTTCCCTGTCCCATGAATAACATGTGAACATGGTCATTGTTTAACTACTGTATTGTGTGATGTGTCTGGACAGAGAATCTGCTAATTAAAGTGTGTGCTAAGAGTTATGATCTTTTCTTACGTCTACGTATTAAAACGTGTTCATATGAGGTAGCTTACGAAAACTTAGAAAACAATATTATGTAATCGCATGTGAGTGACCTTTGTAAAATTGTAATGGCACGCGAGTCGCGAGGTTAACCATTTCAAATGCTACGTATTTTTTTTTGTATGATTTGAGGAGGTGCCTAGGTATTGGTTTGTAACGTAATTTATAGCTACGGTATGGCGCGTAGTAGATAACTATGCTAGATTGGTTTCTCGTTGTCTCGTTTCGTTGTATGGGTCTGATATGGTGTTATCTTGGTCTGCACTCAGGCCGGCGGCGGGCAGCGGGCGCGCCGCGCCGCTGTCGCCAGCAGGGCTGCCACCTGGTAATGTATGGCTGTCAGACAAAAAAAATGAAGCTTTACACTATTCTTAAAAAATTGTTCGCCCAGGGGGAAAAAAAGTATAATAAATAGTAATAATCTTCCTTTTTAACCGACTTCAAAAAAGGAGGAGGTTCTCAATTCCTAAGAATCTTTTTTTTATGTATGTTCACCGATTACTCGAAGACGCCTGAACCGTTTTGGAAAATTCTTTTTTGTTTTAAAGGGTATACTTCCCAAGTGGTTCCAATTAAAGTTTATCGAAATCGGTCGAGCGGTTTTTAAAATATCAACAATAAATTATATAATTTGTAGTGGCGCGGGCGTTAAAAGTCGGTTTTTCTAAAAAAGAATTTTTTATGTAAAATTTTACTATTAAAATAAAAGCGACGGTATGTCGACTGATTCCTCCGGGATTTCTGGACCGATTCGCGTCATTTTTTTTAATCAACAGAGGAAGCTTGTGAAATGGTCACATGAAATTTTTTACCTTCACCTCCTCAAACCTGATGCTGGAGGGGTACTGCCTATCTAAACTGTGGAGATTTAGAAACCAAGTACAGACTACATCATGGAATTCTACTATGTTCTAGTCTTCGACCTTGATGTTGCAAGGTACTCAGATTCACTTAAACTGTGGGGATTTCTGAACTGTCGATTAGGAAATAATATCGTAAGTACCAAACATGGATAAAATCATGGATCTGTACAACCTAGCTCCTCAATCCTGATGCTGAAGGGTACTACTCAACTAAACTGGAATTAGGAATTGTGGATTGTTAATTATTACTTAGGTACCAAGTTTAAACTACATTAGTAGCGTAGCGTTGAAAAGAGGGTAGAAAGGGAGCACGGAGTGGATTTTTATAAGCCTTGGGAACTGAGAACTGAAAATTGTCATGTAACTAAATATCAAATAATCGTTCGTTCTCTGTACGTTTATGATGATGAGGTCGTACCTACGTTTCATTGACAAAAAATGGTACAAATAAATTTAAATCTTACAAATGGCAGCCCTGGACTCGCGAGTATATTGTATTCCATCGTATTCGTAGTTCGTACATTCCGTCGGAGTACACTTCGCGAGCAGCCCGCGTTGTTGCCGCATTTGTATCACGCCGCGTTCCACTATAGTTGGAACTTTTACTGCGACCTAATTATACTTCATACTTTCGTACGTGATTGGCACGCAATCCTCAAACAAGCGCCTGCTAAAGTTAACAAAATGTGAAAATTAAATGATCTCAAGTTACTAGTTATTTACAACGCATATGATTTTACTAAAAGTGACTCAAGTGTTTCCGAGTTTTTAAGTGTTTACATTCGACTGTGATTGATACAGGGATGTCACATTCTAAACCTCCACGCTTTGGATTTAAAGTTTGAAATAGACAAGGCCATCTATCAAAATTTACTATAATGGATTAAGGGGTTTATGTTAAGTAATGCATGGACGTCACAACTTTTTATTGAATACCTTATTTTTGTTATTTAACAAAACAAGCAAAATGAGTAACAGATCGAGTCAGCGACTTTTAACAGCTGCCGTTGGATATATAATAATATGTTCTCATATACTAGCAGGTTTGAATTATTTTAAATACATTTTGGTGAATTAACTGTTAATACTCTTCTCTTTCTGCAGAATTAAAAATAGTTCTGTATATTTTAACAATATTTTAACACATGCACGTTGTTCCGATATCACTTATCAGTATAGATTTCAAAGCCCTTTCAAATCTGATTACATGCTTAACTATAGGAATAATTATATCTTAATATATTTCAAGGATGACCTTGTAAAAAGGTTAACCACTTTACGTAGGTAGGTACTAGGTACTTCTTATACAATGAAATGACATAGAATAGTACTTGATAAACAATTATTCATGTGAAAACCATATAGAAACCTGTTTAATGAGTACAATATTTATATGGACAATGATAACTTACATAGCAGACTAGTAGTTATTGACTTTTTAATTATCTTTAAAAAACTAAACTATGTTTATTACTAAATTTATAAACTTATAAATTTAGTAATAAACATACTAGGTCATAATAATAATTTAAGTATAAATACAAAACCGAATTCATTTAAAACTTCTATTATTCACAAAAAAGATGGTAGAAGTTTCAAATCTGAAGGTAGAATCCTAAAGAATCTTGATGATCATGAAGATTAATAAATATTAACAATAAAGATTTACCATCTGTTGGTAAAATTATAATCAAAATCCATTAAGGAAGAGTTATGGGTTTTATTTATCATAGCGCGCGCTACTACAATACGAAAAAAATACTACTTACTTAAATATACATATATTTTCCTATACCTACCTAATAGCCTCTTCCAGATCCATATTCCATTGTATATTAATGATGATAAAAATCTACGACTTGATTCAATAAATGAACTAGCTTATTTTCATTGCAGCTTATTTTCGTTGCAGAAGGTTTCCGTCTATAATTGAAAGGGCTTTGACTACCTATACTAATGGAGAATTATGATGAATGCAATCCGCAAATACTCTTTATTGTTATAGTTGAAATCACAATGAATTTGCAAACTAATTTTCCTTAATGCTTGCTGTAAATTTGTTATGAATGTAACAATTTAAGATCTTAGTGGGACGCCAGCGGTTGTTACCGCTTTGCTAACAGGATATTACATAGATATGCGGAAAGCTATGTACCTAAGTAATAATTAATGATGCTATGCAAACGTGTGCTAACAATCTGTGCACAGATAACTAGAGCTGACTTTGAATTGTAACTAATACGTATCTGCAATTGAAACCATTACTCTATTTCGAAGAATGATCCGAATTCCGATCAATGTCTCAGTATTTTTTCAGTATCTCAGTATTGATCTCAGTATTGATCGCTTAGATTTCAGTAGATTTTTGAAGGAGTTATTTTTAGACTCGTCAAGATTGTGAGTTAAATATAGCACTTCAAAACACGCCAATGTTATCACATCCATCGAAACTGTCAGTTAGGCTATTTATCGACCCAAAATTATCTGTTTTGTTTACTCTTTCATCTTTGAAACCACAAAGATGAAAAGGCAAACAAAACAGACTGTGATTACGAAATAACTATCCAATTAAGAATTATTTGAATATAAACTTAACCCAACCCTTACAATTTATGTATTTAAAAGTTTCGTCCTCTATGTTCTGGCTAATCGTGAAAAGTATATTATCTAGGATTTATTCATCGAAATACTTGAGGTTCCTGTCCTCAAATAACTGTTCATATTAGGGATACTATAAATACTAGTTTAACAATTTCCCACATTTAGCGGTCTAACCGCTAAACCGATCTTGGCGAATGGCACCAGGCACAGAAATATCTTGTATCTCGAAGATGGACATAGGCTACTTTTTATCCCGGAAAATTCGACAACTTCCACGGGGTAATAAAAAGACTTCAAACCTGGAAGTTATAGCTATAAATATATCTAGAACCCATCTATTTCGAATTAATTTGAATGAGTTCATTAATGAGCAATATACAGGGAAGTTAATAATAGTAAATGGAGGTTTCAATGTCCATTAATAGAATGCGAAATATTTGTTTTCAAAATACTTGAGTAGGTAGGTAGGTATACGAGTAAGTGCAGTATTAGCAAAAAGGTAGATTCACGTTGAAATCCTTATATTGTTATGTTAATGTTTAAATACTTATAACAGATTTATTGAATGAATGAGTCATGGTATTCGTAAGCGTCTGAGTCTGATTTTTCTCAATAGTTTCACGGTCCATACTCCGTCCACGGTGTCTCGATGAGTCATCGGGGTAGGTTTCTTGTTTATTATCATTACAGCTGTCGATCTAAAAGAAAACCTCGGTAGTACCGACCTACCATACTTTGTTGCTTACTGTTCTGTATTTCCGGAAATGCAATCTTATGCAATGAATTAATTATAATATTATTAAAATTTGGTATACTCAACTATTCAAAAAAGATTTGACAAGAAAATAAGTTGTTTACTAGTAAACGTATGGTACGGTACGGTACGTACCTACCTAGGTAGGTACGTACCAAACCATTTATCTACCAATTGCAAATTACTAAACAATAATTAATTTTGTTACTCAAACATAAATTGATTTATTACATAGTAATAATAAATAGGGGGTTAAAAATAATCGTTTGAGAAAGTAAAGTGCATGTCAAAAAAGTTTTTAATTTTATATTCAACCGTTGAACTATGATGCTAATGGTGGTTGTAAAAATATGGCTCCTTGAGAGTTTGCCTGTTTGGCGTAATACCAAAATTCTACTAATTCAAACCTTTTTCCGTAATCAGGCTATCCATTGATGCAAATTACATGGAATTAACTACAGTAGTTTTTGAGTTTAGCGCGCACAGACAGACGTACGGACGGGCGGATATTATGGAGTGATTTTTAAGTTTTACAGCGTTAAAGTTGGTAAAATAGAGAGGTACAACACCTTATTACCAACACCAAGTTTATTAGTGACGTAAATATTAATATTTTGTTATTGATTAATTGAAAATCGAAATTAATAATTGTCCAACATATTAAAAGTTATCAGCTTAAAGTAGGTAGGTACTTATCTAATTGGTTTCCCAATCGATTAAATATTATTTAACGGCAATAGATTTTATGTACAATTAATTTATAATGATTTATTAAAATAACAGTTAAAAAGTTAGACATAATATTATGATATCGCCAAATAAAACATAAAAAACTTGAGAGGTGTCAAGGGACACCCGGATGGAACGAAGTTCCTTTCGATTAATTAATTTGGCATTGTGTTCAATATTTTCACACTACAATATCAAATCTCCGTAGCCTTGTGGTTTCTACAGTCGCTAAACAGTTAAAGGTCGATGGTTCGAATCCCAGCTCAACAGACTGAATTTTCTATTTTCAATTTTATTTTAAATAATTTCTAAATGTGGAATTTTTCCCTAATTTTTTTTTTATTATTAATTATAATTATATTTATAATAAATTAATAATAAAAATAAAAAAATTAGGGAAAAATTCCACATGTAGAAATTATTTAAAATAAAATTGAAAATAGAAAATTCAGTCTGTCGAGCTGGGATTCGAACCATCGACCCTTATCTACCTTTATGCGACTGTAGAAACCACAAGGCTGCGGAGATCTAATATTGTACTGTGAAAATATTGAACACAATGCCAAATTCACATTCAAAAAAGTGTCGGTTTTTTCCGTCTAGCCCCCTTCCGCACCGCGCGATAAGGAACTACGTTCCAAAAGTATTGATACTATAGGTATAGTTATATTGATAAAGCATAGAATGTATTATAGAAAACTATAAACATATAGTATTACCATAATACTTACTACGGTAAGAAATCACATTGGCGGAAATTTTATCAGAAAATCATAACGTTCCGTAATTAGATACAAGAAAGGCCTTCAAAATACTTAAGGGTATATTATGCGTGCATCTAAATGCAATTGGAAACAATCACTGTTTATACAAAATTATTTACTTAATTGATAAAATGCGCTTACGTCTTGTGACAACCCTATGATTACCATGTGATGCAGTGATGTGACGAGTATGCTACACTGACACACTGCATAGACAAATCGTACCGGGTGCTTGGACTGTGAGTGTGTATTACACAGAAAGCAAGGGTCCTAAAACGATTTATCTATTTTTAGGGTTCCGATGGTGTGCCAAAGGGAGCCTATTACTAAGCCTCCGCTGTCTGTCTGTCTGTCAGCGGGCTGTATCTCGTAAATCGTAATAGGTAGACAGTTGAAATTTTCACAGAGTGTGTATTTCTATATTTTCTATTGTCGCTATAACAATAAATAACAATAAAATAAAATTAAAAATAAAATTTTATTTCGACTCACTTTCATGTATAAAGACATGTTGTATAAGGGGCAGACATGAAAGTTAGTCGAAATAAAATTTTATTTTGGAACGTAGTTCCTTATCGCGCGGTGCGGAAGGGGGCTACACGGAAAAAATTAAGACAAAATTGAACCGACACTCGACACTGATCGACACATTTTTGAAACCGACACTTTTTTGAATGTGAATTTGGCTTCATTGTGTTCGGTATTTTCGCGGTACAATAATGGGTCTCCGTAGCCTTGTGGCTTCTGCAGTCGCCTAACAGCCAAAGGTCGATGGTTCGAATCCCAGCTCGACAGACCGAATTTTCCATTTTCAATTTTATTTTAAACAATTTCTACATGTGGAACCTTTCCCTAATTTTTTATCGACCGAGCGAAGCGAAGGTCTTTGAGTCTACTTGAGTGAATTTGCACTTGTCCGTCCGTCCGTCCGTCCGTCCGTCCGTCCGTCCGTCCGTCTGTCAGAGCCTTATAACTTCTGAATTACTGAACGTAATTACTTCAATTTTAGATATAATATGTAAACCAATGGCCTCCAGCCGAAAATGGCTTAAAAAGTTATAAAAATCTTTATTTCAGGGGGGCTCTCATAGAAGCGAATGCGAAGTAAAATATATTTTTTTGCGTTTCATAAAGTTTCAGTACCTCATTTTAAAGATAATTTGGAACAGAGTACAAAAGTATTTTTTTTTAATTTTTTTCCTAAAATTGACGAAATGGGGGGCTTTCAAAGTGGAGATTATATTTGACCTCACAACGGATTAACCATAGAAAGCCGGGGCTTCAAATTTTTATAATTTTAGCGTAATATCATGTACTTGAACAACAAATACTAAAATTAGATAAATGTAATGAGGAAACTAAATTATTTAACTTTTAATGAGCAGCAGTATTTTGAACAGAACTTCACAATGATGTCAATAGATGGCGTTCTCATCTCATATAGCAAATGCAGCTATATGTAAATTATTATTATTTTGTATGACAAGTAATAATACATATAATAACATATTATTCAATTAAAATTATTATTTAGTCATATATCAAACATCAATAAAACTTCACGTTGCAGTTTGTTTTTACATGTTTTCCGATCGTGTCGATAGATGACGAATAATTTAATTTGAATGTTCCTCAAAACTATACCTAAGTTTAATTGAGGCCTTGAGGATTTCACTATAACAGTTCCCTAACCTTTACGGGCTACCTATGTTAAGTTAGTTGACACTTTCTGTCAACTTTGTTATTACGAACCTCTACGGGACAACTAAAGGTGAAAATGACATTGGGATGTTAGCATTGTATTTAGGGGCTACCTACGTAAAGAGACTTCTACAAAGGGGATGATTTAGGTATGGTTGGTGAAAACGGGCATAATAATAATGTCAATTTTGATCGTCATGTATCTATTGAATGAATAAGTAAATAGGGGAAACCGTTACCGCGAGGTCCCAGTTCGGGGCGAACCACTAGTAACTTATAAGTTATAAAAAATTTGGGAAAAATTGCGAAATTAATTAATCGAAAGGAACTACGTTCCATCCGGGTGTCCCTTGACACCTCTCAAGTTTTTTTTACTTTGGCATGTGGGGTGTCATTGTCTAGAGGTCATTAATTAGAGTTCTTAATACATTTTTTTGAAATTGTATGTCAGCGGTCGCTTAACGCTTTACGTGTCCGGTTCCAACACCTATGGCCTTAAAGCGATTCGGGGATTCTTTTTAGATGCACTATAAATATTATCCTAAAGTATTTTCATTAGCTTTCTTTACGCGCTGTACATAATACATTGATATTTATCAAAGTCTTAGCAAAGTAGTCACGGAGCCTTCGCTTCACTAGAAGACCCGTGCCCAGTAAATAACTTTTTCGTACCACTTGCTCAAAAAAGTGACATTCTGTGCCACAAAAGCGAACATAACAATAGTCATTTTTAATAAGTTAAAAACAGGGAAAGAAAATTGTACTGAATTTCATTCATCCTCTAGGGGGAGAATGTGATTTAAATTTGGAATACTTACCGATACTGAACTACATCTAGCTGTGTTTACACCATTGACAGTTGATTGAACAGTTATCTTCTTTTCTTTATAACAACAATCTTTTAAGTCCTTTCCAATCCGGTTTCCGCCCCTCCCATAGTACCGTTACAGCCCTGCTCAAAGTCACTGATGACATTCGTTATGCCATGGACAACAAACACCTTACTATTCTTGTCTTACTGGAGTTTAGTAACGCTTTTAATTCAGTTGACTTTGACATACTCCTAGGTATCCTACGCTCCCTTAACATATCTTCTTCTGCGATTGATTGGTTCCACTCTTATCTTCATGGTCGCCAGCAGAGAATTCGCACAGATGATGCTTGCTCAGACTGGGCTAACCTCTCTGCTGGTGTTCCACAAGGCGGCGTACTTTCCCCTCTTCTTTTTTCAGTCTTCATTAATGAAATTACTAAAACTCTTTCTTCTCGCTACCATCTTTATGCAGACGATTTGCAGCTCTATAGACATGCGCCTTTATCTGAACTAGACTCTGCAATTACTGCCATTAACGATGATCTTGCTGCCATTAAAGAATGGGCTGATTCTTACGGACTTATGGTCAACCCAAATAAATCGCAAGCAATGGTTATTGGCAGCAGACCGCTAAGAAACCGAATAAATTTTAACAATCTGCCCCAAGTTGTGTATGCTAGTATACCTATAGTGTATTCATGTACTGCTAAAAACTTAGGACTAATTATGGATGGTAACCTGGTCTGGTCAGCTCACATAAATCAAGTGAGTAAAAGACTGCATTACTCTATTCATTCGTTGAGGAGGCTGCAGAATTTCCTTCCCTTACGTACTAAAATCATGTTAGCACAATCCTTGTTACTACCCATCCTTGATTATGCTGACGTCTGCTACTTAGATGCCACCGAAGAGCTACTTGACAAACTCGAACGACTTCAGAATTTGTGCATACGCTTTATATACGGACTGCGCAAATTCGATCACGTCTCCAATTTTCGTCGTCAATTAAAGTGGCTCCCAATTCGTTTTCGCCGGAACTTGCATATTTGTAACTGTTCTTTATAATATTCTTAACAATAGTTCTTCTCCTAATTACTTACGAGAGCGTTTTAAGGTATCACTTCCACCTGCAAGACCTTTGCGGGCATGCGTCACCAAAAAACCTCTCGATATTATCCCTTCTAACACTATTTTCTACAAATATTCTTTTTCCTCTGAAGCTACTCGCTTATGGAACTTACTTCCCGAGCATATTAGAGACAGTCAGTCAATACACACATTTAAATTTAGAGTAAAGGAGCACTATCTCGCTTTATGTATTATATAAGGTATATTGTTATATGTATTTATGTATGTATTATTTATATTATTTATATATTATTTGTGTATATTTGTAGCTATATTATTTATTTAGGTATAGTATGTATATATGTAATTTTATGGTATATTGTAGGGATGTACATTTCAGACCTATACCACTTTATAATTTCACCTTACTCACTTTCGAGGGAAGCTGGAAGAAATCTCTACTTAGAGATAAGCTTTTCCTTTGTCCACTAATTCTATTATTATATTTATTAAGTTTAATATGTACAGAATAATAAAAATAAATAAATAAATAAATAAATTGAGTTTGTATATAAAGCATTATACATCTTTTTGAAAAAGGAATACGCATTTATTATGCAGTTATGATTATTAAATAAAATTACGAAAACCGACGAGGCCGTATGAGCTTGATGCCTTTGCTTTTCCGACAAAAAAATATTAGTCTAGGAATTTGCCGCGTTTTTGTTTTCTTCAAATACATAAACGTTAAGTTTATTTTAATTTATTTTTATAAATAAGTTAATGTTCTAAAAATACGTTACGATGTTAAATCAAAGCGACAGTGACAGTGAATTGTCGGATTCCATCAGTGCAAATGCTCAGACGCAAGAACAGAGAAATACTCAAATCAACTCATCAACAATAAATGTACAAACAAAAATGTAACTCTCTCTATCAATAATAATTGGACCAATGTTTCGAATGTTAACTTTTACTTTTAACTGTCATTATTTTTAATAAATGCTTATCTCATATTATTATTGTGTTAATTTTTTCGCAAATGGTACGAAAAGTAGAGTATTTTCCTCGGTGATAAAGCTGTCTTAGTCTTGGGTGAACTTAAATCCCTCGCTACACTCAGGACTCGTCTTAAATCCCTCGCTTCGCTCGTGATTTAAGTTTTTAAAACCCTCGCTACGCTCGGGAGTAAACCTCGAGTCCTTCGTTACGCTCGCGATTTAAATCGTCACCCGCGACAGAAGACACTGCTTTATCCCCTTGGTTAATAATCTACTATTAAAGCCAGTTATGGGTTGAGATGATGATGATGATGATGATGAAGAATTTTATTAGAATCTATTTATTTCAAATATTTGCTCAACATTTTTCAAATTTCTACGAAATAATAAGATAATAATATTTTCTATTTTCTGCATAAGAAACTTGTGGGTATATGTTAGTGCGATACCGCGTGTTTAAACGCAATAACTTGTACCAAATGTTTAACGACGGCATGATTATTTTTCATCGTGGCGTATAAATAATGTACAATTCCACCTCCAACACACTTGTTCTGTTTTTGCTACATAAAAGTACTGGTGCCGAAGCGGTGACCGCTTGAAGGTCATTTCCACGTATTTGAGTACGATTTTATTATGTTTTCGATTCGGAATTACTATATAAATTACAAGGACAAAATTACTCGTTAGTTCTAAAATCTATATAAATAAAAATGAATGTTGGTAAGCGCATAACTCAAGAATGGATGGACCAATTCGGTTAATTTATTTTTTTGTATGTTCCTTAAGTTCCACAGAAGGTTTTAATACAAAAAAAAAAAAAAAAAACTAAATTCACGCGGACGAAGTCGCGGGCATCAGCTAGTATATTATAAAATTCATAGTCATTACAAACCCATCGATGTTTTTATAAAGCCAATAGACATTATTGGGGATAAGAAAAAGTACCTATTAGTACAATAGTACAATCAGTTCATTAGAATTATAAGTTTAATAATTTACTAGCTTTTGCCCGTGGCTTCGCTCATGTTAAGTTCGATTTTTCAAACCCCTATTTTACCCCCTTAGGGGTTGAATTTTCAAAAATCCTTTCTTAGCGGATGCCTACGTTATAATAGTTTCTGTATGCTAAATTTCAGCGCGTTCCATCTAGTGTTTCATACATAATAGGACCAAATTTTTTATTGACCACTTTTTTAAACTAGATACATATTTAGATATCTTATTTCTTAGATAGTACTACTTAAATTAGCATATAGCGAATAAATGCTCGTTTGTTTTGGTCACAACTTACAAACTGCATTATAATTATAAATCGGTGTTTTCAGTATTTGTTGTTTAAATACACTATATTATAGTACATAATATACAGAAATTTCAAATTTCTAACTAGTTTAGTTTTTGAGATGTCTACCGACAACTTTGATGGCCCCAATTTCTTCATATTTGAAGCTAGAAAATAATAAAAATATATTTGAACTCCACTTAGTGAGCTCTAGACACTGACACCTCTTTGTCTGTAGACTGTTTACATGCCAGGGTAAAAAAATAAAATTTTATTTCGACTCCTTTTTCATGCCCTATATTTTTAAATTTTTATTATTTGTTGTTAGAACGGCAACAGAAATACACACTATGAAAATTTTAACTGTCTACCTATTACGGTTTCCGAGATACAGCCCGCTGATGACAGCGTTTTCTTTATTGCCTCTTTGGATGCCTAGCAAGGCCTTTGAACTAAATAAGTGCCAGGCTCTTGGACTAGGTACCACCAGTGAACTAACTTGTTCGAAATATCAATTTCTCTTACTAAAATCTGTAAGTCCAATAATCCAAACAAGAAACCGTCGGAAGTGTCGTTTCTTCTTAGAGACTTATCGTTGCTTAGATATATTTTGTCGTATTTTTTAATAATTTAAATAGGTACCGTTCAGCAACTTAAAATAATCTAGCAAATAAATTAAATGAATGATCTGCAAAATTCAATGTCGTAGGCTTATGGACATAATGTACTCTCAATTTCAAGGCGCAGCGTACACTATGTAATTGCATGTATCTAAACATAACAATATAGAGAGGGAACCAAGACATTTCAGACCTTCGTCATTTTATAAAAGCTAAAAGTTCCTCTGCGTATGTCCCACATAGAGATAAGAACGATCCCCGACTATGAAGTTTGGATCTTGGTGGCTTTGGGAGATATCAGGTAGTAAAGGTGCATAAATTCTGAGGATACTTTCGTCATAGTATAAAAGCTGAGTTTTATATATGTTACTTGGGGACCTATCAGAAGATGTTTCCTCAGCAGTCAGACACTTCCGATGGTTCCAACCCCGTGTCAGACACCCTTAAACTATAGTAAATTATGAGTATACTTTCGTCATAGTATAAAAGCTGAGTTTTATATAATATGTTACTTGGGGACCTATCAGAAGATGTTTCCTCAGCAGTCAGACACTTCCGATGGTTCTTACACCCTGTCAGACGCTTTAAAAATCTGCCGTAGGTAGGTAGGTAGGCGACCTTTGATGAAACCATCGACTTTTACGGGATATAAAGTAGCCTGCATATTAATCCAGGCTATAATCTATCTTCATTCCAAATTTCAGCTAAATCGGTTCATTAGTTGTGGCGTGAAGACGCAATACCTGAATTTCGGGTTTTCAAAATATTTCGGGAACCATGAATTTTTACGGGATACAAAGGAGCCTATAAGTTAATGCAGAGTATAGTCTACCTTCGTTCCAAATTTCAGCTAAATCAGACCATTAGTTGTGGCGTGAAGAAGCACTACGTGAATTTCAGTTTTACACTATCCTGCGAGAACCATGGATTTTTATGAGATAAATAGTAGTATATGTGTTAATCCAAAGTATAGCCAATCTACATTCCAAATTTCAGCTAAATCGGTTCATTAGTTGTGGCGTGAAGAAATAATAGCTGAATTTCAGGTTTTCAAAATATTTCTGGAACCATAAATTTTTACGGTATAAAAAGTAACCTATAAGTTGATGCAAAGTATAGTCTATCTTCGTTTCAAATTTCAGCTAAATCAGACCATCAGTTTTGGCTGAAGAAGCACTACGTGAATTTCGGTTTTACAAAATCCTACTTTATCTCCCGTAAAAGTCGATGGTTTCATCAAAGTTCGCCTACCTACCTACCTACTGCAGATTTTTGAAGCGTCTGACAGGGCGTAAGCACCATCGTAAGTGTCTGACTGCTGAGGAAACATCTTCTGATAGGTCCCTTAGTAACATATATAAAACTCAGCTTTTATACTATGACGAAAGTATACTCATAATTTACTATAGTTTAAGGGTGTCTGACACGGGGTTGGAACCAACGGAAGTGTCTGACTGCTGAGGAAACATCTTCTGATAGGTCCCTAAGTAACATATATAAATCTCAGCTTTTATACTATGACTAAAGTATCCTCAGAATTTATGCACCTTTACTACCTGATATCTCCCAAAGCCACCACGATCCAAACTTCATAGTCGGGGATCGTTCTTATCTCTATTGGGGACATACGCAGAGGAACTTTCAGCTTTTATAAAATAACGAAGGTCCGAAACGTCTTGGCTTCCGGTCTAATAGAATTTATAGTCAGTAATACGTATTTGAACGATTTCATATCTTCAAAAGAACAGCTGTTTTTTTGGCAGGCATGATGACAGTAATATGACAGTAACCTCAATCAATGAAATTATGAATTTATCTAATGAAATAGAATTCATGGATTGTAAAAAAATTCCTATATTTTCCTATTTTGAGAGCGATTGATATTTATTTTGATAAATAAAACTATAAAATACAGCAATCCGCCATATTGGATTGAATACCAATCAGAACGAATTTTGTCAATCTATCCTCACACTTTGACAAACTTCTATGAAAAAACATAGGGACCTCACGAACGACGCCATGATACCGGCAAGCGTGTTGGCGTAATTTTAAAACTTAAAATTGAAATGGAAATTTTGTCTACCAAATTTTTTTTGCTGAGATAAGATATTTTTCGAACGCAGCGCTAAAGAGCTTCGGGGAGATTACGTCTGTCTGTCGCACTCCACGCTGCAATTAGATTGGTCTCGGTAATCGGTAAAAGATCACATAAATCGCAATAATTAGTGTAGTTACATAGTGTACTAATTACTGACATACTAGTTACTACATGAAATACGAATACCTATGTGTTTCAAAGTTACTCAGAATGACATACCTAAATAGAATGTACCTACTATCGTATTTCGGAGTTAATCGTAACGTGTATTAAAATCCGTAAGGTTGCGTGTTCAAATTCCATCCGTTGGATTATTGGGTGTAGTGTGTGTAACGTAATAGCTTAAATGCAGGTTCAGGGGTCTATACTACCAAAGTATTAAAGCAGTATTATTTCAATTATATTTTGAGGTGTCATATAATGACAATCTTACAGTAATTACTTCCATGAATTACTTTATGGTTGTGTTGTATGACATCTCAAATAAAAATTGAAATAATACCTACTGCGTATATCTATGCCTTCTGCTTTAAATGTTGGTAGTATTTACCCATTTGTATTTACCCAGGACAAGAAAGCGCTTGTTGAAAAAAAAAGACTCGACACTCACAAAATAAGAATAATTTAATGTTTAATATTTCTTAAAAATTTAAAGGAAACAATTACCTTGCTTGCTATCATAAATAAGAATATCTGGGTGACCTTTGCTCGGTTTTTTTTGGTAAATCGTGTTTTTTGGAAATTATATATTAAAAAAAAAACAGAATAATAAAATTCATAGGGGAAAATGTAATCGTCTTGGACTTGAACCGGGGTCTTCTTGTTTCGGGACCGCTCGCAATACCGTCGAGCTATCGGAAATCTACAGATGATGGCGAAATTTACCTTCGTATTCTAATGATATGTGAGTATATGAGTGTAAGGGGTTTTTCATTGCCTGAAAACACGGATAAAACGACCTTTTCTAAAAATGAAACCTAGCTAGATCGATTTTTCGCCCCCGAAACCCCCTGCGTACCAAATTTCATGAAAATTGTTGGAGCCGTTTCCGAGATTCAGATTATATATATATATATATATATATTTATATACAAGAATTGCTCGTTTAAAGATATTAGATAGATAGATAGATAGATAGATTCACAATGCCTACACGTTGAATCTACATATATAACATTATGCAAAATATTATTTTGTTTGCAAAATTAAAGAATAGAATTGTAAGTAGAATTCCCGAATAATCCTGTTATCTCTGTACCGAGTAGGTCTGGAGGCACTTAAGAGTAAAGGAAGCGTTTCATTCTACAACATTTTTATTAGCAGGATGTCCATTCTGATATCATAACGGGAACATCCGGAGAAGTATAGGAGTAGATTAAATAATGATTATTATTCACTTCTTAATAATTTGTAAACCTTATATTTGATGATTTAGAACATTTTAGAAAAAACAACTATTATTATATTTTATTAAAAGAAAAGTATCTATTCGGACAAAGAGTGTATAGTGCGAAAATAAGTTTAAAAATATTAAATAGAAATATGTATTATGTCTATCAAATAACATAAAAATGCAATACAAAAATTATCGACTAAAGCCACGGGGTTCTAATCATTTAATTGTTTCCTGTCGTATGACTTGATACAATCAATTGTTGTTATCATCGAGCGACGGAGACGTTTATTTTCCATCTAGTGCTCGGATTAATTTTCCAGATGATGGCCACGCCTTTGTCACACCCGAACGTCGACTAATTAATACTGTTTTCAATAGGAACTTGGTCACAGTATTACGTCTCATGTTACATTTACCATTAGCATGATAAGCTCGTCTGTTCGTCTATTACATTACTCCTCTGCTTAATGATATTTATTCACCCCATCGATTGGCACATTGAAACACTAAACTAACTCTTGTCAAGGTTGTACTTAATGTTGGTCTTCCCTACATGATTAACTACTCTGTATAGATGACGTTACATGAACGTTGACAAATTGGCTGCGGGAAATTTTCCATGAAAGGTTCATTTTCTTTTCATTTTAGAAACGTAGGTGCGGTCGAAATATTGAGTGAACACAGAGCATTACTGGTATATGTTTGTAAACTAATCAGTCAAGAACTCGCTATATGGAACATGTAAACGCAATGCATACATGCGAAAATGTAACAATTTCAGTGCATTTAAAGATATTATTCCCAATTCTTTTGTATAGCACAAAATGTTAAAAGTTTAGAAGATATGAAATATGGTTTCTTCATTGGTTTCAGATAAAGAAATACAGGGCCCAATTATTTTACCAAATAAAAGTGACGTTATTTTAAGGAGTGGGCAAAACTTTACAATATTTTGTAAATCGAGTACGCCGGTACAAATAAAACAACAACACATTCCAGAGAATGATATAGAACCTTTCTATAAGGAGCATAGAAATTTAACGAGTTCAGATGATGATATATTGAATGAATTTGAGACAGCGCTCGATTTATACAATGTGGATAGGTATGCAATCGGATACTACGCTTGCTATGATAGTACTGTCAATGAGAATAGCGTGCTTAATAACTTACAGAAAGAACCTAACAACACTGAACATGTTTCATATATTTACATCTACGTTGATGGTGAGATATAGAAGCGTCTATGTGTTAATATTGTTTGATATAAATTCGTTGGTTTCATTGATTCATATATTGTATTGTGTAACTTATAGATACGGGTAAATTATTTGCACCCATGAGAGAAATGGTCATAGCCACAGTTGGGGCAACAGTTGTAATTGAATGTAGACCAACCACGCCAGATGTAAACGTTACTCTGTTAGGGGTATGTATAAACTACAAATGTTAGTTAAACACTCGAATTTCTTTCACCCATCAATCTTTAGATGAAGAAAATAATCGCTTAATTTAATTTCGTGCCAAGATATCCACATATAAAAGTTGCAAAATTGCTATTATTATATATGCATGATTCATAGTAACATGTTTTTAATTTATCTAATAATATCTAACAATAAATAAAGTTTAAATGAAATAGGATATGATTAAGTGTAAATAAAAAAAAAATCTGTTAAAGCAATCAAGCATTTCACAACTATTATCAAAAGTAACTTGCACGAGAAGATGGTATTGTATCAAATAATAAATAATCAGAGCTTACAAAGTAATACTAATGCTTGATGCTGCAAGAGAGACACTAAAGCATGACTATACCCTCGAGTTATTAATTGCTGTAGATAATTTGATAACAGCATTCTTAATATTCAGGACTTTCCAGACAGTGATTACCAACACTATAGTTTTAGCCCTAAAATTGGGTTCACCTTCAGTAGCGATGCCCTCTTGGATATACCAATAACAGGTTTCTTCTGTAACTTTGCAAGAAAAAAACAAAATGATACGATCGAAGTTTATGTACAAAAACGTAGGTGATCACATGATGTGTAAATTTATCATAATGTACTATATTCACCACAAATATTCATTGATGGATTGGATTCATTGGCATATTTTATATATCCAGTAATTTCCCATAGTAAATTGCTCAAGTTTTATTTTGTGGTGCATGTAGTATGCAGTGTTTTTCAGTTTTATCAAATGGATACTATTCATTGATTTTAGAATTTTTATCAAATATAGCTATTGTACATATATATTTATGAAACATACAATAAAGTAAAATTGAGAAACACGATGACGAGGTATTTATATTCCTACTAACAAGACATTATTTATTTGGTAATACGATAATGGCTGCAGAGTAACAACAAGAAAACAGAATATAAAAAGTACTCTCCAAAGATTGGATTTTTAGTGACAGTACGTAGCCAACGCTCATACAAATGCTATGGATATCGAGGACATAATAATAATACAAAGGAAATAAGTAGTAAGTAGATAGTGCTGAAATCTTGATGTCACATAACGAGGTAGCGTGGTGTGATGGTTTCATTCAGTATTCAAATAATTTAAGCAATCACGTTTGTTGGCTTGCTGCTTGTACTATCTACCTTTTCTTCCTACTTGGTGTGTTGCTCTGCGTGATCTTTGGATGCACATTCACGTTATGTAGTATATAACTTATTTACTAACATTGTACTAATATATTTTTGTTAATATTGTAGATATTATAATATAATTATTATATTCGATTGAATATTTTTAACATGACAATATTGTTTGTTGACCCGTTTCGCACTGACGATAATAATACTGTTGGGCAATATTATCTAAATCCAAGAGCAATGGACAAATGAATGCCGTTCATAGAATCATTCTATAAATTAACACGTGTCAACCAAACACGGCGTCTGGCCGTTGGAATGCAAAAATACGTAACATAAAAATGCTACTAAAGTAATTTAAATGCGAAATGTGAATGATTGTCGCTGTATTGACGTATAGTAATATACTTATTTAACATACAAAACGACTGTATAGTAGGTATACAGTGCGGAATGGGTTTTTATTTATGATAATTTATGATTTTGTCTTGGGTTCCGTACAGTACACGAAAATGATTACTGGTGTATTGTAACTATTCATAAAAATCACTACCTTCTGGAAGAATTGATATCTGTTTAATAGATAAGTTACCTATTACATGGTATTTTAATAGTTTTGGATGTCTTAGATATTATAGCTGTTTTATATTAACTAGAGGTCTAATAGTCTAGCTAGTCTAATAACCTACCATTTTCTTTATGAGTAATATGTTTATTTTGTCATTGCAATTTCTTTGTTTCAGTTTATACTTTCCGTTTTCCGCAATAGAATTTGTTTAAATTATTATTTTATATTAAAATAAAATGCAGTATGGATATTAGGTAAATAAATATGTTTGTGTACGGGACCCTTTAGTATTTTATCTTCTATTATTTTTCACGTTGTTGTTTTGTGATTCATTAAAATTTAAAACTTATCGAATTACTGCACGAAATTAAACTTAGCCAAATTGAACTCTATGTGAACTACATAACCTAACCTATCTTCCTCATTTATATAGTAAATAAACTGTAGGTATAGGTATTATTATAGTATAGCTGTTAATATACGATTACTTGGAATTTTAATCAGTCTAAACTTCTAATTTTAAGTACATCCGTTGAAGATCCGTTGCATCCGGTATTTAAAAAGCATCATATATTATTATAATATAAGTATTGTTGATTGGTTTAATGAAACTTTTAAATAATCGTGCAGTAATTCATTTTAGAATTTTTAACTATGTTATAAGGAAAGTATTAGTATTGTACTAAAAGAAAATAATATCAATAGAACTACCAAGCGAAATAAATTTTTTAATTGTTTTTAATATTTTTTTCGTTTTAGTATTTGTGGCCGAAACTCCGATGCCAAATGTTGCAAGCCAATCAAAGTATTTTCTGGAAGGGGAAACATTTTGGCTTAACTGCACAGTTGACTATGAACTGAACAATCCAGTTCTATTAAACTGGAGCTACCCACGAGAGTTCAAACAGGTTTAAAATTTAAATATTATATAATTAAATTAAGAATCTCAGCAATAGTCTTGCGGAATTGTGCTCCTGAATTATCCCCTGTTTTGACTCGCCTGTATCGTCTCTCTCTCAGTAAAACTCAAGTTCCTAAATCCTGGAAGTTGGCAAATGTACAGCCTGTTCCTAAAAAAAGTATTCGTGCTGACCCGGCGAACTATAGACCCATCGCTATCACGTCCTTACTATGTAAGGCTATGGAGCGCATATTAAATACCAAGCTCCTGGTATACCTGGAATCTAATGATCTTCTCTCTGACCGTCAATATGGTTTCCGTCAAAAACGGCCTGCTGGAGATCTACTCGTGTATACCACACACACTTGGGGTGAAGCTGTGGAGAAACACGGAGAGGCCCTCGCTGTCTCTCTTGATATACCTATCTAAAGCTTTCGACCGGGTCTGGCATGACAGCCTTCTTAGTAAGTGTGCGGGACGATATAGTGCAAGTGTATGTGTAAGAAAGAGACAGCACAATAGTGGACTGATTTAATAGCATAATTAGTTTGTAATTATTTTGTCATGTATAGTATAGCGACTGTTTATAGTTTTAAGTACATAAGTTTCATGTATTAACTCATAAGTAAATAGGGATAATAAATAAAGATAAAAATAGAAAACCCATAGGGAAATAGGCCGCGGCTTTCCCTACGGTACAGCTCATAGTAGTAAAGATACCTGAATAGGTAATAATACCTATTATTATTACTAAATTGTAATTGGTTTAAAATATGCGCTCTGATTGGTGCACTGATCGATAGAAAAATTACACCAATTAGAGGGCCTACATTTTTCTGCTAAATTTTGTATAAATACCGGGCTGAATTGTATGCCGGCACAGTTCCCACCGGCAAGCGGTAGCGGTGCCCAATAAAGAAGAAAAGTTCTTCGAGAGTTTTCCTTGCTACCCAACCAACCCAGCTACAGCGAATGTACAGAAGCGTACAGTAAGCTGCCGGCTTATGGTCTTCCAGGTAGCTTATGCGACTGGATATCTGACTTCTTGAGTGAGCGGTCCTTCCGAGTAGTCATTGATGGCTGCTCTTCGGATCTTATGGCTATTAATGCCGGAGTTCCTCAGGGGTCTGTTCTCTCCGCTACACTCTTTTTGCTGCACATCAATGATCTGCTGATACCCGGCATACTGGGGTATGCAGATGACAGCACTGTAAAGGAGAGATATATGTCCAGTCCGCTCACGAATAGTACTGAGACTAATGTACTCAGAGAGGCGATGGTAGAACGCGTAAACTCCACCCTCAAAAAAGTCTCTGACTGGGGTGTCGCCAATTTGGTGGAGTTTAACGCTACAAAAACCCAGACGTGTCTGCTCTCTGCTAAACGAAGCCCTTTCACCTTGGCTCTCACTTTCCGATATATATCCATACCGATCACCGACCACATTGATCTCCTAGGTCTCGACATCTCGGCTACCATAAACTTTGGAAGAGCCATTGAAGCTAAGGCCAAGATTGCCGCCAAAAAATTTGGCATCATTAATAAGGTGAAGCGGTACTTCACGCCACAACAATTGCTTACGCTATATCAAGCCCAGATCAGGTCGTGCATGGAGTACTGCAGTCATCTCTTCGATGGCTCCGCTAAGTACCAACTTGCGGCATTAGATGCTGTAGATCGTCGAGCTAGGAAACGTAGGAAACTCATTGGCAAGGACTGACCATTCTTAGCCAAACTTCAGAGCCTCGATCACCGTCGAAAAGTTGCCGGCTAATCGGTGTTTTATAGGATATATTTCGGTGAGTGTGCTCAGGAGCTCTTCGACCTTGCCCCCCCTTCACCTTTTTATCACCGCACTGAAAGACATCAGCGGGGCTTCCATCCCTATATCGTTGATATACCATCCAGGCGCACGAAGCGGTTCATTCTGTCTTCATTTCTGATTCTCACGGTTAGGGTCTGGAACGCTCTTCTGACATCTGTGTTTCCTAACACGTACAATTTGGGTATCTTTAAAGCAAGAGTGAATAGGCATCTTCTAGGCAAACGCGTTCCACCTTAGGCCACATCATCACTTTCAAGGTCAAGCATGTGCCTATAATGTATAAAAAAAGTAATCTAATTTTATAATTGGTTTACAAATAAACACTGCTCATAGTATCGTAATGCAACTTTGTAAGTTATGATTTTATGGAATGTAGGTACTTAAGTTGAAATGAAAATTAATTAATTTATGAATTTCGAGCTGATTCAGATTATTTGTAAAATGTATTTAAGAAATTAAGTGACATTTTTTAATACTTACTGATAACTCAAGTAAATATTTAATCGTTGGCAACCTCTGAGTTCGCAACGCATAATTTGTGTGATGGTAAATGTAAGTATCACTATAAAACTCGAAAAACTCAAATAATTCTTGCCTTTGCAGAGTTATGTGATTATTGATTCAAATGAAGATACACTGAAAACTTCAGGAATTTTGTACAAAAACGTAACGATTTTTAATGCTAATGCTGAAAATGATGGAGATTATACATGCACATCTAGAAGTGTAGGTCATGAACAAAAGACAGTCACAAAAATATTCAAAGGTAAGAAATAACATACATCGCCAACATCTTCTGATTGTACTTGTATGTTAGTTATTAGGGCATTTACGGCATCTTGTCTCAGTAGATGCTCTTGGCAATGTTTGAAAATTTATTATAACAAAAATATTAAATTGTAAATAAATAAAATAAGTCGTCAATGTTAGTTTTATAAATGGTAAAAACTCCAAATCTCTCTCGACAAAACTGATTTCTTCAGATAAAATACTTGCGAAAGTGCATCTGTTTGTTATATTTTTAATTAACTTGACGTTTGTTACGTAGATAGCTTGCATCCTGGGGATGGCTGTTATATTATCCCGGGGTATCAAAGGGACTAAATGTAAACCTTAAGTAGCAGCCATCATAGGTACTTAGTACTTATAATATAGATAACTATGCCATTAATTGAAAAAGATAACCTGTTAGGTAAATGTTAATGCTATTTCTATTTTTCCTTTTAGGCAAAAAAGGATTTATAAACATAACAATGGGTAATTTTAAAAATCCAATAGAAACCAAGCAATCAAAAGCTGTATTAAAAACAATAGTGCACGATGCGTATCCCCCAGCGAATTATACCTTGTGAGTTTTTTTTAATTGTTACCTTTAAAATTTTAAGATTTTCCTTGACAAAAGTTTCAAGTAAATCTATATAAATATATGTAATAATATGTATATTATGTATACCTACACCCGACATTAAATATTATAGACCCGATGAAAACGAGGCATCGAGCTTTGTCTTCGTTGAGCATCGATTCTGTTACTCATACCTACGTTTTTTTTATTTCGAGTTAGGTTTGCGTTTGACGGCAACGACTTATGTGACGTTTGATCGCTTCGTGCGACAGAAACGACACTCTATGAAGTAAAAGCCAATTGATTTGTTCTGTACTGTTATTGTCGGATACTGTAGGTTCCTAATAGATAATTAATTTTTGGTAGTAAAACATCACGTCATGGAAACCTGTACGAGTGTACGCCTGAGAGTTCTCCATATTGTTCTCAAAAATGTGTGAAGTTTGAAGTCGATTGAGATCAAAACCTGACTCGTGACATAAATCAAATTAAAAAAAAACATTTCGTCCCTCTTTGTTTTGACCACTTTCTAAAAAGTGATAAGTATTATTAGTAGTAGTAGTAGTAGTAGTGCTATTTAAAATTTTCAGTTATAAAAATGGCAACGAGATATTAATTAAACTACCGAAGTATGCAGTTCAAGAACCGGGAGGTGGTATTGTAAATCTGGTCATATACAAATTAGATATTAACGACACAGCGAATTACACAGTTGAATTTTCAAACAAGGATGACACAAAAAAATTAACATTCGATGTCAGGAAAATTAGTAAGTACACTCGTGTAATATAGGATATAGGGATGTTACCGACTCATCAAATCCTCTTTGACAAACAATAAAACGCAGTAGGTATGGGAGGGATCTTTTATTAAGCAGTAAACTGTAATGTAATAAATCATTTGACTTTTTCTAGTTTAATCGATAATTTTAAAAGGCTTGAAACTTAAAACTAACAGATGACGTTTGTTTTGCTTATTTTGGGAGACCCTCCTAGTGTCTAAAAATAAATAATAATATTAAAGCTATGTGTGTGTGTGTGTGTGTGTGATGTCAGTCCAAGCATCGGACTTTTCAGAGTAATTTCGGAGTAATTCTGCTTTCATGTTGAAGGAAAATATCGAGGAAATTAGAATTGGGTTGAGATGAATGAAATAAATGAAAAGGAACAATTTACTTTAGAACCAGGCAACATCCCTATTAAATGACTGCAATTTCGCCTGATTGTAATTTAATTACTTTGAAATCATGTTTTAATTACAGCTTCTCCAGTCATTAGCTTTGGGACAGGTGATAAAAAATTTGTACTGAACTCAGTTGCAACCTTAAAATGCGAAGCTATAGGGTACCCTCCTCCAGACATACAATGGTACTTTACAACTGAAACAGGAGAAAAGAAAGAAATTAGCAACATGGTATATTTCTAATGTATTGGTAGCGATTCGGATGGTGATTCTCTAAATCTAAAGTCTAAACTATTTATATTTTACATATTCTATACTTTTATAAACTATGTTTTTATTACATAATAGCATCTCTTTCTTACCTTTATTATATTATAAGATAAGGTCAGACAAACAGTTTAAAACTCTCAAACATGTTTTAGCTTAAGAAGTAGCACTTAATCATTATTAATTGGGAAAATATTAATTTTTCAATAATTCATAATTTCTAATATAATATTATGTACCTATCTAAGTATTATTGAAATTTGAAAGAGATGAAAAAAGTTTAGAGAAAAACATTTGAGCCTTGGAGTTTTCAAGGTAACGTTTTAAATATTTAGTTCTTATCATTTTGGTACGGAAATTACCTTTTCGGGATACGTCGTCATTTGACATTTCCATACTTAAAGCACAACTTAACTTTTAAGCTTAACGTTAACCCATTGATTGAATTTGATTTTGAATCAACTACGTATTTTTATTAGTATTTCCATACTCTACTAAATTTATACAACGTTATCGACAAGCGCTACCTCATACTAACCCTACTGACATTTAGGCGCGCTTGCAGAAATGTCGAGTTATCCTTTTAACCCAGAGTTAGCTGCTGTTTTGACAAATTTCGTATAAAGCTTCTGTCAAAATTACAAATTTAATCCTGGGTTAAGCCTAACCCGGCGTGTCTGCAAGCGGGCCTTAGTTTGTTAAGGCAATTGTGAATTATTTACAGGCTGAAAACACGGTCGAATCTTTAACTAAAGTGACATCAATACTCACATTACGAGTTCATGCTCCAGGGAGTATTACGTGTAGCGCAAAACAAAAATCAGAAGTAGAAAAATCAGTAACAAGAAAATTTATCGTATACGAAAAACCCAATGGTTTTAGCGTGGAAAACAGCGGAAAAACGTGGTATTCTGAGGGCCAAGAAGCGATCATCGAATGTTATGCCTCCAGATACGACTTTTATAATGTTACATGGATTAGAAACAATAACATATTATCAGACTTTGGTATGTTGTTTATTGAAGCACGTGTTCATTAAGTCATAGTCGCTATATATAATTTATAAGTAACTATAAAAAATCACTGTTTTTAGGACGAGTACGTAGGTATTATTTATATTTTCAAAATAATAGGTCAGTTTTGGGTCTAGGTATTTTAAATATCGTTCCGGTACGATGGCGTGTAGAAACCGATTAGGGGATATGAGTCTAATTTACAATGCCATGTCTTATCAAGGTTCACCATCCTAAATAGCTGTAGCTGACTTTTTGGGGCCAATTGCACATCGGATGGCGAATATAAGAATATTATTTATCGTCAAAGTTAAATTTGCAAAAGGCAAAGTGAATTATATGAGTCTAGTACTCCAACTTTTACGGTACATGTTAAAGGCATAATATTAGTAAAAAATCAACATACCTACCGTCATTTGTCAAACTTATTCTCACACGATTATATTAAAATTTAATCTCCGTCATGTTCTATGGTTTTTATATTATTCAAAGTTGTACTTAGTCGGGTTGGGGTAGAAATGCTACGTTAACATGGCTCGCCCGTCCAAAATTCAAAACGTTTGAAAGTATTTGTGAAAGTATTTACAAAGCGCCACCAAGACTCACAACGCATGTGTGCCGGTCTGATACTGAGGACGAATACTTACAACTACCAAATCTTTCGCAAGGATGTGAGTAATTGTGGACTAAGTATACAAACGGAGTGGTTATAATATTCTCTTGGACTATACACATTGAAACAATAAACGAAATGGTTATATTCTCTTGGGAAACAGTAGTAGAGGGGCAAGCCATGTTGTAGTTAATCTCTGCGCACTCGTTCGTTCATGGCACTTGAATTTGTTACAGTTACAATATTAGATACTCCACTATCATATATCGCACAACTAAAGATAAATAGTATTGGCCTGGAAGACGCTGGAAATTATACATGTTACGGACAAAGAAAGGATAATTCAGAAGGAAATCAAACTGTTTTCGTCACAGTCGCAGGTGAGGGAGACGCCCAAATCGGTCTACGTATTAGGTATATTTTATAAAGCCTAACAGAAAAAATCCAGATGATAATTTTATATGATATTTATAGCATAATTATTAAAATGAACCTTTTCGGTAGGTAATGCACTAAATCTATTTATTTTTTACTAGCTTTTGCCCCCGACTTCGTCCGCGTGGAGATAAGTTTTTAAAAATCCTGCAGGAACTTTCTGTTTTTCCAGGATTAAAGGTAGCCGTCACACTCACGCTCCAGGTCTTTAATTATACCCATGCAAAAATCACGTCAATCCGTTGCTCCGTTATTGCGTGATCGAAGGACAAACCAACAAACAAACACACTTGAACTTGTAATATGCCTAAGGATTTAAACATAAATAAATGAATGATCGGAATGATTTCTCCAATAACAATACTATACTTTTGTTTGCCAGAAAAATGAATACTGAGCTATATCGCCATACTAAGTACATAATATTTTCTTTAACTTCTATTCTTTTTTTATTTGCAGAGAGACGGGCCCCGATTATAACAGTCCCAGCCAGTGAATCGAATGAGGAAGTTAATCCTTATCAACCAGTACGACTTACCTGTCAAGCTACTGCTGTGCCTCCTCCTATTATTACTTGGCACAAGGTAAAATACAATACTAACAGTAGTTTAATGTGTTCTTTCGGCATGCATTGCGTTGTCGCACTTTAGATAATGAAACTTTCGAAGACCGGTCTATAGGCCTATACTTTGGAGACAAGGAATGTCCGTTTGGGAGCGCCAAACGGAAATTCCTCGTCTCCAAGGTATACTACTACTATAATATCTGTCTTCTTAAACAAAGCTGTTTTACTTAGATAAACTAGGAATCCATTGTATATTCTATCATGCTGTTCTTCATCCTGAATTTTCATGTCATTCTACCCAGCCAAGTGTAGGCTTGTATCTATACTTTATTTTCAACAGGATGGTGAAGAGTTGAATAATGACACTGTCGTGAGTATATTTACGGATTATCTAAATTACACCACAGTTAACTCTACAATTGATATAAAGCAGATACTTGAAGAGTATAAGGGGAAATATGAATGTGTGGCCCAAAGTGGTGATAACTCCATCAGTGGATTTTACAATCTCATAATCAAAGGTATATATTTTGACGTTTTTTTCCATTATGATTAAAAGATAAATTTCACGATGTCAGAACAAAGATACACAGA
Organism: Oeneis ivallda; assembly: GCA_029955525.1. NCBI lineage: Eukaryota > Metazoa > Arthropoda > Insecta > Lepidoptera > Nymphalidae > Oeneis > Oeneis ivallda. The sequence continues at coordinate 18,327,529 of JARPMR010000004.1, read as the reverse complement.
TTATAAAGATACATAGAGTACTGATAGAAACCTAGAAAGGAATAGAGAACGCTTAAGTAAAGAAAAAAAATGAATTAGAATAAAACTGTAAAGTTTCAGTTAGTTTTTTAGAATAATACAAGTACAATCTCAGTAGATATATAGATAATAGAAGTGTTAATAAGTAATTCAGCGAATTTAATTTGCTTAGTTGGAAACCTGCATAATTAAAAAAAAAATCGCTATTTTTTTCAGAAAAATCCCCCTACAAGTCAGCAATATACTTAAGTATAATAGGTGTGGTCGTATTTGTCCTTGTTTTATTAATAATATATTTAATATGGAAGATTCGAAAAGAAAAACAGTTCAGGAAAGAACTGGCAGCTGCCGGACTTTTATATTTTAAAGAAGGAGTTACGAGATCTCTCAACCCGGATCTGGGCATTGATGAACAGGCCGAGCTTCTACCGTACGATGAAAGATTTGAGTTCCCCCCAGAAAAACTTCAATTAGGTAAGCGCTTATAAATATCCCATACAAACGGTTTCTTATTTGCATACTAGGCATTCACCCCAATGAGGTTTTGTAGGCACCCTCTAGACTAGAGTATTATATCTATGTGTAACGAGCAAACTATTAAAATAGAATAAAAACCCGACTGCTTTTATGATATCAACTGAAAATATATAGCCAGTGTCGGTCGGGATAATGAAAGGATTAACCGACTTTCAAAAACCAATTTATTATTCCTACCTTTTGAACATATTATAACTTATATGTACATATATATTTTCGTAATCCCCTTTTAATTTTTAATTAATCCTTTATTTTGATACCCTATTCGATAGGTTTGGTTAATTTTTTTTATTAACGATTACTATTTCGGGCCAAACGCCATTTTTTTTTCAAACAGCTATCTAAGGACACTTGGGTTTTAAGACGAATATAACGATACTTTAACTGTCGAAAACCATCCAGTTTGGAAAATATGAGGTAATAAAGAAATTTATAAACAAATAGGTATATATACATACATACAAAATACGCGTGAAAAACATAACAATTTCTTGGCAGTCGGGTAAAATATGGAATTTCGAAGTTACTAAAAATCTAAAATATACATAAGTACAAATCTTTGAGCTCATTTATCTATACATTTTTACAGAAATCTGACGCTTTAGAAACATACTATTTGCTTCAAGGGCGTGTCTATTAAAGTTCAATGTGTTTTTGTAAGAATTCTATAAAATAGTACCTACCTAGGACAACAAGTTTTCAAAGATCCCCGTTTGTTCATATAAATAGAGGAATATTTATCTTTCTTTTACTCTACGATAATATATTTTATGCAAAGAAAAGTCACTGTGTGTATCCGAAAATCATACAACAAGGCATGCAGTTAGCACCAATTTACCTAGAAATGTTATGGTATTTGGTTTAATAATATAAGCTTATGTTAGTCTGGTCATTATTTATACGTGTTTATATTCGTCTCTTTCAGTTTGTGCGAAAATAACCGGCAAAGCTGGAACGAGTAACGAGCTAACGTAGGCAACCGCTTTTTGTCTGTTGGTTTTTTTTTACCGACTCGAAATTGTAAAAAGCGGTGTTCGATTTTATATCATTCATAATATCTAAAACCCAATCAATCTCTTATAACCTTATCTAGCTTCTAGCTAGTTCTATAATATCAATATAGATTGGCTAATAAGCCGCAGAAACCAAAATTCTTTCTATATTTTTAATCATTACAGCCTAAACAGGAACAATTACGACCCGTGATCAATTTCAATTTAAAAAAAATCGGGACGTAAAAGACAATAAAAATTATTTCTTTGGGTGTATGGGACATCTATTTTTGAAAATATTGACTAGAGACTTGAACAGGCATCACTTCATTATAGAATCTAAAATTTTAAGAAACTTCTTCTTAATATATAATATAATAGCTATAAAGATGTCAAATCTTTATAGCTATTATAGCAAAAAGTTATGTTCCAAAAACTTTTTCTATTTTCGTTTTTCGCTTCTGAAAGGTCTCGTTTTGTCCTTTACGGACTTTGTAATCCGAGTTTTCGATATATATTTTCTATACTTTCCTCGTTAAAAGTTGGTTCTAGTGAGTTAAAGAATTCGATCTAATTTTTTTAAGGTTTTTTTGCACGAAGATTGCGCTAAAGTAATAAATGTTGTCATTGTCAACGATCAATGATGTGAATGTAAGAGATACAAGTACGCAGTCCAATAAAAGTCATATTGAAAAAGGTGTCCGTGATAAATTAGTTTCACCTACGGAAAATAAACAGAAGTATTTTCCTTTACTCATTTTGCTTCACTTCACTTTACAATTTTTATACTCACTGCGTTATCGTGAGAAGGCATTCACATTAACTTTATAAATGGAAATAGGTTAGAATAAATCTTTTTCGAACACTTTTACAATCTACGACATCTAGGGAGAGGGCAGACTGGCTACTTTTAGCGGCAGCCATAGCGCATTTCTATAGCCTTTAGCGATTTTACGACCTTTTGCGTGCATTGCGATTTGCGCGATTTCGCGAATCTGCGATCGAAAGCCATAAAAACGCGAACGCATTTGAGTTGCGATTTCCGTGATGCAGTCGCAAAAGGCCATAAAATCGCAAAAGGCCATAAAATCGCAAAAGGCCATAAAATCGCTAAAGGCCATAAAAACGCCGCGATCGCTGCCGCTAAAAGTAGCCAGTCTGCCCTCTCCAGTGCGTGTTTGATGCGTTATGTGTTATATTTTCGTAGAATATCGTCGGACCGACGATATTACTATCGCTCGTCTGCGGTAGGAATAACTGTTAACAAGATTTGTTTATTTCAGGTAAACAACTAGGCGCAGGTGCTTTCGGCGTTGTGTACAAAGCGGAAGCCCGTGGTATAATCAATGCCGAGGAGACTACGCCTGTAGCCGTCAAGATGGTGAAGAAAACAGCTGATAACATGTATATAAAAGCTCTAGCATCGGAGCTCAAGATAATGGTGCACCTCGGAAAACATGTTAACATCGTGAACTTACTCGGAGCATGCACTAAAAATGTTGGCAAACGTGAGTAAAGTTTTCCTATGTTATACCATTAAGGATAATGGTGCCGATTCGGTTTTAAGGTATTCTTTTTAATCCTTTTCTTACCAATAATAATATCATGATAAAAAAATAATATAATTAATAAACGGCCAATTGCGTGTCGGGCCTAGGGCTTGCAAATATTCGAAAATTTTGGTATTCGAATATTCGGCTTTTTTTCGGGTATTATTCGAATAATTCGAATAATATTCGAATAATTTAAAAAAAAGCTGTTACAATAGTCATGTTTTTAATTGCCAATCTCTCACTAAGAATCTACTAATTTCTATGAATCAAAACAAAATCTTAGTTAAAAATTAAAGAACTGTTTGGAATTTGACTATTTTGGCACTAGGTACAACAAACTATAAAAAATTTGTGCATAACAAGACAACTACAACATAACAGTCTTATAAACCGAGATCTGAGTATTGTAATAATAACTAATAATACTTATATAATAATAAAATCAAATAATCAATTACAAATACAAATACAAATACAAAAACATGCTTAAAATCTTTTATGTAACTAGAAATAAAGTACTAAATTATAAACATTTTTTTTGGTTCTTCGTAACGTTAACATAATGCACATTACAATTGTAAGTTTACATATTACTTACTTACAAAACTTAAAAAATTAAAAAAAAAGATTTTCAACTGTGATAGAATACAAATAAAAATATTTAATCAGTATTAGAAATTATGAGATCAGAATCTGATCAATGCTACATTGCACAAAAATAAAATACGTTTTAATCTTATCATCTAACTTTGGCTTATTCTTACACTAACATATAAAACTTAATAATAATAATAGCTTTTTTATTAAAGGCAAAAACCCAGTACAAGTACATACAATAATACCTATGTCATAAAAATAAAATATAAAATAATCCTAAAAACTTAACACTTAACTTAAGTACCTTCAAGGCAAGAGTGAATAGGTATCTTCTAGGCAAACGCGTTCCAACCTAGACCTCATCCCTCCTTTCTACTAAGCATGATTGCCGTCAAATGCAAGCCTACCTTACAATAAAAAGAAAATAAATTCTTCAACGTTTTCCTTGGAAGTGGGACCTAAGGAAACTTAGCGCGTCTAGGGAATCATCTTTTAAAGAACATCTTAAATGGTTGCAAATGTATTTTGCTGATGAAAACACCCTTTCACACTCTACACTTGTAGGTGGTATACACATGAGGAAGTCATACGCTTGGCTCAAATGGACTTGTCTAGGACCTCCTCTGTCAAATAGAGCCATCTGCATTCGCACTGACGTTTCTAACTCTTCTCTATCTGATAAATTTGTTGTAGACGTCGAAGGAGTTCCGGAATTAGTGTCATTTATCATTTTTTGTAACTGTTCTTTAAAGCTCATTTCAGATGTTTCCTGGAGTGACTCGTTTTGTTGCTGATGCTGGCGTTGCCGCTGCTGAAGTTGAACTAATGTCATATCATCTTCGTCAATATCAGAACCCTGTCTTTTAAAAAAGTATCTCTCGTTAATCTCAATTATTACTTTCGTAATAATGTTATTGTCTGGTGATGGAAAGATAGATGAAGGTGGCTCTGCGTAATATTTAATGGGATTGTGGAGATATTTTAATGTGCAGATTAAATTGGGTAGGCGTCTCTGAGCAATTCTATTCTTCAGAGCTTCGAGTAGCCAGTCACTGATAAAACTGTTCGTCTTTTCAAGTTTTGTCACCATAAATTGAAGGGCCGTTTCCGCAGTTAGTAGATTTGCATTTTCTTGGCACAGCGCCTCTACTGTTGCCTTTACAATATTCAAAGAAGTGGACAATTCCTGCAGTAAGGCCAGCTCACCTGAACTAAACGTGGTATCGTTCTTTAAATCAATAAGAGTCTTCAAAATAGGGTCTTTTAATGCCAAAAATCTTGTGATCATATCGGCTAAACTGCTCCACCTGGTTTTACAGTCTAGGATCAAACCTATTTTATTCTGTTCTTCTTGAAGATATTTATCGAGAATCTCTTTCCTGGTGGGTGACTTCTTAAAAAATTTTACTATTTTTCGCACTTTCTCTATTACATTTTTTAAATTCACATCTCGGTACAAATGTAGGCCTCGGTTTCTGTTCAGATGTTGCTCAACTACAAATCCTCCTTCTTCGCTATCACTGTCAGAGTCAGTATCCTCATTTGTTTCCTCTTTGTTTTCTGCAGATTCTTCCCCTTCTTCTTGCTCATATTGATTCTTTTTGTATATAGCATCCAGCACTGCACATTGGATACCATGTGTGAAACATAATTGATGGTACGAAGGTACTTGTCGACCCATAGCACACATCACGCTTGCTCCGTCAGTCACTATGCATGCTATGTCCTCTTCCAAAAATAGATCATAGGATGCTAACTTGGTCTTCAAAATATTAGCACAACGCTCCGCCGTTGCCCTGCCAGTTATTCTCGCTAGTCCCAGATTCCTATATCCCTTGCCTTGGAAATTTGAACAATGAACGTTAATGTTCATGTAACGTCGGTTACCAGCTGAAGTCCATTCGTCTAGGGAAGCGGAAAATTTTTGTCTTTGGGCCTTTAATTTCTTTAATTCTTTCTTCACATCACCCTTTAATTGTGCACTCTTTTCAACTACGAGCTTCTTAATTGTATTCGGTGACTTCGGCAAGTCGTCGTAGCCACTTTGTTTAAAGAGATTTCGAATGGATTCAGAAGTACAGAAAATGCTGAATGGAAGACCGTCACAAGCAGTCATTTTTGATACCAAATTCTCCATATCATCCTGTGATTTTTTAAAGTATACGTCAATTAGTTTTATTTTCTTTTTTGGCTCATTTGTGTCAACTTTTTCTAGCAGGTTTGAATTTCTGGCCGCTGTCGACGTGGCCGAACGTTCATCGACATTAAGCTCAGTAGGGTGTAGTTTTAAGTGGTTATGTAGGCATGTAGTTGTGTTTCGGCATTTAATAACCTTTTTACACTTTTTACATTGTGCGTGAATCCCGTCTGAAGTCCTCAAAAAAAAGTTCCATACTGACGACTTGTCTCGCATACCTTTGATGTACTCTTTGAATTCAACTTTCTGTTGATCCATGTTTGAATTTGATTGTTTAATTCAATACCTGCAACATCGAAAAAATACCTTATAGGTCTGTGTGATATACAGACGGACAGAAGGTGTGTGTGAGGTGATATTCATAGTGACTATAAATAAATACAATAAAATTGCAAGCGAGGCTGAAAAAATAAAAATGTATCACTAATAGTAGACAAAATAATAATAATAATATTAACATACGCATATTGAAGCGAGAAAGGTATTCTGCTCAAGAAATAAAAATGTTTACATGACATAAACTGCTCACGTACATAGGTGCGTTGACTTCACTGTCACACAAAAATAAAAATTTACTTACATCAAAAGTTGTTGGGCGCGTCGGTTTATGCGTTGTCGTCGTTGGTTTGACGGGACACGGAGTTAGCGGGGCAGAGTTTGTACGGGTCTGAGTTTGTTCCGCGACCGCAAGGCCCGCTATTTTGCACTGGTAGGCGTCCCGTCCCTTGCACCCCGGTTGTGCACCTCTACCGCGACAGGTAGAATAGTGGTATTTTAGAAGAGAGCCTTTCGGAATTAGAGAATACTTTCCAATAGCAGTGCTCTGGGTTGAATGTCTGGCGATGGTCCTTACCCTCATTATTTATACTAAAAACCCGTGGGAGTACTCTAATATTGTCGCGATCGCCAATGAATAAACCCTTTATTGTAATGTCACTAACGCCTTATTACGTTAATCGTCAAACAAAACTGCTAAGGAAGCATAAATTTAAAGTTATTACAAATAACTCTCACTAGCAGTTGAAACAAAATACGTTAGACCCTTTATATTAATTGCCACTAAGCGCCAGAAAAATCCAAGCCAATCCAATCTCACGTAAGTATTCCAAGTTACGATAACAGAATGAGTCTTTTTATCCCAGTCGCCGCACTTGAGGCACCTATAAATTTCAATGCACTTAAATGAATTTATACCTTAAATGAACTTATGAACAATAGTCCTTTGTTCCGAATTTAAAGTTTCTATAAAATTCTTTTAAAGTTCCGTCATTGAGGCAACTGGCTGGTTTTCCTCTTTTTATTTTTTGAGATACAGTCAACACCCAGTTATCTTGTCCTTTGAGTAATTGAGGTGGCTCGAACTCATAATACAGAAAGCTCATCAATCCTAGGTGTGAACATTCTTAATTTTTTTTGTCTAGGAACTGTGGAGCAAGATTCAATTCATCAATGCAATGGGTCGAACACAATCTATGTTTTTCTTTTATTCTAGGTGGACTCCTCGTATTATTAAATTGAGTATTTTATAGTCCCTCTTGCGTATTAATTTTCCTTCGACTGTTTCAAACACAAATTCTTCTTCAATTCCTCTCGCTCCGATATTCTTAGCGATTCGTGAATCAAGGAGAGATACCGTTGATCATTCATCCAAAAGTGCTAGTATCTTCTGGGATATCTTTTGGTCCAAACACTTCTACCGGAACTATCTTCAGGTAAGCTCTGGTTGTTCTCATTACGTGGACCGGTAGGGCCATATTCGCTGTCATTGCCTGTTCAGCATTTTCCCTCCTGATTCTCGAGTTTCCAATCGCTTCCGAGCTTTGACGAACCCTGTCGGGTCGGGGGGAACACTGGCGTGGCGCGCCCTAAAATCTAAATGTCGCGAGCGAAATTTAAAAGTAGTATTTTGTGCACATCAATATTCCGAATTTGGCTTTCAGAAAATTGGTCGAATATTCGAATATAGCAGATTTAATATTCGAATATTCGGCCAATTATATTATTCGAATTATTCGAATATTCGAATATTCGAATGCAAGGCCTAGTCGGGCCACGCGGAGTATAGGGTTCCTGTCACAATATTATGCGTAATTAGAAGGGTTCACAACGTACATATAAAATGTGATTTTCATCATAAAATATGTTTTTTAAATATTTTAAGATAACATCACAATGCATCAATCTTCAGTCATCAGTCATCCTACCAATACTATAAATGCGAAAGTTTGTGAGGATAGATGCATGGATGGATGGATGTTTGTTAATCTTTAACGCTAAAACAAATAAACCAATTTGGCTGAAATTTTGCATGGAGGTAGCATAGTCATATCCAGGATTAGCACATTTTATCTCGGAAAATTAAAGAGTTCCCGTGGAAATTACAATTAAGCCTTATAACCTTAATCCACGCGGACGAAGTCGCGGGCATCATCTAGTCAGTCATAAATTAATAGGAAAACTCAAGTAGGTACCTATAGCAAATTCAATTTTTTCTTGATTATTATTATACAATTCGGCAAAGTAACTTAAAATTCGCCATTAATATTAAATAGAAGCATATTTAATATTAATGGCGTATATGCCATCTACTACGTTTTTTACTTTTAAAATTTAGTCGACTATTACACGTTGACTCGAATGCGTCTAGACTGCAGCTCTAAATACCACCTTCATTATTCATAAGTACACTAGTCAATTTTTATATGTACTTATTATTATTAGCGCAAATAAAATTATCTCGCTATCTTAAAACGATCGTAAAGACCAAATGAAGTAATGGCCTTGTTGCGTTACCTACTTTTAGTTTGAAATACAATAAGAAAGACCTATCTTGTCCATAACAGTGGTCAAAAGTCCACGACAAGTAGGGCGGACGATAGCGGATTTTAAATTATTTTAACACCTACCAAAATCTACATTGCATAATATATGCATATCGTTGTAACTTACAAAAGTGATCGACCTGCACCTACCTAACTAGTATTATTTCAAAAGAATTATTTATTCTTTTAATAATAAAACTGTTGTTGTTAACTTTATTTATGTTAATGTAATTACATCCATGAATTTGAGCAGGAAAACTTGAACTTTAAAGACGTCATTATGACCTTATTATTTCCTTCCTCATGGCGTAAGGCCTCAATTCCTACTAATATTATTTTGACAGAGTTTGTTTGTTGCTTTTTCATACGTTACTCTTTATCCCAGAAATACAAATGTTGCCCGTGGGATTTTTAAAATACCTGATCCACGCGGACGAAGTCGTGGGAAAAGAAGCAGAAAATCAAGAAGTATTTTTCCTAATTTCTTTACATATTATCTTACGGTTAAGCTGTGCGTTTATTAGTATAATAATAATAATAACGATAAATTTTTTATTAAAGCAAAAACCCAGTAAGTACATACATAATATTTATGTTATAAAAAAATACAATCTAAAAAACTTTAAACTATCTGGGTAAGTTAAAAAAACTACATCCCAGGCGTCATCAACAAAACCTTATTTATTATTACTATTTTGATGATGATGAAAAATATTGCTGGGCATCCCGTCACACACCATTTTGAAAATCCTGTTCTGAGACTTTCGCAGTCTATTCCAGAAAGAAGCTACTCTTTTTCTCATTACTGCGTAGAAGTCTGGCACTCTCGATTCCGCAAACATACCTGAGGCGCTACAATATCTGGGCAGGCCCATCAATATGCGAAAAGCATCATTATACTGAACGCGCATTGCAGTGTAGGACTTTCTGAGAAACTTTGTCCAAAGTTGACAAGTGTAAAAGCACTGGCAATACGCGTTAAACAGTGTAATTTTGACGGGCTTGCTGCGTTTGCCAAACCTCCTAGCTAGCATGTTGCAACGTATCGAGAGTGCTCTCCTCTCCCTCTCAATGTCACAGTCATCTCGCAGGTGCTCAGTAAGAACATGTCCCAGATACTTAAACTTTGTTACAACCCGAACTGCTGATCAATCTATTAATACCTCGGGTACTCTTTCCGGACCCTTTCCTGCTCGAAACACCAACATTTTCGACATTATATTTCAGCCCATTTGTATTGGCATAATACTCACAGACAGAAAGTAACTTTCTAAGCCCCTTGATAGACGGGCTGAGAGCCACCATGTCATGAGCTATTATCGTGTTCAGTAGCTTTACCTAAACTATTTCATTTATTTATTAATTAACTTTTCCTTCCTTTTTAATTTTCCGGGATAAAATGTAGCCCATGTTAATACATAACATAATACATAATAGAATTAACATCCTGGGTACATACCTAAATTACGAAGTTATCCATGAAATTTGGAATGGAGACAGCATATTATACTATGTCCATTCCAAATTTCAGTCACATTGGTTCATTCGTTGTGGCGTGAAGGAGTAACAAACATCCATCCATCCTCACACACTTTCGCATTTATAATATTAGTAGAATATTCTGTAAATATGTAGGGTAGTGGAACCAAAAGATGAACGACCCCCAATAGATGAACGGCCGAGCGAAAATTCAAAAAAAAATGAAAAATCCCGGTCTTTATTTATGTGCATTATTTTTTTCCGCACGTGGCAACTTTATTTCTTCCCGATTTCATGACAAAATCAACAGTCACAGCTCCGACGCGAGCGTAATTCGATGATTTGTGAGAGTTTCCCGCCAAAAAATTGTTTTATATGGAAACCTTCTTAAGATAAGTGCCTTTCAAACTTAAGGTTTTTGGCAATTTAAAGGAATTATATACGATAGATTTGAGTAGTTTTGGCTGGAGTAAATCTTGATACATTTATCTTTGATTATAATGATACATATAAATATTATTCGCTGTATTTTTTGAAAAAAATACTGTTCAAGTAATGGATTCGGTTTCGTAAGCTTTATCCAGTAGATGAACGCCGTTCAACTAATGGAGAAATGGCATATTCTTGCACACGTCATAACATTATTAATGCTTAGAGACCGAAACAAAACAACGCTTATTAATATTAGTTAATTTATGAGTTTAGTTACCAAAAGTTGAACACAATATTTTGTGTTTTAAGGTTTTATTTCAGTATAAAATCTTGCATTGTTCAGTTTTGAGAATTCATGTCCAAAAGTTGAACTAATGAATATCATCACATTTTATTCGTTCAATTATTGGGTATCGCGTCTTAAACTGAACGCTGAAGTAAATTATATACGTTCATTTGATGGTACTTTAATCCTCAAAATGAACGAATTGAATTAAGTAGTTCAGTTTTTGGGACTTTATTAATCTGATTAAAGCAGTGATAGCCTAGTGATTAGTACTGCGGTCTCCTATTCGGGGGGTCGCAGGTTCGATTCCGGGCACGCGACTCTGGCTTTCCTAAGTCACCGACATAGCTCAACGAGTTGCGAAACTGAAGTGGAAATGGGCGGGGCACATAGTTCGAAGAGCTGACGGTCGTTGGGGTCCCAAGGTGCTAGAGTGGCGACCCCGCACCGGGAAACGCAGACCCCCCCACTAGGTGGACCGACGACATCAAACGAGTCGCAGGTTAAAGTAAATGTAACATGTTAAAGTAAATGTATTCCTATTAAAATGCTAGTTGAACTATTGGGTTCAAACTGTTCATAATTAGGGCTCAGTGTTCAACTATAGGGGTAAAACCCTTAACTTCTTACAAAAAGTAATTAAAAAAAAATATATTAGATAAAGGAGTTTACTTTTTTAATCAGTCAAATCTTGAGGATATGTGGAATCACAAAGAAAAACCCAGCAAGCTTCAATATCATTAAATAACTAGTTAGAGCTGTCCAAAGTTGCCAAAATCGCTTAAGCGTTCATTTATTGGTTCCACTACCCTAGTTTTTGTTTTAATTTAAATTAAATAATTATAATATTTCAAAATACAATTTATTGGGCTAGTTCAAGCGCTGTTTAGCACTCCGTAGCGTAGATTATATCGACAATATCACGGTAATAGATAAGGAGATAATAAAAAGTTATATCAGACCTATGACGGGCGGGGTATAAAAGCTTTCAGTTTTTTATTGTTTCTTTTTTCAGCACATATTTTGGATACGAACGCTTTTTGTTTTACAATAAAAATAATAGCCGATGCCCTCATCCAAGATGATTAAGGTTTAAAACAGAATATTTTTTGCGAAGCCTCAATAGCCCAACGGTTAAAGGTGCGGGCTGAAAACTGAAATTCGAATTAGGGTTCGAATCCCACCCGTTGCGTTATTGTCGTACCCACTCCTAACACAAGCTTATTTAGAGAGGAGACGAGGATATGAGTCAACTTCAACTTGTCTGATATTCTTTTTTAGGGTTCCGTAGTAAACAAGGAACCCTTATAGTTTCGCCATGTCCGTCCGTCTGTCTGTCTGTCTGTCTGTCTGTCCGCGGTTTAGCTCAGAGACTATTGGTACTAGAAGTCTGTAATTTAACAAAGGTATAAATATCAATCACGCCGACAAAGTGGTGAAATAAAATTGTGAAAAATATTTTTTTTAGGGTACCTCCCCTACATATAAAGTGGGGATGAATTTTTATTTTCTAATCTATCCCATAGCGTGGGGTGTCGTTGAATAGGTATTTCAAAAATATTGTGGGTTTGGGAACACCAATTTCAATTCAGGGATCCGTTTGTGAAATATGATATTTTAAAGTGCTAAATTTTATTAGATTCAAGTGTCCCCCCCCTCTGCCAGCTAAATAGTTGTATAAAGGATACAAAAAAAAATTCACAGCAGTAGTATATATAATGAATTTTTAAGGAAAACTATCACGGCTAAGTAGGGTTCATTAGTTAAGGAGTTAAATCTGTTTTTTTCTAAGTTAGGTGTTACACGTAGTGTAAGTTGCATATTTTGTAATATATTATAGTATTTAAACCATGGAACTCAAAATGTATTCAATATTCATAAATAAAATAAAAGCACTATCATAGGTCAGCAAATATATTTGAGACTTTCAACTACGGAACCCTACACTGCGCGTGGCCCGACACGCACTTGGCCGGTTTTTTAAAAAAAATTAAGTGGCACTCGGGGACTGCCGCGGTAAAGCTATTGCATAGCATTTTTTAACTTCAACTTATGCAATTACAATATTTATGCAATATTTTTTTTGCATAATAAAAATTATGCATAAAAAAATAAAAAACAAACCAACAAGAAAAGCGCACTGTCACTACTTCGCGAGTGAGATTCGAACCTGCGACATCATACACCATACGGTAAAGAAAGCGGCCGCTCGCCCACTGCGCCAAACAGAGCTACTTGTGAACCTCTAAAATGTTGAACGCTTACTGAACGACGGTGTTAGGTTTATTTTCGTTACGGAATTTCTTGATTCGGTCGCCGCGCTCAAACTGTTTGTCCTAGTTCAAAGCCCGCGATAAAAGCTATCCCCAAGTAACACAAAACTGCATTAAAAGATGACACATGAGGTCCACATCGGTCATTTAAGCGTTTATGAAGAGTTATTAGAGTCCACCGTTACTGTAAAAGTCTAATATTACGCTTTCTGCTGTACATTTACTTTATTAAGCACCACGAAGACACCGCTGTAATGTTGTGAGCGTTACGATCAGGTGCGCAGGTCATGTTATTCAGCTTTTAGCAATTTTTAGTACTGTCAGCTACAATAAAGTATTTTTATGGACTCAAACTACGCTATTTTCTGAATAAAAGCTCACAAGTGTATCCTTCGAATGTTAGCATTTTAACAAAGCATAAGTGAGTTATTATAATGCTATCAGTTATTTTGTGAATTCATTTAACGCTTCATGCTGCATATAGTAGAACTTTCACAGTTTTAATCAGCTGTTATACGCACTCTTATAACTGCACTTATCTAGCGTTTATGTTACCGACTATCAAGCTCTACATCAATCTATGGCTGACTTGATAGATACAAGAACTACTCGTATCAGCTTTTTGCCCTTATAGCCCCTAAAGCATTTATTTGGTACTAGCTGATGCCCGCGACTTCGTCCGCGTGGAAAAAGTAATAAAAAAGAATTGTTTTATGTTAATCGTGAGGTTTTTACTACGTCACTATATAATATTCTGTACCTACTTGGTACCTGCAAACCTACAATATCAATTCAAAATGGAAATTTTGTAAATACCCACAATTTAGGCAGGACCAGCAGCATCAGGATTGAGGAGTTGGTAACTGGTCTTCAATGATGCATCACTGGACTACAGTCCAGTGATGCAGGCGAGAATTTTCGATTGCACTACGCTTCTTTTTAGTTTATACTTGGCATCTACAGTAGCAACTGAAAACCGAAATTTTCGTGAGCGAAGCGAGTGCGAATTTTTTTTGATCGCACTACGCCTCTGTGTAGCCCATACTAATTGGTATCTACAAAAGCAATCTATAATCGACATTATCGCTAGTAAAGCCAGTGCGACATTTTAAGGATTGCACTACGCCACCATATAGTCCATACTTGGCACCTACATAAGCAACATAAAAGTGACGTTATCGCGAGCGAAGCGAGCGCGAAATTTTCAGAACTGCACTACTTAACTATGTACTCCATACTTGGTTTACACTCACAACAACAATTAAGAAAAGACATTTTCGCCAACGAAGCGAGCTCGAAAATTTTTAAGATTTCATTGCATCACTATGTAGTCCAAAACGGACATTTCGCAAAATTTTTAGGGCTGCACTACATAACTGTGTCATTCATACTTGGTTCTTACAGTATCAATCAAGAAAGACACATTTCGCGAGCGAAGCGAGCACAAAAATTTTCGATTGCACTACGCTTAATTGTAGTTCATACTTGGCACCTACAGTAGCAACTGAAAACTGATATTTTCGCGAGCGAAGCGAGCGCAAAGATTTTTTGATCGCATTAAGTACGCCTCTGTGTAATCCATACTAATTGGTATAGACAAAAGCAATCTATAATCGACATTATCGCTAGTAAAGCGAGTGCGACAGTTTTTACGATTGCACTACGCCACTATGTAGTCCATACTTGGCACCTACATAAGCAACACAAAACCGACGCTGTCGCGAGCGAAGCGAGCGCGAAATTTTTTAGGAATGCACTACTTAACTATGTACTCAATACTTGGTTTACACTCACAACAACAATGAAGAAAAGACATTTTCGCGAGCGAAGCGAGCGCGAAATTTTTTGCAATTACGTTGCATCACTATGTAGTCCATACTTGGCAATCGAAAACGGACATTTTCGCAAATTTTTTAGGGCTGCACTACTTAACTGTGTCCTTCATACTTGGTTCTTACAATACCAATCAAGAAAAGACACAATTACGCGAGCAAAGCGAGCGCAAAAATTTTAGATTGCACTACGCTCCTTTTTAGTTTCTACTTGGCACCTACATTAGCAAGCGAAAACCGAAATTTTCGCGAGCGAAGCGAGCGCAAAAATATTTTGATCGCACTACGCCTCTGTGTAGTCCATACTAATTGGTATAGACAAAAGCAATCTACAACCGACATTTTCGCGAGCGAAGCGAGCGCAAAAATTTTCGATTGGCCTGCGCTTATTTGTAGTTCATATTTGACACCTACAGTAGCAACTGAAAAGTGATATTTTCGCGAGCGAAGCGAGCGCGAAATTTTTTAGGAACGCACTACTTAACTATGTACTCCATACTTGGTTTACACTCACAACAATAATGAAGAAAAGACATTTACGCGAGCGAAGCGAGCGTGAAATTTTTTAGGAACGCACTACTTAACTATGTACTCCATACTTGGTTTACACTTACAACAACAATGAAGAAAAGACATATTCGCGAGCGAAGCGAGCGCCTAATTTTTTACAATTACATTGCATCACTATGTATCCCATACTTGGCAATCGAAAACGGACATTTTCGCAAATTTTTTAGGGCTACACTACTTAACTGTGTCCTTCATACTTGGTTCTTACAATACCAATCAAGAAAAGACACAATTTCGCAAGCAAAGCGAGCGCAAAAATTTTAGATTGCACTACGCTCCTTTTTAGTTTATACTTGGCACCTACATCAGCAAGCGAAAACCGAAATTTTCGCGAGCGAAGCGAGCGCGAAAATATTTTGATCGCACTATGCCTCTGTGTAGTCCATACTAATTGGTATAGACAAAAGCAATCTACGAAAATATTTTGATCGCACTACGCTTCTTTGTAGTTCATACTTGGCACCTACAATAGCAACTAAAAAGTGATATTTTCGCGAGCGAAGCGAGCGCGAAATTTTTTAGGAACGCACTACTTAACTATGTACTCCATACTTGGTTTACACTCACAACAATGACGAAGAAAAGAAATTTTCGCGAGCGAAGCGAGCGCGAAATTTTTTAGGACTGCACTACCTATGTACTTCATACTTGGTTTACACTTACAACAACAATAAAGAAAAGACATTTTCGCGAGCGAAGCGAGCGCGAAATTTTTTACAATTACATTGCATCACTATGTAGTCCATACTTGGCAATCCAAAACGGACATTTTCGCAATTTTTTTAGGGCTCCACTACTTAACTGTGTCCTTCATACTTTGTTCTTACAATACCAATCAAGAAAAGACACAATTTCGCGAGCAAAGCGAGCGCAAAAATTTAAGATTGCACTACGCTCCTTTTTAGTTTATACTTGGCACCTACATTAGCAAGCGAAAACCGAAATTTTCGCGAGTGAAGCGAGTGCGAAAATATTTTGATAGCACTACGCCTCTGTGTAGTCCATACTAATTGGTATAGACAAAAGCAATCTACAATCGACATTTTCGCGAGCGAAGCGAGCGCAAAAATTTTCGATTGCACTACGCTTCTTTGTAGTTCATACTTGGCACCCGCAGTAGCAACTGAAAACTGATATTTTCGCGAGCGAAGCGAGCGCGAAGATTTTTTGATCGCACTACGCCTCTGTGTAGTCCATATACTAATGAGTATATAATTTAATATAATTTTTTACAACACAAAGTATGTATTTTTTTTTCTTAATTTTTTAAAACCGCTCAACCGATTTCGGTAAAATTTAAAAACCACCTGGGAAGTATACCCTTTCAAACAAAAAAGTAAGAATTTTCCAAATCAGTTCAGGCGCCTTCAAGTAATCGGTGAACATACATAAAAAAAATTGAAAAAATAGATTCCGACAAATTGAGAATCTGCTCCTTTTTCGAAGTCGGTTAATAAGAAATCTACAAACGACATTCTCGCGAACGAAGCGAGTGAGACATTTTTTACGATTGCACTATGCCACTTTGTAGTCTTCACTTGGTACCTACAATATGATTTCATTATCGACATTTTGTAAACACCCAGTATTTAGGTGGGTATTATCATCAGCAGCATCGGGATTGAGAAGTTGGTACCATTAGTAGTTGTAGCATGGGGAGGAGAAGGGAGGAGGATGATTCCTAAACCGAACCGAGCGATAATTAAATTAGCTGAATAGAATGATGCCATCTAAGAATACAAAGCTACTGTGGGAAATTTTAGTAAACGGAAAACGGAGACGCGAAATTATCGCGAATATTAGCGAATTATAAATAAAATCTAAGTAGTTCATACTAAGTGTTACCTACCATTGGTGAGCAGTACCCAGCAGCATCAGAATTGAGTCCTCTTTTACGGCTCCACTACGCTATTATATTTTAAATATTTGGCACCTACAATATCAATTCACAATCGACAGTTCGTAAATATCAATGATTTAGGTGGGCAGTACACTGCATCAGGATTGAGGAGCTAGGGCCTGGAGGTCAGTGATATAGTCTAAAATTAGTATGTAATGAATGGCTCAGGTCAAGATATGGCTATGGTATGAATGTATGTATGTATGTATGTATGTATGTATGTATGTATGTATGTATGTATGGTATGTATGTATGTATGTATGGTATGAATCGCATGCTATATACGTATATATTGTATGCGAGTGACCTGGAACCGAGTCCCGAATCCGAGAGAAGTTTTGTCCTCTATCTCCGATAATATCTAGCCGATCTTCACCAAAATTGGTCATTGTATTTCTTGTCGTACACACTTTCAAATAAAGAAAGAATTATTAAAATCCGTTCAGATTTGACAGAGTTATGGAGTAAAATCAACAAAAAGTTTCATCCCCTATCCTGGAGTAACCTTATGTTTTATCGGGATAAAAACTATCCTATATGTTGACCCGGAGTATCAGCTACCGCTATACTAAATTTCATTTAAATCCGTTCAGTAGTTTTCGCGTGAAGCGCGGACAGACAGACAGACAGACAGACAGACAGACAGACAGACAGACAGACAGACAAAAATTAAATAAAAATCTGTTTTGGGCTCAGTATCGATAGTCAAGCATCCCCCAATTAAAATTTTCAAAATATATTAAATGTACAGAAATCTTCCAGTTACAGTTTTATTATAAGTATAGATAGATTATTACGGTTCACATTGCTTTTCCACCATTTTCCATGTTCTAAACTACAATATTTATGATATTTACTATTTCTTTTTATTTTGTCTACGAAAATATCTACTGGATTTGTAAAAGATTTTTAATCTTTACTTATAATAAAACTGTAACTGGACGATTTCTGTACATTTAATCTATTTTTGAAAATTTTAACCGGGAGATGCTTTACTATCAATACTGATCCCAAAACAGATTTTTATTTAATTTTTGTCTGTCTGTATGTCCGTCTGTCTGTCTGTCTGTCTGTCTGTCTGTCTGTCTGTCCGGGCATCACGCTAAAACTACTGAACGGAAATGTTCATACATTTATTTTAATTTGGTATAGTAGTAGGTGATACTCCGGGTCAACATGTGGGATAGTTTTTATCCTGTTAAACAATAAGGTTCCTCCAGGATAGGGATTGAAAATTTTTATTGGTTTTACTTCATAACTCCGTCAAATTTGAACCGATTTTAATCATTCTTTTTTTATTTAAAGGTGTATAATATCAGGCATAATTTGTCTAATGTTGATAAAGATCTGATGAATATTATAGGAGATAGAGAATATTATAGGACATAATGCTTCACGGGGAGCAGAAAAAGTCACTCACATAAAGTGAGTGACTTTTGCTACAATCTAATAAAGGCATTCCATATTTATATGAGGGTTTTAGCCATAGACATAGACTTAATCATTAACCTCCACCCACTGGATGATTATATTGTGTTTATTTTGTAGCCTACCCGTGCGAAGCCGGGGTGGGTCCACTAGTATATTATAAGTAAAAAGCATATAAATCGTCAAATTCAATATTCACTAATAAAGAAATTGCTGGCATTTTTATATTATTACAATCCATTTTATAATAGGATTTCCAAGAAAACAGTTATATTTGGAGAGCGAGTGAAAATTTTGGTCTAAAAGTATATGATATTTGACAATAAACTTGCTTTCCCTATCAAAATCTCTAGTTCTACTAATTTAGGTTGCGTTTTGTCTGTCAGTTGGTGACAGTACTTTTTACTGTTACTTAATTTCTTATTATATTAATTAACCTTTAGTTTCTTTTTATAGAACGCCCCTAGACCAGACAAAAAAAAGATTATCAAATCAAAAATTAATTATTTATGTTACCTGCTTTGTTTGACGACGCAAATGTCTCGGTCATCAATTTAGTTACGGCTACGGGCTAATTAAAGAACAGATTTAAGAACAGCGCAGACACAAGGACAATTCACGACAATTTATTTTATTTAACTTCCCTATTAGTAGCTCAATCAATGAATTGAGAGTAGTGTAGTCGGAGACTTTAAATTATAATCACTTCACATGGCCACATTTTTAGGCAACTTTGTAAAGAACCTATTTTGGGTCCTTCATAAGAACATTATCCACCAATTTACAATTGAGTAACACATTAAAGATAGTATCATGCATGAGAACTTGGACATACAAGGTATTATTATTTTTTTCTTACTCTATAACCCTTTATTGAAAGGCGAACAACGTAGTTATAAGAAACAATATACTAAAATAAAAAATAATCTTCATAATATACGAGAAACACGTAAGAAAATACTAAGTATGTCCTAATGAGTCAAAAATAGCCTAAATACATAATATAAGAAAGCAATTTACACAATATACATCTAATAATATTTTAAATGTGGATCACTCCAACAGAAACTAACAAGATTAAAAACGCAGTAAAGTCGCGAGGCAGAAAACCGTTTTGAATAACATAATATTCTAAACAGTCGCGTGTCTGCACATTGGCGATGTCGTCTGTTGAACTTTCTTTCACACTACGCTTTTAGCTCAGTGACGTCATTGTTTATACTGGACGGGATTTGATTGTGCAATATAAATTACAGAGGAAGCTGAAAGTGTTATAGGTATAATTTAGCACTAAAATAAAAAATAAAACCGGTCAACTGTGAGTCGGACCCACACACGCTCACACACGCTCACATTTTAACCGACTTCAAAAAAGGAGGAGGTTCTCAATAATTCGTCGTTTTTTTTTATAAAACATGACGCCTAAACCGATCTGAAAATTAATTTTTTTGTTTCGAAGGGTATACTTTCCAGGTGGTCCCATATTTTATCGAAATCGGTCAAGCGGTTTTTAAAATATCAACAACCATTATTCTGAAAAACTACTGGATCGATTTTGATGATTTCTATAGTATAGGTTTATATAGTCCACAGACCAGTTTCATTAAAAAGTTAAAAGGCTGCCAGAAGGCGCTGCCATTCGTCGTGGGTTCTTACCATTTTTAATTTAATGTCACGCAAAGTATCTTTATTAGGAAAGAAGATGACTGACTTCGAGAAAATAATAAACTCAAGTACCTACCTAACTTCCTTGATCATATTGCAGGTGAATTGGTCGTGATAGTAGAGTATTGCAAGTTCGGAAACATCCACAACTACATGCAGAGACATCGCGAGGTGTTCATAGATCAGCTCACGGACGACAAAGAGAAGAATCTCGGCAAAGTCAACAGAGGGTTTATTTGCACTACCGGGAGCACTGGGTAAGTTAACACAGTCCACTGAACTTAGCTTACAATGTGATAGCCTAGTGGTTGGAACTCCAGTATCCTATAATTCAAGGGTCGTGGGTTCGATCCCTGACATTTTCTTTTCGACTTGTGTGTGTCTTTTCGTTATGTGCATTTAAGCAATTAATATCACTTTCTGTGAGAGGTGAAGTTCTTCTACGCTCATGACATACATGTGTTATTTATTTAACTCTTAAAATGAGTATTTGAATACCTTAACATGGGTAGCCTGAGTATGTCATGCTCTCTTTAAACATTTCTGTGGTTGTGTCGTGTGATGCGGGTTGTTACGTTCCCTCAAATGAAGCAACGGCTGGGTCATGCGTCATGCTCGTAAACGGATGCCACTGGCGTGAATGGGGCTGCTTTCTCTCTGCCCATCTTAACATTATTGAATTGTAAGTAGTATGCATTTTTGGAACTTCCCCTCATTGTGGAAACACTGCATACAAAGCATAGTGTGTCTGCCGAGTTTCTTGCTGGTTCTTCACGGCAGGAAAGGCATTCCGAACCAGTGATAGACTCATCGACGATTCAAAAGTACTTGTAAAAAAGTTTATTTGAATAAAAAATATTTCTATTATATTCTATTGTCGTAGTATAGCACCATATTATGCAGTATCTATTCTATGTAATAATATTGTAAAATTTTGGTGTTTCAGAATGCAGTCCGACTACTTCGGATCGAATCATTCCCAAGAGACTGACAATACGTTCGTCAATACTGCGAACACCAACAGATCTGGAAGAAAAGGTTAGCAATCATACTAATATAATACTAATAAATGCGAGAGTGTGTTTGTTTGTTGGTTTGTCCTTTAATCACGCCGCAACAGAGCGGAACGATGTGATTTTTTGCACGGGTCTAGTCGAAGACCTGGAGAGTGACATAGGCTACTTTTTATCCCGGAAAATCAATGAGTTCCCGTGGGATTTAAAAAATTAGATCCACGCGGATGAAGTCGCGGGCATCAGCTAGTTCAGTATCATTTTCTGGATTTAAAGCTTTTTCGTGTCACGTAGTAAAGTTTTCTCGTGAAGTGAATGAGCATTTGATGCGGTATGTGTAAGATGAAACTGAAATGCGGTCACATCATAATATATAAAATAAACATGGTATGTATAATTATTTATTATATTTGATGTGATCTGTGAATGATCTATGATCATTGACTTTTTTTTACAAATATTTTAAGAATAAAATAATTAAATTTGTTTCTGGCAGATAATAATGGGACAGTGGAGTTTGTTCGAGGTATCTACTTAATACTTACTTACATTCATCGATGTTGTATTATTTGCTTTGTTGTCTGTTACTAAACGCAATACTTGGCGCATTTTATGAAATCTAATTGACAATAATTCAAAATTCAAAATTCAAAACTATTTATTTCACGTAGGTCAACCTGTGGCTCTTATGACAAGTCATGAATCTACCACCGGTTCGGAAAGCGGATTCTGCT
Organism: Oeneis ivallda; assembly: GCA_029955525.1. Taxonomy (NCBI): domain Eukaryota; kingdom Metazoa; phylum Arthropoda; class Insecta; order Lepidoptera; family Nymphalidae; genus Oeneis; species Oeneis ivallda. Next base: position 18,305,201 of record JARPMR010000004.1, on the reverse strand, counting down.
GAGAAGAGCCGGCAAGAAACTCAGCAGTTTAATTAACATTTTCAAAAAATAAATAAGGGCCACAGTCAGTCCTTACCAACTTTTAAAGGCCTATTAATCAAAAGAATATTAAAAAAATATAAAAAAAATAAGTATTTGACTGATATTTTTTATTTATTTAAAACTAGCTGATGCCCGCGACTTCGTCCGCGTGAATTTTTTTTTTGTTTTTTTTTGTATTAAAACCTTCCGTGGAACTTAAGGAACATACAAAAAAATAAATTAACCGAATTGGTCCATCCATTCTTGAGTTATGCGCTTACCAACATTCATTTTTATTTATATAGATAACGTTTTTAAATATAACACAATGCCATTTTTCTTTATTAAATATCTCCTCGGAAATATATAGCTTTGAAGTTACCTGTTATACAAAGAGAGTGCTATTGAGATGTGACGTCACAACTCAAAAGCTCCATACACTCTTCATAGAAAATTTCGTTTTAGAGAGAGACAGATACAGTCGTAGTAAAACTTATTTATTTTTTGACCGATTTATTTTCTGTTTTCACAAATGTTATTCTTACATGTTACATTTTCGATTATATCTAAATAATGAATATCAACATTTTGACATTCAGTCAAATATCCAATTTTCAAAGAAGTTTTAACTTCTATACCTCTCAATCAGTCACCGGACACGATCGTCTCCTCTCCAAATGAACGGCGGCAAAAGCCCAGTGTTCAAGATCCTGAGTGGTCCTTTTCGGAGGGTCCGGCGTTCGAATCCCATGCACATCAAACTTTTCGGATTCATGCGTGTGTCAAGCTATTAAAATATTATATAAATTACCTATTCACATGCTTTAACAGTAAAGGAAAATTTCGCGACAAAACTAATTGCGTGCGTGAAAGTTCTCCATAATGTTCTTAAAGGTAGGTATTGAAGTCTACCAACCCGCACTTTGCCAGCGTGACAGTCTATAGCCTCATTCTGATAAAAGTTTCAATATTAGGGTTCCGTACCAAAATGGTAAAAATGGAACCCTTATGAAATTTAAAAGTAAGATAACTATACCGGGTGGGGTATCATGTGAAAGGCCTGTACTTTCTAAAACAGTTTTTTATTTTTTTTATATATAATAGTTTTTGATTAATTGGCCAAAATGTCGAAAAAATACCGTTCCCCCCTTATCTCCGAAGTTTACCAATCGAAAAATCAGAAATAATTATGGTCAATAGAGGTTTATGTATATTTTACAGGAAAAATAAAACCAACGCTCTAACTAGCATAGTTTTTTTTATATTAACAATAAACCTCTACAAACAAAGTTAACGATAAATAAGCAAATTAATATAATATTATCTTTTACTTTTACTTTTGCAGTACGAAACCCTCGGTGCGCGAGTCCGACTCGCACTTGGCCGGTTTTTTTTATATAGTGTAATTTTTAATTTCAGCGCTTATTTATGTTTTATAAGAATACATACACGAAAATGAGCTCTGATTCAATACTGTTATAGTTTATTTTACTTTGATGTTAATGTCATCGTTTACTATTTATAGTTAACTATCAAATCTTGTACTAAGCGTACTTGTCGTATGTTTTCTGATTTCAGTTTCGGAGACAGGCTATGTCCAGCCCGAATGGCGTTCGAATTACGAAACCGACTACGTTTTCGATGGTCGCAACCCGCGGCCTCTGACGTCGCGGGACCTCTTGGCGTGGGCATTTCAAATCGCGAGGGGAATGGAATACCTCGCAAGCAGAAAGGTAAAAAATCTTTTCATCATACCTATTCGAAAAACGAATATTGGCTTCAGAGGATAGCGGGAGCGAAATTTAATTTTAACCCCATGGAACTTTTCATTTCTCTCTTCTGATTGTTCGCGTTAGTGCTTTAGTATGCTAAAGCACGATCAATCAGAAGAGAGAATTCAAAAATGTGTCGAAATTCATAAATGTTTGAGAAGCTGTTGTCTTCGATAAGTCACGTGATCAAATTTGTCGATTAGATATATACGCCCATACTTCCAAAATAAATATTAATGTTTAATTATTTCATAAAAAATTATTTATGTTTTATTTAAACTTTCAATATACGTATTGGTAATGTCTATACTCTATACATAGTAAGTTGATACTCCTAGCTTTTTCACATAGGTATAATGATGAAAAATAGTGTGTGTCATTCGGGGCCAAAATTTTTTGTTCTTGGGTGGCGTATATTGAATTCCTCGCTACGCTCAGGATTCTACTATAGAATCCTTCACTTCGCTCTGAATTCAAAATAACGTCCTCGGGGAACAAAAATTCCTTTGGCCCCATATAACACAAATAACTATTTCACCTCACTAGCTCAAAAAGGGCGCCTCCTCGCTCCTCTCCTTCCTTCGTTCACGGTTAACCGGTGCTGAAGTGAAGGTTAAGGTTATTTCGTTCATCCACTTGTCGCCGGAGCATTACTGGGCACAGGCCTCCTTTCGAATGAGAAGGTCATTAGTCATAGTCCATCACGAACAAGTGCGGATTAATTATTTATTATCAGACTTCACACCTTTGAGAACATTATACGAAACTTACAGGCATACAGGTTTCCTCACGATATTTTGCTTCACTCTGGACCCACCCAAAACAGAGGTCTAAGGGCGAAACCGCAACACTGCGGTGCGAAGACGCCTCCCAAGAATTTGTTACGTCGCACTACGTATCGTAGTAGGAATACGGTAGAGAATCGATTTGCGACGCGGCATCGTTTTTGTGATAGCACCGCAGTTTTGTTTCGCATTAATATACATACTTCGTAGTTCGTATATTATTATGTAAGTACTCGTATATCTTGATTCTGAAATGAAAAAAAGACGCGATTTTAATCATGAATGCCCCCCAAAAATTGTCTTTGCCTAAGGCAAGTCCATTATTATAGAGAAAAAAAATCGTTCTATGGAGAGCACAAAACACTAAAGTACTTAATTTTAGGATACCTACTGAAGATTTTTTTATTATTTTTTTAGGTGTTGCATGGAGATCTAGCAGCTAGGAATGTGTTGTTGGCAGAAGATAACATTGTCAAAATTTGCGATTTTGGCTTAGCACGAAGCATTTATAAAAACGACGAATACAAGAAGCAAGAGAACGTAAGCTTACCATTTCATTCTCTTAAATTTTTTTATAAATTGAAATTTAATAAGTACTTATTAAATCTTTTGTTATTATCTTTATCAAAGTTAGAAGTGTTATTTACGTAATTTTGCTATTTTACGGTCTACGCCAAATCTACAACGTATGAAAGTTTGAAATAATACTGAAGGGTATCTTTGTACCTCTCATATGGAACTCTTCTGCACAGGCATTGGACTCGAAGCCCTTATAGTTTTTGAGTAAACCACATTGAAAGTTTTCACCAAAAACGATCTTAGTACAACCCTAGAACCTATGTCTAACACTAGAACCGCGCGCCGTGAGCATTGTAACCTATTCAAGGTTAATAATATAATCATAATAGTTGTAACAAGTAAGCGCATTATATTATCAATTGAATAAGTTTGTATGAAAAAAACAATGTGCTTCTTTCTATTTAATATTTTTACAGATGATTCTTTATTAGCTACACATATGTACCCTTCAATATTATCTTGTACATTCATTACACCTAAAGGCTAATTAGCAATATCGTTTTTTGTGTCATATTTCTGGACAAGATAAGCAATCAACATTTCCTTCCGAAACATGAGAACGCCACGTGGACGGTATAATGTGAATCCACCGTTACCTTTCAGAGCCCCCTTCCGGTGAAATGGTTGGCCATTGAATGCATGACCGATCGTATATTCTCCACGCAGTCCGATGTGTGGTCGTTTGGAATCGTGTTATGGGAGTTGTTCTCGCTCGCCAAGACGCCCTATCCCAACGTTAGTCCAACGAGCCTTGTGCAGTGGCTCAGTGATGGGTAAGCATTAACCTTTCAATAGGAGACATCGTTAGGTTAACGAAAGCTACAGGTAGGTTTGAGGGGGGTGGGATGCCTGGGCACCAGTAACCTGTGTCCAAACACGGGGAATTGGGTGGAATAGTTCCGACACAGGCGTCCCCTCCACAATTACAGTACAATACCAGCATTAAGGTTTTCCTCTTACCAGTGGTCTACATTTCAGTTTTATTTCTACAGCGAGTCACTGAGAGTCGCTGGAGAGAACTTCGTGTTACCTAAGGGGCGATTTTAGCAATTGACGTGTGTATAGCTTATCATTATCATCATTAGCAACCCATCAACAGCTCACTACTGAGCGCAGGTCTCCTCTCAGAGAAGGGTTATAGGTCATAGTCCACAACGCTGGCCCAATGCGAATTGGCGGACTTCACACACCTTCAAGAACATTATGAAGAACTCTCAGGTGTGCAGGTTTCCTCACGATGTTTTCGTTCACCGTTAAAGCAAGTGATATTTAATTTCTTAAACGCACTTGACTCCGAAAAGTCAGAGGTGCGTCCCGGGATCGAACCTGCGACCCCCCGAACAGGAGACCATCGTCCTAACCACTAGGCTATCACTGCTTCACTGCTGCTGTTTAGATTATGCCATCGTTCAAATATTCATATTATAAGCTATAATATGAGCCAGTTATTTCGAAATAACAGACTTTAAATAATTAAATTTATTTATTTAGATGTACTTATCTGTTATGACTAGATGTGTGAAATCTTTTTTATGTCAAACTAGCGACCCACCCCGGCTTCGCACGGGTAGTAGAGCAGGGGTACCTAATATTGCATGAAATGCTTGTGGTAACTCGTATTTAAATTGATAAGGATTAATAATGTATTTATTTTATATTCTTCAGCCATCGTCTAGAGAAGCCGCAGTATGCAGACGGCCGGCTCTATGACGTGATGATGCGCTGCTGGGAACAGAAACCCACGGCGCGTCCAAACTTCAGTCAGCTGCAAGAGATCCTTGGCTCATTCCTTGAGGATAATGTCCGAAACGTAAGTCAAAGTTATTATCTACTATATAAAATTCTCATGTCGCCAAACTACCAAACTCCTCCGAAACGGCTGGACCGATTTTTATGAAATTTTGTGTGCATATCGGGTAGCTCTGACAATCGGCCAATAAGTATCTATTTTTCATACCCCTAAATGATAAGGGTGACCCACCCCTAAATATTTTTGTTGGCGGTACGAAGTTCGCTGGGTCAGCTAGTTTTTTATATATAAATCTTAAACAGTTCAAATAGATTGTGTTTCCATGGACAATCATACGAAATCTAATTTTATTACTGGTTTACAAATTACTCGTATAGCCAAGAGACGAACCAGCGCCACGACTGCGTCTGTGATCGTCAGCTTTTGCTGCAGCAAGTGTGGACGTAATTGCCACTCACAGATTGGTCTTTATAGTCCTAAAAGAAAATGCCTTCTAGACAATGTTTAGATCGTTTATTAAAAAGGAGACACCCAGGCCTAAATGATGTCACATAATATTTTGTATTATGTTTGTTCACAATATATTGTTAAGCTGCGCTTTCATCTATAGCTCACCCATATAAAAACATGTTTTAAATCCTTAATTTCCCTAACAGCACTATGTTGATCTCAACTCGGCGTTTATGGATTCGAACGTGAAATCCGAGGGGCAAGAAGATTACCTAGCGATGGTCTGCGCTCCGGACTACAATAATATGGTCACTCCCAGTCCGCATCAATACGTCAACGACACTAAAAGCTTCTTCCCTCCGACACCCACGCAGTTACTACATGGTATGTTATCTTACTCCAATAGCCTTATATAATTATAAAATAGCCAAGTAACCAATATATCCAACTAGCCTTTCCTATTGAGTATTACCTACTTTTACTATGAGAGAATTTTGAAAATTTCAATATAAGTAGCTTCATATTATACAATGAGCGTGTTTTCTTTTTGTTAGATGGAACAGAAAACACTCAATTCTGATCACCCAAAACCGATTCATTCATTCTATCGAAGCGGTAATAAAAGATTATTTATACCTAATACGGCATGTTGGTTGTCACTAACGTTGTAAAAACGAATTGTATTTATGGAAAATATTTTATATTAATAATTATTATAAAATACTTAAGTTATACAGAGTCCTCAGGAAATGTATACAATTCTGACCCCATTTTTTGAAATGTGTTTTGTAACTTTTGTCTTGTCTGTTTGTCCTACCTCTGGTATGTTTTTGTAAAGTGCAAACTCTGTTGAAGTGGCGGAGCCAATTTAAAGCTGCAGAGATTCCAATAGCCCCGCTGCAAGTAACGGGAGTCCTGAATTTAAGAATTAATATCCGACGCTGTTTATAATAATTTTTCAGTAAAATTTATTAAACACATTTCCCGGTTATTTTATGAATACTATTACTATACCATGACGGATTACATACATTTCCAAATACATGGGTATTATTATGATAAGAAATGGAAAAAAGTGTGTTGTGACTTGCGACTTTCGGTAGCTTTGTTGCATGCTCTTGTATTATTGCATTTAATGTTGTAGGTAGAAAAGCAGTTACGTATATATTTTTTGGTGAATCGGTTCTCAATACATTATTTTTTCAGACGACGAAGGCTATCTACAGATGAGTCCAGCGAATCAAAATATATTCAGCCCCAGAGCGCTAAGTAACAAATTCGATTTTGAAGCGCGAAAGCTAAATCCAAGGGCTTCTGAACTAGGGCACAGTCAAGGTTCAGAGTTAACGCCAATGCTGAGTCTAAATAACTTGCCTACCAGAAGTGGTTCAGAATCTGATCACGATGGGAATGTGTCCCCGTACCTTAACATGTGTCCAAGGATCGACGAAGAATCGGACGAAGTATTTGAAACCAATAAGTACAATTTCAAGAACACACAAAATCTGAATAGGGCAGTAACGAACCCTACTTACATAACATTGGACGTAGAATCAGAGAAGAAACCTTCAAATATTTCCAATAATTACATGAACATCAATGTACCAAATGGTCTAGTCAAATAAAATATTCTCCGCACAATAACCTGTTCTCTTCACTATACTTACGAGTATCATTACGCTACTTAGATACGTATCTGTTTTTCACGTTGTGACTGATCTCTACTGATAATTCTGGTTAATAACTTGAGTGTTTATTACATGTTAATTATTATGGTAAATCCTAGAAAGAAATCTCATTCGTGTATTTCCTTTTCGTATCTATTTAACTATCTTTCGTTATTGTTTCCTTAATGTTTAATTACAAAATGTTATTATTATTTATTAATTAAATTGAAAAAGGATTTTTACGTAAAAGGGAATGTTTCCGGAATATGTGATATTTTGTGGTAGAAAGTTAAAAAACTGGATAATTTACGATTGAAATGAGGGTGTCTAGGTACAATGTACATACTCGTTTATTTATAAATATTAATATAATAATATTATGTTTTTTATCAAATGCCAGCCCACCATTTTAATTATTGTAAATAATATTATATGCGCTTATTATATTGTCAGTATAACACAAACCTCTTAAAATTATTTTTCAACAAAATCTAGATTAATTCTAAAACTCTATGTGGTATTTTTATCCAGATAAGCATTTATGATTGTTTAAAAAATATCCTGGATAGGGAAATAAAATTTGCGAGATGGTCCTATAAAAACTTCGGGTTCTAACTGCTCAATCTTGATGCTGCAGGGGTACTGCCCAACTAAACTATTGTAATTTATTAACTGGCGAATGAATTATATGAACTTATTATGAAAAGTTGTTATAGGTAACAAGCACAGACTACCTACATAGTTAAATTCCAGGATCCAACTCCTCAATCCTGATGCTGCAGGGGTTCAGCTTACGCGGAAGAAATCGCGGGCATTAGTTTTTTTAAATATAATATGAGTATTACATGCACTTGAAGTACCTACTCTAACATAGTATTTTTGTAAAGGAAAGTCCATTTTTTAATGTTTATATAAATATATAAGATATATAATGAGTCATTTGCTGATAATAGCCAAATAATAATCGTGTGAGAAAGGGAATGCAATTTCTTGATATATTTTTATATGAAGTCAGATAACTTCGCTTTTGTTTATCCTTCGATATCTCAGAAGAAAATAACTGCGATTGCACATTAGTAGTAATGTATCAGCAAAAATGTGTTTTTCTTACTTGATATTCAAGTTTAAGGATTAAGTTTGTGTGCTACTCTGTATTATTTATACAGTCTTGCCTTTACATTGTTGTTCGAATTTCTTAAAGAGCAATTACTAAAATAAGAGTAGTAATTATACAGAATTCCAAAAACGTTATTCAAATTATTATTAAAGTAGGGACTTTAGTTGTTTATGTCAACATTTAAGCAATGAGTGCTACCTACTTTGAAAAGGAATTGTGTTTAAATTTTACATAATTTTATTGTAGTTGTGCCGTGTATATTGATAGGTATAATATTATGAATTTCCTTGGGGCATTTAACTTAAATGCTCTAAGCATATTATAGTCATTTATATTAAGTGTTTCTGTTGCTTGATGAAATAAAAATTATAATCACTTACAAACTTGTTTAAAACTAAAAGCCATAGATATACCTACTCGATATATGAAAAACATTAAATGTGATATTATAAAAGTGAAGTTTTGTTTCAATTACTTACTTTATTTTTTATCGCAATTACATAGGGTAGTTTTATAGTAGCTTAGGGGGCGTGCTTCAATCGAGCGGGCTCCCCTTGAATAGATTAATGGAATATGATGAAACCGGTGGAAACTTGTACAGTTATAAATTTATCTCGTGAATTTAATGAGCAAATCCAATGTATCTTCACCAAAATGCTGGAAATCGCTTCTAAAATCGGCGTCAATCCAGCGAGGCCCTTTGTTGTTTTGAGGCCGACAGATTTGAGATTTATACCTAACGAAAGGTCTTTCAATGTACCTTTAGAATTATGCATTCAAATCAGAAAATCTTTTATAGCGCCGGAGAAATTTGGTCCGAAAGATTTTTCAAGCCAGCGGGGCCCTTTTTATTCTTAATAGATATGTGTACAAATATAGTACTAAATAAAAGATTATTAAATGTACGTTTCAGTTTTCAGGAAATTTTCAAAATTTAACATCTATGGAAAAAGAAAATGACTACTAGCAGCATACGGCAAGAACGTTCTAAAAAATATATAAGACGCTTACAACGAATCAAATCAGCTTCCTGTTTTCAGAACTCAAAACGTGCACTTATAATAAGTGTGTATGATATAAAAGTTTAATCGGTAATTTGCAATTTATTTAATATAAAAAAATCTTTTTAAACAACCGTCTTCAAACTCCCGCTTTACTACACACACACACACACTATACAAAGTATTTAATTTAAAATTTATAAAGATATTTTAAAATCCTTTGACCGATTTCGATAAAATTTACATGGGATCACCTGGGAAGTACACCCTTTCAAACAAAAAAGAATTTTCCAAATCGGTTCAGGCAAAATAAAAAAAAAGATTCCGGTGAATTAAAAACTCCTCCTTTTTTGTAGTCGTTTGAAAAGCAGTCCGAAGTGGGGATTCAAACATACAAATTTATTCATATATTATTTTGCCAAATGTAAGTAGATACTTTTGAATAGGTATCTGCTATCAGTGCTATCCTTATCAGTTAATATGAAGTCGGGATTCCTATACAAAATTACCATATGATTTGCCAAATATAAGTAGGTACTTCTGAATAGGTATGTGCTATCCGTATCAGTTTAAGGTTCAGGAAATATGTGCAGCCGTTAGTGAGCGAGAGCGCCCATGCCCGCGCAGACACATTTGTCTCCGCGACAGCTGCAATTACGACGAAACACCGCCCTCGTTCGTCCCAATGCCTAAGCGATTTACCTTCATAACTCCGAGCATTTTGAATTCGAGCAATTATCTGCTCCCATTTATGTGCTTCCGATGTTTCAGCATTAGGTACTTTTGTCAGATGTGATGCTGATGGTGCTAGAGTTACGACGTGTCATAAGAGCCACAGGTTGGCCTACGTGAAATAAATTGTTTTGAATTTGAATTTGAACCTGAAGTGAAGCTGGAAGATTTCTTGGATCACATAATAATAAATTTTCGTTCTTGAGAAACTTTACGTTCGTTCGTTCGTTCAAGAACTTAACGTTCTTGGTATAGGGTGCCCGTATACGAGCAGCTTAAAGAACCAATGGACGTTGGGGTCCTCAGGTCTCGAATGGCAACCCCACACTGAGAAGCTTAGCTTTAGAAATTAGAAGAGCCCCACTAGGTGGAGGGATGATCTCAAGCGACTTACTTTGAAGCGGTTCGCTGGGAGCCACTGGATACAAGCAGCAGTGGCGTGTACTGTGGCGGATATTTGAGAGATGCGTATCCAGCAGAGATTGCCTGGCGGGGGCAATTTGGGAATTTCTATGGTCGAGGTTTTGGTGGTGGCCAGTACCTGAGCAGTAGTTAACCTAACCGTCATAAGAACGTGTTGCCGTCAAGTGATATATAGTTCCGGTACGATGACGTGCAGAAACTGACTAGGGTTTTTTTTTTACAACAACAAACAATATTAGTCAAGTTGAAGTTGAATAATATCCTCCTGTCCCTTCCAAATAAGCGGAAAGCTTGTGTTAGGAGTGGGCACGACAATAGTGCAACGGGTGGGATTCGAACCTGCGACCTTTCAGTTTTCAGTCCGCATCCCTAACCGTTGGGCTATTGAGGCTGAGTTATGAGCTTTATATACGGGTCATACGCCTTCAAAATTAGCCACCTACCATCTCAGACTGCATTGTCACTTATCATCAGGAGATCGCAGGTAAGGGCTATATTCTCATAGAATAAAAAAAAGTATGTTGTAAACACAAAGTTCACCGTGATTATAAAGTAAAAGCACAAATTATACAGGAGGCTTATCAAAAAGATCTCATCTGCATTTCATCGTGGGCTGTCGGGAAATTAACGACGGGAAGTTCGCGGCTTGATTATTATTCATAAACCACGGGGTCTGCATGTACGAATAAAATTATTGTTTTGATGATCAAATTATGGATTCTCATCTTTGACATCGCCTAGCGCTGGGAGATAAAATGTTTATTTTTTTTATGTTTTTTTAACATTTTGAAAATTATCCAGCCATAGCCATTTTAAAAATTAGGGTATAATGTCGAAAAAAAGGACGAATTAAATAGTTACAGTTAAAGGACGAATTAAACAGTTATAAAAGAGAATTAGGTCTAGTAGCTTTTATAATTGTAACTATACTGATAGTTACAGTTGTCTAGTAGAATAAAATAGAATAGAATTTATTTTTATTCAAATAAACTTTTACAACTGCTTCTGAATCATCGATGAGTCACTGGTTCGGAATGCCTTCCTGCCGAGAACCAGCAAGAAACTCGGCGGCTGCTCTTTTCAAAACAAGTTTACAATACGTAGGTACTATGTTTCCACAGTGAAGGGAAATTCCATAAATGCATACCTACTTACAATTCAATATATGTAAAGATGGGCAGACAGAAAGTAGCCCAATTCTCGCCGGTGGAACCCGTTCACGAGCATGACGCATGACCCAGAACTATATTTGAGGGAACGTACGAGTAACAACCCGTTTCACACGACACCACCACAGAATTGTTTAAAGAGAGCGTGACATACTTAGGCTATGTTAAGGCATCGAATTGAATACTGATATTGAAATACTCATTTTAAGACATCACTTATGTGTGATAGTGATACAGCTATTGTCATATTTTTACAATGTATTAATGTATTAATTACTGAAATCGATTAGACTTATTGATTCTAAATATATATATATATATATATATATATATATATATATATATATATATATATATATATATATATATATATTCAATAAAATATTGTCACGTGATCATTTCTCTCAACTTGTTCAACTGACTCCATACGACCAAGCTATAGCTATTAGGTATAGCTCTAGGTAGAATATTTTAATCAAGTGATAATTAAAAAAAAACTCTATGGATAGTTTATGGCCCACAGAGGGATATAATTACATTTTAGCCCCACAAGCAGTCTTAGGTCGGCAGGTGTACCTACTCGGTGCTGTGCGACCTGTATCATGGCGTTGTCCAAAATGAATGATAGTTTTGGTTACCATTCATGAACTTCCTTTTTTCCTTCCTACTTACTAATATTATAAATGCGAAAGTTTGTGAGGTTGGATGTATGTATATCCATACATCCATCCGGATGGATAGATGTTTTTTTACTGGCGTTACATGCCACCACGAATGAACCGATTTGTCTGAAATTTGGAATGGAAATAGCTCATACCCAAGATTAGCACATAGGCTACATTAATTTATCCCGGAAAATTAAAGACTTCCCGCGGGAATTACAAAAGCTTAATCTACGCGGATGAAGTCGCGGGCATCATCTAGTCGTATATAAACATGTATAACGTACCTATGTACTTATAATATCCCTAATACATATTATAAATGCGAAAGTTTTTTTCACGAAAAAACTACTGGATAGATTTTGATGAAACTTCACAAATAGTTAATAAGTACATCAGAATAGCACAAAGGATATATTTTGCCGCGGAACATTAATGAATTTCCGCGGACATCAAAACCCCTTATCCGCGCGGACGAAGTCGTGGGCATCAGCTAAATATAAATAGGTATTTATTTCAGCGTAAAACTTTTACAAGCAAACTGAAGTGGCTGTGGGTAGGTAATGCGATGGGCGTTAGACGTCGAGACTTAAACATTCGGCTGTGGTGGTATTCATTAACGAAGGTCTCTATACAACAGTTGACGACCAAAGGTGATAAAACCTTATGCAAACTTACACGAGCTTACAAAAAGTCAACATGTTAGAAGCGGTTGGAAATCCGGAAATGAAAACTTTTCTCTCTTTTCATTACAGTAAGTGAGTCACATTGCGCGATAACGAGGTTCCGCGCAAACAGCAACACGTGCTGCTCGCTAACGTAATGACAGCTCTCCGCCTCTCCGGCTCTCCGGCTCTCCGGCTCTCCGGCTCTCCGGCTCTCCGTGGGATGGTTCTTTCACAGCTATGCGGCTTTTAAAAGGGAAACATTTTCTGGGAATCTAATTTGCAGTGTTGTTGCATTTTTATCCAAATAGGATTTGGCTGTGGTTTCTTTTGACGTGATAACGTCTTATAAATCGATTAACACCGACTGCACGCACGAAAAAGTGTCACGTTCTGCCTGAGCCTGAGCGTGCAAGCGAGAGCACGGAACAAGCGATAGAGAGGCACGATCGGCCCAAGCGTTGGCTTGTGATACATTTATTCATCAATGTTTGTTTAAGACGTTATCACGTAAAACTATCGTCCGTAAACCGACTTTACAGACATCCAATTTTTTTAAAAGAATGCTAGCCAAGCTGAAATTGACTAATATTTTCCTAGTCGTGGGTATGACAATAGTGTGACGGGTGGGATCGTTCCGTTTTCAGGCCGCACCTTTAGCCGTATTTGGGCTATTGAGGCTACTTTGTACGAGTTTTCTCGTCCTGGGCGTTATTTGAAACTAGATGATGCCCGCGACTTCGCGAAAAAGATAAAATAAAATTTATTTTATCAAAAAAAGATAAATTTTATTTTATAATTTTGTGAACTGAAACTTACACTTCCCGATTTCTGCCTAAACTATCTTATTTAAATATTTAATATTATTTCTCACCAAGAGTAAAATACCCTATTGAACACACATAATATTTTGGCGAGCGGCCGGTTTTGTGCCCTATCTGTTATTTTTGTTGGGTTGATAGCTGTTTTGTGTGTCAAATAAAATTTAGGGTGCAGCAGAATTCTGAAACTGAATGGCATAAGGCCCGCTTAATATGAGAGAACGTTTTCGGATTCGAAATTAAAGAAATCCTATTTCTGTCAATTGAATGCACTGGTTTTTGAATTGAGACGAAGCTTAAACAAAGATGGTTATGTCTATTTTAGTTTTACGTTATAGTGTGACATATTCGAAATCGAATAACTGTGCCGAGATTTGCAAACTCATACTAACCTTTCCGAAAGTTTTTACGAGTTTACAGTCCCTAATGTCGACTAGAATTTCGATCAACTTACCCCGGTGGAACTTTTGTTAACCAGTTGCACTGATCAATCGGTTCCTCAATCACAAAAGCATCAGAAGACAAATCGTTATTTATTGCCACTGATGCAAATAAGTTGCAAACTACGCAATAACCACATCAAAGTCAATACACTAAAGACTAAAGTTGAAAATGTTGTACAAGCAAGGTTTTGAAGTACTGTTCTGTGAAATGGTGCCAGTGCTTTTATCATAATTGCATAATGTATGCATGAGATACTAGATACTGCGAGCAAATTAAACGTCACTAGTAGTGAACATAAACTTTGATTTTGTGAATATTATGTAGGAATCAATTCTTACTATCCACGTTTTTGATATTTGTGATATTCTAAGGCTGTGCGCAGATTTGCAACTATCAGCTGGGTTATCGCTTCAAATAAATATACCTTGTAGTAAATATCATTCGTCTATGAAATAGACCGATTATTTATTATTAGCCATAGACCCAGAAGCGGAACTTATCACTCAAAAACTAATCACGCCTTATGAGAATAAATCTCTTAAAACTCTAAAACCCTACCTAAAGCCAACAACACCACCCCATAAAGTGACCCCTGACATCCCATCTTATCAATTTAACCACAACACGACAGACAAACATCAGTTTATACCTCGGTAAAACATCACTCGACGTTGGTGAAATCGACCATAAATGTATTTTTTGGATTAGATCAATTTTTTAAAGAACAAAGGCAAGAGCCCATACTTCAGTTTACCTGAAATCGATTCGAAGCGTCTATACATGAAAAATTGTTATAACCGTAGAGGTTCCATTTCTAAAACCTAATCACTGAGATTTTTCGTTTGAGGAATTCACAAAAAAAAGAAATTAACAAAAAAGTCGTGTGGTGTCGTGGGACACCAGATAGGAACGAAGTTCCTTATTATAAAAATATTAATTTCAAGTTCTATTCGAGGTATAAAGAAAATAATTATTCGGGTAATACATTTTTTATCATGATTTTTTTTATCGATAAAAATCAAAATGACCCCAGGGAAGCCGATTATCGATTTTATAAAATATTAAAATTAAAATAATTTTATAAAATAAAAAATGAAAATAAAATTGCGCCCCCCGGGTGGGCTCGAACCACCAACCTTTCGGTTAACAGCCGCACGCGAGCCGATTGTGCCACGAAATTATTATATAAGATTTTTAGGCCATCAAAAAATGTATAAAATCTTACGCTTTTTTATTTAACGTTACGGACGTTTTTTGCCGGCTAGGGTGCCCTCCGCAACGGGCCATAAGGAACTTCGTTCCAATATGTATTTAGAGGTTATAAAAATATGTAGATAGGTATAAAGACGTAGTCGTAATTCCTACTTCCATGTTATGATGTGTTACTTAGTAGTCTATAGAACTCTCTACATAGACAAACTCTTGAATTTCCGGGCGAGCAATGTCATCGAGCAGCGATCCAAACTCAAAGCGCGATATGAATTAATCAGATGATGGTTCATTATTTAATAACTAGTGGTTCGCCCCGAACTGAGACCTCGCGGTATCCCATGATTCCCATAAGGTAGTTTTAACTATATTATATTGTAATTAAAACGCGCCGAATCTGATGACGTCAATCGTCATCTGCTTTCGTGGATGGGATGCGTATTTACAATATTAAAGACAGCGCCATCTAGTAACAGTATAGTGAAGTTTTGTTAAAAACATTGATGCCCATTAAAACTCAAATAATTTAGTTTCTTTATAATATTTATCTAATCTTAGTATTTGCTGTTCAAGTACAGGATATAACTCAAATTATGTGTAAGTTTCAAGTTTTAAAACAAAGTGGTTTTAGAGATCTAGCCTCGAATACAATCTCCACTTTGAAAGCCCCCATTTCGTATGGGAGCCCCCCTGAAATAAAGATTTTTATAACTTTTTAAGCCATTTTCGGCTGGAGGCCATCGGTTTACATATCATATCTAAAATTGAAGTAATTACGTTCAGTAATTCAGAAGTTATAAGGCTCTGACAGACGGACGGACGGACGGACAAGTGCAAATCGCTCTAGTAAACTCAGAGACCTTCGCTTCGCTCGGTCGATTATTTAATTAAGGCAAAAGATGTAAAGCTAATTTCATATAAAAACGAACTAATTTAAATATTCTGTTTTGTATAAATCACATTCGTAGACGCCTACATTCGTACCTACCTTCGTAGTAACATTCAGGTACAATTATTCAGCCATTGTTCTTAAATAGATTATTCCTACATTACACATTCCTATTTATTAGGTATTTCTGTTTTATATATTGGTATTAATTGATAATCCTGCATTGAGTGCGTGCTTGTACCTACTACGTATAATAAAAAATTCTACAGTGAAATACGTTTCAGGCACTCGTATATAATATGATATGACAGAAAAACTCGAGACCCTTTTAGCGCAAAAAGTAAAAGAGGTCAATTATTTAATTATTGATGGCAAAATCGTTTTTGAGTTCCTTTGATGCAAAGCAGCTTTTGTCGCTTTTAATTGGCGCCTTCATACTAAACAAATTGGGGTCTGTTTTCAGGCACTTCCGCAAGCTGATAATATAGCTTTGGAATATTAACTTCAATAGGTAAATTTCGAGAAAGAGATTAACCGCCGAATCCAACTCGGCTGGGCAGCGTTCGGGAAGCTCCGAGATGTCTTCTCGTCCAAAATCCCTCAGTGCCTGAAGACTCAAGTCTTCGAACAGTGCGTGTTGCCAGTGATGACTTACGGATCCGAGACATGGTCGCTAACTATGGGCCTCATAAGAAGGCTCAGGGTCACCCAGCGAGCGATGGAGAGAGCAATGCTCGGTATATCTCTGCGAGATCAAATCAGAAATGAGGAGATTCGTAGGAGAACCAAAGTCACCGACATTGCTCAGCGTGTCGCGAAGCTGAAGTGGAAATGGGCGGGGCACATAGTTCGAAGAACTGATGGTCGTTGGGGTCCCAAGGTGTTGGAGTGGCGACCCCGCACCGGGAAGCGCAGTGTTGGCAGACCCCCCACCAGGTGGACCGACGACATCAAACGAGTCGCAGGGAGCCGCTGGATTCAAGCGGCGCAAGACCGAAGCCTGTGGAAGTCCATGCAGGAGACCTTTGTCCAGCAGTGGACGTCTATAGGTTGATAAAGAAGAAGAAGAAGAAGGTAAATGTTTTGATTCGAAGTAATAAAATACCAGTACATACAATATATTTTATGAATGTCATACCGAACGAAGGTGTAAAAGTTGAAGACACACGAGGAGGTGAAATTGCTCAAATCTAGTCAATATTAGTCAGTGATAACGTCGCGACCTCATGAAATAATTTACTTACTGCAATACCTGTAAACAACAATGTTTCTTCAAATAGCGCTACATCGTATTGAGGGACATGGAGTATATAAATGAATCAATATAGAACAATTACTAGGCAATATGAATGTATTTTATTAATCCTTACTATATAATATTATAAATGCGAAAGTGTGTTTGTTTGTTGGTTTGTTAGTTTGTCCTTCAATCACGCCGCAACAGGGCTACAGATCGACGTGATTTTTTTGCATGGGTATAGTTGTGGACTTGGAGAGTGACAAAGGCTACTTTTTATCCCGGAAATCAAAGAGTTCCCGAAGGATTTTAAAAACTAATCCACGCGGACGAAGTCGCGGGCATTAGCTATAGTATTATATAGTTTTATCATAATATTATGCAATTATGCCTATTTATAATAGCATTCATAGCATAGATTCTAAGCATGCCAAATCGCTGTGATTGTATTACTCAAAGATTACTCTTGTCAGTGATGGAAACACAGATTATTAATTTTTTTATCTTTAGAATAAAAACAACAAAAATCCTAATTTTTTGCCTTTTTTGGCATTTAATTGACGACATTAACTTAGGTTAGTTTCCCACAATTTGCAAAAATTGCATTTTATCTTAATTTTCAAAAAATATATGGATAAATTGTTAACTTTAACATAGGAATTAAAGTCTGGAATAGATTTGGTAAATATTAATTGGATAATTTTTTATAGTAAGTAATTACAAATGTACTTGATTCCTAGACACTTGATGTGTGTAGTTTGCATTCTTTAGAAGCGGATTAAGTCGCGGGAATCAAACTTAAGTATTAGAGTTATTTCTTTTAAAATGAGCAATTCTCATTTTTATCGGGAGCAAGATAACTTCAACTGACATTAAAACCGGCTACTCACGTGGGCGGTTTGCTCTGATACTTGGCAACCGCTTGAACGGATACTTTTAAAATTTATCGATACGTGAAGTGATCCCTTTCACTAAGAATTCATGTTCAATAGACCTTTGATCTCTTTACTTGACATGCCGGTGCCTTTCATTGGAATAAAAGACTCGCCTTCTATATTGTGTATGTAAGTCGAAGCTTATGATTTTCCATGACAGGGCAGAAAAATGAAGAAAAATATAATATTGTTTGTACGCGTTTGCTGCAAGAAAATGAAAATTTTTCAATTTATTATAGCTAATAAAAATTGCAGCACATCATCCTGAGTAATCCTTACTTCCTTACTAATATTATAAATGCGAAACTGTGTGTTTGTTGCATCGTCTTTCAATCACGTCGCAACAGAGATACGGATCGACGCTATACAACATTTATTATTAAGGTAATCTCTGTGTGAAAATTATACTCTTGGCTCTATGTTTACGGTACAATCTCTAGATAGATATTATACCATGGAACTAGGAAGACTAGTCGTAACTCCTAGTTCCATGATAGACACCCACTCATAGATACACTCTTCCTCGAATTTATCCAAATTATAAGTGACAGCGCAGGCGGCTTCTATTTAAAGGCGAGACGTAACACAATTTCGTGTGGCCTCAATTTCAGACGAGATGCTCCAGGATATTCTTGTTGCTTTCATGCTAAAAATTAAAAAATTAAGTTGTGAGTTTACGCTGTTCGAAGCGGTCCACACCATGAGATTTATATAATTATATTTTCTCGTTCTCTTGCCTGTCTGAACTTAAGTTATTTGGCGACGAGCACATCTTCCTAAGGGCGTTTCCTATGAGGCTCCGACCTCGGCTTAGGAATTTGGATGACGTTGGGTTGAAAGGGTGGGATGGTGGGACTGTATTAGTCCGTTCGCTCCCGTGATATACGGGTCTAAGAAAGTCGTTGGTTAGACACACCAATGTATTTAAGCAGTTCGTGTTCCAGAGTCTCGCTGCTATCATTGAATGCTCTTACATAGAAGGGCTGTCACTATCCATGATTATGATGAACGCCATTTGTTGGATGAAGTTTACTTTGAAATCGTGAAATTGTGCCTATCCTACCTACCTTACCATTTTAGTTGACCGAGCTAAGCGAGGTCCCCGAGTCTACTTGAGTGAATTTGCACTTGTCAGTCTGTCCGTCTGTTAGAGCCATAATTAGTCAATGTAATTACTTCAAACATAATATGTAAACTGATGGCCTTCAGCCGAATATTGCTTCAATAGTTACAAAAATCTTTATTTCAGGGGCCTGTCATAGAAGCAAATGCGAAACAAAATATTTTTTTTGGCGTTATATTGGGTTGTGGGGTACCTTTTCTTAGATAATTTGGAACAGAGTACAATATTTTTTAAATTTTTCCCTCAAAAATAAAAATTGACGGGAGGCTTTCAAAGTGGAGATTGATGTCGATGCTCTATCTCAAAAACGGCTATACATTAAAAGCTGTAACTTGTGTATAATTTCAGTTATATCCTGTAGTTGAACAACAAATACTAAAATTAGATAAATATTATAAGGAAACGATATTTAATTTTAAATGAGCATCAATATACAAATATTTAGTTCGAAATAAGAAAAAAGATGGCAATGTTTGAATAAACCAAACTGACTGAAGGTCATCTACGAACTTATAGCATGCGAGGTCTTAGTTCGGGGTGAACTAAGACCTCGCATGCTATAAGTTCGTTAGGCTAGTAGGTATATTTCTCGGAGCCCAGTCGCTTTTCAGAGAAACGCCTAAACCTTATTAATTATAATATGTATAGGCGCAGGATGGCCTTCATCAGAGTTTATTTCGGCTGAGCGAGGATATGTGGGCGATGAATGAAACTTGACGGCTGAATTCTTCTTTGAACACAAAATATAATCTTCAAATCAAACAAATCAAAGTCAATCACGACATCCAATTGAGCAGGAGTCTTTAGATAAGGATATTAAAACAGCGATTCGTCGCAGTCGTGGCCTCGTGTGGTCGTGGTGCGCTGGTTACCAAGAGATTGCCGCCGGCGGGAATGGGTCTACTTTCTGTCTGCCCGTCTTAACATGAATTGAATTGTAGTACGTTTTTTCCTGGAACAATGAGGGGAATATTGTGGAAATATTATATTCTATTTTAATAAAGATGCATGGGTTAAATCAGTTTGCATCGAGCTGCCCACAAGATAGTATAGAAACTTATGAGTTTCTTGCCGGCTCTTCTCAGCAGAATTCGCTTTTCCGAACCGGTGGTAGAGTCATGACATGTCATAAGAGCCACAGGTTGGCCTACGTGAAATAAATAATTTTGATTTTTTTTAAATTGTTTATAAGATGGCTCCCTCGCTACCATCTACGCGACGCTCCGCTAGAGGGCTTTCCAGTGCCACTCTTTTATAGACGAGCCATCATATTATGATTAAAATACGGAATGGAATCTGCTTTAGGTTTCTTTTGCTTCCGAGGCGAGTAGGTAGGGCTACGGCCGGAAGCCCAAAGGCATTGTCAGTAATAGTAGCACATTCACAAAATTAATTCAAAAGGGTATACTTTAAATATTTACATAATTTTGTAATGTTCCCAACGAGATCAGAGCTTCGCCAAATTAGCGGTGTAAAGGCTTCTAAAGAGAATATTATATTTATTTAAAACTTTTGCGGGCATTCGTCTGTCAACTCACAGACTATAAGTTAGGTAAGTGCTAAAGTATATATATAATAATTATTATTAATTATAACAAAATTACCTATAACAAAAAATTATAAAGTTGTTAGTCAATTTTATCAAACGATTAAAAGTAGTGTTTGTAAAATGGTAGTCTACGCAAGTACCTAAGTACTCAATTAATTTCGTTTATTATGCTTTTTTCTTTTTTACAAGATAGCCCTCGAGTGCGATCTCAAATGATTCTAAGTGATTCTAACAAAGTTGCAAGGGTCGGCTTCTCATCTAGCGACCCAAAAGATAGTATAAAAAACTTTTTACTGAAATTATTAATAGGTATTATTGAATATTTTGAAAAGAGCAACTACTGAGTTTCTTGCCGACTCTTCTCAGCAGAATCCGCTTTCCGAACCGGTGGTAGAGTCATGCCATGTCATAAGAGCCACAGGTAGGCCTACGTGAAATAAATAATTTTGTTTTTTTTTTTAATTTGAGTTGCAGTGATTTTGCAGTCTAAGATGGTAGTGGACTAGGAAGGCATATCAGTGTAAATTAAGCCAATACCCCTATTGTTTTCTACATGCAATTGTACAGGTGCTAAATACCTTGGCGCTTGGTGGCACCGTGGTAACCAGTTACGGCCAAAGCCTCCCACCAGACTATAAATAAATAAATGATTTCCCTGATTGCTGGTAATAACTACCTGGAAACGATATAGTAATAAACAAAACCTACATCTATACGGACAAAATCCCGGATTTCAGGTAGTACCTAAGCCTTAAAGGCCAATAAAGGCCTTAAACAGTTTCTCATTATGTTTATGCAAACTAGCGTAAATAAGACGATCAAAGATTTGAAACGTTTACGGGGAAGGGTCTCCGGACTCTCCGGCAAATTCCACCGTAGAAATTACATCAGATTTGCATACGGGAGAGTATGGGACTGTCTTCGAAACTTGTCCTTAATTTGTTGGCTAACATCTCAACCTATTTTATTAATTCATTGTTTCTTCGATCACAAAGTTTACGTGTTAATAATATAATACGGGACGAGTAATATTAAATATCGAGTACTTGTTCTGTTTCTTTCGTCAAGATCGGTTCTGTGCAGGTTTGTTAAGACCATATTGCTCCCAATTTTTTTTTTTATGACGGAACCCAAAATAATTTTCTACTGTTATAGACGAGACTTTCACATGCAGGCATAGCTGCATGTGAAAGTCTCATCTTTAACCTTACCGACAGACAGACAGCAAGCCAATTTGAAAAACGTGGTTTGGCTTCTTTGTGCCCCTGTGCTTAAAGGCTTGTGCAGTTCAAATCTTTTATATGAGTCAGTTACCAAAACAGACAAGTAGCTACGTACTTACTACAATTTTATTTATTTTAATAAGATTCAACTCAAAAGCTGTTTGAATTATACTATTTCGTTAGTGTGCTGTATTCTAAAATCTAAACTATTATACCAAGCTAAATAAATAGTACGGAGTGAGGAGGCGGCTATCTGGCCTGTAGTGGACACACATTTGTCCATGCGACAGCAGTAATTACTGGGACACACCGCTCGCATACGTTCAAATGCCTAAACGCTCTACCTTTATAGCCCAACTAGCTTTTGCTCGCGACTTCATCCGTGTGGAGACAGGTTATAGAGAATTGTAACACTGACAATCTTGTAACTCTATTATGGCTAAAAGCTATTAAACAAGACTAAATTTATAGTTTAAAGCACCCCCGACATTTGACGTGACAGACAATGTACGATATACCTACATGACAGTGTTACCCAGTTTACTGCTCCATAATCAGGTCCTCCTCTATGCTCGACCACCATCTAACACCTACTCATTGAGACCATTCTAACTAGCCTAAACACACTATATCTGCTGTAAATTGCTAAGGTATCCCACAGACTACTTGATGCTGCAGCATCAGCCCAAGGTTACAACTTACAATGCCTTGAAAATAATCTTGACACCAGCAGCAGTACAGTACACCAAATTTCAAATCAATTGCACCAGTAAATGGAAATGAGCTGATGATCTTCATACGCCTGAGCAGATCTTCATAAATTATGGCTAAGATCCACCTCGATTACAAACGGTCCATTGGGTAGGCTGCTATACGAGGGAACACACAGATACATAGATAGACACATACTCTGTAATACTCCGACGGGACAGCTATTTGACACGACTGGAAAGGTCAGCATCAACTTTACGTAGCCTCCAGGCTCCATTGAATATATTATGAGTTCCATGGTTTAAATACCATAATATATAATATACATGTACTACAAAATATGCAACTTACACTACTTGTAATACCTAAACTAGAAAAAACAGATATAACTCCTTAACTTATGAACCCTAATTAGCCGTGATAGTTTTCCTATAATTTTTTTTATATATACTACGGCTGTGAATTTTTTCATGTATCCTATAAACAACCATTTAGCTGACAGAGGGGGGCACACCCACAATATTTTTGAAAGACCTATTCAACGACACCCCACACTATGGGATAGATGAGAAAAAAAATTCATCCCCACTTTACATGTAGGGGAAGTACCCTAAAAAAATTATTTTTCACAATTTTATTTCACCACTTTGTTGGCGTAATAAATATTTATACCCTTATCAAATTACAGATTTCTAGTACCAATAGTCTCTGAGCTAAACCGCGGACGAACGGACGGACAGACGGACGGACATGGCGAAACTATAAGGGTTCCTTGTTTACTACGGAACCCTAAAAATGGGGGAGGTACACGTGTCAACAAATTGCAATATAATATTTTTCATATTATGCAATAAAATTAAAATTCGTGAAAATAGTATTGCACTATGCCTAATTATGGAAAAAGGCTTATATTTTTTCTAAAAAATATTACATTGTTTTTTTTTAACAAAAGCAGGAACCCATTTAAGAGCAATGAAGCCATTATCTTATTGTGCAAGCAATTTTCTTACCCGGCAGCGCTCTGACTTGCACGTAATTATGTGAAACTTTAAAACTTTATACATTGCTCTATACGAAATTGCCTTTTCTTTTCGCTCCAAGTGTTTTCAAGAAAGCTAGTAAAACTTAATATACCTAATATTAATAAAATAATACATTCTTATATTATAAAATGTGTGTTTGTCTGCTCTGTTTGTTTTTCACGGTTGCAATGAGATATTAGGACCTTTTGATAGCTACCTACAAAGTAAACCAATCTCAGCATGGAAGTTAATCGGAACTAACGTCTTGTAACAATGTACTCTCCAGTCTACACTGTAGCTCGAGTTGGGTGAATCTGACTGGCTATTTCTTTTATTCAAGCCGTAGGTAGGTAGTGGCAATCGTCTCACCTCCCACCTAAACTACTAGACTCGGAATGGTAAGGTAGGGAGTCTTACCTTACCATGCCGTATTGCCATGCTAATGATTAAAATTGTTTATAAAAAAACTATTTTTGATAATTTACTAGTCCTATTAATTAATTCAAAACAATTTTAATTCAAATTTACCTTAAGGCATAGGAATCTGAAATTGTCAATCTGCTGTTAAGAATGATAATAATATAGTCAAACCCGCGACCTCAATGATTAATCTTGCAACAAACCATCACGAAATTCAGATGAGGTATTTTTGATAAGCTCTCTGTATAATTTTGTCCTTTGGTTTCATAAATATACAATTTTTGGGGGTAATTTTAATACCACTTTTAGCGTAGCAGCCCTTTGTGAGTTTTGGCTTGGTACCTATAATACCACCACGTTTCGGAGGCTACCTACCTGTTTCTGCTATACATATTATCTTATTAACCTAAAAAACTTAGGCTGAGATCAATAAATCATTCTCTGGCTCTGCTTAAGACTCAAGATAGAGTTAAAATGAGATACAAAATATGTCCTGACATAAATCTGACTCGTTTTAACTTATAAAGATCCCAACCTTGAGTCTGAGCTAAGTGAGAGTGCCTTCTATAGATTTTATCCACACAGTTTATCTTCTTCAGCATTGGGTCTGCCACGAATCTACTGACCCTCAGGCTCATTGTCTTGAAATTGTTTGGGTAACTTTTCTTCATCTTCTTTTTCCTTTATCAACCTTTAGATGTCCACTGCTGGAAATAGGTTTCTTGCATGGACCTCCACAGGCTTCGGTCTTGCGCCGCCTGAATCCAGCGGCTCCCTGCGACTCGTTTGATGTCGTCGGTCCACCTAGTGGGGGGTCTGCCAACACTGCGCTTACCGGTGCGGGGTCGCCACTCTTGCACCTCGGGACCCCAACGACCATCAGCTCTTCTACCTATGAGCTTCGCCCATTTCCACTTCAGTTTCGCGACTCACTGAGCAATGTCAGTGACTTTGGTTCTCCTGCGGATCTCTTCATTTCTGATTTGATCTCGCAGGGATCAAAGTAATTGTGCACAGTTTTATTATCATCTTCATCATCATACTCATCAACCGTTCAACGGAAGATTTCTGTACATCCTATCCTATTATCCTATCAATATTATAAATGCGAAAGTTTGTGAGGATGGATGTTTGGATGGATGGATGGATGGATGTTTGTTACTCTTTAACGCGACAACGAATGAACCGATTTTGCTGAAAGGGGAATGCCCACTTTTGGGCCCTCCCCGGACAGCACGATAGAATTTATCAAAATTACAGAACCATTTTAAAATAAATAAATACGAATTATCATAATATTATGAAACCCGCCACTATTATCAGTAATTTTCATAAATTAAAAGTATTTATATTGACTCCAGTAAGCTGAATCTATAGTCTGTGATCCAAGTTGCAGCCATTTTCTTTAAAATGTTGCCAGAATTAACCATGATACTAATCGATACTGTCGATTTTTTTCGATTATTATCCGATTTGTGTAGCGTTTAATGGGGGTGTGTGTATATTTATATTTTAAAAGTATAGACTACAATAAAGACCTTTAGTTCATATTTTCTAGAAGTGTATTCATAATTCTTATCACTACATATTATAAAACAAAGTTCCGCGCCGCGTCTGTCGTTCTGTCTGTTCGCGATAAACTCAAAAACTACCGAACGGATTTTCATGTGGTTTTTACCAATAGATAGGGTGATTCATGAGGAAGGTATCAAGGTTTTGTGTAAATGGGTTGAAATACGACGATAATTGTTGACAATGTCGGAAAAATTCAAGCCGCTTGGGAGCTTTAATCGAAATGCTGCCTAATCTCTTTGAGATATAACAAATCAATTTATCTATCTTTTAAGGATAGCTTACTATACCCATTTTAACTTAACAAAAATGGTCACATACCATGCGGTTATTGGAAATCTATTTAGACGGATAATAATAATAATAATAATAAGTATAATCCAAGAGCTTGCTCTGAAGTACGGTCTCCTGGATGAGAGAGTGCCGTACTACAGGTACACACCGGTGCCAGTACTCGAGAGTGACGGAGTCCGGCTCTATTGGGACCGGTCCGTCATCACGGACAGGACTATTCTTGCGAATAAGCCTGACATCGTGCTGATGGACCGGGCACAGTCGAGGGTGTTTTTAGTGGACATCACCATCCCACATGATGAAAACCTCGTGAGAGCGGAGACGGAGAAAAAACGAAAGTATCTAGATCTGGCTCACGAGGTTGCCAGCATGTGGCATGTGGAGTCCACTGAAATCATCCCAATCGTCATTTCTGCGAATGGGTTGATCCCAGTCAGCCTCGCTCACCATCTGAGGCGACTGGGGTTCCGTGGCAGTTCGCTCGCGGCCAAGATGCAGAAAGCGGTGTTGCTAGACTCGGCTAGGATAGTCCGTCGGTTTCTCAGCCTGTCGCCCTGACCCCCGGCCGTCTGGTCTCCCCTGCCGGGGCGTAATCCTCCGCCCGCTACAAGTATTTATTTATGTAATATATGTGTAAGTTTATTATATGTGTATATTTATATGTTTATTATATTTCCCTTTGGTTTTATATGTATTTATATTGTACGCGGGTGTGAGAGTCAAGATATATAAAAAATAATAATAATATCATTTATTTAATCCAATATCATGATTTTACAAAATTGGTTTTGCCAGCAGCTAAGCTAAAATCCTTACGATTTTGTGGTTTAGCTGTTGGACCTCTTCCTGATCGAAGGTTCAGTTTTACTTATACTATATTATACAGATCAATAATAACAAAAATAAATTAGAAATTATACAATAAATTATACAATAAAATTTTTTGGAACTTTTGACTTCTTGAACAATATTTAACTGAAATATACTTAATATTTAGATAAAAATTATTGTTAGGTTAAGGATTATTGATTGCTTGTTAATTTTTACTACTAATATATATGTTTGTTGTGTACACATTTGACATGTGTGTGTGTGTGTGTGTGTATGTATGTGTGTGTGTGTGTGTGTGTGTGTGTGTGTGTGTGTGTGTGTGTGTGTGTGTGTGTGTGTGTGTGTGTATGTATGTGTGTGTGTGTGTGCGCGTGTGTGTGTGTGTGTGTGTTACTATAGGTGCTTGTGAATCTATCTGGTAATTTTTAGCAACTTTTCCGTATTTTCATAATCAAGCGTCTGGAGCCAGGCTTTCACCTTTGTTTTACAATCATGTCTTGACAAACAATGAATCTTTACATACTTGCTAGCTATATCATATAAATGTTGGCCAAGAAAAGATTGGTGCTTCTGAGCAAACCTAGTTCTGCAAGGTGTGACACCACAAATCTTATCTTGTCTTCTTTTTTCTAAATAATTTTCTTTAAATTTGTTTTTTGCATGTTGATGCATTATAGTATTATAAATGAAGTGTTGCCTAACTGTCAGTACATTACACTGTTGATACAGATCGCGAGTTGGGTGGTCGAATGGCCTACAAGTAGCAACTTTCAGAACCAACCTTTGGGCCCTTTCTAGTGGAAGCATGTGTGAGGTACATGCTCCTCCCCAAGCTGTAATGCAATATGTTATAATTGATTCACAGATAGCGCTATACACACATTTTAGGGTCTTAGCATCAACTACATGCCTAATGTTTTTAAAGATAGCTGACAGTTTGCGAACACGTTGCGTAACTGCATTAATATGTGGCTGAAAAGTCATTTGGCTGTCTATAATAACACCTAAATATCTTAAACTATGGACTTTTTCTAAAGGCGGACAACAGCAGTATTTATCTTGAGCTATCAGGCACGAGGTCGAGTGGGCGGATAGTCTAAATGCGTCTGTATTGGTATTTAAAGTTTTTTTAATGCTGAAAATTATATATTTAGTTTTAAGAACATTAAGAGTCAACTTATTTTCTGAAAGCCATATACAAACTTTATTGAAACCCGTTTGTGCATTAACAAATACTTTTTCCCAGGAGTTGGCCTTAAAAATAATTACTGTATCATCAGCAAATGTTATTATTTTTCCGTTTTCTAGATACATATCACATAGATCATTAATAAATGTCAAAAATAATGTTGGGCCAAGAATACTACCCTGGGGAACTCCAAAATCATTAGTTAAGTCATTACTTAACGTATTACCTATTTTCACACATTGCTTTCTACTCGTTAAGTAATCACGAAACAGGTTAAGCTGTTTATCCCGAATACCGAGTCGCTCTAATTTACTTATAAGGAGATTTCCACAAATCGTATCAAAAGCCTTGGCTAAGTCCAAAAAGATAGCAATAACCTTTTCTTTTCCATCCAAGGCCTTCACAATATAATCAGTAAGTTCCCCGACAGCGTCAGAAGTTGACCTACCGTGTCGGAAACCGAACTGATTGTTCGAGAGAAGTTGTTTTGTTTCTAAATAATTTATTAGCCTCTTGTTTATTAATCGTTCCAGAACTTTTGAAATGGTAGGTAAAATTGAAATCGGGCGATAGTTATTAAGTTCAATTTTACTGCCCGTTTTGTGAATGGGTATGACGATAGCTTTTTT
Organism: Oeneis ivallda; assembly: GCA_029955525.1. Taxonomy (NCBI): domain Eukaryota; kingdom Metazoa; phylum Arthropoda; class Insecta; order Lepidoptera; family Nymphalidae; genus Oeneis; species Oeneis ivallda. The sequence continues at coordinate 18,276,310 of JARPMR010000004.1, read as the reverse complement.
AAAAGCATTAGGAAACCTTCCACTTTTCATACTAAGGTTACAGATATATGTTAGAGGAGGGATTAAAACATTCTTAAATATTTTCACTAAGTTGGGTGGAATATTATCCCAACCCACTGAGCTGTCAGTCTTAAGGCAGTCAATAAGGTTTCCGACTTCAATCTCATCCGTTTCTAAAAGTACAAATGAGTTGACACATGATGGTTGATGTACAACAATCTGTGATCTGGTGGGAACGGATGTGTGAGCATGCTTTTCGGCAAGTATTTTACCAGCTGTAGCAAAATATTCGTTAATCCGATTGATAGACTCTGCTTCCGAGTTAGACAGCCTTAATAGATCAGTTGAAGTTGAATTTTTGCTCTTATATTGCGTTAATTCATTTACAAATCGCCAGATTTTCTTAGTGTTTTTACCAGTTTTTAGAAATTCTGATCTATCATACGCTTGTTTTGCCTTTTTAATTAATTTGTTACAAAAATTTCTGTATCTTCTATAAGATACTTTTAAAATTTCATTATCAGGATGTTGCTTAAGTTGCCGATGCATTTTATCCCTATTCCTGATGCAGCGCAGTAAACCTACTGTCATCCAAGGTTTTAACATTTTATTACGTTTGGAACCAGATTTAGTATAGGAGTTTTGTTTTATTAGTTTATTGATAGAATGGACAAAAAAATCAGCTGCTGAATTACAGTCACTCATTTGTAAGATAGTAGAAAAATCGATTGTGTATATTTCTCGTGCTAGATTTACATAATTAATTCTTTGTGTAGCTTGATGCTTCATTTCTTGTTTTTGTTTAGGGTCTAAACACAATAATATAGAATCATGGTCCGTAATTGAGTTTTGAATTATCAAGCAAGTGGTTTTTGCTTGATATTTCAAGAAAACATGGTCTAGACAAGATTCATGCCTGGTTGGGTGTGTATAGGCAGGTAGAAGTCCATATAATGCGAGTAAATTTAAATAATTAGCTGCATTTGAGTCCGAGTTGTTGTCGGCAATATTTATATTTATATCGCCTACTATTATTACATTGGAGAGGTTATTAAGAGTTTTTAGAAGCAAGTCTAAGCTAGACAAAAAATTGTCTGCATTTCGATTAAATGGGGGTCTGTAAATAGAAATTATAGCGGTATCACAACCAATTTTAGTGACAAGGCAATTTGCATCCGTTAATGACGGTTCATACGTTACATGTTCGATATTGCACTTTATGTATACTACCAAGCCATCATTTTGATTTAGAGTTTTTAAAGTATAAAAACTAGCGTAACCCTTAATTAGGGGCGGGGTGATAGCGGAGAATAGCCAACATTCCGTTAAGATAATAATATCTGGTTCCACTTCAATTCGAGTTAAAAGCACGCATAAGTTATTTATATTTTTATTAATGCTTCGGATGTTTTGGACAAACACTCTAAAGCTATTTGTTTTATCCACCAATAAAGGACAATCTTCAGGAGAACATACGAGAAAATGGGCTGAAAATTATCAATATCACTTATTAAATCACATAAGAAATCAGCCATTAAAAAAAATTTTTTGTGGGTATCTAAGTGCAAGATTTACAATGATAAACTTTAAGTAAGCAAAACACAGCCCTATTGCATCACAATTAGCGATAAAGTTGCATGTTATTACAATTTTATTACCACCGCCGGACCAGTGACAAAACGTTGATGAAGTTGCAAGTAATGTTACCCAGATAAATTTTTGACCATTCGCTAAGAGAAAGTGCACATGTTTCAAATGCATGTGTATGTTATAATGAATGTCAAAAAGTGTAAAATATTTATGATTTTGCGTGTGTATGTATGTGTTTGTGGAAAGGTTTATGTCACATTTAATAAAATAACAGTTAAATATAATATTACTAAATAACCTCATTTCTAGTCAAAGCGAGTTTCGGATTTTTATTTCCTGGAGTTGCTCCTCACTGTGTACTTGAATAAGTTGCGATCCTTCCTCCTTTCTCAAATATATTTTTCCATTCACCGTCCAACAGAATTTGAAAAATTTATTTTTATTGATTTCTCTCGTTAAATAAAATAATCTTTTGGTCTTTGGAGTTAGAAGTTCCGAAATATAAATAGGTTTGTGAGGCCCAGAAATTCCAAGATAACTCGTACTTAGCTTCTTATCTTTAAATTGCGAATTAAATTTTTTGACGGCCTGAAGAAATTTATTTCTTGCAATCGGAGTAGTAAAATCAACCATAATAGGTTTGTTATTCTGGGATTTTACTGATAATCGCTGTACGTTGCGAATCTGTGTTGACATATCGATTTTTAATATGGATGAGATGGTAAGGACTTTCCCTAATAAATCTTGCTGAGACTCCGAACTTTCCATTGGAACATTTTTTATTTCGATCTTCGTATAAAAATTTTGCCTGGTTATGTCTTCAATTTTATTTTCTAAAACATTAATTTTTGCAGAATAATCTTTGCATTCCTTTTCAAGAGTAATAACTTTTGAATTTAAATCATCATACTGCGATGTCATGTATTCCAGAGATTTTTCTATATCTGTATTTGTTTTCCTAATTTCGGTTATTTGGCCCTTTATAATATCCATACCTTGTTGAATCTGAAATAGTTTGCTACTTTGATCCTCTTGCCATTGTTGCAGCATGGATTTTATCTCTCTTTGAAAAACTTCCAAATTTTCATTTAGCATGCTATCGTGTTTTCGTTTCGGCCGATTTGATGCACTCGTTGCGTAATTCATTGTTTGGTCACTAGTAGCATCTGACCCAGAATATGAGAACCCAGTAGGTGGTGTTTGGGACATCTTGTAACTTGTTAATAAGTTGCGAACAGGCTTTCTCAGGAGCTACGTCACCCTATTCAGTGTACGTCACAATCGATGCGTGAGCGCGGTAGTCGGTCCGGAATAGTGAAATAACTAGCTATCTCTTTCTTTCATAGGTAAAGTGGTAGGAAAGCGGTCTATCACTTCTCGCCGGTAAATTAGGAGCACACTGCACAACTATACACGTCCGATCGGTACGACGATCCGCGGAGGGAATGAATGAGGGAATTATACAGTATTAATCCTTATTAACTTAAATACGTTAGTTACCATAAGCATTTTATGCACATTATGATAATGCGTTACACCATACAATTTAAATGAATATCTTAGGAGCTAACGCAAAATAAAAACAAACGCATGCCAAAACAAATACGAGGATTTCAACCCGATGGCAATGACGGGACTCGCTCACGTGATGCGACCAGTGACAGCGCCGCGTTGACATTGCTATATTATAAGCCTACGTACTGTTCAATATGCTGTTCAATATAACTTAAGGAACATTTCAAAGAGATTGCAAAGTATATGCGTAATATGCTCTACTACCCGTGCAAAGCTAGGGCAGGTCGCTAGTTATATATAATGTGTCGAGAGAGGCGAGGTTACGTCATCATGATTGGAGACATAAGACATCAAAATATTATAATCATGAATAGGCGATACACAGCAGGATTACGTCTTAATAATACCGACGGCTCTCATATGTTAAAGTGACTCTGCAGTACCGATTGTGTTCGAGTATTATTCAAGAATCGATTATAAATATTTTCACTCACGAGTGAAAGGGTAAATGGCAACATTCATTTTTTGACATTAGATGACATTTCCTTTCACTCATATTTTTGAAGATGGTGTCTCTAGCTGATACATGGAACTAGGAATTACGAATGGGCTGATATATGTATATTGTCTGTCATCTTGCGAAATGCGTATTTGTTGTTTCAATCGTAGGTTTTAATGTTTTAAAGTATTAAACAGTGATATTTTGAAACAGGAACAAGTCAGGGAAAGTGTAAAAAAAAGACAATTAAGCTCTCTGTCAAAAAAATAACCCCAAAATGGTTACAAAAATACTATATATTTCTCATATTATTAGTCTGGCGGCCACCTGAACCAGATTTTATTATTAAAGATACACTAAAAAGCCTAAATAAATAATGCATTATTATATCTTTGCATGTCCGCAATGGGCCCAAAGTTGTATGGACAGTGGGCATTCCCCTTTGGCACAGACATAGAATATAGTTTGGAATAGCACATAGGCTACCTTTTATCCCGGAAAAGCAAACAGTTCCTGCGGGATAGCATCGCTATTTTTTACGCATTTGTCCTTCAAAATACGCGCAATGGAGTTTTAGATTAACGTGATTTTTTTGCACAGGTAAACTTAAGAGCCTGAAAAATGACAAAGGCTACTATTTATCTCGGGAAAACAAACGGTTCCTGCGGGATATTAGTATACTACTTTTCACACATTTATCTTTCAATTATGCGCCAACGGAGTTACAGATTGACGTGGTTATTTGGATTGGCATAGTTGATGACTTGAAAAGTAACAAAGGCTACTTTTAATCCCAGGAAAACAAACAGTTCCTGCGGGATATTCGTATGCTACTTTTCACATATTAATCCTTCAATTATGCGCCAACGAAGTTACAGATTGACGTGGTTTTTTTGATAGGCATAGTTGAGGACCTGAAAAGTGAAAAGGCTACTTTTATCTCGGGAAAACAAACAGTTCCCGCGGGATATTCGTATGTTACTTTCACATACTTATCCTTCAATTATGCGCCAACGGAGTTTTAGATTGAAGTTTTAGATTATATGTATATATATGTGTATATGATATGTATGTATGTATGTATGTATGTATGCATGTCATGTTTGCATGTATGTATGTATGTATGTATGTATGTATGTATGTATGTATGTATGTATGTATGTATGTATGTATGTATGTATGTATGTATGCATGTATGCATGCATGCATGCATGCATGCATGTATTATGTATGTTTGTATCCTCCTCCTACTAACAATAAATACATTAACTATATCCTATCCTACTAATTATAATCATATTATCCCACTAATATTATTAATGTGAAAGTTTGTGAGGATGGATGTATACGGATGTATGTTTGTATAGATGTCGTATACGGATGGATGGATGTATGTTCTCTGATATAGGGGTTGAACTATTTTAACTGTTATACTCAATAACTTCGTTAAATTTGAACTAATTTTTATTATTACTTTAACCGACTTCAAAAAAGGAGGAGGATCTCAATTCAACGGAATCTTTTTTTATGTATGTTCACCGATTACTCGAAGACGCCTGAACCGATTTGGAAAATTCTTTTTTGTTTCAAAGGGTATACTTCCCAGGTGGTCCCATTTAAATTTTATAGAAATCAGTCGAGCGTTTTTTAAAAAATCTACAATAAATTATATACTTTGTAGTGGCGCGGGCGTTTAAATGTATGCTCCCGGGACAAAAAGTTCCGTTAAAAAAAATTAAATTAGAATATTTCCATGGGTACATGGAAATATTTTAATTTTATTTTATTTTTTTAATTTAATATTTATTATTTGTTGTTATAGCGGCAATAGAAATACAAAATATGTGAAAATTTCAACTGTCTATCTATTACGGTTTACGAGATACACGCGGCTGACAGACGGACGGACGGACAGCGGAGGCTTAGTAATAGGGTCCCGTTGGCACCCTTTGGGTACGGTACTCTAAAAACCACGTTGACTATATGTACTTACACTTTATATGGTGAAATATTATAACTGCGAAAGTGCGTTGGTTTGTCCTTCAATCACGCCCCAACAGAGCTACGGATCGACGTGATTTTTTGCAGTGTACCTATAGTTGAGGACCTGGAGAGTGACAGGCTACTTTTTATCCCGCAAAGTCAGAGTTCCCAAGGCATTGCCTTTCACGCAGACGAAGTCGCGGGCATCAGCTAGTTTAATATATTTTAACCGGAGGACGCTTTATATTTATTATTTATACTGAGCCCAATACAGATTTTTGTTAAATTTTTGTCTGTCTGTCCGTCCATCCGTCTGTCTGTCTGTGTGTTCGCGCATCACGCGAAAACTACTGAATATAGAGTGGTAGCTGATACTCCGGGTCAATATATAGAATAGTTTTTATCCTGATAAAAAATAAGGTTTATCCGGGATAGAAGTTTTTATCAATTTTACTTCATAACTCCGTCAAATTTGAACCGATTTTAATAATTCTTTTTTTGAAAATGGATATTATCAGGCATATTTTGTCTAATTTTGATGAAGATCTGATAAACATTATCGGAGATAGAGGACATAACTCTTCACGGATAGCAGCAATGTCACTCGCATAAGCGACAACGATCGAATAGATGCATATTTCATACAATATAATATAATATGAGGGTCTTAGCCATAGGCATAGACTAAATCACTAACCACCAGGCCCCAGATGTTTGTACTATTGTGTTTGTTTTCTAGACTACCCGTGCGAAGCCGGGGCGGGTCAACTAGTTCACTAATAAACCTCAACTTAGTAGTTTCTTGGAATATCTTGGATAACAAACTTTATTTGTTACCTACAAATTGTTACCTTTTGGCTGCTATCGACTAGCGGAAACCTTTACCTAGTTTATAAACTAACTTTAAGCCAATATTGACCGAAACCAAAAACTAGTTATTGCCATGGGAGGTAAAATACTAAATAACAAGCAAAATATTAAAAAAGAATAAAAAACCTGACTGCTTTAAAGAATATCATTGAAAATATCAAGTATCAAATTTATGAGAGAAAAAAATGAAAAATACATTTTCGTAATCACCTTTTCAAACTCTTTAATTTGATATCCCACCCAATAGGATTTGAAGAAAAAATTTTTGAACACCACATTACGGCTTCTAAAATCCGCCATTTTGAATTTTTCATATTTTTATGTTCTCGTTGACACTCGCGCTGGGATCTAACGACGTGCCGCCTAGCAAAATCGGCCCACGCGTTTGGTCTCTACAGTGCCACAAAGGAATAAACATACATAGGCTGATAACACATTACCACTCCTTTGCGTCGCGCAGTCGGGTGAAAAAATACGCTCTACACATTTGCTGAATTATATACGCTCACCACTCTTTATTTTTCAAAAAGAAAATTCAAATTTTAAATATAAAGCCCTACAATAATAGATGAGATAATATGCTTTGACATGTCATATAATTTGGCCACAGGCTTGATGCTTCTCCAGGGAAATCATGAGCTTTGTTAGTATACACTTCCTTAGTTACTTTGAGAGTATTGAGATAACTTTGTCTATCTATTTAGCAGGTGTACTTATAATAAGTAATACGAAGAGAGAGATTACGTTTACCTATTTGATAAAATGATAGGTAATATGCAGACGTTATCTAGATAATAATTTAAAAAATAGGCTGCAACATTCAAAAGAATATACCTGACTGTTGAAGGTGGGAAATGTTTTTTCGCCTATGTATATTTTTCTATTTATGTAGGGTAGACTGGGTACGGTTGTAACGGGGTACGGTTGAAACAACTCAAATATTTCCGAAACTATACACAACACAGGAAAGGGTACAAGGGGAGAGGCACGCGGATTTCAAGTGCCAACATGATTCCAAGTGTTGCGTCGCACTCTGCGCACTTATAACGTTTGAACGTAAGCCCATTGTGTTTTGTCAACCAAAAGTAAGTATTTTTGATGAATTTCTTTACGATATAGCGTGACTACCAATATAATTTTCATATTTGAGTATTAACATACGCTATTGTTGTATTTTAGAGTTTATAATAAGCTGGTTCGTTTTTGTATACGTAATTAGGCCTCATGCCTGTGTCCTTTTTATTGCCAAAATAGGTGGTGGGTACGGTTGTAACGATTTTGATGGGTACGGTTGTAACATTAGTTTTACTATATTTTTGCATAGCAGATGCATAGGAAACGCGTAAAAAGACTTCGAGAGGTGAAAGAGACATATTGTTGTACAAGGACGCCTATGATGAAATGAATCTGATGTTCAGGAGCAATCAGAACCTATTCCGTCCACAAGCAGAACATTTGAGTTCGCACCTGAGGCATTACGGCCTTTCCTCAAAGCTCCTCCTAGAACCAAAAACCAAAAAATCGGCAATTTACACAGATAGGCACTCCTGAAAAGAAAGCTGTTAGAAGAGAATATGCAGAGCGGCAGAAAAGATTGAAAAATAAGAAAACGAAGAAAAACGCATTTGAATCTAGTGGCAAGACAAACCAACGCAAAGGGAAAGGTGAAGGTTAAAGAAAGAAAAATAAATCTGATACACCACCAGATTCTTAAGAAGAATAAGAATATTATTGCTTTCTTTGCCTGGAAACCTATTCGACAAATCGTTCTGGAGAGCGTTGGGTCCAATGTCAAGGGAGCTGTACACAATGGTCTCACGTAGCCTGTACAGATGGGAGTAGAATATATTACATTATGAAATAACTGCAGAGAGTCTGATTAAGTATAGGGAAAAATAATTAATTGTTGATTTCAGTTTAAACTTAGATTTATTGACCGTTTAATTTTGTTTTTTATAATAATTAGAGATTATGTTCGTTTGGTAAGACTGATTGAGTACCAATGTATAGGACAAATATTATCTATTTTTGTTAATTTATTTTTATTCTAAAAATTACCTAAATAACTGTTAAAAATGTGCCTAAGATATGGCGATATTAGGTAAAGTACTTTTTAGAGTTTTTAAATAGTAAAGTTGGTTTAAATACTTCAATTCTGTATAGTTTCTGCTTGTTACAACTGTCCCCCATCACTGTTACAACCGCCCCTGGTATGGGGTCGATTGTAACAATCGCATACACTCAACAAAACTACTCATTTCTGCTAAATTGGTTCACCTGTGTATGTGATTTTGATATTCATTTAAAGAAAAATAACATGGCTTTCATCTCAAATACTATAATCGTTGTTTATAGCAATATTGGCAATTCTGTGGGTGTTCAAAGGGAAATTGTTACAACCGTACCCAGTCTACCCTATATTATGTATTTCTGTGGCACGCTGCGCTATTTATTCTACAGGGTTTGACAGTTTTTAGGGTTCCGTACCCAAAGGGTGCCAATGGGACCCTATTACTAAGCCTCCGCTGTCCGTCCGTCCGTCCGTCCGTCCGTCTGTCAGCGGGCTGTATCTCTTAAACCGTAACAGGTAGACAGTTGAAAATTTCACAGAATGTGTATTTCTATTGCCGCCATAACAACAAATTTGGACCTGAAAAGCATATGGTCGGATTTATAATTTCGCAAGTTTTCAGGAGAGCAAAAATAAAGTTTAAAGTAAAATTTTTTTTGCCAATATTTATCAAATAAGAGGCATTTTAACAGTTTTTTATAATGATATCTATGGAAAACCATTTGCACGATTTATTTATCAATAAATAGACTAGACTAGACAGTTACGGAAGGTCGCAGGTGGAGGACACAAGGAAAGTGCGGATACACTTAGAATTTAATTTATTATCAAAATCTTACAATTTTCTTATTATATAGTTTAATAACCTAAACTGACTTCGCTCGATGTTAGAGACGAAGCCACATCCTAAAGCTAGCTTACTAGCTAAGGCGTGTGACCCCGCCCGATGGTAGGTACGGAGTGCTGGGAATCCATCGGAAACCCGAGCCGGTGTCTGATGATTTGGCGGATCGCCGGTGTCCAGTCGCTGAGAACGCGAATTGTGCTTGCGTTATTTGTTTCTCCTAGGGCTGTCGATTTGCCCTAGGGCTAGCACGTAACACCTCCATTCACAGATTCGCAACCATTTTCCAAGGTCTAGTGAAAATGTTGCGGAATAGGTCCAATCTTCGATGTCGATGGATGGACGGCTGGACTGATTCTTCCTACTTCTGTAGGTTGGTACTCCGGAGAATACATGACGTCAACGAATTTCAGAGAAGAATTGAAATACGATTGGTAGAGATGCATTGTAGAGATGAAAGGAAATGATGATAGTGCTAATTGCACGGAAAATTGTAATTTATAATGAAATGAATAAACCAGGCTATCAAAAGGCCAGAAACTAAGTTTGTGGTCTGACCGGTGTCCTTGAAGATATTCGTGAGAAGAGAGTTTTATGGATTCCTTTTTTTGTTTGCATGCGGAAGCAGTCGTTGTGTTCGTCCAGTTTCTTCTTCAAAGCTATCTTTCATGACTAATGTTGCTGATGGCTCAGGCTGTCTTCACTAAAGTCTGTCGTGAAGCTTCGGGCTTTCAGCCTCTATGTGCACATTCATATACCAATTGGTTGCTATGACAGGATATGATGGGATAAGGACTTTACATAACGATTGAATAATATATAAAATTATCTTTATACCTAAACACTACAAGTAGAATACATGCATACCATATTTATGTGGGTTTTAGAGACATAGGCATAAACTAAATCATTAACATTTGTACACACTACTGTGTTTGTTTTGTAGCCTACCCGTGCGAAGCCGGGTTGGGTCAACTAGTACTTCAATAAAGTACCAGGCATACATAACACAATAAGCTATTTCTGCAAAGCCATACATCAACGAAGCAATTACCTATTAGGGGTTAACCCATAGATAGATGATACCCGTAGTTATCATATTATACCGGGTCGATAAATGTATGTTAGCGGCTTTGAGGCTGCGACGATGCGGTGATCTGCACACAACGCTATATGTGCGACATAGTTTATGGTAGGCGAGTGGCGACTGACTGCAATTATTGTGTACTAGCTGATGCCCGCGACTTCGTCCGCGTGGATTTAGTTTTTAAAATCCCTCGGGAACCCTTTGATTTTCCGGGATAAAAGTAGCCTATGTCACTCTCCAGGTCCTCAATTATACCCATGTAAAAAAATCACGTAGATCCGTGGCTCTGTTGCGGCGTGATTGAAGGACAAACCAACAAACAAACACACTTTCGCATTTATAATATTAGTAATTATGATTAGGATATTAAATTACATAGGAAAACACTGTAATATTACGTCCATACGATGTATTACATCCATACCTACTATGTAGTATGTAGGTAAAATGATCGTTTGGCAAAATCTGACGCCTTTGGAGTAGTTTGACTTTGACAAAATAGTATCCACGATGGCTATATACGATAAATTACGCATGCCAGCTTAAGATGAGCCGTTCATTCAAAGTATCCTGCAGGTTCCGGGGTTCAAGTTATTTGGACCTATACTGAAGATTGTGATGTCTATAATTTCTGAACTACGAAATTGACGACCTTGAAATAATTACAGGACAATCTCTAAAGAACCTGCTTTCTAACAAAAAAAGAATGGATTAAATCGGAATACGCCTTAATGAATTACAGCGAAATACACATTTTGACTTTCATCCCCTCTCCCAAGGGAACGGTGCTGAATTTCGGGATAAAAAGTATCCTATATTATACCTCGTAGTATTAACTTAAATCGTGCCAAGTTTCATTTAAATCCGTCCAGTAGTTTCGGCGTGATGCGCGGCCAAGATACAGACAGACAGACAGACAGACAGACAGACAGACAGACAGACAGACAGACAAAAAATTAAAAAAAAATTGTTTTGGCTTCAGTATCGATTATAGAGTGCCCTCAAATAAAAATTTTCAAAATATCTTCAATGTACAGAATTGGACCTGTTACAGTTTTATTATATTATAGATTTCACAAAAAATATAACGCTTTTAATGTAACAAATTTTGACTACGGGCGTTTTACATTACACTAATAATAATATGAGGAAAATGACCATGCAAAAAATCGTCCCCACCCACCAACAGATTTCAAACGTATATCAGTTAATACATCACGGTAACCTGATGATTTTTTATTATGACGACATCCGCCGTAGGATTGGGGTTTTCATGCAAATCGAGTTAGATTTATATATATTCATTTTTCAGTGAAGTGCATTGGATACCAGTTTAGTAAATTACTATAAAAGAACATACAGGAGCATTAACCAACTAGAAAAAAGCTATTGTAAGATGCAGATGCGTTTCTGAGACGCATAGAAGGAACCGCGCCGCGCGCTGCCCGCGCTCCCTCTAACCACTTCCGGGCGGACCCTTGCGTCGCCTGTCGCATGCGTCGCGCGCGCGTACTTCAGCGTGCGTACTTCTTTCGTATTTTTTTTTAAAAAAAAACCCCAATCATTTTTGGATTGAAAATTGTTATAAATCTTTTTTTGGGACGTTACAATAATATTAAAATTAGTGCCACGTCTGTTGGGGGGTGGGGACACTGCCCATACGTCTCGTTTGCATAGTCCTTTAATTAATTATATTATAGCACGTTGAACCAAATTATTTCAGTGATTTAGGTGGTGAACCTGAGGGGTTAGTTACCGGTTGCAAATACTAGAATGAACGAACCGAAATCATATCGGTTACCGATATTAAACAAAGGAGTTACATACTACTTACTTACTTCGCTGGCCAGCGATTAGCGAAGCAATGGACTATTTTACACGGCATAAAAAATAGCCCATTTTTACTCGTCAAGTCTTTAATAAAACAAAAAATCATGCTGATTCCTTGTCTTATGTCTTTTCTGCGTGATTTATGGTCAATAAAGGACCAAACAAGCATATGTACTTGCATTGTTATCTAAATAGGTAATCAAGTAGGTTAAGATAAGATTTTATCAACAGTCTATAAAAATAAATATATAAGGCATCAAGTAAATAATTTGAAAGCGAATTTCTAACAAATGCTGTATACATGTTGATATAACATAAAAGCTTGTAAAAAGAACAGATGCCTTACGTGAACAGATAATGTAGCAATCAAAATCCATTGTTTCTTATTCAATAAATTCTTGCAAACGTATTTATTGACAAAGGAAATGTTTATATGTCATTCTGTTTACGTATTCTTTGTACTCATAGACAATACGTGAATATCGTCTTGAGATATTGCTAAGGAAAAATATTATTATTATTATTGTGTTTGATTTTTAGCTACAGATATGAAGCTATGTATTATAAATTATAATTCAAGGTTAGGTTTTCAAATTACTTTATTGAAATCGTGGCCAAATTATAGAATAATGCCGAGATACTTACTGTCTCCATTCAAAGAGCCGTATCTCGGTAACGAATTAACATACAACCATGTTTGTATGGTCAAAATTGTAGGAAATTGCTTAAAAAAGTATAGAAATGCTTTTGCCGTAGGACGTACAGGGTCCTCGAGGTCCAAAACTTGAGAAAAATGCCCACTTTTTCCTACCTGTCGACTTGGCTATTTCTAATAAAATGAATAATTTCGGGATAAAAAGTATCCAATATCGTGCCTCGTAGTATAAACTCAAATCATGCCAAGTTTCATTTGAATTCATTCAGTAGTTTCAGTCACTATGCTTAGGTCAAATCTTGCAAGATGAAGTAGAACAACTTCAAAAGCTTGTTTTTTAAATTTACATTTGTTGCTTATTACATATTGACACAAAAGCCCACGCCCGCTAAAGTCTGTATTCCGCTATAAGACAATAATATTATGATACAAACATAGGTAAAACACCTTTTTTGATTGTCAACAATATCAATAGAATTCGTATTTCCCACTGTCTTGATATCGAATCGATTTCTTATTCATGTAGTATCTAGTGCTAAAAATAAAAAGAGTAGATACTACACTAGTAAATAAAATAAAGGCGCTTCAATGTTTCCTTTCCAATGTGAATTCCTAACACGATAATCTTGAACAAGCGGGCCTGACTGCACGTCTTGAATCCGGATGTGGCAACCACTCGGAATAAACCTCACTTCCCTACTTCACTTATATACATATACTATAGTGAGCCTTGCATAGTGCAGACTATTTCTATCCTCAATACCAAGAGAAACAGTGCATCATCTTGTATCAAGATATAAATATACTGGCGTTAGTTGTACCTCTTTTCGTAAACGATTGGTGAACAGATCTTAACAACAATTAGGTATAGGTAAAAATAGCTTACAATCCTGAAGAAGGATACACAATATAATACTCTTAATTCCAAAAAATCCAAAAGTTCTCGCGGATTTTTTTTTGATCCACGTGGACGAAGTTGCGGTTACCAGGTTGATAATTTTTTTTGAATTTATGCGTAAACCTTTTTGCCAGATTTTCTTTACGCATTCAAAACGTCAAGTTTCAATATTATTTCTGATTTAAAAATATGCGTCGCTAATTGAGGAAATTATTCCTTTTCACAAGTTTTTATTTTGCAATGTATGTATGTATATAAGAATGTATGTATGTATGTATGTCTGTATGTATGTATGTATGTATGAATAGGTCAAATCTTGCCAACTAAATTAGAACCACTTCCCGGTTTCCGAATGAGCTATGCATACGTATAATTATTATGTAAATCAGATGACAATGCAATTTTATTGTGCCATGGGGCTGATCTGATGACGAGAACGGAAGGTTGTTATGAAAACTCTGTAATAAAACGACGTAACGAAATGAGCTGATGATCTTGAAACGCCTGAGTAGATCTTCATAGATTATAGCTTCATAGATCCATCTAGATTAAATTTGCTTTCAAACAAAAAAACCGCATCAAAATCGGTCCATTGGGGAGGCCGCCACAAGGGAACAGACAGACACACAGATAGACTCACATTATACTGATACGCAGATACAAACGTTAAACTTATAACACCCCTCTTTTTGCGTCGAGGGTTAAAAATGAAAACGAAATTGATATTGATTTGCTTATAAGATTAATGCAAGAATAAGATCGGAGCCTACAGACAGTGCTGAGTAATTACCGATTCTTCCCGTTTTCCTCCTTTGGAAAAGTTCAATTTCCTGCACTAAATACCGGAGTTGAAGATACGTGACTGGCGCAGTGTAAGTCGCGTTCCGACTTTTATCGCTTCCTCTTGTGATTTACAATATTAAAGGCCTGGAGAGACACGAATCAGTACTTTTGATTAATTGAAAGATTCGAATTGATCATTATGCACCTGTGTAAGGGGTCTGTTAAAGCATTCCGTTAAAACTTGTTATTGGAATGAAGTTCCTTTTCTGAGGGTTTGGCGGATGGAGGCTAGCCGAAAAAAGTTTAAGAATTTTCCATGTCGACACTTCTTGCCTTCGTTTATTTTTATTTATTCACTTTGCAAACTATCGGTTCAGGGTAAATTGAATCCTGACTTCAGATTATTATTTTTATTACTAACTAGCTGATGCCCGCGACTTCATTCGCGTGGATTTAGTTTTTAAAATCCCGCGGGAACTCTTTGATTTTCCGGGATGCCTATGTCACCCTCCAGGTTCTCAACTATACCTATCCAAAAAATCACATCAATCCGTAGCTTTATTGCAGTGTAATTGACGGACAAACCAAAAAACAAACACACTTTCGAATTTATAATATGTATTAGTAAGGAAGAATTAATACTACACTAGCGGCACGCTATGATGGCCGGTTTGACACATTACAATAGTGATGTGGAATGTCAATTTATTCTCGAACAAAAAACAATTGAGTTTTGTTTTTGTACCTGATTAAATAGGTTTAATAAAACAAAAATGTATATGTTTATTTAATTTATTTGAACGAACTGAATATTTGAATGAAAATGAATATACATACTTTATATGCACACAAGAAACATATGAATACAAAAGATACCAAAAAAGGTGGCACAAAAGGCCATAATTAATCAGATTCGTCCATACTACTATTTTCACTGTCGTCACTGCTATCATCACCTACATTAATAATTATATGTTCGTTTTCTATAATATTATCTATTTTCACATCTCTTTCATAATCTTCCCTTATTAATTTAACAGTTCTATTCACAACCTTTTCCCAGTCTCCTTTAGTCACATGTTCACAAGCTTCTTCTAATAATTTTAGCATTTTTTTTGTGGTAAATGGGGGTTCTGTATTGTGTCTTGCAGCATATCCCTTAATTTGAGCCCACACCAACTCAATCGCATTATACTCACAATGGTAAGGCGGTAACCGTATAACTCTGTGCCCATGTTCTAATGCTATTTCGTCAATGACGTATCGGATCTTGGTTGGTTTGTTTTCTTTTAAAAGACGTACTAATTCCGCTTTTAACATATTCATGTTTGCATCTACGCCATTTTTACGAAGCCATGCGACGATATCAGCTTTCTTTTGGGATTGGGCAGGTGGCTTGTCAATTTGCATCGAGTGGTATGGGGCGTTGTCCATAATTATAATAGATGGTTCAGGGAGGCTACACAACATTGAGGTAAACCATTCAGTAAACTTTTCTCCATTCATGTCTTCATGATAGTCTCCAGTGGTTTTTGACGCAAAAGCCATGAGAGAACCTTCGACAAACCCGTTGATGGTTCCGGCGTGACAAATTATAAGTCGCGATCCTTTTCCTACAGGAACTTTGGAAGTAGATGCTGCTGTGTCATCGTTCCAAGAACGGCCTACAGTATGGTTAGCATTAAGCCATGTTTCATCCAAGAACACAACATTTTGCCAATTTTTGATTTCTTTCACTTGCCGTAAAAAAGTATACCTTGCCATCGCTATATCAAATCTTTCCATCAATATTTTGCGTTTGTTACATTTTTTGTATCGAAATCCAATGGTCTTCAAAATCTTCGTTAAAGAACTTTCCCCACCGAAGAATAATCCAGCTTCCTTCAGTGAATGCACCAACTTTTTTCTTGTTGGATACTCCTTCTGTAAATAGTAGCCGTAAACATGTCTTCGGATAGCATCGGCATCAAAGCTATCGATGCCTACGACTGGTTTTGCTCGTTTTCTCTTTTTTGGTGTGTGAAGTTTATTTTCTTCTGTGCCAGTCTCACCATATTTTTTTTTAGTTATCCGTCTAACAGTTCGTTGTCCAATATTAAGCGCATCAGCTACGCGTTCAACCACTGACGTTATAGGTAAAATTGGCCCTCCATTTTGAGCTTCACGATCGAAATAGTTACGAAGGCGTATTACGAACTCACGTGTCTGACTATTTAGAACAGTTCTCTGCGTACGTTCGGTCATATCGACGAAATCCACAACAAAGGGCTTGAACAGAGTCCAAATTAACGAGCAAGGGTCAACAGTAATGCAGTATCAATATTTGAAATCCAAAGCCAGGTCAAAACTATATCACAATCGCATTGCACTGACAGTTTATACTTTTCGAAGCAACGTCAATTCGAAACTGCTTTGTTTTGCATTGAGCATTGACGCGAGTTTGCCGGAGGTAGTAGTTGTGCTAGCCAGCGATCCTATGTGACGATCGTATTAGATTCCATTTTTAAAAATTTTCAATTTAGAAAACCAAATGCCGAGTTGTGGTATATATCATATAAAAATAAAAAATTTACCTTTTGTATGAAACAGCTGATATTTTTTTGCGATTTCAGAGGTTTGTCCACATAGTGAAAATTGTTCATATTCACAAGTACATTCACCCCTTAAATGGTGCAAACTGATTTTTCTACACTTGTATACATTTTAGAAATCAATTTAATAAATAAATTTTGAGTCCTAAACCTAAAACTACATTCGATAAAATTTATGAATCTCTGCACATCACTATCGTCAATAAAGTAATACAATTATTTCCTTCAAAGTCGTTATCAATTAATACGGAACTTCATGAGCGGACAAACGTCAAACCGGCCATCATAGCGTGCCGCTAGTGTAATAAGATAATAGTTCTCGGATTAACATCGGAACTCGGATGAGTTCGTGACTAGTTTTCCCGCGACTTCATTTGCGTGCAAATATGTACGTAATTGCCAAATCACAAAAAATTTATTCTTGTCTTAATGCTCCGGGTGTTATCTCTCCTTAAACTGCGGTTATAGGCTATGTTCCAGGAAGTGTAGTTTAATAAGTTCCATCTTTCGGATCACGGGTTGACACCCAATTATACGCACCACCCACATGACCGCACAACGACCCGCCATGACTCTCGTTGCGACCTAACTTCATGAACTTTGCTACTCGTATCAGCGTCCGTTTGATTTTATGTAAAGGTAGTATCTCAGTAACACAACTCCCACGTAGCAAAAAGCGCGCGAAGACGCGTGGGCCGCGTAAGCGTGGCGCGTGGTGAGTAAGCGGATCATGAGGCCTCTTCAGCGCGTGGACAGCAAACTTACTGCTAGCCGTCGTGGACAGCGAGTTTTCTGCTAAGTAGGTAGTTGTAGGCGCGTGGACAACGAGCGGTCACTTCGATATAAGGCGGAACCGTGCAAATGCGGTGCCATATATGAAGTAAGTGAGCCTTTAGTTTCCGCGACAAAGGACCAGTCGCGGTCTGGTCTTGTTTAGTCGTCTTATTAAAACTGTGTCCACATTCGCAATTCGCCACACAACATTGAATTCGTATTGTAAAATGCACTGGGATAAAAAATTAGATCACAAGGGACAAGGTCAAACGAATAAACCCTCTGACCTCGTCGCCCTCCTGACCTCGTCTGTCATTGATTCGTTTTGCAATTATTTATCAAATGTGAAACTATTTTCAACCATTTATTTAGGTTTCTTAATATTATTACATCTAATGTATCAAGATATAATAAAGTATACTTATTAAAGTGATTCTTCGAGCTTTGTGCCCGTCTATTGAGAATTCAGCTTCACTACTCGTTGAGTCATGTTGGTAAATGGTAACTTTGACTTTCCTATAGATTTCTGATTTGATCAAATTCAAATTCAAATTCAAAATTATTTAATTCACGTAGGCCAACCTGTGGCTCTTATGACAAGTCATGACTCTACCACCGGTTTGGAAAGCGGATTCTGCTGAGAAGAGCCGGCAAGAAACTCAGCAGTTGCTCTTTTCAAAAAAATCATTTTACAATATTATTATGAAGCTATTACATTGTAATAGTTTTTTATACTATCTTGTGGGCAGCTGGATGCCAAGCCGATTTAACCTATGCAACTTTGTTAGAATAAAATATAACATTTCCACAATGAGGGGAAGTTCCAAAAAAAAATCTACAATTCAATTCATGTTAAGACGGGATCATGCAGGGGTACTCCTGCGTTGGGGTCCTAGGGTGCTCGAAAGGCATCCTTATGCAGGGAAAAGCAGAGTTGGAAGACCACGAAAAGGTAGGAGGACGATCTCAAGCAAATCGCCCGAAGCCGCTGGACGCATGTGGCACAAGATCGTTTTCTTTGGCGATCCTTGCAACTAACTCATAAAATAAAAAAGTCATTATGTCAAATAAAAGGGTAATTTGACATAATTGGTAACACAGAAAAAGATGATATAGAATGGATAGACATTCGCTCGTATTTTATATTAGGACGAGTATCATTTTTAGGGTTCCGTAGCACGGTAATATTATCTGTATACAGTATTGTAACTTCATACAAACGGACGAAGCGCGAGCTATGCCTACGCGCCTCGATCTCGGTAAGCGCTCGGTACGCAGACAGTCGCGACTGTGCCGCAGTGACGAACGGACGGTGTTATGTTTTTTAACAATAACTGCGCAATTTTTTTAATAAAAATAAGTTCAAGTACATATTTAATATGACGAGGAGGATATATTGTGCTGTTTTTGGTTGCATGAATTCGTCAATAACGCATCCAGAGATAACTTTTTTTAAATTACCTGGAAACTCTGAAAGGTAAGACTCTAAAATAATTTTACTTACTAGTAGGTAGGTACAAAATGTGTGTATTTTTAATGGATAAGGTATTTCCTTTTATCTCCCGAAAAAAAGATGTCTGGATTAATAAATAAAGTGAATAGAGTAAAGGAAAGTGATTGACACGAGTGAAATAGGTAGTTATAGGCGGTTCATGAATCACGATACGGTACGTACGCTTGTGTTAAAACCTCGGGGCATGTGTGTTTTGTTTTGTTAGTTTGTATAATTCAATGTAAAGACGTGGTATTTTATTATTAATAATACAGCTGACTCTCGTTGATTCGAAACTCGAGGGACTATTACGCAAATATTTTTCAGTCGCAAATTTATAAGACCGATTTGTTATTCATTCATAAACATGGTTTTAGGGTTCCGTACCAAAATGGTAAAAATGGAACCCTTATGGTGAGACTTTCTCCGTCCGTCCGTCCGTCTGTCACAGTCGATTATTTAAGTAACTATTAAAGCTATCGACATGAAATTTGGAATAGTTGTGTATAATAGTGGCCCAACAACATTGGAATAAGAAAAAATCAAAAATTCTTTTTAGTTTAATTAAAAAAGAGGAAAAATCGGGAGTTTGAAATTTCAAAGTAAGATAACTATACCGAGTGGGGTATCATATGAAAGGGCTTTACCTGTACATTCTAAAACAAATTTTTATTTATTTTTAAATATAATAGTTTTTGAATAATCGGGCAAAATGTCGAAAAATATACCGTCCCCCCCCCCCCCCTTATCTCCGAAGTTTACCAATCGAAAAATCAGAAATAATTATGGTCAATAGAGGTTTATGTATATTTTAAAGGAAAAATAAAACCAACGCTCTAACTAGCATAGTTTTTTTTATATTAACAATAGACCTCCACAAACAAAGTTAACGATTAATAAGCAAATTTATGTAATATTATCGTTTTACTTTTACTTCTAGAGTACGGAACCCTCGGTGTGCGAGTCCGACTCGCACTTGGCCGGTTTTTTTTAATTAAATCTACCAATCAAAAAACAACACGCATTTTTATTGAACACTTCCTATTTAATTCACAAAGTATTTTATTTGTTTATATAAAAAAAAGTATATTTACAATCACAAAACTAAATGGAAACACAAAGTAGGCAAATGTAATTAAAATGCTGGAGGCGGGCAGCCCTATCGCATGTTTACGTACCGCGCGGCTGTAGGCATTTATGTCAAAGATACGGCCGAGTTACAATACCGTGTCCGTAGTAAACAAGGAACCCTTATAGTTTCGCCATGTCCGTCCGTCTGTCTGTCTGTCTGTCCGCGGTTTAGCTCAGAGACTATTGGTACTAGAAATCTGTAATTTGACAAGGGTATAAATATCAATCACGCCGACAAAGTGGTGAAATAAAATTGTGAAAAATAATTTTTTTTAGGGTACCTCCCCTACATGTAAAGTAGGGATGAATTTTTTTTCTCGTCTATCCCATAGTGTGGGGTGTCTTTGAATAGTTCTTTCAAAAATATTGTGGGTGTGGGAACATCATTTTTCAATTCAGGGATCCGTTTGTGAAATATGATATTTTAAAGTGCTAAATTTTATTAGAGTCAAGTGTCCCTCCCCCTCTGTCAGCTAAATAGTTGTATAAAGGATGCACGAAAAAATTCACAGCAGTAGTATATATAATGAATTTTAAAGGAAAACTATCACGGCTAAGTAGGGTTCATTAGTTAAGGAGTTATATCTGTTTTTCCTAAGTTAGGTATTACATTTAGTGTAAGTTGCATATTTTGTAGTATATTATAGTATTAAAACCATGGAACTCAAAATGCAATAATATTTGAGACTTTCAACTACGAAACCCTACACTGCGCGTGGCCCGACACGCACTTGGCCGGTTATTTTCTAGTCTTTTTTACCTATTCCGTGATTGGTGAAGAGATTAGGTATACTTTCGAAGGGAGTATGAAGAATGAGAGTTTGAGAATAGCGTCGCTCGCTGATAGAAACGATGATAATGAATTCTAGTCACTTTTGATAACATGTCGGTATAACGTCATAATATTATGCCTTCAATTAATTTATTCGGAACTCAAAGCCAATTTTTTGCTATTCTGCAATTATAATAATCAATGCAATTATAATATAATAAATTAAAAAAATCACTCAACAAGATTATCAAACTGTACCTCTATCATAATAATATTTTCGCAAAACCTTTTGTGATACTGTAAAGGCAAATAGAACACTGTCATTCTTGGGCCCCAGCTGCTAATAGAAATACTGTTATAATAAATTGTGTTGATACAGACCAGTCGTTTTAACGGCTACGGGCTTTATCACCCTCATATCTCAAAGAGTGATAAATTGCCGCTTCATTGTTATTGAGTGTGCTATCAAAAACTTATGCAACTAGAATACGATTAAGGCACATTTTTGCATTGCCTATACATTGGCTCAAAATTCAAAAAAATATTTGATACTTGAGAGATACGGATGTACTTAATTATGTAATTAAATACCTAACATATTACCTAGCTATGCAATTCTGAAATAGCTTCTACTTAGCTTCATAATTAGTATCTACCCATTCTCTTAGAAATTGTTTATTAGATAAACTTCTAAACGAAAATTCCTGATGGACTTCTTTTTCTTTATCAACCGATAGACGTCTACTGCTGAACATGGGTCTCTTTTTTGGAATTCTACATGCCTAGTTTTGTGCCGTGTATCTAGCGCATTCTGCGACTCCTTTGATGTCGTCGACTAAGCTGGGATCTGCCATCAATGTGCTGCCCGGTGCGAGGTTACTACTCCAGCACCTTGGGACCCCACTTCCGAGCGACCAGCAGTTTTTCGATGTATGTGCACCGCCGATTGCGCCAATTAGGCTTCGCGTCACTGACGACATTCGTGCTCATTTATCATGAATTTATTAAATTTTGCATGAATTGTTTACGTGTATCCCGTCGTAATGGAACATTATCATGGGCAAACTGGGCATGTGGGCAACGAAAGAATCTCAATATTGGTCAGAAAATTATTCATTGCGTATTCATAGGTTCGTTTAGCGCGCAAAGGCGACTCTATCGAATAATTAATACACTTTGCCAATGCCTATTCTACACCAATAGCAAATTTTGAAAGAACTTTAAACCAAACATTTTTCGCACTGCTACTTCATCAATAATCCTGGTAAAGGCTGAACTGGCAGGGATCCAGGAATCTAGATAAACGTGGTCATGCAACTCATGTCGACATCTGCCTCAATAATATTAGAATATTGAGGCTAGAGTTGATTTACCAAGCCATAAATAAATAAAACAGGCCAAGTGTGAATCGAACTTGAGCACAAAGAATTTCGTACACAGTTTATAAATTCGAATAATCATAATAAGGAATAGTGTAACTGACCATGATGCGCTATTTCTGTCATTAAAAATGCAGAATCCAACAAATCTAAGACGTAATGATGATATAATTAGGAAAATTGATTATTCTGGTATAAAAAATGATCTTCTTGGCACTGATTTTCAACAAATACTTGATATTACAAATTGTAATATTGCAACTGATATGCTTTTAGACACTGTATCTAAAATCATAAGAAATAACACTAACCAATACAAAACTAAACAACGCAAAACCCCAAGGAAGCCATGGGTAACACCGGGCTTATTAAGATGCTTAAACCATAGAGATAAATTGCATATGAAATTAAGGAAGACCCCTAACGATGAGTTTCTTAAAATTATTTATCGGAGATATAGAAACTTTTGTACAAACCTGTTAAGAAAATTAAAGCGCTTACATGATAAAACACAGTTAGAAGAAGCTAGCCAGACTAGCATCAAAAAGACTTGGAAAGCAATAAATAACATTACAAATCTGAAGTCTGCTAACTCTGATGCTCAGGAATTATTGACACTTTTTCAGTCTCCAAAACAAACGGTTGCCATAATAAATGAATTCTTTGTCAATATGGGTAAGAATTTAGCAGAAAATATTGAGTTAACAACTTCGAGATTAATACCCCATTCACAACAGTTTCCCTCTCCACCTTCCTCATCCTTTGTTTTGCTCGGAACTGATCTAGATGAAATAGTAAGACTAATAAACTCTCTTAAAAATACTAACTCTACAGGTCTGGACAATATATCTGCGAAAATAAGAGATTTTTGCGGGTTTGTTGTGTCATATTTGTAATTTGGCTTTCTCTCATGGTGAATTCCCTAATTCATTCAAAAAATCAGTAATAACTCCAGTTTTTAAGAATGGTGACAGAAAAGTAATAAGTAACTACAGGCCAATTTCAATCTTACCCACTTTTTCCAAAATTTTAGAGCGTATAATGAATGACAGATTGGTAAAATATTTGGAATCAAATAATATACTTTCACCAAATCAGTACGGTTTTCGCAAATCTAAATCCACTTCTGATGCGGTATCTAACTTAACAAATACTATCGCTCAAAACTTAGATCGTGGAATGAA
The DNA here is from genome assembly GCA_029955525.1 of Oeneis ivallda. Lineage (NCBI taxonomy): Eukaryota > Metazoa > Arthropoda > Insecta > Lepidoptera > Nymphalidae > Oeneis > Oeneis ivallda. The sequence continues at coordinate 18,252,362 of JARPMR010000004.1, read as the reverse complement.
GTGCATATCAATATTTCTAGACCTCGCCAAGGCCTTTGACACTGTGTACATCCCTCTGCTTCTAAAAAAGCTGGAACAGATAGGAATACGTGGTATACAGCTAAAACTGTTCCAGGACTATTTAAGCTATCGAACGCAGTGTGTTAGAATTGGTGAGCATGTAAGTTCATCACTACCAGTCGTTCACGGAGTTCCACAAGGAAGCATTTTAGGTCCGACCCTCTTTCTGATTTACATTAATCAACTTTGCAATTTGGAATTGATTAATGGAAAAATTATAACATTTGCGGATGACACTACACTTTTATTCTGGGGTCCTAATTGGGAAACTGCTTTCCACAATGCCCAAAAAGGTTTTAATCTAGTCATGTCCTGGTTGCATAGTAATCTCTTAAGCATTAATACTGGGAAAACTAAATATTTAACTTTCTCCATTTCCCGGCACACACAACCTTGTCTAGACAGCTTTAACATTAAAGCACATTCTATTTTATGTCCCGTTCTTAGTTCAGTAAGTACATGCAATTGTCCTAATTTAGAAAGACCTGACTGTATAAAATATCTAGGCGTCATCATTGACTATCAACTCTCATTTGATAATCACATAAATATTCTAGCAAATAGAATTCGTAAACTCATAGCTATTTTTAAAAATATCCGCCATGTTGCCGATGAAAAAATATTGAGAATGTTGTACCACACCTTATGTGAATCTTTATTGACATATTGCATTGATAGTTGGGGAGGTGCGGCGAAGACGCGTCTCCTCAAATTGGAGCGGGCACAAAGGGCGGTTCTTAAGGTCAGCTCTTTTCTACCCTACAGATATCCTACTTCATCCCTCTATAAGGAAAGTAAACTACTCACAGTGAGACAATTATTTATTCAAAAAATAATTTTGAAACAACATAAAATCTTAGACCCGGCAAACATACAGAAAATAAAAGATAAACGACGGAAACATTCAGTATGTAATATTCCTAATCATAGCACAGTTTTCTCAAAAAGATTTTCCTCTTTTCTAGGTAGTTTTTTATATAATAAAGCCAACAAAGCTCTCACCATTGACTCACAATAGTCCTATCAATGTAAAAAACTCATCAATGACTGGCTTCTTTCGCATAATTATGATAGCACGGAAGAGTTGCAGATGGTTCATAAATAGCCAATATCATTACAAATTCTTTGTAATGATTATTTTATTTAATTAAATTTTATTATGACACACACACACACACACACGCACGCACGCACGCACGCACGCACGCACGCACGCACGCACGCACGCACGCACGCACGCACGCACGCACGCACGCACGCACGCACGCACGCACGCACGCACGCACGCACGCACGCACGCACGCACGCACGCACGCACGCACGCACGCACGCACGCACGCACGCACGCACGCACGCACGCACGCACGCACGCACGCACGCACTCACGCACGCACGCACGCACGCACGCACGCACGCACGCACGCACGCACGCACACACACACACACACACACACACACACTAAATAACAATAAATCATTATTATTATTATTATTATCATCTTTATTTACTTTTACTCATATTCTTTACATTTTTAAATATTTCATTATAAAACAAAAATAAAAAAAAATATTTAAAAATATAAAAAATAGCGGTCCACCGGTCTCGGGAACAGGGTCCAAGCAACCGGCGGTCAGGGCCCCAGAGAGAGGAACCTCCTGACGATGCGAGCCGTGTCCAGGAGTACAGCCTTCTGGATCTGGCCCTTGACCCAGCTACCCAACGAGAGCCTCGAAAGATGTTGGTCGAGGCTCTTGGCTATAAGACCATTAGCGGTTATCACTATCGGTACAATGATTGCTGAGTCTACATTCCACATGGCGACAACCTCGTGCGCTAAGTCGAGATACTTGGTGAGTTTCTCTTTCTCGGCTTTCACGAGGTTTTCGTCATGCGGGACAGCAACATCAACAATCATTGCACGGCGCTCTGATCGATCTATCACCACTATGTCAGGCTTATTGGCTACAATAGTCCTGTCTGTAATGATAGATCGATCCCAGTACAGTGTGATATGACCATTTTCAAGAACTGGGTCGGGCACATACTTGTAGTACGGTACCTCCGATTCCACAAGATTGTATTTCAAGGCAAGTTGCTGGTGGATAATCCTGGCCACTTGGTTATGTCTGTGTAAGTATTCGCCGTTAGCTAGATGAGAACAACCAGAAACAATGTGACGGATAGTTTCTCCAGGACGGCGACATGCCCGACATATGTCTACCGTTCCATCCTTCACTATGTATTTTCTGTAATTGTTCGTCATCATGACCTCGTCCATAATTGCACACACAAACCCTTCGGTTTCCCCAAAAAGGTCACCAAAGCGCAGCCAGGCCACGGACGCTTCAAAGTCAACATCAGGCCCGTGGAGGGCCCGATAAAAGCGTCCGTGAAGCTCCTTACCTTGCCATACAACCCTGCGGTCATTGGTACTGAGCACCACAGGTATGCGCCAGTTCTCTTTAGCCAAGGAGAGCGGCGTCAGACCCCTGTCCACTGCGACCACATCGCGGCGCATCTCCGTCTCGGCGTGGAGAAAGTACTCCCTGAGACTGCACACCTCGCGGTTGTGGAGGGATTTTACATTCAAAAGGCCTCTTCCCCCACACTTCCGCGGGATGTACAGCCTCATCACCGAGGAGCGCGGGTGATGCATCCGATATGCGGTCAGCAGCGCACGAACTTGTCTGTCCAGGGCGTCAAGCTCAGTCTGAGTCCACCTGAGTATGCCGAAGGAATACATCAAGACCGGCATGACCCAACCGTTGAAGGCGCGCACCTTATTGCCTCCCGACAAAAGGCTTTTCAGCACTTTCTTCAGACGGCCAAGGAAACGCTCCCTCACCGACTGCCTCATGTCGGCCTCTCTGATACCTAACGCCTCCGCCATGCCCAGGTATTTGTAGGTTTCAGTTGGGGAGAGCGATCTGAGGTATATGGAATCCGAGAGCTCAACACCCTCAGATTCCACAATCCTCCCTCGCTTTACATGCATGACCGCACATTTGTCCACACCAAATTCCATCCTAATGGAATCACTAAAGGCTTTAGTTACCTTCAGTAACTCTAGTAGATGTGATTTGTTGGGGGCAATGAGTTTTAGGTCATCCATGTAAAGGAGGTGTGATATAACCTGACCACCTCTCCTCAACCGGTAACCTAGCCCTGAATTCTCCAAGAGAGTACTCAGAGGATTCAGAGCCAGGCAAAACCACAAAGGACTGAGGCTATCGCCCTGGAATATGCCTCGCTCAATCCTTATAGGCTCCGCGCTCCCCAGGGTCCGGCGACACCCTGGATAGTGAAGGACTGTCCTCCACTGCCCCATACACGTCTGTAGGAAGGCGCGTAGTACTGTGTTTACTTTGTACAGTTCCAGCACCTTCATGAGCCATGTATGGGGCACAGAGTCGTAGGCCTTCTTATAGTCTATCCAACATGTCGACAGATCCTTTCGGGAGCGCCGAACCTGTTGACAAATGGCCATATCAATGAGGAGAAGCTCCTTAGTACCACGGGAGCCATTCCTACATCCGTTCTGAGAATTAGACATGATGGATTTTGTATCGATGTGATCGTTAATTTTCGTTCTCAGAATGGATGTAAGAAGTTTATACAATGTTGGTAGGCACGTAATCGGCCTATAATTTTTGGGCTCCGCGGTACTACCTGATTTATGGAGCAGGAGGGTAATACCTGTTGTCAGAAACTGGGGTAGCGACTCTGACTCTAGAGATGATTGGAATTGGGATGCCAAACGAGCGTGCGAGCTGCGTAGCCACTTTATCCAAAAGTTGTGCAGCCCGTCCGGCCCAGGGGATTTCCAATTGGGCAGGTGACGGGCTGCAGTGGCCACGTCTTCAGGGGTTATAGTAACGAGGTCCATTTCTGGAATTTGATCGCATGCTCTTTCTACATCCCACGTCCAATCACCCTCAGTGTGAGCGACAGGCGCCGACCAGATGTTGCGCCAAAATGATGTCATGGCTTCATCATCCGGTAGGCGCGCATCGGTGACACCTTGGTCAGGGTGTTCCCAGCCTCGGTATACCCGCCTTTGATCGCTTTGGAAAGTGCGATTCAGGGTATATCTCTCGACCCGGCACTTGTATCTGCGAATACGGCTAGCCCATGCCGAGACCTTCTGTTTCAGGAAGTCAATGCGCTCAGTGACGCGCGCCATATAATCTTGAGGGCTGATATCAGTCCCCAAGAAAGCGCGCCTCACAAAGCGCATGACTCTAGGGCGAGTGTTGCCCTCCCTGAAGCAGAGTAGTTTGCCAATGAGTGCCCTAGCCCCATCAATACGACGTTCGATCCTGCACTGCCAGGCTGGTGCGGTAGGCTTCGGTCGTGTTGCTGTATCATTATTAATTAACTTTACATTAGCAACACGACATGCCGCAACAGCCGCGCAGTACAGAATCGAATGTGTGTCGGAAAGGTCTTCGCTGCTGTCAAAATAACTCGGCAGCAGTGAATCCAGGGCACCCATTAGCGCTTTGTTCTTATTTTTCATGGGCAACCGAGGTAACCGCGGTCTAAACTCGGGTGGTGAAGATCTATATTCCCGAATAGCACTCTCCAAAGCACTCCTCAATTGTTCACTACACTGGGTACTTACATGTGCAGCCCCGCTATCCTGTCCCTCATCAGCCTGAGTGGGCTGCAGCGAAATCGCATGAGCAGTTTGCGATTGTGCTGGAGCTTGCGGTGAGGGGGGGGTAGCGCGGTTACATTGCAGTTCAGAGCGAAGCCGATCAAGCACGGCGTTGTCCAGCATGTGATTACGCTGAATAACCCGCACCTGGTCCGACAGTCGCTGAGCTGACACATTGAGAGCTGGTTATTATTATTATTATTATTCATTTAGTAGACTACAATATAATGGACAGCAACATAAACAAAACCCAAGGCTCTACAATGTTAGCACCTGACTAACAATTCGACGCCGTCTTATTTTGGAACCCTTAGTTGTAGTATTTGTTGTTTTACAATCTGTTATATTATTTTTAAGTTACCGTAAACTTAGCCCTTCAAGCGCCGCGGCCATTTTTGTGAGGTAGTGGCTTGTGCCGGGCCTGTCACGTTAATATAAAAAAAAATATAAAAAAAAATCCGCTTTATTAAAAAAAATATTTCTCTAAAATTTTATATAGGACTTATGTATAAAACTTATATTGATGGAATCGTTATGAATTCATTTTATATGTAATATATACTTATCCGTACATATTACTGACATAGAATTAGCAAAATCTCATTTAAAAGTAACGAGAGCTATATTTTGTACAATTTTATCATAATTGATGAATTAATGAATTTGGTGCAAAATTATTATTTATCTACATGTATTTTACTTTAAAACTGTTTATTACGTACCCTTCCATTGTTTTCACTATGATTAACACCAAAAAACACATCACAGGAATAAATATGAACCTATTTATCACTACACTCGGCACGCTCGACGCGAGTACTGAGTGCCAACGCGTTTTACAACATCGATTATGTCAATGTCTTAAGGTTCAAAATTGTACAAAAAAAGGCATAGAGACCTTCAAGGTTGAACTTTCGATAGATTTAAGTTAGAGAAGGCTGGGTATATTGTTTACTAGCAAATTAAATGCAAAACCACAGGAGTCGAAACAGGATAGCTAATATCGGGAGCCGATAGGGCGGCAAATGTCCGGTCTTTTTAAATCTGCGGGAGCCGGGGAAAGGGCGCTTGAAGGGATAGTATTTACTAAAATTTAAGATGCCTAAACTCTAACCAAAAGACAATAGAGCTGAAACAAATAAGGTTGAAAAATTATTTTCGAGGCTTTTTATGTGTGGACTGGATTGAATTTTATTTTATTTTTTGTTATTTGCCGTGAGAGAGGATATAATGATAATATTATCATCAACTGAATATTCTGTGAAAGTTTGAACCGGGTATCTATTACGTATAGATACCCGTATATCTACGGGTATCTATACGTAATACCCGTATTACGTATTACGTAATACGTAATGACGTAGTACGTCATGTCTTACGTCATGACGTAAGACATGACGTAAGCTGTCATGTCTTACGTCTGCCCTTTGGCAGATGGATGAACAGACGGACCGGACATACTGTGGAAATTTAGTACAATAGGGGTCCCGTTTGGCACTCTTCGGTTAGGGAACCCTGAAAGGAAAATACAGCGGAGTAGGTAACATTAGCAAGCAATTTAAAAGTTTTATTTGTTTCTCATCTATCTGTATTAAAGTCGTTCAACGAGAAACAGAAACCTTTTTCCGGAGTAGGTCTCCCAAACCACGACAGAGTAAATTGTGTATACTTGTATAGGCATTTATTGTTAGATTTACCTTTGTGTTTATTGGAATTTGGAAGACGTGTACCCATAGATAAAATTATAATATAACTAGCTGATGCCCGCGACTTCATCCGCGTGGCTTTAGTTTTTAAATCCCTCGGGAACTCTGATTTTCCGGAATAAAAAGTAGCCTATGTCACTCTCCGGGGTCCTCATACTATACCCATGCAAAAAATCATGTCGACCCGTAGCTCTGATGCGGCGTGATTGAAGGACAAACCAACAAACACACTTTTGCATTAATTTATAATAATATTATAATAATACTAGCTGATGCCCGCGACTTCATCTGCGTGGATTTAGTTTTTAAAATCCCTCGGGAATACTTTGATTTTCCGGGATAAAAAGTAGCCTATGCCTTTCCTGGTCCTCAACTATACCCATGCAAAAAATCACGTCGATTCGTAGGCCTGTTGTGGCGTGATTGAAGGACAAACCAACAAACAAACACATTTTCGCATTTATAATATTAGTAAGGATTAGTATGAAGTATGATAACATGATAATAAACATATTGTTATTTAGTACCCAGAAATAAGTGTGAATTTAAATCGTAGTAATTTCTACGAAGCAATGGTAATTATTTACACAAAAGATTGTCGAGAGAAGTGCTATTTGGAACAAACCCAAAGATTTAATCTATAAATTTTCCAAGCTAATTTCGAGCTCTAGCGTAAATGCCCGAATTTTAGATAATAATTATGTGGCATGACTTTAGTTGTTTGATTTTTTAATTGGCGTAGTTCATAACTGGGTTGTATGCTATTTCTATATTGCAGTAATATTTGTACCTATTTAACAAAGATAATAATATGATCTATTACTATAACTAATTAAATGGTGACTATTTAGGTTATTTAATTTTTTTTACGCACGGGTAGGCTACAAAACAAACTCAATGGTACAAACATCTAGGGCCTGGAGGTGAATGATTTAGTCTATTTGTAATCAATGCCTGTCGCTAAGACCCCCATATTATATGGTATGCATGTATATTGTATTCGATCATTGTCTCTTATGAGAGTGACTTGCTGCCATCCGTGAAGAGTTATTATCCTTTGTCTCCGATAATATTTATCAGATCCTCATCAAAATTAGACTAAAAATACCTAAAAGTATACATAATTATTATATACATTCAAATAAAAAAAGAACAAAATCGGTTCAAAGACGGAGTTATGAAGTAAAATCGATGAAAACTTTCATCCCCTATCCCGGAGGAACCTTATTGTTTATCAGGAAAAACTACCCTATAATATGTTGACCTTAGTATCGCTAACAATATACCAAACATTTAAATCCATTCAGTAGTTATCGCGTGATGCGCGGACACACAGACAGAGGGACAGTCAGATAAAAATTAAATAAAAATCTGTTTTGGGCTCAGAATCGACAATAAATTTTAATACTCAAAGTCCCCAGGTCAACATTTTTAAAACATATTTAATGTACTTACAGAAATCCTCCAGTTTCAGTTTTATTATAAACTTAGATTGTATTATAAATCATCCAAATTTATCAATCATAAATATCATTGAATCAAATATCTTTCATTTATTGCTTTTTACTTTAATAAAATAAAACTGTTCTCTTTAAAGTAGTCTTACGATGATGTCAAAATGTCTCTGTGTAATTAATTTATCAACGTAATGGGTGCTATTCAAAATTCACAAGTTAAAGTTGTGCCGGAATACGCAATGTATATTTGCCCCTTGTTAAACATTTTCGGTGTACCACTTACAAATTAATGTAAATTAGCCCAAGCACTGTTAGTTGCTGTTATTTCTATAGTAAGTACAAATTTACGTCTATAAAGTGTATAAAATTAATAAATCGAATTAAAACCACGTTTTCATTTATTATAATACCATTAGATCTACTTATGTGAATGTTAAATGTATAAAGTTTATTTATTCACCTTTATACACTATCTTTACAGGTTAACCCAATGCGATAGTGTATAGTATCTATTAATCTAAATGTCATACCTAACTAACACCTATTTGTAAACTTAATATACTCAACAATATACAACAAATTATATTATAATACCATTACATTACAATAAATTATTTATTTATTACCTACCTACTTGTAGTAGCAAAATGTCCACGTTGCTATTCTTGTGAGTTCACTTAGAGTGCAACAGAACAAATCAACGTGCTCAGCTGCGCGCGTCAGCGGTGGCGCCGACTTGAGCAGGTTGGTGCGCCCTCGCGGCACCGCCGAGTCAAGTAGGTATGCGAGACTCTTCCGACCAAAAAAAGTGGTTTGCGTAATTTTTTCCTGAAAGAGTAAGAAATTTTCTATCCAATACAATCATCGATGCAAAAAATCAACATCCGCGATGACGGTAAAACATTTTTAAATTTCTGAAAAAAATAATAATTTTTTTATCAATGTTTTGGCTTTTCAAATTAACGCATATGGAGCTTATTAGGCCCGCTTGCAGAAACGTCAGGTTATCCTTTTCGGCTGCTTTGACAGATTTCGTATTTAAAGCTTCTGTCAAAATTACAAATTTATTCCTGGGTTAAACCTAACCCGGTGTCTCTGCAAGCAGGCCTAAACGGTATATGTACTTAGGACCTACCTACATAAACTTAGCAAGCTTGCAGAGACGCCGAGTTATTAACTTGACGTCTCTGCAATATAATGTTTAACGTGTATAACTATGAATTCCAATACAAAATTTTCAAATCCGCTATGAGGGGACTTTCAATGTTACCGGCTACCGGACCATTAAATCCAGGATCCAATCCTCAATCCCGATGCTGCAGGGGTTTTGCCTACACGGACGAAGTCGCGGGCATCAGCTAGTAATATAATAAAACTAACTGGACGAATTCTGTACATTATTTATATTTAGAAAAATTTAATGGGAGGACGTGCTTCAGTGTCGATACTGAGCCCAAAACAATTTTTTTTAGTTTTTTGTCTGTCTGTTTGTCTGTGCGCGCATCACGCGAAAACTATCCAACGGATATTTGCATAAAATTGTAAGATGATAGCTGATACTCTGGGTCAACATATAGGATAGTTTTTATCCTTATAAACAATAAGATTCCTCCGGGATATGGGGATGAAAGCTTTTATCTATTTTATCTTTTTTACTATTTAAGTAACTCCGTCAAATCCAAACCAATTTTTAATAAAAAAATTTATTTGAAAGTGTTTACTATCAAATATATTTTGCTCAATTTTGGTCAAGATCTGATAAATAATATGGAACATATAGGACAGAACTCCCGAATAGCAACAATTCACTCGCAAAAAAATTAAAAAATTTATTACTTACATGTGTATACATATATTGTCTTGGCCAATTACAAATAGACTACACCATGCAGCTAGGTTCTGCCCACCTAGAACAGTAGATATTGAAGAATTGTCAATTCTTTTCAAAAAAACCGACTACAAGAGCCACTAAAAAGTACAAAAATAATTTTAGTTTGTACTCGTTTGTTGAAGCGGAGCGAGCATCCCAAATCGGTTTCATCGTTTCTATTTAGGCGCTCCCGACTTCCACAAACGTGTAAAAACTAAAATTCCTCCCTAATCTGGTTTTAAACGCCTACGAACAAGGATGTCACCAGCCGATTAGCTTGAAACGTTATAATCGGTTAGATCACAAGCTGTTTATCGATTTCTTGCATCCAATGACCTATTTAGCTCGGTCAGTTTACACGTACTTGTGTACAGTGGATTTACGCAAGGGTGGCGAAGCGAGGAGCCCGCGGCGACTTGCAGCGTTGCTTGGTCAGTTGGTTGTGCAGTGCCCACATTGCTTCCGTCATTGGCTTTGATTAATGCAATGTTCGAACTCCAAAGCACCAATAAACAAGATAGTAAACTAGTGGTTCGCCCCGAACTGAGACCTCGCGGTATCCCATAATTCCCATAAGGTAGTTTTAACTATATTATATTGTAATTAAAACGCGCCGAATCCGATGACGTCAATCGTCATCTGCTTTCGTGGATGGGATGCATATTTACAATATTAAAGACAGCGCCATCTAGTAACAGTATAGTGAAGTTTTGTTAAAAACATTGATGCCCATTAAAACTCAAATAATTTCGTTTCTTTATAATATTTATCTAATCTTAGTATTTGTTGTTCAAGTACAGAATATAACTCAAATTATGTGTAAGTTTCAAGTTTTAAAACAAAGTGGTTTTAGAAATCTAGCCTCGAATACAATCTCCACTTTGAAAGCATTTCGTATGGGAGCCCCCCTGAAATAAAGATTTTTATAACTTTTTAAGCCATTTTCGGCTGGAGGCCATTGGTTTACATATCATATCTAAAATTGAAGTAATTACGTTCAGTAATTCAGAAGTTATAAGGCTGTGACAGACGGACGGACGGACAAGTGCAAATCGCTCTAGTAAACTCAGAGACCTTCGCTTCGCTCGGTCGAAAATATAGACTACGTCATACTGAGGACCTATTTCACCATAGCCAACTAACGTTTAAACGACGAATAAATTTTAGGAATAAGTAAATTTTTAAATACATATCAAAAATTTCGAGACCGGCGGGGTCGAACCCACATCTCTTGGGAACCGCACCCTGAGTGTGTTGACCAGTTTACACTACGGCGAAGTTGAACTACACGTCAGCAACGAAATTAGTGATAATATTATGTATCTTCTTATAAATCAGTTTATGTAACTGTTAGCTACATCTAGTAGCCACACAATAATATAGTTGTCGATCTAATTTTTCCAAGACCCCATATTACAATGGAGCCTTTTGAAATTAAAGGTGCACATTGCTTTTCTTACTATTTTTTTTATTAAGGTGTTAAACCTACTTTTAAAGGAAATAATATTCCTTTAAAGTTTAGGTAATAACACTTTAATAAAAAATACGTGTAGGTACAGACGACGTGAAATTGGTTGTCTGTAAAGTCGGTTTACGGACGATAGTTTTACGTGATAACGTCATAAAGAAACATTGATGAATAAATGTGTCACAAGCCAACGCTTGGGCCATCGTGCCTCTCTACCGCTTGTTCCGCGCTCTCGCTTGCACGCTCAGGCGCAGGCGGAACTCACTTTTTCGTGCGTGCAGCCGGTGTTCATCGATTTATAAGACGTTATCACGTCAAAAATAAAAAATAATTTTACGTTCTGATAGTTTAGTTTTTGTATTGGTTCGTCAAAATACCTATGTATTAGTATTTCATGGTAAGATTAGGAAATAAATAAAGCGAACGAAATCCACTTTCTCAATATAATTTTACTGTTATTTCTCTCTGCGAACAGTTCACATTGTATTTCAGTATAAGTGGATAACTTTCCACCAAGCCGCGATGCCTCACGGTAGCACCGCTATTTAAAATAAGTAGCATCACAATTATTTGTACGGCTCGACTCTCGACAGGATGCTTGAGGAAATTCTAGTTGGCTTATCCCTTCACGTAGAAAATTAAACGTCTGTGTAAAAGGACATAATATATTATGGAGAATTACTTACTGCGATTTTCGGTAAACATTAACCTAACAATGGCTTTCGTATAATTAAATGCTATTTAGTTTTTGGGTAAGTTCTCTATGAAATACAAAGATTATTGAAAGAAGTTCTCGATGGAAGATTTTGCTGACGCTCCAAAATCTGGAATTTTTCTGTTTTGATCGAAATGGTAATTATTTTTTTAATAAAAATAATTTGTAATGTATAAAATAGTGTGTATTGTGTATGTTTACGTTGGTATTCAATTATAATTTTTAAGAAGGTCAAGAATTTTTTTATTAATTAGAATTTTTGTGTTTTAATATAAATTTTTTATTTTTAACCGACTTCAAAAAAAAAAAGAGGATGTTCTCAATTCGACGCGTTTTTTTGACCATCTTGCATTAGTGTCGTCTCTTTCTCGGTACACGATTGTTAATTTATAATAAGCGTAGTGCAGGGGTATTGTATAATAACTAATAGGTTAACAGTTTATTTGTGCCTCGGAGAGCAGTAAAGCTGTCCTGCGCCTGATCTCTCTCCGGTTCGGTCGTGTCGAGATGTTATACCATCAGACAAAGGAAGCAAGGTAAGTAGTAAAAAGTGCACCTCTGTTTGCGCACATACTTAGGTAAGCACAACTTGATATAGCTAATATTTCCTGTATAGTCGACCAGATCCAGAGAGCTGGGCCGCTGTGGCCAATTTTTGGGAGGAAATTATATTGGGTATCATCCAATAAAAATATCTACATATTTCATTAAAATAAAGGGTAGGTCCAAAATACATATTAAATAAAGATTTTGGTTGAGACGGCCCAAATCCTGAGATTGGTCTCAGGTGTGGATGTTCGCAGGTGTGTTCAAAGAAGACATTTACACTTTAGATACAAGTGAGTACGACACACAAATCAAATTATAATCAGTCTACATTTCTGCTAAATATTACAATACATGTTAAGAATAAATAAGTTCAGAAGTAGATACTCGTAGATAAATATACAAACTCTTAGGTATTGGATGGATCGATCCCTCACAATAAATTAGGTATCTGTACTCTTCGCGGATGATTGCGAAAGTGTTCCCGTGAGCTAGTCGCTACGCGAAGCGCAGGAGCGCCGCTGGGTTTTAGTGGGTATTTTGGGTGTAATGCCGATGAGTCCCACATACCCTCTCGGAAGCATCGTAGTTACACTGCCTTGCTTCCGAGAAGGATGCGTAAAAGCATTTCCCAGCGTAAAAAAAAAAGGTATCTGTACTCTCCTAAATGCATTTACAGAGATTTCTTTTTTAATTATAGAATCAGAAATGAGATGATGACATTACACATATCAGGGGTTAAAATTTTTAATTTGAATTAGCAAGTATTGGATTGTATATCGTAAGTAGTTGTCTCAACCAATGCACGTCTGCTGCAAGTCTTTAATCTCTTATAATGTTTTCCACACTCCAGGGGTTTGTGACGCCTGTATCTGGAGATTCTAGTAATAAATCAAAATCAATTTTAATTGTAGTACTTTTTTTTTTTTTGGAACTTCCCTCATTGTGGAAATATTATATTTTATTCTAACAAAGTTGCATAGATTAAATCGGCTTGGCATCCAGCTGCCCACAAGATAGTATAAAACACTTATTACAATGTGATAGCTTCATAATAATATTGTAAAATGATTATTTTGAAAAGAGCAACTGCTGAGTTTCTTGCCGGCTCTTCTCAGCAGAATTCGCTTTCCGAACCGGTGGTAGAATCATAACTTGTCATAAGAGCCACTGGTTGGCCTACGTGAAATAAATAATTTTGAATTTTGAATTTTTTGAATTTTCAAAATGTCGTAACATGTGAGGACGCTTTACTGTTCTGTCATGCATGCACCAGATTTCCAATCACGTGAAACACCCGCTGTTCGTGATGTGTGGGTTGATTTTATTTGAAGAAAAGCCTCAAAATCTGTATACAAATGTATTTCAGTTGACTCGACGTTTTTTATAAAGGATCCACAGCACATGAATCAGAATAGAATAGAATAGAAATATTTTTTATTCAAATAAACTTTTACAAGTGCTTTTGAATCGTCGATGAGTCTGCCGAGAAGAACCAGCAAGAAACTCGGCGTACTTAAGCAGTGTTTCGATGATGAGGAGAAGTTCTAAAAATGCATACCTACTTACAATTCAATACATGTTTAGATGGGCAGACAGAAAGTAGCCCCGCCCCATTCCCGCCGATGGCACCCGTTCACGAGAATGACGCATGACCCATGACGTAAATCGGAACGGAACGGATCGGAGGGAACGGAATCAGTCCCATCGATTTAAAGATAGAATACAGGTTGTAACAAAAACTTTTGAAGAGATCACACTTAATGTCTGTGACGAAATAACAAATACCACTTATTTCGAATAATACGATGGGTTACCGATATTGTATTTTTTTAAGCACGCAATGCATCGCGAACTATGCGATCAAAACGCTCTGTGATTAAGGAAAAGCCGAAACCTACTCGCGTCGCAAGCAGCGCGAGCGGTTTGTATTTTGATTCTGGTTAACCGAGTAAATGCTTTTTAACTTTAGATAAACAGCTGATCGCGCGTACTGTATTGAAGTTCAAATATACTTCACTGTTTTGTGTTAAATATCGTCATTTGTTTTTTTTTTAATTAAAATCAAGTTGAGAACAAAACATTGTCAAAGTCATGAAAATATCGATGAACAATTCCAATGCTGAGCGACTCAGATACTTTTATAATGTACGCAATCGCTGGTTTTTGTTTTCGTGAGCATGTCCCTAAAATCCTGTATTTTAACTTTGTTGTGACTAGATCCACGTTTCCTTTCATAAGTCAGCCGTCAATGTAACGTGGTGGCCTCAGGCGGCATGGTTAAAAGAATACTTAAGTATTCTTTTATTTATTTTTTAAGGTTAGGTATATTCTATAAGATTTGTTTTTTAGTATGGCATACAATAATATGTATTTATTTCACTTTCACGTTTTCAGTTTCACAGTGGATTGAAAGACACACTAACAGATCAACAAACCAAAAAAACTACAAACAAACACACTTTCGTATGTAAAACATTATTAGTATGGCTATTCTAGCTGGATTAATCTAGTCACGTGGCCGCGTGGTCCCAGTCATTTGAGGCGATTCGTAACCCAATTCGAGCGGCTGCCTCCAGGATGCCGGAGGAAATTGTAGTTGCCTTATCCTTTCACGTAGAAAATTAAATGTCTCACGTTAATATCCTCGGCTCCAGGCATTGGTTTTGGCATTTGATCTATTGTCTGCCGCTCTCGCGGATCACGCTCCGTAAACGCGAGTAATTATTTCCTACCGATCCGATATAATTTTAAATACCGTTTGCTGAATAGTTTGATAGTAATATTGTTTTGTTAAAATTTTTGTAAACAAGATGTCGTCGTACCTACGCATAAGCATTGTCTTACGCCAAACGGATTTATGGTCAATTTTGTGTCGTGAAAGCTGGTATTATTTATTTGTGTTACATGGGGCCAAAGTGATATATATTTTGTTTCTCGAGGGCATTATTTTGAATTCAGAGCGAAGCGAAGGATTATAAGGTAAAATCCTGAGCGTAGCGAGGAATTCAATGTAAGCCGCCCGAGAACAAAATATTTTGGCCCCTCGTGAGACACACTATTTTTTATATTTACCTGTGAGAAAAAAAAACTAGGAATACCTACCTACTCGAAACTCATACGTATATAGACATCATAATGATAGTTTAAATAGAACACAAAACTCGTATATATAGACATTGTATTGAACGTTAAAATAAAACTAGAGGACTATGCAAAAATTGCATGGGCACTGTCCCCACCCCCAAACAGACGTGGCACTGTTTTTAATATTATTATAACATCCCATAAAAAGACATAACCATTTTCAATCCAAAAATGATTGAGGTTTTTTTTAAATAAATACGAAAGAAGTACGCACGCTGAAGTACGCGCGCGCGACGCAGGCGACAGGCGACGCAAGGGTCCGCCCGGAGGTGGTCAGAGGGAGCGCGGGCAGCGCGCGGCGCGGTTTTTTCTCTGTGTCTCAGAAACGCATCTGCATCTTACAATAGCTTTTATCTAGTTGGTCAATGCTCCTGTATGTTCTTTTTATAGTTGTAATTTACTAAACTGGTATCCAAAACACTTCACTGAAAAATGAATAAATAAATAATTCTAACTCGATTTACATGAAAACTCCAATCCTACGGCGGATGTCTTCATACTAAAACATCATCAGGCTACCGTGATGTAATAGCTGATATACGTTTGAAATCTTTCGGTGGGTGGGGACGATTTTTTGGATGGTCATTTAGCTTCGCCAGTTTAGCTTCTTCATACATATTCATCATCATCATCATCATCATGAGCAACCCATTAACGTCTCACTACTGAGCGCAGATCTCCTTCTTAGAGAAGGGTTATACATTATGCTTATCATAAATCATAGTAATATGAAAACTCTTTTAGCTTTTAGATCGCGCAATGAAAATTACTCTTAAATAGTTTAAAAACTTGTAACCCGACGATGGAAAATTGGACGTAACATCCGTCATGATGATTTTGTTCGTACCTGTAATAGGCCATAGTCCACCACGCTGGCCCAATGCGACTTCACACACCTTCGAGAACACTATGGAGAACTCTCAGGTGTGCAGGTTTCCTCACGATGTTTTCCTTCACCGTTAAAGCATGTGATATAAACGCACTTAACTTCGAAAAGTCAGAGGTGCGTACCCGGGATCGAACCTGCGACCCCCCGAATAGGAGACCACAGTCGTAACCACTAGGCTATCACTGCTGGCCTTTAACCCTTCTCTGAGAGGAGACCTCGCTCTATAGTGAGTCGCTGATGGGTTGATAATGATAGAATAGAATAGAATAGAAAATACTTTATTGCACAACAAGAAATAATGGTTGAAATACAACAAAAGAAAATAAGTACAAGGTGCAAAGGCGGCCTTATTGCAAAAGCAATCTCTTCCAGGCAACCCTTGTCTTGAGAGGAAAACACCAAAGAAAATGGGATAGTGCAAGCTAAGATCGAGGAAAGTTGTAAACATTATAGACTATTATTATTATTATAGACTATATTAAAATAAATAATATTATGACATAATATAATACAATACATAAATATAACATTACATGTATATCATACATAACAAAAAATATATGAAATAAAGTAAATATATAAATATATATATAATGTAAATATATATATAAATATATACATACATAAATATCCACTATATACACTTATGGTTTCATAGAAAGAAAATGACTTTTCAGACGCTGTTTGAAGATAGGGAGTGATTTGGAGTGTCTTATTTCGAAGGGGAGGGAGTTCCATAGTAAGGTAGCCTTATAGGTAAAGGACTGACCATAGGAGCGGGCATAACAGGTGTTAAAGGTGAGGCGATTATCGTTGTGCGATCTCAAATAGCGGCCAGGTGCATTAACACTGTTGAGGAAAGAAAAGCGTTCTTTAAGATAAGAAGGAGTAGCGGGATTAAAAAGAATTGAATAGAGAAGAGTAAGGATGTGCATGTCACGACGCTGCCTTATCGGAAGCCACTCAAGCTGGGCACGGTAGCAGGATACATGATCAAACTTGCGCAGACCAAAGATGAACCTGATGCAAAGGTTTTGTAACCGCTCCAGCTTGTTAAGTTGTTCTTCCGTTAAGTCAGGGTAACAGCAGTCAGCATAATCGAGTAACGGTAATAGAAGGGAATTAGCTAGAGAAGTTTTAGTTTTAATTGGTAAAAGGTTTTTCCAACGCTTTAGCGAACCAATTGTTGCAAATATTTTGCGACTCACTTCCGACACTTGTGGGATCCAGGAGAGAGTGTTATCGATTAGGAGGCCAAGATTTTTAACAGTACCGCTAAGTACCAAATGAGCCGCATCAACTCGAATGGGGGGCAAAGCGTTGGTATCCACCTTAACCAATTGCTTAGGACTGCCAATCACAGCTACCTGGGATTTACCAGCGTTAATGCTAAGCCCATAGGATTTACTCCATTCACAGATCCTTTGTAGTTCAGTATTTAACCTGTGTATGGCCGAATTGATGTCATGGGCAGGAGCAGCAACGTAAACTTGTAAGTCATCAGCATATAGATGAAATGATGATGAGAGAAGTTGAGTGACAGTATTAATAAAGATTGCGAAGAGGAGAGGAGAAAGGACACCACCTTGTGGAACGCCAGCTGCAAGTGATAGTGGAGAAGAGAATTTATTATTGAGAGTCACACACTGCCGGCGGTCACACAGATAGCTAGCAAACCAAGAAATAGTGTTAGAGGAAATATTAAAGGATTCTAGGACAGCTAACAGTAAATCAAAGTCAACAGTGTTAAATGCATTACTGAAGTCAAGTAAAGCAATGACAGAGACAAGTTGTTGGCCCATATTGTCACGGAGATCATCGCAAACTTTGACGAGAGCCGTGGTAGTACTATGCCCTTTCCGAAAGCCAGATTGGAACGGACTAAGGATGTTATTCTTAGTTAAGTAAAGGTTAAGTTGCTGGCAGGCAATACGCTCGAGAACTTTAGAAAGGAAGGGTAGAATGGAAATAGGGCGATAGTTAGTATAAGAAGTTGGATTTTTAATCTTTGGAATAGGGATAACGTGAGCGTTCCGCCAGGCACTGGGAAATTTATTGGAAGCGAAGGAAAAATTGAAGATATGGGTGAGAATAGGCAAGACATTATCAAGAAGAAGTAAAATCATCTTGCGATTTAAACCATCACAACCCACAGCGTCCGACTTGATCGCGAGAATATGTTTCTTTATGTCATCTTTGGAAACAGGATCAAATCGAAACTGTGAGCAAGATAAGGTAGGTAGTGATCTAAAATGATTTAGTGTCGAGGCTTTTGCTTGACTGTCAATGGGAGTGATTGAGGTGAAATGTTTGTTGAGTGCATCAAGATCAAGATTGTCTGGAGTAACTCGTTGTTGACGCCCAATCCCAAGAGTCTCCAAAAATTTCCAAGTCCTTTCAGGGCTTTTTTCAATAGATGAAAAAATAAAATTCCTTTGGGCTTCTCTGCAGACCTTGTTACAGTGATTACGCAATGATTTATATTTATTACGATTATTGTCAGTTGGACGTAGCTTATATTTTGATTTAGCAGCATTCCGCTTAGCCATCAAGGTTCTAATGTCCTGCGTCAGCCAAGGGGCTGGTAAATGTTTGAGTTTCATTGGGCGAAGCGGAGCGTGCTTATCAAACAGATCTGTCAGGAATGAGTTGAATAACTCGACTTTTTCATCAACTGTTTCTGCCTGAATTATAGTGCCCCAGTCAATATTGTTGAGGTCAGACATGAAATTAATATTATCGAAATTCTTAAAGCTACGACGCATAACTATGGTTGGCTTGGCCTTAGGGGGACGGATTTTAAATGAAAGGTAAATGAGGTCGTGGTAAGAAAAGGCCTCAGCGGGGTGTTGACCATGGATATCCACAAGATCGACGGAGGAGGTTATCATTAAATCTAATTGAGAAGGAGCACAATTTGGAAAAAAGTGTGTGGCATTAGTGGGAAGCAAAGTAAGGTTAGAGCTCTCAACAATATTGACAAGGCGTCTAGAACGATAATCGTTTTTTATTATAGTATTGAAATCGCCCATAAGGATGGTATGGTCAACAGATGTTACATACTGTTCCAACAGATTTTCGAAGGTTTGGAAGTAATCGATATGGAGCGAAGGACTATAAAATACGCCAAGGAGTAATTTAGTACTACCAAACAAAACCTCAAGAAGAATGTGCTCGACCGAGTCGGAGTATAGCGAAGGGGATTTGTTTAAAATCGTGAAGGGAATCTGACTACGAAGGTATATCGCAACACCGCCTCCACCTTTGCCCGTGCGATCATTACGAATTAAGTGGAAATTGGGTAAGGAATAAGAAGAAGAAGGTAAACACGGTTTAAGAAAGGATTCTGAAACTAAGATGGCATGAATATTATTATTATCAAAGGAATCAAATAAGTCTAGATAGTGTGATGGAATACTCTGGGCATTGATGTGAATAACATTGAAGTTTTTGGGAAAAGGGGAAAAGGTCAAGTCCAGGAAGGATTTAAGTGGCTGAGAGAAGCTGTGAAAACTATCTGAAGACGCCGAGTAAAAAGTAAGATTATCGTCTGAATTATCATTATTGTTATCACTAATATCCATTTAATACAAATAAAACAAATATAATAAAAATATATAACAATATATATGCTTATAAGAATAAAAATATTGTATAAATAAATTAATAGCAAAAGATACTAATGTGTATCAATGATACATACATACAGGTTCTTTTACCCACCAGTAAGGTAAGAAGAGATTGCTTTAAAATAATAACATATATCAAGGAAAATTTACTTAAACAATAATAAAATTAAAATTAAATATCACTCAAACAACCAATACCTAATTAAACAGAATGCCTATTCTAAGAAAGTAATATCTATGGTGCAAAATGCATTATAATATATACACTGGCTGATTCAATTTCAAGTTCAATCTGTAGTATATAGTAATAAACAGAATGCCTATTCTAAGAAAGTAATATCTATGGTGCAAGATGCGTAACTGGCAGATTCAATGTCAAGTTCAATCTGTAGTAGACTGACATTGACAAGTGTCAAATGCGTAGAATGAGCCATGAATAAAATTGACAAAATATATGGCAAAATATATATAGAAAGATATGGGTAACTAAACGTCAATATTACGTACGTCAATGATTCAAAACAGTAGTTGTTTACATACCCGCCATAAACTAAGTGGATATACCTATTACTTAACTAAATAAAAGGGGTATAAACACCGACAAAAAACTGATTTTAGGCACTCTGTGTATCATATATGATCAATAAACAAAGCCTATCTCCTGGCAGACCTCTTGATGCGCGCTGATCCGCCTTTAGGAGTAGCCGGGGCAGTCGTCGGAGCATTATTTGATGTCAGCGGGGCAGTGGACACACTCGCAATGGAGTCGAGCTCGGCAACCGATCGGATAAGTTTCCGTGTACCATCTTGTCCAACTACAAAGATATGCCCATCTTTGGTCCAGCACCTAGTGACGCCAAAGCGCTGGCGAGCGGCTACAAATACGCCATGTCGTTCCTTAGTAAGAAACTCTGACAGAGTTATGCCCGAGTTCCTTAAGCCGGTCTTTGCGTACCATACTTTATTCCTGAGTGATAAATCTCTGAACTTGATGAGCACAGCTCTTGGCTTATCTGCTTTAAAACGTCCTAGGCGATGGCAGCGACTCAAACACTCCGAATTAATTGGCAACTTGAGATGATCAGCGAGTGCTTTTGTGGCAACAGCATCTAAGGTCTCATCTTTGCTCTCGGGAATGCCATGGACCAAAAGAATTTTACGTCTACTTCTCATTTCTAAGTCGTCATTTGATTTGAAAAGTAGTTGGACTTGCATATGCAAACCTTCCAGCGCCGCCATCACAAAACTCCTGAACGCACTGAACTGTGCTGCGATGTCGTACGTTGGACTGGTAGCTGGGATGGACCCCTTGATGGTTTGTTGGAATTCTTCCATCTTAGCGTTAAAATGTGCGCTAAGCTCAGTAATTGACTGTTTAATTGAATCCATTATGGAGAAGTGCTTGAGTGTAACAGTACTTGGCGAAAACACAAACTTGTGCAAAATCACAGGAATATTGTTTATGAAATTACTGGTAGGTAAAAGAACACTTATTTAACACATAACAATGAAGTAATTATAAAATATATACTTTAAAATATAATTAAAAATGATGATAACACAAGAACAGCTGCTTATGTTTTTAGCACCTACCCACATATCGTATTATTACTTACTTACTAATATTATAAATGATGATTATGATGTACCTGTAATAATTGTGGTCTACTTTTTACCATAACACAGCTATAGTCAGACCGTAGTCGTGTAAAAATTACCCATAAAAGTATTCAAAACATGTTGCGGAAAACTACTATGTTAGTCGATAGTAATTTAGCTCCGTAGAGTTTACTCAGTTAACTCAGAGCGAATCTAACCGCTAAAGTCGAAACAGTCCGGGCTTTATAGGGATTTATACGCCAGTTATCCGCCGTTTTTGCTGCAGCTTTTGTCCGATCCGTTTACATTTGTGATACTGCAGAAAAGAGGAATCCCTGACAGAACGTCTATCTGGATCAGTGGATAGAGCTGCTTTTCATATGGATTTAATCTTTTTTTATTAGTTGACAAGTTAGCCCTTGACTGCGATCTTAACTGGTGGGAAGTTATGATGCAGTATAAGATGGAAGCGGGCTAACTTGGAAGGAAAAACGTTTCCCGTTACTACGTCCGCGTAGTAGTTAGGCTTTTAAAAATGGCGAGAAAATTATTATTTTAAATTATTATTTGTTTTTCCGGAATAAAAATGGCCTATGACACTCTCCAAGTCCTCAATTATACCCATACATAGATACATTAATCTATTGCTCCATTGCTGCGTGAGTGAAGGACAAACTAACAAAAAACCCATTTATTTGCGCTTTATTAATAATAATCGACCGAGCGAAGCGAAGGTCTTTGAGTTAACTAGAGCGATTTGCACTTGTCCGTCCGTCCGTCCGTCCGTCTGTCAGAGCCTTATAACTTTTGAATTACTGAACGTAATTACTTCAAATTTAGATATAATATGTAAACCGATGGCCTCCAGCCGAAAATGGCTTAAAAAGTTATAAAAATCTTTATTTCAGGGGGGCTCTCATAGAAGCGAATGCGAAGTAAAAAAAAAAATATCGCGTTACATATAATATTGTTACGTATCATTTTAAAGATAATTTTGAACTGAGTACAAAAATATATTTTTTTTAATTTTTCCCTTAAATTTGACGAAATGGGGGGCTTTCAAAGTGGCGATTTTAAACGCTCGCTTGAAGACGCTCTCTAGGAAAATCCGCTATGGATTTTCAAACTGATTTTATGTTTTTAGGTCACTTATATCCTGTACTTGAACAACAAATACTAAAATTATATGAATATTATAAAGAAACGAGATTATTTAATTTTTAATGGGCATCAGTAATTCATATAGCATCAACATAGCTTCACAATAATGCTAATAGATGGCGCAGTCAGTAACTATTCCCATGGAACTACGAGTTACGACTACGACCTATCCCAAAAACAGTTTTGCGTCGACCATTATTATTTAGTTACTTATTATAATACAATAATTGTATTGTAATTTTTTTTGTACCATATTATTCAATTAAAATTATTTTTTAGTTAAATTTTAGTTAAATATTGTATATTTTCTATTCGCGTCGATAGATGACGATTTGTACAGATGCCCGTAACCCGGTTTCACTCGTTAGTACCTACATAATAAATAAATAATTCAATGTTTGATAAATAATTCAATGTTTTCACTAACGTTCCCTAACCTTTACGGGCTACCTATAAGTTAGGTGATTGATGTTTTCTGTCAACTTATTTATCACGATCCTGTACGGGACACCTAAAAGGATATTGGGACGGATGTTAGGACTTAGGATTGTATTTAGGAGCTACCTACGTTAAGAGACTCCTACTTAGGGGATGATTTAGGTATGTTTGGTGAAAACGGGCATAATAATAATGTCAGTTTTGGTTATCATGTATCGATTGAATGAATAATCATGGGATACCGTTACCGCGAGGTCTCAGTTCGGGGCGAACCACTAGTATAGTTAAAACTACCTTATGGGAATTATGGGATACCGCGAGGTCTCAGTTCGGGGCGAACCACTAGTAGTTATTAGTACGGATAAGGATTTATGAATTGTCTTAAACTGTACTATGATTACTTAAAACTGTCACTGACTAACAAAATTGCTGATACCACCAAAACTCTGGACTGAAGTTTTAGAAAATTCTCGAATATTATAAATGACTCCTCAAGCAACAGCTTCGCAAGACTTCGAACTTCCATCACAGTTTTCAACTAGTTTATATATAAATCTATCAAAAATCTCTGACTTTATTCCTCGACATTCTACCGGGTAATATTTTGTTTTATTTTATTATTTTCGACGTCCACTTCTGGAAATAGGTCGCTTGAAAGGATATGCACAGAAAACAAATTTGCGTCGCTTGTAGTCAGCGGCTGCCAGCGATTCGCTTGAGATTGTCCTAGACGGATCATAGTGTGGGCTGGTTTTCCAACGCTGGGCTTCTCGTTACGGGATCGCTATTCTGCAACACCTGTACCTACCTACAGTGTACTTACTGCATTGCGATTCGATGAGCTGTGTCGGTAACTCTGCTTGTCCTAAGGATCTTCTCATTCCTGGATATTCTCCATCGCCCGCTGAGTGACCCTGACCCTTCGTATGAGGCCTATTGTAAGCGTCCATGCATTAGTTCCATAAGTCACATAGCACAGATCACTCCATAAATCATCGTCAGTGTAATCACGCAAATCATTCGCACGCGTCAGGTTCCTGTTTACATTCCCCGATGTTCGGGTGACATTGCAGGCCAGCAATCATTCACGCTATGTCAATTATATATAGGTATTATAGTAACTGATCTTCTGTCTACATGCTATATAAGTATTTGAGAGTGATCACTCTGTTTTGACTTTGATCCGAAGATATTCCGAGTGGAAATGATAAAAATACTGTGCTCAGGCGATTATTTTGTCACGTATCATTTCCACCCTTTTTCACCTAAAACTATAAGTGGTCTATGTCTAAAGTTGGATATTTATATCTTGTAAGGATCGTGGATAGTGTTCTGAAATATTAAATAAAATGTTACTCTTCGACTAATATTATAAATGCGAAAGTTTGTGAGGATGTATGGATGGATGTTTGTTACTCCTTCACGCCACCACGAGTAAACCGATTTGGCTGAATTTTGGAATGGAGATAGCTCAGACCCAGGATTAACACAGGCATTTAATCCCGAAAAATTAAAGAGTTCCCTCGGAAGTTAAAAAACCTTAATCCATGCGGACGAAATCGCGGGCATCATCTAGTATTATATACGTAAATCAGCTATTAAACCAATATTGTCGTAATCTTATTTTCAAAAATTCTAAATAATAAAGGTACACTAACATTTTCAAATTATAAACATAATACGTATGTACATAATATTATAAAAAATTAGAATACAAGAAAGTCCAGATAAGACTTGACTCCAAATTTTTCAGACTTTCGAGATTTGGACTGTCTTGTCCAATTTCCTCCTGAAACGAAAAGTAAAAATATTATCATTTTCAGTTCATTCCTAGTAAGTAGGCGACCCCGCACCGAGAAGCGCAGTGTTGGCAGACGCCTGCTAGGTAGACTGACGACATCAAACGGGTCGCAGGGAGCCGCTGGATTCAGGCGGCGCAACACCGAAGCCTGTGGAGGTCTATGCAGGAGACCTATGTCCAGCAGTGGTCGTCTAAAGGTTGATAAAGAAGAAGAAGTAGATAATAACTAATTTTAGTAAACATTGCTCTATGATTTCCCCGTTCTCGCAATCTCACACAATAATGATAGTAGGTATCTTACGCAAAACAATTTCATCTACGTTCCATTTAACAAGAGAAAAAATGTGATCAAAGATAAATAGGTAATTTTTAAGTAATGGTGAAGATACGTCAATCTACGAGCTTGCCTGAGGTGAGATATTGGACATTTGTTACGTTCCTCGCTATCATGACCCTCATCTTTGAAACAATTTCCACTGACTTGTACGATATGCGGTCTCTTCCAATGTATCACTGTGGTGGCCCAATTTCAGTTTTTTTATTGAATGCGATTACATTTCACTTCGATTTCCCATTTCCTATAATAGCTCACACGTTTTTCCAATAAAGTTTTTCTTCGCGATTACATATTTACGTCTATAGTAATATAGCTTATAGAGTAAGTCTTAAGATCGACCATTAGGCGTCAGATGTATGGAAGCGCGAGAAATATTTTTTGCCAAATTCTGCCTAGCCCTTCGCAGAAAAAAAATTAGTATAATCATTACGCTAGAATACATAAACAATTCACTTACACTTTAATATTTACATGATTACTGTACACCCTTGCATGTGTGATGTGTGTCCAATGCTTACACACATTTGTGCCAGCCGTTGCTAAGGCCATAGTCCATTAAAAGTAAAAAAAAAGTTTATGGTGTAGGAAACTATTATTATTTGTACAAGATGTAAAATGGTTTAGGTAACTATTATAATTAAAATTTTGTACAAGACATAAAAATTAAGTGTAATTCGCAGACATTATTTCGCTTCAAATAATCGTCAATGTTGTAATAGATTGATGTATTGGACAAATGGACATCTATAATTTATTGGTTATGAGCAAACGCCGATTTTTTTTTCTTTTAAAATGGAATAGCCTCAACAATTTCTGGCGGACATTCATGATTAGTGATCATGATCACTTATTGAAGTTTGCGTGAATAGTTTTTGTATTCCTTCGTAGTGACACTGATTTTGCTATATGAGTACACAATATAAATCGTCGTCATGGGCGGCGAGTGTTCATTCATCTGTACTATTCATCACTAGCCCACAAATGGGCACAGGTCCCCTCGCGAAGGATCTAGGATATTGTCTACCACGCTTACCAAGTGCGGATTGCCGATTGTTAGTTCACCATTAACTTTATACGAGAGAGGCAGGCATGCATTTCTTCACGATGTTCAAGGAAAGAAAAAAATTATAATTACCTAATAAATAAAGACAATTATATAAAAAGCAATGACGAAAAATTTGATAAAAATTATGGCCCAATTTGGAAAAAACGCTGTCACTACATAATACTCTTATCAAAAAAATTGAGCGTGAGTTAATAATTTAGTTAGTACTTACTTACCTATATGTTGGTATGTTGGAGATGTTCACAAACAGAGCAAGGTTCAAAGACGCTCCCCTGAGTCTCCTTTATGCAAATGTTGGGTATTTTCATTGGTGGCAGTCACTTGAGACCCTTTGTTTTGGAATTCAAAACCGGCTTACCCATAACACGTGCGGTATACGTGTCATTTGTGGCGGTGCCAAATCTTTTGCTAGAAGCCTTAGTTAGTACTTTTTTTACTAACCGAGCGAAGCAAGGTCTCTGAGTTTAGTTGAGTGAATTTGAACTTGTCTCTCCATCCGTCCATGCGTCTGTTAGAGCCTTATAACTTCTGAATTAGTGAACGTAACTACTTCAAATTTGGCGTGACTACTTCAAACGGAGGCGGCGGTGGCATCTACAACACAGTTTTTACTAATGCAGTGCTACCCCTACCATTAAACTCTAGACTATATTAAGTAAACAATAAAGATATTTTCTATTGTATTTTGTATTGTAAAAAAGCACTTTGTAAAGTTTATCTTTTTAACTGAATAAAATTTATTCTTTTTATTCTTATTTAAACATAATAAAGTAAACCCATGGCCTTTAACCGAATATTGCAAAAAAGTTATAAAAATCTTTATTTCAGGGGGCTCTCATAGAAGCGAATGCGAATTAAAATATTTTTTATAGCGTTACATAGGCTTGTGTTGTGGATTATTTTTTAAAGAAAATTCGGAACAAAGTACAAGTTTTTTTTAAAATTATTCCCTCAAAAATTTACGAAATGAGAGCTTTCAAAGTGGAGATTGATATTGAGGCTCTATCTCAGAAACGGCTGTACATTAAAAGCTGTAAGTTGTCTATAATTTCAGTTGTACCCTGTAAATACTAAAATTATAAAAATATGATAAAGAAACGAAATTACTTATTTCATTTTTAATGAGCATCAGTGTAAAAGTATTTAGTTCGAAACTCAAAGATAGATGGCGCTTTTCGTCACTATTTGTAATGTTGTATAGAATATAAAACATTAGTAAGTAAAATGAACCATAATGATATCGATTTAAAGTCATAAATTCAACACAGACGACTTTAATTTGGATCGTTTTCTTATACGTAGACGTATACATACTTACACGAAATTGAGCTCTAACTCAAAACTGTTATGGTTCATTTTACTTTAATGCTAATGTCATAGTTTAATTAATAAATTTGATGCTAATGTTATCGTAAATTGCGGTAAGCGACAGCCCAAAGCTGCCGTAAACACCCTACGTATTATACGTTTAGTTTTAGACCAATGAACTATTGTTGTAAGATCATTGCTAAACCTGCCTAGTGCGACCCGTTGAGATAATTAATTAATCTTGACGACCTCCCTGGCGCAGTGGTGAGCGCTGTGGTCTTATAACTGGGAGGTCTCGGGTTCAATTCCCAGCGGGGTCAATTTTGGAATTTATAAATTCTGAATTGTCTCTGGTCTGGTCTGATGGGAGGCTTTCGTTGGCTGTGGCTAGTTACCACCCTACCGTCAATGACGTGCCGAGAAGCGATTTAGCGTTCCGGCATGATGGCGTGTAGAAACCAATTAGGGGTATGGGTTGAATTTTCACTGCCGTACCCCTTCCAAGTTAGTCCACTACCATCTTAGACCGCATCGTCACTTACCATCAGGTGAGATCGCAGTCAAGGACTATCTTGTCATCGAATAAAAAAAATTATACTTTAAGACTTTGCGTCTAGTATACATTATGCCGTATACAGATTTTACATGAAGTACGGGCATTAAAGCGATAATGATGGCGGCAGCAGACCGTAGTGCCTACACACAAGCTCGGGAAGCTATTGATTTTTTATTTGGCTGAAGCTGTGGATAATGGACGCTTTTATGCAAATGCAGGTTCCGCAGTGCATCATAACTCGTTGAACTGAGCAAATAGAGTAAAACTGAGACCATTATGTACAGACGCGAACGCGGTATTTTTACGACATAATAATATTAAAGTTATCGAAAAAGGGTTTCTTTAGGGGACCGATCCAGGATTAATGCATTTTCTGTTAAGCTACATCTTAAAAACTATAAAAAAATGACTTCCATTTAACTACATAATACCTATATTATATTGACGAGGTCTCAAATCAAAATTCGCTATGACATTAGAGAAAAGATAGAGAAGAGAGTGCGTGCCAAACATCTGTTTGGCACGCTTAAAGAAACTGAAACAAAAAACATACCTAGTGTACCTCCAGAGCAAGGCATAAGAAAAATTGCACGCGAATGAGCTCATGAGTTTTACTAGCCATAAAATAAATACCCATTTTTAATGATATAGTTTGAAAAGCGTTGAAAAAGCCCTTTGCCAGCCATATTTATTGATCCTATTGAATCTCAATTTTTAAAATCTACAGTCCACTTGAATTTCAGGATGCATTGAATGAAATTCCAATTAATTAATTAAAGGTTGGGGCAAACAGCAATTGCATTAAAATGAGTTTATTAATTTTTAAATTTGGAAATATGTTTCTTGTTGAATTAAGAGAGATGGTTTTAAGTGCCGTGTTTTTTGTGCGATGGCTTATGATCTATTCCTTATTTACTAACAATAATATCAATCATTTAATCTTGAATGATAGCAGTGATAGTGGTTAGAACTATGGCTTCTTTTTCGAGAAGTCGTTGGTTCGATTCTAGGCGCGTTATTTTATAGTGTTCCAGGCGGATACGCATCTCTGACTTTTCGGAGTTATGTGTATTAAATATCACTTGTTTTAACGGTGCCTGAAGTGTAGTACATAATAAATACCTATACTCAAAGATGTGGGTACAGGTGTGAGTAGGCCCCACTTGGCCAGCGTGGTGGACTAGCCTACACCCTTCTCATTGGAGATTAAATTTGTGGCCAGCGATGGGCTCCGATGTTGAATATTAGGTAAATGTTATTGTTAATACATATTTTTTAATTTAACCAACATAATTTTTCTTTTTTCAAGCACATTCTTGCAAAAAAACCCTCGCTAGCCGAACGGTTAAAGGTGCGGACTAAAAATTGACAGGTCCAGGGTTCGAACTCTAACCGTTGCACTTTTGTCGTACCCACATCCTACCTAAATATCATACAAGCTATCCGTTGATTTGGAGGGGAGAGGAGAATGTTAGTCAACCTCCCTACATTATTTTATTAAAGAATTGCATTTTCATGACATGCTACGGCCAAACTACGGATCCGTACATATTACACATGTTTTTTCAAAAATTTTAAGCGTTTTATGCTTTGTTTTATGGCAATACTACATGTATTCTCAATCTTGTGTAACAGCAAGACGATGTCCAAGTCAGGACACGTAGACATGTAAAGCGGCCTGCGTCTATGTGAAATGCACTAAACACGCTATGCGACATGTTAGAGGTGGACGCTAGCGTTTTAGCCTGTTCAGAGTCTCATGACAATGAAGGTTATGGACAAGTCCTATCGTATAGAATACATTTTTGCTTTGCAAGTACAACAACTGAGTTTACGTTTAAACCAAAAACGAAGAGGTATTAACACAAAAAAAAGCTAGGCGCTAACTGATTCCCATGTCTTCGTTCCGTGGAACACTTTTCTGGTATAAAAAGATTATCTCTCCAAGTTCAAGCAATCTTTGTGCCAAATTTCAGCTCAATCGGATGAATGTTTCCGTCTGTTTTAAGAGATAAAAAGTATCCCATGTCAGTCTCCAGGATACGAACTATCCTTGTGAGGCGCTCAGTGTATTTTGCCATATGGTTCGGCGTGTCAGATTAAGGCGGTATCTCCATTTGAGCTGCCGCGGTTAATTCTATTGCATAATAAGCCTTAGCGATATACTTGACTGACAGAAAACACAATGCCTACAGAGTATAGGCTGGTGAACCAAGTGATTTGAAAGAAGGAAATATTCTTTGAGTACCCGGGAGGTGCACTAAGGATGGATTTTTTGAAATTTCATCCCTAGAAGAATGACAAAAGTTTGTATGCAGAAACATTTTCTAAAACCTCAATATACGCCGACGTAATTGCAGGCATGGGTTAGTAACTAACCAAAAAAATACCAACTAACCGTTAGTTGGTAATTTTTTTCTCCTTTAAGTCCTGTATCTCGGTAATTACATGCCGTGCAGCTGTGGGCTAAGTTCTACCCATGAACGCTCGGCTTACCGCAGTTGATATTTGTTATGCAGGGTATTTGGTTATCGGCAGAGTTTCCTACTTCCAGTGGAATCTATATTGTGATAAAACCGAGACACTGTTTCGTTTTAATGTACAGAATTGGAGACTTCCGTGTGTCTCCAGCTGAGCTAGGTTGTTAACATACCGCAACTATACTGATATGGCTTACTAAGAAATTAATAAAACATAAAAATATTATTAAAACTAATTAAAACACGCTTTGTGCATTATTTTGTTGAGGAGCAGAACTTGGAAAAATTTTAAACATTAAAATTTTTCCAAGTTCTGTCCTAAAATTAGCCTCCAAAAATATATACCTAATATATACATACGTATAGATATAGGTAAGTGCTTCTTTGGGTGGGTTCCAAATTGCATTCTGCTCGGAGATCTTTTCTGTCTACCTCGTTTTCCGTCGTTTTACTTTTGAAATACGGGTTAAACTTAACCGAGAAGCTTAGGTATGTCTAATGCAGATAGGTCTTAAAATGCTCGTAAGTATAATATTTTAATATTTATTACTTAGATAATTCATTGCAATACATTTAAATACTATATAATACTAGTGGTTCGCCCCGAACTGAGACCTCGCGGTATCCCATAATTCCCATAAGGTAGTTTTAACTATATTATATTGTAATTAAAACGCGCCGAATCTGATGACGTCAATCGTCATCTGCTTTCGTGGATGGGATGCGTATTTACAATATTAAAGACAGCGCCATCTATTAACAGTATAGTGAAGTTTTGTTAAAAACATTGATGCCCATTAAAACTTAAATAATTTCGTTTCTTTATAATATTTATCTAATTTTAGTATTTGTTGTTCAAGTACAGGATACAAGTGAAGTAAGAAAATAAGTAGACCTTGAAAATATATAGCCAATTTTCTCAGAGAGCGTCTTCAAGCGAGCGTATTAAATCGCCACTTTGAAAGCCCCCCATTTCGTCAATTTTAGGAAAAAAAATAAAAAAAAAAAAACGTTTGTACTCTGTTACAAATTGTCTTTAAAATGTTACACAGAAAATCTATGAATAGCAAAAAAAAATTTTTACTTCGCATTCGCTTCTATGAGAGCCCCCCTGAAATAAAGATTTTTATAACTTTTTAAGCCATTTTCGGCTGGAGGCCATCGGTTTACATATTATATCTAAATTTGAAGTAATTACGTTCAGTAATTCAAAAGTTATAAGGCTCTGACAGACGGACGGACGGACGGACGGACAAGTGCAAATCGCTCTAGTAAACTCAGAGACCTCGCTTCGCTCGGTCAATTAACTTATAAGTTATCTCATGCAAATAACAAAGTTTGCTTTAGCATTTTTAATTAATCCACAATTTCTGATTTCATTTAGCTAGCCTTTTATTTGAATCTCTATTCTAATTCTAAATTATACAGTTTTTAACAGATTTATCCCCATCGCATCCATTGATGCGCGAGATAAATCTGTTAAAATAGTAAGGTCCCGTGCCATCCACATGCGTACATTACAGAAATCTGTAAAAAAAAGTGTCATTCAACAATATTTGTAAAACAAAACAAACACACACTTCAATAAATTCATGCTTACAACTTGGCAAACTCTACTCAACTATGTCTGTGGTGGAGGCGCCTCTATCTATTAAAAAAACCGGCCAAGTGCGTGTCGGGCCACGCGCAGTGTAGGGTTCCGTAGTTGAAAGTCTCAAATATTATTGCTGACCTGGGATAGTGCTTTTATTTTATTTATGAATATTGAATACATTTTGAGTTCCATGGTTTAAATACTATAATATACTACAAAATATGCAACTTACACTACGTGTAATACCTAACTTAGAAAAACAGATATAATTCCTTAACTAATGAACCCTACTTAGCTGTGATAGTTTTCCTTTAAAATTCATTATATATACTACTGCTGTGAATTTTTTCTTGGATCCTATCTACAACCATTTCGCTGGCAGAGGGGGGGGACACTTGACTCTAATAAAATTTAGCACTTTAAAATATCATATTTCACAAACGGATTCTTGAATTGAAAAATGGTGTTCCCACACCCACAATATTTTTGAAAGACCTATTCAACGATATCCCACACTATGGGATAGTCGAGAAATAAAAAATTCATCCCCACTTTACATGTAGGGGAGGTACCCTAAAAAAAATTATTTTTCAAAATTTTATTTCACCACTTTGTCGGCGTGATTGATATTTATACCCTTGTCAAATTACAGATTTCTAGTACCAATAGTCTCTGAGCTAAACCGCGGACAGACAGACAGACAGACAGACAGACAGACAGACGGACGGACATGGCGAAACTATAAGGGTTCCTTGTTTACTACGGAACCCTAAAAAGTCAACATTTTAGCACAGAATAATAGTACATTTTAGGGCCAACACAGAGTTGATTT
This sequence comes from Oeneis ivallda, assembly GCA_029955525.1. NCBI lineage: Eukaryota > Metazoa > Arthropoda > Insecta > Lepidoptera > Nymphalidae > Oeneis > Oeneis ivallda. Next base: position 18,219,042 of record JARPMR010000004.1, on the reverse strand, counting down.
TCGTAGTTCCAAATTTCACCACACGCAGAAATAAGCTTGTCAGAATAATAAATAAGATTGATCATAATACGCCAAAGTAATACGCGCCAGAAATATGTTATGGTTAGTTCTTTTTTTTTTTTCAATTTATTTATTTTGGTACCTATTCGAGTAGAGCTAAATAGACCACGTTTATCTAAATTTCTGGATACCCGCCAATTTGATGCGAAGAGTATTGATGAAGTAAGGAACGCAGTGCGAATAAAATACTCTACTGTTGCGCTTTGTGAATACTTAGTTTTACTCTTCAAGATATCTTAATGTTATATTATTATTATGTTACCAATAGGTATATAATATATATTAGCCTAAAAGTAAAACATATCAATCAACCTTCCTTTTCCTTATCTTTGAGACTTAATTTAAGACACCTGTGCCCAATAGTGACCCGATGATTTATGTTGAGGTTAATGAAATGAAGCCTACTAGGTGCGGCGTGGAAAATGGCATATTTTGTACTGTGACATTTGGAAGCGCATGGTATGGTATATTACCAATGATTTTTCTATGAAGGACGCCAGCAGAGGTGCAGAAGAAGCAAAGTACCTATAGCGATACTGGTACTGTTATGGTTATTTATGAGACCTTCATAAATAAGCAATCAGGGACTACAGCATACATATAAATATACATAATAATATAAGGGGCTTTATGTACACGTAAATTCATATTATTAATGTAATGAAGTTGCTTGTTAGCAAACACTTCGTATCGTTAATTGGATAGCGTTCTAGATGTTTCCGGCTGACCAGTTTGCTGCTAACTTCAAAGTTAGTTTGCAATCCTGTTAATTAAATTTTATTTATTCAATACGTAATTAAAGTAGTAAGATATTTACTTAGCAAGTTGATATTTGAAATAGGCTAGATTGCCGTCTTTGGCCTGTGTCAAATAGGTTCATCATAAACAGTAGAGAAAGAGTGGTTATAAATTAAACATAGGCTTATTTTAATACTGAGTATAAATCGACGTCTAATAAATTCATTTTACTTATACAATGTATAAACGATGAACATTTTACAGTTTAATACATCATTTAATAAGTACGCTGCAGCATTCGAACCCGAAGGTCATATATTATGATAATATTGTGGTATTATGATAACAGGTGTAACTATACAATATAAAGTTCATAATTATTTTGATTTTTGCTCATAACGCGGCCAACTTGCATTAGTACCATCATCACTTTCTCGGTACACGAAAGTGTAACTGTATATTCCTCTCACATTTTAGCTGAAAGTCAGGTTCGTCCCCTAAAGTCCAGTTATTAAATAAGCTTCGTAGATGATAATAAAAATAATTAATCAGACAAATAGGTACACTGGGTTACGACATAATTATAAGCGGCTACTTGGCAGCGTTTCCAATGAGATGCACGCAACGCAACGCGCGATATGATTGCGGTTAGCCCCAGCTGTCCTCAGCTGTCATCCACACTATCGCTCATTAAGCTGCCTTTCCATCAGAGATCTGCGAGCATGTGTACTGCGTTTTGGATGTACCGATGTAAAACCCAAATATGGGGGTGGTTATTTTTGATAGCTTAGTTCATCTAAGTTCTGAGCCCTTGATTAAGTGTAAAAAAAATCACTTTTCCTCCAAAGGAGTGTAATTTTTCATAATAATTTAATGCGACATGGAAACTGTCATTTTGTATAGATGACCAAAAGTTGCAATAATTATAATAAGGATAATATGTTAGCTATATTTTGAAGTTGCCTTTTCTGTTTGTGTGTTCTTCAAAAATTAAAATTAATGATGTAATGCCACTCGAATTTCATCGCCCAGTGGGAGGGCAACCTTATGGTGTGCACGCGCTACAGAATATCTTCGTATATGATCCTAGTAACGTCCTAGCTGGACGGCAGTCTAAATGCTATAGCCGATAAACTTTTCCTATAAAATTTAATATATTATGTGCCTTTTAGAGTTAGAATGTTCTATTCTATCGATTGCCACATTAAAATCAGTTTTGAGGCAAACAGTGATTATGCCGTGGTTTCGTAGAACAAATTCCTCTATGTTAAGGGTCATTTTCACCACCTTCTGATAAGTGTCTGATAGCTTATTCGTATATTTCGTCTTTGTCACTTGACATAAAGTAAGAACGTGACAAAATTTACGGTTAGGCTACCCGACACTTATCAGAAGGTGTTAATTATATATTAATACAATAAATTAATATTAATTAAATAAATAAATTATATATTATCTATATATATAAAAGAAAGTGGTTTTAGTTACACTATTTATAACTCAAGAACGGATGAACCGATTTGGCGGAAAATTGGTGGAGAGGTAGCTTAGAACCAGGAGACGGACATAGGATACTTTTTATCCCGTTCGACCGCGTTTCCGTCAACTCACTATAAAACGTGGTATAACAAAAACGCATCTGACATGGAATAAAAAAACGCAAATGACAGTGGAATAACAAAACGTAAATGACAGCTAAACGTAATTTTGTCTTTGGTTAAGTATGGTAAAAAATTTGACAATTATAAAAAGTGTTATAATAAAATGCTTTATTATAACACTTTTTATAAATGCGAAAGTGTGTTTGTTTGTTGGTTTGTCCTTCAATCAATTCGCAACAGAACAGCGGATTGATGCAATTTTTTGCATGGATATAGTAATGGATGTAGTAGTGGTTCCTCAGACCAGGAGAGCTACTTTTTATCTCGGATAATGAAAGAGTTCCCGCGGGATTTTTAAAAACCAAATCCATGCGGACGAAGTCGCGGGCATTAGCTAGTTGTAAATAATTATATCAATTTCATATCCATAGACAAAGCAAAAAGTTTCCTTCAATATTTTATATTGTGTGTATAATGTTTATAGACATGGGATTGAGGAGACGTATGCGCTATTCATTCTAATGACTTGCATACCTGTATTGTGGACGATTCAATCCATCACGTTTTTGTTTTCATATTATGGATATTTTTACAGAATTTTTTATGACTATCGTCAACAAAAGACTCTAATACATTTATGTGGTTAAGTGGATCTGCAGCCAGTACCTATGTCTTGAATTAGTTTTCATTTACCGGAAAACTCTTTTGACTTACTTAACGGTTAAAAATATTGTCCTTCAATTTACCGATTAGGCACCTAGCTGATTGAATGATCCGAAATTGTATCGATTACCGGTATATTCAAAGGAAAAAAACAGAAATTCATAATATTACGTATATCTATATATATAAAAGAAAGTGGTGTTAGTTACACTATTTATAACTCAAGAACGGAAAAACCAATTTGGCTGAAAATTGGTGGAGAGGTAGCTTAGAACCAGGAGACGGACATAGGATACTTTTTATCCCGTTCGACCGCGTTTCTGTCAAGTCACTATAAAACGTGGTATAACAAAAACGCATCTGACATGGAATAACAAAACGCAAATGACAGTGGAATAACAAAACGTAAATGACAGCTAAACGTAATTTTGTCTTTGGTTAAGTATGGTAAAAAATTTGACAATTATAAAAAGTGTTATAATAATAAAGCATAACTGATATTATAAATGCGAAAGTGTGTTTGTTTGTTGGTTTGTCCTTCAATCACGTCGCAACAGGGATGTAGTAGTGGTTCCTCAGACCGGGAGAGCTACTTTTTATCTCGGATAATGAAAGAGTTCCCGCGAGATTTTTAAAAACTAAATCCATGCGGACGAAGTCGCGGGCATCAGCTAGTCTATAATATAATAAAACTGTAACAGGTCCAATTCCGTACATTGAAGATATTTTGAAAATTTTTGTTTGATGGCACTCTATAATCGATACTGAAGCCAAAACATTATTTTTTTAATTTTTTGGCTGTCTGTCTGTCTGTCTGTCTGTCTGTATCTTGGCCGCGCATCACGCCGAAACTACTGGACGGATTTAAATGAAACTTGGCATGATTTAAGTTCATACTACGAGGTATAATATAGGATACTTTTTATCCCGAAATTCAGCACGGTTCCCTTGGGAGAGGGGATGAAAGTCAAACTGTGTATTTAGCTGTAATTCATTAAGGCGTATTCCGATTTCATTCATTCTTTTTTTGTTAGAAAGCGGGAACTTTAGAGATTGTCCTGTAATTATTTCAACGTCGTCAATTTAGTAGTTCAGAAATTATAGACATCACAATCTTCAGTGTAAGGTCCAAATAACTTAAACCCCAGAATCTACAGGATACTTTGAATGTACGGCTCATCTTAAGCTGGCAACCGTACTTTATCGTTTATAGCCATCGTGGATAGCCCTATTTTCTCAAAGTCAAACTACTCTAAAGGCGTCAGATATTGCCAAACGATCATTATACTTACATACTACATAGTAGGTTTGGATGTAATACATCGTATGGACGTAATGTTACAGTGTTTTCCTATGCAATTTAATATTCTAATCATACTAATATTATAAATGCGAAAGTGTGTTTTTTTGTTGGTTTGTCCTTCAATCACGCCACAACAGAGCCACGGATCGACGTGATTTTTTGCATGCATAGTTGAGGACCTGTAGAGTAACATAGGCTACTTTTTATCCCGGAAAATCAAAGTGTTCACGAGGGATTTTAAAAACTAAATCCACGCGGGCGAAGTCGCGGGCATCAGCTAGTACTTAATATTTTATTGGGCTACTGTAATGTTTACTTGGTCATGTCTTCGAAATAGAAATAAAAACCAAGTTATGAGAGTTCAAAAAAACGACGAAGCGCTTCGAGAAAAGGTAGGTAGTGCCCTTGCGCTTCGCTTGGCTGGTCTAGGCGAGAGCAGTACAGTGCGTGGTCCGTGTCCCCAGATAAATGTTAATTTGGATATAAGGTAATTTATAAATTATTTAGTTAGGTTTGAATTATGTTTCTAATTGCCTTATTATTTATTAACATGTAAGCGTAAATAAATTTAAACGAATTTTCGCTTCGCTGACCGCTCTCCAATGTTGTTGTTTAAAACTAAGTACTCGTAATTGAAAGTGATTATTTATGTAACATTCAAACGATTTCAATAAATGAAATGAAAAACAAATCTTAGGGATGAGAAAGCATATATAAATAGGTAATATTATCGTGGTAAGGCGTAAGCTTGAAAAATTCAGTGAATTCAATTTTTATTTCATTTGAAATGCCACTTTTCGGTAAATTAGACTGAGTTTTGAGACAAGGTTCTAAAAAGGGAAATTCCATTTGCCTTATCCTTTCACGTAGAAAATTAAACGTCTCGCGGTAATTTCCGCGACTCGTAGAATTGCTTTTGGCAGATGATCTATCGTCTGTCATACTGTGAATTAAAACCACAGTGATAAACCATATAGCCGGAGAGTTAGTGGGTTATTTATAGAAGGAGCTTGTCAACAACAACGGTATTGACGTGATAACGTCTTATAAATCGATGAACACAGGCTGCACGCACGAAAAAGTGTCACGTTTCGCCTGAGCCTGAGCGTGCAAGCGAGAGCGCGGAACAAGCGATAGAGAGGCACGATCGGCCCAAGCGTTGGCTTGTGCCACCCGCCAGTCTTCCTCAATGTTTCTTTATGACGTTATCACGTAAAACTCTCGTCCGTAAACCGACTTTACAGACAACCAATTTTTTTTAACTAGATGATGCCCGCGACTTCATCCGCGCGGATTAAGGTTTTTGATTCCCGCGGGAACTCTTTAAATTTTAGGGATTAAATGTAGCCTATGTGCTAAACCTGGATTTGTGCTATCTCCATTCCAAACCAGCCAAATCGGTTCATTCTTTGTGGCGTTAAAGAGAAATAAACATCCATGCATCCATCCAAACATCCATCCTCACAAAGAAAGGAGCTGGCATAGGTCGAAATAATATAATTTTACTTGAAAATCATCTATACATCTATAAAAATAAATAAAATTGAAGTTTCTGATTGTAATGTCAAAATAAAAGCTTTTTACGAAATGCATAAAAATAAAAAAATATGAATGTTTACTCGGTACTTATAATAAAACATCAATTTTTTAAATTTTTGTCTGTCTGTCTGTCTTGGTTAATCTTGAGAACGGCTGAACCGATATTGACGGGAGTGTCACTGACAGATAGCTAATATTATAAGGAGTAACATATTATGCAACTTTTTTAACTGACTTTCAAATTTTGTGTTTTTGTACCTGTGTAGATATCGATATCTCCGTGATTTCTTAACCGATTTGCGTGAATCTTTTTGATCGATACAGAAACTTTGCGAGATGCGACTTTTTGCGAGATGGTCCCATAGAACGCCTCAATCTTTATGCTGCTGGGGTACTGCCTGTTGTGATTTATTAACTGTCAATTATGGATAGTTGTAGTAGGTACCAAGCAAAGACTGCATAGTTAAATTCCAAGGTCCAACTCCTCAATCCTAATGCTGCAGGGGTTCTGCCCATGCGGACGAAATCGCGGGCATCAGCTAGTATTACATAATATTCTCCATTGCCTTAAAATTTGGTATACCTAACTATTATTCGGTTTATTTCAAAGCTCTCTTTTCACCATTCATACTATTCCTGCTCGCTTAGTCGTATATTTCAAAGACAATAGGTTAAATTAGTGAATAGTAGTAGCAAAAGTGGTTTGGCAGCACCTGTCTCGGCGAGCGACGGTAGCACTAACTCAGCGATCGGAAACTCCACCGACATTACATTTATTCTTACTAGGGGCACGAAAAGAGCGGAAAAATAATTGAAAATCCATAAAAATACCTTTCCAAATTCAGTAATTATTAAGTGCTATAACCTACTTACGATGTTTGACCCTTTCCATGTCCCATGAATCCATAGACAAATTATATTCAAAAAAAATTCAAAATTATTTATTTCATGTAGGCCAACCTGTGGCTCTTATGACACGTCAAGATTCTACCACCGGTTCGGAAAGCGGATTCTGCTGAGAAGAGCCGGCAAGAAACTCAGCAGTTGCTCTTTTCAAAATAATCATTTTACAATATTCGACCGAGCGAAGCGAAGGTCTTTGAGTTAACTAGAGCGATTTGCACTTGTCCGTCCGTCCGTCCGTCCGTCCGTCCGTCTGTCAGAGCCTTATAACTTTTGAATTACTGAACGTAATTACTTCAAATTTAGATATAATATGTAAACCGATGGCCTCCAGCCGAAAATGGCTTAAAAAGTTATAAAAATCTTTATTTCAGGGGGGCTCTCATAGAAGCGAATGCGAAGTAAAAAAAAAAATATCGCGTTACATAAAATTGTTACGTATCATTTTAAAGATAATTTTGAACTGAGTACAAAAATATTTTTTTTTTAATTTTTCCCTTAAAATTGACGAAATGGGGGGCTTTCAAAGTGGCGATTTTATACGCTCGCTTGAAGACGCTCCCTAAGAAAATCCGCTATGGATTTTCAAACTGATTTTATGTTTTTAGGTCACTTATATCCTGTACTTGAACAACAAATACTAAAATTATATGAATATTATAAAGAAACGAGATTATTTAATTTTTAATGTACATCAGTAATTCATATAGCATCAACATAGCTTCACAATAATGCTAATAGATGGCGCAGTCAGTAACTATTCCCATGGAACTACGAGTTACGACTAACGACCTATCCCAAAAACAGTTTTGCGTCGACCATTATTATTTAGTTACTTATTATAATACAATAATTGTATTGTAATTTTTTTTGTACCATATTATTCAATTAAAATTATTTTTTAGTTAAATTTTAGTTAAATATTGTATATTTTCTATTCGCGTCGATAGATGACGATTTGTACAGATGCCCGTAACCCGGTTTCACTCGTTAGTACCTACATAATAATTCAATGTTTTCACTAACGTTCCCTAACCTTTACGGGCTACCTATAAGTTAGGTGATTGATGTTTTCTGTCAACTTATTTATCACGATCCTGTACGGGACACCTAAAAGGATATTGGGACGGATGTTAGGACTTAGGATTGTATTTAGGAGCTACCTACGTTAAGAGACTCCTACTTAGGGGATGATTTAGGTATGTTTGGTGAAAACGGGCATAATAATAATGTCAGTTTTGGTTATCATGTATCGATTGAATGAATAATCATGGGATACCGTTACCGCGAGGTCTCAGTTCGGGGCGAACAACTAGTAATAAGTAGTTATTGACCGAGCGAAGCGAGGTCTCTGAGTTAACTAGAGCGATTTGCACTTGTCCGTCCGTCCGTCCGTCCGTCTGTCAGAGCCTTATAACTTTTGAATTACTGAACGTAATTACTTCAAATTTAGATATAATATGTAAACCGATGGCCTACAGCCGAAAATGGCTTAAAAAGTTATAAAAATCTTTATTTCAGGGGGGCTCTCATAGAAGCGAATGCGAAGTAAAAAAAAAAAATATCGCGTTACATAAAATTGTTACGTATCATTTTAAAGATAATTTTGAACTGAGTACAAAAATATTTTTTTTTTAATTTTTCCCTTAAAATTGACGAAATGGGGGGCTTTCAAAGTGGCGATTTTATACGCTCGCTTGAAGACGCTCTCTAGGAAAATCCGCTATGGATTTTCAAACTGATTTTATGTTTTTAGGTCACTTATATCCTGTACTTGAACAACAAATACTAAAATTATATGAATATTATAAAGAAACGAGATTATTTAATTTTTAATGTACATCAGTAATTCATATCGCATCAACATAGCTTCACAATAATGCTAATAGATGGCGCAGTCAGTAACTATTCCCATGGAACTACGAGTTACGACTAACGACCTATCCCAAAAACAGTTTTGCGTCGACCATTATTATTTAGTTACTTATTATAATACAATAATTGTATTGTAATTTTTTTTGTACCATATTATTCAATTAAAATTATTTTTTAGTTAAATTTTAGTTAAATATTGTATATTTTCTATTCGCGTCGATAGATGACGATTTGTACAGATGCCCGTAACCCGGTTTCACTCGTTAGTACCTACATAATAAATAAATAATTCAATGTTTGATAAATAATTCAATGTTTTCACTAACGTTCCCTAACCTTTACGGGCTACCTATAAGTTAGGTGATTGATGTTTTCTGTCAACTTATTTATCACGATCCTGTACGGGACACCTAAAAGGATATTGGGACGGATGTTAGGACTTAGGATTGTATTTAGGAGCTACCTACGTTAAGAGACTCCTACTTAGGGGATGATTTAGGTATGTTTGGTGAAAACGGGCATAATAATAATAATGTCAGTTTTGGTTATCATGTATCGATTGAATGAATAATCATGGGCTACCGTTACCGCGAGGTCTCAGTTCGGGGCGAACCACTAGTTACATTGTAATAAGTTTTTATACTATCTTGTGGGCAGCTGGATGGCAAGCTGATTTAACCCGTGCATCTTTGTTAGAATAGAATATGACATTATATTATACATATTGAGGTTGAAATGTCAAAGCATGAATCACATATTGTGGACATAGGCATTGTTCAACCATTGTGTCTCCACATCCGCTTCAAGTCGTCCTAAGTCTATCTACCTACCTATGACAGTTTCAACTATCATACTTTCCGTAATATTATGTAAGTAGAAGAGTTTTTAACGTGCTTTTTTACAAATAAGGTATCTTATTCGTATTCGTACTATTGAATTTTATACATTATTCCGGTATTAACGGTATTGTTCGCACTAATCACTGAGTTGTCCAACTTAAAACCTAGGTTTTGAAGTCTTTGTCTAAATTTCATTAAGAGAGCGGATAACGAGTCCGTGGGTCGCGCTTAGTCGCGTCGAAGGCAAGTATTTTACTGCCATGCTCAAGTTCTTCTAATGTAAACTTCCATTTGAGAATCTAAACCAACCCCGGCCACGTACGATGCCATAATCATCACGTCATCGTCGCTCTTATTGGAACAATGATTGTTGTATTCGTATTCCTGATATTTGTGCGAGGTGCGAACTGACACCAGCACCGCGCGCCGACATATATATCTGTTCTATTCTATTTATCCGGGGTTCCTATCTAAAGAGGTTCACATAAATTCAATGTGAAATGAAAATATTAATTATAAGTTACATAACAATACGTTTATATTAAATTCTTATGTGTAACTTATTGATGTCGATAATAGTACTCGTAACTACTTATTTAGATATTGCAATCGTTTTTAAGTATTGTTTAAGGGCTCATTATTATATACCTAAGTATGTAGTATTTTTACTACCTTGACTTTAGATTTAGACTAAAAATTACACCAAAGCGTATGCATAATATCCTCCATGTTTGACGAATATTCTGTGATAGCTTTTCCCCGCGATTCCGCCCGCGTGGAATTAGTTTTTTAAAAATTCCATAGGAACTCTCTGATTTTCCGGGATGGAAGGTAGACTATTGTAACTTTCCAGATCCTCAACTTTACCTATTTCTGTGGTTTTTGGATTGATGGGCAAACTTACAAATAAACACACTTTCGCATTTATATTTTTTTTGTTTTAGAATACTAGATGATGCCCGCGACTATGTCCGTATGGATTAAAGTTTTTTAATTCCCGCGGGAACTCTGTAATTTTCGGGGATAAAACGTATCCTATATGTTAATCCTGGGTATGAGCTATCTCTATTTTAAATTTCAGCCAAATGGGTTCATTCGTTGTGGCGTTTAAGAGTAACAAACATCCATCCATACATCCATCCTCACAAACTTTCGCATTTATAATATTAGTAGGATTAGCCAAGCCAACTAAGTAGGCAGAAAGCAGACAGTAGTGCAACGGGTTAGGATCGAACGTCGACCTTTCAGTTTTCAGTCCGCCCCTTTAACCGTTGGACTATTAGTAACTTATTAGTAAGGATTACTTATCTATGGACGAGACTTACTTCAAAAGGGTTTAAATCGCAAAGCTGATCGCTCTGGTATTTCAACGAATGAAGGCCGTATGTCCCGGTAATTGCAGCTGCCTCGGGAACTAATGTGCGCTCGACTTGCAGCAGTGACATAATGCTGCTCTAAAAACTGGTTTTATTTTTAACCTACTTCAAAAAAGGAGGAGGTTCTCAATTCGACGGAATCTTATTTTTTTTTAATGTATGTTCACCGATTACTCGAAGACGCTTGAACCGATTTGGAAAATTCTTTTTTGTTTGGCTCAGGTGGCCCCATTTAAATTTTATCGAAATCAGCCGGGCGGTTTTTAAAAAAATCAACAATAAATTATATACTTTGTTGTGAGTTGTGACGCGGGTGTTTGAAGTCGGTTTTTAAAAATATTTTTATTTTAAATTATACAACTAGCCTTTGCCCACGGGAAACCGTGCGTTATCGAAGGCTCACGTTAAGATCAATGTTTCAAAACCCTATTTTAAACATTGGGGTTGAATTTTCAAAAATCCTTACTTAGCAGATGATGACCTACGTCATAACTCTCAGTATGCCGAGTTTCAGCTCAATTCGTCCAGCAAACTTATTAATTACGTGCAAGTGTAAATTAGAGTGGCGAATCGGAAGGGTAGTGTTGGCAGACCCCCCACTAGGTGGACCGACGATATCAAACGAGTCGCAGGGAGCCGCTAGATTCAGGCGGCGCTGGAAGTTCATACAAGAGACCTTTGTCCAGCAGTGGACGTCAATCGGTTGACAAAGAAGAATTAGTGTAAATTAAAAATTTAAAACACCCGCGACACGTGAATCTATAGCCGGACTGTGTTTGACATAAATTATACCCAACATCCGGTTACCCAGTGTACTGCTATATCATTAGCACCTCCTCGATCCTTGATCATCATCTATTTAACACTTACTCATAGAGAACATTCTAATGACCTCAAACGCACTAATATACCTGTTGTAAGTAGCAGAGGAGTTGGAATCCCGCAGACTACTTGATGCTGCAGCATCAGCTCAAGGTTCACAATATGTCTTGGAAATAATCCAGAGTAGCAGCACATCGAATTCCAAATCAATTACACCAGTGAAAGTTTGTAAGACCCTTTAATCAAGAGCTCATATGATCCTTAATCACTTGAACAGATCTTTTCTACATAAATTATAGCAAATTAAAGCTAAGATCCATCTCGATAACGTCAGCTTTCAAACAGAGAAAACTCCATCAAAGTCGGTCCATCCGTTAGGGAGTTCGAGGGAATAGACGGACAAACACTCAGATACACATTTATTCAGACACAGATACACACGTCAAACGTATAACACCCCTCTTTTTTGACGGGTTTTGGAGTTTTCAATAATGTTGCCGACTTAAAATTAGTAACTTAGGCAGATAAATTAGTTTAGAAATAGTAACGTTAAGGTGTACCTTTTTTATTTTTCCATTTTCAGTTTTTTTTATCGTTGGTTTAATAGTTTTTTGTAAAAAAAAAATGCGTGAGTGTCGTGGAGCATTCAGTTGGAACTTGGAACGAAGTTCCTTTTAATAATGGAAACATTAACTTTTACAATAAACGCCATCTCTCGCCACATGTTAGAACCATCTCAACCGTAATAAATAAGCGCGAACCTATGACTGCACACAAACACGTCTACGCTATAGGGGGGTCGTGACGGAAAATTCTTATACTTTTTTCACCTAGCCCCCATCCGCCAAGTGCGTTAAGGAACTTCGTCCCAATACTAATATAATAATAATATTTAGAGCAATTTGCTCTATAACTGTGTAGCATAATATTCAAATGCTATCTAGTACTATTCACTGGGAACATTTGTCCACACGACAGGTACAGCAACAGAGACACAGTGCCTTCATTCGTTCAAATACCTAAGTGATTTATTTACCTTTATAACTCGAATGTAGAGCAATAATGCCTGTTGACCGTCGAGGTCTACGGCTTGCGTTGTCTTAGTTAAGACTATAAACAAACGTTACTTGAAATTGAAAATGCATATTTCAAATAGTCTATAGAAGATTTTTTTGAATAGCGCATAAAATATAATCTTCATTATATGGGAATGAGGACATTAAATTAATTCGAGTCGGTAGGTTTTTATATTTCATAAAATTCACATGGACTTGCACTTTTGTTAGCAATCAATGCAAAATAGAGATATTCTTTCGAAGTTTCTTCATTACAACCTTAAATATAGAATAATACCTACATACATACTATCTAAACTTCGTTTTTCGAAATACATAGTAGGGAAAAGTGACTGATATGAAATTATTGGTAAAGAATTTGCTAAACTAGTGGTTCGCCCCGAACTGAGACCTCGCGGTAACGGTATCCCATGATTATTCATTCAATCGATACATGATAACCAAAACTGACATTATTATTATGCCCGTTTTCACCAAACATACCTAAATCATCCCCTAAGTAGGAGTCTCTTAACGTAGGTAGCTCCTAAATACAATCCTAAGTCCTAACATCCGTCCCAATATCCTTTTAGGTGTCCCGTACAGGATCGTGATAAATAAGTTGACAGAAAACATCAATCACCTAACTTATAGGTAGCCCGTAAAGGTTAGGGAACGTTAGTGAAAACATTGAATTATTATGTAGGTACTAACGAGTGAAACCGGGTTACGGGCATCTGTACAAATCGTCATCTATCGACGCGAATAGAAAATATACAATATTTAACTAAAATTTAACTAAAAAATAATTTTAATTGAATAATATGGTACAAAAAAATTACAATACAATTATTGTATTATAATAAGTAACTAAATAATAATGGTCGACGCAAAACTGTTTTTGGGATAGGTCGTTAGTCGTAACTCGTAGTTCCATGGGAATAGTTACTGACTGCGCCATCTATTAGCATTATTGTGAAGCTATGTTGATGCTATATGAATTACTGATGTACATTAAAAATTAAATAATCTCGTTTCTTTATAATATTCATATAATTTTAGTATTTGTTGTTCAAGTACAGGATATAAGTGACCTAAAAACATAAAATCAGTTTGAAAATCCATAGTGGATTTTCCTAGAGAGCGTCTTCAAGCGAGCGTATAAAATCGCCACTTTGAAAGCCCCCCATTTCGTCAATTTTAAGGGAAAAATTAAAAAAAAAATATTTTTGTACTCAGTTCAAAATTATCTTTAAAATGATATGTAACAATTTTATGTAACGCGATATTTTTTTTTTTACTTCGCATTCGCTTCTATGAGAGCCCCCCTGAAATAAAGATTTTTATAACTTTTTAAGCCATTTTCGGCTGGAGGCCATCGGTTTACATATTATATCTAAATTTGAAGTAATTACGTTCAGTAATTCAAAAGTTATAAGGCTCTGACAGACGGACGGACGGACGGACGGACAAGTGCAAATCGCTCTAGTTAACTCAGAGACCTCGCTTCGCTCGGTCAATTATGTTTTAGTTATGTAGCTTAAAACATAATAATATAGCAAATTCTTAGTTAGTTATTGAATGAAGTGCCTAGGTAGGCCTAACTAAGACATAAATAAACTATAAGTACGTATAAAGAAAATATTTCGGATATTCTATTAATAAAAAAAAAATAGTACAAAACATCTTACATTGATTACGTGGGAAATTCGTGTTAACAGTAGAGTTGGATTTTCCAGGATAGTTGCCAATCCTTTAACGTTCGCTTCCGTTCAAAGAGCTCGATTTCCCGTACTAAATACCTAACCGAAGATACGTGGTTGCTAACTGCTTCCTGGCTTCCACCACATTCCGCTTTGTTAACTTGAGCGCGTTTACGTTACGAACTACTTAACTTAGAAGAGAAAATCTCAATTTACGTGAAAGCATTATGTATAATAGCAATTCGACTAGTTCACTACCAATTAAATCTACTTATGAGAACTGGTACAATAGAACTACTGTATATTAATCTATATATATAAAAGAAAGTGGTGTTAGTTACAATATTTATAACTCAAGAACGGATGAACCGATTTGGCTGAAAATTGGTGGAGAGGTAGCTTAGAACCAGGAGACGGACATAGGATACTTTTTATCCCGTTCGACCGCGTTTCCGTCAAGTCACTATAAAACGTGGTATAACAAAAACGCATCTGACATGGAATAACAAAACGCAAATGACAGTAGAACGTAATTTTGTCTTTGGTTAAGTATGGTAAAAAATTTGACAATTATAAAAATGATAGCTAAACGTAATTGATAATATCATCAGTAATATGTTTTCTCTTTGAATCATCAATAACAATGCCGCGAGCAAGACGATCAAATGTTTCCTGCAACAAAGCTACGGATTGACGTGATTTTTGGATTGGTATAGTTGAGAACCTGGAGGGTGACAAAGATTTCCCGCGGGATGTTATGAACTAAATCCACGCAGACGAAGTCGCGGGCATCAGCTAGTTATTAATAAATAGTAAAAAAATGTATAAAATGTACTTAATTATTTATTATTTATATAAACCGATTTTGATGAAATTTTTTGTGTGAGTTCAAGGGGATTCGAGGATGGCTTAGATTCACAATTTGGTCCACTGGAAAATGTTTACTTAACTAATTTTTCATTTATAAGTAGTGGCGGTACGAAGTTCGCTGGGTCAGCTAGTAAAATATATTTTTCGTTGAACTTTCAATTATTTACCAAAAATTTTATAACCAAAAAATGAGGCCTTATTTAATTATTATAATATATATAGCTCGATTACCACTGACTCACTGACTGATTGACATAATTGTTCTCCTAGAAAGAGACAAAAAACGATACAATGATGTACGGGAGATATGTTCGGGTGGGGGATTCGAGTGGGGAAAAATTATGACATTTCGGAAAAACAAGATGGCGGCCAACGTGATTCTTGCAACTCTTTTGTTTTCCAACCGATTTCTTTGAAATTTTGGATTATTGTAGCAATTAGTAAACGATTAACAGAAAAAGTGAAAAAAATTAAAAAAAACAAGATGGCGGCCGAGCTGTGACGTCTCAAATTTCCGATCCCTCCCTGTAAAATTTTGTATGAAAAAAATTTATTTCACCCATGGTGTCGTATAGAGCTCAAAGAATGTGACTCGGAGAAAGGTGGAGAGAGCTGATGAGTGAGGAGTTCGGAGACGGGCGAGGGGCACGGCCAGGGTATAGAAGATAGGTGGAGGGTGCTCGACCAAATGTCATTTGAAACCTCGAGCAGTTGCCAGTGAGTTGAAAAAAAATTCCAAAATGGCGGAAAAAAAATGGCGGCAAATTTTGTCCGTCTCTCTCTCGGAGACTATAAAAGATGGAGGAGCGGTTTCTCGACAAAAGATGATCACAACCCGGAGGTCTACCTGGTGAGTAGGAAAAAAATTCAAGATGGCGGATTTTTTTTTCCATACAAAATGTATGGGGAATATTGAAGGGACTAGAAGTTGGGAACTATGCAAGACATTGATTTTGATAGGTTCATAGGTGTCTTAGATCTCGGAGAATTAAAAAAGAAAAATATACTGGCCGAATTGAGAACCTCCTCCTTTTTGGAAATGGGTTAAAAAAGGTGAAAGAGTGGTTTTTTTGCCAACTATCCAAGCGACCAACTAGGTGGGGTGTGCTCCAACAAAAATTACTCGAAACCACATCCAATTAGCAGGGAGTTGAAAAAAAACTCCAAAATGGCGGATTCAAGATGGCGGCCATAGAAACTTTCTCTGGTGTCTATCTCGGAGAGTATAAAAGATGGAAGAGTAGTTTCTTGGCAACGGATGATCAAGACCCAAAGGTCTACTTGATGATCAGGAAAAAAAACAAGATGGCGGATTTTTTTTCCATGCGAAATATATGGCGAATATTGATTTTTTTTCTTCTTTTTGTTTCTTTTTTATTTTTTTTTATTTTTCTTCATTTTTCTTTTTTTTTCTATTTTTTCGTTTTTCCTTTTTTCATTTTTCATTTTCTTTTTTTTTCTTTTTTCTTTTATTTTTTTCCTTTTTTTTAATTTTTTTTAATTTTTATCATTTTTCGTTTTCTATTTTTTTTCTTTTTTATTTTTTCCTTTTTTTTATTCTTTTTATTTTTTTTCATTTATCATTTTGTTTTTTTTTTTATTTTTTTTATTTTTTTATTTTTTTTATTTTTTTTCATTTATCATTTTCTTTTTTTTCTTTTTTTTTTCTTTTTTCTTTTTATCTTTTTTTTTCTTTTTTCCTTTCTTTTTCCTTTTTTTTATTATTTTTCTTTTTTATCATTTTTCATTTTCTTTTTTTCTTCTTTTTTTCTTTTCTTTTTTTCTTTTTTTTCTTTTTCTTTTGTGAATGAGGAGCACGGCCAGGTTATTGCAGATAGGTGGGGTGTGCTCGAACAAATTTTTTGGCAAAAGATGACCAGAATCCGAAGGTCTACTTGATGAGTAAAAAAATCGCGGTCCGCTTTAGCGGGCCGCGCACCCACGCGCCCTACTTGTAGTTATAACACTTCCCGCGAGCTGCTTTAGAAGCTCGCGCACCGAGCGAAATAAATAAAGCCGAACAATCGCGGTCCGCTTTAGCGGGCCGCCCACCCACGCGCCTTACTTTTAGTAATAACACTTCCCGCGAGCTGCTTTAGCAGCTCGCGCACTGAGCGAAATACTAGTAATATATATAGCTCGATTACCACTGACTCACTGACTCACTCATTGACATAATTGTTCTCCTAGAAGGAGACGGAAATCGATATAATGATGTTCGGGAGATATGTTCGGGTGGGGGATTCGAGTGGGGAAAAATTATGACATTTCGGAAAAACAAGATGGCGGCCGAC
This sequence comes from Oeneis ivallda, assembly GCA_029955525.1. Classification (NCBI taxonomy): domain Eukaryota; kingdom Metazoa; phylum Arthropoda; class Insecta; order Lepidoptera; family Nymphalidae; genus Oeneis; species Oeneis ivallda. Next base: position 18,201,401 of record JARPMR010000004.1, on the reverse strand, counting down.
GTGAATCTTGCAACTCTTTTGTTTTCCAACCGATTTCTTTGAAATTTTGGATTATTGTAGAAATTAGTAAACGATTAACAGAAAAAGTGAAAAAAATTAAAAAAACAAGATGGCGGCCGAGCTGTGACGTCTCAAATTTCCACCCCTCTCCTGTAAAATTTTGTATGAAAAAAATTTTTTTCACCCATGGTGTCGTATAGAGCTCAAAGAATGTGACTCGGAGAAAGGTGGAGAGAGCTGATGAGTGAGGAGTTCGGAGACGGGCGAGGGGCACGGCCAGGGTATAGAAGATAGGTGGAGGGTGCTCGAACAAATGTCATTCGAAACCTCGAGCAGTTGCCAGTGAGTTGAAAAAAAATTCCAAAATGGCGGAAAAAAAATGGCGGCAAATTTTGCCCGTCTCTCTCTCGGAGACTATAAAAGATGGAGGAGCGGTTTCTCGACAAAAGATGATCAAAACCCGGAGGTCTACCTGGTGAGTAGGAAAAAAATTCAAGATGGCGGATTTTTTTTTTCCATACTAAATGTATGGGGAATATTGAAGGGACTAGAAGTTGGGAACTATGCAAGACATTGATTTTGATAGGTTCATAGGGCTTTTTTTTTCTTTTTTTTCATTTTACATTTGTTTTTTTTTTGTTTTTTTTCATTTTTTTTTCTTTTTTTTTCTTTTTCTTTTGTGAATGAGGAGCACGGCCAGGTTATTGCAGATAGGTGGGGTGTGCTCGAACAAATTTTTTGGCAAAAGATGACCAGAATCCGAAGGGCTACTTGATGAGTAAAAAAATCGCGGTCCGCTTTAGCGGGCCGCGCACCCACGCGCCCTACTTGTAGTAATAACACTTCCCGCGAGCTGCTTTAGCAGCTCGCGCACCGAGCGAAATAAATAAAGCCGAACAATCGCGGTCCGCTTTAGCGGGCCGCGCACTCACGCGCCCTACTTGTAGTAATAACACTTCCCGCGAGCTGCTTTAGCAGCTCGCGCACTGAGCGAAATAAAGAAAGCCGAACAATCGCGGTCCGCTTTAGCGGGCCGCGCACCCACGCGCCTTACTTTTAGTAAAACACTTCCCGCGAGCTGCTTTAGCAGCTCGCGCACCGAGCGAAATACTAGTTATAATATATATAGCTCGATTACCACTGACTGACTGACACACTCACTGATTGACATAATTGTTCTCCTAGAAAGAGACAAAAAACGATAAAATGATGTACGGGAGATATGTTCGGGTGGGGGATTCGAGTGGGGAAAAATTATGACATTTCGGAAAAACAAGATGGCGGCCGACGTGAATCTTGCAACTCTTTTGTTTTCCAACGGATTTCTTTGAAATTTTGGATTATTGTAAAAATTAGTAAACGATTAACAGAAAAATTGAAAAAAATTAAAAAAACAAGATGGCGGCCGAGCTGTGACGTCTCAAATTTCCACCCCTCTCCTGTATAATTTTGTATGAAAAAAATTTTTTTCACCCATGGTGTCGTATAGAGCTCAAAGAATGTGACTCGGAGAAAGGTGGAGAGAGCTGATGAGTGAGGAGTTCGGAGACGGGCGAGGGGCACGGCCAGGGTATAGAAGATAGGTGGAGGGTGCTCGACCAAATGTCATTCGGAACCTCGAGCAGTTGCCAGTGAGTTGAAAAAAAATTCCAAAATGGCGGAAAAAAAATGGCGGCAAATTTTGTCCGTCTCTCTCTCGGAGACTATAAAAGATGGAGGAGCGGTTTCTCGACAAAAAATGATCAAAACCCGGAGGTCTACCTGGTGAGTAGGAAAAAAATTCAAGATGGCGGATTTTTTTTTTTCATACAAAATGTACGGGGAATATTGAAGGGACTAGAAGTTGGGAACTATGCAAGACATTGATTTTGATAGGTTCATAGGGCTTTTTTTCTTTTTCTTTTTTTTCATTTTTCATTTTTTTTTTTTTCTTTTTTTTCATTTTTTTTTCTTTTTCTTTTGTGAATGAGGAGCACGGCCAGGTTATTGCAGATAGGTGAGGTGTGCTCGAACAAATTTTTTGGCAAAAGATGACCAGAATCCGAAGGGCTACTTGATGAGAAAAAAAATCGCGGTCCGCTTTAGCGGGCCGCGCACCCACGCGCCCTACTTGTAGTAATAACACTTCCCGCGAGCTGCTTTAGCAGCTCGCGCACCGAGCGAAATAAATAAAGCCGAACAATCGCGGTCCGCTTTAGCGGGCCGCGCACCCACGCGCCCTACTTGGAGCAACAACACTTCCCGCGAGCTGCTTTAGCAGCTTGCGCACCGAGCAAACGCTAGTTATTATTATAATATATATAGCTCGATTACCACTGACTGACTGACACACTCACTGATTGACATAATTGTTCTCCTAGAAAGAGACAAAAAACGATAGAATGATGTAGGGGAGATATGTCCGGGTGGGGGATTCGAGTGGGGAAAAATTATGACATTTCGGAAAAACAAGATGGCGGCCGACGTGAATCTTGCAACTCTTTTGTTTTCCAACCGATTTCTTTGAAATTTTGGATTATTGTAGAAATTAGTAAACGATTAACAGAAAAAGTGAAAAAAATTAAAAAAACAAGATGGCGGCCGAGCTGTGACGTCTCAAATTTCCACCCCTCTCCTGTAAAATTTTGTATGAAAAAAATTTTTTTCATCCATGGTGTCGTATAGAGCTCAAAGAATGTGACTCGGAGAAAGGTGGAGAGAGCTGATGAGTGAGGAGTTCGGAGACGGGCGAGGGGCACGGCCAGGGTATAGAAGATAGGTGGAGGGTGCTCGACCAAATGTCATTCGAAACCTCGAGCAGTTGCCAGTGAGTTGAAAAAAAATTCCAAAATGGCGGAAAAAAAATGGCGGCAATTTTTGTCCGTCTCTCTCTCGGAGACTATAAAAGATGGAGGAGCGGTTTCTCGACAAAAGGTGATCACAACCCGGAGGTCTACCTGGTGAGTAGGAAAAAAATTCAAGATGGCGGATTTTTGTCCCCCCATACAAAATGTATGGGGAATATTGAAGGGACTAGAAGTTGGGAACTATGCAAGACATTGATTTTGATAGGTTCATAGGGCTTTTTTTCTTTTTCTTTTTTTTCATTTTACATTTGCTTTTTTCTTTTTTTTCTTTTTTTTTTCTTTTTTTTTCTTTTTCTTTTGTGAATGAGGAGCACGGCCAGGTTATTGCAGATAGGTGGGGTGTGCTCGAACAAATTTTTTGGCAAAAGATGACCAGAATCCGAAGGTCTACTTGATGAGTAAAAAAATCGCAGTCCGCTTTAGCGGGCCGCGCACCCACGCGCCCTACTTGTAGTAATAACACTTCCCGCACCGAGCGAAATAAATAAAGCCGAACAATCGCGGTCCGCTTTAGCGGGCCGCGCACCCACGCGCCCTACTTGTAGCAATAACACTTCCCGCGAGCTGCTTTAGCAGCTCGCGCACCGAGCGAAATAAATAAAGCCGAACAATCGCGGTCCGCTTTAGCGGGCCGCGCACCCACGCGCCTTACTTTTAGTAACAACACTTCCCGCGAGCTGCTTTAGCAGCTCGCGCACCGAGCAAACGCTAGTTATAATATATATAGCTCGATTACCACTGACTGACTCACTCATTGACATAATTGTTCTCCTAGAAAGAGACAGAAAACGATACAATGATGTAGGGGAGATATGTCCGGGTGGGGGATTCGAGTAGGGAAAAATTATGACATTTCGGAAAAACAAGATGGCGGCCGAATTGAATCTTGCAACTCTATTGTTTTCCAACCGATTTCTTTGAAATTTTGGATTATTGTAGAAATTAGTAAACGATTAACAGAAAAAGTGAAAAAAATTAAAAAAACAAGATGGCGGCCGAGCTGTGACGTCTCAAATTTCCGACCCCTCTCCTGTAAAATTTTGTATGAAAAAAATTTTTTTTACCCATGGTGTCGTATAGAGCTCAAAGAATGTAACTCGGAGAAAGGTGGCGAGAGCTGATGAGTGAGGAGTTCGGAGACGGGCGAGGGGCACGGCCAGGGTATAGTAGATAGGTGGAGGGTGCTCGACCAAATGTCATTCGAAACCTCGAGCAGTTGCCAGTGAGTTGAAAAAAAATTCCAAAATGGCGGAAAAAAAATGGCGGCAAATTTTGTCCGTCTCTCTCTCGGAGACTATAAAAGATGGAGGAGCGGTTTCTCGACAAAAGATGATCAAAACCCGGAGGTCTACCTGGTGAGTAGGAAAAAAATTCAAGATGGCGGATTTTTTTTTTTCCATACTAAATGTATGGGGAATATTGAAGGAACTAGAAGTTGGGAACTATGCACGACATTGATTTTGATAGGTTCATAGGTGTCTTAGATCTCGGAGAATTAAAAAAGAAAAATATACTGGCCGAATTGAGAACCTCCTCCTTTTTGGAAATGGGTTAAAAAAGGTGAAAGAGTGGTTTTTTTGCCAACTATCCACGCGACCAACTAGGTGGGGTGTGCTCCAACAAAAATTACTCGAAACCACATCCAATTAGCAGGGAGTTGAAAAAAAACTCCAAAATGGCGGATTCAAGATGGCGGCCATAGAAACTTTCTCTGGTGTCTACCTCGGAGAGTTTAAAAGATGGAAGAGTAGTTTCTTGGCAACAGATGATCAAGACCCAAAGGTCTACTTGATGATCAGGAAAAAAAACAAGATGGCGGATTTTTTTTCCATGCGAAATATATGGCGATTATTGATTCTTCTTTTTTCTTTTCTTTTTTTCTCTTTTTTCTTTCTTCTCTTTTTTTCTTTTTTTTATTTTTCTTTTTTTTTTATTTTTCAATTTCTTTCTTATTTTCTTTTTTCCTTTTTTTTTATTCTTTTTCTTTTTTTCATTTTTCATTTTCTTTTTTCCTCTTGTTCTTTTTTTTCTTTTTCTTTTGTGAATGAGGAGCACGGCCAGGTTATTGCAGATAGGTAGGGTGTGGTCGAACAAATTTTTTGGCAAAAGATGACCAGAATCCGAAGGTCTACTTGATGAGTAAAAAAAATCGCGGTCCGCTTTAGCGGGCCGCGCACCCACGCGCCTTACTTTTAGTAATAACACTTCCCGCGAGCTGCTTTAGCAGCTCGCGCACCGAGCGAAATACTAGTTATTATAATATATATAGCTCGATTACCACTCACTCACTGATTCACTCACTCACTCATTGACAGGGTTGTTCTCCTAGAAGGAGACGGAAATCGATATAATGATGTTCGGGAGATATGTTGGGGTGGGGGATTCGAGTTGGGGAAAATTATGATATTTCGGAAAAACAAGATGGCGGCCGACGTGAATCTTGCAACTCTTTTGTTTTCCAACCGATTTCTTTGAAATTTTGGATTATTGTAGGAATTAGTAAACGATTAACAGAAAAAGTGAAAAAAATTAAAAAAACAAGATGGCGGCCGAGCTGTGACGTCTCAAATTTCCACCCCTCTCCTGTAAAATTTTGTATGAAAAAAATTTTTTTCACCCATAGTGTCGTATAGAGCTCAAAGAATGTGACTCGGAGAAAGGTGGAGAGAGCTGATGAGTGAGGAGTTCGGAGACGGGCGAGGGGCACGGCCAGGGTATACAAGATAGGTGGAGGGTGCTCGACCAAATGTCATTCGAAACCTCGAGCAGTTGCCAATGAGTTGAAAAAAAATTCCAAAATGGCGGAAAAAAAATGGCGGCAAATTTTGTCCGTCTCTCTCTCGGAGACTATAAAAGATGGAGGAGCGGTTTCTCGACAAAAGATGATCAAAACCCGGAGGTCTACCTGGTGAGTAGGAAAAAAATTCAAGATGGCGGATTTTTTTTTTCGTACAAAATGTATGGGGAATATTGAAGGGACTAGAAGTTGGGAACTATGCAAGACATTGATTTTGATAGGTTCATAGGGTTTTTTTTCTTTTTCTTTTTTTCATTTTACATTTGTTTTTTTTCTTTTTTTTCATTTTTTTTTCTTTTTTTTCTTTTGTGAATGAGGAGCACGGCCAGGTTATTGCAGATAGGTGGGGTGTGCTCGAACAAATTTTTTGGCAAAAGATGACCAGAATCCGAAGGTCTACTTGATGAGTAAAAAAATCGCGGTCCGCTTTAGCGGGCCGCGCACCCACGCGCCCTACTTGTAGTAATAACACTTCCCGCGAGCTGCTTTAGCAGCTCGCGCACCGAGCGAAATAAATAAAGCCGAACAATCGCGGTCCGCTTTAGCGGGCCGCGCACCCACGCGCCCTACTTGTAGCAATAACACTTCCCGCGAGCTGCTTTAGCAGCTCGCGCACCGAGCGAAATAAATAAAGCCAAACAATCGCGGTCCGCTTTAGCGGGCCGCGCACCCACGCGCCCTACTTGTAGTAACAACACTTCCCGCGAGCTGCTTTAGCAGCTCGCGCACCGAGCAAACGCTAGTTATAATATATATAGCTCGATTACCACTGACTGACTGACACACTCACTGATTGACACGATTGTTCTCCTAGAAAGAGACGGAAAATGATACTGTGATGTAGGGGAGATATGTCCGGGTGGGGGATTCGAGTAGGGAAAAATTATGACATTTCGGAAAAACAAGATGGCGGCCGACGTGAATCTTGCAACTCTTTTGTTTTCCAACCGATTTCTTTGAAATTTTGGATTATTGTAGAAATTAGTAAACGATTAACAGAAAAAGTGAAAAAAATTCAAAAAACAAGATGGCGGCCGAGCTGTGACGTCTCAAATTTCCGACCACTCTCCTGTAAAATTTTGTATGAAAAAAAATTTTTTCACCCATGGTGTCGTATAGAGCTCAAAGAATGTGACTCGGAGAAAGGTGGAGAGAGTTGATGAGTGAGGAGTTCGGAGACGGGCGAGGGGCACGGCCAGGGTATAGAAGATAGGTGGAGGGTGCTCGACCAAATGTCATTCGAAATCTCGAGCAGTTGCCAGTGAGTTGAAAAAAAATTCCAAAATGGCGGAAAAAAAATGGCGGCAAATTTTGTCCGTCTCTCTCTCGGAGACTATAAAAGATGGAGGAGCGGTTTCTCGACAAAAGATGATCAAAACCCGGAGGTCTACCTGGTGAGTAGGAAAAAAATTCAAGATGGCGGATTTTTTTTTCCATACTAAATGGAGAAAAATATACTGGCCGAATTGAGAACCTCCTCCTTTTTGGAAATGGGTTAAAAAAGGTGAAAGAGTGGTTTTTTTGCCAACTATCCACGCGACCAACTAGGTAGGGTGTGCTCCAACAAAAATTACTCGAAACCACATCCAATTAGCAGGGAGTTGAAAAAAAAACTCCAAAATGGCGGATTCAAGATGGCGGCCATAGAAACTTTCTCTGGTGTCTATCTCGGAGTGTATAAAAGATGGAAGAGTAGTTTCTTGGCAACAGATGATCAAGACCCAAAGGTCTACCTGATGATCTGGAAAAAAAACAAGATGGCGGATTTGTTTTCCATGCGAAATATATGGCGAATATTGATTTTTCTTTTTTTTTCTTTTTGTATCTTTTTTCTTTTTTTTCTTTTTCTTCATTTTTCTTTTTTTTTCTCTTTTCTTTTTTCTTTTCCTTTTTTTTCATTTTTCATTTTCTTTTTTTTCTTTTTTCTTTTCTTTTTTCCTTTTTTTTCTTTGTTTTATTTTTTTTCATTTTTCATTTTCTTTTTTTCTTTTTTTTCATTTTTCTTTATTTGCTTTTTTTTCTTTTTCTTTTTTCTTTTTTTTCTTTTTCTTTTTTTTCATTTTTCATTTTCTTTTCTTTTTTCTTTTCTTTTTTCCTTTTTTTTATATTTTTTATATTTTTTCTTTTTTTTCATTTTTCTTTTTGTCTTCTTTTTTTTCTTTTTTTTTCATTTTTCATTTATTTGCTTTTTTTCTTTTTCTTTTTTTTTCTTTCTTTTTTCCTTTTTTCATTATTTTTCTTTTTTTTTCATTTTTCATTTTCTTTTTTTCTTTCTTCTTTTTTTCTTTTCTTTTTTTCTTTTTTTTTTCTTTTTCTTTTGTGAATGAGGAGCACGGCCAGGTTATTGCAGATAGGTGGGGTGTGCTCGAACAAATTTTTTGGCAAAAGATGACCAGAATCCGAAGGTCTACTTGAGGAGCAAAAAAATCGCGGTCCGCTTTAGCGGGCCGTGCACCCACACGCCCTACTTTTAGTAAAACACTTCCCGCGAGCTGCTTTAGCAGCTCGCGCACCGAGCAAATGCTAGTTACAGTATAAAGCGTAGAATGGTATCAAGAGCACTGACAATATTCCCGATCCGAACAGCTAGGACGGACGATGAGCCAGCCAAATACACATGAGAGTAAAATTTAGTATACTTATAATAGGTACACAAATAATAAATTAAAAAGTAAACAATAAATAACGATCGAAAATAATATTATTGAAAACTAAAGTTCTTGAAAAATGTGACTCATTACAACACTGTGTAGATACACTTATCTCAGATAATTTTAGCAGATACTTGACTCTTCTCCGGGGAAATCATGAACTTTGTGCGTTAGAACCTAAAGTTATAAACTTCGGAGACAATTTTCTAATAGCTTCTTTTCTAAATAAGTAGGTACTTATTTCATAACAACAACTAGTGCACAACTGTACTATATTGATCGTGTACTGTGTGCATTGACCGAAAAATGACTAACTAATGTACTACGGATTTTTATTTTTAAACGTTCTAAAATTAAACAAGTTATTCTTAAAGTTTCGCCCAGTCCGTCTGTCGTTTCACAGACAAAACAGCTGAGCCATAATTAAGAAATCATCAAAATATAAAACATGCATATCTGTTCGACATAGTTATATAAAAATTTACTACAAAATCTTGTCGAACATAATTCAAATTCAAAATTCAAATTCAAAGTTATTTATTTCATGTAGGCCAACCTGTGGCTCTTATGACACGTCAAGATTCTACCACCGGTTCGGAAAGCGGATTCTGCTGAGAAGAGCCGGCAAGAAACTCAGCAGTTGCTCTTTTCAAAATAATCATTTTGCAATATTAAGGGCACGATCTCCGGGCGCAGTAGGCATTTAGAGCTACCTCAGTCCCCGCGCGATGAGTTGCGCGTAGGCGCTTTTCAAATGAACTCGCTCGACCCGCTGCTGTGCAAATTTTACATCATAGATTAAATAACTTTATTGTACCTAACAGTAGGGACAGTTCCAAGTTTTATGAAACATTTATAAGGTAAGGTATTATGTAAGTTTGATTGTTATTTTACATATTACGTACATAGGTACATTTACGTACTTATTTTTTTAGTTTTTTTTTGTTATTAGTTATTTCTTTCAAACTCGATATCTGGGGTTCCCTGTGCTTATAAAATAGTTAACCGTTGCCAAAATGTCAGCCATTTTCTCTTTTTTTGTTATTGGACCGATTTCTTTCAAAATCCATATCTGGGGATGCTGTGCTGGTCTAGGGATCTTTGTACTCATAAAAGCGGTAAACATCGTCAAAATTAGAAAAAAGTGGTGGCCATATTCTTTTTTTGAGATCGATTTCTTTAAAAATCGATATATGAGGATCCCAGTGCTCATAGCAGTGGTAACTGATGTCAAATTTAGAAAAATGGAAAAAAGATCCCCAACCTATTTGGGCCGAAGTTCCTTAGCCATTTTCTTTGTTATTGGACCGATTTCTTTCAAACTCGATATCTGGAGTTCCCTGTGCTTTTAAATAGTTAACCGTTGCTAAAATGTCGGCCATTTTCTCTTTTTTTGTTATTGGACCGATTTCTTTAAAAATCCATATCTGGGGATCCTTGTACTCATAAAAGCGGTAACCATCATCAAAATTAGAAAAAGTGGTGGCCATATTCTTTTTTCTTGTTATGGGACCGATTTCTTTCAAAATCGATATCTGAGGATCCCCGTGCTCATAGCAGTGGTAACCGATGTCAAAATTAGAAAAATGGAAACGTTTTTCTCCAACCTATTTGGGACGAAGTTAATTATCGGAATAGCAAAGAATAGTAAAAACACCTTTTTAATATTTGACAAAATATGTTAATAGTATAAAAAAAAATTGCCTGCACAAATTTTGACGACGGCAACCTCTTTTATGAGCATGATGAATCCCTGATATCGATTTTGAAAGAAATCGGTCCAGTAACTAAAAAAATGGCTTAGGAACTTCGTCCCAAATATGTTGGGGATTTTTTTTTCCATTTTTCTAATTTTGACATCAGTTACCACTGCTATGAGCACGGGGATGCTCAGATATCGATTTTGAAAAAAATCGGTCCCATAAAATGTAAAAGAATATGGCCACCACTTTTTCTTATTTTGACGATGGATACCTCTTTTATTAGCATTGGGAACCCCAGATATCAATTTAGAAAGAAATCGGTCTAATAACAAAAAAAAAAGAAAATGGCCGCCTTTTTTCTTATTTTGACGATGGTTACCTCTTTTATTAGCACTGGGAATCCCAGATATCAATTTTGAAAGAAATCGGTCCAATAACAAAAAAAAAATGGCCGCCACTTTTTCTTATTTTGTCGATGGATACCTCATTTTAGCACTGGAAACCCCAGATATCAATTTTGAAAGAAATTGGTCCAATAACAAAAAAAAGAAAATGGCCGTCACTTTTTCTTATTTTGACTGTGGATACCTCTTTTATTAGCACTGGGAACCCCAGATATCAATTTTGAAAGAAATTGGTCTAATAACAAAAAAAAAGAAAATGGCTGCCTTTTTTTCTTATTTTGACGATGGTTACCTCTTTTATTAGCACTGGGAACCCCAGATATCAATTTTGAAAGAAATTGGTCCAATAACAAAAAAAAATGGCCGCCACTTTTTCATAGTTACCTCTTTTATGAGCACAGGGATCTCCAGATATATAAGAATCTAAACCTAAAACCTCTTATACTAATATTTACAGATTTATTAATAGATACTAAAAATTACAACAATATTAACATTCTGATTTTATTTTAATCTATGATAAAATGAATATAATAGGTATTTAAGCAATAGATCGCTTGATCAGCGGGGATCGTAGCGAGCCAGCGAAAGCGATACGTCCTACCTCGATGATACTTTGCGGGCTACTAGAGTGAGGCGCACGAGCCACGTTGTTATATAAAAAGTAAAAACGTCGTGATTAAAATATAAACAATTTTTTTAGAGAAAAATTAACCATTAAATAATCTTCTAAAAGTGTTTGCCTATTTTGTGGCATTTGTTTTTTTAGTCTAACTTTAATATTCTATGAACACGACCTGAAAAACGATAAAAATTACACTGTTTTCGAAATTATTTTTGATCGGGTGAAGTTGTAAATTTTGAGTTTTGAACCATAAAAGAATTAAGAACATATATTAAACTACAACATATATTTTTAACCGATCAAAACAAAGAATATTTCATTGTTTACGATTCAATCAAAAATAGGTCGATGTCGAAGATCCCGCCGTTAATAAGTAGCTATTACATTGTAATAAGTTTTTATACTATCTTGTGGGCAGCTGGATGCCAAGCTGATTTAACCCGTGCATCTTTGTTAGAATAGAATATGACATTTCCACAAAACGTACTACAATTCAATTCATGTCAAAGACGGGCAGACAGAAAGTAGCCCCATTCCCGCCGGCGGCACCCGTTCACGAGCATGACGCATGATCCAGCCATTGCTTCGCTCGACCATATTTGAGGGAACGTAACAACCCGCACCACACGACACCACCACAGAAATGTTTAAAGAGAGCGCGACATACTTAGTCTACCCGTATTAAAGCATAGAATTGAATAATATTATTCAAACACTAATTTTAAGATCCCATGCAACTTTGTCATAAAGAAAGTCATTAACTTTGTAATAAGCGCGACTCAGTAAGTGAGTTTTTACGCATTGTTTAAATTTGTGCAGTGGCAAATCTAGCAATTCCTTCGGAATCATATTATATAAGCGTACGCTCAACCCCACAAAGGATTTTTGCACTTTGCGCAGGCGACATGGTGGAATTTCTAGTTTATGACGATTTCTAATGAGTCGATTGTGTGTATTGCCTCTTTGTTTATGCAGATGAATATTTTGTCTCACAAAGACTATATTATTATAAATGTACTGTGAAGCTACCGTAAGAATACGAATCTCTTTAAACTTTTCACGAAGAGATACGCGCGAACCGAGTTTATAGATAAATCGAATGGCTCTTTTCTGTAATATAAAAATAGTTTCAATATGAGCTGCTCCGCCCCACAATAAGATTCCATAGGACATTACACTATGGAAGTAGGCAAAGTAGACCAGCCTAGCCGTTTCTACATCGGTAAGCTGAGCTGAGTTTACCCGCTAATGTCTCTATGTGAGCGTCCCACTGAAGCTTACTATCCAAGGTCACCCCCAGAAAAACTGTGGAGTTCTCAATTATAAGGTTTTCCCCGTTTATTTTTATTGTTTTGTCAATTTTCTTAACAGTTTTGAATATTAGAGATGTATCATCTGCAAACAACACAATATTGCAAGCATCGCGGACATGATATGGTAAGTCATTAATATACACCAAAAATAGAAAAGGACCCAGGATAGAGCCCTGTGGGACACCCAACAGAGTAGATGAACCCCGCAACTTCACGTCACCTACGCATACACTTTGTGTTCGATCACTAAGGTAAGAGGCAATGAGATCAAGTGCAACGCTTCTTATGCCATAATGACTAAGTTTGAGTAAAAGAGTTTGGTGATCACCGCAATCAAACGCCTTAGATAGGTCACAGAAAACCCCAATAGCATTCTGCGAACGCTTCCAGGCATCGAAAATATGTTCAAGTAGCTTTGCACCAGCATCAGTCGTGCTTCGACCCTTCGTGAAGCCGTACTGTTCGGGGTGTAGCAAGTTATTAACATTAAAATGCTTCATTAGTTGATCAAGTATAATTTTTTCAAATATCTTACTAAGTGTTGGAAGGATTGATACAGGTCTGTAATTATTGAGGTCAGTTCTGTTGCCTGATTTAAACAGGGGGATGAGTTTGTTATGTTTCATCAAATTTGGAAAGATACCCATAGCAACACATTCATTAAAAATTACGGCTAAATAAGGAGCAATGTCATTTATTATGTCAGATATAATTTTTACAGACATACCCCATAAATCACCAGTTTTTTTCATTTTCAACATCTTAAAATTTTTTATTACCTCAGCTGCAGTGATTTTGAATTCAAATAAAACATTGCACTCATTGTTGTGCAATGAGTGCAATGACATTGACAATTGACGTTGCCTCTCAATAAACTCTGAGCTGCAGTAGGTGAGGAATTCAGAGAGTCAATTACTAAAATAAGTAGATATTTTAGAATTGAATACAATAACAAAGCTTTGAATTTAAGTAAACTTTGACAAAGTGCTTTTAAAGCCGATTTCACCAACGGAAAATAAGTCTTATCCGAGCGTTTGATATTTTGACAGATTTTCAATAAGTACCAAAACTGTCAAAATATCAAATTTACGCTCATATAAGACTTATTTTATGTTGGTGAAATTGGCCCTTAAAAAGTCAAGATTCACAATGCCGTTAATCGATTTTTTTAAAAATACTACAAAACACCCATTTCGAACAAAATATTATGTCCTTCGCCGTAACTTCTACATATACTATATAATAACAACAAAATTATCACAACCATAGTGAGTATAATAGTGAGAAATAATAACTAAAGAGTAAGTCCACCAAAACAATGTGTAGTTCAATACGGTTTCTGCGATTGATCAACACAATATACCACATTATTAAATTATAGTGTTGATAGAGCTGATGTTTAAGCAAAATAAAGGTGTGGTTTTATTTCTTACAATTCTTGTCATTTACTGGCTTTAATGACATATATACATATATTATATGCGTGTGCTGAGCGCTGCCGCTGGCACGATCTTGACCAGTACTTCTTCTTTTTCCTATCTAGTTCCTCTAACACTTGTCCATCTCCGATCTACCTATTGTACTCGCCACTGTCTTAGATATTCTAACCAAAAAGTGCTTGACCAGATATTACGAAAATAAAAAGCTAAATTATTATTAATTATTTATTACGTCTTATTTCTACTCCATAGTCCGTAATCCATAATTTTAAATTATCCAGACCTAATGCCGCGATTTATGTAAAGATATCGTCCAAAAATCCACATTATGACAGTGGTTGAATAATTGTACAGATAAGAGGAATTGACGGCGTCTATATTCCGAAGGCCGTGGGTCTTTTGTGTCCTTTCTTGTATTAAGGAAAAGTATAATTTCCCGGACGATGTACAATCTTTTTAGAAATAGGAGGTAATTACGTTAACTTTCACCCGGATAAGGTAACTAAACCTTTTTTGTTTGCTTTCTTGCCAGAAAGTTTATAGGCCGCTATAGGTAGTAAAGAAAACTTTTGTGTTATTCTCAAGGAAAAAAAAACACTTTTATATCGAATTATTAGTATTGAAATAAATAAGACAATTTATCATCTATTTATGAAGTAGGTATTTATATAAAAGCAAAAAGTCCTCTATTTTATTTAATTCTTTTGTCATTTTTTTCCAAACCCTATCAAGGATCCTACGATTATTTTGGGGTAAAAAGTATCCTAAACCATTCAAAAAACCAAGTCGATCCCTTGCTTCGTTGCAGTGTGATTTAAGGGCAAACCAACAAACCAAGGAAAAGTACTAAAAAAATATTAATTAAAGTTACAATTAACATTAACTAGTGTAGTTGTATGATTCTCGGGGCAAAACTACGGAGAAAGCCTAGCGTTTATCCCAAACAGCATTATCGAGCAACGCGTTACCGATATGAAAGCCGATACTGATTTCGGATTTGTATTGGGTTAGGAATCATAATTGAATTAGGTGATAGATCGCACGTTGGTAAGCTCTGAATAATATTTATATTTTCATGATTTTATTGTACTAGCTGATTGTCCATGACACCGTCCGTCTTGATTTAGGTTTTCAAAAAATCTATAGACAAGCTTTACTATCCCTTTAGTGATGGACTTTTAATTATTTATCGTTCTTTAGGGCATCTTTAGAGTAACAACTCAAGGAATATTTTCTTCAAGTTTTAAGGCCCACTTCGCCTACCTGTTTACTATTTAGGCTACGTGTGTTGTCTTTCAATCAGTCAGTCACTTCAATTTATTTTATTTCTACAGATACAGAATATTTTATTAGACTATTATACTTTGTTAGCACCGTATTCGTCTGTCTCCGCCATAGCAGCCAAATATAATAAGGCATAGACGAATATTTAGGTACATGTCTGCTTTTGATAAGGCATGGCCATGGTTTTGGTGCTGTCAAATAGACGCGAAACTGCCTGTTTTCCGACCGAGATTTAGATTTTAGATAGCTTTTGTGTAACTTTGGAAAAAGAATGGACCTTTTGCGAGTACCTATACCTGGATAGGTTTCATGCAGTGTTACAACTCGTACAAGTTTCACCTTAAATTAGCTTAGTGGACTTTGCAAACAAAGTAACAGAGATGTTAATTTAATGTACGCCACTGTCACTTGAAGCGGTCCGTTCCAACTTTCAAAGGACGAAGGCTGCTACGGATTCTCTATTATGTAAATTTTCACGTAATTTTCTCGACGCTGTGTCCAGACTTTGTAACCCGAGCGGGGACGGCTCGTCGTTAATTTTTACCTGAGTTCGCCGTTTGATAAAAAAAAAACAATGAATTTTTATGTCTTTTTGCCTACCCAAATTTTTCGCCGTAATTTTGGTCCTTATATAGATGGTCCATAACAGCGTAACGAAAGAGAACGTAAGATGAGAAAACACTCATCAGTACACTAATCATTGCTCTCTTTCTTCTTCTTATCCTTTTCTTATTCATTGTAGGATAGGCCTCCACAATTGCACGCCATTCTTTTCGATGTAGTTGTACTAACCTTGGTTATGTTATCAGCCCAAGTTACTCATGCCTAGCTCTTTTTGTACACTGATCTCGCTAAAACACATTTTCCGTGACTACACGCAATAAAACGTTAAATAAATAAGTTTTCACAATAATACTTTATTACATGAAAAATCGTAAATGAAAATGAAAAAAGTAATTTCGGCTTCAACTTGAGTTCCACGTTTTGATCTGATTTTGAACTAGCTAAATTATTCATTAATTTTTTATCTACCTTGTTAACTTCCTGTTTGCCCGTTTTTTAATAGAGGCTCTAATAGATTAAAAAATTTTTGAGCACACTTAATTAAAAAATGAAATTATAGTTACAGTTTTATAACAGTTTTTAATTTAGATGTGTGTACTATTTATCAAATACATAATGTACTAAAGTGTGTCCCACTCGAGTTTTATGAGAAGCGTAAAACGGTTTATGAAGTGCAATTTACGTGACTTGCGTACCTATATACAGATAAAATACATTTTATCAACATAATTCATATAATTTATTTAAATTGTAAGTACAATTAAAATGTAAATTTTAAAGTTATCAGGAGTCAACTTTAAAATTTACATTGTGCTAATTAAAATTAATTTTCTAGCCAAAGGAATGGCTTTAAGAATAACTCAACGCGCTATAATTATTGTACGAAACTAACAGCTGCTAAAGTGTGCAACACTTCCCCGTGTTTCACTAAGCAACATGACACTGACAAAAAAAAACCGGCCAAGTGCGAGTCGGACTCGTGCACCGAGGGTTCCGTACTCCAAAAGTAAATGTAAAACGATAATAATATATTAATTTGCTTATTTATCGTTAACTTTGTTTGTAGGGGTTTAGTGTTAATATAAAAAAAAACTATGCTAATTAGAGCTTTGGTTTTATTTTCCTGTAAAATATACATAAATCTCTATTGAGCACAATTATTTCTGATTTTTCGATTGGTAAACTTCGGAGATAAGGGGGGGAACGGTATTTTTTTCGACGAATTTCCGATTAATCCAAAACTATTATAGATAAAAATAAATAAAAATCTGTTTTAGAATGAACAGGTAAAGGCCTTGCATATGATATCCCACTCGGTATAGTTATTTTACTTTGAAATTTCAAACCCCTGATTTTCCCCCTTTTTTAATAAAACTAAAATAACTTTCGATTTTTTTTATTCCAATGATGTTGGACCACTATTATACATAACTATTCCAAATTTCATGTCGATAGCTTTAATAGTTACTAAAATAATCGACTGTGACAGACGGACGGACAGACGGACGGACGGAGAAAGTCTCACCATAAGGGTTCCATTTTTACCATTTTAGTACGGAACCCTAAAAATTTTGAATCTATTGGGCAGAATACTAAAACAATACTCAAACAAATACGTGTATGATCATACATATCGATACCAGAAGTATCAATTAACGTAAGGGACAAATCACGGTTTTTCAGGAGAGCCGAAAGACGGTTTTTTTTTTCGAAATCTGTCTGTGTCTTTTGTAATAATTTTTCAATTTTAATGGTGTCTAGGGCAAAGTTTCTTAGTTTTTTCCATTCTTTCATATCATAATTGCAAAATTGATGAAAACTTAGTAGTTTAGAAGATAGCATGTCCGTTACATTAAAAAAAATGTTGAGTTGTACCTTACCCTACTCAAATTTTATATGTAAACCGTGGGAAATAATGTAAGCAGCAAGAAAAATAGAACATTTTATGGTAACGGACATAGGTAACGGACTCTTTTAGTGTTGCAATTTGATGTAAGCATGCCTATATCTACCTAAATAAATGATATTTAAAACCTTATTAATATAGGAGCTAAAGTCTATGTTTGATTCACACTAATATTTTTAATTCCAAATAATGTGTGTGTCTGTAATGTTTTTACGGCTAAGCCAGGAAATAAATTTTGATGAAAATTGATAGAAATAGATAGATAGACCCTCAGGCTACTTTTTTATATAAAGATAAACATATTATTTAGACGTATATTAATAAATTTACTAACTAACTAAATTAAGTGGCTAACTCTGTCATACATAGTCAGCGAAAGAGCCCAGGACAATCAGACCTTCGTTATTTTATAAAAGTTGAAAGCTTCTCTGCGTAATATATCCCCAGCACATGTAAGAAAGATCCCCGACTATATTAAGTTTAGATCATGGTAGCTTTGATAGATATCAGGTTGCAAATGTTTATACAACTTTGTTACCTGATTTGGTAAACTATGGATTTCTAGGGGATAGTAAAAAGTAGCATGTGTTAGTCCAGGGTATAATGTATCTTCATTCCAAATTTCAGCCAAAAGTTGCAGCATGAAGAAGTAATAAGTGAATTTCGGTTTTTCAAAATCCTGCGGGAACCAAGAATTTTTACGATTATAAATTAGCCCAGGTGTTAATCCAAGCTTTAATCTATCTCCATTCCAAATTTCAGTAAAATCTGTCCAATTAATTATTAAAATTTAGTTATTTATAATATATGTGTGTGTGTGTGTGTGTTTATATTTGTAACTCTTTCACGCAAAAACTTCTGAACGGATATTTGGCTGAAATTTGAAATGTAGATAGATTATACCTTGGATTAATACACAAATTACTTTTCATCCCGAAAAAATTCTTGACTCCCGCAGGATTTTGTAAACACCGAAATTCACGTGTTACTTCTGCACGCCAAACCTCTTGAACCGATTTGACTGAAATTGGGAATGGAGATAGATTATACCCTGGATTAACACATAGGCTACTTTTTATGCCGTAAAATCCATGGTTCACCAAATCAAGTAGCAAAGGTGTTACCTTTGCTACCTATATATCTCCCAAAGCCACCATGATCCAAACTTCATAGTCGGGGATCGTTCATAACTGTACTGGGGACATACGCAGAGAAACTTTCAGCTTTTATAAAATGACGAAAGACTGTTTGTCCTGGATTCTTGGGCCATAACAGTTCAGCGCCTATTATAATCAACATTACAACTATCCTAGTAATTTGTGTTTACTAGGGTAGTTGTAACGTTGATTCCTACAGACTTAATTTTGTTGTTATTATAGAACATTTTAATTTGTTAATCAATCAATTTTGACGTGATAACGTCTTATAAATCGATGAACACCGGCTGCACGCACGAAAGAGTGTCACGTTCTGCCTGAGCCTGTGCGTGCAGGCAAGAGCGCGGAACAAGCGATAGAGAGGCACGATTGGTCCAAGCATTAGCTTGTTGTGACACATTTAATCATCAATGTTTCTTTATGACCTTATCACGTAAAACTATCGTCCGTAAACCGAATTTACAGACAACCAATTTTTTTAGATTTAATTTACATTTTGTTAATCTGAAAGTAAAATAACATGAGAGACCTATTAATTGGGATATTTTATATGCATATACCATTAGAGAAAAGAGCGCATTCTTTACCTTTTTTCACAACAGAATAATGTAAGGGACTAATTCTGAAAAAGCTCTTATTATTAAGTAAAGTAAGGGACATGTAATGAACAAAAAAATTTATTAATGGGATTTACTTTAATTCTCATTTTACAACAAAAAATAAAGTCCCTTAAATTAAATTTTCTACCAAAAATCGGTCTAGAATGTCCGAAAATGTTACTGTAAGGGACATTTTTTTGAACGATATCGAAATCTCAAGTATACCAGTCGATAGAGCGCAAAATTCCGAATCCAATGATATATATAACTCATTTTGGGCAAAATGTCCCTTACGTTAATTGATACTTCTGGTATCGATATGATAATGAGTAATTATGGCGGAATAACGGATATCACTGCTGTTTATTTCCGTTGTGTAATAACTAGTGGTTCGCCCCGAACTGAGACCTCGCGGTAACGGTATCCCATGATTATTCATTCAATCGATACATGATAACCAAAACTGACATTATTATTATGCCCGTTTTCACCAAACATACCTAAATCATCCCCTAAGTAGGAGTCTCTTAACGTAGGTAGCTCCTAAATACAATCCTAAGTCCTAACATCCGTCCCAATATCCTTTTAGGTGTCCCGTACAGGATCGTGATAAATATAAGTTGACAGAAAACATCAATCACCTAACTTATAGGTAGCCCGTAAAGGTTAGGGAACGTTAGTGAAAACATTGAATTATTATGTAGGTACTAACGAGTGAAACCGGGTTACGGGCATCTGTACAAATCGTCATCTATCGACGCGAATAGAAAATATACAATATTTAACTAAAATTTAACTAAAAAATAATTTTAATTGAATAATATGGTACAAAAAAAATTACAATACAATTATTGTATTATAATAAGTAACTAAATAATAATGGTCGACGCAAAACTGTTTTTGGGATAGGTCGTTAGTCGTAACTCGTAGTTCCATGGGAATAGTTACTGACTGCGCCATCTATTAGCATTATTGTGAAGCTATGTTGATGCTATATGAATTACTGATGTACATTAAAAATTAAATAATCTCGTTTCTTTATAATATTCATATAATTTTAGTATTTGTTGTTCAAGTACAGGATATAAGTGACCTAAAAACATAAAATCAGTTTGAAAATCCATAGCGGATTTTCCTAGAGAGCGTCTTCAAGCGAGCGTATAAAATCGCCACTTTGAAAGCCCCCCATTTCGTCAATTTTAAGGGAAAAATTAAAAAAAAAATATTTTTGTACTCAGTTCAAAATTATCTTTAAAATGATACGTAACAATTTTATGTAACGCGATATTTTTTTTTTACTTCGCATTCGCTTCTATGAGAGCCCCCCTGAAATAAAGATTTTTATAACTTTTTAAGCCATTTTCGGCTGGAGGCCATCGGTTTACATATTATATCTAAATTTGAAGTAATTACGTTCAGTAATTCAAAAGTTATAAGGCTCTGACAGACGGACGGACGGACGGACGGACAAGTGCAAATCGCTCTAGTTAACTCAGAGACCTCGCTTCGCTCGGTCAAATATTTATTGTATTAAAAAATAAAATAATAAAGGTATTCTATAACAAATCATTCAACGTAGAAAATCTTGTATTTGACAGGCGCTATACTGCTGTAGACTGTTGCACCGCAAACCTTATTATCGCACCAAATGAAACAAGAGTTATTACTTATTACGTATCGATTTTTTCTATTTTTAGTAGTCACTATGCTAAATGTATTTTTTACTGTAAAGGAAGTTATACAAATTCTTCAAATACGAGTACGTCCTATTTTTACGTACTTACTGATTTGATTTACTTTGATTGTTTATAAGTTTATAACTTTATTAAAAAAAAAAGTTGCAAGTTGGCTCGCTTGCCCTCGCATAATGGTTTGTAACTTGTAGGTATTCAAAATTGCATAATAGCTATTTATGCAACTGCATCGTAATGAGGGTCATTTTAATTCGAGTGCTGTTTTTTGATACGAGGCTTGCCGAGTATCAAAATAGGATAGTACGAGAATTAAAATGACTAATTACGTTCAGTTGCATACAAGATTTTATCTACGACAAGGAAAATAAAATCATTAACAAAATACGCCGTAGGCTCAATAAAGTAACAAAAAGTAACTCCGTAAGCCGCCACCAGCCGCCTGTGGCGCCTCTGTCAACAAAAAGTAACTCCGTAAGCCGCCACCAGCCGCTTGTGGCGCCTCTGTCGTATGAACGGTACAAAAGTGCCAGAACTCCGAGCCTTAGCTTTAGGTATCCTATTTTAAGAAGATAACCATTTCGATTCAGCTCCCATACAACGAGCTGCATCGAAATGAGAAGCAAAACCGAAAGAGGGTTCATTTCGATTCAGCTGTCAAATTCGAAATTGGAACTTTTCGATGTTGGAGTAGAGTAGAGTAGAAGTGATTTATTTTTATTACTACGAAGCTCATACCTACAAGTAAAGGTGAAAGGTGATTACCTCGATCAGAAGCCTTTATCTTTTATTCTATTGTAGACTACCTAATGTAAATGTGTCATCATACATCCTCGTGAAAGGTCATAATAAAGTTCAAACCGTACCGAAAAAATTGTAAGAAGATTAGAGGTTTTAAGTGTTTACACAGACGAACATGAATTGCAACTGTTTTATTCTGTCTCAACCGATAGACCTCTATTGCTGGTATGGGTGCCTTGTAAGAATTGATACGCCTCGATCTTATGCGACCGTTATCTACTGATGATGATGACTGATATTATCAATTCATTCAGTGGGAGGTCTGCTAACCCTGTGCTTTACGGTGCAAGGTCGTCACTCCAGCACCTTGGACTCCCAACGACCATCGGTTGACTTTTTAATGAGAGATAAATTAAAAGAAGGGATTTATCGTTGCTAAATGCTAGGTTTTATAAATAACGGAGCGATATTATAGTTCAAATAAAAGATGTAAGCAGATATGATTACATGAACGAAATGGAAAATGTGAGCAGCAAATGTGAAAAGTTTTTAATATGAGTCAGGGCAGAGTTCGACTAGGAATATGGGTACTGTAATATAAACTTTTTTGGAATATGAATTTTATACAGAAATGGTTTTGTGGTCTTTATAAATGTGAATGTTTCGTTTCGATAGTAATGTTTATTGAAGTTTATTAATTTTTTTCAAGCCTTCAACCTATACCCTATAAGCTCTAAGACTTACATGCATTTTATGTAAGTAATTAAATATCACGCCTTAGTGAGGAAACCTGCACGCCTAAGAAATCTCGATAATGTTCTCAAATATGTGTGAAGTCTGCCAATTCGCAACTGGACTATTTATCAATTGAAATTCATCGAATGAATAGATAGGATTATTGTACAACATTCCATGCCTGATTACTGTGTCAAAATAATGAATTACTGTATGAAATCTTCATAAAAACTAAAATAAGACAAACTAGTGTAGTAAATAGAGCTGAAAATGAACACATTATTCCACACTAAAATCTTAAATCACTCGGCTTAGTGTTTCGATGACAAAGGCTCGGGACGGAAACCCACATTATGACGGTAGTGGAATAATTGTATAGATAAGACAAATTGATGGCTTCAGCTTTTGTGCCCTTGATTGAAATTGAAAATTAACGTACTGAGTATAACTATTAAAATTAATAGTCAATAGTAATAAACGTTAGCATTTAAATGACCAACACATCATCGTCATCAGCAACCCATAAACAGCTCACTTCAGAGCGCACTCCACATATAATTGGGATATTATGGAGAACTCTCAGACGTGCAGGACCAACTAAAGAGTTTGTAAAATTTTAAAGGTAGGTTTAAAACTTTTTATTTTTCGAATATTCAATTTGATATAGGTACTTGACCAAGAAACCATCCAAGTGAAATAAAAATTACCCTACCGACGGTGTAAGTATCTAAATCCAACACTATCACGAAAATATTGAACGAAAAATTCATAAATGTGCTCTGTTTAGATGTTTGTTTTTCTTAACTTTTCAACACTGTTACGCAATAAGTTTGGAGAGAACATAAGTTTATACAGTACTGCTATATTAAGCGGGTCAGTAAGTTTTCTCGTTATGTCCTTTGAACGTTTTCAAAGTTGTAAAGACTGTTCATATACGAAAGTGTTCATAGATTTTTATTGCGGAGAGAATTAGTGCA
This sequence comes from Oeneis ivallda, assembly GCA_029955525.1. Lineage (NCBI taxonomy): Eukaryota > Metazoa > Arthropoda > Insecta > Lepidoptera > Nymphalidae > Oeneis > Oeneis ivallda. The sequence continues at coordinate 18,177,969 of JARPMR010000004.1, read as the reverse complement.
GTATTCTTGTGATGAGGTTTAAATACCTGAAATATTTCTGATATACATATAATTTAATAGAAATATAAATTTTTTCCTTTCCAAAAAATTTATATACGGTACTTATTTCTATTATACGAAGAATTTCTAAAGTGTAATAGGTATAGTGTCAAAATATTTGGTAAGTTTTGCTTGAACAAAAACCAACAAGAGACTAATCTATAGATGAACCGTTGTTTCAGTGAACCATCTGCGGTCTCGAAAACAACGGCGACGAGCGAAACAAAAACGAAATGAGAAAGCCTTCGCGAGACGCATTGTGGCAAGTTGTGATGAAATAAATCTGCGGTCTATTCTGCTTTATGTAACCACCTCCGTACAAAATATAAATGCTTTCCATATTATGTACATAAAAATACTAGTGGTTCGCCCCGAACTGAGACCTCGCGGTAACGGCTTCCCATAATTACTTATTCATCCAATAGATACATGACGATCAAAATTGACATTATTATTATGCCCGTTTTCACCAACCATACCTGAATCATCCCCTTTGTAGAAGTCTCTTTACGTAGGTAGCCCCTAAATACAATCCTAACATCCTAATGTCATTTTCACCTTTAGTTGTCCCGTAGAGGATCGTAATAACAAAGTTGAGAGAAAGTGTCAACTAACTTAACATAGGTAGCCCGTAAAGGTTAGGGAACTGTTATAGTGAAATCCTCAAGGCCTCAATCAAACTTAGGTATAGTTTTTTGGAACATTTAAATTAAATTACTTGTACACAGCGTCATCTATCGACACGATCAGAAAACATGTAAAAACAAACTGCAACGTGAAGTTTTATTGATGTTTGCTAAATGATTAAATAATAATTTTAATTGAATAATATGTTACATATAGCTGCATTTGCTATATGAGATGAGAGCGCCATCTATTGACATCATTGTGAAGTTCTGTTGTTGCTGCTCATTAAAAGTTAAATAATTTAGTTTCCTTATTACATTTATCTAATTTTAGTATTTGTTGTTCAAGTACATGATATTACGCTAAAATTATAAAACTTTCAAGCCCCAGCTTTCAATGGTTATTCCGTTGTGAGGTCAAATATAATCTCCACTTTGAAAGCCCCCCATTTCGTCAATTTTAAGAAAAAAATTAAAAAAAAATACTTTTGTACTCTGTTCCAAATTATCTTTAAAATGAGGTACTGCAACCCTATGAAATGCAAAAAATTTTATTTTACTTCGCATTCGCTTCTATGAGAGCCCCCTGAAATAAAGATTTTTATAACTTTTTAAGCCATTTTCGGCTGCAGGCCATCGGTTTACATATTATATTGTGGGGGGACTGACGTAAGTCGGAACAAGCAAGCCGCCTGCGCGCGGTGTGATAGGCAGTGGGTCGGCGACACCCAACTCCGGCGGTCCTTTCGCTAGTAATATTTGAATGTAATATGGTAGAGTCAGATGCTATAGTGAAGCTCGTGTAGGCTATGTTCAAATAAATATATGTGACCGTCGTGAAAGGAAGTTTTAATTGAAGCTCCAGGCAGAGTCCCAACAGTGGTGACCCCGCAACTGAACAAAGTGCAACCCGATCGACGAAAGGAGACCCCAACATAATGAACCCGCCAGGTTCGCCACATAAAGGTACACCGCAGGGCATGAAAATGGAAGAAGGGATGGCGAGTATCACCGTGTCGGCAAGGATACCCGAATTTTGGAAGGAGATGCCCAGACTGTGGTTCGCTCAATTTGAGGCGACATTAGCCCCCCAGAAGCAGGGAGATGAGTGCCGGTTTCAGTTGGTTTTATCAAAATTAGGGCGCGAAGCGCTCCAACAGGTAGCCGATATAATTTACAGTCCACCAGAAGCCAATAAATATCAAGCCTTGAAGGAGCGACTTTTACAAGTTTACGAAGAGTCACCGGAGCGACAGTTCCAGAGGCTAGTGAGCGAATTAGAGTTAGGCACCCAAAAACCATCGCAACTCCTGCGCAGAATGAAGGAGCTGGCAAGGAACAGCAAGGCTAGTGATGAAACCGTAAGGAATCTGTGGATAACAAGACTGCCGATACCCGTGAAGACAGTGCTCGCAGCTAGCCAGGACCAACAAGTGGACAACTTGGCCGCCATCGCGGATAAAGTGATGGAAAATATGCAGCCAATAACAAGAGAGACCTGTGAGCACAGTAGTAATATCACTATATAAAAAATTTTTTTGTTTGTTGCAAAAACTAACTTAAAAATTTTTTTTCTTTCCCCATAGGGGGGGATGAGTGTGGGGGGACTGACGTAAGTCGGAACAAGCAAGCCGCCTGCGCGCGGTGTGATAGGCAGTGGGTCGGCGACACCCAACTCCGGCGGTCCTTTCGCTAGTAATATTTGAATGTAATATGGTAGAGTCAGATGCTATAGTGAAACTCGTGTAGGCTATGTTCAAATAAATATATGTGACCGTCGTGAAAGGAAGTTTTAATTGAAGCTCCAGGCAGAGTCCCAACAATATCTAAAATTGAAGTAATTACGTTCAGTAATTCAGAAGTTATAAGGCTCTGACAGACGGATGGACGGACGGACAAGTGCAAATTCACTCAAGTAGACTCAAAGACCTTCGCTTTGCTCGGTCGATTAAATTAAAATTACCAAGACCTGCCAGTTTATATCACTGTGTGTCAAATTCACCATTGCCAAGTAACTTTTAACCGAGGAATAAAGACGTTCCGACAGTTTTTATATTGAAAATCTGTCAAAACGTCGTACTTATTCGTCGGATAAACGTTACTCGGCAATGGAGAAAACTTATGAAATTTAAAATGAGCAAAGTAAAAATTACCAGTGCCGTTTAACCGAGGAAAAATTTGAGCGTTCCGACAGTTTTTCCATTGAAAATCTGTCTAAATATCACGCTCGGTTAAGACATATTTTACGTTGGTGAATCGGCTCTTCAACTAAAAATAATGAAGGCGGCAAAATTTGTATGGAGAAACATTAATTTATAGGATTTGAAACCCAAATGCACGTGCATCAGCGAGTTTTGTTATACCTACTTAACTGTTTAAAATTCACGCATCGTTTTGTTCGCGACGTATAATATTTGAGGCTTAATATAGGACAGTTCTTAACATGTAAAGTATACCTATTTAAAGTAATTTAGATTGGCTAAAGAACAGAGTGTGATTTTTTACATAATCATTACGTAAACATTATTTATTTTTATCAAAAACTAGCTGCCCGGACAGACTTCGTTCTGTCAAAAGTTAAAAGTAAAAATTAAATTTTTTTTGTTTGTTTTTTTTTTTTTATTAAAACCTTCCGTGGACCTTAAAGAACATACAAAAAAATAAATTAACCGAATCGGTCCATCCATTCTTGGGTTATGCGCTTACCAACATTCATTTTTATTTATATAGATAGATATTCTACCTGCATTTCTTGTCACATGATGAGATGTCTGTGAATGCATGGGAGATGTGTAGGTATGTACCTACACATCTCCCATGCATTCACAGACATCTGCTTTCATACTAATGACTTGCATACCTGCATTGTACACGGAGTAATCCATCACACAAGCACCAACATCTATAACGCTAGAAAAATACATATTTTACTTGTTATAGCAGCCCTATTCAAAAGTCACAAAATATTTATGTAAGCACGTAAAATAATTTTTATTTATTTTGGAGGTAAGTAAGTCTGCGGCCCAGGTGGGAGCGGGTGCGGGCAGCGGAGCAGGTAGCGGCCTCTGCGGCAGAGGCCTAAGGGGCTCTGCCTCGAATCTTGCGGGCAGCGGGGCGGTGGCGGCAACGACGCGGGAGCGGCAGGATCTAATGCGTAAAATCAAATGGACCGGCCCTCGAAAACAGCGGCGCGGGGGCAGGCAACGAGCGGTGCACTCCATACAAGCGGTGACCGCGCCGCCGCCGCCGCCCCGCTGCCCGCAAGATGTGAGGCAGAGGCCACAGAGGTGTCCCAATCGGATAGCAGCGGGGCGACTCAAAGAAGCGCTCCGTACTTGTACATTCAAAAGATTGTACTCCATAGTTCGGACTTCTAGTACTATTAACACAGTAGTCCGAGACAAGCGACAAAATCACAGACTAAACCAATTACGCCGACAAACTTTTATTTTGGGTACCTCCCCTACATGCAAAGAGGGGATGTTATAACAAGTTTAAAGTTTTATACTTATTTTTGTCTCTTTCACTTGAGGGATATTTTCTTTGAGACCGATTGCATTGAAGCCATAACATAAACTTGAATGGATATTTCCACTCATAGGATAAGAAAAAGGCTATTGTGTTTTATACTCGTATGTAGTTTAGAAACCTCTGCGCATCTCACAATATGTAGGTACCCGGGGCTCCAGATAACGAGCAAAGGTATTGTGATCGTGTGCCTTCCTTGAATCTATAACAATATTTTGAAATTCACAATTCCTCTATCCAATAATTTTCAAAATGGACTACTACTGCATATTCTATTATTTACTCATTAGTCCTACTGATATATAAATGCGAAAGTGTGTTTGTTTATACTTCAATCACGCCGCAATAAAGTCCCGAATCGATCATATTTTTGTTGAGGATCTAAAGAGGCATACTTTACTAACGTACTTGAGTAACGTACTTTTGTCTCGGAAAAATAATTTCACGTTGGGCAAATAAAATAATAATATAAACTAATTACGCTTAGGTTTATCGCTTTAAATATATAAATCGCATACTCAATTTACTTTTATTTAAATATGGATGCAAAATGAGTTATGGCGATTCCGGAAGCAAGCTAAGTTCTGCCACATGTTAGTACAATGTATTACATTATGATGTGAACGCTCGGAGCATGTTTAACTATTGAACTTAGAACTAAGCTCACTTAAGCTGCTCAGCAAACTTAATGTTACCGCTTGCAAAGAGAAGACTGACCAATAATGGTGGTACGGAACATACTACATTATGTAGTCATGATCTTGCCCTATGTACTCAATATAGCTTGCGATGTATGAACATTTTCACATTAAAACTAGCTATTTCAGGGTTATTCCTTTCTGTCCCCCTGATTTGTCCCCTCAGGGGGACAGATAGGAATAAAACTCTTAAAACTCGAAACTCGAACTCTTACATTCTTGTCTGTCCCCCTGTTACCAACGAAGTACGAACTAGTCGAAACAGTCAAACAAATAGAACTCATTATTAAGGGAGACTATATTACTCAAAAATAAAAGAAAAAATTGTGCAAATACAATAAGTACAATCATTTTTATTTAGGCTTTAATAATAGTATAGATATTGACTCTCTTATCATTCATCCATAAAAGGAAGATATGTCTTATAGGTCTGTTTTTCATTATCAAATAAATACCTACAGTATAATTGTATCTCGTACGTTATATTCATTCATTACAACGAATAGCTAGGCATACACGCACGGATCTGCCCGACAGATCTGCCTGACAGTTACGCTTGGCGGACAGAACTGCTGGTGTATGGCTCACCATAATCAAACTCAGTTCTCAAACTGAGTACAGATTTGCCTGCCTGATGCCTGCCCAGTGCCCGTACTCAAAACCACCGGATCGGGCACGCCGCACGCGGCAGGCAGATCCGAGCATATCCAACTATGCGTTATGTGCCGGTGCGTAGCAACAGCTGATGTGCCCGCCAGATCGCACCTCAGTCGCGCAGTGCATACGCGTTTTGTCTTACAAAAAATGGTATTTAGAGAAAATAAAGCGTTCTGGACTAGCTTTATAGAGCTGTTTAAGTTGAGGTGAAACAGCGCTTACAAATTTTAAATCTTCATACGAGTTTCAACTTGCCAGATAACGTAATGTTATTGTAAGACGTTCTTTTGGACTAACAGCATATTATCTCATTATACTGTATTTTATTTCTTACCTTTTAAATAGTAGGTATTCAAAAGCTGATTCATCCATTCTTAAAAAATTGAACAAATCAACAGGTTCATGGATTGACAAATCTCTGAGTAGATTCATATGGCTATATCGCAGCCGTTTTTCTAGCTATTGCTTTACCCAAACTCTTCTCCGTTTTCTTTCTTCAAGAAAAATAAAACCGCCGCATATAATTGCTACTTTTTGCTATGACAAAGACATTTTTAACAGACAGCCATATATGATGGAATCACGACCTGAACTGATGCCCGGAAACGTGAATGGACAGATTTACCCGACAGACGCGTCTGAACGTGTATCGGATCTGATCTGTGACTTTCGCCACACACGATCCCAGGTATCAGTTGCAATCACGAGTTTAATATAAACGGTTGTCTGCAATTTTCTCTTTCAAAGCAAAATCTTTATGTGGATCTGGCGGGCACATCTATCGCTACGCACACACGCATAGTTGATGCTCGGATCTGCCTGCCCCGTGCCCGATCCGCACGTTTTGAGCACGGGCAGCGGGCAAGATCCGGCAGGCAAATCTGTGCCTGAATCTCACCATACATTAACAGATCTGCCCGCGAAGCGTCAGTGACAGGCAGATTTGTCGGGCAGATCCGTGCGTGTATGCTTAGCTATCTGAGTCGTGCCCGACGGGTAAATCTGTATGTGTATGCTCAGCTAATCGTTTAGCCCACAAGCCTAGCCCTCTACTAGGCAAAGTTCTCTCGAACCGGACCCTGGCCAAGTGGGGATTAGAAGACTTCACACAAGCTTGAGAACTCTCAGGTATGCGATATCTAGGCTATCCCAGCTCCTCCTCCAATAATATATTATTGCAATTAAGGTTTTTTTACTTTTATTTAGACACGTTTCCTTTTATCCTACTCCTCTCACTATGGGTAGAGGTAGTACAATTTATAACTAATACTTATAAATGGTTGGTTTCAGCATAATTACCGATATAAAACAGCAAATGTTTTTCTAAAAATCTTATATCTAAATAAAAATGCATTGGTGACAAATAGTAGACCGTGAAGTTATAAAACATAATGGAGTAGTTAGTAGTTACTAATGAGTGAGTAGGTATATACGCTAGCCGTAAAAGCCGGCTCAAAGGATTCAGAATATTTTCAGTGCTCAGTTTCACAAAATAATGTTCTCTAAAACCATTTACCATTTGCGCTGCATACACTTAACTTCACTGGATACTATCCAGCATAATACGAACAATTATTCGTATCTTTTGTGAAATACGTCATGTTATTCCTGAGACCATAAAGCCCGACGTTGGCGTTGGTAATGTATTCTTTTACTTCTATTCACTTCACACGTTGCCTCGTGAATTTTTACAATCTTATTTTTGTTATTTTTTGTGGTTTCTCAAGATTAGTCGAATAAAAATGTTTGTATTATATTTACATTTGGTTTTCTTATATCGCTACGTTTTTATTTAATTATTTCATTTCATTTCATTTTCATTTCATTTATTTCATTTATTAACAACATGACCTTAACATACGAGTAATAATAAGCAGAGTACTTACATAAGTTATATTTTGGCCATATGCATGGGTGATCGGGTCTGTCACCTAACTAGGGAACATGTATTTAGGTTGACATTCCTTATTGGCTAGAAATGGTAAATTATTAAAATAAAAGTTATTTTAAAATGTTATGTTATTGTTAAATGAAGGGAGGGGGATTAGAAGCAGGCAGGTACCTACCTCATCCTGCAACTTTACCTTTTTAATATTTGCACTAATTAAAAAGTAAATCACATATGAACACAATATCTTAATAAAATTTTACCTAATATTATTATGTAAGTATTAATTAATTTCATATGCCGTGTGAGATGGTAATATGATTAATTATTGTCGTCTCGCGCATTCCTGAAACGAGTCAAACTACCTACTTTCTTATAAATGGTAAAAAATATAATACTAATAACAAAAAAATTAACTAAGTAGGTATCTTTAACGATAACGGTAGATTCTCGACTTGTCATAAGAGCCAGAAGTTGGCCTACATGAAATAAATGGGTATGTAATTTTGAATTTTATTATGTTTCACTTACATAGGTACGTTAGGATATCCATTATGGGCCGATTTCACCAAGGTAAAATAAGTCTTATCCGAGCGTAAAGATATTTTGACAATATTTTAAATACAAAAACTGTCAGAACTCACAATTTATTCTTAGAATAACTGTCAATCCACGTTGGTGAAATCGGCACTGAGAGTATTAAGTCGAGCCAGTGAAAATAGAACAAAGATTAAGTGAAGCTTGTAGCAAATGGATAGCTTTTTTTAGGGTTCCGTACCCAAAGGGTACCAACGGGACCCTATTACTAAGCCTACGCTGTCCGTCCGTCCATCCGTCCGTCCGTCCGTCCGTCCGTCTGTCAGCGGGCTGTATCTCGTAAACCGTAATAGATAAACAGATGAAATTTTCACATATTATGTATTTCTATTGCCGCTATAACAACAAATAATAAAAATTAAATTAAATTAAAAAAATTAAATTAAAATGTTTCCATGGGTACATGAAAATATTTTAATTTAATTTTTTTAACGGAACCCTAAAAGAGCGAGGCCCGACTCGCACTTGGCCGATTTTTTCTTTTATTTAGATAAAATGAGCAAGCGTTGAACGTCAACATTTTAGTTACGATAGAGCATAATATTTTAACGATATATTGTGCAAAATAATGAAACCAAAAAATTACAAATACCTACTTAACAACACTTACTAGTAAACAAAAATACCAACACTTAATAATCACAATAATACTTGAAGCAAAAATTTTGTACCCCTTTTTAGGAAATTGCACGGACGGAGGAGTATGAAATTTCCCACACTTATAGTTTAGATAGAGAAGGAGTGCAGAATGCTAGTATTTTTTTAAAATTATGCATAAAAATACATTAAATAAACAAAAAATATGATCGTGTGGACTCGAACCGGGGTCTTCTGGTTTCGGGTTCGCCCAATTTCCTGAGCTATTCGAACTTTATAGATGATGGCGAAATTTACCCTCGTATTCTAATGATATTGTAAGGGGTCTTTCATTGCCTGAAATGAAACCTAGCTAGATCGATTTATCGCCCCCGAAACCCCCTGCATACTAAATTTCATGAAAATCGTTGGAGCCGTTTTCGAGATTCAGATTATATACATATATACAAGACTTACATATGACGTATGTTATATCTTCTATCTAGTTCTTCCAACGTTTGAATACGTCTTTATCAGGACCAAAAATTTTCTATTTAAGTATGTTGGGCGTTGATTAGGAAGTAAATACTCGTAGTATTGCTAGGGCGCAATCGAAACACGATAAGTAACTGCTGCTTGGCGCGGAAAATTACTAAGTTAACCACTATCGTAATTGAGAAAGCACCGCACGTTGTTAGGTAATTGTGGCTGCAACTTCGAGCGCACCTCTCTAACATCGACAGGAGTCACATTACCTGATGTAAACAAGAGCCATGAGAGGCTTGTGAGTTCATCAACAAAACGGAAAGTCCGAAAACGTAAAATTTGCGTTGGAATAGATAGTTCAGCTGCTGATATTAAACGACGACAAGATAGCCTTTGACTGCGAAGTAACGATGCAGTCTAAGATGATAGCGGACTAAGTTGGAAGGGGTATAGCAGTTTAGGTACACGGCATCATCCCAGAACGTTTGATCACTCGGCGGCACGTCAGAGACGGAGAGAACTATAGTCAGGATCAAAGTCTCCCACCAAAATCCGCCGGGAACCAAACCTGAGACCTTCCACTTATACTGCGCCAGGGAGATATTTTCAGGAGTTTCCCTATACATAATAATATTATTTATTTTAACATGGTGATATCGACCAAAAGAATTTCGTCCGAATGGCAGAGTTGTCCCTTTGAAATTTTTCCCATTTTTGTTTTTATTCGTGGTTGAGATTTTCTTCAGGTCTCAACGGCTTGGTTGTAAAAGCACTATACTGCCAATGCCAAATTTTAATTTTGTTTTAAGATGACACACAATGTCAACCTTAAAGTAATTACTTTACAATTTTGAAAAATAATACTGCTTTAAGCGTTGGTAGCGGGGCGTTGGCTCTGATTGCTCATAAAGACATACACACTCTCTCTTGTACACATAGGTATTATACAAAAGAGAGACATAGTCGTAATTCCTAGTTCCATGAAAGAGAGACATGCTATTTTTTACAAAATTCTCATGAGTCGCGGGAAGCAACTCAAGAATTTCGTCAGACAAATAAATCAATAAAGACACCCTGTTTAAAAATACCATAAAATCATTGAGAGAATCCCCGGATTCCGTCGTTTACACATATCGTAGACCTGTCATCTCCATAAAATATTTATCCTTTTCAATCTTTCTGTATTGCCACTTTTTCTTCACGTCTTATTCTCGTTCTATATTAGATATTCAATACTGGAAGGAGGTGGCATGAACATCGTGTCTTATTTCTCATAATAAAAATAGGGTTTCCTTCTTTCTTGTAGTTTTTTTTCCAACTCGTAGAAAATCGTTTAAGATATCAGCATTTTATATTGAAATTTCCATACTTTCATGCTATCTACACTGATGTTATTAATGCAAAAATAACAATTTGTTTGTCTGTCTACAATTACTACAATTATGTCTGTTAAACCTTAATGCGCCTAAATTGCAAGGTTAATACCTTGCGTCCAGGCAAAAATCATAGGATACTTTATATCCCAGAAAATCAGAGAGCTTATGGAATTTTTCAAAAAAGACGTGCACCATTCGTCGTGTTGCGGGCATAACAAATGCCCATGACTTCGGCCACATGGATTTAGGTTTTTTTAAACTACAAGAAACTTGGAACGGTTTTTTTTCCGGGATATAAAGTCGTCTATGTCACTCTCACATAGACTATCTACAAATTACGTCGATCCGTAGCTCTATTACATGCTTGAAGTACAAGCCCACAAAAATAAACTTTAACTTAAAAAATACACTTAACTTAAAAAATACACTTTCGTATTTATTTATATTATAGTTCGGCCGTTCAGAGAATGCGTTCCTGACACCTATCAGTTTATTTCTCTGTTTTATTTTTATCAGTTTATTTGACACTCAGCTTGACACAAAATTATAACATTAATTGATTATTGATATAATAATGTTGTTTTAATGCTCATCAATTGTTAAAACGGTAAACAACCAGCAATAATATTTTTATCGTAACTGCAACGCCATTACAAAGTTACGTCGTCAGTTCAATCGCGACGTGTCAGGAACGCATTCTCTGAACGGCCGTAGTTTAGTAGGATACAAATAAACAAATAAAAAAAGCTCATAGGTATGAGCTTTTTTTATTTGTTGACTTAAAATACGGCAACTTGTAGTAAAGATATTGAATTCCGAGCGCGTTCCCGGCGAGCGAATGTGGGTACGTGCCCCGCAAGCCTGTATCGAGGCCCCAATGTCTAAATGGACGTGTCCACAACTGAGATAAGAACGAGGCCATTGTGTCTCCGAAGCCGCTGAAAATCTCTCTCAAAACATGTCCAAAAGACATAACGAGAAAACTTTTAAGCCTCTCTTATCTATGCTACGATATTTCACATTATATATTTAGTGACTATAATTATATATTTAGTAACTATATGATACTTTGTCTTTGTCTACTTTGATAAGCAGGCTTTTGCCCGCGGCTTCGCTCACGTTAAGAACGATTTTGCAAAACCCTATTTACCCCTTCAGGGGTTGAATTTTCAAAAATCCTTTCTTAGCGGATGCTTAATAAATAGATCAGTCAGTCAATCAGTCAGTCAGTCAACTTTTCCTTTTATAATATATTTAGATTTAGATTAGATAAGATAAGCGGAACGGTGTTCTGAACCAGTGGAGAGGTAGACTCATTTGACGATTCAAAAGCACTTTGTAAGAGTTTATTTCAATAAAAATTTTCTATTCAAAAAATTCCGTGTAAACTCTTTCATTTCCAAGTGTAAAAAGTAGCCTATATCCGTCTCCGGAGTGTGACCTATGTCTGTGCTTGATAATTTAAATTTTTAACGAATATTTCCGAGATAAAATGCAGCTTAAGTGAATAAGTAGAATGTTTAGCTTATTTTTAATATGATTATGTTCAAATAACAATCAGAGAAGCAGTTACCTATTTCGAAATACAGAAAAGAAAACAAAAACCAGACAGACACTTTAATTTTATGTCGTATTAATAGATAAAGTTAAAGTTTTATTTGCTTGCGTAGTTACGTATGTCAACTTATTCAGTCCATACTTTCAGCCTACGCTATGTAACTAATCTAGGATTTTAATTAATCTTTGAAAAAGAGAGACTGTAAACATAACTTAACTAGGTCGCCTCCCTTTTATTAGGACTTCTTAAAAGTCTAGGTCTCCGTTAATTAGGATTGTCAACTGTCTTGGAATTCTAGCATTCTCATAGCTCCGAAATTAGTGCTGTAGTTGTTCATACAAACAAAGCATACAACCTTGCGAAAGTAGGTAGGCAGGTGGGTAGGCACATTTCGTCATTCTGTGTCATGATCGTAGAACAACGTATCTGCATTTTACTAATGTTACAGTACCGCCATTTAAAAAAATTAGAATTTAAATTGAAATAATAAAAAATGTTCTACGATCATGACGATTTATTTATGTTATATTGGATATTCATACATACAGGATCAGTGTTATGCGCTACAATTAATTTGTGCTCCATATTTTTTAATTTAGCTTTATTTTTCTTCTTGGTGGGTTGTGTTTATGAATCTGAAAATTTTAATGAACGTTTTTGGGCCTTACGCAAGTGGGCTGTACAAGGAAATCTCAATATTAAAAGATAACAAAACCTGATGAATAATTTACTGCTTTAAGAAGCATGTTTAATTGTTTATTTTAAAAATTAAATCACAAGTCCTTATTCGAAAAGTTGAAATTTACATAAGCATATTTGTGTACGGGTTTGGCTCAGGGTGCGCTTATTCAAACGATTGTTTACATTTTAAAAGGTATTATATTGTTTAATTTAATGTAGTGATAGTGATAGTAAATAAAGTGTATTGATGTTTTTCCGTTGTTCTCTGGTAGGATTTCATAAAGGATCTTCGAGCATAATTCTCTCCAACGCCCGCAGAGTATCAGAGCTTCCTTTTCAATGTCCATTTAATATATTTTACATTCCATAATTATCTAGTTGTCTATGTAATAAAATCATAAAATATGAAGAGATCCCTAGCAGAACCAGAGTCACGATATACATAATTGTAGCACAACGGGTTAAAAAGCTCAAGTGGCAATGTATGGGAAACATATTTCAAGGAACCCGATGGGTTCCTTTACAATAGAATAGAATAGAAATATTTCTTATTCAAATAAACTCTTTACAAGTGCTTTTAAATCGTCTGGCTCTACCACTGGTTCGGAATGCCCTTCCTGCCGAGAAGAACCAGCAAGAAACTCGGCGGTTGCTCTTTTCAAAAAAATTTACAGTACAGGTTAATCATTACTGTCTCATGACTCGCTGGAGCGAATTATATCCACGCTTTTTAGGGTTCCGTAGTAAACAAGGAACCCTTATAGTTTCGCTATGTCCGTCCGTCTGTCTGTCTGTCTGTCTGTCTGTCCGCGGTTTAGCTCAGAGACTATTGGTACTAGAAATCTGTAATTTGACAAGGGTATAAATATCAATCACGCCGACAAAGTCGTGAAATAAAATTGTGAAAAATATTTTTTTTAGGGTACCTCCCCTACATGTAAAGTGGGGATGAATTTTTTTTTTCTCGTCTATCCCATAGTGTGGGGTATCGTTGAATAGGTCTTTCAAAAAAAATGTGGGAGTGGGAACATCATTTTTCAATTCAGGGATCCGTTTGTGAAATATGATATTTGAAAGTGCTAAATTTTATTAGAGTCAAGTGTACCCCCCCTCTGCCAGCTAAATGGTTGTATATAGGATACAAGAAAAAATTCACAGCAGTAGTATATATAATGAATTTTAAAGGAAAACTATCACGGCTAAGTAGGGTTCATTAGTTAAGGAGTTATATCTGTTTTTTCTAAGTTAGGTATTACACGTAGTGTAAGTTGCATATTTTGTAGAATATTATAGTATTTAAACCATTGAACTCAAAATTTATTCAATATTCATAAATAAAACAAAAGCACTATCCTAGGTCAGCAATAATATTTGAGACTTTCAGCTACGGAACCCTACACTGCGCGTGGCCCGACACGCACTTGGCCGGTTTTATATGTTATTTATATAGTCTTCAATTGTATAATATGCTTTTTCCATGAGAGAAGTTTTGATTGCTTTCTTAAACTTGTGTAAAGGCAAGTCTAAGATCGACTGTGGATTTTTTTATTATAGAACGTCACGCCCATTCCCACAAATGTCTTTCCGACCCTCTTAAGGCGTATTTGGATCTTTAACCTGCCTATCGTGTAAATCACCCTTTTTTTTGTAACTCAAAATATTTTGTCTGACAAATAGATATGGAATGTCGACTTGTAGTCGTAAAATGCAGTGTTGGCAGACCTATTAGGTAACACGACATCAGACTACTTGACCGCGCCGCGTGAAAATCCTTACAAGAGACCTTGTCCAGCTGTGAACAACTATCGTCATTTTAAGACGTATTATCCCACTGATGTAAGTGGGTCTACTTCATTATTATTACGTTGCCTTATTTAGTACGTGCACGAATTTCGTGCAAATGGCGGCTACTCCATTAGGAGTAGCACATGTGTTAGTATTTCTTCGGAAACCTTGTTATCGCTTTGATGCTCACTCTTTCATTTACTTGAAGCGTAAGAAAAAGCTGTCTAATTTTCGTAGTGGTTATTTTTTTCTACCTTTTTTCTAATATTTATCTCTAGAGATACAATTTCTTTAGAGGGCTCTAAAGAAGTCGTATGTAAATTATGGATAACAATGTAATGATAACATTGTAATCAATTAAGTAATATTATTGTGTAATCGGTGAAACATTATTAATTTCTTGAAAAAAGATTGCAGATTAGGTACAAAGCCCACTGGCAGCAAACTTAAACTATTTATTTAATTTTCTCTGTGCCTCGGAGAACGTGTTAAGTCTTCGGTCCCAGTTATCTCTAACTCTGTAAAATAGTTAAAACTTACGAGAGAGAAATGCCGTTGGTAGGTAGAGGTACTCTCAGTTTGAGTCATAGTCAGATTGGTTTGCAAGCCCACCAAAGGATTATAACAAGAAAACCTCAGCCAATCTATTATATTTGACAGAAATGGGTCATGTGGGTTACTCCCCGGTAATGAGGAATACAATGCAAAGAGAGATGTGAAAACAAACTGCCTGTCACAGTGGGAACTCACTCTACCTGTGCCGTATCGAGGCTCACCAATGAACGCGGTATCCCGCGCCATAATCCTAAATCACTCGGCTTAGTGTTTCGATTACAGACAAAGGCTCGGCGTGAAAACCCACATTATGACGGTACTTGAATAATTGTATAGATAAGTCGAATTGATAACCTCTATACCTCGCGGGCCTTTTGTAGGGTCTCTTAAAGAGAAATGTTTTATACACGATAGATAACGATCTTTTCTTATTCTAATTCAAAATGTAGACGGGAGAGTGAGAATTTGTAACAAGCCGATGCATGTAGGCGACACATGATACTTGAGAGGTGTTATAATATGATCTAATTCAATTCTATTCCCATGTACGGGCTTTTAGGCGTTATACGATCTAATTAGGCTAGTAATTACGTGACACTTATGTGACGTTTAATCGAGTATATTTACCTATGTCTCATGTGTCTTAAGGTAATATGGGTGGTAAGTAATAAATTATGTTTATATGGTCGTGCGTTGCTTACCTCAAACGCTTTCCATACAAAGTCTACATTTATCGCGATGTGAAAATAAAGCTAAGAGTAACAACAGAATTAATCTCCACCGAAAGAAAGCAATCGGACAGAACACTAATTGAGTGATTGCTTGTGTGGAAAATGTATTGGTAAATATTTTGTGAAAGTTATCCGGGCGTTCGATTCGAGGATACACAAACGTAAATGCTGCAGTTTCTGTAATTGGGTAACCGCTGTACCTCATTAGGTAATTGCAACTGCGGCTCTGAGCGCAACTTTCATCGCTAATGGTTCGTTCATCGTTTCACGTAGGTAGACACCTACGTGAAACGGTACCCATTAGCGATCTGTGACTACTATAACATTAGCTTTATTAGTTACTCCCATTTCCAGAAAATTATACTTTTTGAAGACACTTATTTAGAGATAGCATACTTATCAACCCTTCAAAGGCTGGCAACTGAGCGCAGTTCTCTTCTCAGAGAAAGGTTATAGGCAATAGTCTACCAGGCTGACCCAATGCAAATTGGGAACTTTTAGGCGTGCCAGTTTCCACCTATTTTCGTGCTTTGCACACACATACACACCCACACGCCCGCACGCCCACGCCCGCACGCCCGCACGTACGCACGCACGCACGCACGCACGCCCGCACGCACGCACGCACGCACGCACGCCCGCACGCACGCACGCACGCACGCACGCCCGCCCGCACGCACGCCCGCCCGCCCGCCCGCACGTACGCACGCTCGCACGCACGCACGCACGCACGCACGCACGCACGCACACACACACACACACACACACACACATTCACATTATTTCAGTCTACAGAATGGGTATGAGCAAGTCGTGGAAAGCTGGACAAGTCGAATAGTAATATGAAAATATAAAAAGTATGTAAAATAATTCCTGACTCATCTAGGAACGGTATTTTTGTAGCGCAACGTAACTTCAAAAGGCATGACCAACTTTTTTAATAAGGAGAAACCCATCTTTTCTAGAGTATGAAATATTTTCTAGGCTGCATGAATCAGCTTCGAAAAGGAAAAATAAAGCATACGCTAGGGACTTTCTAAAGACATAATTTTAATGTTACAGAACATTTAATGCGGTATTCTTGTAAATAACTTCAGTTCTAAAACTACTTTTGTAATTCGAGCTTTTCGGATTCCGGAAATCAGAATTTTTGATAGATACGATATACCAAGGTAAATCAAGGCGTCACGAGCAAGAATGCTAGTGAATTTTTACATATTATATACAGATTTTTACAAGCTTTTATTTACCTTGACCAGTTTATTTATTTGTTTATTTATTTGTTTGTTTGGGTCAAATCTTGCAAGATGAATTAGAACCACTTCCCAGTTTCCGAATGAGCTGAAATTTTGCATGTATGTGTAAGTCGGATGACAATGCAATATTGTAACATGGAGCTGATCTGATGATGGAGATGGAAGATGGCCATCGGAACTCTGTAATAAAACGATGTAACAGTTGTAACCCCATCGAGTTTGGGCTCGTTTGATTCGTCATGACAATAATTACTCTGATCCTAGATGATATCTAGAGTCTAATGATGTAGTTACTAAAAGCTTGTATTTAAAAATAAAATTTTTAATTTACACTTGTTACATATATTTATACATATCTACATTTGACTGCCTCGTTGTGCTAGTGCTCGTTAGCATGTTCGACCATACACTCAGAGAGCATGTATAACAGTCAGTCATGCACCTGACTCTCCCCTCTCTTCAGTCGTTGCAGATTTCTCTTCCATCGGACTATGAGAGTGAGGGAATATAGAGTGCAACCGTGTTCGCGCACACACTTGTGCACCATAATATTATCTCCTGCGTAGATGGCAATTCTCTGTGAAGATTGCTGTGGCCGAATTTAGTGGGGACGTCATTACTAGTGGATTTATTTTGAAACATTGAAGAGATGTTAATGTCATGAGCCTTAAAGTAAACGCGATATCACAACAGCTGTGTTGCGACTTGTGGTGTTATTGCGTTACTTTTGCGTTGCTTTTTTAACTCCTTCAAAATATCGACTAGGTACTACACTTTCGCTTCAAGTAGGCCGCTACCTCACGTCGCGCTTCCCCGCACCGCACCATCAAGTTTAGTTACTATTGTTCGCGTGCAGTTTTCTACGATGAGTAAAAAAGAAAAAGTTTTGCATAGCGCTATTTATTACTTTAATTAATGGCTTTCTTAGAATAGGAGATAAATAAGAAATTTAAAATCACGTCTTAAGACTTTCAAGACGTCATTGCCATGAAACAAGCATGAAAAGCATTGCCAGAAAAGAAAACTTCCGTCACAGTCGTGGTAACAGTAAAAATTACAGTCATTTGTTTTTGTCAACGGTACAGTATGACGTCAATTTGTAACGGTCATCGACGGCCAACTGTTATACATTCCGCATCATACTTACAAGTTAAATAATCAAATATTCTTTTGCTTTTCCAGCGAGTTTTAATACATAATTATCTTTTCATTCCATAGTCATTGTATTTCAACGCGAAGCGATTAGCTTCGGTGATGAATGTTCACTTCATAATTCATTGAATCCTCGCCTCGGTCACGCGTCACTGGGGACAAGATAAGGTCCTGGAACAAGAGAGCTGAGATATAATAAGCTGTTCTTATCGGTA
Organism: Oeneis ivallda; assembly: GCA_029955525.1. Taxonomy (NCBI): domain Eukaryota; kingdom Metazoa; phylum Arthropoda; class Insecta; order Lepidoptera; family Nymphalidae; genus Oeneis; species Oeneis ivallda. The sequence continues at coordinate 18,159,565 of JARPMR010000004.1, read as the reverse complement.
TAAAACCTACTTAATGGGCGATTTTCCATTGGCACCAGGACCAGCAAAAAAAAGCAATGGGGGAGTGTTTTTCCACTTGCCTCGTGGGAGGTTCGCGTTTAAGTTCCTAAAAAAAAAACGAAAAAATGTATTCCTAAAATTTATATGTTCTCCGAAACTCCTAAAGTGAAATGTCCTAAATCTATTTGCGCCAAATTTATCAGTACTTAGTCTACTATCTGGAGGAAATCTGTTGTAGGACTGATTAAAAATAACAAAGTGACAATCGTAATCACCTCTGATTGGTACTCTCTCGCTATTATTTAAAAAGCACTGAAACAGCAAGAATGCCATAAATTCAGACAATCAGAGGCTATTGCGATAGCCACACTATAGCAATCATTTTTAGGGTTCCGTAGTAAACAAGGAACCCTTATAGTTTCGCCATGTCCGTCCGTCTGTCTGTCTGTCTGTCTGTCTGTCCGTCCGCGGTTTAGCTCAGAGACTATTGATACTAGAAATCTGTAATTTGACAAGAGTATAAATATAAATAACGCCGACAAAGTGGTGAAATAAAATTGTGAAAAATATTTTTTTTTAGGGTACCTCCCCCGTACTTTACATAAGTGGGGATGAATTTTTTTTTCTCGTCTATCCCATAGTGTGAGGTGTCGTTGAATAGGTCTTTCAAAAATATTGTGGGTGTGGGAACACCATTTTTCAATTCAGGGATCCGTTTGTGAAATATGATATTTTAAAGTGCTATATTTTATTAGAGTCAAGTGTCCCCTCCCCCCCCCCCCCTCTGCCAGCTAAATGGTTGTATAAAGGATACAATAAAAAATTCACAGCAGTAGTATATATAATGAATTTTAAAGGAAAACTATCAGGGCTAAGTAGGGTTCATTAGTTAAGGAGTTATATCTGTTTTTTCTAAGTTAGGTTTTACACGTAGTGCATATTGCATATTTTGTAGTATATTATAGTAGCATGGAACTCAAAATATATTCAATATTCATAAATAAAATAAAAGCACTATCTTCGGTCAGCAATAATATTTGTGACTTGCAACTACGGAACCCTACACTGCGCGTGGCACAACACGCACTTGGCCGGTTTTTAGACAATCTCAGAGCAGGTAATACTGGTACTGCTGGTAGCCTGTCAAAACTGAGTAACAGTATCAAATCTTCTTAGATAAAACGACTCTACAAGTGAATACACGTTGTTACGCTATGGGTTTCATTAAAAGTTTTCATAATAGCGCTTTTCCTCTTAATATGCAGCTAGGAAACTTTAACCTAGCAATTTAATTACTTTGTACTGTAATTTCATTCAGCTTGCCGGTATAACCGTTCGTTTGAAACATAACATGGTTAAGGCTGCGCATTTTATTTCTTTTTGCCATTATTATTCTATCTAATGGCACACTGAAATTGTTTCTATATTAAACCAGTGCGGTTGGTTAACGGTTGTACATGATGAATAGCCTATTAAACATCAATAACATTTTCGTTGATTTTGTGGTAACAGACGCATACCAAAAATATCCTCATATGATTTTATGTTAATTCAGTTGTATACAAAATCATAAATTAAAAATCAAAGCTGGTTCTCATTGGTTCCCTAAGGAAAAGGAACTATGTTTTATGTGAAATATTCAGTGATGTAAAACTAGTACGAATTGAATATTATTTGGATGATGTAAAAATTGTATTGTGATTGTGTTTGAGCTTATTTATGATCAACGAGTAGGCGAGCTCGCTTGAGTTACGAAGTCGGGACATCGCCAAACAAATTAGGTGAAAATTTACATAATACAGAATCTGTGGCTGCCCTCGTTCGAAAGTTGGAACAGTCTACGTCGACTGATGCTGAAACACATTAACGTTAACATGTTGCGTCGCCCATTTCCACAAACTAATTTTAGAGACGATACAATATATACAACTATAATATATTATGATTTATGATGATACTAAATTGCACAAGCTCCAAAGTTAAGTAGGTAGGTATACAATCTAACATGGATGTATTCTATTTTGCACGTAAACACTGGGCAGAGTTCACAATCATCAGATCACTGTTTATTAGACCCTGCGGAATTCGAACTAACCTACTATTCATTGACGCCTGAATTGAAGTCATCCGAACCTCAGTTTTATTGTTGCTTGCAGCCTTATATGGAAACAACCGTAGTGATAAATGCGACAATCTACGTCTGGCCGATGTTTTTTCTTTGTGGAGATCGCTGTGTACCTAGTACCTATACTATACCTACATAAACGTTACGGCAGCAACAATTATTTTGAGTGACGACATTCTACCAAATATAAATTGCGTATGGGATTTCAGTGTAAAATGGTACGATCATTTTTATGGTACAATTTATAGCGGCGCTTTATGAAGTCAGTGGCAGGCGGTAAATGCCCATGATTATTTTTGTTCCCAGTAAAATTGATTGGTAGCAATCGCGCCTGCCCATCTCGTAAATAAATAGCGTTAGGGATTACTGTTTATTCTGCGTCTTTTTATTACTGCAGGCTATCATTTTTATTGGAATAACGGCTATATAAGAGGTTTTTGTATTGTATTTGGTGCTGATCAGAGCTTGGAAAAACTTGTTACAAATGTAATTAATTAGCTCCTGTGTCGAAATTATTCTGATTAAGGTTTCGGTTCATCATCATCATGAGCAACCCATTAACGCCTCATTGTGCGCAAAATGTTAATGCAGGTGTTATTTCCATCCTGCTCACTTCAATTTTAGTCTGTTATTTTAGTCTGTTAATTATCTTATCGGTAGTTTTTAGGGTTCCGTACCCAAAGGGTACCAACGGGACCCTATTACTAAGCCTACGCTGTCCGTTCGTCCGTCCGTCCGTCCGTCCGTCCGTCCGTCTGTCAGAGGGCTGTATCTCGTAAACCGTAATAGATAGACAGATGAAATTTTCACATATTATGTATTTCTATTGCCGCTATAACAACAAATAATAAAAATTAAATTAAATTAAAAAAAATAAATTAAAATATTTCCATGGGTACATGAAAATATTTTAATTTAATTTTTTTTAACGGAACCCTAAAAGAGCGAGGCCCGACTCGCACTTGGCCGATTTTTATCTTTGTTTATTTCTTCATAAAGTACAATAACTATACTCTAGGACAAAAAATATCACAGGACACTTGAGTCTGTGCTTTTTTTATGAAAAATAGTTTTCGGTGGATATAGTCCCGGTGTTTATTGCAAAGCCGCCGCAGTCGAGCGAATGGCACAAGATGGCGCCGCGCGGTTGAAGGGATAATATAATATACGTAATATTATGAATTTCCGTTCGTTTCCTTTAAGTAAACTGGCTATCGGTACAATTTCGGTTCCTTCAATCAACTAGGTGCCTAATCGGTAAATTGAAGGACAATATTTTTAACCGGTAAGTCAAAAGAATTTTCCGGTAAATGAAAACTAATTCAAGACATGGTACTGGCTGCAGATCCACTAAACTACATAAATGTATTTGAGCCTTTTGTTGACGATAGTCATATAACAATCCTGTAAAAATATCCATAATATGAAAACAAAAACGTGATGGATTGAATCGTCCACAATACAGGTATGCAAGTCATTCTTTGATTTATTACTCAAAGAAGTCATTAGAATGAATAGCGCATACGTCTCTTCAATCCCATATGTCTATAAATATAGGTATATACGAGAACATTCTATACACAATATAAAATATTGAAGGAAACTTATTGTTTTGTCTATTGGATTGGATAAAGTAAATAAGGCTTCTTTTACATTTTACACAAAAATTGATGACATTGATGATGATATGACAAACTGTCATGCAGGCCAAGCAGAAGTTAACAACATGGCTTACAACAATCTATCCTATGAAGATACTGAGCAGTTACTCAAACGCATAACTTGATTCCTTATATAGGCACTCATATTTAAATATGTAAGTATGTATATTTTATTATCATATGGTCACACATATTTATAACTATGCTTTTAATTTTATATTTTGTATTATATAAAATTATATCGTAATATTGTATTGAACTATTTATGTATTCATGGTATAGTTCTTATTTTTATTTCACATTCAAATAGAGGTATGGATAAAACCTAGTGTCACTAATTTTCCGTGATAATCTAATTGAAAATTTTCTTTTGGACCCCTCGATACAGGCCTCCTAGTGTGGGATCCACCGATAACATTGTGCTAGGGAAAGGGACATGAAAACTGATAAGATGCTATTCTATGCTATTACTGTATTAAGTAATACATTTATAATTATTTTAGTTTAAGCAAACAATAGGTATGTATAATCTATGACCTTCTCTTCTCTCATTTTAGTTAAATAAATACATTTTCATTTTCATTTTCATTTTCATTTTCATGGCTTGACGCCTTCCCTATCGCAGTGGTGAGCGCTGTGACAATTTGGGAATTTTTGAAATTCTAGTCTGGCGGGAGACTTTGATCGTAGCTGTCGACTACCCTACCGTCAACGACATGCCATCAAGCGATCTTGCGTACCGGCATGATGGCGTGTAGAAACCGTGGTATATATTATATAACTGGGAATTGGTTTAATTAAAAGTGCCATACCTCCTTCCAAGTTAGCCTACTAGCATATTAGACTTCATCGTCACTAACCATCAGGTGAGATCGCAGTCAAGGGCTATCTTTAGTGGTACATACCAAAGATAATAATATGATGGAGGAACATACCGCTGGCGCAGTGCTCTTTCCAAAGCTAAATCACGTTACTTTGCATGTCGCATTGTTCGACCTCTTGATAAAAAAGTAACAGAATTTTAAAAATGTTTTTAAACAACCAGAGGTAGGAGTTAACGAAAAAGCAGCTCAGTTCCAGTTACAAAGGGCTCTAGCGGCATTGAAAATTGCGTAAAATCTACATAATGGCGAATTAGCGACCGCTCTCCTTTGTAAATTACACGGACCGTGTTGAGTGACGCTGGTTTAATACAAGTAGGTAATAGGTGTGTATAAAATTAAAAATACTTTAGTCTGGATGATGGAGAATCGAAGAGCGCGGGAGCACTCCAAGGCCGAAGTTCGGCCCCAGCGATGCAATGTGTATCTTTACACGAAACATTTCGCGCTGTTTTTACCCCCTCATAAGTCTGGTTCGCGTGATGATAATATATTTGATTAATCTTGGTTTTGCAGTGATTTTAAGTACACATACAATTTTGGCCGTGAAGTCATCCGCGTAGGATTTTAAAATCCCGCAGTCCAGTCTTTTTAAAATAAAAAATAGTCACTCCCCAGGTCCTCAACTATACTCTTGAAAAAAAAACCTCGATCTGTCTGAACTGACTATTAACCAGACAGTTTTTGTAACTACTGAAAATCTATCAAAACCATAAAGATAGTATTACTATCTTTATACCTTTATTCATTACAGTAACGATCTTTATGGTCAAAACATCAACGGTCAAAAAGTTACTCGTAATTGCAATGGTGAAAATAATAGAAAAGAATGTTAATGCACACCATTAGATTGGTAATACACTACGGCCAACAATCTATTGTACCTACCATCTCTTGTATACTACTAGTGTATAATGCAATAAATAAATTCTGATTCTGATTCTGATTCTGATAGATTTACGAACAGTTTTCATCAAGTACAGTAAATTTTTCCCCGACTACGGTAAAGCGAAAAGGAAGGGTTATGATTTTAACGGTCTATGTATGAATGTGCGTATACATGTGTTCCACTGTACTAAGCTGATTTTGGACTTTAGTGAATAAGATGTCAATTGACTCATGGTCCGGGTGACTATGCGAACAAAATCAATATGATGGATGTTGCATCCAATTTTCAAAAATTAAAAACTTTTTAAACTTTTTTTTTATTCGATGACAAGCAAGTCCTTAACTGCGATCTCATGGTAAGTGACGATGCAGTCTAAGATGGTAGCGGGCTAACTTGGAAGGGGTATGGCAGTGAACATTCAACCCATACCCCTAATTGGTTTCTACACGCCATCGTGCCGGAACGCTAAATCGCTTGGCGGCACGTCTTTGACGGTAGCGTGGTAACTAGCCACGGCCAAAGCCTCCCACCAGACCAGACCACAGACAATTCAGAAATTATAAATTCCCAAATTGACTCCGCCGGGAATCGAACCCGAGACCTCCCAGTTATAAGACCACAGCGCTCACCATTGCGCCAGGGAGGTCGTCAGGTTTCTTGTTAACATAGTATGTCTAGTAACTAGTAAGTACATGCGGGAAGTTTGTCAGTAATGCCTCAGTAGTGCCAGCCTGGGTTGTCGTGCACGCCACAATTCGCCTTGCCAAACCTTTCTCATCTCGTTTTTGTTTCGCTGCTGTCATTGTTGCCGAGGTCGCAGATGTTTTCCGACAACAACGGCTTCTCTACGGATTAGTTCCCATTTCGTACATGGCCTATTTTATAACGTGGTAGAATGATGCCCGCTACTAAACTTGATCCTAGAAGATGTAAATGCCGTAAAAATTGAAAACAACATAGTTAGGAGCCAAACTGCCATTATCTTGCCAATCACATCCATAGTTCATGAAACAAGGTTGATGAGAAACGAGTTGTTAGATAGAGAAGAAAAAAAACGCGAGAGTAACAGAAATTATTGTGCCAGATATGACGTCGTAAAGCTTTTCTTCCACCTAAGCACCTACCTAGGTACCTCTTACCTCCTTCTTCGAATTTTCTGTTTTTCTTCGAAAGGTCGACCAGAAGTAACTTTTCTTAAATGATTACGAGTATAGAGCTTAGCTCTGTCAATTTCTAGGTTTTATAGATCTATTTTCAAAGCTTAAATAGCGGACACAATTTTTTTAATATATTATCCTGCGAACTATACCTTTACACTGAAGAAGTTAGTTTATCTTCTTTCACATATGCAACAACTATCAACTTGATTTTTTGCAAAAATCAATATGATAAACATTATAATTACCTATTGCTTATTACCGTGATAGGACGTATAAATATGAATTAAAGAGTTTGATAATTTTATAGGTAGTATAAGAAAATTTCACATCATAGCAGAAATTCATAATTTATTTGACCATTTACATTTGGATTGATATGAAATACCTATACGTAAAAGATTCATAAATACTACAGAATTCAAAGCTAAGTTCCGCCGCGCTCGCTTATTCAAGTGGCATACAAAATACTCCAGCATAAAGCAGAGCGCTTCAATAGCGATAATTTGGTCCCTTTGAATTTTTTTTCATTATTGGATTTTTCTTTAACCACAATTCAAAGCTAAATTGATCCTTTCTTACAAAAACGATTCGTGTAATTCGATTTTTGTTCAGAAAAGTTCTTTGGTTGTCGTATTTTTAACTTTTGGATAGAGAAGTAACAATAGCACAACATGTAATCGATCATCGGCCGAAAAAGAAAATATTATTATAAATAATAACTATAGCTTTTACATAAGACTTCGTCCGCGTGGAGTAAAGTTTTAAAAATCCCACAAAACCCCTCTGTTTTTCCGGGATAAAAGCTACACTTATGTCATGTTGCATTAAAACAAACATACTTTCATATAAGTACATAATATCAGAAATAGCAACATCATTTTATATGCTTCTCCTAAATAAAACGTAGAAAATCGCTGTGAAAGTTGGAATCACTTGTTTAAATACGGCATTATTTCGGGAATCTATTGTCGTCGGAAACTCTGCACTGATTTGTGTCTATTATTATTTTTTTCGATAAACAACAACCGTTGTATCCCTGTTTAATTAAAATGGATTTGCCTCAGAACAATATTTTGTGCTATAATTCTGATGAGCATTTTAGTAAAAAAAAGCTGAGCTGACCACTTTTATAATATTATGAGCTCTAATTAATACAACAGCTAGAACAATATCATTGTTGTTGTTGTTGTTGAGGGATTTATAACAATATAATTACTACTAAGAGTCGGAAGTTATTAAACAATACTTAAACTCAACGAAATTTTAAAATGCTCTAGTTATTGAAAATATTGTGTTCAAGCTTTTACGCTTATTGATGAATATTAAGTAAAAACATTAATTTTATAATTGTTTGTATGGGGCATGCTCGTCTTTTCGCTGCCTTCTCTCCTCTCCTAAGCTTTTAAGTCATTTACGAAATATTTAAACTGAGACAAATAATACTTTACCTGCCGCAACAGTTAAAGCACAGTATGTAAGGAGAGATACTTATCCTTACTCTGTGGTTATAGTCCATCGCTAGTTAAGAACTTTATTCCATCCTATACGCATCGTCTAATAAAGAGCGTACTTCGTGACTTTATCGAGTATTTCAGCGGGTCTCTAATGTGTGTTACAGTTTACTCGGCAGGCGAGTGCAAACGATCGTAGATGGGGAGCAAACATGGGCTTAACTGCGCTTGACGAGTAGATTCCCTTTTAATTAAACGAGATCTAGACATCGTGGGCACGGCGCGGCGGCCAAGTAGCGAACTACGGAGAAATTGATATAATACTCTGTAAGCCTTCTATTTGATACTACGTACACTCGTAGTAAATGGAAACTTACCGCTTGTTGTTTTTGGTAGACACAAAAACTTTAATAAGTACTTGTTTTTCATACAATTTCCCTTTAAAAATAATGGTATGCAGGATATCAGATATGTTCTCATTAAGAGATAAAAAACAGGCTGCATAAAAATAAAAATATGTAGGTTTCTTGTTGACAACTTTGACGTCATAACAGAATTCATTTATTTTGAAAGGAAAAGGCAAAGGATAAAAGTATTCCCAACTCAAAAATAAAAATCACTAAACATTATAAAATTTAAATGAATCCTGGCCTGAAAAGAGTCCACAATCCACATCTATGTATAACATCTGCCTATGAATATATAATACCTATTTTGCCCTCTGTGACCTAATTATTTAAAACTACTCAAGAAGTATCCAGTTCCTACAACCATACATATATCATTAGCATTGTTTAAAAATTAGCATTGTGATTATGTACCACCGCTAGCAAGTTTCGCAAGTTCGGAAAATTAGCGGAACGCGGCGGGTAAAAACGACACTTATCATTGATGTTTCGGTTTTAATAAGAATGGGAAAGTATGACAAACAAAATTCACTTTCGCATTTATATTATATTAGTAGGATTAGTAGGACAACAGCTATCTTCACCATGGCTTTGCCCGTAAAAATGTGGTTTAATTGGTACTTTAATTTCTTATTTTGATCAAAGGGAAAGTTTATTTAAGTTTTGTTCTGGTAGAGTTGAGGATGACACAATGACACTTTTTATCCGGGAATAACAAAAGATTTTCCCGAATGAAAATTATGTCGTTCGGGATTTTAAAAACCCTAACAAAGCGCGGGCCAAGTCTCAGGTTTAATCTTGTAATAAAAATATAAACCATATGGCCGGATAGCTGCGAGTATGTGTGGATGTACTCATCGAGTTCCCAGCGGGCCACAGCTGCAATTACCTAATGAGGCGCAGCGGTTACCCAATTACGGGAACTGCTGCGTTTACGTTTGGAGATCCGCTGAATCGAATACTCCAATAGTTCACTGGAGATGTTACTAGACACTTTTAAGATTTTTATTTGAGACTTTGACCCTAAAGTTAAACTGATGTGACTCAAAGTAGGTGTTTAATTCCATCGTTTGTGGGACGACTTAGCTTGAAGCAGAATCAAGCAAATAAACTATTTTCTTTTTAAAACCCCTTTTATAAGTTAGATAAGAGAGCATTTGATTTTACTCTAATTTTATTCGAATATGAGTCAATCAAACTCATTTTTTAAAGACAAACTCTATTTCATCATGACAAGAAAATAACAATAATATCTTTGTGTGACGGTGTGTATGGTTTATCAAGTGTCAAGTTGTCTATTTTTTCTATATGATTTCTAATTATTTCTATAATAACTCCGTCATTATTAACAAAAAAAAAATACCTTGTTTTTGAACAAAATTAATCTTGCAATGACGAATAATTTTATATTGTTAGTCAAAAATGCCAATTGTCTGAAATAATGTGTTGTAGCCATTTCCAGGTAATATGCTTACCCGTCTCCGTTCCATTAGGGTAAAATGTTACTATTAAAAAATGGTTTTAACACTTGAGAGGGGCCGGTGTTTATGGCAGATTATTCACCCGATAATGGAGTTAAAAGAAATTTCTTAATAATTGTCGGCGAACAGACGTTTGGAAAGTCGTGGCTTGGAGTTGAGACTTCAAAGAAATTAATGAGAGTTAGCAACTTGCGACGTGCTGCGGCCAACTTGATCAGTTTGACGCGAGTCGGAACAAAGTTTCTGAAACTTTTAAGAATTTTCTTGCTAATTGTAAATTACCCTTTAAAAGTTATTTTCGAAAATATCGGCTCGACTTTCATAACGTTTTAAGTAGGTACCCACTTACTTACTTTTGACTTTTAATAATGTATCCTAATAGTAAGAAAAACTATTTAAGTATAGGTATCTAATGTAAAACCGTACAAATCAGGGCATTTCTGTGGACTGGATAGCTGTTGTTGATATGGAGCAAAGACGCGGCATAGTATAGCGTGCTATAGGATACATTATTAAAAGTCAAAAGAAAGTAAGTGGGTACTACTTTAAAACTTCACTGAAAGTCACTTAATGCTGAAGTCACTTACTACCGCACTCAGACTCGCTAATCGTTACTTAACGACTTAATCTCGGATTTTAAAAAGTTTCATTCTCAGAAGTTAACGCTTCGTTTGTACATTAATGACAATTCAGTAATAGATTTAATGATAATTAATTAATTAATCATTAAATAATATAATTTAGTAGGTACATGCGGCTGAGTGCGGCAGTTAATCACAAGTCAATGAAAATTAATCTTAATTTAATGAATGACTCTGAGTGCGGCAGTTAATGTGAAAATCAATTAATGCTTGCTAAGTTGTACACAACCTTTTCTTGTACCATGCCTTATTAATGATTAAAAACACGTAAACTCCTGTTGACTGAATACTTGAGTTGGATTTAGATGTTAAAAGATGTTGACTCTTACCAACCGCCACTTTACACCAAGTCACTCAATGAAAATGCCATGAACATTTTCTCCTCTTTTTAAAAAAACGCATACTCAACCCGACAAAAAGGTTTCCTGTTCTTTGCACAGACAACATGGTACTTTATGATAGTTTCTAATACTTAAGTCGATTGCGTGTATCGACTCTTTATAAAAAACAAATTGACCAAATTGAGAACCTCCTCCTTTTTGGAAGACGGTTAAAAAAATACAAAATGTCAAAAATATTGTGACGAGCGCCGTCACAACGCAAAGCAGCCTACACGGGCGGCGTGAATCATCGCACGAGGGACCCACGTGAACACGCCGTCACAGCGCAAGCAGCCCACAATACACGTGCCGCCTGACTCACCACGCGGGGCCGGCGTGAACGCACTCGCCAGGCCAATGACATCAGCGGCGCGATCTCCGCCGAACCGCGCCGAGGCCCACCGAAGCAGCCAGCAGAAAAGTATAAAAGCCGAACAAGAGCGTCCAGCGTCAGTTCGCTAGCGGCGCTCGTACCATCGGGGTCGGTCTGATTTCCCTCTGGATCGATCCCATCGTCGGCCTGATTACCCTCTGGGTTGACGAGTGGTACGAGCTCTCTGGTGGACCCACAGGGGCTGTTGCTCGCGCCTGGCCTCGCGGCCCGGCCCGTCCAACCACCCCGAGCGTCTGCGTTCCCCCCGCGACCGCCGCGTCACCCGCGCTCCACCGGGAGTCCGTCGTCCTCCCGTCAGCCGCCCGGGCGGTCCCGCTTCATATAATATTGTAACCGTGTTTAGGCTTGCGTCAACGTCTCTCGATATCATGTAATAGGTTAAGAGAATGGTAAATAAAAGTCGCTATTGTTTATCGAGCATTTTATTCTTTGTCCTAGGAAATAGTGAAAAGCGAGGTTCGATCCCTCACATCTAATGAACGAAGTGGGTCGCTCTCAGCCGGGCCGATCCACTCCGTTACATTTGGCGTCCAACGTGCGTTCCGTTACATTTGGCGCCCACCGCAAAAACCCGCGATACCGTTCCGTGAACACGTGAAAAAAAAAAAAACCACCTACTCGTCCGTGAAAATACCGCGCGAACCAATTAGGTAGCCGGTCCGTTTGCGTCGCTTAAGAATCGCGTCGCATCCGTAAAACCACTCACCCGCGCCAATCCGTTACGCTTGGCCGGTCCGTCCGCCCGCGTCGCGTCGCGAGAAAAAGTACCGCGTCGCGTTCACAGGCATATTCCGTAAAAATAGACACGCTCCACGCGACCGTGGTGGTGTCTACCCGTACCGAAAAACACAGAGTGGCAATCAAACAGTAGGTCATTTCACTTTAGGAATACTCGCGACTTTTACAACTTAACGATTACAAACTCTTTCACGTAATCGATTCGATTTATCGGGTCCACTGAAAGGGTGAGTAACCGATCGTATAAAGAGAAAGAAAACGTAGGGAAAAGAATAAGAAACCGCGAAAATAGATGCTTATCCCGGATTAGTCGGCTTGATTAACCTCGAGTAGTTAGATAAATCACGGGAAAAGCATCTCATCGTTTAGAAAACTACTACACGTACGACACAAGGGGGAACACCGCGAGAATTAGGGAAAAATTAATAATAAAAATACAGTAGGTAGAAATAACGCTCGCCGACCGACCGTACTTGCTGTAACCGCCGGAATAATTAAATTGAGCACCGCGAAATAACCTAGCAACAGAGTAGGTTACCGTAGATATTAAAACTAAAAGATATAAACTAGCTTCAGTACCGTTACCGTAGATATTAAAAATAAAAGATATAAACTAGCTTCAGTACCGTTACCATAGATATTAAAATAAAAGATATTAACTAGCATCTGTACCGTTACCATAGATATATTAACTAGCATCCGTACCGTGACCATAGATATTAAAAACAAAAGATTATAAACTAGCACCCGTACCACTACCGTAGATATTAAAAATAAAAGTGATAAACTAACTTCCGCACCGTAGATAAAATAAAAAGACATAAACTAGCACCCGTACCGCTACCGTAGGTATTAAAAATATAAAGATATTAACTAACAACAGTACCGTTACCGTAGAGGAAAAAAAAAAAGATAGTCACTAACACCCGTACCGTAAAAAGAAAAAAAAAAACCCAAGACAGGGAGAACAAATCGAAGGCGAACTATGCCAACTGCCTGGATCTACTCACTAAACAAACAAAAACTAACAGAAGAGCTAGAGAAGAGAAACATACCAGCTCCGACTACAAGCACAGTGGAGGAATTGAGGAAACTGTTATCAAAAACGATAAAAACCGAAGAAGCAACTAGCCAAGACAACACAATGGGTACCGAAAACGGAGCAACAGACTTCGACAAAGCAGTGTCCCGATGGAAGATACAATTCGATTCAACAGGAGACGCCGTAGAATTCCTGGAAAGAGTAGAAGAACTGGCCGAAACATTAGAAGTCAACAAAGACAAAATAATACACGTCATACCAAGATGTCTCAGCGGAAAAGCAGCACTATGGTACAGGAACAACAATCAAGATTGGGAAACATGGGAAGATTTAGCAGACAGCTTCAAGTTGTACTACTATCCGAAAAATTATGAGAAAAATCTTTTAGAAACGATCATAAACAAGAAACAGGAAGCACGTGAAGATTTCGTCGACTATCTAACAAACATGCAAACATTATTCAGAAGATATGGGAAATTAACACCAGAACAACAACTAGAGAGAATCTATGACAACATGAGAAGCAGCTACCAGTTCTACATCAAAAGAAGAGATTTCAACACGATGACGGAATTAATACAGTTGGCAAAAGAATACGAAAAAATTCGAACAGATCAGTATCAGTATACATACAAGACACCGACATACTACCACAAGGGAAACCAACCAGAACAATCCAGAGCAGAGCCCAGAAACCAGGTACACAAACAGAAGCCGGAGGGAAAACTAATCTTACCGGACTATGACCCAGGGAAATGCTGCTGGAAGTGCGGAAAGAAAAACCACAAGGCCCGAGACTGCCGAGGCAAACAGGCTATTTTCTGCAGCCGTTGCGGATTAGTAGGAAAACTAACTCGGGATTGCTGCAAAGGAGCGAGCAAAGCAGGAAAAACAGGGTCACAAGCCTACACAACAAACGTACAAGAAAGAAAAAAAGACAATAGAATATTCGCAGAGGTAAAAATAGGCGACAAGACGTACGAAGCACTAGTGGATACAGGGTCAACAAACACGTACATAAACAAGACCATCATGAACCACATAAAAGAAACTAGGAAGGACGTAATACCCAAATCAAACACTATAAAATTAGCAGACGGTTCGAAAATAACATCGGACACAGCAGTGAACATCGAACTCGAAGTCGCAGGACAGAAACTAACACACCAAGTGATATATCTACCAACAACTACAGTAATGATAATGGGCATGGACTTGTTAAGAAGACTGGGACTAGCAATAAGATGGGAACAAAAACCAAGTAGACAAACCGACAAAGAAAAACCTAGGGAAAAACGCGAGGGCAAGCAAAGGTTAACAAAGGAACAACAAGAAAGACTACAAACCATAATAACCGAGGAATTCGAAAAAGCGAAAAAAAGGCCAAAAGGCATTAAAGGGGGGAAACACATCACAAAACTAAAACATAAAGAACCAATAAAACAAAACGTGATAGCAGATGAACTATCAAGAAACCCAGTATGCGCCGCGTCAGTTGGCGAAAACGAATGGTACACAAGAAAATTAAAGAAGGTAACGGCGAACCCCGAAACAGAACCAGATTACCGAATACAGGAAGATAAACTGTATAGGAGAATAATCAATCCACGATACGGGGGCAAATTAGATCCCGACACCGAATGGAAGCTATGCGTCAAAAACTCCGACAAAAGAAGAATCCTCTCACAAAACCACGACGAACCTAGCACAGGACACCTAGGGGTATCAAAAACCTTCAACAAAACAGCACAACGTTATTATTGGCCAGGCATTTTTAGAGACGTCGCAAAATACGTAAAAAAGTGCGAAACATGTCAGAAACATAAACGCGCGAACGCAGCCGTAAACGCACGAAAAGAATGCGTACCGATGAGAGGTGGCGAAATAAAAACTTTGCTCGGTGATAACGCGAAATCAGTCACAAGCAAACATTATAAAGACACACTCAGGAAGTATAATATAGGACAAAAACTCAGCCTACCGTACTCACCAAAGTGTAGTCCGACCAAACGAGGGTACAAAACACGCGAAAACACGATAGCCGCCTTTATAGGGAAAAATCGGGAAAAATGGAATAAGTACATAAGAAAAAAAACATCAGAATACAACACCGAGTTAAGAAACTTCAATGACGAAAAGAGTCTCCCGACACCGACGGTTGAGAAAAAAGAAAAACAAAAACTAGAAGAAATTTATCAAATGGTACGAGAGAACCAGAAACTAGCATCAACAAACCAAAAGAAAAACTACGATAAATCAAAACGCGAATGGGAACCAAAGATGGAACAACTCGTACTTAAACGAGATTTTCCACTGTCAAACGCAGAAAAAAAAATTCTGCGCGAAACCAGCACCAAAATACTCAGGCCCGTACAAGATAATAGAGAAAAAATCGCCCGTGATATTTTTATTAAAAGCACTCAACGGAGGCAAAATATGCACAGCACACATAAAGGATATAAAAAGATTCCAAGAATAAAACGAAAGAAACATAACCGCTAAAAGTCAGAACACAACACGAATAGTCCAAGACGACACACACCATCCAACATAGACCCGACCGGGAAGGTCCGACCAAACAAACATCGGACTATAAGAAAGCATAGACAAAGAGCACAGAATACACAAATGTCACTAGAAAGAAATCAACCTACCCTCAAGACAAAAAAATATAACATCGAAATTAAGAAACGTCAAAAAAGGATCATTTACAGTAGAGTAAACGATGGCGGACGCGACAACCCCAGCGTGCTCGGAAAAAGAAGCAGCAATGCAAAGTCCGTCAACCAAAAAGGAACCCGATGACGACCGAACGATGTCACCAGAATGCCAGGCAATGGCCACAGAGGTGGTGGCAGCCGAGGGGCAAAAGAAGAAGAAAAAGAAAAGGAGAGGAAGAAAACGCATGGGTAACCACCGAAAGGGGATAGTGAGGTTACCCAAATACAAAAAGGGTGACAAAGGAGGGAAGGCACAGCCAAACGCATAGGTTCGAAAAATACAAAGTGACATACAGACGACAGTAAACCACTTTCTAGTTCTTTTGATACAGAGGATGGTGTGTAACCAACGGTGATGTTTACAGGTAAACATCCCAAAGCGAGAGGGGGGAGTGTGACGAGCGCCGTCACAACGCAAAGCAGCCTACACGGGCGGCGTGAATCATCGCACGAGGGACCCACGTGAACACGCCGTCACAGCGCAAGCAGCCCACAATACACGTGCCGCCTGACTCACCACGCGGGGCCGGCGTGAACGCACTCGCCAGGCCAATGACATCAGCGGCGCGATCTCCGCCGAACCGCGCCGAGGCCCACCGAAGCAGCCAGCAGAAAAGTATAAAAGCCGAACAAGAGCGTCCAGCGTCAGTTCGCTAGCGGCGCTCGTACCATCGGGGTCGGTCTGATTTCCCTCTGGATCGATCCCATCGTCGGCCTGATTACCCTCTGGGTTGACGAGTGGTACGAGCTCTCTGGTGGACCCACAGGGGCTGTTGCTCGCGCCTGGCCTCGCGGCCCGGCCCGTCCAACCACCCCGAGCGTCTGCGTTCCCCCCGCGACCGCCGCGTCACCCGCGCTCCACCGGGAGTCCGTCGTCCTCCCGTCAGCCGCCCGGGCGGTCCCGCTTCATATAATATTGTAACCGTGTTTAGGCTTGCGTCAACGTCTCTCGATATCATGTAATAGGTTAAGAGAATGGTAAATAAAAGTCGCTATTGTTTATCGAGCATTTTATTCTTTGTCCTAGGAAATAGTGAAAAGCGAGGTTCGATCCCTCACATCTAATGAACGAAGTGGGTCGCTCTCAGCCGGGCCGATCCACTCCGTTACAATATTATAATATAAAAAATACATAATGGTATGTATTGCGAAGCCACGCCACGTTATACTAATTTCTATTAACCTTGGCCACATTCAAGTGGAAAAATGAAGATTGAATTACTGTCGTTATGTATATTATTATTACTATAAGCATGTATGTCTATATTAATCATAATAACAGCGTATACCAACCTATTCACTAACGGATGACTTAATTTAATTAATTAAGCGCTACTAAATTGTAGGCCTACTAACCGAGAGCGATGAGATGTTAACAATGTTATTGCTCTAGTGGATTAAATCCTACAGAGGGTGGCCCTAATATTAATTTGAATGTTTATGCGAAATCCGCAGCCAAGGTCTTTGTGATGTATTAATTTGTAGAGGCTAAGTTGTTGGATTAGATGGACACGGAAATAAATGACAAGCTTCTGTTTACGTAATATTTATTATTCTTGAAGGTGACACCGTCGTTTACGCAGAAAAAATAGAAAACTGTCTATGAAGTACAGCGATTTGATGCAGCCTATAACCTTGAATTTTTGTCACGGCAGTTAGGTTAGGCAACCTATAACGGTTTTCGCAGCATATACGCCTATAGTTTATACATAAATATATTTAGTTAGTTCATACATAAATTAATTTAAAAAACGTATCTTAAAAGAGTTCGCGACGCTATAATTATTTAATTACGCTTTATGCTGATTCACTTACAATAATATGTGATCAAACGAACTTCTGTGAAGATCATTCGATATTATAGTCCCTTTTATTTAAATTTAATTCATAAGTTAGGTTAGTAGTATTTTGGGTGCACCGGCTACTACCGCCTAACAGGGAGACGAAAATATGAAAACCTCGATTTTAGTTTGTGTACCAAGAGGTAACGTGGGGTCCGGAGGCTCAAGCAATACTTGAAGATCTTTTAAAAAGGATAATCGAGTCCACCATCGAAGAACTGGCAGCTACCTTGGTCAAAGAATTAGCTTGGCCATATAAAGGGGCGATGCTGTAACATTTCGTAGGTGGTTTATTCCTATTGAACGTACGTTGAGAACCCCCGAATGTTAGCAGGTTTGCTCTGTGCTCACCAGGGTAGCTAAGCCAGCTTCTTTGGTACTATGCCGCGCTGCGATGACATCGATGAGAATTGAGATGATGATGATTTAATTTAGTCGGTATCCTGCTTTCGGAATGAGTATACCACTAATGTGGGTGACACTAAATCGGAAACCTATTTTAAAGTAACAACTCTTTCGCACAATAATCAAACTCGTTTCAGTTGTTGAAGTCCGATCGCTACGGAATTTCCGATACAAAAGTTTAAAAATTTGTTTCACAATGGTTGCCTCAGATAAAGCCGTATATTTAAATAAGTATTTCTGCGATTCAATGGGTTTCGTTTCGTTCTTTGATCTTGCTTTTAACTCTATGCATTTATACATTTGCAGCTAAAATATTATTAATAGTTTTATTTCATTAGAGAAACTTGCCCTAATGTTTAATAAACGATCACACTGTAATACTATAAAGGCGAAAGTTTGTATGTGTGTGTGTTGTGACGGATTTGGCTGAAATTTAGAATGGAGATAGATTATACCCTGGATTAACACGTAGGCTACATCTTATCTCGGAAAATTTAAGGATTCCCGCAGGAATCAAAAAGCCTTAATTCACGCAGACGAAGTAGCGGACATCATCTAGTATTCAATAATTTATATATTGCTTTAAAAAGTGCTGAAAATTAGAAAATGGGTCTTTTGTAAAAAAATTAGTATTGCAACTTAAAATACTAAAAAAAACTTGAGAGGTGTCAAAGGACACCCGGATGGAACGTAGCTCCTTTCGATTAATTTTAGTGAAGGAATTGTAATAAACTAAAGTTCGGCCGTTCAGAGAATGCGTTCCTGACACATTTAGAAAAATATTGTTTACCAAGTTATTTGACACTCAGTTTGGCACAAAATTATAACATTAATTGATTATTGATATAATAATGTTGTTTTAATGCTAATCAATTGTTAAAACGGTAAACAACCAGCAATAATATTTTTATCGTAACTGCAACGCCATGACAACGTTACGTCGTCAGTTCAATCGCGACGTGTCAGGAACGCATTCTCTGAACGGCCGTAGTATAGTGGTGTCATCTAGTATTAAATTGATTAACTACGATGGATTATATTATTTTGTTTATTTCTATTGCACTGTTACAAAACCAAAGAGTTACTCTGGTGGAATTACTGTTTTTTCACAGATGGCGTTGGCATTTTATCCAATTTATACAATAAAATATTAGGGAAAAATTCCACATTTAGAAATAATTTAAAATAAAATAGAAAATAGAAAATTCAGTCTGTCGAGCTGGGATTCGAACCATCGACGTTGAATTTATAGGCGACTCTCCTAACCACTAGGCCATGCAGACGCCGAGTTCTAAGGCGAAAATACCGAATACAATGCAAAATGCACATTCAACAAAAAATGTCGGTTTCAAAAATGTGTCGTGTCGGTTCCTTAATTTTTTCCGTCTAGCCCCCTTCCGTACCGTGCGATAAGGAACTACGTTCCAAAAATATATTCAAATGTAATTTTACGAAATATAATATGTCTTTCTAATATGTACATATTTTCATGAATATGTAACAATATGAAATATGAATATATCTCAATTCTCAACCGATAACACAATAATTAATCAAAAATGTCTGTAAATAACATTTTTCATTTGAAAGGTATTATATAACTTTTATGGCCAATAATAATTGGTTGGTTTGTCCTAAGTTTTAATGTGTTTCTTATTCACGTAATAGTTAAGGCCTGTAAATGTTTGCTACGTATATGTATATTCAATACGAAATCAGTTCAAGTTTAATATTCCTTTGGATAAGGCATCCACCAAACACACAACCACCATGACATCATTTCACGGTTCCCAGATAGGATTCTACGCCGCCAAACCGTAGCAACAGGGCTACGCTTTTTAGTGTAGCAGTTGCGCGACAACCTTAACCGCTGCTCTGGCATTACTTGTCCGTTATTTGAAATGTGAAAAGGAACTAAAAACTGCCTGTAACTCAGAAATTCTTCGTCTTACACACGGGACTTTGGCAAGACCGGAGAGAGATCAGGAGAGAGTATCGATGAGTATTCGTGTTCTCCGAGGCACGGAATTGCCAAACCGCTCACTTCCAACTATATTATACCTACCAAATATCAGATTTCTGGGCATTATAGACCCTAGAGATTTGCTGATCAATTGCCAAAGGACTGAAATCGACGTTCTGTCATTACTTATCCGTTTGAGGGTTAAATATTGATAAATTCTTGTTTACTGAAACTCTAGACCTAGAGCATGAGATCAACCTATGGACTGAGCGCTAAGTTTAGGATCTCTTTCTTGGACATAGAGCTGGATAATTTTTTGCCCAATCGGAGACCCGAGACTTCATGATCTGCAGCCGAATAAGCTAGCCACTAACTCAACGACCCTACAACCTTATACCTACAATGTAAAACTAACTAAACAAGCGTACAAGACAACAAACGTCGGTATGATAATAATTCCAAATTAAATGCCTCCTCGAGCGTTCCAACCTCCCGTAGAAACGTATTCATCGTGCGTTCCACAATATAGTGCCTCAACTTTAATAGGCGTAATATGGGTAATGGGTATATGTGTTGTTGGGTAAACAAATAAGGCAGTCGTATTTCGTGTCAGTACTCAGTATGCGAGGTGCGAGTCTCGTTACCGTCTCGTGCCGCAGGGCGCTCCTCCGCTCAATTATAACTAACTTCATTGCTCATTATATGTTCTGCTGCGAACTAAACTAGATATTTGTATATTATGTCATGAGCTCATTCCCGCGACTTTGATCGCGTGGATTTGTGTTTTAAAACTCCCGTTTTAACTCGCATTTTTATGCCTAACGGGTACCTAGATAGTAACTTAGGTATCTTCAGGACATTTGGTTTTCTCTTTGTGTCCATTTTCGTTGAATAGTAACAAAAGTATTTGCAAGTCCTTATCTGAAGAAAATTAATAAATGTTTCTCATGTCATGTCTAAAATAATTACAATGTTCCTACATACAAACTTTGCCAACCTAGTTCAGTGTTCATCCATCCTAAGGAGATGAATTTTCAAAAATAATGATACCCATGTTATTTAATTCCTTTTGAAGAGTATATTTTCAAAATGGCAAGTAGCATGATCACAAAATATATATTACAAAAATAATAATAATAATATATAATAATAAAATAATAATATATTAATATATACAAACTACCACCCCTAAACTATCCTATAGACTAAGTAGCAGCAGTAGTGCTTAGTCTTTGGATTGAAATCTTCACCATGGATAAAGCAAAAATGCTGATCATTCATCATCATTAGCAACCCATCAACGGCTCACTACTGAGCGCAGGTCTCCTCTCAGAGAAGGGGTATAGGTCATAGTCCACCACGCTGGCCCAATGCGAATTGGCGCACTTCACACACCTTCGAGAAAAGAAGAATAACTCTCAGATGTGTACGATGTTTTTCTTCACCGTTGAAGCAAGTGATATTAATTGATTAAACGCACTTGACTCCGAAAAGTCAGAGGTGCGTACCCGGGATAGAACCAGCGACCCCCCGAATAGGAAACCACAGTCCTAACCACTAGGCTATCACTGCTTCATTACGTATTTAAATATGATAAAACCACAGTTTTTGAGCAGGTCTTTAAACCTTTAGCAAGTCTCCCATCGTTAAATAATTCACTTTCAAGTATTTTTCACGTGACTTTTCCGGAAGAAAGTTTAATTCAGGGTTTATTTCAAAAGAAGACAATGCAAAAGCATCGTCAATTACAACTAAAAAGTTGTAATCATGCTTTCCAAATAGTAATAGGTACCTAGTGTCAATAAAGCTCTCATTGAAATCACAGTGTCTCAATTACGTAAACAAGGGCAAGTAGGGAGGTTTTAATGAAAAAATCAACATGAAATTTAGCATTATGATGTATTCATTCTAAATTTTTAGCACCTAAGTATTTTGCATAACGTACACATTGTTATATGGCAAAATCTATTTATAAGCCTAATGGTGGATGCACGTGTTGAGAATCGATAACTAATTTATCCGAACCCCGCCTATAACCATCATACGTTCTGGCTTTAGCAACAGTATTATCCTAATCACTGATAAACAGTTGAGGCTAGTTTCAATTACTATCGCCATCATTATTTTCCACAATATTTATAATAATAATTTTCTATGAAACATTTTAACCCAGTCTGGTAAGGGATTAAAAAATTAAAAATTATTATATATATAGAATAAAGAAGACTCAGTTTTTCAGTTAGTTTTCAGTTTTTCAGTTTTTAGATATTAATAAGCGCAAGGGACCTCAAATATTTCCCGCGCATCTTTACATGGCCACTCTTTTTAGCCCTCGACGCAAAAAGAGGGGTGTTATAAGTTTGACGTCGATGTCTGTCTGTCTGTCTGTCTGTCTGTCTGTCTGTCTGTCTGTCTGTCTGTGTGTGTGTGTGTGTGATGACGTGTAGCGTATGATTACTCGATTAAGTGCTTCACGTGTGCCAGTATAATCGTTAAATGATAATTAATTGATAACTTCGACCTGATGCTGCAACCAGAATCATAGATCGGGGGTGTTTTAAATTTTTAATTTAGGCACACCAAGTAAGACATAGGTACCAGAGAGCAATCGATATTGAAAGAACTATAATTTATAAAATGTGGATATACATCCAGTAGTATAATAAAGCGCAAGTAGCAGTAGCATAATAAAGCAAAAGTAATTTGTTTGTTATTAATTTAATTTGCAGTGAAAAGTTTGATAATTATGTTGTGGTATAAGGCTGAGACTATGAAATTGAAGAACTTTAAAGTTTGACGTGCTACAGCAAATAATTGTTTCAAGGAAACTCGACAAGAAATCTTTGTATTCTGAGTGAAATTCAAATGTGTATTTTTACCTACTTACCACCTGAAATACACATCATGAATGATTAATTCGTTAACATAAATTGATGAATATAAAATAGGTACTTAATTTTATTTAAATAAAATTTATTGATCATGATGTCCGTAGTAATATTATTATTAATGTGAAAATGTATTTGTTTATATTTTGTCCTTCAAGTTCAAAAATTCACGATGATCCTTTGCAATGGAGCAAAGGATCATCGTGAATTTTTTGTATGTGCATAGATGAGGATGTGGAGAGACACATAGGCTCTCCACTTACATTTTTATACCAGACAACCCTCTGATCATAGAAAAAGAAACCGGATTCACGTGGGATTTTTTAATCTAACTTAACTCAGACAAATTAGCAGGCAAATGGTAGCATATGCCTAGTGTAGCCTAAATGCAGTATGGCATTTAATTCTCATTTTGTAAAATTAAGGTTATTTGTATTTTTGGCCTAGACTAAAATACTTATTACCGAACCAGTGGTAGATTCACTTGACGATTCGAAAGTACTTTTTAAAAGTTTATTTGAATAAAAAAACTATTGTTTATTTATTTATTGCAAAAATACCTAAACTAGCGGCACGCTATGAAGGCCGGTTTGACGTTTGTCCGCTCATGAAGTTCCGTATTAATTGATAACGACTTTGAAGGAAATAATTGTATTACTTTATTGACGATAGTGATGTGCAGAGATTCATAAATTTTATCGAATGTAGTTTTAGGTTTAGGACTCAAAATTTATTTATTAAATTGATTTCTAAAATGTATACAAGTGTAGAAAAATCAGTTTGCACCATTTAAGGGGTGAATGTACTTGTGAATATGAACAATTTTCACTATGTGGACAAACCTCTGAAATCGCAAAAAAATATCAGCTGTTTCATACAAAAGGTAAAATTTTTATTTTTATATGATATATACCACAACTCGGCATTTGGTTATGGCGTGAAATACGTTAAAAATGGCGTAGATGCAAACATGAATATGTTAAAAGCGGAATTAGTACGTCTTTTAAAAGAAAACAAACCAACCAAGATCCGATACGTCATTGACGAAATAGCATTAGAACATGGGCACAGAGTTATACGGTTACCGCCTTACCATTGTGAGTATAATGCGATTGAGTTGGTGTGGGCTCAAATTAAGGGATATGCTGCAAGACACAATACAGAACCCCCATTTACCACAAAAAAAATGCTAAAATTATTAGAAGAAGCTTGTGAACATGTGACTAAAGGAGACTGGGAAAAGGTTGTGAATAGAACTGTTAAATTAATAAGGGAAGATTATGAAAGAGATGTGAAAATAGATAATATTATAGAAAACGAACATATAATTATTAATGTAGGTGATGATAGCAGTGACGACAGTGAAAATAGTAGTATGGACGAATCTGATTAATTATGGCCTTTTGTGGCACCTTTTTTGGTATCTTTTGTATTCATATGTTTCTTGTGTGCATATAAAGTATGTATATTCATTTTCATTCAAATATTCAGTTCGTTCAAATAAATTAAATAAACATATACATTTTTGTTTTATTAAACCTATTTAATCAGGTACAAAAACAAAACTTAATTGTTTTTTGTTCGAGAATAAATTGACATTCCACATCACTATTGTAATGTGTCAAACCGGCCATCATAGCGTGCCGCTAGTGTACACATAATATGGTGTTAAAATATTATGGAAACAGTGTATTGCCATTTATGGCGTGCAATAGTGGGTAAAGATATTAGCAGACATTTAAATTACAACATAATTGTGAGACGATGCAAAATTAACTGCGCAGTGTACTGCGCAGTTAATTTTGCAGTTAAAGTAGAATATAATAATACTGTAGTATTATTATATTCTATTCTATATTCGTTCGTTCATTCATTTTTAACAATATCCTGAAATTATTATTATTTTTGCGCACAAACCTACGAAGCGAACCACTCAGATCACATTAGATAAAATAATTAAATAGTATGCACATTTGAGATTTTCAAAGCTGAAGCTAAGTTAAAACTTGCTGCAACTGAAGCGCAAACTGTTTACCAACATGCATTTTCCGCGAAGTTTGCTCCAGTATAATAATATGTTAAGAAATAATAATGAGATTCCCTCAGGCGTCATATTAGCTAGAAAGCTCTTAAGGTTTCACCGTGTTGAGTTAATTAATCTATTCTTGTAATAAAACTGTAACTGGACGATTTCTGTACATTGAATATAACCGAGGGATGATTTATTATCGATACTGAGCCCGAAACATATTTTTATTTAATTTTTGTCTGTCTGAGTGTCCACGCAATGAAATTTGGTAAAGTGGCAGCTGATACTCCGGCTCAACTTAGAGAATACTTTTTACCCTGATAAACAATAAGGTTCCTCAACGATAGGGATGTTTATCGACTTTACTTCATAAATCTGTCAAATTTAAACCGATTTTAATCATTTTTTTTTTTAAAGTGCATACTATCAGGCATGTTTTATCTTATTTGATGATTATTTTGAGGTTTACTTGACTATAAACGGCCGCATTCGGTCGGTAACAGTTAAAGGTAAAGTTATACTTAGTCAAAAGTTAACGAAGCGTGACCCGTGCAACTCATTTTAAGTGTTTCGGCTGTCACATTTAGCTTTAACGATAACTTAACTATATCGTTACTATAACGGCATTTCAGGCAACCGGCCCATAGCTATATATTATTGAAATAAAATTGTTCTTTCGAAATTAGCGGTAACATTTACGTACTTACTCGTACATAAATTTGGTAGTCAAATATCAAAGAACAAAATTTTTTGTACAAATCGAGAAAAGCGTAAAGTTTGAAATTACAAGGATAAAAACTTTTTGATATCACGTAAATGGTCATTTAAATTTGAAACCATCCCGCCCCGGCTTCGCACGGGTAGTAGAGCATAATATTTTTACGCCTATGCTTAACAAACCCCTTGGAATTTTTCAGAAGTTATACCTTGAACAGTACGTAGGCTTATAAAAGAAGTGTCACTCGGTTTATATAGCAACAACGCGGCGCGAGCGGGGATAGTCGCTGCTCGCGGGGCGATTGAATTTATTTCTACGCGCGTTCGTTTTTGTTTTGTGATAACTCCTAAAATATTCATAAACCTTATATGGTATAAAGGATTATCAAAACGTGCACGAAATACTTATTGTAACTAACGTATATTTAAGTTGATGAAGATTAATACTGTATCCGTCTACATAAATTTCCAATTACCGCATAGCACGTAAACATTTTTTTTGAAGTTAAAACGGATACCCATTTTATAGTAAGCTATCCTTAAAAGATAAGATTTCTGCCATCGTGAACTTTTCTGTAAAGACCTGTCCCACCATAACACCACCATAATTGTCTTGATAAATCTCAAAGGGATTAGGCAGCGTTTTTGATGATAGCTCCCAGGAGGCTTGAATTTTTCCGACATTTTCAACAATTATCGTCATATTTCAACCAATTTACACAAAACCTTAACAAATTATACACAAAAACCTTCCTCATGAATCACCCTGTCTATTGGTGAAAACAGCATTAAAATCCGTTCATCGACCGAGCGAAGCGAAGGTCTTTGAGTTAACTAGGGCGATTTGCACTTGTCCGTCCGTCCGTCCGTCCGTCCGTCCGTCTGTCAGAGCCTTATAACTTTTGAATTACTGAACGTAATTACTTCAAATTTAGATATAATATGTAAACCGATGGCCTCCAGCCGAAAATGGCTTAAAAAGTTATAAAAATCTTTATTTCAGGGGGGCTCTCATAGAAGCGAATGCGAAGTAAAAAAAAAAAAATCGCGTTACATAAAATTGTTACGTATCATTTTAAAGATAATTTTGAACTGAGTACAAAAATATTTTTTTTTTAATTTTTCCCTTAAAATTGACGAAATGGGGGGCTTTCAAAGTGGCGATTTTATACGCTCGCTTGAAGACGCTCTCTAGAAAAATCCGCTATGGATTTTCAAACTGATTTTATGTTTTTAGGTCACTTATATCCTGTACTTGAACAACAAATACTAAAATTATATGAATATTATAAAGAAACGAGATTATTTAATTTTTAATGGGCGTCAGTAATTCATATAGCATCAACATAGCTTCACAATAATGCTAATAGATGGCGCAGTCAGTAACTATTCCCATGGAACTACGAGTTAAATTCAATGTTTGATAAATAATTCAATGTTTTCACTAACGTTCCCTAACCTTTACGGGCTACCTATAAGTTAGGTGATTGATGTTTTCTGTCAACTTATTTATCACGATCCTGTACGGGACACCTAAAAGGATATTGGGACGGATGTTAGGACTTAGGATTGTATTTAGGAGCTACCTACGTTAAGAGACTCCTACTTAGGGGATGATTTAGGTATGTTTGGTGAAAACGGGCATAATAATAATGTCAGTTTTGGTTATCATGTATCGATTGAATGAATAATCATGGGATACCGTTACCGCGAGGTCTCAGTTCGGGGCGAACCACTAGTTAGTTTTTGAGTTTACCGCGAACAGACAGACAGCAGACAGACGCGAAGGGCGACTTTTTTTTATAATATGTAGTGAAGTTTAATACCATTAAACAAATATACTCATTAATTGAATAATTAAAACAAGTGCAAATTAAAATATTTATTTTTAAGAAACAAGCTTTTAGTAGCTGGCTACATCATCAGAACCTGGAATATAATCTTGTACCAGAGTACTTGTCAAGACGAATCAAATGAGCCCAAATTCGATGGGGTTACGTCGTTTTATTACAGAATTTCGATAGCCATCTTCCATCATCAGATCAGCTCCATATCAGAGTAATACTGCATTCTCATCCGATTTAAATATTAAACATGCAAAATATCAGCTCAGTCGGAAACCGGGAAGTTGTTCTAATTTATCATACATTGCAAGTTAAATAAAAGCTTGTAACGACTAACACAAGTAGGTTTAAAGAGATGTAAATGACTCGTTGGTTTATATAGAATCGAAGAGCAGCGAGGCAAGACTGCATTATAAAATCGTACTCTCCCTTACAATATTGTTCTAATCTGGTGATGAACCCCAGTAACTCACCAAAATTTCTACTTTAGTATTTTTTGTGTCTTTAATAAACAAAATACAAAAGGTTTCTGATGTCCATTCAACTGAGATGAGAAATTTTGAACTAACTTTTCAAAAGAAAATTCGGATTTATTTTTGTATAAAAGATAATATTCTAAAGAATTGATCGAAGTTTATAAAAATATTTGTGAACAAATTCACGGAAAAAATGTTTAGCGGGAAATAGGATGGAAACTAAAATCTTTTAAACACAACTTTTTAGGGGCAAAATAACACAACATTATAACAAAAGCTGAACTGCTTTTGTATTATAATAATATTATAAATGCGAAAGTGGGTTTGTTTGTAGGTTTGCCCTTCAATTCAAATCAAAATGCTTGAGGATTTGGCGAGTGATATAGGCTACTTTTAATAAACGCCGATTAAGTCACGGGCATCAGCCAGTTACACAAATATTAATGATTTCAACACAACGCCCGAGAAGAAATTAAACCGACTTTTAAACATTGAAAAGGTTAAAATAACACTAAAGGACTATGCCAAAAATTGTATGGGCCCTGTCCGCACCCACCAACTCTTCTCTTCTTTTGTATAAAAAAAATGATATACGCATGCTGGAGTACGCGCGCGCATGCACAGGCGACGAAAGGACGGGAGGTGGTCAGTGGGTGCGCGCGGCGTGGTTTTTTTCTCTGCGTCTCAGAAACGTGTCTGTGTCCACAATAGCTTTTTCTAGTTCGTTAATGCTCCTGTATGTTCATTTTAGAATTGTAAACTACTAAATTGGTATCCAAAACAATTCACTGAAAAATAAATAAATAGATAAATAATACAAGTTCGATTTGCATGAAAACCCCAATTCATAGTCATAGCAAAAAATCATCAAGCTGCCATGATGTTTTAACTGAGATACGTTTGAAATCTGTTTGTGGTGGGGACGGTTTTTGCATATACATTTGCGATTGAAATGTTTAAAATAATTTCAAATACGTATTTTTGGAACGAAGTTCCTTATGAGGCGTTGCGGAGCCCTAGCCGGCAAAAAACGTTCGTAACGTTAAAAAATAAAAGCATAAGATTTTTTCGTCACAATCCTTATTGTCTTCGTTTATTTTACACATTGCATCAATGCTTCGATGGCGCAGCGGTAAAAAGAAGGAGTGATTCTATCGGTTCAGAAGTTCGAATCCTGATAATTATTATTTATTTTATTTTTATTATTAATTTATTATTATTTATAATTTTATAATTTATAATATTTGGTAAAGAATTATAAACAAATTACACTTGTTATTATATATTTTTATAAATCATTGTAAACAAAATAAAGGTGTTAAGATAATTTTGTAAAGTAGTTTTTTTGATTTTTATCGATAAAAAAATCAAGATAAAAAATGTATACCCGAATAATTAGTTTCTTTATACCTCGAATAGAACTTGAAATGAATATTTTTATAATAAGGAACTTCGTTCCTATTTGGTGTCCCACGACACCACACGACTTTTTTTTTGGTTTCTAGATAGGCATTGCCATAGGGTGGCAATGAAATCAACTATATCAAACATTCTGAGAAGATAGAGTATGAATTATCTATCTCGAAATGGGAACGAAGGTAAAGCATATTGAATTATCACAGAATCGTTAATGGTTTACACGTACAATTGAAGAGGTAATTATGATAATTAATCAAATCTACTAATCTTAATTAAATTCTTGGGTCTGCGAATTGAAAACCTTTTGAAGCATTTTTGTATTGCGAACATCTTATTTGCTTAAAGGTATTTTACCTTTGTGAAAAGGATATTTGAAAAATCCAGGAAATCAACGTAATGGGCGCTTTTAAACTAATTAAATTCGACGTTTGTGTTGAATTTACTGATGATTTAATTTTTCAGCGTTCTTTTTTTTATTCCATTATCTACTTATGTACACTAAATGTGTACATTTATTGTAAAAAAAATTTAAGCTGCTTTATTTTATAGTAACAACAATATTTAATAAATTTACAAACTTAAAAACTAAACAAAATAATCTAAACCCCCATCGAAGTCACCGCAGCGTGGCATTAGGCACAGTACTCAAGATGCTGGCAGCATTACCCCTTTGGATGGCCAAACTAATACTTTGACCAAGGTAGCTGCCAGCTCTTGGATCCCCGGTAGACTCGATTGCCCGTTTTAATAGTTGTACAAAAAGTGCTCGAGCCGCCGCGCCGCCGGGCCCCACTGCCCCAGGGTCTCCACACCAAAAGGCACAAATAGGCAACTACTGTCAAGTTTTTCATATTTGCGCCTCCCCTGTTCGGCGCTAGTTGCCGTTCATCGCCGTTCGTCCATCATTTAGTTGAGTTTAAAGTCGGTATTTAAGTGTTCGCTGAAACTTATAATTTAGAAACATTATAGCTTTAGAATTTTCAAACTCGAGAGTTTCGTACTTAAACAATTTTAAATTCTAGGGACTAGAATCTCGGTAATAGGTTTAAGTTTTAAAATATTTTAGTTTCTTACATTTTAATTCTATGTTGTTGTTTATTGTTTCGATTGGTTTTATTCGGTTTGTTTCTTTATCACAACTTCATCTACGAAGTATAATAACAGATAGGTAAAAGGTCATTTCGAGGGTAGAGAAGGGCTTTCCCAACATTTCATTAGTCGGTCAAAGTAGCTCACATTAGCCAGTGTTCACTA
Organism: Oeneis ivallda; assembly: GCA_029955525.1. Taxonomy (NCBI): domain Eukaryota; kingdom Metazoa; phylum Arthropoda; class Insecta; order Lepidoptera; family Nymphalidae; genus Oeneis; species Oeneis ivallda. The sequence goes on along the minus strand of JARPMR010000004.1, from coordinate 18,128,759 downwards.
AAGATATTGCACCGTTGGCTCTTTACCCAAAAGACCACTAAACCTAATAAGGTAGCAAGAAGGCACGGTGTCTGGCCATTACCAGTTTATTCAGCTGGCTCTAATAGCTACGAAGGTTCAATTTCTGTAATAACGTAGTGTGGGGGTTCATATACCTAAATGAACTAACTACGGGATCGCTGCAGGAGGTATCTAGCTGCGGGTGCAGAATTTAAGTGATCCTATTTAGAGGTGCGGTACTATGCTCACAACGTGCGTGTTGCGAATCTGTTATGTTTACCTGATTATTACCTTGGCCTGTTAATTTGTTAGTTTTCTGCGCTTTGTTGGTTCCACAATTTAAAAATAAATCTTGTTTATTTATGTTAACAAGATTCATATCGCTACTACATGATACCCTTATACTCTACATAATATGTAGAGTACCTATAAGAATAGATAATAATTATTATGTAGTTTTTACACTCTAATAATACATAAATTATTATATTGACGGCAGAATTTTAATTATTATTATTTAGTATTAGTATCGAACAAAATGTATAAAACGCGAGCCCTCAGCGCACACGTAGTAGATTCCTTGCTCATTCGTCTATCGAGAAGGTTGTCTGTACTTTTCGTAGTAAGATTGTTCAATGCGTTTGTATTTCTTAATTAACGGTTATGCGCGATTATTTCTTCTATTTGAATTTAATTTGAAAGTAAATTAACTCAATGTGTTATTTTCCGCATCTGATTTCCTATATCAGAAGGTGGGATGACACTATGGAATTCTGTTGTATTGCTGCCACCCTGGTGTGATCGTACACACCATAAAATACCATAACTATATACCACATATTTGATTGTATACACCATCAAATATTTTTTACCCAATTTTGGTCAAGATCTGATAAATAATATCGGAGATAGAGAACGGAACTCATGGATAGCAGCAATTCAGATTTAAAAAATTTATTATAATTATGCATACCATACATTTAACATGAGGGTCTTGGCCATTTACAAATAGACTACAACATTGAGCTCCAGATCCTCAATCCTGATGCTGCTGGGTACTGCTCATCTAAACTGTTGGGACTGAGAGACTGTGTATAGTTTACTAATTGATATTGTAGGTACCAAATAGGTACATAGGTAGTGTAGACAATAATATTATAAAGAGGAAAGATTTATTTGTTTGTTTGAAATGAATAGGCTCCGAAACTACTGGACAGATTTGAAAAATTCTTTCACCATTAGAATCCTACATTATCCTGATGCACACAGGCTGACGTGATTTTTGGCATGGGTATAGTTGAGGACCTGGAGAGTGACATATTAGGCTACTTTTATCCCGGAAAATCAAAGAGCTCCCGAGGCATTTTAAAAACTAAATCCACGCGGACGAAGTCGCGAGCATCAGCTAGTATAGTATAAAATTGAACTCCAGGCTCCAGCTGTTTCTACCGTCGCGTTTGTTTTGTAGCTTACCCGTGCGAAGCCGGGGCAGATCGACTAGTACGAAATAAAATGGCAAGCTTAATAAAATTCTAATGATAATGATAAGTTAATGTTGTGCCTCATAATATATCTGGTCGCATCAATAGTTAATAACAGTCAACTTATGAGGGTGGATCCCACGACGATGTTGGCCGAGACCGTTGACCGATGTTGGAGAGTTGGCCTTCTGATACTGTCCGACCGAAGTTCGATTTCTGGCCGAAGCCGAAGCCGATTAATCAGCAATCGCCACAACCATCGGTCAAAGCCGAAGCCGACGGTTGATTAACCCTAAGAAATTCCGTTCAGGATTGACTAGTGAATAAAATGTTTATTTTTTAAAGTTAATGTTGATTGTACTTAAATAACTTAACGGATGATAAAAATTACCTTGCAAATTGTCAAACATAATAAAACCAAAATAAAAAAGTGTGTGTCAGCTCCGGGCTCCGACGCACGACTGGAGTTTACGCGCGACTCGGGTCCGAGCGCGCCCCGACCGACTTTCGCACGAAAACCAACCTTATTTACTCAGCGTTAGGGTAGAAATTTGCATCGTTGTGAAAAACGTGACAGAAAAACGTAACGAGGTCATTGATAAATTGATTTTACTGCTCGGATTTTTCTCATACCGGGCGCCTAAAATCGATTCTTAAGGAGTAAACTCCAAAAATAATAATACAGTCATAGTCGTGACCAAAACAATACTCACACACTTTCAAATCATTTTTTCCCACCTAACTCGAGACTGCTTAAATAAAGCAATGGAGAATATGGCTTAGTCTGACAACGATTGTGCTACGCAACACTTTCATTCGTTATTTTTGTTTATAGTTCAAACGTGCCGCAATAGTGCTCGGCGAAAACGTCGAATAAAGAGTTCTCCTTTGCCATTTAAATAGAAATCTCAGAAAATGTAAACAAAGGTATGGTGATCATAGCACAGACAACTTCTAAAATGTTGAAAACAAATTGTAATCAATACGAACTCGTTCACATCTGTAAAGGACATAAGTATTTTAGTAAATACAAAGTTTTCTGTCTGATGTATATTCTAATAGATAATCTCTGATCTGGTCAGATGTAATAATAAGTATTTAAGCCGTAGTTTCAATCTCGTTAACTGCTAAATAATATATCTCGGTAAATTTAAAGAAAGAAAACAAAAGTAGGTACTTATATTAAAAAGTTATGTCAAGGAAATTATTTTAAATAAAAAAAAAGTCACTATGTATTTCGATTATACTGTACAAGTACCTAAACAGTAAACACGTAGTCTACAATTTTTATGTGGCAGATAAAGGTCTAAAAGCAAAGTTGAAAGCTTTAAAAAGAGTTGTATGACACAATAAAATTGGGTTAGCAGTCGTGCGCACGCTGCTAGTGGTGTCGGTAATCCTATTGCGGCACCGGATCGCGCCAGTTGCTTTTCTTCCAACTAGCTGACGTCCGTGACGTCATCCGCGTGGATTTAGATTTTTGAAAACTTTTAGTGAGAATTCTTTCATCTTTGATTACCTGGGATAAAAAATAGCCGATGTCCGTCTTAGGCATTAAAGCTATCTCTGAGCTTTTCCTGTTCGGATTACACTAGCGGCACGCTATGATGGCCGGTTTGACACATTACAATAGTGATGTGGAATGTCAATTTATTCTCGAACAAAAAACAATTAAGTTTTGTTTTTGTACCTGATTAAATAGGTTTAATAAAACAAAAATGTATATGTTTATTTAATTTATTTGAACGAACTGAATATTTGAATGAAAATGAATATACATACTTTATATGCACACAAGAAACATATGAATACAAAAGATACCAAAAAAGGTGCCACAAAAGGCCATAATTAATCAGATTCGTCCATACTACTATTTTCACTGTCGTCACTGCTATCATCACCTACATTAATAATTATATGTTCGTTTTCTATAATATTATCTATTTTCACATCTCTTTCATAATCTTCCCTTATTAATTTAACAGTTCTATTCACAACCTTTTCCCAGTCTCCTTTATTCACATGTTCACAAGCTTCTTCTAATAATTTTAGCATTTTTCATATTCACAATTGTTCATATTCACAAGTACATTCACCCCTTAAATGGTGCAAACTGATTTTTCTACACTTGTATACATTTTAGAAATCAATTTAATAAATAAATTTTGAGTCCTAAACCTAAAACTACATTCGATAAAATTTATGAATCTCTGCACATCACTATCGTCAATAAAGTAATACAATTATTTCCTTCAAAGTCGTTATCAATTAATACGGAACTTCATGAGCGGACAAACGTCAAACCGGCCATCATAGCGTGCCGCTAGTTTAGTGATTAAAATGTAGCCGTGATTAGCCGTGAAAATTTAGCCTACACTTATGTAGGCATGTATGCATTACTATGAATAAGCGTTACTGGGTAAATAGCCTTGATCACTTCTTGTATAATGCTGTAAAGTAATTTTAAAGGCACTTTTATCGGCAGACGAAAGGTTCTTTAAAATCGTTTCAGACGTTCTGAAGACTAGTAAAACAAAAAATATTTTATGAAGGCAATGCTTTTGAAATCAATATCTACAGATAATTCAATTTTATTTATTTGTTTAATGTAATAAAAGCTAACTGTTATCGGCTTAGCAGACTAAAATATAGACTACCTTTAGTAAATATCATTCGTCTATGATCTGCAAAAATCGCCTTTTGGTCAATGTTTTTACGATACATGGTGGGAAAAATACTTTTGATCTATGAATACTCGGATAGGCACATAAAACGACCATCAACACTGTTAATGATAATAATTAGGTACTATAGCATTGTCGCATTGCATTTCATGTGTGTATTAATTAGTTTTTAATTCAATAAAATCTTTATGCACTTGATTTAAAGTACCTACTCGTTTGATACCACAAGTTTACAAGAGATTTCTACTAAAAAGTTAAAATTGGGTGAACTCCAAACGGGTAACTTGTTAGCAAACAACACTAGAAGTTCACAGACATATTGAATCCGGTTCACTTGCGAGCCTAGTATTAAGTACCAAAGTTTTATTCACTCTAATAAATGATGACTACAATTTAAACGCTCACCAATATAAATCTTTACGCCAGCCCAGTTGCCGTATTTTCTATTTTTAACATTTCCAATGTCTATGAAAACAATGGAAAGTTGTAAAATATGAACTGTGAAACCCGCATTTCTTCATACAAAATGCGGGTTTGACAGTAGATAACAGCTAAACGATAGCCACAAGAAGCCCCCAAAACAAAGTCTGAAGTGTTCAGCCAGAAACTCGCGAAGCAGGTCCTAATAAAGCAAATGAAGGTGGAGGCTTAAGTTAGGTCCGCTGTGTAGCATAGAAGAGACATAACTTACTGCCTCATTGGTTTTAGTGGTTCATATTCAAATGCGATAGAAAGATGGGTTGCTCTGTCAAGAAATTCTCAGTACTAGCCCGGAGTAAGGAAGTTGGCGGTATGTCACCGCCCGTGCCTGGGAGTGCACGTAAAGTTGTCGTTCCTGCGCCTGATCCCACACCGATCGTGTCTGAATTCTGCCACAGCGAAATATGAGAGTGAGGAAACAGAGAAAGTACCTGTTTTTGCGCAAAAAGTGCACCATATCCTTATTAATGGGATTATATTGTTATTATATTAAATTTTATTGTTGTTTGTTCTTCAATCACGCAGTATCAGAGCAACGAATAAATGCGATTTTTTGCATGGGCATAGTTGAGAATTTGGAGAGTGACAAAGACTTTTATCCCAATAATTTAATATAAAAAATTCTTTTTAAGGTTGAAGACTGGGTCTGCCCGCGAAATTCAAATTCAATTTGGTTTTGCGCAATTTGTAAACTAATACGACAAAGTAGGCTTATGGCCTTCTAATTGCGCCAGGTGGAATTATCATCTTCACAGGTTTACTTAAAAATCTTTACTTGAAAGTGACCAGTTTGAAAAATTAATCAAAATACTGAGTTGGACGTGAGTTGCTCACAAATTAGTCGATATTTTGATTAATTTCTTAAATTGGACACTTTCCTTTCAAGTAAATTTTTTTATATAAACCCTTTCAAACAAAAAGATAATTTTTCAAATCAGTTCAGGCGTCTTCGAGTAATCTGTGAACATACATAAAATAAATAATAGTTTAAAAAAACTAAAAACACGCTTTTTATAGAAAACCAAACTAAAAAATAGAAAATAAATTTTAATAAATTTAAATTAAGAATAGGGTCCAAAAATTTCAATAAATATAAATTAATAATAGTGTAAATAAAAAAAATGTATTTTATTTTAAAAAAAGCGTGGGGTGCTTTTTAAGATATTATCAAAATGATAATCACTCTACTCATATCTGTCAATAAAATATTTATAACTATTGACACCATGCACCCCACGCTTTTTTAAAATAAAATACATTTTTTTTATTTACACTATTATTAATTTATACTTATTTATTGAAATTTTTGGACCCTATTCTTAATTTAAATTTATTAAAATTTATTTTCTATTTTTTAGTTTGGTTTTCTATAAAAAGCGTGTTTTTAGTTTTTTTTAACTATTATTTATTTTCTACTTTTTAGTTTGGTTTATTTTTAATAGCTTGTTTTTTTAATTTTAATATATCTATATATCAACAAGTCGGTTACAAACATACAAGTTTTTTTTTTCTTTTTTTATCAAATTAGTGTATTGTCATCGGTCCTCGATAAATCTACAAAGTTTGAACGAAATCTGGCCGTTTAAAGTGGGTCAAAATCGCGCCCAAAGAAGTCGGTTACAAGTTACAAACATACAAGTGAAATCGCGTCCAAAGAAGTCGGTTACAAACATACAAGTTTTTTTTTTGTTTTTTTATCAAATTAGTGTATTGTCATCGGTCCTCGATAAATCTACAAAGTTTGAACGAAATCTGGCCGTTTAAAGTGGGTCAAAATCGCGCCCAAAGAAGTCGGTTACAAGTTACATTGTTACAAACATACAAGTGAAGCTAATAAAAAGCGTATAAAAAAGATTCCGACGAATTGATAACCTCCTCCTTTTATGAAGTCGGTTAAAAAAATAAAGGATTATTTAAATCCAAACTCCACGTGGACAAAGTCGCAGACAAAAGCTAGTTTTTGTAGCAGTCAAGTAATATAACTCTTTTCTCATGTTTACTGTGAATAAATAACAGTCTACAACTTTTTCAAGGTAATCTAAAATATGTTACAGGTAAGTAGCGTTCTTTATGTTAATAGCGATATTTCATCGCTTGTAAAACTTTTATGTCGAGTAGGTGATAAAGAGACGATGAAATATTGTCGGTTGTCGTACACCGGGCGTCTAACCGCAGCGTCACGCAACGTCACGTGACTTGATAGTGTCGTTTCATTCTACTTGTTACCTAACTACTATTACTACTAGCCATGCCTAGTGGTTGAGACTTCGGCATCTTTTTAGATGTACTTACCGGAGGAAAAATTGCTTACAACCTTCGAGGTGTAAACAGCTTTGCCTTCTCTCCACGGTTCTACCCCAGGTATGCATGTTCGTTGCAGACTTTTCGGAGTTATTTGCATTTCATCAATTAAATTTCACTTGCTTGAACGGTGAAGGAAAACATCGTGAGGAAACCTGCACGCCTGAGAGTTTTCTATAATGTTCTCAATGGTGTGAGGAGTCAGCCAATCCGAACTTGGACTTGTCCAAAACTCTTCTCAGTTGAGCCCTGCAGTGGATGCTTTCTGAAGTTATGTGCGTTTTAAGCTATTAAAAATCACGTTGATTATTTTCGTGAGCGGAAATAGCTACTTATGTAAGCGTAAATATCTTCTCTGCCGTAAGATAGAGGTGCTGCCTCGCGGGAATTTAACAGTGAAATCTCGCATTTACACACAGGCAGCCTTCTATTTCTCCCAAAGTTTGTATATTTGCCAAGCTCTACGTTATTAACCAATAGAAGTTAAATATGATACAACAAGAAAAACTTAGGAAACTGTAACCCGATAACGGAAAATTGGATGTACTTATCATCCGTCGTATTGTTGTATCCCTTAAGTACCCCTTATGTATCCCTATATGTACCCCTTATGTATCCCTTATGTATCCCTGTATGTAGATAGAAATTTTATTTACAAAAATGCAGGTAGGTACAACATGATTGTAAACAAGAAATCGAGCCTAATATTACATTTAACCAGGACTGGTGTGTGAATATTTATACAATCTCAATATATAAAACAAAATGTCAATATTAAAAGTTAATATTAATATGTATCTATTATTTACCCCTTATGTATCCCTATATTTACCCTTCCTTTTGGCTTTGCCGGAGTCGGGTAAAAAAATAGTGACCCATTATTATTATAGTTAAAGGAATTGTTACTTCTCAGAATGCAAAAATATTACAGTCACAGCGCGCTTTTTCCGAACCCGCGGCACGTTTTTATTCTGAATTTCAAATGACTGAAGAACGGTGAAGCTCAATTCTCTCAGCGCTGCGTGTAAACTGACTCAGTCACTTAAATCCTGAAGCGACGGCTTTAAAAATTCTTGTCTACTCTGCAGGGCCGTTTCTGTGACGTTCCACGTTTTATAAGAATAAGGTCCACATTATTTTAACCAAGTTATTTTGAACGTTTTACAAGAATCTGGTACACATTCCCAAGCTTTTAAGTTATTTTCAAGTTTACTAACGTTTCCACAAGTAAGTAAGTGTACAATTAGATAGAATATCTATGTACGAAGTTGATTAGTCGCGACTCGCGCTGAACTCGGTAGACTCACTTCGGTACTATCACAGTTTATCACAGCACTCCTAATGCAGCACCAAATTCAACAAACCACGTAGGTACATGAAGTGTTTAGATTTGATAATAACACAATCATTGAATCCTTAATTACAGGATGAACAGCAGCAGCGTGATCGTATATACGAATGAGGTGCATGGAAGAACACTTCATCGGTGATTTGCTTTGAGCCACATGCTGGCAAAGGCTCGTCTTCTTGACCAGATACCCTGCACCTGATAGGCTCACTGATATGTGCAGGGATGCTGTAAAATGGGATAATGCTTGTTTCATCCTAATCGTCACCATCTCCTCCTAAGAGTTGCGCTGGTGAGGATGAACATAGGAGCTCAGGAGGCTAACGCTAGACAGAATAATTTAATTATTATCCTGTTATAAATACGTAAATACGTAATAGAAGTAGGTATATGCAGTCAAATCTATTTGTTTAAGTTATTTAAGACATGAAATTTAAACGTCAATCGAAATTCTTACAAGCTTTTATTTAACTTGACCAGTTTGTTTGCTTGGGTCAAATCTTGCAAGATGAATTAGACCCACTTCCCGGTTTCTGATCAAGCTGAAATTTTGCACTTATGTGTAAATCGGATGACAATGCAATATTATTGTGACATGGAGCTGATCTGATGATGGAGACGGAAGATGGCTATCGGAACTCTGTAATAAAACGACGTAACCCCATCGAGTTTGGGCTCGTTTGATTTGTCATAACAAGTACTCTGATCCTAGATGATATCCAGAGTCTAATGATGTAGCTACTAAAAGCTTGCATTTAAAAACAATTTTTTTAATTTACACTTGTTTTTCTTTGAAAAGCCATCTAATCTCCAATGTCAGAAAATGAAAGTTCGCTTCGTAATTCCACGAATAAGCCGATGAGATAACTTGACTTCCTAACAACACGTATTTGTCTTTGTAGGTATTCAAAATATCTTCAGTGTCGTGAGATATAGGTGTAGCCTCACGGGAAATTACTGCCGAAATCTCGCTGTCTACAAGCTCCTTGCAGTCTCCTTTGTGCTACGAATCAATTCCCGTAACTCATCTCCATATTTTATTATGCGAGGCGAAGTGATATTGCAGTAACGATAACTTTTCCTTCGAGACTTTTCTTTCTTACACACAATACAGGATAGATTATAATATAAGCAATTGTGACAGATGCGATAGCCATGTGGTATCCTTTTCGGGGTCCGGGGATGGGAAAATGTGCGTTTTAGCTTCTTCAATTAGATATAACTCGCTTTAATGATGAAAGGGAACTAACAATGTTCCCTTTCAGATGGTATATGATGGCCTAAACCCTACTCATTCTGAAAAGATTCTGAAAGGAGGTTCGTGCCCACTAGATGGCCGGCGATGGGTAAGAATAAGCAAGGATTGTAAAGGCCTGATAATATACTCACCGAATTGCGTAAAATGCAACAACCCATGCAGCTAGGTATATAACGAGGAGCATCGACGTGCCTTTGAAATCGTTGGAGACCAAACGAGCTAGCCTATTTGTTCTATTGCTGACGGCAACCAATCAAGGCTTTTTCAATTTTTCATCCCAGACGAATGAAATGTAAAACAACAGGCGCAATGAATCGGCCCAACGTGCAGCAGCGCGAACAATCGCCGCTGCTCACTGCCGCTTGAAACAGCTTTTTTATTTTACAAAACTCGTGTCCGCTACAGACGACTCCATTTTTTTTTTGTTCTACACTGGTGTGGTGTTTTCAACGGAATGATTGCGGAAAATTTTATTCGTCATGACGTCAATCGTCATCTGCTTTCGTGGATGGGATGCGTATTTACAATATTAAAGACAGCGCCATCTATTAACAGTATAGTGAAGTTTTGTTAAAAACATTGATGCCCATTAAAACTTAAATAATTTCGTTTCTTTATAATATTTATCTAATCTTAGTATTTGTTGTTCAAGTGCAGAATATAACTCAAATTATGTGTAAGTTTCAATTTTTAAAATAAAGTGGTTTTAGAGATCTAGCCTCGAATAAAATCTCCACTTTGAAAGCCGCCCATTTCGTCAATTTTAGGAAAAAAAATAAAAAAAAATACTTTTGTACTCTGGTCCAAATTATCTTTAAAATGAGGTACTGCAACCCTATGAAATGCAAAAAATTTTATTTTACTTCGCATTCGCTTCTATGAGAGCCCCCCTGAAATAAAGATTTTTATAACTTTTTAAGCCATTTTCGGCTGGAGGCCATTGGTTTACATATCATATCTAAAATTGAAGTAATTACGTTCAGTAATTTAGAAGTTATAAGGCTCTGACAGACGGACGGACGGACAGACGGACGGACGGACAAGTGCAAATCGCTCTAGTAAACAGAGACCTTCGCTTCGCTCGGTCGAAAAACGTTATTTTAAACTAGTGGTTCGCCCCGAACTGAGACCTCGCGGTAACGGTATCCCATGATTATTCATTCAATCGATACATGACGACCAAAACTGACATTATTATTATGCCCGTTTTCACCAAACATACCATCATCGCCTATGTAGGAGTCTCTTTACGTAGCTAGCTCCAAACACAATCCTAAGTCCTAACATCCGTCCCAATGTCCTTTTAGGTGTCCCGTACAGGATTGTGATAAAGAAGTTGACAGAAATCATCACGTAACTTATCATAGGTAGCCCGTAAAGGTTAAGGAACGTTAGTGAAAACATTGAATTATTATGTAGGTACTAACGAGTGAAAACGGGTTACGGGCATCTGTACAAATCGTCATCTATCGACGCGAATAGAAAATATACAAAATGTAGTAATTAATAGTTTATTGAAGTTTGATATTTAACTAAAGAATAATTTTAATTGAATAATATGTTATTATATTATGTACCAATATAGGATATTAATTTATTATGACAATTTGACTTTATATATTATGTACCTAAATAATAATGGTCGACGCAAAACTGTTTTTGGAATAGATCGTAGTCGTAACTCCTAGTTCCATGGAATAGTTAATAACTGCGCTATCTATTAGCATTATTGTGAAGCTATGTGAAAATTACTGATACCCATTAAAAATTAAATAATCTCGTTTCTTTATACTTAATATTCATATAATTTTAGTATTTGTTGTTCAAGTACAGGATTCAAGTGAAATAAAAAAAATAAGTTCAGCTTGAAAATACATAGCTCATTTTGCTAGTGAGCGTCTTCAAGCCAGCGTATTAAATCTCCACTTTGAAAGCCCCCCATTTCGTGAATTTTAAGGGAAAAATTAAAAAAAATATATTTTTGTATTCTGTTCAAAATTGTCTTTAAAAAGATACATTGCAAGTCTACGAAAGGCAACAAAAAATATTTTCCTTCGCATTCACTTCTATGAGAGCCCCCCTGTAATAAAGTTTTTTATAATTTTTTATGCAATATTCGGCTGAAGGCCAAACTGATGGCCTTATCATATCATATCATATCTAAATTTGAAGTAATTACGTTCAGTAATTTAGAAGTTATAAGGCTCTGACAGACGGACGGACGGACGGACAAGTGCAAATTCGCTCTAGTAGACTCAGAGACCTCGCTTCGCTCGGTCAATAAATAAAACAATATTAGTCAAATACCCAATTATCTCAATATAATACGTGGCTGGAAGCGATTTCTGTAGAACGCTAATTTAATCAGACAAGCTTATTGAACCGGTACAATTGAGGATGGATCGATACTAAGGTAGATAATATTCTGGTGATGCAATTTATCGCAGCATTGACGTGTGCATTTAAATTTAACCAGATTTAATGGGCGAAATGTGGTCTAGTGAAAGCCATACACAGTTCATACACGCCTATGGAGATAATTATGTAGGGGTAACACAATTCGGGACTATACTTCATGTACTCTTACATAACTACGTTAGTACTAGATGTCTCAAAGGCGTTGATTCTGGTGACTATTAGGACCAACAGCTCGACTTGATCTCCTAATACAATAAATAATAATTAATCAATGATATATTTTATTTAAAAATCTTTCGTTGTTCTTTATGATTTTTCATTTATAGGAATAGGTTTAATTTTAATTTATACAAAAAATATAGTAGACGTCTGCCTATAACTCTTGTGTTTTTAAAGAGGTAATTTTTGATTTATTTTAATGGTGTGGTTTGTTTCGCTTATATATTGACTTCATTCATTCATTAATCTCAACCCATCACCGGCCCATTACTAGGCACGTGTCTCCTATAAGAATGAGAATGGTTTATATGAAATCCACACATAAAAAAGTGAATTCTTTTCCTGGGCATTTTTGGGCCAAATAAATGGAGCCCCCTTTAGAGCTGTCAACTTAGTTTAGAGATTGTGAATTAAATCGAATTGGCAACCTTATATAGCTTAAAGCTTGTGAAAAGAGCGCGGTAATCAGAAACATAAACAGCGCTCACTAACGAAGCGCGTTACACGCATAACCATTAATTACATACGTTGATTCAGAGATCGGTTCGAAAGCGGATTTGATTGGAACCCGCTGAATTGAATACACCGCTCCAAATGTTTTCCGTAAATACTCACAAGAGTATTAATTTTGCCCGCGTGCACAACTATGATTATTCTGCAGTATATATAGGGCAGGTTAGCTTTATTATTTTTTTGGGTACCTATAGTAGACGTAGATCAGATGAAAGACTCTCAAGGAAAAATATATTATCTCTCTTGCGCCCGTTTTCACCAAGGTTTCCTAAGTTTTGGGGAATTTTGATATTCCCCAAAACTTAGGAAACGTTAGTTAGTAGTAGGTGGTAGTAGTAAGGCTGCGTTAGGTAGGTACCTACTAATCGTTTCGTTTTCTTTATAGGCAATTCGTTTTTTATAGGTAAGGAGTAGCATTTGGGTGCTATACGTCTACATTATGCGATACTAGGTACATGGGATATGACTTAGGTATAGTTGGTGAAAACGGCCATAAGGCTCTTTTAATTTAATTCAGTTGCAAACACTATGTCAAAATAAAATAACTCAAGTTGCAACACAATACATCAGTTTGTTTCAAATATACATACACTTCCACACATATTTACAGTAATTGCATTGAAATTGGCACAGAATATTATACTGTCGCTGGCTACAACATCTTCTGGCCATTAAATTACTCGTGGGTAACTATTATATTATTTGTATATACCTTTCTAGTATAGCCGTACGCTATTAGCTGTAAGCATTGAGAAAGAACATGGAGGAGCAATACTCATACCAGGTAAATCAAGAATCAAAAGACAATCTCACTCAATATGATAAAAACAGACAAAACTTTGAGCTTAGAAATGTTTTAATTTATACATTTGATGAGTTTTGACCTTTAATTTGTTTTGTGTTAGACTTATAACCGAAATAATATGTATTTCCAATTATTCAAATATTATATTTGTAGGGAAGATTTAGCGGAGACTAATCCTAAATCTGTGATTTAAAGTATTTGATAAACTCGTTTTGTTGTTAACGTAATAATTAAGCATTAATCCTTAATAATTACGTTAATTTCTGACCGGTACCAAAATTAAATAGTGATAAATTTATTCATGTATTTTTCAAACATTATTACATTAAAGTTCCACCTGTGATAGCTTCACCTGACTAGTCAGTAACTTGGTTAAAATATTGATGATGAACAAAATACACGGGCGGTATTTTTTTGTACACAAATCAAATTAAAATTGAATTGCGAGGCATTGCATATTCTAGTAAAACACATCTCACTGACTGCAGGTTTAGTAGGTAGTCTTCGGGGTAACGTGTCTTTATTTCTTTAGTGAACGTAATTATATAACTTCCTCTGTATATTCTTTTTAATATTAAAGCTCCAGAGAGCTGTTCGCTAAAACTTAATTGTTTATTTAAACAAAACAGGTTTAGATCCTCGGCCAAATTGCCGCACCTTTACGGTAAATACAATTTACATTTTGTAGTTCCTAGATCGTAATTATGTATTCATTAACTAAATTAAAAGGTGAACTGGCGAGGAATAAAGTTCGGGCACAAATTGTTAGCAAACATAGAATACCATAATTAATATTCAAAAATATATTTGGCATGTAAGTTTAGCAAAAATTGATTTTTGCCAAACGTGCTCCGTTAGAACTTAGAAGTGAAATCGTACTACATTTAATTACATCTATCTAATTACAATAATTACCCTAATTAATTTTGACATAATTATTCCTAATCTGGCTTCTTATTTATACCTACTATGTACTAACTGGTTACCGACGGATGTCCGATGGACATCGATCTGCATAAAATACTGTCATCACAGCTTATCCTTAACTTTAAGGAAAGTAGGAAACTCTTCTTAAAAGTCGGGAACATACAATTTGGACTACAGTATAGTTGTAGACAAATTCTGTTTTCGGTCCAGATGATCCTATCAATCAACAGTCTATTCCAAATCGATATGCACTCACTACGCAGCTTATTCCAAATTAATATCCATCTGCCATCGATGCATTAACCACAGCCGATATCTAGCGGGAGCTATTCCTGTCGAATCTAATCGAACAATGGCACTTTCTAGCCGACTGGGTTGATATTGTTTTCAGGCAGTGGACACATGCGCTGTGTTGCGACTTGCGAGACATACGCTCGAATTTTGAGATAATTGAGCTATACAGTATTTACAAGATTACGGGATAAGGTTTAAAAGCTCCAAAGGTAATCGCTTGACACTAGACGATCAACCCTGAAAAGCGTGTAATGTCAGCGCGAATCAGAAATGCTGCTAACTACCAAACAGTACTTAAATCTCAATATATTATTTCAATTATTGTTCAAATATGCGCATCGATTTCATCGTTTCTATTTAGGCCTGCCCGGGCCCGACTTCAACATTAAAAACTAAACGACTGTAAAAGCTAAAATTATTTTATATTTAGTGGAGTTTGAAGTCGGTTTTTTTAAAAGAATTTTTATTATATATATTATGATTACGTTTAAAGCACTGAAAAATACGCCTTTTGAGACTCTGGTGGCCTACGCATTTTCTACTTTCTAAATAAATTCTTTGCAGTTCGAAAAGTACTTTCAAATTCTCTTATTCAAATGTCGGTCTCAATTTTAAGTTGAACGTTGAGTTACTAAAGTAACATCTACATACGTGTAGGTATGTAGCCATACCCAGAAGAGCGGATACTAACATTCATTCAAAGCCTATAAAATTGTATGATTACCATTTACCACAACATAACGTAAAATTTAATGAGCCTCATAATTACTAAGTTTAATACAGTCTAATCCAAACGTGTTGGATAATTAGTACGCTATGTTTTTCCCAACCCGCTTAGGTACACCCACACGTTACAGCATACTTTCATAACAAAATTGTATTAACGTAGAGGCTAAGGGGGATCACCCACGGCGACTTTTTTGCAGCGATTCAGTAGCAATACAATCGCAGAAATACCACGATACATTCGCGATTCTGTCGCAGGTCGTATACTTACCTTCGCACACGTAACAAAAATTCTGCTTCGATACAGACACGATATAGATGAGTTATGCAGCATCGATTCAATCGTGCGCTGTAGTGACTACCTGTGAACGCCCCCACTTTTCTTTTACCTTTTTTCGTGCGAAACAGTCGCGCGTTAGAAGCGATGCAGAAGCGATGCTGAATCGATACTATGCGATTGTATCACTGCTAAATCGCTTCTGTCGCCCGTTGCAAATATGACGAACCGCAAAAAGTAGCCATGCAGACGCGCGTTAACGAAACGCGCTACTGAATCACTGCAAAAAGTCGTCGTGGGCGGTCTCCCTTGATTGCAATTAAGGCAGAACTCCGAGAAATAATTAATCAAAGCTAAGAAGAGGTAAACATTGCACATTCGCAGCACGCATAGTGTGAACATGTAGCACCTCAATCGAGGACTTACCTACACTAAACAAGATCACTAAAATTCAGCTCTCGTAGAGTGCACCCCAGACAACTATCGTTAGTTCGTTTATGTACAGGTGCCGCTGTAATTTCTTTGTCAAAGTACTCGTATGCTCTCCTTGACAATGTTTACTTATCCTTTTTTTGTACCGTCTCCTATCGAAAGTTTGCAATCATATGGGTGGCTTTTTGTTGCGGAACAGTCTCTTATCTGAGGTTGGCAATCATGCATTGGTATGATTGCCAACCTCAGTTAGTCCATAGTGCAGAATCACGTAACTATGGACGCTGTTACATAGTATCCTCTAATCTGTGCTGTTACACAAGGGTTGCACGTAAACCATGCCTGTCATAAAAATTTTGTCTCCTTTTTGGTCGACTTCAAAAAAGGAGGAGGTTCTCTATTCGTCGGAATCTTTTTTTTTATTTTTTTTATGTATGTTCACCGATTACTCGAAGACGCCTAAATCGATTTGGAAAATTCTTTTTTGTTTCAAAGGGTATGCTTCCCAGGTTCGAAATTTTATCGAAATCAGTCGAGCGGTTTTTAAAATATCAACAATATTTTATACTTAATATATTAATTATATACTTTGTAGTGGCGCGGGCGTTTGAAGTCTGTTTTTTAAAAATAATTCCTTATATTAAATTATGACAAATATATATCGCAATTGCCACTTTTTATCACACTCGTATATACATTATACGTACCTAAGATGAAACGGAGACAGTGCATTGACGGTACCTATATCCTTAGATTTAGTATAAGTATAGGAGGGTATATCATAACATGCGTTTGACCTAAGAGGTTTTGTGTGCGCTCAAGTCAAAATATAATTAATAAACTGTGATTTACAATTTGCGCAGTGCGGTTGATATGGACATGCCTTCCTTGCTAGCCTGACTAGCCTAGCTAGCTCCACTGGTCCTCCTTTAATGAAACGTGAAGGGACGATTCTAAGGTGTCCCTTCTAAGGACATCGTCAAACAATTTGATTGTTTGACGATGGATGTACTACCTGGATGTAACCAAGTTGGGGAGGTCTTCAGTAGATATATATACCTAATTCTCGGCACAACAAAACAGTATCGCAAGAGCGTAAGCACACGGGCCGAAAGATCTCAAAAACGCTCTCGAGCGGCGGAAAGTAACTACCTCCTTGCTTCAATGGCTTCCGGGATAGCAGAAGAAAAGATAGGAGACCCCAATAGGAAAAAATTGTTGGCGTTCAAGTTCTTGTGCCTAGGAATTAGGTGTTCAAAGTGAGCGAACAGAAGACGGGACTCTAGACTACAGGGTAAGAACTCGCACTTAGACGTGTTCACCTTCAGCTCCAGTTCCTTCATGCGAAGTATTAAAAGAAGTAGGTCACATTCCACAGCCTCAGGTTTGCCCCTTATGGGACCATCATCGAGGTACCAGATGTTGAGGGGGGATTCGAGGTTGCCGTCATCGCCGTCGTCGTCGTCGAGCCGTGAAATATTTCAAAATTATTATTATTAGTCTTAGCTAATAATAATAATTAATTGAAATATTTCACGGCTTTGTTAGTTTTGTAGATACGTACTGCTGAAAATACCGGATCATTCCCCAAGCTATCTTATATTAGATTTATTAAGCAATCTTTTAATTTTAATTCCTTCAGCAAATAACTTCGTATCTCAAAATGTACAGCTCCAGCGAATTTAGAGAGAAAACTTAATTGCTTATCCTAGCGGAGTGTTTACTCTTGTTATACCACCTTATCGTATTTTATTCGTCAGCGAAATAATAATTTATAATCAATTTTGGATACAGAGAATTTAATCACATTTATTGAAGCTACAATAATAATTTATAATATGATTTGCTTCTATATTTCATAACTCTTCAAGGATTTTATTATAGTTATACCTACCTAATGTATTAAGTTTATTACTTTTCAGGTCACTATCGTGGACTCGTGGTCACTCTTTATCTAACCATATTATAGAATAGAATAGAATAGAAATGTTTTTATTCAAATAAACTTTTTTCAAGTGCTTTTGAATCGTCGATGAGTCTACCACTATTATCAAATCATCGCCGTGACACATGTCTCCTCTCAGATCGCGGGTTTAGACCATGTTCATGTTTTATGTACACTTTTTGAATGTCAATAGTATTACAAGTAGATATTATGTGAAAAATTATAGAATCAAGAGGATTCCAAACACGCTCCTGAGAACAATCCACAGCAAACTTAGCCCATATTCACAATAGTACGTGCGTGATTGTGTGGTGTATTATGAATTCTACTATCCATGGTTATGGTGTTTACTAACTTAATAATACGTTTAAGGAATGAACATCAGCTGTAAACGTGACCTCTATGATACTAGTTCGCTAGACATGCTACAGGCGAAGTCAAAATAATGTAACTTGAATATCGCTATTTTGTTTGGCGCTAATTATACAAACAGATTGAAGTGAAAGTGAAGATCCGCGGCTATCATTTGCATTGTGATAATTTATACTTTATAACATCAGAGTTAGTTATATTTGGACCTTCGACTTTGCTGTGGCACTTAGAACATTTTTCTGTCAATTTTTATGACACATCTAATCTAGCGTGCTGGTATCATAGAAGTAAATGATCCGAAACCAAAGTTAAGCTTTAAAAGAGTTGTGTTGACAGTACAATTGAATTAGAAGCCGCGCGGAAACTTCGAGTGCTGTCGGTAATCCTATTGCGGTGCCGACCCGGGCAAAATGCTTAAAGTTGAAATGCGCGTTACCAACAAACCATTATTTGATCTTTTGTTAACCCAGTTTATATGGAGTTATGTTATAATAGGGTATATAAATATACTTGTAAGCATATATTTTTTTTATTTATATTTTTAATTCATTATTTACATAGAGAAAACTTATCACTCATCAAAACATTTTGATGAGTGATGAGTGAGAGTACACCTCCATTTCGCCGCGCTTCCAAAACTTGTAACGCATCAGAATCAACTCGCGTTATGAGGTTATAGGACATAGTCTCCCCTGACCACATTGGCCAATTCCGGATTGGCAGACCTCACACACCTTTGAGAACATTAGGGAGAACTGTAGCATGCAAGTTTATTCACGATGTGTTCATCAACATTAAAGCTAGTGACAAGAGTAATAATGAGCTGACAACTATAGTTACATATTTTTGACGTCGAATTGAATCTAGTCAAAGGCGTGTGTTTTGCAATTTTGAATATCCCACCCATCATGAAAAAATAGATATGTGTTGTTGTAAGGCAACTACTTTTATTTTTCAGGACAGACTGTCCTTCTTGTATCGTAATTTATATTTACCTACAGTTTCTTAACCGAAAAGTCTGTTAAGGCTGCTTCCTTATTCTTGAGCACCGTTGAGACTAGGCGCATCAACTGAAACTGAGCGCTATCGAGTACCTACGGGCTTTAAGAGCTTTATTAAGCGAGCCGTATTTATGTAAATGTTTAAAACGTGAAGCTTATTGAGTTGAGAATATTTGTTAATTATAATGAAAACAAATTAACAACTAATTAAGAATATACTTTTTGGCTTCTAGAGTAATACGCATATTCTGATTATGACTAGCATATATTAGCACAAAAAGTTTTCTGTATTTTATTTAGTAGATATAATATATTTATTAGCAAAACCTCTCAAAGCCTAAAGCACGATTAAGTTGAAGTGGCATTAGACGGGACATGCTTCTCACCGGGGCAACGACTTTATGGCAAAAAATCCTGGAGTAGAAGGTGATCGTAAGTGAAATATAATATTAAAGATTTGCGAATGAATTTCCTCTAAAGAACCATGACGTGGATTTTAAATTAAATATAAACTGCTTTCAATGATTTCCAAAATTGACACAAAAATCGTATCCGACTCTACCAATGGAGAAATTAATGAATAATAATATATCGCAACGAGCCTTTCAATTAAAAAGAAAAGCGAATATTATGATTTTTGAAACAAGTGCAGTTTACATCTAAATGACTACTCTCAAAATTACATCCATGTGCCTATAACTATACTTACATAAAAAATTTAATAAAGTAATAAAATGGCATTTTGATCCATTGTTTATCACAGTTGTAGTTATGGTTTTATTTTTTAGTACAGCAACTCAATCGCGCATTCACTTTCCAAACGAATGGATTTATGACCAACAAGCACAGAGCTTTCATGTTTCAAAAGAGTTTATAAAATCGTATTGGAATGACGCCATTTTTAAACCAGTTCAAATTATTGGGATTTTTAAAGATTTATTCACACAGAATATTATTATTCTTAAGGCAAAAGACTAGAGGAGGTTAACGAAAATGAATAATGTATTTCAAATAAAGATCAACATAAAACATAGGCCACCCCATTATGAACTTTATCGTTTTTGACGTGATAACGTCTTATAAATTGATGAACACCGGCTGCACGCACGAAAAAGTGTCACGTTCCGCCTAAGCCTCAGAGTGCAAGCGAAAGCGCGGAACAAGCGATAATGAGGCACGATCGGCCCAAGCGTCGGCTTGTGACCGCTTCGCCGCCCGCCAGTCATCGTCAATGTTTCTTTTTGACGTTATCACGTCACTATCATCCGTAAACCGATTTTACAGACAACCAATTATTTTAAACTCAGTTAAAAGCTACGATAAGATTATGTTCGTTAAAATTTAATATTAAATATATCCAAGCTTTATATTAATCTCTTTTCAAAATGTTTGAGTAAGCATATATACAACCTACGCATACTACGTAGCTCGGTACATAAACAGCAGTTGCTAATGAGACACGTTGCACACTAACCAATAATTACGAACATGTGCACTGAATAATTGGTCGGCGTGTGCCGGATTGTGACTCCCTGAACGTGAAATTAAATAACTGTTGAACGTTTTCCGAACGCGCTTTTCGGAAGTCGTAAAAATTTATCGATTTCCAATGATTTGCCTCTACCGTCACTTCCCTGAATGCAGTTTCAAACAGTGCAGCTAATCAATCCAGAGATGGTTTTTTACTTTAAACCATATTATATCTAAGAACCTGACTTTATTCTCTTTTTAGAGGAGGAAAAAAAATCTGTTCGGTTTTCTCGCAACTGGCTGAGCGTCCAACTCGTACAGACTAAAGAAACCTCCCCTGCCCTAATTTCCCAAGTAAACAAGGAACCACATTTGTATTAATTCGTGCCAACCCTCAACAGGTTATTTCTGCTTCTATTCTCCTCCTCTCTTTCTTCTCTTCTTATCATTATTCTCCTCAACATCTGTCCATATTTTTGCCACTCATCCCTACTGAACAGCATTCGCTCCATCATCACATCGCTGTTTGCTCCCCGTGCCAACGCTCTTAAGTCTGCGCAGGCGGAACTTTCAAATACACATACGCACATCTACATACCTACTTATAATACAGAAAACTTAATAGTCCAGTTATATCCCTAAAACCTTTCAAAGATGCAGAAATAATACGTAGTTATAATAAAAACCGTTAGAAAATTTACCTTACACTTTTTCAGGAAAATAGTAACAAAAAACGCACAAACACATTAACACTTAACTCATAATATACCTAGTGTAACAGTTCCGTCGTGGTTCAAATAGAATATTTCAATATTAATAATTTAATTGCTATATCGAAGAACACAATTTATAAATCTCGAAACTTGTACCAATAGAAAGACATTTTTGGGACCGCAAACTTTTTTAATGCGCTTGATATTTACGTGATTACAAAGTATACCTAATCTTTAATCATAATTAGGTTTTGTTACTCAGTGCTATAAGCAGTGATAGCCTAGTGGTTAGGACTGTGGTTTCCTATTCGAGGGGTCGCAGGTTCGATCCCGGGTACGCACCTCTGACTTTTCGGAGTCAAGTGCGTTTAAGCAATTAAATATCACTTGCTTCAACGGCGAAGGAAAACATCGTGAGGAAAGCTGCACACCTGAGAGTTCTTCATAATGTTCTCGAAGGTGTGTGAAGTCCGCCAATTCGCATTGGGCTAGCGTGGAGGACTATGGCCTATAGGGTTATAGGCCATAGTCCACCACGCTGGCCCTGAGAGGCGCCTTCTCTGAGAGGAGACCTGCGCTCAGTAGTGAGCCGTTGATGGGTTGGTAATGATGATGATGATGATGACTCAGTGCTAGTACTTTACAAGCTAAAATAATGATAATTATTATTGAAATAATAACATTATATTACTTATATTCATAGATTCCAAAAAAAGCCTGATTTTTGCGTTTATGTTCAAAGAAAAATTGTATTATTCTTTGACGGTACATATTAAAATAAGACGTACTTAGTATATGGTGTTTGATCAATTTTAGAATTTTACACATTTGTTCTTCCTATCATTCATTCAGGCAACATAAGTAGTTGTAGTTGGCCTACTAATGAGCACAGGTTTCTTCTCAAGTGAGAAGGTGCCATAGTCCACCACACCAGGTCAGGTACAGACTAGCAGACTTCACACATTTTGCTTCCAACATTAGAGAAAAGCTCTCAGGCCTGCAGTCTCAACCACTAGGCTATCACTGTTTTTTATAAAGATTTATTATGATCGTCTTCCACAAACTCTTTTATTAACCGACTTCAAAAAATGAGGAGGTTATCAATTCGTCGGATTTTTTAAGTATGTTCACCGATTACTCGAAGAAGCCTGAACAGATTTGGAAAATTCTTTCTTTTGTTTGAAAGGGTATATACTCCCTAGGTGGTCCCATATAAATTTAATCGAAATCGGTCGAGCGGCTTGTAAATATCAACAATTAATTATATACTTAGTATAGCGGCGCGGGAGTCGGTTTTTTGAAAAGATTTTTTTATATTAAATTGTATTTATCCTTTATAGAATTGTAATTATAATATTGATTGAACAAAAACTCTGTGAGTTTCATACCTTGTTCGGTTCGCTAAACGCGTAAACGGATAGCTCCGGTACCCAAAAGTCTATTAAACTTAACAACGTAGCCTAGAGGAAGTACAGTGAATTTCCACTTTATTCGATAAAGTTCAGTATTTAAGCTTTCATTTTCCATGTAATATTTCAGTAATTTTGTTGAAGTTGAAGTATGGATCTATTAGTTGCAAGTTGCAACTAATAGATCCAACTTGATGATAGGTTTTCAAATGTCTCGTGAAATATCAACGAGTATTAGGTACAAATCTGCATTATATAGTCATTGCCTTTGTCCGCGTAGAGTTAGCTTTTGTGACATATATAATGGAAACTACAATATCGTAGGAGCGTACAAAAAGCTTTATGAAGTTAGTCAAACTGCAAAGAGCTATAGAAACAGAATCAGCATATTATCATGTGCCATTATAATTCATCTTTCAGCAGTTGCGTTTGACCTTAAAGCCTTGGGTGGATCGTAAAGCTTTTGAAGTCTAAATAGCCCAAGTCCCAATGGTTTAAGGTGTGGTATGAAAACTAAACGGTCGACGCGGGTCCAATCGCCATCCGTTGCACTATTTTCGTACTAACCTAACACAAGCTTTACATGTATTGGGAGGGGATATTAATTAAGTACAGCATGGATGGATTAATGTCCAGCAGATCTTTAAAACATACATAGGTTTTCCTTAATGCATTGGATAAAGGTTTGATATGACGCCGTTTCTTTGTTTGTATACAAGTGTTTATTTATTAAAATTACGACAAAATACGAATCCACATAATAAGTTGATATATCGCAGTAAGATAGTTGAAACCGTGATAGAGCTATAATCCTAGGGATATAGCTGTATACCGAAATATAGTTTTACGAAAGCGGTTCATAGCTATCTTACCAGGAATATAGCTATAATACGAGAACGATCTAGCAATATGTACAACTATCTGACAAGACTAATTTAGTGAAATGATTATGGTATAAGGTTTTTGATTTGCATAAGTAAGATAGCTACGAACCGCTTCCGTATAACTATATTCCGGTATATAGCTATATCCCTAGGATGATAGCTATATCACGGCTTCAACTATCTTACTACGACACATACATATTCCTAAACAAATTGCCGCTATTTATATATAGCTCCTAAAATATTAATACACGTATTACATAAGTACGGAAACGTCGCTCAAGCAATACAGACATTTTAGGCAACATACTCGCTACTAAAACAAAGTCTTCCTCTCCCGAAACTCAAACAGGGCTCCTTGTAATGAATTAAGTTAGCAACTCTCTGATCCCACCCTCCCTGTGTCACACTTACTTGCACCGTCTTCAAAAGTTAGACGTAACATTTCTGTCAAAATGTGATATTTGGAGTGCGTATACATCTGGAACTATTAAGATCTGGTTCTGGATCGATGAAGACGATTCATTGGTTTCGAATTTAATGAAAAACAATTGCATCCTTTAATTTTTTTCAATGACTCAACGAAAGTTTTCCCGGCGGTATGACGCTAATTCACAAAAATAGAGAAATAAAACTTGAGCCTGCCAGAAAATTTGAAATATAATAATTGAAATAGGCACACAGTATACACACATAATAATTATATTAATAATTATTGAAAGTCAAAATTGTCCTGTTCAATAGAGTTCAAGAAGCAAACAAGTTATGATTCTCAAAGTTATGCTGTAGGTATCCGCCGTGCGTTGCAATGCCACGTAAAGTATTAAGGCCTTCTTGGGCCAGGAACCCTAGTGGGCGTCCCCAAAACACTCTACCAAAGTTTTATCACAATCTGATCAATGATTTCGGAACGCATAGAGTACAAACACAAACATTGATTGTAATTTATATAGATTTCACTGCGGTTCATTGCCTCTTTGGTATCCGAACGGTGTACTTATTTTAGCGGCAAAAACTCAACCTTTTTTTTTAAATTATAGACTAGCGCTTGACTGCAATCTCACCTAATGGTAAGTGAAGATACAGCCTAAAATGGAGCGCGCTTGCCTAGAAGATGCCTATTCACTCTTGATTTAAAGGTACCCAAGTTCTAGTCAGTTGGAAAAACGGACCTGACCTGACCACATTATAACAAGCAGACCTGTCTTGTGCATCAAAATTAGTTTACAGAGCTATGAATAAGTAAGTATCTATCCATTTACTTATAGCTCTAGATAAACTTACAATGAATAATGAAGTTAATTAATCCGAGATGATTATCAAAAGAACGTTGAAAGTCGTAAATTAACAATCTATCTCTACATTATCAGAAACTAATAATACTAATGTCATTCCGACCGAATCCGGCCACGGGGGTCAATTTCCACAGAAATTAGCATTCTGCGCGGGAGATATAATAGTGCACAAGTTGTGTGCAAATACATGTGCAGTTTCTGGCAGGAGAGAAATCAAACGCAGGACCGAAGACTTTACGTGCTCTCCGAGGCACCGCCTCGGTGAGCACGTAAAGCCATGGGTTTACAGGTGAGGTGGGTTGCACACCGCCTACTTCCTAACTGCGGGCTGGTATTGTATGATAATTTCTTGACAAAAAAAACCAATCCTTTTTAGGGTTCCCTACCGAAAGGGTGCCAACGGGACCCTATTACTAAGCCTCCGCTGTCCGTCCGTCCGTCCGTCTGTCCGTCTGTCAGCGGGCTGTATCTCGTACACCATAATAGGTAAACAGTTCAAATTTTCACCGAGTGTAGTATAGCAACAAATAATAAAAAATAAAATAAAAATAAAAAATAAAGGGGGCTCCTATACATGGAAAAGGAGTCGAAATAAAATTTTATTTTTTCACCCTAGCATATGGGGTGTCATTGTCTAGAGCTCATTAAGTAGCGTTCAAATAAATATTTATTAATTTTTTAGCTACAAAAATTAAGAAATAGGAGCGGTTAAAGTTGTCGGTTTTAGACCATTATGGTTACGGGGTCTATCTCATAAACTTAACTAGTTAGGAATTTGAAATTTCTGTATATTATGTACGATATATTATGATGTATTTAAACAACAAACACTGAAAAAACCGATTTATAATGCGGTTTATAAGTTGTGACCAAAACTAACGAGGCAAAAATAATATAGGGAATAAAGTAGTACTATCTAAGAACTAAGATATCTAAATATCTAGTTTAAAAAATCGGCCAAGTGCGAGTCGGGCCTCGCTCTTTTAGGGTTCCGTTAAAAAAATTAAATTAAAAAATTTCCATCTACCCACCTACCCATTTTAATTTAATTTTTTTAATTAAATTTAATTTTTATTATTTGTTGTTATAGCGGCAATAGAAATACATAATATGTGAAAATTTCATCTGTCTATCTATTACGGTTTACGAGATATAGCCCTCTGACAGACGGACGGACGGACAGCGTAGGCTTAGTAATAGGGTCCCGTTGGTACCCTTTGGGTACGGAACCCTAAAAAAGTGATTTGGTCATATTATGTACGGAACCCTAAAAGCGCGAGGTGGGCCTTGTACTTGGCCAAATTTTATGAGCTCATCATCCACAGTTGAACAGGCTAACCACTAGACCACCTAGGTACTTTTTTTAATTTTTAACCGACTCAAAAAAAGAGGAGGTTCTTTAATATTTCAAAGTAGTAAGAACACAAAGTATTATGTTAGTATCGGCGTCGATTTGGAAACAATTTTTCAAATCAAATCCTCACACGTTGTAAGCAACACAGCCTCTGGTAGAATTTGTTTCACAGGTCAGAAGCCTTGCCTTTTTGTGAGAGGATAACTCGAAATATAACGGATTTGCGTAAAATATGTGAAACCTTTTGTATGCTAATAGGATCCCATTGTTCGAAGATTGAATTTTCAGGTAACCGTGCTTAAGAATAATTCATGATATATGGAATAAAGGTGGTAAAATTCTTATAAAATTTTCATTGATAAAAACTTATTTTAACATAATTTAGTTTTGTTGGGATTATAATAATAATTTTCTAGTAACTTTAAGCATATTACAAATCGGTATTATCAAATTGTTAATGAGTAATTAATGGCCCAAAGCTTTATTTAATCTTTCACCAACTTAACTCTTTTAAGAAGGGTCGCAACAATTGATTATAATCAAAAATAGATAAATAATTATTTATCTATTTTAATTTTTTAATTTACACTTGTTTTTATTATTAATTTATTATTAAATTATTTCTATTCTATTTACATAATATATACCTAATACTACACTAAAACTAAATTTATTCTAAAATTAAAACTAAAATAAAAATTAAATAAAATGTAAAACCCCATCGAAGTCACTGCAGTGTGGCATGGTATCCAAGATGCTGGCAGCATTACCCCTTTGGATGGCCAAGCTAATCCTTTGGCCAAGGTAGCTGCCAGCTCTTGGATTCCCGGTAGACTCGATCACCTTTTTAGATAGCTCAAATTTATTTTAATTACATTTTAATTACATTCAATATTAAGTACATACAACATTACACAACTCACTAATAATAATTGACTTTTGTAAAACGCACTTAACAAATAAAATTTATTTCATAGTCTATCTTGATTGAGTTTGATTTTTGGCTTTTACTGTCAAAAGCCACATTCTTTAAATAAAGGCTCTTTTTTATCCAAAGGTGTAATTGCTCAATTTAACTGTTTTATCATTTTTGTAAGTATAAAGGTATGTTTATTCAATATGTTATCGTTATTTTTCGAGAGTAGTCTTACTTAAAGTCTCACTTTCTTTTGATCATTGTTTGAAAGGGTGTACTCCCCAGATAGTCCCATATAAATTTTATCGGAATCGGTCGAGCGGTTTTTAAAATATCAACAATAAATTAAATACTTTGGATAGTGTGTGTTTAATGTAGTAAAGTGGGTGGTTTGAAGTCGGTTGTTTAAAAAGATTTTTTATATCAATAAAACACCTGTAAACCTGATAGTTTTAAACTTTTAATACTTGCCAAGCTTAACACAAACAAAAAAGGTAAAAGTTTATTCGAATTCGCTAGATACAAAAAAGGGAAATTGACAAAAAATTCACCGCTAAAACGCATAAAAAGTTCAGTCAATTTTATTTTACCGTAGCGCGAGTTTGAAAATAAACGTCGTTAACTGACAAAAGTTGTGCTATCTGTATCTGCTATTATGAAAGTTTCACCAAACTGGGCCATGTATGTAGGCTGGGAGCTACTTGTTTGTCGTATTGTAAGTGTAACAAGTGTATTTTAAACAAGAAAATAAGGACAAATTAACAATGATTTCAAACTTTTAGTCTTAATAGTCACACGATTAAAAGTGCGTACTGAAAATTAAAAGGTCGAAGGCTTCAATCCCTACCCGTAGCACTTTTGTCGTACCCATTATTTGGAGGGATGTATATCATAATTTTCGTCATTCACTACTGAGTGTTGTCTCATCTCAGAGAAGAGTTATAGGCCATAGTCCACCACGCCGGTCCAATGGCCGAATTGGCGGACTTCACACACCTTGAAGTAGTTATAGCCTAGTGGTTTGGACTATGGTCTCCTATTCGGGGGGTCGCAGTTCATGACGCGGACGGCGCCGCTGGGTTTTAGTGGGTATTACTTTCATGTCGAGTCCCACATACCCGCCTGGCCAAAAAAAAAAAGGTTCGATCCCGTATACCTCTGACTTTTCGGAGTCAAGTGCGTTTAAGCAATTAAAATATATCACTTGCTTCAACGGTAAAGGAAAACATCAAAAAGCGAGGAAACCTGCACACCTGAAAGTTCTTCATAATGTTCTCGAAGGTGTGTGAAGTCCGCCAATTCTGATTGGGCGAGCGTGGTGGACTATGGCCTATAACTCTTCTCTGAGAGGAGACGACCTGCGCTCAGTAGTGAGCCGTTGATTGGTTGCAAATGATGATGATGTTGACACACCTTCGAGAACTTTATTTATTTATTTATTTATTTTTTTCCACACTTACACTGATATTTATAGATAACTCTCAGATGTGTAGGTTTCCTCACGATGTTTTCCTTCAGCGTTGAAGCAAGTGATATTTAATTGCTTAAACGCAGATGACTTCGAAAAGTCAGAGGTGCGTGATCGAACCTGCGACCCCTCGATTAGGAGACCACAGTCTTAACCACTAGGCCATCACTGCTTATGAGGGGAGAACGTATTGAACAATTATTTTTTACCCGACTGCGGCAGGGTTATGATTTAACCGTCTATGTACGTACCTATGTATATATAATTAAAATTATGTACCTAGGTTTTAATTAATGAGGTGTCAATCGATTCGTTATTACACGACATAGGCTTCATTTTATATGAAAAAAATCAATGTGAAGGATGTTATATTCAATTTTCCGTTATCGGGTTTTTAAACTTCATGATTCATTCATTTTCAGTTTTTTAAACTTTTTACTACTTTTTGCTCTCTATAAAATGTAATAAAGTTTTGTTATATAAATATGCAGCCCGTCCAAGCTCACTTTATCACGAACCTACACACTCGAAACCCAACAATTGAATCTATCTGTTCACGGCTGCGTTCCATTCAATAATTGCAACTTTTTCAATTTGTTTTGGACATGTTATTGTTATATTCAATTAAATATTTTTCAGTTTTATCTCTCTTTACCTTTGATCATTAATATGCGAGATTTGCAGTTTAAATGAAAAAAGTGCCCCTGAAAATAAGTTCACGCCTACGAGAAAATAGGTAGGTATATATAAAATACTGTTGGAAATCAGATGCGGAAAATAACAACAAACACAGGATGACAACACATTGAGCTAATTAACTTAAAAATTAAGCACACTTTCAAATAGAATAAACTATCGCGCTCAAGCGTCAACATATTTACTTACAACAAATTCAAACGTATTTTGAACGATCTTACTAAATAGTACATAATTTCTCGTTAAGCGAATCAGCAAGGAATCTTCTTGTATGCACTGAGGGCTCGCGTTTTATACATTTCCCACTATAACACTACCCACAATGAGTCGTATTAAAATTTAAAATTCTGTCTTCAATACAGTAATAATATGATTTTCCTTTAAACTTTGTTTCATATTATGCGCTTGTGTAAGTATTTTTACAACTTTCAAAAGTACTTACTGCTCTACACTGCACACTATACTGCAGCATCGTGAAACGTGTTCACATTAGCTTCCTTTTATTTATTCGTTGGAAATGATGGTGAATAATGGTGCAGTCTAACATGGTAATAGGCTAACTTGAAAACATTATAGCAGTGCAAATTAATTTTGTTACTGAAAATAGGTTTGCAATCGTAGCTATGATACTTAGGTATTTATCAGAGAGACGACCGACAGCATATCTAGTACATTATTGATTGAAACTCTTTACCATGTTGGATTGAAATACTAAACAAATCGTCTAAAATTAATTCAATGCATGCAATAAATAAAAAGGCTGGGATGCCACCGGGTCAACAAGTCCTCTCAATAACATGAGGGAATATACAAATTTTCCTAGCACAAACAACGTGGACAACGACGCGGGAAAAGCTTAATAAGATTTCATTTATTAATCCATATCAACCCATCACCGGTGTATTGGACACATGTGAGGAGACCTGTGCCCAGACGAATGTGTAGGGTTTAGGCCATACACCACCATAATTGCGGAGTGTGGGTTGACAGATTACACAATTACCTTTCACTAAGGAGAAATCTCAGGCATGCAGGTTTTCTGACGCTGTTTTCCATCATCGTTTTTTATGTGTTCCTCCCTTTTTCCTTCGACATGGGGATCGAAGACTGTTCTAGGTCGGTACTTAGCTCAGATGCTTTCTGTTTACGCTTTTTATTTGTGCAACTCTTACATATTTTCGTTATATAGAGTATGCGTTATATGAATATGATTTACAATTAATTTATATATTTCAATATATTATAATTAAGCATATACATTTATATATAATTTAAATTTATAATTATTCTTTTGTTATTAAAATGCGCTGTTTTTTTCTAATTTTTGATAAAATCAGTTCAATAATAACAATCATCCATCATCGTTAAAGGAAGTGATATTTCAGAACTTAAAATACACATTAGGTACTCCGAAAAATTAGAGGTTCGAGGCCTAGAATCGAGCCCCAAATCTCCCAGGGACGGTTTCACCTTTCTTCCTTTTTCCTAGAAAAGAAGCCAAAGTCGTATCACAATATGTTAGCGTGTTTTTTGCTTAAAGCTATACTTTATTGCTATAAAAATCACAAACGTGTAGTTGTACTGTTATGTCACCTCGTCTCGCATGATAAAACATGCAAATGAGTTACGGGAATTGATCAAAAGCACAAAGGAAGCTGCAAGCTGTCTAATGTCTATGGGAAGGCGAGATTTTGGCAGTAATTTCCCGCGAGGCTCCACCTTTATCTCTTTACAAAGTGTTTATCTACCTTTAATAAATTTCTGTAAAAACTTGAATAAGTAAATAATGTAAAGAAAGTGAGTTTCTAACTCTGAGACATACATACTAATATATTCTGTGGAAATATACAAATCTACCCACTATGTTTATTTGATTACTATAGTACTGTCCATGGCTTCGTCCACGCGAATTTAGGTTTTTTATAACTCCCATGGGACCTTTTGATTTCTGCAGGCCTAGCATGCACGTCGAAGTGATATCTCGCGAAGAGAGAGAGAGAGAGAGATATTGTCGATATAGACTGATTTCTCGTTTACTCTTTTAAACTTCAAAATTCGAGAAAATGTCGTCGCCACTCACTATGTTAGAGTTCTTAGAGAAAAATAGAGAAAATAATTTTATCTCTATTTTATCTCTATTTTATCTCTACTTTTGACGTAACGAGACGAATCATGATGTGCAACCATGTTAGTTTCGATAGAGATATAGAGATAATACGAGAAGTAGACAAAAATTTCTCGCGCGTGCATGCTAGGCCTCCTGGGATAAAAAGTAGCCTAATATGTCTGCCTCCAGATTATAAGCTATTCTGTGGCAAAACTCGTCAGTCGTTTAGGCAGGACTGCCTTGTCCCCGATATCATCAGGCATTTATTATTTGAACCCTAGGTAAATAATTATGTTCCGATTTAAATTTTCCCCAAATCATTCCTTACATAATAGTCTAATATCCGAACCTAAGTCGACTTTCACCGAGCTGATAATAGAATAAAATTTTTTTATAATAAATTTAGTATATTAGAAAATATATTAAAAATGGGTTTGCTAAAAAAATCCTGGACAGAATATTTTTAATTATTTAAAAAAAATGATTTGATGATGATCCTATGTTATGATGACCCTATATCAACGTGTTATGTTGATATACATTTTTTTCTATTATCCAATCAAGTGAAAGTAACTGGCATCGACATACCTGTTTATACCTGGCAACCCAGTAGTTCGTCCACGTAATTAATAGACAATGCAACGTCTGCACATTCTATATATTTTATACTTTAACTCAGGATAAAATTTTCTTATTATCTTGATGTTGCAACATTTTAATGAAAAATATTTTTTAAAAAAATAATTAAAAATATTCTGTCCAGGATTTTTTAGCAAAACCATTTTTAATATATTTTCTAATATACTAAATTTATTATAAAATAAGTTTTATTCTATTATCAGCTCGGTGAAGGTCGACTTAGGTTCGGATCTTCTACTATAATTTTCTGCATGCTCAGTTGCCCAGCTGCGTCTGACTTAGATCAAGACAACGTCTGTCAGGTCAGCTGATATTCAAATAAAATCAAACTTCGTTAAAGTGTGTTGAGTAGAGCGCGCTAGCAACTTCATAATATAATTACAATATTATACCTACATAATAACTCCTTCAAAGTTCAAATGGAGTCATTCCTTATTCTTCCCCCAAACAAAAGTGCTCGTAACTGTTACGAGGCCCTTACATTAATTGCACACAATTACCGCCTTGATACCTTTAATCTTTAGTACCTTTATACTGCCCGTGTATTTTGAGCAAAATTACCAATAAAGCTCAGTGAAATAAATTACGAGACTAAAATTAGTAAATGTTTTATACTAAGTACAAGTTAGAGTACACAACTTTCAACACCAATGGTTTAAAAGGAAAGAAAAAAAATTAAGTGGCACTCGGGGACTGCCGCGGTAAAGCTATTGCATACCATTTTTTATCAACTTATGCAATTATAATATTTATGCAATATTTTTTTTGCATAATAAAAATTATGCAAAAATAAAATAAAAAACAAACAAACAAGAAAAGCGAACTGTCACTACTTCGCGAGTGAGATTCAAACCTGCGACATCATCAAAGAAAGCGGTCGCTCGCCCACTGCGCCAAATAGAGCTACTTGAGAACCTCTAAAATGTTGAACGCTTACTGAACGACGGTGTTAGATTTCCTCCGTTACGGAATTTCTTGATTCGGTCGCCGCGCTCAAACTGTTTGTCCTAGTTCAAAGCCCGCGATAAAAGCTATGCAATAGCTTAAAATATTAGGTATACTCCTGCAGTAGGTAACTGTACTAAGGAACTAGGAAGGATATTTTGAAATTTGATCCCTGGGGTTTAAAGGGATCCTGGGGTTTAAATGATTGTTTAAACAAACTTTACCAAAGTTTGTTTAAACAATCATTTATTTAAAACATAAATGAACGCGGACAAAGTTGTGTGTACTGGCTAGTAATAGCTAATAGTGTATGTATTAAATATTATTATGTAATGGGAAAGCATACCCAAAAGAATAATAATAATATAGAATTCAACGTAAAGGTTCTTGTGCAGCAAACGTTGTTCCGAAAAGAGGCATAAGTTTTATTTGGTATATACCCAAGAGTGATTTTCACTTCGTTTACAAATAACTCTAGTTTGAAGTAGAAAAAGGAAAATCCAGCTTTTTTGTAAAGGGAAAGGTAAATCGATTTATGCAAAACAGATAGCGCCTTTTGTATGTAAATTCTTGTTGATTTCAAAAAGATTGAAACGATGGTATCGCGAAGTTAGAAAAATTGGTTATATGCCTCAAACAAATAATACAAATATGAATACAAAGAATCTACGTATTGCTTTATTAAATCTCTTTGAAGTGTGAATTTTATAATTCTGTCATAGTGGCGTTCTGTAATATTAAACTTACGAGTTTTTCTTGAAGATAAAGTTGGTAAAGTCACTCATATTGAAGCCTTGTCAATATTGTGAAGAAGCCTTTTAATGCACAAGTGTAATATAGTACTTAATGAGGTACGTGCGATAATAGCATGCTTGCATATCTATCTTATGCTATGCAGTGTAAATACATTACATTAATATCGTACAGTTACTTCAGTACCGAGCGCAGCGTGGGCCGCGTTCAAAGCTGCACCTACTATGCAACAGGCAAACATGACTAGGTAGATTACTTCACTTCATCATCTCACGCACGCACGCATCTCTGTATTTTTGAAGCTACTCGTATGTGCGTTTTAAGCAATTGAATATCACTTGCTTTAAAGTTGTAAGAAAATATAGTTAGAAACCCTGCATGCCTGTGAGTTCTCCATAATGTTCTCAAAGGTGTAAGAAGTCTGTCAATCTTGGCCAACGTGGTGAACTTAATGCTTAATCCTTCTCATTCGACTGGAGATCTGCGTCGACAATAGGTTGAGATGAATGAATGAATGGAAATTTAAATAATTATAAAATGATTCTAGATTAAGATAGTTAATTCAAATACACAAGCGGCTTTTAGTTGAATGCAACTGGCGACCTGCGGTTGTTCATTGGCGATAATTGATCATATCACATACACACCGCAATGTTGGGGTACAGACTACAACGATCTGTGCCATCGATCAATCTTATTAATGTGGCTGCATAATTAGTGCTTAATCAGTATCCAATGGGTTGTGTGTCCTATTTTGCAAGTTTTGTTGGTACCTTTCAAAGAAATATATAACTACGTGGGTTTACTTCGGAGTATGTCTGATTAGTTTCAAGTAAGCGCGGCGGAAAGTAAACTGTGTGCGGTGCGAACCGCCACAGGCAATGGAGTTGCGAGGCACTTGCTTGTAAGGTGGTTAAAGTTAAACTTGCTTATAAAAAATAAGAAAACTGGTTTACATAAGTCAGTTCGCACCTCCAAATTGTCAAAATTATAGAACCCTAATTGGTGCAATAGGTACATTTAACTTACTCGATGCCCCTGACCTGTAATCCGAACCTTTTTCTTCTCAACATCATAACAGCACAATGTTCGCCAGTAATCCAGAAGCTTTAAAAAGGGCAAAGGAGGTCAGCTCCAGGGAGGCTGGTTAAAATGTGCTGATATTTAATGCTCTGTAATAGGAGAGTTAGAAGAATTAATCAGAGCTATTCATTGCCAAAACCTTTTACAACCCTTTGAACAACAGTGTATTAAATGTGCTGTCGATCATATATGAATATTCTCACCCAAGATGATCTAAAATCCAAAAAGCTCCAGAAAAGTTCCAGATTAATTAAAATTTAATTTCAGTTTTTAAAAATAATTTTATTAAAATTATTCAAAGCCGGAGTACCTACCTACTAAACTGGAAACATTATTTTGTTTGGGACAGCGTTGTTTACCTACTTGCACAAAATGGTACGAAATTAAAACTATGCAAATAATGTTGTTACTTTGCAAGTATGTTTATTTACGCATTATGTTCCATTTTATTATATTTTTTTTTTACAAGTTTTTATTTAACTTGCAATGTATGTATGTATGTTTAGGTCAAAGCTGTGCATAAACATATTTATGTAAATCGAATGACAATGCAATATTATTATGACATGGAACTTGTAATAAAACGACGTAACCCCATTGAATATGTCTTGTCAACTACTTTGGTCCTAGATGATATCCATGGTCTGATGATGAAGCCGGAAGGTGGTTTTGGCAACTCTGTAATTAAACGACGCACGTAACCCCATTAAGTTTGGGCTCGTTTGATTCGTCTTGACAAGTACTCTGATCCTAAATGATATCCAGGGTCTAATGACGAAACCGGAAGGTGGTTTTGGCAACTCTGTAATTAAAAGACGTAACTCCATCGAGTGTGGGCTCGTTTGATTCGTCTTGACAAATACTCTGATCCTAGATGATATCCAGGCTTTGGTGATGTATATAGCTGGAAGGTGGCTGTGGAAACTTTATAATAAAGCTTTTTTTAATATTTTTTTGAATTTACACTTGTTCTCTTTACACAATGCACAATTTAAGTGACTTCATCTAACAGTAACAATATTTTGATAAGAGAAAAGAAGGAACTCAAAATCAACCCAATCTAAGTCATAAAAAAAATTACGATCTTCTAAAGATTAGCAGCCTAATAACGTTAGAAATTACAAATTGATATTCTTTCGATTTCCTTATTACGGCAGTTTAAGACATCTTCTAATTCGCCGGAAAATGATTGAAATTGGAAGGGAAATACGCTGTTCGTCTCGGAATTTTTTATTTATCTTCCAAAATTGATTAAATTTTCAGGTATTGGCCAATCAAGGCTAACATGTTACCAAAAATTCCGTTACAATTTCAACGAAAAACTTGTGTGGACATTTTTTTACTATTCGTCAAAGATGATTAATAAATTGAAAACTGCGTTCAATAACAAGAGGCAGGCAATTTATTAAATAACTGATAAATAAATTTAATAGTGGTGGACTGACTTGTCGGAATGCGTAACCTGATTGAGTGATGAGTTTCGACGAAAGTAATATTGAAGCAGTGATAGCCTAGTGGTTAGTACTGCGGTCTCGTATTCGGGGGGTCGCAGTTTCGATCCCTGGCATGCACTTTTGGCTTTTCTAAGTCATGTGCGTTTAAGAAATTAAATATCATAAGCTTCAACGGTGAAGGAAAACATCGTGAGGAAACCTCCACACCTGAGAATTCTTCATAATGTTCTAAAAGGTGTGTGAAGGCTGCCAATTTGCATTGGGCCAGCGTGGTAGATACTATATCTAGTATCTAACCCTATAACCCTTCTCTGAGAGGACACCTGCGCTCAGTAGTGAGCCGTTGATGGGTTGCTGGTGATGATGATGATGAATGTAACATTAAAATAACGGTTAACAAGGTGCAAATATTATTTCTTTACCCATATTGCATCACCCACATACTGATTTCACGCAAAAAATCCCTTAAAAATAATTATTATTATTATTATCGATAATACCTACAGTAACTTATGCGGTGAAAAATCAGCGCAGCCGTCTCCTAGACAGAGATTACGAGGTCATCGCTAAAATAGGTATTTATGACCTACATTATGACCAAATGGAACAGTCCAAAATTACATGTTATGTGTCGTATTTACTCTCTTTCAATGATAGTTAACGCTTTAGAGCAGGGGTTCCCAAATTTTTATTTGGAGTTGTGATAAAAAACTTTGGGGACCCCTGCTTTAAAGGAAGCGATCTTAAAAATGATTATAATATATGGTAGCCAAGTCGACACAACGTTCTCAATCTCTCGTTCGCCCCACGGTATAGAATGAGCGATCGAGAACGTAGTGTTGACCCAAGTCAACACCAATTAATCGTTTCTAAGATCGTTTCCTCTAAAGCAAGAGTTCCCAAAGTTTTTTATCACGCCTCCTATCCTTTCAGAAGGGAGGCGTGACAAAAAACTTTGGAAACCCCTGCTCTCAAGCGTTTGCTTTCATAGAAAGAGAATAGATACGACAAAATGTAATTTGGCTAGGGGGCTGTATCCGTCCGTCCGCCGTCTTCCTGGATGCAGGTTTTAATTCTGCTTCCATTCACCGGAAAATGTTGTTTAATATAATAATAATAAATAAATAATGTTTAGGGTTCCGTACCCATAGGGACCCTATATAACTAAGCCACCGCTGTCCGTCCGTGCGTCTGTCAACGGGATGCATCTCGTAAACCGTAATAGACAGTTTAAATTTTCACAGAGTGTGTATTTCTATTGCCGCTATAGCAACAAATACTAAAATACTAAAAATATAAAAATTTGCTGTAAAAAAATTCTTCCTTTAATATCTTCTAATTTTGTCCCAATTCAGTTAGGCTTTGGGGTAAAGGGGGGATGCGAAGCAGCTGTTCACGCTGCTCGCACATTCCTCCTTAACTCCCGGGAGGAGGTACTCCTTAAAATTGATGGGAAGAATGCCTTCAATTCAGTGGATCGGGGGGTCCTCCTCTCAGAAGTAAAAAATAAATTTCCACAGTTTTTCCCATACTTGGCGCAGTGCTACCGGGAACCTTCAAAGCTCGTACACAAAAAGAATGTTCTGAGCTCCGCTGTCGGCTGTCAGCAGGGGGATCCGCTTGGACCAGTTATTTTTAGTTTAGCCATACACCCTATAATTTCGGTTCTAAATTCCAAATTCAATGTTTGGTATTTGGATGATGGAACCCTGGGCGGCGAAGTGAGTTCGGTTTTGAAGGATTTAGAAATAATTATATCAAAATTTAAAACTATTGGCTTGGAACTTAATTTTGATAAATGTGAAATTTATATTCCAAATTCTTTTTCGGCCGAATCCAAACTGCACATATTAAATAAAATCAATATTTTAGCTCCGGGTATTAAAATTTTAAACGATGAGTCACTTCGCCTCTTAGGAGCACCTGTTTTAGAGGCCTCAGTTCCTCAATTTTTTACTGACTTAATTTCTAAATTCAAAAACACTTCCCATCATCTGTTAGATATTAATCCTCATATGGCAATAACCATCATTCGATTCTGCTTATTTGTTCCAAAATTTACTTATTTCGTTAGATGTTCACCTCTTTGGAAATTTAATAATTTATTGGAAAATTTGGATAATTTTATACAAAATATTCTATCCGAAATCTTAAATTGTCCGATAGATGATCAAGTATGGGCCCAGGCTTCTCTTCCGATCAGGTATGGAGGTCTGGGAATCCGCAAAATTTCTAGTGTCTCTCTGCCAGCTTTTCTTTCCTCTGCTTATAGTACACACACTCTCTTTGAAAAAATTATATCCCAGTCTTTGGGATCAATTGAGGTGTCGTACTTGGCAGAGGCAAGAAATGGTTGGTCAGCGATTAGCCCAAATCAATTGCCGGTTTCTCTTCCTTCCCAGAGACAGTGGGATGACATTATTTGTAAAAAAACTTTTGACGCAATGTTAATGCAAGCAAATTCCAAAGACAGTGCTCGTCTTCTCGCTGTCTCTGCGAAAGAATCCGGACACTGGCTCCATGCTATCCCTTCTGCTAATCTGGGCACTCTTTTAAACCACGCCACTCTTGCAGTGGTAGTTGGTCTTAGGCTTGGCGCCAAAATAACCCAGCCTCACCGTTGCCACTGCGGTGACCACGTCGACGCTTACGGTCATCACGGGCTCTCCTGTTCGAAGAGCGCTGGTCGTTTCTCCCGCCACAATGCCCTCAACGACATCATCCGCAGGTCTCTTGCTACTGCTCACGTGCCAGCTGTATTAGAACCTATTGGTTTGGCACGTAGTGATGGCAAGAGACCTGATGGTATGACGCTTGTTCCTTGGAGGACAGGGAGGTCGCTTGTGTGGGATGCCACCTGTGTAGATACTCTAGCTGCTTCCCACATCCATGCGACCTCCTCTGTGGCGGGTGCAGCGGCTACTAGCGCCGAACAGGCTAAGAGGCGCAAATATGAGAAACTTGACAGTGGTTTCATATTTGCGCCTTTTGGTGTAGAGACCCTGGGGCCGTGGGGCCCGGAGGCTCGCGCACTTTTTTTAGAGATATCAAAAAAGGTGATCGAGTCTACCGGGGATCCAAGAGCTGGCAGCTACCTTGGCCAAAGGATTAGCCTGGCCATCCAAAGAGGTAATGCTGCCAGCATCTTGGGTACTATGCCACACTGCGGTGGCTTGGATGGGGTTTTAGATTTTAATTAGTTTTTATTTTAGTTTTAATTTTAGAATTAAATTTATGTTTATAGTATTGTATATATGAAATTTTCTATCAATACAATTGTAAATTAAAGTCTTTCTAAATAAAAAAAAAAAAAAAGGAGCATACATGAAAATGGAGTCGAAATAAAATTTTATTTTTTTTACCCTGGCATGTGGTCTTTGTCTGGAGCTCAATAAGTAGAGTTCAAATAGATTTTTTATTATTTTTTGGCTACTAAAATGAAGAAATGGGGTGCCGTTAAGCTGTCGGTTTTAGCCATTTTTGTTACGGGGTCTAACCCATAAACTAAACTACATAGTTAGGAATTTGAAATTTTTGTATATTATGTACGATAATATAAATTTTATTAATTTATTTATTTTCATTATTTATGGACGTAAAAGCAATCCTTAAAAATAGTTATAGATGACGTGGATATAGGTGAAGCTTATCTCTAGGAAGAGATTTCTTCCAGCTTCCCTCGGCAGTAAGTAAGGCAAAATGACAAAGTTGTATAAGTTTAAAAAATGTACATCTCTTCATATATACTAGAATAAAATATAATATATTACACAAAAACATATAAATAATAAAATATATAGCGTATTTAATCAACAAATACTGAAAACACCGTTTTATAACGCGGTTTCTAAATTGTGACCAAAATAAACGAGCATTTTTCCCCATATGCTAATTCAGTACTATCGAAGAACTAAGATATCTAAATATCTAGTTTAATAAAAAGTGATTTGTTCATAAATATATATACGGAACCCTTAAAGAGCGAGGCCCGACTCGCACGTGATCAATTTTTAGGGTTCCGTAGTAAACAAGGAACCCTTATAGTTTCGCCATGTCCTTCCGTCTGTCTGTCTGTCCGCGGTTTAGCTCAGAGACTATTGGTACTAGAAATCTGTAATTTGACAAGGGTATAAATATCAATCACGCCGACAAAGTGGTGAAATAAAATTGTGAAAAATATTTTTTTTAGGGTACCGCCCCTACATGTAAAGTGGGGATGAATTTTTGGAGTTTACTCCTTAAGAATCGATTTTAGCAGCCCGGTATGAGAAAAATCCGGGCAGTAAAATCAATTTATCAATGACCTCGTTACGTTTTTCACAACGTTGAAATTTCTACCCTAACGTTGAGTAAAGAAGGTTGGTTTTCGTGCGAAAGTCGGTCGGGGCGCGCTCGGACCCGAGTCGCGCGCATAGAGAAGGATATAGCGTCGCGCGTAAACTCCAGTCGTGCGTCGGAGGCCGGAGCTGACACACACTTTTTTTTTGTCATCTATCCCATAGTGTGGGGTGTCGTTGAATAGGTCTTTCAAAAACGTTGTGGGTGTGGGAACACCATTTTTTCAATTCAGGGATCCGTTTGTGAAATATGATATTTTAAAGTGCTAAATTTGATTAGAGTCAAGTGTCCCCCCCCCCTCTGCCAGCTAAATGGTTGTATATAGGATACAAGAAAAAATTCACAGCAGTAGTATATATAATGAATTTTAAAGGAAAACTATCACGGCCAAGTAGGGTTCATTAGTTAAGGAGTTATATCTGTTTTTTCTAAGTTAGGTATTACACGTAGTGTAAGTTGCATCTTTTGTAGTTTATTATAGTATTTAAGCCATGGAACTCAACATATATTCAGTATTCATAAATAAAATAAAAGCACTATCCTAGGTCAGCAATAATAATTGAGACTTTCAACTACGGAACCCTACACTGCGCGTGGCCCGACACGCACTTAGCCGGTTTTATTATTTATTCAGATAAACTTTAACAAAGTTCTTTCCGTACTGCTTCCAAGATCGCTAGCGCCAATATATGAGGCCTGTGGAAATCCATGCAAGGGACCTTTGTCCAGCTGTGGAAATATATCCGTTGTTATAAACAAGAAAAATATGAGACAAGTGTAAACTGAGATCGACGCGGTCACATTGGTCGGTCCAAATTGGGTCCAAAATTATCTCATTACTCGGTTAAGGTTCAGCGATGGAGAAATTCCCTAAGGTGATTTGGGCTACAGTTAGGTACCCACTTAAAGAAGTAAACTCACAAAACATAGCTAGTTATATCAGCAGTCTTTACTAAAAAGTAGAGCAAACAAACACTCTAAACCTATTTATAATAATATTAGTTTGATTACAGTTTTAAGTGGAGTTAGGATGGATACTCGCTCACGGTCAAACACTCGACTGTTTGAAGCGCGGGATGAACTTCACAAACATCATTCAGAAACTCGTTAGCCTCAACCCACGGTCCATAGTTCATACAACGCTTTAGTCACGTAATTGTCCGAAATGGTTTCCGAAAGCATAATTATACTGTAATGCGTGGTTTGTTTTATTTTTAAGCCATTGCACAGCTTTTATCGCGGGCTTTGAGCTAGGACAAACAGTTTGAGCGCGACGACCGAATCAAGAAATTCCGTAACGAAAATAAACCTAACACCGTCGTTCAGTAAGGATTCAACATTTTAGAGGTTCACAAGTAGCTCTGTTTGGCGCAGTGGGCGAGCGGCCGCTTTCTTTACCGTATGGTGTATGATGTCGCAGGTTCGAATCTCACTCGCGAAGTAGTGACAGTGCGCTTTTCTTGTTTGTTTGTTTTTTTAATATTTTTTTTGCATAATTTTTATTATGCAAAAAAAAATATTGCATGAATATTATAATTGCACTAGCTTTTGCCCGCGGCTTCGCTCACGTTAAGTTCGATTTATCAAACCCCTATTTTACCCCCTTAGAGGTTTTTATTTTCAAAAATGGTTTCTTAGCGGTTGGTGAGCTCACGTTAAGTTAGATTTTTATTGGTAATAGCTTTTGCCCGCGGCTTCGCTCACGTTAAGTTCGATTTTTCAAACCCCTATTTTACCCCCTTAGAGGTTTTTATTTTCAAAAATTGTTTCTTAGCGGTTGGTGAGCTCACGTTAAGTTAGATTTTTATTGGTAATAGCTTTTGCCCGCGGCTTCGCTCACGTTAAGTTCGATTTTTCAAACCCCTATTTTACCCCCTTAGA
This sequence comes from Oeneis ivallda, assembly GCA_029955525.1. Classification (NCBI taxonomy): domain Eukaryota; kingdom Metazoa; phylum Arthropoda; class Insecta; order Lepidoptera; family Nymphalidae; genus Oeneis; species Oeneis ivallda. The sequence continues at coordinate 18,085,873 of JARPMR010000004.1, read as the reverse complement.
GGTTGAATTTTCAAAAATGGTTTCTTAGTGGTTGGTTAGCTCACGTTAAGTTAGATTTTTATACGTAATAGCTTTTGCCCGCGGCTTCGCTCACGTTAAGTTCGATTTTTCAAACCCCTATTTTACCCCCTTAGAGGTTGAATTTTCAAAAATGGTTTCTTAGCGGTTGGTTAGCTCACGTTAAGTAAGATTTTTATTGGTAATAGCTTTTGCCCGCGGCTTCGCTCACGTTAAGTTCGATTTTTCAAACCCCTATTTTACCCCCTTAGGGGTTGAATTTTCAAAAATGATTTCTTAGCGGTTGTTTAGCTCACGTTAAGTTAGATTTTTATTGGTAATTAAAATCCAACCTAACGCGATTCGTATCTCCGTAAAAAGCCAACATACCAAGTTTCATGGTTATACCTAAGTTGAAAAACGACAGACTTAATAACAATCATTCACCCTCTATTTAACTCCATTGGGAGTTGAACATTTAAAAACTGTCAAACGCGTAGGTACTTCCTTATTTTCAATTGAAAGGCAAAATACCAAGTTTGATGGATATTTTTTTACGGAGATACGAATCGCGTTAGGTTGGATTTTAATTACCAATAAAAATCTAACTTAACGTGAGCTAACCAACCGCTAAGTAAGCATTTTTGAAAATTCAACCTCTAAGGGGGTAAAATAGGAGTTTGAAAAATCGAACTTAACGTGAGCGAAGCCGCGGGCAAAAGCTATTACCAATAAAAATCTAACTTAACGTGAGCTCACCAACCGCTAAGAAACCATTATTGAAAATAAAAACCTCTAAGGGGGTATAATAGGGGTTTGAAAAGTCGAACTTAACGTGAGCGAAGCCGCGGGCAAAAGCTATTACCAATAAAAATCTAACTTAACGTGAGCTAACCAACCGCTAAGAAACCATTTTTGAAAATTCAACCTCTAAGGGGGTAAAATAGGGGTTTGAAAATCGAACTTAACGTGAGCGAAGCCGCGGGCAAAAGCTATTACCAATAAAAATCTAACTTAACGTGAGCTCACCAACCGCTAGGAAACCGTTTTTGAAAATAAAAACCTCTAAGGGGGTATAATAGGGGTTTGAAAAATCGAACTTAACGTGAGCGAAGCCGCGGGCAAAAGCTAGTTGGTAATTAAAATCCAACTTAACGCGATTCGTATCTCCGTAAAAAGCCAACATACCAAGTGTAATGGTTATACCTAAGTTGAAAAACGACAGACTTAATAACAATCATTAACCCTCTATTTACCTCCATTGGGAGTTGAACATTTAAAAACTGTCAAACGCGTACTTCTTTATTTTAAATTGAAAGGCAAAATACCAAGTTTGATGGATATTACTTGAAAATTAACTTAAAAATCTGGACTTTTATACAAATTTTCATCCCCTATTTGAAGTCTTTGGGGGTGGAATTTTCAAAATTTGCGAAACACGTATTTCTTATTTTTTTATCGAAAACCCAAAAATTAAAGTTTCATGGATATTACATGAAAAATAATTTGATAAATGACGGACTTTTATACAAACTTTCAACCCCCATTTAACCCTCTTGGGGTTGGAATTTTCAAAAATCCTTTCTTAGCGGACGTCTACGTCATAATAACTATCTGTGTGCAAAATTTCAGCCCGATCCGTCCAGTGGTTAGAGCTGTGCGTTGATAGACCAGTCAGTCAGTCAGTCAGTCAGTCAGTCAGTCACCTTTGCCTTTTATATATTTAGATAAGTTGATAAAAAATGCTATGCAATAGCTTTATCGCGGCAGTCCCCGAGTGCCACTTAATTTTTATTTAGCTGACTTGCTTTCCTACAATAATAATATTAGTAAAATAGGTTATCCCATCAATGCAGATGACACACGGTGCGGTGTAGCACCGCAAGTGAGAATTGTTTAAAGTGTAAACTAATGCATTTAGCATTTTTAAAAAAGCAAAACTTTTCAGAAAGCTTTACATACATAGGTATAAACGACAGGGTATAACTTTACCTACATATTAATTATTTCAAATGTCTTTTTTTTATTCGATGACAAGATAGTCCTTGACTGCGATCTCACCTGATGGTAAGTGACGATGCAGTCTAAGATGATAGCGGGCTGACTTGTAAGGGGTATGGCAGTGTATATTCAACCCATAACCCTAATCAGTTTCTACACGCCATCGTGCCGGAACGCTAAATCGCTTGGCGGCACGTTTTTGACGGTAGGGTGGTAACTAACCACGGCCAAAGTCTCCCACTAGATCAGACCAGAGATAATTCAGAAATTATAAATTCACAAATTGACCCCGCCGGGAATCGAACCCGACACCTCAGTGACCACAGCGCTCATCACTGCGCCCGAGAGGTCGTCTTTATTTTGATTAATATTGGTTAGTTTTTTAAAAATAACCTAATTTCCTACGAATAGTTACGAATTGGTATTACTTATTCGTAAGTAATACCAAACGCAGATTTACACCGCTAGAATATCGCGCAACTCGCTCTTGAATATGTCCCACTGTACGATAGTAAGTAAGTAGGTACCTACCTATGTGCTAATATATGTATAAGGTCCCATCCATCAAATAATATGTTGCTTGAAATAGCAATCTCTTTGAAGGTCACGATCACGTTATACTGAAGAGGATATTTTTTAGAACAAGGGTTGAGAAAATTTACGTATAAAGGAGTGCAATTGATTAAAAACAGCACGACACCAAATGGCGGTTTAAGCTACACCGTAGCTAGAGAGGAAAGTATAAAATAAATCCTGTTGAGAGGAGCGCTAGATATTAGACCCAAATCCATATTCACCATAATTTATATCAAGTCGCGACGGTAAAGTAATTATGGACGAGGCACATAGCTCGGAAGACCAGATACTTAAACGTAGGGGTCCTAAGGTGCTCCCTTGAATCGTAACACGCAGCATTGTAAGACCTCCCACTACGAGTAGGTGAGTGTAGATTTCAAGCGAATCCCTGAAAGGCGCTTCATACAAGTGACATAAGATCGTGTTCTGTAACGACCTTTGAAATAGACCTATATGTCCAGCAGTTGAATTTCATTTGCTCGAGGCACCGATAATACTGAAGGCGCCTCTACACTACACTCCTAATTATACATATTTTTACTGTATTAGTGACAGGAAATATTATGAACTAATATTATTCAATACGCTTGTGGTTGGGTAACTCGTTATAATTATGTTTTCGGCCTTCTTTAGTCAAATCAACAGATTTTCAGAAATCAAAAGTAACCACAATCAGTTGGTATTCAGAAATTAGAACATTTTTACCAAAATCTTGTTTAAATACAAAAACATTTCACGAAAATTACAGGTCTTTTTTGTGAAAAATACCTTTTTCATGAAATAGGATGACCGTCCGGAAACGAGAGGCGCTATTTGATAACCATTAATTACGTACAAGTTGATTGAATGATTGATCAGAATGCGAACCGGATTCGAACTTCGCAAACATAAATTTAAATACTGTAGAAAATTAAAAAGACAGAAGTGTTTTGGCTGGTTTTTTTTATTCAGTTTATCCCTTTTATTTCCAAGTTTTTCATTTAATATTTTAGCTAACAATTATGCTCTTTTTGGACCAAATAATATTAGGAATGGAGTTCGAGTGAAATTAAATTTTTAGTCGAGTAATTGCCGATTTCAGTAACGTCTAGTGATGTTTAACCGAGGAATAAATTGAGCGTCCTGACAGTTTTTGTATTGAAAATACTGTCAAAATAAAATGCTCGGATAAGCCTTATTTTACGTTGGTGAAATCGACCCTAAGTAAAATTTAAGTCTTTGATTTTCCAGAAAACTCAATGACACGTAACACGAAATAATAAACTTCAAATCAAATCAAATCATTTATTTTTTTGCTAGGATATGGTACATGCAACATAATATTTCGTACGTATAGGTGTTTAAGGTTTTAATTTCCACACATCCTGCCCAGCTTGGCGTGCAAAACATTCTTACGCATAATCAAATACCTAGTCAAAGTTCGTGACAATTAAAAACATGAAAGACATATCAAAAGTAAAAAGGAATAAAAAACAATAGAATAATTATTTAAAGGATAAATGTCACAAATAGAATGATTAAAAGATTAGAAAATTAATTAGATGTATCAACTAAATAGTCATTGACCTTATAGTACAATTTTTCTATTAGCACGTCAAACAATGCTTTTTTAAATCTTGATAAGGGAAGACTTTTCATTGAGTCAGGCAAGTAATTGATAATACGGACAGCCATTGAGTAGGAATGCATTTTCCCTGCCTACAGTTATCTTCTGTATAGGGACGCATAACTTGTATTGTTTCTAGCCCTTCGTATTGAGTTATCGATTGCGAACAAATGTGGGGTTTTCTTTACAAATATACACATTTCAAAAATATACAGGCTAAGCAGTGGCAACACTTTCAGAGATTTGAATAGTGGTCTACAGCTGTGGAGCATATTTACGCCTATTTCTTTTCACTTTAAATTCTCTCCTCTCCCAATCTACTGAATTGCCCACAAGTATTATTCCATATCTTAAAATGGAAGACACATATCCATGATATAACATGATTTCTGCATTATTAGTTAAAGATCTGAGGTTAAGGTTCTAAGTTTAGTGACATTGTATATTCTTTATTAATCGACTTCAAAAAAAGGAGGAGGTTATCAATTCGTCGGATTTTTCTTTTTATGTATGTCCACAGATTACTCGAAGACACCTGAACCGATTTGGATAATCGGTTCATTTTGTCCCGTATGAAATTAAACAACAATATTTTTAATATTATATACAGTCACATCTCTATTAAACTTCTATAATAACGTTTTTTGCAAAATGTAATATGAAATGCTGTAATAACAGTTGAGATAAAAAATGACATCTCATTCAACACTCACAGCGTGATTCAGGTGTAATTTCATCGTTTTGTAAAATATCGCCATTTTCATTTGGAAGGGACACGGAACACAATGAAAGATCATGAATGATTATGATTATCAGCACCGTCTTTTATTCAGATCTTTAGGAACGAAAACGTTTTTGTTACATAAAGCCTTTGCCTGTAATACTATAATATATGTAGTGGTTGATTTGCCTGACTTCCTATCCCTTTTCGTATTTCAAAATTCTTCTATAAAATCCTCTAACGATCTTTTGGAACAAGTTAGAACTCTAAACTTTAAACGCCTATTTAAAAGTTAAATATCCTTCTAACAAACTTTGTTATTAAAAACTTAGATAGCCGAAAACCAAAATTAATGGGGTTTTAGGCTGTGGCCGGGCTCTACTTCAATTTATTAAAAAAATCACTTTTCAGTCAATTGATACAAATTAATAGGTACTTACCTCAGCCAATAATATCTAATATATAAAATTCTCATGTCGCGGTGTTTGTTACCAAACTCCTTCGAAACGGCTGGACCGTTTTTTATGAAATTTTGTGTGCATATCGGGTAGGTCTGAGAATCGGCCAACATCTATTTTTCATACCCCTAAATGATAAGGGTGACCCACCCCTAAATATTTTTGTTGGCGGTACGAAGTTCGCTGGGTCAGCTAGTAATATTATTATAAAAGTGTGTTTGGACTTAGTTTATTCGATCGTTAAAGTTACGTATTCAATTTAATCCTTTCATGAATAAAATTACAGGACCTACGAGTGACCACATTTTTTGATCCGGAAAAACAAAAGGGATTTAAAAAAACCTCAATGATTTCACTATTGGCATTAACGCTTAATCGGAGGGGCTTATGACTCATTTTGAATATGTCATTTTTTAAAACGAATGTACACGCGGTCCAATTCGTGGACAGAAGCTAATAATAATTCATAAGGCCTGTTAAAGCTCACTGCATTTACATGTCAGTAGATATTAAGCAGTCATAACTCTCGGGTGTGAATAAACTACAGAACCGACAAATGCTTGTCGGAGACGACTCAATTCGTTTTCAAAATTGCATTCTTATCGCCCACACCTGCATCTAGATTGTGTTAGTATCCATTTACTGTTTTCAAACAGAACTCGCAACACCTACGCTGCGCTGTGAGAAGACGGCATACCTAAATGATAACCTAAAAACTTTTGTCAGCCATACGTAAGAACTGAAAGTCTAAGAAACTTTATTGAATCCTAGTAGGTGATGCCCTCGACTTCATCCGCATAGAGTTTTTGTTTCCCGCGTGAATTCTTTAATTAAACGGGATAAAATATAGCCTATGTGCTATTCCGGTATACATGCTGTGAAGTTTCATCAAAATCGGTCCCGTAGTTTTGCGTGAAAGAGTAACAAACAGCCATCCATCCTCACGCATCACATCACACTAATATTATAAAGGCGAAAGTTTGTAAGTGTGTATGTTTGTTACATTTTCACGCAAAAACTACTGGACGGATTTAGCTGAAATTTAGAATGGAATTTCCAGAAAATTAGAGAGTACCAGCGGGCATTAAAAAAACTTAATCCATGCGGACGAAGTCGCGGGCATCAGTTAGTTTATAATATTAGTAGGAATTTTGTAATCTGAATAACCCAAACATCCTAGTTTTTTAAGATATGCATATAGGTATTTTTAATAGCTTGTCTTCGACTGAAGCGTGAAATAAGGTTTATTAAAAATCCCGCGGGGACCCTTTTTCCGGGATAAAAAGTAGAATCTCATATCTACCCATATAAAATACCCATAAGCGCGACAAGGTAACGACAAACATGCGCTGCTCTCTCAGTTTGCTGATGATGATTCATCATCATCATCATTATCATCGTTCCAGCGATTCATGAGACAGTAGGTAATGATTAACCTGTATAATTGTATATCAAAATAATTCTATTCTATTCAGAGTTTCCACTTTATTTGTGTACAAGTCATATTTTAAACTGAGTATTTGATTTGAATATTAGTTTCAATTCGATGCCTTAAGATGGGTAGCCTAAGTATGTCACACTCTCTTTAACATTTCTGCGGTGGTGTCGTGTGATGCGGGTTGTTGCGTTCCCTAAAATATGGTTGAGCGAAGCAATGGCTGGGTCATGCGTCATGCTCGTGAACGGGTGCCACCAGCGGCAATGGGGCTACTTTCTGTCTGCCCGTCTTGACATGTGTTGAATTATAATTAGAAATAATTACGTATGCTTTTGTGGACCTTTCCCTCATTGTGGAAACTCTGCATACATAGAAAATCTGTGAAGTATATTGTAAAAGTATTTTGAAAAGAGCAACTGCCGAGTTTCTTGCTGGTTCTTCTCGGCAGGAACGGCATTCCGAACCAGTGGTAGACTCATTGACGATTCAAAAGTACTTGTAAAAGTTTATTTGAATAAAAAACATTTCTATTCTATTCTATTCTATTATCAACCTTTAGATGTCCACTGCTGGACATAGGTCTCCTGCATGGACCTCCACAGGCTTCGGTCTTGCGCCGCCTGAATCCAGCGGCTCCCTGCGACTCGTTTGATGTCGTCGGTCCACCTAGTGGGGGGTCTGCCAACACTGCGTTTACCGGTGCGGGGTCGCCACTCCAACACCTTGGGACCCCAACGACCATCAGCTCTTCGAACTATGTGCCCCGCCCATTTCCACTTCAGTTTCGCGACTCGCTGAGCTATGTCGGTGACTTTAGTTCTCCTGCGGATCTCTTCATTTCTGATTTGATCTCGCAGGGATACCCCAAGCATAGCTCTCTCCATCGCTCGCTGAGTGACTCTGAGCCTTCTTATGAGGCCCACAGTTAGCGACCATGTCTCGGATCCATAAGTCATCACTGGCAACACGCACTGTTCGAAGACTTTAGTCTTCAGGCACTGAGGTATTTTGGACGAGAAGACATCTCGGAGCTTCCCGAACGCTGCCCAGCCGAGTTGGATTCGGCGGTTGATCTCTTTCTCGAAATTGGACCTACCTAGCTGGACTGTGTGTCCCAGGTATATATACTCGTCCACAATTTCGAGCGCAGAGTTTTCAACGATTACTGGGTGGAGCGGAGCATGAGCATCGGACATGATTTTCGTCTTGCTCATGTTCATTTTCAGGCCCACCTGTTGAGAAACCCTGCTGAGATCATTGAGCATTGTATTGAGGTCACTCAGAGTCTCTGCCATGACTACTATGTCATCGGCAAATCGCAGGTGAGTGATGTACTCGCCGTTTATGTTGATGCCAAGTCCGTTCCAATCCAGAAGCTTAAAGACGTCCTCCAACGCAGCGGTTAATAGCTTCGGGGAGATTACATCTCCCTGTCGCACTCCACGCTGCAAGTGGATTGGTCTCGTAGTCTGGTCCTGTATACGTACTGACATAGTGGCGTTTTCGTACAAGCACTTCAACACTTGGATATACCGGTAGTCAATCCGGCATCTCTGCAGCGACCTCAATACAGCCCAAGTTTCCACCGAATCAAAGGCTTTCTCATAGTCCACAAATGCTAAGCAAAGTGGCCGGTTATACTCTTCTGTCTTTTGTATAACCTGCCGCAGCGTATGAATGTGATCTATGGTACCAAAGCCTTTTCGGAATCCGGCTTGTTCGGGAGGCTGGAAGTCGTCAAACCTACGAGCGAGACGATTCGTAATGACTCTCGAGAACAACTTGTAAACATGACTCAGCAGCGAGATGGGTCTATAATTCTTCAGCAAGGTATTATCACCCTTTTTGAAGAACAGGACCACCACGCTCCTGTGCCATGCTTCCGGCGTTATACCCTCGTGAATGACGGAATTGAACAATCGCTGAAAGATCTTAAGTACCGGTTTTCCACCCGCTTTCAGGAGTTCCGCAGTGATTCCGTCATCACCTGGCGCCTTGTTGTTCTTGAGCTGTTTGAGAGCCATTCTAATCTCGTATAGGCTGACTTCCGGGATATCTTCGGTATAGTGACGGGTCAGTTTGGCTCTGGGATCTTTGGCCAAATCTTCAACAGGTCTTTGTGTCGTGGTATATAACTGTCCATAGAACTTCTCGACCTCTCTCAAGATCTCAGGTCGAGAAGAGACGAGACGACCGTCATCAGTTTTCAGCCGCGTCAGCTGGCTCTGTCCGATAGACAGATCTCTCGCGAACACTTTTGAACCTTTGTTCCGCTCGATAGTATCTTTAATACACTTGGTATTAAAGATCCGAAGGTCGCGAGTTTGCGCCTTAGAGATCTGCCTATTAATCTGCCGGTAGGCAGCCGCGTCTGCCGATGACTGCAGCCTCATCTCTCGTCTCTCCTCCATGAGCTTGAGAGTATGGTCAGAGAACTTGTCGGTTCTTTTCCTGCGATGGGTCTTAAAGAATTTAGACCCCACAGTATGCTGATGATGATTATGCCATGCCAATTTAACAGTATGATCAATTAATAAAACGCAAATATTAGTAGGTAAGCAGTAGCACCATTTTGTTTTCCCAAAATTTTCACCTCAATTTATTTTACAGCCGTGATGCAATTTTCGAACCATGTATTTGTTAATGTAAAAGCCCGTATATTGTTAAATCCTAGATTTCACTCATAGGTTTTAAGATTTCAGTCTTGAAATTGTATTACATTTAATTTAAGTTGGTAAAATCTTGGGGTTTACAGGAAGATCTCAGGTTTTACCATGAGGTTTTACCATTCAAGATCTTTTAAAGTAACATGCATGTAAACTTTTATCAAGTTAGTTTCAACTTTAAATGGAATTTGAAGAGTTTGTTACACTAAAAGGAAAGAAGGCTTTTCACATCAAATCTTTCGAGATATTGATGATGTATTGGAAAATGTTATCATAAACAAGATCATAATACTTCGCCATTACATAAAGTTCTTCCACTTAACTGTTGCTGTTTGTTATCGACCCGGATTTTTGTTTGCAAGTTAAATTAAAAATTATCTTTAAATCATCATCATCATCATCAACCCATCAACGGTTCACTACTGTGCTCAGGTCTCATCTCAGACAAGGGTTATAGGCCATAGTCCACCACGCTGGCCCAATGCGAATTGGCGGACTTCACACACATTCGAGAACATTATGGAGAACTCTCAGGTGTGCAAGTTTCCTCACGATGTTTTCCTTCACCGTTAAAACATGGGATATTTAATTTCTTAAACGCACATAACTTCGAAAAGTCTGAGGTCGAACCCGGGATCGAACCTGCAACCCTCCAAATAGGAAGGAGACCACAGTCCTAACCACTAGGCTATAACTGCTTATATATATCTTGAAATATCAAATTTCAATTACTTACTGATCTGCAGCCATAGGGGACGCAGTAAGAGATTCCTTACAAAATGTAACTACCTGATTAAATTATTTGAATTGATTACGAAGTGAGAGCAGCAATACACGTTACTCAAACGCTGTAATTAGTATTAATTACTAATGAGATATACCTACGTCGGGGAAAATGTTATCAAAAGAGCTGGCTTCCTGTAGCTTTGAAAGAGGAGTGTGAGTGAAGTAAGGATCACTGTAAAATAAATTGCAATCTAAATATTATTGCAGTGGTTGGATAAAATAATAATCTTGTTACGACATAAGTCAAAGTGCATTTTTTAAATTAAGTAATAACTAAAAGAAAATAAGTAGTTAATTGCAATCGCTAAAGTGGCAAGATTGCATTCAAATTTTGCATTCATTCCGTTACGAAACGTTTTGAAGGATTCTAAATATATTGTTAAGCTTCGCTACTTACTTATATAACAGCAATAAAATATTATGTTAAAAGGATTTTTAAACGTGAAATTGTGAGAAACAAGTTAGGATTTAAATTTACTGAATCCTCATGAAAATCTATTCAAGTAGCAAATTGTAGTGGAATTTAAATCGTATTTTATTTTATTTCGGATTTTCTTCTCGAGTTTATCCCTCAGACAGACTGTTCAAGTATAGAGACAAGTGAAGGATCTTTACTAGGTTTTCATAGCTATTTTTTGTTCTAGATCAACTTGACCTCGAAAGTATACTGTATTAAACTCTGGAACAGTATGTATATTAAAACCAATCAAACTGGCCAGCTGATATTAAGATTGACCGAGAAAACACGTCATTCAATTTACTACCCTATTTTGCGTTGCTGTGAAATTCCCGTTCCTGTGGGAACATCGGCATAAAAAGTATATCTTTTTCTTCTTTATTTCTTGGGACATAAGTCTCTTGCATATAGACTTATCGGTTGGTAGAAGGTTTTGCGTCACTTGCAACACAACAAATTCGAGTTTTACAAACACAAACAAACGAAAGCTGAATTTTTATGTAATAAATAAAAAGCTAATAAATTATTACCTACGTTTTAAGAGATAACGATTTGCTTTTTAATGAGGAAATTAAGATAATTAAAACAGATTATTAATTCGTTACTTTTTACATTATTAAGAGAAGATGAGGCTTAAACAGATCACAATTGGTTTCGGAGCCTGAGGGAATTTTATTGTTAACGCTGCTTCCAATTATATCGTACTTCCAGAACAAAAGATATTTTATAGAACTTAAATAATTTCGGTTAGTCCACAAAGATTGGGAACATTTAAAACGATATTTGAAGGAGTTATCAGATATCGTTTGAAAAAAATTAAGAGGCTGCAAAGATTCGGCTTTTGACTTAAGTATTTGTATAGCGAGAAAAATATGCACTTTTACATGCAAGTCGCAAAGTGATTTTAAAAGAAAAGCACGAAGTCTCAGTAGTCCAACGGTTAAAAGTGCGGAATGAAAACTGAAAGGTTGACGGTTCAATCCCCATTCGTTGTACCGTTGTCGTACCTACTCCTAGCACAAGCTTTACGTTTATTTGGAGGCTAGAGGGTAATATTAGTCAAAAATCATGAAAATATATTCCTTAGAAAAAAGTATAAATGTATAGTTTTCTAGTTTTGCGTTACCAAATGATTTTCTATGTACGCTTCGTTAAACAGAGATTCATTATTTCATTCCCTACACTGGAATAAGAAGTTAAAAATATTTTCGTGTAACACCCGTTGGTTAGTAATTTTATATCGGCCTTGTGGCTCCCTATAGAATAATCTTTTCAAAGTACATTTAAAGGTTTTTGTGATTGGGTTACTCACGTTACATTCATATAATACTTGCGTATTATTCAAATATTTTGCAACTCGTTTGGAGTGCGAAACATTCAGATGAGCAATTTGTTCGGTTGTAAAATCACGCGGTAAATCAAACCAACCCTTTTATGTTTACCGATAAATTAGTTGGTACACAAAACGTAAATGTTTTATGGTACGCATTATGTACGCCATTTAACATACCTATTCTTTGAATGAACAACGTTAAGTTGAAAGAACAGAGTTAATTATTGAAATAATAATTATAGTTTTTCTCTACTATAGGTACCTATTCACTGCATTGGTTTCCTTCGCACGGGAAGGGTGCAGGTATACATTTTCATTTTTCCGGCACTAAGAGTAAACCCTCCACATCCGGCCCGGCAATGTGGTTTCCCTCTCATTAAATGTTTTATCCCACCGAACGGGATGAGATTCTATCAATGTAATCAAAATCTTTATCAATTGTTAATTCCATTATATCCACCACGATTTGAAACGACAAAGACAGCGATAGCATGGAATTGTGTTCACTGGTTAGTACAATTCCATATCCTACCACACATCTCACACTGCAACGCGCGACTCGCACCTACCCCGGGGGCGCGTGACTCTCCGCGATTCCGCGCGCGGAGATCTTTCGTTAGGGTACGTTTTTGCACACGCGTGGCGTTGCGCGGCGCGTGGTGCGTCGTGTCGCGCGGTAAACTCAAACATATTGCCAAGTATGAGAGCGTTCATGCAGAAGCGTTTGGGTTGAACGCGGCGGGCACCGAGGCGGCGCACGCGTGTGCAAAAACGTACCCTTAGTGTGTGATACTGTGCGTGTTTTCTATACAAACTACTATACTTACGAACAACCTTGAACACGCAGTCACCGCAGCCCGGCATAGTAGGACCCAAGATGCTGAATGGCCAAACTAATTCTTTGACCAAGGCGTTATTAGTCTAAGGGCCAAGGTAGCTGCCAGCTCTTGGATCTCCGGTAGACTCGATGACCTTCTTCGAAAGCTCTTCAATAAGAGCTCGAGTAGTTTAGGATTAACAAGGGTACACACTAACGTAAATACTAACAAACAAAAACACACACAAACATAGAACAATAAATATACCTACGCAACTTTTCCACAGCCGGGTTAAATTGTTTGCACCGGCCACCATTTTGTTAATTTGTTAAATTGATTACGATGAACGAATTCGCGTACGAAGTTCGTTCGAAGGGGGAATCCACCCACTGCGGTAAATATGCGTGTAGGTTCTGTTTGTGAAATGTGTAGAAACAGTGAGTTGCCAAAATGATCACGTCATGCTAGGAGTACCTAACTCATGTCATACCCCCATGGATTTTGCAAATTAATATTTTATACAAAATTTAATAATAAAATTAGTCATCGACATTACAAGCTTTTCATTCATTGAATTGGCAATATGCTTTCATTTGCCTACAAGTAGCTGACCCTATATGTCTTCGCACCAGTGATATTTAAGCTAATCCTTACTTAATAATTATTATTAGTTAAATTCGAAAGTGGGTTTGATTGTTGGTTTGTCTAAACTGTCCTTCAATCACGCAGCTACAGAGCAGCATTCAGCAAAGGGTCGACGTGATATTGGAAGGTAGTTCCTTATCGCGCGGTGCGGAAGGGGGCTAGACGGATCGACACTTTTTTGAAACCGACACTTTTTTGAATGTGAATTTGGCATTGTGTTCGGTATTTTCGCGGTAGAATATTGGGTCTCCGTAGCCTTGTGGTTTCGGCAGTCGCTTAACAGTTAAAAGTCGATGGTTCGAATCCCAGCTCGACAGACTGAATTTTCCATTTTCAATTTTATTTTAAATAATTTCTACATGTGGAATTTTTCCCTAATTTTTTATAACTTATAAGTTATAGAAATTGGTTACTCATTAGTCGACTTTATGTCTATTAATAATTTATTTCAATTCAATTGTGTAAGTAACTACGATGATAGACTATTAGACTTGGTTTTAAGTAACCTGTCTAACATTGTGGTTACCCAGCCTTCTAACCTACTTAGTAAACTTGACCCATATCATCCTAATCTGTTAATTAGTATCGAATACTCTGATATATCTTACCTGCGTCCTAAGAGTCGTATCGATTACAATTACTTCAAAGCCGATTATAATGCAATTGTAAAAGAAATTAAAAATAACGATTGGTTGAAAAAAATGTCACCTTGTGTAAATGTTGATGCCATGGTTTTGATATTCTACAGTTGGCTATCTGACATTATCGAAAAATTTGTGCCTAAACATAAGATTATTTCTTCAAAATACCCTACTTGGTTTAAACGTAATTTAATTAAATTATTATCGGAAAAAGACAAACTCCGTAGAAAATTTCGAAAATACAATAACCCTAGAGATGAATTAGGATACCAAATCATTCGTGGTCGCTGTCATTCGCTTTATGATATATGCCTTAATGATTTTAAGCATAATGCAGAGTCTTATATTTCTAAAAATCCAAAATACTTCTGGAAGTACTTCAAAAATAAAACAAAACGTGAATCCTCCATACCCCAGTCTATGAAACTAGACCATAAGTTTGCAAAGTCAGGAACGGAAATTGCAAATCTTTTTGCTAACCACTTTTCTTCTATTTACACCCGAACAACCAGATCTAGTTCGATATTATTGCAACAAAGTTGCAATATTACACAACTTACAAAAATAAAGATTTTTGAATCAGATGTATTAAAGCAAATTAAATCTTTAGATCCTCAAAAGGGTCCCGATGGTATTCCTCCCATTTTTGTCAAACGTTGTGGCCCAGGATTCGCCCTGCCTTTGACAATAATTTTTAATCGATCCCTTGAGGAAGGTATTTTTCCGGATGAGTGGAAAAAAGCACGAATTGTCCCAGTGTTTAAGAAGGGTGATCGAATGGATATTAAAAATTACCGCCCTATCTCAATTCTCTCATGTTTTTCTAAAATTTTTGAAAGTCTTTTACAACCAACATTAGCCAAACACCTGGATAATTTTATCACAAGTTCTCAACATGGGTTCAGAAGCGGATTATCTGTACAAACTAACTTATCAAATTTTACAGCTGATCTTATAAAAGACATAGAAAAAGGCCAACAGATTGATACTATATACACAGATTTTAGCAGCGCTTTTGACAGGGTTGACCACACACTTCTCGTAAACAAGCTCAGCCAGTATGGTATCGGGAACTCCTTAATAAAATGGTTTAAGTCATACTTGGAGAACAGATCCCAAATGGTTGTTGTAAATGGTTTTGAATCTATTAGTTATCTAGCACAATCTGGGGTACCTCAAGGCTCCCACTTAGGGCCTATGTTATTTCTGACTTTTATTAATGACATCACCACAGAAGTAAAACATTGTTCTTGTTCATTATTTGCAGACGACTTGAAAATTTATAAAACATTAGAATCTGAAAATGACATGATCATAATACAAGATGATCTAAATAGAATTATTAACTGGTGTGACAAAAATAATATGGCTCTTAATCCTAACAAATGCTTTCATATAAATTATACAAGAAAGAGAAAACCACTTGTCTCTAATTACTCAATTGGTAATGTTGTATTGCAAGAGTTACCGGAGATTAGAGACTTAGGAGTCACTATTGACAAAGAGTTGAACTATAGGTCACATGTGAACAATATTGTTACCAAAGCCTCCCAGCTTTTGGGATTCTTAAGACGCAATACGAAGGGATTTTCCATTAAAACTAAAATTCTTTTATATAATGCCTTAGTGAGAAGTTGCCTTGAATTCGCCAGTGTAATTTGGAATCCTATTTACAGCGTACTATTCCCAACGTATTGAAAGTATACAACGTGCCTTTACTCGTCAACTTGCCTTTAATGTCAGTGGCATATCGCACAGACAACCATATAATCAGCGACTGGCCGAATTTAAAATGATTTCTCTTAGAAATAGACGTATAATACTCGATCTGTGCTTCTTACATAATATAATACACAATAAAGTCAAATGTAGCAACCTTCTTAATCGTATAGCTTTATCTGTTCCAAGTAGACACTCTCGTAGTTACAAATTGTCAAACGTATTCCATATTCCTTATGCGAAAACAAATCTGGGACATCAATCGCCAATCATACGTATATGTGCTAATTATAATGAAATATCAAAAAAAATACCTGACATCGACATATTTCATGATTCACCTGTTAGTTTTAGAAAAACACTCATTGATTTTTATCGATGAGTCATGTCGTATATTATATCTTGCATCTAATATGTACTTAGTTCTTTTTCCTAGCTTAATTTTCTTTTTTCTTTATAACTTTAAATTCAAATATTATTTTTAAAATTTTTAAATTTTCACTTTCTTAGGTATATAAGTTATTCTTCTTAGTTTGCACAACTCTATGTTATGAATGCTGTGTACAATCATTATTGATATTCATATCAGCTACTTGTTTTATGTAATTGTTAATTTATGGCAATGTTTAATATGTATATTGTGATTGTACCTTATTTAATAAATAAATAAATAAATAAATATTCTCTAATACAATTCTCTCATCAATCAAAATCATTAATCATCAACGATCCATAAGATAAGTCTATAAATGATCAGAAAATGTTAATAAATGAACTAACGGTTAATTTAGCATGTCGACAGCTCTGTACATATTGACCAGCCGTTAATTACACTCCAATCATTCAGAGCGAACAGAATACCAACCTGATTGATCCATCCTGAATGCAAAATTAATAACTGCCAAGTGCCAATTTACTGCGAGCTCTTGAGATTTATTACTACTTATATTTTAAATATATCTTGTAAAATTATACATCCGAGCGTGGGAGCTTTTAACTTACTTCAAAAGAGGAGGATGTTCTCAATTCGTCGGAATCTTTTTTTATGTATGTTCACAGATTACTCGAAGACGTCTGAACCGATTTAGAAAATTCTTTTTTTTGTTTGAAAGGACATACTTCCCAGGTGGTCCCATTTTAATTTTAACGAAATCGGTCGAGCGGTTTTTAAAAAATCAACAATAAATTATATACTTTTTAGTGACGCGGGCGTTTGAAGTCGGTTTTTTAAAAATAATTTTTTATATTAAATTATTACACTAAGCGTATGTGGCCATACATACCTCATAACATACCTCATAGCATTTACCCGCGGCTTTGCTCCTGCCATCTATTAAAAGTAATCCGAAAATTGCCAATTTCGATTTTCTTTAGCTATTTAGCTGTTCTTTTGGGTTTTCCATATTTTTTTTTTGTTTTAAACCACCCCTATAATACAAAGGCGAAAAAAAAATCTAATTGGTCGAGCCGTTTTAAGATTTAGCCAGACCAACGAACAGCAATTGATTTTTATTATGAGTTAGTATATTAGATAGATATTAATAATGATGATACTCTTACTATTCTTGTGTAGGTATAGGTAGAGACCTTCTTAAAGTCATTCATAAATTATTTGAAATCGTTCCAATTTAAAAATCTACGCCAGAATATTGAAAATTGAATTATTGTGTCGTGTTGCAACATTTCTATGAAATGCACAGTAAGGACATAATATGTTTTCCGAAACATTGACATCCTCGAAATCATCTTCGGAATGAGAAATGGTGCAGCTGCTGCATAAGTATTGAGAGAAACCCCGGAAATGTTTGTACCAATCTGAATCGACTCGATTTATAAATACCGCTGTCACCCGCGACTTCGGCCGCGTTTAGATTTTTAAGTATCCAGCGGAAACTCTTTGATTTTATGGGAAGAATTTGCAATGTATTTTGGTCTTCTATCGAATATACTTTGGTGAGTGCCATTTGGCATTTGTTTTGCGACAGTTGGTATCTTTATGTGGTTGAAATCTCGCTCGAAACGTTTTAGTTCACCGATATCCGTGTTTCGCCAAGTACAATTTGAGAACCTTCAAGGCGTTGAGTGAATAGGCGACTGCAAGGCAAGCGCACTCCAAACTAGATGTCATCAGTGCTTTCCGTCTTTTGTTGTTGTCAAGCGCAAGTCTAATTATTACTGCAATAAAAAATAATATATTTACGTCTCTTGGATGAGTATAAGTAAATATCAGTGTGCCAAATTTTTTCCAAAACGTTTAAGCACGTTTTGGCCTGATTTCAGAGAGTTGGATGCAAGGAACATGTTAGATCGATCGTTATTTTCGTATCAATAACAAAGAAGCTGGGATATGGATTATTATATGGATATAATATCTATTGCCTCTTGACATTGCTTCCTTTCAATATGGCGACCAATATTTATTCATTAGAATTGAGATGGTACCTACTTACGCGTGACTGCATTCACGCCTGTTTTTAAAAACCTTGAGGGAACTTTATGTTTTTCCGGGATAAAAAGTAAAGTAGGTACGTCCATCTACGGAATGCAAGTTTTGACTATGTTGATTGTCCTATGATATTACCTAATATCAAAATCTTATCCAGTAGCATCTGCCACTCAGTTTTACCTACTGAATTAATGACAATTTATCTTGTAGCATTTTAAGTAGTAGTAAGAGTACCAGCCAATCAGAGGTGATTACGATCGTCACAATGACGCAATCATTTTTAGACAATCCCACAGCTGGGTACTATTTTTAACCCAAAAAAGAGGGGTGTTATAAGTTTGACAAGTCTATCTGTGTGTCTGTCTGTTCCGTCGTAGCTAGGGAACTACGAGGGAACAGACAGACATCCCCGAACCTTGACCGAATTTGATGCGGTTTTTTCTATTTGATAGCTGATGTGATCGAAATAGATCCTAGCTATAATTTCTGAAGATCTGTTCAGGCGTTTGAAGATCATCAGCTTATTTCTTACTTGATTAAAGGGTCTTACAAACTTTCACTGGTGCGATTGATTTGAAAGGTGTACTGTTACTTCAGATTATTTCCAAAGCATGATAAATTTGAACTGATGCTGCAGCATCAAGTAGTCTACGGGATCCCAACTTTTCAGTTACTTACAGTATAGTGTGTTTAGGCAAGGATTCGGCTCATTAGAATATACTCAATGAGTAGATGTTAGATAGATGATGATCGAGGATGAGGATCTTATGAGCAGTAAACATTATACATAGACCGGCCATAAATTCACAAATCGGGGTTGTTTTAAATTTTTAATTTTCACTTGTATAATTTCAAGGCACAGTCAGAAAAATAAAATAAAATAATTTATAATTTTTTATAATATTTATAATATGAAACTACATAAAATCGACCAGCAAAAAATGGCAATAGTGTCACTTTCAAATGCAGTTTTTATTGAAGTTTATAGAATCCAAAAAATGCAACAAGTTGAATCCGAGTATTTATGAGAAGCCTTTCAGAGCGCTGTCGATACTTGAAACCAATTTGATTTTCGTTTGTAGCTAGCTTCTATCAATATATTACGAACTGCATTTACTTTTAGAATAAATGTGAAAAGATGGAAATTTTTCTATTGAAGCTTTAAACTAGGAGTAGAAGAAGAACGAGAAGAAGATAGCCTAGTAAAAGCCTCCTTTTCAAAAGGTCCAGGGTTCGATTCTAGGCACACATCTCTGACTTTTCAGTGGTATTTGCGATGTGAAGGGTTGAAAGTATGGATGATGACTTTAAGAGAAGTGTTCACTTGACTATCCTAATATATAAGTAATAACGGATCAACAATCGACATGATTTTTTGCATGGGTATGGGTATATAATTATGGGTATAGTCTGTATGTCCTCAGGGATTACTACTTTTATCCTGCAAAACACAACTCCACGCGTGTGAAGTCGCAGGCAAAAGCTAGCAATTCAATAAAGACAAAACAAAAGAATGTCTACACGGAACTCGTTAAACCTCCAAACCGCTTCCTTTTTAATACTTACACATTTTCTGCGAGAGAAGTCTCAATTCGTGGATCAAATAAAGTGCACTCAAATAATATAAAGTTTCAATTTCCCTCCGTTCCAACGACGTGCGGTGCCTTTTAAAATAAAGCCTATTTGGACCCTTTCGTACAGACAAAGGGTTAAAAGGTTTAAGTCTTATTTTATTTTATTTCATTATCGAAATTCTTATTTAATTAAGTAGACCCAGCACCAAATTCACTGATAAAATTGTGGTTCTAATAGATATTGTTTTTGTTGTTGCATGATTGAAGGACAAACCAACAAATAAATAATTTCACATTTATAATATTAGTAAGGATTAATTAATACGTATATTGTTAGTAATAAATAGCTACAACAGTCAGCATTCGTGTGAATGTGGCTACCACATTGCGATACTGGGCCGCATCTGCGCCACATTTCATTCCGCGGTCGATCGACAATGTTTCGGCAATTGTTTTGTTGTATAAGATTTTTTTCAGGAGTTTGAAGATCATCAGCTCATTTCTTACTTGATTAAAGGGTTTACAATCTTTCACAGGTGCGATTGATTTGTATTTTGGTGTACTTTTACTTCAGATTATTTCCAGGCATGGTAACCTTGAGCTGATGCTGCAGCACCAAGTAGTCTGTGGGATCCCAACTCTTCAGCAACTTACAGCAGATATAGTGTGTTTGGGCTCATTAGAATGGTCTCAATGGGTAGGTGTTTGATAAATGATGATCTAGGATCTCTGATGCAGCAGAAAACTGTGTAACACGATGTCAGGTATATCATACATTGTCCGGCCATAAAGATTCACATGTCGGGGGTGTTTTAAATTAATTTAGACAAAAAAGATATAACACTTGTATACGATGCTGTCCAATTTCGTGATTTTCAGTATGAATTAAATCACAAGGATTTTTTTATATTATAGAACTAATAAAACTAAGCTCAGTTTAATCACGTATTATATAATATTTACCTCATAGATTTAGGATTGGTGGGTAAAATTTAAAACTAGTCCATACTAGTGACGTGAAGTCAATACTATTGTGAAGTTAGGTAGGTATACGAGTTCGATGAGCTTTGTGAAGTCCACCGATCGCTCAAGTGTTTGATTGTTTGACCACCAGTGCGCGCTGCAAACTGCACTGGAAAGTGTAATGACTTTGTGAGTCTTTAAAAATGTACCTATCTATTTTAAACTTTCATAGAAAGACTTTTTAGACTTTCAAAGTATAGAAGCTTGACTCATCATTAGAGTTACAAATTAACTAATCTAAAATTGCTTAAATAATTTTGAGTTTGAATTTATGTACTCCCTAGTCCCTTTTGTACTCCATCCATTGATATACATATAATATGTACTAACTCCACCCATTGCCGTTTGAGCTTTGTGATTCGATCACAGCTACGCAGTATGTCGATAACTCTGGGTCACCTACGGAGCTCCTCATTTCTTATTGTCTTTTATTATAAGATACCACAAGCATAGCTATGACCATCGCCCAGTAAGATGAGCTGCTAAAAAACCCTGGGCACTTGTCTTTTATGAATCATATTAAGGTTACAAAATTTAGATAGGTAATCTCAGTTTCATTAGTTGCAATATTTTTGCCAGGTAAATTCATTCTCGCCAATAAAACATTTATTGCCACTAATTAGATGACGTAGTCACTAATTAATTGGCACAGTTCTGCTAACAATATAATGAGGCAAATCATTTTTATTTTTATTTTGCAGGTGCAAAGAGGAAGTTAAAACAAAATGGAACTGTTTACGCTGAGAAAATAGCTTCGAAGGAAAATAGTTCATTCGCAGAGTTCAGGCTGCTGCAAACAAAATAAATAATAATTTGTTTACTGACGAGTAGAATTGAGTCTTAAAATAGTAAAGTGCGATGTTTTAATAATTCTATAATGAAAACTGAAATAATAAAGATGACAATATCAAAATGTTAAACCTATCAACACCTCTCTGAAGCCTGCGACTTCGTCCGCGTTGTTTTAGGTTTTTAAGAATTCCCTGAGCATCTCATTTTCCGGAATAATAGCCTAGATTACTAATTGGAGAATTACTCTACCTTACTGTGGAAGTCCCGACAAAATCGGTCAAGCAGTTCCGAAGTTTAGCTTGACTAGACAGGCAGACAAAAACTTGAAAAAAAAATCGTTTTATTATTGTTCGGGTTATACTATGGATGTTCATCGGCCTCTAATAATCATATTAGAGGCCGATGAACATTGCAGACGATAACTCCTCGAGTAGAGACCACGTCTTAGCAAACGGATTGTAAGGTGCTCCTCAAGTAAGGTGAAATCCGAAAGGTGGCTAACGCCGATTGAATGCACAGCTGAGGATAGGTACATTGGCGCTACTTGATAGAGACAAAAGTCCAAAACTAGTATTGGCTGAAGATGAAAGGCAGTTAATTCGAAATTATAGACACCCAATTGTAGTTTATTTATAAGAGCGTTTATATGAAGTTCTACAAAGATTGGCCTCTTTATCCAGTACTAAATTTCGAGCTAAAAGTTAATCGGGGAAAGCCGAAACGGGTCAGTTAGTTAGCACACAACGTAAAGTAGTCCGCGGCGCATATTGGAATCGTTTACCCTGGATGGCTCAGTGGGATGAAACTTTAATAATCGAGAACGTCCAATAGCTAAACTTTTCCCTGATATCGCTATTGGCAAACTAAGCTCCATTTTTCTTAAAGTGGCGTAAGATCTATTTGAGATTTATAATTTCTCATCTTTCTATGTATATTTTTGAAAAACTATTTAAGAAACCTCGTAATGATTTTAAAATCTTGTTCAATGATGTCCAAAATATCCAGAGTTTTCGGGTTTGGAAAGTACTCTTAAATTTTCGCATTATTTGAGTACATGCTTTCAGTAGTATGTTAGACTATAATAATTTTATACTAAATGGCAAACTTTCAAAGAAATTTTTGTTGACATTTTTTTAGCGTCTAGGTACAGATGAAAGATATGTAAAAGCATAGAATTTGAATTGCTAAACAAAAAACGTCTTTAGGTTTACCAACAGGATGTCAGGAATTAAATTAAAAGGAAACGCTTGACATATCAACAATTCTTTTCGCCATCGTCCTTTCAACCTTGCAGCTTGAATAGTTCTTAAATAAAATGGAAAGACAGACGGACTGAAAACGGTACCTTGTTTTATTCAGAAACCCTATAAAATAGAAAGCCATACATGCACCAAGTATTAATTAGGCAGAGGAGGAAACAGGTAGGCAAACATTGCAGATTCGCGACACGCGCCGCGAAAACATGGAGCACCTTAATGAGACAGATGAACCAAATAAGATCACTTAAATTCAGCGCTCGTAGTGCTATCTCCTAGATAGCTATCGCAGCTAGTTCCTTTATTCCGTATAATGTTGTTTCACAAATAAATTATACGCTAAAGGCTGTCTAGTGCCTACACTTAATAATAACAAAGTTATCCGATTTGAAGGAGTGATAGCCTAGTGGTTTCTGGTTAGGACTGCGACTGCAGGTTCGATCCCGGGCTCCTCTGACTTTTCGTAGTTATGGGAAGGTGTGTGAAGTCTACAAATTGGGCCAGCGTGGTGGTTTCGGTTCTATCGGCCTATTGAAAGTGAAGGTAAAGAGAGCGCTCGACTCTTGTTTTAAATGCACAAACTCAACTGGCTAACCGCAGCCAAAATTCCGATATGAAAGTAGGTATAATGTTATTGGTATAGTAAAGCTACACATAGAATGCGAGATGGCATAGGTTTTTTTGTGTCAGAAAAATGGTAAATTGCCGATACGTTTCCGGTATAGTAGGCTTCTTCACTTCTTCTTCTTTATCAACCGCTATCGGTTGATACTTCTATACGTCCTCGGCTGGACGAAGGTCTCTTGCATGGACTGCCACAGGCCTCGGTCATGTGCGGCCTGAATCCAGCGGCTCCCAGCGATTCGTGAACCCAACGACTAATCAGCTCTTCGAACTATGTGCCCCTCCTAGTCTACTTTTAGACCTGCGACACAACCTGTAGATGTGAAATAAGAAAAGCGTGTAAGAGAATATACTTAGGGTCGATTTCACCAACGTAAAATAAGTCTTATCCGAGAGTACATTTAATATTTTGACAGAGTTTTCAATACAAAAACTGTCAAAACGCCCAATTTATCCCTTGGATAAATTTCACTCGAAATTGGTGAAATCGGCACTTAGTATACTATAAATTATTTCAATCGTATTATATTATATAGATAAATAAAATAAATAAGTAGTTAAAAATTACAGTCGCCGTAATTTGTTAAAAGCACAATAAGAATAACGAGATACGACCCTACAGTTTTTCAGAAACGAAATTGGTCGTAAACGTTAAGGGACTTAACCTTTAGCATTTTTACCGCCATTACCTTTACTACAGAGTTTTCTTTGTATTTTAGTTACTGCAATATCTTTGCAGACTATAGATTAAACTTTAATCGATAAATTGATTATAGGGTAAAATAATAAATAATTAGTGACTTAAAAGGGTACCACTACTTAAAAGTAACCTACTTCTTCATTGGGTGATATTTTTTATGTTTACAAAATAACTAATGCATACTTTAATGAATGTAAATTGAAATATAATATGTAACCTATTTGAACCAAATAAAAATTATATATAAATAGGTATCGAACCTTTTAATAATTTAATGTAAAAAATTCTTTTTAAAAAAACCGACTTTAAACGCCCGCGCCAGTACGAAGTACATAATTTATTGTTGATATTTTAAAAACCGCTCGACTGATTTCGATAAAATTTCAAGGGGGGTCCCATTGAAATTTTATATAAAAGTATACCTACCCTTTAAAACAAAAAAAGAATTTTCCAAATCGGTTCTCGCGTCTTCGAGTAATCGGTAAACATACATTTAAAAATAAAGATTCCGACGAATTTAGAACCTCCTCCTTTTTTTAAGTCGGTAACAATTGGATCCACATTATGCCTGACGGCTGACGGAAGTGTCCCTTGAAAGCTAACCGCATCATCTTTTTGGATGGAGATACTTTTCTTACAATATGTATTTAAATTATTTGGTTATTATACTCGTATTGTTATACCATTCACAAAAAATACTCGAATAACTACCATTTCAATCTTTGAGAAATCGGCGACATTACATACAAAATTACATTTACATACAAAAAGATTATCTTTTTTACATAAATCAATTTACCCATTCCCTTTCAGTCTGTAACATTCTCAACTACAAAGCTAAGTTTATTTGTAAACAATGTGAAAATTTCTCGAGGGTATTACCAAGAAAAGTTTTATCCCTTTAAGAAATTCTCATATTTGCAAGAAAAATTGTTAGGAAACTTTTTAGTATTCAGCCTACTCTCAAGAAAGATTTGCCAGAGATATCAGCTTGCCTTGGCGTAGCTACAGGCTACTGTTATAATAATACTCACTAGAAAGTTTCTGACTTTGGATTTTACTCTGATTTTTAGGGTTCCGTACCCAAAGGGTGCCAACGGGACCCTATAACTAAGCCTCTGCTGTCCGTCCGTCCGTCCGTCTGTCAGCGGGCTGTATCTCGTAAACCGTAATAGGTAGACAGTTGTTTTCACAGAGTGTGTATTTCTATTGCTGCTATAACAACAAATAATAAAAATTAGATTAAATTAAAAAATAAAGGGCTCCCGATACATAAAAAGGAAGCGAAATAAAATTTAATTTTTTAGCCTGGCATGTGGGGGTCATTGTCTAGAGCTCATTAATTGGAGTTATTAAATATATTTTTTACTATTTTTTGACTTCAAAAATGAAGAAATGGGGGGCTCATCAAAATTGTGACCAAAACAAAGTACAAACGAGCATTTTTCCCCCATAATATGCTAATTTAGTACTACTTATCTAAGAACTAAGATATCTAAATAGGTATGTATCGATGACAAGTATGACATGGCTCATCATCATCACTGATACAGATTAAACTTACCATCACGTGAGATGCGATCTCATCTGCTAGTAAGTGACGATGCAGTTTAAGATGGTAGCGGATTAACTTGGATGATAACTTGGATAGCCTATTCACAACTTATCGGATAGCGTATAAACTGTTTCCTATGTACCTATCCGATAATTCAATCTGGCAGTTATACTCAAAAAGATATCACACAGATTTATCAAGCGGATATTTTATCTGTTTGATATACCTATATCAGGCACTTTATCAGCAAGCGGTGAAACAGGCTATATAATAGTTTTCAATTAACAAATAATATAGCACACGTTTAGAAAGTTTGTAAAATTGTACTTTTAGGTTTGTGACCGCGACCCGCGACCGAGACGCACGACATTTGTTCTTTGTATAGAAATCTATGGTGAGAGTTTATTGCGAGAAGAGACCGTGACGCGCAACACTTACCGTAGATATCAGTCGATTAAACTTTACATATAAGTATCACTTGTCAGTTGCGAACTATCGCGATCTTAAACCTATCTATGATGACACGGAGCAACTTCAATGGCCAAAACTGTCTTTTAAACATTTTGGTCCAAGATCCCAGTGCCGCCAGACCTAAGTTATTTTCTCAGCAATTATTTGTGTACGATAGAGTAGTGTTCGAATGTCCGTTCAGTATATGCGTACCAGTTAGATTGTGCCGACGGCCAATTTCCAGATACCAGGTGCTAAAGGTAGGTAAAAACTAGAATAACTTATCTTAAATTCTCAGGGCTGATTTTCATATATGTTTTAAAGAATATTGTAAAAATTAATAAATTAATACTGCCAGACGCTTACCGCCGGCGGTTACTTTAGCCAGACGCTTTGAAGCTCTGGAACAGAGCTATGGATCGACGTGATTTTTTGTCTGGGTATAGCTTAGGATCTAGAGAGAGAGAACTATTGCAATATCTTCTGCAAGCTATACCCAGGCAAAAAATCATGTCGATCCGTAGCTCTGTTGCAGAGTGATTGAAGGACAAACCAACAAACACACTTTCGCATTTATAATATTATAGTATGATGATATTATCTCTCACACACTTAAACAAGTGAATCATGTTCTAGCGCTCATACATATGGGGACGCATAATGTGTGTCTGGGGGGATGTTTGACCCTTCCAATAGGTCTGGCAGCTTACAGATAATATCGCAATAGTTCCCTGAGTATCATGTATAAAAATCAGAACTGAGAATATAAGTTAACTTAAATTATATATTTTTTTGGGAGCTTCAAAGCGTCTGGCTAAAGTAACCGCCGGCGGTAAGCGTCTGGCAGTATTAATTTATTAATTTTTACAATATTCTTTAAAACATATATGAAAATGAGCCCTGAGAATTTAAGATAAGTTATTCTAGTTTTTACCTACCTTTAGCACCTGGTATCTGGAAATTGGCCGTCGGCACAATCTAACTGGTACGCATATACTGAAAGGACATTCGAACAGTACTCTATCGTACACAAATAATTGCTGAGAAAATAACTTAGGTCTGGCGGCACTGGGATCTTACTCTATTTTAAAAGTTTCCTTAACAGTTGTGACTGCCGAAACTAACTACGTCTGCGCAGTTGCTCAAAATTATATGAAAATCGTAAAAACAGCTAGTTGAGAGTTGCCGATTGCTGCAACAAGAAACTTCGTGTGCGCAGGCATTCCGAACCAGTAGTAGATTCATCGACTATTCAGAAGCACTTGTAAAAGTTTATTTGAATTAAAAATATTTCTATTTCTATTTCACAGCGTAAATACATCATACATACCTTCGATTTTCTTTCTTTGCCCAGCATCGCCCAGCAAGGTACATTGTCGTTCACCCAACATTTTTATCCATTGTTTCCGTCCTTTCTATTGTGCATTTGTTTTATTTTTCACCTTTGTTTATTTTCAAAAGTACAGGTTACTGGCGATACATTGTATTTCTAAATTGTAGGTACAGTACCTACAATTTTATTGAAGGTACAGAATAATGATATACTTACTACTACGTGTTCGAGGTATGTAAATAATAAAACGTAATAGTGTATTGAAGTAATTCAATCGGTTAAAAATCCATACAATACTTACTGATATCATAAATGTGAACTGTGGTCTGTTGTACTCAACAGTGGAACCAATTCTGACGAAATTAGGCACAAATAATTCGAGATACTTATCTAAAATCTTGGAAACGGATATCAAAAAAATCAAAACTTACCTACCACGGGATATAAAAAAACCCCAAATTCACACCGACAAAGTCGCAGGCATGGAATATATTGTATTCTATAAAAGTTTCTTCAAGTAGATAGATGACGCATTAGCATTTACCTAATTTAATTACTTTACCCAAAATAATTATGAAATCGTTAATGTAAACTCGAATTTTAATCCTGGCTCGCTGACCTTATTATTTTATAAGCTTTAACCCAGATTCCACAATTTGAATCAAAATCAAAAAGTCTTCCCTTTGGGTACCAAAGAAACAAAATATTGCGTTGCTTGCGATGCGGCAAAAAACTGTATAGTGCGGCCTGACTGTAATTAGTGAGGAAAATTTCGTATTCAAACATTTTTGCTCAAAAATAAAAGTTGCAGACTTGCGGTTCAATTTTAAGCTGCATATTACGAAATATTTTTGCTCTAAGATTATACTTACGTTGAATCGTTGAATTTTTATGCTTTGAAAATTGAAATGTGCTTGCTTAAAGTTTTTCAAAATCTATGGGGCACTGTTTGCAAAATCGCGTATTGGTTAACTATTACGTGAGAAAGATATACTTGCATTTTTGTTGTGCAGTTTCAAGCAGGAAAACATTCCTGCTTGAAACTGCACAACAAAATTCTGTAATTTATTACGGGATTTGGTTTCAAATAAGCGTAACCACTGCTTTGAAGTGCTATATACATATATACCTAATAATGTTATTATATTTAAATATGTGACTAATAATAGCAGAGCTGCTAGTTCGAAAGTAGTAGTTGAAAATTAAGTTTTTTATTTGTTGTCATAGATAATTAATTACTGACATACCTAGCCATTAACCAAGAAAAATAGTTTCCAAATCCGTCAACGGCGGTCCTGGATAGAACCGGCTATGGGAGCGAATGTGGCTCGCGAAATTTTGTCTGAAAAATCCTATTGCACGGTGCACTGTGTAACTGGCCCGATGCATTATACGTGGTAGAAGGTCCTTGGCTGGGTCTTTTTGTTTGGCGTCGCGGTCCTTTAGTCGACGCTTCTCAAAGGACACCACTGCCTTATCTACTGATTTGCGCCACTCTTGCCTCTGCCGCGCAAGTTCCTTCCACCTCCTATTAGATATATGACATGAAATGAGATGGCGCTTCAATACGTCTTTGAAGCGCCATCTCATTAGGGGACGTTGGTGAAAACGGGGATTAGACTTATAATTTTTGTTAATCACTTTTTAAATTATTTCTAAAAGCGTAAGGAACTTTTTCTTATTAATTGTCGCTTTCATTGCATTTTATATTAAACAGTCACACAGTGTCCAATACCAGACCTGTTTTTAACATGCGCAGCTCTGTAGCGGCGCCATAAATATGCGAATTGGATTTTGATTGCACTTAGTTGTGCTGGTGGGAAATAGAGCGCTTGACTTTTAGCAATTTCTATATATAGTGTTTTTATTTCAGTAAAAGCCTTCGTAGTTTTAGTAACTTTAATGATATTTAAACAATCGGTGCATGTACCAGGCTGAAGTGTTCGCATCTAATAGTTAGTGTGCAGCGCCTGCCTGATCGGGATAGACGTACATGACGTGTGCACTGTGCAGTGCATACTGTGCACCATATCCTTCCACAAATAACAAAATAAGTGTTTTATTTCAACATCATACAGGCCAGCCATTTCGATGGACGAACGACATCAGCTTTCTTTGAGGAGACTCGTTCAATATCGGGAAGTTAAGTATTGTTGGACAAAGGCCTCCTCACGTGGAGTGATGAAGTCTTCATCCAACAATGGATAATAAAAGGATTAGGAGAAAAACTTGGTAAACTTACCAGGCTTGAGAGCAGACCTCCACCAAAAATATAGCGCAACTGTCCTTTAGGTAGCCTCGAGCGCAACGGCTACATAATATCCTAAATCTATGGCTGTAGGCTATGTTATTTTTGTAGGTGTAGGTGTACTAACACTTCAGTTTCGCATATTATAATATGCGAAACTGAAGTGTTAGTCTTGAAGTAACTACAAATAGTTATTGTATTTTTGTTAACAAAAAAACTGCTAACAAAAAAAAGTTTGTTCAGATTAAGATAACATATCGATGGTATTAATTTTATCCCAAAAGTGTTAAAAACCTAATATGAAGTGGGGTGCACTACTTTTCTACTAGATACTTTACTTTTCTGAATAGAAATGAGTGTTTCAGTTCTTTTCGTTTAACAGAAATGAACATTGTACCTATATAGCAGGCATCTCTTTAGCAACACATACCTATTGATACAAATTACTTTACAAAGTCGTTTAAAGATAAACTCGATGGTAGGTACTACAACAAACTTTCTGTATCTCAGCAGAGATCGACGAATTCTAAGAATAAACGATCTACAGGCAAGTCTCACGATACAGTTCGGACTTCAGACGCGAGTCGCGATGCCGACGGCATTTCGACATTACTCAGCCCGTATCTGATATCTTTGCTAATTGACTAGAAATACAGATAAAAGCTATTTTTACTGCTATAAAGTTCCAGCGCCCGGTATTATTGGAAAAGCGTCATCGCGAAATTGGCTTTTATAAAATAAATGCGTCCATACGCTGACTTAGAGCTTTTAGTGCTACAATATTCTTGTTAATTATCTTTCTAAACTAGATTTCGCCTCATATATGTTTTTAATAAATTAATCATAATATTATCATATTAATATCATATTTTATAATCATGTCATGAAATCTTCAATAAATAAATTATACCTAACAGGCAATCCTTGCCCATGTTTTAATGTTATTTTATTTTTTCTGTGATTTTGAGGATTTCAGTACGATTTTTACCAACAACCTTGAAAAAGTATTTCAAATTACGTAGGTATGCAGAGATCGAAATAAGGGAGGAAATACACTTCAACTCTTCTTTAAGGAAGTACTTTTTTTGACGACCTCCCTGGCGCAGTGGTGAGCGCTGTGGTCTTATAACTGGGAGGTCTCGGGTTCGATTCCCGGCGGGGTCAATTTGGGACTTTATAATTTCTGAATTGTCTCTGGTCTGGTCTGGTAGGAGGCTTTCGTTGGCCGTGGCTAGTTACCACCCTACCGTCAAAGACGTGCCGCCAAGCGATTTAGCGTTCCGGCACGATGGCGTGTAGAAACCGATTAGGGGTATGGGTTGAATTTTCACTGCCATACCCCTTCCAAGTTAGTCCGCTAACATCTTAGACTGCATCGTCACTTACCATCAGGTGAGGTCGCTGTCAAGGACTATCTTGTCATCGAGTATAAAAAAAAAGTTTCCAGTTTTTGACTATGTACAAAGAAGTGTAGGTAGGTAAGTAGCTCCCTTATTCCGATAATGTGCAGTTTTAACTGCGCAGTTTTATCCGAGAACTGAGCAGTCCAATCTTTTTCAGTCAACGAACTGCGTGGAATACTGACTTGCCGTTCACATGCACGCACTTAACTGCGCAAACTTGGCTTGTGAAGGTAGCGCTCAGGTATGACGGAGCGTGTAGTTGGTTCTTAATAGTAACGCCGCACGGTTGTTTTGTGCGTTGCTGCGTCGCTGCGTTGCTGCGTTATTTCTCCGCCGCCGCCATATCGTCCGCGGTTTACTCTGCGCGCTACGGCGCCGTGACGCGTTGTAGTCTGCGGCCTTCTACTTAAATAATTATATCCCCGATCACTTCTTCTTTTTCAACCGATAGACATCCACTGCTGGACAAAGGTACCTTGCATTATA
This sequence comes from Oeneis ivallda, assembly GCA_029955525.1. NCBI lineage: Eukaryota > Metazoa > Arthropoda > Insecta > Lepidoptera > Nymphalidae > Oeneis > Oeneis ivallda. The sequence goes on along the minus strand of JARPMR010000004.1, from coordinate 18,054,121 downwards.
CTTTCTCAATCTTTCGCCGTCGGTATCCAGCGGCTCCCTGCAACTCGTCTGAAGTCATCGGTCTAGCTAATGAGAAGGGCTTTCCGGTGCGGGGTTGCCATTCCAGCACCTTGGGACCCCAACGACCATCAGTTCACATCATTATCTGTTTAGTGATCTACATCAAATCCACAAGGGAAAGCTGAAGACATTATAGGACAACAGAGACAACTTCATCGGACACCTGCGTCAGCGTTGACCACAGGAAAAGTAAAAGCTACGATCAATTGGTTGTTCGACCTTTTGTAGATCGACCTTTTTAGTTTGTGCATGGTTTTACGCTATTAACACTGAACGCCAGAGGATCAAGTTTTGGCTTAGTTTTTTTCGACGTGTTCGAGCTTTGAGAGTCCATCTAGGTATGTAAGGTGATCTCGGGCTACGATTGAATTATGTATTTTATTTAATCCTGGAATATCCTCTTGATGCTCCTAACAGCATGCTCATATTTTGATTGAATTGTTTCACTTAATCTTCACATATAACCAATATTAATTTCATTTCTATTATACGATACAATTTATACTATAATCTGTATTTCGCTCAGTGCAATACGCTTTTGACTTAATAATATATCTTGATATAATAAATCGGGAACGTAATAAATTGGATTGAGGCCATATTTTGCAATTATGTTAAAAGGTATTTCGACATAATAAATTGATCAATTAATAATGTTTTCAATACATTTGCTCGTAATACTTCGCTACCGCTCGTTCATACTACCTAACTAATTTGCTATCGTAACTGCAAAGCAGATTTTTACTTTTACTCTACTATACCTTAAGTTGTATCATCACAGAGTTATTGCCACATACAAAAGCTGTGCGGAAAAGTAACTTAACCGCATGATTGCAGTGTCGGTCAGTCGGTTAGGTACATGTTTAGTCAATTTGGCCGCCAAACAGAACAGCTCTACAAAGAGATCCTCTAGAAGATTCCAGGGTTGATCCTCAAAAATTGAAAGAAGGCCGCGTGGAAGACAGTAAAAGAAGTGGTTCGATGACATAAAGGAGTGGACCCAATATTTAAGTAGAGTTTTTTTCCACAAGTCCACCACATAATTTGATGATTTGAAACAGTCACCTTGATATCAGATGAGATCACCACATCTACTCACTTAAGCTATAAAAGCAAGTCAAACGAAAGACAATAAAACCTTTTGCCATAAAAACAAATTGACAAAACAGTACAACTCTCCAAAATTATCAGTTTAGTACGGGAAGCGAGCTAGGGACAAGATTGGAGTGAGTCTTTTATTTTTCTAAGATCAGATGCCACTACCAGGTGCCTCAATCAGAGAACTATAATAATATAAAATTTTATTTCCACGAGTATAAAATCTCGTATAAAGGGTAAAAAAGTATGTTTTTAACATAATTAATTTAACAGATAAATTTTATGTTGGGTTTGGTTCGTTTACGTTTCTGTTAATGAAAAGATAAATATTGTCAAATCTTATATATTTATTTTATTAATTAATTAGAAAAAAGCTATAGTCTTAATTCCTAGTTCCATGGAAAAAAGCATACGTAGATCAATTTCTACAAGAATAATGTTTCCTGTATATGTGCCATTTACACTTGCTCTAATACATGAAGTGTCATGAATAAATTTACAAGTTCAAATTGTGTTCACTTACATATTATTTATTATGCAATGTGCATGTAGAATTTTTATAAATAACAAGTAAAATAATATGTAATAATATTGGATATTGGTAAATGCGAAAGTAACTGTCAGTCTGATTGGATGGACCTAAATATTATCTTCTTGTCCATTTATTACCTTTTCAAGACTACACTAAAACCATCCTCTGTGCTACCCGCTTTCGAATAAAAAATTTCCCATCCATAGACCAAGTGACCAAATTCACCATCTCCTCACCCCTCTTTTTCATAGGAGGTTAAAATGGATTAGGCAGGCTATATTTTTTAACTTTTTTAGAAATTTTTCTTCATGTAAAGACCTATTCATTCTACCTAAAAAATATTTTAGCTATCTCAGAAATAGAGTATTACCTTTCGAAGTCTAGAATAAACTATCAAAGGCGTCTGACACAAATTGACGCCGTGTAGCGACGACGGTGCTCCAACATTACTCAGCCCCTATCTAATGTCGTATACTACACTAGCGGCACGCTATGATGGCCGGTTTGACACATTACAATAGTGATGTGGAATGTCAATTTATTCTCGAACAAAAAACAATTAAGTTTTGTTTTTGTACCTGATTAAATAGGTTTAATAAAACAAAAATGTATATGTTTATTTAATTTATTTGAACGAACTGAATATTTGAATGAAAATGAATATACATACTTTATATTATGCACACAAGAAACATATGAATACAAAAGATACCAAAAAAGGTGCCACAAAAGGCCACTGTCGTCACTGCTATCATCACCTACATTAATAATTATATGTTCGTTTTCTATAATATTATCTATTTTCACATCTCTTTCATAATCTTCCCTTATTAATTTAACAGTTCTATTCACAACCTTTTCCCAGTCTCCTTTAGTCACATGTTCACAAGCTTCTTCTAATAATTTTAGCATTTTTTTTGTGGTAAATGGGGGTTCTGTATTGTGTCTTGCAGCATATCCCTTAATTTGAGCCCACACCAACTCAATCGCATTATACTCACAATGGTAAGGCGGTAACCGTATAACTCTGTGCCCATGTTCTAATGCTATTTCGTCAATGACGTATCGGATCTTGGTTGGTTTGTTTTCTTTTAAAAGACGTACTAATTCCGCTTTTAACATATTCATGTTTGCATCTACGCCATTTTTACGAAGCCATGCGACGATATCAGCTTTCTTTTGGGATTGGGCAGGTGGCTTGTCAATTTGCATCGAGTGGTATGGGGCGTTGTCCATAATTATAATAGATGGTTCAGGGAGGCTACACAACATTGAGGTAAACCATTCAGTAAACTTTTCTCCATTCATGTCTTCATGATAGTCTCCAGTGGTTTTTGACGCAAAAGCCATGAGAGAACCTTCGACAAACCCGTTGATGGTTCCGGCGTGACAAATTATAAGTCGCGATCCTTTTCCTACAGGAACTTTGGAAGTAGATGCTGCTGTGTCATCGTTCCAAGAACGGCCTACAGTATGGTTAGCATTAAGCCATGTTTCATCCAAGAACACAACATTTTGCCAATTTTTGATTTCTTTCACTTGCCGTAAAAAAGTATACCTTGCCATCGCTATATCAAATCTTTCCATCAATATTTTGCGTTTGTTACATTTTTTGTATCGAAATCCAATGGTCTTCAAAATCTTCGTTAAAGAACTTTCCCCACCGAAGAATAATCCAGCTTCCTTCAGTGAATGCACCAACTTTTTTCTTGTTGGATACTCCTTCTGTAAATAGTAGCCGTAAACATGTCTTCGGATAGCATCGGCATCAAAGCTATCGATGCCTACGACTGGTTTTGCTCGTTTTCTCTTTTTTGGTGTGTGAAGTTTATTTTCTTCTGTGCCAGTCTCGCCATATTTTTTTTAGTTATCCGTCTAACAGTTCGTTGTCCAATATTAAGCGCATCAGCTACGCGTTCAACCACTGACGTTATAGGTAAAATTGGCCCTCCATTTTGAGCTTCACGATCGAAATAGTTACGAAGGCGTATTACGAACTCACGTGTCTGACTATTTAGAACAGTTCTCTGCGTACGTTCGGTCATATCGACGAAATCCACAACAAAGGGCTTGAACAGAGTCCAAATTAACGAGCAAGGGTCAACAGTAATGCAGTATCAATATTTGAAATCCAAAGCCAGGTCAAAACTATATCACAATCGCATTGCACTGACAGTTTATACTTTTCGAAGCAACGTCAATTCGAAACTGCTTTGTTTTGCATTGAGCATTGACGCGAGTTTGCCGGAGGTAGTAGTTGTGCTAGCCAGCGATCCTATGTGACGATCGTATTAGATTCCATTTTTAAAAATTTTCAATTTAGAAAACCAAATGCCGAGTTGTGGTATATATCATATAAAAATAAAAATTTTACCTTTTGTATGAAACAGCTGATATTTTTTTGCGATTTCAGAGGTTTGTCCACATAGTGAAAATTGTTCATATTCACAAGTACATTCACCCCTTAAATGGTGCAAACTGATTTTTCTACACTTGTATACATTTTAGAAATCAATTTAATAAATAAATTTTGAGTCCTAAACCTAAAACTACATTCGATAAAATTTATGAATCTCTGCACATCACTATCGTCAATAAAGTAATACAATTATTTCCTTCAAAGTCGTTATCAATTAATACGGAACTTCATGAGCGGACAAACGTCAAACCGGCCATCATAGCGTGCCGCTAGTTTAATTGACTTGGAATACAGATAAAAATAAAAAGCTATTTTTAAACTCTCGGGGAAATTCTACTTGAGATAGGTACGTGTATTTCTAAATCTGCTTTTGTAACTGTAGGTAACTCGAAGCAATTCCCAAACTTTACAGGGAATCTCAGAATCTTGTTACTGAATTCATTAAGTTTAATTTGTGCATTTGTGCAATGTTAAATATGAATTTAATAAAACACAGTCATAATATTCCAAAGGCAAATTTTATTTATGGTCCAACATATACTGAATGAAGGGACCCATTCAATGTAAAATTTCGCATTTACACTCAGTTATGATACAATATTTACAGACACATACAATCACTGACCTCTATCATCAATATAATTACGCTGGACAAGCTGTGCCAAATAAAATGGTCGCTGATTCCTGTGACGAATCAAATCACCGCACCGAAGGTACTGTAGTATATATATTCTGTGGTACTGGGAACTTTTGACCTTTCCCAACACAATTTATCTAAAGTCCCGTACACCTTCACTTCCACTTTTGTTAGTTGATCAAAATCCTTCATTAACACATCTTCAACAGCCGGTCTAGCGAGCTTGTATTAATAAAGGGCAGTGCATACATTTATATAGGTAATAATTGAACACTGAGGGCGGTTAGCTGTTTGCGAGAAAAGCGAATGCTGCAAACGTGAACGCTAGTCGCGGCGTGAAAGTGTGGCCACGACACGCGCCCGCTGCGGCGCGGGCGCGCGCGCTACCGCCGCCGTCCCCGCGACACGCCGCGCCCGCCGCGCTTGCCAAGCTTCGCCCGCGAATCTTAAGCGGAGATATACACAAGTTCTCCTCCGCGAAGTCCTCCGTCAGTGCCAGCGGATTGGCCAAAGGATCACGCCCACACTCGCAAGGCAAGTGATTTCCCCGGATCACTATATTCTCCACTTCCAAAACGACTGCCTCTGGCGTCTCGAGCATATGATTACCGGTTAATTTAAAAGTATGGACGCTGTTGTTCTGTATCAACGAAAGCTCCTCGATGCCATCTATCTTATTGTTGCACATCTCCAGAGTTTCTACTCGTCGTAAACCATCGAAGGCGCCGACTTTTATTACTCCTAAGTCCGATTCTCTGAGTGCGAGACGACCTACTCGAGTCAACCCGTGAAATGTGTCCTGCAAAAGTGCCGGTAGATCCATATAAGCCAGTTCTAACACCCCAACACCTTCTAATCCTGCAAACGCTTGCGGTTCGATCGACCTTATTCCGGACGGGAGCTCGATCTGCGTAACGTCGTTGAGGCCGGAGAATGCATGCGCTAGGATTCGCTTAATTGGGTTGTTGCGTAACGAAATTAGTTTTATAAAATTAGTTCCCGCGAATGCGTAACCCTCAATCTGCGCGATTCTGTTATGCGTTAGCACGATCGAGGATATGTTCTGGAGAGCAGCAAAGGCGAACGCGTCGACTGTCGCAAGCGGAGTGTGTTGTATGTATAGCTCGTTGAGACGGGGTAAACCGCGAAAGGCAAAGGGGCGAATGCGCGTCAGGTTGCAAGCGTCGAGTGAGAGCCGCCGCAACTGTCGTAGATGGGCGAAAGCGTCTGACCGCAGGATGCGCAAGTCCGCTCGGGACAATGACAGCTGCATCACGCTAGAACTCAGCGCTGACGGTACGCCCCGAAGCGTTGCACTGTTGCATACAACCTGCAACAAAGTAAAAGTACATGAATACTCACTAATGTCGATAACTCGACGTGAACAAACGTACTGGTTTGTTTTAAGTCTTTATTACACATTTCAATAGTCACTTACAAAGGAGAATTAATACCTAAAGGTTCTCTACCATTTAATCGTTGTAAATGTGGACAGAGGGAAAGAAGTAGTGCATAGATAGAGAAATACTCGCAAGTAAACAAAAACAGAAACAATTCAAACAAGAGTAATTATGACATGATCATCATCATCATCATCATTAGCAACCCATTGAGTGTGAGTACAAGACATGGTTGCATGAACTAACACTCAGAGAGCATTCCCTACTTTGGTCGAATGCAACAGACTGCAAGCAGACTAAGGAAGCCTTTCCTTATCTAGACGAACAACTAACAAACAGACTACTCCGCCTGGACAGAGGTAAACTCAGGATGGTGGTGGGAATCATAACGGGGCACAGCCCACTAAGCAAACACCTTTTTATTATAGGTGTCACCGACAGTCCTCTGTGCAGGGCCTGCATGGAGGCAGATGAAACACCCACGCACGTGCTCTTGTCATGTACGGGCGTGGAAGAACAACGCAAGAACCACCTCGGATCTCCAGCTTCACTTCAAGAAGTCCTTGGCAACCTGGGCGGCCTGCTAGGCTTCTGGAGAGATCTGGGATGGTTGGAGTAACAACAATGGATGGATTGGTCACACACAACAGACCATCACGGTTTACGTGTGGAAACCAGCCCAGCAGAAGAAGAAGAAGAAGAAGCAACCCATTAACGGCTCACTACTGAACGCAGGTCTCCTGTCAGAGAAGGTTTATAGGCCATAGTCCACCACGCTGGCCTAATGCGAATTGGCAGACTTCACACACCTTTGAGAACTCAGGTGTGCAGGTTGCCTCACGATATTTTCTTTCACCGTTGAAGCAAGTGATATTTAGTTGCTTAAACGCACTTGACTCCGAAAAGTCAGAGGTGAGTACCCGGGATCGAACCTGCGACCCCCCAAATAGGAGACCACCGTCCTAACCACTACGCTATCACTGCTATGGCTTATTACTTGCAATTAATTAATTAAGACACTCCTAATTGAAATATGTATATCTATACTCTATACTTAATATTATATAGAGGAAATCTTATTTGTAGATTGTAGGTATTGTAAATTAATATAGGATATTTTATATAATTACAAACATATAATAAGGGTTCTAAAATTTTGGTGTCCCTACCTAGGATATTTTTTCTTAATTTCAAAAATGCTTAAAACTTCCTGAAAATACTAGCTGTTTTGATTAGAAATCAACCCGGAACAAAGAAAATAATTAACTAGGTATATTCCTTGGATAAACAACACAAAAGGTTCATGTAAGTATCGATATAATCGGAACAGCGAATACGGATCATAACGAACAAGCGGTTGGATATATGGGAGTATAATATAGTTGTACAGAAGAGCAATGAAAGATCAACGCCATCACAATTGAAGCCCCATCGGCATTGTTTGTTTTGTCAATAAAATTAATCCACCTCTCTCAGTTTCATGCCTGTATTTTGTTTGAATTCGTCCAGCTTAAGCTTCTCAAATAACCAAAACCGTTCCAACTAAATAAATCCTTTATTTAAACTCTCAGATATAATACATAGGTAGGTATAGCTTTGTTCATTTCATAATGAACATTTATTTTAATTTTGAAAAAAAATGCAAAGGTTTTTGTATGAGAATTTTTTTTTATAGTTAAGTAATTTATAGGTGCTTCGGTTTTCTATAAAAAAATTACGTTGTTTATACTTAAATGCTCATATCTAAATGTCATTGCCCACTGGCGTCAAAACTCTGTGGCAATAAAATAAATTGAAAACGTAATGTATTTGATAGTAACCACAATTTGCAATTAGGTTTTAAAAACCGGCCAAGTGCGTGTCTTTCCGTAGTTGAAAGTCTTAAATATTATTGCTGACCTAGGATAGTGCTTTTATTTAATTTATGAATATTGAATACATTTTGAGTTCCATGGTTTAAATACCAATATACTTACTACAAAATATGCAACTTACACTACGTGTAATACCTACCTTAGAAAAAACAGATATAACTCCTTACCTAATGAACCCTACTTAGCCGTGATGAACGGATCCCTGAATTGAGAAATGGTGCTCCCACAACCATAATATTTTTAAAAGACCTATTCAACGACACCCCACACTGTTATTGATAAACGAGATAAACTGGGATAAACGAGAAAAAAAAATTCATCCCCACTTTACTGTAGGGGAGGTACCCTAAAAAAAATATTTTTCACAATTTTATTTCACCACTTTGTCGGCGTGATTGATATTTATACTCTTATCAAATTACAGATTTCTAGTACCAATGGTCTCTGAGCTAAACCGCGGACGGACAGACAGACAGACAGACAGACAGACAGACAGACAGACAGACAGACAGACAGACGGACGGACATGGCGAAACTATAAGGGTTCCTTGTTTACTACGGAACCCTAAAAATGAATAATTTGACACTTTTTGAGCAATCGAAATATAATTATTAGTAAATGCGTTATACAATCATTTACATAGTACAGCGAGTCCAATCCTAAGTGATAATTTCACTTCATCGATGAGTATATAACATAATAGATATACCTACGACAACGACGAATTTTGACGTTTTCTTTGACGAAAATTTCTAATATATCAAACTTACTCGGCGATGGTGAAATTGCTTTGAAATTGGCAATAAGTATATAATTCATGTGGCATATTAGGCCAAATATAATATCACTGTGTTATATTAGGCATGTTTGTTCTTTGTTTTGTGAATTTAATATTTATGTTGTCAATAAAAAATTGACATTAAATTTATTATTTATTATATAATTATTTGTTTAATATTATCAATCAATTAAGTCACTAAAACCTTTACGATGAAAATAAAGGCGACAAATTGAGAACCTCCTTTTTTTCGTCGGTTGAAAAATAAATAATTCAGGTGGTAGCTGAAATTATCACATTACGACGAGGCTCGGCTGAAAAAGAGATTGTAGGGGTGCTTTTATTTCTAGGACCGGACACCAGGTGGCGTCGGTCTATAACCCAACGGAAATTACGATCGTAAAGAATAAAATTTCCCGGGATGCTAATGATCGCAAACGCCGCCGCGCGCCGTCCCGTAATAATGATACCAGTGTCAGCACTGAGATAGACATTTTGTTTTATTCGTGTAAATTGTTTCAGTATTTTGGGTGATAAAATATTCACATTAATTCATACAAGAGGTGCAAATATCAAAACAGGGTACAGTTTCATATACTTCTTCTATGAGTTCGTTTATAAGAGTTTACTATATAAATATTTACTACATAATTACGTTATATATTTTATGTTTGAATATGGATATATAAGAGGACAGGAAAAAAAGAAAAAGTGTTTACTCCAGGAGTGGCCCAATGTAACAACGAGGGTTCAATATAACCTAAAGCTGACTGTATTGTTATAAGTCAATTTCTCCTCAAACCTAACCTCACTATTACTAAAAGTTTGCTACCCTAGCTGCGCTACTATCTGGCCTAAGGCTGATTAAAGAATATGTAAGTACTAAATACGCCAAACCAGGAAAATATTTATGATATAAAGTCAGTATGCAGCTTAAGTACCGCCTGCCCTTTCTCTATTAGACCACAAATACAAATTTTCTATTATAGGGCATATTTTAGAGAATTTTTGCGTGTTTGCTTGTTTCACTCAACCTTGGAGCTTTTCGTATATTTAAGAGCATTATAGTTAAGCGTGGTTGTAGGGCGTGTTTGCTTGTTTCACTCCAATATCGGAAGAAAAATCGCTTTTTCTTCTTCCTCTTCGGTCTTCGCTCATTTGCTGTAACAATGTTTTATCTCGAAAAAGTGGCGATAACTAGTTACTTTAACTTGTTAAATAGGAAAAAATTGCCATTTCATGCTCTATGAAAAAAATTGAAAAAGTTTTAATAAACCTTTTTTGAGAAAAAAAATCATTGCAGCTTCAATTATAAGTGTCGATAATAGTCGTACCTGAGACTGTGAAAGGCAGATGCACTGAGTAGGACAGGATGGCACGAGAGTGGAAGTAAGAGCTTGAGGGTTCGCTTCGCATAGGACGGTCCACGCTAGCCCAGTTACCAGCCAACGCACCACGGATCTGACAACAAAGTAAAATTTTTATCAAATTAAAAATGCAAAAGTGTGTTGATAAGTTTTATTTTTGGTTTGTCCTTCAATAACGAAGCAACGGATCGGGTATAGTTGAGGACTGTGAGCCTGACAAAGGCTACCTTTTATCCCGGAAAACAGAGTTCTCGCGGGTTTTTATAAACGCAACTCCACATGGACAAAATTGCCCGCAAAAGCTAATAAATAATTAATGCTTTTCCTCATTATTAACTATAGACGTGCACTGCTGGACTGTGGACATGGGTCTCTTGCGTAGACTTCCACAATCTACATGCCTCGGTCTTGCGCCGTCTTGCGATTTTTTTATTAATTAGTAAAACCAGCTTAGTTGAGAATTTAAATGAAAATAGGTAACGCATATTTACATGAGTTCATAAATGGAAGGGCCCTAACCACAGCAAATTACCGTGCATTCATTATACAAGCCGGTGAACTATGATGTGAAGACTGAAAGCTAGAACATTTAGGAATTATTCTCAAAATTTTGTGTTTCTGCTCATATTTTACAATATGACTAAAATATTGTTAGCAAAATATATTATACAGATATATACAGAAACAAACAAAGAAGGGAAGAGTGAAGAGTCCGAAAAAACATTGTCCTTTTGAATTTTGTGTTGAAATTTGTTTCACACTAAATACAGCTCTATTTCATGTACGGCACGCACTGAAAAACCGTTGAGATTTTAGTATGAAATTTGTACGGACACAACAGCGGAAGGTTCAGTAACCGCGGAAAATTAAATGTACATATTAAACAAGCAGGAGAGTCGAGAACGAGAGATACGGGACCTGGCGAAAAAACATCAGTGATTTTTCTGAAGCTGTTCATTTTTATAACAAACGGCTAAAAGGACAACACCTGGTCATATTAATAATTTACAGAAGTCTTTAATTAAACAAGCGCGTGCCCGCGCGGTGTTATAGGAATCCTTTTTCTGTACAACAAACCCACAAGCAAATACACTTTTTCATTTATAATATTAAGTAGATCCCTAAGTCAGGATAGTAAGGAAATAGCGATTTGATAATACACGAAAATTTATTTCACTCAACAAGCAAGAACATTTAAGGTCATCACAATCATATCAATTACTAATCGATGATGTGATTTCACCTTTAAACATGCAAAAAATCGGAAACACAAATAACTATAAATACATAATTTATTATAATAAATACACACACAATAATTATTAATCTTGACTAAAATTGTCCCCTCTCCTCCAAGTAAGCGGAAATCTTGTTCTTGCAATAAAGCAACGGGTGAAGATCCTACCATCAACCTTTCTAGTTTTCAATCCGCACCTTTAACCGGGCTATTGAGGCTCAATATTTTCTTTTATTCGCAAGTACCCCAAAACATAGATTTAGGATTGGTAGTTGCTTCGCACCTACTAGATACACATAGTCTAGCAACCAATGTTTGACGTTTTCAAACAAATCATGATATTACGTTGCTGCGTTTAAGGAGCTATTATTTGTAGGAAGGACGGTATCTAGTAGCAACTACCACCTAGTAGTAGTAGCTAATACCAGGCCTAAGTCTATGCCTAAAACATTTATTTTGCAGACTTATAATCTTTCCTTAATATTCTCGCAACAATTTCATCTTAAATGCAAAGTGGTAAATCTCCCCCCGTCAACTATTAGTGTTTTAACCAAAACCGTGTACCAGCTCGTTACTTTCACACCACAAGATGAAAGCTCTCAACTAACGAGGGGTGTCAGAAATAATGCACGCCTTTGTGGGTCGCGTTAGCTGGATGACACCCGTCTTATTTAGCATCTATACAACACTGCCACACACTGACACTTCTATAGCTGCTGGTTATAAAGCCACGTACACAATAACAACAAGAAAAAAGTTTAAAAATCGTAAACCGACTACGTAAAATTGGATGTAACATCGTAATGATTTTGTTCCTATAAAATGTAGTCCACGTATGTCACCCAGACCTTAATAACGAAACGATTATTGACACCTGATTCATCAAAATCGGCCTAGTAGTTTAGGGGCTACAGTACATACATACGTAAATAGACACATACATACAAAAACTGCTAAAAGAATAACTCTTCCTTTATATTGTGAAAATGTCGTCCCGAAAACGCCGTGGCGACGAGCGACGTTTTCCTATTTATTTTTGCGTAGGTACTTTCATCTTTCACGACGACGGCTATGAAATCGATTAACGACAACTTTAACTTGAAGATAAGTTCACGATAAATACTTTCGCAAATATCGTGTGTAATTCTTACTAACGAGCTGGGTGTAATTTTACCTTTACTGAAAAAGCGAAAAAGTTAATTTTTCTAAACTCTAAACTCGCAGGCAAAATTGGTCTTATTTACTTAAAGATTGGTTCTCTGATTCATTTTGATAACAGTTAATCGTATTAAAACATCAAACTTCCAGTAGTATCGATCTATTTACCTGATGCAGAATGCTGATGCCATGGGCGGGCGCAGGCTGGGCGCGACGCCCGCCTTGCGCCCTCACCTACGCACTTCCATTTGATAGTCTACGCCGACCTGCGACAAGCAAATAAACTTAAGCTTAGAAGCGGTCTTTGGTGGTAAGGCTCGATAAATAAATTGATTCATCATCACAACCACCCTACTGCCATACTAGATACGGATCTTTCAGTATGAGAAGGGCCAGGCCAAAACTACCTATCTGTTTAGTTTTTAAAAACCCACGGGAACTCTTTGATTTCCCGGTATCAAAAGTAGCCTATGTCGCTATCCAGGTATACAACTACACCCAAGCAAAAAATCATGTCGATCCTATGCTCTATTGCTTAGAGACTGAAGGGTAAACCTACAAACAACACTTTCGCATTTTATAGTATTAGAAAAAATAATCTAAAGGTATCTTTACCTTTCTATTATTTTCTCTATGTGCGTGCAGATATTTCCACAATATGCGGATGATTTTAATTGATTCTTAACTGTCTGCTATCAATTACTGGACTCTGGAGTGATGAACCTTGTCCGCGCAAAATGGGACCAACATTCGGCTTTTAGTAACAAATGAAAATAAATTGTCCGAAATTAGAGTAAAGGACCCTAACATTTTAGGCTAACATTAGAGACATGTTAGGTATAAAAAACACAATTTCTCCCGCTATTTTAGCAGCAAGTCCATGTTTTTACTGTTGAGTTTATTTTTCCCTTCATTTTATGTGCCTTGTTTGTTGTTATATGAGTCGTATTTATTTTATGTTAGCCAAGCAGACATAGTAGACGATAGTATGACAGTCAAACTAATCAAACAGCTAATAATAATATAAATGCGAAAGTGTTTGTTCATTTCTTCAATCGAGCAGCAACAGAGTAACGTATTAGAATAGAATAGAATAGAAATGTTTTTTATTCAAATAAACTTTTACAAGTACTTTTGAATCGTCAATGAGTCTACCACTGGTTCGGAATGCCGTTCCTGCCGAGAAGAACCAGCAAGAAACTCGGCAGTTGCTCTTTTCAAAATACTTTTACAATATACTTAACAGATATTATTCTATGTATGCAGAGTTTCCACAATGAGGGAAAGTTCCACAAAAGCATACGTAATTATTTCTAATTATGATTCAACACATGTCAAGATGGGCAGACAGAAAGTAGCCCCATTGCTGCTGGTGGAACCCGTTCACGAGCATGACGCATGACCCAGCCATTGCTTCGCTCAACCATATTTTAGGGAACGTAACAACCCGCATCACACGACACCACCGCAGAAATGTTAAAGAGAGTGTGACATACTTATTGACTCGGTTATTCTTGTTTTTTTTGCATGCATGAGTACACGGTCTAATAGGTGACATACTAGGACACTTTTATAGCGAGAAAACAAACGGATTCCGCGGAATTTTAAAAACCTAACTCAACGCGGACGAATTCGTTGGTCTATGCTAGCATAAAATAAAATAATTGATGTTTATCTTAATTTTTTTTAATCTATATCTATATATATAAAAGAAAGTCGTGTTAGTTACACTATTTATAACTCAAGAACGGCTGAACCGATTTGGCTGAAAATTGGTGGGGAGGTAGCTTAGAACCAGGAGACGGACATAGGACACTTTTTAGTATTATGAATGCGAAAGTGTGTTTGTATGTTGGTTTGTTTTTCAATCAAGTAGCAAAAAAGCTACGGATCGACCTGATTTTTTGCATGGGTATAGTTGAGAACCTGGAGGGTGACAAAGGCTAAGTTTTATCCGGGAAAATCAAAAAGTTCCCGCGGGATTTTAAAAATGAAATCCACGCGGACGAAGTCGCGGGCATGAGCTAGTCCCTTATATATTTAAAATTAAGAAACCTTAATCCATGCGGACGAAGTCGCGGGCATCATCTAGAATTGATATAACTATATAACTGTAAGGTTTGATTAATCATACTATTTTAATATTATAAATGCGAAAGTGTGTTTGTTGGTTTTTTGGTTTGTCCTTCAATCACGCCGCAACAGAGCTAGAGATTGACGTGATTTTTTGCATAGGTATAGTTGAGGACATGGAAAGTGGCATAGGCTACTTTTTATCCCGGAAAATCAAAGAGTTCCCGAGGGACTTTAAAAAATAAATCCACGCCGACGAAGTCGCGGGCATCAGCTAGTACCTATATAAAAGAAAGTGGTGTTAGTTACACTATTTATAACTCAAGAACGGATGAACCGATTTGGCTGAAAATTGGTGGAGAGGTAGCTTAGAACAAGGAGACGGACATAGGATACTTTTTATCCCGTTCGACCGCGTTTCCGTCATGTCACTATAAAACGTGGTATAAGAAAAACGCATCTGACATGGAATAACAAAACGCAAATGACAGTGGAATAACAAAACGTGAATGACAGCTAAACGTTATTTTGTCTTTGGTTAAGTATGGTAAAAAATTTGACAATTATAAAAAGTGTTATAATAAAGCATTACTGATATTATAAATGCGAAAGTGTGTTTGTTTGTTGGTTTTTCCTTCAATCAAGTCGCAACAGAACAGCGGATTGATGCGATTTTTTGCATGCGTATAGTAATGGATGTAGTAGTGTTTCCTCAGACCGGGAGAGCTACTTTTTATCTCGGATTATGATTCCCGCGGGATTTTTAAAAACTAAATCCATGCGGACGAAGTCGCGGGCATCAGCTAGTAATATATAGAATAGCGCTTGACCGCGATCACACCTGATGGTAAGTGAAGATGCACTCTAAGATGGAGCGCACTTGCCTAGAAGATGTCTATTCGCTTTTCACTTCACTATTGATTTAAAGGTACCCAATTTATAATTAGTTACAAAAATGGAAGCCGGAAGGATATTCCAATTTTAACAAATAAAATAAAATCGAAGCTTTTATTATTATTATTACATATTATGCCCTGAAACTTGAGTACCTTTAAATCAAGAGTGAATAGGCATCTTATATGCAAGCGCGCTCCATCTTAGGCTGCATCTTCACTTACCATCAGGTGAGATTGCAGTCAAGCGCTAGTTTAAATATTTAACTAAACAAAAAAGCTTCGCGGCATCAAACACCCCGGTTAGGTAAACATCGTTGGTATATTTATAAAATTCATTCAATTACACCTACTGCTATCACCCACGCTCATCTTTATAAAGGTTGGAGTATTTAACCAACTATAAAGTATGAGCTTATGAGAGCTACGTGAATAGTTTACGTCAGAAATATTTTATATGATCTCCGCCGTTGCGTAGTACCTACTCATTAGTCGTACGATGAACGTTCTATCATATTCATAATACACGCCGGGATAAGTACCTAAAGACCTACTTGGGTGGTTAAAAATAGGTATACTAGGAAACTCATATATTATAACAAATCTCGCTTTAAAATTTCTTAATTCTTTTTTTTATTCTGTGACGAAATATGATAGGATTGATAGCGATCTGACCTGATGGTGAGTGAGGATCCGATCTATTTTGCTCCGGAATGCCTTAGTATTCGCTAGGCAGCACTTATTTGACGGTAAGGTGCTAGCCATGACCAAAGCCTCCCACTGCTAGAGAGACTTTTCAGAAATTGTTTTCAATTGTTCCAGCCGGAGAATCGAACCATCATCCTACCGTCAAAGACGTGCTACCAAGCGATATATTATGGCGTTCCACAACGATGTCTCATAGAAACCAATTAGGAGTAAATTTATACGGTTTAACACTTTTATTTATATCAAAAATGTAGCTTGTGCGATTTCGCACATCTTTTTTTTATACAAACGGGAGTGGCGTTTAGTGACGTTATGCTAATAGCTAGCAAAATCAGTTATAGTATTATTGCACTGACCTTACAAAGTGACGTATAGTGACGTCGCAAACAGTACTAGAACGGAGAGCCATCGAAGATGCCAAAAAAGCCGGTGCGATGTAGCACTAGAATTTTGAGAGTTCGCTATGTCGTGGCACAGCAACCCTGCTCTTAGCTATTAGTATGGCCAGACGCCGCACCACAACGTTGTGCTCGATATACCAAGTTTTCACTGGACGTGATATTAATACGTTGTGCCTCAGCAACCCTGCCAATATGTTTCGTATATATAAGTTGCTTGCATGAACGTGTTTTATACTGCCAATCCCCATAGACTGCACCGTCGTCACTTACCATCATAATATAAGATCACAGTTAAGGACTATCTTCTCGTCAATTATAAAATGCCTCAACCTATAATTTCTCGGGAGAAGTATGCGTCTGGATCTAAAGACGAAAATCTATTGCAACTATTCGCCTCCAAGCAACAGTTTTAGTCTGCTCTTGCATAGGAATTCGCAATGCCTGTCCCCGGAGCACCATTACGCCGTACACCCGAGACGCACCCTTTTAAATGAAACCACGCCTAAAACACACGAGAAATATTACTAAATAAATAAGCATCCATCGCGTCGCAACCTAATATCTTGCGTCACGAACAAGCTGCATGGCTATAAATATGGAGTAAGCTATTATTATACACTACGGTACAGCAGTTTCATTTAACGAGTTTAATATTTATTTGTATACACAAAGGAAGCTTTAATTAAAAGTGAATATTATATTTTTAATCTTATTTTTTATTTTACTTTTTAAATAATTGAATAGCTTCAGTCATTTATACCTGTTTTGTGTGTATTTGGACCGAAGCCTGTGGAAGTCCATGCAGGAGACCTTTGTCCAGCAGTGGACGTCTATAGGTTGATAAAGAAGAAGAAGAAGAAGTCATTTATAAATTAAATTACTGGTATAGCCCGCAAGGCGTATATGTGTTTGAGTGCATACCGATAGGTGATTAAGGACTCCACTGGACATAAGTGGCACAAGATCGTTTTCTGTTGCGATCTTTGCAAGAGACTTATGCTCAGCAATGGATGTTCATCGGTTGAAACAACGACCGTGCCACTGATAGTGAAAAGTGACAACTGCTTGAACTGGCTACAGAAAAAGTGGAATATTCTTCTTTATGCAAGAATTTTCATAGAAATTGTTTCGGTTATATTTGATCTTTCACGAAATAAAAGAATAATAATACATAACATTGTACAATAGTTATTTACTCATTATTTTTAATACCTATCATAGGTAAATTACCTACTTATTTTGTAGAAAAAATATTGAAATTCCTTATTTCTTGATAATGTTAGACTGGAAAAAAATACTTAGCATTATACTTACGTGAAGTTTAAGTTTTGTATTTGCAACTTTACTTTGTTATACAATAAGCTAACTATCTAGATATTATTAAGCTACGAGTATGTGGAAGCACCTAATTAACACTGCAAACACTATTTTCTTAGCACCTATTTTATCGAAGATACTAAGTACGTGAAAGTAAGCAACGAACGCAGAAATAACTTCAAAGTTCAAGCAAATATTATGCACACCGCCGCAGCCGCTCTGTTGGCCGCTCCCAGAAATTCACACTAAACCCGGCCTTTGCGGTCAGAACGGACTTCTCCCAAGTTCCCAACCCTATGTATATTTTAACCTAAATACATACGATGTTGGTACCTACTTACATCGAGAAGTATGGTTAAAAAAATGCAGTTTGAAAATAGAAGGCTATCTCGGACTTACATTGAGGCAACCGTTATTTTATAAAAATCTATGATATACCTACAGGGTATGCTCCAGGTATCCCAAGAAAATAATATATTCTGTTCTGAGTCGAAAGAGAGACAACCCTCAAGCAATGATAGATACGAATTACGATGCCGAGAGGTTGTAAAAATAACCTTTTAAGTAAATCCTTCACGAATATAAACTTTACCTACCCTTCGTTAACCTTGTTACACGAATCACGATGTCTGTTTTATTTACTACAACTCCTATTTCACCTCTCAATTTGTCATCCCTGCAAACAGCAGTTGTCAAATTAATCTTAGCAAATTATAGGGCTACTAGTGTAGTGGACAAGTTTAATTGGTTCCCGCTGTGCACGATCAATCATAGGAGTGGTAAACCGTGTCAACGCAGTTTGGGGCAACACTTAGCCCAAACTTCGGTGGAAGAAACTTACGATAAACACTTGTAGCAGACTTAATTATTATACACTGCCTAATATTAAAGGATAATAATATGCCAATGTTTACCCAAAAGGTATACTTGGATTGGCTCAACTTGAAATAAAAGAGGAACGAAAAATATGTGAAAAAGCATTTTTGCTGTGTCAGTCCTTTTTATGCGACTGCCTGAAAAAAGGAGTATATTGTTTTCAGGGTTCATGTATGTATGTATGTATGTGAGTTTGTATATTCCACCATAACTTCTATACGCCTGAACCGATTTTAATGAATGAGGTATCGTTAGAATCCTTAGCTTATTCCGGGTGACATCTTCTTCTTCAAGTGCCGACTCCTATCGGAGGTTGGCAATCATGACGGCTATCTGCACCTTGGACGCTGCTGCTCGGAACAAGGATCGGGTACTTTTGCCATACCATTGGCGTAGGTTTCTAAGCCACGATGTTCTTCTGCGACCCGGTGGTCTTCGGCCAGCTATTTTCCCTTGTATAATGAGCTGCAGGAGGTCGTATTTGTTATTTCTGAGGATATGGCCAAAATACTCAAGCTTCCGCACTTTTATGGTCTTAGTAATTTCAAGATCCGGGTGACATAGGCTAGTAAAATTAAAAAAAAAATTGATAGGGTGACCACAGTCCCAAAATAAAGCCTAAAGTTGAAAAAAAATTTTCGAAAACAAGATTAAGTATCTAATCATCATCTAGAAAATGATGAGTAGATTCCAAAAATGTATAATACTGTAGTTCAATATCCATCCATTCACACAAAATATCGTTTTAAAGTGTTAGGTAAGGCGCATACATACAACTTTTACATCGACTAAACTGTTTAGTCGAGTTGTGTACTTTTCGTGAATTCCACACAACTAAACTATAATCAAAAGCAAATCGATACGGCTTTTTGATTTTTTGTCGAGCAACTATCGTGTTGATAGTTTGCGCACATTCTATGATCGCAGTAGATTCCTATAAACTTATGAAACACAACTAAATAGTTGTTCAACTAAAAGTTGTATGTTTGCGCTAGGCCTTAATAAGATTCCAATTATTGTCCAGTCGACAGGTAGTTTGAGATTTAAATGAAATTTAGTATACTAGTAGCTGATACTCCGGGTCAACATATAAGATAGTATTTATCCCGGTTAAATATAAGATTTCTCAAGGATAGGGGCTGAATTTTTTTATAAGTATTTTGTTGGGATAATTGTTTATTGGCTTTGCTAATTTAATAGATAAGTATCGTCACTAAAACGTGTTAAATAAAAAATAAATAATTAAAAAAATTAAAAAATACGACTGCCCTGACAACAAACGAACTAAAAAGTTAAAAACAAGTTTATTAGTTAGTCTGTATATATAGAAGCGAAAAGTCACTTATTTACGCGTTAACTAAACAAATAAAAAAATTGTCATCGCAGTCGGGGGACTTCAAAATTTTAAATGTGTTCCACAGAGCGTCCCCCGACTGCGATGACAATTTTTTTATTTGTTTAGCTAACGCGTAAATAAGTGACTTTTCGCTTCTATATATACAGACTAACTAATAAACTTGTTTTTAACTTTTTAGTTCGTTTGTTGTCAGGGCAGTCGTATTTTTTAATTTTTTTAATTATTTATTTTTAGAAGTCTTTTCTATCAAAATATAAAAATATACGCGACGACTTGAAAAATTTTTTTTGTTGAGTGAAAAATTAACTTATTAATTAAGCCAAAACATGTGCAATGTAATTATTTTGTACATTATGTAGAATATAGATAACCGTTTTTGTCCATTTCATTTTTATCGTGTCATTTTTAAATTTCTTTTTTTAAGTTTTTTCACGGGCATAAAACATTATACTTACTACAATGAATGTTATTTTCAGAGTATGCCATCTAATTTTATCTTGCCTTCTTTGTAAGTTTGTCCGCTGTCAGACCACGGATGCACTTTACCCTCTTTGAACCTTTTGTGCTTGGCCCATTCTTTAATCCTCGTTCGTAATCTCCACAAAGACGCCAGCATCTCGTAAAATTTGCTATTTGTGTGAATTTTTCGTTTCCCATTGCACTACATACAAAGCCTTTCCTTTTCTCATTTTTAGTGTTATTAGTCATATTTAGTATTACTATATATATATTATATATACACACATCAAAAGTGTCTAGGGATCAAGCATTTTTATGCGGATTTCTTGAGATTGAGATGTGGCTTTATAATAAATTTATGATTTTATAAATTTATATGGATCCTTTTTGGTGCATTTCATAATTTGAATCAGGAACTGTCAATCAAATTCGAGTAAAAGATGAAAATCAGCTGTCAATATTTTCCCTATAAAAACTTACAACGCATTGAAGACAGAAGAGCTCCAACAATAACCGCCATGATGTTAGCCGTGAGGCTTCATCACTCTTCAGGGAACTTAATTAGCGACCAAACAGTCAGAAACCGCTTGCATGAAGTGAACCTTCATTCCCGAAGACCGCTACGGGTACCACCTATAGCAATGCACAATCGTAGGATTCGATATCAATGGGCTCTTGAACACAGAAATTGGGCAGAAGAACAATGGCGTTTCGTGTGCTTTTCTGATGAGTCTCGTTTTGGTATGAGACCGGATACAAGACGTATACGACACTGGAGAACCCCTGGACGCCAACAGCGATTAAAATCCTGCCAGGAAGTCCATCCTTATAGTGGTGGAACCATCATGGTATGGGCGGGTATTTGGATCGGCGGAAGAACTGAGTTGATTTGGATCAGAGGCAACCTCAACGCTCAAATTTATGCTGAGACGATTGTATCAGACGTCATCGTTCCTCTACAAGTGCAAATCGGTCCCTTATTTCAGTTAATGCATGATAATGCACGACCGCACACCGCAAGAGTTGTAAGACAGACTCTCGCCGCAGCTAACATCAATGTCCTGCCCTGGCCTGCTCAGTCGCCAGACTTGAACCCGATTGAGCATGCATGGGATATGCTACAGAGAAGAGCTCTGCCGAATATGGAGGGTATCCAGTGGCAAGAAGACCTTTTTTTGTTGTTGCAACGAACATGGGCGGCCATTCCACAGCGTGATTTGGATGAACTCATTTTGAGTATGCCAAACCGATGTTCTTGTGTTGTTAGTGTTCGCGGTAGAAACAGGGATTATTAATTGTTTAAGTTACCCAATAAAATTTTAAAGAAAACTGTTATTTCAGTCTTTTTTTCGAACTTTAATGTTAGTGGTTCAAATGTCAAAAATCCCTTTATTAGGAAAATGGCAAATTTCTTTATTAATGCAAAGGTGACTTGGTTTATCGTTACTGTGACAAACGAAAACACTTTATTTGATGAATCCTTAAAGAAAATTTTAATTAATATCAATCAGGAGAAAAGTTATTGCAAAAATATGTGTTGATCCCTAGACACTTTTGATGTGTGTATATATATAGCTGCTGGGGTTGCTATTCAATTGATTGTTCTCTCTCTTTCCTGGCAATAATAATAAATATTAATAATTATTATCATTAATAATGTGGAACAAAAACTAAATTTGCTATTCCAATAAGATTAGTAAAACCCAGAGTGATGGTACCTCAAGAACAACTATGGACCATTAAAGCCAATCATGCACCTACATAGTACCTACCTACCTACTACTAATCTTGCGTCAATGCTGCTTATCTACGCGTAATGCTATCGACTATATTATATATGCGCTGACACAACTAGGACCACAACCCTCTTTTCGCTTTGTGATAACCCCCATCTTTTTAAGATTTTATCGTCAGTGTATTTCCTGATATTCAAGGCACGTGGAGGAGTGCTACCTACACTAATCCTCTTTCCCGATCCGAGAAAGCTCAAGGAAAAGGCCTTAAGAGTATCTACGAATCCTTGGATTAAAAAAGAACTCTTTCAAACGGTGTATACCTATTTGTTGAACATAAAATTATAATGACTCGAATTTGATATTTAATTAAAATACTGATTATATTATTATCAGAGTTTAAGAAAGATTTTTCTCTTATCTTATTTTTATCTTTACATTTATAGCGGGCTTATGCTAGTAGATACTCTTATAAAGATCATAAAATATATTTAACCCCTTTTATTTTGAAACATTCAACATAGAGTTGTTATGCCATCTCATTGTTGGAAACTAATCAAACCAGCAACAACAAAATGCGCACACAGTAACGTCATACACATTTGAAGCACTTTTTATAATTTGGTATAAAAAAATAATTTAAAATCGTAATCAAACTCTACAGCATACGTGTATTTTACCTATTGTGGAAGACCCTGTATTTAAAATCATTAAAAAATAATTAATTTCTGACATTGGCAATTTCTGGCATCCCAATTCTATACAAGGACTTATTATTAGACTCCTAAAAATAGTTGTTATCGGTCCCTTTGTCGTTTAGACTTACCACTAGCGATTTCAAATTAAAATGTAGGTACGGTCTACACTCAAATACGCCCTCATTCATTATCTATGCTCATATTCATGATATAAGAGAACAGGCAGCCTCTGTGAATCGTGAATACTTTATGTAGCCAATGCTTTTGTACATCCTCCGGCGCTCATTAGTCGTCCTTTAGATGAGCTGTTGACATTGGACACCCGGGGATAAGTGCGATTTTGCGACCCCACCTGGCAGCCCTATAATTTCAAAACAGTGATGCCTTTTAGAAGAAACCACAAGAAAATCCATCCACACATCCCTTAAAAAGGTTTTGACCAACTTTTGGTCCTAGTCTAAGATAATTGACAGATAAAAACCAGTGCATAGAGTATAGACCATAGATTGGTCATTGGATGAATAAAAATCGAGGCGCGCAGCATAACCATATCGCGCCAAGGCCAAAGTACGGCCAAGCGCATGCAGGGTGTCTCTTTACACGAAACATTTCGGGCTGTTTTTAACCCCCTTCAGAAGTCCTGTATATGTATTACAACTTCGATCAATAATCTTATATTATATAATACCTAACCATTCGTTCGCGAAAATTTTGCTCTCACTCATTTGATTAGGAACCAATTTTCATTAGTTTGCTAATTTCTAGTGAGAACAATGACATTGATATGATTGGAAGTAGGTAGAAATAATTTAAAATAAAAAAATATTTTTACAAAACCGACTTCAAACACCACAAAGATTTATTGTTGATTTTCTAAAAACCGCTTCACCGATTTCGATTAAATTTAAATGGGACCACCTGGAAAATAAAACCTTTAAAAAAAAGTGTGTGTGTCAGCTCCGACGCACGACTGGAGTTTACTCCTTACAACGTCGTAATGCATTCGCGGCGCTCGCGGCGCCGCTCGGACCCGATCGGTACGCGCTCGGCTTCCCGAAGCGAAAGCTCTTTCGCACGAAAACCAACCTTATTTACTCAACGTTAGGGTAGAAATTTGCATCGTTATGAAAAACGTAACGAGGTCATTGATAAGTAGATTTTACCCCTCGAATTTTTCTCATACTGGGCGCCTAAAATCGATTCTTAAGGAGTAAACTCCAAAAAGAATTTTTCAAATCGGTTAGGCGTCTTCGAGTAATCGGTGAACAATTGAACATACATAAAAAAAGATTCTGACGAATTGAGAACTTTTTTGAAGTCGGTTAAAAAATAAACTGGCATACCTACATTTATTTTTTAATTTTAATGATGCGTTCCAAAAGCTGAAAACGTCTCGGTTATTTGTTATCCATTCTGCATTTATTTATGGCGGTTGTCATATTTTATGCAGAGGTTTCAAACTGAATCCAGATCAGACTTTAAATTGGCTAAAACTGAACTCTATTTCTGCATCTGAGATTAATGTATTTGACAAAAAAAAAATATTAAACATTTTAACTATAAGCAGCAAATTTTTTGTATAATCTTTCGAATATATTTTTCGTTCGACGTTTCTAATAAGAATCTCGGCGTGAGACGCCCGACGTCCGAGTTTCCTGACACGTGCCTATAACTGCAGTAAGTTTAAGGGAAGAATGCATGGGCACTTTCTAAGCGCACTCTTATCTAGACCTTGCGACGAAAGTAAATCACACTATCACACTAATAATAAAAGTTACATTTTACCCGGAAAATTAAGGATTCCCGCGGGAATCAAAAACCTTAAACCGGACGCGGACGAAGTCGCGGGCATCGTCTAGTCACAGAATATATCATTCAGTACTTAATATTTTTACATGTCAATATTGGCTATAGCTCCTGAAGTATCCAATGAATATTATCAGTTTTTAGGGTTCCGTACCCAAAGGGTGCCAACGGGACCCTATTACTAAGCCTCCGCTGTCCGTCTGACCGTCTGTCAGCGGGCTGTATCTCGTAAACCGTAATAGGCAGACAGTTGAAATTTTCACAGAGTGTATATTTTTCTATTGCCGCTACAACAACAAATAATAAAAATTAAATTAAATTAAAAAATAAAGGGAAATTCATTTCCATACATGAAAAAGGAATCGAAATAAAATTTAAATTTTTACCCTAGCTTGTGGAGTGTCATTGTCTAGAGCTCATTAAGTGGAGTTAAAATATATTTTTTATTAATTTTTAGCTTCAAAAATGAAGAAATGGGGGCCTTCAAAGTTGTGACCAAAACAAACGAGCATTTTTCCCATTACATGCTAATTTAATACTATCTAAGAACTAAGATATCCAAATAGGCATGAATCTAGTTTAAAAAAAAGTGATTTTGTCATATGTACGGAACCCTAAAAGAGCGAGGCCCGACTCGCACTTGGCCGCACTTTTATACTGTTCACATAGATTCGGCGCATAATATACAAGAATCAGCTGATCGTTCAGTGATCGTTCATTTTTTATAACCATAACACGACTTTGCTCAAATAAATATAAATATTGAAGGAAAACATCGTGAGGAAACCTGCACACCTGAGTTCTTCTAAATGTTCTCAAAGATGTGTGAAGTCTGCCAATTCGCATTGCCAATGCGCCGTTGATGGGTTCCTAATGATGATAATGATGCGGGCAGACCGTCACCATTCTCACCAGAGTAGAGCCCTACACCCACCAAATACTGACTCAGCTTTCCTAGGGATAGTTACCAAAAGTAAAGCTATATCTTAATCAGCACAAGTCGATCTTGTAATAGAAAAATATTAAAAACTGCAGCTATTTTATAGAACGCTCATAAAATAATCCGTTCAATCCGGAAAAAAGTTTTTTAATAGAATTCAAGGTAAAGTATCTCTTACTTCCGAGTCATAGGATACGTTTTATATTAGTCTATTTCAATTATACTAAAGTGGAAATTGAAAACGCAGTCTTGATCGCACCGTATCCAGCCTTCCGCGAACACATTCCCGCTAAAGCTCCGTTTGTTCTTAGATTAAGTGCTGGGTATAAAATGTTATCTTCTTTGCAGATGCAAATAGATTAACTTTGAATCTATTTATATTCTACTAGCGGATCCTCAGATGATGTTCCTATACATCACGTACAGGTATCTGAATCAAATCAAATCAAAATCAATCAAAATCAGCTAAAACGTTGAATTTTTAAGTCACTCAGGTATTGTAGTGCATTCGCGGAATCATATCGCAGCTTACACGTCTTCGAATAGTAGCCAGAACAAGGCCTCACGGAGCGGTTCTCAGCTGCGCGGCGCCCGCAGCGGTTGCGATACAGCTGATTTGAAAACTCACAACGCTGCAGAGTTATATAATTTACATGGTCATGCTCACGTACCCGCCGCCGCGGTTGCGGGATAGGACCGCAAACTTGGCGTTAGATGATCGAAGGTGAGTGAGTGATTATTTAAAATCGCGAACCAACCGATCGCAGAGTTTGCGCGGGCGACGGCGGCCAAGTTCGCGGGTGACCGCATCCCGCGTGATTCTACTACACGCGAGCAATCGTGCCCGCCACGGGCGTAAAACGAACCGTGAAATGTGCGACTTTTTACATAGATACTTATTATTTAATTATCACCATTCTACGGAGAACGCGGGCCCGACACCCCTGCGGGCACGGATGAAAGCCGCTCCGTGAGTTCTTAGGCTAAGCCTGCCTTTATTAGCCGTCAAATATAAATCGATGCGCAAAAAATTTTTTCTGTCATGAAGAGTCCACCACTAAATATTTTCTAATATATAAAATTCTCATGTCGCGGTGTTTGTTACCAAACTCCTCCGAAACGGCTGGATCAATTTTTATGAAATTTTGTGTGTATATCGGGTAGGTCTGAGAATCGGCCATCTATTTTTCGTAACCCTAAATGATAAGCACCTCTAAATATTTTTGCTGGCGGTACGAAGTTCGCTAGGACAGCTAGTTGAGTAGGAGCGCGCTTGCCTAGAAAATGCTTTTCCACTCCACTCTTGCCTTGAAGGTGAATGAAAAACAAAATGTCGCTTTACATAATTTACGGAAGCAGTTGCCAAAACTATAAAATTTGTGTTTAGAGAAGACGGCTAGAGTCCCAGAGAAGCCAGTGCTTTTCCCCAGAGCACTATTAAGCAAACAGCCTTTCCAACGAGTTCCAGCTAGTCGCAAACTTTTAAGCCGCGCCTAAATTACATAAAAGTAGTTGCAGAAAATAGTAATATATTCCACATTTGCCCTGTTCACCCTGGAGCTCCCTTGTCGCAATAGTTTTAGACTTTTAGTGCAAAACTAAAATTTCCACGTCATGGCTAATTTTTTAAAGGATCTTTATTATAGATAGTTTGTTCAATGAGTCAGTTTACATGGGCAAATTGAAAAACAGGTTGTAGCAACATTGTAAAAGAGTTGTATTAATCAAACAGTTTATTAATTTAGTAAGCCGACTTATTGAAGACTTGGACTTGTACTTTTTAAAATACAATGTCTATTCTTCAATTTCATACTTTTCACTTCAGTCAATTTTGTACTTTATTTTATCATTTACTAGCTGATGCCCGCGACTTCGTCCGCGTGGATTCAGTTTTTAAAATCCCGAGGGTACTCTTGGATTTTCCGGGATGCTTTACACTCTACAGGTTCTCAACTATACCTATCCAAAAAAATCACGTCAATCCGTAGGTTTTTGCAGCGTGATTGACGGACAAACCAACAAAGACAAAATTACGTTTAGCTGTCATTTACGTTTTGTTATTCCACTGTCATTTTCCTTTTTTTTATTCCATGTCGGATGCGTTTTTGTTATACCACGTTTTATAGTGACTTGACGGAAACGCGGTCGAACGGGATAAAAAGTATCCTATGTCCGTCTCCTGGTTCTAAGCTACCTCCCCACCAATTTTCAGCCAAATCGATTCATCCGTTCTTGAGTTATAAATAGTGTAACTAACACCACTTTCTTTTATATATATATAGATTTAGTCGTGTATGGTAGCCATATTATTGTAAATGATACCTAAGGGCTACATTTATTAATATTAATTTATTATTAATAGTCTTTAATATATTATTTACATAAAAAACACCTGCTCTTACCATTATATGAAGCCCTAATTTGCCTCCCAATTCGTCATATCTCGCTGGTTGTCCAATTAATCATAGAAATTCAATCAATTACACCTACGTTATGGTCACTGTGTAGCGAGTATCTAACTTTAATTGGTTTTCGCAATGTGAAACTGATCAATCATAAGAGCGGCAAACATTTGAACTAACCATGTAAACAACTCTAGAAAGCCTGAAGGATGATCATATTATTAATAATAATAATAATTTATTATTATACATAATAATATATATTGTTATTTTAATAGTATAATATGATATTGCTCATTTGCTGCAACAATATTTTATCTCGAAAAAGCAGTGATTTATTAGCAATGTAGAAAAATTTTGGCAGACCCCCCACCAGGTGGACCGACGACATCAAACGAGTCGCAGGGAGCCGCTGGATTCAGGCGGCGCAAGACCGAGGCCTGTGGAAGTCCATGCAAGAGACCTTTGTCCAGCAGTGGGCGTCTATCGGTTGATAAAGAAGAAGAAGAAGAAGAAAAATTACCATTTTATTCTCTATGTTAATCTATCTTTAAATTTCTTTAGTTGAAAAGTAAACTTACAGACGACTTTACAGTATATATTCAATAAAAGTATATAACGCGATGACTTGAGAACCTCCTCCTTTTTTTCGTGCCGTTGCGCGTTGGTTGAAAACTAAGATTTGACCCCATTTTAAACATTTCACCACCGACGAAAGCCACTTTATTTACAAATCTACTACGAGATTGTCTAAAAATAACAGTGCATGAACTTATTTTATTACGCTACAGCTATGAATACTTATATGTCTAGAAGGAGTGTCGCGCTACTAAAGAACGAAAAAAAACAGGCCAATGAGAATATTATGCTAGTATGCGTGACGTGAGTGCCGCGCATGCGCGGCGTGTGTAATCGTTACCGAACTTATTCGATTATCGATTAATATTTCCATAGAACTGAGAATCGATAGTCGCATGGATATTCGATATTATGTTGTATAGTCAGATAATAATACAAATCAAACTATTTTTTTCTATTAAATTAATATAATTTATTAATTAATAGAATAGAATAGAAATGTTTTTTATTCAAATAAACTTTTTTACAAGTGCTTTTGAATCGTCGATGAGTCTACCACTGGTTCAGAATGCCGTTCCTGCCGAGAAGAACCAGCAAGAAATTCGGCAGTTGCTCTTTTGAAAATAAGTTTACAATTCAATAGAATAGTTATACAGTTCAATTAATAAAAAAAAAAAAACTTGAGAGGTGTCAAGGGACACCCGGGTGGAACGTAGCTCCTTTCGATTAATTTTAGTGAAGGAATTGTAATAAACTAGTGGTGTCATCTAGTATTAAATTGATTAACTACGATGAATTATATTATTTAGTTTATTTCTATTGCACTGTTACAAAACCAAAGAGTTACTCTGGTGGAGTTACTGTTTTTTCACAGATGGCGTTAGTAGTACAATAACATTTTATCCAATTTATACAATAAAAAATTAGGGAAAAATTCCTCATTTAGAAATTATTTAAAATAAAATTGAAAATAGAAAATTCAGTCTGTCGAGCTGGGATTCGAACCATCGACGTTGAACTTTTAGGCCTGCCCTTACCACTAGACCATGCAGACGCCGTGTTCTAAGGCGAAAATACCGAACACAATGCAAAATTCACATTCAACAAAAAAGTGTCGGTTTCAAAAATGTGTCGAGTGTCGGTTCCTTAATTTTTTCCATCTAGCCCCCTTCTGTACCGCGCGATAAGGAACTACGTTCCAATATGACTATAAAAGTCCTCCCACAACGACGATTTCGATTCGTGCGTATTTTTGTTTCATCAGTCAACCTTGTAGCGCGGAATACGCGTAAGTCGAAATTGTTGCTGTGAGAGGGCCTTTAGGGTGAAATGAAATAAGGAATAAATATTTAAGGCTATTTAATACTAGTACAACGGTGCACAACCTAAACAATGTTTATCGATTTATTTCATTTCAAAATCGATTTTCTATTGTCTGTGGTTGTTTGAGAGGTATGGCACTTTACTAAGTGGGCGGTACCCATCAATGAAGTACGAAATTAACTGTAGTACATCTACCGAACAAAAAAATACGAAACTTCATGTGCGTGATTTGCCAAAATTATCATCCTAAATTTGACAAAACATAATTTAATTATTTTCTAAAAATTTCAATTTATTATTTTGAAGGAACTGATGTGAATTAATGTTATTTACTGATGGTAGGTGATGTTATTGGTTATTTTAGATCGTCCTGTTCAGTTTTTTTACATTTTATTTACCAAAAACCGCCATTTAAAAAAACAACATATTGGCTCGCGAGCTCCATATCTGGTGATGACCTAATTCAAACTGAGCGCGGGAAAAGGGCGTGTGCCAAACGTGGCAGCACAAATTTTCGACGCGCTCACAGCCTTTAGACTCCATCTTGTAAATCTTTGCGCTACAGTATAATTATCGCAATCACCTATGATTAGCTGAATTAGAGGTGATTGTAATAGTTACATTGTAGCAATCATTTTTAGACAATGCCACGCAAGAGGTCCGATTATATTATATGCACAATATTATAATAGGTATTATTATTTTTTAGCACGCCGCTGGCCGCCCGGCGGCTGTTCGTTCTAATGCCGCTTCAGGCCGCTTCCATCTATTTGTTCAAAATTAAATGAGAGGAAATAATTTGATTGATAGATTTAACATATTCACTTAAATGTATTTAAACGTGCTATTTATAAAATACAGAGGATAAAGTTTCATACTGAACATAATTATTTGATTGCCACGCCATTAAAGGGATTAAATTTTGTATATACCTACTGGACAAAATATACCCAATTCATGCATTGTTATTTTAAAGGTTATAAAATAGGTAGGTTTGTTGAAAATCATGTTGGTATGACATTCAATGGACTACGAACACAAGGGGTATAGGTATATCGGGAGCGCCGGTAACAATAAACCCTTTATGCGGAACTCTTTATGGGAATTAGTATATTACTAGCTGATGCCCGCGACTTCGTCTGCGTGGATTTAGTTCATAACATCCCGCAGAAAATCTTTGTCACCCTCCAGGTTCTCAACTATACCTATCCAATAAATCACGTCAATCCGTAGCTTTGTAGCAGGAAACATTTGATCGTCTTGCTCGCGGCATTGTTAATGATGATTCAAAGAGAAAACATATTACTGTTATTATCAATTATGTTAAACTATAATTTTTATAATTGTTTTTACCATAATTTTTTACCATAATTAACCAAATACAAAATTACGTTTAGCTGTCATTTACGTTTTGTTCTTCCACTGTCATTTTCGTTTTTTATTCCATGTCAGATGCATTTTTGTTATACCAGGTTTTATATTGACTTGACGGAAACGCGGTCGAACGGGATAAAAAGTATCCTATGTCCGTCTCCTGGTTCTAAGCTACCTCTCCACCAATTTTGAGCCAAATCGGTTCATCCGTTCTTGAGTTATAAATAGTGTAACTAACACCACTTTCTTTTATATATATATAGATATAGATATGAAGCTTGGTATGTGTTAATTTAAGTAGCCGTAATTAATTTTTTTTTAATTTAATTTAAGTAGTAAAAAAATATTTGTTTTCAATGAGAAAAAGTATACCTAACCGTCATCATGGATATTGCTTGTTAGCATTGTATTCGATAGAAAATTTCGAACTCTTTTAGGAGAACATTGCACAAACAACTATTTTTGGCCGGACTGATCTCGCATACCTACTTATAGTGTACGATATAGGATAAAGTTTCTCCGTCATCATATGCATTTTCATAATGTTTTTCTGAATAAGTACGAATATTTCTATCTAATACAATTCAAACAATTAATATCCGGGATGACGGTAGTTCATTTTTGCATTTGAAAAAAAAAAAAATTTTTTTTTTTCATTTTTTCGGCTATTAAAATTAACGCATACTAAGCTTAATTTCATCGCATTATTGTTAACTACTAAATCCCATAAAGATTTTTCGATTCCCCATGACGGGTTTTGTGGTACCGGCTCCCGGAACAGTAGTAAAACTATTTTACTAGCTGACTCGGCGAAATTCGTACCGCCAACTTACCTATATAAATAAAACAATAACTACCCAAACTATCCTATCTTTCAAGTTGGACCAAATTACAGATAGTTACGAAGTTTGATCAAAATCGGTTAAGTAGTTTAGGTGTCCATCGCGGACAAACAACGTGACACGTAATTTATATATATTAAGATATTGTATATTTTGTGTGAATTCAGAAGTTCAGTATCATTTATTATAGGATAGCGTGAGATTAGGAAACCTTACAAAGTTTCGTCTAATTGTTTAAACCGCTTTGTAATTTATAAGTCTAGTTCTCCGTAATAGACCTTCTCTGAAACTAGTTTGCAGTGACAATTATTATTAATATTTGTGCATAAACAAGTTGAGAAATTATAGGCGACGATGAAGTTCTCAACTGGCTTTTGATGACATTAGATAGAAATAATCTTTTTTTAATCTTCTCAAAGTTAGTTCTTCTCAGTCCGTTTATAGCCTATTGGAACGTTAAATCCTCCCAACAGACTCGACCGGAAATACTTTAGAATTCTGAAACTGCCCCGGTATAAGAACTAAGGGCTCGACACAGCGCCACCGAGATCGTCTAATCAGTAATCAGTTTAGTTTGTACCATCATATTCATTATCATTTATCATCACCATCAGCAACTCATCAAGGGCTCACAACCGAGCGCAGATCTCCTCTCAGAGAAGTGTTGTAAGCCATAGTCCACCATGCTGGCCAAATGCAAATTGGCAGATTTCTCACACCTTTCAGAACATTAGAACTCTCAGGCGTGCAGGTTTCCTGACGATGTTTTTCTTCACCGTTGAAGCATGTGATATTTTAATTACTTAAACGCACATGACTCAGATAAACCATAGGCCCGGGACCGAGCCTGCTACCACCCGAATAGGAGACAGCAGTACCTACTACCTAACTACTAGGCTATCATTTTAATAAAAAAAAAAATAAAAAAAAAATAACAATAGCAAAGTGCTTCTACTTTACAGTAAATAATACACAAAGGAGAGCAATATTGTCTCTCATCTTCAATTTTCCGGGAGCAGAACATAATAATATCCCCTGGTGTCGAGGGGCAGGAAACCAGTCGCTTTAATGTTATTTTAAAAAGTTCAACTTGTTCAGAGCATTATAATTCTGTAGCTTCACTGTGGAGAATACTTTCTAAGAAGAAGTATATTATAAGTATTTTAAGCGCGAAAAATTAAAACCTGATCCAACTTGCATCCCTTCGAAACTAACTGATCCATAATTTAATTAATGGTACGAACATAATGTACTCAATTCAAGTAATTCCCTTGTGTTGAACTTGGTTATATACTCAAAGTGTTGAACACAGCTTTTTTCTTAAAATTCCAATGTCAATAATTGAAACATTAATTTAAAATGCATTACCTATACCTTGAACCTTTGTATATATAGGTAACTACTTTATAATTCTATGATTTTTGCATAATAGCAGAGAGGAACAAGTATAACTTTTAAACTTAGGTTTGCTCTTTTGGCATCCCTGTTTCCTGCCATAACTATAATATAACTTGGGTGACTTCAAGTGAATTAAGCATCTTCTAAGCAAGCGGACTCCAACCTTGACGCTATCACTGCTTTCCATCAGGCGTGATTGTAGTCAAGCATATGTCTATTGTGAAATAAAAAATATAATTGAGAGTAAAAATTCATCACTTATTCTTATAGGTTAAAGATCTAAACTATGGAGAATTTCAGTTTCAGAGAAATAAATAAGAACTTCACAGAATTTCCTATATTTAGTTTGTTATTCAGATTAAGACCTATAAGTATTGAAACGATAACCTTTTTCAACAAAAATCATATTAATTATTAAATGAAAATAATGGAGCTTATTTATTTTTAAATCAAGTATAGATTTAATCCTCATCTTTATAAGGCTGTCTTTCGTTGTCTTCCCTCTATAATAATAACATTTACTCGACGACTGTTGTAAAGCATTGTAGAGCAGGCATACCTAGGTACCCTCTTACTTGTCGTGAAAAATGACCTCTAATCGATCTAGAATTAAGGGAAAAAATCGTGTGTGTGTGGTAAGTATAGGACTTACATTGAAATATTTAATCGTAACTTACAACGACTTCGTCAACGGAGATTTAGGTTTTAAAATCCTGTAGGAAATCTTTATTTCCTTCAGATAAAAGTATTCTACATAGGCTTTGCTCTGTGTAACAATTGTTTTTTTTTCTGTAGTTTTCTGCACGTTAAACTGAAGCGTTAAGAAGTAACGAGCAAGCAGACACACTTGCGGTCTTAATAAAATATTAGTAGTATAACTTACTAATGTTTAGGAATACCTAGTCACTATGATGACCAGCTCAAATTCAAATAATACGGAATTTTTGACTCGATCTAAGTTTTTATTAAACTTCTGCAACGTAAGCGATGTTAGATACCTACCTAATATCAAGTACATACACGTTTATAATTATTAACGTTCACTTGTCAGAAACATTTAGAAACTTATTTTTGTTCTTGACAAGAAAATTAAATATTTTGAGCTCGATGTAATATCTGTATTGTGTGCGCCTATTAGAGACAATATATTAAACCATAGGTATGTCTGAGTAGGTATATTGGAAATTGGAACATGATCTCTTTTTATAAATACTATTGTAATTAAAAAAATCATTATATTTTGGGTGACATAACAATGATATTATAGTTTATTTTACACATATTTTTTAATTTTAATATTAATGATATCCTCCTACCCAAAACCCATCATCTCCCGTCCGTTGCTTATAATACATTTTTGCCTCTTTGGTAGACACTCCAAGATAAACGAGGTGGTATTCGGTGACACGCGTAATCTTACACACGACAACCGTAAGATTACCTGCCTGACAACCTATATCCTATTACATATTCACTCTTGGCATTCTGTTATAAGTACATCCTGATTTTTAGCAAAAATGTGAAACAGATAGCTTTATCCATTACCTACCGTCAACCGTGCGAAAGAAATGGCGCTAATGCAAGTTGGCCGCGAAAAAAGAGAAAACCAAATTACATCCCGTCAATCAGTTTAAGAAAACAAGATCCATGATGTTGATTTAATATAATAATATATACAAATCAAACGAGACATCCGAGACATGGGCGCTAACTAAGGGCCTCTTAGGTAGGCTCAGGACCGCCCAGCGGGCGATGGAGAGAGCTATGCTCGAAGTGTCCCTGCGGGATCGAATCAGGAATGAGGAGATTCGCAGGAGAACCAAAGTCACCGACATAGCTAAGCGAGTCGCGAAACTGAAGTGGAAATGGGCGGGGCACATAGTTCGAAGAGCTGATGGTCGTTGGGGTCCCAAGGTGCTGGAATAGTGACCCCGCACCGGGAAGCGCAGTGTTGGCAGACCCCCCACCAGGTGGACCGACGACATCAAACGAGTCGCAGGGAGCCGCTGGATTCAGGCGGCGCAAGACCTAGACCTGTGGAAGTCCATGCAAGAGACCTTTGTCCAGCAGTGGACGTCTATCGGTTGATAAAGAAGAAGAAGATACAAATCAAATATAAAACAATACTTAAACATCGGTGCAAAAATTAAGAAAACCGTTATGAAATTGCGGAGATCCAAGTTGAAAAATTTCAGCGCAGAATGATGATCGTGCGCGCGGCTTAAGTGATGTCACGCGCCCATTTTTTCCGTCCACCAAACAACTTTTAGAGACCTCTCTTTTGTTTCAAAAGATAAGTTGGAAACGCGACATTTCGCTGCTTAAAAACAAAAGGGCCACAAATTGGAAAAAATGAAAATCGTTTTTATTTCAAAAATGCAACGTTAAAAGGTTAAATTTTTATATTTAAAAGAGACACCCGCTGATTTCGCATTTTAAGATACGGAAACGATACTAGCGCCTTTTTTGTATTTTTGAGTTTTGCGGGTAAAATTTGATCAAAACCGCCATTTTGTCAGTTGCAACCCGATAATCGAAGCGAACACAAGTTTCTTTTGTGCTAAAGTGCCATATTGCCAAAAAAGTCTTTCTTTTCGTCGATAGTTTTATACACAAAAGCGCCAGATTGTGAAATGCATCAGCTTTGCATCAAATAATCCATGTAAGTATGATCATACTTTTAAAACAAAAGTGCCATAATTTAAAAAAAACTCCTATTTTGTATTAAAGATTTACGGAAGTATGAGGTGTTTATTAAATGAGAGGGGTCGTATTCAGGATAACGTCCGTCTTGCTTAATGTATTTGAAAAATATACGGAACATATTTTGGAATGTGCTACTTTTGAATTATGTTTATATAGGTACATAAAATCATAAAGTTTTAAATCAAAATGAAAACTTAAATAAATATTGATTATGATATTAACTATCATTAGATGACGCCCGCGCCTACGTCTGAGTTTTTTAATTCCAGACAAAATGTATCCTGGGTGAACTATCTCCATTCCAAACAGCCAAATCCAATAGGATGCATACGAATATGTATTATAAATGAGAAATTGTGTCTGTCTGCCAGCCTGATTCGCTTTAAGGGCCCATCTTTTCAAGCGATTTTGGTGAAAAGACTGACGAGAGCATATCAGACAGATAAACAGAAACAATAACAGAGAGATAGATTTCTAGCTTATTATTTACGCGATTTAAGATGGATTATACGGGTCTGCCCGCGAAATTCAAATGTAATCTGGTTTTTCGCAATTTGTAAACTAGTGGTTCGCCCCGAACTGAGACCTCGCGGCATCCCATAATTCCCCCTAAGGTAGTTTTAACTATTTATTGTAATAGTTAACTTTTAACATTAGACGCAAGAAGAGCTAAAGAGTTACTGGAGATGGTTGAATTTTTGGGTACTCCTACTTTTTTACGTTGAGTGCTGCACACTGGC
Organism: Oeneis ivallda; assembly: GCA_029955525.1. Taxonomy (NCBI): domain Eukaryota; kingdom Metazoa; phylum Arthropoda; class Insecta; order Lepidoptera; family Nymphalidae; genus Oeneis; species Oeneis ivallda. The sequence continues at coordinate 18,016,935 of JARPMR010000004.1, read as the reverse complement.
CGTAATAATATCGTACACCTAATGGTAGCACAGATAAACTTTGATACATTAGTCGCAAAAGAGCAATGAAAATAATTAATGCTTTTGCATGTAAATTCTTCGCTTGTATAGGTACCTAAGATATTTAGTCATAGATGTTGCAATAATTTTATAAAGTTCCTTTGCGCAACATAGACTTTTAATATTTACTGCCGTTGCCGCCGTAACAAAAGGTGCGAAGCTATTTATTATTAGAACATATAGGCTAATTAGGGTGAGACTGGGTAAGTAATTAAAGGCTGTATTAAGAATGCTTTCTTATCTCGATATCTGTGAGCAAAACTGTTTGTGGGTTTGCACCAACCATAAGAAATCATGCAACTTACGATATACTTATAAGTGTTTTTCTAGTTTTACGAAATCATACTTCGTGCAATACTTTCTAATCTTCTTTCTTCAGTAATCCTGGACTGCAAAATTTTCATTTTTTTAATCTTTTCGAGCCTCACAAAATCAAAGGGACGATCAAAAATGATATCTTCAAGCCGTTTCGATCTCGATAACGCTACGTAAGTACATCCTACAGCTAGCTCTTTATCACCGATATCCACAATCACTTTGTCCAGTGTGAGTCCTTGCGACTTGTGAACAGTAACGGCCCACGCCAACGATAGTGGAAATTGTGTGCGAGAACATGATATTTTGCCTGACTTCCATGATCGGGTCATCGGTGCAATCGGAACCACTCCATTGATAGTGGGACCCGTATATTTATCAAATAACACGCAAACTACAAGAGGCATATCATGGGGAGGGGCTGAGCTAGGTTCATAGACTATGTCTTGCACATAACCTAAGGCTCCATTCACCAAACCTTTAGCTACCCACAAATTTGACTTTAACATGACTCTACTGCCTTTTGCCAGATATATTACTTTTTCTAGTCCTTGCGCCACATCTGCTTCGCCTTTTGCTGCTGTTGGGTTGTTATGTTTTGCAATAATTTTGGCTATGGGAGTATTAAGTAATTCGAGTTTTAATAAATTGTAAGCACAAACAGCCTCATTATATGGTATCAGTTTAACAGCCTTATTAAAATTTAATATTTCAGCAGACGATAGCCGAGATTTTTCGCGCGTCATCAATAATGTCCAGTCTTGGATTGAACACTCTCCAACACTTAATCGATCTAAGACTTCCCTGAATACTTTTTGACCGTCTCCTTTTTGTCTGTGAGCCGTCTTTAATATAACGCATTTTTTTATTGACTTATACAATAATTGCCCTTGATCTGAGTATGCGTTATTGTAGCCATTACCATAAAATGGGCGATCCATTACTGGTGGTAACTGTTTTAGATCTCCGAGGAGATATAAACACATACCACCAAATGGTACTTGAGAATTTCGTGGTTTAGCTTGCCTACATCTTTGATCTATTTTAAATAGCATTGAACACCCTACCATGCTCATTTCGTCTATTATTACAAAAAAGCAAGTCTCCATTTCTTTCTGAAATTTAGCTGCTGCTTCTCCGTCTAAATCTTTAAATATTCTTTCCAGTCCTATATGTAGCCCTGAGTGTATTGTACATCCACCAACATTTACTGCTGCAACGCCTGTGGGTGCCATCAACAGGAAGCTATTGGGCCCTAATTCTGTAGATAATGTATGACACATCGCTGCAATCAGGGTGCTCTTGCCGCTTCCTGCTTTTCCTTGTATTATCACGCACTGATCCTGGTATTGTATATCGTGGCCACGTTTAACAATTTGAACTTGATGTTTTAAGAAATTAACAACGTCCGTTTGTTCATAATTGAGAGTTATATCAGGCAAGCTGCATTTTTCATACAATCTTGAATTTTGGCCCTTGTTAAACTCAGACACAAATGATGCCAAATTTCCTGGATTAACATAGTTATCGTAAGTATCAGCCCAATTATTTTGCAAGTCGAATTCCCGTACACCCAATTCTGTGGTGGGTATATCCTTTTGATTCGGACCCATTCCAGCTATTAACATCCACTCATCTTGTTCCCTATCATCGTCAGACTCTTCTTGTTCATATTCATTTGCAACTTCTGGTATTTCCAATAATGGATATCTAATAATGTTTTCATTGTACAGCTCTTTCCAACTTTTTCCAGTATTTGTGAATTCATTAATATTTCGCCATGGCACATTCAATATAACCTGTTGTCTATAAAACTGTTCTTCATTGTTATTCAAAGTAAGATGCGGTACGGAATACTCGTGGTACTGCCGGTTGCCTGCGAGTAATCCATCGATTTCCTTTCTTGTAATGTTTGGAAAAAAAATCTCTTAAACTCATTCTATCATAAATTTGCGGCCTAAGAGGATAATCGTCCAACATACATTTTGAGCTAGCTCCACCCGTTTCATTTATGTTCCATCTGATCCACTGATCATTTTCTACGTTTATTTTCACGAATGATCTACTGGCATGATATAAAGGCCATCCCATTAAAATATGAAATGTTTCTTGTGCGGATATATCACGCTCCGCACAAACTTTCAAAAAAATTTTCTGCAAGACTTCTTTCGCTCGGCATTCACTTTGATTTTCTAAAACTAAAGAATACATTTCTGTAAACGCTTTAGATTTTGGTTCCGATTTGCTTGCGTATTTGGCAATGTAATTTAAAATTGCTGTTGTTGACACAATACACTGCATGTCCGTGTTTGCTCGCCAATGTTCACAAACGTAACGATTATGTGAATTGATCAGTGGATCATTACGGGCAGACTTAAAAGTCCACTCATTATTTTCTTTCAATAGTTCGTTAGAATCTCGTAATTGAAACGGAAATTTAAATCTACACTCCTGTACTTTAGTTTTTTTGTTTTTCCTCATACACTGTTTGCCATGACGTGTGTGTCGCTGACAACAGTTTATGAGGTTTTCATAATCCTCTTGATGATCAATGATATCTGTATAATGCTGCTGACATGGATGAATTATTGGCGCAGGTTTGTTAATGTTAGGATTTATGGTTGTAACTAAATTGCCAAAAAAGTTTGAAACGCCTTGTCTGGCGTTTTCTGTCATTTGATTTAATGACGACACATCAGGAGCGTCTTCCAACCACAATATATCATGAATATGTGGACTACCACGATGCTGAAATTCGGTCCTATACCAATAATCTTTTACAGAAAAGTAGGGTTTCATCATCTTATTAATAAAAACGTCGGCCCTTTGCTGGAAAAACCACGAAACAAGCAACGGATTTTCATTCAAAAGCTTATTTTTAATTTTCATTGCTATTTTTGCGTCTAATATATCAAAATTTATCTGTGGTGCAATTATACGATATAATTCCGGCCAGTGTAAGTCAGCAGCACTCAACGTAAAAAACAAAGTAGGAGTACCCAGAAATTCAACCATCTCCAATAATTCATTACATCGAGCATGCCAATATGTGCTGGTTCCACGTAAATTTGAATTAAAACAAATTAATTTATTGATTAGGGAAGGGTCTAGACTCATTTTCTGTTTTAGTTCAGCAACACATAACTTACTTATTTCAGAATTTCTTTTAACACATACTGAACTATTTTGAAGCGCTGACCATCTCATATGGCTATTTAATGCGAAGAACCTAAAACGCGAATGTTTGGCAAATCGCTGATCTTTGTAACGCATCAAATGTTGAAAGTACTGAAGGTGTGTTACAGTTTTTTGTCTAGGCGACCTTAAGTCCGCAGCACCAGTAGGAAACAATGTTGGAAATGCCATTGCTATATAACCAGCAGTAGTAAACTCGTTTATTGGATTAGACGATATTTCTGGCCATTGTAATGGATTTCCTGCTGTACCTAAAGCACATCTCACCATTCTGAGCTGATCATTCGGTGCAATTCCAAGTATATTTGAGTCAATCACCTCTTCTGTGTCATTTTCTACAAGATCTTCAACATTATGATTAATTTGATTACTTATTTCCTGACTTAAAATTTGCGTTAAGTTTCCATTTTCCGGAATTTCTGCAAGATTTTCATAGCTAATTTCTATATCTTTGTAGTAAATATTATTTTCTTTTAAATATTTGAGAGCTCTGTATACTTTATTCCGACTTACTCTGAAATCTTTATAATCTTCAACACCCTGTCGTCGAATAATCAATATTGAAGAAAGGGAATTAATGGAATGTGGAAGTTGTGTTGCAATAGTGTTAACGTCTTGTGGGAAATTTATTATTTGCCCACTGAAGGCGAACTGTTGCCCTCGAATTCTATAAACTGATATGACGGGATGCACTTTTGCTATTAGCTGCTCCTCAATCATAGTTAAATCTTTTAATTCTGCTGGACATTCTCCTGGGTCCATGTTATTGTCAATGGTAAATAGATTTAGAAGTCCTGTCTTATTACAACGCGTGCACGCACCTTTAACAACTTTTAAATTTGGAAATGATTCCCTGCAAATTTGGCATTCATCCCAGTTTATCAATTTTTGACTTTTTTCGAAAACTGTATATGGTTGATTGCTGTTTGTATCATAATTTGAAAAATCTGCATTATTTTTACTTGTATTTGGTTCACACAGTTGCTCATTTTCAGACCGCTGGCGTGCAATTCGACGCATTCGGGTATTTCGCGTTCGCTCTGTATCACGGAAGTCAAGATCTTGACGTACTATCTGGTGAGCTTGCGTATTGCGCAATTGTTCAGCCTCGCGATAGTCAAGATCTTGACGTGCTAATTGGTGAGCTTGCGTATTGCGCAACTGCTCTGCCTCACGAAAGTCAAGGTCTTGACGTACTATCTGGTGAGCTTGCGTATTGCGCAATTGTTCAGACTCGCGATAGTCAAGATCTTGACGTGCTATTTGGTGAGCTTGCGTATTGCTCAATTGTTCAGCCTCGCGATAGTCAAGATCTTGCCGTGCTATTTGGTGAGCTTGCGTATTGCGCAACTGCTCTGCCTCACGAATGTCAAGGTCTTGACGTGAGATTTTACGGGCTCGAGAATTATTCAACTGAAGATTTTTCGAACGTTTTGAAGAAACGGACCTTTCAATTCGTTTTTGAATTTTGTTCCGTTCTTTTTCATTAAGATAAATCTTATTTATGGACCTTGAAATTTGTTTTTGCTTGGTGTTTAACTGTCTTAATTCAATTTTTGAACAAATATTTTTTTCTACTGCGCCTTCTGCAGGTTGCTGAATACTTTCCGGTGATCTTTTTTTTGTGGTCTTACTTTTTAAAAATATATTGCGGCGAGGATTACCTCTTGGCTTTCGCGGTTGAGACGGGAATGCTATCAAATCACCACTTTCTATTATATTTACCAAATGAGGCCGCATTTGGTCAAAAACATAGTTTTCAAAAACAGGGTTTTTATTCATGGCTAATGATGTTGCAAATGCAATTGCCATAACCCCACAATCATAATTGTTTCGTTGACGTTGAACGTCAACGAACAACGTTGTTGGCTTGTGAGGTAAGAGAGCATCTACAAAGGCCTGTTGCATCGGGGGTAATTGTTTTCCCAATAAACTATCATACACTCTTAATATATCTCCGTTGTAAAAAAGACAAACCCAATGTCCAACACCGCTAAAATTATCTCCGTAATAAAGAAGTTGAATATGTTGCTGGTCTGGATGAATGGGCTGTATGTCAGAAATGGACCTTAGAAAATCCATTGGATATATTACGTGCGAAGTATAACGACTTAAAATAGCATGAAATGCGTTAACTAAATCATCTTCAACGTACGTACTTTCATTTAAAATGTAATTAGAACTGAATTCATAGTTTACATTTGAAATCTCCATCACGCCTAAACAAAAATCAAAACGAAAAACTAAAAAGTTGGCAACTAAAGAACAAAACAATGGATAATAATTCTTTATATTAAAATTTATTTATATTAAAATAAGAAACGATAACTGAAGAACAAAAAGTAATAGTAGATATTATTATTTGTATTCGATAAATGACGACCAGAATTGAGTTTTACTTATACTTTTTTAAAACATTTAACAAAGCGCCATTTCAAATTAAACTATCTGAGTACAGCGTCATCTATCGAAACAAACACGAAACATGATTGCTTTGAATTAATAATACATATTATTATTTGTAACTCTGAATATTATTAATATTATTACTCAGAAACCAATGAATCAATTTTTATTATTTTTTCACTATCGTAATGTAATATCAGAAAATTTTAGTCTGTAATACACCTATGTATCTTTCGTACGATGTTTTAATTTAAACATAAATACAAACATGTCACCAAATTTTTTATTTGTACCTACGCCGATTTCTCCTAGATTGGATTACCGAATCGCCTGGCAATTTTTTTACTTGATAGAGAAACTTTGCGAGATGGTTTTATACACATTTCTGCATCAACTCTTTAATTCTGATTCTGCAAGGTTAGGTACTGCCCGCGTAAGTTATGGAGATTCAGTAACTGTTGCTGCTGAATTTATATTGAAAACGGAGAAACCTAATTAGCAACGACTACCTAGGTACATGAAAGTCACAACACTTCTGATGATGCATGATACAGCACACTCCTGAAACATATTTCATTGTATAATTATTATTATTTATATTAGACTTGGAAAACTACATGCGCCAACTTGATAACTGTTATTTTATTCCACATATATAACAGTATTACTATTCAACGCAAGGTGGTGGTAATCAGTTTGCATTAGTAATAGGTACATTGCGAAATATTGCAATATTTTAAAAGATGATTAGACAGTGCCTTAAGTTCCAAATTTAGTATAATAAACAAATGTATGTAGGAGTCTCTTTACGTAGGTAGCTCCAAAACACAATCCTAAGTCCTAACATCCGTCCCAATGTCCTTTTAGGTGTCCCGTACAGGATCGTGATAAAGAAGTTGACAGTAATCATCACCTAACTTATCATAGGTAGCCCGTAAAGGTTAGAGAACGTCAGTGAAAACATTGAATTATTTATCAAACATTGAATTTAACTCGTAGTTCCATGGGAATAGTTACTGACTGCGCCATCTATTAGCATTATTGTGAAGCTATGTTGATGCTATATGAATTACTGACGCCCATTAAAAATTAAATAATCTCGTTTCTTTATAATATTCATATAATTTTAGTATTTGTTGTTCAAGTACAGGATATAAGTGACCTAAAAACATAAAATCAGTTTGAAAATCCATAGTGGATTTTTCTAGAGAGCGTCTTCAAGCGAGCGTATAAAATCGCCACTTTGAAAGCCCCCCATTTCGTCAATTTTAAGGGAAAAATTAAAAAAAAATTATTTTTGTACTCAGTTCAAAATTATCTTTAAAATGATACGTAACAATTTTATGTAACGCGATATTTTTTTTTTTACTTCGCATTCGCTTCTATGAGAGCCCCCCTGAAATAAAGATTTTTATAACTTTTTAAGCCATTTTCGGCTGGAGGCCATCGGTTTACATATTATATCTAAATTTGAAGTAATTACGTTCAGTAATTCAAAAGTTATAAGGCTCTGACAGACGGACGGACGGACGGACGGACGGACGGACAAGTGCAAATCGCCCTAGTTAACTCAAAGACCTTCGCTTCGCTCGGTCGACTAATACGACAAAATAGGTATGGCATTCTAATTGCGATAATGCAGTATCTATCATCCTCACAGGTTTATATAAAAATATTTACTTGAAAGTGTCCAGTTTAAGAAAGTAGTCCGAGTAACCAGTTTGACATGAGTTACTCACAAAGTAGTCGATATTCTGACTAATTTCTTAAATTTCTTAACACTTTCAAGTGAAGATTTTTATATAAACCTGTGAAGATGATACTGCCATCGTCGCAATTAGAATGCCATAAGCCTACTTTGTCGTATTAGTTTACAAATTGCGAAAAACCAAATTAAATTTGAATTTCGCGGGCAGACCCGTATAATCAACCTTAACATAACAACTTGTTTTTTTTAAAGAATGAGTAGTAGACTACGCAAAATTCTCAAAATGTTTAAGTATCCGTTTAAGGACGAGGAAATTGATTAGCTGAATTTGAAGCAATGGCAGATAGCTGATTCCTATGAAACTACTTCAACGAAAGTCGATCCCCAAATTGAAAATTACATTTTCAAAGTATTATAAGCTCAAGAATGTTTGTGATGTCTTAATGTTTCTAATTGCATTTATAATGTACGTTAACGTTTTATATTCTAGTATATTACTTCAATAGTAGTTTAAAAGTAATAAATAATATTACATTAAGTTGATTATGAGACTGATATTAAACTATGAACATTTTACTGTATACTTTTAATATGGCTACGTTAGTTTTGAAGTGTATAACATTACCAGAACACAATAACTGATGTATTAAGGTTTTTATAATGTGTTAATTAAGTAAAATGTTCATTTTTGGAATTGTTTTTAAACTAGGCAGAGCTTTAGACTTTTTTTTTCAATAATTTTGCAGGGCGAAGATTTTATTTTTTGTTTGTTTCCAATAGATTTCACTTTATTTTCACTTTTAGAAATTATTTTAGTTATTTTTATAAGGTGGCATGACCATCTGTATTTTATTATGTTATTATTTATCTAGATAATTAAAGTTGGTGGTACAAAATTTTGGTTTAAACAATTCTTTTTTTGAATTATGTCTTATTATTCAAATATTTACATTAAAACAATCGATTTTTTTTAGTACAAAACCGACTTATCTGCTTATATAACGTTAACGACAATACTTATAATGTATTTCAATACATGATTAAACGCGCCTTTAAAATACGCTTTTAATGGTATATAACATGCATATATTTGGTGAAAAAAACACATAGCTTTAGACGAAAAATTAATTTCAAAACTTTGAATGGCTCTCCTGTAAAAAAGTGTTGTTCCGGTTTGTGGCACTTTTGTTTTAAAGCAGCGATTTCCTAAATTGGCTTGTCATTAAATACATTTCCTAGAAATAATTTACAATTCCTAGGTTTCATACATTTCGGGTAGGTAGCATATTATTACCTATGTTTCTATACTTATTATATTTCCATCTTGCCCGACTCAGGTATATACCTATTACTATTATGAAAGTTAATACTAGTGTTATAAATTGTAAAAACAGTGTACTGGATACGAAATCCAATTAGTAGTATTTAGCTTTAAATGCTCCATATTTTCCAGTGATGACGAAGTAGCTATAAATTGAATTAAAGAGCTTATTTATGTTAGCCTGTTAGACCACCCACCTTAGCCAAATGGTTAGCATGTTCGACTACGGATGAGAGGTCACGGGTTCGATTCCGGGTCGGGGCCAAAAATAGCTAAGTATTGGGTTTTCTTTCAAAACTTCTTAGTAGGTAACTGAGCTGTTGGGTGCGGGAGTGTAACCCCTGTGCCTCTAAAACACGTATCCGTCAGTCCAAAGCCTGATCTCTGTCTCGGATTTATATTTTACTAACTTTTGCCCGCGACTTCGTCCGCGTCGAGTTTGGTGTTTAAAAATCCCTTGGGAACCCTGTTTTTCCGGGATAAAAGTTAGCCTATGTCACTCTCCAAATGACAAGTCCTCAACTAGCTGCCGTCCATGTCTTCAACTAACTACCCATGCAAAAAATCTCGTCGATCCGTTGCTCCGTTGTTGCTGCGTGGAAGTACTAACAAACAAACGCATTTTTAATATTAGTAAGGATAGTAAGGATTATAGAATAATTTCTATTTTGTTATGTTTTAAACAATAAAACATCTAACTGCAAGCAATCCAGCAGAAATATAATACGCCACTGAACAGAAATAGAGGTAAGTAAATATTATTTCGTCAGTAAATAAGAGATTTTCACGCTGCTCTCCAATTTCATTTATCAAAGTCAACAGTCGCAGTTAGAATGGCAAATATAATAAGAAAATTTCTTTATTTCAACTTCGGCAGACACGTGCAATCTCTATATTAAGTTAGTTCGAAATAATATCAAAAGTAGACTTGGCATCGGTGAGTATCTTCGCTCCTCACAGTTTAGACTGCATTTGGGTTCTAAAGTTTACTCTTCTAAAACTATTTGCCTTTAACCGTTGCAAACAGAGATAATAATAGAAGAAGCAAAGCTTTCAATATACATACGAGAATTTATATTACATTTTTGAAGTTAGTAGCTTTTGCTCGATCGCGTGAAGTTAGGTTTTTAAAAATGCTAAGGGAGCTCTCTGTTTTTCCAGGATAATAGGTAGCCTATGTCACTCTCGAAGTCCTCAGCTATACCCATGTAGAAAATCACATAATGATAATGATTTATCATTATAATAATAATGATTTATTTGCCACAAAAAGAATGTACATTATGAACAGTAAATGTACTGCGGCCCTGGCAGCTAAACTGAGTTTATATACTCGTATGATAGCTGCCAGTGCTTTCCCCGATATAGTCAAGCATACAAACATTCTTAGGTCTAATATAAAAAGCATTCATAATAATAATTAGTTTAAAACTTCTTAGAATAAAACATGCTTATTGTGTGTGTGTGTGCGTGTGTGTGTGCGTGTGTGCGTGTGTGCGTGTGTGTGTGTGTGTGTGTGTGTGTGTGTGTGTGTGTGTGTGTGTGTGTGTGTGTGTGTGTGTGTGTGTGTGTGTGTGTGTGTCTGCCTGCGAGTGTGTGGGTGGATGGATGGTGGATATATATGACACGCGTATACATGCTGAAATATAGTAATATTAATATTACATATACAAAGAATTAGTAATAATATTGGCTATTTATGAACAATCAGCAACTCTTCAGTGCTATCATAATTATGCGAAAGAATGCCAGTTAATGATGAGTTTTTTACATTGTTAGGACGATTGTGAGTCAATGGTGAGAGCTTTGTTGGCTTTATTATATAAAAAACTACCTAGAAAAAAGGAAAATTTTTTAGAGAAAGCTGTGCTATGATTAGGAATATTACATACTGAATGTTTCCGTCGTTTATCTTTTAATTTCTGTATGTTTGCCGGGTCTACGATTTTATGTTGTTTCAAAATTATTTTTTGAATAAATAATTGTCACACACATATCAATCCGTTGCTCCCTTACTCTACCATTGAAGGACAAACCAACAAAAGCACTTCTGCATTTATAATATCCTTTCTCTATCGTCTTATTATGTGTTAAATTTTGCCTAAATTTGATAGAATTGACAAGTTTTATTTTAGCGAATAAGTATCTACCCCTGCTGAAAGTGTAGTGTTGGCAGACTCCGACCTAGGTACCGGTAACATAAACTGAGACTCAAGGAAACGATCGATAGAAGCAGTGGTGGTGAGTGGACGTCGTGGCTAGAAACCAAAGTCCAGTTGTGGGCATCTATCGGTTGAAGACAACGACGAGGTTTAGTTGGTTTAAATATATAGAGTGTAAATTAAAACCAGTGTGGCTTAAAACGTAAACATACACGACCTACATACAGCGGCCGCACATTTGATAGCGTGTTTTACATGGCACATAATACTATACAGTTGAGATAATAAATCTGTAGAAACGTACGCGCTTACACGGATAGAAGTTGTATCGTTACAAGTTACTATGTATGAACCTACCAATAAAGTTCGTAGTGTTTACGTGCGCCAACGTGGCGTTAACAAATCCTCTCGGGCGAGCTTGTTTCGCATGACGACCTTCCAATTATAATATTTCCACAGAAAAGCTTTTAAAACATTTTCTAATTTTATTACAACGCGGATCTCGCCGAGAAATCTTCCAAACTTAAACGGAACAGAAAAGACGCGTCAAAGTGCCTTTGAATTAAAACTGAAATGGTATCTACCTAGTACCTACACGGGAAAAAGTTTTTTATTCATATTTTACATAGTTTTAAATCTGAGACTGATATATATAAAATGGTTCTATAGTAACTCTTCTAAGTCTTATTATTTTACCTTCTTCTTCTTCTTCTTTATCAACCGATAGACGTCCACTGCTGGACAAAGGTCTCTTGCATGGACTTCCACAGGCCTCGGTCTTGCGCCGCCTGAATCCAGCGGCTCCCTGCGACTCGTTTGATGTCGTCGGTCCACCTGGTGGGGGGTCTGCCAACACTGCGCTTCCCGGTGCGGGGTCGCCACTCCAGCACCTTGGGACCCCAACGACCATCAGCTCTTCGAACTATGTGCCCCGCCCATTTCCACTTCAGTATCGCGACTCGCTTAGCTATGTCGGTGACTCTGGTTCTCCTACGGATCTCCTCATTTCTGATTCGATCCCGCAGGGAAACTCCGAGCATAGCTCTCTCCATCGCCCGCTGAGCGTGCCTGAGCCTACTTATGAGGCCCTTAGTTAGCGACCATGTCTCGGATCCGTAAGTCATCACTGGCAACACGCACTATTCGAAGACTTTAGTCTTCAGGCACTGAGGAATTTTGGACGAGAAGACATCTCGGAGCTTCCCAAACGCTGCCCAGCCGAGTTGGATTCGGCGGTTGATCTCTTATTTTACCTTGCAGAGTTTTAAAGTGGTTTCTCAACTTTATTCTTTTATTTTTATAGAGAACTTGTACAAGTGTCTTGTATGACGACGCGGTAGAAGAAAGTTAAAGAATTAAATGGAGAAAATTGTAAAAGAGAGTAACGCCCGTTTTCACTAAACCTAGGAGACGCCTAAATCGGGTGCCTAAATATTTAGGACATGCCTAGGGGAAAAAAACGTTTCACCAACCCTTAGGTGGCGCCTAAAGACGTTAGGCGCAACCTAAAGTTACGACACTAATGCCCGTTTTCACTAACAACGAACAAGGCAGCGCCTAGTTAAGTAACGCCTAATGTTAGGAAATCCCTAGGCATACATTTACGTTTCACCAATCCATTTTCACTAGGTAATTCCTAAACTATGAATTGCCTAAACTTGTCTATGAATTTTTGTATCGTGTTGTCATTATTTACTCTGAGTGTACAAAAACTGTCAGTTTTTCTATTTGACGTCTGTATTGTAGTCTGTGCCTGCAGCGACTTATTTTAAACTCTTGTTGTTCCGTCTGTGATTGAAACTTTTGAATTGAATTATTCGGTTTATTTTATTTCGCAATTTTAATTTTTATATAAAAATAACAAAAAGTTATCTTTTGAAAAAGTCTACATCGTCATAATTTTGGAAGTTATTTATCCTAGGTCGAATCACTCTTGGGTCTAGCATAAGAACGGATGTCCAGATCATTTACATTATCTAAAAACTCCAAAAATTATAATAAATCTTCTGTACTCATATTAAAAGTTAATTCAACTATAAAGTATATAAGTATATATAGTAATTGATGAATAGTTTAAGTTATGTTTAAGTATGTTGCGCACCTGACAAGGGTAAACTGTATGAGCTTATTATATTTGTAAGACCTATATTGTAACACAGTTTATGCAACTTATATCAAATAAATAAATAAATAAATAAAGACAATAGGTAATATACGATAACAAAGAGAAATGACCACGAAAATCGCAATGATACAATGAGCGCTGAGCGGCAGATGTTGTCATAACTGTCATTTTATGAGTTGCCTAGCATTACGCATCGCCTAATCGTTGTCGTAACTTTAGGTTGCGCCTAACGTCTTTAGGCGCCACCTAAGGGTTGGTGAAACGTTTTTTTACCCTAGGCATGTCCTAAATATTTAGGCACCCGATTTAGGCGTCTCCTAGGTTTAGTGAAAACGGGCGCTAATCGGTGTTGCGTAATGCTAGGCAACTCATAAAATGACAGTTATGACAACATCTGCCGCTCAGCGCTCATTGTATCATTGCGATTTTCATTTTGCGTCATTTCTCTTTGTTATCGTATATTACCTATTGTCTTTATAGTTGAATTAACTTTTATTATGAGTACAGAAGATTTATTACAATTTTTGGAGTTTTTAGATAATGTAAATGATCTGGACATCCGTTCTTATGCTAGACCAAGAGTGATTCGACCTAGGATAAATAACTTCCAAAATTTTGATGATGTAGATTGTAGACTTTCAAAAGATAACTTTTTGTTATTTTTATATAATAATTAAAATTGCGAAATAAAATAAACCGAATAATTCAATTTAAAAGTTTAAATCACAGACGGAACAACAAGAGTTTAAAATAAGTCGCTGCAGGCACAGACTACAATACAGACGTCAAAAAAAAAACTGACAGTTTTTGTACACTCAGAGTAAATAATGACAACACGATACAAAAATTCATAGACAAGTTTAGGCAATTCATAGTTTAGGAATTGCCTAGTGAAAATGGATTGGTGAAACGTAAATGTATGCCTAGGGATTTCCTAACATTAGGCGTTACTTAACTAGGCGCTGCCTTGTTCGTTGTTAGTGAAAACGGGCATAAGTCCCTCAGATTTACATGCCCATCTCTCAAGTGACACTATTGAAAATCTGGTTTTAGGCTAAAATCTATAGAGCGTACTCAGACGTAGCTCGAACACACAAATAGGTAGGTGTTATGTATTGATATAAATCTGTCTCGTTTTAAATCTGTCTTGAGTTTAAGCATCAAGTAGAGCAAGATCGTGATCTATAGATAGATTCCAGTGTAACAGTTACTCACTCAGTTTAAATATTTAAACGCGTGTGTAAACACGCATACACACGTTACACTTCACATAAGTAAATATTAACCTAAATACGTAGGTACGTTCATACAAGTCATGTCAACTTTTTTTTCTTTTTCCAAAGTTTCCTTTTTAGGGTTCCGTAGTAAACCAACCCTTATAGTTTCGCCATGTCCGTTCGTCTGTCTGTCTGTCTGTCTGTCTGTCCGCGGTTTAGCTCAGAGACTATTGATACTAGAAATCTGTAATTTGACAAGGGTATAAATATCAATCACGCCGACAAAGTGGTGAAATAAAATTGTGAAAAATATTTTTTTTAGGGTACCTCCCCTACATGTAAAGTGGGGATGATTTTTTTTCTCATCTATCCCATAGTGTGGGGTGTCGTTGAATAGGTCTTTCAAAAACGTTGTAGGTGTGGGAACACCATTTTTCAAATCAGGGATCCGTTTGTGAAATATGATATTTTAAAGTGCTAAATTTTATTAGTCAAGTGTCCCCCCCTCTGCCAGCTAAATGGTTGTATATAGGATACAAGAAAAAATTCACAGCAGTAGTATATATAATGAATTTTAAAGGAAAACTATCACGGCTAAGTAGGGTTCATTAGTGAAGGAGTTATATCGGTTTTTCTAAGTTAGATATTACACGTAGTGTAAGTTGCATATTTTGTAGTATATTACAGTATTTAAACCATGGAACTCAAAATGTATGTTGAGACTTTCAACTACGGAACCCTACACTGCGCGGGACCCGACACGCACTTGGCCGGTTTTATTTATTTTTAGGGTTCCGTAGTTAAACAAGGAACCCTTATAGTTTCGCCATGTCCGTCCACGTCTGTCTGTCTGTCTGTCTATCTGTCCGCGGTTTAGCTCATAGACTATTGATACTAGAAATCTGTAATTTGACAAGGGTATAAATATCAATCACGCCGACAAAGTGGTGAAATAAAATTGTGAAAAATATTTTTTTTAGGGTACCTCCCCTACATGTAAAGTGGGGATGAATTTTTTTTTCTCATCTATCCCATAGTGTGGGGTGTCGTTGAATAGGTCTTTCAAAAACGTTGTAGGTGTGGGAACACCATTTTTCAATTCAGGGATCCGTTTGTGAAATATGATATTTTAAAGTGCTAAATTTTATTAGAGTCAATTGTCCCCCCCCCCCCCCTCTGCCAGCTAAATGGTTGTATATAGGATACAAGAAAAAATTCACAGCAGTAGTATATATAATGAATTTTAAAGGAAAACTATCACGGCTAAGTAGGATTCATTAGTGAAGGAGTTATATCGGTTTTTCTAAGTTAGATATTACACGTAATGTAAGTTGCATATTTTGTAGTATATTATAGTATTTAAACCATGGAACTCAAAATATATGTTGAGACTTTCAACTACGGAACCCTACACTGCGTGGGGCCCGACACGCACTTGGCCGGTTTTATTTATTTCACTAATGTCGTACCTACTCCTAACACAAGCAAACGCTTATTTGGAGGAGAGGGGGGAGTATAATTAGTCAAGTTCAACATGGCTAAACAAAATACGTAATAAAATCTAGATTCTAGTTTTAGATCGTTAATTCTTGGGAACTAAGATCTATAAAATAAAAGTCATAGTATAGTTACTACAGAGAAACGAAAATAGCTTAAGTTCTATAAGGTGGCTAATAATGTTACCCGCGACGCTTAAATAATTCCCAGCAGATATCGCCGCCTCTTGCATTACGGATGGCCGTCGTCGACCGCCTCCGTCAACGCCTGATTAGCATTCTGCAGTCGCCGTTCCGAGCTCTATTCTAGTAACAATGTTGTAAGACTTGCTGAAAGAACAGACTTCGTAAACTAAAACTATCACTTTATTAAAGACTTGCCAGCAGCGCTATCGTCGTGGATTGTGGTTTTTTTTTTTCTAAAAATACCGTGAGTCTTATTTTCTTTTTCAGAATAAGTCGTAACTTCCTTGCACTATTGCTCTTCTTGCTGCGAAAGTCATGTCAAAAGCAGTTCAGCCATTCGGAACATTATCCTGGATAAATAGTCAAACCAACAGATAAAACATCTGCGATGAGTGTTTCTGTTTCGATGACGGGTTACTTAAATAAATTGGTGTTTACTGTAAAATTGCTATGAATAAAAGAAAAGTACCTAGTGCATAAACCAAAATACGCATTAACTATAATTAAATTGTACCAAAATAGATATTCTACTTATTTTCAACTCAAATGTGACCTTAATACTTGTTTATATTATTATTACTTTGTAAAGAAGAAAAATTGAAAATTTCTCGTTATCATTGAACCTGTCAGTCAATATCAACAAAATATTCTTAAACGAAATTACAAGTCAGTACGACCGCTGATATTATTACCTACTTAATTAGAATTTTACAACTTTCACTGACAGTAGGTATTAATTAAAATTTGACAACTTTCACTCCAGATTAAAAGAAACTCGTGGCAAAGATCATAAAATCGTGCTCTTCTACAAAAGAAACTTTTTTTATGTCAACCTAAACATTAAGTTAGCTTCACCTCACGGCATTAAAAGATAATTTGTTTAAGCAGCTGGGTAATGTTTATCCAAAGATTTTTAACCATAGGTTGGTAAAATAATAATATTTGGGTAAATCTATCAATTTTGCTTTGTAAAAATATCTTCTTCTTTATCAAGTGATAGACGTCCACTGCTGGATAAAGGCTTCTTGCATGGACTTCCACAGCTCGATCTTGCGCCGTATGAATCCAGCGGCTCCCTGCGACTCGTTTGATGTCGTCGGTCCACCTGTGGGAGGTCTGCCAACACTGCGCTTCCCAGTGCGGGTTCATTATTCCAGCACCTTGGGACTCAGCTCTTCGAACTATGTGCCCCTCCCAGCTCAGCGAGTCGCGAAACTGAAGTGAAAATCACTTCATTTTCGCGACTCGCTGAGCCTAACCAAAGTTTAACGATATACGGTGACTTTGGTTTCCTACGAATCTCCTCATTTCTGATTTGATCTCGCAGGGATACTCCGAGCATAGCTCTCTCCATCGCTCTCTGAGTGACCCCGAGCCTTTTTATGACGTCCACAGTTAGCGACCATATTTCGGATCCATACGGACGGATAAGCATAATATTATTAACATTATTACATAACTACAAGATTTACAAATTAAAAAAACCGGCCAAGTGCGTGTCGGGCCACGCGCAGTGTAGGGTTCCGTAGCTGAAAGTCTCAAATATTATTGCTGACCTAGGATAGTGCTTTTGTTTAAATTATGGGATGAAAGTTAAAATGTGTTTTAGTTGTTGTTCGCTGACGAATATTCCGATTTCAAATTGGACTTTCTCATCAAAAGTACAGTCCATAATATTATGATGACCACGCTTCGCTGGGTAACCGGATATCATTATACTTTTTGAAAGATTTCCAAAAAAGGAGAAGGAGATTCTTATTACATTTTGGCGAGCACAAAGTTACCTCCATTGCAAAGCATGTGCTTTTTGATATTAAAATAAATCCGATTACACTAATTTTATTGATTGATAAAACAATCATACTAATATTATAAATGCGAAAGTGGGTTTGTTGGTTTGACCTTCAATCACGCCGTAACAGAGCTACGGATCGACGTGATTTTTTTCATGGGGATTTGTTGAGGACCTGGAGAATGGCATGGCTAATTTTTATCCCGGAAAATCAGAGTTCCCGAGGGTATTTAGAAACTATATCCACGCGGACGAAGTCGCGGGCATCAGCTAGTATTGAATAAATTTTGAGTTCCATGGCTTAAATACTATAACAAACTACAAAATATGCAACTTACACTACGTGTAATATCTAACTTAGAAAAAACAGATATAACTCCGTAACTAATGAACCCTACTTAGCCGTGATAGTTTTCCTTTAAAATTCATTATATATACTACTGCTGTGAATTTTTTCTTGTATCCTATATACAACCATTTAGCTGGCAGAGGGGGGGACACTTGACTCTAATAAAATTTAGCACTTTAAAATATCATATTTCACAAACGGATCCCTGAATTGAAAAATGTTCCCACACCCACAATATTTTTGAAAGACCTATTCAAGGACACCCCACACTATGGGATAGAGTGAAAAAAAATTCATCCCCACTTTACATGTAGGGGAGGTACCCTAAAAAAAATTATTTTTTACAATTTTATTTCACGACATTGTCGGCGTGATTGATATTTATACCCTTGTCAAATTAAGATTTCTAGTACCAATAGTCTCTGAGCTAAACCGCGGACGGACGGACAGACGGACGGACATGGCGAAACTATAAGGGTTCCTTGTTTACTACGGAACCCTAAAAAGTCGAAAAATAACAAAAACTAGACAGTGGATGAACTTTAAAAAATTGGTAAATCACAACGGTTCGTCCATACTCGAAAACTTTAACTCACAAACAGAACAACAAACACAAGTTAACGAAAAAAAGTACGAGGTATATGTAAGAACTAAAAATACAATAAAAGTAAAATTGAATAAGAGGAGTCCGGTTCTGTGAAGAGGCTAATAATGTTACTTGGGAAGCTAATATAATTCACGCTGGATATCGCCTCGCATTCCAGATGGCCATCCGTCCCTTTCGTCGCTTAATTTGTATTCCAATCTCACTGCTGTAAGCTCTATGTCCTTGTAACAATACCTCGTGCAAAATAAAAGCTCTGCACGTACGCTCACTGAAAGGTGGACTTCCTGGAATTGCGTCAGCAGATTTTTCTCCATATCAGATTTAATGTTGAGCAAAAGAGTACTAACTTCTTAAACCCTCAATAGCCCAATGGTTAAAGGTGCGGATTGAAAATTTAACTATTGTCGTACCTACTCCTAACACAAGCTTTACGTTTATTTGGAGGGGAGAGGGAAATATAAGTCAAGTTCAGCACGGCTAAAATTTTTTAAAAATATTAAGTTTCCAGTAATGGGAAATCTCAAAAAGATTCCTTCCTATATTAGAGAACTGCGATGATAATTTTGTTCTGAAAAGAGGGTAATCATGTTACCCGAGTTGCTAACATAGTTCACAGCGGATATAGCCGCATCTCGCATTACTAATGACCGATAGCTTAGTTCGTATTCTGATCGCGTCTCTAGACTCTATGCTTTTGTTACCAGGTAGGTACGTACCTACAGAATAAATCTTCGCACGCAGAAGATTTTTCGCTATTTTAGATTAATAATAAATGTATATCGACTAGCAGTAGGTACACGTTGAAAGTAGAACATTTTTTTTGCAGTTTAGTAATTTAAAGTTCCAAAATAAAATGACGATAGTTCTATCTTTCTCTCTCTTCGTTTCTTCTTAGGAATTGTCTCCGCAATGTAGGCGATGTCCGCCCGTTTTGCGTGATTCCTCTGGTGCGGCTCCCCGCCGGATCACTCCAGCCAACCGTGCTCACTCCAGAATCTGAGCAGGCCACCCAGGTCGGCGAGGACTTCCGCAGGTGTTGCTTTACTAACTTACAGGTTTACTAACACACGCCCAGTGTGTTAGTAACGATAGTTAACGGAAAGATATTTCTGGAAGTCATGATTTGACGTCTCGATACTAAATGACAGATTCTTTACATTTGTGCTAATAATTTGACACAAAACCCTTTGGACCCTTAATGACATACTAGTCCGGGAGGAATCGGCGCATGCGTACCGAAAACTATTCCACCTCAATTTTTTTATGCGATCCTCTTCAAATGGCCCTCCTAATTATATAAATGCATGTTGCCAGGGCGCCACCTGGTGCCATATTGTTTAAACCGAAATTGTTTAAACAATTGGAAGGAATTGTTATTTTTCAACCGGACAATTTTTTTTTATATTCTTTATTGAAATACCAATAAAAAAGGTCCTATGACTTTTCACGATAAAGTTAATATTTTTAAAGATATGAATTTTTAAAGGTTCGAAAAATCTCAAATTTGGGTACTTTCGACCCATCAAAAATATATTAAAAAAAAAAATAATGTTTAAGTAATATTTTTTTTAAATTCTCTATACAATAGTTAATAATATTGTTAATAGAGATTTAAAAAAATTTCATTGTTTATATCTTTTTTTTAATTGTTAATTTCGCGCGTTCACAAGTATGCGTCGCTACCCTTTAAGAAAATTTTTAAGAAAATTTTATTGGCTTAATATCTAGGCCAGTGTCAATAACAGGGTCTTTTACTTTACTTTCCGTTTTAATAACAAAAAAGTAATATAAACTGATAAAAAAGTAATTTTAATGACATGTTCCGATTTACGCTTAAATAATTTTTGAAAAATTGATTTCAGAAAAAAATTTATTTAAAACAAATTGTAGACAATTTAATTATTAATAACATTGCTCTCTTTAACAATCTTGATAAAGTTGATAGTTTTTAAGATAAATGATAAATAATGATTCAAGACACAGAGAGGCCGATGCAACGCATGAGTCAGAGAGAGACAGCGATACTTAAAGGTTACCTTTAAGTATCGCTGTCTCTCAATAATTAAATTGTCTACAATTTGTTTTTAGTAAAATTTTTTCTGAAATCAATTTTTCAAAAGTTATTTAAGCATAAATCGGAACATGTCATTAAAATTACTTTTTTATCAGTTTATATTACTTTTTTGTTATTAAAACGGAAAGTAAAGTAAAAGACCCAGTTATTGACACTGGCCTAGTTATTAGGACAATAAAATTTTCTTAAAAATTTTCTTAAAGGGTAGCGACGCATACTTGTGAACGCGCGAAATTAACAATTAAAAAAAAGATATAAACAATGAAATTTTTTTAAATCTCTAATATCAATATTATTAACTATTGTATAGAGAATTTAAAAAAAATATTACTTAAACATTATGTTTTTTTTTAAATATATTTTTGATGGGTCGAAAGTACCCAAATTTGAGATTTTTCGAACCTTTAAAAATTCATATCTTTAAAAATATTAACTTTATCGTGAAAAGTCATAGGACCTTTTTTATTGGTATTTCAATAAAGAATATAAAAAAAAATTGTCCGGTTGAAGAGGATCGCAAAAAAAAATTGAGGTGGAATAGTTTTCGGTACGCATGCGCCGATTCCTCCCGGACTATACCTACACTACCCGCGTAAATTGCACCAGTTGTCCCGAAGAAATTCAAAGGACGTCACCAGTAAGGTACACCTCAATGGTACCTACCTATCGGACGTGCTGAAGAAATTCATATAATGTCCTACGTAAATACTAACGTACCTACTGAAGAAATTCGAATGACGTCACTGGAAAGATGCTTTGGCGGCGTCATTTCAAGAGTGACAAGTTTACCTTTGACGCGCTGCGTTCTTCGAAATTAAAATTCAAGAATTGCAATAGTAGAAAATGCAAGCGGATTTTGTAAAGTGGCTAATAATGTTATCAAAGACGCTAATATAATTCACGACGTATTATTCTACGTTGCTTTCGTATTCCGATCTCACCGTCGTCGTGGCCTGTAAGCCCAATGCTCTTACAACAATACCCCGTATAAAATAAAAGTCCTGCACGTACGCTCGCTGAAAGGCGGACTAACGTTAGCAAGGTTTTTACTCCATGCTTGAAAACAGGTATTTCCTTGTTAAAACACCTTTGAAATTTATATACCTACTAGCTGATGCCCGCGACTTCGTCCGCATGGATTTAGTTTTTAAAAATCCCGCGGGAACTCTTTCATTATCCGAGATAAAAAGTAGCTCTCCCGGTCTGAGACATCCATTACTATACCCATGCAAAAAATCGCATCAATCCGCTGTTCTGTTGCGACGTGATTGAAGGACAAACCAACAAACAAACACACTTTCGCATTTATAATATCAGTAATGCTTTATTATAACAATTTTTATAATTGTCAAATTTTTTACCATACTTAACCAAAGACAAAATTACGTTAGCTGTCATTTATGTTTTGTTATTCCACTGTCATTTGCGTTTTGTTATTCCATGTCAGATGCGTTTTTCTTACCTATACCACGTTTTATAGTGACATGACGGAAACGTGGTCGAACAGGATAAAAAGTATCCTATGTCCGTCTCCTGGTTCTAAGCTACCTCTCCACCAATTTTCAGGCAAATCGGTTCATCCGTTCTTGAGTTATAAATAGTGTAACTAACACCACTTTCTTTTATATATATAGATTTCAATTCCGCAGACATTCTAACGAGCTTTGATCAGTTTTACTATTGAGATCTATTTTATTTCATAAGCTGAAAACTAATATGTAATCTAATCTAAACTAATATTATGTGTTTTCATTTCAAGAATCTATGTAATTAAAAAAAATTATGTGAAACCTACGAAGTTTTCAGCTAGTTTAATATTATGCATCGCGCAACGGCCGCGTACCTACGAAGAAAAGTAGTAAAATAGGTACCTATATCCCATGATATACATATCTAGGGTTAAAACGTAACATGATTTATCAATTTGCAATCGATTAGGTAATCGATTCTGAATAAACTATTTAGTTATAAGTTTTAAGAGTTATCGGATATTTATTTTATTATTCGGATTATTATTTTACATGAAAAGTGTCAAATAAAAGGCTTTAGAGGACTCTTTTTCTTAATCTAAATACTTAAAAAAAGAGTCCTATCACGAACACTAGTTCATTTTTAGGTTTGACTTGAAATAAAGTTGGACTAATTTTAACGAAGAAAAGCGAGGATGGAGCCTTGTTACAACTTCATTAACGATAAAAAGCAGAGTTGTTGTCTTTTATCCCTAACAATAACTAATTGCGAGACTCGGGACAGTATTCATCGCTGTGTTTGTTTTATCCATTTCAAAATATCAAGAAGATCCATTTCATTTTGTGAGAAATGAAAAACGTTCTCTACGTTAACAAACGTTCTCTTTTTTAAAGCTTAAAATGGCTTGAAAATTAGGGAATTCACAGGAATTCCAATAATTATAGGAAGTATCCCACACTGTCGAAACTGATATACAGAATGATAATAGCTATTTATGCAACTGCATCGTAATGAGGGTCATTTTAATTCGAGTGCTGTTTTTTGATACGAGGCTTGCCGAGTATCAAAATAGGATAGTACGAGAATTAAAATGACTAATTACGTTCAGTTGCATACAAGATTTTATCTACGACAAGGAAAATAAAATCATTAACAAAATACGCCGTAGGCTCAATAAAGTAACAAAAAGTAACTCCGTAAGCCGACACCAGCCGCCTGTGGCGCCTCTGTCAACAAAAAGTAACTCCGTAAGCCGCCACCAGCCGCCTGTGGCGCCTCTGTCGTATGAACGGTACAAAAGTGCCAGAACTCAGAGCCTTAGCTTTAGGTATCCTATTTTAAGAAGATAACCATTTCGATTCAGCTCCCATACAGCGAGCTGCATCGAAATGAGAAGCAAAACCGAAAGAGGGTTCCTTTCGATTCAGCTGTCAAATTCGAAATTGGAACTTTACGATGTTGGAGTAGATAAATACCTAAACATGAGTAGGTACTTGTAATGCATGGTAATGTTCGCAGCAAAATTTATACGCCATAGAGTTAAAACCCCTATAAAACTTAACATATATCATTTACGATTGATCACCCGGCGCATTTACGTTACTTATCTGGTGAACAAAAATGCTTTTTAGTTTTCCGAAAATACTTACGAATAAGTATAATATCATAGGTAAAAATATAAAAACCTATAAGATTAACTTTTTCATTGATATTAGGGGTTTTTTTATGTCCTACTAGCTGATGCCCGCGACATCGTCCGCGTGGATTTAGTTTTTAAAATCTCTCGGAAACTCATTGATTATCCGGGATAAAAAGTAGCCTGTGTCACTCTCCAGGTTTTCAACTATACCCATGCAAAAACTCACGTCGATCAAGTTGTATGGGTTAAATCGGAATGGCATCCGGCTGCCCACAAGATAGTATAAAAAAAAATATTAGGTACAATATAATAGCTGTATAATAATATTGTAAAATGATTATTTTGAAAAGAGCTACTGCTGAGTTTCTTGCCGGCTCTTCTCAGCAGAATCCGCTTTCCGAACCGGTGGTAGAGTCATGACGTGTCATAAGAGCCACAGGTTGGCCTACATGAAATAAATAATTTTGAATTTGAATTTGAATAGTAAGGATAATAAGTGTAGGTTTAAGAAACAGGTGTGTTATAGTTTTTAGGATTCCGTATCCAAAGGGTGCCAACGGGTCCCTATTACTAAGCCTCCGCTGTCCGTCCGTCCGTCTGTCGGCGGGCTGTATCTCGTAAACAAATAATAAAAATTAAAGTAAAAAATAATGGGGGCTCCCATAGATCGAAAAGGAGTCGAAATAACATTTTATTTTTTTACCGAGCTAGAGCTCATTAATGGAGTTCAAATATACGAGTATATATATATTTTTTTTTAGATAGAAGATATCTAAATATGTATCTAGTTTTAAAAAACGATTTGATCATAATATGTACGGAACCCTAAAAGAGCGAGGCCCGACTCGCACTTGGTTGATTTTTATTAACTTTTTTATTAACCCACTACGACAAAGCCAAAAGGATTTTAGTATTTAATGTATGTATGTGACTATTTACGAATACTCCACCTTGGCACCTAAATCACTGAATCGATTTTGATGAGTGAGGTATCACTCGCTTCGTTATTATGGTTCAAGTCACATAGGTTACATTTTACACGAACAAAATCAATATGACGGATGTTATATCCAATTTGCCGTAGTCAGGTTACAGTTTTTAAACTCTTTTCTTGTTCGATGACAAGATAGATCTTGATTACGAACTCACCTGATGGCAAGTCACGGTGCAGTCTAAGATGTTAACTGGCTAACTTAAAGTGGTATAGCAGTGCAAACTAAACCCAATCGGTTAACCGAACGCTAAATCGTAATTCGTAGCGACACATCTTTGATGGTACTGGTAACGGCCAATGCTACCCACCCGTCAACTTAACTTTTAGTCTTTAGCCAATGTGATCTGCAAATTAGCAAGCTTTATCTGCAATGGAGCAGTGGGTCCAGCAGACTAGAAGGTAGAATTACAAGGCAATAAGTAGATAAAGTAGATGATTTCAGATTTGCTGGTGATATGTTCCCGAAAGGCTTTATTTTTATTGCTGAAGAATATTTTGTGGACATAATTATTTAATAAGTCTTAAGGGCCGGTTCAAGGGATCACCGACTCAGTTATAGACTTGTAGACGCAGCGTTTGGGCGCGTTTTGAACTTAGAGAGCGAGACAACCTCTTATTTTTGAACAGTTTAGAACTATTACACGCCTACAAAAATTACTATGATGCATGATTTTATTACCAAACGTGGCGAACTAAAAAATCTCAAATCAGCGTTTTGTATTGCCCAATTTTTTCACAAATATACAATATTTTAAAACAAACTAAAGACATTCGATATTAATTTGAAATAAAGTACGACTGAACATAGTTTGTGTCGCAAATTTGTAGTTTCTAATATAATTTATTTACGTACGAAGTTTTCTCAAAATTTTCCCTAAAATAGACGTGTTGGAGGGATCGTAACTTTCAAAATATATCTAATTAAGTAAATAATATTATAATTTATTAATTATTTACTTCATATTTTCACTTTACTTATCATTACATTATTATTTCAGTCATAGATAATGAGGAGAACAATCGAGGCTTAATTTTGAATCTAGAACAACAACAAATAGAATAATATCTACAATAACTTCGTGTGATTAAGTTTATGAACCGGAGTAGCAGGCTTCATTTAACAATGAAACAGAGTAAATACTCATTAGAAATACGTTTAAAATAATTTACTCAAAACATTTCTCGCAAATAATAATATAAATTTAAGTGGCACTCGGGGACTGCCGCGGTAAAGCTATTGCATAAGTTGATAAAAAATGCTATGCAATAGCTTTACCGCGGCAGTCCCCGAGTGCCACTTATTTTTTTTTTGCATAATAAAAATTATGCAAAAAAAATTATTAAAAACAAACAAGAAAAGCGAACTGTCACTACTTCGCGAGCGAGATTCGAACCTGCGACATCGTACAAAGAAAGCGGCCCCTCGCCCACTGCGCCAAATAGAGCTACTTGAGAACCTCTAAAATTTTGAACGCTTATTGAACGACTGTGTTAGGTTTGTTTTCGTTACGGAATTTCTTGATTCGGTCGCCGCGCTCAAACTGTTTGTCCTAGTTCAAAGCCCGCGATAAAAGCTATGCAATAGCTTAATAATAAGCTAATAGCCAAGTTAAAAAATACAGAGTAACAGAAAAGAAAGTAAAAAGTAATCAGTAAAAGAAAAGGAAATCCATATCCACTTTGTCTTTGAAAAAAATTATTGTGGTAAAATAATTGTGGCTACCTACCTACTACCATCACAGAATATAAATAATAGTAAGTACTACGTACTACCATCCAATTTCAGTCCGCTCTTCCTATATTGCTGAGTTGTTGAGGTCTATGTTCCTTTAGTAGGTAAGTACTCATGTATTTTGTCACTTGTTCTGAAATATCGTAGTTATTACAATAAGGAAAACATTGACCGGATATAATTTCTATAGAGAATCCTTTACGGACGTTAGTTGCATAATATTATATGTATACCTAAGTATAAAATATAACATGATTAAAATTTATAGTTGAAGCTTTATTGATGTGTTCTTTTATATATAGATTCAAAACATTTACAGTAAAAAGGGCATAGATATTTTCAAAAAAAAATCAGACTTAGGAGGCACTTTATGCTAAAATATTTCGCTTCTTTGAGAATGAAAACGTTTGGTTTTTTTTTTGCAGAATGAAGCGGTATATAGACTCAATCTTCGACATTATGTGGGCTGTTTGGGTAATTTATAAGCAAATATACAGTAGGGAGTGACGTAACACTTTATCGCATCACATTTTCATAAAACGCCCGTAGCCATCATTTATCAGGTGTTGTATTCCCTTGGGTAAAACATTTTACAAAGCATTCATTTGCTGCGCTTGCAGAGATTTACATGTGGACTGTACCCATTCATTGGATGCTTAATCCAACGAGTACAATAGACCTATTTCAAAATTTATTACTATTTCAACAAATGGCAAAAATATCCTGCTTGGTTAGATACCTACGTAGGTACCTACTGAAAATATACGAAAACCAAACCCTTGATAATGTAAACCATCAAAGTAGTCGATTTGTAATTAAAAATTTATTGAAATGAAACTGTAATAGACAATAAAATATAATAAAATAATATAAAATAAGAACAATTGATATTGTGCGTGTTTTTAGTAATTTATTTACTCAGAACACATTCCCATATCTTACTCTAACAAATTACACAAGAAAAACCAACAAATGTCCTCTATTTCGCTTTGTACACCTAAATTATGGGATACATTACTACTAAATGGAGCTTCAAGATAGAAAAAAATACCTACAGAGGTTTTCTAACTACATACTTACCTCACAAAGAAAATATTATTTTCAGAACCAAACACGGATTAATTGTATCATCTTGAAGAGGCGGTTATTAAAAGCAAGTGATAAAATAGCATTCCCGTGGGATTTAGGTGGTTACCTACTTAAGAGTTGTATAAGAGTAGATACCTAGTTGTACACTACCGCACAAATAACTACACACTGCACTGTTTTCACAACAAAACTTTATTAGGTGCCATACAATTGCCTATATAACCGACGGTCTCACAACGACTTCGAGAAATAAAATACAGGTAACGCCGTCTAGTTCACGCAACCGACATTAAATTGACTTGGTGTAAACATTCCGGCCCCCAAAGGACGAATGGTCCTTTAAAGGCTACACTAGCGGCACGCTATGATGGCCGGTTTGACACATTACAATAGTGATGTGGAATGTCAATTTATTCTCGAACAAAAAGCAATTAAGTTTTGTTTTTGTACCTGATTAAATAGGTTTAATAAAACAAAAATGTATATGTTTATTTAATTTATTTGAACGAACTGAATATTTGAATGAAAATGAATATACATACTTTATATGCACACAAGAAACATATGAATACAAAAGATACCAAAAAAGGTTTTTAAAAATTTTCAATTTAGAAAACCAAATGCCGAGTTGTGGTATATATCATATAAAAATAAAAATTTTACCTTTTGTATGAAACAGCTGATATTTTTTTGCGATTTCAGAGGTTTGTCCACATAGTGAAAATTGTTCATATTCACAAGTACATTCACCCCTTAAATGGTGCAAACTGATTTTTCTACACTTGTATACATTTTAGAAATCAATTTAATAAATAAATTTTGAGTCCTAAACCTAAAACTACATTCGATAAAATTTATGAATCTCTGCACATCACTATCGTCAATAAAGTAATACAATTATTTCCTTCAAAGTCGTTATCAATTAATACGGAACTTCATGAGCGGACAAACGTCAAACCGGCCATCATAGCGTGCCGCTAGTGTAGTCTAAATACGCGTGAAACAATTCAGTTGCGATAGTGACAAAAATTACAAACAATTACAACAATGTTGAAAGATAATTAGAAAAACATTTTAAGAACTAACATACATAATGAACCATGATTTATAAGACTAGGAAAGTCTAAATAATTTTACTGTGTATCTAAAGGGCAAATTTTAGTAATTGGGCGTTTGAAAATATGACCTTTCATTTTTAAAGTTACGACACGTGTTAGACCATCCTTGCCAGGGTGCTTCTCAATAATTCTAGCTAAGAGCCATTTTCCGGGAGGAAGTCTCTCATCTTTTACAAGAACTACAGTACCAACGTCTGGTTCGGCCACCTTATCTGACCATTTATAACGATTTTGTAAAGTGGAGAGGTATTCTGCACTCCAGCGTGACCACAAATTTTGTAGCATTCTTTGTAGCAATTGCCAACGATTTAAATGAGAAAGAGAGATTTCCTCTAATTTGATCTCCGGAACAGCTATAGGAGCTTCCCCAATCAGGAAATGTCCAGGAGTAATTGGAGAAACATCCTCAATGGAACTTGACGGTAATGTTAAGGGTCTCGAATTAACACAAGCTTCGACTTGAGCTAATAAAGTAGCATACTCTTCAAAGGTAAGGAGAGTTTGACCGATTACGCGTTTGAGATGCGTCTTCACGGACTTGACGCCAGCCTCCCACAATCCACCGAAGTGTGGAGAGCCAGGTGGTATGAAATGCCAAGTCGTGTTATCATTAGCTAACAATTCAGCTATTTCTCCAACTACTTGAGATTTTCTATTTTTAAACATACAATCGAGCTCTCTAGAGGCTCCTGTGAAATCGGTGGCACAATCACTCCAGAGATCGCTGCAATGGCCGCGCCTTGACGTAAAACGGCGGAATGCCGCCACAAAGGCATTAGTAGAGAGATCACTGACCAGTTCGAGGTGAATCGCTTTAGTGACTGTGCAAACAAATAAACAGATATATGCCTTACTTGTTCTCTGACATCGTCCCGGATATAACTTTAAAGTGACTGGACCAGCATAGTCCACTCCACTACAGCGGAAAGATTTACAAGGCCGGACCCGAGAAGTAGGTAACTGTCCCATCAATTGATGCAAAGGTGACGAGGAATGCTTAAAACAGGTAAGACATTTGCGAATAACCTTTTTAACTAAAGTTTTAGCGCCGATTATCCAATATTTACAGTTTAATATATTAAGAGTTAATTGAGGACCACCGTGTAATGCATGAAGATGAGCGTCTTGAACAATCAACGATGTGAAATGACAATGAGCAGAAAGTAAAATTGGTGTCTTTTGATCGATACTTATTGATGCATTATGTAGGCGTCCGGTTACACGTAAAATGTTATCCTTATCGAGAAAAGGTACAAGTTGTTTCAGAACACTACTTTTTGGAATCATGCCTCCTTTTCGCAGTATTTCTATTTCTTTTGCAAAATAGAGCTCCTGTGAGAGGTGAATGCAAATGATACGTGCCTTTCTCAATTCGGCCACAGTTAAATACTGAGGAAAAGAGTAAGTATTAATTGTATTTTTTCTCAAATTAATTTTATCTTTACATTTCTGAACAAATCTTAACACATAAGCTGTTACACGAATTAACTTAGATAGTTTGGAGTACCTGTTCAAATAACATTCTGAATAATTTTCAGTTAAATTTGTAGCAACTACTTTTACAGGTTGTAGTTTGCGTTCGAGAGTCACATCAGGTAAGTTACAATTTTTAAATTCGATGTTGACAGAGTTTCGCAAAAAGTCTGGGCCATTCCACCATATACAAGATTCTGTAACTGTTCAGGAGTTAGTCCACGTGAAGCGCAATCCGCGGGATTGTCTTGAGAATTTATGTGATGCCACTGGTTACTATTAAGAACATTCAAAATTTCTGTGGTGCGATTAGCTACGAATGTTTTCCAAATGTTGGGTGACTTACGCAACCAGGCCAAAACTATGGTCGAATCTGTCCAGGCAAAGATACAATTATCAGGAATATTTAAACTAGATTTGACATCTGTCAATAATTTTGCTAATAAGACTGCCCCACAGAGTTCTAGGCGTGGTACTGAAATTTGTTTTACGGGTGCTACTTTCGTACGAGCAGAAACCAAACTGACTTTAATCTGATCCCCGTCTACAACTCTGAGGTACACGACTCCAGCGTATGCTGCACACGAGGCATCGCTAAATCCATGCAGCTCAATTTTTGAATTTGTATTTGTTATCCCTAGCCAACGCGGTAAATGGGTAAAACTCATCGTGTTTAAACAATTCAGGTAAGAGAGCCATTCCAGTTTCAAATCATCTGGAATTTCCTGATCCCAGTCTAAGCCAGCTTGCCATAGTTTCTGCATGAAAATTTTTAAAACAATTATAATGGGTGCAAGCCAACCTAATGGATCGAACGTTTTAGCTATCACAGACAGAACTTTTCGTTTAGTAAAAGTCGAGTCAGATTTACAATCTACCAGAACCTTCAGTTCAAAAACATCCAGTTGTGGTTTCCAAGTGACTCCGAGAGCTTTAACAGATTCATCTATTTCGGATCGGACCGAGACTTGTTGGAGAATTGGTGAGGGTGGGCGGTTGTCCATATCGATATCATCAACCCTCGTCTGCTCCTGGGACATGTTGTGTTTTAAACAAAACCTCGTTTAGTTTGAAAGGGTAATTTATTACATTGATTTGATAAACAATTAATCAGGTAACAACATAAATAGTTAATCAATAGCACTAATTATGGTCAAAGTCACAATTATGATATGTTGACGGAGTGAGCGCCTCCATAAAACTGCGCCTCGCTCGCATGGCACGCGCTTTATAAAGCCGACGATCGGACCGTCCCCACTTCTCACGACTCATAGAACGGTCCGATATCGCTCGTGCGCGCGCTCGTTACTGCTCGTTCGTACGCTCGTGATTCATCGCGCCGACACGGCCATTCTGCATACAGGTCGCCCTAGACCTGTTAACAAATAAATCTGCACAGTACACTGTAATCAAACCAGATGGAAAGAGGCGTTTGCCCTCAAATTACATCAACAAACACACGGTACACGTAAGGAGACTCTCAGTCTCTATCATACGTTACCAACACAGAACAGGTACACGTAAGGAGACTCTCAGCCTCAATCATACGTTACCAACACACAACATGCACACGTAAGGAGACTCTCAGCCTCAATCATACGTTACAACACACACACGGTACACGTAAGGAGACTCTCAGTCTCTATCATACGTTACCAACACACAACATGCACACGTAAGGAGACTCTCAGTCTCAATCATACGTTACAACACACAACATGCACACGTAAGGAGACTCTCAGTCTCTATCATACGTTACCAACACAAAACGGGGAAAGCAAGGAGACCTTGTCTCAACTTACTTAACCACACATGACAAATAGTGTAATAGTATAAATTAAATTACCTTTTCTATTGTATGGTTTCTTTCCCGAAATTGGCGACTTTGTGATTTTACATCTCAACTTGAGAGAGGCCATTGTTAGGAACCTCATTTGATTCTGGTCTCACGATAGATTTGTCTCGCGCCGACATGGAATCCTGATTTAGGGCTTCGTTTGGTTTGGGTGCAAGTCGAAGTTGGTCATGTGCTACTTTCTTTGGCCGTCCGCGTCCTGTTATCTTTTTTACTTGATAACGGTCATTAGGTAATATTTTCCAAATTAAGTAAGCATCCGGGTATTTCAGGTCAAGCCCAATTTGGGACCTAGGATTAGTCTTAAATAAAACAAAATCTCCCTTTTGGAATCTTCTCACCTTGGCTTTACCTTGTTCGAATCTAGCTTTGTCTTTTTTTCCTCGTATGTCTATTTTCTTTTGCATGTAGCTATCCAGTTGATTACGATTTACTGTTCCTTCTTCATCGTCAACTAAGGATAGTAGTTCTGGCGGTACTGCACCTTGTCTTCCAGTGAGAGCTTTAATTGGGCTCACATTTGTTGTCTTGTTCTTGGTACAGTTAATTGCTAACTGAAGTGCTGCAAGACCCTTCTTCCAGTCTTGAGTTTCATAATTGCGAATGATAGTTAATCCATTTTTTACAACGGCCATTATTCGTTCAGCCTGTCCATTGGCTCGACTAGCCCCTGGAGCAATAAAGTGCTGGTGGATGTTATAGATTTTACAAAATTCTTCGAATTCGGCTTTAAAGGCGGTATCCTGATCGCTTATGATTTGTCTTGGAGCTCCAAATAGAGATACAACTTGTTTCAGGGCACGTAGCATTGAATCTGCGGTTTTATTTGTTGCATAAGTCAAGGTAACAAACTTGGTATAGGCGTCTATTATAACAACGACATATTCGTATTTGTTGTTTCTTTTGGTAAGATGGCCAGTCATATCTATATGGATGGTGTCGAAGGGAATAGGTTTTTTCTCGATAGGATAAAGTTTCACTTGTTTGGGTCCAGAAGGGCCTTTACTAGTTTTGCATATAACACAATTGTCTATAAATCGCTTGACTGTTGTTGACATTTCAGGGAACCAGTAATTTTGTTGAATTTTGGCGAGAGTCTTTTCCCAGCCAAAATGTTTTATTGCAGTATGATAAGCATTTATAATGCTCCATTGGTATGATTTTGGAACCACCTTCTTCCTTTTTTTGCATCCAGGTTCTTCCTCGTCATAACGACGTTCTAAAACAAGTTCATTTAAGCGATATTCACTTATTTCTTCGTTGTGTTCTAACTTCTTTATGATTTGGGCTAACTCTGCATCACGTCTTTGCTCAATTTTTAACCAGGTATCAACATTTTGTGCCAAGTTAATACATGCTATAGGATTGCGGCTAAAGAAATCTGCATGTTTCATTCGGCTTCCTTGGCGGTATTCTATTTTGAAATCGTAATGCTGGAGAAATGACCACCATCTGTGGATCCTGGGTAAGAGTTCCCGTTTGTTAGATGATGATTTTATCGCGTTGCAATCTGTAATAATCTTAAAAGATCTGCCATAGAGGTATTGCCGAAAGTGTTTTATCGCTCTCACTATTGCAAGAGTTTCCAACTCATAAGAGTGGTAGTGACTCTCTGGTTCGGTAGTTCTCATACTCATGTAGGCAATTACGTGTTGTCGGCCGTCCTGAATTTGAATGAGAACGGCACCCAACCCGGTGCTGCTGGCATCAGTATGGAGTTCAATCGGAAGTCCTTCTTGAAATATGGATAAAACTGGTGCTGAAGTTAACCTACGAATTATATCAAGTCTGGCGTTTTCACATTCTGCGGTCCATTGGAATTTAGCATCCTTCTTAGTTAAGTTGTAGAGTGGGATCAAGCGTTCAGAGAAGGATGGTATGAAACGTCTGAAGAAGCTGGCCAAGCCACAAAATTGACGTACTTGTTTTACGTTTGTCGGTACTGCAGATTTTACTAAGGACTCTACTTTTCTGGGGCTTGGTCGTACGGTACCCTTTGTGATCAGATTTCCAAGATATTCGATCGACGTCTTGAAAAACGAGCACTTCTTTGCATTTACTGTAAACCCGGCTTTGGTCAAGGCTGCTAAAACTTTGTCCAATGTCTGCAATCCTTCAGTGAATGTTTTACATTTTATCAGCACGTCATCCATGTAGATCAAGATGTTATCCAGTAGGGGCCGTAACGCAGTGATTATAGCGCGCTGAAATACAGCGGGCGCGTTCATCAGTCCGAACGGCATTCTTACGTATTCATATAGGCCGTCTGGTGTGATAAAGGCAGTTTTTGGTATAGATTCTTCTTTGACTGGGATTTGGTAAAAACCCTGTGCCATATCTAGGCTAATGAAGTAGGTAGCGTCTGATAATCGATCAATTTGGTCAGAAATAATCGGAAGTGGGAATTTGATAGGGACAGTATTTTTGTTTAATTCCCGATAGTCTGTGCACATTCGATCTTCTCCATTTTTCTTCTTAACAAGAATAACGGGACTCGCGTACTCCGACGTACTCTCTCTGACAATTCCGTGGATCATCAGATCGTCGATAATGTGCTTCAGTTTTTGTCTTTCAGTTGGAGCCATTCGATAAGGTCTTCTAGATACTACTTTTGTTGAATCCTTTAATTGAATTTCCAAACTTCCTGTAGTAACTTGTTTTTTTGGAATACCAATAGCGAACGTCTCATTATATTTCAATAATACTTTTTTCAGCTCACATATTTCACCCGCGTCGGTCAAATCAGTTTCTAGGTTCCCGAAAGGATCTTCCATTGTAGTAATATTTGAAATAATGGATTGTCTCATCACGGTAGCTCCCTTCTCATTGATCAAAATACTTAAACCTGTACCTTTGACTATTTCAGAACCTATCAAGAGATCACAAGGAACTTCGTGGTCTTCTACAATGTGGAAGGCGACTTCTACGAAAATGCCATTAATGCCAAAAGTTACATTAATTCTTTGGCAGGAGAGGATTGGAACGCTTTCACTACCAATGCCTTTCAGCATCAAGGTACAATCTTCACGTTTTCCAGGGATAGATCGACTGATTGAACGTCTTATTAAAGAACGTGCCGCACCGCTGTCATAGAAAGCGGTAAATTTGTTATTGTTTATATTAACAGCCATTGGTGTTAAAATATCTTCTAGTTCTGTGGCCAAATTGATTTTCTCAGGTTCATCTCTCATCTTCTTGAAACAGGTAGATTCAGTGTGGCCAATTTTGTCGCAGTAGACACATTTGGGTTTAGGGAGTTCTTTTTGATCTAAGGACTCGTTTATACTGCGGTTACTTGTACTCAGCAATGGTGTAAGATCGCTTGCCTTCTTGTTACAGGTATTTTGCAAATGTCCAAACTTTCCACACTTAAAACAAGTATTGTTATCGTTTCTAAATCTTGGTCGCTTAGCAGGGGGTTCACCCTGTCGTGGTTCTCGTGATTTAAACGTAGCTGCCACAGAAATCAATTCAGGGACCGATGAACATTTACTGGACAGTAAACGCAACCGAAGAAACTCATTGTCTATACAACCAATCACAGCTTCCACGGCATCTTTGTCTTTGTCACCACTGATAACTCGTTTCCAAATATTCCAAGCTTTCGTAATGGATGCAGCTGGGTTCGCCATTTCAAACTTAAAATTGCGCAGTTTTATTATATCGTTAGAATATCGTGCTTCAGGTTCGAAGGTTTGGATTAACGCTTCTCGCATGTCGGACCATACCGGCGACTTCACTAACCATGTATCTCCAAGCGTTTTGGCTCGACCTAGCAACAAGCCAGCTATTTTTGTACATACCTCGTAATCAGTCAGTTGCCAGTGAGTCTTTGCCCTGTCCACGTGTTCGCACCAATCTCGCACAGGTACCTCACCATCAGGGTCAAACGGTGCGATATAAATGTCACTGAGGCGTGGTCGTTTTGTTGGAGCCACTGCTTGGCTCAGTAGTCCAGCAAGAAACTCATGGTTAGCTTTCATACTTGCTTGTTGCTGTCGTGTTAAGTTCTCTATAATACCGGTCAGTACGGATAACGTCTGGTTAGTTCCCGAGTCCTCATTGCGGGTAGGTGGAGTCGAAGAGGCTCCAAGGTCCATCGCACTTCTGATTTCGGATCGGACCGAGACTTGTTGGAGAATTGGTGAGGGTGGGCGGTTGTCCATATCGATATCATCAACCCTCGTCTGCTCCTGGGACATGTTGTGTTTTAAACAAAACCTCGTTTAGTTTGAAAGGGTAATTTATTACATTGATTTGATAAACAATTAATCAGGTAACAACATAAATAGTTAATCAATAGCACTAATTATGGTCAAAGTCACAATTATGATATGTTGACGGAGTGAGCGCCTCCATAAAACTGCGCCTCGCTCGCATGGCACGCGCTTTATAAAGCCGACGATCGGACCGTCCCCACTTCTCACGACTCATAGAACGGTCCGATATCGCTCGTGCGCGCGCTCGTTACTGCTCGTTCGTACGCTCGTGATTCATCGCGCCGACATCTAGTTTTATATTAACACTGTTCTGTGATACCTTAAGCGTTTGTGGAATTTTACTCAAAACCAAATTACTATTGGAAGACCATTTATGTAACGGAAAACCGCCACGTGCGAATATTTCAGTAAGACGTTCTTGTAAATCTACAGCTTTCATTTCATCACATGTACCAGTGAGCAAATCATCCATGTAGACATCAGTTTTTAGAATGTGCGATTCATCAGGAAAGTTTTGGCTTTCATCTTCTGCCAACTGATGCAATGTTTTGATGGCAAGATACGGTGCACAAGATGTGCCATAGGTGACGGTGAGTAATCTATATTCACGTATCATGTCTTTGGGATCTTCTCTCCATAGAATTCTCTGGTAATCCGTGTCTTGAATTGCCACTTGTATTTGTCTGTACATGTTTTGAACATCAGCAACTAGACATATTTTGTGTCTTCGCCATCTAGTGACGAGATCTCTTAAATCTTGTTGAAGTGGAGGACCAATCAAAAGCTCATCATTTAGGGAATTTCCATTTACAGGGCGAGCGCTCCCGTCAAAAACAACTCTGAGCTTTGTACTAACACTGGATTCTCTAACCACGGCGTGATGAGGTAGGTAATATTTCTTTTTGTTTCTTTCTTTTTCATGTGTCTCAATTTTTTCTTTCTTTTCAGGTGTCGAGTCTTCTTCTTCAGGGATTATTTCCATGTGACCTAATGATTTATATTGTCTCATAAACTGGCAATATTTATCCTTAAAATCAGGATCACGTGCGAATTTCTTCTCCATCTGAAATAAGCGTCTGACAGCAAGAGGTTTGGAATCTCCGAGGTTTGGTGTATTTTCATCTTTGAACGGTAAGTGGACTTCATATCTACCATCTTCTTTACGTCTGTGTGTTTCTTTATAGTGATTTTCACATTTCTGATCTAGTAGTGTTAAAGGTTTATCTTTAGGTGAAAGTTCTTCGATCTCCCAAAATCTTCTAAGTAAATGATCTACCTCTATGAGTGAAGTGCTAACTGTGATATGGTAATCGGGAAGATCATCTGATGATTTAGTGCTGCCAGAGACTAGCCAGCCTAATCGTGTGTTTTGTGCAATGAGAGATCCGTGTCTGTGTAAACCTTCTAGTAAGATTGCAGCATATGCATCAGCTCCTAGTAACACGTCGATTTGTCCAGGTCGGTTGAAGTGAGGGTCAGATAGTGGGATACTAGTGATACCTGGCCATTTCTCTGTGTCAAATTGTCTTGTGGGTAACAATGTGGTTAACTTGGTGAGAACGTGAGCATTAATTTGCATAACATGTCGTGCATCAATCGGTGAATAAATATCTAAGAGGACTGTATTTTGTGATTTGACAGCGCTGTGTCCTATGCCAGTCACCTGTACTTCAAAGTGTTTCTTTGTCAAGCCTAGAAGTTGAACGGCTGATTCGGTTATGAAAGTGGCCATGGATCCTTGATCGACTAAAGCTCGAAGGTAAGTAATTTCTCCATTCTTATTCTTGATTCCCAAGCGAGCAGTAGCCAGAACCACGAGGTTATTGTCAACAGCTACTTTCATACTAGTAACTTTAGTTTCAGGGCCTGTTGATGATTCATCATTTTCTTCTTCAGCTGATTCAATTACTGGCTTTGCAACTAGCTCATTCTGATGTAAAACTGTGTGATGTTTTCTGGTACAGATGCGGCACCGTTTCCAATTTTGTCTGCAGTTCCTAATTGAGTGCCCCTTAACCATACAGTTAAAGCAAAGGTTATTGTTCTTGACAAAATCTCGACGCTGTTCAACATTGAGTTGTGTGAAAGTTGGGCAGTGACAGATGTAGTGGTGTTTTTTGCAATAGGTGCATTCAGCATTTAATTCACTTGTAAAGCTCTTAATATGCTTGGCCTTTTGTGTTTGTGTCAAGGAGGAGAAGTAACTTCCTTTTTGTGGGTACTTTGAACCATCTCAATTGCTCTAAAGCGGCCTTCTAAATACGAGGATAGCTGTTCGTATGTGGGTAACACAGTCGAAGAGCCCAATGATTGCTCCCAAAACTTGTGAGTTTCTGTATCGAGTTTTGAGACTAGCAGGTGCACAATCAATGGATCCCAAGTAGTGGTATCTATTTCGAAATTGGCAAGACTGTTGAGGCATTCATTAGTTGTATCAAGAAACTCCTTTAAGCCTTTAGAGCATTCCTTAGTGAGTTTTTTCTGACCAAGTAAACGATTTAAAATAGTGTTCACGATAATTCTTGAGTTGCTGTATCGATTTAGTAAGCATTTCCATGCATTAGCGTAGTTAGAAGCTGTGATATCAAAATGACGTAGAAGTTGCTCAGCTTCACCTTTTAAACTAGTGCGCAAATAATGGTGTTTTTGAATGTCGCTGAGGGTAGGATCATCATCAACGAGTGAGGTAAACATGTCTTTAAAATAAATCCATTCTCGGTAGTTTCCCGAAAAAGTAGGTATATTTATTTTTGGTAATTTTGATGATGAACTACTAGCTTGTGGTTGTGACGTCATAGTTGGCTTTTCTTGTATACTTAATGCATTTAACATTTCTTTTAGTATGGTTTTAAATTCTAAATAGCAATCTTCAATTTTATCGTAAATTTCTTTAACACTAGTTCGGTCCTGTTTTGACAGATCTGAACGTGATAAAATATTTCTTTGCTCCTTCCGAACTTGCGTGAAATAATCCTCAAGCAAATCTTTCCTTGTTTCCAAATAGCTTGTCGAGTATCGCGATTGTGAAGTTTTCTTAAAATTTGTTTGAAGTCTCAAGATAGATTCACTAAGCTCGTTGAGTACCGACATGGAAGTATTATTTTCTTCACTTTCAGAATCCGACATGTTTATTTAATTATTTAAATCCAAATTTTTTCGAATTCTTTCAAAGTTTGTTCATTTATAATTTTAATGTAGGTACTTACAATTAATCCGGCTAACGATTAGGACCAATGTACACTACCGCACAAATAACTACACACTGCACTGTTTTCACAACAAAAACTTTATTAGGTGCCATACAATTGCTTATATATAACCGACGGTCACACAACGACTTCGAGAAATAAAATACAGGTAACGCCGTCTAGTTCACGCAACCTACATTAAATTGACTTGGTGTAAACACTAGTGTTAAAAATGATTAAGTAATGCTTTAAGTATTAAAATGAGGAAAAGTTGCAAGGAGAAAGCCAAAGGCCGTCAGGGCATAAGTCACTGTCAGGACCACTGTCCGTCGGATTATATTTTGTACGTCCTAAGGTCCTATATTATAGCTCAAACGGTGACAAAATTAACGTTCAAATAGGGATGATATTTTGTTTGTAATATCTATGTGCCATTGTTAATATATAATTTAATCGTAAATACTCGTAATAATTTTCTCCCGACTGAATTTCAACCAGCAAGTATACAACTGTTTAGACCAGTTATACGAAAGTACTCTGACACTTTCTGTAAATGTTGTACACTCACACAGGTGCACTTTCAACTCCCTTTACTCTCATAATCGGATGGGATGGCAATCCGACATGGCTGAAGAGATTTAAGCGGAGTTGTAAAACGGCCAAATCTCCCGATTTTCTCCTTGCTTTCTCTATCTCTCGATTTCGTCACAAATTTCATCCATGACACTTTCTTACCTTGTATTTATTACTAACGTATCCTCCCTACTCCTGCAAAGAAAATACCATTAGCCTATTGTTTGACAGAAGAACAAAAAGGCAATATTTGCTTGCGTAGAGTACCTTCAAGTAGCTTCAAGTGGAAATCCATTGAATGGAAGTTGAGAAAATATGGTAAAATACAATATATAAAGAGATTTCATTAGTGGATAGGTACAACAGGCAATATATTCGTAGCTTTCATAAAAATTATATTTCTATACCTACTAGGTTTGTACCTAGTAGGTATAGAAATATAATATATAACTACGGATAGACAGAAAGTATTTTTCGGTCTGTCCTTTTGTCTGACTGTTCTCTTTTATTCATCTTTCAAGGCATATTGCAGAACCCATAGAAGTAATTATAGTCTAAGGCAGAACCGATCTTGGCGACATTTGACATAGGGATATAAATAGAGCTTGTATCCCAAATAGATAAAGGCTTCTTTTGCCTCGAGAATTAATGTAATTATGTGACTCACTAATTAGTCCTTAATTATACCCATGCAAATAATCACGTCGATCGTTACTCCGTTGCTGAAGGACAGGCCAACAAACAAATGTAAATGATTGTATAATAGGAATGTGAATGATTGTGTTATTAAAACCAAAAATTCCCAATCCAAGTGGTCAAAATCGAATCAGTAAGTATCCCTGACAAGGATTTCGTTACGTAATTTCATTCATCTGAACCCATTCCTCCTCTCCGAAAGATTTCCTCTCGAAAGATTTAGGCTAGCTAGTCCACCACGAATGGGCAGACTTCACACACCTTTGAGAACAACGTGGAAAACTCTCAGGCGGCAGGTTTCCTCATGCTATTTTCCTTCAACGTTAAAGCAAATGACTTAGGTAATGCTAATGGTAAATGCAGCTGCCTGCCTGAATGCAGCTCTAACTTCGAAAAGTTAGAGCTGCATTCTGGCAGGCCAGACAGTTCATCCGGTATTCAAACCCTGGACCCCCGAGAGAAGGCCAAAGTTTTAACACTAGGCTTTTCAAAAAAAAAATTATATTCAAAATCATTTATTTCATGTGTCATTTACTTATGAAGACAAGTCATGAATCTACCACCGGTTCGGAAAGCTGATTCTTTCTTCGCTTATATTATAGTTAGGTATACATATACAAATAGGGTAGCAACTATAACTGATATACAATTAGCAAGGAACTCGATAATTTGTTGTCACTCTCACTATATATTATGAAAGGCGTTGTGGATATGACAAACTAAATTGGGACAAAATTTATAGTCAGTAAACACCACAAAATTATTACGTTCATTAATTAATAGAGTAATTAATTAATATTGATGATAGGGATGGCTAATTAAACACTCTGCTTCACAGTTCGTTCTTTTAAATCTTTTTGTTTTTGATATGTGAATAAAATAAAATTGGAAAGCTTTATTGAGAAAACCCAATTATCTGTGAAACTCCACTTGCATAACGAATGTTGAATAACGAGTTAGTTAGCTGGAACATAAAAATATGGCATTACCTATGACAAGATTAAACATGCAGTCGACTGATGAGGCATTTAGAACATCTCCGCCACAAAACCATAGCAGCGGAGAGAAAGGCCAGCTGCTCATTGTGATTTTTTGTCGCCGTGACTTTTTGTCGCCGTGACTTTTTGTCGCCGTCACCTACTGTCGCCACGTTGCGCCCACTGTTTTAGGCCAGCCGCATGTCACTGGGCGATAAAACGCGCTCATTCTCGAAATGGATTTCAAGTGTCGTCAGCTGCTGAAACTATTTGTCGCCGTATTGTCTCGTCTCTACAATGAGCGCACTTCCATAATATATCTTCATAGCACTCCACTTGGCGACAAAAAGTCACATTGAGCGCCTGGCCAAAGAGCGAAGAGATGCATAGTCGAATGTATTATTAACTATAGCAAAACTACAAATTCTAAAGCAGACATTTGATCCAACCTTTTTGTTCCGCTGATTATAATTCAATTATTATGAAAAAAAAAATTTACAAGCGAAACTTTGACTGCTATATTTGGTAGTTGGTGGTAAGTGACGATGTATAAGAAAGTGGTGGCCTAACCTAGAAGGCTTTAGCAGTTTAATTGATTCTATAACCCTTATCAATTTTGAAGCCCTAATCGGTTGCTTACACGCCATTGTTTCGGAACGATTAACCGCTTGGCGTCATTTGTTAGAGTGGGGTAAATGTACTAGATATCACCAATTTGCCAAAGCCTCCCACCAGACCAGACATGAGCCAATTTTGAAATCCCCAATAATAAAGGCCCAGTTGAAAAACAAATTCAGGACATTCCCCAGCCGTATTATATCTGAGGCCCTGGCGTAGTCGCCAGGGGTAGTCATATTTACGTTAATCTACATAGTATTTTTGTCATAGAATAAAGACGCGTATCTACCTAACACACTGACCAATCATACCACCCCGATAAGTAGGTACTATTTTGTTCAGAATATTTGCCATGCTAAACATGATAAATATTCCCCTTTCCTCTCCTAATTAAAAGTATTAAACTTGAGCTAAGTGGGCACGACAAATGAGTGCAACGGGCACCGAGGGATGCTTGAACCGTCACCTTTTGGGTTTCAGTCCGACCTGTTACCTGTTGAGCTATTGAGGCTTTCCGACTTTACACGATTTTTGTAAGTTAGTAGTTAGTACTAAAGCCATCTGTTAGAAATCCAAAAATTTATAATCACTGCAACAGAACTTATTACCCGTTAGAAAAACTACGCGAGCCCTCACAAAGCTCAGCGTTTTTCTAGTTATAAGAGCATTGTAGGTAGAAGTGTATGCTCTTTTAATATTAACTACAATTCAAAGATGGTTTGCTAAATGAGACCCTTGTACGAAAAAAAATTTAAGTTAAATAGAGGTTATAATTTTCAGTTTTGTAACAGCTTCTAAAAATAAAAGAAATTCAGTAACATTTCAAAGATAATGAATAGCGACCATTACAAGGAGGCAAAGAAAGGGTGGGTGGCGCGTAAGTCATTGTCAGAACCTGCGACCGTCGACACTTTCTGTTATTTTTTGCTTTCGTGGCTCAGGCGATTAATTTCTGTATTCCTAGTTTCATGGTATCAAGCTTAAATTAAAAAGGCGACAGTAACTATGTCTTGCAAACTGTTTGTTATCTTTTCACGCTAAACTATTAATATCCGATTTCACCAACGCGTTTGTGAAATGTCAAGTGACGTTTTACCGAGGACTAAATTGGGCGTTCTGACAGTTTTGTATTGAAAATACCGTCAAGATTTAATATCTTCACAGTATTTATGCCCGGATAAGACTTACTTTACGTTGGTGCAATCAGCCCTTAATCAGTTTCGACAAAATTTGAGAATTTAACATGTGTGATCGCAGTCAAGCGGTAGTCAACATATTTTAAAAAATGCGTGAGTGTCGTGGAACACTCGGTTGGGACGAAATGCCTTTTAACAATAAATTAATAATAATAAATAAATAAAATGAAAAATAAAAATTATAATAATTTGAGCTAGGATTCGAACCCCCGAACCGACAGTTTCGAACCCAGAAACGAAGGCAACAAGTGTCGTGACGGAAAATTCTTACACTTTTTTTGCCTATCCTCCATCCACCAAACCGTCTGAAAAGGAACTTCGTTCTATAAACAGGCTATGGCGGCATCTTGAGCAAGGAAGGGTATAGTATAGTAGAAATATCGTAGGAGCCATCGTTTTAATGGCAGAGTATCTTTATCGTATAGCACAGCTTGTATGCCATCAAATTT
This sequence comes from Oeneis ivallda, assembly GCA_029955525.1. Lineage (NCBI taxonomy): Eukaryota > Metazoa > Arthropoda > Insecta > Lepidoptera > Nymphalidae > Oeneis > Oeneis ivallda. The sequence continues at coordinate 17,972,635 of JARPMR010000004.1, read as the reverse complement.
TCAACCTCATAAGGTCGGATATTAAAAATGCCCATTACTTATCACTGTATCTTTATTAAGTAAGTACTCTATTTTATACTTACTTGCACTACACTTACAACGCAACATTATCCTACGCATCAAATACCTACGTAAATAGTAATTAGTTTTGTCGAAACAAACGATATTGTAACAAAATCGCTAGAAGAAATAAAAATGTTCTTTCAGCTTTCACTTGGCTTCATGGACCCTAGAATAGCAGCTCTTACTAACAAAATACAGAAATTCATTACACAAGGTACATTAACGAAACTTATAATAGTCATAATCAATGCTACCACATAAGAACCAGCAATTAATTTTATTGTACTATCTCAAATACAAAAAATTAAAAATCATCATTAAAGTTTAACAGCAAGTACCTGCTTAAAAAGTTAGGATTATGAAAGACATTAAGCAAACGTACCGAAACTTTGTATCCCTCAGGTAAAGAATTTCTTTCACAAAACGTGTAGCCATTCGTGAAACATTGTACATTTTAATTTATTAATTCCATTACTAGGTACACTAAAAATGTTTGTCACTTATGCACAGTGAGTTATTTTATGCGATTATGCGTTTAATAACATTACGCGAAACTGAACAAGACTTGATATGACGTGATGCTGAAAACACAATCCGTAACTCGTGCCGCCGTAGCACGTCGTAGACTGGCGAGACTACGAGCTACGTCTACGCTAAAAACTCCCGTTCGCGCAAACGCAACACTTCTCTGCCTTGATGCTCTCTCTATTAAGAACGAATGCAAACACTACTCAAGGCTGTGTGGAACAAAATACGAGGTAAGGAGAGTACTGTAGAGGTAAGGACGACGTATACAAATATTCTCAACAATCGCACCGTCACACGTTCAATTCAATTTATGGGAAATCAATCAAAAGTTGATAATGATGATGATGATGATGATGATGATGATGATGATGATGATGATGATGATGATGATGAAATAACAAGTCTTGGTATTGATTTCTACCTAGATGGTCCTTTATAAATTAATAAAAAAATTATAATAATACTAGCTGATGCCCACGACTTCGTCTGCGTGGATTTAGTTTTAAATTCCCTCAGGAACTCTTTGATTTTCCGGGATAAAAAGGAGTCTGTGTTACTCTACAATTCCTCAACTATACCCATGCAATAAATGAAGTCAATCCATTGCTTTGTGGCGGCATGATTGAAGGACAAACCAACAAACAAACTTTCGCATTTATAATTATAATTATCATAATCATCATTTATAATTATAATTATCTTATAATTATCATATTTTAATTTGCAATAACAAATATTGATGTCAATAATTAAGATAAAAACTATCCTATCTTTTAAGTTGGATCAAATTACAGATAGTTACGAAGTTTGATCAAAATCGGTTCAGTAGTTTTCGAGTTTATCCCGAACATAAATCGTGATTTTTATATGTATTCATAGGATAGATAGATGTTGACACAATGTAGCTAGGTTTCTACAACCCAAACAGCTGCCATCCATATCCATATTGAAAATCGTAAAATAACTTCACTACTTATTAAAAAACAAAGTCGTCCCCCACCGCGTCTGTCTGTCTGTTCGCGATAAACTCAAAAACTACTGAACGGATTTTCATGCGGATTTCACCAATAGACAGGGTGATTCATGAGGAAGGTTTACGTGTATAGCTTCTTAATGTTTTGTGTAAATTGGTTGAAATATGACGATAATTACCGTTGAAAATGTCGGAAAAAGTCAAGCCACCTGGGAGCTTTCATCGAAAACGCTGCCTAATCTAATCCATTTAAGCGTAAATTGATTTAAATCACCCCCGACATGTGAATCTACGGCCGGACTACTGTACTAAACTGTTACCCACTTTTCTGCTCCATCATCAGATACTTCTCCTCGATCCTCGATATTCTATAATCTATCTAGCACCTACTCATTGAGACCATTCTAATGAACCCAAACACACTATATCTGCTGTAAGTTGATGAAGAATTGGGTATTCCGCAAACTAGATACCAGCACCAGGTCACCGTGACCGTATTGCAAGATCATAACCTGCAAGGTACTCATTGAAACTAATCAATTGAACCCAAATACGTCTGCTGTGAGTTTTCGAAGAGTCGGGTTCTCTGGAGACCATTCTGGTTGCAGCATCAGGTCGAAGTTATCAATTAAGTGTCATTTAACGATTATACTGACACGCGTGAAGCACTTAATCGAGTAATCATACGTCAAAAATGCCTTACATCATTTTGGAAAAGAGCTGATACTCTTACACTGCTGGACCGATATTAACCAAACATAGCTAAGAACCACCGCAAGGAAACTGGCTTTCAAATGAAAAAACTGCATCGAAATCGGTCCATCCGTTTGAGAGCTACGATGCCACAGACACACACACACACACACACACACACACACACACACACACACACACACACGCACGCACGCACGCACGCACGCACGCACGCACGCACGCACGCACGCACGCACGCACGCACGCACGCACGCACGCACGCACGCACGCACGCACGCACGCACGCGCGCGCGCGCGCACGCGCACGCGCACACGCACACGCACGCGCACACGCGCACGCGCACTCGCACACGCACACGCACACGCACACACGCACACGCACACACGCACACACGCACACACGCACGCACACACGCACGCACGCACGCACGCACGCACGCACGCACACACGCACGCACGCACACACGCACACACGCACGCACGCACGCACGCACGCACGCACGCGCACACACACACACACACACACACACACACACACACACACACACACACACACACACACACACACACACACACGCACACGCACACGCACACGCACACGCACACGCACACGCACACGCACGCGCACGCGCACGCGCACGCGCACGCGCACGCGCACGCGCACGCGCACGCGCACGCGCACGCGCACGCGCACGCGCACGCGCACGCGCACGCGCACGCGCACGCGCACGCGCACGCGCACGCGCACGCGCACGCGCACGCGCACGCGCACGCGCACGCGCACGCGCACGCGCACGCGCGCGCGCGCGCGCGCGCGTGTCGAAACTTGCTCCTATCCGAGCGTCTAATAAAGGCAATCACACACTATCTCAGAACAGAACATCATTCTCAGCAATCATCTTCTCTCAATGATAATAATTATCCACAACGGAGGTACATTGTAATCTTTACGTGACAAGCATGGAACCCAACATTTCCATGTCTAACTAGACAAATCCGGCTAACTACTCTAGCCTAGGCGCAGCCTCCACCATCCCCAATAGCTGCCCGTCTCCACCAAGAGAAGACCCTAAGCAAAACTCCTGTCTAACTCGCTCATGGCCCATCTTAGGCAAAGAGACACTATCATAATTACCATTGCAACAAACTCACCAAATAACCAATTCATCACTCACTCACTCCACAAGGACTGATCAATCTTTCCGCAGTATCACCAATTACACAATCAATCACTCTAGATTCCAAAAGCATTGCAACCACAAAATCACACCGCATCCAAAACCAAGGACTCTTGTCCATGACAGCTAGTAGTCTCCTAACAGCAACTACTCCGACCATTGCATAATCACTACACCAACATTTTATCACAATTAAATCACTAATCCTACAAATAACCTCAATCCAACCAAATTAATGACAAAACTGCTAAAGACCGCCTGCCACCCTGTCTAACCGAATTCTCTAATAATAATGACGGTCTGGCGGGCACCAGCCCTACTTATAGACGAATCGTCAACCCCCGCCACGCCAACTCCATCCAGGTTTGAATGTCAATGGAGTCAATTGAGTGATTGAATAAACTAGCACATCCAATACCTGAGTTCGCTTATAGAGGGCGCTTTCGAGTCACTTGAGTGACTTAATAAACTTGTACAAACAATACCCGAATTCGATATAGATGTCGCTTTCGAGTCAATTGAGTAATTTAATAAACTAGTACAAACAATTCGAGTCAATTGAGTGACTTAATAAACTTACTAACAATTTAAGTCAATTGAGTGACTTAATAAACTAGTACAAACAATTCCGAGTCAGTTGAATGACTGAATAAACTAGTACAACTATTTCATAACAGATGGCGCTTTAAATAATGACCATTTTAATTTTAATCTCCGACACGGCCATCATGACCATCACACGTCCGCGTGTGACTGATCCGCAAACAAAAAAAAAAAAATTATTGGAAGGTAATCTGTTCGGCTATCCTGCCATAAGATCTTATCAATGAGGAGTTTACATTTGTTTCACATGAAAGACATCATAAAATCTCAATTCTAACATTTCATTTCAATGTTTTTAAAATATTGTGACAAACAATAAAGATGCCACGATCAACAAAGTTATTACAACAAAAGGTCTTAGTATTTCTTTAAATATCATGAACACCAATCATAAAAGGGATCACTTTGAACACAAATTGCCAGTCCGTCGGCAGTAGCCAGTCCATCGGCTATAAGTTTTGCCAGTCCATCGGCAGTAGCCAGTCCATCGGCTATAAGTTTTGCCAGTCCATCGGCAGTAGCCAGTCCATCGGCTATAAGTTTCGCCAGTCCATCGGCAGTAGCCAGTCCTTCGGCTATAAGTTTTGCCAGTCCATCGGCAGTGTGACTCGTACGCAGAAGCTATCCATCTCAGCCGCGTAAGTGCTCTCCTTCCAAGGATAGAGAAACACCTATTACATGCTCCGGTGCAACTGGTACTGTCACAAACATACAACGCCCAGTCCTTCGGGCATTCAATCAGTGTGAAAAGTGAAACCAAAAAAAAAAAGAAAAAAAGAGAGAAAAAAAAAATTTATTGACTATTATTATCGTCACCGTCATCATCTACAGTCATTAAATGAAGCGGTCGAGCAACTTTTCCTACCAATAACTCGAGCGGACTCGCTTTAGTGACACGGTTCATGGTGGAATTCAAGGCCAACTGAATATCACCAAGGGCATCCTGCCAAGAACGTTCGTTAGTAGACTCTACTGCAGTCAAAAAAAAAAAAAAAAAAAAAAAAAAATGCACTTTACACAACAGCAAATCGTCAAACTCCTGGATTCAACATCAATCAACTTCGAATCAAAAATCTACAGAAGAACCACTTACGTAGACATGAAATTCTAACGTGGGCATGGAATTCTACAGTGGGCATGAAGTTCTATATCGTGGGCATGAAGTTCTTTATCGTGGGCATGAAGTTCTTTATCGTGGGCATGAAGTTCTTTATCCCACTTCTGATGTCGAAACTTGCTCCTATCCGAGCGTCTAATAAAGGC